>OY728122.1:2029403998-2034403998 GCA_963277665.1 Viscum album | reverse complement strand
TGGAAGTATATCCCATGTTTTTTCATACTCTAGACTATCCTAGGATTGATCTAATATAAATATGAATCATTATTTATTATTCTAGAGCTTAGATAAATAAAACCTTTAAGAATTATCCTTTGATACATCTAAAGTGAGTAAGAGTGGAGAGTGATATGAGATAGTCCTTGCTAAATGGGGGACTAGAGACTGAAAATTTGATTAAATCAAATAAGTTATTAAAATTAATCATGTTCTTACTTGAGTATCTCTAACCATTTATTTTCTCATAATCATACAATATAGTGTTGAATTCCCAACTAATAAACCAATATAGAGATATTGAGTTAATGGTGGAGATTTCATTCCATAGAAATTTATGATCCATTTAATTTTTTATATACAATGGTAAAAAAACATAGATTGTATAAAGGGTGATACCTTAATAGTTATATGATGTGAAAAGGAATTAATAAGTTCCATTTGGATGATATTCTTCTAAAAGATCTAGATGTTCTAATTACTCAAGTTATCATGTCAGAAATGCCTAACAAAGATCTTTCTAGAAAAATATTGAAAGAGAATATAATTGTATTTAGGTTATAGAATATCCATTAATAATAACTTGTAATTCATAAACTCAGAATGAATACATTCACATTTTTCTAGAGAACCAAGTCCCTTATAATTCCAGATGAAAATGGATAACATAATTTACATTTTTTGATAGTCTTGACCACCTTATTCCCAACTTTAGTTTAGAATCACACTTTCAATATATGATAACCATTATGGCATGGTAAAATAATCCATATAATATATTTTAACAACATTTATCACACATATAAACTCCAAGTGAATTTTATATAATACTCAAATTAATAAAACAATGAAACTCATTTTTCATATAATAATAGGGCCACATATTGGTCTATGATATAAATTTAATTCTCATATATCATTCATATATATTATATTTAGAATAATTACCATTGTAATAATCATATTTTTGAGATTATTTAATGATGTGGATAATGGTTTCTATTTATTTATTAAAGTATTATTGGCATGGAAATATGTTAAATTATATTATTCAATAATGATGTATTATTTTTGTTATTATGTGAATTAGGGGAGTTTAAATTTTAATTATATTTGGATAACTTATTTGTGGAAACTAATTAGGAGATTTTATGTTTTTAGTACTGGCTTAGAAATTATTGTGGCTGAGTATATTTAATTAGAGTAGTAAAATATATTAACTAGTGAAGACACACCACAAATATTATTATTGGTAAATATATATTTGAACATGGATTTATGGAAGTGAGTGAGTGAGTGAGAGGGAGAGATATTCTTTTTTTAATAATTATAGAGAAAAAAAGTTTAACATGTGTAATTATTAAAATCAATAAAAATTATAGGATTTGAGGGGATAATTTTGACTCATTGATATGGATTTTAAATGGTAGATTTATGATGAAATTAGAGAGGATGGTATATAAATGGTAGAAATAGTTTATTCTATTAACTTGTTTTTATACTAATCTTGCGTATTTAGTGGTGACATACTTTGGATAAAAGGTGTTCAGAGGTTAAATTTTAGACATATTATTAAGGTATGTAGAAGATTTTGTTATGTATAATTTATAGGGATTATTAAAGTTTTTTGTGACATTATAATGTCTTTAGTTTCTTATTTTTGATTCTTTTATGATTAGAGGTGTTAGAAATGAATTTTATTACATTTGAAATAGGGTATTTATAATTAGAATAGGGGATATTCCACATTTTAGAATTTTTAAATATAGAATATTCTTCACATATACCATAAAATTGTTTGATTATATGGGAATCATGACATGTTGTAAGGACACTATAGAAATAACTAGAGATCATTCACTCTTGTACTCATAATCTCGTAGTGTCATTCAAAATGTACATTAATCATGCCAAATATCTTTAAATAAAGGATTGTTTTTTTTAGATTATGAGTTGTGGTTTATAGAGGATATTTTAAGATAGGACATGGTGGTTCATCTTTAAATGATCATATTTTTGAGAGTTTTTGTAGAATTAAGGAAACCTCATCAAAGAAGGTAGCTTTTATACTTTGTATGTGATTAGATGATCAATTTATTCTTTGTTTATTGATTGTGATCATGAAATGATTTGATTATTTAGGTTTTTTGTGAAACCATTATTTTGTTTATAATGTAAAAATTGTTTGGAAATTATTTTTTTATGAAAATACCTAAGAAAAGTGGTTAGTATATGATAAAAAATTTCCTTATAAACACCATAGAAAGTGTTGTATTTTGTTAAATGAGTTAAATGTGGTTTATCAAAAATTATTTTATGAAATTTTTGTGTGTGTGCATGAAAATTGATATTTAGTGAGAATTATTTTGAAACCACTAATTTTCATACATGGTAATGTGTAGTATTAGATAGTTTGTTTTAAAGAAAGAAACATTCAGTATTTTTAGGATTTAAAGGAGACACCTCAGTACTTATCATGGTAATGTTGATGGATTGGGGTTTGATGTGTGAATAGGTGATGACTATGATTACATAATTGAATTGAGAGAATAATAATCTTATTCTGATAGGGTGAGTAATGGACCATGCTTATTAGTTTTCTATCATTTATTTTATTTGGATTATTCTCAATATTTTCTTTATCACAAGTATATTTTCAAGAAATTGGGAGTTTTTTGTGGGATTTGATTAGATCTGGAATCCATGATGTGTTTACAACACTAAAAAATATTATTAGAACTATTAATTTTTTATTTTACCATTTTTATAATAGATTCTAAATGATCATAACCACTTTTAAACTACCCTCTCACTTTTATTAGTGGTGGTTATCACAAAGCACCAGTAAGTTAAAAAATACTAGCAGTAGTTATTTTGAAGATGGTTATAACCACCTCTAAAAAAAATTTGGGAAATAGTTTTACCATAAACCAATATTATATTTCATTTAAAAAAATAAAAAAAAATCTTTAGTGGTTATTTAATAACCACTGAATTTTTTTTCTAAAAGAGTATAAACTTATGTGGTAGTATCTTCTTCACATTTTCCGCCTCCATTGGATTTCCCCTTGTATGCACAGGTCCCTCCCTAGATTAGAGATGATTTGTTCCATGCCCTCTACAAAAATATTACTCTAAAAAATATATAATTTTTGGGAAATAATTTTAATTTAAATCACCACTATATTTAATTAAAAATAATAAAATGGTTAGTGGTAGTTCAATAAATGGTGCTAATTATTTTTCAAAAAAATTATGAAATGATGTAGTGGGATCTCTTTCACATTTCCCACCACCATTGAATTTCCCTACACATGCATAAGGTCATCCCCATCATGGTGTAAATTTTTTATTGTGGTCTCCTCCACTATTATCACTTTAAAAAAACTTAATTTTTGGGGAATTTGTTTAACTTAAATCTCCACTATATTTCTTAAAAAATTATAAAATGGTTTGTAGTTTAACTTAAACCACTACAATATTTCATTAAAAATAATAAAATGTTTAGTGGTAGTTTAATAATTTCTAAAAAAATTATAAAAAAAGTATGAAATGATGCCACACACCCTTCTTCACATTTCCCATTTCCACTATATTTCCTCTCTCATTCTTGAGGCCCTCACCCACATGGCACTAATTTTTTCCATTGGCCCACTCCATTATTATCACTTTAAAAAATAAATGATTTTTGGGAAAAAAATTTAACATAAAACACTTCTATATTAATTTAAAAATGATAATATAATGGTTAATTTAAATTTAACAACTATTTATAATTTTTTTCTCCAAAATAATTATGAAATGATGTGGTGGGATCTCTTTTATGTTTCCCACTACCATTGGATTTCCACTCGCATGCACAAAGAATTACCAAGCATAGCATCAATTTTTTCCCATGGAACCCTCTGATATTCTCACTCAAAAAAATATAATTTTTGGGAGATAGTTTTAAAGTAAACCATCATGATATTTATTTAAGAAAATAATAAAATAGATAGCATATTTTTAATAGTTTTAATGTAAACCACCTCTATATTTCTTTAAAAAATAATAAAATTATTAGATGTTGTTTAATAACCACTTCTAATTTTTTCTAAAAAAGTATGAAAGTAGCATGCTCTGCTTCACTTTTCCCACCACCACTAGATTTCCCCTCACGCACATAAGGATCTATACTTTTTGGAATTGATTTCTTTCTCTAGTATACCAGGATAATTTCACCTTGTTTATACACATTATAGCTTCCTTTTTATTTACTATATTGTGGAGGTGTGGGAAGGTAAAATAACTCATGCTTAATCCTTTTTTTATTACTAATAATATTATTATTATACACTGAAATTAATAAAAAAATAACTTATTTTTTTATCATTTATATTATTCTTATTAATATTAATTATTATTATTATTAATTAGTATTTTTATGAAATCAATTTTTTTTAATTATAAAATTTAGAGGGGGTTTAATATATTTTTATATATCGATGAACGCACACATAGATACATACATACATACATGAATATATACATATATGCATACATTCATAAATATATGTGTGAATTCATGGATACATATATACATGAACACAATAATACACACACACATATACATGTGTAAGTGTGTGTATTTTAAATACATACATACATACATTTAGTCATAAATACATTTACATAATTTGATGATAAAATAATAAAAATAATTTTAATTTAATAATAATTCCTATTGGGCATGTGCCAATTCTAATCATGTGGGATTAGTTTTTACCAACTAGTGAAATAGGGTGAGTGGGATATTATTATTTGTATTCCCTCAAACTAAAATAAACATTATTATATCTATTTTTCATTATAAAAATTAATGACGGTTTAAAAAAGTATATTTGAATATATTTACATACACACATATATACTTAATAAAATTGGTTCAATAAGTGTATGTCAATACATGTGGGGAGGGGTGAGGCTTGACCCACTTGATGTATGAGTGTGTGAGTTCTTATAGTCTGTATCCCATAAACTGAATAAAAATTATTATTATTATTATTATTATTATTATCAATATATGGAAAATAATGTCAATATTTATCTGGTATGACAAACAAAGTGGAATATTCCATTGGGCTTCATGGATGAAACTAATAGAACCATTTCATTTTGGCGGGATTGACTTATTTAGTGTCTCAGGTTAAATGAAATCCATTTAGGCTAAGCTAGCCTAGGAGATTTTTCAGGGTAGGTATCTATGGGAAAGATCCATACATAATAGATAAGGTGCTGACTAGAGGTATCAGGGCTACGGTAATAGGTAACTTTATAATCTTTTTAGATCTATGTTTGAAAATATTGAATCACTGAAGGAGAAGGTGATATGGGTAGTGGTTTGTGGTTAATTAGACTTTTAAAGGATAACTGGTAAGGAATTGACCCTCTCTTATTCTCTAGATTCATCATACTTAATATTATATTCAAAGATTAAATCCCATTTCCTAACTGAAAATTAAATTTTTATTTTTTCAAACACTTTCAAGGAAAAAGTGAGAAACCATGAGTTCAAACACAAAAATAAATAACATATCCACTGAAGGAAAATTTAATTCTACTAGATTTAATATCCCTAAAACATTTCCAGGAGATATTGGTTACCTAAGAGTCTAGTTCATCCATTAGAAAATATTCAAACTGAAAGGCCAAATTGTCCTAGGACTGGATATACTTCCCAAGGTTGATCTTCCCATTATTGAATCCTCCAACAACAATCAGTTACTTCTTGTCAATACAAGTATATTTATCCTCATTAAGAGTCACCCTCAGTGACCACTCCATCATTTTGGAAGCTTCTCTTCAGTATCATTGAGGGACATAACTTGTTCAACCACTTATTCTTCTGAGATAAAAAGAAATTACAAAGATTGTTCAAACACACCACCTGACTTCCACTACTGACAGTCAGAATCACTATCTATCTGTCTGGATTTCAACTTCTTTTCTGATCTTGTAAAGACCCAGATTTTCCATGTAATTTTTTTTAATTATGTGGAATTATTACAAGTCTTCAAAATTTGATGGCGCATGATTCTAAACCCTGGTGTGCAAAAAATGAATTTCTGAACTTTTCTTAGGTACATTCAGTAAGCATACGAACAGGAAATCCTAACTTTTGAACTAGTGCTCGAAAATTAAATCAGAGGGCACCGTTGAACTTGTAGCATCGGGATTCACTTAAGGGATCTTTAACCTCACCAGTAGTGGGTCAATATAGGAATTTGGTTTTTGTGGTTTTTATGGAGGATTAATAAAATAAATATAATTTATTTTAAATATCCCCCACCTCCTTTTAGTTTTTAGTAGTGGGGACCACAAGGGGTTGTCAAGCATTTAATACAGGACATTAAATTCCCAGTTACAAAAAAATGTGTAACCATTCTACATGAAATTAAGGAGGTTCATTAATTTCACCAATTAATGAATCTCTCATAATTATGTATTGTGAATATAACTCTCTTATCCTCCCTCTTTTGAGTTTTTGGTTTTTGTTGGCAAAGGAGATGAGGATTTTGGAGGAGCCCCTTGATGAATAAGGGATCCATCAAGCAATAATTGAAGAATTTCCTTGGAGTGGCATTGTTGGAGGCTTGCTCCAGGATGACTAACACTGACCCATCATCAAACCTGGGACACTCTCTAAAAACTCTTGAGGTAGGTTTTTTCCTTGTTTAAATTTCAAGATTTTTTTAATAATATATCTTCTCCCTCGATAATATGCTAATGCAAGGGTGTGCACCAAATGAACAAGTCCTAGTCCCTCCATATTTTGTTTATCTTTAAATTATTTATAGGTGAATTTTTGAGTTATACGGAACCCAAATCTGTTGGTCAAGAAGAGAAGGAGATGACCCGAGAAGCCAGTAGGTGTGATCGGATGGAAAAACAAACCATCGGAGCTCACCTGGTGGACTGTGGAAGACCTATAACACGGTACCAGTGCGGCAGCACTGGTGACCAGCACCGGCAGGTGATGGTGGCATCTGGCATCAACAAGCCATGGTGGAGGCGGCGCGTTGTCACGGGCCACAGGAGGAGGTCGCAGCACTAGGCTGTAGCGGTCAGTAGAGCGGCTGGCACAGGTCGGCCGTAGAGGTGGTGTGGTGTGTCGTCACATGCCACAGGAGGAGGATGCCACTTCTTTTCAGTTGTGGCAATCAAGAATGGAAGTTGGAACTGACCGATAATAGAGGTGGAGTGGCACGCTGTCGTGCGCCCCTGGAGGTGCTTGCGGCTCGAAGCCACAGCGAAGGAGGGATCCGCTCACTGCGGGTACCGCGATGACTTGGCAGAACTACTAATTAAATTTCAAATCGAACAGCCATTCGTAAAATAGTTTGGAAATTCCTTCCCCTCGTGCCATCTAGGGAGGGCCCCACACCCTCCAGTGGTCTGGGCTGCGCTCGCCTGCGGGCTGGGCGACGCCCCCCTGAGGGCTGGTCTGCGCCCCATGTAGGGCAGGAAGCACCCCCTACGGTCCGTCCTATGCCCCCTGTGGGCTGGGCCACACCATTTATGAGTCAGGTTGGTCTAGGCCGGTTCAGTCCGGGTCGAGTCGGTCTTACCGTGTCAGACCAGACCCATACCCAACTAGGCCCAATTTTGCTTAAATTGTCATAACTTGAAATCTAGACGTCTGTTTGAAAAACCGTCTATGGTGTTGGGATCCTTGGAGAGATATGTTCAATTTTCTATACTCCACTTGAATTTTGGAAAAATATGGAGTATGGATGGGTTGGATCGAACCCGAATCCAACTGGGTCCTCGGTACTAAAACGCTTATAACTCACAGACCGGGCATCTGATTGACGCACTGTCCATCGTGTTGAAACCCTTATGACATTGAGGTCATTTGGGTTACTCCTTTATGGAGCATATTGGTGGTCAAAGTACGGACAGTATCTTGAGGAGTAGATTCTATGGAACTCGAGGGCACTGGGTGCAAGGAATCATGTTATTGGTTGTCTTTGAAGTAGCGACCCTGTGTGGATCAGTAACATAACAACCCTGCATGGATCAACATCGTAGCTACCCGATGAGGAAAAGTTTTATAGTGGACCATCCAGAATCAACATCTGGAGACCCTGTTTGGATCAGCATCTACGACCCTATGTGGATCAGCATCGAGCGACCCTATGTGGATCTGCATTCCAGCGAACCTATGTGGATCCACATTCTAGCAACCCTGTATGGATTAGTTGTATCATGACTCGATGAGGACTAGCCTTATAGTGTCCCATCGTGGAATAGAAACTTACATCCAAGATTGGATCGATTGTAGAAAAACTTCTTATGGATCAGTTGTGGAACTTCTAATTGACTAAGATGATATATCTTAAGACTAATCATCTATATTCCTGATCTCTGAGTTGTATAACTGGTGTGAGATGACTATTGCTTCGTGCTTTTTGATTAAGGTATTTCTTTGTGGTTTTTCCTTTGTGGAACTCTAGGAGACCTTTGGGGGTCTCGGGGTCCCTACAGAGTATTGTTATACTCCCCCCTTCATGGGCATCACATGCACCTTCTTGTGTCTTGTGTAGATGATGGACAGCTTTGACCAAGGTTTTGGGAGCCAGGACTGGACAGTGTTTAGGTATGGACCATTAGACATGATGAGCCATAGTGATGACCAACCATGAGTTGTACCTAACCTTCAGGTTGGAACCCTGGCGGATGATTCTGGGAGCTGTTTTCTATTGTAGTTGTACTTTTCAGTTGGTCTTGTATTTTGTCCCCCTTTACTTACAGTACTCAACATTTTTACTTTCAGTACACATCTTTTACTACTATAGTTTTACTATATGGTTTGTTCTTTTTGTATTCTTGGATTTTGTGTTTGTAATTTTAAAGGCAATGTCTTCCTGTTTTTTATGGATATTCCTTTTGGTGCTAGTCGCCAACCCCTGGCCTATGGAATGTGGGCTTGGCATAGTCACGACACGGGCCCCAAGAGACGGGTCGTGACAAATTGGTATCAGAGGATTCGATTCTATTGAAGAACTAGGACTCTAATCTTTCCAATGGGGCAATAGTGTTAAGTGTTTTGAGTGTGGTTTCCAGTTCGGGGAGTCCAGTGTTGGTGCAGCGACTGACGTATCGATATACTAGGACCCTGAATTCGGATTTCCAACTCGGTGAATGAAAACACTGATTGAGTTTGTTTTTGTAATTTTTTCACTTGATCACTTTTGAGTTATCTCACCATGTATAACTTAATGACCTTGGAACAACTGTTTCTTTTCATGATGCCACCACATATACAGATAGCCCAGATTTCTAATAGAGTACATGATGATGGCCCAATGAGCAATGAGGCTTTGGTACAGGGCCCTCTTATGATGATAGTACCATCTGGTGGTCTACCAGTAGCACCACTACCCATTGGGAAGCCATTTCCACGATCCCCACCAGCATATGGTGCACGCCCACTAAGCGTGTTTCACAAGTTTTAGCAGAAGAGGACCCTAAGGTTCTAAGGAGAGACGAATCCACAGGCGGCTAAGGACTAGCAGAAGAATGTGTCCAGAGTTTTATTCCTGGTTGGGATACCAGTCGACCAGATAGTGATCCTAGGTTCTAGTCTTTTCCAGGGAGCAACAGGGAGATGGTGGAGCCTAATGCTCTAGATACAGAATGAGGTGACCCTCAGCTGGGCATATTTAAAGGGCCTATTCAGGGCAGAGTTTTTTCAGAAACTCTATGCTCTGTGCATATACATGAGTTGCTACACTTACAGCAGGGCAACCTATCTGTGGCCCAGTACTCGGTGAGGTTCACTGACCTCTCACGCTACTCTACTGATATGGTGCGGGACCCTTTCTTCAGGGCCCAGACCTTAGAGAAGGGACTCTGATGGGAGATCAGATCTTCAATGGTATCTCTAAGCATTATAAAGCATGATGGAGTGCTATAAAGATCACTCTTTGTGGAGATTTTCCTTGCTGAGAAGACACCGATAGTGATACCCACCACCGGGAGACACGTATTAGAGTCATCGATAGATGGTAGTTGGAAGATGACACAGAGGTCCAAGAGTACCATACCTTCTAGTGGACAACCCAGGGATGTATGTTCGGAGGTGTAAGGCTCACGAGGTAGAGCAGGATAGTAGAGGAGTAGACTGTGGTTCACGTGCATCGGGAAGGGTCACATGGCTCGTGACTTCCCAACTAGTCACACTGATGACTAGTAGACGTTTGAGGGACCACTGAGGAAGAGGTATAGATTTAAGCAAGGAGGTTCGAAGGGCGGTGGAATTGGAAGAGGAGGAGGTCATGAAAAAGGTGGTGGATGAGGTTTTGAGGTTCTACCACCACCACCTCCAGGTGGTCCACCCCGACTATAGGGAGTAGGTGGACAAGGATGAGCTCAACTCTAGGTATCTGAGGCCTATGACCACGGCACTCCAGAGATGATTATAGGTATGATCTGTGTCTACTCCACCTTAGCTTCCGAACTTATAGACACAGGTTCCAGTCACTCTTTCATTCCCATGAAACTCATTTAGATCACAAAGATTCTGATAGAGTCGTTGCCTCGATCCTTACAACTAGAGACTCCTATGGGAGGGGATTTAACAATTACACACTGGTGTAGACAGTGTGAGCTCACTCTAGGAGGCAGAGCTTCGGCTGGGACCTCCTTGTAGCAGCGTCGAGGAATTACGATTTCATTTTGGGTATGTACTAGATATCCATAGTCCATGCTCAAATTGACTTCATTAGGCACGAAGTGTGGAGTTTCCACGAGTATGGGACCCGGTTTTCCTTCACTGGCTTGAAGGGAACCTTTTCAGCATAGTATGGACTTACCTAGAGGAGGTTGTAGCCGATCACACATCAATTGGCTAGCCTTACCTATAGAGAATTTGATGTTTATAGTCCAAAATATCCTGTAATGGTGGACCAGTATGTTGATGTCTTCCTTAATGATGTTCTGAGGAAACCTCCTCACATAGAGGTGGACTTTTACATTGACCTATACCCCAGGACGACACCGATATCTACATCAGCATATCAGAAGGCTCCCGTAGAGCTTCGTGAGTTACTAGTATAACTCGAGGACTTGTAGAGGAATGGGTTCATAAGGCCCAGTGTTTCCCCATGGGCAACCCCGATTTTGTTCACCAAGAAGGTAAAGGGGAGATTGAGGCTCTGTGTGGATTATCAATGCCTGAACTAGGTGACCGTGAAGAACAAGTATCCACTTCTGAGGATTGATAATCTTTTATATTAGCTTAAGGGAGCTCGTTGGTTTTCAAAAATAGACCTCAGATCATGCTATCACCAACTCAGGGTATGGGAGGAGAACATACTGAAGACAACCTTTATATGTTGGTATGGCCATTATGAGTTCTTGGTTATGCCATTCGGCATAACAAACTCCCCTGCAGTGCTCAATGGACTCCTGAACAGTATATTTCAGCCATACCTCGATCGCTTTGTGGTGGTATTCATCGACAACATCTTGATATACACAGCATTAGAGGAGGAGAATTCCTATCATCTGTAGATAGTTCTAGATACACTCCTAGATAACCATCTTTATGGTAAGATCTTGAAGTGCTAGTTTTAGATACAGGAGGTCCACTTTCAGGGACACGTTATCTCAGAGGCTGGAGTTTTAGTGGATCTGGAGAAGATAGATGTTGTGCTTGCTTGGGAGCCACCCAAAAGTGTGGCTGAGGTGCAGAGTTTCCTACAGTTGGATGGGTACTACCAAAGGTTGGTACCTTACTTTTCCAGAGTTATGGAACCCTTTTCAGTGTTGAGAAATAAGGGACATCCCTTCTTGTGGATGGAGAGATGCTAGCAGAGTTTTTAGGAGTTGAGGCAGAGACTGATGAGTGCCCCCATCTTGAGGCTACAAGAAGAAGGAATTGGATATGTAGTCTACTGCGATGCATCAGGGACCAGACTTGGATGTGTCTTGATGTAGGAAAAGTCGATGATCACTTATGGTTCACAACATCTGATATAGCATGAGCATAACTACGTAACCCATGACCTGGAGTTAGCAGCAGAGTTCTTCACCTTGAAAATGTGGCAACACTACTTTATGGGCTAACATTTTACAGTCTAATCTGATCATAAGAGTCTCGTGTATTCCTTCTCATGGAATGTCCTGAACCTGAGATAGTGGTGATGGCTGTAGTTCCTCTAGGACTATGACTTTGAGATACTCTATACTCCTGGGAAGGGGAATGTGGTAGCAGATGAAATTGACAGAAGGTTTGGACTACAATTTCTAAGTGAGGTGATAGAGCAGCTAGCTGCATTGCAGATACCTTTAATGGATAGATATGGAGCACCTTACCTCCAATCTATGACAGTCACTCCCCCACTCCTTCAGTGAGTCAATGAGGTGCAGCTTGGGACATTTATTGCAAGGATCTATGTGCCTAGATATCCTCAGGACAGGAACCTGATGGATTTTCTGGAAGTGGAGAGCATGTCATCCTCTTCAGAAGACACACCATGGTACTTGTGGAGATTCGGGAGGAGGTGTTGAGAGAGTTCCATACGTCCCCTATGACATTACATCCTGGTGTGAGGAAGATGTACCAGGACATTCGACGTCAGCACTAGAGTCCAGGGATGAAGAAAGCAGTGTAAGAGTTTTTTTCATGATACCTCGCTTGTCAGCAAATGAAGACTAAGCATCAGGTTCCAACAATCCTAGCGCAGCCACTAGAGGTGCTAGAGTGAATGTGGGAGAGCATTTCCATGGATTTCATGACAGGGATACCACTTATGTCTAGGGACGATGATTCCATCTGGGTGATCGTTAACTAACTCACCAAGTCGTCCCACTTCCTACCCATCCAAGAGCAGAGGTTAGTAGGGGACTTGGGGTGCCTCTATGTATAGGATATTGTACTGGTTCATGGGGTACCATCGGTGATTTTATCTGATTTTGATGCACATTTTACATCTCGGTTGTGGAAGGGATTGCAGGAGGCATTCAGGACACAGCTCCATTTGAGCACCTCTTTTCATCCACAGACGGATGGTCAGACTGAGTGGACCATTCAGACACTGGAGGACATGCTACATTCTTGTGTCCTAGATTTTGGTCATGGTTGGGTGGATCACTTTCCCTTGGTAGATTTTGCGTACAACAACAGCTATCAATCCACCATCAGTATATTACCATTTGAGGCCTTGTACGATCGACCATGAAAATCATCTCTATGTTAGAAATACCAAGGGGAGTCAACACTTATGGGTCCAGAGTTGGTATTAGATACCATTAAGAAGGTGCAGATCATCCAAGAGCAGATGAAGACTACACAGATCAGGCATAAGTCTTAAGCTGATAGGAGATGGAGACCTTTGGAGTTTGAGGAGGGAGACCATGTCTTCCTATAGGTCTCACCTCAAAGAGGTTTGTAGAGATTTGGTTGGGGCGGAAAGTTATCTCTGAGTTTAATTAGACCCTTTCAGGTTCTTAGCAGAGTTTGCGAGGTGGTGGATCACCTAGATCTTCCCACATATATGCATCGGGTGTATACTGTTTTCCATGTGTTGCAGTTGAGGAAGTACGTGCATGATCCAACGCACGTTATTGATTGGGGCGAGCTGGACATTGATGATGGGGAGAAATTTATGAAGGTTCCAGTGGATATTGTGGATCGACAGGAGCGGGTCCTTCATGGATGATCGATACCTATGGTGTTCGTTCTCTGGTAGCACGGGGACCTCCAGGAAATCACATGGGAGTGGGAGGCTCATATTCATGCTCATCACCCCAATTTATTTCCTTAGTCCATGTTGTGGATTTTGGGGATGAAAATCCCTAAGGTGGGGAGAATGTAAAGTCCTATATTTTCCATTTAATGTTTTTTAATTATATGGAATTATTACGAGTCTTCAAAATTTGACGGCGCATGATTCTGAGTCCCAGTGTGCTCAGAATGAATTTATGAACTTTTTTTAGGTATGTTAAGTAAACGTGTGAGCGGGAAATCCTAACTTTTGAAATGGTCCTCAGAAATGAAATATGAGGGCACCGTTGAACTCATAGTGCTGTGATTCGCTTAAGGGAGCCTTAACCTCAACCGAAGTGGGTTGATAGAGGAAGTTAGTTTTTGTGGTTTTTCTGGAGGATTAATAAAATAAATCTAATTTATTTTAAATATCCTCCACCTCCTTTTAGGTTTTGGTGGCGGGGACCACAAGGGGTGGTTAGGCATTTTATTCAAGACAATAAATGTATGATTACACAAAAATGTATAACCATTATACATGAAATTAAGGAGGTACATTAATTACACCAATTAATGAATCTCTCTTAATTATGTGTTGTGAATATAACTCCTCTATCCTCTATCTCTTTTGAGTTTTTTGTTTTCATTGGAAAAAGGGAGGAGGATTTTGGAGGATCCCCTTGACATAGAAGGGATCCATCAAGCAAGAACTGAAGAATGTCGTTGGAGAAGCATCGTTGGAGGCTAGCTTCGGGATCGACGAACACTGACCCATCTTCAAACACAGGACACTCTCCAATGACTCTCGAGGTAGGGTTTTTTCTTTGTTTATATTTAAAGATTTGTTGAATCATATATATTATCCCTTGATAATATTCTAATGTGGGGGCGCGGGCCAAACAAACAAGGCCCGGTCCCTCCGCCTCTTGTTTATTGTTGCATTCTTTGCGGGTGAATTTTCAGGTTGGACAGAACCCAAATTTGAGGGTCAACAAGAAAAGGAGATGACCCGGGAAGCCCATAGGTGTGATTAGATGGAAAAATGGACAACCAAATCTCACCTGGTGTCCCGTGGAAAACTATAAATACAGCACCGGCATGGAGCCAATGGCGATCGGTGTTGGTAGGTGATGGTGTCGGCTAGCACCGGCCAGCTGCGATGGAGGCGGCATGCTATTGTGCACCGTAGGAGGAGGCCACAGCGGTCAGTAGAGTGGCCAACATTGGCCTGCTACAGAGGCGGAGTGGTGCACTATCTCATGTCGCTAGAGGTTTCCACAGCTTGATGTCGTGGCCGAGGAGGGACCCACTTCCTGTAGGTCTCGCAGAGACCTGGTGGCGCCACATGGTGATGCGGCTTCAATTCTGAACGACACAGCTGTTCAGGAAATAGGGGGGAAATACTTCCCCCCCATGATAGCTAAGGTGGGCCACGCTCCCTCTTGCGGGCTGGGATATGCCCTCCTGCGGGCCGGGCCACACCCCCGTGCGGGCAAGGCTGCACCCACTTGCGGACCGGGTTGTGCCCTCCTGCGGGCCGGGCCACGCCTCCTGCGGGTTGAGCCAAACGATGGCCCAGAGAGCCAAGCCCACCGTGGCCCATCCCAACTGGACCGGACTAGGCCAGTTCAGACCGGGTTGGGTCGGACATAGGCCTGACCAAACCCAGACCCAACCAGGCCCAGTTTCTCTTAAATTGTCATAACTTGAAATCCAGATGTTCATTTGATGAACCGTCTATAGAACTGGGATCCTTGGAGCGATACAATCCTTTTGGTATACTCTAGTCAGATTTTGGAGAAATTTGGAGTACGGATGGGTTGGATCGAACCCGAATCCAACAGATCCCTCGGTACTAAAATGTTTATAACTAACATACTGGGTGTCTGATTGACACGTCGTTTGTAGAGTTGGAACCCTTATGACAAAGCGGTCCTTTGGGTTACTCCTTTTCAGATCTGAGTGTTTTTCATGGTACCACTGATATATTGAGGAGAAAATTCTACGGAACTCGAGTGCACTAGGTGCAAGGAATCCTATGGATGGATTTCTTTGAAGTAGTGACCCTATGTGGATCAGCAACATAGAGACCATGAGTGTATCAGCATCGTAGCTACTTAAAGAGGACCAGTTTTATAGTGGCCCATAGAGGATCAGAATCTAGCGACCATGTGTGGATCAGTATCTAGCGACCCTGTGTGGATCCACATCGAGCAACCCTATGTGGATCAGTATTCCACCAACCCTATGTGGATCAGCATTCTAGCGACCCTGTGTGGATCAGCAGTAGCCTGACCCGATGAGGACCAGCCTTATAGTGTCCCGGCGTGGAACTGCAACTTACATCCAAGAGTGGACCAATAGTAGAACAACTTATTATGGATCAGTTTTGGAACTTCCAATGGAATAAGAGGATATAGCTTAAGAGTAATCATCTATATTCCTGAACTCTAAGTTGTATACCTGGTGTGAGCTGACTATTTCTTCGTGCTTTGTGATTTAGGTCTTGCTTTTTGGTTTTTACTTTTTTTAACTTTTGGTGACCATCAGGGGTCTCGGAATCCCTACAGAGTATTGTTATACTCACCCACGCACGAGCTTCACCCAAACCTTATTTTGTCTTGTGTAGATGATGGAAAACTCTGATCAAGGTTTGGTATCTAGGACTAGACGGTGTTTGGAGGTGGACCTTTAGACATGACGAGCCATAGTGAAGACTGACTGTGAGGTGTACCCACCCTTCAGGTAGGAACCATGGCGGATGATTCTGGGAGTTGTTTTCTGTTGTAGTTGTACTTTTCAGTTGGGCTTGTATTTCAACCCCTTTTTATTACAATGCTCTCCCTTTTTTACTTTAATTACACATATTTTTACTACGATAGTTTCACTACATGGTTTTTGCTCATTGTATTCTTGGACTGTGTGTTTACAGGTTTAAAGGTATTGTCTTGCCATTTTTTTCAAAGAAATGCCTTTTGGTCCTAGTCACCAACCCCTGGCCTATGGAAAGCGGGCTTGGGGTAGTCACAGCATGGGCTGTAGGGGATGGGTTGTGACAGATCATGTCTCCATTGGAAGTGGTAAAAAGGATTAATCCTTTTTCTCTTTACATATTCCCTTATGGATCTTGTTTCTCTGTGAAAGCCCATTTCTTGGTTTCATTAATGAAACACGTGAAGTGGATCATAAAGATTTTCATGCTAGAATTTTTGGGGTGAATGAACCTGATAGGTGGATATTATTGAATTTTCATTTTGGTTAGTTTTATAGAATGACCTTTCATGCACATTTTCATGAAAAATCTAAAATGGATATGTTGGAATCCAAGATCTAGTGTAAGGAGATCCCAGTGAAACTCAACTTCTTTGTATTTCATTTCAGGAATAACACTATTCTCATGGAAAATAATATTCAAAATATGGGGGTTCATTTGCATTTGTGATGTCATTGATACGTTTCTCCAGGCTTGAAAATAGAGTGTCATCTCTTCTTCATAGGTGATTGGTCTCTCACTTTGTGGGGATTTCTAAAATAGTACAGGGGGATATCTTCTCAAGGGGATCCCATTCCATGTTTTATTTCATCATGGTTTCAGGCACTAATCAGTCTGGTGTTGAAGAGAAAATTAGAGTAACTGTTTAGTGGGGGGTATTTGATTAAATTATGAGTGATCCTTCTAAGGACATCCTTCCCTTAATTGGGAATAGGTAATGTTGATTGGGGAAGATGGATTATATGGTCTCCTCCATGTTCAGGACTAAAGAAAATGTGGATGGATCTTGTGAGAATGGAGTTATGTGATTGGGTGGATTGGTTCATGATTAAAGGGGCTTAATGCTACTCAACTTTTGTCTTTTTTATAGTTTGGTAAATTCTATTGGGATGGAAGTGAGGTCCATGCATAGTTGTCTTCATCTTTGAAATATTTATAATCTGAAAATTTCAATGTTTGAATCCAACTCTTCTATTTTGGTCGGGTTTCTCTCTAATAAAACTTCCACTCTATGGGGCCTTTCTTACCTTATCAAGGAATGTAGAATGATCTTGAATCAAGGAATTGAGGTTAGACACATTTTATGAGAAGTCACTTTTTCGGTGGATTCCTTGCCCATGTGAGTGAGTTTTAGTAAAAACGTTATTATTTTTCATTATACTGGATTTATCCCCCAATAATGTAAGTGGGTATTATTATTATTATTATTATTATTAAACCTATTTTTAAAATTATTAAATTAGAGGGGGATTTATATACATTTATTAAATATATTTATATTATAATTTATATTATACATTTATATTTTATTAAATACATTTATATAATTTATCCATATAAGATATATATATATATAATGTATGATATTTATATATAATATATTGAAATTATATATATTTAACTTGTTAATATATTAAATTATTATTATTATTATTATGCATTTAAATCAATAAAAATTTAATTTTTACTTTTTTGTAATTATTATTATAATTATTATTAAAAATTATTTTTTATTAAAATAGAGGTGGCTCTAAATCATCACTGATTTATATAATTAGTAGTAATTTTAAACATTATTAAATATTTTTTTTATTAATTTATAAAAAGCTAAAAAATAGAGATGGTTAAACTATGGCTATAATTTTATAAATTATCATCATTTTATAAACCCCTTTAATTTTTTAATTTTTTATATAATAATTAAACATATTTAACAAGAGTTAAAAATTGTTACTAATTTCAAAAATTAGCAACGATTTTGAGAGAAAAAACACTAATTTATATGAAAATTTAATTTAGAGTTGGTTGTTCATAACCCCTCAAAATAACCCCCGATAATATATTATTTTTTTAATCATGTCCAAATGTGATGTTTTCCATTGAAAGTTTCTAAAATATATATTTTTCTAAAATGATGTTATCATGGAGAAATCATGGCTTATAAATCATTTTGGGAATAGTTAATCAGAAATAATTTTTTTTGAAAATTTATTCTTTGAAACAAATGAATTTTCATGAAATTTGGTATTATGTATACTTTAATTTTTGGATAAAAATATATTGTATTTATCATTTTTTATTATCATTTCATTTTAGTTTTTACTCATGCATTAATACTTATTAGAGACATTTGGGGAATTATATTGAGTTCATACTCACCCTAACATATGCACTTTGGTACACATTTAGATGTTATTAGTTAAGATATTGAGAAATAAAAGGTTTCATACATTGTTGTTGGTGATAAGTATATCCTTTTTAGAGATAGGGTATGAATATTTGGAAGCTTTTACTTGAGTTACATTTATACATTTCTATTATCAAGGAGACATTGATGTTTTCTTTTATGGTTGGTTTTTTAAAATTTAAATTTGTTTCTACTATAAATTTATGAGCTTTTAATAAAACATTTTTTACATCTACACGCATTATTGTCATTATAGTTTATTTCATTTGAGAGAAAATCATTACCAAATAGTTTACTTTATCCCTCAACACTTGTATTCAGCCTTTGTTTATTAGGGTAGTGTGCATGAGGCCATGTGGAACTCCAATTTGGGTCTTTGGATTCGGTTATGTTCTTAGCATATTTAAGTCCTCTTTTTGTTTGGTCTATAGACCCTTTTTTCAAAGGAGAGTAGTGGAAAGGATAAGTTAATGATTCTTTGAATTACATGTTGTAATAGATACGATGATAGGTGGAATCATCCTAATAAGGGTCTTATTGTCTAGTATAGTACTCTCTTATTGAAAAAATACATATCCATGAAATTTTTCCTAGTAAAAATATTGGTTATTATTGAAACAAAATTTATCAATTGATACAATTAATCTATGTGAACATATGTATGTAAAAGTGGTTCTCTATCCATATAAATGAGAGTTTATCTATCACAATCCCATTGATTAGTTACACTATGGATTAAAGTTACACAACTAGGAAATATAGAATCTATCACCATCTAAGGAGTGTTAGGTGTTGTGGAGTTGGTATTTTACCTATGATAAGGGAATCCTATGTAACCCTGTGAATTTAATAAAAACTCACATAGTTCAGTGTTGTTTAATGAGTAATTTCATACCTTTTAAGTTTATGTGATAAGTACTATCATGGTTTCTTTTATGTTTTTTCATCCATAATCAATGAAGTCTCATTTAAGGTTACGTATCTATGACCAATGTGCCTTTTAGTTTAAGTTCATATCTCTAGGACATGTTTCAATAAGTTTAAGTTCATGCATAATGGTTTACTATGTGTAAGTACCATGAAATGGTTGGTGTAGTACATACACATGATCAGTCCTTTCTGGTTTAAATTGACAGATAATTCAAATAAAGGTATATTGGGGCTTATACGATATTGAAGTATCTTTATTTGTATCTTATCTATTAGTAAATGGTAAAGGTGGAAGGATTATCGGTCACATGGATGATGTGAACTAGTGAACAGATGTTGAGGCCTACATTGAATTGGTGTCCCATTGATACTCATGGATCATTGATTTGACTCATGAGGATGATTAAATTGGTTTCCAGTCATATATTGGACATGGTATCAGCTCAAAATAGTCAAGGTGGGTGTTCTGGGAGGGTTTAGCCAAAGGAAATTTCACTGGTCCTCTAAAGGGTAGGATCCTTATTATTAGGGTAATATATGATTGGTTGTATATCGAGGACTCTATAGGTTAGGGTGGATAACTAGTGGGATATTTCTTATAGGATTATATATTTCAATTTTCAAAGTAATACGTGGTCAAAAGAGGGAATCCTAATGTTCTCAACTGTCTAATCATGTATATCAAGAGATTATAGAGGGGTCTTAGGCCTATGATATTACTTAGATGTTTGACCTAGTAAAAAAGTGTGTTAACATGATCTTTTGGGAAACTTATTTAATTTAAGTAGTCAACCTAGGTGAATGAGGATCCCAAATATTTTTTATGTAGGTTGGTCATAGTATTATTTGAATAGACTTAGAAACCATGAGTGGTAACCCTATATACAAACATAAGCCACTAATGGAAAAATTACATATACCAACGGTTTAGAACCGTTGGTATAGGTCCCCAAACCGTTGGTATAGCCTATACCAATGGTTTGGGAAGCCATTGGGTTATTTGGCGTGGTGAAAGACCTATCCCAATTGTTCGGAGAAAACCATTAGTAAAGACATAACCCAATAGTTTTCAAACCGTTGGGATTGGTCTTTCCCAGTGGTTTGGGGAAACTGTTGGGATAGGTAGATATATAAAAAAAGTTCCAGCGGAGGTTTGAACCCACAACCTCTACATTATATATCAATGACTTTATAACTATCCTAGAGTTTCCTTTGTGAATATATTTGGATAAATATATATATATATATATATATATATATAATTTATATATTTATTTATTTGACGATATTTGATAAATGTACTCATAAAAAATAATGGTACATATCCCAATGGTTCTCAAAACCATTGGGATAGGCCTTTCCCAACAGTTTTGAGAACTGTTGTGATAGGTACCCACTCTTTCCCAAACCATTGGAAAAAGTGGCCTCAAAGTTGAATTTTCCTAACGGTTTGTCCAAATCATTGGGAAAGTAGTACCCTTTCCCAACAGTTTGGCCAAACCGTTGGTAAAAGTGGCCTCAAAGTGGCCTTTTCCCAATGGTTTGGCCAATCTATTGGGAAAGCCATAGCCTTTCCCAGCGGTTTGGCCAAACCATTGGGAAAAGTGGCCTCAAAGGTGGCCTCAAAGTTAGATTTTCCCAACGATTTGGCCAAACCTTTGGGAAATCCATTCCCTTTCCCAACAGTTTTGGAAAACCATTGGGAAATGTGACCTAAAAGTGGGATTTTCCCAATGGTTTGGCCTAACCGTTGGGAAAGGGGACCTATACCAATATTTTTTACAAACTGTTGATATAGATGCATTGGTATAGGTCAGATTTCCAATAGTGAGTAAAGGGGCTTGGTGGAATGGTTCCCTAATAACCCTATAAAATATAGATCAATGCCTTAGTGGAACCCCTATAGGTTTTGGTTGAATTGGAACCCTAGTTGACCTCTCTTGGAATCCTTGGTGAATTGGTTCCTTAATAGGGATAATTCACAAATCTTTGGTGAGGTGTCTTCATAGTTAAGGCTCCTCTAGAATCATTGATATAGTGGCATCCTAGTGGAACCATTAGATATTCTAGGAAAATTTTCACCCCTTTTTTCCACTTTGGGTAGCCTAGGAGAATTTTAATCCTAATGGGACTCTTCCTTGAATTCTAGGTGAGATGGCACCCAAGATGGGGTTCCTCTCTAATCCAGAGGGAAATGTCTTCCTGGATGAATCTTCATCTAAATCTTGGGCTGGGTGGAAACCAAGTTTGGATCTTAGAGGTTCCATTTCCCTAGACTTGGTAAATATTGGGTGATGTGGTATCTCATGAAATTTTGTGTCAAATATTTCATAGGATGCAAATACCCTTAACTACCATTCCTTTTTCCCAAGTTGTTGATATGAAAATCACCTAAGTGAAGTATCTGAAAATATGGGCATATAGGATCTTTCTATTTTCAATTGGTTATTGTGGGTTCTTTATGTGTGTCAAAAATGGATGGTTGGGATCCTTATATAAGATACGGGAATTCTATGAACTTTTTGTAATATTTTGACTACTTATAACCACTTCAAGAATATTATTTGGGTGATAGGAGTATTTAGGGTGGGTGGGTGTCATTGATGAGTATGTGGACTATGACACCTAAAGGAAGGTCATATGATATAATCACTATTGATAAAGGTGAAATCAATGATTCGTAATGGTAGGACATGGGTACCATTACCTCAAGTCAAGTCATAAGGAGGCTCGAGTTCCAAACATTACTCTCCTTAAAAAAATTCTCAAGCCCTATCTGGTATTTAGTCATTGGTAAATTTTAGTTCTAACAAATACCCCCCTTGGAATTTGATCTAATAATAATGAAGATAATAATTTTTTTAGGAAAATGAGACTTTGGTTCTAAGGTGGTATGAATTCACGCACCATGGTTGGAGTAGATTGGTGCACATGTTAACCAAAATGCTATGTTCATTCTAATCACAAAGATAAGTGTGCATGTTAATCACCATACTAATAATAAATGTTATTATGGAATAATTAACAATGAAATACATAAAGGTGGTACATATTCTTTTATAAATATGAGGGGACCACCATAGTCAAGGCTCACATTTCTTACATAGGTGATTCCTATGGACTGGATCTCTCTCTTCTTTCTCAAGTAACCATAACACACGCCCTAATCCAAGTATATTTGTGTGATCTTAATTCAATATGGTCCTGGACTTCCATGTCAGACATTGATTTTTTTACGCTCTTCTAGGAGAACCATTTTTACTACATCAACCATACTAATCATTTTTAATCTAGGTGAATCAATTTGGTGATGTGAACTAGGAGATCCATTGAGGAGAGTGGGTTGAGAAAGTATCCAAGGTAAAGGAACTTGGATGAAATTTTTTAATTTGTTAAATTTTTATTCGATAATTTCTAATATTTTATCATGTTATTTTTTTAGATATATTTTTATTTTAATTCTATGTCATTTTAATTTGGATAACAATTCTCTGAATTTATTTTATTTAGTAGTAAAATAGAACTTATTTCAAATATTGTTCCTAACACAGAATCAGCTACTAGAATTAACCAGTTTATTTATAATATTAAACTCAATTAATGATTCCCTATTTTAATAAGTAATCATGCACTTTTAATTATTCATGGACAAAAAAGTTTCAGTTATATATAATCAAATAGGATTTTTCTATTAAAATTTCTTCTATGCATTGATGCACCAATTTTAGAATTAGATACATGTCTTCTATTTTTAAAAATTTCATCATCATGAGCTGTCACTCATATGAACATCTACATTTATTGATAGATCACCTACAAAATTAGAGATGAGTAATTGTATTACCCATCACACTCCTAAGTGAAAATGAATAATAGGCTCCAAATACATGAATAGATCATTCCAAACAATTCAACTATCAAATGGTCCTCCATGAAGGTCCAACATAAAGGTTTAAGTCTTCAATGGGATATTTTCCATGGGGGAAATTTTTTTGAAGATTTATTATATCCATAATGGGTAAATAAATCCTAGGATGAGTTTTAAGAACATATGAGGGTTTTTGGGTTATATAAGTTTTATTTTATCATCATCCTAACCTTGTACTTGAGTTGATTAGATAGTGGTGTTTAGAAACCTGTGCCAATCACCTACTACAAGGGGAAGTATATAAAAGTCCCTAGTACATTCAAAAAATTAGGGTAATACCAATAATTTGTGAAATATATAACAAGTTATTCCCTATACAAAATTCTCAAGATAATGTTGAACAAAATCTAATTCTACTAATAGAACTATTATAGATGGATAAAAGGAATCTGAAGAAAGATATTTACCCACTCTTTAATATCCCTTTCAATTCTTGTCTAAAAATATTTTTGATGATATCGTGGTTAAAAATTTAAAGAGAATAATTCAAAAACATGTCCAGCTCAATACACCAGTAGGAATCAAAATACTTACTGGTCCATTTTAGAGAATGGAAAGTATAAATCATGGGGTTATCATATCTATTCTAAATTAAATCCATGTTTTCAACTAGGTATCCTTTTATAAATGTTTACCAGTATGAGGTTATTACCAACTTGGGGTTCATGCATTGGGGTAAGTTCCACCACTTATATGATGTTCATATAAAGAATCATTAGGTAAATAGGTAAATATTATCATACCGACCTTAAGAAGATTGCATGAGGTGTTAGGTCAACAAGGTGAAACCCCTCATAGGAATTGTAGTCCAATTAAATTCTTTCATGATGATATACCACTGTATCTCAGAGACTATGTTTCTAGGAGAACTATTTTGGATCCCCAATTTTAATTTTGGCCCATGTTGTTGTAAAATATGGTTATGTTGATAAAAACTAGGGATTCTTAAGACTTGTCCATTTTTATAAGAAATAATTGGCTATTTAGATTCACTCCTTTAAAATTTACCATCAGAATGGTCATGGATAATAGCATTGATATATTATATGACCACTCATACACAATCTCAATCTAGGATAGTCAGAGTCCTAATGATTTAGTGCAGACACTTGAGAGTGGGTTGAGTTAGTTGTTTCCAAATTTTTACCAAATATCAAATATAATTTTCAAATTTTTCCTCCTTTGGTATTTTAAGGCATATTATCTCTTAGGATGTTAATGGATCGTTTTATCTTATAACCAATATGCCACAACCACATGCAATAAAAAATATAAACAATATTCCAACAAACAATATTTTTATAAGGTTTGGTCCTGATATGGGAAACCTACTTCTTACTGTGTCAAAATTATATAGAGACAGGAATTCTCTACTAATAATTATAACACCATAGTTAAATTGGCTGGTAATAGATCATCTTGAAACTATTCACACCATATTATACAGGTGTGTGTTTACTATATTACACAAGTGAATAATACTTATCCCATACAATCTTTATACTAGAATCACACTAATATTTAATAAATTCTTCCTTAAACATAGAGTATTTTATGGCCTTGAAATATTCATTAACTCATACATACACCTTGATCTCTAAAAACTACAAAACATCCAGTTCTTATTCAACAAATATTTACTAAGCTTCCCTCAACTCAAACTCGAGGAACTTTGATAGCCACATTTTATTATATACAGCTATTTTTTACTGACCATGCTCACTTTTCAAGAACCACTATCCCAAAAACATAACTGGTGAATAAACAATGAATGCTCAGTTGGTTCTTTCTTATGACTTCTTATTCTTTTTATTCTTTAGTTTATAAGAATAGATCTTCATAATATTCAATGGGTCTCTTTTTTCTTATTCTTATTCTTATTTGATACCAAGATGATATTTATTATATGTATAGTATAGGATATACTTATTCTTCTTCTAGAGAATTTATTATCTATTAGGTTCTAATTTTTCTTTTATATGCTACTTGGTTCTCTCTGTTCTCACACTTTTAACACACTCATGTTTTCTTGCACTACTTTTTTTAAAGATAATTCTTTCTACATAGTTTGTCACATTATTTACACTCATTTTTATATTTAAAAAAATGGAAATATTTCAATAATTACATAAAATCTATAATAAATTAAAACAATTACAAACATTTGGACAATCTCCCATTATCTCTATCTCATTTTTCAACTATATCACTAGGGTTTTTCTCTTATTTTATTCAAGAATATTTTTCATAGAAACTCTATCTATCTTACATTTATAACACTCAACTGAATAAAACATTCATCTATTCTATATGAGTAATCAAGTTATAACCCTTCACAAAATAGCTACATGGATGTATGTGCTTCAATCAACTTAGTTTTATAAAAATATACAATGGATCAGTTACAGTATTGATCTTTATAATTATGGTATGAGAGCTTCTCAGGAAAATTATTATTGAATAAAGATTAAATTTTCAAGAATCAAATAAGAGATCTAACTTTCTTCCTCCTCATATTAAATCACAGTGATTTTGTAATATTTAAAACCTTTAAAAAAATAACATTCATTGATAGATTTATTTTATTTGAATATAATATTCTGGAAGTCTCATAATTCTGAAAAATAAACCATATTTTATCTCCTTCTCCAAATCCTTGAAAATAATATTATTAATTAATCATATTTGATAAAAATTCTTTTATAATGTTTTAAGCACTAATTAATAGACAAGGAATAGACTTAATAATGTCTACATTATTCTTAAGAAAATATTTAAACTTTATTTACTTTATCAAGAATCACTTTTTCTTGATAAATGGTATTAATAACACACCCTTTGAGTGTTTTTTGATGTTTTAATCCATGATAAATACTTCTATCATCATCCCATGTAATCTTTTCCTCATAATAATCAATTACATAAATTGTTGATTTTATGGTAGAATGTAAGGATAAATACCTTTATGTGGATTCCATCACATCAATTTATATACATGGATCTCTTTACATTATGGTTTATATGTGAATAACTTTTCATGGTTCTATATATGGAAAATTTTCATATGTGTGGATCCCATTTCATAATGTGGATCCTCCTACTTTGAGCTCCATTCCTATATAGATCTGCATACATGGCATAGTTCCCCTTACGTCGTGTTCCATCCATACATCGATATGGATACATCAGTCACCATAGATATGAATCACCTTACAAGAATGGATTAGTCTTGGATCTCTTTATAAGAGGAATTATCGATTTTTCAGAATATAAATTACATGCCTCTTCAAATAAACATAATATCACTTTTGGACATCTCTAGAGTTCTCTAATAACTTCAAATTACCATATAACCTTCTCGAATAATTTAATTAATTATCTAAATATTTCTAAATCCATTTTATCTTGTTTCAAGGTCTTTTAGAATACTGAATACTTCATTTAGTGTATTTTTATAATCCTCACTTCCTCCAACTTCCAAATTTAGTTCATCCAAGTGTTTTTTTATAATGATTTTAGTAGCTAACATTCTCTCTTACATTGGGATAGATTCTCAATAATTTTATTTAGTATTCTTTAAAACTTTGAAACTATTTTAAAACTCTTTATATAGAGTTTTATGAGATTCCTATTAACTATATTTACCTATGTAACTAAAATTTTGACTTTTTATTGGTATTTATTATCTATTTTTCATCACTTTTCTTTGAATTAAGGACCTACTATAAAATCATTACATTTTTTATTTAATTTTTCATATATTCATCATGGAAAAAACATCTTTATCTTTACCCATAATATATATGGGTGGCCTTAACTTTTTCTATTGGGTGTATTCTCACACCATCACCCATGACATCTCATTGACCTATTAACATGATTATTGAAAAATAATAATACAATTAACACTCCTTATGGAATCTCTATCTTATTCTTTGTTCTAGTTGTTAATACCTAGAACTTCTTCACAAAAATATATTTCAATATATGTTCTATTTTACTTTTCCCCTTTTTGACAATAAATACAAGGGAGTAAAAGTTCCCCCCCCCCCCCATTTGGAACTATTAGAGTAAAGGTGGTTCTACTCATCTCAAATTATAATCTTCTCCCCTTTTTTTCTTCAACTTTATTACTTCTTCCCATTGTTAAGAGATTTATTCAATTCCATGAGAGAATTGTGGGGCCACGTTTTCCCTTAATAATGATCCAACAACTAATCAACTCTAAGTCTAAATAGGATAACCCTTTATAGAAAACAACAATGAGTAATTGAGATAACAAAATTATCCCTAAGTTTCCACAATGTGATACGAATACTCAAATTCTCTTATTAGGGGTTTATAGATATATTTATCAAGAAATATTTAATATTTCACTCAAATGAAAAAATACATCAAAATATTTCTAGTTCATAGTATTTTTTCTTATTTTTGTTAGATTTTCACTCTCCTTTTATAAGCATAGTCAATATAAAACAAAATATAAATTGGAGAGTGAAATCATACCTCAACAATCATTTTTTAAGAGGATTTCCATAATTTCAGATATAATAATAATAGCTAAATTTTTGTAAGATTCACTCATTTTGATATCTACCCCAAAAGGGATTATTTTTATACACCACCATGGATAATTTTTCTTCATAAATAATCCCTAATAATTTATTACATAAATTATGACTAGATTATAATTGATATTTTAGAAGGATACTACACTTTCATTAACTCCATGATAAATGAGTATTCCAAATGTTTAATAATTAAAATTTTCAAAAAATTATGTTCTTTTTATTATTCACTTTTAATACTTCAAAAAAGTATCATAAATAGACAAGTATGGGAATAAGGTGGGTTTTCATCATCTTCTTTAATGTGGAAAATAGGGTTGATAATTTGGTCCTAACACATAAAATCTCTTCTTTGAGGCTCTAAAACATTAATATCTCTTCATTCTTGTATTTTATTTTATTTTTATATTTTTTTCTTATTTAGACACATTACTTTTATTTTATTTTTTTACTTTTATTATTATATGGAATTAAATTCTTAACATGTGATATCTAGGAATATTCATCCATTTCAATTTGTTCTATTTTCCAACCTTATTCCAACTAGGATGGTCATATTTCCATGAAATATTTTTTTAGTTTTAATATCCTTATTATTATGAGTTTAATCTATATTTAAAACATTATTTTTGGGTTCTGGATTCATTTTTTATTTCTCTTTAACTTTTATAAGCCTCTCTTTCTCTAGAAGCAATGTCATTCACTTTGTAGCTACATGACTAACTTGATTGATCCTTCCATAAAACTCTTCAAAAACTATTAGGATATCTTTAATTTATAACCTCTCCTAAAATTTATATTTTTCATTTATAGTGTCAACCACCATTCCAATCCTATTATCTCTTTCTTGGATTTAATTTTTTCTTTTATATTCCATATTTCTCCCTTTATGTAATCTTTAAACTACAAAAGATTTCAATATATATCCCCATTATTTTCTCAAATTATTCATCTAATCCTCATGTGTTTAATTTATATGTAGTAACAAGTTGTAAATATCATTCTCTATTTTTTATTTCACTTCTAGTTGAGAATTTTGGACAGTCATTGAAACTAGATGAAGCTTTTAAAGTTCATGGACCTCTACTTTAGAAATTTTCCCAAACACTTATTTCTTACAAATAACTCTTTATAATTATTCATAAATCAATGAAACACTTTTATTGAAAAGTGAAAAAAATTATTCCTTATCTTTCACAAACTTTTTGAGAGTGGTGAAACTACTTACCTTTTTACCAAATACACCCTCAATGGAATAAAATTCAAAATTTAATAATGATTTTTCATCCTTAATCCCTTTTATATAAGAAAATAAGTTTTTAAAAACATCCAAATGGAATTTATTAAAGTGGTTCTTGATTTAAAAATATAAATGACTTAGTGATTCATTGAAATAATCTTCATCAAAACTTGTACTAGATTCATTAGAATAATATTATTTTGTAGATTTATCAAGAAACTTACCATGATGATAGTGTAGAGACTTTTTTCCCTGTAATAATTGAAATATTTATAAAGCCAGCCACTGAGTTGGAACAGGAATCCGAGGCCCAGAGAGCCTCAGCATAGTGATTTTAACAAAATTAAAAATATTTTTTAATGTGTTCACAATTTCACTTAAAAAGAGGAATAAATCCCATGTAGAATCTTGAATCAGATTTATGAGGTCATAGTTGAGTCCAGAGCATCACTTTTACCCTATCTAAGATATAAAGTTTTTCACATTGGGAGTTTTGGATAGAGGTGAGATGATGGGGCATTAAATGGTGGATTAATTAATTAAATTAGAATTTAATTAATTAATTAAAAATATAATCAAATTACCTATCACACTCTATCTCATTGGTTCACTAAACCCAAATGAGGATTCATTCCTCCTCATCTCACATTTGTCCAACAGATAGAAACAAAGTCAAATCATCAAATCAAGGTGATGTCGATCTCTGTTTTTAAGCAGGTTATCACCAGATAGAGAACCATAGAAATCTAGGCACTATTCTTTAAATTAAGCTTCAATGTTGTGACCTCGAGGTATTTGTTTTTGATTATTAGTCCCTATAACATTTGTTTTTTGTTAATCTAAAGTTCTAAAGACATATTTCAATCCTTTATGATCCCTTCTAGGTAGATCTATGGGTTTTGGGTTGAATCGAGGTGAATTGGTCATTTTTTCAGGTAATTACTGACTAGAATTACTATCTACATGGTGTGTAGTCTATTGAAACATGATTTATATCCCTTCCAGTTCGGAAAATATGGTCTTTGGGGACTAAAATATATGTAATGGAGTTACAGACCATGTAGTACCCAATCCATGTGGTTATGGGACCTAGCTTGGGAAGTCCTGCGAAAACACATGGTTGTGTACCAACACATGACTGAAGTACATGGAAATAGGGTTCAGTAAATGAGTATGGGTAAAACTAGAAGTCCAAGGGATATTTGAAAAGGGACACATTGTGTACCTTTTGTATATTATGTGCACCTATACATGGGTTGGGAACCATTTAGACCTGATACACGTCCATGTTCTTGGGTGGTCTCACACGTTGTGTATTCCCCAGTGCACATCATGTACTCCTAGTAGATCTCCTTGAGATATTTTACCTTTCATATCTCCTCTAGGGCCTAGATTTAGGCTTATTAGTATCTTATCCTGAGTGATTTTTTATAACACCTCAAGCTTCCATGGTACGCTTCTCTTTGAATAATAGAGCAGCGTGCGTTGTACGCAACCTCGAGTTATAACACACAGTGACCAATCAAAGTAGCCATTATGAATAGTAATACCCACTTTTGTAAATTATATAAATTTTATATTTCAGAATGGACTTCATTTTTGGATTCGGAATATTGGAATTATCCTATGTTGAATTTTTGGTATTTTTCTGAGAACTTCCAATTATCGATGAATAGTGAAAAATACTTAAAAACAACTTTTTTAATAAAAACATGTATAGTGATAAATTATAATATTTAGTGGTTTTAATGTATAATTATAATATAATTTTACCATTTTATCCAATTGTGGTCATTAGAATTAATTTCACTTTGAAATTGGACATAAACAATTGCCAACCTTTTGATTGATATTGTTTCTTAAAAACACGCTATTTGTTTTGACAACGGGAATTAATTATAAAATTAATTAATGAAACTTATATATTTTTAATTTTGTAAAATAGAAATCATTTTTGAATTCGGAATATCAATTATATCTCAGGGTGAATTTTTGGTATTATTCTGAAAAACTTCAATTTTTGATGAATAGTGAAACCACTAAGTGGTAGTTAAAAAAATGATTTTACATTTAAATGAAACTTTACCGTTTCTATGAATTGAATTTATAAAATATGACATACATGGTTGTCATTAGGAAGTAAAATTTGGTTCACTAGGAAGAAAATAATTTTTGGTGAATGCTAACTTTTGAGTTTTATTAACCACAATTAGAGGTAATTAGAGTAATTTAAGGTAAAAATAATGTTATAATAATATTAAATTACCTTGAAACATGTACTACTCTTATTGTATGAGTCATGGACGACCATTAAAAACCATGGGACGATTTTTGTGACCCCATGGATCCACTTGGGTAAGATAATGACATTAATACCTTTAATTTAAAGTAAAAATAAAAATGTCACAAACATGTATTATTTTACTTAAATAATTTTTACAAGGGGTTATACAAGTCATAGTTCAGACTATAAATATCCATTAGAAAGATAAACAGATTTAATACATCATGGTATTTTTTTATAATTTTTAGACATTAAATTAATTAAATTTTTTATGACACCATGATGATGTAGCGATTACCTCATTAATTAAGAATTTAAATAAAATAAATAGATAATGTAAAATCTAAGACTTACACTTGTAAAAAACCTATTGGATGAGTATATTTAGAACTCTTATCACCTTACCCTCGAAATATATAATTGTGGGACCTTTGAAATCCGAAAATCACTTCATAATAATGTAACATTTCATGACTTTCCAAGAGTGCCCCTCCTCTCCTCTTGTAAAAGGCCCCCACCTCTACCACTTTATTCACACCTTCAAGCCATTTGTCTCAGCCAAACACTGCCCAAATACTCTCTAAACTTCCCTATATTACTCCTAAAAGAATCTCTTTGGGAATAAGTCTTCCCAAGGAATACTTTGGGTCAAATCAAAAAGAGTTACCCGATTTTAATGTAATGTCTTCTCTTATGTTCTTTTGTTTTATTTTCCTTCTCCAACCCCTTAAAATCTTTTTATTCCTTTATTTTGTAACAACACCAGTTTATTAAATATACTAGGATATTTTTATAAGAATTACTTGATTTAAACTTACACACACCTTCGTCTAATGGTTAAATAACATACTATTTCTGTGGGTGGCGAATTACTGCCTCACGAAACGATGATTGTTCAATATTCTTTTAACACCTCTCATGGTGGAAATTAAGATGTCACTATAGTTATATATGATATATATTATGTTTATGTTTTCCTTATGCTTCTGTATTTCTCATTTATGGCATACCTTTATGATTTCCATTATGGGTAAACGCGATAATTTCATTTTAGGAAGTGCGGACTACCGCCCCCTCAAAGTGATTTGAATCATTAATGCCATATATGGGACGTATAAAGTATGGAGTTAATGATATTATATATGATATTATACTAAAATTATAATATACCTTTATATAATTATTATTTCATTCCATTAAATACGAAATATAAATGAAAGTAGCGTTCATGCGTACGTACGGCTTACCGTCTCCATGAACGGTGCATTTCATTTCTTACCTCTAAATATTATGTAATTTTATAAATGCATGTATATACTTGATATATATGATATATATGATATCTACATCATGAATATAATTCTGGAGATAATGGATATTCTACCACATAAACAACTTGTAATTATAAGAAGTTTATTGTTGACTCAAGTACCAAAGATCGACAAAACGATCGTTATTAACTTAAATGACTACATAATTTTCATAACATGGTAATAAGTGATATAAAAGGGATAATGAACTTGAAAAAGGTTCTTAAGAAAGTATAAATTAACTCTAGTATATTATTCAGAATATTAAAGAACGATCGAGTCAAGTCGGACACGAGGTAAGGGACTTCGTCTAAATCACCTATCATTGAGGCATATTTTGTTTTATACAAAACTTTCTTTTATACAGTGTATAAACCCCTTTGAATTTTACGTTTATTCAAAAGGAATATTTTTTATATGAAGAATTTTACTAAATGACAAAAAGGAATGCCTTTTTGTCATACGTATGCGGCGACAACGACTACTCCTCCGTCGTGACCATTATTTGAGTTTCGGCTTCCTCTACAAGCCGTAACTTTTTTTTTAAATGAAAAATAAATACCAAGTTTTAATTTTATTTTATTTTGGTATTAAAAATGGTTTTATTATATCAATGTGTTGTATTTATATCTTGTGATTGAAATGTGGAAATGTTATGTTTTCTTTATGCATGTTTTATGTGATACGATTATGTTATGGTTTATGATATGTTTAAAACATTTCATATAAGTAATGCATTGGACTTAGTATGTGACGGGTGTAGCCTTCTATAGCTCCTCGATTCATCGGTAGGTCTCATGAGAAAAACTAGTGTCTTGGAATGAGGCCTTGACAAAATATTATTTTTAGTCTTGGCACGAGGCCTTGGCTATGTGGTTATGATAGTCTTGCATTATGCATTCCATCATTATGAAAGTGGTTAATTATATTGCATGTGATTATTCGACTAGTAGAATATCCATGTGAATAAGTAAATGGAATTATTTCATTTCATTTTTCCATATTATGTTGATGTTCAAGTTTAAAAGGCTTTTGTTTCAGTTATACATTGCCTTAAATGTTTAGGTTTATTTATGAAATTTTCCACTATATTGTTATCCTTACTGAGCATCTAAGCTCACCCCTTTCAATGTTTTAATTTTTCCATGATGTGAAGAAGTATTCTATGAATGGCCTACAGTGATAGTATGAGGGGATATGAATACAAGATGTTTTTGTAGTTTTTTTTTGACTTTATTATTTAATGTAAGACTTATGAATATATCTAGTTTTTCCAAGGATACTAAACTAATCGGTCTTTCGAGACTTGATCTTTTGTAATCATGCCAATGTTATGTAATAATGAACCAACTTTGGGTAACTGGGGTCGGGGAGTTATAGTTGGTATCAGAGGTAGTTTAGTACTAACCTTGGAAGCTAGATTTAGATAAACTCTGATTAGAGTACATAACCCTAAGATAGACTTTGAGGATTAGTATAGAAGAACTTTCTAGAATTTTGGTATTATATAGATTTTGTGAGTTTTCCAATCAATACATCCCTGTCGGGATACGAACAGGTAGAGGCGGCTCTGGATCAGATGTACCTAGGGGTAAAACCCGAAAACACCGCTTTGAGCTAGACTTGAATGGGAACTGGTGCACGACAATGGGTCTTGCTGCACTCTTGGTTACGACACTCCCAGGGGATATGATTAAGATAATTTCCATTTTCTTTACAAACCATTATGAAGGGTTTATGAGTATATACTTCCTCAAAGAAAACATTTCTTTTTATGATTATAGATTATATCCATAAATAGTTCAATTTATGTTAAGTGTTTTACAAGTATGGAATTATGTATTTTGATTCATAAACTGATCTAGTTTATACCATTGTTTAGAAATGGTGCCTAGTGGAAGGAATGGAAACTGTATCAATGCACGCACTCAATGTAAGTATTTCCCTCCTGCTCAAGATAATTATAGTGGAGTTGGTGATACAACTGGTGTTGATCAGCTTACCACCATACTGGGACAACTCACTCAGGTTATAAATAATAACCGTACTCGTATGGAGCACCCTGATCCACAAAGTGGAGGATCAATGTTAGACCACTTCATGAGGAAACAACCACCAACATTAAATGTGAGTATAAATCCCTTAGTAGCTGAGCAATGGATAAATTCCCTAGAGAAAATATTTCAGGCTTTAGGGAGTAGTGAAAGGGAAAAAGCTTTCATGGTAGTTTACCGCCTCACTGGAGATGCTGATCAATGGTGGTCATTGATTTAAAACACAAAGGAAGATGATGAAGTATCAAATATGGAATGGAGGGAGTTCAAAGAGATTTTCTTATAAAAATACTTTCCTCGTGACAATCGAGTAGATATGGAAAGGCAATTTCTGAGTCTAAGACAAAAGGAGGATTAGAATATCACAAAGTATGAGGTCAACTTTACAAGGTTAGTGAGGTATGCTACAGATTATATACATAACCCAAGAAGTAAGATTGATCGTTTCTTTGATGGGTTAAAACCATTTCTCTGTTGAGATTTAGTATCACAATTTTTCTCAACGTATGAAGATATAGTCTCGTGTGCTCTCAAGACAGAAAATGAATTCTCTAAATCTTATGACAATAAAGTAAAGCAAGAGAAGAAGAGAACAGTGTAATAAGAGATAGATAAAGGGAAAAAGGGAAAGAAGGATTTTCTATTATGCGATAATTGTGGGAAGAATCACCCTGGTAATTTCCTAAAAGTAATGGGAGTTTGTTATAAATGTGTTGAAAAAGGTCACTAGGCTCATGATTGTAAGGGAAAGAAAGAGGCTATCAATGTTGAATGCTAAAATTGTAGGGAAATGGGGCATTATGAAAATGAATGTCCTAAGCATCAGGGAAACTTACCTCAAAAAAGTCCAAGGGAGCAAGGCCAATATTATGTTGTTACTACAGTTGAAGTGGAATAATTAATGTATTGGTGCTTTTGGACTCAAGGATTATATTCTGGTTATAAGAATATGGTGATATATATAAGGATTGTACTGTAGTACTTGTTGTTTTCATTAAAGTTTTAATATGATGAAGGTAATCATATTTTTAGTATGTGACAATAAGAGAAATTTTACATTGTTTGGGGAATCTGATGTTAAAATTAATCTTGGAATTTAGAGACCTTTCAGAGAAAGTTTGGACAGAGGTATTTTGGATAACTATAAAGGTTTTAATGGATTAAGTTGAACTTTGGATAGTATTGTTTAATGTTAAAACATTTTTGAATATTATTTTTGGAATATTATAATACTATAGTTTTAGGAAAAGGACAACCTGCAGGTCGGGGGATAACCAGTCACGTTGGACAAAGCTGCAGGAATCGAACCCACAACCATAGTGCGACATGCCTTTATTTCCTACCACTAGCCTATAGGAAGTCCCTGGTTATTACAAAATAGTTTTCCTAATCTAAATGGTATGTTTTAATATTTTGAACCTTGTATGATTAGGATAAATATAATATTTTTGAGTTCTATTATCTTTTTGATTGAAAGTTGAGTTTGTGGTAGAAATTAGTTGAAGGTTAAAACTCTACGTGTCGAGTATATATATATATATATATACCTCTCTCTTATTCTATGAATAAATTAATTCTTAAACTTTAGGAAATGGATATTAAAAAAAAATTGTTATCCTAATACCTTATGTTTTGTTGAATTGATGATATTTTAAATCACCATAGATTGAAGGCTTTGAGGCCCTCAATTTTACACTTGTTTGTGATTGATGACCTCAATCACTCCCTACAAATATTTACATTTTTCCTCCAATTATATGTCTCTAATTTCCACCAATGTTCTCCTAATCGAGATTATAATTTGGTGGTGACTTTTTCATTTCCCTTTCCCTCTTATTAAGGCTAAATTTTACTAACCTTATTTCCGATGTGGGTTTTCCACAAAGGTATTTTCTATTTTCAACCTTTTATTTTTGAAGAAAATTTTCAAATTGTGAGGATGAAATTTATTTAAGGAGGGTAGAATGTAACACCCCAAGCTTCCATGGTACGCTTCTCTTTGAATAATGGAGCAGCGTGTGTTGTACGCAACCTCGAGTTCTAACACACCGTGACCAATCAAACTAGCTGTTATGAATAGTAATACCCACTTTTTCAAATTATATAAATTTTATATTTCAGAATGGACTTCATTTTTGGATTTGGAATATCGGAATTATCCTATTTTGAATTTTTGGTATTTTTCCGAGAACTTCCAATTTTCGATGAATAGTGAAAAATACTTAAAAACAACTTTTTTAATAAATATAATTTATAGTGATAAATTATACTATTTATTGGTTTTAAAGTATAATTATAATATAATTTTACCATTTTATCCAATGGTGGTCATTATAATTAATTTCACTTTGAAATTGGACATAAACAATTGTCGACCTTTTGATTGATATTGTTTCTTAAAAACACACTATTTGTTTTGACAATGAAAATTAATTATAAAATTAATTAATGCAACTTATATGTTTGTAATTTTTTAAAATAGACATCATTTTTGAATTCGGAATATCAATTATATCTTAGGGTGGATTTTTGGTATTGTTCTGAAAAACTTCAATTTTTGATGAATAGTGAAACCACTAAGTGGTAGTTAAAAAACTGATTTTTCGTTTAAATGAAACTTTAATGATTCTATGAATTGAATTTAAAAAATCTTACATACATGTTTGTAATTAGTAAGTAAAATTTTGTTGAATGGGAAGAAAATAATTTTTGGTGAAAGCTAACTTTTGAGTTTTATTAACCGCGATTAGAGGTAATTAGAGTAATTTAAGGTAAAAATAATGTTATAATAATATGAAATTACCTTGACACATGTCCTACTATTATTGGATGAGTCATGTCCGACCAAGAAAAACCCTGCGATGATTTTTGGGACCCCATGGAGCCACTTGGGTAAGATAATGACATTAATACCTTTTATTTAAAGTAAAAATAAAAATGTCACAAACATGCATTGTTTTACGAAAAAACAATTTACTAGTGGTTATAAAAGTCATATTTTCTACTATAAATACCCATTGAAAATCTAAAAATATTTCCTACATCATGGTATTTTTTTTATAATTTTTATACATTAAATAAATTAAATGTTTTATGACACCATGAGGATGCAGCGATTACCTCATTAATTAATGATTTAAATAAAATGAATAGATAATGTAAAATATAAGACTTAAACTTGTCCAAAACCTATTTAATGAGTATATTTCGAACCCTTATCACCTTATCCTCTAAATATATAATTGTGGGACCTTTTAAATCCGAAAAGCACTTCATAATAATGTAACATTTCATGACTTTCCAAGAGTGCCCCTTCTCTCCTCTTATAAAAGGCCCACATCTCTACAACCTTATTCACACCTTAAATCCATTTTGATCGGAAAACCTCTTCCCAAATACTCTATAAACTTCCCTATATTACTCTTAGAAGCCTCACTTTGGGCAGAAGTCTTCCCAAGGAAGCCTTTGGCTCAAATCAAAAAGAGTTACTCTATTTTAAGGTAATGTCTTCTCTTATGTTCTTTTGTTTTATTTTGCTTCTCCAACCCCTTAAACTCTTTTTATTCATTTCTTTTGTTACAAAAACAGTATCTTAAATATACTAGAAAGTTTTTATGATAATTATTTGATTTAAAATTACACACACCTTTGTCTAATGGTTAAAGAACATATTGTTTCTGTGGGTGGTGAATTACTGCCTCACGAAACGATGATTGTTCAATCTTCTTTTAACACCTCTCATGGTGGACATTAAGATGTCACTATCTGTATATATGATATATATTATGTTTATCTTTTTCTTATGCTTATTTATTTCTCATTTATGTCATACCTTTATGATTTCCATTATGGGTAAACGCGATAATTTCATTTTAGGAAGTGTGGACTACCGCCCCCTCAAAGTGATTTGAATCGTTAATGCCATATGTGGGAAATATAAAGTATGGAGTTAATGATATTATATATGATATTATATAGGAATTATAATATACCTTTATATCATTATGATTTAATTCCATTAAATATGAAATAGAAATGAAATTAGCGTTCATGCGTACGTACCGCTTACCGTCTCCATGAACGGTGCATTTCATTTCTTACCTCTAAATGTTATGAAATATTATAAATGCATGTATCTACTGGATATATATGATATATATGATATCTAAATCATGAATATAATTCTTTAGATAATGGATACTCTACCACATAAACAACTTGTAATTATAAGAAGTTTATTGTTGACTCAAGTACCAAAGACCGACAAAACGACCATTATTAATGTAAATGACTACATAATTATCATAACATGGTAATAAGTGATATAAAAGGGATAATAAACTTGAAAAAGGTTCTTAAGAAAGTAGAAATTTACTCTGGTTTATTATTCAGGAGATTAAATAATGATCGAGTCAAGCTGGACATGAGGTAAGGGACTTCGTCTCAATCTCCTTTCATTGAGGCATATTTTGTTTTATACAAAAATTTCTTTTATATGGTGTATAAACCCCTTTGAATTTTACGTTTATTCAAAATTAATATTTTTTATACGAATAATTTTACTAAAAGACAAAAAGGAATGTCTTTTTTTTGTACGTATGCGGTGACAATGACTTCTCCGCCGTCGTGACCATTATTTGAGTTTCGGCTTCCTCTACAAGCCGTAACTTTTTTTTAAAATGAAAAATAAATACCAAGTTTTAATTTTCTTTTATTTTGGTATTAAAAATGGTTTTATTATATCAATGTGTTGTATTGATATCTTGTGATTGAAATGTGGAAATTTTATGTTTCATTTATGCATGTTTTATGCGATACGATTTTGTTATGGTTTATGATATGTTGAAACCTTCTCATATAAGGAATGCATTGGACTTAGTATGTGACGGGTGGAGCCTTCTATAGCTCCTAGATGCATCGGTAGGTCTCATGAGACAGACTAGTGTCTTGGAACGAGGCCTTGACAGAATCTTATTTGTAGTCTTGGCATGAGGCCTTGGCTACGTGGTTATGATAGTCTGGCATTATGCATTCCATCATTATGAAAGTGGTTATTGATATTTCATGTGATTATTCGACTAGTAGAATATCCATGTGAATAAGTAAATAGAATTATTTCATTTCATTTTTCCATATTATTCTGAAGTTCAAGTTTAAAAGGCTTTTGTTTCAGTTATACATTTCCTTAAATGTTTATGTTTATTTATGAAAGTTTCCGCTATATTGTTATCCTTACTGAGCATATGAGTTCACCCCTTTCAATGTTTTAATTTTTCTAGGATGTGAAGAAGTATTTTATGAATAACCTACAGGGATAGTATGAGGGGATATGAAGACAAGATGTTGTTGTAGTTTTGTTTGACTTTATGATGTAATGTAAGACTTATTAATATATCTAGTGTTTCCAAGGCTATTAAACTAATCAGTCTTTTGAGACTTGATCTTTTGTGATCATGCCAATATTACGTAATAATGTACCGACTCTGGGTAACTAGGGTCAGGGCGTTACATTTTTCACATATAATGTGATTGTGTCCTCTTTTTTGGGCTGCAATGTATGATGTGTCACATTTTGATGAATACACTTGTGTAGCGATGAAAATCTTGGGCAGTGATCCGGGTGAATCACTAGGATAACATCGGGGTTGGTACCCTTCCCTTAAACTTTAAGATGTGGGTCCCCTAGACTCTTTAGATCGGTGAGGTGGTTCTCCCCTACTAGAATAGGGTGTGGATCCCCTACCCATGGCAGTTTTACTACAATAAGTATGATAATCATTTCACTCCTCTTAGCATATCTTGACTAATGTTGTAGATCAGTGTCATTTTTGAATAGAGACACTGGGAATAGTACACCCCTATGGTATCAAGGCGCTGGTTTCCATTACCTCTTTGATTTAGTAGAGACGGGACTCCACATGTCATGGGCATGGGTTCTTCTACCCCTGGGTAGTTCTTTGGTATGATACATGGTTTGGCATATCCTTAAACTCATGAGGAAGAGGAAAACTTTCCCCACTAAGATGAATCCTTTTGACATGACTTAAAACCATACAAGCGAGTTAGTTCCAGCTAATGTGGATAGTATCAATGGGTGGTGATTGAGTTCCTTAGACTTGGGTGTTCAGAGAATACACATGGGATACATGGCATTGTTGATGGAATTTTGGAACTATTGGTACTCCCCTAATGGTTTAGAGAGTAGGTTCCTTGTATCTTTCATAAAGTTTTACATCTCTCCCCTTCTGTTCTAGGGTGTGGTCCCTCTATACTTACTGGATAGATATAGTAGGAACTCCCCAGTTGGACTAGTTTGTGGGTCCCCTATCCATGGATTCAGTACTCCCCTGATGAACTAGGTCACGGGTCCTCCATATGTGATTTATAGGTAGATTCGGTACTCCCCTAACTGTTTAGGGTGTAGTACCTCTATCCTTGGATTCAGAACTCGCCTATCGTTCTAAGGTGTGGGTCCCCTATACATGATGTTTGGGTAGAGTTGGTACTTCCCTTACTTATCTAGAATAGGGTCCTCTAGCCTAGGGTTGGTACTCCCCTATCGTACTCGGGTGAGGGTCCCCCATAGTAAATGAGTCAGTAGAGTTATTAATACGCTGTAGTTCTAGGGAGTGGGTCTTCTAGCCTGGGTTCAGTACTCCCCTATCGTACCAGGATGTGGGTTCCCCATCGTAAACTAGTTGTAAGAGTCGGTACTCATTTTCATTACTAGGGTGCAGGTCCTCTAGCCACAAAGTGGTACTCCCCTGCTAGGTTAGGATGTGAGTCCTATATCTATGGAGTTTAACTCCCCTATTATACTAGGGCTCGGGTCATCCTTTCACTTATCATTACTCCCCTTTCATTATAGGGTGTGGTTTCTCACCTATAGAGTAGTACTCACCCAGCTCTAAGCTATAGTGTGGAGTGGTTCCTCCATTGGATTTGGATATCCCTCAAATTTTGAGCATGGTTCCGAGGAGTGCACCCCTCCACTTGATATGAATGATACCTAGTTAGGATTTAGTGCTCCCTAAATGGACTAAGGTGCATGCCACTCTATGCAGGAGTGAAAAAGGTTTGGTGGGTTAGTTAGGAGCTAGTACTCCCTTGACTACAGGGCAGTGGAGAGGTGTGGGTCCCTATGTTTCCTCTCATAGAGAATATGCACACAGTTCATGGTTTAGAGAAGTGCTCCCTGAACTCTAGGGTAGGTGTGAGGAGCATACCTCTCCAATTGGTTTCTTTAGCCTTGAACATGCAAAGGTTAGTGATGTAAGAACCTCTAGTTCTGGGTACTAGAGTTGTACTATATAAGTTGTTATCGATGGATCATATTCACTCGAATATACCATTCGGAATGGTAGAGATTTTCTTAATGGATTTTATCTCTCAAATATGTTCCATATGGGATGGAAGAGCTCATAGATTGTGTTCTCTAGGTTTTTTAGAGCCTCAAATACAATCCTATTATTGGCTATGGGGTCAGAACCTAATGATACTTGGAGTCTGTTATGAGTCTATCTAGTTGATGTCTGGGAGCCCTTGTGGTGTTGTCACATTATGGGCTTACACCACTTGAGTACTGAGTAACTTACCACTTATGTGCCCATACCATATTCTTGGTTACTCTATTTCCTTGGGAGGCTAAGATGCATGGGTTATGCCACATGATTTCTATTCTTATCCTCTCATGGTTGGATGAGTCCACTATCTTGCTATAGGTAGCAAACGATTTATGATAATTTCATCTTCTCAATGTGTCGGGCTCCTTGTGTTTAGACAAGTTTACTTTCACTCTCTTTTTGGGTTGACCTATGGGATGGATTTTTTTACTTACTCTATTTTTGGGGATTCTTATTTGACTTAACTTCCTAATAATGTACATCCAAGGATTATTCGAGATGGATTTTATCTCTCGATGGGGTTCCATATGGATAGGTCGAGTGGAATATCACCTTTTAGTTCCTCCCTTTATTTTTGGACTTTTGGGGTGCCTACAGAGTATTTTAATACTCAACCTTCCACGGGCATTTCCCACACATTTTTTGTGTATTCTGTAGACCACAAGACTTTCGAAGTATTCCACAAAGGTCCCAAGGTAGGCATAGTTTATCAAACTAGACCGACCATGGTGTTTACCAAATCAGGGTCGAGGAGCTTTCCAGTAGTTACTTTTGATAGTGATCCCCTCCTTATGAGCAGGTCAGATGCTTTTACATTTTTATTTTGGTGGAAATTTTTTTCTCCTTTTTAATTCAGTAATTTTGTTTTACTCTGGTTTGGGATATATGTATGCATGCATTTCAATTTCATCTTCTTTTATCTCTACACTATTTCATTGAGGTGTTTTTGGGTGTGTGGATACAGGTACTTTAGGAAAAGTTCTCCATGAGTTTAGTTAGGACTTAGGTTCTTGTCACAAACTCTTGACCTATAGAGGTATCTTGGGGTATTTGTAACTCGAGCCCCAGCTTGGGTTGGGTCATAAAGGAGTGGTATCAGAGCAAGTTCATTCCTTGGGAAGTTATTCATACTTTTCACCTTAAAAAGTTTTTTTTGGGTTTCATAGAGACAGTGTTAGGATGTTTCAAGTATGACTCTCTGGAAAGAGGTTTTAATGTTTTTGTGGTGGCCGATGTATCTATTCACTAGGACTCTGGTAACATACTTTTTGACTGAGTACATTAGAACACTGGTCTTAAGGTAAATCATTAGTACCTACATCATATATGACTGGGTTTTGAATTTTCTTTCCTTTTCCTTCTTGATTCATCTCCATAGATATACTCTTTGACCATGGTGCGTCTTGATTTAATTTAAAGATGCCTTTGTGACAACAGCCAGATATGATTCTATAATATGATTATGATTAAAATATGATCTTTTATGAGGCTTTAGTGTAGGTAACTAATTCAGAGGTGTTACATTTGGGTGTTCTTCTAGTAGTGTAACCACCCATTGAATAACTGGTTGTGCTGAAATTTCAAGATGGGGATGTGTAAGGGTTGAGTGTGTTTCATGAGTTCTAGTGGTAGTGACCTCTAAGGTACCAGGGTGATCCAAACCCCTAGGTAGAATATGACTGAATGGATTCATTCACATTAGTATTCTACTTAGTAAGGACACCTCTTGACCAGATGAAGGTCATAGCAAAGAGCCTTTTGGATGGTTCGGCCAGATGATGGTGGATTTTAGTAATGTAGTCCCACAACAAGGTGAAATTCAGTTGGGTAGAGTTTGAGAAACTATTTAGGGAATATTTCTACCCAACCATGTTTAAATCAATATGTATCCATGATATTTTTGCAACTTCGATTGGGAAACATAAATATAGTAGAGTTTTCAACAAGGTTTGTAGACCTTCGATGATACTCCCTGAATATGGTTTAGGATCTGTTTTTCAGATCATGAACCTTCGAGCAGGTCTTTATCTGGGTGATTAGTGTATCTATAATTTTGTTTTACATTCCCACCTATACTATAATTCTATAGAGATCTTTATTAGTGGAGAGCTTCATGTCGGAGGAATAGGTTGATGTGACCCAAGGTGGTATTCTCGAGGCTCAGGCATCTACAACAGTTGGTAGACGGCAAGTGATGGGATTGTGGAATAGGAGGCATACCAATGGCCATACTCAGGCATGTAGGACTATCACATAGGAGTATCACTGAGGATCAAGTCAACCATAGGATAGGTGGTGTTATTCTTACAATGGTCGAGGACATCTTGCTATAGATTGTCTAACCCATTGTGCTGCTGAGAGGGATTTAGCCAACGGGCTACCCTAGTAGAGGTAGCACTTGGATCAGGGAGTTCCACATTATATTAGATGATGTGGAGGAGTTGGGATAGAAGCATGATTTGGTCCATGCCTGGCTTAATGAGCTAGAGGACACGAGTGAGGATAACTTCAGGTCATAGATTCTGTTAACCCAAAATCTATGAGGATGAATAGAGGTATGCCTTGTTTCCTTTCTTGTTTTTTAAATAGGAATTGTTAAATACTTTTCTAGGAAGTATTTTATTTTTTATTCTTTCTTGAAGTTTAAACCAGGGTGACAGTGGGTGTTGATAGAGCCCGGTGTTGGATTTTTTTGACATGTCTTTGAATTCATGAGAAATAGAGGTCCTTACCCCACCAAGATTTTTTTTTGTGATATGTAAAAAAACATGTGTGTATGTCAATGTCACACAATGCAGATAGTATCGAGGTACAATGGATGATTCCCTATGACTTTTGTGTTTTGGGTGAGGTTGAGTAGTGGTGAGCAATTCTTGGAATCGTTCCATAGAGAAATAATTATACCGTGATATGTTTCTACAATATGGATTGGTTTTCTACCATTCATACTTAGATGGGATTTCACTAATGGGTGTGGGGGTGTTTTTTGGTTTGGTTTACTCTCCTTAAAAGAGGTAAAAAATACATGTTGGGTATGTCATGCGCTTTCTGTGCCTATATTCTCAAGGTTTTATGAGTTTACTCTCCTATATTGTTCAATGGTACCCTTATGTGATCGGCATCAACCTTGAACACAAGACACTTGAGGAGGTCATGAGATAGTTCATCCATGGGTGGATGTAAACTGTGGGCTTCAACAGCATCTGTGTCAGGTTAGCAAAGTGATGTACCAATAGACCCTATGAGTACATATGGGTCCTAGTGCTTGGTTCTTTCCCACCTGTCACAGCTGAAGGATCATGTTCCCATTTGTTTCATGATTTTGGCCTCATAAAAGTTAGACAAAAGAGTGGTTTGTCCCTATTTTTTCCCCTGAGTGAATTTTTGGAAGTATCATGGGAACCCATGGTGAGCTCACTTGAATGATATTCCCAGTATTAGATCTCAGTTTATTTTCCCTATGCCTAGCCTTTTTTATTTTTGAGGATGAAAATATTTGAAGGTGGTAGTGATGTAGACACCCATGTTTTTTCTTGTAAGACTTTGGAATATTTATAAAGCCAGGCATTGAGTTTGTATAGGAATCTAGGGCTCATAGATCCTTGATGTGGTGATTTTAAAAATATTAAAAATATTTTGTCACGTGTTCATAGTTTCACTTGAAAAGTGGAATAACTCCCTTGAGGAGTCTCAGATCGGGTTTATGAGGCCGCAGTTGAGTCCAGAATGTTGTGTTTACCATAGGTGCATCATAGGGTTGTCCAAACTAAGAGTTTTAGATGTATTTGAGATGATGTGGCGTTAAATGGTGGTTTAATTAATTAAATGATAATTTAATTATTTAATTAAAAACCTAACCTAATTACCACTCCCCCTCTCTCTCATTGGTGAACCAAACCAAAAGATGGGTCGTTCTTACTCTTATACCCTTTGTTAAATAGATATAAATAAATTTGAATCATCAAAGAAAGGTTTAATTGATCTCTATTTCTGATTAAGATCTTTGTTATATTGAGAACCAAAGTGATCTGAGCACCGTTCTTCAACTGAAGCTTCGGTGTTTCAACCTTTAGGTAGGAAGTTTTTCTTTTTAGTCATGATCCCATTCATTTAGTGTTAATATAAAGTTCTATATCCCTATTTCAATCATTTATGAACCCTTCTAGGTAGATCTATGTGTTTTGGGTCGAATTGGGGTCAATAGGGCGTTCTTGCAGGTAATTATCGACTGGAATTACCATCTACAAGGCATATAGTCCAGTGACACGTGCCATGTAGCCCTTCCTATTTGGGGAATATGGTATTTGGGGAATACATGTCATGCACTGGACTTACATGTCATGTATTACCCCAATCTATGTGGCTATGGGACATCACTTGGGAAGCCATGTGAAAACACATGGTCGTGTACTAACACATGGCCAAAGTACATAGACACGAGGTCTGGTACATGGGAATGGGTTAAACTACACAGACAGGGGTTCATTGAATATGGACATGTCATGTACCTCATGTACAGGTCATTTACCAATACATGGGTTGAAAATCATGTACACCAGATACACGTCTAAGTGCTTGGTCAGGCTCACACATCGTGTGTGCCCTAGTGCATATCATGTACTCCTAATAGATCTTCTTGAGATCTTCCACATTCTGTATCTCCTTCTCTAGGACCTGGATTTGGGCTTATGAGTAGCCTATCCTAATTTTTTTTCATGTAGAACACGATGGTGGCCTCTTTTTTCCTATGAGGTATGAGGTGGCATGTTTTGATCAATATTCTTGTGTAGCGGTGCAAATCTTGGGTAGTGATCTGGGTGAATCACTAGGTTAACATCGGGGTTAGTGCCCTTCCCTTCAACATTAGGATGTGGGTCCCTTGGAATATTTAAACTATTGAGGTGGTTCTCCCCTAATGGAATAGGGTGTGGGTCCCATACCCACAATAGTGTCACTACACTAGGTATTATAACACTTATGATCCTCTTAGCGGCACTTGACAAATGCTGGAGATCAGTGTGGTTCTTGAAGAGAGAAACTCGAACTAGTGATCCCCTCTAGAATTAGGGTGTGGTTTTCCCTTACCTATTCACTTTAGTGTATATGTGACTTCTCATGCCATTGGCATGGGTTATTTTACCATTGGGTATTTATTTGCAACAAGATGTGGTTTGGAATAGTCTTCGACACATGAGGAAGAGGAACGCATTCCGCACCAAGACACATCCTTGTCACCCAACCTAAAACTATACCAGCCAAAGTGGATAGTATCAAGGTGTGGTGATTGAGTTCCTTAAACTTGGGTGATTATGGTAGACACATGGGATGTTGGGAATCATTGATGGTCTTTCAAAACTATTGGTACTCCCCTAATGGTTTAGGGTGTGGGTACCCCATATCATTCGTAAAGTTGGACAGCACTCCCCTATTATTCCAGATCACATGCCCTCTATACTTGTTGTCCAAATAGAGTAGGAACTCCCCTACTGAACTAGGGTGTGGGTCCTCTATCCATGGATTCGGTACTCCCCTAACAAACCAGGGTGTGGATCTTCTATATGTGATGTATAGGTAGAGTCATTACTCCCTTACCTAGTTATGGTGTGATTCCTCTATCCTTGGATTCAGAGCTCCCATGTCATTCCAAGGTGTGGTTCCTCCATACGTGATATTATTACAGATTCTGTACTCCCCCTCCATTCTAGGGAGTGGGTCCTCTAGCCTAGGGTAGGTACTCCCCTATCTTTCCAGGGTGAAAGTCCCCCATAGTAAATGATCTGTTAGAGTCAACACACCCATATCATGCCAGGGAGTGGTTCCTCTAGTAAGAGGCCAGTACTCCCAAGTCATACCAAGGTGTGGGTCCCCCATCATAAACCATCTGGTAGAGTCAGTACTCACCTATTATACCAGGGTTTGGGTTCACTATCTATAGAGTGTTACTCCCCAAATGGGTTAGGGTGCATGTCCTCGATCTACAGAGTTGTAATACCATGTCATACTGGGGAGTGGGTCCTCCTTTCTCTAAGTAGTACTCCCCTGTCATTCTAGGGAATGGGTCCTCACCTATGGAGTAGTACTACCCCATATCTAATTTATACCAGGGATCCAGTATTCCATTAGAGTTGGAGCTCCCTTAGCTTTTGATAATGGTTCCAAGGAGTGGGAACCTCCACTTGATATACATGATACCTAGTTACAAGTTAGTGGTCCCTCGATGGACCGAGATGCATGCCACTCCATACATGAGTGATAGAGGTTTTGAAGGTTAGTTAAGAGCTATTAATTCCTCAATTGTAGGGAAGTGGTGATGTATATATCCCTCTATTTACTATCATAGAGATTATGAATATTGTGCATAGTTTAGAGCAGTGCTCCCTCAACTGTAGGGAAGTGGTGAGGAGTTGGGCTCTCCACTTGGTTTCTTTAGCCTTATGTAGGGTGCAGGTTAGCGATGGAAGATCCTCTAATACTTGGCACCAGAGTTGGACCATATAGGTTGTTATTGATGGAGAATGTTCTCTTAAATATACCATTCAGAATGGTAAATTTGTTCTTGATGGAGTGTATCTCTCAAATGGGTGACATCTGGGATGGCAAAGCACTTAGAGTGTGCCCTCATGGTTTTGTAGAGCCTCGAATATAATCTTATTTCTATCTATGAGTTAAGAACCTCATGATACTTGGAGTCTATTGAGATTATAATTGGGTGGTGTCTTGTAGCACTTATGGTGTTGTCACATTCTGGTTTTACACCATTTAACGACAAATTATACTTACCACTTTTGTTCTCATACCTTAATTTTGGTAATTCTCCTTCCATGGGAAGATAAGACATGTGAGGTATGCCACATCATTTCTGTGTTTATCTTCTCATGGTTGGATGATCCCAATCTCTTTCTATAGATAGTGAATACTCGATGAGAAGTTCATCTTCTCACCATTTTTAGCTCCCTGTGTTTGGATGAGTTTACTTTTACACTCTTGTTGGGTTGATCTATGGGAAAAAGTCTTTTCCTTACTCTCTTTTTGGGGATTCTTCTTTGACATAGTTGACTAGTCATTTACATTCGAGGGTGATTCTAGTTGGAGTTTCTCTCTTAATGAGGTTCCCTATAGTTAGGTCGAGTGGAATATCTCCTTTTAGTTCCTTTCTTTTTGGGTTTTCAGGGTGCCTACTGAGTATTTTTATAATCACCCATGCATTGGAATTTCCCTCACATGTTTTGTGTCTTGTGAAGATCGCAGGACTTTCAATGGAGTCCACGGAGGACATGATCTTAGTGGATATTAGTGAGCTATAAAGACATAGTTGTTTACCAATAAAGGGCCAAAGAGCTTTCTGGAAATTACTTTTGGTAGTGATCCCCTCCTTCTGTGAAGGTCAGACACTTTTACATTTTTATTTTGGTGGGAATTTTTTTATTTCTAATTCAGTAAATCTATTGTACTCTTGTTTTGTATGGATGTATGCATGTATTTTAGTTTCATCTTCTTATATTTATGCATTTTTACATTGAGGTGTTTGTGGGTGAATGCATATAGTTACTTTATTAAAAGGCATCCCCAAGTTTAGTTATGCCTTCGGTGCTTGTCACCAAAGCATGGCCTATAGAGGAAGGCTTGGGATAATCTCATCTTGATACCTGTCTTGGGTCAAGTCATTATAGATACCTTCAGCTGATGGTGATTCCTTCTTAGGATTTTAACATTTTCTTGGCTTATTTTTCTCACTAATTTTCTTGTTTCTTGAAGTATTGTAATGTGATTCCATATTTATTATAACATGATTAGAAACAATTTCTTCCATATAAGGTTTTTTATAATTCTATCATAAAATCACTTAAAATATGAAATTCATTTATATAAATAAAAAAACTAGGGAAAGAAATAATAGATCTAATCATAGGGAACCTTAGATCTGATATTAATTGAGAGTCCTAATAGATTAGTGCAGATATCTGAGAGGGGTTGAATCAGGTATTTCTAATTTTTTTAAAGATAAAAAAATATAATTTTGAACTTTTTCTAAATTTTTTATTTTAACCCTTTTTACCTATTAGGATGTTTATGGATTATTTTATCTTCTATCCAACATTCTACAACTATATTCAATAAAAAAGTATAAAAAATAGACCATCATGTTTTATTTTTATAAGGATTATCCTCAAGATAGGAAGCCCACTTCTTGATGTGTTTAACTCCGATTGAGACTTTAATTCTCTACTAATAGTTATAACACTACATTACAATTGGTTGGTCAGGGATCATCCTAAAACCATTCACACCATAATACACATGAGTGTTTTTACTATATTACATAAGTGAAAAAAACTGATTCATAAAGTTCTTTATACAATAATCACACTAGTATTAAATAAATTCCTCCCCAAACATAGATTCTTAAACTACCTTGAAAACATCTAAAACTCATACACATACCTTTATCTCTATAAATTTCACTTCTTCCAATTCTTATTCAGACACTTTTTGTTGAGATTATCTTAACTCAAACTCAGGGAAAATCATTAGCCACTTCTTATTTTGTAGACCTCATTCTCATTGACCTTGATAAATTTTCAATAATTATTATCCCAAAATCATTATTATTGAATAAATAATGAAATTTTATCTAGTTCTTTCTCAAATATTCATCTTATTCTTTTTCTTCTATAGCTCATAAGACCAGATCTTCACTGGATAACTTTTTTATTCTTCTTTTTCTTATTTGATACCCAAAAGATATTTCTTTTATTTACAATATCTTTTATACTTCTTCTTATATATAACTTATTTTATCTTGAATTTTACTTTTTTTAAAGACCATGTAGTTTTACCACTTCTTACACTTTTAGCACACTCAAGTCATCTTTATCTATATTTTTTAGAGTATTTCCTTTTTTATACAAGATTCTACTTTATTTTATATAATTTTTATGTTTTCAAAAATGTAAATAATATAGTTATTAACTGAAATCCATAAAAAAAATAAAAAATCACATGTAGTTGGAACATCTCACATGATCTCTAAATATCCTTTTTAACAATATCACACATGTTTTTCTATTATTGTATTCAAGAAATTGATTCATAGAGATTCCATCTATCTCTCTCTCTCTCATATAGAGTTTCAAGAACCATCTCAATCATATTAGCATCATCCCATATAGTTTATCATCCATTTTTACTTCTATAACTCTATTGTTGACATGTTACGGATAGTGTTTCTCTATGTTTCAACACTTTTATTTTATTTAAAGACACACTCTATAATCATTATATGTTTTATTTCATTTTTCATGTATTCACCATGGTATTATAATCCTCATATTTACCCATAAACTATATGTAAAGACTTCACTTTTTCCACTTGGTACATTCTCATACCATTAAACGTGATATCTTATTGACCTGTTGACATGATTATTAACAAAGAATACGACCAAAAACCTTATGAAACATTAATATCCCACTTTGTGTTCCTTTTAAATTCCTTAAAATTCTTTATATAAATGAATATCAACATTAGTTCTCATTTTATCATACCATCATTGATAAAAAAATACAAGGGAGAAAAAGGTTTTATCCTCCAACTTAACACTATGAGAGTAAGAGAGTTTCTTCTTATATCAAGGTAGTATCTTCTAACCTTTATGTTATTTCACTTTCTTTCTTATCCTCATTATTGAAAGAGTTTTCCAATTCCATGAGAGAAGAGCGGAACCTCATTTTCTCTTACTAATGATCCATAAACTAATCAACTCTAATTCTATATGAGCTAACCCTTTGTTGAAAGAAAACAGGAAAATTGAGACAAAAAAGTTATCCATAAGTTCTCAAATGTGATAACAACACTAAAATTCACTTATTAAGGGATATATAGGTAGATTTATAAAAAAATATTTAAATCTTAACCTACTTCGACAAACACAAAAAAAATCAAGTGAAATATTTTTTCTTCTTTTTGTTTGATGGACACTTCTTCTTGATAACCATATTCAATATAAACAAAAAAATGGGAGAGTGAAATCATACCTTACCCATCATTTTTAAAGATTCTATCTAGATCTCAATATGTAATAATAATAGATAAATTTTTGTATTCTTCACTCATTTTGATAAATCCCTCTAAATCTATTATTTTTATGCTTTGTTGTGGATTATTTCTCATTAAAAAACTCTAAGAATTATTTACACCAGTTGTAATTTAATATTGGTTAATATTTTATAAGGAAACTATAATTTTGCTAAATCCAAGATAAATGAATCTTGAATATATTTATTAATTTTATTTTTCAAATAGTTATATTATTTTATGCTTCACCTTCAATTCTCACTTTAAAATAGCATAATTAGATAGGTGTGAGAATAAATTGGGTTTTTATAAGCCCCTTTAAAGTGAAAAATATGGATGAAACTTTTCCCTCAACTTATAAATTCCATTATTTGAAGATATAAAATGTATATATCACAGTATAATTTCATTTTATTTGATTTTCTATTTATATTATTGTTTTCACACCATGGTTTTCTTTTCTTTCTCACTTTTCTTATTAGCTAGATTTGGCATCTTAACTTGATCTAGAAACGGAAATTCTTTATTTTAATCTTGTTAAATTTTCCTATAATCTTCCAATTGGGCCGAATATACTGTTATGAAAATATTTAGAGTAAAAAAACGTTATTATTATGTTTATAATCTATATTTACAGCAAAATTCATGGGTTTTGGAGTCACTAGTTCTTTCCCCTTATCTCTTAGTATCTTCTCTTACTTTGGTAGCCATGTCATGCACTTTGTATGTATATAAATTGATTTATTGCACATTCTATAGATCTTAAAAAATCTGTTATATTTCATTTATAACCTCTCATGAAATTTTTATTTTTCATCTGGATTTTCCTCCACCATACCAATCTAGATATATTCTTCTTGGATTGACATTTTTATTTTAGATTATAGATTTATCTCTTCCTTATAGAATTTTATTTTCATAATGAAATTTTATATGATGTGGACTCTCTTGAAAAAATATAATAATCCATTACCTATTGGTTTAACATATTTATTATCTTTTATTAATGACTTCTTTAAAGAAATTTTATCAACAACCTTTTTCACAAGTTTCTTTCCTAAGGCATACCTCCGTTCATTTATTTGTTTCTTATATTATTGTTCCATTAATTTCACATTATTATATGATTTATTCTATCCAAGAAGATATCATAACTCCTCATAACAATGACCAAATTTATTTAAATCTACATAAAAAGATTTAGGTGATTCAATTTTTTTTAGAAAATAGATTTTTCTTCTTATAAATAATATTTTTTTAATAGTGTGTTTCTTATTTAATTAAGATTTTATCCCCATATATTTAGGTTTTTTATCACTTAAAAAAATTAAAATGTCATGAAAAAATCTATTTCGTTATGAGAATACATTTGGAAGCACTAAAATTGCCCAAAAAATCGTATTCTCTTATTGGTTGATATTGTGCGTCTAGATTGTTTTTTATTATTTTGGATAGAAACATCATTATTTAGGTATCCATTTGGTAGATAATTTTATTAGATATTATTTATTAAACTTTGATGATATGGTGGATTTATTGTAATTTTTACCCTTCACATTTTTATAATTTTGAGTTTTTTCTTACACTGGTAGTGAAAATAGAGTGAATGAAAACGGAATTAACAGGAAAATCAGATACCTTTAACTATGATCTAATTTTGGGTGGATTAGAAGATGATTCCCAAATATTATTTCTACCACAAGGATTATTATTATAATAAATACTCCCTTTAAAGGATTTTGTAGAATAATTTTTTTCTCATTATCTTGGTAAGTTTTTTGTGTGTTTCCAAATTATATATAAACATGATTTCCAAATCAAGAAACTTTATATTGAGGATATCCTACTCAACCACAATATATTTAAATCTTAAAAATATATTTTTATTTAATTTTTAGGATAAAATATCTTTTTAATTAGGTTGATAGGGAACACTTACATGAACCAAAATCCCTAGAGTACATGTCTCAAAGTTCCATAGGTAGGAAGGTCTTTAGAATTAACCAAAAGGACCTAAATTGTAATAACCCCTATTATATTTCTTCTATATTCCCATGCCATCTTTTCACCCAAAATTCATTATCTAAAAAAATTATATCTACCTATTATAGACTTTTATGAATCCATTATTAGTGTTCTCTTGAAATTTGATCGTTATTGCTAGTGACTAGTCACCTCCTAATGCCTATCTGGTGTCCTACCACATAGTTGATCACCCTTACAGCATCCAAATTTCCACTAGTCCAAAGCTTCCTCAATATGAATCTTGAATGAAAACAATTTATATACAAGAATCCTTATAGCCTGAAGGCCCAATTTTGTATCCCAAAATCCTATTTTTAATGAATAGTATTATGACTATAGTACCCTGCAACAATACCTGATATAATGACTTTGTTGTTACAATGTAATAGTACTACTATAATACCCTGATAGTTTTCCATAAAGAAATAAATAATAGGATTTTAATGTTATTAGTAATTCATACCCTTTGAGTGTTTTTGATGTTTTAATCCTTGATAAGTGGTTCCATCATCATCCAATATTATTATTTCCTTGAAATAATGAATTTTGGAAACTCAATATTTTCTTCCATAAAACAAGGATAAATCCCATTTCATGGATTCCCTCATAAAAACCCACATACATAGATTTATGTATATGGTTGCTCAGATATCAATCCATTTATGTGGTTCTGCTTATGGTGAATCCACATTTTTGTGTAGTGCCTTATGTGATGTGGATCCCCTTACATCGAGATCCATCCCAACATGGATCCACATTTGTGGTGTGGATCCCCGTATGCTGATATTTATCCTTACATCAATCTGCATATGTCAACCACCATAGTTATTAGTCCCCTTATATGAATGACTTGGTGATAGATCCCTTTATGTGAGGAATTTTCCATTTTCTAGATTTATAATATAAATTCTAGGCTTATTCAAATAAATGTAGTATCACTTTACGTCATCTTTAAGCCTCTCTAATCACTTCATGCTACCTTATAACTTTTTGAAATAATTTATCGAATTATTAAAATAACTACAAATTCGTTTTTAATTATTCCAAGGTATTTCTGTATATTAAATACTCAATTTATAATATTTCTGTAAGATCCACTACCTCTAGTTTACAAATTCAGAAAGGCCTTCGCCAAAGTGGTTTTTCCTACTGATTTTAGCTACTATTCATTCAAACTTTTGGCCTATTTTTAAACTCTTTATGAACATATTTACAATTTATCTGACACACATGGTCCAATAGCCAAATTTAATTATCTAAATACACTCTTTTAATGTTTTATATAATACTTATCCATGTTTTATCACTTATCATTGACTAAAGTACCATCTCTACATTCATCACATGTTTTATTTCCTTTTCCATGTATTCATAATGGTAGTAACTTCTTTATCTTTACCCACAAACTGTATAGGAATCCTTTTCTTTGTGTACTGGGTGGATTCTCACTTCATAATTCATAAAAACCCATTGACCTATTGACATGATTATTGTAAACAAATAAAACCAACACACCTTAGGGTACATTAAATAGAGTGATTATATATCTAGTTTAAGGAGACTTTGTTTATTAACCTTATACATCACACTAATTTATATATAAATTATAATATATACAAAAGGTGATATCATCTCCATATTGTGGGTTGAATCATAAAAAACATCATATGGCCTTGTGGAAATTTTATTTGAAACTGATAGATGAAAAAACTGGTACTAAAATCAATTTAACACCAGTTTGTTCTTTAATTGATTTATCCTTGGAATATGTATGATCATGGAATTAATTTTATTAAGGTGAAATACTTATATGATCCATCATATGTACATGTATAATATAGTTCAATTTCAAGTAGTACTTCCATGTGAAATCAAATTGGGGAGATGATTTAATTATGAAGGATTCTACAACTGATGTGGGGGGTTATCATGTTGTTAAGACTGTATTCCTATGGAAATTTCAGGAGCTCCAATGATAAATGATTCAATAAATCTGAGTAAAATGGATAAAAATAATGAATAAGAAGAAGAATGTGAACACATATATTTACATGGTTTAGGAATAATACCTATGTCCAAGAAGAGTCAGAACAATTTCACTATTTTTCAAGAGAATATTATTGGACCACATAATAAATATAGAAACCATAGCTTGAAATGAGATCATATTGAAATATGGTGTTATAGTAACCTGAATTTATATATTACCAAATCAATAAAGTTGGTCTATTGTTTTATAGTTACGATGATAGTAAAACACACAGATCTATGGTACACATGTTAGAAAATTCCATGTTTATATAGTACCTATGTCTAAGTCCACACTATTATAGTACCCATTGTCGATGTATCTGGTTAGTTCTATTATATTTTTTTATCTATGATATAATGTATCCTAAATTAATAGTTGGAAAATTTATTCTCTAGAACTTACACTATTTTTATTGTAGATATCGAACCACAATAATTATAGACTTATGTATAGTACATGCTACTAGTATTTAGCCTAACTTAATTCAGTTTATTATGTTCCACCATTCCAAAAATATCCTACATATATCTTGATCTAGAAAATTTTCCTACTTTTATGGTCCCATTTTAAACAAATTAATTAACCATATCTTTTATTCTTATTCATTCACCATTGGGAACTTTCCCTTTAAAGTTTCCATTTCAAGCTGATGTTTCATGAAAGACCAGCTGATTTTCCTACCATGATCCCATAGTGTTCTTCCATATTCTACCTCTCATACTCCATTAATCAACAAAGACCAAAAGAGTCACAATATTTCCATAAATTCTCAATCACTATTGGATTCATAAATATGGTTTCTAGATTATAGGTTTTATTAATCTTTTTCAAAGTCAATAGCTTATCATGTATTAACCATATAATAAAGTGGTACTTAATATTAATATACTTCATTTGAGCATGAAACACCGGGTTCCTCATAATATGTATATCTCTATCAATTTCACATCATAATAAAATTTTCTCTCATTTTCAATCTAACTCCTCTAAAAGAATTCATCCAAACCATCTTCTTCCCATATTCTATTAAAAAAATGCACTTTACCTCTATGGTGGATATTTTCATAAACTTTTTTTAATTGAGATATCCATCTAAATATAGTTCCTCTATAAGTAAACACATAACATATTGTACTCCTCATATTATATACATCACCACCATGATCAGTATCCATGCACCTTGTTTCTGATGCTTTCACCGGGGCGCGGGCATCTGTCTGTGGAGGACGCGTAGCTTTTTCCCCACATTACCACTTTCCAAAGGCTGGTGGAATCCGTCACTTGTTCAGGTATGTTTGCTCCTTGATTGAAATGGGATGATGTGATGTAGATTCTTCCTTCTATGGATTCCTCCTTAGAACTCGTCACCTTGTCCGGGTATCCCTCATAGATTTAATACGTTGTTCTTGAAACTCTTCCTAGATCCATAGCTTCATGGACCCCAGTTAATTACATTTCTTCTGTCGAGACATTCCAAGGGGTTTAGTCAGGGCAGCAACCTTCAGTCAGGGGATTAGTCACGTTGGGCATCACTGGCATGTCTGGACGCTGGGGGATTGGCGTGTCTATCTTTTGTCCCTTATTATAGGGCTTCTCGAGGGCATGGAAGCCTGAGGCATCCCACATCGAATGCAGGGAATCATATGCCATGGGCATGTATCTGAGGTTTTCCTCAGCTTCCCATGTTTAACACAGGTTATGACTCAAGTTTAACGTCCAGTGGAGACAGATCGGGATGATCAAAACACTGAATAGAGTGGATCAGATGGAGGAACCCCCTGGAGGGAACACCGATGTTGGGGTCAACATGTGGTTGACCACCAGGTTACTGTTGAGGGGAATGGGGTATGAGGTGGCATGATCCCACTAGGATGTGGCCACCCTTGTAAGAATCAGGATGGGTGATGGAAGGTTCCATATCATGGATGGTGAATGGTATGAAACCATCATGAAGATGAAAATGGTTTTGGGTTTGAGCCTCGAAGAGGCTTCCTATGTATCCCCGTGGCAGGGAATAAAATTCCAAGTAGTTAATCTGATGAATACTTACCACCAGTTGGGGTTTTCAATGGCTTACCACTGATTGAGGTCACAACGGCTTACCACTGGATGGGGTCACAATGGCTTATCGCTGGATGGGGATTCAAAGGTTTACCGCTGAATGGAGTGACAACAGCTTACCACTGAATGGAGTGACAATGACTTACCACTTAATGGAGTGACAACGACATACTACTGAATTAAGTGAAAACGTCTTACCACTGAAAGAGGTCCATAGTTTAATGCCATGTGGGATAGGGGTGAAACGACGTAAAGGAGGACCTGGGGTCTAATGGTTGTTGGGCTTGAACCTCAGGGAGACATCATATGTACCTTTCCTTGGAAAGGATAAAAGTCCATGTAGTTCTTTATGGAAAGGGGCTCGGTACACCGACATGGGGTAGTCAGGACCAATGGTTGTGGGGCTTGAACCTCTGGGAGGATTCCTACGTACCCTGCCTAGGCAAGGATCAAAGACCTCAAAGTTCAGGAGGTGGCATTTGGGGCTTACGCTCTAAGGCAGCCCAAGGTGTTGGTGAACCGACGTGAAGGAGGCAATAGGGGTATTGAACCTCATCGAGGCTTCCTACGTACCTTTCCTTAGAAAGGATCAAACTCCTTGTAGTTTGGATGGGTGGGTGTGGGGCTTAGACTCTAGACTTCCCGATGAGTTGGTGAACCGACGTGAAGATGGTCGGAATGACCAGTGTTGGGATTGAACCTCATGGAGGCTTCCTACATACCTTACCTTGGCAAGGATCAAATACCTCATAGTTCAAGAGGTGTGGGGCATACACTCTAGGCTTCCCGAAGAGGATTTCATGGTCGGTGCTTGCTCTAATCCCACATGAGTCATGCTCGGTGTAAGAAAAAAGAGGCAGCAAGGACCTGACGATCACAGTGAAAAGGTGCATCCATGAAGGGTGGTGAATGGGGATTACACATAGTTATAGGCCCAAAGAGGTTGGGACTTACTCTAGGATGGAGACCCGAATGGTGAAAAATCCCAGCAGGAGAGGGACTTGGCACCCAAGAAGAGAGGAAGAGCAGAGGCGCTACCTTCTGCAGGGAAGGCTAGGGGCTCACACCAGGGTGGTTGCTATTTCCCTGCGGACAAACTCCACTCTGATAAGGAGGATATCATCCCATGTGAGGGAAGATCTCATCCTCGTGGAGATCATTGATCGGGCCGAATGTCCAAGTTGGGGGCACCCCACGTACGAGGCACGGGGCGAGGTCACAGTTTAACGGCAGGTGTTGATGATGATGATGCTTGATAGTTTAACGTCCTGCAGCTCAGACGATGTGGGTTTTCTCTGCAACCCTAGGACTTACATAACTGGTACCCTTTTCTCCTTGTGGAAGGTAAGTAATCGGCAACACCATGGCTAGGGGGTGTTATGGAGCGAACCATCAGGGGGTCCATGTTAGCATGGCTATGTGAAGAAGAAATAGTCGTTAGTGTGCCTATGTGAAGAAGCATGAGGTGAAGTAGTGTAACGGGTAGTATCGTCCAAGGGACTTTGAAATCACATTGTGAAAACTTCTAGGGTCACACAGGAAAAGGAATTTCCAAGAATATGGGTTCATAGGAAGGGGCCTTGTGAAACTCTATTGCTCTGTGTGGCGGAGGGTAATTGCGAAGGGGTTTGCTTCTCGAAGTGGAGCACCTCAGCCTAATCAAGGGGCAGGGGTGTGTATGGGGGGTTCTTCGTGAAGTGGAAAGGCATTCATGGAGCACTATCTTGTGGAGAAAATGTGCCTCGCGAATCAAGGTATCATGAAGCAATGTGCTTCGTGAAGTATAGTTACCCAACCTTAGCATGTGGATCAAGTGTACATGAAGGGTGTTTCATGAATCATAAATGCTCTGTGATGACCCGGGTCCCCTTGGGGATCCCCTTATTCCACATAGGCCCTTAGGATCTGCAAAAGGCATCCCTCTCAAAAGAGGGGGTTAAAGCAAGGCAAAGGGGAGGCACTTCACAGAGCAGAAGTACCTTGCATAGCTCATGGTTCGTAGAGAAGAAGGCACTTTGCGATTCGGGAACTAAGAAGTTGAAAGGTCGGATGATCCACCCCTAGGACTTAGGGGGAGGCTGGTATTTATAAGGGAGAGGTGTTGTGAATCATAGCTCACTCTGTGTAATGATGGAGCTTGCTCTGTAGTGGGCTCGCGAACATCAAGGGTGATCGTGGAGCGTTACTGCCTCCTTGCTCCACGGAGGTCTCGTAAACGTCAAATGTGGTCACAGAGCATTACCACCTCCTTGATCTACAGTGGGCGTGGTACAATTGGGGCTCTGCAAATGGTCTTCGTGAGGTTTCCTTTTTAGGATTTTCATTTATTTGTCTTCTCCTCCCATTTTGGTGCCAACAAATTCCCCCACTCAGACTTGGAGTCATGGAGAAATAGAGGGTCAAAGTCTGAGGTTCAATCGCCAAAATCCTTGGTCATTTGTGAAGCTATATCGTGAAGAGGGATCATGTGGTGGATAGGTGATGTGCAGGCCAAGAAAGCCGCGAAGATCGGCACAAAATGGACGCACTGCGAAGCTCTGAATGTCGTCGCCTATATAAAGGGGAGTTGACCTCTCTTTTTTCATTTCCCCTATCTGCGAAATTTTCTTTTTACACTCTTGATTCGCAAAGCTCCTCGTAATCTATGATTACTCTCTGTGAATTGGGTTTTCACTTCATGGCACACAGTGAGTTTTTTAACTCCACAAAATCGCTTCGTGATCTTGCGCTTGAAGGCATAGGCAGGACTCTGCGACCAGGCGTCATGAACATTATCCGTAAACAAGATTCGCGAACCAACTCGAAAAATTGTCCAAGTTCAAAAACTGGATGGCTCATCAAGAAGCTCCTGAGGTTGTTCTTGCAGATTCCACCCTAAGGGATGAGATGGTGAACACTCTAGGTCTAGGAGAGTTAGTCTGGAGCCACTCTGACCAAGATTCAGTGGTGGCGCTACTGTCGAAGATCCAGAAGAACTACCCACTATTTAAGAGGCTACCTTTGTATGGATTCGGGTTGAGGGATGTCATCTTCATCCCTGAAGCAAGTAGGAATGAACCATCTTACTACTTCAGGAGTACGCCATGCCAATGCCAATGGTTTAGGGCACCAGATGGCCATGCCCAAGAAGACTTCACACCCGTCGTTGTTGACTTCCTGTACAACCACCTGAATAACATCGAAAAGAAGGTGTTGCAGCCGGAGATGTCTCCACCTCTGTACCACATGATACTGAAGGCAGCTTTGAGAAACCCGAGGAAGGGGTGGTCCGAGGAATGGTACCTGTGGCATGGTGGAAACTTTATAGATGATTGGTCCCGGGCCTACTTGGTAGGCACCTCGTGTGAGGAGTTCAGGGCCGAGATGAGGAGATTGGGTTTTTACGAGGCAGCTTGGGCCTCCCAATTCCATATATATCAACTAAAATAGCTAATGCCAAAGTTGTTGAGTAGGTGGTCGTCAAGGACCAATACCTTCCATTTATACCATGACGAAGTTGGTATTAGCTTGTGGGATGTCCACCAGATTTCGGGGGTCCCGATACTGGGGGATATGTACGATGAATTCCTCCCTGTCATGAGCACATGGGAGGATCCAGAGTAGATGTAGAAGCTGGAAATGGTATTGATGGAGCTGGTGCCAGGAGAGTACAAAGAAGCAGTGAGATATGTCCACTTTAATCAGTGGTTCAAGCAGTTCCTAAATTTCCTGGTAGACCGATAGTTTCTGGCGAGGCCTTGGAATTTCCGAAAGGGGGATCAACGGGTAAAGGAGTACTCGTACCAGCAGCTCTTGGAGGACAGGTAGTGGAAGACCTGGGGGTTTAGCATCAATACTGAGCAGCATCCAATATTCAGGCTGGTGGTATTTATCGCAACTCTTAGCTGTGGTTGGATCCTGCTGGTGAGGGATACCAATATGGGAGTACGGCCAAGCACATTTATCATGGTTTCCACATTGGCTACAAGAGGGCGGGTCAACCTAGGAATGTCGATGCTCGCCAAACTGTATAAGATGTTGTGGAATATCAACAAGGGGAAGAGGCTACAGAGGGTATGTGGGCCATTCCACCTCCTGTATGGGTGGATAGCGGCACATATCAGGGGGGTTTATGAATACCCGAACACTATCTCTCCTCTAGGATCGAACTTCTTCCCATCAATCTTGAATGCTGTAGGGAGATTTCTAGCCAATTTGACCACAATTTTTATATTGAATCGGGTGTGTAAGGTAGAAGAGTTCAATTTTCACCTTTTTCATTGCCAACGGGGGTATTCACTGAGGATGGCCAGGGAACAGAAGAGCACCAGGCATATCTCCTGGCCTTTAGAGGTGGAGTCTTGTTGGAAAGGGTAGACTGTGATCCCCTTTGCGATCTGTACACCCCATACCGGTTTGCAAGGCAATTCAAGTGCATGCAGTGACTGACCCCGTGGGTCTATTTGGAGGTGCGCCATGAGGAACACCCATGTGCGATGAGGCAGATGTGGCTCATGTTCAAATGGGAAGAAGGGAAGGTGTGGAACGGACTGCCTCCACCTACCGTCATCTTTGGGCTGGTGAAGTATTATTCCATAAGTTGGGAGGCGGCTTATCCAGGGGAGATGTTGAAGTAGCCAACCATTCAGGTCGGTGATGGTGAACCTCCCCGGCCTCGAGGTCGTGTCCGAAAGGCAGCGAGGGCATCCTGCGGTGGTGGGGCCACCATGGAGGCAAGGCCTGCACTAGTTGAGGGTGAGGCAGCAGCCATAGATCCTACAGTGGTTTCAGACCTGGCAGTTCCAGAAGAACAGAGCCATCCAGAGGGGAGGCCACTGAGAGGATTCTGCAGGATACCCACCTAGGCTCCGGGGAAGCGGATATGCCATATCGACATGCCAGAGAATGATGTCTTCCCGGAGGCCTGGGACATCTGCGAAGTCAACAAGAAATTCCTCATCCCCGTAGAGTTGTGTTAGCACCTGAACCATCTCGTGATGGATTTATAGGGGATAGGCCCTATCTCGGCCAGCTTTGTAGTTCCCCAGGCGGAGGTGGAGCGGTACCTGTCAGAGATGGAGGACTTTGTGCATTCCCAGGGTGCCCCGCGTCCAATGACAGACTGTGTCAAGGTGCTGCTGGACCGCACAACTTCCCCACAGTTGTCAGACGCTGATTTAAGAGAGTGCCTCCCTCTTCTGGAAGAATCGAATGAGTCTTGTTGGGGGGATGAGGCCGGTAGAGGGAGCCTGTTGGAGGATGGTGAAGTTGGAAATCAGGGCTCAAACCTTGAAGGATTCACCGAGGCACTCAATGTAAAACCATTAACCCCTTCCTTAGGGTATGCTCCCAAGTTGTTCTAGACTCCTTACTAACATCTGAACTGTGTAGGAGGACCTTATACATAGGACCTGTTCTCATCCCTCAATTAATGTTAATGCGGGACCTTTAGAATTTATACCTACGGTTGCATCAACATCCATGTCTAGCAGGGCCAGGACACCTAAGGTGACCCATTCTGAGCTTTCAGACCTTCCGACCATATACGGGAGGCCATGCTTCAGGGTCCCGACGACATCAAACTAAGAATGAGACCAGTAATTCGATCTCTGTAAGTCCCCTCTACCAGTTTTATGAATGTCATCCCCTAACCATGTTTACTGACGTCCATGTACTTTTTTGGAACATACATTTCTTCAAATGGCGAGGTTCTCCTTGGTGAGGTTGTTCAGGGCTTCTTACGGAATCCTTCCCAGGGGAATTCTAAGGATCATGGAGGCGGAGCACCAAGCTAACCAAGCGGCAGTGCTCCCGATCACTGGTGGGACCATCAGTGGGGTAGAACTTTAGATCATTGAGGTAGGATCCGAGGATGGGGATCGATCAGAAAGTCCAGGTCCCACCACGCCTGATCAAACACCAAACGTAGACCCTTCTGAAGAGTTCTTGGGGGCGTTCCCCGTGTATGAGCCTGGAAATCATGCCCACTGGGATAAGATGTCCTCTGACAAAGAGGATAACAAGACAGTCTGCCATTGATCATGGAAGTTGATCAAGCACTTAATTGACGACACCCCCCAAGCACTATGGTTGGATGATATGGATAGACTTTTCTCGCAACTACGTGAACTGTGTGCTGGGTGAGTGGATGCCCAGCGTCCCCACATGCTCGTCCGAGATATTATGGCAGAAAATATTCAGGATTATGACCGTAGCCTCTGTGAGGGATGGCAGCGGAGAAAAGCGGTAAACATCAAGAGGCTCCAGGAGGCTGAAGTTGAGGTTCAATGGCTACAGGCCTAGGAAGATGAGCATTCTACTTACCTTGAAGCATAATTAGAGCTTGTATCGTGGCTGAAAGCCCAGCTGGTGAAGGCCAAAGAGGGCATGAAGAGATCCTCTGAGGAGATGACTGTCATTCATACCGACGTAGAGCGGGCCCAGATTGCGGCTGATGAATTGCACTCCATCGCTGCCGAGGAGGAGCAGGAGCTGAACAGGCAGCAGCAACTCCTGGATGCCACCATCCAGAGGGTGGAAGAGCTACTACGCTCTTTTGAAAAGGTTAAACCATCCATGGGGGGAAATGACCCTTAGGTACTGTAATGATTACTAAACCTAAAATGTACTTTCATGCTTTGATTGTTTGATTCCATAGAATGCATGAGTTCCATTGTTTACATTTGTTTATTTCATTCGTGTGATATTCGTGGAGCATCCAATGATCATTCCCTAAGCTCACGTGGGTCGGGCCTGATGTGAGAAACAATGGATGACCACCTTATCACCCCCGTCCAAATGTAGGAGTGAATACCAAGATTCGGGAACCCAGGGTTTGAACAACCGGCCCGGATTTTTGGGGGGAATGGGAGAGACCTTACTAGAGAATGAAGCTCTCAGAACAGCCGAATTACCATTTTCCCAGTGTGCTCTTGTGCACGAATGGGGTAACGCTAAGGGTTCTAGAATCAATCCGAACATATGGGAATGGAAGGTGTGAATCACGATACCCAGGATTCGGAACACTATGGGGGTGGCATGACAATAAAGAATTATTGTTGACCGCATTAGAAACACAGTATTCTTATTGTGTTAGCTTGGAATAGGGATAGAAAATGAGGGCCAACCACTGACCACATTAGAAACACGGGGCTTAACTCAAAATTTAATCCATTAGTCTTCCAGAATGTTAGCCCAGGACAATAGGTAGTCTATAGGCTGAGCACCCATACTATTAGGGGGTTCCCTTAGACATGAAAGAGGACAAGGATCTGAATAAGCGGCATTCAAAGCATTTAATGTGGGGTGACGGTTTTTTCGAATAGAATCCAACACTCTCGAAATTACACCACTGTGGTGGAAGCACATTATATGGGCATATCGGTTTGATCATGGATCATTCCTTCTTTTAGATAGGACCTCTTTGGCGAGGGAGCTGAAAATGAGGAGGAATGGGATTTCTGATTCTTGGGGTTGGACCCAAGGTGAAATCCCGGGTGTCTCTATGTATCCCATGAGGATTGGAATCAACCATACATAGTTCTGAGGGGTGGCATGGTAAGTTACCAGTGCCAGGGATAAAATGGGAGTGAGGGTGTGTCCCTCGCAACAAAAGAAGTGGTATTTGATGTATCTAGTTTTTCATTTAAGGTGAATGGTTTTTTTTTGGTGAACCGACAGGCCTAGGATAGAAAGCCCTGGAGTCGCCACAAGAATCAAGCTGTATGCAACCATTGAAAAATGGTATGGCATGTGACTGATACCAAACATGGTTTCCCATTGAGTGAGGATGTCACAATTAATTTTTGTTTTTCTTCATGCGATCAGGACGATAATGTCACTGTTTAGGGTCATGTGGTGGGACCAGGCATTCATTTTAACGTCATGTGGAATAGACATAGTAGAAACAAGGCCAATGGGGGAATGTTCACTATGCAATAAAACATTCCCTACGTGAATGTGGACATAGTCTCATACCACACTGTACACGATTCCGTGAAAGAAAACTCGGGCCAAGGGGGAAAAGTGGAGGTAAGAGGGTAAGGGGTAAGAGAAACTAACTCCCAATGGAGTTGGACCCATAAACGAGACGTCTGGGTGTTCCTACCTTTCCCATGAGTATGGGAATCATGCCACACGTGGTTCTAAGAGAGATCTTAGTTTATGGTTTAGAGCTTGAACCATGGAGATGGAAAGTTGATGTGGAGCCTCGAATGACACCTTTATCGCAGCTTTGTCCTCCTAATGTGCAAATGCGCACGGAGGGACAATATCAGGAGTGCTAAAATTCCACTTGGACATGATGTGGTGGACAATGATGTGAATCATGTAACCAACATTCTAGGTTAAAAGGGGCTGGAATGATGATGGAAGATGACTATTGACCATGTTCGAAACACATCACCCGTATCGTGTTATCCTGAAATGGGGACAAATAAACAAGCATCAGCCTCTAACCATATTCGCAACCTGGGACTTGTATCGATTTTTTTTTGAAACTCTCAGGGATATTGGCCCGTTATGGTAGGAGATCCATTAGGCCTATCATCCATGCCCTTTGGGGGTCCCTTCGGGTGTGGAAGATTATGGAAGCCTAAATGAAGGGGAACACGAAGCTTGAAAAATGGACGAAAGCATGTCCACATAAAATCCGACACTCCAAACGTTGAACCAGAGTACTCTTAAACAGATTGGTGCATCACCGACAAGGGTCGAGGAGGGTTCTCAACTTGAGAGTAACCAATTTGAAGGGATGAATATAGAATACAGGGACAGAGAACTCCCAGGAGGGAGAGGTACGTGGCGTGGTTGTTATGAACCCGACGTGAATGAGGACATAGTCCCATACCACATCATATACTCCCCTACCCGGGAAAGGGTAGGCCCAGGGAGCAAGGTGAAAGGGATATTTCTGAGAGATGGGGTTAGACCCGAAGTCTAGACATTCGGGCAGTCCTACGTATTCCATGAGGATGGGAATCAAGCCACGTATAGTTCTATGAAGGGGAAATACTAATAGATCTTAGTTTAAGGTCTTAGAACTTGGACCATGGAGAAGAGGGACTATTCTAAGTAAATGCGACGCTTAACCCAATCCCTAAGCCTATGTGAGTCAAACATGGTGTAGGAAACAAGGGAGTATAAGGTATTTTCAATACGTGAAATATATGAAAAAGGTAAATCGGTGGAGCCCTGAATGATTGCCTCATCGCAGCTTTCTTTCTGACGTGCGGATGCGCACTGAGGAATAGTACCAAGAATTTCTAAGTTCTACTTGGACATGATGAGTTGGAGAAGGATGTGAATCATGAAACTGACATTTTGGTCTTAATGGGGTTGGCGTGACGATGGAGGATAACTTTTGAACGTGTTCGAAACACAATATCCATATCGCGTTAGCCTAAAATGGGGATGAAGAAATGAGCATCGACTGGTGACCATATTCGCAACGTGGGACTTGTATCGATTTTTTTTCTAAGACCCTTGAGGACGTTGGCCCATACTGGTAGGAGGACCCTTGGTCTTAGCATCCATGCCATTCGGGGGTCCCTTTGGATTTGAAAGGAGATGGAAGCCCTAATGAGGGAGAACATGAAGCCTGAAAAATGGGTGAAAGTATGTCAGAGTAGAGTTCGACATTCCATGTACTAAACCAGAGTACCCTAAGGCACATTGGTGAATCACCGACAAGGGCTAAGGGGCTCATCTTGAGAGCGTCTAATTTGAAAAGATGAGGATAGCATAAGGGGATGGAAAACTCTCAGAAGGAGGAGGTAAATGGAATGGTTTTTACAACACCCGACGTGAATGAGAACATAATCCCATACCACACCATATATTCCTCTCTCTTGGGGAATGTAGGCCAAGGGTCCAACATGGGGCTGGACCCAAAGACGAGATGCTCGGGCAGTCCTACATATCCCATGAGAATGGGAATCAAGCCATACGTAGTTCTATAATCACACATAGGGGTAAGATACCCTAACGAGGGGGGTGTATGGCACGACGAGTAACCTGACGTGAATGGGGACATAATCCCATACCACACCGTACAACCCTAAATAGGAACTTGGGACAGGGGCTCGAAAAGGACAAGGGACCTGAGGCTAGGCCTCAAATGGGAAGGCCCGATCAATTCGTAGTTTAACATCTTGTAGTGAGGACGAAGAGAGGGGTAAGATGCCCCAAACAAGGGATTTGTACGGCGCGACGAGTAACCTGATTTGAATGAGGACATAATCCCATACCACACCGTACAAGCCTAAATGGGAACTTGGGCTGGGGGCTCGAAAAGGACAAGAGGCATGAGGCTGGGCCTCAGATGGGAAGGCCCAATCAATTAGAAGTTTAACATCTTGTAGTGAGGATGAAGAGATGGGTAAGATACCCCAAACAAGGGTGGTGTACAGCACGGCGAGTAACCCAATGTGAATGAGGACATAATCTCAAACCAGACCATACAACCTTAAATGGGAACTTGGGGCAGGGGCCCAAAAAGGCCAAGGGGCCTGAGGCTGGGCCTTGTATGGGAAGGCCCGGTCAATTCACAGTTTAATGTCTTGCAGTGAGGACTAAGATGGATAAGATATATTATCTGGGGATGCGTACAACATGGCGAGTAACCCAACATGAATGAGGACATAATCTTATACCACACCGTATAATCCCATCAGAGAGAACTTGGGCCAGCGGCCCAAAAAGGCTAAGGGGCCTGTGGCTGGGCATCCCAGCCAATGGTATCCATATGACCTCTTGTGTGGTTATCACCTTGTCACAGATCCTAAGCCCACGTGAGTAGTGCTCAGTGTGGGAAACAAGGAGTCATACTCGGATCTCCCTGTCATATAGGGGTCTAACAACTGGCATCGCCCAAAGGGAGTTCGTCGCTTGGAGATACAACAGGGAAGAATGAACCACTACACTCAATGTTTGGTACATTTTGGGGTGGTTTGAATGAAAAAGGATAGCTGTTGACCATGCTTGAAGCATAGCGTCCCTATGGTAACCTGGATTGGGAGAAAAAAATGAGCATCGACCGCTGACCATATTTTCAATGCAGGATTTGTATCAGTTTGTTGCCCAACATCCTCGAGGGTGTTGGCCTGAAGTGGTAGCATATCCCTTAGGCCTAGCATCCATGTGATTCGAGGGACCTTCTGGATGGGAAATATAATGGATTCCCAATCAAAGGAGTGGGTGAAGCATAGTTGTACCCATAAATTTTAAAGTTAAGAAGGGCAGTGGAAGAGGTAGACACCTTTGGGGAGTGGGACGTACGGTGGAATCTATATGAGATCGACGTGTATTGAGGCAAAAAAACTACACCACACCATATACCTTGACCCAAGGGGGGGGTTCTGGAATTTGGTTGGGGCCAACAGACAAAATGTCCAAGCATTCCTACGTATACCATAAGGATGGGAATCAAGACATACGTAGTTCTTTAAGGCCATGCAGTTTAACATCATCTGGTTAGGATGTGGGAGGATAGAATAATGGGTAGTGGGCACATGGTGCAACCGTTAAAATCCTAGTATGAGTGGGGATAATGAAGCCTACACCATATCATTCAAGGATCCTCCGTGAGAACTATACTCAGAGGGAATATTCAAAGATAATATTTTGGGGGATGGGATCAAGACGAAACGCTTGAGCATTCCTACATATCCCATGCAGATGGGAATAAATCCCCACGTAGTTCTGAAGATGCAGTTTAACATCATGTAGGATGAGGCACAATTTAAATTCATATAAGACTAGACAGTTTAAGGTCAGGCTGGACTAGCTGGCTTAGGCAAAGTATCTCTTGAGAAACTTGTCATTTGTGGGAGGAGATATATTCTCACCATCCATGGTCACCAGGGAGTATGCTCCATTGGGGTAAACCCAGTGAATTATTTAAGGTCCTTCCCATTTGGGCTCCAACTTGGGTTGTTTTCTACTGGGGATCATTGGTGTCTAGAGGGCCAATACCAAGTCACCTTGTAGGAAAGAGCATAGGTGAACCTTCTTGTTGAAGGCTCTAGCTATCTTATTCTGATTCCTTTCCATATTGTGTAGGGAACGAAGCCTATTCTCGTCAAGTGATTCCAATTCAGCCAGATGAATTTTGGATACCTTATCTAGAGCCTATTGGTCATAGACTGTTGTGCGTAATGAAGGCAGCTGGATCTCAATGGGCAGGACGGCCTCATCTCCGTACACCAGGGAGTATGGGGTCACCTGGGTGGAATTACGAGCTATCGTCCGATAAGAAAAGAGGGCGTTTGGGAGCTTGTCTGGAAAACTCTTCTTGTTCTGACCAACCATTTTCTGCAAGATGTTAGAGAGAGTTTTGTTGAATGCTGTGATCTGTCCATTTGCATGTGCGTGATAGCTGGAGGTATGGTTCGAACGAATGTTGTACTTGGCATAAAATTTACTCATCTCGACTACATGAAAGTTGGTGTTGTTATCAGTGAGGGAGGTGTGAGGGACTCTAAACTATTAGATGATATTAAAGCTCATGAAGTCAATGATAGAACAGGGATTGACCTCCATGAGCGAAACTACCTCTGCCCACTTGGAAAAGAAATTTTTGGTGGTCAGGATGAACCTTCTTCGGCAAGCTGTCGTCGGTGGATATGGTCCCATGACATCGAGTCCCCATAGCATGAATGGCCAAGAGTACTTGGTGGAGTGTAGAGGTTCTAGAGGCTTATTAAAGAAGTTATCATGAATTTGGAACGTGTGACATTTCTTGGAGAACTCGATGTAGTCATGGATCATGGAGGTCCAGAAGTATCCCAGTCTTCGAATATAATGGGATAGCTTCAGCCCAGTCTGGTGAGACCCACAGGAGCCGGCGTGAACCTCCTGCATGACTTGAGAAATCTTGACTCCTTGGATGAAATGGAGGATAACACCATCAAATCCACGTTTTTAGAGGATCTTCTCAAGAATGGGACCACTCTGGAGGGTAAACTGTAGCGCATGGTGTCGGGTTCACTCACGCTCGACCCGATCTTCTGGGAGGTAACCATTTTGGAGATACTCAACAAAGGGGACTCTCTAGTCAGGGGTCACTTCAACCACTGCATCTAAGGAACCTGGGAGTCCTGATGTGGATGATTTGGTGGTAAGATGGCTTACTCATAGGTCATCGTCATTATCTGGGGTGACGGGAGCAATGAATCTCTAGTGTGCCATGTGTATGATCAGATAATCCTTCTTGGGTTATGCAAGTGATGCATCTAGGCCATCCAGGGCATCATCTCAGTCGTTCTGAGACCGAGAGACATGAGTAACTTCTAGATGAGATAGGAACTGGTCCATTAGCTGGAGAGTGCATTCCAATAAAGGTACGCGCTCTGGATTTATGATGACATAGTCACTGTTGATTTGCTTGATGTCTAGTTTGGAATCCCCCTTCACATGCAAATGGGGCACATTGATCTCAAGGTATAGCTTGAGGCTAGTGATAAGATCTTGATACTCTGCCTCATTGTTGGTGAAGCCTTCTGAAAACAAGAATGAGTATGGTAGAACAGCTTGCGATGGGGTAATGAAGACAATACCCAAAACCACTCTGTTGAGTTTGGGATCATTGAGTCTTCTTCCAGTGGTACTCTGGGAGGCACCATCAAAGTGCATCTGTCAACATGGGACGTCGTGATCTACCGAGAGGATTGCCTTGTTGGGAAAATACAGGTCTAGGGACTGGTCCACAGGGGTTGGATGGGAAGCTATAAAATATTCCAATGCTTATCCCTTGATATCCTTCTAAGGCATGAACCTGATGTCGAACTAATGGAGGATTACTGCCCACCATGCTAGACAGCTGGTAAACATGGGGTGGTTCATAATTTACTTCAGCGGGTCTACCCGAGACACCAGTTGTACCTCATGGTGTTGCAAGTAGTGTCACAATTTCTGTATTGTGAATGCCAGTACAAGACAGATCTTTTTGATGGGGGATTATATGGTCTCGTATCGATGAGCATGTTGATGAGTTAGTAGAGGCTATTTTCAGTTCTCTCATTGTTCTTCAGGGTGAGGATGACACTGAGAGAACGCTCCAGGGCAGTCAAATACAGGATTAGTGGTTTTCCAGAGATGAGTGGCATCAAGACTGGAGGCTAGAGAAGATAATTCTTGATTTCATCAAATGTGGTCTGACACTCTTTGTCTCACTCTTAAGCGGATCCTTTCTTCATGAGCTAATAAAAGGGCTTACACTTGTCGTCCAAATTCGCAATGAATCGGCGTATATAGGATAAGTGGCCTTGGAAACCTTGAAGCTCTCGAATATTTCTTGGGGGAGGAATTTGGATGATGGCCTTGATCTTATCTGGGTTGATCTCGGTGCCCCGGTACCTGACAAAAAAGCCAAGAAACTTCCCGGAGGTGACTCTGAAGGCACACTTCAATGGGTTCATCTTCAGGTGGCGAGAATGGTGGAAGCCGAACACTTTCTCAAGGTCCTTGAGATGGTCCTGGCACTGGAAAGATTTTACCACCAGATCGTCTACATAGTATTTCACCAATGTCTTGAGGATTGGATTGAATATGCGGTACATGGCCCGCTGATAGGTGTCACCTTCATTCTTTAGGATAAAGGGCATAACCTGGTAACAGAAAGTACCTTGGGGCGCCCTGAAATCTGTGGACTCCTTGTCCTCGGGGGCCATTCGGATTTGGTTGTATTCAGAGTAACCATCCATGAAGGAGAGGGCTTAGAACCCAGTCGTAGCATCGATCAACAATTACATCACTGTAAGGGGAAAATCATCCTTCGGACAGTGATGGTTGAGATCTCTCAAGTCGATACAGACCCTGATATGTCCATTCCTCTTCCTGAATTGCACAATGTTGGATAGAAACTTGGGGTACTGTACCTTCTTGATGAAGTTGGCTCTAATAAGCTTTTCAACTTCATCCTCGACCATGGCATCATGAGAAGGGGGCATCTTTCCGGGAGGCTTCTTGAACTAGTTATGATTTTCCGGAAGACCGAGGTGGTGGAAGGCTACCTGAGGATTTTGTCCTGGAATCTCATCGTAACTCCAGGCAAACACATAACGGTGCTGTTTCGGGAAGGCCACATATCATTGTTTCTCCTCAGGGGGCATGGTGGCACGGATCAATGTGGGCCTTGGATCTACCATGCTACCAAGGTTCACCTGTACCAGTTCATAAACTGTGATAGAGATTCCCTCTTCGAAGGTAGGGGATCGTCCTCCAGGTCCTCTTCTTCGCTTACGGAGGGATCCCCAGTGGGGGTGCTTCCTATAGGTCAGCAGATCTCGACAGGAGGCTGGTATCAGCCTGGGAAGTGGTGGAAAACATATCAGAAGATTCACGTGCTTCCGAAACCATAGAAATGAAGGGAGTCAATCTGATCACATCTGGTCTTTAGCCCAAGGGGCCACGCTTGATTATATCAAAGTAATAATGGCGAGTTGGCTTGAGCTGGTTGATTCCAGCCCAGAGAGATAGGCAAGTATCACGTATTTTCGTTTCCATAGGGTGGACATCCTGATACTGTACGGGGGTAGGAGGCTCCGGGATTACCTGATCCTAGTTTTCGTAGGAGGATGAGGTGATTTTTCATCGTCGCTTGGACTTGGGAATATGCTTCCCCCTTGTACCAGAGACAAAAAACATTACCCCATGTTTGGGGTTTTGGCCTCAAAATGATGGATCAGGATGATGTAGGTGTCATCCAGACCTTCCTCGGGGTCAGTTCCGACCGTGGCAGGCTCAACATCACTCACATGAATCTTCTTTTCCTTACTCTTTTAGTATTCAGCATCTAGGTAGTGGGCTTCACAAGAGGTGAAAGGAGATGCATCACCTTGGAGTATTCCTACTCGACCATTAAGGGAGTACTTTAGGAACTGATGATACGACAAGGGGACCACTGCATGAAGGTGGATCCATGGTCCTCCCATCAATGCATTGTACGTGGTGTCCTGGGAGACAACCCTAAACTTGGTGCCGGCAACTAGGCCACCGAACTGGGTCTTTAAATAGATCTTACTGACTGGGGTCTGCTATGTCCTATCGTATCCCTAGATTATTAAATTGGAGGGAGTCAGGTCATCTTCGAATAACCCCACCTTCCACAGTGTCCATGTCGGGATAAGGTTAATACCAGAGCCGGTGTCAAATAGACAGCGGTGAACCTCCATGCCGTTAAATTGGTCAGTGATGTACAGTGGGAGGATGTGACCTTGTATGGGAGAGCCTTCATCTTCTCCATAGAACGAAATGATATCCTCACATTCGGCATTCTTGAACTCTTCATCATGAAAAGATTCTACAACTTTTACCTCTATCTCAAACTGGAGGGGGCTTCTTAAAGCCTCAGTGAGGGCCTCGTGAATATGTGACAACAGGAGAAGAGCCTCAAGGATGGAAAGCCTCGCTGGGATGTTGTAAAGGTGCTTGAGAACATCATACTTTCGCACCAAGCACAGACTTATGCTTGCAGGAAGCCGCTCTGTGACAGGAGGCATAGTGGGCCCTGCCGGCTGGACCGGCGGCTGGCTGGTGTTGGGCGTATCCTGCTGTTCACTAGTCGAAGCTCGGAGAGTAGCCACCGGATGAGGATCGGATGACTAAGATCGGCCTATAGCAGTGCGGGGCTGGTCGCGGTATGGTCGAGGTAGCTATGCCTGATCCAATAGCACAAACGGTGGTAGAGGCAGGCCCGGTGATATCAGATGAAAAGTATCCTCGTGTAGAGTTATGTGCTGGGTCTGTTGTCTGTTCTCAGTGGAATGCATGTTCTGACTGTAGGCGCCAACTGATGTGCCTCGATGACCCATGTAGCCATGGCTCTCCCTGTTGTACCTCTCGTTCCCCTCGTTGTTTGATTTTCATGATCACAATCACCTTATTATTTGTCTAACCTTGTTTTTAAGTGTTGTGGATGATAGGCAAAAGATTGCCAAAGGATTGGCCCAAGAATGGACAAGAAGTGGACTGAAATTCAGTCCACCGGCCAACCGGTGTGATAGCACCGGCCAGCCGGTGGACCTGGCAGAAGCAATTGCCCACTGCCAGGTTCCACCGGTCAGCCGGTGGCTCTGTCACCGGCCAGCCGGTGGCACCCAGACTCAAGGTGAAGGCTACTGCCTCACCACCGGCTAGCCGGTGGCTCCTCCATCGGTCAGCCGGTGGAGCCTGGACCAGAATTCCTCTCCTCTGCCAAGGCACCGGCCAGCCGGTGGCCCTGCACCGGCCGGCCGGTAGCCCAGTCAAACTAGCCGTTGGGGTTGACCAGTCAACCTTCTTTTGGCCTCCAACGGCTCCGATGACTTCTCCAACGGCTCCGAAGGCCCCCAATGGGTTCCATTCCTATAAATAAAGGCCAAGGAAGCCCCGGACATCAACCGGAACTATACGGAAGCCCACGGACATATTTTGCATCAATTGGCCAACCTCTGGCGACTTCCTCCAAGGGAACCCCAATAGCTCCAACAACTTCCACATCCAAGGAGTCCCTCCCAAGAAGCTTGGAAGCGGCCTTCAACATCTCCATCCAATCAAAGGCGCCCAAGGCTTCTCCAAATACGGTTTTTATTGTTTATTCTTTTTTGAGCTTTAAAATTGGGTTTGTGCCTACAAACCCCAACCCTTTTCTCATCCCCCTTTCTTTGGGTTCTCACACCACCACTAAGGTGTGAAGAGGTTTCTTCAAGCCTTTCCTTTTAAAAGGCTTGTGTCTAGGTGAGCTAGTCTTCACCCGTAAAAAGAATAGTGGGTTCTTGCTATTCCATTGAAAGCAAGTGGGTTCTTGCTAAACCACAAAAGCAAGCTGTAATAGGTCCTAGTGCTACCTCAAAGCCTAGTGGGTTTCTTGCTAAAACCATTGAAAAGCAAGCGGTAGGAATCTCTCAACGGTTGAGTTGGGAGCGGAGACGTAGGCCGGGTTTTTGGCCGAACTCTGTTATCAATTTCTTGTGTGATTGCCCCTTTACTTTCCGCTGCACTTTAACTTTGATTCAATCTTTTTGTAAATTGGTTTTAATTTTTAAAAGGCAATTCACCCCCCCTATTGCCATCATCCCTTGCTTTTCTCCGACCCAACATTTGGCATCAGAGGGAAATTTGAGTAATACCCTAACCCGGTTTCAAATTTAAGATCCATTTAGATGGCATCAACCTCTTTCGCACCCGAAGGCTTATCTTTGGGTCGGGCTCCATTTTTTGATGGGACCGACTATAATTATTGGAAGACCCGCATGACCACCTTTTTAAGAAGTATAGGATATCCCATTTACAAAATAGTCATGCAAGGTTACACTTTGTCTACCCCCAACGAATCCAAGTGGACTCAAGCCGACATTAGAAATTTCGAGCTTGATGGCAAAGCCATGAACGCTCTACATTGCGGCCTTGACCGAAATGAGTTCAATCGAGTTTCCACATGCACCTCCGCACATGAAATCTGGAAACTTTTGGAGGTTACCCATGAGGGGACCAACAAAGTCAAGGATACTCGATTGGACATGTATCGTCAAGATTTTGAGTCATTTTCTATGCACCCACAAGAATCTATTTCTGAAATGTTTACACGGTTTACTGACGTGTGCAATGGAAGGAAATCTCTTGGTGATGATGTTTCAGCCGAGACGATGGTCAAGAAGATTCTATGGGTCCTTCCGAGCTCATGGGCACCAAAGGTGACGGCGATCCAAGAAGCTAAGGACGTCAAAAATATGCCGGTCGAGGAGCTCATTGGATCTCTCATGACGTACGAGATCACGATGTGGAGGCAAGCACAAAAGGAGGGCACGCCAATCAAAGCTCCAAAGAACATTGCCCTCAAGGTACAAAAGGAAGTAAGCTCCTCCTCATCTTCTTCCTCATCTCCTTCCTCATCTTCCTCATCATCAAGCGGCGACTCGGAAATGGAGAATCTCGCCCGCCAAATGCAAAAATTTATGAAGAAGCACAAGAAGAAGATGAAATCCCGCAAGGCGCGAAAGCAAAAACCCACCGCAAGATCTGAGCCCAAGGTAAAATGCTACGGGTGCGGAGAAAAGGGCCATTACAAGCCCGATTGCCCACTCAACAAGAAACGGGCCAAGGAAAAAGGAAAGAAAAAGGTCCTCAAGGCGACATGGAGTGACACCTCCTCATCATCCTCCTCCTCCTCCTCCTCGAGCGACCAAGGTACAAAATGCCTAATGGCATTTCATGAGGTAACATCTTCCGAATTCTCCTCCTCTTGTTCTTCAAATTCAAATTCTTTAAATCATCTTTCTTATGAAGAACTCTCACACGCTAGAGACCAACTAGAAAAAGGTTTTCATGAGCTTTCTTCAAAATTTGTCGCTTTAAAAAAGAATTTCAAAAAACTTTCCTCCGAAAAAGAACAACTTCTCAAAGAGAAGGAGGAGATGTCCCTCAAAATCCAAAATTTTCCAAATGTTGATTCTTTGGAATCAACCATCAAGGACCTTACGGAGACCCTAGCCAAGTTCACCCAAGGTGAACAAAATTTGTCCAAAATCTTAGGTTCTCAACGAATATCTAGAACCACCAATGGACTTGGCTACACCAATATAGCCTCCTCCTCCCATGCTCCAACTGTTTTTGTAAGGGGGAGCTCTGGTTATAAATTCTGCAATTATTGTAAAAAACCTGGGCACCTCATTTATGAGTGTAATTGCAAAAATGCCCGGTACGGCCAACCCAAAAGTATTTTCTTTTCCGATGAATTCTATAGGAGGAGACCCGCTACAAGACAAGTATGGATTGAGAAATACCTCTTGGCGAGTCTCTCCGGACATAAAATTGTTTCTTTTCAAAATCTCACTCCCCGGTGATTCATTGTTTTTATTTAGGGGGAGTTAGGATCTTTTAAGATTTTTTGTATTCACAATTTTTTTTTCATTCCAAACTCAACACTTGGTATCAAAACACTCAATTCAAATTTTTCTTTTTCAACCCTTGGTTTCAATTCTTTCAATTCAAATTTTTCTATTAAATTTTCATTCCTAAATTTCCAACAGTTGGTATCGGATTTTTATTTTTGATTCAAAAATTTCATTTGGTTTCAAATTTCAAATTTCAATTGGTTTTTGATTCAAAACTTTCAATTCAAACTGTTATTCAATTTTTCATTTCAATTTAGAAAATCTCAATTGATTTTTCAATTCTCATATCTAGTTTTTCAAACCTATCCCTCAATCAAGTTTTATGCCCCACGCTATTTTGATAATCACAAAGGGGGAGAAATTTCTTGATTGATTGGGGGAGAATCCTTTTAACCATGCTTAGCATTTCCTTTCAATTTCAGTATTTTACATTAATTGTTCTGGTGATTGTGATCATCAAAATAGGGGGAGATTGTTGTACCTCTCGTTCCCCTCGTTGTTTGATTTTCATGATCACAATCACCTTATTATTTGTCTAACCTTGTTTTTAAGTGTTGTGGATGATAGGCAAAAGATTTCCAAAGGATTGGCCCAAGAATGGACAAGAAGTGGACTGAAATTCAGTCCACCGGCCAACCGGTGTGATAGCACCGGCCAGCCGGTGGACCTGGCAGAAGCAATTGCCCACTGCCAGGTTCCACCGGTCAGCCGGTGGCTCTGTCACCGGCCAGCCGGTGGCACCCAGACTCAAGGTGAAGGCTACTGCCTCACCACCGGCCAGCCGGTGGAGCCTGGACCAGAATTCCTCTCCTCTGCCAAGGCACCGGCCAGCCGGTGGCCCTGCACCGGCCAGCCGGTAGCCCAGTCAAACTAGCCGTTGGGGTTGACCAGTCAACCTTCTTTTGGCCTCCAACGGCTCCGAGGACTTCTCCAACGGCTCCGAAGGCCCCCAATGGGTTCCATTCCTATAAATAAAGGCCAAGGAAGCCCCGGACATCAACCGGAACTATACGGAAGCCCACGGACATATTTTGCATCAATTGGCCAACCTCCGGCGACTTCCTCCAAGGGAACCCCAATAGCTCCAACAACTTCCACATCCAAGGAGTCCCTCCCAAGAAGCTTGGAAGCGGCCTTCAACATCTCCATCCAATCAAAGGCGCCCAAGGCTTCTCCAAATACGGTTTTTATTGTTTATTCTTTTTTGAGCTTTAAAATTGGGTTTGTGCCTACAAACCCCAACCCTTTTCTCATCCCCCTTTCTTTGGGTTCTCACACCACCACTAAGGTGTGAAGAGGTTTCTTCAAGCCTTTCCTTTTAAAAGGCTTGTGTATAGGTGAGCTAGTCTTCACCCGTAAAAAGACTAGTGGGTTCTTGCTATTCCATTGAAAGCAAGTGGGTTCTTGCTAAACCACAAAAGCAAGCTGTAATAGGTCCTAGTGCTACCTCAAAGCCTAGTGGGTTTCTTGCTAAAACCATTGAAAAGCAAGCGGTAGGAATCTCTCAACGGTTGAGTTGGGAGCGGAGACGTAGGCCGGGTTTTTGGCCGAACTCCGTTATCAATTTCTTGTGTGATTGCCCCTTTACTTTCCGCTGCACTTTAACTTTGATTCAATCTTTTTGTAAATTGGTTTTAATTTTTAAAAGGCAATTCACCCCCCCTATTGCCATCATCCCTTGCTTTTCTCCGACCCAACACTCCCGACACTGGTGTCAGTTAGGGACGTTGGGGAGGTTCGCCTAGTGCTCTCTATCGTCGGGAGTCATATAAGGGTTTACCAACTACACGGTATTAACCGAAGCATACCCTTGACTATATCTTGAAGAGTCATCCACTACTAGGAGGATTATGGGATTAATCCCCATCTTAAGGGGCATAAATTCATTGAGAGTGTGGGAAGATGATGGCATTAGTGGGGCGCGTTTCTCTTTCTTGCGCCGCTAATGCTTGATCTTCTGGGAAGAGGCTGACTGAGATGATGATGTAGAAGTAGTGGCTGTAGTTTCTGAAGGCTCTGGATAATTCAGGCATTCCCGAATGATACCATGGACACGAGAAACTTTTTTTTGAGACATACAGTCATCATACTTCTAGGACCCATGGTTAGAAACATGTTTCCACTCACCTTCGTTGTCGCTACTACTGTCTGGACTTACAAAGACACCTGCCACTTGTACTGGGCCCGGGCCCAACCGGACTATGTTGTTATCAACCTGGTCTTGAATCCATTATTTAAAAACATATTACTTCTTGAGGTTGTGCCCTAGGATTCTATGATAGGGGCAGTAGTTGGGGAAATCAGTGAGGTTCGCCTCTTCCGGCCTTCTTCACTCAAGAAAACGTAAAATCCCCTGTTCTAAGGTGATATGAAAGTAACCAGGGACTTAATTATTATTGAATGAGTAGGTATGGTTTCTCCTATCTGAGAAGGGGTCCCTGGGAGCCGGACCTTAACAAGGAGCTGGGGGAGCCTATCGAGGAGGCGGACTCTAATTGTACCGCCTGGGTGGTGGTAGCACATTACACGGGGGCACTTGCTGATTCTGAGGCAGATTCTGCTGAGCTGGAGGTTGTGCCTGAGGTGGAGGGCCTCTGTGAGGCTGTGGGGCTGGTGTCGATGGTAGTAATTCTAGTTGCCTGGGTGCTTCTATTTGGGCCACCATAGCAGGCTCGGCTCTGGCAGCCCTCCTTTCTAGAATTACAGGGGGCATCGGATGTGCCTGGATGGCCTGTTGCAGGGCTTCCTCCAAGTGCTGGGCCTTATCAGAGAAGTCTCATAATCCTCCAGGGTAGTTCTGGGTGATCAAAGAAGGAACCAGTTCTGTCTTGACATTCCATACACACATCGTCAGTTACTACTCCTAAGTCAGTGGCATGTCAAGGGAGTACGTGAGCCCTTTCCACTAGGTAATAAAGTCCACGACATGCTCATCATGGCTTTATTTTCACTTGAAAAGGTCTGTGATACTTGTTTTCCTGGTGGTGGAACTGAACTGATAGAGTAATTTCCTATGAAGTTCCTCCCATATGATTATGGATCTGACAGGGATCTGGCTATACTAGAAGAGTGTCGGCCCCTCCAATGTCTAAACAAAATAGCGGAGCTTGGTAGCCTCCTTCAATGCTAGAGTCGCTAACATGAGCCCAAACCTTGAGTTGTAGTGGGACAGGTGCTGCAGCGAGTCCCCCATTCCGTTAAAGGGGAAGAAGGTGGGATTCCAGAAACCCGGAGGTGCTGTCATATCATCCACCCATGCCGGATATGGCTTACCATCAGGTGGGTTTGTCACCTGTTATGTTTCCAATGCCTTAAGGTGGGCTATGAGTGCCGCCATAGGATCATATGGGAGGGGGTCCCTGTCTTGACGAGGATCCCTAACCACAAGTCCGTTGGTGGGTTCTTCAACGTGGTAAGCAGGCCCAATTGCTCATGGAGCGGCTGGAAGCACGACCCTTGAGGCGGTCGAGGGGAGCCCGAGCTAGGTCCCTTGGATTTTCACACCATTCCCGAGGGTTTGGTGAGACATACCATGCCCTCTTTCTATAGGTTCCGGCCTCAACCCTTTCTGTGGGGGTAAGATATCCAGGGTCTCCCAGAGGCAGCTCGTCGAGGGGAAGTTCTTCCAGCCCCTACTGTACTGGCCTATGGTTATCGTAGTTCAGCTGTCGCTCTGCAGTGCATTCATCCAGGAGTTCATCAACCAACTTCTTCTACTCAGAAAAGTTTCTAGCGCAATGTGGCCTTCTCATAGTCTTCCTCCGTCTTCTGCACTGAGGCGGACGGGTCGAAGTGCTTTCCAGCACCGACATGCTCTTTTCCCTTACCAGAATTCCTGCTGAGTACCAATGCCTTGGTGGGTGCAGGGAGACCTAGTAGGTTCCTATTCTGGTGAGTAATCCTTCCTGATGGGTCTAATAGTGGTGTAACACCCTCGAGGGGTTAGTCTTTATCGAGAAGCTCCAGCTCATCCTCCTTGTCCACTAGGTCGGCCATGTTGATCGTGACCCTTTTTGGGGGCATGTCCTTGATATCGCCCAACAAGTCAAGCTACTACCGGATGGGACTGAAGAGGAGGGTAGCATACTGCCCCCAACCACGGACTTATGCATGGGGGTAGCCTCCGTGATGATTCTATGATGTACCTTGAAACTCTGAATGCATTTTTGTTGGAGGGCCTTGTGGAGGCTTGGTGACTCGGGGTGCTGGCCCATAGGGAGCGTGGCCAGATCGACTAGAAAACACTGCTCACCAATTTCCTTGGCTTAGATTTAGGGTCTGGCCCTTGATTTCCCCAGTTGTCAACTGGGGGTGGTTGTGGAATTGGCAGCGGTTCTGAGGAAGATCGCTGGGATGGAAGGCTAGCTGGTGGAGAGTATGGCGAATGGGCTGACTAGCCGCCAAATCTCGGGCTATCTTTCGAAGGATGTAGTGACCTGGATGCTACGTCATGATAAGACGGGCTAATGGCCGCCATTCCTAGCTTAAATGATAGGGCTACTGGAAATGGGTCATGCGATTTCTCTCCTACCATTGATCCCAAGAATAGCTCTATGTGATCTCTTTTTGAGGTAGAGAGCACTTCTGGTGATGACGGTGGTGATTCCATGACCATGACCTGTGGGGTTTCCAGATTTTCATCCTCCTAGAGGGAGGTGGGAATCTGATGTACCACGCATTCCAGAAGTACTAGGATGATGCGCCACGTCCCTGCCCTGTCCCTTGACTCAGATGAGCGAGAGGAGGGATCATGTGCCGATTCATACTCCGCCTCAGAGTCTGGTAAGCAGACCATTTTGACCTCCATCTGGGCCTTCCCAGGATTCTTCTTGTGATGGTGACGGCCCACCTTCCTTCCCCTAGGTGGCTCCTTGGGACAGGGTAGATTTCGGACATGGGTTCCTTCGGCTACATTGGTGCTGGGGGGGAGAGGGTTTCCACCTGAGAATGACAGGGTGCAAGGAGAACCAAGAAAAATTGAAAATGGGGCATGGGGAGGACCTCCATGGATAGAAATAAAGTGGGAAAGACCTCCAATGGAACTAGAAGAAACATGGGGAGGTCCTCCCTACCTGTTTTCCCTAGAAACCTTAGTACGAGGAGGGTCCTTTTACCGGTCTAGCTGAACACGTGTTGGACCTCCATGCTGGGTGCAGGTGGAGTGAGGTTGTCCCTCACCCCTCTGGTTTCCGAAGAGAGGGGGACCATCACCAGCTACTGAGAAGAAATGGGGAGGATCCCCACATTGAAGAGAGACTGGATGGGAAATGTCCCTACACTGGCAGTCAGGGGTAGGAGGAATGACTCTATACCCAGTGTAATGGGCATGGGAGAGGCTTTTGTGCTGACTATCACTACCGTGGGGAAGACCCTCATTCGAATTGGTGGTGTCTTGAGGCAAACCTCCATGTCGATCCTTGAAGTGGGTAAGGCCCGCACTTTCCATGGTAGTGGTACGGGGAGGACCTCCGTACTGGGTGACATCGCTGCATATTGGTTCGCGGCATCCACTGCTTGTGCCAGCGACCATGAGAGTTGACCTGGCCTACCCATGGGGCGGTTGGGGCCTCAATCCTGGTCGGACATATAAGTTCCTATGCTAAGTGTATGAATGGAACTGACAGTATACATCCGCAGTGGCTTGGGCCACAACAGCTGCCGATGTTGAAGCCCCTTGGCAGGCGTCCTCTTTAGCCTACGCCTGACGTTGGCGTTGGGTCTGACGAACTGGGGATGGTGGTGCAGGTATGTAGCTTACCTGCTCCTCTTCCAGCAATACCAGGTGGCAATTCTGATGCAGCCGGGTGGGAGCCCTTGGTGGGATCCCTTGGAATGGGACTCTGACTGGGCTGGGTTGGACATCACCTACCTCATCAGCATAAGGCATGGAGTCGTCAAAGCACTCTGGGGACAGGCTCTCGAAACGGTTGTATGTCGGGGTGGGGAGAAATGTCTCCCTACGTGGCCCTTGGGGGTGGCATTGGTGATGAGGAATAGATGTCTCTAGATCTAGGTTGGCCATATCCCGCATATGGATGATTCCCTCCTCCTTGTAATGGCACATGAGTTCATTGATTACCCTCCTTTGAATAACCTAGGATGGGGAGAGGGGTCATGGGCGCCCCATGGTCGTAGATGTATAGGTCGTCGTGGAAGAGGTGAAGCCACATGGGATGGTCGTGTGGGTGTTTCCCCTTCCCCTTCCTCTTCGGGTAGCCTAGATTGTAAGCCCCCACACCCATCTAGAACTACGAGGTCTTTGATCCTTGCCAAGGAAAGGTATGTAGGAATCCTTTACGAGGTTCAAGCCCAACACTGGTCATTCCAACCATCTTCACATCGATTCACCAACTCATCGGGCATCCTAGAGTGTAATCCCTACACCCACCCATCTGAAATATGAGGTCTTTGATCCTTGCCAAGGAAAGGTACATATGAAGCCTCCATGAGGTTCAATCCCAACACTGGTCCTTCTGACCATCTTCACGTCGGGTTCACCATTTTTGTTTCTGATTCTTTTTCCAGGGCGCATTCATCCATCTATGGAGGATGCACAGTTGTTTCCCTACATTCCCACTTTCCAAAGGCGGGTGGCATCCATCTCTTGTTTAGGGAATTTTTCTCCTTGATTGAAATGAGATGATGGGATGTCGATTCTTCCTTCCATGTACTCCTCCTTAGAACTTGTCACCTAGTTCGGGTCTCCCTCATAGATTTAATACGTTTTTCGTGAAACTATTCATAGTGCCATATCTTCATGGACACCAGTTAAGTACACTTCTTCCGTTGGGAAATTCCAAGGGGTCCAGTTAGGGAAGCAACCTTCAGTCATGGGAGTAATCACGTTGGGTATCACTGGCGTGTCTGGATGCTGGGGGATTGACATTTCTATCTTCTGTCCCTTATTATAGGGATTCTCAATGGCGCAGAAGCCCGAGGAATCCCACATCGAATGCGGGGAATCATATGTCATGGGCATGTATCTGAGGTTTTCCTCAGCTTCCCATGTTTAACACATGGTATGCCACAAGTTTAACGTCCAGTAAAGACGGATCGGGCTGATCAGAACACTGAATAAGAGTGGATCAGATAGAGGAACCCCCTGGAGGGAACACCAATGTTGGGGTCAACATGTGGTTGACCTCCCGGTTACTATTGAGGGGAATGGGGTATGAGGTGGCATGATCCCACCGGGATGTGGCAGCACAGGTAAGAATCGGGATGGATGATGGAAGGTTCCATGATGTAGATGTTGAATGGAATGGAACCATCATGAGGATGAGACGGTTTTGGGATTGAGCCTCGAAGAGGCTTCCTACATATCCTCGTGGTATGGAATCAAAGTCCATGTAGTTCATCTGATGATGACTTACCACCGGTTGGGGTTTTACCGCTGATTTAGGTCACAACAGCTTACCGCTGGATGGGGTCACAACGGTTTACTGCTGGATGGGGCTTCAACGGCTTACCGCTGAAAGGAGTGACAAAGGCATACCACTGATTGGAGTGACAACGGCTTACCACTAAATGGAGTGACAACGGTTTGCCGCTGAATGAAGTGACAACATATTACCACTGAAAGAGGTCTATAGTCTAACGTCATGCGGGATGGGGGTGAATTGATGTGAAGAAGGACCCGGGGGGTCCAATGGTTGTTGGGCTTGAACCTCAGAGAGGCTTCCAACGTACCTTGCCTTGGAAAGGATAAAATTCCACGTATTTTAGGATGGAAAGGGGCTTGGTACACTAACATGGGGTAGTCGGGACCAATGGTTTTAGGGCTTGAACCTCGTGGAGGATTCCTATGTACCCTACCTTGGTAAGGATCAAAGACCTCATAGTTCAAGAGGTGGCATTTGGGGCTTACTCTCTGAGGAAGCCCAAGGTGTTGGTGAACTGACATGAAGGAGGTCGGGACGACTGGGTGAATGGTGTACATAAACCTTTGGGAGGCTTCCTACATACCTTTCCTTAGCAAGGATCAAAGTCCTTGTAGTTCGGATGGGTGGGTGTGGGGCTTACACTCTAGGTTTCCCGATGAGTTGGTGAACTGACGTGAAGATGGTCATAATGACCGGTGTTGGGCTTGAACCTTGTGGAGGCTTCCTACATACCTTTCCGTGGAAAGGATCAAAGACCTCATAGTTCAGGATGTGTGGGGATTACACTCTAGGATTCCTGGAGAGGATGTCATGGTCGTTACTTGCTCTAAGACCACTTGAGTCATGCTCGGTGTGAGAAACAAGTGGCAGCAAGGACATGACGATCACAGCGCAAAGGTGTGTCCATGAAGGGTGGTGAATGGGGCTTATACATAGTTAGTGGCCCAAAGAGGTTGGGAATTACTCTGGGATGGAGGCCCGAATGGTGACAAAGCCCATCGGGAGAGGGACTTGTCACCTAAGAAGAGAGGAGGAGCAGAGGCACTACCTCCTGCAAGGAAGGCTAGGGGCTTAGACCAGGGTGGTTGCCCTTTCCCCACAGACAAACACCACTCTGATAAGGAGGATATCATCCCCTATGAGGGAAGCTCTCATCCTCGTGGTGACCAGTGGGCGTACCAAATTTCCAAGGTGGGGGCACCCCACGTACGAGGCATGGGGTGAGGTCACAGTTTAGCGTCATGTGCTGAGGACAATTGTGATTGGCAGTTTAACGTCGTGCGGCTCAGACGATCTGGGTTTTCTTCACACCCATAGGACTTACATAACCGGTACCCTCTTCTCCTTGTGGAAGGTAAGGAATCGGAAATATCATGGCTAGGGGGTGTTATGGAGAGAACCATCGGGGGGTCCACGTTAGCGTGGCTATACAAAGAAGCAATATCCATTAGCATGCATATGTGAAGAAGCATGAGGTGAAGCAATGCAATGGGAAGTATCATCTAAGGGAATTTGAAATCACATCGTGCAAACCTGGAGGGTCGTACGAGAAAAGGAATTTCAAAACATAGGGTTTCATAGGATGGGGTCTTGTGAAACTATGCTGCTCCACATGGCAGAGGGTACTTGCGAAGGGGTGTGCTTCACAAAGTGTAAAGGCATTCACTGAGCACTGCCTTGCAGAGCAAATGTTCCTCACGAATCAAGGTATCGTGAAGTGATGTGCTTCACGAAGTATAGTGACCCAGCCTTAGCATGTGGATCATGTGTACATGAAGGTTATTTCAAAAATCATAAATGCTCTGCAACGACTTAGGTCCCTTGGGGATCCCCTTCCTTAATGGAGGCCCTTAGGCTCCGCGAAATCCATCCCTCTCGAAAGAGGGGGTTAAAGCAAGACAAAGGGGAGGCACTTCGAAGAGAATAAGTACCTCACACAGCTCATGATTCGTAGAGAATAAGGTGATTCGTGATTCAGGAGCTAGGAAGTTGAAAGGTCAGATGATCCGCCCCTTGGACTTGGGGGGAGGTTGGTATTTATAAGGGAGAGGCGTCGCAAAGCAGATCTTGCTTGGTACGAAGACGGATCTTGATCCGCGATGGGATCATGAATGTCAAGGGTGACTGTGGAGTATTACCGCCTCCTTACTCCGTGGTGGCCTCACGAAAGTCAAATGCGATCACGAAGCATTACCGCCTCCTTTCTCCGTGGTGGCCTCGTGAACGTCAAATGTGGTCGTGGAGCGTTACCGCCTCCTGGCTCCATGGTGGCCTTGCGAATGTCAAATGCGGTCGCGGAGTGTTACCGCCTCATTTCTCTGTGGCGGGCGTGGTGTGATTGGGGCTCCGCGAACAGTCTTCACGAGGAATCCTTTTGAGTCTTTCCGTTTCTTCATCATCTCCTCCCATTTTGGCACCAACACACCCCTATAATGATTTTTCATTCCTAAATCATAGATATACTTCATTACTTCCCTTAAAATACCTCATTATTCACTTCATTGTTTCTCAATGTTTCTTTTTAAGGTTATTAATGTACCTTATCATAACTCCCACTATATGAGAAATATCATGTTATAAATAAACCATGGAAGACATAAAGATTACAAAAGGTGATGTATAAAAACCATTTTAATATACTTGACCTCTTTTATTTTATTTTCTATTTACTTCTTTGTAAACTTAAAATGGATTTCTATGTGAATAAAAATTTACTTTTCTTCTAGAACACTAAGTATTCCCAAAAAAATCCAATGTAGTCAGCCTGAAATAATATCAATATTACAATTCACAATCTGTATTGTTATGTAACCCCAAAAATATTATTATCTTCTCTAATATATTTCATCTTGAAATCTACAACCAACATCCCATTCATCTCATAAATAATTTGCATACATGATCCATTAATGAGTATTTCACTTTTATGCACAAAAGAAATATAATATATCCATCACTAAAATAATTGAAAAAAAATAATTTATCCATTACACACTATTTTTATGCATTTTAAATCATAAATGCATCAAAGGTCTTATTCCCCTCCTCGGGATCTTGTTTTACCCCATATAAACTTTTATGGAGTTTTTACACCATGTATTCATTTCCTGACTCAAAAAAATATTTTGTAAGATTAATATAAATTTCCTCCTCTAGATATCTATGAAAGAAAGAATTATTCACATAAAGATATTCAATATTTATATCCTCTAATATGATAATACTAAGAACCACCCAAATGGTGGTAATATTTACTTCAAGTGAAAAAAAACCGAATGATATCCACACCATCCATTTATTAAAAACCTTTCACCACCATACTTTGTATCTCCTATTACCATCATGTGATTACTTAACTAGGTGTAATAATTTTTATATAATTCTTTTTTTCCTTATAAAAATGTGTCATCTATTGATTATTGTTTCCAAGAAATAATAATATTTCCTCCTTCATAGCCATCTCTCATTTTATAGACAATTTTGGTTGTATTGCATCTTCAAATCATTTGGGATCTCCATTATCAGTCAATAAAAAATAGTGTAAGTATGATAAATACCTATGTATAGGTCTTCTAACCCCTATTGATCTCCTCAAATAAACTTGAGGAGTATGATATACTAGTTTTGTTGGCACATGCTCAGGTTTACCTCCAAGCTTTATATGCTCCTCAAACACTGATTATTTATTTCCACTATCAACTTAAACTACTAGATGATGGTCCTTATAAATGACAAATTTATTAAATATCCCATTCTGGATTCTAATGATACTATTGTTCTCATCATCCTTGGATCAATATCCAAACTCATCAGCACCATATCCAATAAAAAACATGATTTGGAATTCATATCAAGATTATACCTTTTATCAATTTGTATATATATATATATATAATTACCAAATACTCATAATTGACTAAGCCATATATATTTTACTGATATGATATCTTTGGTTAAACACTCTCCCATTCATACAAATGGACTCCTATTGATGACATATGATTCATATTCACTACCTCTACTCAAAATATATTGGGTAACCTTGAGTTTAACCTCATACTCTTGACACATTCATTCAATGTATTATTTATTATCTTAATCAAACTATTCTATTTTGGTGTGCTAAGAGGAGTCTTCTCTCATTAAATTCTATTATTAGAATAGAATTACCATAACTATTTACTATCATACTCTCCTTAATTTTTAGACCATAATAATTTTAGCTTTTATCCTAAATCATTATTCACCAATATATTCCACTACTGAAACATGGTAAATACTTCATATATTATTTTTAGAAAGTAAACTCATACATTACTTAAGGATTCATCAATAAATGTCACCTAATATAGTGACCCTATAAGGGAATGTACTGGTATTGGTCCCAAAACATTAGTGTATACCATATCTATATTTATAGCTTTAAATGTTCTATATCCTTTTGAAAAAGATACCTTATTATACTTTAAATACATATAATATTCACATGGGCCAACTTCTACAGAATTCATCTCTGGTAGAATTCCTTTTGTTTTTATTACCTCCATTGCCTTATCACTCATGTAGCCTAACCTATAATTCCACATTTGTGAATCCCTTGAAGAATTTTTTATTTAAACCATTTCCATGAAATTTTATATCATATTGTATAGGGTTATATTATTTTCTTGATAATATATGATAATAACTCCCTTATAAATTTTCCATACACCACCTATAAGGACTCGGCCTTAAAAAATTACATAATATTGAGTTTTAAGTCAATAATTCTCTATATTACATTTTTATTATCTTTTTAGTATAAAGTTTTATATAATAAGGTCATAAATCTTACATAACAAACCCATATATTACCAAGTGTACAATTTCACTCGGTGTCCATGTTTCCATAGTATACAACTTTTATAATGAAACATGTTTTCTTTTCACTAAAAAACTTCATGACTTTAAACATTACTTCTTCTTTGTTCCCACTTATCTTTAAACACTATGAAAAACATTTAAAATGTGGGATAGGAAAAAAAATAGCTTAGAAAGGTACATATAAAAAGAAATAAAAAAACTCCTTAGTCTTTTTTAAGAAATTGAGATCATAAAAGATAATTTTTACTTAACATAATAAACTTTGAGCTCGAATAATCTTTTACTTACACATGAAATCAGATTTATTTCCCAAATTTTTTTATAAAAAACTTTATATGAAACCGTAAAGGAAATGAAAAACATTTTCTTATGAACATTCCTTTTTACCCTAAAAGGGAATAATCCTTACTTTTAAAAAAATCATTATCTTACCTTTTATAGAAAAATTATTTCCATGAAAACTCATTATCAATTATATAAAATCCATGTAGGTTCCTTGGAAAGTCATCTTTATATAACACTTATAAGTGGAATAACCAATACTATCAACTTCTAACATAATTCTCTATAAAATAGGATCATTTTCCAATACATTAGAGAGCTATATCAAGCTCACCCATCATCATGATCTATATATATATCACCCATCATTAAAAAACAATTTCCAAGTACCATAACATGCATAAAACACCTAAAATATTTCATTTCCCCCAAAAAAAACCCATAAAAATATACCTTTGAACCCATAAGAAAAAAATTGGATATTGATAAATCTATTTTCTTAAAAACCAAATTTTGAAAACTAAAGTTTCTAAAATAATGTTAATAAGTGTTTTTCTTTGAAGGAAATTGAATCTTATAAATAAACTAAATCATAAAATAATTGTTTTAGTTGAGGGAAAATCTATTGAAACCATATAAAGTTAAATAGAACATTCTTTTTTTCCATTTCTAAAGAAATTCAAAACGTTCCGTATAAAATATATAAAAATATTCATTTTGAAAAAAAATTAAGAAAATAAACACGAGACATAAAATTTCATTTATAATTTATTTATTTTAATATAAATACTTATAAAAAATTATTTTTGATAAAATGGATAGGGATGAAAAAAACATATAAAATAAATCTTTAAAACATTTCAAATTAGGTTTTAAAGGTAAGGTGTCCCTTGCCTCGAGTCTCACTCATCACAAACATTATTTATCTTCCTTAAGAATAAAATTTGTTTAATTTTTTAATATTTTTAAAAAATTAATTTTAATTATTTTTTTATTTTATTTATTTCTATTTTATATATAATTACTTAATCAATTAAGTTCGCATTAGATGTTTTGATGATATTTATCAAACATGTCCAAAATAAATTTAGTAAGTTGAATGTGGTCAAAGAGTTCATTATTACATCATATATTGAATAATAATAATAACATAATTATATTTTTTATAAATAAATTATTCTTTTAAAATATACTATGAAAAATTGTTATGAAAAATGAACTATGTTATAATCATAGAGACGGTAGGTCATATGTACACATGAGTAACATTTCCATTTTTCAATGAACATGATGGAAAGAAGGTAAGTATTATTTTATATTTATATAATTATTATTAGATAATGAATATAATATTATTTATTTAAATACACTTATATATTGCATCCATGTGATGTGGTCCTGAAAAACAAATCATATGATTTTGTAGAGGTGGTAATCAACACGTATGCATGAATGATGTTATCATTTTTCAATGGATGGAAAGGTAAGAAAATAAATAATATAATATATTTCTAGGATGATAATTATTCAATTAATATAATATATATACATTAAATCCATCATTATAACTTTTCATAAGAGGTATTGATGGAAAATTAATTACATCAGTTCATGAGATGGTAGTTCATCGTACACACGAATAATAGTTTCATTTCCCATTTTATGGAAGATGAGATAGATATAGGTTACTCTATTAAAATAATAAAATCTTAGAATATTTAATATACTTACGTTATTATTTAATTATGGTTTAACAATATTTTAAGGAGTTAGAAGAAGAGATAAAATGAAAATACTCAGCTACAAATTATACCTCTTCTTCGCACCACATCTTTAGGTTTATACCTGATGGCTTCCTAGGTTGTTTTCATGATCAAAATAAATACTCTAGAACATGGGGGTTTAAGTAAGGTATTTTGGTAGGTATTTTACAAATTATAGTGATAAAAATTTGTGATGAATAGAACAAAGGAGGTTCCCTTTTATAGGTGATCCAAAGGGAACCGTTGGAATCACTTAAAATATTAATTAATATATACATCATAATCATGTAAAGTGGAATAAAGGGATACAAAATATGAATACATTATGTTATAGGGTCTAACTAAACACAAAAAATCACATTTTTACATGTTTTGGATATATTTTTTTATCTTATCTCCTAGTTAAGCCACTTTAAATTCATTTTAACATTTACTGTGATAACTTAACTTTTTACCATGATAACCTAATTATATGCTGAAAAATAAAATGGTCCTTCTAAAAAAATTAGATAGGATAATTAAAAAAATTAATCCATTTTATCATGTTCTCATCTTCCAACCTACCATTAAATGAAAAGACCCAAAAATAGTTTTAAATTTGAAAAAAATATAACTTATCTTCTCAAAATACAATATTGGATTCCCTAATTCAAAATAATGCTTTAAAATACATTATTTGACACATTAAATGTGTATTTGAAAAAAAATCCACTCATAAAATAGGAGAAAGGAAAATTTTGTGTAATTCTAATCCTTATCTCCTTAGTTTAGTCCTCTCATAAACATATTTTAACATTAATTATGGTAACAAATTTTTACTCTTTTACTATTTATTATAAACAAAAAATAAGTCAAAATATTAAATTATATTAATTATTATTAATAAAATATGTAATTAATTTTATAAAATTTAATTCACATAAGTGGAAGAATTTAATTTAAAATTAAACCCAAAAAACGAAATGAAAATTAGTTTTCTAGAAAAAAATACCTTTTAAGTATAAAAATGTTTTTATACCAAATTCACGTATATTATTTATTAAATTGAAATTTATTTGATTATTTGTAATTAAAAATAACTAATTAAATTTTAAAACTGATCTTAAATTGAATGTGACATCATAAATACTTGAAAAGAAAAGATATTATTCAATAAAAAAATAGTATCTTAACTATTCATTGATAAATAATCCTTTAAAAAAATATAAAAGTTTCAAACTAAGATAATTTTTATATTATGATTTAAAAAAAATTATCATTTTTATCAAATATAATTTATAAAAGTGGAAGAAATTAATTATATTATTTTTTCATAAAAACTAATAAAAAACATTTTTTAAGAAAATGTATTTTTGAAGCATAAAATGGATTTTATGAAAATTCAGTGATAATTTTATAAGATTTAATCAAAATATTTAATTAAATAGGAAAATTTTATATATATTTCATAATTTATTTATTCATATTCATTCCCACTAATTCAACAGCTAATTTATAACTATAGAAATTAAATAATAATATTTTGTGGTTTGTTTAAGCTCAATGTTGCATGTTGTATATACTATCAGACATAGTGTTATTTTAAAATCTTATGGTGTTACATTCACCCCCTTTTAATAAATTTAATCCCTTAAATTTGAACTTGAGTTTAGTAATCAAGCATTTTACATTTTAAAATACCTTTTTTTAAAACTGGCATCATAAAAAGGGATAATAAAACTTCCTTTTGAAAAGATGAAAAGGGAAATATAAAGGTCATCTAAAATAAAACATAACTAGGTTCCCAAAAAGAATAACATTAGTGAGAAGTTAAAATATAGACATGTAGGGGGAAAATAATTTCTAAATAATAATGGAGATTAATAGAGAACATTTATCACAATAAAGTGAATATTCATGAGAAATTCAATGACCACAAAACCATAAACAAAATAGATGTTAAAAATATCATCAATTAATTATAAATTAAGGTAATAAGATAATTCTTAATAAGATCCTCTTCCTAGGGTTAAGGGATTCCTTTACTATCAATACTAATAACTTAAGGAAATGTACTTACTTTATAGGTAGCATTTCATCCTTTAATAAATTTCCATGATAATATCATCTTTTTCTACAAATGATGAGTATTGAAGATGAATTTTTCATATCTGAAGGACTAAAATCATTTTCCAACAGATCACATAATTCCACAAAAGTATAAAATATTATTCCATGTATCTTTATAGATTAACCAAAAACAAAATTATTAGAATAAGGAAATATAATTCCCAAAATCAATAAACCTTCATAAGAATAAATACAATATTAATATCTAAAGCCTTAATAATAACACTGAAAATTCAACTTAGATCATTCAATAAATGAATAACATTAAGATCCGTCAAAATATTCCTAACCAAGTTTTAATCCCAAAAAATTAGAATCTTTTTATCATATATTATTCCAATATTAATTTAATATTTTTCTCTAATCGATATCAGTCACTCATAAATTCATATACCCAAAATTGTATATTCCAAAATCATATAATCACAAAAATATGCTAATAATTTCCATAAATAACCTTAACCACCATAATTACACATTAAAACCATATATTCTTCAAAAATATAATTTAACCTTTATTCGTCAAATAAAATATCATCTTATCTAATAATATTTAGTTTAGCTTAATCATATATTTTCCCCCCAAAAGTATAGTGATCATCCTCCAAAATAACATTAATCACTTAATCACCAAATAAATCTTTAATCTCGTGATTACCTATATGATAAAACATATGTTACCCAATGGTAATAAAACAAAATTACATCAACTTAAAATTCCATATAAACTTTAAATCTTATCAATACAATTAAAATTATGTATACAAAATGTAAAGTCATTCTACCTTAAATAACTTTTTCACATGATAGACTAAAGGTTTACATATACCTCAAACATCTATTGAAACTAAATAAATGTCTCCCAAATTATTCCTATCATAGAGAACCTAAAAAAGTGGTATCAATACCATTAAACTTATGCTCAACCTTAGACTTATCAACCCATGACACTTTAGGGTTATCCCATATCACTATGGATTATCATTGGTTTCAATAGGTTTTATCATCTCATTATTCATAATAGTTTATAAAGAGAATTTAAATTAACCAAAGAATTATCACTTAGGAGTGTCTGTCTAGGTGTGCAGTCTTAGGCCCACTCATCATGTACTGGTGAAGATCCTTAATCCACCCCTTTTAGAGTTGTTACCATGGGGTGCACCTATGCCACAACCATATCTAATTTCCAATATCCAGAGATGGATTTCATTACTAGGAAATAAAACAATATATAATTCACCAAAACATTAGGATTTTATGTAACAACCCAATATTTAATAGTACATTATCTCTAGAAGGTAATTCAATAGCTTGCGCTATACACAACACCGAGTTCAAGCACATCAGGACCTATCAAACTAGCTGTTTAAAAAGTGGTTATGAATAGTATTAACCAAATTTTGAATTTTATATATATCCTATAAAATTTTAACATTCAAATTTTGTATTTCTTAGATATATTATAAGGACAAATTCGGTTTTTTAGATAAAAGAAGTATTTTTCAAAAAAAAAGCAGTTTTTCCGCCTTTTAATGGAGAACCCTTTTTAAATATAACATTTCACTCGCTTATATATTAAATTTAATGAAATTAAATTTTTCTTTAGAATCAATACATAAAAATTTAGTTTAGATAATTTTTTGGTACATTTATGATAACTTTCATATTTTTATGAATAGTGAAAAATACTAAACTTTAATTGAAAACAATTTTTTTAATTAAAATAATTTATAGTGTTAAATTATACATTTGAGTGGTTTTAAAGTATAATTGGATTATATTTTTATCATTTAATATAATTTAGTTCATTATAAGTAATTTCACATTTAAATTGCAAATAAACACATGTCAATCTTTTGATAATTTTTACTTCTTAAAAACTCGCTTTCTGGTTTTGACAAGAGAAATTAATTTTAAATTAATTAACATAACTTATATGTTTTAAATTTGGTAATATAGACATAATTTTTGAATTTTTAATATCAAAATTATCTTAAGGTGAATTTTTGGTATTTTTCTGAAAACTTTCAATTTTTGATGAATAGTGAAAATCACTGCTTTATTGTTTAAAACCTTATTTTTATTTAAATAATTATTTATTTTCTTTAAATTTATTTTATGTAAAAATAGATACATAATACCTATATAAGGTCAATTTAGTTCATTGGATTCATTTTATAATAAAATTAGATGTATAAAATTTTATTGAACTTTTTAACATATTTTACCCACCTTCTATGCACATTTTCAAATTTCCATAAAACGTAATTTTACCACTTCTGTGAATTGAATTCAAAATATCCAAGAGACAAAGTTGAAATCAGTAAGTAAAATGTGGTTCAATAGGATGAAAATAATTTTTGTTGAATATTAACTTTTGGATTTTATTTACCATGGTTAAAAGTAAATAGGGTAATTAAAGGTAAAAATGATATTATAATTACCCTAAAACATGTCCTAATTCTATTGGATAAGCATTTTTCGACCAAAATCAACCTTATGAATAAAATATGATCATCTTTGATCAACATTTATTAGATTAGGACATTTATTATTATTTTATTTAATGAAGAGTTAAAAGTGTTAAATTCAAATTTTCATAACTAAATTTTTTTAATATTGGGTTATACATTAGATAAATTCAACTATAAATATTCATTAGAAAGATAAAAATACTTAATACATAATGGTGTTTTATTTATAATTTTTATACCTTAAATAATTAAATTTATTTATGACACAATGATGATGTAGCAATTACCTTATTAATGAAATATTAAAATAATTGATATTATAAATATCCAAATAAATGTAAATTGAGACTTTTGATGCATTAAACTAATTTTATATGTTAATATGACATGTTAGGATTTATTTAGTTTATTTTTTTTGAAGTAATCAAGTTTTTTTGACCTTCACAAAAACCAAATACTAAATAGTGTCAAAATTGACATAAATGAGTTTTATAAAAAAATACTATATTATTAATTGATATAACATTCCTAAAAATATAAGGTTCAGAAAAAGGACTTAGATAATGTTATATATTTCAATAATTAACCACTTTTGGTTCTCTTGTCTTTTTATATATTTTTTACTAACCATTTATTATAATAATACAAAAACACATGGTAAAAATTAAACAATTTAACTGAGAGTTCAATCTAAAAGATAAGGTTAATATGGTGACCTAAACCTATCTAAAACCTATTTTTTGAGATATTTTTGACCCATACTAAACTTATACCCAAAATAAATCCTTTTTGATCCATTAAAAACTGAATATGATTGTATAATAAATTAATATTTCAATCTTTTCCTAAAGTGACCCTCACCTCTATTATAAAAGGTTACTTCCAATTATCTCAAAATCACACCTCCAAAGGCATTTGTCTCAGCCAAAACCTACTCAAATATCTTTCCAACTACCCTCACTTCATCCTAGAGGCCTTAATTTGATCATAAATCCAACCTAATGAGCCCTTTTGATCAAATCAAAAGGAAGAACCTGAAGAAGAGGTAATAGTTTCATCACCTCTTTCAAAGTTCTTTTATTCTTCCACTTCCTATTTCTTTGTTCTTTCAAAAAAAATAATAAATCCAGTATAATATAAATAATTATATTTTATTATAAATATGGTATAACCATATTCATTATTATATCCATCCTATTGATGACAAAGTCACCATACGTGCGTACGTACAACTTACCCTCTCCACGTCATGGTGTAGTTTGTTATTCAACACTTAATTATTTGAATGGGTATAATAATGAGTATAATTTATGTAAATAATAAATATAAAATTTTAATTATTTGTTATATATTATATAAAATACAATTATATATGATTTTACAATCAATATAATGGTATTGTCGCTCATGCATACGTACATATTACCGTCTCCACAAACGCGATGAGATTCATTCCCCATCATAACCATTAAAGAATAATTTTCATTTCATGAATAAAAATAATTTTAAGAACTTAATATAATTCCGTATATGAATAAAATAAATCCTATCCATAGAAAACATGACTTACTTATCAAAACATATAAAGTAAAACGAATTAGTTAAAACCCAAAACTATGATACTACTGAAATATTATTAACAAAACAATATTAGAAGATCATATATAATATCATATTTATGTATATGGTTCTTTTATAATTTAATAACAATGATTTAACTATTATACATAAGGTTAATGTACCCTATACCAAGGAAAATTACAAGTTAAGGGTTAATTTTACAATCTCTTTATTATCTGAGGTTGTTTATATGTGGGTATCTACTATGACCTCTTTATCATACACATATGTGTTTATTAAAAATGTATTTAAAAACATTTTTACTATTTCCTATAATATGGTTTAAATTCATTTATAACACTTTTTGACATTTTATAAAAAAAAATTGAAAGGAATATTTCCGTCGTTTACCAAACAAGGTACTTTATGACCTTTTCCACAAATTAGGGTAAGAATTTTTTTTAACATATATAGTGGTTGAGGCTATTTTCCACCATTATAACATATTTGAAGCTTACCTTAAAATATTATAAAAATATTTTCAAAATAAATGTTTCCTTTATGATTATGTTACTTTTAAATGATTTCAAAATAGAAAGAGATATCTCTTTCAAATAGCTTTTATTTCATCTATATCAACATCCTTTTATAGATTTTACACTTGTTTGAAGTTGATTTATTATGATACAATCTTCTATATGGACTTTAATGTTTTTTGATATTTTTGATAGTGGATGTGTTATTTTTATACCATTCATGGTTTACGGTTAAAGTATTAACATTTCATGTGCTAATTTTAATATGAATGTTTATGTTATGTTTCACCCTTTTCATATGAGGAATGAATTGGACTTAGTAAGGGATAGGTGGAGCCCGCTATAGCTCTTTGATGCATAGGTAGGTCTCATGAGACAAACTAGTGTCTTGGAAGAAGGCCTTGAAAAAATATTATTTGTAGTCTTGGAACAAGGCCTTGAATAAGTTTTTATGATGTCCGACATTATGAATTCCATCATTATAAAATTAGCTATTGATATTACATGTGATTATTTGACTAGTATAATATCCATGTGAATAATTAAATGTCATTATTTGATTTATATTTTATATATTATACTAAATTTTAATTTTAAAAGGCTTGTGTTTTAGTCTTATACATTGCCTTCAATGTTTATGCTTATTTATATAAGTTTACACTATATTGTTATCCTTATTGAGCATCTGAGCTCACCCCTTTCTTATGTTTTATTTTTCACAGGATGTGAAAAATTGTATTATGATTGACCTATATAGATATTCTATGGGATATGAGTCTGTTCAAAGGAGACACAATGATGTATTTTTTATTTCATAATGTAATGTAAAACTTGTGTATGTATCTAGTACTTCCAAGGCTACTAAACTAATTAGTCTTTCAAGACTTGATCTCTTGTGATCATGCCAATGTTATGTAATAATGCACCGACTCTGGGTAACTAGGGCTGAGGCATTACATTTTATCCATATCTTATAATTATGAATAAGGTTATAACTAATTTTTTATAATATTAATCTCAAAATTCATCTAAATCATTCTTCTGATACCAACTAAATGGTCTCAACCTCAAAACCTCACATAATTTTGAGATTTTAGTCAAGAATTCACTTTGTTACATTTAAAAGATATTTTTAGTTTATATTTTTAGATAATTAGGACCTGAATATTACATAAAAATCATATATTATAAAGTATGAAATTTCACTTTGTATACATTTTTTCCACAATATAAAACTTTTTTAATAAAACACATTTTATTTTCATGAAAAATATTCATGGATTTCAACTATAATTCTTATTTGTTCTTACTCATCCTTAAATCCTATAAAAACATTTAAAATAATGGTATGGGTACAAAAATATCATTGAGAGGCATATTAAAAAATATCCCATTAGTCCATTTTGAAACCATGAGATCATAAAAGTGATTTTCCCCTTAATATAACAAACTTTGATCTCAAATAATCATTTAATTTCACATAAAATTAGTTTTACTACCCAACGTTTTTTATAAAAAACTTAATAAGAAAATATAAAGTAAAATCATAAACATTGAGGTTTCTTAGAAAACATGAGAAACCATAAAAAACATTTTCTTAAAAATATACATTTATACCTTGAAAGGGAATAATCATTCATTTAAAAAAATCATTAACTTAACTTTTGAAATAAAATGATTTCCATGAAAGCTCATTAGAAATAATAGAAAATTCATGTATTTTACTTGGGACAAAATATTCATATAAAATTTAAAATAATTTTTATAAATAGAATAGCTAATACGGTCAACTTCCAACATAATTCCATGGAGAACATAATCACTACCCATTACATTAGAGATTTATAACAGACTCACCCATCATCATGAGCTATATCAGGATAACCCATAATCATAAACAATTTCCAAGTGCTATAACATGCATGAAACGCAAAAAATATTTAATTTATATTATCAAAATCATAAAAATATACTTTTTAATCCATAATCAAAACTTTTTTGGATATTGATATCCCTTTTCTTTAAAACTGAATTTCCAAAATTGAAATTACTATAACAAAGGGAATGGGGGTTTTTATTGATGAAAATATGTAATATTATAAAGGAATAAAAACATCATGTAATATTTGTGGTGGTGGTAAAATCTATTGATGTATGTTAAAATACAACATTCCTTTTTCCTTTTATAAATAAAGTTAATACATTTTTTATAAAATATCTAAAAAAGATTCATTTTGAAACCTTTGAAAGAAAGTAAAAAAATATATATAAAATTTCCTTTATAATTAATTTATGTCCACAAAAATAAATATAAAATTATTTTTAAGATTTTTTAAATGGAAGAAAAATAATTAGAAAATAAATATTTAAAACATTTAAAATGTGGTTTTTATGGTAAAGTGTTTCTTACCTCAAGTATGAATCATCACATACATTATTTATCTTCGTAAATAATGAAATTATGTTAATTATTTACTTTATTAATAACATTTTAAATTTTATTATTCCTTTTATTTTATTTATTACCATGTTATAAATAATTACTTAATCAATTATGTTCATGTCAGATGTTTAGATGATATTCCACACATATGTCCAAAATGTCTTTGGTAAGTTAAATTTGGTCAAATTATTATTTATTACATTATTTGTAGAATAGTAATCATGAAATAATTATCATTTTTTTACATTAATTATACTTTTGAACCCATCCATAAATGATGGTTATGAAAAAATGAACTGTGTTAAAATTATAGAGACGGTAGGTCGTACATACTCATGAGTAACATTTCCAATTTTCAAAAAACATGATGGAAAGAAGTTTATTATTTTTTATTTTATAATAATTATTATATAATAAATATAATATTATTTCTTTAAATAAATTTATATATATCATCCATGTGATGTGTTTATGAAAAATGAATCACATTGATTTGTGGAGGTGGTGATCCTCACATACACACAAACATCATTATCAATTTTCAATGGATGGAAAGGTAAGAAAATATATGATAAAATATCATTCCATAATGATAATTATTTCATGAATATCATATATATGAATTAAATCCATCATTATAACCATATTTTATAGGTAGTTGTGGGAAAAAATACATCAGTTCACGAGGCAGTAATCCTCCATACACATTAATGATGGCTTTATTTCACATTTAATGTATGAGGAGATGGATATAGGATATTACATAAACATGATAAAAACATAGTATATATAATATAATGATGTTATTATTTTATTATGTGTGAATAATATTTAAAGAATATGGATATAGGTGACCATACCTTAACCTGAAGGTTGTCTTCAGGATATCCTCATCTTTCTCCCTCATCTTGTGATGTAAAAATTACAAGTCAACCTTCAAAAACTAATATGCTACTATAAATTATTTGAAAATATAATTAATACTTGGAAGTGGTGATGGTTCTTTACCATCACCTAATTCAACTTCCAGTAGTCTATGCACAACCTCAAACTATTATCTACCTTCTTGGAGAACAACACTGAATCACCCAAAGGAGACATGCTCAATGTGATAAAACCCCTCAGCATTAAATCGTCCACCGAAAACCTAAACTCACATATCTTTTTAGGTTTCATTTGATAGGGATCCATCAAAATCAAAGAGGCACCCAACTATAACTCTATCCCAAAATCAGTATCACGTTGCAGGGGTAGCACCATAACCTCATCTAGAAAAACATCCAATAATTACTCCACAACTTTGGGAACACCCTCTTCTTAATCATCCACCAATAACTTCACAAATTGAGACAAAAGATTCTCCTCTTACCTACCATCCATATAATACCCTTGGTATCCAATAAATTCCACTTGCTGACCCTTAAAATCGAAAAATGAAACTCTCATATAGAATAATTTGATGACTTATCACATAACATACATCCAATCCATGCAAAGGATAACATCATACGATTGTATCTACAGTAAAAGGAAATCTCCCATTGACTGGTTCTACTCCATCACTAGTGTACATCCCCAAAAACATCAAATAGATCATCCTATCCTCCAACCAACATAGATAACAGCAAGGGAATTAGAATCTTCTCCACATACTATCCCAAATAATGGACCAAAGAAGCAGCATCAATGGAATCTAAGGAACATTAATCAAACAAATAACAAAAAATTGTTGAAAATAAACTGATCATACCTCAAGAAACTATTGTCTTTTTTGGTGATACCACCTCTAATGTGTTCATCTGACCATTCCCATCTCTTCTACCTATCTGATATCAGACTCCACCAATGCACTCTATACTATGTCCTTATGAGAAGGGAATATCATGAGGTTTCCCTCTTCTAAACCTTATCCTCCTCTATTAGATCATTTATTCAATGATCAACTAGATCATCCTGTTGATCCTAAAATACCTATACCACTCACAGATTAATTCCAAGAGACATTCTTGAAAAGAAAATAGAATATCCCAATCCTAATATCATGTAATTTTATCAAATATTTATTTAATTTATTTATTTTTAATTTCATAGATCAACCAACTCCATACAAACATAATCAATCATGATGCATGTACCTATCTTAGGTCTCTACCCTACAAATAGACCCACCTCTATTGGTCATTCAATAAGATCAAAGTTCATGCATTGGATCATGGGGGCGGGCCAAAATCCTATGTCTTAGATAGTATTTCTATCCTATGTCATGCACCAAGGTCAACTAGAATTGTTTCCCTACCAACCCATGAAATCCTCACTATACCTAACACAAAACTTCATTTTATATCTCAACCATCAGATCTGATACCACTCTATTGCGATATCCTCCCTCAAAAGATGTTGCATTGAAGAAAGTGAGATAAAGACCCTTGAGTCCTATATCCATTAGGGCTCAGGTTGGTGACTAGAATCGAGGGTATAAAAATATCACATATTGGAGGCATTACCCTCTATAAATAAAATAGGATCATGATATAGGATAACAAACACCAAACAACTATAACATATAATATAAAAGGAAACCCAAAACTATCCCAAAATGCATGAATATAAATAAACCAATGTAATAAAATACTCCAATATATACCAAAAGATGAATCTTTTGATAGTGACTCAACAACATCTCTAAACCCTAATCTAGTAATGTCTATCTTGGTCCCCAAATTTTTTCTATAAACCTGAAAAAAAAAATAGTTTATATACAAAGGGTGAGTATAAAATGTATACCCACTAGTAATATAACAAAAATCTCAAGTAAATATGTAAAAGGATCATACTAAAGATATATTAAACAAACATAAAAATCAAAAAACATCTAAACAAGTCAACTAACCAATCCCATCCTCACTATGGATCACTCATCAAATCGTACATAAAAATATAGTAATATAGCATTGAGATCATAGAAAACAAAGGTGCCTTGTTGTCACTACCCTGGTGATTTTTTGATCTCACACCCCAATGTTTAAAGTAATATTCTAAAATCCCTTACATATGTATCACTTAACATACCACATCACATACCACATCATATCATGTCTCTCCTGAAGACACCTCGGTCATCACTAATGTGGGTCAGGATGCATCCCTACCTACCCCACTCTTTTAAGGTCTAGCATCTCATGCTAGAATCAGAAATCATAACATCACATCTCATATCACCCAAACACATCAAGGAAATCACACCACAACTCATCACATAACCATAGTAGTAGGGTATCATGAATTTGAAGAATATAAACCCCATTCCCTCCACCTACCACACATAACCCCTAACACACATCACATCATATCACATCCCACCGGAAGACACCTGGTCCATCACATAAAATCTTTCTTGAAGACACCCAGGTGATCACATCACATATCAGCAAAATAAACTTGGTCCATAACTACATAAGGAAGAGTGGGGCCAACTGTATCACCACTATCATGGATGTTAAGAAAAAAATCCAAAACCCAAAACCTCTGAGCATTGGTAAGTTTACCCCGCTTAGGTGAGTAATATATAGATATAACATAAAATACATGATATATAGATAGCACCCAACCTATGGGTTTACAACAATTGTACTATAATATTCCACCACAACTACTACACTACACATCTACCATCACAACCACATCCCCTACTATATAAAACACACCACACCACCACCCCACAAGAAATGAAACATTTTCCAATTTCATTTAAAACTTCAATAATTTCTAGATAAAACAAGTTATAATAAATTATATTACTAAGACACATCAATAAAATTTACACAGACCATTCATTTAACATCCAATTCATTTAATCAATTTACCACACATCCATTTCCAGCCCATCTCATTTATTTACCAACCTATTTCATTTCATTTTATCATCACAATTTCTTCCATGGATATCCTGGAAATTGACACAACCACCACTAAAAAACATACCCATATCACATGAACCATCATCGTCATTCCACACTAACCAAACAATATTAACAAAAAAATCCACAAATCATACAATCTAGTCACATATCACAACATTTTTTCTTTACAAAAAAACTATACATCACCACCATACATCATCACCACTATGAAACTCAACCACATTTCACCACAACCACTATACACCACAACCATTGGGCACTACAACCATTTCACACCACAACCACTTCACTCTAAAACCACTAAACACCACTACACACCACAACCACTGTGCACTAAAACTACTATGCACCATAACCACTACGTGCCACAACCACTGTGAAAAATAACCACTGAACACTACATTTCACAATTTCCCACATCGCATCAATTCCAACCAACCATGACATCATAGTCACATTCATCACATGGACTAATCAGTCACCTATATCACTAAACAATATTTCAACCCACATAGAGAAATGCAACAAGCATAAGCATGCACAAAAACACACACCCCGGATTATATATTTATTCAAGGGATTTAATTTAAATTCTTATTTATTTAGAATGGGTATCACACAAACTAAATTCCCTAGCCAACCAATTAATTAAACATATATACATACTTTATCCTTTTATTAATGTGGTGATCACACACCAACACAGAAAGGGTCTCAACACATATCATCTATTGTGCAAGTAATGCTCTCAATAGGAATTATTTTCAATAAGGAAACTACATAGAATAATATCATCAACTATATATATCAAAGTAATCAAAACATGTTATTTCTCTACATACCCTTCCATTTTAGTTATTAAAATTAATTATATTATTATGAGGATGCTTCATATCTACCCAAAGGAAAGAAAAATAATGAAACACCCACACATAGCACATAAAAGTGTGAGACCAAGAATCCCCTAACTTAATAAATATTTCTGGAATCACTATGCACTATAGGGAGAAGAACTAATATCATTAAAACCAAAACCACACATGGAAATAATTGATCAACCTAAACCACATTGAGGTATCATCAAGACATATCCCACAAATAAACCTAGATCAAAACAACACTACGACAGTGAATCCCTAGAAGAATAATGAAAGGAAATATGGGAGAAAAGAAGAAGAAATTCACCACTGATTGATCATGAGAAACCATTAGAAACTAAGGATCAAAGAGAGGGAATATGGGTTAAAAAGTATCCTAAAATCATCTAGGGTTAATTCACAATATGGGAGAGATTAACAGTTGAATGAGAGGAGAATCAACTGAACTGTGATTATAAATAACCTGTAACTTTCCCAATTTATTGTGTAAATTACTCTTTTACACTATAAATTCCATGGTCTCCACAGGTATTAAATAGTAAACTAACTCTTGCAACATAAACCCTCAAACACTCATTTTCTACTGAAAAATATGGCTCTTCGGGCTGGATTAAACTAACACTATAAATACCTACCTTATGAAATAAAACACTTTTTCATGGCCATCCCTATTCAATAAACAATATGTAAACCATATAGGCACACAAGATATAAACCACCATCATATACTTTAACTCCCATTTTACAGTGTAAAAATACTATTATGGTTTGAATTTCTATTAAAGCTCCTCTAACCTCCTCTGAACACCTCTAACTGCCTCAAACTATAAAATTAACAAGCCAGGAAGGCACAGAAAATTACTCCAAGGAACCCCAAATTCATATATATGACGTTATACGGTCAAAATAAACTCAAAATAAAATATTTATAAAAATTTCATATATATTTTAATTTTTATCTTCTAGTTAAACCACTTTGAACTCATTTTAATCTTAACTATGATAACTTAAAATTTTTCCATGATAGATTAATTATATTCCCAAAATAAAAGTGGACTTATAATAAAATTTTTAAATTATAATTATAAATTTGGAATCCATTTTATCATTTTCAATTTCAAAATGTGGATGAAATTAATTTTAATATAATAATAGAAAATTCATGAAAAATAGTTTTTAGAAAAATGCATGATTTTAGAATAAAAATTATTTTACTTTGAAAACAATTAGTAAATGGTCTTCCATGAATTTTTTTGGTTAAATAATAAAAAATAAGGTTTTATAATTTTGTAGGAACCCAAATCTAAATGTAATCTTCGAACCATTACATTAAATACAAACACCCAAAATGGTTTTAAATTTTAATAAAATATAACTTATCTTCTCAAAATTCAAGATGGGGTTCCCAAATTCAAAATAATGTTTTTTATGTTGTGTATGTTATAGAACATATTGTTATTTTAAAATCATGGGTTGCTAGACCACTAGAGAACATAGTTTAAAAACATACATCTTCAAGTAACCCAAAATAGATAATATTCCTTCTTATTCTAATAATATATCTTATATTTTCCAAAATGATAAAACTATCATTTTCAATTTTGATCCATGTTTCACATTTTCCAATTATTTTTAAGGTTTTATCATCACTGAGATGAACCTTTAAAAAATTCTCTAAAACATAATTATTTTGGAATATATTCTCCAATATAGAATATAAGGGTTCTCATGAGTCTAAAATCCAAGACTTCATAAGTCTATCCACACTCAATAGAAAAATATCATCAATTCCTTTACCTATTATGTTTTATTAATAGGTTTCAAATGCCTTATATTTTTCTCTTCACTTATTATTAATATTTCCTTTATTTCTAAAACTCCATTAGGTAGTAAGAGTACCCTTTGACTTGTTTAGGATATTTTATCTTGATTTTTATGTCCCTGTATGATTATCTTATTGTATGTATCTTCTGCTTCCTTTCATTATTCTTCCGGAGATTCGCTGTAGTTAAACCACTTTGAACTCATCATCTATGGTAATTACCATCGATTTCAATTAACTTTTGAATGTTTTGAATTTTTTGACATGATCAAAAACAAGATTCCCTTCAATCATATTTAAATTTAATAATTGTCACATTATGTACACTTTGTTAAATGAAAATGGATTCTTAGAAATATTTACGCATGATTTCATGAACCTAACCACTGTCTTCTCCTATATGATTTTGAAATCCATGTGATTTTTAAACATATGGTGAAAAACTCTTAAAACTTACAAATGCAGTAAATCTCACTTAGTATTCTCCATATTTTTTTCGTTTAACACCTAGAAGTTTAAAGTTTATCTTTTTTTCATAAGGATAATTTTCAATCAATATCTAATAGTAACTAAAGTCATATCTTTATAAACGATCGATATTCACCGTACTTTATTCCATATCCATTGTTTATTTCACAAAATATGGCCTCATTCTTATGAACTCAAGCTTTGATACCAGTTTTTATAATGATGGTGAGAAATAAAATGAAAAAAACTGTAAAATAGGAGTAAAAGGTAGTAAAATAAAGAATAATAATAATGTTGTGAACACATAGATTTATGTGGTTTATGAATAATCCTTACATTCATATATTTGTAGAGTAATTTCATCTACTATGATAAAGTAACCCACATTTTAAAAGTGATATATCCTTATAGTTGGTATACTATTTTAAAGTAAAAAAATAGAAGTAAATTCAATGAATCTATAATACTCATGTTAGTGAACTCCATGTTTCTATAGTACCTATGTCAATCACCACACTAATACAGTACCCATTTTTAATGTCTCCAAAAAACTATATAAATCATGGTTTTGTATGCTACAATGTATTCAAATTTTTGGTTGGGGAATTTCAACCCCTAGAACCCCTAGTTAACTCACTGTATATGTTGGAAAATGAGAGTTCTGGACATGTGTATAGTACAAGACACTATCATTTGGACCAAATTTATATGACAGATCAAAATACACTATTCTAACATTACTAAAAGTCTAAAAATTTCACGTCAGGCACCAAATTGAATTATTTTATATCCACATTAAATTATATGATTGTAATTACATTATTATATTGTGGTAATACAAGATATGGATATATTAAACTAAATTCCCAAAAAACATCACCGTAGTATTTTTCTATCCAAGAAATTCATGATACTCATGTGAATCCAACGTCTTTTAAAAAATAACCGTCATAATAAAAAGTTTTTTTCTCAATTTTTATTTCATATTCACTAAACAATCTAAGGAACTATTTAATGATAACCCTTATCCCAGATTACATTCTTTCCCTAAAGGAAAAAAGTAGGATCTTGCATTTAATTCATCATTATGAATCAAAAAATATGTGGAAGTCCATGGAAAAATGTTTACGCATTAGTCACTCACGCTCTTTTAATTGAGATAAGGAATGACGATTATCACTTTTTCTAGATCTTTATGGGTTAGGTAATATATTAATTCAATTATCAAGGAATATATAAAATAATCTAGAAAACTATAACAATCCAAGGATGAATATAATATCAAGAAATAGATAATAATGTATTCCAAGCCACGAGTCATCAACTAGAATTATTGGAGAGGGTTATTCAAGTGATGAATCAATGAATTGTTGATGAGTTATGATTTTGTGATTGTATGGATACTTAGATAGTGTAAATACTGAAACATGAGTCTCTCATAGAAGTTATAAAAGTATAAGTGTCAGTAATAACATCCAATGTTGAGACCATTAGGAGAGGTTATTAACATTATTTATAAATCAAACAACTATATCTATTAGTTGATGTTGAGTCTACTACTAAATAATATATCTAGTAATTAATTTATAAATCCTGGAAAATATTGGATAACCTATAACATTAATATAGAAAAATATTATCATATTTTTCTTTGAATTTATGATTTTATCATATTAATATGTTATAGGAAGGCTATATTTGTTCTCCCTTTTTTCCTTGATCAATGGGAGGATTTTGTTTCCAAATAATTTTTTACTCTTGAAATTTTTTTCATCACAAATTATAATTGTCATTATATTTTAAAAACACATAAAAAGTAATATTAAAATAATTGAATATATATAAACTTAGAATGAAAATGGATTTAGTGAATTATAGTTTCAAAATACTCTAGTCAATGATGAAAAGGGTTGATCAATCAAATATCTTCTAAAGTTAGTGTTCATGGATGGGTATTGATAGGTTGGATACACTATTCAATGTCATCACTGTAATACAAGGTTAAACTAATGGATAAAAGATATAAAGGTTTTTTATTTCCACCTTAACATATATTCTTGGAAAGATATAGGAAATTATGATACATAGTGCAATTACCATCATTGTAATCCAAGGTTAATCCATTTAGACACAATAGAATGAGTGACTTGGTAAAATTAGCATCACATATGTTGTTTTATATAGATGAGTTAATGCTTAATAAGGGTTGAAATATCCTATAATTAGATCATCATGCATTTTTTATAGTTAATCTAAACCAACACATATGAGTAATAGTAAGATTCTTTATCTTTTTCTAAAATCTCAAGACCTAGTGACCATGGATTAACTTTTACAAGGGCTAAATGGTGGTCCCCATAAAATTTTTTGTCTTTTTATTTTAACCCTAACTTTTTCATAATTCATGAAAGGGAAATTATTAGTGGGTAGAAACTTGAATTTTTCTTAGTTCACCCTTAGTATATTTTTATTTAGAAACTTTTTTAACATTTTTCGCTTTTATTTTAAATGATTTTAAATTTTACCTACATAATGAAAGGAGGAGACCTATATAGTGGAGACATGACTTTTTTCTAAGATTCCATTTATGGGTTTTTATCTTAGCAAGTACCATGTCTATTTTCATTAGTTTTTTAAGGTATTAATAGATAAACAATATAGGACTAATATTTAGGGTCATGCAATTTATACCAAAGTAGGGATGAAGTTTAAGGTCATATATATTTAACCCAAATATGATGTGGTATATACTATGATGAGGGTGAGATAAATATTACATGAATTGATAACCCAATGTTAGAATAGGAAAACTCAACAAAATATACACATAATTTAAGGTTATGGTGCTCAGATTAATATTCAAAATGTAGCAATCCAAATAGATGATTTAGGATTCAAATAAGGGATAAAGTTAATGTAAATTTTAAAATAATTGTGTTAAATCAGAAAATATATAAATTAAATTTGATAGGTTAGGATAACTACTGACTACATTCGAATTACAGGACCATTACCGTACCATTAAACAAGTATTTTTTGGATAACGATCGACCATATTTGAATGATAGATTTTACAGAAATGTTTTCAAAGTCATATGGGGTTAGGGGAAGTTCTACTTAATATGAAAAAATGATTTTAGTTGGTTATATTAGTGTAATATATTTGGTTTATATTCCATCACCAAATAGATTAATCCCTTTGGAATCAGATACACTCATTTCCAGTAGCCTTGAAATTTTTATAGTGATTTAGATATCCATGGTACAAAGTATGGTAAGTGGTAAGAGAATGTTAAAATGTTAATTGTAATAATTTGTATTAGAACCATAAAATATTATATCATTATGAAATATCAGAGGTGAGTGGAAGTGGATAATTATTTATAGCTAGATATGGGATAGATGGTCTGAATATCACTACATATATTATAATAACAAGAATCAAGACACAAGTAGTTCTAGGAAGAAAATATTTCATCCCAGCATAGATTTTATTATAGAAAAATTAGATGTGAATGAGGATACCAGATGCTAGGATAGGGTTTGACAGTTATTAAATTTATGATTATACCTAGAATGGGAAATCTAACTATCCCTGTGTATCCCTTCAAAATAGGAATTAATCCATTACTAGTTCTTAAATAAGATATATATATATATATATCTTATTTATAGGGGAGAGAGAATTAAATAGTTCCATCATACCATTATTATATTATATTATATAAATAATGAATTGGTGAGGGCATAAATACTATAACATAACTGTAAATTTAAGTTATTGGATACCACTGTGAGAGAGGCAAAGAAAGAATGCAACATGAATTGTGTAGGCCTCAACACCAAGGTAGGACAAGGGATTCGATGTAAATGAAGGATTAGGGTTGTATCTAATACAAAAACCCCATATATTAATATATATATTATCAAAATAGGAATTAATAAACACATATTTCTAAGAAATGATCTATCTATAAATATGGATCATATGCCGGAGAACATGAGTGAAATAAATGGGTTCCTTGGTGAGAGAAGGAATAATAAAGCCCGATGTGAATTGTTAAAGGTCTCAACACCAATATGGAGAGGGATATTGAAATTAATAGAATATCTATATGATATGAGGATATAAAATATATATTCCACTATATATCTATAAATTATAGAAATTTATAAAAACGTAGTTCTTGAAAAGGAGTATTTATATAGATCCAGCTCATGCACAAGATAAAATGAAAAAATTATGTCCTAATGTGGGTTGTTGGGTAAAACCCATTATGGATTGTTAAAGGCTCAAACATTATGATATATCATGGAATTAGAAGGATTAAATTTATATTTGGATTGGAGATCAGATATTTATGCATCGTTATGTGATTATATGAAATTTCACTACAAGTAGTGGTTTTTTTAATGGTTGTTTAAATATCCACCAATTATTTTCATGGTAGTTTTAGAAAACCCCATAGAAATATGGTTTCAGGAAATATATCATGATTTTTCTTAGATTTTTTTTTTCTAAAGTGTCACGAAACATTTTTTTAGCGATGGTTCTTAGGGTTTTTGTGGAAATTTTCCATCAAATACCACTGGTTAATCTATAATATCATATAATAGTGGTTTGAACCACCACTATAATACAACTTCTTTAGTGATGGTTTTAAATGACTCTATATTTATATAGAAGTTTTTTAAACCACAAATATATATAGAAGCTAAAAAAATCCACGGTGTTGATGTACCCGACAAAAATAAAAACAAGAAACAAAATAACAAAAGACACCTAATAGACTCAACCACAATAGATATTTAAATTTTTATAATATATAATAGATATTTATATCAAGTACCATTTATATATTAAAATAATAGACATATATATCTAAATAAATATAATAAATTACAAATAATGAGTTTATTTATACAACATCACCACTATGTTCAAAGTCAAGCCTCATCACTACTTCCCAACGAGCTCAAATCATCTTCATCTCCATCTCCATCTCCATCTCCAACTTTATATTTATCTCCACTCCATTATCTCATCACTTCTTTGAAAATTTACTTAAAAATTAAAAAATGTTTTATATTTAAATTTATACTTAAACCTAATAAAACTTTTTATAATAAATTATTATAAATTTATTTCATTTATTGGCTGACTCAAACCAGCCATAGATGCAACATCACTAGGTAAAATGGATTGACCACTTATTCCTTTACTATATGAACATCATGTATAGAACCTAGTGAATTAGTAGGTAGTGTGTAAGACACTAATGGATGAAAATGGAGGGTGTCTTAGATATCATAGTGAGGTAGCCCAAGGGTATGAAAGGTGTCATCGAGGTGGAGTCAATAGAGTTTCTACATACAGTAGACAAGGTATCATCACACAATATTGATGAAGTTTTCATGGTGGAGGGGAAATTAGGTTAAAATTGGCTAATATTATTGAATCTTTTATTCTTTAGAATTACTATCATTTAAAAAAGTAAAAAAACTTCAAAACAAATATTTTAAAACAAGTATAATATTCATTTTTTCAGAAATAAAAAATTTGTTCATAAAAAAGACATTTAAAATGATAACATATGCATAGTAATAAAAATAAATAGGTAGTTGATATGAAAATCAATAAAAACAAATAAAAAAAATTATAATATTTTAATTTTTAAAATTAAACAATTCATGCAGAAAAATAAATTTATAAATGATAATAAATGTAAATCACTAAAATGAAAAACATAATAGTGATGTAAGTTAATGGATGACTACAAAAATAAAAAAATATATAAAATTTACTTTTTCAAAATTAAATAGTTCATGAATAAAAATTAATTTAAATATGATAATTGATGAAAAATACTAAAAATTAATAACATAATACAAAGGTAATTTGATAAGTTAATAGATAACTGCACATAAAATCATTTTATACTTTAATCATATTGTTATCATGATCCATCGTTACCTATTCTACTTCATACACCCTTGAAAGATTAATATTTTCAATATCACCATGGATAAATAATTCAATTTCTTATCCTTTATGGGATTCGATGTTAGTGGTAAAATCTTCCACTTCATCACCCATTTCATACAAGTCTCTTTGTTTCATGTGAATAACTACACTCCAACCTTTATCCACTACATATTCCATATAATATACCATTTTTACTTAGTATGTGAAGATATATAGATCATGTACATCATGGTCACTGATATCCATCAAGTGATATAATTACACAATAATAAATTATAAGGAATCTATTTTAATAACTATGGAAATATTGACCAACATTAATTTGAATAAAATAATTGAAAAAATACCATGGTGGTTTAATTCAATAATATCAATCAAAATCCCATAGATTTCCAATTCAGAAACTATAAATATACCACTATTCTATATTTTTGAACCATCTTCCTAATCAACTATAAAGAATTTGAATCCATTGGAATCATAAGAATCGAATTTCCCAACCTAATTTTGAGGAACCTGAACTAGACACATCAAATATTCTAACAATTAATCTCAATTATTGATATTAATGATATAAAAAATAATTTAAATTATTAGATTCACATAATATATATACCAACATAATTAATATTTATATTGGTTATAGTACTTATGAACTTATATAATGTGAAAACCACACTATCTTCTCTTTATTAATGGAATTTTTTATACCTATCTCATTTCATGTTTGATTTCTAATGCATCTCTTTGTTTATATCATACTCTATTCAATAAATGGATATGAAATTTGACTATTTAGTAGAACACATCTATGTTCTTGTAATAATTCTAATTCTATTAGTGTAATATTTGATATCCTCCCAACTGATCAGACAATAGTATAAAGGATTTTTTATTCCCCATGTACTTGAGATTGGTTTTAGATTTCATAAACACATCCAACTTAGTTGAATATTGTCTCAATATCAACTAATTATCTAGAATAAAGGTAATACACTCCTCTTCTAGGTAACCTTCATAAATATAACCTTCTGGTTGGGCTTTATTTTTCATATATGATTTCAAATGATTGAGGTATTTATAAAACAAAATTAATGAAACCTGGTTACATATTTAATGAAATAAAAAGAATGATTTACTTTAGAATAAAAACATATAAATAAATTACCTCTCAATTGAGCCTCTTAATTTATTTTCCTCAAATAAATTATTGGTTAAATACATTAGGACTATGAAAAATTATAGAGGAATGATCATATTAATTTTGTAAAGCGACGATAAAAATATTTCATAAAGCTTTTAAAGATCAACCAGTTATATATTTTTCTCACATAATTTTATAAATAATATGGACAACTAGAGTATAAATTTATTTACCTTTTTAGGAAATAATATACATAGTGCCAAAGGTATTAATTATTATAGGAAAATATGTGAATCGTTACTTTTCAATCCATGTAACCTATAATGCTTCAAGTTAACAAACATTGTTATGTTACTTGAATACCCATTATATACTTTCAAATGTTTTATACTTTGAAGGAATATATCTTTATCCTTATTTTTCATTGCAAAAAATTGTTTCAACATACTTTCCATTCTCATTTTTCCCTAGATCATCATATATATTCATTTTTTTAATTCCTTCCATCAATTGTGATAGTCCTTTGATTTTCCATTCTCATTAAGTAATTTGAAGATCAAATTTTCATAAAAATTCTTCTCAATATGTATAACATCAAGATTATGGTGAAAAAAATTAAATTCCAATTATGGAATTTTGAAAAATATACTTTTTTCTTACACTGTTATGTTCTTATTTCAAATGATGTTGTACTTTAAACTCATTTCCCAATATCATTGAACTGATGAACCTTCCACAATTATCCTTAGACTTTTACAAGTTTTTTCAATACTTTTTAACCTTTTAGTAACTTCAGATATGGTTTATGTTAAATGAATCCATTTAATTTCAACTTGTTAAACTGAAATCCATTAGTGCATCAAGAAATATACAATGACACAAGGAGCACCATTTTTTACAGTAAGGTGTTAGCTCAAGATAAAAATAAAAGATATAAACTACACAAGTAAAAAAAATAATTTTTCCAACCATATAAGTTACCAAGTACAAGGAAGTTCCTAATGATACACATTAGAGTAGTATGCATTAAGAACATTTTTATTGTAGCTTAATCATATATTTCAACACTATTGCTTCATAACTCCTACAATTCTTCAATTGGAGGTTGTAAATATACATCAATATCATTTCAAGGAATATTTTTCTAGGAATAATCATTGAAATGATAAAGGATTTTTTTCATTCACATCTATAGAGTAATATTATAAGGGATTAAAACAACCATCCAAATGCTATAGTTGGTACTCAAATTCTCAAATGGGTTGAATCAATTGGTATCTAATCCTAATCACACATTCCTAGTATGGGATGAGAAATATTGATATAATGAATCAAATGTATTCCATGATTTTGAATCTCTTATATGTAGCATTAACCCATCATTTTTATTATCTATCGAATTAATATTTATGCACTCAATGGATTTTGATGACATAAATAATCTTTTCAATCAAGGTTTTAAAGGGAAGTAATAAAAAAACCTTTATAGGAGTATTATTTTCATAATTATTCATAGTAATATATTGACTCAAACTTACAATATTAATCATTAACTTACACCTAGAAGATGAACATGTTTTTCACTCCTGAATACATGAATCCTCTCCCCAATAAATATGATAACTCAACTCTTTATTATGCAATTATTCATGGTTTATTACATAATATTACACATAATAAAACATGTAAGATCAATAATACATTTGAATTTGGGAATTAGGTACATTATATAATAACTTAAAATAGGAAATAAAACATATTTATTGAAAACTTTCTTAACATGGTCATATTATTCTTTCGTACATAAAACTGGATAAGATAACCTGGGGAAATACAGAAGAAAGGGGTGATCTATAAATCCCATTAATGTAAAAAACATTAAATAACTTGAAGAAATTAATATATTTTAGACAATAGGAATATTAAGGGGGAATAAAATATGTTATAATAATAAACATGAGCAATAATACATTATATAGAATGATAACATAAAAACAACATGGGAAATGTGGGAATAACTTAAAACGCCACATCATTGACATAGGTCAAGGGTAAATGCCAATAAATAATTATGGAAAAAGTATTGTGACAGATTAGTTTCACTCCCTAATCCCTTTTATGATATCTCATGAGACTAAAACATTACCCAATGAATTTGATCACTATATAATTTTGGGAGCACTTGTCACTTTCATTTCATACTCATGCTTAAGCATGCCACATATATCATACAACATGGATTCATTCATCATAATATTTTAATACATGATTAATGATTCTGAAATACAAACATTTAATTCCCTAATAAAATAATTATAAGTAAGTAAAGGTGAACTCCCTTGATAGTAAGTGGGTATGGGTATTCACTACACAATTGTTTGGCATGGAAAATCATGGAGAAGTTTCAACAGTATAATAGGGGTGTATAAATATTCGTGGAAGGGATTAATGAGAGTGAAAGGGGTATCTCATAATTTAGACATAAAAATTGTATTAATGGGATACATAATAACATATCTAATCATTAGTAATTTGAGATAAAATACATAAGATGAAGAAGATATGTGAATAAAGAGGATAAGGAAATGATTCCTTACAAAGTTTCGACATGTTAACAGGTGTACATATAGGATCATGGGAGAGATTAATGAGAATGGAAGGGGTATCTCATCATTTCTAAATCAAATTTAAATTAAGGAGGATATGGAAGAATATATCCCAATAAAAACAAATGGTAAATAAGATGCGTAACATAAAATAGGTTCTTGAATGGAAATGAGAAGAGAGAAATATCTTACAAAATTTTGGCATAGTAATAGCTTAGATAAAGATAAAAATGAGAGAGAATAAATGATCTCACATTAAAATAACATAATCTTCTTAGTAAGTGAATTTTTATAAATGGATTAATATATGGCCAATTTAAATTAAAAAAACTAATTTCAAAGAAGGTTCCTGGATTGAAAGGAGGAGAGAAAGATCCCTTACCTTAAGAGGGTGATTCCAAATTCTTAGTAGGAGTTTATTAAGAGATTGGAGAACATTTGGAGGAATATTTAGAGGGTATAGAAGAGTAAGAATGTGATACAATGTTTTGAGTGAAGGTAAATGGGATCTTTAGTGGGTTTATATAGGAAATTAGTGGGGAATTCTTTATGATTTCTCAAACTTAGGTTTTGGACACTATATAATAAAGTAATAAAAAAAACAAACCTTCCCATTGTTTTTTCCCATGGTTTTTTAAAAATGGGAGTGTTTTCATTATTTTATTAGGATAATTTCCAAACTTATTAAAATAATACCCTTTATGGTGTGTAAGTGAGTCATGTATTTAAATAAATGATTTTAAAACATTGAAATATATTATAGGTTTTGAAGGATTCATAAAGGATTTATACAATTAATAAAAAAACATAAAACCAAATTTTTTTAAAGTTTAAACATATATTTTATCATGGATACCCATTATAGTATTTATTACATCATTATTGGGTGGTTATGATGTCATAATACAGATGGTATATTTATACCATATTTAATTTTTACCCAAAAATTCAACTATCATATAAAATTATGAAAAATTCATCATTGGATAATTTTAACAAGATAATTAAACAATAATATTTATTTAATAAAAATAATTTTATAAATATTTGAATTTTTACTTCTAAAATGGAATTCACATTTATTGTGCAAGGTTGGGATATTTGATAATAATAGTTTTTGAACCCTTATAAAAATTGCATTTGACATTATAAAAATTATATGATTGTAATGGACTAGACCTCTTTGGTCCATTACTTTTCGAAAATCCAGTGATTGAGGTGTTTCGGGGGGTCAAGGTGACTTATCCCCAACACTTTTCCAAATTTCTAGTTCTGTGAACAGTGCAACGGTAGCCTTATGTGAACAGTGTCATTGGTAACCTTAGTTGAATAGTTTCATCGGTAGCCTTAGGTGAACAGTGCAATGGTAGCCTTAGGAGAACAGTGTCATCGATAACCTTAGGTGAAAAGTTTCATCGGTAACCTTGGGTGAACAATGCAACAGTGAGGTTCCAATGGTAGCCTCTTTCATTTGCCAAATTTTGAGTTTGTGAATAGTGTTTCCAGAATGGTGAGGTTCCAACGGTGACCTATTTCCTTTGCCAAATTTTTAGTTCATGAACAATGTTTCTAGAACGGTGAGGTTCCGATGGTGAGGTTCATGAACAGTGTTTCTAGAATGGTGAGATTCCAATAGTGAGGTTCATGAACAGTGCTTCTAGAAAGGTGAGGTTCCAACGATGAGGTTCCAACAATGAGGTTCATGAACAGTGTTTCCAGAACAGTGAGGTTCCAATGGTGAGGTTTCAATGGTGAGGTTCAGAATAGTGTTTCCAGAATGGTGAGGTTCCAACAGTGAGTTTTCAATGGTGAGGTTTATGAATAGTTTTTTTCCTTTTCCAAATTTTAAGTTCATGAACAGTGTTTTCAGCTTCCTAATGTTTCTCCCCTTTAACATTTCCTTTGACATAAAATGAATTTAAGGACTTTTTTTAAGGACTCTATGGCTGATTTAAATTCCATAACTCCTATTTTAATTTTTCCTAAGTCTCAAGATGATTACTTAGTCAAATCGTGTGGTTTAATGTGATCCGCTTTTAATGGAAAATACAGTGTATCTTAAACCACTACTCTATTAAATCTTCTAAAGGGACTATATATATTCCTCCATAGTTCTTCCTCCTTATTCTCGGTTGTGAGATGCTCTAACCTTTCATTCCATCCCTTAGGAGTTGTGCAATCAAATGTTCCTCCTTGTATTGGTTCCCCTCTGTTTTGATGCAACCAAGAAATATTGATCAATCTTTGATATAAGGTATGATCTATCGTCATTATTTTCGGTTCATCTCATTATATTTCTCCTTACCCTTTCTATAGAATGGTATCTCCATGTTCCTAATAGACTTTTATTGGTTGTTGGCCGATGTGGTGGTGTCTCTTCATCCTCAGGTGGATATAGTTGTCTCAGGGGTGGAGATTATAAACTGTTTTGTGGATCATTCTCCTATAAAGAACATCAAGAACTATTTGAGGTAGGGGATTCATTGCTTCTCTTTTCTTTTATGTGCAACTGTATAGTTAGCAAGTTTTATCCCACTAGATCATAATGGAACTGACATAAAAAATATTTTAACCAAATAAATAAATTGATATCGATCATATGTCATTGCCTCTTGTTTTTCTAGATAGTATGATATCTATGCTTTCTTTGATAAGATTTTCATTCTTGAGGGAAATTGGTAAAGAATGTTAAGACAAAATTAATTGATAATTGTTTGGCTAAAGATAAAGAGGCATGTAAATGAATCTAGTTCTTCTAGTTGTAATTTGATGTTAATCAAATTAGTGCAGTAAGCATGTTTAATTATTTGTGATAGCTTACTGGTTAGGTTTCCCGAATTTTGAACCTACGAATAATAAATTGGTTAATCCAAGATGGATTAAAGAACAGGTTGTTTGATAAAAGATAATTCCTTGTAGGGTCTTGAGTTACCCTCTTGCTTGTTTAATAGACAAGAGCCAACTGAGATGATGTTTGTTTTCCTACTGCTTGTGTTGTGATGTGATCCTGGATAGATATTGTGATATGTGGTGGCAGGTAGTCCTATTGTTTGTGGCAGTAGTTAACGTCTAGAGTGGTGAGATGCATCAGTTTATGCATGTGCGTGTTGGGGAGGACTTCAGGGATTATGGGACGATTTTTATGTGAATGTTTAGATGCCTGCTGATTCTTATTGTTTTTTTATCTACTTTACTTTCCCCACTTCTCAAGGCATCTATTCTTGCTTACCATTCTTCCAAAAGGGGAGAAGACGCATGGGGTATTCCATGTGCTTTCTGTGTTTAGCTTCTCAAGGGAGGATGGGTTTACGCTCTTTCTATAGGCGTAAAATACTCGACGGGTATATCATCTACTCACTTTGTTAATCCCCCTTGTGTTTAGTAACATATAATGTTTGTCTATAATTCCTAGGATTATGGGAAAGTAATTTTGTAAATAAATAATTGAATAAATGATGTTAACCCATGGGGTTTGAGCTTCTGGGATGCAATGATGAGTTTACAATTTAAAGGGACACTGGACTTTGGGTGTGATGCTAATGAAATTTAATGTGGAATTGTTAATGGCTAATTAATGTTTAAAGAATTAATTAACATAAAGTGGAACTGATAAAAAGGGAATAAAGTAATGTAATAAATCTCTTTAAATGTTTGTGTGCTTATAGGATACCTAGTCTTAGAAGTGGAAGTCGGGAGTCATAGAGATGTTAGTTGCAGTTGAGTCTAAGACTAGGTTATACCAATAGTATGGTTGTGAGCTATAGTATATTCTGTACTTTTTGTGTTTCTATACTCTACTCCACCCCATCAGTTAGGGAAACTGAAGCCCTGGGGATTCTAAGCCCTAGGGGGTGTTTTCCCCAACATTCTGATGGGAGGATGGATGGCTGACTACCCCCTTTGGCCCTTCTCTCTTCTCTTGGTAGTTACTTGTGATGGTAGGCATAGTGGTTAGTTTTCCTCATATATTTTTATAGAAGATTGTAATGGATTGTGGTTATTCACACACATATATTCTGGATATATTTTCCTACTGACTATTATAGGTGTAACGTGTATAGGTTGTAATGGCTTGAGGATTCATACTTGGTGTGTGGGATGTAATGGCTTTAGGTATAATGTCTGACTTATGATACACGTTATACGAGCTGTGGTGGCTCATGGAAAATACTTGGTTACTTTTCTTATGTGGACATGGTGGTTTTGTTTCATGAGGTGCATGTTTTGGTTCTTTTCCTATGTGTCTACAGGCAAGCCTTTTTGGAGAGATATTCTTAGGACGTGAGATGTTGGGGAAAAGAGGAAAACCAGTGGGGAAGTAGTAGCAGGGTACCCTTGATATTCTTTATTATATTATATACTCTCATATGCATTACTTGGTGAGAGTAGCCATGGTGAGTCTGGGATATTAGTATACATGTTTAGGTGATGAGTTAGTTTCACTTGTTGTTCACTGTGCTTTAGTATGCTTTCTTTACTTTTACACGAGAGGCTTCGGGAAGGATCCAACTGAGTATACTGTTATACTCACCCTATGTATATATAAGTTGTTTTTTAGTTCACTTAGAGCAGGTTAGAGGTCAAGATGGTTTCTACAAGCTTGGGGTTATAGGAGCTATTCAGTCTTGTGGTTGCTGTTGTTTTTACTTTCTTTTGGGTATTTGTAGTTTTTTTCCCTTTCAGTTGTAGTAGTTTACATGAAATTACATACTTGTACTTGGGATTTCTTTTATATTACTGTCTGAGTTGGAGTTGGTTGGTGTCTATCTTATCTCTCTCTTCTACATGTGTTCTCTTAGAGGGCAATTCCTTTAATTTGTGTTTTTACTGTACCCTCGGTGTTATTCACCAACCCATGGCCTACTGGAGGTGGGACTCGGGGGTCATTATCTCCCTTCTCACACTTCCGGCCCAGGAGGGGTACACTTTGTGGGGAGGGGGTCATGACAGAGTGGTATCAGATATCTAGTTGAGGTATAGGATAGAGTTTGGTGTTAGGCACATGTGTGGTTACATGGGTTGTTAGGGTAATAGTGTCAGTCAAGTTTATCAAGTTATGTAAACACTAGAGACCAGCTAAGACATAGTCATTTAGGGCCCCCTATGATATGATGTACAGAACTTTAAGTTTACAATGCCTAATAAACGAGGTGATACTAGTTGTAGTTTAGGGACCTAGGAAAGTATCATGCATCATTCTACTTTATGCCTATGTTTGAATGGGTAGACCTTGGGATAGGTTAACCTAAAATGAATAAAACAAAATAATTAATTAATTAATTAATGTCGAGTCTCCCATATTCATGATTTAAGAGCTCTAAATTTTTGTTATTTTGCTGGTATGGATCCAGGTCGACGTCCTCATCAGGATCGCACAGAATATGTCCAACAGGTTATTCCAGCAGATCGTTGTTGGGTAGAGGTTGATAACGACAACAGTTGGAGGAGGAAAATCTAAGAGTTTCAGCACCAGAGTCTACATAAGTATAAGGGCTCTATTTCAGATGAATTCACAGAAGATTGGTTGGAGGAGGTCGAGATAGGTTTCAGTTTGATCCATGCCCGGAAAGAGCACTGGGTGTCCTTGGTTGTGACGATGATTCATTGTGCAGCGAGGAAGTGGTGGTTCTTGTTCCTCAGGGATCGCAAGGAGTCATTAATATCATGGGAGGAGTTCTGAGACAAGTTTATAGTTGAGTTCCTTTCTTCAACTACGAAAGCGTCCAGTCACCAGGAGCTTCTTACCATTCGACAGGGGATCTCCAGTGTGTGAGTGTTTGGAATTTGTTTTAGGAACCTCTTATAATATGCTTCGGACATGTTTCCAAATGAGGAGGCCAGGGTGAGGCATTTCGAGGAGACTTTGTGTCCAGAGATCCAGTGCCAGGTCACCCCATTTATGATGAAGACATATCTTGAGGTGCTGGTAAGGGAAGAGGTTGTTGAGAGGACATTGGCTATAACCAGATCATCATGAGAGGGGATTCATAATGATTCCTCACGAAGTAGATCTATGGTCTGAGGTTCTGGGTTTTTAGGGCAGAAGAGTTTCTGTTTGGCCGGGGGTAGGTCCCAGCCCTCAGCATGTCATTTCTCTGAGGGAAGCATCTCTCAAGCCTATGCCAAGGTATCAAGCACTTGTTTTTCTTGTGGTGGTCGAGGTCATAAGTAGAGAGAGTTTCCTACCTTTCAGAGCAATCACTGTGCACTAGGTTTTCTTCTCCAAGTTCCTCCATTGAGGTAGTGAGGTAGCAGTAGCAAGTTGAATCAGCTTTAGATCAGCAGAGCGTAGATGGGGTAGGCATAGGATAGCCCCGTGACACTCCCCATCCTCAGAGAGTAAAGCTCATCCATGTTGGTGGTCATAATTTAGGTCATAGAGGTCGTGGTTAGCTTCATGATTTAGCGTTTCCAACACTAGGTGAACCAGACGTCATTCGAGGTACACTTTTCTTGTTTTCTACATTGGTGTATGCCTTGTTTTATTCAGGAGTGACACACTTATCCATATCACCTACCCTTTTTCATTCTTTGGGACTTGAGTTAGAGTGGTTTCTAGTGCCCTTGGCACTGATTATGTCTATTGGATGTCGAGATGACTTGATTGAAGTATGTAGAGACTGTGAGCTAATGTTGGGGTAGCACTGCTCTTAGGGAGATTTCCTACGTTTATGAATAAAACTATATGATGACATCCTCAGCATAGATTGGTTGAATTCGGTGCAGGCTATCGTGGATTTCTTCAGAAGGCAGGTTTTGTTCTTCGATGTGGATGGAGATCCAGTGGTGTTCATTGGAGAGTGAGACCCTTGGATGGGTCAGAGGTGTGTCTGATCCTTATCATCCATGATGGCTGAGTTGATGCTGACTTCTTCAAAAGTTCAGCAGTTGGCATTTCCTAGGGTCATAGAAGAGTACCCTAATTTCTTTCTAGAAGAGGTTGTAGCGTTAACCCCTTGATGAGAGATCGATTTTGGGATTGAGAAACAACCAGGAGCGTCTCCTATATCTATGTCTCCATATAGGATGGCCGCTTCTGAGTTACGATAGTTATGTATATAGCTTGATGGTCTGTTATAGTGCGGTTTTTTTCAGATGAGTGTGTCACCGTGGGGTGAACCAGTTTTTTCATGAAGAAGGCTGATGGAATTTTGTTGTTGTGTGTTGATTAGCATCGCTTAAACAAAGTGACTATGAAGAATCACTATCCTCTTCTGCGTATTGATGATTTATTCAATAAACTGAAGGGTGAAAGTTGGTTCTCAAAGATTGAATTGCGGTCAGGATATCATTAGATGCGTGTGAAGAAGAAGGATATCCTGAAGACTGCTTTCTGTTGTCATCATGGGAATTATGAGTTCGTTGTAATGCCGTTCAGCATGACAAATGCTTCAGCTGTGTTCATGGGATTGATGAAGGCTATGTTCTGTAAGTTCCTGGACAAGTTCGTGGTGGTTTTCATCGATGACATCCTTGTGTACTCCAATTTTGAGGAGGATCATGTAGAGCATCTACATGCCATTTTGTAAGTTCTTTGTCAATATCAGCCATTTTGGAAGTTGTTGAAGTGTGAGTTTTGGGCTCAAGAAGTCTGTTTCTTGGGGCATGTTGTGTCCCAGTAGGGAGTAGCTATGGATCCATCGAAGATAGAATCATTTGTGCATTGGGCAACCCCCAAGACAATGTTAGAGGTGTGAAGTTTCCTTGGTCTCACGGGCTACTACAGGAGGATTTTAGCCAATTTCTCTCGATTTGCAACTCCTATGACAGCTTTGACTAGGAAGGATCAGGAGTTCATATGGACTGATCAGTATCAAGCGGCTTTTGAGTATCTAAAGGAGAAGTTAGTAAGTGCTCCAGTTCTCTGTCTTCCAGCTAAGGGAGTTCAGTTTGATGGTTTCTACGATGCTTTGCATCTGGGGTTAGGATGTGTTCTGATGCATCAGAGATCATTTGTTTCTTATGGGTCTCAGTAGTTACATCCCCATGAACATAACTATTCCACCCATGATTTTAATTTGGCAGCCATGGTGTTTGCTCTGAAGTTGTAGAGACATTATCTCATTGGCAAGCACATTTTGGTTTTCACCGATCATAAAAGTATGAGGTATATTTTCTCCTAGTGTGACTTAAACTTATGACAACATCGATGGATGGAGTTATTACAAGAATACGACTTCAAAATATCATAACACCTAGAAAGGGTAATGTTGTAGCTGATGCACTGAGCAAGAAGTCATGTGTTGATGCAGTGTGTGAATCTGGTGATTCCTAGAGAGTAATAGAAGAAATTTCAGCATTACATCTTGATATGGGAGAAGTTGGGGGTAGAGGTTGTCTTTTTCATATGACGGTGCAGTCATCTCTGGTGTAGCAAGTGGAAGAATCCTAGTTGTGGGATATTGAGGTGTAGGTCTGGAGAGACTGAGTTGTTCGTGGCGAGGCCCCTGATGGTAGGTCTGAGGATGAACAACACCGATTTTTGTATCCTGGAATGATATTTGTTCCTTTGAAGAAGCATGAGATCATTCTCATAGAGTTCCATAGTTCTCCTTTAGTGGTGCATCCTGGCATGAAAAAGATGTATCAAGACTTTAGGAGCCATTTTTCATGGCCTGGGCTGAAGCGTACAGTTGTGGAGTTTGTGTCTTGATGTTGGGTCTGCCAGAAGGTGAAGGTCAAACATCATGTTCCTAGTGATCTACTCTAGTCGTTAGATGTTCCTCAGTGGAAATTTGAGTACATCTCAATAAACATTGTTATTAGATTACCTCGAGATCTAGGAGGACATGATTCTATTTGGGTGGTAGTGGACCATTTGATGAAATCATCCCAATTTATAGTAATCAAGGATCCGAGCTCAGTGGATGTTTTGTTGAGGCAGTATCTGGAGGAGGTGGTGAGACTTCATGGAGTCCCAAGGAAAATCATTTATGATCAATATCCTCATTTTACCTCCAGGGTGTGGAGAAGTATACAACATGATTTTGGTTCTCAGCTATGCCTTAGCACTGCTTTTCATCAGCAAATGGATGATCATACAGAGCGAACCATCCAGACTCTTGAAGACATATTACACTCTTGTGTCCTAGATTTTGGAGGTTTGTGGATGAGTCACTTACCCTTGGTGGAGTTTTCTTAAAAAATAGTTTTCACTCCACCATCGATATGGTGTCGTTTGAATCCTTGTATAGTTGGCCTTTCCATTCTCCGTTGTGCTGAACTAAGGTCGGAGAGTCAGCAATTCTCGGAGTGGAACTAGTTCAGAATACAACAGAGATGGTTCAAGTGATTCGTGAAAGGATGAAGATAGTGCAAGATCATTATAAATAATATGCTCATCAAAGGAGGATACCCTTATAGTTTGATGTTAGGGATCACGTGTTTCTGAAGGTGACTCCCCGTCATGGGAAGTGAAGGTTTGGTCATGGTAGTAATCTTTATCCCCTATTTGTTGGGACTTTCGAGGTGTTAGATCATGTTGGAGTTTTGGCGTATTGAGTAGAACTTCCCCCATAGATGATCTGGATACACGGTGTTTTTCATGTATCACAGCTCCGTCATTATCTTCATGATGACTCTCACGTCATCGATTGGGGAGAGATCAATGTTGATGATGATGAGACCTTTGAGGAGTGGCCTATGGAGATCCAAGACCGAAAATAGAATATGTTTCATGGGAATTCTATCCCCTTGGTTCGTGTCTTGTGGTGACATGGTGGTGTAGTGGAGATTACCTAGGAACATGAGTCACAAATATGTGCTCAGTACCTAGAGTTGTTTGATGTTAAACTCTTTTCATGTAACGATGTTCTCTTTGTGGTTGTAGACCATTCATGTTTTTGAGATGGATTTCTTTGGTTATTTCTTATGGCTTTCTCTCTTTTGAGAGGTATCTCGATGGGTGGTTGTTCATACTTTTTTTTGTTCCCTTTTAGGTTGGTTTTTAATTCTCAAGGATGAGAATGTTTTCATAGGTATCTGATGTAATGGCTTTGACCTCTCTGGTCCATTCCTTTGAAAAAATTTGGTGATTGAGGTGTTCCGGGAGGTCAAGGTGACTTATCCCCAACACTTTTCCAAATTTCCAATTCTGTGAATAGAGAAATGGTAGCCTTATGTGAATAGTGTCATTAGTAACCTTAGGTGAATAGTGTCATCGGTAGCCTTAGGTGAACAGTGCAATGGTAGCCTTATGTGAACAGTTTCATCAGTAACCTTAGGTGAATAGTGTCATCAGTAACCTTAGGTGAACAGTGGAAAGTTGAGGTTCCAATGGTAGCCACTTTCCTTTTCCAAATTTTGAGTTCATGAATAGTTTATCCCGAACAGTGAGGTTCCAACAATGACCTCTTTCCTTTTCCAAATTTTGAGTTCATGAACAGTGTTCCCAGAACTATGAGGTTCCAACGATGAGGTTCATAAAAAGTGTTTCCAGAATGGTGAGGTTCCAATGATGAGGTGCATGAACAGTTTTTCCAGAATGGTGAGTTTCCAAAGGTGAGGTTTCAATGGTGAGGTTCATGAACAGTGTTTCCAGAATGGTGAGGTTCCAACGTTGAGGTTCCAATGGTGAGGTTCATGAATAGTGTTTCCAGAACGGTGAGGTTCCAACAGTGAGGTTTCAATGGTGAGGTTCAGGAAAAGTGTTTCTAGAATGGTGAGTATCTAATAGTGAGGTTCCAACGGTGAAGTTCATGAACAGTTTTTTTCCTTTTCCAAATTTCAATTTTGTGAATAGTGTTTCTAGCTTCCTACAGTTTCTCCCCTTTAACATTTCCTTTGACATAAAATGCATTTAAGGCCTCGTTTTAAGGACTCTAAGGCTAATTCAAAGGCCATAAATCCTATATTAATTTTCCCTAAGGCTAGATATGCTTTTACTTGGTCAAACTATGTGGTTTAATTTGATCCACTTTTAATGGAAAATCCAACGTATCTTAAACCACTGCTCCATTAAATCCTCTAAAGGGACAATATATCTTACTCCCTAGTTCTTCCTCCGTGTTCTCAGCTGTGAGATGCTTGAACCTTTCATTACATCCTGTAGGATTTGTGCAATCAAACTTTCCTCCTTGGATTTGTTCCCCTCTATTTTGATGCAACCAAGCAGTATCAATCAATCTTTAATATAAAGTATGATCTATCGTCATTATTTTGGGTTCATCTCCTTCTGTTTATTTTTTCCATTTATATAGAATGGTATCTCCATGTTCCTAATAGACTTTTCTTAGGTTTTGGATGATATGGTGGTGTCTCTGCATCCTCGAGTGCATACAGTTGTCACAGGGGTCATGATTGTAACCCGTTGTGTGGATCATTCTCATATAAAGCACGTCAAGAAATATTTGAGGTAGGGGATTCGTTGATTCTCTTTTATTTTACATGAAAATGTATAATTATCATGTTTTATCCCACTGTATCACAATAGAATTGACATAATAAATATTTGAACTGGATAAATAAATTGATATCGATCATATGTTATAGCCTCTTGTTTTGCTAGATAGTGTGATATCTATTCTTGCTTTGATTAGATTTCTGTTCTTGATAGAAATTGGTAAAGAAAATAAATCCAGAATTAATCGATAATTGTTTGGATAAAGATAAAGAGGAGTGTAAATGAATATGGTTCTTCTTGTTGTAATTTGATGTTAATCAAATTCGTGTAGTAAGCATGTTTAATTATTTGTGATAGCTTACTGGTTAGGTATCTTGAATTTGGAACTTGCGAATAATAATTAGGTTAATCCGAGATGGATTAAAGAACTGGTTTTTTGATAAAATATAATTATTTGTAGGGTTCTAAGTTACCCTATTTCTTGTTTAAGGGCCAAGAGCCAATTGATATAATGTTTTTTTTCCTACAGCTTGTATTCTGATGTGATCCTGGATGGTTGTTGTGATATGTTGGGGTAGGGAGTCCTATTGGTATGGCAATAGTTGATACCTAGAGTGGTGAGATACATCGGTTTATACATGTGGGTGTTAGGGAGGACACTAGGGATGATGGGATGAGTTGGATGTGAATGTTTGGATGATTGGTGATTATTATTGGTTGTTTATTTTCCTTACTTTCCCCACTGATCAAGGCATCTGGTCTTGCTTGCCCTTCTTCTGAAAGGGGAGAAGACATGTGGGGTAAGCCACATGATTTCCATGTTTAGCTTCTCAAGGGATGATGGTTCAACGCTCTTTCTATAGACGGTAAAGACTCGACGGGTAGTTCATCTACTCACCGTGTTGAGCCCCCTTGTGTTTAGTAGCATAGAATATTTTTCTAGAATGTCTGGTATTATGGGAAAGTAATGCTGTAAATAAATAATTGAATAAATTATGTTAACCCATGGGGTTGGAGATTTCTCGGACATAATGATGAGGTTACAATTTAAAGGGACAGTGGACTTTGGGTTTGATGCTAATGAAATTTAATGTGGAATTGTTAATGGTTAATTAATGTTTAAAGAATTAATTAACATAAAGTGGAACTGATAAAAATGAATGAAGTAATGTAATAAAGCTCTTTAAATGGTTGTGTGCTTATAGGATACCTAGTCTTATAATTGGTAGCTGAGATTCTGAGAGATGTTAGAAGTAGTTGATTCTAAGTCTAGGTTATTCCCATAGTGTGGTTGTGAGATATAGTATATTTTTTACTTTTTGTGTTTCTATACGCTACTACACCCCGTTAGTTAGGGAAACTGACACCCTGGGGAGTGTTTTCCCCAACATTCCAGTGGGAGGATGGAGGGCTGACTACCCACTTTGGCCCCACTTTCTTCTCTTGGTAGTTACTTGTACTGGTAGGAATAGTGGTTAGTTTTCCCCATATATGTGTGTAGAGGGGTGTAATGTCTTGTGGTTATTCACACACATATATTTTGGATACAATTTCTTATGGACTACAATAGGTGTAACGTGTATAGGCTATGATGGCTTGAGGATTCTTACTCAGTGTGTGGGCTATAATGGCTTGAGGTATAATACCCAACATATGATACACGTTATGCGAGCTATGGTGGCTCACAAAAACTACCTGGTTTCTTTTCTTATGTGGATGTGTTGGTTTTGTTGCAAGAGGTGCATGTTGGGGTGCTTTACCTAGGTGTCTGTGGGCAAACCTTTTTAGAGAGAGATGCTTAGGACATTAGAGGTTGGGGAAAAGTGGAAAACTAGTGGGGAAGTAGTAGTGGGGTACCCTTGATATTCTTTATTATATTATACACACTTGTATGAATTACTTGGTGAGAGTAGCCATGATGAGGTTGGGAACTTAGTATACCTATTTAGGTGACGAGTTATTTTCACTTGTTGTTCATTGTGCTTTAGCATGCTTTCTTTACTTTTTCACAGGAGGCTTTGGGGAGGATCCTATTGGGTATATTGTTATACTCTCCCTATGTATATATAAAAAACTTTTAGGTCACTTAGAGAAGGTTGGAGATCAAGCTGGTTTCCACTAGCTTAGTGTTACATGAGCTGTTCAGTCTTGTGGTTGCTTCTGTTTTTACTTTCTTTTGGGTATTTTCAGTTTTCAGTTGTACTAGTTTGCATGACTTTACGTATTTGGACTTGGGATTTATTTTATATTTTTTCTGAGTTATATTTGGTTGGTGTGTATCTTATCTCTCTGTCCAACATGTATTCTCTTACATGGTAATTCCTCCCATTTGTGTGTTTACTATACCCTTGGTGCTAGTCTCCAACACGGGGCCTACTGGAGGTGGGACTTGGGGGTCATTATCTCCCTTCACATATTGTCGGCCCAGGAGCAATACAATTTTTGGGGAGGGGGTCCTGACAATAGTCATTTATATTTAATAAAAATTATTTTATAATAAAACTTTATTAAAATATTATTTATTTAAAAAATACATTAATTAATCAAAATTAATGTATTAATTGAAATTTCATATTACTTAAAAATAGAATTTGTGTTTTATCATATCAAAATATAATTCTTATCAAATTGATTACTTAATAAACTATAAATTAAAAATAACAAGGCATAAATATAATAATAATTTCAATAAAAATGAAATATAATATTCATAATATTATGGTTAATTTGATTCTATTATTTTTTAAATACTTTTTACCCTTAATTAATCTATTTTCCTTTTATCATGGTAATTAATATTTACTACAGTTACAATACATTTATTTCAACAATTAAGTTAACCTTATTATCTAATATTAATTGTGATGATTATGAATATTAAATATATTTTATAAAAATAAATTCATAGTGGTGGAATAATTTAATTTAATATATAACTCGCAGGCATGATGGAAAAAGGTTTTCTGAAAGATACATTTTTTTAAAAAAAATATGTTTTTAATTTAACACTATAACTAGTAATATTCATTATATGAATTTCAATTCATAAGAATATATATATAATATAAAAAAATCATTTAGATAATTTCTCATTCAGTTTATTTTATTTATTTAAAATGGAGAAACATTATTAATTTTAAACAGTTTTCAGAAGAAAAAAAATGTGTTTTTAATCCTAAAAGTAAACTTATACTAAAATCCAGTGTAAAGATGATTTAAATGTAATTAATTGAATTAAATATAACTAAATAATACTTATTTTTACTTTAAATAAAATTAAATTAATAATTATACTTTTAAATTAATAAATTTATCAAAATAGATGATAATTCTACATAAAAATGGCATTTTTCACTATTCACTAAAAAATCAATATTTTCCAAAAAATCCCAAATTTTCACCCTAAGTTAATTTTCACATTATGATATAAAAAATGGATTTTATTTTACCAAATAAATTTTCTATATTTTATAGAAAATAATTATAATATTTTTTCCCTAAAAATAAAAAAAATCATTTTTGAATAAAATATATTTTGAAGAACAAAAAACATTACCAAAATTTGATTGATTATTTACTAATAATTTATCAATATATTTATGTAATATATATATATACATATATATATATATATATTATTTAATCATACTCATATCCAGAATTTAATGTAATGGTTAAAACAGTTATATTTAAATAATCATTGTTTGCTTGGTTTCGGTATTGCATATCGCATACACTATAGAACATAGTTTTCTGTTTTAAAAACCTGGTGAATTTCATTATTACACCCTTTAATAAATTTTATCCTCTTAATTTAAACATGATCTCGGTTAGATATGTTTTGAAAAATAAAAATATCTTTATTGAATATCCACATTGTAAAAAGGGGTTAATAAAACATCCTCTTGAAAAGAGAGAAGGGGAATTATGAAGGTCATCACATAACTAGGTTTAAGGAGAACCATAGTGGTAAGTGAAAACATAGAAATGAAATAGAAAACTAACCCCATGAAGGAATTTAGTGTGATAGAGAACATGGTTAGGATAAATTTAATGACCACAAAACCATAAATATATGATCGGTTAAAAGACCATCAATTCATTAAAAATGATCATAATATGAGAACATTTAGGTTTTAATATTATTTTGTTAGAGTTGAGGAATTACTTTACCAACTATATAGGGTATATAAATAAATATACTTTCTTAACAAGTATAATTTTATCCTTTAAAAAATTTCCACTGTAATCTCATCTTTTTCTTCAAACGATGAGATCTCAAGATAAATATTTTTTATGCTTGAAGCAATAAAATAATATTATAACAGGTTGCATTATCCGTTGAATTATAACAATATATTCCTAATATTTCCACCCATTGACTAGAATAAAGGTAAAATTAGGTATGTTTACTTTTAAATTATTAAACCCACAAATAGAAAGATATTTAACATTAAAGGGATAACTTATAAATGTCATTTATTTCCATAACTTATGAATTTATAGGATTCAATATAAGTTATCCATTATCTATTTTCTAACATAGAACCATATGGTAATTTTTGTTCCCTTAATAATGTTTATTAATGATATTGTGAATTTACCAAAGAATATCACCTAGGAGTGTCAAACTAGGTGTACAGTAAGGCCTATTTTCATGAAACAGTTTCTGGTCGAGTCTAGCTAAACGCGGTGTTTTTAGGTATAACCCCGATATACATCTCTATCAGAGCCACATCCACTTATATTATCCAGACAGAGATGTATATTCTTGATAAAACACTTACTATATGCTTACCAAAATTTAGGGATTTTTTATTATACTTATTATTATCCCTAAGGTTTTCTCTATAGTTTTCTAATCATAATCCCAAAAATAACTAAAATTTTCTTTTATACTAACTATGACAACCCAAATCATTATTATGAATAAATTCATGGTTTAATACATAAGATTAAACATAATAAAACCCTATATATTGAGAATTAGGTACATTACATAACAACTTAGAACATGAAATACAACATCTTTAATTAAAACTCCCATAACATGATCATATTATTCATTTGTATTTAAAACTACATGGGATAACCTAGGGACATACATAATAAAGGGGTGAGATATAAATCCAATTAAGGTAATAAAAATGGAATAACATGAAGAAATAAATTTATGTTAGACAATAGTAATATAAATGGGGAATAAAAGGGGTGAGAATCATAAACATAAATAATAATACATGATATAGTAGGATGACATAAATGCAACATTAGAAATGTGGGAACAACTTAAACACTGCATCATAAACATAGTTCAACGCTAAATACCAATAAATGATAGAAAAATAATTTTGATGTATTAGGTTCACTCCATAATCCCTTGAATGATGTTTCATGAGACTAAAACATTACCCAATGCATTGGAGTGATATATAATTCTAGGAACACCCATCACTTTCATTTCATTATCATGCTTAAGTGTGCCACATAGATCATACAACAAGGATTAATTCATACTCATTTTTTATTCCATGATAAATCAGTATGGAATACATACATTTAAGTACACAATCAAATAATTTTAGGTTCATAAAGGTGAACACCATTGATAGGAAGCGGGTTTGGGTATTCCCTACACAATTGTTTTCCCTAGAAAATCATGATGAAGTCTGAGAAGCATAACAGGGGCGTATAAAAGTTCATGGAAGGGATTAATGAGAGTGAAATGGGTATATAATCAATTATACATAAAATCTACATTAAGAGGGATATTTAATAACATATCCCATAATTATTAATTAGATATAAAATACATAATATAAAGAAGGTACTTGAATAAAGGGGAGAAGGAGAGGATCCCTTACTAAGTTTCGGCGTGGTAACGGGTGTACATAAAGGTTAATGGGAGGTATTATTGAGAGTTAAATGGGTATATAATCATTTATAAATCAAATATATAGTAAATTAGATATTAATAAACATATCCCAACATTAAAAAATGGTAATTAAGAGGCATAACATAAAAGAGGTTCTTGAATGGAAATGAGAAAAGAGAGATCCTTTACAGAATTTTGGCATAGTAACGGCTTAGGCAAAGGTAAAAATGAGAGAGGATAAATTGTCCCACATTAAAATAAAAAAAATTAAAGTAAATTAATGTTTATAAATGGATGTAAATATTACCAATTTAAATTAGAAAGATTAATTTCAAAGAAGGAGCTTGAATTGAAAGGAGGAGAGAAAGGTCCCTTACCCTGAGATGGTGATATCAATTGCTTGGGAGGAGTTTCTTAAGAACTTTAGGGAACATTGGGAGGAATCTAGATATGGTAGTAAAGAGTAATAACATGATACAAGATTTTTTAGTAAAGATATATGTCATATTGGGTGGGTTTATATAGGAAATTAGTGGGGAATTATTTAGAATTTCTCAAACTTAGGTTTTAGATTATATATGATAAAGTAATATAAACTATAAACCTTCCCATGGTTTATTTAAAATGGGAGTATATTTAATTATTTTATTAGTCCAAATTTCAAACTTATTAAAATAATACCCTTGCTGATGTGGAAGTGAGACATGTCCTAAAAGAAATTGTTTTAAAACATTAAAATATATTATAGGTTTTGGAGGAATCATAAAGACTTCATAAAATTAATAAAATAAACTTAAAATCACATTACATTAAATTTTAAACATATATTTGGTCATTTATACCCTTTATAATATTTATTAAATCATTTTTGGGTCATTATGATGTCATAATAGCCACAATATATTTATATCGTATTTAATTTTTACCCAAAAATTCGGTCGTCTTGGAAAATTATAAAAAATTAACCATTGGATAATTTCGACATGATGATTCCAAAAATAATATTTTTTTAAATCAAAATAATTTTCTAAAAATATGAATTTTCACTTTTAAAATATCATTTAAATTTATTGAGAAATGTTGGGTTTTTTGACAACAACAATTTTCAAACCCTTATAAAAATTACATTTGACTTCATAAAAATTATATGATAATTTATATTAAATAAAAATTATTTAATAATAATATTTTTTAAAAATATTATTTATTTTAAAAATCCATTAATTAATCAAAATGAATGTTTGAATTGAAATTATACATTACATATAATTTGTGTTTTATTGTATCAAAATATAATTTTTTTCAAATTTAATACTTAATAATTTATAAATTAAAAAAATAAAGAATAAATATAATCATGATTTTAGTGAAAATGAAATATAAATATTCATAATATTATAGTTTTTTATAGTTTTTTTTAAATAATTTTTAACCCTAATTAACTTATTTTCCGTTTATCGAGGTAATTAATATTTATTATATTTATTATACATTTTGTTCAAAAATTAAGTTAAAAATAATATTAATTTTGATTATTAAAAATATTTAATCAATTTTATCAAAATAAATTCTTATTTGTGGAATAATTTAATTTTATATAAACCCTGGATGCATGATGGAAAGCGGTTTTCTGAAAGATACATCTTTTTAAGGAAAATATGATTTTACTTTAAACCTATAACTATTAATATTCATTATATCAATTTCAATTCCTAAAGATAGATATATAATATAAAAATTTCATTTATATAATTTCTAATTAGGGTTTATTTTAATTATTTAAAATAGAGAAACACTGTGAATTTTAGAATAGTTTTCAAAAAAATGTGTTTTTAATCCAAAAAATAAACTTATACTAAAATCTGGTATAAAGAAGATTTAAATGTAATTTCTTGGATTAAATATAACTAAATAATACTTATTTTACCTTGAAATCAAATTAAATTAATAATTATACTTTTAAATTAATTTATTTATCAAAAGAAATGAAAATACTACAAAAAAATGGTATTTTCACTTTTCACTGAAAAAACTATCTTTATTAAAAAAATCCAAAATTTTCATCCTAAGTTAATTTTGATATGATGATATAAAAAATGGATTTATTTTTATTAAATAAATTTTCTAAATTTTATAATAAACCGTTATAATATATTTTTCATAAAAAGAAATTAAAAATCATTTTTGAAGAAAACAAATTTTGAAGAACAAAAAACGTCACCAAAACGTGATTGATTATTTACTAAGAATTTATTAATATATTTAGGAAATATATATATATATATATATCATAAATTATTTAATTATACTCATATCCAAAATTTAATGGAAAGGTTAAAATATTCATATTTAAATAATCATTATTTGTCTAGGTTTTGTGTTGCATATCGCATATGCTATTGAATATAGTTTTCTCTTTTAAAAACTCAAGGATTTTCAATAAATAATACAAATATTGGGGCATGCATATATTTTTTTATAATTGAATCCAATATTGTTAACAACTTTATTCATTTCATAAAAATACTCAAGGATCTTAGCTTCATGAAATGTATCACGCAAAAAATCCAATATCAAGGGAATTTATTTATTTGAAATTCCTCATAGGAATTTGATATGGTATAACTTTAGTATAAATTAATGGTTTTAGTACTTCAAAAATCATCTATACAAATCTCAATTTCTATCCTCAACTAAATCATGAAACTCTTTTTTAAAATTTCATTTTCCATATTCAAGGAAGTTTCATTCTCATTCTGTTGACTTACATCAATTCTCTAACATTCTATAATTTTCAATTAACCAATAAAAATAAAATAAAAATATTGGGTATGGAATTACTTTTGAATCAAGTGATCATAAACTTCATTTCTCTTCAACCATCTTCTAATTTTAAATTTAGGACATGGAAATATTTTTTCCCATTAACATAATGATTTAAAATTGAAAATTTTAAATACTCTTCCAAACCCTAGCATACTGAGGTGTGTTCCTGGGTAATGTGTTCCAGTTTTTATTTATATATTACCAATTTCCTTCACTTTCTTAACAAAAATTAAATTTCAAACTTAGGATAACTTCTATATTTGAGAAAATAACACATAAAAATATTATTTCAATTAAAATGATGTGGTTTCCTTATTTGAATATTTTTTAAAATATAAATCAATATAAAGAATATTTTTAGGGTAAAAAATATAATAAAAAATATTTAATGTATTACAAAATTAAATTATCTTCCAAAATAAAAAAAAATATTAATTTTAAGGTAATAAAAAATTGGCATATATTTTATGTATAAAAAACTATTTGAATTTTATTTGTTTCATAAAAATTTGAATGAATGAAAATAAAATCACAATATTTTTAATCAAAATCAAAGTAAACCTAAAACCTTTTCTTACTACTTTAAAAAACCAAATTTTACTTTTTCAATAATTTCTCAACGATAAAAACTTTATCCATTATAAATATTCATACACCTCATATTAACAACATTAAAAGATGTGTATACACTCTTAACTTTAAATATAGAACAACACTAAATACCAAAAAAACTAAAACCAATATATTTTTGTTATAAAAAGTGAGAGGGTAATTATTTAATTTCTCTAGGCCATATTCCCAATGTTATGGTGGATAATATATTTTATACTCATGAACACTTGGTTATAAAAAATGAGATATTGGTTAAATTAAAGTAGAAGTAAATTTCCAAAAATAATTCTCAAATAATTTATTTAGATAGTAAATTTAATCCAAATAATATTGAAGACTCCCAACATATCATGAAACAATATTATGAAATTTTTTTGATTCATTAGAATTGTAAGAAGTATAATTTGTACATGGATATTTCATTTGTTATAAACTCAATAATTGGTAAAATCCATCATTTTTTATAATAATGTTGAACAATATTTAAAATGAAAAATAGATATATTTCACTATTATCCAACCTCTTGGGTTATTATCTATCCATAAATAATCAAGAAGAAAATTAGGGAAATGGTGGTGTAAATGGTAGGGATTCAATGTAAGTGAATTTAAGGAATCAGTGGGTGAGGGTGAACATGAGGGCGAAAGGAATTAGGGAGAGGTTAAGGATAATAGAGATAGGAAAGGGTCGGGTGATGAGGGGGAGGGTGAGGGTTAGGGGGAGATGGTTTGAGGGTTGGGGGGGAAGGGGGTGAGGGATTGGGGAGGTTAATTATAGTTAAAGGGGTCAATGAGACTCAAAATGAATTTTATTTTAATTTTAAAAAATATTTAGTGATGTTTTTTTAAAATACACAAAAAAATATATATTTTATTTAGTGGTAGTTTGACTAAATGCAGCTACATAATCTCTATTATACTATAAAAAGGTTTTAGTGTGTATCCTATAATAATAGTAATTAAGATGCATGTAGTTCCCAAATATGGTGGAATTCTTTCCCTAGAATGAGATTATAGATGGGAGGAAGTATGCTAAAAAATCTTACATGTATTATATTTTCAAGTGAGGAAATTGAGTTATATAAAACAAACCACTCCAATTCATTTAAGGGACATTTGTAATGGAATGTCATGTCCTTAAATTTAATATATTTTGAAAATGGCATGGTGTTGTGCAATTTAACATCATGTGACAATAATGACATGATATAAATATTAAATTCATATAGATAGGACTTTATAAACAAAACATGAAGTTATATAAATTATTAATTTAAAAACCATTCATTTGTGGTATGTGTGACACACTTTTCATCTATTGTAATAAAAAAATATGATCTATTAGAGTATACATTATATATGATATATGGCCTTTCCCATTTCTGTTCCAGCTTTAAGGTCTTATTTCCAAGTGTAATTATAATTATCAAGGAAAATATTCATTCCCCTTAGATGAATGAGAAGAGGTAGACCTTCTTATTGAACTCTCATGTGACATGATTTTGGTGAACTTCAAGGTTATGTAGTGTTTGAAACCGTTTCTCATCAAGTCATTCTGATTCATCAAGTCGCGTCTATGATTGTTCATCTTTAGTTATTAGATCATAAATATGAATGTGAAGTGAGGGAAACTAAAATTATATAGTAAATACTACTTCCATCCTATATACTAAGGAACATGGGGCTGCTTGTGTGGAAGTACAGATTGTGGGGAGATGAGATCACAAAGCATGAAGGAGTTTTTTCTGGATAAGAATTATTATCCCCATCTATCATTTTCTAAAAGATATAATAGATTTTTTTATATAAATATTATATATATATATATATATTCCATTTTATGATAGTGGGATGGATTATTAGACTAAATGTTGTAATCCTAGTATAGTTTCTTTAACTCGTGAGAAAAAAAATTAGAGCCATTATCTTTAAAGATTTTATAAGGGGCTCTAAATATGGTAATGATGTTGGTATTGATCAAATTGATTATATAATTTATCCTAACCACCTTTAAGATTACATATTTGACCCATTTTGAGAAGAATTAAATAATAGTAAGGATAAATTTTAACTGCCTAAATGTGGTTAGAGGGTATGGGCCCATAACATATATTCCTAATACAATGAATGGAAATTATTATTTAGTTGTTTGAAATAACTCCTAGGAGTTAATTAATGAAGTTGGAATATATCTAACAGACAGGGAATTTATTTGTTAATTTCATGAAATCATAATCATTTATGGCTAGAAATGTCCAAATCTTCTAATCCAGTGGAAATTCTTGTCTCCTATCTAATGAGTACGGTTGGCATTAATATAGACCTTCTGCATAATGTTGAGGGTATCTACATATTTAATAAATCTAATAAGGACCCCATAAAATCCTTATTTGTATTAGACTATTTGATAACATAGGGATTTAAAAATAATGAAATTAATTTCTCATCAATGGTTCTACTACTCCTTGACTTGATTCTATATAAGAGCCCCATTTTAAAGATACTCCATTATAAGAGACATAAAATTTATATTATATAATCTGACAAGGATGATGATTTTATTTGACCAGAGGTAGTATTAACTTCATTTATCTCCTCCATATCATTATTGGTAAATGAGGAGACCACTCTACAATGTTCAATAAAAATCACCATCACATCCTGGTCTGTATTATTCAATATGGTAGCTATATTTTTTTAATTCATCGTCTTGGGAAATATGTGAGTTCATAATATGGTAAAAATAATATTTAAGGAAATTGTGACATTAGCTCTTTAACATAGTCTAGGAGGGTATCCATTTTTATTTCTTGGTCAAATAGACCCCATTTCTTTTCTTGATTACCAACTATGAATTAAATTTGATATTCATTTGGAAAATCAGCATCTTCAAATCAATTTCCAAGACTATGATGAGATATTAGTATCCTATTTCATTTTTGGTACACCCTTGTGATAAGAAAAAAGAATAGTGTAATGATCCAACTCAGTTTTTCACTGACTCGGCACCCAACTCAGCTCTCCACTCAACCCAAAGGGCGTTCCCGATCCCTAAGATCCAGCAAAAAATACCATAAGAATCACATGTAATACCTTTGGTAATGAATTCACCCTTAAATAAAAGTTAAATAGTAGTGGATAATTTACCAAAATCCTATAATAGACCATCTTTAAACTATACATTCATGTTGTATCTACCATATATAACCAAAAATAAATAGGAAATCAAATGGTTCATAAAAAAAATACTAATTCAACCCATTTTCATAAATATAACACATCATGCATAAATGATATAATAAATAAATACATAATTGGATATAATAAAAATAACTAAAATCATGTATAAGGATGGTCATCTTGGATTATTCAATGATAAATAAAATAAAACAAGATCAAACTAATCTCGAATTAAAATTCATGAAACTTATGGTTTCTCACTGCCTCCCAACTCACCCAATGTAGGCCCTAATATCAAAACATGATTCTAGATGAAACCTAGAACCTGTAATATATAGGTGCGAGATAAAATACTAGTAGTTCACCACCCTCTAAATTTATGAAATTTCTTTCATAAAGAAATTTAAAGATGTGGTTTAAAATACCACTAGAAAAATATACTTCCCAAACATAACATGTGAAAAAATAATTACAATTCCATAATCAATTTGTAAAAAAACCTTTTTTTCTTAAATGAAAAAATCACTATGAAAACATTATTCAAACTAATTCATTTTTAAGAAAAAACATCCATTTTGAAATCCACTTTAAAACCCTAACATGAGAGTATTTAATTTAAAATAGGTTTTCCAAATATCTTTGAAACCCAAATGAAAGTAAACAACCCAAATACAGTGGGTAAAACATACACAAAGTGGGAAACTCAATTCCAAAGATCGATAATGGATATAATCAAGATAAGGGTGTCATAACAATACAATCAAGGGGAACAACACAATCAAACATAAGAATATAATCCCCTACATAAATGACCAATCAAACAATAATTGTGTCATAGGTTCTACCCTAGTTCCTAATGTGAGACACATCTAACTTTATCTAATTCTCATAGACCAACTATTAAGAGATATTGATTCCAAACATCCACAATCCATCCAATTATCCCACACTGGCCTAATTGCAAATGGAACCCCCTTCTAGCCATAATTCCTAGCACAAATCGAGGGACACTATTAGTGTGTGAACCAGCTAGTGTAACATAAGTATAGATTTCCCACTTAGTACTATGGTTCCCAACTAAAATCAATAGGAGGTGGGTGAACAAGAAAGCATAGAGAAATCAAGCAGTCCCCATAACCATTAACTATAATGATTTATAAAGTACCTAATGGTATTGTACCATAAAACATGACTTGGTATATCTATCAATTTCCAATCCATAAAAAAATAAACTTTAAACATCCTTTATAAATCCATTGTAATCACACACAAAATTTACATTTAAAATCCACCATTTAAAATATGGTTTTTCCTCTTTGAAATTAAAAACAAGACCAAGGTCTACTATTTACAATAAAAAATTTAAAATTTAACTTAATGTATTTTCACAAGTGGAATGGAAAAAATTTATTTTAAATAAACATCTAAAATTTAGAAAATATCCCCTTTTTAAATCAATCTTAGGTCAATACCTTATTAGAAAACAAATCCCTTATTAAAACATAGTTTTAACTATTTGAAAACCTAAAAGGTTTAAAATAAAAAAAACTACATTTAAACTATTTCAAAAATCCTCATGGGAAATTTATAAATTCTTATCATATGAAAACATTCCATTTCAAAGTGAAAATTGAAATTCATAAAATACCCCCATTATACCAAGCTCAAATTTTTTATAAGTGATCTAGAAACACCATAAAAATATAAAACATATTCATACTATTAAAAAAATATTTATAAATCTATAGAATAATTTGAATTCAATAATAAAATAATTTCATAGAAATTCCTACTTAGAAGAAGTGGAAACCAATCTAAAATAAATCAGAACTTGTCACCTTCGATGTTGAGCATCTAAAAAGGGGTGGAGACAGTGTTGATAAACCATAAACACCAAAACCCCTAATATTAGGTCTAACCTAAACCATAAATTGGACAATGGGACCTCCAGGGTTCACATGAGGAACCAAAACCAAGATAAAATAGGAGAGAAAAGAACAAAAAGGATAAATATATGAGATTTACCTTGAAAACCACATGAAAATCAAAAGGCGTTATCCATGAATCAAAGGAGGAAAAATGATGTAACTCCCCCTTAGGATACTTAGGGTTATTTGAATGAATTAGGATAGAAGAAAGGTTACAAATACTAATAACCTGAAATTCAATTAAGGTAAAATTATTTTTTTAAGTGATTTTGGGAAGTCTTCATAGTTTGGACACATGGTTTTCTAAACTATGAACCAACCGTATGGGTGAACACGTTCACACAAAACATGTCACATAGTTCCCTAGGAAGCTCCACATAGATTGAATAACCATGTAGATACTATGAAAAATTACACTGTTTCCATGACAGTGCACTTCACATGGTTTTTTCAGGGTTACTACTAATAGTGTGGGTAAACCGTGCAACACCCAAAAAACTGTAAAACTATAAATTTTAACCCCAAAAATTACTAGGAAACAAAGTATCCCAATGTATTATAAAATAATACAAATTAAATACTACAGTAACATGTGGGTATCACAATTCTTCCCACCTTACCACTTTATACCCTTAGAAAGTCCATAGTTGAAAAAAGAAAGGAGACCAAACCAAATAGAATTTATTAAAATGGTCCAACCTCAAAAACAAACTTCCAAGATACACGATATGATTGAAGTAAACATCCATAAAGGGTCCATATTTATCTAAACAGAATCAAGATATGAACCTCAAAATAGAAGTACCAAGAAACAAAGGATACCTAACATAGTCTCCCCACCATTTAAATTTTCTTTAACATTGTGGAATAAAAGGAATATATGGAGAGATATATATTCAAAACAACTGATTATACACAAGGGAAAATCACTCTCAAAAATAAAAAACTTCCAAATGAAAATGATAAATAATAACTTCCAAGTAGTCTCAAAGAATGAAATGAGTCTTAACCTCAGACTATACCACACAGAGATAAACTAGGGTCACAAACCAAATTACCCTCTCATGGTGGATCCATAAAATTCTAATCCAAACACCATCCAATGCATAATATCATCTATTGAGTCACCCACCCTATTTACCAATATATACACCTAAGTCCTTTTCCTAAGTATAATAATTGATAATATTAAAATCTCAACACAACCAACCATCACAAACAACAACTATCAAAATATATTCTCCCAAAAAACAAGTCACATCAAAACCAACTCTCATAACTATCCAAAAAATAACCAAGAATGACAAAAAACAACATTGATAAACATAAAAAATGAAATTACATAAAAGAACCACCCACTAGGTTTTAAAATCATCAAAATAACATGAACATAAAATATACACTAGCTTACAACCAGCAAACAAATGGGGTCTTAAGAAAATTCAACAATAATAACTAGATAAAACTCAATAACTCTTACAAAAACCCATCTTACAAAACGTTTGAAGATGACCTAAATTTAAATAATGGAATAAAACTTTTATAACTTTAATATTTGAAGGATTATAGTGCTATGTAGCCCCATAATATAAGAACACAAGAGTTCCATTATTTTTTTGGGAAGCCCCAAAGTTCCATGAAGTTTGACCCTCATTATCCTATATTCCTAACCCAAGCATGTAACACTTCTATTCCAAACCCAGTGAGTTAAATCTTCCCCCATAATATAGAACTAATTCATCACCCAACTATGGTTTCCTATACCGATCATCTTCCACCCAAATGTCCTCCTCAATAACCTCCTGAAATGATTTAATGCTAAAATAAAACATATCCAAACCAAAAACTGGTTAAAAACCACCTATGAAGAAAAAATACTTCTCAAAATCACTAAAAAAACTCTATATAAAATAAAATCATCTCTAAAATGAGATTAAAATACTTCTTTACGGATCACTCACTCTAATGAAAGCTTGCCAAATCAAGAGATATATCTACTTTAATGACCTTGGGATAGAACCACTAGATAAATACTATTCTAAAAAACCACCAAAGCATACATTTTCATAACTAATAAGGTACCATAGACTCACAACATGATCGGATAAATCTAATAATAAATCTCACCATATCTTTTACCCATGAATATTCATGTTTTATGAGAAAATTAAGGATCTCCTCAATCCTTTCTAACAACCTTACCACTTAGTTAAAACCTTCATCACCTCACAAGGATGGAATATACTAATTCAAGAAGTTCACAATGGGGTCTAGAAGAAAAATGGTTCGAAATTCACCACCTTACCTAGAGTTTAGGTAAATTTTAGAACTAGATAAATTCTTTCCAAGTGGTGGGAGGATTCACCAATAGAAACATAATAATTGAAAATCCTTCTATTTTTTCTTTTGAAAATTATTTGAGGAAAATTTAAGAAAACAATACAATAAAAACATAAATTCATTCCTCAAATCTTAAATAAAACAATTATATTATAAGATCAGTATTAAACATAAGTCACAAAAGTAATTCATGTTAATTTTTCACAAATAAAAGAAATTTTTATTTCAAAATCACTCACTTCCACCAAATTATTTTGAAAATAGACTCCACCAATGAATGATCATGAAAACCAATACACCCCTCCCCCTCTTTTAAACTGAATCACTTTTAAAATTTTATTTTTAAATTGATCACCTTTGGGAAAACCCAGAAGAAAAAATTTTAAACATACCATATTCCTCTTTTAAAATTTCCCAAAAACCCTAAGGAGACACCCCTTTTTAAAACACCTCTTGAAAAATAAGGGAAATTCCTTTTTCAAATACCCCCTTAAGAACAAATTTAAAAACATATTTTTTAAAAAATTAATCATTAAAATAATGTACAAGAAAATAACTAAAAAAACCTTCAAATAATATATATAAGAACCATATATAAATAGAATTAAAACCCTTATTAATTAAAATCCAACAAGTAAAGGTCACTTTAAGAGAATATTTTAATTGAGAGGAGACAAATAAAACAAACCATGGAAGAAATAGGGTAGTGTATTATTTGACATAAAGGGTTTGGAAACCATGTTCCAAAAGTGATACCTAATATGTAAAGGTGATAAACTTAAACTGCACAGGTGTCGTATGGTTGTAAAGACCATGCAAGCTAATTGTGAAGATCAATTTCTCATCAATTTTCACCCTAAAACCAAAAAAGAGACCCAAAAAATCACATACATACACAAATGGGATCAAAAAATAATCTCTTTATATGAAAATCCATTTAAAACAACTAAAAACTCAAATTCACAATTTGAAACCCAACTTCACTTAGTAGCATCAAGATCAGGATGGAAAAGAGCTGACAAGACTCTCCTCACCCTTACTTATCAAGATATAATAGACTTAATCTCCCTTATACTGTAAAACACAAAAAATAATAGGGATACTCAAGAACCTAGTCCATTCATTTAACCTTAGATCTAATGTAATTTTTTAATGAACTGACTTGGGATCTCATGGACCTGGCACCTGACCCAGTTCACCACTCATCCAAAAGAGCATTTTTGGTCTTGAAAAACTTGCGACAAGTGCATGGGAATCACAGGAAACACCTTGGGGAATTATTTCACCCAAAATTTTGATCTAAACAATAGTGGACTATTTACCAAAAGTTAATCATGGACCATCCTTACATTGGACTTCATTTTTTCATAAACCACATATAATCAAAAATAAACATGCATATAAACCATGTCATAACCAATAATAATTTTTCAATCCATTTTCATAAATGTAGAATATTATCCATAAATTATATAATGCATCAAGGCAAAACAAGATAAAATAAAAACAAAAAAACTATAAGGATGGTATCCTTGGATGATGAAATTATAACCAAAATAAGACAAACTTTAACCAAGCCCAACCTAACCCTATATAACTTTTAGTTTCTCACCTCCTCATAATTAACACAATGTCAACCTAAAAATAAAAACATGAGTCTATTTGAAACCTATAACCTAAAATATATAGGCATTGGATAACATTCCAATAGGTCACCAGCCATCGAATCTATGAAATTTATTTTATAAGGAAATTAAGAAATTATAATTTGAAAATAACACTAAAAAAATAAATTTTCAAACATAACATGTGATAAAAAAAGAAAAAATCCATAATAAATTAGTAAAAAAAACTTCCATTATTTTTTATTAAATAAAATTAATCACTTTGAAAACAATCTTAATCCTAATCTATTTTTAATCCAAACCATCCATTTTGAAATCCATATTAAAAACCAAACATGAGAGCCATTAATTAAAATTGAGTTTTCTAAACATCTTTGAAAACCATATGATTGAAAACAATCCAAACATAATGGGTCAAGCATACATTAAGTGGGAACCACAAGTCCAAAGATAGATAATGGAGATAAATAAGATAATGGTGCCACAAAAATACAAAAAAATGGGAACAACACAATCAAACATAAGATTAAAATTCCCTAAATAAACCACCAATCAATAAATAAGTGTTTCATGAGCTCTACCCTAGGTCCTAACATGGGACACATCTAACTTTATCAAATTCCCATGGACCAAAATCTAGAATATTCTGAGTCCAAACATCCAAAAGCTATCCAAATATCCCATACTGGCCTCATCATAAATGGAACCCCCTCCTACCCCTAATGCCTAGAATGAATGGTGGGACACTAGAAATGTGTTAACCAACTAGTGTAAGATAAGTATATATATCTCATTTAGTACCTATTTTCCCATTACCAAAAGCAAGAGGAATTGATTGAACAAGAAATCCAAGAGAAATACACAAGTAATAAGAAATAACTCTACCTCGCATCCATCACCCTCACATATAAAAACAAGTTTACACATCATAAATCCATGGAATAAATGAATAAAATTACCTAAAATGGGAAAAATAAGCATTACATAATGATAAACAACCCACACAAGGGGTAAAACACCAAGGGTAAATCAAGTGGGCCTCAAAATAATTAACTAACATGAATTATAAAGATAAAAATTGTATTTTAACTTAAAACATGACATAGGATACCAAACCATTTCCATTTTATAAAAAAACTCCACTTTAATCATCCTTTTCAAATCCATTGGAAATTCACATGGCATTTAAATTTCAAAGACACCATTTAAAATGTCGGTTTTACTCTTTAAAATTCAAAATAAGACCAAGGTTATTCTATATCCATCAATAATATTTCAAAATTAACTTAGGGAATTTTTACAGGGAGTATGTAAAAACATTTATTTCAAATAAACATTTGAAATTCATCAAAAATTCATTTTTATATCATTCCCAAGTCAATACCTATTTGGAAAGAAAATACATCTTTAAAAATTATTTTTCACCCTTTGAAAAATAAACTATATTGAAATTGGAGAAACAGTATTTAAACCATTTAAAAAATCTTCATAGGCACTTCATAAATTATTATAACCTAAAAGCATTCCTTTTAAAAGTGAAAACATGTAATTTATAAAATAAACCCATTATACCAAGCTCAAATTTCATATAAGTGATCTAGAAACACTATAAGGATATCACATATATTCAAACTCTCAATAAAAAAATATTTATAAATCTCAAACATACTTTGAATTCTAAAATGAAAAAATTATATAAAAATACCTACTTGGAAGAAGTAGAAACCCATCTGAAACAAGATGGAATGTGTCACCTTATATAGTGAGCATCTAAATAAGGATGGAGATGATATTTATAAAACTGAAACACTATAAAACCCAAAAAATATATCTACCTTAAAACCAAAATCATTAAATAGGACCTTTAGGGTTTATAGGATAAACCAAAACCAAGAGAAAAAATGTATAAATTAACCATGAAGAGAAATAGAGGAGATTTTACTTGAAAAGAACATGAAAAATACAAGGTATGTGACAATAATAGAAGGAGGAGAAGGAAGGGATTTCCCATTGGTCTCCATAGGGTCATCCAAATGGATAGGGAGGGAGGAGAGGTTCCAAAGGCTAAAAAATTAAAGATTAAATCTAGTAAAATAACTTTTTAAGTGATTTTGGGTAAGCTTCGTGGTTTGGGCGCATGATTTTCTAAACCATGTTCCAATACTATGGGAACACCCCTACACACAAAACATGCTACACAGTTCCCTATAAATCCCCATATGGTTTTAAAAACTATACGGTTACTATGAAAAATTACACTATCTCCATGACAACACCCATTGTATCATTTTTTCATAGCAACTACTGCCAACGAGCCCATACCCGAGTGGTAAGGTCTCCTGCTTGGCATCCATAAGACCCAGGTTCAAAACCGGGTTGAGGCGAATTTCTGGGGTATTATAGAAATACTGTAGCAGTACTGTAGCAGCCAGAACTATTCACCTGATTTGGGCCTTCAGGCTATCAGTTTGGGCCTATGGGTCTCAAGGGCCATCGGGACATCAAATTTCTTCGGGCCACAGGGCCATCAGGTCACAGAGACCATGGAGTAGCCCATTTTACATAGAGAAGGCCCCAGAAGAGTATCAGAGAAACAAGAGCAGTCACCAGAAGCAAAGCTAGCCAGATTGAAAGAATGAGAGGGTATGGCAACCTCCATCGGGACCAGACACTGTGCATCTTTGTATAGGGAAATTTTAGTCATTCAGCAATGTAAGGTGGGTATCTTGGTGATCAATGATGTAGAATCTAGGGAGGACAGTTCTTGTGGGTTGGGCCTACGGGCCATGTTTGGGCATGGTATGCCTCTGGGCCTTCAGGTCATGTATTGAAGGTTATGTCGGGCCTTGTGCCTTAGTCCTATGGGTCATGTATGGGTTCCCCTTCAACCCTTAAAAGTGGTATTATCCATAATAAAATAAAAATAAAAATAAGGCCTTCAGTTCATTCGGGCATAGTAACTACTAACTATATGGGAAAACTGTGGACCATCCAAAAAAACTTCAAAACTCCAAATTTTAAGCCTAAATATTACCTATGTTATACCCTGATATTTAATGATATATTTATCTAAATTTTATTCTTTGATATCTTGACCTACACACAATTTAGAGTTTAAATAAACCGTGATATACTATTAAAATATTATTTTTTTAATGTGAAAGTTATCCTCTAGCCTTTAAATTGGAAGGTATTAATAGAAATAACCACATTATAATATATATATATATATGTCTAACTAAATAAAAATTCATTGATTAATTCTTACGAAATAATCATTCAATTTTTAGTAAATTTGTTTTATTCTTAAAAAATACATTTCCTTTAAATGATTTGTATTTCCTTTTGTTATAAAATATTATATCTAATTTTAGCTGCTTTTGGAAAATTTATTTGATAAATTAACTTTAATTTTAAAATAATTTTATCAAAATTATATTAGGGTGAAATTTTTTTATTTTTCTGAAAATGTTTATTTTCCATTAAAGAGTGAAAAATACTTATTTTTATTGAAAAATTTATTTTTGATCCAAGCATGTAAAAAGTTTCATATTTTTTTAAAATTGTTACAGTGTAAAATTATTTATATTATATTATTAATAACATAATTAATTTCATTGTAATCAATTTTATTTTTTAATTTCGTATAAAAACATTTATATATATAAAAAGGAATTTTTCTAAAAAACTTTTATCATTGGGTTTTGTGTTTTTATCTTAAATTAATTTATTCCACTTCTAGATATTGAATATTGAAAAATGGATTCCATATTTTTATTAAATAGGATAAAATTTGTTAAATATTTCCTTTTTATTTTGGTCAACATGAATAGTGACCATATTAAACTTTTGTCACCCTAGTAAGGGTAAAACGGGTAAAATAGGCTTAAAACATTGGGATAAGGATTTAAAATTTATATAACACTTTATTTTATACTATTTTATGATTGGAGTTCAAAAATTTCCATCTAATTCTCGTATATATAGTCAATTTTTGGCATTTTTCATTGATTATGACCTTCATATTGATTAAAGAAAAGAATAAATACAAAATATCACTCTCTTGACTTTAATATCTTTAAAAAATTTACATCAGGATAAAAGGACTATAAATTCGATTCCAAATGATTAATTGAAATATAAATTGACTAATTTTATCATACTAATTTATTTTAAATGTTTAGTAATTTAATAGTTACCTTAAATTCCTACACAATGCTAATGTTGTATTTATTCAATTAATTAATAAATAATATAAATGATTTAAAAAATATTATAAGTGATATAATTTAACTGAATTTTTTTTGTGACATATTATATATTTTTAAAAATATTATATTCAAATTTAATCTTTGTTTTGGTTTCTTTAAAGTTAAATTAAATGAATAGTTCCAAAATTGACATTAATTATTTTTATAATGAATAATATATTATTAAATGATTTAAAATTTATAAAAATATTATCTTCATCCAATTGAATGAAATATGGTTGAAAATATAAATCATAGTCCATTTATGAGCCATTTTTCATTTATGGTATCATTCTTAGCCCTTTAATATTGAAATAGTTGTTTCCACAGTTAAGGTCTAAAACGGTTAATAAAGGGGTTAATAAAAAAGATAAGGATTATAATGACACAAAACCTATAAAAATTTATTTGGATGATGTTATTATTATGATAGACTCTTGTTTTTTAATTCATGGTCATTTTGAATAATTTTTCTTGATAATGAATTTATTATATTTTAATATTTTGGGAAATTCCAAGTGTGTCGTCTCCCTCCCTTATAAAAAGAACACCCCACTTTTCTCTTCTTTACACAATTTTGAAGATTATAGCTCAACCAAACCCTACCAAAATACCTTCTAAACTTACCTAAAAAATTGTATTTGTGATGGTATTCTCAAAAGACCATCCCTAGGATCCTTAAGATGAGATCTAAAGGATTTATTTCAAAGAATAGGTAATTGTCTTAACCGATCAATTTCTTTTTACTTCTTCTTTTACCTCCTCTAAATCAGTGGTATTTATCATAAAATAATAAATTCAGTATCATAAATTTATTTAAATGTTATTATGATTATTAAACCATGATTATCCACCCACTTTCCCATCAAATATATAGTTAAAGTATTGCTCATGCATACGTATGGCTTATCATCTCCACATAGCGACACAATTAATTTTTCACAACCAAGTTTTATGTATGGGTATTATGATAGGTTTAATGTTTATTTATTATATTTATAACATAATTATTCTTCTTTAAGGATAATATCATATATACCTTCTTTACATACAATATTTTGGAAGATGATAACTTCGCTCATCCGTACGTGTGGACTACCACCTCCACGAGGATCGACATTATCTGCCTATTAAGCCCAAAGATAAAGGAAAGTATCATGTGATAACTATTTATGATGTGGATTATGATAAAAAAGTAGTGAAAGGTACATTTACCATCTGCTATATAACTTCTAATTTCTTATTTGATTCTATATAAACCCACTCTTTTATATCTAAGGAATTTTCTAAGGGTATCATAGTACCACCAAAACAATTGGATACTATTTTAGAAATGAAAAGTCTTAATGGTACAATGGTAACATATAAAGTCTATTATTATTCTCTTATTTAATTTTTTGATAATGTGTTTCTATAAAATCTCACTATTCTCCATCTATTTGAATTCGATGTTATTTTGGTCATGGATTGGCTTTCTTTACATAAATCCCACATCAATTTCTGAGAAAGGGAAGTCATGTTTTATATTCTAAAACAACCTATGATAATTTATCAGTGAGATGATATATATAAACTTAAAATGTTAATTTAATCCATTTTATGTATCTTGATTCATATTTAAAAGGGGTGTTTATATTATATAGTTGGTGAGAAACTCAACATCATAGATATGCCTATTGTACATGAGTTTGTTGATGTGTTTCTAGAAGAGTTTCATAGTCTTCCATTGAATCATGAAGTTTATTTCTCAATAAAACTCATACCTAGTTCTACACATATTTCAAAAAATCATATAGAATTTCCCTAATTGATTAGTATTAATTGAAGAAGAAACTCCAGGAGAATCTTGGTAAGGGATTCATTCACCCATGTGCAACACGTTAGGGTGAACCCGTTCTTTTTCTTAAGAAGAAATATAGATAAATATGACTCTATATTGATTATCAGGAACTCAATAAGATCAAAATAAAGAATAAGTGTCATATTCCTCATATTGATCGCTTTTTTGATCAACTACATATAGCTCAATACATTTCCAAGATTGATCTTCATTCTAGATATCATCTATTGAGGGTAAATAAGGAAGATATACTAAAGATAACTTTCCATCCAAGATATGGAAACTAAGAATATATGGTGATTCCATTTTGTATTAATAATTCCACTATTATATTCATGGATTTAATTAATAGAGTATTTATATATTACCTTGATCAGTTTGTGTTAATATTTATAGATGACATTATTATATATTCAAAGAAAAAGGAAGAGAATGAAGATCACTTAAGGATTGTATTATAGACACTAAGGAAGTAGAATATGTTTGAAAAATTTACAAAGGGTGAATTTTTTATACAAAAAGTTTCATTTTTTGGTTATATAATCTCAAGAGAGGGTATATCAGTGGATCCATAAAAGACAAAAGTTATTAAACATTGTTCCATACCAACTACTATGATTGAGATCCATGGTTTTCTTGGTTTAGCTGGATATTATTGACACTTTGTTGGTAATTTCTCTCAAATGTATAATACACTCACCAAGTTAACTCTAAAGAGATCTAATTTCCTTTTGATATATGAATGTGAGGAAAATATCAAGGAACTAAAGGGAAGTTTATTCAGCAGACATGTTCTTACATTACTTTCTCGTGGAGAAGGTTTTTTTATCTATAATGATGCATCGAAGATGGTACTAGGATGATTTCTCATGCATAATGATATGGTGATATATTATGCCTCATGAAAATTGATGTTTTGTGAGAAAATTTACCCAAATCATGATTTGGATTAAAATACTATAATTTTTGAATTAAAGATATGTATGAATTATCTTTATGAAGAAAGGTGTGATACATATACTGATCATAAAATATTAAAGTACATATTCTCTCAAAAAGGGATGAATATGCACTAGAGAAGATGGTTGGATTTGATTAAATATTGTGACTTATTAATAAATTACTTCCCTAGTAAAGATAACAATGTGGCATATTCTCTAATTCGAAAGGATTATATTAGCTTATCTATGATGAGGATAACAAAAGATCCAATATTTCTAGATTTAAAAAGTATGGATCGATAAATTTTTAAGTAAGGGGAGAAATATTATATTTCCCAAAAAAATTATTCACCATATATCCATGTGATGATTAAATAGTCATGGAAAGAAGTTTTAGAACTACAGAAGAATTTCAGAAATGTTCCTAAGTTTAACCTTGATTTTGATGGAATGATAAGGTTCAGAAACCATTCATATGTTTCTTACATACCATATTTGAATAAATAGATGTTGTATGAGGCTCTTATTTCATCATTCTCTATTCATATAGTAATTATGAAGATATATAAAGATCTGAAATAATATTTCTAGTGATACTGCATGAAGATAGATATTATAGATTATGTATCTTAGTGATTGGTATGTTAGAAATTTGAGGCTAAGAGATAAAAGTATAAGTGGATTTTATAACTATTTCCCATACTAGAATGGAATTGATAAAACATCACCATGTATTTTTTCATTAGACTCCCCAAAAACATCTAAAGGCCATAATGTTATTTGGGTTATACTAGATCAACTTAAAAAATTTTCACACATTATTACTATTAGAGAAGATTTTTATCTTGATCAGATTTTTATAATATACAATAAGGAAGTGGTAAGGTTTCATGTAGTTCCACGTTATATTATATTTGGTTGGGATCCAAGGTTTACTATGAAGTTTTTGAGAATTCTTCAGTAGGATCTGGATACAAAGTTAAGTTTTATCACTACTTATCATCCTCATATAGATTTTTAGTATGAGAGAGCCATTCAAACCCTTGAGGATATGTTGAGATCTTTTCATTTATATTTCAAAGGTGTTTGGTATGAACACCTTCCTTTATTCATGTTTTCTTACAACAATGACTTTCACTTGAGCATTCATATGGCTTGTTATGAATCCCCCTGGAAATAAGTATAGAACTCCAACATTCTAGGATGAAGTTAGAGAAATAAAGTTATTGGGACCTGATCTAGCTGAGTAAATGGTAGATAAAGTTATATCTATTCAATAGAACATCAAGGTAGATCAAATTCGATAGAAAATCTATACTGATAATCATCTGTGAGATCTGGAGTTCAAAGTTGGTGAGACGGTGTTTCTATGAATTTATTCATGGAATTAGGTTATGAGATTGAAAAATAAAAGAAATATAATCCCTGCATATATTTTCCCATTTGATATTATTGATAGAGTAGGGATGTCATCTTATCACTTGGTGCTTCCACCGAACCTATCTCAATTTCACAATGTGTTTCATGTATCTTTCCTGAGTAAGTACGTACTTGATCCTTCACATATACTAAAATTAGAGTTCATACCACTATAGTATGATCTTTCCTATAAATAAAAATTGGTGGAAATCTTGGATAATAGAGATAAAGTTCTATAGAATAATATTACTCATTGGTTAATGTTCTAAGAATAAATCAAAATTTTGAAGAAGTTACTTGGGAACCTAAGGATGCAATGAAACAAAAATATCCTCATTTTTTGTATCAGGGTTTCAAAATTTTAAGGGAGAAATTAATTTTAAGGGGGATATAATGTAACACTCTTATATTTTATGATATATTTCTCTAAAAAAAATCTTTGATAGCTTATGTTACATGCAACACTAAGTTTAAACAAACCATGATATACTATTAAAATATTATTATTTAATGTGATAGTTATATTATAGATTTTAAATTGGAGGATATGAATAGGAATAACTATATTATGAAATATATATTTATAGGTCATACAAAATTTAAATTTATTAATTAATTCTTAGGAAATAATCAATCTATTTTTAGTAGTTATATTATACTTAAAAAATACATTTCCTTTAAAAATGTTTTTTATTTATTTTTTTGATAAAATATTATATTTAATTTTTTCTAATTTTAGAAAATTTATGTGATGAAATTTACTTAATTTTTTAAATAATCATATCAAAATTATCTTAGGGTGAAATTTTGGGATTTTTCTGAAAAGATTGATTTTCAAGTAAATAGTGAAAACAACTGATTTTTATTGAAAACTATATTCTTGATTCAAGCGTGTAAAATGTTACATATTATTTTAAGATAATTAAAAAGTAAAATTATTTGTATTTTATTATTAATAATATAATTAAGTTAATTAGAACCAATTTTATTTTTAAATTTGGTATAAAAATATTTTTATACTTAAAAAGGCCTTTTTTATGAAAAAATGTTTATCATTGTGTTTTGAGTTTTTATATTAAATAAATTTTTTCCACTTAAAGAGAGTGAATATTGAAAAATGGATTCCATATTTGGAATAAATAGGTTCAAATTTTTAAAATAGATCCATTTTTTTGTTCAATATGAATAGTAACCATAGTAAATTTTTACCACCCCGGTAAGAGCAAAACTGGTAAAATAGGGTTAAAAAATTTGGATAAGGATTTAAAATTTATCCAATACTTGATTTTATCCCATTTTATGAGTTTATTTAATCTATTAACATATAATTCTCTAATATATGGTCACTTGGTGCCATATTTATTTGATTGTGTCCTTTATATTAATTTAAGAAAAGAATAATTACAAAAATGTTACTCTCTTGACTTTAATATCTATAAAATTTTTATATAAGTATAAAAGAAGGATAAGTTAAGTTTTAAATGTTTATGTGAAATATAAATAAATTTTTTATCATAATAATTTATTTATAATTTTTAGTAATAGAATAATTACCTTAAATGATTATACAATGCCAATGCTTTATTTATTCAATTAATAGAAAAATAAAATAAATTAATGTTAAAATATTAAAATTAGTAAAACATAATTGAATATTTTTTTTCCAAAAAAATTAGATAAATATGATATATTATATATTCTTGAAAATATTATATTTGAATCCCATATTTTTCTTGGTTTTGTTAAAGTCAAATTAAATGAATAGTTCCAAAATTAACATCAATGATATTTTATAATAAATAATATTTTATTAAATGATTTAAAATTCATAAAAATATTATCTTAATCTAATTTAATGTAATATGGTTTAATAAATCAACCATGGTCAATTTACAAGCCATTTTTTCATTTATGGTAACATTCTTAAACATTTAAGATTGAAATAGTTGTTACCTTGGTTTAGGTGAAAATGGTTAATAAAGGAGTTAATAAAAAATATAAGGTTTATAATGACACCAAAATCTATATAAATTTATTTTTTGGGTTTTATTTATACCCTAGATTATTTTTATTCAAATTAATGGTCATTTTTAAGCATTTTTATTGAGAATAACTTTATTATTTTTTAATCTTTTAAGAAATTCCATGTGTGTCCTCTCTCTCCCTTATAAAAGGACACCACTCATTTCTCTTTTCTACACCACTTTGATCATTTTACCTCTAATAAACCCCGAAAAATACATTCTAAAATTAAATAGAAACATTATATATTTTCTAGTGTTCTCAAAAGGCCAACCCTAGAATCCTTAATGGGAGATCTAAAGGAGTTCTTTCAAAGAATAGATAATCACCTCAACCAATCACTTTCTTTTTTACTTTGTATTTTACCTCCTATAAATCTATAGTATTTAGAATAAAATAATAAATTAATAATCATAAATATATTTATATGTTATTATAATTGTTAAACCACCAATATCCACCCATCAAATAAGAAGTAAAATTATCGCTTGTGCGTACATGCATCTTACTATCTCCATGTAGCGATACAATTCATTTTTCATCACCATATTTTACGGATGGGTATTATGATAGTTTTAATGTTTATGTATGAAATTTATAACATAATTATTAATTTTTAATGATAATATCATATCTAAATTATTACATTTCAATCTGTTGGAAAATAATAACCTTTCTCGTGTGTACGTGTGGACTACCACCTCCACAAAGCGATGAAATTCATTTTTTATTTTCACTTTAAATGGATGGTAATAATGAGTAATTTTAAAATTTATATTATATAATAATTATTCTTTAAATTTGAATTATTATTTACATTTATTTCATTCCACCCATTAAAAAGTGGAAACAACATTCACTTGTACGTACGATCTACCGTCTCTATAAACAGTGTAATTCATTTTTATATCTCTTCTTTTATAGATGAATCTAAATATATATTTATATATTGAATATATATTAAATTTATTTCATGACTAAAATTATATATATAATGAAATTGTGAACAAATTATAAGTACCAAAACAACTAAAACAAAACATAAATGAAAAATAAAGCAGTTATTGCCCAGAACAGTGATTTTAATAAATAATTTCTAATAAAATAGTGATAAAAGGTTATAAGAAAATAATATATGGTATTATATATATTATTATTATTATATAATATATTTATAATAAATATATATTTTTATATAGTATTTTTTAACATGTTTTATGGAGTTTGGACCTAAGGTAGGGGTTTTATGTTACAATCTCATTGTTTATTAATATTGATTATTATTAAGTTAAATTAATGAAATATTATGGTATATCTCTAAATAATCCATTGAATTTTATTATACTCTGGTTATTTTTATAAATTTCATTTTTTTCCCTTTAATTTTCCTCTCTTTTAGAACTCAATATACCAAAATAATGTTTTTAAGGAAAACCGGCTTTATCTCTATATTCAGTCAAACAAAATTTCTCCTACATGTATATGTATTCTAAAAATGTTTTCAAGAATATTTTTAATATTATATAATTATTTTTTAAAATAATTTTTATCCTTTTTTTACTTTTTGGAAAACAATTTATAAATAATCATCTTGTTGTTTTCCGAATGAGGTACTTTTGAATTCTTACTGAAAATATACAATCAATCATTGTTTTAATGTATACAATGAGAATGGAATTTCTTATTATCATGATAATTCAATGATTTGAAGATACGTTTACAATTTTCCATGGCTATTTTCAAAGAAAATATTTTCTTTAATATTTGGGAAAATTTTATATTTTAAATAATTGATTTCAAAGTGAAAAGGGTATTTTTCTCAAGAAATGTTCCTAACGATATTTTAAAAGAATTTTACATCTAAGAAGACATCCTATGATGTTTATTAATCATTATTAGGGATATGATCCAATGATACCATCCTTATTATTTCTCTATATGTTTTATGATTATGATGATAAGATGTTTATTAAATATGTTGCTTTCCATGGGCTATGTTAAAATGAGTTGATGAAATATTTATAAAACTCGTTTCTTTTCCATGGGTTATGAAATAATGAAATGTTTATGAAACATTTTTATTTTTAAAGTTTTATGATATGATGAATGTTTTATGATCTTTTGGCACACATATTTATGGTTTTCATTATGTGATGGGTGAGACCAATATTATATATCCCTCCAATGCATTGGGTAAATATAGATATCTCATGAGCTAAATAGGATGGAATGAGGAGTGAACCTAGTTCAGTAAGGGACTCTATCCACTATGAGTGTATTGGTTCCCTATAAATGGAACCAAAATTTGGTCTCACCCAAATTTAACCAAGTTTTAGGGTTAAAGTGGTCTCTTATAGTGTATCTTGGGTTTTCTAATCCTTATATACCTAAGAAGGAACCTACATACACTTACATTATATGGATTGATTTTGGATATGAAGTAGACAAATATGGTTTTTTTAGATGGTTTAAATTAATAATATGATACCTAAGTGAATTCAATTTATGAGAAAGGATTTATCCTAGGTCATTATAAGGGATGGATGGGATGAAATTACTTTTTAACAATTTCAGTTTCTTATACTCAAGAGTGATTCATTTAAATAGACCAAAACAAATTCATCACTTATTGGTTTAATAACAACAAAAACCTAGTGATAATAACCCATACACTTGGAGTGTCATTTTTTTAACACTATAAGTTAAAGGTTCTTATTACTACATGAAGTATGTGGCTATAAAATTCAATAAGGATGAAGAAGTATTAAGATCATAAAATGAAATTCTAAATTAAAAGAAGAGACTAAACATTAAAATATTGAGAAATAACATACTATACAGACCCTTGATACTCCATTGGATCATCCCATATAATTTTACCCCTCCATTGATGATATTATTTCAATGGAAGAGGAAACTAGACTCATGAGGTAAGAATCGAAGAAATTAAAAATAATGAAATAATGATCACTCCACCATTATGTGAAGAATTTCACAAGGTTTGGTGTTAATAAGTTCACACCATGATGAAAAGGTATCAATGTGATATTATTATGATCATAATAAGAGAATAAGAATAACTTTTATTAATAAACTAAGGTGAATTGAACAACTTACATGAGAAAGAAATGTGATTACAAAGAAAAGGCGGCATCATAACATTACAATGAAAAAAACACCATCCATGCTTAACTACTTCACCACCACAACCTCAAAAATGAATTTCAATAGTATTTGGTAGATCCAAAAACATTACAAGTATCCCCGATTAATTTTGGTAGGCCTGGGTGGGTGGAAATTTAATGGACAGAAGACTTTCCCACCCTTGACCTGAAATGGCAGCAGGCTTGCATCCACCAAACAGAGGCATTGGAATAACTTTCTAGATGGATGAATTTGGGTGGTCCTTAGAATAATAAAATGAATCCCATAATATTCCTTATATGACCATAAAATTTCATCCCAATTAAATTTTTTAGTTTTTGAGATATGATTAAAATGGTGGAATGTTTTTCTAGGCCGCAGAATCTAGTCTATAATTTCATCTTCAACTTGGGCCGCCTAAAAATCACCTTAAAACTCATAATTATCTCTTATAAATATTTTATGAAATGTTTATAATCATTTAATATATATACAGACCAAATATTATTATCATTCGTCCTGGATCTTGGCCTCTAATGTAATTTTATTGGGATTTTTTCTAGTTTACTTCACCCAAAATGTTCTTGGTTCAAAGCCCACTTTGGTGGTCTTCCAATGGGAATATCCAAGTGATCCAAAAGCATCAATTGTTCCTTATATAACGGGATACCTAAAAATAAAATAAATACTATTTGTTTATGATGTGTTCAAAAATTTACCATGTAATATTTCACTTTAAGAAGGAATTACAATCATAATGTGAAATAATGTTCAATTTGTAAAATGCACTAAAAATGGTGTTTATGAATAATGAAGTACATGAAAATTATATATATTAAAAATTAATATTATCCTATTTTAGTGGATAATCAGTCACCTACCATGAGGAATTATATATCTCATTCATTAAATTTCATTAACATTACACACCTTGGTGTCCAAGTGACATAGATCACACCATAAGAATCAAGGTCTCGATCATCGATGGTCAATGAAATAAATTCAGTGCAGAAGGTTCCATCATGGCCCTTGGAACTTTGTTTAGTACCATACATTTCATTTAAATTAAAAAAATTAATTAAAAATGGTTGATTTCCCTTAGTGTAAATATTACACATAGCATTCCATATACATAAATAAAATCAAATACTAGAGGGGAATTTATGAGGGACCACCTACCACAATTGAAGTTATTTATTTTTTATTATCGAGACCAATTACTCTTTATTGATATTTTCCTAGTCCAAAAAACATTGTTGGTCCTTATGAGGACCTAACCCATGCTAAGAATCATAAAACAATTAATTATAACCATTTAAAACTAATTAATCAATTTAATTTAAATAGTCACAAATTCCTAAAACTCATCCGTTGACCTCATCCCATAGAAACTATAAGTGAAAAGGTGTGTTCCACTCCTGATTCACCCCAATGCCTAAGAAACATAAAATCCCCAATTATAAATTCTGATTAAATTTCTTATTTTACATAAAATTGTAAAAAAACTAGATAAATTTACAAAACAATATAATTCAATTGAAATAGTGTGCATATATTATCTTAGGTCCTCCTATGTACAAGCCAGGAACAAGACCTATCCAAATCTATTGATTCCACCATGCTTCGGTAGAATCAGAACCAAAACCCTAAACTGGAAAAACTAAATCAAGGGAAAATCGAGAGTAACCAAGAATGGTGAGAATAATAAGAGGAACTTTACCTATGATGTCATGAAATTAACACCCAAATCACCCTAGATCATGGGGTAAGGAGGAGTGGGGGATTCATTGGCTGAATAATCCCCATACACACCTATCGAATCCAAAATAATGGGTGATAATAAATCTTTTCAAAACAAAAAACACTATTATACCCCCTTCACAATGTGAACAAGCAATTTACACTATAAACCACTTAGGTAGGGGGTTTCCCCTATTCCCCTGAAAACTCATGGTGTGAGCATCATGCTCACACTATGAAAGGTTGATACTATTATTTTTTAGTATCCTTGGACACCCATTCCTCCTCTAATTCTCTCTAAAACACTCATTATGTCCATAAACCTTAAACCATGTCCAATAACACAATTTATGGACATTCAATCTCTTAGAACCTTTTATTGAATCCCATTTCTCAAAATGAACCATCCCAAAAATAAAAAACCAAATTCCCCAAGAGTTTCACAACCTAAAAGGGTGCAGGGTTTTACAACATCTCTACCATAGAACTTCTCATCCCCAATAATTCTTATCAACAACTCAATAAAAAATCATCCCAACCCACTTGGAAGCCAACTCATGATCAACTCATCATGTTCTATCCTTGAAAGTTGAATGATCTCCCATTGCAAAACTCCAATTTGAGTTGCATTATCCATCAAAAGTTGATCCACCACTCTCTTACATCCTTAAAACACCATGATAGCTCCCACCCATACCCATATACCCTGATAAATCTTAGTTACATTAAAAAATCATCATATTTCAGTGTTCCCTACCATAAGAATCTACTAACAAAGGCCAATTCTGAACAATGGATCTCCCCACCATTAGAGTTTCCTAAAAAACACATCATTAGTTATAAAATGAAATGATCAATGTTGTTTCCATATCACCTCACTGAAATACTTATGAAAACACCATTTAAAATATTGTATTTCTATTTATTACAAAATATATGTTTCACAGGAGAGGATGAGGAAAGAATGATCATTTCAAAGAAAATATTTTACAAAACGACTCAAAAACCCACTTAAGGGTCTACACTCATGAAGGTAAAAACATTTTTGAATAATGTAATCTCATGAAACTCACCAAACACATAGATCTTGTGTTAGTAACCTTAGTGTATCATATGTTCAGTTCATAGAAGTTACTCAGCCGCACAGAGATTGATTCGGTAACCTCCATGTGGCATATGTCAGTTTGTAGAACCCCCTTCTATCATGAACATCATAATATTTAATAAAAGCCCCTTTCTTCCATAAAATCAATGCCCCCACCCTTTATTGGCCTATAAATAACTCCCCATATCTGAATTTTGAGAGGACACAATCTTTTTAATTCCATCCAAATGTCTAAATTGACATAATTCGGACCCTCACAAACCAAAGAGAGGATTTATTTCCCAAGGTATATATATTTCATAAAATAGTATCCCATGGGTTTTTGAGAACATAAACCCATGGTCGATAAGCCTTTTATAAAGGCTTGTGGCCTTTTCATAAGAATAAATCCCTTTGTTTCTCTTTGGTTTTCATAAGATAAGTATCCTTCACAAAACCAACCCAATGGGAGACAAGACTTCACTCCAGGGTAGGGGTCACACTATTTTGTGAAACATGAAATTTTTTGAGACCACTATCCTTCTAAAATCCCTCAATATTCTTAAAACCCCAACTTTTGAGAAACCCATACACCAAGCCTCTTCGTGATGCATCCTTTCAACCAACACCCTTTCAAAAAAAATTAGTTCTCAGGGCCCCTATACCCATCCAGAACCGGTTCAAATTCACCCCAATCCCAATGTGACCGGTACCACAAACCCTCATGTCCTCCCTTTGTGTTTCAAAAATGGCCTATACCATTACCTTTCCTATTTCTCCTAAGAATAGGCACCCTAATTCCTCTTAATCCTTAGAATAGGAATCCTAACATTAGGACCCCTAATTTCCACTCCTCTATGATAATTTTTATGTCATTCCTCACCTAGAGGTGCATGATCATTAGGCACGTAAGACTCAATGATAGAATCATAAAGGTAAACTACCTAACATTCTTAGTAGATAGGCCTTTTGCCTAATATTCCTATCCCACTTCGAAATGGTCTACATGGGTGTTGGCCCCACTAATATATAAGTTGCATGATGTGAAATAGTATAGCCCAACATCCTAGTCATTTGATGTTAAACTTTATAATAATTTCCTCATCACATGACATAAAACTATTACCTTATTCTGTATGTTGAACACAGGATAACCCATGAATGACTGGAATGGGATTTCCCCACACCTCTTATCCTGTGTGATGAATACAGGATTCCCCATGTATGATCATCATGGGATTCCACCTTCTCCCCCCACCATGGGATGATCCTCCTACTTCTATCATCTTCCATGAATAAGTCTCGCACCATCACTTGTTGATGCTCCTTCTATGACACGAGTGTCCTTAACTCATGATGTTAAACCACATCGACTGGTCATATCATGTGACCTTAAAATATGACATCAAACTACATGGTTTTTTATCCCTATATACCGATAGAGTATGTTGGAAACCTCTTTGAGGTTCAATACCGACATCTCAAAAAACATGGGGTACCTCCATGAGTTTCAATCCCAACACATCTATCATTACCCTTTAATTCCAAAGTGAGATCATCTCTCCCTAGGGTGATTCACTTTCTATCGTCACCAAAAGACTCCCAAGTGTGATCATATCCCCATATGGGGTATACTTTATCTCATCACCACAAAATCCAAAGTGAAATCATATTCCCCCCATGGGTACACACTCAACCAAACCCTCAAGGTGTGATAATCTTCCCCATGGGAACAAACTAGAACACACTAACCAATATGTACCTACAAGACATTAAACATATGACCTACCTATCCCTATAGGACATTAAATATGTGACCTGTCTGTCCCAACAAGACATTAAACCTATGACCTACATGTCCCCACAAGACATTAAATTAGTGAACTACTTGTCCCCACAAGACATTAAGCGTATAACCTAACTATCCCCACAATATGATAAAATTGTAACCTACCTATACCCACAAGATGTTAAACATGTGACCTACCTATCCCCACAAGACTTTAAACCTATGACCCACCTGTCCCCACAAGACGTTAAAACTATGGCCGACCCAAAATATTTACCCCATAAAATAAACATGGAATTCCTGGGGTAAAAATCCTCATATGCCTTATTCCCCTAGCATAAATTACCATATGGATGACTATGTTAGTGACGCAATCCCACAAAACTATATTCCTACCATGTCAACCACCACGTCTTTATATATTGGGTTCCCATTCCCCATCTTAGCCTCTGATCTCATTCATAATAGGGTGATCAACACCCTTATTTTTTGGTAGAAACAAGAAGGGGTCATTATCACTAGGGATATGACCCTCTAGGATCATAAAGAATCATCTCCTCAATCACACTTTTTCCCACAAGGTCTGTTCAAGGGAAACCACCCCCGTTCTAAAGGTAAAATTAATTATAAGCATCTCCTTAGAATATTTTGATATCCCACTCCACTATGTCGATGATTTAGGGGATTTTTGATCTGTATCCATCATAGAGTCTACTTGGGAGCTTCCCAGGTGGGCTCCTACCTAACCACATCAAATCCAATAACAACTGATCCCATAGTAAAATTAGTGGGTTAATCTCATCCCCGCTCCACTAACCCCAGTCCAAAAATAATGTCATTGACATTGAGGGTAGTCCCAGAACATTTATTGGTAAGGAAATATTATAAATCTTCATTGGTCCTTGCCACTATCAGTGTATCTCATCACATATCCCATCACACTCTAGAAATTACTTAGTGGGAGTCAATATTTTACCGCTTTGGATTAAGACCCCAATCACTTCTCAGGTGGGCCGAGTTGACTCTCTTAATCATCAACATTGTCGACAACCATTATGGGTCATCCTATAATAAGGAACTTCACTAAAGAGGTCCTCCTCGCACTACCACCAACTATCATGGAGTTCCTCCCCATTCCAAAGATATACCCTTCTCTGAAGATCCTTCCTAGGGAAGGAGGTCGAACAACCACTACAAGGGAGTGACTGTGGTGCAGGTCACCACACACATAAAGGAATCCAAAGATACACTCAAAGACTCATGAATGGGTAAGTCCTTAACCATTATAGTAGGGACTCAAGGAAGAATAATATCACATTTGACCTCTTAGACTCTGAGATGACTGATTAATTGATGACGGAACCTTGACTCCCACTACCAGATCTAGGAGTATAATCCCATCAACCGAGGATTACAATCCCTAAATATAATGTTGATAAGATCCCAAAATCCCTCTACATGTACCTATAGGTTGAGGATGTTATTTCCAAATTCTAGGGACTCATAGTGCAACTATCTCCATCACCATTAGTTTTCATCCTCTATACCTCCACACTGGATGTTGGAGAGACTTTTGGATCTTGTTTTATTCCCTAAAATGATGGTGGTGACTCTAGTGATCACCAAAGATATTTGTCACTCTCACACATGAGGAGATACTAAACACACCATCCTATAAGGATATGATCTTGAAGTTGGATCCACCTCTGAGATACATTTCAGAATGTAGTAGACATTTGGTCTACACAGCACCCCCTCTCCTGGTAAACCAATAGAAAAGTAGATCTACATCAATGCCACCTTTAGTCTTATAGAATATTACAATTTGGGATTGGTATAACTATGAGTAGGATCACGCTCCTAGTAATGAACAAAAGGAATTGTGGAGACTCCTATCATTAACCAGCTATCAATTACATTTTGGCCACCTACGACTCTAAAACTTTCCACCCTAGAGTCCATCACTGAGGACCAAGAAACTTTTGTATGCCAAATTATTTGGGTAATATTCAACCACCTTTGGGACCATCATATGACCTAATTAGGAATCTATTATCACCTCTATATCATTCACCAATAGTGTAAGAGGTTTGAGATCATATCTCTTTGAGTATCTCATCACCCTAAATCATATGGTTATCACCATACTCTCTAGTGGACCAATTTCAAGAGACTTACTATAATCCAATGATTCATGGTAGAGTTAGATCAATATGTTTAGATTATATGGTGTGGGAAATATGTTATAACATCCCACCTTTTTATAACATAAACATTCATTTCATTACACAAAACTGAGGATCTTTAAGGTTTAGTGTCTTGGAAACCAGGAACATAAAACATGAAAACATAAAACATTCTTCTTAAACACTTGAAAGGCTTCTCCTCATGTTCATCCTAGGTTAATTACTGCATCTCATAACCTGGGGACATACATCAAAAGAAAGGGTGAGCAGAAGTCCCAGTAAGGGAAACAAGAGAAACATTTTACATGTGAACTTGAGATACTTCAATAAGGTCATGAAAAAAACTTTAAGGCATGAGAAATAAATCATGAGATATATCATAATAAAAATAACATTTTTCATAACTTTAAGATGTGGCTACATCATTTAACATAGACAATCATGAACATATCACCAAGGTCCATCCCCAAGGTGTCATTTGAAAATTACCAAGGTGATTCACCAAGGTATCGTGAAAATTGTAATCTCTAGTGGTTACATCATTACCCAATGCATTGGAGCGCTATCAGGGAGCACCCTTAAATTTGACTTTATTATCATGTGATCCACATATATCATCATCAAACATTTCATAAATAACCCATATAGCATAAAATAAATGGGTTTCATTTCATAATCATAACGTTTTAAAAACTGCTTTAAAGACATGATCTTTACGTCACTTTATACCCATGGAAAGGGAAAGAGGGTCTCATGTATGTAAATCCCAGAATTTAAAATAGAAAATTTTGATATATATGTGAATACCATTGTAGAAATAAGATCTTTGAGTATTCAATTTATAACATAAAATAATTTTGAGAAAATAGAGAGGCATTTTGAGACGAAAATTCTGCAGCATAACGGCTATGTTACAAAGTTTTAGAAAACATTGAAAAGAGAGGGGACATGGGTCACCCACTCATAAATGATCCATAAAACAGTAGGGGGACAGAATATAAGGGATTTAAGAACATGGTATTGAAATTTTAATGATATACCATATGAAATGAAAAACATGGAAGTGAGATAAAAATAAGATTTCTCTTATGAAAATTCAGCAGCCTAACGGCGTCACTTAAAATTCAACAAAATTGATTTGAAAAGATCAAATAGGATCTCTCATCATGTGAACATAAGAGTTCAGTATGATAGATATATAGATCATACCACAACATAAAAAAATGGAATTTGAAAGACTTGACATGAAAGTAGAACTTTGAAAAGAATGAGAAGGGTGAAAGAACCACTTAAAAATTCGGCAGCCTAACGGTGTCACTTAAGCTTCAAAAAAATGAATTGACAAGATCAAATAGGGTCTCTCATCATATTAACATAAGAGTTTATTATGATAGATATATATATCATACCCCAACATAATAAAAATTAACTTGAAAGACTTGATAAGAAAATAGAACTTGAAAATGAGAAGGGTGAAAGAATCCGTTACAAAAATTTCGGCAGCCTAACGGCGCCACTTAAACATTCATAAAATGAAATGATGAGAGTAAGAGGGGGTATCTCATCATATTAACATAAAAATTACAGTATAATGAATATAAAATAACATCCTCCAACATAAGAACATGGATCATAAAAGAAATGACATAAAAGAGATCACTTGAAAAGAAAGAGAGAGGTCAGATCCCTTACCTTAAAACGTAACTCTTAAAACTAAAAGGTTGGGACCTTGAGGGCTTGGGAGAACCTTGGGAGGACTCCTTGGGAGGTAAGGAGACCATAACTTCATTGAGGATGTTTTTTGAGTCGAAAATATGAGAGGAGGTCTTGGTATTTATAGGGAAAGTGAGGAGACAAGGCATTAATGGCCAAGGGACACCTCAAAAGTGGTTTTCTCAAAAGCATGGGCCCTCCCATGGTACTTCCCATAGAGTTAGGCCACATGGGGACACCCAAAAAATACTTCATCCTCTTTAGTCGACCATCCCTTAAAATATCTCATGAAATCATCATGACACAGTTATGATGTCATTAAACATACTGAAACCCTAAAACTATATTTTTACTATTCACTGAAAATTCAACTTTCTCAGAAAAATCCCAAAATTTCACATTAACCAAATATCAATGATATGATTTCAAAAATTAACTCTATTTTATAAAAATAACTTTCTAAATATTTTTAATTCATTTTTTAAATAAACACACTATTCACTGAAAATTCATTTTTTTCAGAAAAATCCCCAAAAATTACCTTAACATAATATCGATGCTCTGAGTTCAAAAATTAAATCCATTTTATAAAAATATTTTTATAAATATTTTTAATTTAATTTTTAATTAAAAAATACTATTCACCCAAAAAACTAATACTTGAATAATAATTTATGAAACTGTTATTTACCCATTTTATTGAATCTCATTACTTAATCTAGGTGTCTAAATTATATTAAAACTTTCTTTGAGTGAAATTACTAATCCATTTGGTCACATTACTAATCCTAAGCGTAAAATCACTATTCATAATTTACTATTCATCAAAAAACAATTTGATCTTATTAGACTCGAAATTCCGTACTGAACATAATTTTAGAAGACCATTTTTAAAAAATCATTACAAATTTTTATTTATTTAAGGTTTACATAAACATTTTTAAAATATCCTTTCTCTAAAATTCATCAAAAATATACATACTATATTTATCCGGACATTTGAAAATTCATAAACTTCATCATAAGAAGAAATCCCAATTTTTTATTTAAAACAAAGGATTACACAAGGCAGTTACGGTCTCCTTACATAGCCCCTTATCACACCAGCATAGGACCTAAGTGTAAGGTGTGCTAAGGTGAGAGAATCCGAGGGAGTCTCGGCCAACATCGCATGAGTAGTAACTTCTATTAGTTTGAACTTCTCGCGAAGGAGATCACGTTCTAGCTTCACACGATGAAGTTCATCTTGGTTTTGGTCCAGAGCAAAGCCCAGTGGTGCTACCTCCGTCCCAAGTTCTGTTAGATGGGCTTCGATCGGTCCAAGACTACTGGGTGAGGCCATTGAATCTTCTTTCTATATTAATTAACCAAGATTTCTTGTATTTAGAGACAATAATCAAAACTTTTAGTTTCCAGCGGTCATATTGACCAATGGTCAAATAAAAGCCAAAACCCAACAGTCTCATTTTTATTATACTCATGTTATCAAATGAAACATTTTTGTTGAGTATAAAAATAAAATAAAATAACACATAAAATTAGGAAACAAGATTTATTCAAAATTTCGGGTCGTTACATATATTTCCATCCATTTCATCCCTATCCCACAGTAATAATGGGGACTTCAATCTGACCCTCCCTATGATAGTAAAGGTTTCTCTATGACCACTAAAATGGTTAATTTCATATCTATAAACTCTCTATAGGATCAATGAAACTAGACCATCGACATTGGGAATGATAGGGAGAACCCTCTCTAAGGGGAGACACAATACAAGTAAGATCCCCTGATAGGCACCCATACTCAATAGCAGAGACCGGCGTTGGACCTTGGGAGTCCCCCCAATTAGACATTTATGTCTGCTCACTGATATATCAATAAAGGAAAAGGAAATTTTGAACTTAATGGTCCCTCTGAGACTACACTGAAAACTAATTCAGACTCTAGAATAGCTATTTTCTCTAGAATCTAAAGGGATACAAGAGGATTATTGAAAAACTTATATCTGAAGAGCATATGGGCCGTGAAAATTTAAAAAGGGTCATTGTCACTCATCCAATTTGGAACCCATTCCTTATTATCCTTACACCCATATTTGAATCATTTGGCCTTGTCTATTTGAATAGGTAAGTGGTTAGGGGCTTTGGGAATGTACCGAGATATAAGTCACCCACTCCATCTAAGCAGTATGCCTATCCACCTATAGATTAAGGCCACACAGCCTCCTATATTATGATGATCATATTAGAGCACTAGTGACCATATACAATCACTATGATGATGTCCTGTATTCTCTCACCACTCTCCTTGAGGCTCTAAAAATGAGACAGGTTTCAATTCTTCTTTAGGGAAAGCCATATCCGACATGGGCAGACCAGATGTGCTCACCACCAAAATTCATCAATCTGAGTTTCACCCTATTCAATGGTATAGGTGATTTGATACAACATTTTTCTAACTTCACCTTGAGGTGAAACCTAATGTTGGGGACTTTGGAATAGTAGGAAACTACTAAGATCCTATGTTTTTTCCAAACCCTAGAAGGACCTGTATTAGGGAGGTATAGATGGATGGCCCTAAGATCCATTACTAGATGGAAGGATCTTTGTGGATATTTCCTCTACCAATTCTACTCCAACTCACACAAGACCAGAATTGTAGACCTATTCAAATTTAAATGGAGGTTTAATGAGCGAGTGGCTGACTTTATTTCCTGATGTAAATGAATTGCATACTCTCTCAACATACCTCTGCCCTAGGAATAGTTTATGTGATGTGTGTAGAAAATATCAGATATGAGCTAGTCCCTACACTCATTTCCTTTAACTACCCTAGAATAGTTTGGTTGTTTTCTAAAAGAACTCGGTGTTTGGAAGAAGTCTTTAAGTGGACCAAGAAATGTTCATTCCCATTACCCCTTCTAGGTACTATAATGAGTCCCATAAAAGTAAAGATAGATGCTACTATACATTCAGAGGCTCCTAAGATATTACCATTACTATACCCTCTATGAGATGATCCCCACCAAGCGCAACCCTATGAGTAATAGTCACACCTAGTTTAGCCTCATCAAGTGCAGACACAACCTTACAGAGGGAAATTTTCCCCATAACCTTATTAGGGATAGGAACCCAAGGTTCCTTTCATAGAAATAAATTAAAAAACTACTCCTTAAAGGACTAATAGGTCCTACTATATTTCATCTATTCCTTAGAAAAGGGTATACTAGAATTTATAAAATACAGGAGGCCCCAAGTGGTCAAACTTACTAATCACGACAATCACTTATCATACCACAGGATCCTTAATAATACCATAAAATAAATTTTTCTTCAAATATTGACTCCAAGACTAGGTGGATCATGGCCAAGTCAAATTCTGAAACATCCTAGAATAGGTAGCGCATAGTTCAACAGACCATGATAGTAACAATAAAGACATTGGTGGGTGGAAAAGGGAATTTTCCTGGAACATAGTAGTACAATAACTGGTTAGATCACAAGATAGTCACTTTCACCCATGGTATTATTCTTCCTCACTGGATCAAACTATATCCACCTATGGTTATCACACCTTCAATGGATACTGCTTCTAAATATGCATCATATCCTTCTAAGTCTAAAAAGAACAAGGGTAGACAATGAAAAGAGAACTAAATCTCCATGTTGATACTAAAACCAACCTAAACCCGCAGTTATTTCATGCCTTATGAATTGGGAGGCACACCCAGGGTTCAAACAGTCTTGTATTATTCCATTAAAGATGAGAAATAATACACTACTCTGAATTTTTTTGAACTAGTGGATCACTAAATTTGATCAATGGTGAGGAATTATATTTTTACCCCTCGAGCACTTCCAGCTGACACTGTCAAAGGAGAGGTAGAGGACATACCAGTAGATACAATGTTCAGGATAGTGTTTCAAACTAGAAAAATATGTGGGATAGAATGTAGAATCAGGTTGTTAATGATACTAAAAAAAGGCATTAGGACTCATGTGTGGATCAAAAAATACATCCCTCCCAAGATTCCTTATTGGGTGTGCCTCTACAGCTAACTGTATTAGCTAGTTGTGTGACTTATTTGTGACCATGCCGCAACCCGCCATGTACATTTAGGTTTTGACCTTATCCATATCATGACTAGACATCGGGTATTCTAATAAAATCATCTAACCAATAATAGAATATAACCATCACTAGTCAGGACCTAGTGCCTCATCCAACATTGCATGTTGCACCCACTTCTAAAAAATGGATTTTTGTGGGAAAAAAATGTACCCCTCACTCAAAAGTATGATGTGTTGAATTACCTCATTATTATAACCACAAGGATATAAATACTCAAGTCCCTCTTTTTGTTAAATTAAATGCGTGAAGCCCTCATAAAATCTTTGAAGATTCAAATTTTGTTAGAGATTGAGGTAGATTCTACTGAGGCCTATTAAGTTGAGGAGGCCAATTAGGAGAAATGTAGGGACATCATTTCATTTTCCATAGGATATGATTGTGCCACCATTTAGGGGAATATACACCCATTATATATCACTGGATGGTTCAATGGAATGAAAGTACACCACTACATTTTTTATACTACCTCTAGGTTCAATCTCATCTTGAACCAAACACTCTATAAGATGGGGCTCATGGAAGAGGATCATATCCCATCTAACCTGACAATTCATGGATATAATAAGAGTGAAACCTGGTGGAAAGAACTAAATTTTTTATATGCTCATAAATCATATATTATAATTTCGTATTGGGAAGGTCCTTGCTCTATATACACATAGTGTTCCCCTCTTTGTACGACCATTTCCTTAAATACTCCATCAACGATTGAGTAGGGGTACTCCAATGTGATGCTTCTCCCTTAAACTCTTGTGAGTCCAATTATCTGGATGTTGATTACTAAAAAAGGGAATAAAAATATCCCTATATTGATGAGTTTGATCATATAAACACCCCCAATTATCTTACAACCACTATATAAGATTCTTGGTCACACTTGAAAGATAGATTCTTCCTTCCAATCCATCGATTGGAACCCACAATACCGAATCTGGGTACTTGTTTTATATTCCCCAAGAAGAAGGATTTCTCATAGACAAACTCATACTTCTACACAAGACACGTCAGGAAAATAATTGAAGACCCTACCCCTATAAATTATCAATAAATTCACCCCATGGACACCAATCCATGGTACTCCCGCAAGTTCCACAAGGCATGGATGACTTGACGGAAGTCAAACCATCATCATTGCTTCAACATAAAGAGTGGACCTCACGGTAAGAAACAACATGGGATTGGATCATCATTATTTGTCACTATAGTATTCAAAGATAAAGAGTCCCTAATTTAAGTCTCTTCCCCAAACATATCAGGTTTTAATGCCTACACTAGGACTGTAGTTTCGAGAGACCTATTTTATCCCTCAGACTCTCATATCTCAAATAATGAAGAGAATCTGGAAGACGCCCCTCTTTCATTTGAAAAGATTGTATCCATCACTATTTAAAATATGTATTAGGTTAACATTTCCACAAAGGAAGATTCTCGTCCAAAACTAATCAACGCAACTATGTTGTTTGAGGGATAGTAGCAGTATGTGGCCTTCTAGAAGTAACATTGCGACATGTTTTCTTAGAGTTGTGATGAGATTCCTAGGATAGATACCTAGATTTTTTCCACCACCTTGGTATCCCAGTGGGTCACTAGGGGTTTAAAAATCCTCCTATAAAGATTCACCCCTCTCACCATTCCATGGTTGAGGTTGAAGTTGAAAATATCATTAAATACAACTTCTTCAGAGAGGTTCAGTACCCTTGGTTTCTTGACAACATTGTCCAATTTAGGAAGAATAATGGGTAGATCATAGTTTTAATTGACTTTTAGGACCTCAACCACTATTTTTTAAAGGATTAATTTTCCCTTATAATGAAAATCTATTGATTGATTTTGTTGCTAGGTTTCAGGCCCTCTTGTTCATGGATGAATATTCTAGACATAATCAGAGATGGATGGTCCTCAAGGGTGTGGATATTTCTACCTTTAGGTCACCCTAGGGAAATTTTTTGCTACAAGGTGATGAATTTTAGATTTAATAATGATGGAACCAATTACCATCATGCCATGCACCATATATTCAAACTGGTCCCCTGAAAATTGTTGGAATGTTATGTGGAAAATTTGGTGGTTAAGTCATTACAACACTAAGACCATCTCAAAGACATTGAGAAAGTGTTCGATTTCCTCTATTCCCACCACTTGAAGAAGAAATACTTGAATTATGCATTCAGGTTCACCTCTAGAAAATGTCTTGACTTAATTCTTAGATATAGAGGCATCTAGGTCAACCCATAAAAAATTAAGGCTACCTAAAAAATGCCTCCAATGCACAACCTCTTAGAGTTATGCGGCCTCTAAGGGAACTTAACCTATATTCATAGATTTATTGAAAATATATGTGGTAAGTGTAATACATTTTTGAGGATTATGAAGAAAGGAACCATTTACCAATTGTATGAGGACTTTCATATGTCCTCTAAGGACATTAATCAGTACCTGCTACAACTTCCATTCCTAAAGCCACCTATTTCATGAAGGCCTTTGTTCCTTTATGTGATAGCCCAATAATGATCCCTTAGAACCCTCATAGCCTATAAAAATAATGAGTTTAGAGATAGCATCTTATACTATCTCAGCCTCATTCTCTTCAACATGGAGATTAGATACTCCCCCATTGAGAAGAGTTGTCTTACACTAGTATTTGAAGTGCATAATTTACAAAATTATTTATAGCACCATGAGATATAGTTAGTGTCACGATTTGAACCACTAAATTACATCCTCAATAACCCCATGATAATAGATATATTGGTGTACTTTGTTGATCCTCCAATAGTTATACATTAGGATTATCTCACAAAAAGTTTTCAAGGGTCAAGTGCTGGAAGACATCCTAACTGCACACCTAAACCCTGTGGACTATCCCTACATGTCAATTTCCCAGATGAAGTCATTTTATTAGTGGGTTAGGTTTCACCATGTTGGAAGATTAATTTTGATAGATCCTCCCAGGTTCCAACCGGTATAAGGTTCAACAACCCTAAACTCAATAGGGTAAACCTAGGGATTGTCTTTATCACTCCTATATAGGTATTTCTACCATACTCATTCATATTATCAAAAGGTTTTACTAACAATGAGGAAGAGTATTAGTCCCTCATCAATGGTCTCAAATTTTCCCTTGATATTTATGTCCCCAATATACATGTGAAGGGAGATTTTGATTTGGTCATCAAGAATATCAAGGGTGACTACATCATGAGAAAGAAAGAGCTTGTTCCCCTATTGGAACAAAATCATCAGTTGATGGACCAGTTCCCTTCCCAGCAAAAGGTGACACATGGTTAGTGGTCACAAAATAGATAAGTTAATGCTCTAGTGATCTCATCCACATTCCCCACAAAACTTCATTAGCATGACCTAGTCATTCATGTGGCACACCAAAGGGTCATCACTCCCTCAACTTTATATAATAGAAACCAATAGGTAAACTAGCTAGATTATAGTACTTATATACCAAGGCTCTTAAATTCCCCCATGTTCGTGGAGATTACTAATTAGATGAATCCTTTTATTGAGTATCTCCAACATGGAATTCTCTTTCTAGGCCGAGCTAAGCATGATCAAATCTATCAGTGTGCAGTGCATATTACCCTATAAAGTGTCCCTAACTTTGTGAAAATCCTCTATAGGCGCAATTTTCATGTAATTATCCTATACTACTTAGAAGGAGATGAAATACCTATGGTCATGATGAAGTTACATGTTGGGTATTATGAATCCCATCAGGTAGGATTGAAGCTCTCCCAGCAAATTCAGAGGTTGGGTTACTTCTGGACAACCATGGTTCATGAATGAATTGAGTTCTCTAAGAGATTTCATTCATTCTAGATCCCTACCAAATTTATTCACAAATATCCAAATCTTCTCCACACCACTAAATAATCTTATATATTTGTAGTTTAGGGACTCAACATTGTGGGTCCCTACTCACCAGTGATGGCTCGATAGTGCAAGTTCATTTGGACCACTACTGGATTCTTCTCAAATTGGGAAGAATCAATTCCCTTTAATGAAGATAAAAATTGTTCCATGATAAAATTAATTAACTCTCATATAATTCATTGGTTTGGGGATCCTCAAATAATTCTGATGGATAACATCACAAATTTATGGGTTGTATAGATGAAGAAACTATATGCCAAGTACAACATCTGGTCCATCCACACTTATTTCTACCATGTGTAGGAAAATGGATAAATTGAGGCATTCAAAAAAACCCTCTCTAACATCCTGAAGTATATGGTGGGATTGAAAAAAAATAGCCTAATAAACTCCCTAATTCCCTCTGGGACTATCAAAAAACAACTTTAAATTCCACCCAAGTGACCCAATATTCCCCGGTGTATGGAACATATGTATTTTTACTAATTGAGGTTCTATTATCATCACTATGAATAGATGTTTATGACCAAAAGATTCCATATAGTATAAAAAAAATTATATCTGGATGATTTGGAATCCCTTGAGGAAAATAGAGTTTAGGTATTTCATAACATAAATATATATTATAATAGGGTAGCACAGGTGTTAAATAAAAAAGGGTTGTCTCCACTACTTCCTTTAGGGTGACATGGTACCTTCTCTCAGAGCACCGATGATACCCAAAAAAATCTACCAAATATGGAACCCTAGTGGGAATTAACTTACATTATCCAAAGAGTCTATTCCAATGAATCATACTCTTTAATCACCATGTATGGGGATCATATCACACCTCCCACCAATGCCAAGTTTATCAAATAGTAATTCATGTGAATGGCCTTTGGTCAAAGCTCTATGACCTTAAATTGAAAAACATGATGGACCGAGCTCTATGACCTTAAACTAGAAGTTTCCCCTATTCTAAACTTTATGACTTTAAACTAGTAACATCCTTAGTCAGAACTATATGACTCTAAACCACACATTTTAACATCCTCATCACATGACAATAATCCATAGCCTTACCCCATGTGATAAAAACAGGATTCCTCAGATGATAAATGTGAGATGAACCAAAACCAATTTCCTCAGCACATGACATTAAATTTTAGCCTTACCCTATATTATGATCTTGAGACTCTTTATATGAAAAATATGAGATGATTCAATATCCCCTCTAGAGAGAACGTCACCCCTCTTACATCAATATTCTATCACGTTGTGTTTTAGAACTGTGTATGGAATGATTACTATTACTATGGGATTCATAGGGACACCTGGACACAAAATCTCAGGCCCAGCCTCAAAACCAACCTATTTTCAAGGCCTCCCCCAGGTCCAAGCCTCATGTCCCTAAATTGTGAACAACTAGTTTCAAGATTTATTTGTGTGTTGTAGGGACTCCTTAGCTCCCTCTTCACGTCGGGTTTTAACTCTTTTTCACCACCTAAACATGCCCAACATCCTCAAAGTACCTACTCCCCATAGGTAAAAGAATTATGACCTTAAAATATGAGAAAACATCCCCTTGTGGACCCTTATTCCCATAGTTTTCTTCATTACTATTTTTTTAGAAAACCAATTCCTCATTCTCAATTTCATTATGTCCTCACTCAAATGTATTCCACCCTACCAGCATCGGTCTTCTAACACACTATATTCCAAAAATATGTGTGTATTGATTCCTATTCCCATGGGATATGTAGTGATGACCAGGCCTCATACCCTAAGTCCATACCCCACCATTAATTTATCATGGGGTCTTTCATACCTCAACAACATGATTTAAACTTATGCACAACTTGTCTTAGAAGTTTTTTTGATAGATATTCTGTTTTCCCTTGTTATTTATGTTAGGTTTTCACTCTTTCATGCCACACAAGACTCTTTAGGACACCCACACCCTTTGTTCTAAGCTCCAAGACCCTAAACTAATAGTATATTTAGTTCGAGATTTATGACTCTAAACTAAAAATCCCAACATCTTCAAAAAATGACTTTAAACTTTTGTCTTACCCTATATAAACCTAGGATTAATCATATGAAAAATATGGGATGATCGAAAGAAAAATCCTCAGTACACAATGTTAAAATAAACCCTTACCCTATTCAATGAACATAGTATGCCTCATATTATAATTGTGAGAAGAACAAACACCAACATTCTCAAAAATGATGTTAAACTATAGACTTACCCTACATAAACTCGGGAGGCATCATATGAAAAATATGGGATGAATAAAACCAAAATCCTTAGAACAAAATATTAAACTGTAGTCATACCCAATATGATGAACATAGGATGCCTCATGTGATAAGTGTGAGAACAATAAACACAAACGTACTCATCACATGAATTTAAAATATTGTCTTACCAAGTTTAAACCCAGGATTCCTCATATGAAAATTATGGGATGAACAAAATCAATTTCCTCCACACACAATGTTAAATTTTATCCTTATCCTATGTGATGAACATAGGATGCCTCATATTACAATTATGGTACAATACATCATCCTCCCCAGAAAGGACACTACCATTTCAGCATTGGTCCCCTTCCAATCCACGTTCAAGAACTAAGTGTGTATTGATTCCCATTTCCATGGGATATGTAGCGACACCCCAATATTTTATCCTGGGTCCAACCCCACTACTAGTTTTTTTCAAGGTCTTTCCCCACCAGGTCAGGTTTGATCCTTTCCTGCTAACTTGATCATCCATTTTTTTAAGCATGTGGTATAATATCACCTAGAGAACTCAAAATTTTCCCATGACATTATCAAATTCCATTCTCATGATTCGTGATTCCTTTTATTTGGGTCCTCATCATACCACCAATATGAAAAGGAATCCAAACAACAATGGTACCTAGACACACTAGATCACCTACCATCATGGGCCCATGCCTCGAAGGATCTCTAATAACAGATGGTGGTTATTGTGGTTTGAACAATGTCATTGGTTGATCCTAAACTTGTTCACCCCATCCTTTATAGGTTAAAGTGTGGAAACTATGTTTAAAAGATGGTTATAAGTTGTTCCCATACCATTAGTCATCCCATTTTCACCATCCAAGTCATGGAAGACACGATTTACCTTCCCTTCCATTTCCATTTTCTCTGGTGGGAATCCCAATGCCATGTGCATCATTTTCCAATACACATAATTATAGTGAATAAATAAGGTGACACCTTTTGTGACTACCCCATATTGGTCACTTTTTCCCCTTATTATATTCTTTACTAAAAATAATGGGAACTTTTTACCATTCATTGTTTATAACATCAATCATTGCTCATGTGGACTAAGGATTTGGGTAGTAAATTCCCTAAGTAAGGTTCATAATCATGGTCACTCCATAAATAGATCATTTCCCCTTTAGTCTAAAATATATGGACTTAAACTAAGAGCCTAATTACAAGAATCATGACCTTAAAATGTGTTCAAGTTGTCTCAAAAATATTTTTTGTGGTATTGTATAGAAACCCTAGCCTTTTCACATAACATTACATGATTTTAATCATAATTATACATCATAGTACAGACCAATGATCGTGAAGTCCAGTGTATTTGAGGACTAGGTACATAAAACTAAAAACATGGGACTAAAAAACACTTCTTTATTTAATATTCAAATTGAGCTCCTAACTTATATTGTGCTCAAACATCTTCATAGGGTACCCTGGGGAACACATGAACAAAGGGATGAGTTAAATATCCCATTAAGGGAATAACAATAAAAACAAAGCATTAGCACAAGGAATAAAAGGACTGACATGATGATATAAAAAGTCATGTAACATATGGAACCTTAACATATAAACATTGAATCATATAAACATGGAGTCATAGAAATGTGGAAGAAAAATAAAACATGACTTTAGTATGATTCAAGGCTAACTGCCAAGATCATTTCACATAGTAGTACAAGACAAGGCTAACCGCAAAGACCGTCACACATAACATCTCATGAGACTTAATTTACCCAATGCATTGGAGTGCGATCTGGGAACACTCATATTAACTTTTCATGAATATTTTTGCCACATAAGGAATCATACATAATAAATCTTACATAAACATAAGGTTTACCCATGGAAATAATTGGGTACAACAATCATGTCATAAAGCATAACAAATTATCATATCATAAAAGTATCTACAAAAGAAAGGAACTAAAATATACATGGAAATTAATAAGGGAAATATTAATGTATCATGGTAAGTGATTTCAAGTATAAGTGACCACATGTAAGAAAAGTATGTAATAAATTTTAGCATAAAAACATTTTCGAGCAGTTTTATGGAAAATACTATAGAACCTTTAAAATAGAAAAGGGAGCAGTCCTATATAAAAAGCCATAAGTGAACTAGGAATTTGGGAAGTTCCCTCAAAATAATATAAAGTGCACTTGAAATCGGGTAAGAATTTGGGATGTTCCCTCAAAATAGGTTTGCTTATCGATAGGTATTGAGGAGGGAATCACGTAAAAACATGTATATCCCAAAAAGTGAATGATTAATGGAACTTGATACATGATTTTATAATATTCACATAGAATTTATAAGATGAAAATAAAAATAATAGTTAACCTCATTTAGGTAAAAATAAAGATAAGGAAACCCGAAGGAATAAAGGGGGTTCAGGTTGAATCCCATACGGAGTATTGGCATGGTATCGTGTGTGCTTAAGAGGGATTAATGAGAGATAAAAGGGATTATAATCATTTAAAAATCATAATAAAAGTATGGGGTATGTTTTTAATCATTCCCCATCACTAGGAATTACACATAAAAGGGAATACATAGAGGACAATCTTGAATAAAAGTGAAATAGAGAGGATCCCTTACCTTAAGTCTGATGGTGTTCTCCACTTGATAATAATGACCTGAATAATCAAATTAGGTTTATTAATTAATAATTAAATAAGATATTATATGTGTAAAAGATTTATTATAACCTTTTTAAGTTCTTTAATTTCCTTTTTGATGGGTTAAGTGGTTTAATTTCATTGTTTGGGTCCATTTGTTTTCTTGGTTTTTACGATCAGTTTACTTATTTTCATGGATGGATAAACATGTAAGATGAAAGTGTTTATCCATAATTGAAGTTATATGAAATTAGTGAAAATAAATGATATTACATGGTTATAAAATTCATTTGTTTATTTGGAGTGAAGGTGAATCATTATATAAAACTTTAGTGATAAACCTTTGGGTTAATTGGCAGTTTTTGACCACAATGAACACGTTTTGTTTTATAAGTCAAAAACATGTGTACAAAAAGATTACAGAACCATATATGATACATAATACATAATTTATGGTCTGGTTAAACCATTAAAATGTTTTCATGACCATAATTGAATATGGTAATTGAAATTTAAAACCCATCATCCTTGAATGTGGTAGATTAACACATCTCAAATGGTGTCTTTACTACTAAAATAAAAGAATGGTAAATGGCAGACGATAAAAAAATATCCCATTATCATAAAAAATTATAGTACATATAATTTACTAGAGTTTTTATAACATATGGATGATTATAGGTAAGGATAGAAAAGAAAACAAAGGAACTTGAAAAGAAAGTGAAATAAAAGAAAAGATAAATTTACCTCTTGATTTAATCATCCTTGAGAGCCTCTTAAGGGGAGAGTATTTTGTCTTTTGATGAGAAAAAAGGATTTTGGATGTGGGTGAGGATATTGGGGAGAGATTTGGGCAGAATTTAAGTAAGCAATAAGGCTTGAGAGGAGTGAAGAGAAGAGGGGATTGTGGGTGGTTTTTATAGTGGAGGGAGGAGGGTTTTCATAATATTTTAGTCATTAGTTTATTATTTTTCCATAATAAAATAAATGGTAATGATTCCATAAACAATAATAGTAATAAGTGCATTTGATTTCTATATTTTGGTGCTTACATCACTTATGATGTCAAGAATAGTGGATTTAAATTAAAATGTATTTGTATGGTAAATTAATGTATTCTACTATTCACCAAAAATTCAAGTATTTCAGAAAAATCTAAAAAATTCAACCTAACCATTTTTATACATGTATAATCCAAAAATGAAATCCATTTTTCAAAAATAATTTTCAAAATAATATTAATTTAATTTTTAATTAAAATTATAATTTATTCCAAAAAAGCCAGTTTTAAAACATTTATTTACTTATTCCAAAATATAAGTACATCAAACTTTCACTTAAATATTCTTCATATAATAACAGGTAAGGTTAATATTCATTATGGTATATAACTATTCATAAGGATAAAATTACTATTCATAAGGGTATGTTACTATTCACCAAAAATTAAGTTTGCTTTATCGGACACCAAACATCTTACTGATCGCAACTGGTAATGCCATATTTTCAAAATTTAAAACATAGAAGTGTCAAAATTATGTTTAAAGGTCACATAGTACTTATTAGTTCATTATTTTGTGATTTAATTTTATTATATGACATAATCATAACAAGGAAATTACCATTGAAAAACATTGGGTTGTTACATTCTTCCCCCCTTAATAAATATCACCCTTGAAATTTTATTATACATTCTAGGCCATAAAAAGGTGTGGGTAATTTTCCTTCATTGCTTCCTTTAGTTCTCATGTTACCTATTCTTACTTATGATTTCACCATAGTACCTTGACCAGGTGAGTAGTCTTGTTACATAGAACTTTATCTCTACGATCCAAGATCTTCACTGGCTGCTCCTCATAAGAAAGATCATCCTCCAACTGAACCACCTCTGAAGAGAGTACATGTGAAGGATCTGCTATGTACTTCCTTAAGATGGATACATGAAAGACATCATGTAATTTAGACATGGTATGTGGAAGTTCTAGTAGATAGGTCATAGCCTTGATACAATCAAGAAACTTGAAGGGGATGATGTACTTGGGACTTAACTTTCCTTTCTTCCCAAACCTCATGACCTTCTTCCATGAAGATATGCATAGAAATACCATGTCTCCAACATTGAACTCAAGATCCCATTTACGATTGTATACATAACTCCTCTATAAAATTTGAGATGCCTTGATGTGTTTCTGAATGGTTTTCACCTTCTCCACCATTTCTTCGACCATTTCAGGTCCTACCAGCTTATGCTCACCAACTTCATCCCAACACGTTGGTGTTCTGTACCTTTTCCCAAAAAGGGCTTCATATAGTGCCATTGGGATGCTCGAGTTCAAACTATTGTAGAAAGAGAATTCAACAAGTGTAAGATATTGGTCCCATCCTCCTTTGAATTCCATAGAACATTCTCTCAACATATCTTCCAATTTCTGAATAGTTCACTTATATTTTTCATCAGTTTGAAGATGATAGGTCTTACTAAAGTTTAGTTTAGTGCTTAGATCATGTTGGATACTTTTATAGAACTTCGAGGTGAATCTCAGATCATGATCATATATAACAGATAGTGGTACTCCATGCATCCATAAGACTTATTTGATGTATATGTGTGCAATTTGATCCAATGAGAAGTCCTCTAAAATTATGATAAAGTGAATTGTCTTCATAAGATGATCCACAATGAACCATATATAATTATTTATTATGAATGTCCTTGGAATTATAGTGACAAAGTCCATGGTAATATTATCCCACTTCCATGTTGTTATGCGTAGTTATTTCATCATCCCCTTAAACTTATGTCTTTCAGACTTCACTTGTTGACAAACCATGAACTTTTATGTATACTCAACAATATCCTTCTTCATATTGTCCCACCAAAATTTCTCTTGGAGTTCTTTATACATCTTTGTGCTCCCCAGGTGAACAGAGAAGGTCAAGCTATGTGCATCATTCAAAAGCTCATTCTTTATCTCTAGATCAGATGGTACACATAATCATGACCCAAATCTTACAACTCTATCCTTGTCGATTTTGAAATCAGAGTATTTCCTATTTCTAATTGCTTCCACCCTTTTCTGAATTTCCACATATTTTATTCGAGCATTCTTTATTTTCTCCATGAGGGATGGTTGATAAATCATTTGATAAAGGATTGATGATGTTCCTCCCTTATTGATTCCCATGTTCATCCTCTGCAAATCTAAGAAGATTGGATCCTTTTCAATTCTCATCATTGATAAAGATGTAGTTTCCTTTCTACCTAGATCATATACCACCTTATTTTCCTTATCAGGATGGTAATGGATTGAGCAGTCATAATCCTTGATGAGATCTATCCATCTTCAATGGTGTATATTAATCTCCTTTTGTGTGAATATATATTTGAGACTCTTTTGGTCAGTGTATATCTCACACTTCTCCCCTAGAGATAATGCCGCTAGATTTTTAACACAAAGATCACTGCTTCCAACTCTAGATCATGCATAGGATTGTTTTTATCATGTATTTTCAAATACCTTGATTCATAGGCTATCACTTTATCATTTTTCATCAATACACAGCCTAGTTCTTTCTTCTAAGCATCTTTTTACACCACAAAGAGTTCTCCACTTGTTGGGAGTGTGAGTAATGGCGTAGTGATAAGACTCTTTTTCAACTCCTTGAAACAGTCTTCACATTTCTGAGTCCATACAAACTTTACTCCCTTCTATGTAACCTAGGTCATTGGGTTTGAAAATTATGAAAATTTCTTTAAAATTCATCGATAATACCCAGCTAGACCCAAAAAATCTGTGGATCTCCATTATAGAAGTTGGCTCGGGCCACTCTTCGATCACCTTTATCTTGGAAGGGTCTACAGATATCCCATTACTAGTGATAACATTCCCCAATAATGATACTTCCTACATCTAGAACTCACATTTACTATACTTTGTATACAACTTCTCCATTCGTAAAGTGTTTAACATAATATTCAAATGCTCCTCGTGTTCTTCCTTACTCTTGGATTATATCAGAATATCATTAATAAAGACTACCACAAATTTTTCAAGGTAATCTCTAAAGAATCTATTAATTAAATCCATGAAAATTTCTAGATCATTAGTGAGTCCAAAGTGCATCACTATGAACTCATAGTTTCTATACCTCGTTCGAAAGGAATTCTTGGGAATATCTTCCTTCCTCACCTTTAATTGGTGATATCTCGACCAAAGGTCCACCTTAGAGAAATAATTAGACCCACAAAGATGATCGAACAAGTCATATATCTATGGTAGGGGATACATGTTCTTTATCGTGATTTTATTGGGTTTATGATAATCAATGCAAAGGCACATTGAATCATCCTTCTTCTTGATGAAGAGGACTGGATCACCCCATAGTGAAGCACTCAGGAATATAAAACCCTTCTCCAGATTCTCCTGTAACTTCTTATTCAGCTCTTCAATCTGTATAATGGTCATTCTATAAGGTGTCTTTGATATAGGCAAAGATCCAGTAATAAGTTCAATTGGGAACTCAAACTATCGGCCAGGAGGAAGACCATGCAACTCTTTGGGGAATATAATAGTGTAATCCCTCATGATGGGAATATCTTCAAGAAAGATTCTCTCCTTTGTCTCAATCATTTTATCTATAAATACTTGCTCATAAGGAATTAATATCCACAGTAGATACAATGATTCTAAAGTATATTCATCTTCCTCCTTACGCTTGTCAGAAATTGGAGGATGCTTCAGGGTGTGAAGAGTGATCTCACTTTCCAGAAAGTTAATGTGAGATTTGTATAAAGATATCCAATCATTGCCCAAGATAAAATAAAATTCCACTAAAGAAAGTATGACAAGATTTTCTAGGAGCATCAGTCCAAAAACATTAACAAAGGAGGATTTATAAACCATGGACACAATAATTTCCCCATTCACTGTTCTCACAGATAACTTGTCCTCTAAATTTTGAGGTGGTGTTTGAATAGTCCTACTAAACTTGCAAGATATGAAATAATGAATAGAACTAGAATCAAATAGTACATTTGGTATTCTTGAATGAATAAATAGTGTACCTATCACCACATCATTGTCTGGATCCCCCTCAGCGGTAGTGATAGCATAATCCCTTCCTCGTTGCCTTAAAGGTTGTTGTTTATTTCCTCCGACAACCCTTGGCTTAGGGAAATTTTTCGCATAATACCCATGCCCCTTGCAGTTGTAACACTACACTAAAGTTTGAGTGTTGATCTGAACCTTCCTTTCTTCTTCCACATTAGTGGGATTGTTCATATCCTTTTGACATTACTTGGCCAGATGTCCCATTATTCCACATTTGAAGCAATTCTTGGTTCCATTTAGGCATCTCCCAAGATTCTTCTTCCCACAAATTTTACACGTGGGATGGTCAAGCTTCTCTCCATAATGGGATTTTTTTGTTGAACTACCCATTTTTTCTCCATTTTCCACTTCTTATCATTGGGCCCATGAGACCATTGAACTTCTCCAATATCCATTTCAACCTTGAGGGAACAACAGACAATCTCCTCATAATTTTTGAAGTCTCAAATCACCAACACCTTTCATAGACTCAGATTTAGACCGCTAAAGAATCAATCCACCTTGCTTTCGGTGTTCATGAAAATGCCAGATGCATACCTTGAAAGCCTTGTAAAGTTTAATTCATACACCCTGAAGGACTCATCTTCCTTCTGCTTGAGTTTGAGGAACTCTCTTTCAATCTTGAGATGGAGGGTTTAAGGAAAATATTTACTGAAAAATGTCTTCTTGAATTCCTTCCAATCCATGGAATCAATTTCCTCTTGTCAATTTGTGTTATTTATCAATTTCCACCACTGATCATCTTCCCCATCAAAAGGATAGACCACCAGTACAACTTTCTATTCTTCTGAGAACTTGAGGATAGAGAATATATTTTCAATGGAGTTAATCCACTGATCCGCAATGAGGGGATCAGAAGATCCGCTAAACATGGGAGGAATTTTCCTCATGAAGGATTCTATGGAAAATTGAACTTTACTTGGAGAATTAGGTAATTCCACATTATTCAAGTTATTATTCATAACTTGAGCCAACTGAGAAGGTATTATAATGAAGTTTTGAGCACTTGTTCTCATCATATCAGGCATATCATTAGGGAAATATTCACATTCCCTGTCGCATTTATTGTTGGAATCTACTCTTCTATTTCCCTCCATTAACTAAGAAAAATAACATACAATTATAGGGCTTTAATACTTATCTATTGATCATAAAAAAGGAAACTTTGAACATAATAGGATAAACATGTAAAGGATAAGTATATCCTATCTTGTGATTCCCTATGTTTCAATATAGGTTATCCTTAATCTATTTCTTAAAATATATTCTTATGGGGTTTTTTTATTCCCTTAATAATGGTATGTACCAAACTCATGAATTTAACAAAGCATATCCCCTAGGAGTGTCAAACCAAGAGAGAAGAAATGCCCATTATCGTGTACATGGATACCCCAGGTCAGGACCAAAACTCCTTATCAAAGTTTTCACTCCTAGGTACATCTGTTCCAGAGCCACCTCTACCTGTTTGTATCCATATAGGGACATATTTTCTTCATAAAACACTTACTCTATACTAACCAAAATTTAGGGATGTTTTATTATAATTTGTCGCATCCTTATGGTTCTTACTATAGTGATCTATTCCTAATCACCAAAAATAACTATATCATCCTCTAATACCAAATGTAGTGACCCTAGCCTTTTCATATAACATAACATTATTTTAAGCATAATTATACAGTAGAGTACAAGACAAGGATCATGAAGTCTAGTATCTTTGAAGACTAGGTACATAAAACTAAAAATGTGGGACTAAAAAAACACTTCTTTATTTAATATTAAAATTGATATTCTAACTTCCATTTTGATCAAACATCTGCATTGGGTACCTAGGGGAATACATGAACAAAGGGATGAGATAAATAGCTTAGTAAGGGAATAACTATAAGAACAAAGCATTAGTACAAGGAAAAGAAGGCATTAAATGATGATATAAAAAGGCATGTAACATATGGAAACTTAATATATAAACATGGATTCATATAAACATGGAGTCATAGAAATGTGGTAGCAACATAAAACATGAAATTAGTATGAGTCAAGGCTAACCTCCAAGATTGTTTCACATAGTAGCACAATCCAAGGCTAACCTCCAAGATCATAGCACATAACATCTCATGAGACTTAACTTTACCAAATGAATTGGAGCACTATCTAGGCACATCCACATTAACTTTTCATGAATATTTTTTCCACATAAAGAATCATACATAATCAATATTACATAAACATATGGGTTACCCATGGAAAGAATTTGGTACCATAATCATGTCATAAAGCATAACAAATGGTCATATAATAAAAGTGTCCATGAAATAAAGGAACTAAAATATTCATGGAAATTCATAATGGAAAATAGGCATGTATCATGGTAATTGATGTCAAGTATAAGTCACCAAAATAAGAAAAATATTCAATAAATTTTATCATAAAAACATTTTTGAGCGTTTTTAAGGAAAATACTTAGAGCCTTTAAAATAGAATATGAATCAATCCTTTATAAAAAAATCATAAGTGAACTAGGAAGGTTTTCACAATAAAAAGACTTATTTTATAAATACAATTTTGGATTAAAATAAAAGATATAGGGCACTTGAAATTGGGTAATAATTCATAAAGTTCCCTCAAAACAGGTTTTCTTATCGAGAAGTATTGAGGAGGGAATCATTTAAAAACATGTATATCCCCAAAAGATAATGATGAATGGAACTTGATACATGAGTTTATAATATTCACATATAATTTAGAAGATTAATATAAGAAGAATATATAACCTCATATAGGTAGAAATAAAGATAAAGAAACCTGAAGGAATAAAGGAGGTTTGGGTTGAATCCCTTACAGAATATTGGCATGGTATCGTGTGTACTTAAGAGAGATTAATGAGAGAGAAAGGGGTTTCTCATCATTTAAAAATCATAATAATAGTGTGGGGAGGTTTTTAATCATACCCAATCACTATTAAATACACATAAAAGGTCATAACATAGAGGACAATCTTGAATAAAAGTGAAATATAGAGGATCCCTTACCTTAAGTACGATGGTGTTCTCCACTTGATATTAATGACCTGAATAATAAAATTAGGTTCATTAATTAATAATTACATAACCTATTATATTTATAAAGGATTTATTATAATTTTTTTAAGTTCTTTCATGACCTTTTTATGGGTTATGTGGTTCAATTTCATTGTTTGGGTCCGTTTGTTTTCTGGGTTTTTACGATCAGTTTACTTATTTTCATGAATGGATAAACATGTAAGATGAAATTAGTTGTCCAGAATTTAAGTTATATGGAATTAGTGAACATCCATGATATTAAATGGTTATAAAATTCATTTTTTATTTGGATTAAAGGTGGATTATTTTATAAAACTTTAGTGATAACCTTTTGGGTTAATTGGAGGTTTTTTACCACAATGAACATGTTTTGTTTTATAAGTCAAAACCATGTGTACAAAAAGATTCCATAACCATATATGGGACATAATAAATAATTTATGGTCTATTTAAACCATGAAAAAATTTTCATGACCATAATTGAAGATGTTAATGGAAATTTAAAACCCATCATCCATGAATATGGTAAATTAACACATCTCGAATGGTGTCTTTACTACTAAAATAAAATAAGGGTAAATGAGCGATCATAAAAACATATATCATTATCATAGAAACATTAAAGTACATATAAGGTAGTGGATTTTTCATAACATATGGATGAGGATATTTAAGGATATAAAAGAAAACAAAGGAACTTGAAAAGAAAGTGAAAGAAAATAAAAGAGGAATTTACCTCTTGATTTAATCCTCCTTGAGAGCCTCTTAATGGGAGAGGATTTAGTCTTTTGAGGATAAAAAAGGCTTATGGATGTTTGTTAGGATATTGGGGAGATATTCAGTTATAATTTAAGTAATGAACAAGGCTTGAGAGTAGTGAAGAGAAGAGGGGAGTGTGGGTGGTTTTTATAGTGGAGGAGAGGAGGGTTTTCATAATATTTTAATCATTAGTTCATTATTTTTTCATAAGACAAACAATTGTAATGATTCCATGACCAATAATAGTAATAAGTGAATGTGAGTTATAGATTTGGGTTCTTACATCACTTATGATGTCACAAATAGTGGATTTAAATTAAAATGTATTTATATGGTAAATTAATGTATTCTACTATTCACCAAAAATTCAAGTATTTCATAAAAATATCAAAAAATAACCCTAGCCATTTTTCAATGTGTAGAATAAAAAAATGAAATTCATTTTTCAAAACTAATTTTATAAATATTATTAATTTAATTTTTAATTAAAATCATAATTTATTCTAAAAAATTAGTTTTAAAACATTTATTTACTTATTCCAAAATATAAGTACATCATACTTTCACTTAAATATTATTTATATACAATAATAGGTAAGGTTACTATTCATTAGGTTATATCACTATTCATAAGGGTAACATTACAATTCATAAGGGTTTGTTACTATTCACCAAAAATTATGTTTGTCTTATCAAACTACAAACATCCTACTGATCGCAACCGTGAATGTCAGATTTTTGAAATTCAAAATACAAAAGTGTAAAAATTATGTTTAAAGGTCACATAGTACTTATTAGTTCATTGTGTTGTGATTTCATGTGATTATGTGACATAATAATAAGAAGGAAATTACCATTGAAAAACATTGGGGTGTTACACACCGGGTCTCCTTGGCCCTAAATTGACATCAGGTTACCCCTTCTCTATGTTACACACACTTCTTTAAGGAATTCCCCCCTATTCCAATAATTATGACCTTAAACTATTTTCAACCCATGGTCCAATAATTATGACCTTAAATTTTTTTCAACTCGTGGTCCAAGAATTGTGACCTTAAACTATTCGTGACTTCTTTTTCCTAGTGGAATTTATCTTAAAAAACCCAAGGAAAGAGGTACATACATCTATTAGGTTGAAAACTCATAAAGGAAACCTGAGTAAAAGTCAGACCCCCACTCACCTGGTCACTTTTGTAACCTGGGAAAAGTTAAGGGTGTAAAAAAAGGTACAAATCCAGCAGTACCCACCATGGGCTCTGGAAAAAACCTGATTGTGCTTGTTGAACCACATCAGTTCAAGAAAAAGATAGAGCCTAATTTCAAATCCCTTTTCCTCATGATTTTCTCTGTGAGGTTCCACCATTTTTTCCCTATTTATGCATCCTAATACCCTAACTAAATAGTATTTATTCATGTTAATTCACACATCTTGGTCACAAGATTCTAAATTGTGCTCCAAAAGTACTAATCACACAACATTAAACTGTACAATGCATCATCTTCACCGTAACATGCTAAATTGTGTGTTCAATTTCCTTACTACAAGATGTTAAACTAAACACCCTTTGTATTTATATCATGATGTAAAGCTATGAAACATCTTAGGTCTTCACTTGATAATCACATTCCCTATTTGGTTTAGATCACCTAATACCCCATTCAAGTTCTTCAACCATCGCTTATCCTCTGAAATAAAGTTCCCCTTTAAAGGAGATTCTAACCTTTTTAGGTTGATACACCTCCTAGTGGCATAATTACAAGATCATTTAACTCCATTCGAACATTACATCAATACATTCCCATGATTTATTCCCTCCTTAATTTAGATCCCCATTATCTTTCATGTCTGAATGGTCCCTCTAAAAAATATGGTGTCTAGACCACTAGTTCACCTACTATCCTAGCCATACACCTTGAAAGGATTCTGATGAAATTTTGATGGGTCCCATTTTTTTAACTTGTTCAATGGATGACCCTTGTTTTTTTATCCTCATCCCTAATAAATAGATAGTGAAATATATGTTTCAAATATGGTCAGTATCCATCCCCCATCACCCTTTCACCCCTTTGTGTTTTAGATCTAGGATGTCCTGATTCACATTCCTTGTCCCCTATGTTTGTGTAAAATTCAACACCCCTAGTGTTACCTCATTTGTTCACTAGTGAACATTGGGAAAGAATTTAAACTATATAGAGATCCCTACTCCCCAACTAAAGCTTTTTTGGTAAGGATACTCCCTATGGTTAATAATTAATTTAGACCCTAAGTGCTTAAACCTTTTCTGGAACTCTCATACAAATGAGAAATCTTTTATTTGACCCTTGTTTCCCACACTAAGAATGACTCGCATGGTATTGCATATTTATTGTTGATTGTCTCATAAATATAATCAAGATACATTAGAAAGAGAACATTTAAGAATACTAGAAATTGAAACAAACCATTACAAAATATTGAGGAGGTTCATCCACATGTCAGTGCCTCTCATTTATTTCAAACTAAAATAAATTTACCTAAGGCTTAGCCCCATTAACTGAGTGCTTGATCTTGTACAACCATTATCTAGTAACCTCTAGAGTCTTACACCTCTTCAATAGATCAATATCTTTCTATTCAATAGTAGTGTGAACTTCTTTAGTCCTAAATCGCACCCAATTATACTCAAATTGACACTCGACCACCAAATATATTCCCTTTTCTACCCTAGAATCATCCACCGCCAACTAATCCCTTAATTGGATGATGATATCCTCTTGATCAGTGACGACAGCTACATGATCTTTCACCTGCTCCTCTATAAAACTGATTTCCTCCTCAATATCTTGGAGCACTTGAGTTCTCATGAAATTATTATTATGCTTGTAAATATCAAAATATTTCTACTTGTCAAGTTTCTTTTCAATGAGAAAGTCTTGAGCTATTTCGTAGAGGCCTCTAGAGTCTACCCTACTAGACATTAGGCTGACTAACCAGTTTTGGAGGGATACAACCTGATTTGGCATATCAGCGAGAAGATTGTGGGTGATAAAATTATACAAACTCCTCCACACCTTGCATTAGGAAACTCAATTCTCCTTATAAACATATGAGCTGGAATCCTCAAAGTCCTTAGGTATCATAGGATTGTAATGGGGAAATAACTCCAACACATCAGTGGAATGATCATGTGTATCCAAGTCCTCGGGTGGACTAAGCCCCAAGCCTAAGATGAAAGTATACTCTCCAGATACTTCACCTACAATAGGAGCTTCCCCAAGCCCTTGAGACACTTCCAAGGAAGGATCTTCCACCACAACCTCCTCAACCATCTCCATAAGTGGCACAATATTGAAAAATGTTTTAGGGATAAAATTTAGCATCCAATTCATGAGAAACCCCTTTGGTAGACCTATCCACCATAGCAATCATATTCCATTTCCTCACCCCTTGACACATTGATATCCAATTGGTTCTTAGGAAGTTTTGGAGGAGAATTCATGCCCAGCAGCATCTTTACTCAGCTAGTCAGGGGGCATGCAGTGCTACGAGAATGAATTAGTTCATCCAACTTCATGAGATATTACATCCCCTTAGCCTAGGTAATAAATAAGTATTATCTTATGTGACCCAACCCCAGAAAGTTTATTCCCTCATATTGTAAATTCTACCACATCTCACAGATATATTATAGTTGTATATTTATTCCCCATCTCTCCCAATCATCAGGAAGGACAACATCATTGGGGATATCTAGGTGATGCATTTTTTTCCTGAGTCCTGGACTTATTCCCTTAGAATTGATCTAGAGGGTCTACCCTCCTACCATAGCTACTTTACTAGGAGTTATGATCCTTTATATACTCCTCTCCACAAATCTCCCACCTATGAAAAACTAGGTAGCATAGAATCTTTAGTCGCTACTCTACCCACTGGTCCACCTCTTCCTCTACGACATACCATGATCGCCACTTGAACTTGAACCCGTAATTTTAGTTCCCCTTCCTAATCTAGCTAATTAACCATTATTCTAATCATTTCTACACGATACACACCCTACCAGCTCAATTTGTATTCATGTATGAGGCTATAAGTGGTAGTAGGTGGTGGCAGCTCATTTCTCCACCTCTCATCCTCACGTTCAAACATACACAAAAATTTTCGAAGGACCGAGGGTTGGTTCTTACTATTTACCCCCATATAAACCATTGTGGTAAGCTGATAAAGTCATTGGAATTATCATGTAAAATGGTGTGTGGTCTATGGTTCACTGATCACTTTACAGTCCACCCAGGCCACCAATATCCCACCTTGAAAGGCCAAGAGGTATGATCACTTGTTGATAGTTCATGTGCTATCATTGGTCACTATTCTCATGAGAAAGGGAAATTGATATAAAATTAAATGGTCTACTAGAATGATCCTCACCAACACATCATTTGAATCCAAGTCAAGAGGTTAAATCCCAAAGATGTTTTCGATCGATGATTATAAATTCATATCAGGAGGGGAGATCAGGTTTGGGTATCTATATCCCCCCATGTGTACAGAAACCCAACAGTATAGGAAATGTAATTCATGCACACATGGAAGGGGGTATTCTTCTGAATTATGTGGAAAAATACCTTATATAAATTTTCCAATACTGAGACTTCTATATTGATGTGTTATCCCATCAACATTATTTCCACCATAATGTGGGTTCTCAACTTCACCCCCATATGAGAATCCTAAATCGGGATCATCCACTCATAGATAAACATGGAAATAAATCTTTCTACCCTATCTATGGGAGCCTTGGGATTTACACTATAGTCCCACAGTTTCTATTGGCTCACCTCTAGGATCCTCCAATATAAATTATCATTTCCTCTCATTGAAAGATTCGGGAATTGGAATGGCCTCCCAAGAATCTTGATCATAGACTCATTTAAGAAATAACCAAACCATTGTTTTAATGGGATAACCTTCATCCCTAATTTGTGTTCACTCTACCCTTGTATCAATCATAGTAGAGCCCATATTATTTCTAACATCTACTCCTGGTTTTCCCATACAACCTAAGCTGGGAGAAACTCATCATACATATCCCCTTAGATAGGTATCCCAATAATGTGGTAGAGTTCCCATAAACCTATGTTGACCTACCCATGATGTATGTTAAATTTATTGGTCCTTGGTGACCACCTTCTCAATAGCTCTGGCATTATTTCCTAGTGATGGTCAACATGAAACTTTGAGGACCATGTTGCCTCATGAATCTTGACCTACTTTAGATCCAAATAAAATTTGTGGTAGGACTGTCATACCCAATATTCTCAGGCCCATTAATCTATAAAGCTTACACCCTACCACATGTCCCATTCCTCATTCCATTATTTGAGATATTCCATTAATCCTGACTTAAGAATGATCTCATGTTGATGGGGGTGCATATTCCTTTGATGATTCCCTGTTGACATTGTTAATGTGGTTCTATAAGGTTTGAGTGGTCAGAGATGGGAAGTCCTTCATAATGTGACCTCCAACAGCCTTGTTCCATTGGTACTACCCAGGTTTACTCCTGAAGCAATAAGTGGGTTTGTCTCGATTGGCACTAGGGTTAAAAAAATAATCTCTCAACCCAAAACCATACAATTGAAACCTTTTGTGGAATGGGTATTCTTGTTGATCCTCCTTCAGTAATGTAGTGAGTGTATCATGATTTGACTCACTCTGAAGCTCTCCCCAGTCATGAGGATCCCAGTCATCTCCCTTCATCGAGTTATAGTAGTATCTACACCTTCAAGGCCCATTTTTAAATAATTTTAAAGTATTTTAATTAGGTTAATAAAGATCAGTTTTTAGAGTTAATCTCATGAAGGTTGAGGATATGAAGGTTCAAAAACTTGAGAAAGTCTAGTCACGAAAGTATTGTTCATAGAAGATGGAAGTTTCATGAGTGGTGAGGATCAAAATCACAAAATAATTGCAAAAGTATTTAGTTTTTTGAAAATAGAGAACTGGCCTATATTTCATGAAAATATTGTTATCCCCTCAGGGAACCCCACCCCTATTTATAGGAATAGGATAAGACTGAGTTTTGTGAAAATATCTTTCCAATCACCAATTTTTGGTGGATTTTCCCTTAAAATCCAACCCTCCTCTCCCTCATCTAATCCAATTTTGAGGGAGGGAATTTTTTTATGTTTAAATATATGTTTCATGGGAGAGTTCAAGGAAATAAAAATTGGATCAAATCAAATTCGGGCCAAAAAGGTTCAAAAATCCACTTAAGGGTATGTGATTGTGAAGGTCAAAACCTTCACAAATGATGGAAGCTAACAAAACTCGCCGGTCAAGCAGATCATGAGGTATTAACCTATACATGACATATGTCTAGTTCATGGAAGTCACTCGGCCACATGGAGGTTGAGGTGGAACCTCCACATATCATATGTCCATTCATAGAATCCCCTTCTATCATGAATGTCATAATCATTCATAAAAACCCCTATCTTAAAAGAAATCAATTACCCCACATTCATTGAAACTATAAATACCTCCCCATATCCAAATTTTGATAGTACGTGGCCTTTGGAATTTTATAAGAATCTCTAAATTTGCAGAATTCAGACCTTTATAAACTAAAGAAGAGATGGATTTCCCAATGTATCCATATTTCATAAAACTGACTCCCATGGATTTTTAAGAATATAACCCCATGGTGGATATGCCTTTCGTGAAGCCCCAAGGCCTTCTTATAATAATAAATCCCTTTGTTGATCTTATTTTTTTACGAGATAAGTATCCTTCTTGAAACTAACCCTATGAGATCCAAGACTTCACTCTGAGGTAGGGTCACCCAGTTTCACAAAACATTCACTTTCACAATACCCCTTTATTTCATGAAGCCCTCAATATTTTCAAACCCCAAACTTTCATGAAACCCATTCACTAGGAATCTCCATGGTGCCTCCTTTAATCCAAAACCCTTTCACAAAATTTGATTTCCTAAGGCCCCTATAACCATCCAGAAAAGGTTCATCCACACCCCAAATCCCCATGCAACCAGTATCACCAACCCATATGTCCTCCCTTTGTGTTTCAAGCACATCCTAGACCATTACCTACTTTTTCTCCTAATCATAGTAACTTTAATTCCACTTTCTCTTAAGCATAGTCACCCTAACATCGGGATCAATGATTTCCACTCCTCCATTATAGTGTTTATGAAATGCAACACATAAAGGCACATGAGTAATAGGAACTTAATCCTCAAAGATGACATAATTAAGGGAAACTATCAACCTTTATAGGTATATTGGACTTTTTTGGATCTTCCTATCCCACTTCAAAATGGTCTCCTTGGGTATAGGCCCCACCAACATCTGAGATTCATGGTGTGGAATTAAAAACCCAAAATACTTGTCAAATGATGTTAAATTGTACATGGACTTCCTTAGCACATGATGTAAAATTATTGATTTACCCTATGTGTTGAATGCAGGATGTCCCATGCATGGTTACCATGATATGACCCCACACCTCTTAACCTATGTGATGGATATAGGATTCCCCATGTACGATCATCATGGGATGCCACTATATTCCCCGCCATGGGTTTATCCTATCGATTTAGGAAGATTCTATGCATAAGACCCACACCATCCTTCAATGATGTTTCTTCCATGCCATGATCATCCTTACCACATGATGTTAAACTTCATAAACCGATACTATCACACAACCTTAAACTATAACATAAAACAATGTTAGTTTTGATCCCTACATACTAACAGGGTGTGTAGGACACCTCCATGAGTTTCAATCCTAACACCCCCAACATTACCCTCAAATTCCAAAGTATGATCATCTCTGCCCAGGGGGGGTTCACTTTCTCTCATCACCATAAAATCAAAAGTTTGATCATCTCCCACCAAGGAGGCACACTTTCTCTCATTACCAAAAAAAACTAAGTGAAATAATCTTCCCACTAGGTAAACACTTAACCAAACCCTCAGGGTGTGATCATATTCTCCATGAGAACACACTAGAACCCCAATAACCAATCTATCCCCATAAGAAATTAAACTTGTGACCTACCTATCCCTATAAAGACATTAAACTTGTGACATACCTATCCCCATAATACATTAAACGTGTGACCTACCTTTCCCCACAATAAATTAAACATATGACCTACCTATCCTCATAATGCATTAATCATGTGACCTACCTATCCCCATAATACATTAAGACTATGAATGACCTATCATGATAATACATTAAACATGTGACCTACCTGTCTCCACAAGACATTGAACTTGTAACCCACTTATCCCCAAAATATGTTAAACCCATTACCCACCCAAAACCTTTACCCCATACAATAAACATGGTATTCTAGGGGTAAAATTACTTAGATGTCTTACACCCCTGGCGTTAACTACTTTTTGGCCAACATGGGATGCCTTGGGTTCGGTGCCTATGATGCCTCACACATGAGACACCTCTAACTTTAAAATGGAAATACTTTATAGATTACAAACATACCCAACATCTAGATATGCCCAAATTTTCCCAATGTTACTATCTCATCTAACCGAAGGTTGTTTCCTGATTGAAATAGAAGGAGTTTAATTAATTGGCATCCACCTCAAGATGACATTGGGAATGAGGTTCACCAACATGACTTAAATCTATGACCTAGAATCAAACTATGAAACAAGATCCAAGGAGTAATCCATAGAAGGAGGAACCTACTTCCCATCATCCTATTTAAATCAAGGAACCAACATTTTTTATTAAAGTGATGGAAGTTTCCCACCCTTACGTAGAGGGTATGTGGAGAAAGAAGAGTGTTCCATCACCCTGACACACATCCCCAACAAAAAGCATTGGAAACAACTTCCTCTTGTCTTCAATTTTGAACTAAATTAGATGAGTCTCCACTACCCATGCACAGGTCTTCCATACAATAAATTTTCCTCAAAATATCTCAATTAGAACTTAGAATACCCTTATAATACCATATAATGATGTACCCATACCATAGTACCATTTTACCTTACTTAACAAAGAATTTACATCTCATAAAACACCTTCACTATGTTTCGTAATATGATTCACATCCTAAATCACACAAAAAATGGGTTTTCCCATAAATCAAATGAATAAATTGGTTCTCCCCCTGAACCATGTCATGAATCTTTGGTTCTCCCTACAAACCACATGATAAAACTAGTTCACCCACTGAAACATGTCATGAATCGCCGGTTCACCCATGGAACCATGTGATGAATTATAATTCACCTCATGAATCACCTTTAGATCACACTAAATTCATATTGATACTTATTCCAATGAACCAAATTCACCCAATATCATATCGGAATCTCAAATATGGTATTTAACATGAAACTTGATAAGTCAAATGCATCAACTCACTTGAATCCAAAAGACAACTCGACCATCCAATGAGTGGTCCTAACATTCCCATGGCCCAATGAACATGGGGTCGTACCTCCATGGCTCATGCTCTATCCATTACCATATGTAATGACTATATTTGAACATCCCACTCACACCCAAGTACTAACTCAATATCAACTGAAAACCATTCTCAACTCATGGAAATTCCATCCTTGACATCCACCAAATTTCCCATTCATAACAAGGTTCATTCCTTCAAATGACCAATGTTTCACACCCCATAATATGGGTAACCTTATACCTCTCCTTGATCATGAACTCAATAGGTTTCATTATCCCATGGGTTCCACTCCTCTTGATCCATGCTCACTCATCTTATCAATACATGACTAGGTTCAACCCAGATCAGCCATGCCATCACACCCAATCCATTTATGATGTCTCTTCTACCATAGATATCCCTTTACCACTCTCATAAACCCTTGGGAAACCAATACCATAATAAATTAATTAAGTACATAAGTCTGTCACCCACACAAGGTTTCTCACTAATCACAACTCAAGTCAACAACACCATACGTAACCAGCATATTTCTCACTGATCTCAAAAAAATGTAATGGGTGTATTCTCTCATAAAACCCTATCACATCAATAGACTCATTATCCCATGATACATATATTGGTAACCTTAGTCCTAGGCGCCTAAACCACTAACCGTGATCATGGAATGTCAATCCTATCAATCTAAAAGCACCCTCAGAATTCCTCTTCAAAAATGGGCATTTTACTATTCCATAGTATGTCATATGATCACTCTCTAATGGGGAATCATTCCATAATCTCAAACATACATCCATGCTCTACCACTATGCCACTAATAAATGCATCCAAAATACACACAGATGGGAATCCTACCAATCCTTTCCTATAAATTGAACTTTGATATCAAATCAGAATAACTCAAGGTGATATCCTCATAAAAATCCAAGGAATAATCAGTCTTATACATTATAAAACAACACCTAATATCCCCTGATCTAAAGGTGATGAACCTACTTGTTCCTTACATATTTAAAAACTCTAAGGCATCACTATGCTTGTATCTTATATTCAGTATCACATCCAATACAGTAATCTCAAAACCTAAAGAATTTACTCATGCTTCCTACCTCTTAGGTTCTCAAAAGCTTTGGTTAACCCATATCTCTTAGGATAACCTCTTATATTGTATCTTATCTCATACATAGAATATATCTCACATTTATTATTCCATATCTCAAGGGATCTAGTCTCTCCCATATAAAACAAAGGTCATATCTCATATAATTCATAGCTCATGGGAAACCTCTTTATTCTGGTCTCAAATATCCCAAGGAAACTCACATTACAAAACACCCACTCTAGGGTTATCATGTATATAATTAGAAAAAAAATCACATGTTAATCCATAATTCTACTGGGGAATAGATTATCATTAGGAATTTGTATATGTTCCTACCCCTAGAGAATCATAATCTCATATTGATCCTCACTGGGCCTCTGTATATGAGAGTCACCCCTCTAGGATCATATCTCATTTTTTAGCTTATGCATATAATGACATCACCCTACCAAGATCTGTATCAGGTATTTCATAGTCACACAGTTCAATTAAGTATAATTACATTAGGAATATTTATGTAAAAACGCCAAATAGGTTATTATTGACACTTTAAATAACCAAACCTATTTTCTCAATCACCTACAAAGTTTTTCATCACAAGGAATCAAATGATTGTACTCACCTACTAATGTCACTATAAATCCCTTAATAAGGGACAGTATAGTCATTATTAAGGATCATATTACCATAGATCCATATGAAATTTCAATAGAATACAAATATATTATTGTCTAGGTGAGTATAATTCCATTCCAAGTTATATGGTAAAACAATATATAAGTTGTTATTGGTATTTTAAACAACTAAACCATTTATCAACAGTGATAAAAATTATACAAGAACACATATGTCATCTAAATCCTATATGTCAAATATGATGCATTAAAATTGGCATCTTTCTATCAAACCAATATCCAAAAATCCAATAACTCATAAATCGTAAATTCCTAATCATGTGTGCATCATGCTAGGTGAAAACCATACAATTATAAAATTAGAATCGAAAAACTATAATCCCATTTCTTGGTAACCTATAATTCCTATTGAGAAGGTGTTCATGATTTACCAATCTAATATCCATCACAATATCTAACACATTCTTATATTGTATGTATATTGTATCCCAAGATAGTAAGAAAAAATAAAACCCTAGTACATTTTATGATACCATTCATATAAAATCTATGATACTACTTTATAATTCTTTTCCCCTGGTTTTCAACCTCTGAGTGGTTATTGAACTAGGGGAGTCATCATTGGGACCTCAGACACTCTTCTCCATACACTAGAGGCGACCAACTAGTAGTGAGGGTCTAAGGTAGTATCATGGGGAGACTATACCACCCATATCATATTACACAAAACATACACTAACCAAACATCATCTATAGTAGTAAATAATCATAGTAATAAAAATAAATAAACATATCCATCAATATTGTAACACCTCGACCACAGTTACCTAGAATCGGTGCATTATTACATAACATTGGCATGATCACAAGAAAGATCAAATCTCGAAAGACCGATTGGTTTAGTAGCCTTGGAAACACTAGATATATTCATAAAGTTTTACATCATAAAAATGAAAACTAAAATAACATAGTCTCCATAAACCACACTCTTATCCCCTCATACTATCCATGTGGTTCATTCATAATTTACTTCTTCATATCCTCGGAAAAATAAAACATAGAAAAGGGGTGAGCTCAAATGCCCAATAAGGATAACAATATAGCAAAAATTTTCATAAATAATAATAAACATTTAAGGCAATGTATAACTAAAAAAAATCCTTTTAAACTTTAACTTCAACATAGTATAGAAAAAATAAAATGAAATAATGAAATTTACTTATTCACATGGATATTATACTAATCGAATAATCACATGCAATATCAATAACCACTTTCATAATGATGTAATGCATAATTCCAGACTATCATAACCACATAGCCAAGGCCTCGTGCCAAGACTACAAATAAGATTTTGTAAAGGCCTTGTGCCAAGACACTAGTTTGTCTCATGAGACCTACCGATGCATCAAGGAGCTATAGCGGGCTCCACCCGTCACTTATTAAGTCCAATGCATTCCCATATGAAAAGGTTTAAACATAACATAAACATTTGTATTAAAACTAGCATACGAAATGTCAATACTTTCTCTATAAACCATGAATGGTATAAAACTAACACATCCACAGTAAAACATATCACAAAACCTTAAATACAATAAAAAAGTTTTGTATCATAATAAATAAACTTCAAATAAACTTAAAATCAATCAAAGGATGTTGACATAGATGAAATCAAAACTATTTGAGAGAAATATCTCTTTTCTTGAAATCATTGAAAAGTCACACATTTATAAAGGAAGTAATTTAAAATAGATTTTTGAATCAAAGTGTCTCATAACACTTTGAAACTTTTGAAAAGAAATATCATTTCAAAAACTTCATTTCCATATAAATAAATCCTTAAAATCATTTTGAAAACATGGACATTAATTAAAAATATTTAGAAAGATAAATCTTTAAAACATTTAAAATTATGATCTTGATAAAGAGTACCTTTCACAAATTCTTAAAATATTCATTTTGAAATCATTTAAAAGTCACATAATTATAAAATAAAACATTTAAATTTAAAATATTCTTATAATCTTGTAAGTGAAGCTTTGAAGATTTTATAACGGCGGTAAATAGCCGCACCTGCCGTATAAGTTAAAAAACATTCTTACCTTAATCCTGTCAAAAAGGTTAAAAAGCACCTTGTTTGGAAAATGACGGAACAATTCCTTTATAAACCTCTTATAAAAAGTAAAAAAATGGAATAAATGACTTTAACCCATATTCTTTTAAATGGTGAAAATGTTTTGAAATACATTTTGAAGAAACATGGATGTGGATGATAAAGAAATCCCAGTAGATTATTACGTATAAACAACCTCGGATAATGGAGAGATTGTGAAATAAACCATTAACTTGTACTTTTACTTGGTTAAGGGTAGGTTAAACTCCTGTATAATGGTGAAATAATTGTTATTAAATTATACAAGAATCATATACATTCATATGATATCATATATGATCTTTTAACATTGCTTTGTTAATAATATCTTAGAATTATCGTTGTTTCGGGTGTTAACTTACTCGTTTTCTTTTATATGTTTTGTTACATAAGCCATGTTTGTCATGTATAGGTTGAATCTTATTCATATCCAGAATAATATCAAGTCCTTAAACATTATTTTTAAATCGTAAAATGATAATTATACTTGAATGGATATGATGGAGATTGAATCTCATCGCGTTCGTGGAGACGGTAGTCCGTACGTACGCACAAGCGACAATATCATTCTTTTGATATTAAAATAATATATAATTGGATGTTATATTATATATAAAGAATCATTATCATGTTATATTTATTGTTTACATGAATTATACATCATTATTATACCCATCCAAATAATAATATATTGAATAACAATTACACCACGACGTGGAGAGGGTAAGCCGTATGTACGCACGTATAGTGACATGTTATTCAATGGGTGGATAGAATACTGAATATGGTTTTACCATAATTATAATAACATCACAGTATATATAATATACTGGAGTTATTATTTTATAATGGTAATAACAAAGAAATAAGAAGTGGAAGAAGAAAGGAACTTGAAAAGGGGTGGTGAAAACATTACCTCTTCTTCGGGTTCTTCCTTTTGATTTGATCAAAAGGGATCCATAGGTTGGATTTATGATTAAACTAAGGCCTCTAGGTTGTAGTTAGGGAAGTTTAGAGAGTATTTGGAAACGGTTTGACCGAACAAAAAGGCTTTTAAGGTGTGAAGAAATGAGAAGGAGTAGTTCCCTTTTATAAGAGGGGTGAGGGGCACCTTTGGAAAAGCTAGAAATATTAATTTATAATAAATTCATATTCGGTTTTTAATGGCTCCAAAGTTGATTATTTATAGTTTAAGGTGGGTATGGGTCGAAAAAAAATCAACCAATAGAATTTAGGCAGGTTTGGGTTACTATTTTAACCTTATCTTTAAGTATTAACTCTAGGTTAATTAGTTTCACTTTTACAATGTCTCTTTGTGTTTTTATATTATATGGTTAATAAACTTACTATATACATCCAAGAGATCCCCAAGTGGTCCATTAATGATACACCTATCATGATATAAGTCTATTGGCCGAACCATATATTTTTATGAATTTAATATCAATTAATAATATAATATTTGTTTTAAAAACTATTTTATGTCAATTTTGACACTATTCAATAGTTGATTTTTGTGAAACTCATAACAGAATGATTACTTCGAAAAAAGTCAATTAAATCAATCCTAATATGTCATATTATCCTAGAAAATTAGTGTAATTCATTAAAAGTCTCAAATTATATTTATTTGGGTATTTATAATATCAATTATTTTAATTTTTCACTATTATGGTAATTACTACATCATCATTGTGTCAAAAATAAATTAAATTATTTAATGTCTAAAAATTATAAATAAAATATAATTATGTATTAAATATTATTATATTTATAATGAATATTTAAAATAGAATTTATCTTATGTATAACCCTATATTAAAAATGTTTTAGTAAATAAACTTTGATTTTAACTCTTTTAACTCTTCTTTGAATTAAATAATAATAAATGTCCTAATCTAATCCAAGTGGACCTAAATGATAATATTTTATTCCTAAGGTTGTTTTTTGTAGAGATACACTTGTCCAATAGAATTAGGACATGTGTTAGGGTAATATTAATATCATTTTTACCCTTAATTACCCTATTTACTTTTAACCGTGGTAAATAAAAGTAAAAAGTTACTATTCACCAAAAATTATTTTCATCTCATTGAACCACATTTTACTTCTTGATATTAACCGTGTCTCTCGGATTTTCGAAATTTCATTCACAGAAGCGGTAAAATTAAGTTTTATGAAAAATTCAGTTTTTTAACTACCACTTAGTAGTTTCACTATTCATCAAAAATTGAAGTTTTTCAGAACAATGCCAAAATTTCACCCTAAGCTATAATTGATATTCCAAATTAAAAAATTATGTCTATTTTTAAAAATTCTAAACATATAAGTTGCATTAATTAATTTTATAATTAATTCCCGCTGCCACAACAAATAGCGTGTTTTTAAGAAATAATATATATCAAAAGATTGACAATTGTTTATTTCCAATTTCAAAGTGAAATTAATTATAATAAACACCATTGGATAAAATGGTAAAAATATATTCTAATTATGCTTTAAAACCACTCAATAGTATAATTTATCACTATAAATTATTTTGATTAAAAATGTTTTCTTTAAGTATTTTTCACTATTCATAAAAATTGGAAGTTGTTAGAAAAATACCAAAAATTCAACTTAGGATAATTTAGATATTCCGTATCCAAAAATTAATTCCATTTTGAAATATAATATATATATATAATTTCAAAAAGTAGGTATTACTTTTCATAACAGCTAGTTTGATTGGTTGTGATGTGTGTTAGAACTTGAAGTTGCGTACAACACATGCTACTATATTATTCAAACGAAAGTGTATCGTGGAATCTTGGGATATTTCATTGTAAATTTTTGATGTCCCCATTCTAAAAAGTAAATTGTTTAGTCAAATTTAATATATAAAAGTTTAAAATATTGGATTTAAAAAGGGTTCACTATTAAAAGTTGGTAAAAGTGCAATACTGAAAATGAATTTGTTCTTACATTATGTCTAAGAAACTCATAATATGGATTCTAAAATTATAAGGATTATATAAAGTTTAAAATTTAGTTAATATTATTCATAACCTCTTTTGAAAGGCTTGTTTGGTAAGTCATGGTGTTCTTGAACTCGGTGTTGTGTGTAGTGCAAGTTATTGAATTATTTTGAAGAAATAACACACTATGAAATCTTTGGGTGTTACATTCTCCCCTCCTTCAATAAATTGCGTCCTCGAAATTCGAAATTGTTCTTAGAAAATAAAAGGTTGAATATAGAAAATATCTTTGTGGGAAAACCCACATCAGAAATTGGGTTGATAAATTTTAGTCTTAATATGAGGAAAAGAGAAATAAAAGGGTCACCACCAAATTATGATCTCTATTCGGAGAACATTGTTGGTAATTAGAGACATAAAATTGGAGGAAAAACGTAAATATTTATAGGTAGTGATTGAGGTCATCCATCACAAACAAGTGTAAGATTGAGGGCCTTAAATTCATCAATCTATGATGATTTAAAATACCATCGGTTCAGCAAAACATATGGTATTAAGATAACACATTTTTTTAAGATCCCTTCACTAAAGTATAAGTATTAATTTCTTCATTGAATAAGAGAAGAAGAAAAATATATACTTGATAATTAGAGTCTCAACCTTTAACTAAGTTCTACCACAAACTCATTTTTTACTCTAAAATATAATAGAACTTAAAAATAATATTCTATTTATCCTATTCGTATAGGGTTAAAAAATGAATTTATAATTAATCAAGAAGAACCATTAAAAAAACGACATTATTCAAACTAGGACATCACATGGGTCAGTGGTAGGTGATACACCCTTGTCTCCCTTCGTTCGTGGGTTCAAGTCTCATGGCCTTGCCGGACGCGACGGGTTGCCGCCTGACCTCCGGGTTGTCCTTTTATGGCAATCCAAAATAATCCAAACTAGAACTATCCAAAATACTTCATTCCAAAATTTATAAGGAAGGTAAACACAATGAAGATCCTTTTTTTTCGCGTAATAACATGTGATCACCTTCATCATGTATTATTTTAAAACACTGCAACATCCTGAATTACCATAAAACCTTATTGATTACATTCATGATCCCTTATTCCTTATAGAATAATAGATATACTCCTTTAATCCAAAAATGTTGTAAACCCCAACAATGATGGAATATACAAATCATTAATCAGTTTCAAGGTGGTCAATAATATCCAATATAATTTATCCAAAACAATCATGTATTATTCTGAAATCACTACCTCGGTATCAGAACCATATTATGGTTTATCTTTCTCTCAACCATATATTTTCCAAAAATTTAACCTGTTATTGAGTCACTTTTCTTTGTTCCACACAATCTCAAGTCCATAATGAAATAGTACTACAGTACAATCCTTATATACTCCATAACAAGTACATTGTTGATACAACACTCAAATGACATAATCAACATAAGAACTCTAATCATTCCTCTTCATCTGTGGTAGTATCATAACTTGATTATTATCCAATAGCATCATTTGCGGCATAGTCTGATGACTGAGACATAGGTTCGTGTAGTGTCCAAAATCCTTGAAAATGAATCATTGTACATTTGAAACCATTTTCTTACCCTTGCAGTCACTTACTTTGTGCCCTTTTCTTCCACACTTATAACAAACTCCCATTCCTTTCAGGAAAGTTCCAGGGTGTTTCTTTCCATAGTTATCACATATGGGAAAATTCTTCTTTTCCCTCTTCCCTTTATCCATCTTTCTCTCTTCCATCCTTTTCTTCTCTTGCTTCCCTTCAAAGCCATAGGAATTAGTAAACTCTTTACTTATCTTATCAACACATGATATTATTTCTTCATATGATGATAATACATGCGAGACTATTTCTCTTATAAATTCTGGCTTAAGACCATGAAATATATGATCCTTCTTTCTCTTTGTATCATGTGCATTGTTGGAGTTCTCATTTCTTCTACTGGGCGCCATTTCTAAACACTATCATACACTAGATTAGTTTATGAATAACAATACCTAATCCCAAACTTGTAAAACACATAACATAAATTAAATAGTTTATGGATATAATCCATAATTATAAAAATGTCTCCTTTGAGGAATTATATACTCATAAACCCTTCATAATGGTTTGAAAAGAAAATGAGAATTATCATAAGCATATCCCCCGGGAGTGTCGTAACCCAGAGTGCAACAAGGCCCATTGTCGTGCACCAGTTCCCGTTTGAGTCTAGCTCAAAGAGTTTTCTTCGGGTTTTACCCCTAGGTACATCTGTGCCAGAGCCGCCTCTACCTGCTCGTATCCAGACAGGGATGTATTTCTCGGAAAACTCACAAAATCTCTACAATACCAAAATTCTAGGAAGTTATTATATACTAATCCTCAAAGTCCATCTTAAATCTATGTGCTCTAATTAGAGTTTATCTAAATCTAGCTTCCAAGGTTTGTACTAAACTTCCTCTGATACCAATTGTAACACCCCGACCCGAGTTACCTAGATTTGGTGCATTATTACATAACATCGGCATTATCACAAGAATGATCAAATCTCGAAAGACCGATTGGTTTAGTAGCCTTGGAAATACTAGATATATTCATAAAGTTTTACATCATAAAAATGAAAACTACAACAACATAGTCTCCATAGACCACAATCTTATCCCCTCATACAATCCCTGCAGGTCATTCATAATTTACTTCTTCATATCCTGGGAAAAATAAAACATAGAAAAGGGGTGAGCTCAAATTCCCAGTAAGGATAACAATATAGCGGAAACTTTCATAAATAATAATAAACATTTAAGGAAATGTATAACTAAAACAAAAGCCTTTTAAACTTGAACTTCAACATAGTATGGAAAAAATAAAATACAATAATTCCATTTAATTATTCACATAGATATTCTACTAATCTAATAATCACATGCAATATCAATAACCACTTTCATAATGATGTAATGCATAATGCCAGACTATCATAACCGCATAGCCAAGGCCTCGTGCCAAGACTACAAATAAGATTTTGTCAAGGCCTTGTGCCAAGACACTAGTTTGTCTCATGAGACCTACCGATGCATCAAGGAGCTATAGCGGGCTCCACCCGTCACTTACTAATTCCAATGCATTCCCATATGAAAAGTTCTAAACATAACATAAACATTCGTATTAAAACTAGAATACGAAATGTTAATACTTTCTCCATAAACCATGAATGGTATATAAAAATAACACATCCACAGTAAAACATATCACAAAACCTTCAATACAATACAAAAGTTTTGTATCATAATAAATCAACTTCAAATAAACTTAAAATCCATCAAAGGATGTTGACATCGATGAAATCAAAACTATTTGAGAGAAATATCTCTTTTCTTGAAATCATTGAAAAGTCACACATTTATAAAGGAAGTAATTTAAAAGAGATTTTTGAATCAAAGTGTCCCATACCACTTTGAAACTTTTGAAAAGAAATATCATTTCAAAAACTTCATGTCCATATAAATAAATCCTTAAAATCATTTTGAAAACATGGACTTTAATTAAAAATATTTAGAAAGATAAATCTTTAAAACATTTAAAATTATGATCTTGATAAAGAGTACCTTTCACAAATTCTTAAAATATTCATTTTGAAATCATTTAAAAGTCACATAATTATAAAATAAAACATTAACTTTGAAAATATTATTATAAGCTTGTAAGGTAATCTTTAAAGATTTTATAACGGCGGTAAATAGCCGCACCCTCCGTATAAGTTAAAAAAACATTCTTACCTTAATCTTGTCGAAAAGGTTAAAAAGCACCTTGTTTGGAAAACGATGGAAAGATTCCTTTATAAACCTCTTATAAAAAGTCAAACAAGGGAATAAATGACTTTAACCCATATTCTTGTAAATGGTGAAAATGTTTTGAAATACATTTTGAAGAAACATGGATGTGGATGATAAAGAAATCCCAGTAGATTATTACATATAAACAACCTCGGATAATGGAGAGATTGCGAAATAAACCCTTACCTTGTACTTTTCCTTGGTTGAGGGTAGGTTAACCTCTTGTATAATGGTGAAATAATTTTTATTAAATTATACAGGAATCATATACATTCATATGATATCATATATGATCTTTTAACATTGCTTTGTTAATAATATCTTAGAATTATCGTTGTTTCGGGTGTTAACTTACTCATTTTCTTTTATATGTTTTGTTACGTAAGCCATGTTTTTAATGTATAGTTTGTATCTTATTCATATCCAGAATGATATCAAGTCCTTAAACATTATTTTTAAATCGTAAAATGATAATTATACTTGAATGGATACGATGGAGAATGAATCCCATCACGTTCGTGGAGACGGTAGTCCGTACGTACGCACGAGCGACAATATCATTCTTTTGATATTAAAAGAATATATAATTGGATGGTATATTATATATAAAGAATCATTATCATGTTATATTTATTCTTTAAATGAATTATACATCATTATTATACCCATCCAAATAATAATATATTGAATAACAATTACACCACGACGTGGAGACGGTAGGTTGTACGTACGCACGTATGGTGACATGTTATTCAATGGATGGATAGAATACTGAATATGGTTGTACCATAATTATAATAAAATCACATTATATATAAGATACTAGAGTTATTATTTTATAATGGTAATAACAAAGAAAGAATAAGTGGAAGAAGAAAGGAACTTGAAAAGGGGTGGTGAAAACATTACCTCTTCTTCAGGTTCTTCCTTTTGATTTGATCAAAAGGGCTCCTTAGGTTGGATTTATGATCAAAATAAGGCCTCTAGGTTGTAGTGAGGGAATTTGAGAGAGTATTTGGGCAGAGGTGGCCGAACTAAAAGGCTTTTAAGGTGTGAAGAAATGAGAAGGAGGAGTGCCCTTTTATAAGAGGGGTGAGGGGAACCTTTGGAAAAGCTAGAAATATTAATTTATAATAAATTCATATTCGGTTTCTAATGGATCAAAAGTTGATTATTTATAAGTTAATGTGGGGATGGGTCGAAAACAAATCAACCAATAGAATTTAGACAGGTTTGGGTTACTAGTTTAACTTTATCTTTAAGTATTAACTCTAAGTTAATTAGTTTCACTTTTACAATGTCTCTTTGTATTTTTATATTATATGGTTAATAAACTTACTATATACATTAAAGAGACCCCCAAGTGGTCCATTAATGATACACCTATCATGATATAAGTCTCTTGGCCGAACCTTAGATTTTTAGGAATTTAATATCAATTAATAATATAATATTTATTTTAAAAACTCTTTTATGCCAATTTTGACACTATTCAATAGTTGATTTTTGTGAAACTCATAACAGAATGATTACTTCAAACAAAGTCAATTAAATCAATCCTAATATGTCATATTATCCTATAAAATTAGTGTAATTCATTAAAAGTCTCAAATTATTTTTATTTGTGTATTTATAATATCAATTATTTTACTTTTTCACTATTATGGTAATTACTGCATCATCATTGTGTCATAAATAAATTAAATTATTTAATGTATAAAAATTATAAATAAAATATCATTATGTACGAAATCTTATTATATTTCTAATTAATATTTAAAAAAGAATTTATCTTATGTATAACACTATATTAAAAATGTTTTAGTAAATAAACTTTGATTTTAACTCTTTTTACTCTTCTTTGAATTAAATAATAATAAATGTCCTAATCAAATCCAAGTGGACCTAAATGATAATATTTTATTCCTAAGGTTGTTTTTAGTCGAGATACACTTGTTCAATAGAATTAGGACATGTGTTAGGGTAATATTAATATCATTTTTACCCTTAATTACCCTATTTACTTTTAACCGTGGTAAATAAAAGTAAAAAGTTACTATTCACCAAAAATTATTTTCATCTCATTGAACCACATTTTACTTCTTGATAGTAACCGTGTCTCTTGGATTTTCGAAATTCCATTCACAGAAGCGGTAAAATTAAGTTTTATGAAAAATTCAGTTTTTTAACTACCACTTAGTAGTTTCACTATTCATCAAAAATTGAAGTTTTTCAGAACAATGCCAAAATTTCACCCTAAGATATAATTGATATTCCAAATTCAAAAATGATGTCTATTTTTAAAAATTCCAAACATATAAGTTCCATTAATTAATTTTATAATTAATTCCCGCTGCCACAACAAATAGTGTGTTTTTAAGAAACAATATATATCAAAAGATTGACAATTGTTTATTTCCAATTTCAAAGTGAAATTAATTCTAATGAATTCCATTGGATAAAATGGTAAAAATATATTCTAATTATGCTTTAAAACCATTCAATAGTATAATTTATAACTATAAATTATTTTGATTAAAAAAGTTGTTTTTAAGTATTTTTCACTATTCATAAAAATTGGAAGTTGTCAGAAAAATACCAAAAATTCAACTTAGGATAATTTCGATATTCTGTATCCAAAAATGAAGTCAATTTTGAAATTTAATATATATATAATTTCAAAAATTAGGTATTACTATTCATAACAGCTAGTTTGATTGGTTGTGGTGTGTGTTAGAACTCGAAGTTGCGTACAACACACACTACTATATTATTCAAAGGAAAGCATACCGTGGAAGCTTGGGATATTTCATTGTAAATTTTTGATGTCCCCATTCTAAAAAGTAATTTTTTTAGTCAAATTGAATATATAAAAGTTTAAAATATTGGATTTAAAAAGGGTTCACTATTAAAAGTTGGTAAAAGTGCAATACTGAAAATTAATTTGTTCTTACATTATGTCTAAGAAGCTCATAATATGGATTCTAAAATTATAAGGATTATATAAAGTTTAAAATTTAGTTAATATTATTCATAACCTCTTTTGAACGGCTTGTTTGGTAAGTCATGGTGTGCTTGAACTCGGTGTTGCGTGTAGTGCAAGTTATTAAATTATTTTGAAGAAATAACACACTATGAAATCTTGGGGTGTTACAAATATCGAATGTAATGTGGAATAAAACTATCGTATAAACTCACTAGCCACCCACTGGGTCGATCATATGTATATAAAAAAGAAGAATAAAAATAAATTTAGGCTCTACTACATCTCGATACTCACCTATTCCTAATATCTAGTCTCGTCCAAGCTATCCCACTTGATCATGCAACCCCAGGATACTACCCAACCCAAACCTATAACCAATGAATTCTTCTTAGGTGCCCAAGTTCCCTGACCAATTGAGCAGGGTGTGAGTACATATCGATAGGGAACCTCCAACTTGGTCTGATACATTACTAGTAAATGAAGTGTATATGTGTAAATTACATACACATCTAAATATAAATAAAACAAAAATATGAAAGAAAAAATTAAAAAAAAACATTATCGATCCTCAGGTCATGCATGATACCTATGATTGACCCAAACATACTATATCCAGTTCTAGAGTTTCTTTGAGCATTTCATAAAACCATTCGAAAAAATATCATGACCATGGAAAATTCCTAGGATCATTTCCAATGAAATATAATAATATCAGGCTCAAAAGAATATTCCCAAGAATCTTGGGAAATCCATTAGTTTCATTCTTAACAGTTGATTCATGGGCATCTTGAGAAATCAAGTGTGCGTGTGTGTGTGTCTGGATCAACCAAATATTCCTCAGTGTCCAAGGAAATCCTATATCTCATGCCTAGTAGTCGATGCCTAGGTTTCCTAGGAAATCAAGTGTGTGAGTATCTAGCTCAATAGATGATTCCATAGAATCTAGGTAAATCCCTATAGTCATTTCAGGATCTATAGATAATTCCCTTACATCCATGGAAATCTAGTGTCTTAGGCTCTACTATTAATTCCTAGTAATACTGGGAAATCTTGTGTGTGTATTCCAGGCTCAACAGTCAATTTCCTAGAATCTAAGTCAATCAATCATTAGGCATCCCACTGATTCCTAGGCATCTTGGATAATCATGTGTGTGAATATCAGGCCCAAAGGCTGAATCACATGTATCATTGCACATCCATGAAGTAACGGGATCAACATTTGATTCATAGGATGTTCTCATATACAATCCAAGGCATCAATCATCAACTCTATATACTAGGAGTTAATCCTAAGTGATCTGTAGTATTAGACTCAACCATTGATTCAGGTTCTAATGTGACACGTGTAATCATCCCTAAAAAATTCTTTCACACACCCTCTCTAGGTTCAAGATCTCACTAAGGCACCCATTGGGTTCCCATGGGTATCATCATAGCCAGTACACCCTTCTTGGGTCCTCTTATCTCAAAACATCTCTTGGGTTGACACTAATCACTCAAAGGACATAAAATCCCACAACATTTTCAATACTATCCTAAGTCCTCCATGAAAAATCCATATAGGTACCTCTCTAGAAAGAGGTCTCAAATCCCTTCTCAAAATCCAAATCATTCCAAAATCGATTCAAACATCTGAACTATCATCAAACTACCCAAGGATCACCCACCTAGTGATCATACACTAGTGTAAAAATTACTCTCACCCCACACTCATCTCAACTATCCTGAAGGATATAAGTTATTATAAGGATCCCATATGGACAATCCCTTTACCATTATCTCGAGTCATCACCCACCTCTAACAAGAGTTCACTAGGTAACCTACCACTACAATCTCTATATCCCACTAATTACATTTCATTTACTTTACACCCCTCAAGGTATAAGAAAATAGGTCACCCCACAAAAATTAAGCCCTCAGACATTATTGGATGAGGTTATCAATACAGTGTACATGGTTCCATCGTGGACCTTGGCACTTTGTTTATCACCAAGTATTTCATTTAAATTAAATAATTTATTTAATCAAAATGGTTGATCACCCTCACTGTAAAGAACACACATCACATGTCATATAAATAAATAAAATAAAATATTATAGGGGTGTATAATGGACTACCTACCTCAATTAGAGTTATTCCTTTTTTATTAAACAATAAAGTAGCTCTCTCCTGATCTAATCCAAGTCCAATATCCATTTTCTATCATTATGAGGCCCTATAAGGCACCAAGTGTCATAAAAATTAATTATAAACATTTATAATTGATTGTAAAATTTAATTTAAACATGCATAAATGCTTAAAACTCACTAGTTGACCTCATCGCACAAAAATCGTGAGTGATTGGGTGTGGTCCACTACTTACGTACACTAAATCCTAAACAACACAAAATACATGATTAGAAACATGGATTTAACCCAAAACCTTTTAAAACATAGATAAATTCATGAAACAACATACCTCAAATTAAACAGTGTGTAGCATCATGTAGACATCATCTTGGGTCCTCCTCTATGTAATCCAGGTAAAATCCACATCAAAATTGACCGATTTAACTATGATCTAGTGGAATTAGAACCAAAACCCTAATTTGGGAAAACCTAAACATGGTAAAATTGAGAGGAACCAAAAATTGAGAGAGGATGGGGAATACCATTACCTCTGAAGTCACAAAATTGACACCCATAAATTCCTTGGTCAAGGGGGGAGGATGAGTGGGGGAGGCATCAGCCATATCATCCCCACATGTTCCTATCCGAGACAAAAGAAAGAGGGTCGAGCCCATTTTTAATGTAAAAAATATATATTATAGACTCCTTTAATAGTTTTAAACAAATATTCACAATGTAAACCACCTAGGTAGGTGGGTTTGACCTCTACCCCAAAAACTCATATCATGAACACCATGTTCATGCCATAAAAGTTTTTTGATAATATTTTTCAGTATCCCTAACCATCCATTCCTCATCTGATGATCTTTTTAATACTCAAGGCATCCAATAAACCTTAAACCATTTCAAATAACACCCTTTTTGGATGTTAAAACTCTTAAAACCTCATTATAAGTCTTTATTCCCAAAATTAACCATCACCAAACTAAAAAATCAAATTCCCCTATAATTTCACACCCTGAAAAGGTGCAGAATTTTATAAAAACAAAAATAACCCATAATCCAACTTGGTTGAGTGTCAAATCCCTTTTTATTTTTATATATAGTCTTTAATAATCACTATCAAAATACATTTCCCATGTTTTTGAATTTCCATTGGTAGATAAAACATATTTTTCAGGAAGTTATGTGCTTAGTGGTGATTCATCTAGGGTAGGGTGTCTTATGAGGAAATTTTCTAAAACTTTACCATTGATCACTTTCTAGAATAAAAAGATAATTTTGAACTACTATAGAATAATATACCACCTTTCCATTCACCCCATTAATATGGGATGACCAAGGATATACATGAGTATATACATGCGATAAATTCAGTGGATGTTATAATTTTTTCAATGATGTCAAAGATTTTATGCTATAAGTTGAAATGCATGGCAGTTCTTCTCAATACTAGTGTATCAGTTCTTATCTTCTAACATTATTTTACTAAGATAGTATAGGTTGTTCTATTTTCCAACATCATTCATCTAAATGATAAGGGAACCAAGTGACCACCCCAGGGTCAACGTATAGAGAATGAGGGGATTTGATTCTATGGGTGGAATCAATACTAGATGGTATAGAAGATACTACTTTAGGTTATTAATGTCCTACTAAAAATGTTTATCCCATTGATAAGTTTTTACTTTATTCATAAATTTCATAAAGGGGGTATTTTCAATGAGGCTTCCTATGAAGTTTCTAATATAGGTGAGGCATCCCTAGAGTCTTCTCAACTCTCAAAGGTTTTTAGAAAGGGATATATCAAATATTTCCTTGTTTTTATCAAGGTTAAATTTGATAATGTGATGTAAGGATGTGAAATTAATAAGTTTCCATGATGTGACCCCAAATTTACATTTTAGAAGATTCATTTTCAAATTGTTCCACCACTATTTGGAAAAAATTGCCTCAATATTTGCAAGGTGATCTTGAAACTAGTTGGAATTTACTACTAGATTATCCACATAAAATTATAGTATCTTTCCTAGAAAGGATTTGAAAATTTCTTACATGAAGTGTTATTAAGTAGTGTTATAATTATTTAATAAAAATTTCATAAATTGATAGAAATGTACCCCTTAGGGTAGGTTAAAGTTAGTGGCTTCTTAATCTTATATAGCCATTAAAATTAGCCTATAATCAGAATACCCATCCATGAATGAGAGGGCCTAAAACCTAGCTATTTCATTAATCAATAGATCTATAATTGGGACAAGGAAATGGACCTTCATACAATGATTATTAAAATTTCTAAAGTAAATTAATACTTTTATTTATCAGGGTTTTTTTATTAATAGGGATAATGTTGTCAAGATACTTGGGATATTGAACCTCCTAGATGAAGTTTTTTTTTCAGTTTTTCAGCCTCAACTTCTACCTTGAAAGAATGAGTTTGATGAATTATATATACTAGTTTTTTATAATAATAATGGTCATTTTTTAGTTCCAAGTGGTGAATGGATAACTAGGGGTTTAACTCAGAAATTTTAATGTAATTTCATGTGAACACATCTTGATGTTTCTTAAGAAAAGAAATGTATTTATATTGTTCATCAGGATAAATTATTTCACAAATAAACATGGGTTGTGGGTTTTCCTTAGTACCTAGATTGGCCTTCTTAAGCTCATCAATGGTGGTGAAAACACCCCCTCAAAGAATGGAAAAGATTACTTGACCTCTTCCCCTTTATCACTATTAGGAGTGGAATGTGGAATTAATTCTTAATAATTGGGATAAAATATATAATTGTATCATCTCTATAGATATAAAACCTATCTAAGAAGTGTAATACTTTTTCAGGAATAGTTAATACTATATAGATTAAGGTGGAGGTGCCTAAACCCTTTTCTATTATTTTATAATTTATATCTATCTAATCAAATATCCTTTGTTGGCATTTTGATTTCCTAGTTCTGAATTTTTCCCATAAATATGATTAATGGGAAGCATAAATTCATTACTGATCATGTTGGGTTATTGGAAAAGTTTCTAGGCCATTTAGGGTATAAATTTTTATTACATCATTCACTATGCCCCCCTCATAGAACCCCACCTCAATGTATTAGGACTCACAAGAGTAAAAAGGGGGATTTATCACCATAGAGTACCCTGACCTACCTATCAACAAAATATTTTAGGTATTGATGATATGAAGAGGGCATTGCTTCATGAATGTTAAGTTATAACCTTCCCAATAAGGAATTAAAAGTAAAATATCGTTAGACTAACATGAAATCTATGATAGATATATGGTCTTAGGACACCATAGTTTGGTAAAGGGAGTATAAGTGTGGTAGCTCATGGATAAGGAGACCATGGTTCATCACTGAAGGGTTGTTTTATGGTAGTGTTTTGGGGGGGATATCATAGCCCAAGGGTTGTATTGTGGAGGTCCCTATGAGGTAAGAGCATTGGGATACCCCTCTCTACCCCTGAGGTCTATTATTTTGTAGGTCATAAGTCCACACCATAGTATGGCCAAGTGGGGGTTTCTTAAGAGACCAAACCTCATGGTACCCTCCCAAGGTCAGTTTTTCCTTGAAGGTCTACTCCACTCCATAACTAATGGTTGAGGGAGTTCCTATGCACTATATCACAAGGGGTTTCGCTACAAGGGACCCTTGGAAAGGGGGATTTATGTTTTTCCCTCTATGGAAACCCCACAAAGAGGCCTATGCTGATATTTTTAGGGCCCCTTTTGTCTTTTTATAGGGGTAATATTTGGACCCCCTCTTCATTGGGATTCCCTTCATTTTGTTTGACAAAAAGAGGGGTAAGATCCCTCACTGTATCTCCTCCTCCATTTTTTTGTATCTCTTTTATCTGGATAGTTTAGGAATGGTTCACCATGACAATTCTTGGTAATATCCCTCCCCTTATCTTTATATTCTTCCATAATTTTCTTTTCCTTTGATTTAAATTTTCTCAATTAGGTTTTTGGGAGATTATTTCACCAGATCATGTTGAGAGAATCCCACCTCATGGGGATTTCATGTGTATATTGTAGAATACATCCTAAGAGGAGTTATTCAATTCATCATTCATCATTTTCTTCAAGTTATGTTTTCCTATGGATTTATTTATTGTTTTTTGTGAATTTGGGTGAAATTAGCCATCGATTTTGGAGTTTAATTTAGGGATTTTGTGTGGATTTTATATAATTGTGTTTTGGGAGTGGACTACATCTCGTTGGACATGTTTTTAGTGTTGTGAGTTCACCTAATGATTTTAGTGTCAGTTATTCCATGTTGGGTTTTTATTCTTAATTATGTAGTTTGTTAATTTAAATGGTGTTTATTGATAAGATATGTGATCATGGACTTAGAGTATGTAGGTATGATCTTAATATTGATTATGGATCATCAGTTGAAGTAGGTGGCATTTAATTTACTATGTTACCTATTTAATTGGGGATTTTATGTTTGTGTTCTATCATTATTATTATTGTTTTCATGCTTCATGACTTGTGCGATATTTCCCATAGATTGGGGTGGGATCATGTCATCATAATAGTCAACATGGACTACATATATTTCTAAATGGTTTAATGTTAGTACCTTAGTCGAACAATTGTTGATGTCCCTCTTTATGGTTTACTTGGTGGCCTGAGTTTCTTTTAAAATATTAAGAGGTTTCCTTTTAAAAAAATTAAAAAGTGTTTGAATCAAATGAAATTTTAATGGAAAAGTGTTTATTTGAGAAATGGATTTTGAAATGGTATTTCAAAACTTAAGTGGGGTTTTCTAAATAATGCTTTGATGAGATCTTATCCAATGGCCTAACATGAGTAAGATATAATGGTATGTATTATCTAAGTTGGTTTAAAAGAATATTTTTAATTATTTTAAAAAGTTAATCCTAAGAGTATTGGTTGAGTTTTTTGGTCTATTTGACCTTGTGGTGGTTATTACGTATTTTTGAAACATGATCTCTTAAAGCACAATCTATTTTTTATTACATTTGGATTGCATTATTTCATGATAATGCTTGTTTACATGTGTTTCTTGAGGGTGTTCTATTTCATTATCGAAGCCTAGGTTTGTTTTTCTAACTAATGTGGTTTTGAAATGTTATCTTTTAAGGTTAGATATATGGTGAAATGTTGAAAGTGGGTTCCCTAGACCCAAATTTTGATGTACTTTGATTACCACTAGATGTATACAGTTTGATATATATACATGTGATTAACTTACCATGATAGTTCTGATACTTCTATGTCCACTATATTTATGGTAATTCCCTTATATTACGTTTTATATGAAAGGGTTATAGAAGATCTCATATTATAATGAGAACCTATAGATATTATGACAGTAATATTAAAGTAATTTCCTATGGTCCAGAAATATCATACTAACAAGACACATATGATGTGTGGCTATCATGTGTTGGGGGATCATAACCATTGAGACTTATTCTCATGAATTTCACACTTGGTGATCTCTAGTAGTTGAGATTATGAGAACAAACCCTCTAATAGTAACACCACATGTTTCAGGAGTCATTGGTTATTCTTATATATAGACATGTGTATTGGTCTATTGAATTGAGATCATTATTAATGTGTGTCATTTGGTCATGTACTTTGATGCAAGGAAAAAACCATAACAATTAATTCATGGAGAGGTAGATTTTTTTAGTGTGTCATTAGTGGCATTACATTGTTTGAATGATCAAGATAGGATTTTTCAATTCTTAGTTGAAGAATAGGTATCTCTGTCCAGTTTGATCCAGGTGGTAGTACCATCATAAATCCATATGGTTGTGGTAGTTAAAGGTAAATTCTTCCAGATATATCAACAAATAATAAAACAATAAAGAACGATGATACAAGTGTGCATCATATATGATATATCATATGATAAAGAGATTATATTACAAAGTATGTGTTCGTAGGTTGGATGTGGTTGCTATGAATTTTCTTTATCTATTTTGGGGCCTTTGTGGGTTACTAGACTCCTCTACTGGTCTATGAATAGTATTCACTACTATTAAGATAAGGTCCTAGAGGTTCACTCATAATAGCGCATTTGAGAATCTTCTCTATTCTATTGAATAAGAATATAGGACATGGTGGGCCCCACCATAAAGTCTGAGCATTGTCCAAGTTTTATTGATCATCGATAAATAAATAAATTCATTATTATTCAAGTAAAGAATAATTGAATTGAATTTATTTATTACATGTATTTATAAGTGATTAAGTAAATACAAGGATTAATATTATACGAACAAATATTATTATAATATTCCGGGTTCATTTAAAATTATTGGGAGTTACAAGTCGAGTTAATGAATTAGATTTATCATGTAATATATTTTAATATATTACAAGTATGTCATAAAATCTAAATAATATTATGGAATAGTTGGTTCATCATAATTAATTATTTATATCACCTTTTTAGTGGATGTTTAATGCACGAGGGTTAGGAACCCTAACCCGGTATTTTGACATCCACTATATAAGTGGATAGAAGCTCATCCCAACATAGAATTAGCTCAATTGGAAATTGAGAGATTCTCTCTCCTCCTGATTCCTAGAGAGATAATCACTGAATCTTAGCATACAATCCAAGTTCATCTTTGAGGATCGAAGGCAGAGGATTGTGGTGATTGAAGTAGCGTCAAAGTGATCGTTAGAGCTCCGTGCTAGCACCTATAATCCAATGAACGACGTACGTGTAGATCCAAGAAGCATGTGTGGATTACCTAGAGGTTTTCAATGTTTGATCCTTCAAGAAATAGATATTGGTAACTTACAATGGATGTTCATGCATCAAATAGAAAAGAGGTATTCGTTTGTTTTTTATACTCTGATTAAACCATGCGGTATCCTCGAACCGTATCGGGGATAGATCACTGGAGAAAAATAATTTATGTCACTCTGTTGATAGAAAAAGTTTAAATCCCCATCCCACCAGCTTCTATTGTGCACCCTAGTACCTTAAATTGGTATCAGAGGGATCGTGTGGTTTTTATAATCCAAGTAAATTATTTTGATTTAAATTTTAAGTAGATGGTATTAAAATAGTTCCAACAAGTCTAACCATGAATCGATCTGATTTTGGATGACCAATTTATGGTCATATAAAAAAATTATTGATCTAAATAGTGTTTTTTGGTCTTAATTTTTTCATATATTATTAAGTTTTTTTGAAGAACAGATTATATAAATTTGAATGTGTTCTAGTTTTTTTATCCATCTGTTTTGTTTATATTGTATAATAATAATCACCATTATTATTTTATTATAATAATTATTATTATTATTATTATTATATTAAGAGTATTTCAATGAGTCTTTTGGATATAATTGCATATCTTGATTATCTAAACAAAAAAATAAAATGTGGATATTCCTTTAAAAGATTTTTTTTCTTGTGGACCACAACATCTTGACTTTAGAAACTATAACGAAAAAAATGAACACTTTGCTACCCCACTATTTACCTCCTCCAGTGCATGGCCTCACCTGGAAACCCTACCACCCTCACTTGGTTTGAGACCTCTTTATTCTTCCTCAGTTGAGTTGGAAACATCAGCTCATCCCTCTTGGTCGAATCCTATAGTGGGTGGCCTCCATCTCCTCCCACCAAGAACACCAGCATCGCTTCATTTAGTAGTTCCCTTAACTCATCTAGCTCAGTCAGATTCTTCTAACCTCAGGTCAAGATGACGTGTATCATCCCCTAACCAGCCACTAGATCTGGTAGCCTATGTTATCATGTGCATCCTTGTGGTCTCCCTACTTTCATTAAGGGATCTCGGCGATGCTCCCATGCTCGGCCTCTTAAACACCTCAAGACGTCATCATTGTCGGCTGAACTAGGATCTACCACTGTCTCCATGTGTCTTGCCTCATCCTACTCCCTCATAATATCCAAGACTAGCTTCAGTGCTCCCTCATTTGTCATTCTCACCAGATCCAAGCCAAATTCCTTTCGACTAACTACACGCCACACTCTCCCTCTAACTATCCTAGATGCAACTAACTGAGGTCCCTCCAGCATGCCTCCCTACTGCTCCTTATCATGTCTAGTGGAAACCCCACCCATAAGGTACATTGTCTTTATATGTATTCTTCTAGACCATATTTTCCCTGCTATAAGCCAGGGAAGGTCTTCCCGACTCAGAACGGGTTTGGGAAAGCCTTCCTAGGATATAATACCCATCCACATGTTTTTCTAGGCCTAATTGGGTCTGTGAGGCTCTCTCTTGATCCAAAAAGGGATTTATGGGGTTTTGGGGGTCCAGATTACTTTAATTAATAATAAAAATTAAATTAATTTGATTAATTTAATTTTAGTTCTAAATTAGATTAATTAAAATTAATTTTGTTTTAAAATTTTAATTATCTGAAATATTAATTTAATTTGAGTAGTAAATTAAATTAAATGTTATAATTTAATTTTTGGATTTAAAATTAAATTAAAACTAGAACTGTATAAAATAAATTATTTTAATTTATTTAAATTCATTTAATTTATTTCAATACCCTCATACTTTTAAAATTTATCTCAATTTAATTTTTTTATCATGCATTTATTTATTATACCAATTGGTCTTAAGCTAGCGACTGACCCGTGTAGGTCTGGATCATTTAATTATTTACTATGTGTGATGATTGTAATAAGTAGATAATTAACTGATGGTTTTTGAATCATCTTACTTTTATTCAAATGTGTAAAAGGTAATGTGTGTCCAATGCACCTATTGAACTTTGCACCCTTAAACCCCCTCACAAGCATGTGGGTATATTTATACATAGATGATTACATTATAAGATGTGGACCCCACCAATTTGAGGTAGTAATCCTAAAAAAAGAGAATTTATTGCACTGGGGTTGATCTGTGCTATGAGTTAGGATTCCACTCAAGTATGAAACCCCCTAGGTCAATATTGACCCATTATGGATCAATCAAAATTAGATTCTCAAGACCAGTCAGGTAGATTAATTTATTTTATGCATTGTTTGTTATTTTATACAAGTGCATGATTATTATGTGATCACATAAAATAATAAACAAGATAAAATGAATAAATTTGTGACATATGTTTTTCTATTGCATGTTCAGTTGTGAGAATAAAAAATTAGATTGAACATATTTAATAGAAATGGATTAAGTTCATCAAGAAATAATAAAAATCCCTCAAAGAAATATCAAGCTAAAAATCCTTCTATTACTCAAATTTGAGAAAAACCAGGTGTTCGGGGTTCTCGTTATCCAAAGTTGAGAGTTCCTCCTGCTACTAGGGCATTCTTATAAGAATAATGGGTTGTCTAGACTAAATGTGGTAGCAAAGAAGTATCTAAAGATAGCTTGTTATCAATTTATATGCATGGTGTTAAGGAAATAAAGTTACAATTCCAATAAGTTGGGACATTACTTAGTTGTTCAAGGAACCACAAGTTGATGTGGTTGGCCAGCTTAGTGCCTACCTAGAAACTCTCTAAGTGGTGGTGTAGCCAAAGATTGTAGGTTATTAGGAGATGTTTCAAGGATCATTTCCTCTATAATATTCAAGCGATAGGGTATTCCAAATCTAATAGTGAGGGATATTAAGGTTTGATAAAATAATGATAGACATTTAATGATATAATAATTAATTATTCACAAGTGTCTAAAAATGTAATCAACATAAATTACTGACTGTTAAAATTTATTTTTTGTTGATCTAAAAAAGGAAATCACCAAAACCAAAAGTATATTATCACTGCAATAAATTTTGGATAAATAAAATATCCTGACTAGCCATAAATTCTAGGAGTGGTACATGCGCTTATGTATAGTACAACACCAATAAAGGAAGATTTATGTTATGGAATCCTCAATTTCTTCCAAGCCTCTTCAGGGAGAAATATAGGAGGTTAAATAAAAATGGAAAAATCATGTAGATGATGCACTAGATGTTTAGTGCAGCATGTTTTCATACATACCGAATCAATTGTAAAAAATGAACAAGGATGAGAATTCCTATACGATTTTGAATCATCTACAAGAATAATATCATGAGAGAGAAATGAAAGAAATGTATTATATTTCTAGTTCCCTCTATAGGTGCAGGATAGAATAAGGGAATCAATCATGCTCATGTACTCGAGATGATCAGGTAAATTGAGAGGCTTGAATCCCTTGGGTTCAAACTGAATCAAGAACTATCGATGGATCTCATTATTACTTCTTTAACACCCATATTTTCAAGTTTAATTTTTAATTACAATATGAATAACATGAATAAGTCATTCCCAAATCTTTTGGTTTTAGTTCACTAAGATTATAAGGATATAAAGAATACCAATTCTTCAATCCTTATTGTTAAAAAGAGGATTAAGGGAAAGGCTAATGCCTCTAAGGTCATTTCAAGACCGAAGACACTAGTGCACCATAATTATAAAAGGATAAGGATATAGAGGTAGGGAAATGAGCAAGAAGATGACTACTTTATATGTGGCAATAAAGGATACTGAAAGAATAATTACAGAGTTGGGAAGAATAATCAAGGAGGAATTTTTACTTTGGTTATTTTTTTCATTGAATGAAATCTTTCATTATCTACAAGTTATATATTTGATACAGCATGTGGATCACACATATGTATTCATATATAGGAACCATGTAGATTTAAGAAGATTATAAAAGGAGAATTTGATCTCTTGGTTATAAATGGTGCAAGTCTACCAGCCTTGGTAATGGGATATCATCACCTTAATTTTCCTAGTGTTTTGGTTCTTGTATTAAATTATTTTTATTATGTACCCTATGTAACTACAAATATAATCTCAGTGTCAAGTTTTCACACAATGGGATTTTATTTTAATTTTGGAAATAAATTTTTTCTCTTTTATAAATATATCATGTGTTATGTTATGGATCATCTTAAAAATGGGTTATATATACTTGAACATAAAAATTTAGTAACGACAATCAATGACAAAAATATTGAGTCTGACACATATAACACCTGCCCATGGCACTTTATTCTAGGTCATGTAAACAAGAAGTGGTTATAGAAATTACATAAATAAGGGTATTTAGACTCAATTAAGTTAAGACCCTTTGATGTATGTTATACTTGTTTACAAGGGAAATTACCAAATAACCCTTCTTTGGGAAGGGAGTAAGATCCAATCAATTACTATAATTAACTCATACTGACATATATGGTCCATTTCCAGTAGAGGAAAGGGGTGGGTTTTCATACTTCATTACTTTTACTGATGATTATAGTAGGTATGGTTATGTATACTTAATGTGATATAATTTATATTCCTTTTAGATGTTTAAGTAATACCAACATTTAGTAGAAAACCAGATTTGTAAGAAGATTAAAGCACTCCACTTAGATCGAGGCAGAGAGTATCTTAACCAAGATTCCATTGATCACTTGAAGGAGTGTGGGATAGTATCCCAACTCACTCCTCCTTATAAACCTTATCGGAATGGAATTAGTGAAAGGAATAATAGTACCTTTATAAAAAAATTAGATCAATGATGATTTAATAAACTCTTCCATTTTCCTTTTTGGGATATGATTTGTAGAGAGTGGTATATACCCTTAACTAAGTACCAACTAAATATATAGATGGGATTTCATATGAGTTATGGTGTGGAAGGAAACCCAATTTTTTACACATATATGTATGGGGATATGAGGGTTTTTCAAGACTATACTAAGTTAAAAATTAGCATCTAGAAGTACAAAGTGTATCTTTATAGGTTATCATAAATAATCCAAAGGATATTACCTATATAACTCATCAAATAAGATTTTTATTGTAGAAAGACAAGCCATGTTTATAGAAATGGAACAAATTTCAAATGTAAATAGTGGTAGAAAGATTGAATTTGATGAATTTAATGCTCCAGATGCACATGAGTTGGTATAGGAACAATCTCCATAAGAGATAGTGGGAGATGAAGTGGTTCCCAAGACACAATTACTGTGTAGGTCAACTCGAGATATTAGAGAACTATATCATTATTATTTTCTTATCATCAAGTCAGGTGACACATTATTCCTTGAGGATTATGAACCTCTAAAGAACAAGGAATTAGTATAAGGAAAACATTATTCTTAATGGAAAGATGTCATGCATTATGAGATGGATTCCATGTATCAAAATCAAGTTTAGATTTTGATAGACCATCCAGCTGATATAAACCCCATTTGGTGAAAATGGGTATTCAAGAAGAATCTAGATATGGATGTTAAGGTTAATACCTATAAGAAAAGACTGGCAGTAAAGGGTTTCAGACAAAATCAAAGAATAGACTATGATGAAACCTTCTCACCAGTAGCAATGCTTAAATCCATCAGAATATTGCTTGTAATAGCAGCCTTCCATGATTATGATATTTGGAAAATGGAATTCAAAACTGCTTTTCTAAATGGTAAGTTGGTTGAATACATATATATGATACATCCTAAAGGGTTTGTTAAGTCAAAAAAATGACAATATGTTATGCAAGTTTCAAAGATCCATTTATGGGTTAAATCAGGCATCACGATCATGGAATGTTCATTTTTATGAGGCCATAAGAGAATTTGGTTTTTTCAAGAAAAAAATTCATCCTTGTGTTTATAAGAATTTTAATGGGAATATCATCATTTTCTTAATATTATGTGTTGATGAAATATTAATTATGTAAAATTAAGTGGAATTATTATAGTCGGTTAAGACTTGGATACATGAATGATTCTCCATGAAAGACTTAAGTGAAGCAGCTTATATTCTAGGAATTAAGATCTATAAAGATAGATCTTAGAGGATACTTGGGATAATTTAAAGTGAATTAATTGATAAGGTACTCAAACGGTATAATATGAAATAATCCAAGAGAGGGTTGTTTCCTATTTCACATGGTATCAATATCTCCAAGAAAATGTGACCATAAACATGGGAGGAGATTGGAAGTATGGGTATAATTCCTTATGCCTTGGTAGTGGGTTCTATCATGTATTCCATGCTATATACTAGGTTTTATGTTGCCTTTTATTTAAGCATAGTGGCCATATATCAAGATAATCTAGTAGTACTACACTGGGTAGCTGTCAAAACAATCCTAAAGTAATTGAGGTGTAAAAAGGATATATTCCTAGTATATAAAGGATATTAGGAACTAGTAGTGAGAGGATACACTGATTCTAGTTTCCAGAAAGGTCATGATGATATGAAATCACAGTTAGGATACATATTTTTCCTGAATAGTGGTGCAGTGAGCTATAGAATCTTGAAGAAATCAATGGTCATAGATTATATAGAAGAATCCAAGTATATAGAAGCTTATGATGCAGTAAAGGAAGTAGTATAGATACACAAATTTTTCTCGGATATTAGTGTTGTGCCTAGTAGTGAAAACCATGTTCTATTTTATTGTGATAAAACTACAGTAGTGGTTATTTCCAAGGATCCCATATCACACTAGAGGAAAAAGAATGTACTTCATAATTTTCATCTCTTGAGAGATTTTACTCAGAGAGGTGAAGTCACAGTTACTAGATTATCCACATAGGAAAACATGGTAGACCCCATGACTAAATCTATATCTCATCAGAAGTATTATTCTCATGTGAGAGCTAGTGGATTGAGACTTGTTAATAGTTGGCTCTAGTTTAAGTTGGAGTGTTGTAAGTGGGTTCCATAGACCCAACTTGTGATGTACTTTTATTACCACTACATGTATACAATTTGATATATATACATGTTTTTAACTTACCATGATAGTGTCAATACTTATATGTCCACAATGTTTATGGTAATTTCCTTAGATTACGTATCATGTTAAATGGTTATAGTAGATCCCGAGCTATAATGAGAATCTAGATATACTATGAAATAAATCTTAAATTAATTTAATATAGTCCAAATACATCATACTGGAATAACACAGATGATATAAGACTATTAGGTGTTGGGAGCTCATAAGCATTGAGACTTTTTCTCATCAAATTTCGCATATGGTAATCTATAGTAGTTTAGATCATTAGGATAGTATTTCCAATAGGAACACCACATGTTTCGAGTGTCATTGGATATTTATATCTATAGACATTTGTATCGGTCTCCTAACTTGATATCACTATCAATGTGTGCCATTTGATCATGTACTTTGATGCAAGATGAAAACCATAATAATGAATTCTTGGTGAGGTAGTTTGTGTTGAGTGCATCATTGGTGGCATGACATTGGTTGAATGATCAAGATATGATTGTTCACTTTTGAGTTGAGGAATAGGTATCTCTGGCTAGGTTGATCAGGATGGTAGTACCTTCATAAATCCATGGTCATGGTAGTTGATGGTAAATCTATCCAGATAGATCAACAAATAATAAATCAATAAATGATGATAACACAAGTGTGTGTCCTGATTTATGATATATTATATTATAAAGAGATTATATTACACGGTATGTGTTCATAGGTTGGTTGTCATTGCTATGACTTTTCCTTATCTCTTTAAGGGCCTTGATGGGTTGATAGAATTTTCTCTTGGTCTATAAATATTATTCAGTAATATTAAGATAATATCCTATAGGGTTACATACAATAGTGCATTCAAGAATGTGCCTTATTCTGTTGAATAGAAATATAAGACATGGTGGACCCCACCATAGAGTCTGAGTGTTGTCCAAGTTTTATCGATCGCTGATAAATAAATAAATTCATTATTATTCAAGTAAAGAATAATTGGATTGAATTTATTTATTACATGTATTTATAAGTGATTAAGTAAATACAAGGATTAATATTATACGAATGAATATTATTATATTATTCCAGGTTCATTTAATATTATCGGGATTTATGAGTCAAGTTATGACCCGGGTTTATTATGTAATATATTTTAATATATTACAAGTATTTAATAAAATATAAATACTATTATGGCATAGTTGATTCATCATAATTAATTATTTATATCACTTATTTAGTTTACGTTTAATGCACGAGGGACAGGAACCCTAACATGATATTTTTTCATCTACAATATAAGTGATGAGAAGATCATACCAACATAGAATTCACTCAGATGGAATTCAGATCTTATCCATCCTCTTGATTCCTATAGATAATCACTCAATATGAGCATACAATCCAAGTTCATCTTCACGGATCGAGGGTAGAGGATTGTGCTAATCGATGCGGTGTTGAAGTGATATTCATATCTCCATGCTAGCACCTAGAATCTGAAAAATAGAATATGTGTAGATCCAATAAGTGTGTGTGGATGATCTAGAGGGGTTTTACATCATATCCTTCAAGAAATGGATGCCAAAAACATATAAAGGACGTGCACACATCAAATCAGAATGAGGTATTCATTTTTTTTATTATTCTCTAATTATAACATGTGGGATCCTCAGACCGTACCGGGGATGGATCACCAGAAACGATGAAGTTTCATCACTTCGATGATAGAAAATTTTTAAATCCCTAGCCCACCGGCTTCTGTTGTTCACCTCGGTACCTTTATGAAATGTGTGGACCTAGGTCCTAAGGGACTTGTATACTTGAAATGAGTGGTGATTTATGATAATTGATATATGTTGTATTTATTGTTTCAAGTGTGTTATAATTGATTTTTTTGATTGGAGATGAATACTAGTGTTGGGGTATTGATTCTGAGGTCTAGCCCCACTATGAGTGAGATGGTACTGGCAAGAATGTTGTGGGTGATATGGGGTCCCGGTTATTTGTAATGTCTGGGATAACCTTCAATGATAAGTTTTTCCTTAATATAGGATGTAATACCACCCTTGAGTGAAAAGTTTGGTCAAATTACTTCATGTGTGGAATCAATTGAGTGAGAAAAGGTAACCTAGTGATTAGGGATGGGTCGGGACTTGAGGACACCCTACCCTATACCTTGGGGTATGGGTTGAGGATTTTTTTATACCAATAAACACTATATATTTAGGTATGGGTTAGTTTTTTTGGTAAAATGTGACTCTATTACTTCTAATATAAACTTAAAGTGGGTATAGTAAGGTGTCATAGTGGTCTGGTTAGCACGTGATGACCTAACTTGTATGCTTGTATGTGTATTGTGTTTTATTTTTATGGGTGGGTATGTTGAATGAGAATAAATACACTTCTTATATATATATATATATATCATTAACATACACTTTATCACAAAATATATCGATATGGTTGAGGTATTGGGGATTTCTATTAGTTTGTTAGACTCACCACCTTCCCATGTACATGGAATGGGTTTTTATGTACATGGGTAGACCTTCCTATTTTCTATCAGGGAACAAGTATCACTTGGATATGGATATTTAGTGTGGGTATAGTAGGTTGTGGAGACCAAATACTTTATGGGATGATTATGAGAGCCAGGTTGGAGTCTATTATAGTTAATTTTTAGTTTTTTCTCAGTATGTGTACTAGACAGTGTGACATATATTTATATGATGCTTGTTTTATTTATTTGTTTATTGTTTCTTATTATTTATGTATTGATTCATCATTTAGATAGTTTAATGATTTCTATTTTGAATTGTGGGGGCACTATTGGATTCCTATTTTATACCTACAGGTTTTTGGGATGTTAATTATATCGATGCTTCATGTTAAATTTTCAGCAGATTTGGACATTTACCTTAGGACTTATTCTTGAGGGAATATTCTCTTTATAACTATTTTAGGCCCACCACTAATCGATGGCCTGTGGAATATGAGGATTTGCGAATGAGTTCAATTGATGATTCGTACTTGGGTGTTGTTCGAGTGATCGGGGTCAAGGTATTACAAATGGTATCATATAATATTTTGGTATGAAGTAGTGTAGTTAGAGTTGAAGTTACAGAACTAGAAAACTAGGCTATAGCAAAAGACCTATAGCCATGGTTTTCAAAATAGTGGTTATAGGTAGGATATGGCCATAGTTTTAATTAAACCATGGCCATAGGTGTGAGATATATCCATGGTTTTAAAAACTGTGGCTATAGGAAAAAATTTCAAATCCTATAGGCACGGTTCTATAAAACCATGTCTATATCCTGCACCTATGTCCATGGTTTTAAAAAACTATAGATATAGGTCTCCCACACTTGTGTGGGAGAAAAAATTTCCCATGGAAAAAAGAGAACGAGGCTCTATTTCCACACTTTTTATGCTATAGCCACAATTTTTCATAATATATATAACAATATATATATATATATATATATATGTAAAACCCTAAGCTTCTATGGTATGCTTCTCTTTGAATAATGCGATAGCGTGTGTTGTACGCAACATCGAGTTCTAACACACCACAACCAATCAAACTAGCTGTTATGAATAGTAATACCTACTTTTTGAAATTTTATAAATTTTATCTCCCAAAATGGACTTCATTTTTGGATTCGGAATATCTAATTTAGCCTAGGGTGAAATTTTGGAACTTTTTGGATAACATTTATATTTTGATGAATAGTGAAAATTACTAAATTTTAATTAAAAACAACTTTTTTAATCGAAATAATTTATATTGATCAATTATAAATTTGAGTGGTTTTAAAGTATATTTAGAATATATTTTTACCAGTTAATACAATTTTGGTCATTGTACATAATTTTACAATTAAACCGGACATAAACAAGTGTCAATCTTGTGATAGTTATTATCTCTTAAAAACACGCTTTTTGTTTTAACAACAGGAATTAATTTTAAATTAATTCCTGCCACTTCTGTGTCTTGAATTTGGAAAAATTGATTCCATATTTGTAATCAGGATGTTCATATTATGTAAATAGGTAACTTTTATTTTTAGACATTTTGAATAATTACTTCGGTAAATATTTTATTTACCATGGTTAAGGGTAAATCCGGTAAATAAGGGTTAACAAATAATATTATAATAATACTAAATTACCCTAAAACGTTTCCTAACCTTATTGGTGGATACATTTCCGACCATGGGAATATTTTGGTCGATTTTGGGACCCCATGGAGCCACTTGTAGGTGATAGGGACACTTTATTTTAATTAAGTTAAAATAAATACAAAAATGACATAAGAATATATCTTTTAGAAAAACAATTTTTACATAGGGTTATATATGTTGTATTTTTGACTATAAATATTAATTAGAAAGAAAAAAATATTTCCTACATAATTATATTTTATTTATTATTTTTAGACATTATATAATTTAAATTATTTATGACACAATGTTGATGTAGTAATTACTAAATTAATAAAAAATTAAAATAATTGATTTTATAACACCCAAATAAATATAATTTCATACTTTTTATAAATTACACTAATTTTATAAGATAATATGACATGTTAGGATTGATTTAATTAATGTTTTTCGAAGTGATCATTCTGTTATGATTTTTACAAAAATCAATTATTGAATAGTGTCAAAATTGACATAAAAGAGTTTTTAAAACAAATATTATATTACTAATTGATATTAAATTCCTAAAAATCTAAAGTTCGGCCAAAAGACTTATATCATGATAGGTTTATCATTAATGGACCACTTTGGGGTTTATTGGAGTTATATAGTAAGTTTATTAACTATATAATATAAAAATACAAAGTGACATGGTAAGTGTCAAACTAATTAACTAAGAGTTAAAACTAAAAGATAAGGTTAATATAATAACCCAAACCTGTCTAACTTCTATTGGTTGAGTGTTTTTATACCCATACCCACCTTAACCTTTAAATAATACACTTTTGAGCCATTAGAAACCGAATATGAATTTATTATAAAATAATATTTCTAGCTTTTCCAAAGGTTCCCCTCACCCCTCTTATAAAAGGGCACTCCTCATTCTCATTACTTCACACCTTAAAAGCCTTTTGGTTCGGCCAACCCCTGACCAAATACTCTCTAAACTTCCCTCACTTCATCCTAAAGTCCTTACTTTAGTCATAAAGCCAACCTAAGGAGTCCTTTTGATCAAATCAAAAGGAATAACCCGAAGAAGAGGTAATAATTTCACCACCCTTTTTCAAGTTCCTTTCTTCTTCCACTTCTTCTTTCTTTGTTATTACCATTCTAAAATAATAAATCCAGTATATTATATATACTTTTATGTTATTATAAACATGGTACAACCATATTTCAGTATTCTATTCATCCTTTGAATGACATGTCACCATACGTGCATACGTACGGCTTACCGTCTCCACGTCGTGGTGTAATTGTTATTCAAAACATTATTATTTGGATGGGTATAATAATGATGTTTAATTAATTTAAATAATAAATATAACATTATAATGATTCTTTATATATGATATACCATCCAATTATATATTATTTTAATATCAAAAGAATGATATTGTCACTCGTGCGTACGTACGGACTACTGTCTCCAAGAACGCGATGATATTCATTCTCTATCATATCCATTAAAGTATAATTATCATTTTATGATTTAAAAATAATTTTTAAGGACTTGATATCATTCTGGATATGAATAAGATACAACCTATCCATGATAAAAATGGATTATGTTACAAAACATATAAAATAAAATGAGTAAGTTAACACCCGAAACAACGATAATACTAAGATATTATTAACAAATAAATGTTAAAAGATCATATATGATATCATATTAATATATATGATTCTTGTATAATTTAATAAAAATTATTTCACCATTATACAGGAGGTTAACCTACCCCCAACCACGAAAAATTACAAGTTAAGGGTTTATTTTGTAATCTTTTCATTATCTGAGGTTGTTTATACGTAATAATCTACTGGGATTTCTTTATCATCCACATCCATGTTTCTTAAAAATGTATTTCAAAACATTTTTACTATTTAAAAGAATATGGGTTAAAGTCATTTATACCCTTTTTTTACTTTTTATAAGAGGTTTATAAAGGAATCCTTCTGTCGTTTTCCAAACAAGGTTCTTTTTAACCTTTTCAATAGAATTAAGGTAAGAATGTTTTTTTAACTTATACGGTGGGTGTAGCTATTTTCCGCCGTTATGAAATATTTAAAGCTTATCTTACAATCTTATAAGAATATTTTCAAAGAAAATGTTATATTTTATAAATATATGACTCGTAAATTATTTCAAAATAAAAATAGATATTACTCTAAAAAGAGTTTTGATTTCATCTATGTCAACATCCTTTGATGGATTTTACGCTTATTTGAAGTTGATTTATTATGATACAAAACTTCTATATTATATTGAAGGTTTTGTGATATGTTTGACTGTGGATGTGCTATCTTTATATCATTCATGGTTTATGTATGAAGTATTTACATTTCGTATGCTAGTTTTAATACGAATGTTTATGTTATGTTTAAACATGTTCATATGAGGAATGTATTGGACTTAATATGTGATGGGTGGAGCCCGCTATAGCTCCTCGATGCATCGGTAGGTCTCATGAGACAAACTAGTGTCTTGGCACAAGGCCTTGGCAAAATCTTATTTGTAGTCTTGGCACGAGGCCTTGGCTATGTGGTTATGATAGTCTGGCATTATGCATTCCATCATTATGAAAGTGGTTATTGATATTGCATGTGATTATTAGATTAGTAGAATATCCATGTGAATAAGTAAATGGAATTATTTCATTTTATTTTTGTCATACTATGTTAAAGTTCAAGTTTAAAAGGATTTTTTTTTAGTTATACATTTCCTTAAATATTTATTCTTATTTATGAAAGTTTCCTCTATATTGTTATCCTTACTGGGCATTTGAGCTCACTCATTTTCTATGTTTTATTTTTCCTAGGATGTGAAGAAGTAAATTATGAATGACCTACAGGGATAGTATGAGGGGATAAGAGTGTGGAATATGGAGAATATGTTGTTGTAGTTTTCATTTTTATGATGTAATGTAAAACTTTATGAATGTATCTAGTTATTCCATGGCAACTAAACTAATCGGTCTTTAGATATTGGATCTTTCTTGTGATCATGCCAATGTTATGTAATAATGCACCGACTCTGGGTAACTAGGTTCGGGGCGTTACAGTTGGTATCAGAGTAAGTTTAGTACAAACCTTGGAAGATAGATTTAGATAAACTCTGATTAGAGCACATATATTTAAGATGGACTTTGAGGATTAATATAGAAGAACTTTCTATAATTTTGGTATTGTAGAGATTTTGTGAGTTTTCCAAGAAATACATCCCTGTCTGGATATGAGCAGGTAGAGGCGGCTCTGGCACAGATGTACCTAGGGGTAAAACCCGAAAACACCGCTTTGAGCTGGACTCGAACGGGAACTGGTGCACGACAACGGGCCTTGCTGCACTCTTGGTTACGACACTCACGGGGGATATGTTTAGGATAACTCTCATTTTCTTTACAAATCATTATGAAGGGTTTATGAGTATATACTTCCTCAAAGAAAACATTTTTATGATTATGGATTATATCTATAAATATTTCAATTTATGTTAAGTGTTTTATAAGTATGGAATTATGTATTTTGATTCATAAACTGATCTAGTTTATGCCATTGTTTAGAAATGGTTCCTAGTGGAAGAAATGGAAACCGTATAAATGCATGCACTCCATGTAGGGATTTCCCTCCTGGTCAAGATAATTATATTGGAGCTGGTGATGCAACTGGTGCCGATCAGCTAATCACCATACTGAGACAACTCACTCAGGTTATGAATAATAATCTTACCCGTATGGAGCACCCTGATCCGCAGCATGGAGGATCAATGTTAGATCGCTTCATGAGGCAACAACCACCAATGTTCAATGGGAGTTCAAATCCCTTAGTAGTCGATCAATGGATAAATTCCCTAGAGAAAATATTCCAGGCTTTGGGGAGTAGTGAAAGGGAAAATGTTATCATAGCAGTTTACCGCCTCACTGGAGATGCTGATCAATGGTGGTCATTGATCCAAAACATGAAGTAAGATGATGAAGTATCAAATATAAAATGGAGGGAGTTCAAAGATCTGTTTTTATAAAAATACTTTCCTCGCGACCATCAAGCAGATATGGAAAGGAAATTTCTAAGTCTGAGACAAAAGGAGGATGAGAATGTCACAAAGTATGAGGCTAACTTTACAAGGTTAGAAAGGTATGCAGTAGATTATATATGTAACCCAAGAAGTAAGATTGATCGTTTCTTTGATGGGTTAAAACCATTTCTCCATCGAGCATTAGTCTCACAATCATTCTCGTCGTACGAAGACATTTTCTCATGTGCTATCAAGACCAAAAAGGAATTCTCTAAGTCTTATTAATTTAAAGCAAAGAAAGAGAAGAAGAGATCTACTGATCAATCTGGGAATGGAAATAAGGGGAAGAAGGGAAAGGTTGAATATCCATCCTGTGGTAAATGTGGGAAAAACACCCCGGTACTTGCTTGAAGGGAATGGGTGTCTGTTACAAGTGTAGGGAAAAAGGCCACCAAGCTCGTGATTGAAAAGGGAAGATGGAAGCTACCAATGTTCAGTGCTACAATTGCAGGGATATGGGACATTATGAAAATAAATTTCCTAAGTGTCAGGGGAACTTACCTCAGAAAATGAAAAGGGATCAAGGCCAAGATTATGCTATCACTACTGCTGAGGTAGAAGCTCCAAAAGATGTGGTGGCAGGTAATTTAATGGTTTCCTCAAGTTTAGAAAATGCATTATTTGATTCTGGATCATCGCATTGTTTCATATCTTCCTAGTTTTCTAAGAAAATTAGATATTTCCAATTTGATTTAACAAGGGAGTTGTCAGTTAAAACTCCTAAGGGAAGTATCATTGCAACAAAGTTTTTTGAATCAGTCCCCATTAGAGCACATAAATGTTATTTATCTGATGATCTCATCGTCATACCTATGATTTAGTTTGATAAAATCCTCGGTATGGATTGTCTTTTGGACCATGATGTGAAGATTTATTGTAAAAAGAATTAGGTTACAATTTTTGATGATGATGATAAGGAACACCTTATCTTTAGAGCATAATCGTCACCACCTAATTCTTATCTAGATCCACCCCCAGTAGCTCAACTAAATTCAATTATTGGATAGGAAGAGGATGAAATTACAGTGGGTGAGGAAAGGAATGTTCAAATAGAGGATGTACCTATTGTGAAAGAATATGTAGATGTGTTTCTAGATGATTTACCTAGACATCCTCCAGAACGAGAAGTTGAGTTTTCCATTGATTTAATTCCTGGATCAAGGCCTATATCGAAGACCCCTTATAGAATGGCCACTATAGAATTAGTTGAACTAAAGAAACAACTAGAGGAATTGATTAATAAGGTATTTATTCACCCTAGTGTTTCTCTATGGGGAGCCCCTGTTCTTTTTGTTAAAAAGAAAGATGGATCTATGAGGTTATGTATCGACTACAGGGAGATCAATGCTATAACAATAAAGAACAAGTATCCCCTACCTCACATTGATGATTTATTTGACCAACTACATGGAGCTCAATACTTTTCAAAGATTAACCTTTGATCTGGATACCATCAGTTGTGTGTGAAGAAGGAAGACATTCCGAATACAGCATTTCGAACCAGGTACGGGCATTATGAGTTTACAGTAATGCCTTTTGGATTGACTAATGCACCCTCTGTATTCATGGATCTGATGAATAGATTTTTCAAGGAATATCTCGATGAATTTTTGGTGGTATTTATTGATGATATCTTAGTATACTCCAAAATCTATGAAGATCATGAAAATCACTTGCGCATTATCCTGAAGACTCTGAGAAGACATGAATTATATGGGAAGTTTAGCAAGTGTGAATTCTGGCTTCAGGAGATTTCTTTTTTTGGTCATATTGTCTCTAAAGATGGAATCTCTGTTGATCATTCTAAGACCAAGGAAATCCAAGAATGTCCAGCACCGACGAGTATAACTGAGGTACGTAGTTTTATTGGTTTAGCAGGTTATTATTGACGTTTCGTCCAGAATTTTGCCCGATTGGCTAACCCATTAACAAATCTCACATGTAAAGGGGTTAAATTTTTTTGGACAAAAGAGTGTGAAGAATGTTTTGAAGAACTGAAGAGAATATTAGTCAATGCTCCTATATTAACTCTACCATCGGGGAATGATGGGTTTATTATTTATAGTGATGCATCGAAGAAAGGACTTGGTTGTGTCCTTATACAGAATGACAGAGTTATTGCCTATGCATCACGACAGTTGAAAATTCATGAGAAAAACTATCCTACTCATGATCTCGAGTTAGTAGTTGTGATCTTTGCTTTGAAGATATGGAGGCACTACCACTATGGTGAAAAATGTGAGATTTATACTGATCATACGAGTTTGAAGTATATTTTCTCACAAAAATAACTCAACATGAGGCAAAAGAGATGGCTTGAATTACTCAAGGATTATGATTGTATGATACACTACCACCCGGGGAAAGCAAACAAGGTGGCAGATGCTTTGAGCAGAAAAGATCATGGAGCTTTGAACAATATGAGAATTGAAAGGGATCCAATTTTCATGGATCTAGTGAAGATGGACATGGGAATAACCAGGGAAGGTGAAACATCAATGTTTTTTCAAATGGTTGCCAAACCAGTATTACTAAAAAGGATTAAGAGTTCTCAGACTGATGATGAATAATTTCAAAAGAAGATTAAAGCTGTGAATGATGGGAGATTGAGATACTTTGTGTATGAAGATAGAATTTTGAAATTTGGGAAGAGACTTTGTGTTCCCGATATACCTGATCTAAAAAGGGAATTTCTGGATGATGCTCATAGTTCCAATTTCTCTATACACCCTAGGAGCACCAAAATGTATAGAGATTTGAAGGAACATTTTTGGTGGGATAACATGGAGAGGGAGATTTCTGATTTTGTGTCAAGATGTATGGTTTGTCAACAAGTGAAAGCTAGAAGGCAACAGCCTGGTGGAGTATTGCAACCTCTTCCCATACCTGAGTGGAAATGGGATAATATCATGATGGACTTTGTCATGGGACTACCAAAGACTCCTAGAAGGAATGATGCAATATGGGTTATTGTTGATCGTCTTACCAAGTCAGCACATTTTCTTGCAATAAGAGAAGATCTACCACTGGAACGTCTAGCAAGACTATATATTAATGAAGTTGTGAGACTTCATGGAGTACCCTTATCGATTGTTTCAGATCGTGATCCCCATTTTACTTCAAGATTCTGGAAAAGTCTTCAGAAAGCCTTGGATGCTGAACTTCATTTGAGTATTGCCTACCACCCTCAAATAGATGGACAATCAGAACGAACTATTCAAACCTTAGAAGACATGTTGAGATCTTTCTAACTTGAATTTCAGGGTATGAGGGATCAATATTTATCTCTATTAGAATTTTCCTATAACAATAGCTTCCATTTGAGTATTCAGATGGCACCATATGAAGCGTTATACGGAAAGAGATGTCGCACACCAACCTGTTGGGATGATGTTGGTGAAAGAAAACTTGTAGGCCCAGAACTGGTGGAAGAAACGATGGAAAAGGTTAAGGTAATCCAAAACCATATCAAAGCATCTCAAAGTAGGCAGAAGAGCTATGCCGATAATCGAAGGAAGGATTTGGAATTTCAATTCGATGATCATGTTTTCCTAAAGGTATCTCCATGGAAGGGAGTCATACGTTTTGGTAAGAAAGGTAAATTGAGTCTCAGGTACATCGAACCTTTCGAAATTCTAGAACGAATTGGGGTTGTAGCTTACCGATTGGCAATGCCGCCAAGTCTCTCCAAAGTTCACGATGTGTTCCACGTATCTCTATTGAGGAAATACAAGCCTGACCCAACGCATGTACTCACCTATGAGGAATTAGAACTGGAACCCGATCTATCTTATTGTGAAGAGCCCGTCAGGATTCTTGATATGAGAGAACAAGTACTGAGAAACCAGACGACTCGTCTGGTAAAAGTATTGTGGAGAAACCATAAGATGGAAGAGGCAACGTGGGAACCCGAGAAACTTATGATGAAGAACCACCCGAATCTTTTTATGTAGTAATACTCCAGAAATTTCGAGGATGCAATTATTTGAAGGAGGGGATAATGTAACACCCCAAGCTTCTACGGTATGCTTCTCTTTGAATAATGCGATAGCGTGTGTTGTACGCAATATCGAGTTCTAACACACCACAACCAATCAAACTAGCCGTTATGAATAGTAATACCTGTATTTTGAAATTTTATAAATTTTATCTCTTAAAATGGACTTCATTTTTGGATTTGGAATATCGAATTTAGCCTCGGGTGAAATTTTGTAACTTTTCGGATAACATTTATATTTTTATGAATAGTGAAAATTAATAAATTTTAATTAAAAACAACTTTTTTAACCGAAATAATTTATATTGATAAATTATTAATTTGAGTGGTTTTAAAGTATATTTAGAATATATTTTTACCATTTAATACAATTTTGGTCATTGTACATAATTTTACAATTAAACCGGACATAAACAAGTGTCAATCTTTTGATAGTTATTATCTCTTAAAAACACGCTTTTTATTTTAACAACAAGAATTAATTTTAAATTAATTTCTGCCACTTCTATGTTTTGAATTTGGAAAAATATATTACATATTTGGAATCAGAATTTTCCTATTGTGTAAATATGTAACTTTTATTTTTAGACATTTTGAATAATTACTTCGGTAAATATTTTATTTACCATGGTAAGGGTAAATCTGGTAAATAAGGGTTAAAAAATAATATTATAATAATACTAAATTACCCTAAAACATGTCCTAACCTTATTTTTGGATACATGTCAGACCATGGGCATCTTTGGGTCGATTTTGGGACCCCATGGAGCCACTTGTAGGTGATAGGGACACTTTATTTTAATTAAGTTAAAATAGATACAAAAATGACATAAGCATATATCTTTTAGAAAAACAATTTTTACATAGGGTAACATATGTTGGATTTTCGACTATAAATATTCATTAGAAAGATCAAATGATTTCCTACATAATTATACTTTATTAATAATTTTTAGAGATTATATAATTTAATTTATTTATGACACAATGGTGATGCAGTAATTACTAAATTAATACACAAATTAAAATAATTGATTTTATAAACACCCAAATAAATATAATTTCAGACTTTTTATGAATTAAACTAATTTTCTAGGATAATATGACATTTTAGTATTGATTTAATTAAATTTTTTCGAAGTAATCATTCTGTTATGATTTTTACAAAAATCAATTATTTAATAGTGTCAAAATTGACATAAAAGAGTTTTTAAAACAAATATTATATTATTAATTGATATTAAATTCCTAAAAATCTAAAGTTCAGCCAAAATACTTATATCATGATATTTTTATCATTAATGGACCACTTGGGGGTCTCTTTTAGGTATATAGTAAGTTTATTAACTATATAATATAAAAATACAAAGTGACATGGTAAGTGTCAAACTAATTAACTAAGAGTTAAAACTAAAAGATAAGGTTAATATAATAACCCAAACCTGTCTAAATTATATTGGTTGAGTGGTTTTAGATTCATACCCACCTTAAACTTTAAATAATCCACTTTTTAGCCATTAGAAACCGAATATAAATTTATTATAAAATAATATTTCTAGCTTTTCCAAAGGTGCCCCTCACCCCTCTTATAAAAGGGCACTCCTCCTTCTCAATACTTCACACCTTCAAAGCCTTTTGGTTCGGCCAAACCCTTCCCAAATACTCTATCAACTTCCCTAAATTCATCCTAAAGGCCTTACTTTAGTCATAAATCCAACCTAAGGAGTCTTTTTTATCAAATCAAAAGGAAGAACCCGAAGAAGAGGTAATAATTTCACCAGCCTTTTTCAAGTTCCTTTCTTCATACACTTATTATTTCTTTGTTATTACCATTCTAAAATTGTACCCCCAGTATATTATATATAATTTGATGTTATTATAAACATGTTACAACCATATTTCAGTATTCTATCCATCCTTTGAATGACATGTCACCATACGTGCGTACGTACGGCTTACTGTCTCCATGTCGTGGTGTAATTGTTATTCAAAACATTATTATTTGGATGGGTATAATAATGATGTTTAATTCATGTAAATAATAAATATAACATGATAATGATTCTGTATATATTATATACCATCCAATTATATATTATTTTAATATCAAAATAATGATATTGTCGCTCGTGCGTACGTACGGACTACCGTCTCCACGAACGCGATGAGATTCATTCTCCATCGTATCCATTCAAGTATAATTATCATTTTATGATTTAAAAATAATTTTTAAGGACTTGATATCATTATGGATATTAATAATATACAACCTATCCATGAAAAACATGGCTTACGTAACAAAACATATAAAATAAAATGAGTAAGTTAACACCCGAAACAACGATAATACTAAGATATTATTAACAAATCAATGTTAAAAGATCATATATGATATCATATTAATATATATGATTATTTTATAATTTAATAACAATTATTTAACCATTATAGAGGAGTTTAACCTACCCTCAACCAAGGAAAAGTACAAGGTAAGGGTTTATTTCGCAATCTCTTCATTATCTGAGGTTATTTATACGTAATAATCTCCTGGGATTTCTTTATCATCCACATCCATGTTTCTTAAAAATTTATTTCAAAACATTTTTAATATTTACAAGAATATGGGTTAAAGTCATTTATACCCTTTTTTGAATTTTTATAAGAGGTTTATAAAGGAATCTTTCCGTCGTTTTCCAAACAAGGTGTTTTTTAACCTTTTCGACAGAATTAAGGTAAGAATGTTTTTTTAACTTATACGACGGGTGTGGCTATTTTTCGCCATTATAAAATATTTGAAGCTTCCCTTACAATCTTATAAGAATATTTTCAAATGAAATGTTATATTTTATAAATATATGACTCTTAAATGATTTCAAAATAAAAAGAGATATTACTCTAAAAAGAGTTTTGATTTCATCTATGTCAACATCCTTTGATGGATTTTATGCTTAATTGAAGTTGATTTATTATGATACAAAACTTATATATTATATTGAAGGTTTTGTGATATGTTTTACTATGGATTTTCTATCTTTATACCATTCATGGTTTATGGATGAAGTATTTACATTTCGTATGCTAGTTTTAATACGAATGTTTATGTTATGTTTAAACATGTTCATATGAGGAATGCATTGGACTTAATATGTGACGGGTTGAGCCCGCTATAGCTCCTCGATGCATTGGTAGGTCTCATGAGACAAACTAGTGTCTTGGAACAAGGCCTTGGCAAAATCTTATTTGTAGTCTTGGCACGAGGCTTTGGCTATGTGGTTATGATAGTCTGGCATTATGCATTCCATCATTATGAAAGTGGTTATTGATATTTCATGTGATTATTCGATTAGTAGAATATCCATGTGAATAATTAAATATCATTATTTCATTTTATTTTTTCCATACTATGTTGAAGTTCAAGTTTAAAAGGATTTTGTTTTAGTTATACATTTCTTTAAATGTTTATTCTTATTTATGAAAGTTTCCGCTATATTGTTATCCTTACTGGGCATTTGAGCTCACCCATTTTCTATGTTTTATTTTTCCTAGGATATGAAGAAGTAAATTATGAATGACCTACAGGGATAGTATGAGGGTATAAGAGTGTGGACTATAGAGACTATGTTGTTGTAGTTTTCATTTTTATGATGTAATGTAAAACTTTATGAATGTATCTATTTATTCCAAGGCTACTAAACTAATCGGTCTTTCGAGATTAGATCTTTCTTGTGATCATGTCAATGTTATGTAACAATGCACTGACTCTGGGTAACTGGGGTCAGGGCGTTACAATATATATATACATGAAGTTCTCTATGGTGTAGTATTTAGACAGCTGAGTCCCATAGTCAAGGTGCATATATTGAATCCTGTTGGGGACATATTATTTTTGGGCTACATCCATGGTTTATTGGGGTTAGAGACATGGTTTTACACTATGGAAATAACACCTATATCCATAGTTTAAACTGTAACTATAGCCCAATTACCACGGTGTAAAACTACAAGACCTATTTCCTTGTTTTGGAAAACTATGGTAATAGATTCTATTTCCATGGTGTAAAATCATGGAAATAGCCCAGAAAACCATGGAAATAAGTAAGAAATATTTCAATGGCTCTAGTGGAAACGGTTTTGGAAAATCATGGCCATAGGCTATTGCCACTATTTTTTAGCCTACAACCATGGTTTGAAAGCATGGTCATAAGTGAATTTTCTACTTGTGTTAGGTTTTCATAATACAGAAGATTGGCCGAGTGAATGCATTTACAACATGACATCAATTGAAACCCAAGTTGTCATAGGATATTCAATGTTTGGACTAGGCACTATATAATGATTTGGGTGTTGTATTGAACATATAATCCCAATGTGGGATGGTGAGACTTGGAAGGAGTCATAGGGCTCATCTAGGATCCAAGGAGTTATCCATGCATCATGATAGTGGCATGCTTAGGTAATGATACATATGCCAATGGGTAGTGTTTTTTGACATGTTTCCTCACTAGAATCCATTATTAATTAAAGAAAATTTTAATATAATTTAATTTTTTTCTATTAAATTATATGGGTTGATTATATTAATATATATTTGAGGGTTTCGTTTGAATAATTGAATTTTTTTGTTTGACTTACATAGGGAAATAATATTTTGGGATGGTTGTATTTTCAGAAGAAAAAAATACGATTATGAAAAGAAAACTCATGTGGTGGCACACGGTGTGTGTGAAATGGTTTTATAAGTTATTTTTACTTGATATGGCTCATGGATCTAGTGATTTTACAATGGTTTTTATTTTCATATTTTAATAAAATAAAAGGAAAATAGTTTATGGAATTAGATTTCAAAATGTTTTTGAAAATGGGATTAGTTTTCTTAAAAGGGACAAACTAGGTCAGGGATTTTGGTGGTTTTTATTTTAGATGAAAATGATTGAGTGTCGATGGGTTTTTGTAAAATCTAGTGAGTTTTTTTTTGTGTAAAAAAATTTTGATATTGTATTTTAAATAAGAAACTCATACCATGTAAATCAAACTAATTTAATTTTTTTGTCTTGTGTAGGAGTGACCTAGATGCCTAGATTGTGTGCTTATTTGATGTGTCTTATTTGTTTAGATCCTAAAAGAATGATTAGTAGGTGTGAAACTGATTTGGTTAGATTATGGGAAAAATAAATTAGTGCCTATGTAAACTGGGTTTCTTGGATTTCAATAGTTTACTGGGAGAGACCCAAGCATGGGCTCAGGAGTTTTGCGGGTATTCCATAGATGTTTCAAGAGACCCATTTGTGGTGGGATCATAGATGGATATGGATATAGGGCTTTACTAGTTGTATGTGAGTTTTTGGGTGCATGGATTATACACCCTAATGTGTGTTTTAATGATTTCATAGTTTTGATTTCTTTGTGTTCATTTTTGGTTGGTGATTCATATGGTTAGAAGCACCATTACATGGAATCAACCTCATTTAGTAGAGTATTATGGTGGGGAGACTGACTAACAACTAACATTTTTATTGATTTTTGAAAGGCAAGAAAAAGCAACCTCAGGTCAAGAAAAAAACATTACAGAGGTCTAAAGTAATGTAGGCCCAGAGCATCATTAACAAAAAACTTCAACCCCTCACTAGGAAAATACCCAAAACTAAGGAAAGACATACTTTGAAGAGGAGTTTCCATAGATATATGGATGGGATGTGGGTGGTGATTATCAATTGTTTTTTTTTCAATGGAGTGAATATAAGGATACTCCTATGGTGGTGAGCATAAATTTTTCAAAGGTGTATGACCCTCATGGTGGTTAGGGATGTGGATGTGGTGGAATCTAAGAGTCAGTTAGATCAAAGATTCATCAATACTCATGAGTAGAGTATGATGGTGGATTTGGTTGGTTGAGGATTCAACCGAGTAATTACCCTAAGTTTTGGGATCAAATTTCAATGTGGGAATGGATGATTATGTTATTCCTCTAGGATAAATTCATTTGGATTGAGATATGTGGATGTGTGTTAGTTGGTGAAATCGAGTGTTTCTTGGAAATATTGGTTAAAGAATGATTGATCAGTGTTATTGTGTATAATTGGTTATAGTGTGGTCTAAATTTTATCTTTTGGACTTAGTTTATGAAATTTGAGGATTAAGCTATGATTTTTGGAGGAGCACCAATGTATTAATGTTAGTATTGGAGATGTATAGTGGAAGTATATTGGGCGTTCAGAAATAAAACGTGGCATGTTCATAGATAATTGAAGACTGAGGTAGATCAAAATTCATTGGTTAAAGTACTATCATAGATTCTTGAGGATGATAAGCATTATAGAGGGGAGTTTGTAATGACTTGTATTATTATAGGTTGGTTAAAGTTAGGTTGAATTTGAATTTTGATCCCAAAGTAGGGTATGTTTCATGAATAGAGACTCGAATTGGAGTTCTAAGTGTTTAGATACATTTAGGATATGTTTTTGATGTGTAATAAGACCCAGTTGGAGGTTTGGGTTCTCAGGGGATCATCCTATAAGGGTCAAGGAGTCCCTATGACCCAATATTTACTAAAACATGGGTAAATTAATTTATTTATAACCCTATTAAAAACTAATTTAGTGGTTAATAGGGGTCTATCCACTGAGAAATACTTTTATTTTGTGTTTGATACCAATAAACCACATAAAACATCAAAGAAGTAATGATTTAGGTGAATTAAATGAAATGGTAACAAGATAGAGGAAAAAATTAAAAGAGATAACACTGATCATAAGAAATCAAGAATAATAAATAGATGAGATAGTGGAATTTGATTAATTAGTTTCAAATATATTTTCCTTCATTCATGTGCTATAAGAAAAACATTGGAGGTTATATGAAATAAGGTGTTCTATTTTTTCAAATGTCCAGCCTTTGAGTGAATGAATCATGAAGTTACTTGAATGCATCATCCATTTATCCACTCAATGGTGAAATCTGCCTTATATAAAGATAAAATTATCAGTTGATCTAGATTTTCTAGCCTCAATGATCATATAAATTTTTAGATAGATTCTTAGATACTTAAGTAGTTAGAAAATAAATCCCACTAAGATTATTTTTCAATGGTTCCCAATATTTTCAAAAACATTGCTACCTTAAGATATGAAGATGAAGGTAGATTCAAACAATAAATCACACATAAACTATGTAAAATAATTTACCAATATAATTTCATTCCCCTACTATAGTTTATCTAATTATCATGTTCATAACATTAAAATATTTCAGAATATCCATAAAAACATCATAATAGGGAAATGAATAAGTAGGGAGAGATGAAATTAATGTATTGAAGAGTTTTAAAAATATTTGTCATGACTCATCCCACGGGCCCCGAACGTGAATACCCTAAGCCCGCATTCTATAGGCCAGGGGTTGGCTACTAGCACCTGAAGGATTTTCCCGAACAGGGAAGGCATTGCCTTAGAGATCTGTACACACTCAAAAAGGGAACCTAAAGTAATCAACCAAAAAAATTAAGGTATAGCCACAAGAGTAAATTAAAACCAAAAGTACAAATGTAAACTAAAAAAGTGGGATAGAATACAAGCCCTAGAAAATGAAAGTAAGTAAACAATTGTCGCATCTACACTAGATCTCTATCTAAAGGGTAGTAGCTGTAAGTTTGAAGTCAAATAAGAGGATCTCTATTGCTCCTGTCGCACCCAGCACCACCAAATCCCGTACCTCAAAATTCTTCCTTAGAGCATCATTAGTCTACACTAGATACACACGTGCAGGTGGAGACCATGCAGGGGTGAGTATAACAATACCTAGTGGGACCCCGAGACCCCTGAAGGTCTCTCAGTAATCCAAAAAGGAAAACATCACAAGAAATACCACAAAGGTAATATCACAAGCATGATATAAATCATGAAGCACAAAGAAAAAGAGACAAGTCACTCTAACAGTATAAATTCAAGGTTACTGGGGTAGGGATGACTATTCCTAAAGCCAGATCATCCTATCCGTAGTAACTCTACTGCTGACCCATATAGGTCACTGTATGATAACCCATATTGATCGCTAGATGCTGACCCGTATTGGTCACTGGTGCTAATCCGTATTGGTCATTGGTGCTGAACTGTATTGGTCGCTGGTGCTCACCTGTATTGGTTGCTGATGTTGACCCATATTGGTTAATAGTATAGAGGTAGGGATGATTATTCATGCAGCTAGATCATCCCACTCTGGAGATTCTGATGCTGACCCATATTGGTCGCTGGTGCTAACCTGTATTGGTCATTGGCGCTGACCAGTATTGGTCGCTGGTGCAGAGGTAGGTATGATTACTTGTACATCTAGATCATTGCACTCTGGAGTTTCTAATGTTGAACCGCTTTGGTCTCTCTTCATCTTCATGTCACATCCAGCCACTAGATTCCCAAATTAAGCATGCCTAATCTCCAGAAGACTCTTATACTCAAGCCATCAGTCATATTTAAACTAGTACGAAGTCCCACAAAAGTTATACCCAAGGAACTTCCCCATCATAGGGGTCCCAACATGACAGATGGCACGTCGATCGGACACCCGGTCTGTGAGATATGGGCACTTTTGTAAAAAGTGCCCGGTTGGATTCAAGTCTGATCTAACCCAGGTTGCACGTCAAACTCTATCAAAACTCGCTTAGATTATCTCTAAAGGACTGCCTTGTCACAAGGGTCCTTATGTCATAGACGGTGTGTCGATCAGACGCCTAGTCTATTATTTACACCTCTTTCCATGAAATGGGGGTGATCGCACCTCCGTCTGCCCCAGCTCGGTTGGGCCCACTGGAATATGCCAAAGGTACCAATTCCCAAAATGGGTCCCAACACCTATTATGGCATGTCAAACGAATACCCGGTTCATCAGTTACGGGTGTTCCTTTATTACGGGGCCAGTTGGGTCTAGGCCTAGTCCGACTCGGTCAGGCCAGCCTCACGCAATGGGTCTTGTGGTCTACCTGACCCCACCTGGGTCCAGCCAGTTAAGGATCGGCCCAATTCACTGGGTCCGTCCTATCTGGGTCATCTCAGCTAGTTCACGGGCCCGGGTCGCGGTTTTCCCGACGCACTGGGTGGGGCTTGGCCCACCCGCGCTAGCTCGCTAGGTCATGGGTTCGGCCCACGTCCGGCTTGCATCCGCTTGAAGGCGGACCACTTCACCCAGCTGGCCCTGTGGATGCGGGGCCATTTCATCTAGCGAGACATGGTGTGGTGTAGGGTTCATTCCAGTCCCTCCTGCTGCATCCCACCGGTGGATCCTACGGGCGCCACCTATCTCCCGCACGGCTGACTCGGGCTGGCCGCCTTTGGCCACCGTGGCATGCAATGGTTCACTGACATCCCCTGCCTATGGTCGGTTTCCGCAAGTCTCCTTCAGCCACCGCCAGTCGCCGCCAGTCGAGCGCGCTAGCGGTTGTTTACGCAGACAACCAGAATGATGCCGTCATTTCGTGGCCCTCAAACGTCTTTCCTCTGCATCCATTGCTCCGCCACAAAGAACTCACCAAGGATAAGTTTAGCGGAGGGACTGGGCCTTATTGGTTTTGGCCTACGCCCTTCACATTAGCATTTTAGACATGAGGAAAATTTAATAATAACAAAAGGAAGAATAATCCCCAAGTTTAAGATCCCGCAACAACCATCCACATGATTAGACGATACACAGATCAACCCCTTAGTCAGTTGGTCCGCATTCATTATATTTTTCAAGAACGGGATGAGAGGGAACATCAAATCACATAAACCCCTTACCTTTTATGACATTCGTTATCGCACGTTCATCCTCAAGGTTTTACGATGTTGACAATGCTTCCCATTTCTGATCTTCGAAAGGTGTTCTTCGTCATTCGTCATTCTTCGTTGGGGTGGAAGTGTATTAGAGCTTCACCCGAGAATACTCCAAATCCTTCCTCCTTATTTTTCCCGACACTTTGAACTATTTATAGAACCACACTATATTGTTTCCATAATTATGTGACATCATTTCATTACGTTGTTTCATTTATGAAACAGAATCGCTGTTTCATGCCATTAAAGTCATTGTTACATTGTATTTCATTAAACTGCCTTGTCATTGCATCGTCGTTGCCCTGCAGCTTTGATGTCTATCACGCAATGGAGATAAAATAATAAAATAATTATTTTAAATTATTTTATTATTTTTCTCGAAAAGTCCAAAAATTAACTTTTCTCCTTGGCCTTCAACAGATGAAGTTAAGTCATTTCTAGGAGAATCATGGCGTTCTAGATTCAATGGTGCCCTCGGATTTTTAATCTGATCACTGGTTCAAAATATAGAAAATGTTGCTCATGCATTTACTGAGCATACCTTAAAAAAAGTTCAAAAATTCATTCTAGGCACACCGGGCCTCAGAATCACACATTGTCAATTTTCTTAGACTCGTAAAGATCCCAAATAATTTTAAAAAAATTACATGGAATTTTAAGGTCTTTACATTCTCCCCACCTTGGGGATTTACATCCTCAAAATCCAAACAAGGCTACACAAACAAATAGGGGTACTAGGCACACATATGAGCCTCTTTCTCTCATGTGTTCTCCTAGAGATTCTCGTGTCACCACAAAACATGCACCAGAGGTATCAACCACCCATGAAGGATCCATTCTTGTTGATCCTCTATCTCCACCGATTACTCCACAAAAGTTGCTGCATCATCAATCTCCAGCTCGCCATGGTCGATGACGTGAGATGGGTCATGCACGTATGTCCTCAGCTGGGATACGTGGAAGACGTTGTGCACACTCTCCAACTGCGGTGGCAGTTCCAAGCAGTATTCCATCTCACCAATCCTCCGAAGTATCAGGAATGGTCTGATAAACCTCGGTGAGATTTTGTCACCTCTGCTAAATCTTCATAGTCCTCATTGAGGGGAGACTCGCAATAATATATGGTCCCCATCCTAGAACTCTATTGGTCTTCATCGCCTATCATCATAGGACTTATGTTAGCTCTGTGCAGTCTTCATCCTCTCTCGGATGACCTGCACCTTCTCAGTGGTAGCTTGTACCATCTCTGGGCCCACGAGTGCCGACTCTCCTAGATATGTCTAGCACAAGGGCGATATCCATGGTCATCCGTAAAACACCTCAAAAGGGGTCATACCAATGGTGGAGTGATATCTATTGTTGTACGTGAACTCCACCAAGGTTAGGTGGTCCTCCCAACTATGACCAAAATCTAGGACACATGCATGAAGCATGTCCTCCATGGTCTAGATGGTTCGCTTAGTCTGACCATCTATCTGCAGGTGAAAATTTGTGCTCAAGCGAAGTTGAGTCCCAAAAGCCTCCTACAATCCTTTGAAAAATCGGGAAGTGAAACATGCATCATGGTCTGAGAATATCGTCTAAGGCACCCTGTGAAGTTGCATGATCCCCTGAACATAGAGATGTCCCAAGCTCTCTACTGAACCCTTCTCTTGAATAGCAAGGAAGTGGGCCAACTTGGTGAGTCGGTTAATGATCACCCAGATGGTATTGTGCCCTATAGATGTAAATGGTAACCCCATCATGAATTCCATCGATATCCCTTCCCACTTCCACTCTTGTAGTTTGAGGGGTTGGGTCAAGCCTTCTTGTACCTGGTGCTCGGCCTTCACTTGCTGGAAAATGAGGAATCTGGAAACAAACTCTGCCATATATTTCTTCATCCCTGGACACCGGTATTGATTCCATAGGTCATGATACATCTTTATCACACTTGTATGTACTTACAAGGGGGTGTATGGAACTCCCTCAGCACCTCCTCTCATAGAGACACTGGTACAACTGTATATCCTCTGAAAAGGATAGAGTGCTCCCCACCTTCAGAATATTCATCAGATGCATAGCCTGAGGATATTTGATCACCTGTAGTCTCACAGCTACTATCTCTGAGTTGCACCTCCCTGACTCACTAAAGGATTGGAGGGGAAACTACCATCAAATGGTGGTAGACTATCTCATCTCTATCTACCTAGGATATCTGAAGTGAGGCCAACTGCTCTGAAGCCTTGTTCAGTAGATGCGAACTCGATCTCCATCTAAGTGCATCTGCCACTACGTTCCCCTTCCCATGAGTATAGACTATCTCAAAGTCATGGTCCTGGAGGAACTCTATCCAACACCATTGTCTCATATTTAGATCTTTCTATGTGAAGATATATCTGAGACTCTTATGGTCTGAGTAAACAATGAATCTCTTTCCCATCAAGTAGTGTCACCAAATCTTTAGTGCGAAGACTACTACGACTAAATCCAAGTCGTGAGTCTCATAATTCTTCTCATGGGGCCTCAACTGTCATGATCCATAAGAAATCATTGCATCATCCTGCATCAGGACACAACCGAGTCTGGTCCCTGATGCATTACAGTAAACCACATAGTCAGTTCCATCCTATGGAAACCTTAGTATGGGAGCACTGGTCAAGCTCTACCCCAGCTGTTGAAATCTCTGTTGGCATGTCTCTGACCACAAGAAGTGTTTCCCCTTCTTCGTCAAGGAAGTCATAGGTGCTTCTACTCTGGAGAAATTGGGTACGAACCTCTGATAGTAGCCTACTAATCCAAGGAATCTCCCCACCTCAGTAACACTCCTTGGTGGCTCCCAAGAAATTACTGCCTCAATCTTTTCTAGATCCACTAAAACTCTTGCCTATGAGATGATGTGTCCAAATAAGTGGACCTTCCTTATCTAGAACTCACACTTCGAGAGTTTCCCATATAACTGGTGCTCCTGGAGTGTGTCCAGAACTATCCTTAAGTGTACAACATGATCTTCCTCAGACGTTGAGTATACCAAGATGTCGTCGATAAAGACCACAACAAAGTGATTGAGGTATAGCTAAAAGATCTTGTTCATGATCCCCATGAACACTGCTGGATCATTGGCCACACCGAAAGGCATCACCAAGAACTTATAATGGAAATACCGACATCTAAAGGTTGTATTCAGTACGTCCTCATCCCATATCTTAAGCTGATGATAGCCTAATCTAAGTTCTATCTTCGAGAACCACTTCGCTCCTTTCAACTGATCAAATAGATCACCAATCCTTGACAAAGGATACTTGTTCTTCACAGTCACCTGGTTTAGGCTCCAAAATTCCATGCATAGCATCAAACTTCCATCTTCTTTCTTGTAAAACAACACTGGGGATGCCCATGGAGAAACACTGGGCCTTACAAATCACTTTTTCTATAATTCCTCCAATTGTACCCTCAGCTCCCAGAGCTCTGTAGGGGCCATCTGATATGCTGGTGTAGATATTGATGTTGTTCCTGGGTACAAGTCAATGAAGAAGTCTACCTCTCTATGATGAGGTAGTCCTATGACATATTCTGGAAAGACGTCCTCATACTCATCCACCACCACTGGGAACTTTGTACTCATCTCATCCACTATGTTGAAGGTCATGCAAGCCATCTAATAAGTAATCGGCTGCACCCTTCTGATTGCAAGTCCATCTCGTGCTGATCTATTTTCCTTCTCACCAACAAAGGAAAACTGGCCTCTATCTCTGCGTGTACATCACATTGTATGTCTCAAGCAGTCAATCTGTGTGTGAACTACTAATATTCAGTCTGTTCCTATAATGAAGTTGTAGGGATTCAACGCCACTACTAGAAGATCCCATCTGAAACTCTCTCCTTCGAGAGTAATATCACACTGTTGGCACCAGTGTGTGACCATTGAATATCCTCCTGTATGAGTATCCAAACTCAATTTTTGAGCAAAAATCTCAATCAGAATCTCAGAGTCCCAAACTAATTCCACTGAAAGAAAATAATTACTAGAACCTGTGTCTATAAGCACTGCTAATAAAGTAGAGAAAATACAGATCATACCTCGTATCATCTTAGGAATGTTAGGATCGTGAGCCTCTACTGCCTGTAGTTGGGCCTGTCCCCATCCACCTGCTCCCTGATCCCGTGGTGGACCACCTGGGGGTGGTGCTGGAAGTTCCTAGTGACCCCAACCACCTCCCACTGCATGTGATGCTCCCCTTCCTCATCTGCAACCTAGCTGACACTCATGCTTCAGCCACTGTCATTTCCTCGGTGGCCCCTCTATCATCTGTCAATCATCCATGCGGGGATTCAGATATTCATGAGCTATATGAACTTATCCCCCATAATAAAAACATACCATGCCTCACTGGTGGCTCCCTTGGCCTCTCGATCCTCACACCTCTGACTGTGCGTCCCAGGGTCACCCTCTGGAAGGTCTATCCCACTTGGGCTTTTGCGTCGTCTTTCTACTGCAAGTTGCAGATGACTCTGCTACCTGTTGTCTAGTAGGGGATCTCACTATCGGTGCCTTCTTGGAAAGGAAGATCTCTATCAACAAATCTTTCTGAGTACTAAGACATAGTCTGGTTTCCCTGCTGTAGATGCAGCAACTCCTGAATATGCATAGAGATTAGTGTCGCTGGCATGAACTCCACCCTAAAAAGGCTCTCAAAGTCTGGTCAAATGAGGGTTATCTCCTCATTCACTTGGATCATTGAGCTCCACAATCATCCTGCCGAGACCTGAAGAAGGCTAGCGGCCAAGATCGCCATCTTCTCGGCAGTTGTCACTACTAAGTGAAAGACCCGCAAAACTACCTCAAACCAGCCTTCTGCTACTTGGGGGTCTTTATCGCCTTGAAACCTCTAAGGCCTCTATCTATTGAACTAATGAAACGCACTCAGCTAGCATGCATGGTATACTAGAAGCATTGGTTTCTCAATGTGTGGTGGTGCTGCTGGTACACCACCCGAAGGTGCCACCACTGTGAATGGTATCTCTACCAACACCTCGTCACTTGGTGGGACACTATCATGATCTCTAACTGGAATCCTGGCTAGCTATCTTCATGGAGGCATACTGTAAGAAACATATGTTCCATGTTCAATAAGTTATACTTGGTGATATGACTCAAGAAATATCAAGAAAACTTTTCAAAACACTAGCAACCGGTGTTTTCATGAACCGAGTCAGAAAACAGAATTCAGGGTCTCAGTGTATGGATACGTCAGTCGCTACACATACACTAGACTCCCTATACTTAAAACCTAACTCAAGACACTTTACACCATCACCTCATTAAAATTAGACTCTTATTTCTTCTGGTAGAACCAACCACCCTTTGATACCACTTTGTCATGACCCATCCCATGGGGCTCGGATGTGACTACCCCAAGCATGGCTTCCATAGGCCAGGGGTTAGCGACTAGCACCTGAAGGCTTTTCCCGAACAAGGAAGGTATTAACTTAGAGATATGTACACACTCAAAAAGGGATACTAAAGTAATAAACCAACAAAAGTAATGTATATCCATGAGAGTAAAGTACAACCACAAGTACAATTGTAAACTAAAAACAATGGGTCGGAATACAAGCCCTAGAAACTGAAAATAAAGTAAATAGTTATCACATCTACCCTAGAGCTCTACCTGGAGGGTAGTATCTATAAGTCTAAATTTGAAGAAGAGGATATTGACTTCTCCCGTTGCACCCAACTCCACTAATTCATGTACATCCAAAGTTTTCCTCAAAGCATCAGTAGTCTGCACCAGACACACACGTGCGGGCAGAGCCCATGCATGGGTGAGTATAACAATACCCAGTAGGGACCCCAAGACCCCCAAAGGTATCTCATTAATACAAAAAGGAAAAAATCGCAAGAAATACCTCAAAGGTAATATCATAAGCATGATCTAAATCATGAAGCACAAAGCAAAAGAGATAGCTCACTATGACAGTATAACTTCAAGCTTACTGGGGTAGGGATGACTATTCGTAAATCCAAATCATCATATCTATAGTAACTCAACTGCTGGCCCATATAGGTTACTGTATGCTGACTCGTGTTGGTCGCTAGATGCTGATCCATATTGGTCGCTAGTGCTGACCCATATTGTTTGTTGGTGTTGATCCATATTGGTCACTGGTGCCGACCCGTATTGGTCACTGGTGTTGATCGGTATTGGTCACTGGTACAGAGGTAGGGATGATTAGTCATGCAGCTAGATCATCCCAATCTAGAGCTTCTGATGTTGACCCGTATTGGTCACTGGTGCTAACCCGTATTGTTTGTTGGCGTAGACCCGTATTGGTCATTGGTGCAGAGGTAGGGATGATTAGTCATACATCTAGATCATCCCACTATAGATTTTCTGATGCTGACCCGCCTTGGTCGCTCTTCATCTTCATGTCACATCCAACCACTGGATTCCCACATGAAGCACATCTAATTTCCAGAAGACTCTACTCCTCAATCCATCAGTCATATTTCAACCGATATGAATCCCCAAAAAAAGTATACCCAAGGGACCACCCTGTCAGAGGGGTCCCAACATTACAGACAGCGCGTTGACCGGACACTTGGTCTGTGAGATATGGGCAGTTTTGTAAAAAGGGCCCGGTTGGATTCAATTCTAATCCAACCCAGGTTGCAAATCAAACTCTGTCAAAACTCACTTAGAGTATCTCCAAAGGACCGCCTTGTCACAAGGGTCCTTATACCACAGACGACGCATCAATCAAACACTCGGTCTGTTAGTTACACCACTTTTCGTGAAATGGGGGTGATCGCACCTCAGTCTGCCCCAGCTTGGTCGGGCCAGCTGGAATATGTAAAAGGGAAGTATTCCCAAAAGGGGTCCCAACGCCTCTGATTTCATGTCAAACGGACACCTAGTTCATCAGTTACAGGCGTTTCTTTATTATGGGGCCAGTTGGGTTTGGGCCCGGTCCGACTCAGTCAGGCCAGCCCAACGCAACGGGTCCCGGAGTCTCCTTGACCCTGCTCGAGTCTGGCCCAATAAGGTTCCACCCAGTTCACTGGGTCCGGCCCGTCGGGGTCAACACGGCTAGTTCGCGGTCCCAGTTCACGGTTGGCCCAGCCCACCGGGTGGGGATCGGCCCACCCGCACTGGCCTGGTGGGTTGCGGGTCTAGCTTGTTTGACCGGGCCACATCCAGCCCGGTCTGCTTAAAGGCAAACCCCTTCACCCAGTTGGCCCCTTGGATGTGGGGTTGTTTCTTCTTGCGCGACGTGGTGCGGTGCGGGGTCCACACCGGCCCCTTCTGTCGCGACCCGCTGGACACGGCTATTGCCACCGGCTGCGCCTACGGGCGCCGCCCATCTACCGCGCAGTCGGCTCAGGCCGGACTCCTCTTTCCACCATGGCACGCGATGTCGTGTCGCCTTCCACTACCTACGGCTAGTTGTCATGGGGCTTCACTGGCCACTGCCAGCATGGCACGCTGGCGGTTGTTTCCGCGGGCCACCAGAATGTTGTCATCATTTCGTGGCCCTCAATCATCTTGTCACTGCGTTCATTGATCTTCCACAAATAATGCATTAAGGACAAGTTTATCAAAGGGTCTGGGCCTTGTTGATTTTGGCCCTCACCCTCTGCATTAACGTTTTGAACATGAGGAAAAATTAATAATAATAAAAGGAAGAATAATCCCCGAGTTTAAGATCCCGCAACAACCATCAACATGATTAAATGACACGTGGATCAACTTGTTAGTTGGTTAGTACGCATTCATTATATTTTTCAAGAACAAGAAGAGAGGGAACATCAAAACACATAACCCCCCTACCTTTTATGATGTTCTTTTCTGCACATTCATCCTCAAGGGTTTACGGCGTCAACGATGCTTTCCGGTTCCAACCTTCAAAAGGCATTCTTCGTCGTTCATCGTTCTTTGTTGGGGTGGAAGTGCATCAGAGCTTCGCCCAAGAATCCTCCAAATCCTTCCTCCTTATTTTTTGTGATACGTCGAACAATTTATAGAACCACACTGCAGTGTTTTCATAATGACGTGACGTCACATCATTACACTGTTTCATTTATGAAATAGTGTTGCTGTTTTGCACCATTAAACTCACTGTTACCTTACGAAATATGGGTCATCCATGTGTTTCATTAAAGTGTAATGTTGCAGCATCGTTTATTCCTCATAGTGTCTCCATAATCCATGCAATGTAGAGAAAAAGAATAAAATTATTATTTTAAATTATTTTATTATTTTTCTCGAAAAGTCCAAAAATTAACTTTTCTGCTCAACCCTCATCGGTTGAAGTTAATTTTTTTCTAGGTGAATCCTGACATTCTAGATTCAACTGTGCCCTCAGATTTTTAATCTGAGCACCAGTTCAAAAGATATAAAACTTCACCCATGCGTTTATTGAACGTACCTTAAAAAAAGTTCAAAAAATCATTCTGGGCACATCGGGCCTCGGAATCACACGCCGTCAATTTTCGCAGACTCGTAAAAAACCCAAATAATTTAAAAAAAATACATGGAATTTTTGGGTCTTTAAAATATTCCTAAGATACAATAATGAAATGTGTATTACTCCTCATCCCCAACTTGATTTTATCAATCACGATCCTCAATCCAATTTCTCCAGCCTCAGGTGATTCCCTAATTAATATTTGTATATATTCCTCTGATTTATCTCCCATCTCTCATTTTTCTTCTTTTAAGAGGTATCTAATTAATAAATATTTGATCCCAATACCCTTCCCCACACACACATTCATAGCTCCAAGATTTTATCCCTAACATCCATGTGGCATATTTTCTATACATATTCCTCCTTGTCAGAAACACAAGTAGAGCCCTCATAACTGAATACGCTTCCCCTCAAATTTTCAGATGTAACAGTGACCAAAATATCAATTACAGATGGTCTCCATGTATAATGTTCAAGGTTTTTTATTCCTTGAAGTGATTATCGCTTAAATATTCCATATGTTCTCATGATCTCCTTATCCTTGATTATGATCATTTTTTCTAATTTAGCAATACCAACAAACAAATACCAAGTTGAATTTGATATGAGCTACTCAATTTTAGTAAATTGGATTTTATAATCAGTTCCTCTTCTTGGCTTCAAATTTCTTTATTTTCAAATTTTAGGGCACCCATGAGATTTTTATTTTATTTTATAGGTTAATAAACTAGGGTTTTCATGAGGATATGTTGGGATTATTAAGTTCTTCGTCCAAGTGAAATAAGATTAGCCTAGGGATAGTGAAATTCATAATTGGGCATGGTGGCCTTTGAATAGAATCATAGGTGCTAACGTGGGGCCTCAAATCTTATATTGAAGTACATGGTTAATTTTTTGAAACCTAACATCAATATCACTTTTTTACAAAGGAATGAATCCTTATGATGAAAAGAATTCTTATTCTCAGCTGTGGTAAACTCTTATGATGATGCTTATCCATAATTTTAGTAATGACCCAAAGTTTTATGATCAGATACCTTCAATTCATCAAAGCATGACACCCATAGTGTGTCCCCTTGACTCTAATGCTCTAAATTTCACCCTTAAAAAATAATTTGGAATATACAGCATGCCCAAACCAATAACACAAAAAAAAATGAATCAATTCTTTCCTTTTCACCTGGTCCACGTGATTTAGTCAGGTTTTCAGCATCATCTCGTGATGAAAACCCTCTGGTTGAACTCAAACCATCTCCCTATGATTTAGTTTGCCTCCTTATCATCTTATAAATCATCTTTTTCTTTTATTCTTGAGGATATTCAATTGTGAACAGCTTATTCTAATCAACTTCTTTATCTTGATCAAGTACATATAAATTACCATTAACACAATTTCAAATTTCACTTTTTTCATTAAATCCTAGTGTGTGATGGACCTATCTCACTCATAGTAATTTTAGCATCATTTTTCATCAAGAATGGATATTCCAATTCATTATTATTTACCTTAATCATGTTATATAATAAAAAATATCAAGATTGACACACAATAATTATATTTTTGTTCCCAAATAACTCATTTGTATGGTCTCTACAAACCAATGATCAAACTAGTATCTTCCATACAGCTTCACAATACAGTATAAAGCTCACCACAACCAAAAATTTAGTTTAATGAAAACTTTAACACACTAAAATTGTAATGCCCCAGCCCTAGTTACCCATATTAAGTGCATTATTACATATCATTGGCATGATCAAAAGAGATCAAGTCCCAAAAGACCTATTATTTTAGTAGCCTTGGAAGTACTAGATACATACATAAGTTTTACATTACATCATGAAATAAATAAAAAAACATTATGTCCCCTTTGAACACACTCATATCCCTTAGCATATTCCTATAGGTTAATCATTATATACTTCTTCACATCCTAGGAAAAAGAAAACATAGAAATGGGTGGGGTCAGATGCTCAGTAAGGATGACAGTATAGCAGAAACTTTCATAAAAAATCATAAACATTTAAGGCAATGTATAAGACTAAAACAAAATCCTTTTAAACATAAACTTCAGCATAATATAGAAAATATAAATCAAATAATTTCATTTAATTATTCAGATGGATATTCTACTAGTCAAATAATCACATGTAATATCAATATCTAATTTCATAATGATGGAATGCATAATGCCAGACATCATAACCACTTAGTCAAGGCCTCATGCCAAGACTACAAAATAAGATTTTATCAAGGCCTTATTCCAAGACACTAGTTTGTCTCATGAGACCTACCAATGCATCAAGGAGATATATCAGTCTCCACCCATCACTTACTAAGTCCAATGAATTCCTCATATGAAAAGGTTGAAACATAATCTAAACATTTGTATTAAAACTAGCATACGAAATGTCAATATTTTAACCACAAACCATGAATGGTATAAAAATAGAACATCCATAGTAAAACATAACTCATTCAATAAAATATGAAATATTGTATCAACCTCAATCAAGAATAATGAAGTATATTAGCATAGATGAAAATATTCAGTAAAACTATTGGAGAGAAATATCCCCTTTTTTCTTCAAAACATTTAAAAGTCTCACTATTTATCAAGAAGCTATTAAAATAGATTTTTAAATCAAAGTGTCCCATACCACTTTGAAACTTTTAAAAGGAATTTTAATTTTAAAACATTCATGTCCATATAAATAAATCCATAAAACCATTTTTAAAACATGGACATTAATGATAAAGATTTATAAGAATAAATCTTTAAAACATTTAAAATGATATTTTAGTTAGGGTTCCTAACCAAAAGAGAGAAGTTTGAATACAAATAATTGAGGTAATATAAAATTTATAATATCATGATAATAAAGGGATTCATGATATACTATGTCAAAGTACAGTATATACACCATATAAAAGTGAATTGGTTCATAACAACAAATAAGTCTCAATAGAATGTAAATTGAGATGAAATCCCTTATAAAGACAGTATCCTTAGGTTAAGGATAAATTAATGACATAATTATGTGTGACAAATATAAATACACTAAATATTTTTGGATATTCAGTGTAAAACAATCATAGTACATTCACACATATTCTTGTAACAACAACACCAATGACTTGGATGTTTAACTCAATGAATGGAAATTGAGTTATGATTACTCTTATCAAGTTCATATCGATGACTCGAAAATTTATCAATGGAGTGATTATGTGTATAAAAAGTATATCCACACAAAGGGGAGTTTAAATTACTATATAAATAAATAAATAGTGATTTCACACATAAACTTGGAGTAAAATAATCAATTAATTTTGTGTAAAGCCCAATGAGTGGAAATCGAAATTAAAAATTCCCTTACCGATTTGGTAACATACGAAACATACACCACTTGGAAGAAATATCATACAATGAAGATGTAAATTCCCATAAATTAAAGTATATTACACAAAGAATATAATCATGGGAAGTACATACACCACACAAAAGGAAATAGTGGCAATATAGCATGAATCTCATGGGAATAAGAAGTGAGATGAAAACCCCTTACCACATTGTAATCCATCGAGTCGTATGACCAAAATTTAATAACCACCAAATGAATCACATAATACCATGAATATAAATATAATCATGATAATATATATCAAATGTCAGTACACAATACACCACATGCAATAAATAAGTGGCGAACAATGGAAATCTCACGGAATTAAAAGTGATATAAGAAACCTCTTAACTTGTACTTCTCTTTAGTTGAGGGTATATTAACCTCCTATATAATGGTGAAATAATTTTTATTAAATTATACATGAACCAGTAAATATGATATCATATATGATCTTTTAATATTTCTTTGTTAATAATATTTCAGTAGTATCATTGTTTTGGGTGTTAACTGATTCGTTTTTCTTTATATGTTTTGTTATGTAAGTCATGTTTGTTATGGATAGGATGTATTTGATTCATATACAGAATGATATTATGTTATTAAACCTTATTTTTTTTAATCATAAAATGATATTTATTCTTTAATGGTTACGATGGGGAATGAATCTCATCGTGTTCGTGGAGACGGTAATCCGTACATACGTATGAGCGACAATACCATTTTATTGATGGTGAAATCATATATAATTGGATGGTATTTCATATATACAGAATAATTAACATGTTATATTTATTATTTACATAAATTATACTCATTATTATACCTATCCAAATAATTAAGTGTTTAATAACAAACTACACCATGACGTGGAGACGGTAAGTCGTACGTACGCACATATGGTGAATTTTTCATTCATAAGATGGATTGAATGATGAATATGGTTGTAAAATATTTATAATAACATCACATTATGTAAAAGGTATTGTATTTATTATTTTTTTATGGAAACAACAAATAAATAAGAAGTAGAAGAAGAAAAGAACATTGAAAGAGGTGATGAAATAATTACCTCTTCTTCGGGTGTTTCCTTTTGATTTGATCAAAAGGGATCCTTAGGTTGTCTTTATGATAAAAGTAAGGCCTCTAGGTTGAAGTGAGGTTATTTGGTAGGATATTGGAGTAGATTTTGGCTGATCCAAATGGCTTTTGAGGTATGATTTTGAGATAAGGGGAAGTACCCTTTTATAAGAGAGGTGAGGGTCACTTTAGGAAACCCTTGAAATATTATTTTATTATACAATAATATCTAGTTTATAATGGCTATAAAAAGATTTATTTTGAGTATAAGGTGGTTATGGCCCTAAAACCTCTCAACCAATAGGTTTTATACAGGTTTAGGTTGCCATATTAACCTTATCTTTTATATTTAACTCTTGGTTAAATAGTTTAACATTTACCATGTCTCCTTGTATTTTTATATTATATGGTTAATAAACTTAGTATAAAATGCCAATAGAACCTCAAGTGGTTCATTAATGACATATCTATTATTATATAAGTCACTTAGCCAAACCTTATATTTTTAGGACTATTATATCTTTTAATAATATAGTATTTTTTTTAAAAACTCATTTATGACAATTTTGACATTATTTAGTATTTGGTTTTTGTGAAAGTCATAACAATATGATTTATTTGAAAAAAAATAAATTTAATCAACAATAACATGTAATATTAACCTATAAATTTTTTTAATGCATAAAAAGTCCCAATTTACATTTATTTTAATATTTAGAATATTAGTTATTTTAATTATTCATTAATAAGGTAATTACTGCATCATCATTGTGTCATAAATAAATTTAATTATATAATGTCCAAAAATTATAAATAAAATACCATGATGTATGAAATATTTTTATATTTATAATGAATATTTATAGTCGAAATTATCTTATGTATAACCCTATATTAAAAATGTTTTAGTTGTTAAATTTGAATTTAACACTTTTAACTCGTCTTTAAATAAAATAATAATAAATGTCCAAATCTAAACAAAGTGAACCAAAAGGATCATATTTTATTCCTAAAGTTTATTTTGGTTGAAATAAACTTATCCAATAGAATTATTACATGTGTTAGGGTAATTATGATATCATTTTTACCTTTAATTTCTCTATTTACTTTTAACCGTGGTAAATTAAATTCAAAAGTTATTATTCACTAAAAATTATTTTCATCTTATTAAACCAAATTTTAATTACTGATGTCAACCATCTCTCTATGATTTTTTCAATTTAATTCACATAAGTGGTAAAATTATGTTTTATGCAAATTTGTTAACATGCCTAGAAGGTGGGTAAAAGACATTAAAATATTCAATAAAATTTTATACATCTAATTTTATTATAAAATGAATCCAATGAATTACATTTAAATAATATAGTTATTATTTATCTATTTTTACTTAAAATAAATTTAAATAAAATAAATAATTTTTTAAATAAAAATTCAGTTTTTAAACAATAACGCAGTGTTTTTCACTATTCATCAAAAATTGAAAGTTTTCATAAAAATACCAAAACATCACCCTAATATAATTTTGAATCAAAAAATTATGTCTATTTTACTAAATTCAAAACATAGAAGTTTCATTAATTAATTTAAAATTAATTCTCATTGTCAAAATCAGAAAGTGGGTTTTTGAGAAGTAAAAACTATCAAAAGATTGATATGTGTTTATGTCCAATTTAAAAGTGAAATTACTTATAATAAACAAAATTATATTAAATGGTAAAAATATAATCTAATTATACTTCAAATCCATTCAAATGTATAATTTAACACTATAAATTATTTTGATTAAAAAAGTTGTTTTCAATTAAAATTTAATATCTTTCACTATTTATCAAAATATGAAAGTTATCAGAAAAAAACCAAAAATTTATCCAAACTAAATTTTTATATCCTTATTCTAAAGAATAATTTAATTTCATCAAATTTAATATATAAAAGTTTCAAATATTGGATTTATAAAGGGTTCTCCATTAAAAGGTGGAAAACTGCATTTTTGGAAAAATAATTCTTTTAACTGAAAAATTGAATTTGTCCTTATATTATGTCTAAGAAACACAAAATATGAATGTTAAAATTATATGGGATATATATAAAAATCAGATTTTGGTTATTACTATTCATAATCTCTTTCTAAATAGCTATTTTGATATTTCATGGTACGCTTGAACTCGGTGTTACGTACATCACACGCTATTGTATTATTCAAAGAGAAGTGTGTCATGGATTATTGGGGTGTTACATTCTTCCCTCCTTCAATAAATTGCATTCTCGCAATTTGAAATTGTTCTTCATAAATAAAAGGTTAAAAAAATATAAAATTCCTTTATAGAAAAAACCACATCAGAAATAGGGTTAATAAAATTTAGTCTTAATAAGAGGGAAAGGGAAATGAAAAAGTCACCACCAAATTAAGATTTCAAACAAGAGAACATTGGTGGCAATTATAATTGGAGTAAAAAAGTAAATTTTTATAGGGAGTGATTGAGGTCATCAATCACAAATAAGTGAGCAGAAAATTGATGGCCTTAAATCCATAAATCTATGATGAATAACGTAAGGTGTTAGGATAACGCATTTTTGGGTTTAAGATCCTTTCCCTAAGGTTTAAGAATTAATTTTTTAATAGAATAAGAGAGAGAGAGAAATACTTAATAAGTAGAGTTCCATCCTTTAACTAATTTCTACCGGAAACTCATCTTTCACTCCAAATGATGAGTATTCAAGATGACTTGGTCACACCTGAAGTGCTAGAATCAACTTATAGAGAATCACATAATCCATAAAGGATGAACTATATATTTCCCTTGTCTTTAGAGATTAACCAAAACCAAAATGGTTAGTACAAGATCAGATGATTCCCAAAAAGGATAATCCTTTAGAGAATTAAATACTAATATTAATTTCAAAAATTAAACTAACAATACCCAAAGGTCAATAAATATCATTCAATAAACAATTATCCTTAAAATCCTTCAATATAATCCAAACTAAGATTGAAATCCAAAACTCAAAATAATTTAATTACGTAGTCTTCCACATTAAATTGTATCTATAAATAACATCGACTACTATTAAAGTCATATACTTAAAAGTAATTAACCTAATCACATATTCTCTATGATAGGTTAATCATTTCCATAAATAACCCAAATCGCTATAAATCCACAATAAAAACATAAATAAAAATCCACCATTACTCCTCAAATGAAATCCTATAGTATTCTATTTTCCTTAGGCATATAGTGTTCCCAACAGAGAAAACGTCTTCCAAAATAACATTTATTACTTAATCACCAAATCATTTTCCTATACTAATGATATCCATTTGATAAAACATAAGATCCCAAATCAACTTATTATTGATCAATAAAATCATTTAACTAAAAAGAATTAGACACACTAACCAGGAACTTCACATAGTCTAATGGTAGGTGGTAAATCCCATTCGCACTTTAGTTGTGGGTTTGATTCTCGTAGCTTTGTCTAACACGATGGGTTGTCACATGGTCTGCATGTTGTCCTTTTTAAAAAATTATATTTTATAAAATTCCCAAAATGAGATAAATTCATCAAAATAACCATAACATAATTTAACCACAAATTTTATCTCATACCTCTCATTTTTATCCCAAAAATTAATAACCGGTAATTGCCTCAAATTCAAGGATCATATAAACTCAAATGTTTATTTGTAACTATATCCCCAAAAGAAAATATAATTTTTCCTCGAATAGCATTTTCACATAACAATCTACAGGGTTACACATACAGTTGAAAAGTCATCCAAAGTAATTCCATCAACAAAGAATAATAATAATTTTAAACATTTTTCCATATATTTATTTCCACATAGGTTCTTCCATAACCAAGAGGTTATCCTATAGAATAGGTCATTGAATCAGGTAATACCTAGGTCCCCTACATTTATGAAAAATGACTGTAAATGGATTCTTGGGATCTTTTTTATTTTCTTCCATATTACTCTTCATTTTTCATCGGCAATTATTTACTTTATGTCTTTCTTTCCCACACATAAAGAATTTCTTTGTTCCATTGAGACACTTTCCTAGGTGTCACCTTCCACATTTCTGGCATGATGGAAATTGATCTTTCTTTTCTCCATGGTCTCCACTATTGGAACTCTTATCATTCACTGCCTTTCTCTTCTTTGTTGAGTCCATAAGTTGGTTAATATATATATTGTTGATCATATTTTTGGAAAACTAATTCGGCATGAACATGATATCTTTTACGCCTATCAACATTTAATTTTGTTTCTTATTTCCACCATTGTGCCCACCTTGTACATCATGTTCAATGTTAATATGACTTCCTTAGATCCAGCCATTGACTAAAACCAGAAAGCATTGTGTGAGTAACAGTATTCATAAAATAATTTATAGAATATCATGACACCTTATTTTCAATCTAAAATAGCTTAGTATTAACCAAGGATATTTATTCTCATCTTATATAAAAATAATTCAAATTTTTTTGTGAATAAAATATGAATTATCCTAAGCATATCCCTTGGGAGTGTCGTAATCAAGAGTGTAGTAAGGCTCATTGTCATGCACCAGTTCCTGTTTGAGTCTAGCTCAAAGTAGTGTTTTAGTGTTTTACCCATAGGTACATCTGTGTCAGATCCACCTCTTCCTACTCGTATCCAGACAGGGATGTATTTCTTGGAAAACCCACATAATATTTACATTTCCAAAAAATTTGGATGTTCTACTATACTAATCCCCAAAGCCTATCTTTTGGTAATGTTATTTAATCAGAGTTTTTTTTCTAAATCTAGTTTCCAAGGTTTGTACTAAACTTCCTCTGATACCAACTGTAATTCCCTGACCCTAGTTACCCAGATTTTGTGCATTATTACATATCATTGGAATGATCACAAGAGATCATGTCCTGAAAGACAGATTAGTTTATTAGCCTTATAAGTACTAGATACATACATAAGTTTTACATTACATCATGAAAAAAAGAAAAACAACATTTTTTCCCCTTTGAACACACTCATATCCCTTAGCCTATTCATATAGGTTAATCATGATATACTTCTTCACATCCTGGGAAAAATAAAACATAGAAAGGGGTGATCTCAGATGCTTAGTAAGGACAACAATATAGCAGAAACTTTCATAAATAAGCATAGACATTTAAGGCAATGTATAAGAATAAAACAAAAGCCTTTTAAGCTTAAACTTCAACATAATATGGAAAATATAAATCAAATAATTCCATTTAATTATTCACATGGATATTATACTAGTCGAATAATCTCATGTAATATCAATAGATAATTTCATAATGATGGAATGCATAATGTTAGACATCATAACCACATAGTCAAGGTCTTGTGCCAAGACTACAAAATAAGATTTCTTCAAGGCCTTGTGCCAAGATACTAGTTTCTATCATGAGACCTACCGATGCATCGAGGATCTATAGAGGGATCCACCCATCACTTACTAAGTCCAATGCATTCCTCATATGAAAAGGTTGAAACATAATCTAAACATTTTCATTAAAACTAGCATACGAAATGTCAATATTTTAACCACAAACCATGAATGGTATAAAAATAGCACATCCACAGTCAAACATAACTTATTCAATATAATATGGAAGATTTTATCAACCTCAATCAATAATAATGAAGGATATTTACATATATGAAAATATTCAGTAAAACTATTTGAGATAAATATCCCCTTTTTATTGAAAACATTTAAAAGTCTCACTATTTATCAAGAATCTATTAAAAATAGATTTTTGAATCAAAGTGTACCATACCACTTTAAAACTTTTAAAAGTAATTTTAATTTTAAAACATTCACGTCCATATAAATAAATCCTTAAAACCATTTTTAAAACATGGACATTAATGAGAAAGATTTAGAAGAATAAATCTTTAAAACATTTAAAATGATATTTTAGTTAGAGTTCTTAACCAAAATAGAGACATTTGAATAAAAATAATTGAGGTAATCTAAAATTTATAATGTTATGAGAATAAATTGATTCATGATATACTATGTCAAAGTATAGTATATACAACATATAAAAGTCAATTGGTGCATAACAACAAAGAAGTCTCAATAGAATTTAAATTGAGATGAAATCCCTTATAAAGACCGTATCATTATGTTAAGGATAAATTAATGACATAATTATGTGTGAAAAATATAAATAAACTAAATATTATTGGATATTTAGTGTAAAAAAATCATAGGAAATTCACACATATTCTTTTAACATCAACACCAATGACTTGGATGTTTAACTCAATGAATGGAAATTGAGTTATGATTACTCTTATCAAGTTCATATCGTTGACTTGAGAATTTATAAATGGAGGGATTGTGTGTAGAAAAATTATATCCACACAAAGGGGAGTTTAAATTACTATATAAATAAATAAATAGTGAGTTCACACATAATCTTGGAGTAAAATAATCAATGAAGTTTTTGTAAAACCCAATGAGTGGAAATCGAAATTAGAAATTCCCTTACCGATTTGGTAACATACAAAAAATACACCCCTTGGAAGATGTATCATACAATGAGGATGTAAATAACCTTAAATTAAATTATATTACAAAAAATAATACAATCATAGTAAGTACATACACCACACAAAAGTAAATAGTGGCAATATAGCATGAATCTCACGGGAATAAGAAGTGAGATGAAAACCCCTTACCACATTGTAATCAATCGAGTCGTATGACAAAAAGTTAATAACCACCAAATGAATCATAGAATACAATTATTATAAATAGAATCATGATAATATATATCAAATTTCAGTACACAATACACCACATGCAAAAAATAAGTGGCGAACAGTGGAAATATCATAGAATTAAAAGTGAGATAAGAAACCTCTTACCTTGTACTTTTACTTAGTTGAGGGTACGTTAAACTCCCGTATAATGGTGAAATAATTTTTATTAAATTATACATGAACCATATACATAAATATTATATCATATATTATCTTTTAATATTTCTTTATTAATAATATTTCAGTAGTATCATTGTTTTGGTGTTAAATGATTCATTTTTCTTTACATGTTTTGTTACGTAAGTCATGTTAGTTATGTATAGGATGTATTTGATTCATATACAGAATGATATTATGTTCTTAAAAATTATTTTTTTAATCATAAAATGATATTTATTCTTTAATGGTTACGATGGGGAATAAATCTCATCGCGTTTGTGGAGATGGTAATCTGTACGTACGCATAAGAAACAATACCATTCTATTGATGGTTAAATATTATGTAATTTGATGTTATTTCATATATACATAATCATTAACATGTTATATTTATTATTTACATAAATTATACTCATTATTATACCTATCCAAATAATTAAGTGTTGAATAACAAACTACACCATGACGTGGAGACGGTAAGTCGTACGTACGCACGTTTGGCGACTTTATCATTCATAGGATGGATAGAATAATTAATATGGTTGTAACATATTTATAATAACATCACAGTATGTATAAGGTACTGGAGTTATTATTTTTTTATGGAAACAACAAATAAAGAGTAATTGGAAGAAGAAAAGAACATTGAAAGAGGTGATGAAATAATTACCTCTTCTTCGGGTGCTTCCTTTTGATTTGATCGAAAGGGCTCATTAGGTTGGATTTATAATAAAATTAAGGCATATAATTTTAATTAATGGTATTTTTGAGGATATTTTATCATGGTTTTTCTAAGGCAAATGTATTTGGAGGTGTTATTTTGAGAGAAGAGAAAGTACCCTTTTATAAAAGAGGTGAGGGTCACTTTAAGAAACCCTTGAAATATTATTTTATTATACAATCATATTCAGTTTATAATGGCTCAAAAAGGATTTATTTTGTGTATGAGGTGGTTATGGGTCTAAAACCTCTCAAAAAATAGGTTTTAGATAGGTTTGGGTCACCATATTAACCTTATATTTTAGATTTAACTCTTGGTTAAATAGTTAAACATTTATCATGTCTCCTTGTATTTTTATATTATATGGTTAATAAACATACTATAAAATGCCAAGAGAACCCCAATTGGTTAATTAATGACATATATATTATTATATAATTCATTTGGCTGAACCTTATATTTTTAGTACTATTATATCTTTTAATAATATAGTATTTGTTTTAAAAACTCATTTATAAAAAATTTTATATTATTTAGTATTTGGTTTTTTTGAAAGTCATAACTATCTGATTTATTCGAAAAAAATAAATTAAATCAACCATAACATGTAATATTAACCTAGAAAAAAATCTAATGCATAAAAAAGTCTCAATTTACAGTTATTTTAATATTTATAATATCGATTATTTTAATCTTTCATTAATAAGGTAATTATTGCATCATAATTGTGTCATAAATAAATTTAATTATATAATGTCTAAAAATTATAAAAAAAATACCATGATTTATAAAATCTTTTTATATTTCTAATTAATATTTATAGTTGAAATTATCTTATGTATAACCCTATATTAGAAATGTTTTAGTTATTAAAATTCAAATTTAACACTTTTAACTCTTCTTTAAATAAAATAATAATAAATGTCCTAATATAAAATAAGTGGACCAAAAGGATCATATTTTATTCCTAAGGTTTATTTTGGTAGAAATACACTTATCTAGTAGAATTATGACAAGTGTTATGGTAATTATAATATCATTTTTACCTTTAATTTCCCTATTTACTTTTAACTGTCGTAAATAAAATTAAAAAGTTACTATTCACAAAAACTTATTTTTATCTTATTGAACCACATTTTACTTAATGATTTAAACCATGTCTCTCAGAATTTTTAAATTCAATTCACAGAAGCGGTAAAATTACGTTTTATTCAAATTTGCTAACATGCCTAGAAGGTGGGTAAAAGACGTTAAAACATTCAATAAAATTTTATACATCTAATTTTATTATAAAATGAATCCAATGAATTGCATTTAAATAATATAGATATTATGTATATATTTTGACTTAAAATAAATTTAAATAAAATAAAGAATTATTTAAATAAAAAGTCAGTTTTTAAACAATAACGCAGTGTTTTTCACTATTCATCAAAAAATGAAAGTTTTCAGGATAATACCAAAAATTCACCCTAAGATAATTTTGATATTTTGAATCCAAAAATTATTTCTATTTTACCAAATTAAAAACATATAAGTTTCATTAATTAATTTAAAATTAATTCCTATTGTCAAAACCAGAAAGCAGGTTTTTGAGAAATGAAAACTACCAAAAGATTGATATGGTTTTATGTCCAGTTTAAAAGTGAAATTACTTCCTATGACCAACATTGGATTAAATGATAAAAATATAATCTAATTATACTTTAAATCCATTCAAATGTATAATTTAACACAATAAATTATTTTGATTAAAAAATTTGTTTTCAATTAAAATTTAATATCTTTCACTATTCATCAAAATATGAAAGTTATTAGAAAAACACCAAAAATTTATCAAAACTAAATTTTTATTTCCTTATTATAAATAATAATTTAATTTCATAAAATTTAATATATAAAAGTTTCAAATATTGGATTTAGAAATGGTTCTCCATTAAAAGGTGGAAAACTGTATTTTTTTAAAATACTTCTTTTATCTGAAAAATTGAATTTGTCCTTATATTATGTCTAAGGAACAAAAAATATGAGTGTTAAAATTATATGGTATATATATATATAATTCCAAATTTTGTTATTACTATTCGTAACTGCTTTCTAAATGGATAGTTTGATAGATCGTGGTACGCTTGAACTCGGTGTTGCGTACATCGCACGCTATTGTATTATTCAAAGAGAAGCGTACCATGAATGATTGGGGTGTTACAAAAATATCCACTAAAACTTGGTGACCAACACTTAAATCCATAGTTCCATTTATTAGTTTAGTTCAAAAAGTGGTTTGAACTCAAACCTAGAGTATTCTACTCTTTAAAGTTTTGTAATTAAAATTGATATATTAGGCATGATATTCCCAACCATTTCATAGATTTGGTATTTTTTGTTGCATATAACCTCTTTTTTGACCTATTCAAATATCCAATCAATCCCAAAATCTTTGATGTGGTACCAAAACCATCTTAGATAGTATCTTCCACCCTCACTCATCAGTTGATGCACCTTTACCAAGCTTGGATTTTCAGTTCATTGAGGTTATTTGGAACACCTTATCTTGGGGTTGTTATAAAGAAATAGTTTTTTAGAGTTATAAATCTTATTTAGTCCTACTTCAAGATCATAATTTATCAATATTGGTTCATCTTATCACTTCATTCATCATACAATACATCTTTGGATCTTCTTCAATTCAACTTGAATTTTTTCTTACATGGATTTCATTCGGTGATCAAGCCTCATCCTTACACTAAATTTCATCAAAATCATCCATAAACCCAAGATCCACAATCAATTGTTCTCATCTTCAATCCATATCAGGTTTTACTCGGTCTGTAGTTTCATCCTTCTTAGATTCATGCTTCTATCAAGTCTTCTTCAAACTTAGATTCATCTTTCTTTGATCATTTCCAAGATTCAATCTACCATAATAACATCAGTTTCAGTTTCGGTTTCAACATGAAAAGTTGACCTTTATTCTTATGTGTGTTCATTTGAATGTTCCTTCATATGATAGATCTAAATATTCCTATCATAATTAGTTACCTATGGGAACAATAGGTGTTGTATATGTCACTCTATTAGGTTGTTTTGAATGATCACAAACATGAATTTGTGTTTCTAATGGTTTCTTTTGATATATTTCCGCATTTTAATTTTAGGAATTTTTGTCATGGATGTTCCAGACCAATCAGAGGGATCCAGCTCGATAGTACATTAGTTTTGTCCAAGTTCCACTGGTGAGTTAATATAACCCACTGTCCACCTAGTGTCACCCATATAGAGAAAAAAATAGATCTTGTATAGGGCTCCATGAGCCTTAATTCATCCCCCAATAGATATCTAATTTCCTTATCAGTTAAATAATCATCTAAAAGCTATTGGAGGTTACAAATACACCCCTAATGGTATTTGGATGATATTGGATTCCTTAAAGATCATTTTTGTTCTTAGTGTGCTTCATTTTCATCAATATTAAATATCTCTCTCATAATTTTCTCTCTTCCTCAAATCACTTATTATTGTATTCTTTCTAAAGGTTTTAGAGTTTACTTCATTGAGATTGTGTATAGCAAGTCACTTCTTTTTTGTTGGTTCTTTCTTGGCCTTTAAAGTAATAGTATATTTGGTTCTTAATTGATCCTTAAATAAAGGGTAGATTTGGTCCATATTTAGTCCTTAAAGTAAGGGTAGATTGGGATCCTAGCCAGAACTATTAAAAGGATAGCTATGTTTTGGGTTTCTTGGTACCAACCACAAAAAAACAAGTTTATTACTTCTTATAATGGGTTTTTGATACAAACTCTAAAAATCAAGGTTCTAGTTTCTTGTTACAACTATTAAAATAGAAAGGTTTAAACCAAAACCACTCAAGAATACTTGAGGGGAGTAGACGTAGAGATCCCTTTTGGATTATTGCCAAACTAATTTACCAATTTCTTATGATTCATCTTTAATTTATATTTCTACTACACTAACTTTTTAAATTAATTCCACTCATAATTATCATAATTTCACTTAACTCTAATTATTACTTCATTTTTTAAATCTCATCTTAAATTTAGTTTTAAAGTACTAAAAAGTTTTTAAATATAAATTAACCCACCTCTTTCCATCCTTAGAAAAATAATTGGTATCAAATCCAACCTTGATTTCAAAACCTTAACCAGTTACAAAGAACAATCAATTAAGGATAGCCTCAACTTCTAATGTCCAAGGTGCTTCGGAAGAAAAATCTATTGAAAGTTCCCTTTATTTTTATGGAACCAACTATGATTATTAGAAAATAAAAATGACTATATTTATTAAAATCAATAATTATCATGTTTTTAATATTATAATAAATTTATATACACTTTCTAACTAATCGGAGGAAAATTGGAATCTCAATGATATCACTAATTTTGAGATAGATTAAAAATACATGAATTCTCTTTATTATGCACTAGATATGAATGAATTTAATCTTATTTACAATTGTAAAAATACTCATGAAATTTGAAAGTTTCTTGAATATGTAAACAAGGAACATATCAAGCTAGGGTACCCTAAAAAGAAGATAAAAATCAAGAAGGTGCTAAAAAATCAAAAGGGAGTGCAAGTGACAAATCCTTCACCTCATTAGATATAATCCCCAAATGTCTAATAACCTCAAACAAATAAATTAATTAGTTGTGTTCTTCTAGTAAATCTTGTTCTTAAATTCATTTAAATTATGAATATATGAAATATTCTTGAGATTAATTATAAGAAGGATTTCGTGAACTCACCACAAAATTCAAGGAGATTAAAAATAAATAAAATCAAGTTGTGAGTGAGGGATATCTTCTTTTGAAAGAAAATAAAAATATTAAAGATGAAAATGAAAGAAAATTTTACTTTCTTTCAAAAAAAAATAAATATCAAGAGGAAAGATTTAATTTTGTTTTGAAATATGTGTCTAAATTTGAGAATAAATGTTGAGATTACAATAAAAAATAATAAATTGAAAATTTAATTAGGTAAGAACCCTTTATCAAGGTAATATTATGTTTAGAATTTATAATCCACTATAAAAGATTTTAAAGAGTATCTTTCCAAGTTCATTAAAGGTGAAAAAAAATTAGACCAGGTCTTGGTTTCCTAATAGAGTGTAAAGAACCATTATATTCTTGGTTATTCAAATCATGTTATAAATTCTAGGAGTATAACTTTTATAAATGGTTTCTCTAAAAATAATTTTTTTATAATGATTTATGAGTGTGATAATAAAAATGTCTGATATGGTAGACCAAAATTGGTCCACCTCTATTCAAATATCTTATCCATAAAAACTCATATTTATTATGGGAAATCATATCCCAAAAAAATATGGGTTAAAAATCATTATTGACTAATATTAGTGGACCCAAATTCACTAGGGTACCAAAATTATCTTGATCAATGTGTAGGAAATGTCTTGAGAGAATTCTTAGTGAGATACATGAAATATTGTTGTTAGGTTCTCAATACACTTGTTTGGAAACATCTTAAAATTTATAAAAGTTTTTTCAAAAATCAATTTAACATTTTTAAATTATCTCTATTTGAATTTTCATTACAATCTTATCAAACTTATTAAATTGGTCTCTAATTGTTTAATCAATTAGATATTTATTTAATTCTTCCATTTCTATTTCAAAGGTTTTGAAAAACGTTTTATAATTTCAATTTTAATTATATTTTCATTTTAAAATCATGTTTGATATTTTAATCTTAATTTAAAAATAAATTTCAAATAACCTTCTAAAATTCCAATTTTACCATCTATCGTTTTATAAATTTAGTATGTGATCATTGATTTGGTTATTTATTTTTTATATCTCATATGATTTTCATAAATTGGTCCTCTCTTTATTTTTTCTTTAAATTGGATATATCCATCCATTTATTTTGAAATTTATGTCTAAATTTAAAATTATCATGTAATGTTTAAAGACTTTACTATTTTTCTCTTTAAATTGAATATGGATTTTAAAATCTTGTATAAATTTATAATGTTTTTATTATTAGAACTAATTGATCTAATTTAATTCTTTTTGGATTCATATCACTTCAAAAATCCATTCATTATTATTTTAAAACTAAAATTCATGTTTGGGATATCCATAAATCCAGAGACTAGTTGGTTCTTCCTCACTGAATAGATGGTGGTGATTTATAGAATTTGGATTAGGTTTTATTTTCCACTGGATGGCCATTAAAACTAACCATCTAGATGGTAGATTCATTACAGGCCCTCTTGGCCTCTTGTGTCAAGTGATTTTTTCTTTTTTTTATACCTCTCTTATCTCCCCCTAACTCTAATTAATTTATATTATTCTAATATTATGATATCATTACCTCTTGAAAGTAACTTCTTTTGAAATTTTCATTTAGATATATAATCCTCTTATTCCTCTTATGTATTATCAATTATTCATTTCACCTTTTTATTATCTATTCATTGCTTCTAATAGTTACAAAAGCTTAATAATAAAGTTAAATATTTTTCTCTATAAAGGTTTTCATTATCTTATAATTTAATTCATATTATAATAATTTTTTATATAGTTTCAATGATGTAATTAATTTCATTATGAAAATTTTATTATTTCATCTTAAAATCATTTTTATAATCTCTTATAATTTAATTATTATATATTTAAATTCCTTTTGAAACTCTCTTTGGTATAGTCATTAATTTTTAATTTCAATGTTTTAAGGATCATTTAATTTTTAATGACCTAATTAGGGGAATCTAATCCTTTTCTTAATTCTGAAATGACCTTAAAGGAAAGTCCTATTTGATCAATATCTTAAAATCATGGATCTTTTGTATTGAAATATAATCTTATTTCTTGTTTAAATTTTTAAATTTTTTCTTAAAATTAGTTTGATATCACATTTTAAAATAGAAATTTTTAAATTCTCATTTAAGTTTTTTCATATTTAATACCCCTTTCTTGAGAAAGATTTTATTTTTTTAAATGGGAGTTTAAAATGGATTACATATGACTCTTTTAATTGATTATAGAAATCATAAGTATTTTCCCTCTCTTTTTAAACTTACAACCATGAGATTTTTTGAAGTGTTTTTTTTCACATTGTGCCTTATTATTTTATAATATTTATTTTAAATATTGAATTAAATGTTTTATTTGAACCCTAAAGATATATATTTAATCATATTTTTTCAAAGAAACTTATAAGAAATTTTTTTAAAGCGTGAGGTTTTATACCTCTTTTAATTTTTCATCTCTTAAGTTTTATTGAAATATGTTTCTCTTTTATCCTTGATATTTATTTTATTATGTACTCTATTTTAATATTAAGTCGTGTTGGTATGATTTATATTTAATATTTACATCATTGATCACATTCTTTTATTTTGAGATCATTAAATATATTGATATTCATGTAATCCTTTTATTTTTCTCTTTAGTTAATTATTTTAATAATTTGTGATTTGTTTTAAATTTTTAAATCCTTGATATATCCTTAAATATTGAGATTATTGGTTATTTATCTTGATTTGATTGATTTTTTTATTTCACTCTCTTAGGTTATGTTTTGTTTATTTACTCTATTATTTCACGATTTTGGTGACCCCTAATACCTTTTAAAATATACATCTATTTAGGTGGAACCAAATCTATTTTTTAGATTAATTTTAAGTATGTAAAAATTGAAAATTTGTTTTTTATTTTAAAACATATTTATATGTTTATCTGATATCAAATTTTATGGAATTTATTTGAAACTTTGAATACATGTAATGTTCAATCTTAAATTTTCTAAATATATATTTTAGAAAGTTTGAAAATTTGTTCAACATTTAAAATTCATTTTTATATTTGAACTCCCTCTAAATTCTCATTTCATTTTTCCTCGCTTATTCTTAAACATCATCTTTATTTCTATAAACCATGATATTTATGATAACTACATTTTTGGGAGAAAGTGATGAAGTTAAAAGGTATAATTTTTCTAAGGTATGTTTATTAAAATAATTTTAAATATTATTAAAATTATTTCAAGAATTTCCATAATTATGTTTTTACACCTTCAAGGGGGAGATAATTTTGAATTCTTTAAAATCTTTTGAGAATTGGTTTTTGTTTTCTAAACTGATTTATTATTTAATTGTGAAAGTAAAAATTTTGTGATTTTCTCAAAGGGGGAAGAGTTTTTAAATATAATTATTGATGAAATCCTTTTTGAAATCATTATTACTTATTGAATTGCATTTCTAAAATTCTATTTTAATGTATTATTAATTTCTACATTAATTTCATTATGAAATATTTAAATTCCTTTTAGTTGTAATTGTGAATTCCATCATGCCTATATTTTAAATTATTCAAGTGTTTGTGATCATCAAAATGGGGTTGAATGTTGTGTATTTCGCTCTCTTGGTTTGTTTTGAATGATCACAAACACACATTTTTTATTTATAATGGTTTATTTTGATGGATTTTTGTGTTTTTATTTTAGGAATTTTGTCTTGTATATTTAAAACCAAATGATTGGATCAATATTTCTATAAGAATTAATTTTGGATCCCCCCACATACATGTGACAAAAGTTACCCAATGTGTACCACTGGATAACCGATGGGATCTGAAGATAACCATTTTTCTATATGGGTGCCACTGGGGGTCCATTGGACCCCTAATAGAGAAAAAAACTAGCTTTTGGAGAGGGAACCATAAGCTTTAATTTTACCCCTAAGGTTCTTTCGATGATATTGGATACCTTCAAGATCATTCTTTGGATTTTTATTCATCACTTTCATCATTCTCAAGATATCTCTCACAATTTTCTCTCTTCCTCCCATCTCTCTTATTGTATTCTTACTATAGGTTTAAGAGTGTACTTCATTTGGGTTTTATATATCAAGTATCTTTGTTTTTATTTTGTTTATTTCTCGGTCCTTAAGGCAAGGGTATATTTGGTTCTTCATTGTTCCTTAAAGTAAGATTTGATTTGGTTCTTAGTTAGTCCTTAATGAAAAGAGATATTAGGTTTCTATCCATAACCATGAAAAGGTGAGTCGTGTTTTGGTTTTCTTAGAACCAACCAATAAAAACCAGTGGTTTTAATTCTTGTAATAGGTTTCTTTCTACATACACTAAAAATAAATATTTGGGTTTATTTCTGAAACTATTGAAATGTAAGGTTTAAATGAAAACCTATTAAGGATACTTAAGAGGAATAGAAATATATATTCCTTATTGATTATTTCCAAACTGATTTACCAATTTCTTGTAATTTATATTTCATTCATATTTCTATGGCACTAAATTTTTAAATTACTTATGCTCATAATTCATATCCCTGTGATTAACTCTTATTATTATATCAATTTTTTAAATATTATCTCAATTTTATTTTTAAAGTTATAAAAAAATTAAAAGGAAATTCAACCCTTATTATCATCCTTACTCAGAACAACATCACATCATTTACAGTTTTATAGTAGGTTGTCATAGGTGTGATTGGTTCTCCTTCCATAAAAAATATTAAAATCTTTCATAGTATCTTGGAGAGGTCACTCACATGGTAGGTTGAGATTTTCTCATGTGATAGGTAGATGGAATTAATTAATGGTCAGTTGTCATTTTATTCTTATTTTAACTTTGTGACTTTACAAATTTAATTCTCAAAGTAGGTTTGTATGTGTTCATGTGGTCAATTGACCACTTTTCCAATTTTACAGGCATGGTGGGTAGAGAGGTTTATGTGGTTACTTAGCCTTCATTATGTGTTTAGTCAAAATTTGTTCTTACAATCAATTAATCAATTTTCAATTTTTGTGGGCATAATTAGTGAACTGGATACATGACCAATGTTTTCATGGTAGGTCATCCTTCAATCATGATAGGTTTCCCAAAAGCTTCACAATTAGTTCACCTAACACAAATGAATAATTATCAATTCAAATCATCAATTAAAATTACAAGTAAATTAAAACACCAAATAAATAAATCAAACTTGAAAAACACTATTCAAATATAGAATTAAATTTTTAAATGATAATTAAATAAAAAATTAAGTCCTCAATTTAATTAATGAAATAAAAATTTATAATTAATGAAAAATTTAATTTCAAGAATTTAAAAATCATCAAAATTTATTCAAGTATATTTTTTATTGAAAATCATACAAATTTGTTGTTCTTTAAAAATAAATGGAAAATTACACTAAGAAAAATTAAGAAAATAAATAAAAAAAACACTAATTTTCACAAGATATTCATTAGATTGTATCTTCATCACATTATATGAAAGGTTAAATAATTTCTCATTAAAATTGAAATTTTAAATTAAAAATTTAGTTATTTATCAAAACATAGTTGGGGAAAAATGAATCAAAAACAGAAACATAAAATTCTCCCACAGTAAGCAATTTTTTTGTACTTAAACAATCTATGGTTTTACTTTATACACTACAAAAAGATGTCAAAAATCAACTCATGTTGTTTCATGATAAAAAATTGATTTATACAGGAACAATAATTTTATATGGGCCAATGCTTTCAAAAAAAATCACATAGGGCCTATCAAGATTCAAATATACATCCCATAAAACAAGGAATCGTAGACTCGTCCATTTTTTAAAATTACAGGCCTCCCATATGAAAATTACTCACTTACCTACATTAATTCAAATTCAAATTCTAGTTCTTCAAGTGTATAAAATTCCGATTTAAGTGGAATTGAAACTATAATAAGAAACACTTCCGGTTTAGCACTCTTCCATATGTTACTCAAACCAAATATCAATTTTTTCAATTCATTTATACAACCCAAAAAAATATTATAATTCAATTACCTCCTTATTCATTTTGGTTCAATATTACCCTTATCTTAATTAATTCATTTTTTATATTTAGGCTATTTAATTGAATTTTTTTCTTAGCCATGATTTTTTCATAGCACCCATTGAATTTATTAATGGATTTTATTATTATTATTATTATTATTATTATTATTATTATTATTATTATTATTTTATACACACACCTTATGACTAATGTCTTAGAGATTCATTGTGGGATCCCAATTACCCATTTACCTCCAATTTCAAAGGACTTATATGACTATCTTTTGAGTTAACTCCCTAAGGTTTTTAATTTCAAAAATTCCAAGTTACTCAGTTTAAGATCAAACATCTAGTTTCCTCAAGTCCTAATTCTAGTTCAAAAATATATATCATATCACACTCCCCTTCCTAGTTCCTAAATGGAATTTCAATAAAAAAAATGAACAACATCACTCAAAAATCATGCTCATCTGACAATTTAAAATTTAATGTCAACCTCAGTTACTAGCATGTAATCATACACTATATAGGACATCATTTTTTAAGTAACTTAAATCTCAAATTCCCTCAGTTTTTGAAAATACTAACAATTTTAAAATAATTTGATGATTTTTTTATATGTATAATTCATTGAATCACAGTTAATCATAGTGAAATACCCCCCCCCCCACACACACACACACTTAAAACCCAAAATTGTCCCTAATGTTGAATCCAAAGGTGGGATAACATAAAAAATTTTCAAGATATATTTTCAATTCTATGGTTCAAAATATGTTAGAAGAGGTTCAATAATATTAATAGAATGTTTCTCTCGTTAACTAGAATAGAAAAAATAGATTTTTTTAAAAAATCTTTCTTTTTATTTTTAATAATAGATAGAAACATTTTAAATAAATCTTAGAGAAGTAGCATGCTCATCATTATGTATAATAGAAGACAAAATTTGAATCTAAAATAATTTTAAAGGGTTTAATAAATGTTTTAAATTTAGTTCCAAATTATTTTCAACATCTTAGATATCAACAAGTAAAACATCTAGTTAGGAAGCGCAGTTTCATTTCACTTAAAAACTAATAAAAAGGCATCCCAAATAATTAATTTTCAGTTGTATCTACTATAAATAATTAAATAAATATATTAGAACATTAATCCCTAAAATGTGGAGTTTTAGTCATTGAATTTAATCTAAATGTAGTCTCATCTCTGTCATTGAGAAGTTCCTCCAGTTAGTAAGATATAGTTCCTATATAATAAATATATCAACATAAGATTCCAAAGTTTTAAATTTGAGAAAAAAAATAACTAGAAGTTTTATTTTAGGAGATTTTTAACTAGAAAGTTCTAGAAATAATCTCTTTTTATACTTTGAGAATAGTTGAAATTTCTTGAGGATGATCCCTTCTTGTGGTTGTTCCTTTCATCTTATAGTCAGTTGACCTACCACACGATCACTTGACTGCATGGTCACTTGAAAAAAAATTCATTCAGAGTAAGATTTCAAATGTATTACAAGGGATAAAATCATGTCTGCATGAATTATTTTTTATTAAAAAAAATAAAAGGAAAAAAATAAGAAACCATAGGTTAGCTCCCTTAAAGAACTGATTTTATAGTCCTCCATTATATTTAATGATGGCTTAGCCTTCAAGTAAAGAGATGGTAGCCATGACCTTCAACTAACTCTTAAAAAATGATTAATTATCTACCCATTTATTAGTAATGGTGATTTATTCTATCTAACTATCTCTATAACCCTTTTTACTAGAAATCACATAATCATGAAGGGTCCATATCATTTGGTCTTTGGTTTTCCTAGAAAAATTTTCAACCTAGAATTGAATAGCAAGACCCTTTAACAAACCTTGAAATACATGTTATGAATGATTGATTTATGAAAGGATTTGGTTCTATCTTTTTAAATTTCATCATTATCATAAGATTACCTTATAATTTCGTCCACCGCACTCAACTCAAGTATCCTTATTTCACCAATAGTTTTAAATTCAAAATTAAAATATTTCAAAATCCAAAAGGATTTATAAGTAATTTCCATATTCAAATGACATGTTTTAAAAAAAATAGAATCATATATGGATACATCCCTATTGGTGTCTTATAATAAGTCCTATAGGCCCAAAAATATTCATCAAATTTTATTGACCAATCCTTCCTAAAGATAGTCATTTTATTCTTAAAAATAGTTTTATAACCCTATTAGAAATTTCATCCTATACACTAAACTATGGGAAATATTTGGTTCCAATTATATGAGTACACCAATACATTCCAATAGATATTTGAACTTTTAATTATTGAAATGAGTTTCATTATTATTGATGAATTCCTTGGTCACTTCAAATTTGAAAAGGATATTTTTCTTGATTAATTTAACAACACTAGTAGTAAGGTTTTTCATAAGTGTCATGGATGAAACCAACATGGACACATATTCCACAAAAATAATAATATACTCAATCCCATAAGATTATTTAAATGTTCCCATAAATTCAAACCCCCAAACATTAAAAAATTATACCTCAAGAATCCAATTTTTTGGTAACTTTTCCTTCTTACAAACATTTCTCAATCCTTGAAATTTTCCACAACCTATCACAATAATCTTAAAATACTTGAATAAGGTAGTATAATATAAACTAGACTATAATACTCTCTAGGTAGTTATCTCACTCCCATTTTGTCCACCCTAAGGTGATGAATGACAGTTGTCAAGAATTGTAAGCATCTCCTCCTCTGCCACACATCTCCATAAAATTCAATCAGTATGACTTTTAAAAAGAAAGGGATCATCCCAAAAATAGTATTTAAAATTATAAATAAATCTATTTATTTGTTTATATAAAATTTACTTAGTCATTTTTCCTATAATATTAGAGTTTTTGTAGTCTAAAAACCAAGAGTATTTCTTAACTGAAGCAACAAACAATTTTTCATCTATAAATGGAGTATTGATCTATCATGGTTCATCAGTTTGATAATTGGGAAACTTGAAAAGTGGTTAGAAACCACATTTTCATTTTCTTTATTATCCTTTATTTCAATATTAAACTCCTATAAATGAAGGGTCCATCTCATGATCCTTGATTTGGATTCTTTCTTAGAAAACAAATACTTCAGAGTAGAATGGTCTGTAAAACTATTAACCTTAAATCCTATGAGATAATGCCTATATTTTTTAGGGAAACAATAATAGTATCTAACTCCTTTTCTATAGTGGTTTAATTATTCCGGGAATCATATAATAACTTATTATCATATTAAATCACATGTACCCTCTTCTCATTCCTTTTCCAAAAAACTATACCTATAGTGACATAACAAGCATCACACATAACATTAAAAGGTATTTTCCAATATGGAGTAATAATAATTGGTAAATATGTAAGTTTATCCTTTATATAGTTGATTGTATTCAATAATTTTTCATCAAATGAAAAATTAGTATCCTTGAAAAGTAGTGATCACAATGTCCTAGTGATTTTGGAAAAATCCTTAAGGAATATTTTGTAAAAAATAGCATGGCATAGAAAGATTTTAATTATTTAGAATTATCTATAGGGGGTATCTTTTATATCCCTTTAATTTTAGCATTATCTACTTCAATTATCCTTATTGAGACTTTATGTCAAAATACAATTCCCTCAATGACTATGAATTGACACATTTCCCATTTTAAAACCAAGTTTGCTTCCTAACACCTCACTAAAACAGTTTCTAGATTTTCCAAATAGTTTTCAAATTTACTTCCAATAATAGAGAACTAATCTATAAATACCTAAATTATCCTTTCAATAATATTAATAAAAAATTCCATCATACACATCTAAAAGTGGTTTGATCACCACACAATCCAAAGGGCATTCACCGATAGACAAATTTATTGAATAGACAGGTGAAAGTGGTCTTCACCTAATCCCCAGGGCCTATTGTAATATAGTTTTAATTAGAATATCCATCAATAAAACAAAATAATTCATTTCCATCCATCCTCTTAATATTTGATCTAGAAATGGCATTGTAAAATGGTATTTTCTGGTGGTATTATTGAGTTTCTTGTAATCTATGAAAACTCTACACTTGGTTCCTTTCCTAACCTAAAGTTGTTCATTTTTTCCATTGGTCACAATAGTTAAACCCCCCTTATTAGGAAAAACTTGGATTGGATTGACCCAAACACTATTTGAAATGGTATAAATAATTCCTTCATCTAACACTTTTATAATTTCCTCTCTCACAACCTCTTTCGTATTGGTATTTAATCTCTTTTGTCCCTCAACTCTTAGTTTTTTATCTGGTTCCATGGGAATTTTATGCATGTAGTTTGAAAGATGTATACCATTAATGCCAGATATAAACCACCCAATAATAGATTTAATCTTCCTAAAAAATCTAGGAAACTATCCTCTCGACACCCCTCTAAAATAAATGAGATGATAATAGGTAGTGAAGAAGAATCACCCAGAAAATAGTATTTCAAATGATCATGAAGAGTTGTGAGCTCTAACTCTAGTGATTTTTTACATGAAGGAAGACACATGGACATGATATTTCTAAGATATTCAAGATTACTATTGAATAATTCAATATAGAAAGCCTCAATATTATCCCCATAAAAATTCTTCACATACTCATAATAAAATACCGCGTTTATAAATTTTTTCAAGGAAAACAAATCTATTTGTTCTATGAATTCTCTAAAATACTCATTAAAGTGTTCCTATTAATTATATGTGTGAAATGGTTCAAAAAAATCTCCCTTAGAAATTTTAATAATCTCTCATGCTATGGTTAAGAAAGGCCAACCTATAATAATGGGTACTTCTATGTCGCACTCAATATCAAGAATAATAAAATTAGTGGGCAATTACAACTTCCCTACTATCACCAAAAAGTCATCAAATCACCCAATTAGGTGATTAATGGACCAATCAGTTAACTATAGTACATGTTGGTGGGTTGTGGTTCTCCTAAAATCAAGTGTTGAAACAATGAAAAGGTAATAAGATTGATGCTCACACCAAGGTCACGCAAATGGTTTATTGGACCACTCTCCCCTGGTGTACATAGAATAATAAGGATTCCAAGATCCTGAAGTTTAGGAGGTATCCTATTCTAAAAGACATCACTACACTCCTCTGTGAAATTGTAAATATAAAACTCTTCTAAGTTTTTATTTTTTGAAAAAAAATTATAAATGATTTAATATAATATGGAATTAAAATTAAGTATTCCAATAAAGGGATATTAATCTAGATTTTTTTAACAGGTTCAAAAAATTACAAAATTTTTGTTTTATTATTCTTTTTTTTATTCTCTCAGTAAAAGGAATAGTTAGAGGAAAATTCATCATAATTTTAGAAATTCCCTCAATTTATTATTTAGCTTTTTTCTTACCTTTATTATCATTTATTTTAAAGTTTTTTCCTTTGGGTTTTTATCTAGATCAGTAGTACTCAAGGTGTTTTTAGTATTGTTTTCCAGATTTCTATATTATAAGATTTCAAAATTTTGGATTTCCGTTTTATATGGATGTTCATTTTGGGAAGATTTAGGGTTATTTATAGCTTCCCAATGAGTTTTAATATCAATACTAATTATTATATCCATGATATTCTCCCTAGGATTAAGTTTAATGATGTTTAGAAATTTTCCCTTGTCTCTACCTATGAAATCTCTAGCCAATTTCCCCATTTTTAACTCTATGTTTTTCAACCTAGCATATGTTTGTTCTTTATCTGAATCATTTTGTCCATTTTTTGAATAAAAATTACCTATCAATTCTTGAAACATTACCATTAATTCCTATTTCAAATTATATATTTCATACTTATATTGGTTTTGATATTGTTTCCTAGGTTTTTATTGAAACCTAAGGGGAGAATTAGGTGTAATATTGTGAATTACCTAGAATTCCATGGTAGTGAAATTTATAATTAAGTTTGTTTTGATAATTTTCATTATAGTAAAAAGTATCTTGGACTTCCTCTTTAGGAGTATATTTGGTTTCTTTCTTAATAATGGTTCTCCTAATATAATACTTTTTATATGAATTTTTTTTCTAGGGTGTTACAAATCTATTTTAGTTATTCGGTGGTTTTATCACTAAATTTCCCTCCAAAATACTGATCCACTAAATTTTTGTAGTATGGGGTGACACTGTTATAAAATTTATCAATAATAATTTGTAGAGTGAATTAGTTATTCATGAATTTCCTAAGTAACCCCATAAATCTATCCAAATCCTCATGAAACAATTAATCTCGATCCAGAAGAAATCCAATAATTTTATGCCTTATTTCAGTGATTATTATACTGGGAAAAAATTATGACAAATACATTATATAGTTGGTCTCATGTATAAAATACTTCTTCATAAATTTTTTGGAACCAACACATTGAATTTCCATTCAAATATAATGGAAAAATCTATATTTTATTTCTTTCTCACTTAAACCTTGCAGTGGTAGCTATTGTATCACACAATAGATGTCCTTAATGGATTCGAGAGAATATTCTTTGGGAATTCCCTTGAACAATGGAAACATAGACAAGTGAGATTTTTTGATCTCATAGTTGTGAGATCTATGTGTTTTCTTAATGTGGTATGGTTTTCTTGAAACCATGGGCACTAGTAACTCCCTAACTTTAAATCCCTCTATTATCTCATTTCTAGGTTGATGTGGATTTCGATTTTTAGATTGTTGGTTATTTCGGTTCTCATCCCCCTATTTTCTTCTATTTTAGTTTTATTTTTTGTTTCAAATCCCTTAAATGCTTTTTGTTTTTTAAGGATAAAGGGTTATAAATTTATATAAGTATAACTAGAGTTAATTCATTAGTAGGTTCAACAATTTTTTTAATTTTTTAAGAGTTTATTATACTTATTGGTTTCACGTGACCTTACTTAGAAAGAACACCAAAATTTTACCTGATTGTCACTAAGGATTAGGAAAATTAATTAATTTATAATCATTTTAAAAACTAATTTAGTTTTGAATAGGGGTTTATCTATAAGGAAGGAATTATAGTTTGTTTATGATACCAAGAAGGAACTTAAAACACTCAATAAAATTAAACCAGACACAGAGGAAATGACATAAAAAGTGATGATTAAGGTGAAGTAAATGAAACAGTAATAAGACAGAGGAATAAATCAAGCAAGAGAACATAGATCATGAGAATGCAAGAATAATAAATAGATGATATAATGGGATTTTATTGTTCGGTTTCAAATAGATTTACCTTCATTCATGAGCTACAAGAAAAAAACTAGAGATGATATGAAAATGGTGGCCTATTCTATTTAATGTCCAACTTATGAGTGAATGAATCATATAGTTCCTATATAACATCATTTACTCATACACTCAATGATGAAATCATACCTACATCAATATAAATTTCTTATTTGATACGGATGTGATACCCTTAATGGAAATATCTCTTTTTAGATGGATTCTTATATGATTAAGTAGTTAGAAAATAAATCCAAACAATAATAGTTATCACTTGTACCAAATATTTTCAAAATCATTACTACCTATGATATGAATATGACGAAAACTTTAATCAAGAAAATGCACATGAATAAAGTAAAATAGTTTACCAACACAATATCAATACCCTATAATATTTTATCTAATTATCATGTTAAAAACACTAAAATGTTTAAATAAATACCTAAAAACATTATAATAAGGAAATGAAAAGCTAGGGAGTGATATAGGTTCTCTATGGAAGTGCTCCAAAAATATTCCCAAATTACATTAATACTCTCTCGCCTGCTCCTCATCCCTAACTTTATTTGATCATTCATGATCCTCCAACCCTTTTCACCAACCTTGAGTGAAGTCTTAGTGATTATATATATCTTCCCCCAATAAATCTCACCTCTCATTTTTTTTATTTGAGAAGTCCCAAATTAAAAACTAAACTAGCCCAATTCTCTTACACACATTCACAATCACAACTCTAAAATTTTCTCCCTAGCCTCCATGTATCATTCTTATTATAAATCTTCCTCCTCACCGATGACATAAGATGAGGCCTCATAACTGAATGTAATTCCCCTAAAATTTATGTGCTCATTATTAACCATGATCTCAATTCTGGATGGTCTCTATGTGTGATGTTCAAGTGATTTGATTATTTAAAGTGAGTATTGCATGAAAGTTCCATCTGTTCTCATGATCTCCTTATCCTTGATTGTTATCATTTTTCCTAATTTATCATAAACAAAAGAAAAAGATTCCAATTTTACTTTAAGATGATCTAATAAATTTGATAAGTTATCTTTGATTTTATGTTCCTCTGTTTGGAATCAAATTTATTTATTTATAAATTATAGGGAACCTATGTTCATTTGATTTTATTTTCTAGGATAATGCATTGGTTTTTGTAGGATTATAATTTAGGATTATTTAGTTCTTGTCCAAAGTTAAATATTCTTGAATGTTATCAAGAAGACTTCAAAATTGGTCATGGTATCCTTTGAATGGATTTATAAGTGCTGATGTGGCACCCTAATGCTTGGCATGAACTACCTCATGAATTATCTAAAATATACTTTCAATATTCATTTTTTAAAAAAATTAATGAATCCTTATGATGTTGTAGTCTTATTATTGGTCATTTAAAAGTTTTACGATATCTATCAGCTATAATTTTAGAAAAATCCCTAAGTCTTACGCTCAATTGCCTTCAATTTGAAGGTTTCAGGTGCAGTGGAAGTGCCGAATAGGGCATACCCAGCTTTTATTTTTGTCATAATTAAGGATTAATATGATATTTACATGAATATAAATGTCATTAACAATATAAATTTATCAATAATAATTGATTATTGAATGTTGTAACCAATATACAGAATCATCACATATTATTTATCATTAATTTAAACAATTAAAGAATTACCTTGCAATTAATTCTTTCTTTTTTGATGGATCTGAAAATTTCTCTATGTAATATTGTTTTTTTATAGGAATCAAGATTATATTCTCTCTAGTGATGATCTACATGTGTTCCATGAACCTCTAAATTTCATTTTCGGATTCTTCAGGTTCTAGTATTGTAGATCCTGATGCTTGGGTCGATCGCCTTTGATCACCCTGAGGATAACTTGAAGAAGGATTCTATTTCATCTCTCTAGGCTCAAGAGTAGTGGTGTAAGAGGATCTCTCTCCATTATTAATATTATTCTTGGAGAGGTAGCTCTCTAGGGCTTCAAAAAAATTCTCTCTAAATGTCATTGTATGCAACAAGAGGAAATTAGAAACGCCAAAAGAAAATAATATATTTGGGTTTATAAAATTCTAAGGTTATAAAATAATGATTGTTCATACCCCTTAGTATTTCTATTAATTCCTAAAAAACCCCATGTCAATAATAATAATAATAATATTTCTTGAAATGTTCTAAAATCATGAATTAAATTAAATATTATTTATTCAAATAATATTCAATATATATTATTTCTCACCAGACCATTAATTTAAATTCACCATTCCTCCCAAAAATTTATCATACCTTGAAAAATGACTATTTATTTAATAAATAAATATCACTACATTATTCACCAAAAAATAAATAAATATTATATTCTATAAATATAAAATAAAAAATTATTAAATATTCTGCTCACAAAATATTCTCTTGAATAACTGGTGACAGAATATATGTGATAAATAAAACATGAATAATTATTAAACCATGTGAGGGAATACTAAATATTAAACTTTTTAAATAATAAATAATATTATTATTTAACTAAGGTTTTAGACACACTTAATGCGATACCCTTTAGGCCTCTTTCGCGGTGGCATTAGGCAAAGCAACCCAAAGTTCAAGGATAGAATCTAGAAAAATTTTATTAACACCCATAGAGAAAGAAGTTAATGTTGAAATGAAATAAAACCACATATGTATTCTTACTATGTAATATAACCCATTTATCTTGATGTCTCTAATCAAGCAGGTTGCATGCTAGTGCCATCAACATATGTTTTGATGTCTCGTTCTTTGAATTTTCAAAAATTGAACATTCCTACATAACACCATGGTCATTGATTTATTCAGACTATATCATTTCCATAAAATATCCTGAGATATAAAATTCCATTAAATAATAGAAGATACAAATTCGTTTTCACATTATTCATTAATGAAATATTACTCGTGACACACCCAATGTATCCTACTTCTCCATGAAAATATGTCATCATGGTTTTCATCAATACATCAAAGTACATGACTCATAAAATAGATTAATAATAATATTAAATTATAAGGACTAATATACATGTTCTTAGATAGGAACATCCAATGACACATATAAATTTGGATTTCCTATCAGTGGGTTTCATTCTCATAATTTCCTACACTAGAAATTACCAAGGGCGTACACTATGAGAAGGTGCCTCAAAGTCCTATGAGTCTCAATACATTATATCCTATATCATTTGTGACCCTAAAATGATTTAATCTATCTATTGAACATATATTTAAGAATACTATCATGGAACTTCTATATTTTCATCATATTAGGGAACTATTATGACCTTTCAGTGTGACAGTTACTCTTAGAACATTATCACATACTATATAACACAAATTTACAATCATTATATGATAATGAGTTTATTAATATTCAAAATAATGAATATATGCTATAATAAAGTAAAAATTATTTGTTTTTATGCACCAACTCCAATATACTTACACTAGAGTCAACTTCTAATAACCTTAAATCCACTAACTCTCACATGATACTCATGATTTTACTGAGATAGTCCTTTAGTAAAAGGGTCCACTACATTTTCTTCTGTGAAAACTCTTCTTATTAAAACTTCAACCCTCTAATAAAAAACCCTCAATTTGTGATAATTACAATGTATATTTTTTTTGTGACCTTGTATCTTTTTCAAGAGCCACCCCTATAATATTATTACAATACAATGTGATAGGGTCTTTACTCAAGGTACCACATCAAGATCTTGGAAAAATTTTCATATCCAAATTGATTCTTTGGTTTCATAAAAATTTGTTGTATATTTTAAATACACTATAGAATTGGAAAACGCATTATACTTTGAACTCTTCTAGATCATAGCTCCTCCATTGAGATAAAAAAAATATCATAACAATGACTTTAGATCATTATGGTCTATTTAAAAACTAACATCAGTATAACCCATGATGAATAGCTCCTAATCTCCTCCATACACCAAGAATATATCCTTAATTCTTCTCATATACTTAAGGATAGTCTTAACAGTAGATCTATGTTGTTCTCCTAGATCCTCTTAATATCTACTAACCATGCTCAATGCTTAGGCAACATAAAGTCTAGTATATGACATGGCATACATGATTTATCCAATCATTAAAGAATATGGGATCTTACTCATTCTCTATTTCTCTTATTTTATTTTTAGACACATTTTCTTAGAAAGATTTATACCATGTAACACTAGAACTAATCCCCACTTGGATTATTCCATACTAAATCTCTTTAATATTTATTCGATGTATGTACCTTGACTTAGTCCAAGAAACCTCTTGGATCTATCAGGAATGGTATTTATTCCTAGAATTTAGGATTATTCACCTAATTCCTTCATGGAGGAACACTTTTTTAACCAGTATTTAATAGGATATAGGACTGGTATATCATTTACAATAATAAATATTTCATCAATATATACTACTATTATAATGACCACCTTCCAACTAAAACACTTGTAAACACATGGATCAAATTCATTTTAAAAAAACAATATCTTTTATTAATTCATGAAATTGAATATTCCATGACTTTGATGATTAATTCAATACATAAATGGATATATGAAACTTCCATGTACTTTTGGCATCACCTAGAGTCAGGAACCCTTCTTATTGTGTTATGTTGACATCTTCCTAAAGGTTCCCATTAAGGGAAATTATTTTGACATCCATCTACAAAATTTCATAGTCATGGTAAGATGATATAGTAAGTATAATTCTAATGGATTTAAACATGGAAATTGGTGAAAATGTTTCATCATAGTCAATGCCTTAACATTGTTTAAACCCTTTAGCCACTAGTGTAATGACCCAAAAAAATTATATGATATTTGTTTCCTAAATAAATTTTTGTTACATATTATATAATATCATACATGTAAAAAATAAATAGAAACCAACAAAATTTTATATCTTTAATAATTATCATTACATTATTTATCTATGAAATGAATTAAGATGTTAAACATTACAACTAGAAAAAAATATAAAATAGAGAAGCTAAAATGGGAAAGTATGGATCACCCCAATCTACTAGAATCATCACCCCCATTGAAAATGTTGTAGAAATGATGTAAAATATTAGTAAACCAATCAACATATTAAGAAATTAAAATATAACCTTATGGATATTTGTAGTGATTTTTGAGTGAAAGAATGAAGTGGTATTTATATGGTGTAAAGGGAAATGTGACCATTAGAATTCGGTCATTATATGATCACTAATTAATATAACAATTGGTAAATATGACCATTGGAAATTATACCCTTGGTTGATAATTTTCCCATTATAATTATTGTTTATAAGTAGTAATGACAAAGGATAATTTATAAAGAAAGGATAATTGATGGCCTTAATTGGTAGATTCGTTCCATTTGAAGCCCATTTTTTAGAACTTGTGAGGTAGGTATCATCATTGGTGTTATCCCTTGAAAAATCCCAATCTGATCTTTAACAAGTGAATCTTGAACAAAATTTCCTATGGTAGAAGTTAAAGTTAGTGGATATTACCACTTGGTCGATGTTAGCCAAGCCACCCCACGAAACTACTATCATCTCACACTTTATCCTTTGGGCGTATGTGGGTGTAATAAAGTGTTATGTGTCTATACATTACTTACTTAAAGTGTGAAATAATTTGTATAAATAAAATTTTTATTCCATCAATTCCTCTTAAGAAAAGTTTTTCTTAATAAAATATATGTGTAATTGAGATGAATTTGATATTTTAATTTTTGAACACAAATAAAATATAATGGTATTTTTCTAGAAAATATATAAAAAATTTATAATAAAACAAGGTATTATAAATATTATTAATTAAATAATATTTTAAAACACTTTTATTTAAATAATAAATTATAAAATAATTTAATAATGGCCTAGGAAATTTTTTATAAGTGTCGAAATTTTCATTGTACCTTAAAAACTGTTATTTTTCAATAAATAAGGATTTTTATATTTAAAATTTAAAATTACAATATTTATATAATTAAACTAGAAAAATAAACATTATATTTTAAACCATCATATAAAAAATTAGTTTAGGTTAAATTTATAATAATTTTATAAAATACTTTATTTTTCCATAAATAGTAAAAAAATACAGTTTTAGGGTTTCTGTATATTTTATGACATCATACTTATGTCATAATGATGTAATAATTAATTAAGCACAATTAAAGGCCTAAAATATGTTATTTTATGAATATTAAGTATTTTTTTATATTTTAATCAAGTTACCAAACTATAAGTGACTTTTCAAAGTCTAAAAGGTAAAATTTGATTTTTAAATAACTTACTTTGTGGAATCTTTACTCTTCCATGCCAAAAGAAGTATTAAAAAATATTTTTCGGTTATGGTGGATTAAAATAACTTAAAATTTGACCCAAATTTCCCAAAACATGATAAAAAACATGGGTAGTCCAATGATTTTTCATTTTCCACATCCTAGTTTTCCAAGACCTATATTTGGAAATTATTAAACAATTCCTCCACTTTTTCTATAAATACACACCCATTTATCCATTTATATTCACTAACAATCCATCCTTCATTAAGTTATGGGGATTTTTCCACCCAATTAGTCCCTAAAATTTGTTCTCAATCCCCTAAGGTTCCATCCTTAGGTTTTATGAACAACTCTTCAAGGTAAGGGAAATCTCCACTTCTCTTTCCATTCAAGTTCCCTTTTTTATGTAGTATATCTTATAGTTGCCAAAATAAGTTCTTTTTTCCACTTTATATTTTCCCATTACTATAATAATATTTTTTTATCAATGGGATACCCTTTTACCCTCTCATTTCCACCTTTACTAAAACCATATTTTATAACTGTCATGCTATCGAATTTATTTCTCGAATTTCTCTCTTTTACATAATAAATTATCTTTTATTTCTTATTTGAATACCCAAACCTCTTTTCTCTTAAATGGGTATTAAAATATATGTAAAAATGAATAATTTATTTGAGGATTTATATACATGAAACCCACAATCCCTTTCCTTGGGTTAAAAATGGCATAATGATCATGTCTTTATGCACTTTTGTATGCCATGATTTTGATAAGAAACTCATTATTTATTCTCCATGTCTTATTAATTAAATGATTTATTATGATCTATTTGTATCACATTAATTAATAAATATTTAAGGTTCACCCTGATAGCACTCCAATGCATTGGGTAAATAATTTAATCTCTAGAGATGACATGTTTTACAATATACCTTAGTGAATAACCTTGGTAATTTTTATTTATGACACCTTAGTGAAAAACCTTTGTGATATACTTATGAATGTATCATTTAAATGTTGTAGCTGAATTTCCATTTTATTAATCATGTTCTTATTATTATGATATGCCTCTCATTCATTCCTTATTATTATTCCTTATGTTCTTATTGTTATGTCTTAAGATCACATGTTATATGTCTCTCTTGTTTATTCCCTTACTAGGCTTCATGATCACCCCTTTCCATTGATGTATATCCCTGGGATATGATATATAGTAAAATTAACCAGGAGTGAACCCATGAATATTTCTTTCAAAAGGACATAGAATAATTTTTTATGTTTTCATATATTATGTACCTTATTTTCAAGAAACCAATCTTTAAAAGATCCTCTATTTGTAGAATATAATGAAAAGTTGTATAATAAAAAGGTAGGATTCCATAACTGGAATTTCTTTATAGGTACTTACTCTACCTTTCATGTCTAGTTTTCTCTTGAATTCCCATTTTCACCCAATAGGATTTTCATTAATTGGTGGATCGATCAGAACCCAAACTAGGTTCTAATATATGGAATCCATTTCAGAATTCATGGAATCTTTCCATATTGTGGCTTCTAAGATCTTTAATACCTATTTATAGGAGAGAGGTTCATTATTTTCAACCAATAATGAGTCACCATATTTGGTGACTAGAAAACCATATCTCTCCAATTTTCTTAGCTCTCTGGTGCTTCTACACAGTACTTGTGCTTCAGGAAAAACTTATTCCATAGGGACCTATGGAATATGTTACTATACTAACTATTGTGTTTCTTGAGAAACAACTTCATCGAAATAAATCTTTATCCCACTATACTTCTTGGGGGTGTTCTCCCTCTCAAGAAATATGGCTTCTCTAGTGACAATCACTTTCTTTTCTAAGGGTTTGTATGGGTAGTATTCATTTGTTTCCTTCGGATACCCTATAATGATAACCTTTATGCCCCAAGGTGCTAGTTTTTTTCCTAATAAGCCCATAATAAACACCTCTCAAACTCATACACATGTATGTGATAGAATGGGTTTCTTTCAACTCTATAACTTGAAGGGGGTTCTGTTTTCCACTTTATTTGGTACTTGGTTTAGTGTGTATGCTATAGTTTTTAATGAATATCCCAAAAAGGATAATGGAAGATCTAAATGACTCATCATTGACCTTACCATGTCTATAAAGGTATGGTTCCTACTTTCACTAACTCCATTTCATTGTAGTATATAAGGTGGAGTGGGTTGAGATAGAATCCAAAAATCCCATATAAATTCAATAAACTCTTGTTTAATATATTTACCACCTTGATTTGATTAAAGATTTTTATCTTATTTAAAAGTTTATTATCTACTTTATTCTTGAATTATTTAATTTTCTCAAAGGTGTTGTACTTATAACTCATCAAGTTATCATATCTTATCAAGTCATCAGTAAATGATATGAAGTAATAATACCCACCTCTATCTTCTACTAGAAATAGTCCACACACATCGGTGTGTACTAATCCTAAGATATTTGTGGCCCTTTCACCCTGTCTACCAAATGGTGGTTTGGTCATTTTCCCTTATAAACAATCATGACATATTTAAAATGGTTTTAGCTCAAAAGAGTCTAAATACCTATCTTGATAGAGCATTTTTAAACACTTATCATTTACATGACCAAGACAATGATGCCACAGCTAGGTGTTATATGAGTCATGTGAACATGATTCATTATCAATTGTCAATAGTTGGTTTTCCTAATTTAATACATAAAGACCATTATTTAAATGTTTCATACCATAAAATATGTTGTCTTTATAAAAGAAACATATTTTATTTTCAAATTTGAAAATAAACCCATATGCATCTAGGAAGGATATAGAAATTATGTTCTTGATGATAATCAATACATAATAAAATTTTCTTAAAACCAATATCATTCTTATTGGTAATGAAAGGTGGTAATCTCTAATGGATAGAGCAGCCAGCCTCACACCATTGGCAGCTCACAAATCCACCTCTCCTTTGGAAATATTTCAGAATCTACCTAGTTCCTACATTTGGATATATACGTGAGCACCACAAGTTGTGTATAATAATAAAATTATAGATATTGAAAGATTACACTTGATAAAAAATTCACCTTTAGCTTCCCCTTTCCTATGGGTGTAGTTCCTCTTCTATTGGCCTTTCTTTCTACATGAAAAACATATTATTTCATTTTCCTTTCTTTGCCTATGAATCTTCCTATACTTGGGAGGATGGTGCTCAGGAGCTTTATACTTATTATAATCATTCAATGTAGCTGATAATATTGACTACATGTGTCCCAACTAGAACGGACTCTCCAAGCATGGTTGTAAAAATAGCATTAGAGACCTTGTATCTCTATTTTCTTTCTTTCTATTGATATAGATCCCAAAGTTGAGACATTACGATTTATGCATCCATGTACTCATGTTGATTTAAAAGCTCATTGTACATGGATGATATCATGAAACACTGAAATTTTTTGGAATCTTTAAAATGTTTCTCATAGAAATATAACTCTCTCTCACTAGCCTCTTTATAAGGATATTCTTTAATAGTTTCTTCAAGAACATACAATTTCCTTTCATGGTATATGATAATGTGTAAGTACCTTTTCCACTCTTGGAAATTTATGCATGTGAGAAGGTTATCATTCTCAAGTATTAATCATAGTTATATGTTTGAATTCATGTTTATTACCATTTATATAAATAATAAAAATGTAATGTTATCACCTTATCTAATAAAATTATACAAATAAATAAATATTATATTTATTAATCTCCCATTATTTTATCAAAAACAAATATCCCTCACCATTGGATTATAAATATCTTGTTTCTTGTACATTATAGAGTAAATGATCCACATTCACCTTCTCATCACCCTAAATTTGACTGGTCAAGCAATTTAAAGGGTTTTATGTAGGTATTCTAAATTCCAACTGCATTAACTCATAGTTCCTTAATATTTTGAGTGGAATCCTTAATCCTAAAATCTTTAAATTAGATTTTCTTTGCCTTTGAATATTAGTTACACCGTCCAACTTTGGAAATCAACCCTTGATGTGAACTAAGTTAAGTCAACCAAAAACTTCATGTTGGAATTCCTTAGTAATTAAAAGTAGTCCAACTTTGTCTGGTCAATCAATTTTGAACTATGGTTTGATTTTAACTTAAGTAGTGGAAGACAATACCGATATAATATATATAATTGATATATTTTATCTTTATGCATTAATTTCCCATTTTATATTTATTGTGTGGTTGTTAATATTAAGTGGATTTAATTAAGTGATTAACCATGTCTTAGATAAAATTTACACATAAGAAAATTTATTTTAGTTCTATCGTGCATTCTCATTAATTCATTGATTCATGTGATCATGAAAAAACATTCATAATGAAATAAACACAAAACTTGAAAGAAATAAAATAATAAAGTGGTATGATTATAATATTTTACTAATTGTTAGTTTATCTAGTGGATGATTAATTAACCCTAAACCTATGAGAAAAACACCTTGAAACATTTATGGTTCGTGTTGACTTTCCAACTATCCACCCATGTACCTCTTAGATTGGTTTCACCTCATATCTAAAATTGAACCACCTCCACTAGCTTGGGCACTCCATCCATTATATAAGATTTTACCCACACACTGGTGAGGGGTACTAAAGGATTGGTTAAGGGGTAAACATAAAAGAAACCATGGGCTCACAGTCCCTTACATAATGAGAGGATGGATGACTCACAGGCCATCAATTTAATTTAATAATAAATTAAAAGGAAACTAATCAATACAAAGTCCGATCTATGGTCATGATCATCCACATACATGAAATGAATTACACATTTAATAAAAATAACATTCAATTATAATCATTCTTATTTAAGATAAATCTCACTTGAAATAATTAATTATCTTATTTAATTAATCAATTATTTTATTTTAATATTAATTCTAATTTTTCTTGATATTCTCATCCATCATAATCTTAAACAAATTATATAAATTTATTCAATATTAACTATGTACAAAAATGTTCCTTGGAGGAACATGATGAGCACCCATCCGAACTACCTAGTGGTATTATATTCATATATTGTTTACTCATACGACATGTGGTATACACATCTTAACATGTAGTTTTATAGTGTGAACTATCAACTTAATGTGCACACGGAACACATGGTATTTACGTATCATGTTATGTTTCAATGTGCATAGATTAATGACTGTATTATAACTTATACACAATATATAGTTTTGAACATTAAATAGAAATTAATTAGACATTTAATATATATATATATATAACATGTTACATGGAATGTAATATCAACTTAATGACCTAATGGAACACATGTTGATAAGGTTTAAGTAGTATAGTAAATTAATTTTAATTCTATGTAATTTGATAATACACATGATGTGTACATTCCAACTACACAACATGTATTTTTCTCACCATATATCCATGAAACATGTCGAGGGACTCAGCATGTAACCATTCCATATAAAATAATGGATTACACAATGTGTACAATGGATACAAGGTGTGTGGTCTCTAAGTTACATGGTCACCAATCATGTAGGTCGTATACAGAAATACACGGCCTTTATTTGACTAATGGACTACATGATGTGTATGGATGTTGCATAATGTGTAGTCTAGATGATCATACACCAAGATGGATTCGTCAATATGTAGTGTATTTAAATACACACCATGTTTAATAAATTCACATGACTTGAATTAATTCTGAATTAATTCTAGGTTAATTGAACACAGGTACATGGCATGTACCAACAGGCTACACAACGTGTACTCTTTTGTTATCCATCTTGAATCCTCATCACCACTTTATGAGTTCTTCTAATGTATTTCATTCATAAAATTAATTGATTTTATTATACTTTCAAGAAGGAAGAATAAGAAGAGAATATCTTATGATTAGGATTAAAGAATTATTGAATAAAAATTGAAAATTAATGATAAATATGTAAATCAGTCAAAGATATTTAAATAATTATAAATAATTATGTGACCATTTTGATACCACTTGAAGGTTCTGAGCATAGTGGAAGCACCAGATGGGGAATTACCAACATGGATTTTTTTGGTAATCGGTGATTAATCCAAGATTTACATGATGATAAATGTCGTGATCAATGGAAATGGATCAAATAATAATTGACGATTGAACATTAGAACTAAGACATGAGACCATCACATGTTATTATAATTAATTTAAATAATTAAAGAATTCTCTTGTGATTAATTATTTCTTAATAGATAGATCTGACAATGTATCTATGTCATATCGTCATTGTGTTGTAGGAATCAAGAGTATATTCCCTTAATCAGTGTTCCAAACGTGTTCTACAGACCTCCAAACATCATCATAGGAATCTCCAAGTGCTAGTGCAGTAGATCTTGATGCTTGCATCATTCACCTTTGATCACCCCGAGAATCACTTAAAGAATTATTATCTTTGATCTCTCTAGACTCGGGTATAGTGGTGTAAGAGGATCTCTCTTCATTCCTGAGAGTGTTCTTGGAGAGGGAGCTCTCTAGGGCTTTGAGAGAATTATTTCTGGATGTATTTGTGTGCAACAAGAGGAAATTTAAAACCCCAAAAGAAAATAATATAATTGGGTTTATATAATGATATGATTAGAAAATAATAACCGTGCATGCACCCTTATTATTTTTCTTAATTCCTACAAAACCCCATGTTAATAAGATTAATATTATTATTATTTATTAACATGATCAAAACTGATGAATTAAATTAAATATTATTTATTCAAATAATATTCAATATATATTATTTTTCACTAAACCGTTAATCTTTCTTCTTTATTCCTCCAAAAAAATTTCCGAACCTTAAACAATGACTATTTATTTAATAAATAAATATCAATGCATTATTCACCAATAAATAAATAGATATTATATTCACTAAATAGTAAATAACTATTTATTAAATATTCTTCTCACAAAATATTCTCTCAAATAACTGGTGATGAAATATATGAAATCAAGAAAATGTGAATAATTATTAAACCACATGTGGGAATAATATTATTTCATCTTTTTAAATAATAAATAATATTATTATTTAACTGGGGTTTTGGATACACATAGTGTGTGACCCTCTAGGCCTCTTTCTCAGTGGCATTAGGAGAATCAACCCAAATTCCAAGTTTATAATTTAGAAACATACTAAGGCACCCATAGAGAAATAATTTAATGTCGTAATGCCTTAAAACCACTTACAAACTCTTATTGTGTAATATAATCTCTTCATCTCAATATCACTAATCAATCAGGTTTCATACTGATTCCATCAACCTATGTGTTTAATGTCTCTTTCTTTAACTTTATAAAAATTGAAGGATTTATTTAGGCTATATCATTTCCATCAAAGGGCCTAAGATATCAATTTTCTTTAAATAATAGAAGATACAAATCCTTTATCACATTATTCATTAATGGAATATTACTCATGACACACCCAACATATCCAACTTCTCCAAAAACATATGTCATCATAGTTTTCATCAATACATCAAAGTACATGACTCATAACATACATTAATAATAATATTAAAGTCTAAGGACCAATACACACATCCTCAAATAGGAACATCCTATAACACATACAAATGTGTATTTCCTACTAGCAGGTCTCATTATCATAATTTCCTACACTGTAAATTACCAAGGGCATACACTATAAGAAGGTACCTCAAAGTCCAATGAGTCCCCACCCCTAATATCCTATATCATTTTTATCCCTCAAATTATTTCATATGAATATAGAACATATATTTAAGAATATTATTATGTCACTTGTAGGTTCTCATCATAGTAGGGAACTATTATAACCTTTTAGTGTGATAGCTACTCTTTGAACATTATCACATACTATCAAGTAGAATAACAATCATGATGTGATTATGATTTTATTAATATTAAAAATAATGAATATAGGTTATCAAAAGTAACAAATAAGTTGGTTCTAGGGAACCAAATACAACACAATTCATCAATGTAGGACATCCACAGTGCATCTACTTGACTCTAATCCTTTCAATATCATCCTTAAAAAATCCTTTCAAATCCACAACACACCCAAACTAGAAAAAATAAAAAACCAGTTAACCAATTCTTTCCTTCACACTTGGTTTATAATATTTTGTCAGGTTTTCATCATTGTCTTAGGATAACAACCCTCTAGTCGAACTGGGACTATCACCCCATTATTGAGATGTCGTCATTTTCATCTTATAAATAATATTTATCTTCAAATCATGAGAATATTCAATTTTGAACACATGATTCCCATCATTTTTTTCGTCTTTAACCAACACATAGAAATTACCACCAACAGAATTTTTAATTTTTCTTAGTTCATCGAATCCAAGTGTGTGAAGAACCCATCTCACTAATGGTCAATTTAGATTCATCATTCATCAAGCATGTAGATCCCAATTCATCATAGATTCCATTCATCATGTTATAGAATAATTATTCTCAAGATAGACACACCTTAATTAGATCTGCAGTCTTGAATAACTCATTTTAATGGTCACAAACCAATAATCATACCAGTATCTTCTATAAAACCTCACAATTCCTTAGTTATGCTCACAAAAAACAAAACTCCTACTAAATTTTGAATTCAATATGATCAAAAATCTATTTGATCTTAGATATCATTACTTATGACCACGGTTCCTTTTAGTCCTTAAGTTGATAAACTATCAGACACCCAAACCCAAAGTCTCCTCTTATTTAATTCAATCTAATTTAGCTTTATCTATGGAGCATGATCTTCCTAAATATATCTTGAATTCGGTCATTGTTTTTTACATCAATTCCCTATTTTGACCTTTGTAAAGATTCACTTGAGCCTAAAATCTTCTACATGGAACCAAGACCATCTTCAATAGGATCTTCCGCCTTCATTCTTCAGTTGACGCACCTCGAACAGGAATGGATTTCTAGTTCATTGAGGTTCCTTGGAACACCTAATCTTAGGGTCATCATATGTAAATAGTTTATCAAAGATATAAATCACATCGGGTCCTCCTTTGGGGTCATATGTCATCAAGGTTGGTTTTTATTCATAATTTATTCATTATATGATCCAGCTTGGGATCTTATTCAATTCAACTTGAATCAGTTATTCCTTGGATATTAGTCGATGCTTGAGCTTCATCCTTTCACTAATTTTTTTCAGACTCATCCACAAACCCCATATCAACAAAAATTTGTTCTCATCTTCAATCTATCTTGAGTTTTCCTCAACCTCAAGTTTCATCTTTCTTAGATTCAATCTTTTATTGAGTCTTATTCAAACTAAAATTCATATTTCTTTGATCATTTTCATGCTTCAATTATCCATGGAACCCTCAACATTAGTTTCCATTCCACCAGGAATGGTCAACCACCATTTCTACATGTGTTCTATTGAATCTTCCTTCATTTGATAGATTGAACTCTTCCACTTATGTTCAGTTACCCAGGGGCACAGTTAGTTCATTTTTAGTTTCATGGTAGGTCATCACAAGAACGGTCGGTTCTCCCTCATTACAATGGATTTAAATCCTTCATAGTAGAATAGAGAGTTCGTTCGCATGGTAGGTCAATATTTAATCATACAATAGTTCGATGAGATACAATCTCTGTTAGTTGGAATTTTATTCTTATATAAACTTTGTGAATTTTCCAATTTTATTATCATTGTAGGTTAGTATGTGTTCTTTAATTAGTTGGGAATTTTTCCAATTTTACACACATGGTAGGTAGATAGGGTTATGCACTGAGTTTTCCTTCATCGTGTCATCTGTTGGAATTTGTTTTGGTGTTTAGTTCATTTCTCTTTAATTTTTGTGGACACATTGACCACACAACCAATGTTTTCATAGTAGATCCTCTTTTAAGAATGGTAGGTTGCCTAGAAGGTTCATGGTGATTATACCTACTGCAAATAAAAAATTATAAATTCAAACCATTAATTAAAATTCCAAGTGGATTAAAACAAAAAATAAATAAATAAATTTTAAAAAATATACATCAAACAAAAAATTAAAATTTCAATTGATAATTAAATAAAAAATTAATTCCATAATTGAATTTATGAAAATAAAAAATTTAGAATTAATGAAATAATTAATTTCAAGAATGTCAAAATCATCAAAATTTATTCAAGAACATATTTTCATTGAAAAATCACACAAATTTCTTATTCTTCAAAAATAAATGGAAAATCACATCAAGAACAATTGAAAAAATAAATCACCAAAAACACTGATTTTCATAAGATATTAAAATGATTGTATCTTAATCTAATTATATGAAATTTTCAATAATTTATCATTAAAATCAAAGTTTTCTATTAATTTTTTTTATTTCTCAAAAAATGGATATGGACAAATGAATCAAAAATGGGCCACATTACCATGAAGTGGAATTTAAACTATAGGAGGCCACAATGAAAATCTAAATGGATATGTTTTGGTGGTTATAAATGGGTAAGGACCATATCACATCCCATGGGATTTACCATGGAGGTCCCATGCGATGCAGTAACATTGGGATACCTTCCTTAGGTTGGTTGTGTCATAGCCTGGAGGGCCACACCATAGGTAATCCTAGTTAGGAAGCCCCATTCCGTATCCTAAATATTATTTCATGGTCTATCCTTGGGTAGTAGAACCTTGGTATTCCCCATCGAGGTGTATTTTTTCATGGAACTCTACTCTATGTTGCAGCCAAAGACCGAGGGAGTGACCCTTTAGGGAAACCCAAGGGGTTTCACCATAGGGAACCCCTGGTGATGGATCTTAAAACCATATCTCCTATGCCCACACTATAAATGGTCCCCTGGCTAGTTGTTTTAAGTTCACTTTGGTTTATTTATAGAGAGTCCTATTTGGACCCCCCCTTGGGTTTTCCTTCTTTTCGGTCAACCAAAAGAGGGGGGAAACCCTATTTGTATCTCATCTTCCCTAACTTTGTCTCCCTTCTATTTGGATGGTTTTTAAGTGGTTCATAAAGATAATTCATGGTAATATACAACTCATTCTCTTCTTGTTATTTCTCCTTTTATTTTCTTCTTATTTCGGTTCACTTGGTTAGGGTTCCAGGAGATGATTTCATAGAATCATGGTGAATTTTTCCTTCTTTATGGTACTTTCATGTGAAAATTTTAAATGAAGTCCCAGGAGGATTTATTCAAGTTGTAATTCATAATTCACCTCGATGTATGTTAACCCATGTATTTATTTAGGGGTTTTAGAAATTTTGGGTGAAATTGGCCATTAATTATGGGGATTAATTTAAGTATTTTTCATGGATTAGGTTCAGGTGTGTGCTATTAGTAGACTACCCCCCTAATTGTGTTTTATAATCATGAGTTCACCCATTAAGTTTTACATTGTTTATTTAAAATTCAGTTTTTGGTTTTAATTGTTTAATTTATTAATTTAAATTATGTTTACTAATGAGATAGGTTCTTGTGGACTTGGAGGAGGATTGATTATGGATAATTAGTTGAGGTAAGTAGTCTTAAATTTACTAATTCACATATTCAATTGGGGATTTTATGTCCATGTTTCAATATTATTATTACCATCTACATGTTTCATGAATTTTGTGATCTCACCCATGGATTGAAAAGAGATCACATTAGCCATATAGTCAATATAGTCCACATATCTTTCTAAATGGTTTTATGGAAAGGCCATTGTCAAATGAGTATCAGTGTCCCTATTTATGGTTTATCTAGTGGAATTAGTTGGGTTTAAAAGATCAATAGGTTTACCTTTAAAAATGTGTTTTTAAAATGGGTTTGTGTAACGACCCAGACCCGAACAACCACCCAAACAGTGCTAAACGGGTCAGGTGTTACTACCTTAGGCGCGCCTCCCCGAACGCCAAAGGCTGCCGACTAGCAGCAAGGGTCTTATAGGTATATAGGGGAGGCTATAACCTCTCATAGGATAATAATGGTACTCGTCCGAGTATAATAATAAATATGTGATGGAATAAACGACTCAGCAGACTCGAATCAGACACGCAGAGTGGAAGCACATTCAATATTGATAAATAGAGGAAGTAATAAATATAAAAAACAGTAGAAAAAAGTAAACACAATAGCATGTTGATCACTTGTAACTACTACTGAACAACAAACATACATCCAAAGTAGGTCGTACATATCCACATGTAAAGGCGTCAATGGATAACCAATTGTAGCTACAAAACAAGTAAGCATGCTGATATAGGAAAGAAATAAAAACAAAGTAAACTCCATCTAGGCAAGACCTCAAGGTCCATACCATCTCCATGCAAAAGCTAATGTAGTCCAGATCCTAAATCTGATCTATTTCCTACATATAAATCCATAAATTCTACACGCATCCCGAAGGGCCCGTGCAGGGTGTGAGACGAATCTCAGTAGGACACCACCCAACAGTGCGTACCTAATATAAGTGTTTAAGCATGCATTCAGTTATAATTCAAACAACAAACATTAATATACACAAATAAACATAAAATCCACTGGTTTTTTGTAGCCACCATGAAGTTTCACCTGCTTCGGACAATGCTGGAATCTCTGTCATGTAACCCAGCACCACGTTTCCCATGACACCGCGTGTCTCAAGTACCGACGTCCCGAAGGCACACCCAAGAAATAGTAACCTAGAGTAACAGTGATGCTTGTCCTCAAATAAGTAGCTGGAGGGATAGTGATCTCTTCCCTCAAATAAGGTAACTGGAGGAACAGCAATGTCTGCCCTCAAATGACGGTGAGCCTCTGCCCCCAACCCAATAACAACAATTCTATCCCCTAAAGGCTCATCACCGTCCATGTGGCTTCCTACGGAAATCACCCCCAAACCAATAGTACCTAAACCACAACTAACAGGGGCCTCTACCCACACGATTGGTCAAAACCACATCATCACGAGTCTCTCTGTGTGCACACTACTCAAAGTTTTGAGTGATCGGTAATCACCAAAATAGTACCCAAGCCACAACCTATCTGACACCTCATGCCCCTGCGACCATGCCACTCAAGTCCGATGGCCTTGCCATCTAAGTAATTGGGGCCATTCCCAACTTAACAGTCACCTTTCCTCAAGATGACATTCATAACGCCTAATCCCATGGTCAAAACAACCCAATGTAACTCATCCCAATACCAACCTTTGATCAGCATCACTCAAGAATATCTGGGTCATGCCCAACACAACACAAAGGGTTCTAGCATATGAAATTCAGAGATTACATATAAAAAACTTCTAAAAAGGTCACATAAATAGGAAAAACAATCTAAACAGTTGAATTTTCACTAACCCAACGGTTATCATACAGAAGCACTGAGGTCTTGAATGCCTCTAAACAACGTAATCATGCTTTACTAGATTAAACATACCATTTATAAACAAAGCTAACCAATTATAACCATTTTGGCACCCAGGCCAAAATGTCCCAATGAGCATTGGCCTCTCGCCGAACCTTTATCAAGAAATATATGAAATAAGGCATGCCCAAAGTCATCCAATGGGTTTAAAAATTAATTCAATATGTAATAGTAGATAAAATCGGGTCACGATCAAAATACTCAAATATGTGGTTTAATTTGCGCTACCCAAAGGTCTGCGAAAACACAAAATAATGTAATCACCACCTACCTGAGACTCATAGACGTAGGCACATCCGATATCGAGCTCCAATTAAAATCCAATCTTCATAGATCTACATTTCCGTCAAATCTTGGCAATTCCACTCGGATGGAAACTATGACGTGTGAGGCAAAGAAACTGGAAAAAAAAGGTGCGTAGGTTTAGCCTCGCTGTTGTGATCCCAAATCCACCAATGGATTGAAGAACAGACGTCGGATGATGACTCTAGGGTAGGAAACGTTCTTCGGAACTTCGGAATGGACCTATTCTGAAGTTGGGGAATAAGAAGTTGTTTTCCAAAAAAAGACGTGATGCTCTTTCATTTAAGTGAATAAAAATAAAAATACACGACGTGTACAAAAGGACTACACGCTGTGTAGTAGCTTTGTTCGTACTACAACTTAAGAAGAGGTAGTCATATGGCTAGGACTCTCCACACGGGTTAACACACAGCTTGAACTCAGCTGGTATGCAGAAAGAAGGATACACGGCGTGTCAAGCAACACTACATGTTGTGCAGTAGGAAATTCCTACACGGTCATCACACGGCATGTACTCAGTGAGCACATGGCCGGTACTCACCTAACCCATACAGGGCATGTACCTTAGATTACAAGGCGTGTAGTATGGAAATTTTCAGAACTTCCCAGATTTTCCCAGTTTTCTCAAAAACAATTCAAAAATTCAAACAAGGTCGGAATTTTGACCCGTTCTAAAAACCTAGGTTCTTATAATCTCCCCACCTTAACATAGCTCATCCCCAAGCTATCAAACAAAACCTGGAGATGGAACCAAAAATACCACCCCGATCAAAGTAACCCGAACTACCCTAGTCTCAAAGGTTTCAACTAAATTCCTCAAGGGGATTCCTACCTTAGGAATTGCCTAACTCGGTCTCAACCCTACAAAACTCAACAAAGAAAAGGTTCACTAACCTATTTCCTAACTCATGGTACTATCATGATGTGTCGTCACTCTTACACCTCATTGGTGCTCCCGTGTCATTCCCGACACCCCAAACATATCCTGCACAGCATCGGTGTTCGCCTCTATGAGGTCCTAGATCCCATGGATGCTCAAAATGAACCTAGTGCCTAGCACCTCAATTAACATGCATTCTTGATGCCTCGATACCCAAGGCACCTCAAGTAACCCGCATTCTTGATGCTCTGATTCCACGCATATCATACATATATATATAAATATATCACGCACCTGATATGGTGAAAATTCCACTAACCAGCATCTAGTCGGTCCACATAAATCATGTGCACCTTGTGCACTCAAAACAGACATGCCTCAACAGGTCATGCCAAAATAAAATGAGAAAGTCATGGCCACACTCACGGTGTACCTCTAACTTTCATCGGCTCACCAGCCTGCTCAGCCCCTGGCAGCTCCACGGCATGAATCTGGCCTGAAGTACGGCCGCCTGATGCAGGACCTCCCTGCGGTGCTGCTCCAGTCACTGGCCACTGACCCCTCAGCTAGGTCTCGTTGTCTCTGTCACATCCTCCGTGTGCAACTGAAACTTGGATACCCTCTCTTGGTACCGAACCTGAACCAACTCCAAATTCCATAGTCTGTCCTGGTCCCTATTTTCCGGCTATCTGAGAAGGATGCCTGCAGATCCTCTCAAGATTCTCAACCTATCCACATGCCCATCACTCCTTTGTAGGCCTATCACACTGATTCCGAACATGTCCTGGTTGTCTACACTAAAAGAAAACCACTGCTGAACTACTATAAGGTGGTCTAGATGAGTCCTTGTCCTGACTGCCCTGTTGGAACTCATCCCGTCCTCGCTTCCTGTTATCTGAAAAATCACCTGAAGCTACTGCATGGCCAACCTAGGGCCTGTCCCTCTGGTTACCCTCCTCTATGAGCACCTAATTCACCGCCTCTGAGAATGAACCCAGCTTGAAGATATTCACCTGGATCTGAATGGCGTTTCATAATCCATCCTCAAAAAACCTCACCCTTGTCGCGTCATTGCTTATCATACTAGGTGAAAAGAGAGAAAACTCAGTGAAAGTAGATGCATAGTCCATGACGGACATGTCTCCCTACTGAAGGCTCAAGAACTCTCAAGATATCTCTGCCCTCAGTGTCTCTGGGTAAAAGTGCTCGAAAAACTAGTCCTCAAAGTCTTTCTATTCTATTCCCTCATTCCTGCGAGCCTGAACCTGCACATCCCACCAGTGCTTCACCGATCCTCTCAGTATGTACGTTTTTAGCTTGACCCTCCACCTAGAAGGCATCTCAATCTGCTCAAAGATCATCTTCATGCTCTCTATCTAGTTCTCAGCTGCTTGCGGACCACCCTCACCCTGAAAAATCAGTGGGTACTACGACTGGAACTCCTGCGTCATATATTCCATAGATGGATCTATACCCCGCGCACCTATACCGATCCCCTACAAAACACGTACCAGGCTAGCTCAGAGCTGCTCGTCAATACATGGTTTGAATGCTGCCAAACTCAGCTATTGTCTTTCCTGCGCTGGATACTAAACATGATCTTGTCCCTAAGCCTATACCTGCGGCTCCTGCTCTGCATGTACTAGATCCTGAACCTGATTCTACAGCATTGTATCATCTCATGCCTGATGCTCCATCTAAGTCAACTAAAAGGAACCCTTTGAATACCGTAAATGGTCAGATAGCCCATATATATATATATAACAATATATATTCAACATAGATAAGGAAAGTAGTAAAGAGGCATTATAAAACAACTACCCTTACTCTCCCCTATCGCAACCCATGCCCATGGCATCCCAACCTCATGGCCTCCTTACCCACCCTCAACAGAGCCAAGTATCAAAAGTACTTCGGGCCATGATCATCCTGACAACTAATGTTTCCTCAAACCGACGATCGAGTCACCCAATCCTGATGATCAAATTCACCTCAACCATAGTACCTGCCTACTCGTACAAGAGCCAAACTCAAATACCCTACCACATGCAATTCTACAAAAATGTAACGCATGGCATAACACATTACAATAAACAAGAAATTTTATCAGGAATTTCACCTATTCACATTTCGAAAGAATATAAGGCATGGAAATTGATATTATTCACATGGAATTATCACTTCACAAAGAATACGTGCAATTATGAAATTGAAATACCCTAAAAATGTGCCTATAAAAATCCAATAAAACAAGACTTTCCATACCAATCCAAGGTCCAATTCTCCTTTACCACACCGGGTCAAGGTTTACATATCACAATCATTAACATCACACACCAAATGAGCCACTAAGGTAGAAATCGTATAAATTGTAATTTGAGAAAAAAGAAAACAACAACTCCCACCCATGGAAACTTGGTCCATCCCTCGTACCTATGGCTGAAGGCACCCAAGAACAAGCTAAAAACCCAGTTCCAGTCACAACCTATCTCCAGTCTACCATATACCAAATAGTAAAACCAGCATAAATAAAAAAGAGAAGTCTCAATATCATTATTAGCCAGCAAAACACTGCTACTAAATCCCTGTCAAGAACTCCTTTGATACCACTTTGTAATGACCCAGACCTGAACAACCACCCAAACAGTGCTAAACATGTCATGTGTTACTACCTTAGGTGCACCTCCCTGAACGCTAAAGGCTACCGAATATCAGTGAGGGTCTTATAGGTATGGTGGGGAGGCTATACACTCTCGGGGGATAATAATGGTACTGGTCCAAGTATAATAATAAATATGCAGGAGAATAAATGACTCTACAAACTCAAACCAGACCTGCAGAGCGAAAGCACATTCAATATCGATAAACAGTAGAAGTCATAAATATAAACAAAAACAGCAAAAATCAAACACAACAGCATGTTGATCACTTGTAACTACTACTGAACAAAAAACATACATCCAAAGAAGGTCAAACATATCCACAATTAAAGGTGTCAATGGCTAACCAATTGTAGGTACAAAACAAGTAAGCATGTTGATACAGGAAAGAAAGAAAAACAAATTAAACTCCAGCTAGTCAAGACCTAAAGTTCAATACCATCTTCATGAAACAGCTAATGTAGTCTAGCTCCTGAAGCTGACCTCTTTCCTGCACATAAATCCATAAAGTCTACACACATCTTGAAGGGCTCGTACAGGGTGTGAGACGAATCTCAGTAGGATACCACCCAACGGTGTGTACCTAATATAAGTGTTTAAGTAGGCATGTAGTTATAAGGAAAATATTAAACAGTACTATGGAAAAATAATTATAAACTCCACTGGTGCTCTTCAGCCACCATGAAGTGTCACCTACTTCGGTTAATGCTGGAATCTCTGTCATGTAACCTGGCACCAGGTGCCCCATAACACCACGTGTCTCAAGTACCGACATACCAAAGTCATTCCCAAGAAATAGTAACCCAAATTAATAGCGATGTCTTTCCTTAAATAAGTAACCAGAGGGACAGTAATGTCTGCCCTCAAATAAGGTAACCAAAGTAACAACGATGTCTGCCCTCAAATAATGGAGAGCCTATGCCCCCAATTTGAGAGCCTCAATGCTATCCCCTGAAGGATCCTCACCTTCCATGTGGATTCCTACGGAAAGCACCCCCAAACCAATAGTACCTAAATCGCAACTAATGGGGGCCTCTACCCATAAGAGTGTTCAAAACCACCTCATCATGGATTCTTTCTGTGTGTACACTACTCAAAGTTCTGGGTGAGCGGTAATCACCAAAATAATATCCAAGCCATAATCTCTCTGACACATCATGCCCCTACGACCATGCCACTCAAGTCTGATGGCCTTTCCATCCAAGTAACCCAAGCTATGCCCAACCTAACAGTCGCCCTGCCTCAAGACGATGTCCATGACGCCTAATCCCATGGTTAGAACCACCCAATGTAACTCATACCAATCCCAACCTGCGATCATCATCACTCAAGAATATCTGGGCCATGCCCAACATAACCCAAAGGGTTCCAATATATTCAATTTAGTAATTACATATATAACACTTCTAAACAAGTCGCATAAACAGGAAAAACAATCTAAACAGTTGAATTTTCACTAACCCAACGGTTATCACACAACAGCACTGAGGTCTTGAATGCCTCTAAACAATGTAATCATGCTTAACTAGATTAAACATACTAGTTATAAACAAAGTATGCCAACTATAACCATTTTTTCATCCAATCCAAAATGTCCCAATGATCTTCGGCCTCTCGCCTAGCCTTTCTCAAGAAATATAGTCAATAAGGCATGCCCAAAGGCATCCAATGGGTCTAAAAATTAATTAAATATGTAATAGTAGATAAAACTGAGTCACGCTCAAAATACCCAAATGTGCGCTTTAATACATTCCACTCAAAGGTCTGGGAAAACATGAAAGAAGGTAAGCACCACCTACCTAAGACTCGTAGACACAGTCACGTCTGATATCAAGCTCCAATTCGAAGTCGATATTCATAGATCTACATTTTCGTCAATTCCCAGCAATCCCACGTGGATGGAAACTACGACGTGTGAGGTAAAGAAACTGGAACGAAACAGGGTGTGTGGGTTTATCCTCATTGTTGTGATCCCGTAACCATCGACAGATTGAAGAATAGATGTCGTATTATGATTCTAGGGTAGGAAACGTTCTTCAGAACTTCAGAATGGACTTGTTCCGAAGTTGGGGAATAATAAGTTGTTTTCGGAAATAAGATGTGATGCTCTTTCATTTAAGCAAATAAAAATAAAAATACACGGTGTGTACAAAATTACTACACACCGTGTAGTATATTTGTTCGTACTCCAACTTAAGAAGAGGTAGCCACATGGCTAGGAAGCTTTACATGGGTCAAAAAATGTATTGAACTCAGCGGGTATGCAAAAAGGAGGATACACAGCATGCCAAGAAACACTACACGCCATGTAGTATGAAATTCCTACATAGTCATCACATGGCATGTACTCAGTGAGCACATGGTCGGTACTCGCCTAACCCATACACGACATTTACCTTAGAGTACATGGCGTGTAGTTTGTAAATTTCCAAAACTTCCTAGATTTTCCTAGTTTTCTCATAAACAAGTCAAAAATTCAATAAGGGTCAGAATTTTTACCCATTCTAGAAACCTGGCTTCTTACAGTTTGACTCAAATGGAATTTTGAAGGAAAGTGGTGATTTGAGAAATGGGTTTTAAAATGGTATTTCAAAATGTATGTGGGTATTTCTAAATAAAACTTTAATGAGATCTTGTACAAGTCCCTAAAATAAGTAAAGAAAAATGGGATACCTTTTCTAAATGGGTTTCAAATAGTATTTTGACTTGGTTTTAAAAATAAATCCCAAGAGGATAGGTTGAGTTTTTTTGGTTTGTTTGACCTCATATGGTTGATGCCCTATTTTCAAAATGTGATTTCCTGATGTGCACCTTATTTTTTATTTTCTTTGGATTATGTTATTGAATAATGATACATTTTTTCATGCATTGGTTGGGGTTATTTTGTTTTTCTATCAAATCCCAAGTTGGGTATATGCAATTGAGGTGGTTTGGTAAGTTTAACCTGTAAGGCTAGATGAACGGTGAAATGTGTGGGCCTAGGTCCTGAGTGACTAGTGCACTGGAAATGAATGGTGGATTGTGAGATGGGTTGTGTGCCCTATTTTTTGTTATATTCACATGTTGATTATGTTATTGTGATTGTAAATGGATCCTATTGTGGGGATTTGGATCCTAAGGACTCACCCTACCATGGGTGAGATGTCACTAGAAGGATAACCATGGGTGGTATGGGGTCCTAGTTGTGTGTAATGTTTGGTCCAACCTTAGTGATAAGGTGTGTCTTGAGAAAGGATCGGTAGCCTCTCTTGAGTGAGAAGTTTTGTCCATAGTACTTCATGTGATACATCTCTTGAGTGAGAAAATTTGATCAGGATACTTGGAATATACCCTCCCTTGATTTTGAAGGGATGGGTCAGGAATTGGGGACACCCTATCATACACCTTTGGGTATTGGTTGAGGATTTCATATAAAACCCTACCCTACATATCTGGGTATGGTTTGGATTGTGTGTTATTAGGTGACTCTCTTATTTATGGTCTGGATCTGAAGAAAGTATGTTCAGGTGTCATGGTGTCATGTTTAACACGCAATTACTTGACTCATATGCTTATTTGTAAATTATGTGTTATATTTCCAAGTGGGTGTATTTTATAATCAATATTTTATTTCTTATATATGTATCACATGAATTGAATGTTTTGGGGCACAACATAATTAGTTGATCCTATGAAAAAACAATGGTTTTTCATCAACTCATTCAAATTTATCCTTGAGATTAGATGAAATAGAAACCCCATAAACCATAATAAAGGATTACCGCATATAATTTGTAATTAATTTGAGAAAAGATAAATAATTTCCTCTCATTTTAATTCTTTCTTCATTGATGATTCAGTTGAGACCTCTTATTGTATTATAGTTGCATCAAATGAATCAAGAGTGGATTTCCACTTGTGGTGATCCACATGTGTTCCATGAATCATTGATCATCATTGTATAACTATTTGGGTTATAGCATGAATTATTTTAGGGTTTACTTCAATTTTCATTGATAATAATAGAATCCTTCATGGAATTAAGGAAAATTATAATTATCTCTTGAATTGAGAGGGTAACAGTGGAGGATCTCTCTTTGTTCTTTAGTGTTTTCTAGGATAAGAGATCTCTAGATCTTGAGAGGATTCTCAATAGCAATTGTTGTACACAATGGTGGATAGGATTGGTTAGGGTTAAAAAATGATATAACTGAGTATTTATAGATCTAGGTTTAAAGAATAAATAATTTCACATGGTCCAATATTATTCTTCTAATATCTGAAAAATCCCATGTTTAAATAATAATCATATTATTATTATTTAATTGATATGTTCCAAACTTACAGATAAATAAATATCACTTCCTTGAATAAATAAATTTATATTTAATCAAATAATATTTAATATATCATTTCTCACCAAACCATTAATCTTAGTCTGTCGGTCCTCCTTAATATTTCTCAAACACTGAACAATGCCTGTTTATTTAAATAAATAAATTTTAATACATTATTTTTCGATAAATAAATAAATATTATATTCACTAAACTAGTGAATAAATATTTATTAAATGTTTTATTAACCAAAAAATTAAATATTTATTACTTTAAGAATATACCAGAGATAAATAAATATTATATATTCATGTAAACAAATAAATAATTACCTTGAGAATAAATATTTATTTAATATTAAACTCACATAATACTCTCTAGAATAACTAGTGACTAGATAGATTCTATCAACCAAACATGAATAATTATTAAAATATGTATGGGAATAATATTTATTCAACATTTCAATTTCATATTGAATTTAATTAAGGCTTGGATACACTTAATGTGTGACCCTCTAGTCCCCTTTCTCAGTGGAATTAGGATACATCACCTAAAGTCTAAGGTTACCATCTAAAAACATGCTAAGGATCCCATATAGAAATAATTTAATGTTATAATGACATACAACCTCATTTTAAAACACACTATGTAATATAATCCCTTTGTATCGATATCTCTAATCATAAAGTTTGCATACTAGTTTCATTAACCTGTGTTCTTAATGTCTCTTTCTTTGACTTTCTAGAAAATAATTTTCCCATAGACCACCATAGTCATAGATTTAATTATGAAGTTTCATTCCCATCAAAAGGATTGATATATCAACTACCTTTAAAGAACATAAGGTAAAATTTCTTTCTCTCGCAATTAATTAATGTAATATCAGTCATGACACACCCAACATACCCAACTTCTCCTTGAACATATGTCATCATGGTTTATAATAATGCATTAAATTATGTGACTCATGAGATTCATTAATAATAAAATTAAAATCTAAGGACCATTACACACATACACATATAGGAATATCCAATGATGTATATAAATGTGGATTTCCTATTAGTGGGTGTTGTTCTCATAGCCTCCTTATCTTGTATATTACCAAGGATGAACTTCATGAGAATAAGTCTCAATTTTATATGAGCTCTATACCCCTGATATCTTGTATCATCTATGTACTATCAAACAATATCATCAGGCTATAAAAAATGTATTTAAGAATACTTTCATGGAACTTTTAGGTTCTCATCATAATGGGGAACTGTTATTTACTTTTAGTGTGTCGTATACCCTTTAGACATTATCAAATATATGTCGCACATAAGATAAATAATCATGTGATGAGATATAAATTAATATTAAACACTTATGAATATTCTAGTAATTAAATAGTAGTTTGTTCTAGGGAAAAAACTTAAATAATCTCCCACTTACACTAGATCCCATTGCTAACAACTAAACTAGTTATATTCACATGATAAACATACTTCAGTTGATATATGGTTATAGTTGTAGAGACCACGATGCTACCTATGGTTATTCTATTTTTTGTGACCTCATTTCTTTGAGAAAAAACCTCATGAGATGATATCACCAAGTGTATATATTTTTTCTTCTATAATCCATATAATCTTGGATAACTCCATAGATAAAATTCATCATGATATGATTGAAATTTTAATATTTGGGTATAACTCCAAAATTTAGAAAAAATAATTTCTAAACTTTATTCTTAAGATGCATCAAAATCCATAACATACTAGGTTTAATATAGATATAGAAAATACTAGATAGAATAATCTTTAACCTTTATAGATTATCTTAACCTAACTATGATTCTAGATCAAACTAATATAAATAATACTAGTATTATATTACCTAAAAAACTAGTGTTCTCATTTCTTTAATTACTAAGGACTCGTCTAGTTTTTATTCCCCAAGCACTATTAGATAGTTCTGACGGCCATCCAATGTAGTTCTCTTAGTCTTGTTTGATATTTTCATTATTTGATTTATGAATAAGTAATATCAAAGATTTTTATACATCATGGTGTGTGAGATAGATTCCCAAAGTACTCTTAGGCATATATATGTTATACATTACAAGATTAACATGTGACACTATAAATAATTTGGGTTTATTGTTTCATCTTGAATTTTTCAATACCAAGTCAAATTTTTACTATGACTTGGATTATGAAACCCCTCAATCTAAGATATTATATCATGTTCACTGTAACATGGGTTTCTACTCATTTTTTAATAAATTCTTTAGTCTTATATAACCATAAGACTAATCACCTATTTTCCATATGTTTTCAAACATACCTTTCTTGGAAAATTGTAGTTCTACCACAAACCTCTTTTAGACACCTAGAAATATTGCATTTTAAACAAATGTATTATGATCATTATACTTGTTTTGACCCATAAATGGGCTCTTGAAAATTTTAATCCATATTATATTTCTTTGAAGACACCTACCTTTTTGGTCATGTTATACAAACATGTTCCATAAAGTTACCTCCAAGGAAGGTGGCGTTGATATTTGATGCCAAATATAGTAGTTATGAATATTATAATTTAAATGTATTTAAGCATGATGGCTTGGTGTAACTAGTCATGAATTACCAGTAACTTTCTTTTACAATCCATGTATTGTTTTTATTGAATAACCAACAACAACTTTACATCAACCACCAAGTTATATAGAATATATCTTTGAATTAATAATAACTTTTCAATCATTTCTAGTTGAAACTTACTATTATCTGTAAGATTTATTATTCTTATTGAATAATATATCATCCACTATGGTGAATATAAAACCACTATTATGGTGTTAACCATCCTATAGAGCATGTGCCTCTATTACAATTCCTCCCACTAACAATTTTGTATTTTAATGTTCTTATGCCAAATTATGCATTTAGAACCAAGATTCTACTAAAGTCTTTATTTATCCTACTATATCAAAAGTGATGTAATTAACTCATAAAAATAATATTGGTATGATTAATTCATTTTATATATTTGGGATTTCAATATACTTAGTGGAAATATGATCATTAATTGATATGAACCTTATGTTTTCATGATGTACATTTGAAGCTTTTACCAGCTTTATAAATGGATCCCATAAAAAACACATGAGGCTATGACACAATGGTTTTAATTATATCTTAACATTATAAGATACCTATTAGTCAATGTAATTGGCTTATTGTTAGCTATTACACTACTATTTTCAAAGAATATCTAAAAATAATCATGAAAGACTATAATATGTATATAAGTCTCCTCACCGATCTTACCCTGTACATAGATGTGAATAAGGCTATGTGAGTTTAGAAAACCCCTCACTTTACATTAAAATATCAATGAATACTTGTTTAATATGCACCCCAACATACCATCCCAAAGGATCCTATATCCTATACTAATTGGACTCATTACTTAATTGGTCATTCCTAATATTTCTTAAGGAATCTCATGGAGTACATGAATTTATCTATAGATTCTCCTTAGAATATTCTGCACTATCAAGAATAACTAACATCATAATATTTGTGGATTAACTTTATATCTAAAGGTTTCTTAGTCTAAAAGAGAATTATATAATATACCTAATAGTTTTAGTTCCTGAGATTCTAAACATCATACTAGGTATATACATCAAAACTTATAATTTTATTTGACTAAGAATTATCTTGATGAAACTGGGTATGAGACTTATAAGTATATTCATTTTTATTGATGATGTTGGATATTTATCATTAAAGTTTTATTGAACTGTTAATTAGGTGTAGTTTACTGGAAAAACATTAATTTCAAAAGAAATAATGTCTCATTATGTTCAATAGAACACTGAGATAAATGTTTTAGTGACACTTATCACAAATAATAATTCAACTAGAATCAATCCAATAGGAAATAAAAATTCATGTGTTTCTCATTGTTGAAAAATGAATCTCCCATTCTCAAACAATAGGAAAAAAAGTATACTTCTAAATTCATGTGTCTCTCACTACTGGAATAGGAATCATCCTTTCTTATCCACTAGGAGAACACACCTTGTCAAAACCCTTCCCACCAGAGCCTGCCTAGACATTGAAAGGATGGGTGTGACAACCCTAATCCCACCTCCAATAGGTAAGGGGCTAGAGATAAGCGCTGATAAGAAATAAATGAAATGGTAGTTCTTTTCCTAATTTTCCTATATGAATTCACCCAAATGTATCGATGAAAACATACAGAGGAATAATAAAAAGGGGTTGTAACATCTAGAGTAAAACAATGCATGTAATAACCTCTAGGGAATACATTGGAGTACAGAAAAATAAAACCAAATTGTAAATGAGAAAAATAAATTCCCAATAGTAAATGAAGTCCCAACCTGACAACAATTGGAATAAGGAAAACTGAGATATCCTAACTTCTTATCTCTAAGTATAACCACCATATATGGCCTATGCACCCAATTATCACTATTCTCCACTGATGTTACTATCAAACTTCCTATCATATTCATAAGACATGACATGTGCGGGAAAATCCCAAGAATGGTTGATTATATACATACCCATTAGGATGCCTCAAAAACCACAAAGGGATCAATAGAGAGATATTATAAAATTTAGATCAACCCAAAGAAAGAGGGAAACATAACCCAGTTTATATTTATTTATTTATATATATATATATATATATATATATATATATATATATTAATAATAAGTCCAAATGAGATTGAAAGAGTATATCCATATCCAAAACCTATCCAAGGATGATGAGTCTACTTGCTACTCTAAAGGTCCATATCAAATGTCCAACATCTCACATGTCTATCCAATAAATCCATGTGGAGGACCCACACCTCGCCACTTCTCCACAACCCAAGGGGGTATAATATACAATAGAGGACCCATGCTTTTTTGCCAAAGGGGTATTAATAAATAGATAGAGGACTTTTTACTTGGTGTGACAAGGGGTACCACTCAATAGATCGAGGACCTATGCCCTAATATGGTAGGGGTGACACTCGATAGATATAGGACCCACACCCTTGTGATATAGGGGGATTACACTTGATAGATAGAGGACCTACACCCTAGTGTGATAGGGGGTGTTTCTCAACTTATGTAGAGATAATGATTACCTACACCCTAGTGCAATAGGGGGTTTCCAACCCTGACATCTCTGGATGATCCTACCTGATCACCACTATCATTCATCCATCGCATGAAGAAGTGTCACACTCACAAAACCTCACTTCATATCTCAAAAACCTTTATAAAGGCTACCATCATGTTATATGAAAAAATATGATCAGGATAGGCTACTCATAGGATAGAATATGAGTCCGAAATAAGAGGATATGAAAATTGGTAACTCTTGAGAAAAGCACATGACATTCACCTAGGGTCACATGATGTGTGACCTCACATGGACACCTGGTTGTGTCCTCTTCTGCACATGGATTAGCTAGACATGTAGTACTACATAGCATGTAATGGTACTACATGATGTGTATCTAACTCTCGGGGCATGACCAAGTGCTCTTGGTCATACCCGTGTACATTATCATGTGCCTGTATACATCTGGTTGTGTTCGGGTACTTTGACTCATACCCATGTACTTGACTGTGTCTGAGTAATGGGTCATTTCTGTGTACTTCTAGCTATGCTCATGTCCCTGTTCATTCATGTGTACTCCTCGAGTACACATTAGGGTCATTTATACCCAATCTATCATCAATGGATGGATATCACCTACCCAAACCCCACACGACTCTTCCCATCACACCACGCCACTACCATATCCAAGGGATAAAGAATTTGGCTTCCAATCCATGTATCCATCACCCAAAACCCACAAATCTATCCTAATCGATTCATAAATCATAAATATGATCATTTTTTATGAAACCTCCATGAATATGGGGGATAAATTGTGCTTAAAATCACCCTGTAAAAGTCAAACCATGGCCCTAGGTCCAACTGTGAAGAACACAAATAACAGTGGGGTGAAATGCAGAATAATAGGGTGAAACCATTATTGTCCAAGAATTCTCGGAAAATTATCACATAAACAGGGATAAAAAAAGGGTGATAAAAAGTGAAATAAGGATTTATAATATCAAATAAATGAAAATAATTGTAGAATGGGTCATGTGAAGATTGAAAAATTCTATAAATCAAACTAGAAAAATTAATCCATTCTTGATTAAATCAAAACGGCGTAAATCCAAAAAATAAAATACCTTTCCTTGATTATGGATTGATCTTTGGTGAAGAAAACATTTTATAGATATGAATAAGACCTATTGTGTTTGTTTTCTGATGATCCACCTCGATCGATCACCCATATTTCTCCAATCCTGGTCTGTTAACAAAGAATACATGTTTTCCTCCTCTCAAATCATTTTAGGGTTATATAGCTAACCCTAAGGATTTTTTATGATGGGATATTTATATAGGTTTAGTTTTATGTAATTTAATAAAATAAATAAATAAAATTATTTATTTTATTAAACAAACCTTCCAATGGTCACCTCCCTCAAAATGTCCAATGCTGACCAATCTTAGGTCTCACCTAGGGTAAAACCTACATTCTGAAATCAACTGTGGTCTTAGATTTATCATCTAAGGTCTCTAAAATTTTGAAAACCATTTATAATGAAACAATTATTGTGCATGAATTAAAATATATTAATACTTTTAATATATTAATTTTGGGGTCCCAGGACACCAAAACATCATACTGACTCTGAGGATAAATCCAGATATATGCATAGAAATATTCAAAGGATAGATCCAATAAAACCATATTCATTACATTCTCCCATCCTTCATGGATTTTCACCCCAAAAAGAAGAAGATACACAAAAAGGTTGGGATACTAAGCCCACATCTGGATATCATGCTCCTATGAGCTCTCTTACACACTCTCATGCTACCAAAGCACATGAACCAAAGGGATTATTCATCCACACAAGATCCTCACCTATCATTCCTCGATTTCCATCGGTTACTCTGTGAAGGTGGATCTATCCTTGATTTACAACTCTCCCTAGTCAATAATGTGTATCAGATCATAAACATATATCCTCATTTGTGACACATGGAAGACATCATGCACCCAATCCATTTATGGGGGAATGTCTAGATGGTAAGCAGACTTGCCAACACTCCATAGGGTCTTGAAGGATCCAATGAACCTTAGGGATGGATTTTCTCCCCAACCAAACATATATTATCCTCATCATGGTTAGAATATTGGTAAAACATAGTATCCTTATTTGAACTCCAAGGGCCTATGACGTTGATCTATGTAGGATTTATATCTTCTCTAGGCTATCCTCAAATGTTCACAGATCACCTGGACCATCTATGTCATCACCTACACCATTTATGGACCAATAAGATGTGTCTTTCCAATCTCAATCTAGCATAATTTTTACCTGTAAGGTCTCTAACATAGGGACTCTAAATGTTTCATGTTGATAGTAGAGTGATATTTGTTATTATAAGAAAAATATACTAATGTAAAGTGATCCTCCTAGCTTAGATCAAAGTCTAACATGAAATCCCTTAGTATATCTTCCAACACCTAGATAATCTACTCTGTTTTCCCATCCATCTAGTGGTGAAATGTTGTACTCATCCTTAATTATATCTTGAAGGCCTCTTGAAATCTTCTCCTCAACCATTATGTTAACCAAGCATCACAGCCAGTGAAAATCCTCAAGGGTGCCCCAAGAATCCAGATGATATCCCTTATGTACAACTATCCCAGACTCTCTATCGAACTCTACACCATGATGGAAAGGAAGTGTGCTGAATTGGTGAGTCGGTTGACAATCACCCAAAAATCATTGTGTCCTATCATTATCATTGGAATCCTTGTAACAAATTCCATGGATTTTCCATCCCATTTTCACTTGAGGGTCTCAACAGGCTATGTCAAACCTTCCAGAACCTAGTGCTCAGCCTTTACCTACTAACATGTCAGACACCTATAGACAAAGTCAACTACGCTCCACCTTATGATAGCACACAAAAACTATTGTTGAAGTTCATTGTATATCTTTTCCACATTAGGATGTACATCCAAGGGGGAAGTGTGAAACTCCCTCATCACCTCCTATCACAATGAGACCAAAACCATCATCTATCCTTGGAAAAGGATGACATGCTCCCATCCTTCAGAAAATCTATCAGGTGCATCTCCTGAAGATATCTAGTCATGTAAGACCTCATAGTTGATGTCTCTCAATAGAACCTATATCACACACTAAAGAAGTGTAGGAGTCACCACCATTGACTAAAAAAATCTATACACATCTCCTCCACTAGATTCAACTGCAAAGAAGCTAACTTCTTAAACACCTCCTCCACCAAGTGAGAATGGGACTCCTACTAAGAGAATCTACCACCACATATCCCTTCCCAGGATTATATAATAACTTAAAATCATAGTCCTACAAGAACTATAACCAATGCCTCTAACTCAGGTTTACATCTCTTTGAGTGAATATATACCTGAGGTTATGGTAGTCTAAGTACACCACAAAGCGCTCTCTTGGGAGACAGTGCCTCTACTTCTTCAAAGTGAAGACTACTACTATCAACTCTAGGTCGTGAGTTTCATAGTTTTTCTCATGGGTTCTCATCTCCATATACCCATATGTAATCAATTCCTACCTCTACATCAACATAAAACTAATCCCAACTCTAGAGGTGTAAAAAAAACTATGTACTCTATGCCCTACTATGGTAGTTATAACATAGAATCATAAGACAGACTCAGCCTAAACTCCTTGAAGGTTCTCTAAAACTTCTCAATATAGGTGAACAGATACCCTTTCTATGTTAGGGTGGTCAATGGGGCCGAAATCCTAGAGAAGTATACCATGAACCTCTGGTAGTATCTCACAAATCCAAGGAAGCTTCGCACCTCTGACACACTCTTGGGTGGGTCCTAAGAAATAACTGCATCAATCTTTGCCGATTTCATTGCTAAATCATGCTTAAAAATGGAATTCCCTAAAAATTGAACCTTAAAAATCCAAAATTAGAACATTTATAGATTGTTATAAATCAATTTCTCCCATAGTAATTCTAGTAACATCCTTAGATTCTATATATAATACTCTACTAAGACATAGTAAATGAGTATATCATCAATGAATAAAACCAAAAATTGGTCCAACTATAGCTAGAAGATCCAGTTCATAAGATCCATAAACATTGTGAGGTAATTCATCACACTAAAATTCATCATGAGGATCTCATAGTGTCCATAGTGACATCAAAATTTTGTCTTAGAAATATCATCCTCACAAACTTTCAACTGGTGGTAGCCAGACCTAAGATCAATCTTCTAAAACCAACCTGTGACTCTAAACTAGTAGAAGAGGTCATCAATCCTCATTAAGGGGTAATTTTTATTTATCATAACCTAGTTTATGTGATGATAATCAATGAAAACCCTCAAACTCCCATCCTCCTTTTTCAAGAACAACACTGGAGCTGCCTAGGTGGACACATTGGGTCTGATGAAACCCTTATCTCAAAGGCCCTCCAAATACACCCTCATATCCCAGAGCTAAGTAAGGGTAATATGATATGTCATAGAAGATATTAGTACAATTATGAGGTGAAATTCAATGAAGAATTCCATTTCCCACCTTGAAGGTAGTCTTGGAATTTCCTTAGGGAAAACATCCTTATAGTCCTCCACTACCAAAGGAATCCAGATGTATGAAGATCCCAATGTGATAAGGCTAAATGTTCCAATTTATGGGTGTCAAGTTATATATTCTAGCTAGAAAGATCCACTCAATCATCCATAAGGTATCTCTCACCCACAAAGGATAATCTCGTCCCATTAGTCCAAAGGCATCTGACTCATCTACAATGACAGTCAATATGGGCCCAAACTATGTACAACTAGTCTATTCCCAAGTTGACATCATAAGGTTTCAACATGATGAACAAGTGGTCTTAAAAGAAACTCAATCCATTGAGTTTTATCTTACATTTCTAGCAGATATGTGATATCAGATAATCACTCCCTATAGGAACCTCGAGTTGTAGTTGTTGGCCAAAAGTCACAATTAGAAGTTCCATCTCTCAAAAGAGGGATAAATAGATAAATGAATGACTCAAACCTATGTATAATAGTAATAGGTAAATATTTGAAAATACAAAGACTATACCTTGAATTATCTCATGTGCATCCTGGTCATAGCCCTCTATAGCATACAGCTACCCACATACCCAACCACCAGCTCCCTGATCCTGGTGTGGGATTCTTGGTGATGGTGGTATAAGTAGCTTATAGATTCTCACTCCACCAATAAATCCTTCCTCAGAATCTCCACCTACTCCACTACCAGCTCCACCTCCCTATGGGCTTCCCTGGCCATGCCTAAGAAATCTCTGATCATGGTGCTACCTCTGTCATGGTTTTTCATCTGTTGTTTGCCTACCCTCATCGTCACATCGGGTCAGGTAGTCACATATCATGTGACCTCACCCATCATAAGCCTAACACCTCCCCTATCTGGGATAACTAGATCCTCTATGTGAAACAAGCACCATATATCCATGTACATGAGTCCTAATGTGGGGTGGTATCCTACACCAATACCATAACATCTAGCATCTACTAGCCATTGTAGGTGACTCAGCACCATGATGACCACCATCAACTCTATCCAATCGACATCCCTCCACTATAAAGCTCTATATAACCATATATCACTCTAGTACTTCAACATTAGTAGGTATTCATGGGGATACTATGTTGGCATAGATGTCTCTATGGAGACCTTGCGCAAACTTCCATTCCTAGAGGAATCTATCTCGTACCATGTTGAGGGAGTACCGAGTAAGGTTGATGAACCTCACAGCATACTCAGCAACTGTTATAATATCCTGTTGAAGATCGAGAAGCTCCTAGATCCTTACTGAACACAAGCATGAGGGATAATACTCATCATGAAACAAATTCTATAAATATGACCAAGTGATCATTATATCATCATGGGTCTGCATCATCAGACTCCACTAGTGCACTATTGATCCATGGAAAATATTAGATTCCAGCACAACCATCTGATTAGTAAGGGTTTAAACCATCCTAAAGACTTGGGTCATCGACTCAAGATAATCCTCCACCACTTGGGGATCTAGCTCATTGTGTAACCACAGTGTTATTTGGCACTAGAAATCACATAGCGCACTATGACTGCAAGCATGATCAACTTGCCTTACTAGAACTAACTACCACTCGATAGGTGGGGGTGATTCTCCCTACCTTCCTAGAGGAAACACCTCATGAGATGGACCCTAAACTGAGGTCCCATAACTCAATAGATCGTCATCACAATCCTATATCGGAAACCCATATGGATTTATTTTTAGTGGAATACTGAAAGTGACCAATACATACCACGGTAAGATGAGCATATATATGGGAGATAACTCAAGAAAGGAATTCAAATGACTCAATCATGTATGACGCACATTCCATTGTTCCCAACAACTGATACCTCGGTATTCCTAGTCGACAAGTAGGTGGTCAGAGTCCTGGTGAATGGATACATCATCCATCACACAAACAGTAGTTTCCCTAACTAGAAATCCACACTCAATATACTCTGTAATTGTTTCCTTAAGTCCTAACCAATCCTCATTAAAGGGATAACTCCAAACACCATCCCAAGGAATGAACTTATCTAATACCAATTTGTCATGACCTGACCCACTAGGGCCCACTTGGCTAGCATAAGTCTGAGTGTGACAACCCTAAACCCACCTCCAATAGCCAAAGGGTTGGAAATAATCACCAAGAAGGCATAACTAAAATGGAGTGCCTTTTCCTAATGTAACTATATGCATGAACCCAACCATCTATATGAAAAAATTATAGAGGAATAATAAGAATGGGTTGTAACATTGAGAGTAAAACCATGCATGTAATAACCACTAGGGAATACATAAAAGTACGAAATTTTAAAACTAAAGTGTAAAGGGTAAGAATGAATGCCCAAATTAAAATTAATTCTCAACCTAAAAAAACTAGAATAAGGAAAACTAATAGAGTCCATCTTCTAATCTTCATGTTTGACCAGCATACATGGCCTATGCACCCAAGTATCACTATACTCCACTAATTTCACTTTCAAACTACATGTCATATTCATAAGACATGACACGTGAAGGAAAAATATCATGAAGGGGTGAGTATATACATACCAAGTAGGACACCCTAAAAAACACAAAATGGATAAATAGAGAGATACTATAGAATTCAGCTCAACCTAAAGAAAGAGAGAAACATAAACAAATATATATATATATTTGGGTGTGTGTGTATGCATGATCATAAGAAACCTAGATGAGAGAGAAATGGGGTCTCCATATCCACAATCCAACCAAGGATGATGAGTCTTCCTACATCTCCAAAGGTCCATATTCGATGTCTAGAATCCTGTGCGTCTATTTGAGAAATCCATGTGAAGGATCCACACCTCACCACTACTCTAAAGCCCAAGGGGGTGATCTCCAATAGAGGACCCACACCATAGTGTGATAGGGGTACAACACAATAGATAGAGGAACCACACCCTAGTGCAATAGGGGGTACCACTCGGTAGATAGAGGACCCGCGCCCTTGTGCAATAAGGGAGTGACACTCATTAAATAGAGGACCCTCTGCCTAGTGCGACAAGGGGGTGACACTCTACTTGTGTAGAGAGCATAGGGGGCCACACCCTGATACGATAGGGTGGCTTTTGACCCTGTTATCTCTCTGATGATCTAACCTAATCATGTCTATAACAACCTGGAGTTTACAAATGATATTTGTCTCTTGAAATAAATGAGTTATATAATATACTATATAGTACTATACACATAAAGAAACTGAAAGAAAATTATTTCATTAATAATAACTATTACATTAATCAAAAATGAAACCAATTAAAATTACAAAAATTAAAATTAGACGAAAAATATAAAATAAAAAATCTAAAATGGGAAAATATGGATCTCCCCAATCTACTAGAATCATTTCCCCCACTACCAATACTATAGAAAAGAAACAAAATGTTAGTAAACCAATCAACATTTTAGAAAATGGAAATATAAAACCTTGAGAGGAATTGATTTGAATAATGAATGAAAGAAATTATAAGTAAATATAAAAGGTAATGTGACCATTGGAATAACAATGCGACCATTGGTAATAGTAACCTGACCATTGGGAATAGTAACTTGATCATTGGAATAGTAATTTTACCTCAAAATAATAGATTGTGACATAAAAAATATTTATCATGATTAATTTATGTAAATATAAATTTTATAATGCCGAAAAATAAATATCATTATTAAAAAAACTCAAAGAAAATATATGCACATTTTTAATAAACTGTATTTTAAAGTATTTTGTAAAAATCATTATTTTTATTTTAAAAAATAAAATTACCTATTTTAGAAATTTATTTTAATAAAATTAATATTATTTTTTAAATAATAATGTCTAAATTTTCTAAGGGTGATTTTTGGTAATTTTTTGAAATAATTCAATTTTTGGGTGAATAGTAAAAATACAGTTTTTCGCAAAATCGGTGTATCTTAAATTATATTATTCATGATGTAATAATGAAATAATATTTTCTAGAACTTAAGGTTCACACATGATATATTTTATTTCATAAATGAGTCATTAAATTATAATGAACTTGATTTCCAAACCTAAAAATTTCCAAAGCCTAAAAATATAAAGTATTACATTAAAATATTGTTTTCTCATTTTTCCACCTTTATTTTTTAATAAAATAATTAATTATAATAATAAAGGGATTTAAAATCTTAAACCCATTATATTATATTAATATTTAATTTATATTTTCAAAAATTCACTATTACATGTTTTACCTTTGACATAATATTTTATTCAATATTTTATTATAAAAATATCTCTCTTAAAGTATAAATAACCACTCTCCCTTCCCTTAGAAAACCACTCCTACCACCCATTAAAAATCACAATATATATCAAAATAATCCCATTGGAATACTTAGGGACATTCTAGATCAATACAACTCTAATCACTAAGGGGTTTATAGAGTCGTACAAGAGAAGCTACAGCAAGGAGAGAGTAAGTCTCTATTAACTCTTCCCTCTTTTCTTCTACTCTTTATTTTTTCCCAATTCCTTTCAAAAAAATAAAATTTAAAATTAATTATTCAGTAAATTAACATTATATTAATGATTTTAACCTATTTTATTTATCATATTTATGATAAATATAAATTTCATACTTCCTTTTCCTGCTCTTTGGACAACGTGCTATAAAAGGTCAGTTAACCACCTACGGAGACAATGCCAAGAAAATTATTATAATAACATTAATGTATGGATATTATTAATTATATATAATGTATAAATAAGTAATTATATTAATTATGAGCTTCTATAGTCAATCATACTTTTCTATAAATGGTTTTGAATAAAAATATAGAAATCAAAGTGAAATGGGAAATTTTAAGAAAAAACATGATATCAAAATGCTTCAATTTCATAAATATAAATTAAAAAATATAATAAAATTATTAGAATTGATAAATATTTTTATAAATGGATATAATTATCTTCTGTTTCAATGTTTTAATAAATATAATTTTATTATTCAGGAGGCGTAAAAGCAATGAAATTAAGCGGGGATTAAGGTAAAGGGATTCTCAAACCCAACTCCCTTTCTTTGGGTTTTTCCTCTTTCTCAACAATTTAAGTAAGGATATTAATTAAATTTTCCTCAAAAATAGTTTAATTATTCTTCCCTTTTCTTTTTTAGGATATACATGTTTCCAACTTGGTTTTATGACAAATATAATGATTTTCCAAATGAACTCTTCTTTATAAAACACATCTTGACTCCTCTTGATATTATTTCTTATTCAATCAAGAATGATGATTATTATACCCAATATTTTTTCCATTTTCATTTGGAAACCAAATTTTTTTTCATAAATGTATTATTTATGAAATTATTATGAAACCCATTCCTTTCCATGGGTTAGTTTATGACTATGATTATTATACATTCTATGTGGTGTGCATGATTATGTAAATGTTATGATGTGATGGTTGGGTATGGAATTATATAGTCCATCAATTCATTGGTTAATGTGATGTATCTCATGTTATGATGTGTATTATGCATTAATATGATGTTTTCTTTGTTCATAATAATGATTTTATGGTTATGCACATATGTTATGCATGAACATGATGATAGCTTTTTTTACAACTATGTGTGGTATTTGAAAATTGTGACATGATTTTTCATTTTTATGCATTGAAACATTCCATGACTTTATCACATGTTTCCATCATGTTATTTATTATGATCATGTTCTGATGATTTTATGATGATGATTATGCACACCAATGATATATTGATTCATGTCCCTTATTCATCCTCTTACTAGGATTTTAGCTCACCCCCTTTATTTGATGTATATACTTAGGTGATTACTTATAATAATGAAAACTAAAGGACCACTAAGAATATAGAGAAGAAGGAATTAAATAATGTTTATGTTTTATTATGTACAAGTTAGGTATAAGCCTAATTTTCCCAATACACTAAGATTTTTTATCCTAGATTTGTAATGTTATTATGTTATTTATATTTAAAATGATTTAATAGACATGTAAGAAAATATAAGGTTGCTATATTTGGTATTAGATAATGGTTTATTTAATTTTGGAATTAGTATTAAAAAATAGTAGTAAAAACCATAAGTATAAGACTATGTATAGGTAAAACATCCTAGAAGCGTATTTTTAGAAACAGATAAACATAGGGATCCCATAAGATATGCCTTTAGTGTTAAATATTTACAAGAATAAATTATTCATGATTTGTTGAATTACTTTTTTATTCAAACATTTTCTATTTTATAAAATGGTGTGAACCATGAGAAATCAAGATGAAAAATTGTGTGAGTGACAATGAAAAAATTTCCCAAACGACATCCCCAATGACATGGGATGTGGAGTTAAAAACTTCTTGGAAATGATTACACAGTTGTCTCGGGGTATGAAAAATAACCTAAACTATGTGTAATGTCATCCTTAACCCAAGAAGGATAAATTTTACATTGGTTCTTTTATTTGGCAAAGACCAATGATATTTAGTGGAACTTTCAATCCACATGTTTCAGAATAGTGGGTTAACTCAATGGAGAAGATATTTTCTATGATCCATTGTTTCAAGAAGGAGAAGGTGACTTTGTTCATCTATCATTTATATGGAGAAGCATATCAATGGTGGGTGTTGATAAAGAACACCAAGCTAAAGGATTAAATGGAATAGATGGAGTGTGAAGGCTTTAAGAAAATATTTATAACCAAGTATTTCCCTTGAACTCTTTAAAAAAAGATGGATAGAGAATTTGTAGAGCTAAATTAAAAGGAATGTGAATCTATCATGGCTTACAAAGAAAACTTCACAGGGATTTTAAGATACACCTTAGGTTTTGTTATCAATAATTATATAAAAATAGATATATTATTTAGTGGTTTAAAACCACACCTTCAAAAGGATCTAGCTATTCAAGACCTTGGGATTTATGAAGAAGTGATTCAATGTGATCTCAAAGTAGATATAGAGTTCAAAGATTGGTATCATGGTTATGGAGATAAAAAATAGAAGGATGGAGTTTCAAGATAGTGGGTCAAATGAAAAAAGGATAAAATAGTATCCAACCACCCACATGTCAAAAATGTGGGAAGAAAAATCATGGTAATTTCCTCAAAGGGATGGTAAAATTCTTCAGGTGTGGGAGAGAAGGCCACCAAACTCATGAATTCCAAAGAGACATGAAAAATCTGACTAACATGATAGAGAAAAGTAAGGAACCTAAAAATTCACCACCCATGGTTCAATGCTTCAAATATATGGATAAAGGGCATTGTACAATATAGTGCACTAAACCATGGGTCCTTGAGGGTAATCAACATCAGCAACCACTAAAGACAAAGGAGCAAGGGAAATATTATGTCATCACTATTGCTAAAGTGGATCATAAAAATGAATTCGTACAAGGTACACTTTCTATTCACTCAAGAATAGAAAAGGCTTTATTTGATTCTATTTCTATACGTTCCTTTATATCCTGTAAGTTTTATAGAATTATTGAATCGAATCTTGGATACCTTGAATCCGATATATTTGTAAAAACACCTAGTGGTGCAATCATTGCAACCCAAGTGTTGGACTCTTCTCTTGTAAGTGTCTATGGAAATATTCTTTTAGAGAATATCATAATACTTCCCTTAGTAGAATTCAATGCTATATTGGGCATGTATTGGATCTCATTATATAGAGAACACATTAACTATCAGAAAAAGTAAATCTCCTTCATATTCCATGTAGTGTCCCATGTTTTTAGAATGGATGAAATTACAAAGGAATTTGAATTTCAATGTTTGGTGGATGGTCTATTTTTTAAACCAAGCTTAGTTTTTGAATTCTGAGAGTTTGAACACTTATAAGTGTTATTTTAGACTTGGGTGAAGACTTGAGGGGTTCCCTAGGTGTCATTTTTAGTTTTAGGAGTTTCGGACCCTAAAAACACATGTTTAGATGGTATAACTAGGGTGAATGGTTTATCTAAAACTGTATATCCCCTATAAGAAAACTGTGTAACTACAGAAAGTGACCAAGTATGAAGCACATGGGCTATGTATGGTTTTTCTAAACTGTGTGCCAAGACTGCATGGTTAATTCCACTTAGTCAGTACCCTCACACTATTCATCACACAGTTTGGGAAAACCATGTGGGACAACCATGTGAGGTGGGTTCCTAAGTAGAAAGAGTCATACGGTTGGTTCACGATTTGGAAAAACCATGTGGCCAAGTTTTGAGGGTGAAATTACAAAATTTTCCTTAATGAAATCCTTAAACTTCTTTTCTTTCCTCCCCTATCCCTTCTAGTGGGATTATCCTCCTCCTCCCATGTATGATCTTCCATTCCCCTCAAGTTAGGGATCTTGATTTCTTCTTCATTCATCGTCTAAATCCTTTTTATTTGGAATAAACATAAATCCCTTGATAAGTTCATCAATCCACACTCATCTATTTCAAGGATCCTCCTCCATCCATTACACAATTTTAGTGTAATAGAATTTTCCCTATTTTCAGGGTGTTTGAAAAATACTTTTATTTATTTCCATTCTAGGTTGAATAAAGCCTTGATAACAGAATATTGAAGTGCTAATACATCAAGGTAGGTGGTATAGGCTCTTTCCCACAATTTCTTCACTTTTAAATGATGCGTCATTGTGATGCACACCAAAAATTTATAAATATTATTTTTTATTTCATAATAAATAAATTAAAGTTGTTTTTTATGTCCTATATGACCTCTACTTATGGAGAAATCCATCTGTGGGTTATTCACTTGGTCATTGTCCACCCCTTTGTGTATGCCCACCATTAATGTCCATTTTCCCATGACTTAAATGGTTAAATCACCATGTGTGAGTTTATCATTTGTTAATAACTTGAAGTCCCAAAGTTAATTAAGTTAAATGGATAGGAATGAGATTCTCCCTTGTGCTTCATGGATCACACCTTATAATTCAAATGCTTATTATTGGTGTTTCACCTTAGAAGGAAAAATTCCCTTTGTTTTAATTTCTTAAATGCCCCTTAAGGGGTATTTCCTCCTAATATTATACCTTGAGTGATTATTTTATTTGAATTAGGTGATGAACCATGTGTTAAACCCACTACCCATGCCTTAGATGAAATAGTTGAATTAAACCAGTGGTCTAAGTGTAGGACCCCGGGACACCCTGAGAGGGGAGGGGTGAATCAGGGTGAAAACTTTTTCTTTTAAAGTGAAGGATCTTGTTCCCACGTTGGTAAGAACTTGTTAAACCTGTATGATGAAAAAGGATCAGAAATCAAACATTCACATACAGAAAGATGACACAACACTTTTTACTTGGTTCACCACTAAGGGCTACGTCCAAGGAGCATACGCTGACAGGTTTTCGGCCGTACCAAAATCCACTATGCTTCACTAGCTGTAGATTACAAATGTTTGGGCACAGTCACTTGGTCCCAGGATCACTGCCTTTACAAAAGTTCAGGGATGGCTCACTACATCCCTCGGGTCACTCCCGTTGACTCCCCCTGGCTCACTGCCTTTGGTGAAGTCCCACTCAGTTTATAGACGTGAAGGTCTCTTCAATAGATTTGCATTGAAGTATTTGTATCTACTTAGCACGAGACTCTGCTTGCATCCAAGTCTAAAATTGATGCACAAGAACGCACAGAACCACTTAAGCGGATAACCAGAACGTGCAGACAAGCTTCAATAATAATTGCACGCAACACCAACCCTTTGCGCGCAAAACCTTCCTATTGCGTGCAAAACCAAACCATTGCGTACAAAACCTTCCTATTGCGTGCAAAATTTCCTTTTTCCCATAGAAAGATATTTCGCACCACAACACCCATTTTCGCACAATTAAATCTTTATGTGCAACCCCAATATTTACGTGCAACTCTTCCTTTTTCGCGCATCTCGAAATTTTCTGCGCAATCCAGAATATTTCGTGCAAGCCCTTTATGTGATCCTTTTTTGCGCATCAGACCTCGAATCTTCTCTAAGTTTTCAACCATACCAAAAGAATGGGGTCACCTCATATTTATAGGCATCTGAGACCCCCACGCGCAAAAAACCTTTTTGGCGCATAAAACCTCTCATCTGGAGCGTAATATTTCGTGCATGTATCGTTTTTCGCGTACTTCACCATATTTTTCACACAGCCCATGCCTTTTCCACTTTTCGACGTTCTGATTCCAAAACATTGCTTGCACGAAAAACTTCGCTCCACTATTTCGCGCACCATGCTGTTTTGCATGCAAACCCGCTGTTTTTCGCGCCACAATCAAATATTTCGTGCAAAGCCTTTATTTTTCATGCACCACTTCCTCTTTGCACCTGCATGATTTTACCAACAATCCATGTCTTCATTTTCCGATTTTGAGGCCCAAAAATTTGGCAAACACTGGGAAACAGCGCCACCTTCAATACTATTCTCTGTTGGAACTATACGATCACTTTGCTGGCACACATTCTGAACATCCACTGAGGATTGAAAACAAACACAAACCATACTCCAATTCATGCATAGAATATCATGGTTCCAACACTAAGTGCTTAATACTTATGTCTCATGCATTGGATGAGCCATTGAAATGGTAATTTCTTGACTAAAATGACTTTCATGTTTTAAATTCTTAAACTTGGGAATTGGTCCCTCATGCTTAGATTATTAAAAATTCATTTCTTGTGTAATGGATTTATCTTAATGTAAGGTTGATACAAGGGGTTCCAAATTAAGGACCCCTTGGATGGACTCTCGTTCCTTCTTGATTAAATTTTTAGTATTTGTAAACATGCAGGGGGAAACATCAGCTATGTTTAGGATGAGATCGTCGAGCACTATCATTTTTACTTCCAAATGAGTGACACCAGCTCCCAAGGGGAGACCCCTTGGATAGTATTGAAGTCATGATGGTTGTACCATGCATCAAGTGAGAATCAGGCCCCTACGTTCCATACCAGGTAAAAACTCAGAGGCTAGTACTTGACTTTTCACACCATGCTTGGAGTGACACATGGGAATTCATTTCTGGGTCACCATGGATAGAATCCTTGGATTTGGTCATATATGGAGCCCCTCTAGGGATACTTGGATGGTTCTACCAGATTATCATGTATAGGATGAGGGTTTCTTGCAATATTTTGAAATTTGTTTCAAATTGAATTAAATAAAAGGATAATGAATGTTTTCAAAATGAGAAATAGTCCTTGGTTCGAAAGAAACTTAGGTTCGTGTACTCTAAGCCCAATCACAAGCTTGGGAATAGTATAGCCTCCTCCTTATTTATCTCATTTTAAAATTGTAGGTCCCTTTAATTTAGACACACCAGCTTTGTATGAATCAGGTAATTGGATGGGTGTCCAAGTAGAACATAATCCAATGATTTTATTTTATTTATTTATTTATTTTCTTTCATTTACTTATTATAGAACACTTATTATTTATATTACACAAAATGGAATGGTCTATACATCATGGGTGTTGACCTGTAGAGATTGTATCTCACACCCTACTCGGGCACCATTGGTATCCGGGTATACTTTATGTATACGGGTAATGATAAAGGGAAGCATCCAGCTTCCAATTCTTAATTTACATTATAAGGATGGAGTTGGGATAGGGGACAGAGCCAGTACTCAGGATTCTCATGGAGCTATTTTTTGGGTTATTATTCTTTTATTCCATTTTATTTATTATTTTAATTCATACTTCTTGTACTTGTATCATCGTCTATCATGAATGCATCATTATATAGTTGGACTTGGCCTCTTTTACTCAGTTACTATTTTTTTTGCTGCTTGTTCTTTATTTATTATTACTGATTTTGCTAATATTTATTCTTTCTCATGTCTGATATACCATTGTGATAATCTTATCTTGAGGGTATAGTCTCCCCACTGTACCACCATTATACTCTCACTACTAGTCAGTAGCCTCTAGCATATGGGGAGACGCACTTGAGGCCATGTAGAAATCAGTCTGGCTACTTTTTCCATATTCATTCCGGTCAGGACATTACAAATTGGTATCAGAGGGTTATTTTTCCTTTGTCTTACTGTTTGGGGATGGTAGACAAGAGACTAGGAATATGTCGGTGCTTGGTAAATAGTTATGCATGGGAGTTATTAACCCACATATGGGGAAAAGTCCAAGTGTCCAGTGATGGGTTGTTGTTTAAGTTTTTACTATTATATTTGATTATGATTTCACCTTGAGTGATTGCATTACTTCCTATTATTTACTAATTTATGAGATTTATCAAGTACCCTTAGCTTAGTACCAGTAATGAAGTAACATTACATGCATCATTATAGAAACATAGGTATTTATATTCCATGCATATTCCATGCCATGCAGATTTCATTATTGGGTTGTTTGAAATATATTAATGTTCCTTACATGTTTTATTAGCATATTATTGTGTTTTATTGCTTATGTAGTTGTTATCCAAGATTAATTGTTATGAACTATGATTATTTTAGAATTTCTAATTACTTATAATGTTTAATTAACTTATTAGTGTGCTTCTTTTAAATTTATATGCTTCTATGTTTGTTTAGGATATGCTGAAACGCTCTGGTTGTGATTTAATGGGAGTCAACTCCCAGATTGTAAGGTGTATTGGTGCCTTATGAATTGGAAAATGATGACCCATGAAACTAAAAAATTGTAATTGTATCTTAAATATATTCAGAGGCTATAGGATAAATATTAAAGATGTTAAAATTTTATTTTATCCTAAATAAGTTGGATTCGGTTAAATGGGAACCAATTCCAATTGGTAAAGTGTATGGGCACTTTATGAATTGGAATGGATTGAACCATATAATTGAACCATAGTGGACACACCTTATATATGTTTAAATTATTTCATATAAATCTTAAAGAGATTGATTTTATTTACCTTGAATGATATGGTTGTGGTTATATGGGAGCTGCCTGCAACTTATAAGGTGTATGGGTGCTTTATATAGTGAAAGGTGGTAACCCATAGAACCAAACCATACTTTATGAGATTTATTCCTAGAGACTAATGAGTGAACATAAAATATATTGACTTTAACTTAATTAGATTCCTTATTGATTCTTTTACCCCTTTTTTCTTAGGCTTAATGACCCATATGGATCATTTCTAAATGCACAATTGGACCCTAGTAGGACAGTTGGGGAATGTTGTTAATAAAATGAACCCACTAAGGGTGTTTTAAAATCTTAGTGTTTAAAATATTTGTGTTTCTTTTTTTAACCCAAAATAGATAAATGGGACCCTCATAGGTCTCCCTTCTTTTGACATGTCATAATGCTTAAGCCCATGGGGGTATGTTATGCTATAAAAAGGAGGTTCATTAAAGTTTCCACTTTTATGTGTCTTATTGCATGACTAGTACCCCCCCCCCCTTAGTTAATAAAATACCTTCAAATATGCTTGTTATATTATGTTTGAGGACTTATAATTGAATAAATGGTGTTTAAAATGGGTTTTATGTGATAAAATTTCCTAATTAAAATGGTGTGTCACTAAATAATAATGCATGAAAAGGAATTTTAGTATAACTTACCTATTTTTCCTTTTGGATATAATTAGATGCTTTTTCCTTATGACTAGTATTAGACTTTATTTAAAACTACACCTTTAAATGGTTAAATAATTAAATGGGCTTCATTTTAATGATTTAAAATAAACCTTAAGTGGTGTTTTATCCTAACCTTTGTGTAAGGGTAGTTTAAATCCTTCTTTCCTTCTTCCATAAAGTGGGTGTGTGAGAATTACCTATAAGAGTCTTTTTTTATGGTTTAGGATTAAGTGTTGTTGCCTATTAATCTTAGTTGCCTTATCCAATGTGATCCATTAGTAGGGTTGACACCTTCTGTTTTAGGTGGGGGCTAGCCATTTTAGGTAGCACCCTTTGACTCTCTAAAGCTCTTGTTGGTTTCTTGTGATTTTTTTCTCTTAAGTGGTACTATTAGGGTTCCATAGTCTCATGTAGGACTCTTAGTTTCTAAAATGACACCTTTTTTTGACATGTAGTTGTGTGTTTTTTTACCCTTTCTTTGAGTGTGATCATTCTGAAATGCTCAGTTCAAGAAGGTTATTCATGCCAAGGGCGTGGTCATCTACTTAGTAGGTCGTGTGACCCTTCTTTCTTTCCCTTTTTGTGTTGGAAGACTCATTAATTCATCGGCCTATTTTATGGTCATACAGATTAATGTGTATTAGATTTAGTTCTTCGCACAAGAAATTAGATACCGAAATTCATAGGGTTGAAAAGCCTATGGGATATTATCAGGGATGTGTCATTGGATTGTGTAATCTCAAGGTAGTATGCATCAATATACACAGTACCCATCATCTTGTTAATTTTACAATTAACCATTTAAATTCAGTGGTACTCACTCAAACATTAAGCTATTACGCTTTGAATGTCAATCATCTCTGGATTAGAGTGACCAAGGTGTTAGAAAAGACATTGACCTGTCCCAATGTTTGGGATGTTTTTTTAAATAGGATCAAGTGTTTTTAGCACAATGGTTAGTCATTCTACTTTTATGCTTAATGCCATGTCATATGGGGGTGTGACTTGGAGGAGCATCACACATATGCCTAGTGCAGACCTGAACCAAGGGTTCTTGTAAGAAGTTAATTTCTTTCTCTTTAGTTTTACACTTTCCAAATCATGTTTTCCACATCCAGTAACTGTAATAGTGGTCGATGGGGAATATATCATGGGATGAGTTCCTTTCTCAGCAAATACAACGATAAGTACCATCCTAAGGTGGGGAGTGTCACGTCAATTCTAGTTAAATTTGTCCTTCCAGATTGGTGTCACATTACCAAGAAGGACCTTCATGAATGGTTAGATCTTCTCTTATCCTCCCTTGATATTTGTAAGATGGGATCATAGTGGTGCTTGGGATGTATCATGATGTTGAATGGTTGGATATAGATATGGCCTTTTTAAACATTTTTGGTCAGAGATGGAATTAAGTGGTTGTGCTTAATCATGTTAGAATTCCTAGTGTGGTAAAGTCATCATGGATAGGTGATGGTGATACATTATCAGGAGTATCTGAGTTCTTCTAAGAAAGTCAACCTGTAGTGGTTTGACTGACTTTCTTGTTTCATTGTTGATTATAAAAGGTTTGGAGCCTTACCAAGCACTACTTATTTAATGTGGATATAATGACCCATACTTTACATACATTGTCATTACTTCAGAATTGAAGCACACTTATTACAACATATAACAAAACCAGGAAAGGACCGTATAGGTATAGAGTCTTTAGAAACTGGGAAACATAAAAAACTGGTTCATAAAGCATCTACTTTGCCTCCCATTTATTTCATCATATCTAGAGTCCCTTTTTGGCATATCCTACTTAATAACATTCTTCCTGACCTGGGGAAATAAAACATACAAAAGGGTGAGCTCAAATTCTCAGTAAGGGTAAACAGAAGAAATATCAATCACATCATATACATAAGAACATAAATTTTGGAAATCTTAACCTGCAAAAGAAATCATAATTTCATAACATGGGATAAATCATATTAGTGAAATGTAATCCCAATAATCATAACTAAAAACATTAAACTTTTTTCCATACACACATAATCATAGAGAATCATTTCTTATTAGTCAAGACTCATTTCCAAGACTATCTTAGTGGACAAAGTCCATTTCTGAACCGAGTTCACTCCTCGTTTCAGTCCTGTTTCACTGAACCAGTTTAACCTACCGTTCCAGCCATGTCTATATCATGAGATATAAAATCTTTACCCAATGCATTGGAGGGAGATATAGTTCCCACCCATCTCATAATGATACCATTCTTATGTGTTCCACAAAATCATAAATCATACATCATTGCATAACCCATGTAATAAAAATGGGATTCTTAAACATCGTGACATCATAAAATAATTCATATAAGATAAAGGAATTCATAAAAATAATTCCATCACAACATAATCAAATCAATGTAATAATAGGGATAGAAACATAACCCTATATTATCTTAGATGGAAAATAATTTTGATAAAACACTTGAACTCCATTCTTGAGGAAAATATCCTTTCTACTTCAAAAACATTTTCCTTTCTTAACATGTCATATAATTTTAAACTAAAATAATTTGATTAAAAATAAACTTGAAAACTTATAAAGGAATATTCTTGTAAATAATGTTTTAAAAATCCATTCATGCCGTATAAGTTAAAAAAACATTCTTCTCGTACTTATGTCGGACAAGTCAAAAAGTACCTCGTATGAAAAATGACAAAAGATTCCTTTCATATCTTTTACTAAAAACTCACCAAATGGTAAAATTATATTTAAAAAATTTTATAAGGATATAAATATTACATATTGAGGAAACATGGATGTGGATGATAAATATTCCCCAGTAAATTCTGAAGTATAAACAATCTCGGATAAAAATGAGATTGTGAGATTTTCCCTTACCTTAGGTCGGATTTGCTTCGTAAGTGTCCGAACCTCCTGTATAATGATTTAAATAATGTCATTTAATTATTCCAGAATCATAATATTTGTTATAATATCATATATTTCCATACTATTAGCCTCTTATTAGTAATATTTCATTGCTACATGTTATTCGGGTGTTTATTACTTTTTGTTCGTATGCGTGTTTTGTCGAATAAATTCTTATTCTACTCTTTAGGTTATAGATACCTAATTTCCAGAATGGTATTAGTGTACTATATATCATATTTATTCATTCAATTCATTTATATAATCATTATTCAATGAAGATCATGTAAAACGAATCACATCACATCGTGGAGACGGTATTCCATACGTACGCACGAGCGATAATATCGTTCCCATGATCGTGTAATTGTATTGGAGTGTATGAATACTATTTCAGAATTAATAACACTTTACAATAATCATATATAGTTATTATTTACACCATTATACCCATCCAAGTAAGGTGGTGGTGGAAAATATATTACACCACGGCGTGGAGATGGTATTCTGTACGTACGCACGCGCGGTGATTTCGTTTTCCGTAGGATAGATAGATGGTGAAATAGGGTTGTTTAATACTTATAATAACATATCAGTATATTAGTGATACTGATGTTATTATTTAATAATGAAACAACTAAAGAAGAATAAGTGGAAGAAGAAATAAAGTTGGAAGAATCGGTAAGGGACATTACCTCTTCTTTAAAGCGCTTCTTTGAGACCTCCTTTTAGGGCACTAAAATTGGTCTTTTAAGAAGACCAGGACCTCTAGTATGTCTCTAGGGAAGTTTAGAGGAGAAATTGGTAGGTTTTCGCCGATATTGAAGGCTCAAAGTGGTGTGAGGAAGAGGGGGAGGAGGTGTCTTTTTATAAGGGAGGAGAGGGGCTCCTTTGGAAAAACTAAAAATATTATTTTATTATAAAGCCAAATTCGGTTTTAAATAGCTTCAAATTGATTTATTTAGAAGATAAGGTTGGTATGGGTCGAAATACTCTCATCCAATATAATTTAGACAAGTTTAGGTTCCTATTTTAACCTTATCATTTAGATTTAACATTAAGTTAAATAATTTTACTTTTACCGTGTCTTCTTGTGTTCTTATACTATAAGGTTAATAAACTTACTATAACAAGCCAAAAGAACCCCAAGTTGTTTATTATTAATATATATAACCTTATCTAATTCATTTTGCCGAACCTTAGATTTTTAGGAATAAAATTACAATTAATAATATAATATTTGTTTTAAAAACTATTTTATGTCAACTTTGACACTATTTAGTAATTGATTTTTGTGAAAATCATAACAGAATTATTAGTTCTAAAAAAGTTAATTAAATCAATACTAACTTTTCATATTAACCTATAAAATTAGTGGAATTCATAAAAAGTCTCAAATTACATTTATTTTGGTATTTATAACATCAATTATGTCAATATTTCATTAATAAGATAATTACTGCATCATCTTTGTGTCATAAATAAATAAACTTATTTAAAGTCTAAAATTACAAATAGAATATCATTATGTAGGAAATATTTTTAGCTTTCTAATGAATATTTATAGTAGAATTTATCTTATGTATAACCCTATATTAAAAATTATTTTCTTATTAAACTTTGATTTTAACTATTTTAACCCTTCTTTAAATAAATTAATAATAAATGTCCCAATCTAATCCAAGTGGGCCTAAATGGTTATATTTTATTCATAAGGTTGTTTTTGGTCGAATTACACTTATCCAATAGAATTAGGACATGTTTTAGGGTAATAATAATATCATTTTTATTCTTAATTACCTTATTTACTTTTAACCGTGGTAAATAAAAGTAAAAAGTTACTATTCACCAAAAATTATTTTCATCTCATTGAACTAAATTTTACTTACTGACATCAACCGTGTCTCTTGGATTTTAGAAATTCCACTCACAGAAGTGGTAAAATTAAGTTTTATGAAAAATTCAGTTTTTTTAACTACCACTTAGTGGTTTCACTATTCATCAAAATTTGAAAGTTTTCAGAAAAATACCAAAATTTCACCTTAGGCTAATTTCGATATTATGAATCCAAAAATGAAGTCCATTTTGAAAAATAAAATTTATAAAATTTCAAAAAGTGGTTATTACTATTCATAATGGCTAGTTTTAATAATATTTTAATAGCATATCGTTGTTTAGTGAAACTCGGTATTGCGTACGACGCATGCTATCGAGGAAGGTTGTGATTTCGTGTAAAGAAAGCCAAGCAAGTGTTGTGTGTAGTGAAATATTCCTTTGATGATTTATATAACATAAAAACAAAATATTTCTTATAAAAGTCTCGGGTGTTACATTCTACCCCCCTTAAAATGAATTTCACCCTCGAAATTCGTCACTTTGTAACAAACAGATGAGGATACCTCTCCCTCATCATATCCTCAAGCCCTCATGTAGCTTCTTCTAATTGGTGGTTCCTCCATAAAACTTTCACCAATCGAGTGGTCTTGTTTCGTAGGACTTTTTCGCTATGATCCAGAATCTCTATCGGCTGTTCTTCATAAGAAAGATCTTACTCCAGAGGTATAACTTCTGAGTTGAGTACATGTGAAGGATCAGGAATGTACTTTCTCAGGAGAGATACATGGAACACATCATGAACTTGAGATAGATTCGGTGGAAGCTCCAATCGGTAAGCTACCTTCCCAACAAGATCCAGTATTTTGAAAGGACCGATATATCTAGGGCTCAACTTCCCCTTCTTTCCAAATCTCATGACCCTCTTCCAGGGAGATATTCGTAAGAACACTTTATCACCCACTTCAAACTCTAGGTCTTTTCTTCGGTTGTCGGCATAACTTTTCTATCGACTCTGAGCTGCTCTTATGTGTTGTTGAATAGATCGGACCTTTTCTGCCATTTCATCAATGAGATCAGGTCCTAATAGCTTTATTTCCCCAACTTCATCCCAGCAAGTTGGAGTCCTACATTTCTTTCCATAGAGAGATTCATAAGGATCCATCTGAATACTAGAGTGAAAGCTGTTATTATAATAAAATTCCACCAAAGGTAGGTGTTGATCCCAACCACCTTTGAAATCCATAGAGCAAGCTCTCAACATATCTTCTAGAGTTTGAATTGTTCTCTCAGACTGACCGTCTGTCTGAGGATGATAAGCAGTGCTGAAACTCAACTCTGTATCCAGAGTATGCTGAAGACTTCGCCAAAACTTTGAGGTAAACCTCGGATCCCGATCAGATATAATAGAAAGTGGTACTCCATGAAATCTTACCACTTCCTTCACATATATCCTAGCAAGCTGATCCAGAGATAAATCCTCTCTAATAGCAATGAAGTGTGCGGACTTTGTAAGACGATCAACTATGACCCAGATATCATTATTGCCTTTGGATGTTTTAGGAAGTCTGGTGACAAAGTCCATAGTGATGTTTTCCCATTTCCATTTGGGTATGGGTAATGGTTGTAACATCCCCTTAGACTTCTCTCTCTCAGCTTTAACTTGCTGACAAACCAAGCATCAAGAGACATATTCAGCAACATCTCTTTTCATGCCATCCCACCAGAAGTACTCTTTCAGGTCCCTATACATATTCGTGCTTCCAGGATGAATAGAGAATGAAGAACTATGAGCCTCATCCAGCAGCTCCTTCTTTAATTCGGGGATGGGAGGAACACAAACCCGATTCCTGAACTTTATTATCCCATCACAATCAAGGTTGAATTCAGGAACATTTCTCACCTTCTTTTGTAACTCAACATCTTCTTTCTGTGCCTCTTTAATCTTAACATGTATAGATGGTTGAACATTCATTTGAGAAAGATAAGATTTTTCCCCTTCCATTATAATTCCAGGATCCATCCTTTGTAAATCCATAAATATTGGATCTTTTGTGATCCTCATCATGGATAAACTGGCATGGTCTTGTCGACTTAATGCATCTGCCACCTTGTTTGCTTTCCTAGGGTGGTAATGGATTGAGCAGTCGTAATCCTTAATCAGCTCCAACCATCTTCTTTGGCGCATATTCAGCTCCTTTTGTGTGAAAATATACTTTAAACTTTTATGATCAGTATAAATTTCACACCTTTCTCCATAAATATAATGCCTCCAAATCTTTAATGCAAATATTACTGCAGCTAACTCCAAATCATGAGTTGGGTAATTTTTCTCATGTATTTTCAACTATCGTGAGGCATAAGCTATCACCATATCATTTTGCATAAGAACACACCCCAATCCCTTCTTGGATGCATCACTGTAGATCACAAACCTTTCTCCACTACAAGACAGTGTGAGCACAGGTGAACTGGATAACCTTCTTTTCAACTCCTTGAAATTCTCTTCACATTCCTCCATCCATACAAACTTAACTCCTTTCCAAGTCAACTTGGTGAGTGGATTAGATAATCGTGAAAAATATTTCACAAAACGTCGATAATATCCAGCCAAACCAAGAAAAAATCGGATCTTAGTCACTGTTGTTGGTCTCGAACATCTTTTGATAACCTCTGTTTTTGCTGGATCCATAGATATCCCCTCTTTTTAGATTATGTGACCCAAAAATGCAACTTTTTGAAGCCAAAATTCACACTTGGTAAATTTGGCATAAAGCTTCTCCTTTCTCAGGGTCTTCAATATAATTCTCAAGTGATATTCATGTTCTTCCTTTCTCTTTGAATATACCAGAATATCATCTATAAGGACTACCACAAACTGATCAAGATAGTCTCTAAAGACTCTATTCATCAGATCCATCAAGATAGCAGGGGCATTAGTAAGACCAAATGGCATCACTATAAATTCATAGTGTCCATACCTTGTATGGAAAGTCGTCTTTGGTATATCCTCCCTTTTGACCCTTAATTTATGATGCCCTGAACGAAGATCAATCTTGGAAAAGTATTGAGCTCCGCATAGTTGGTCAAATAGGTCATCAATGCGCGGGAGAGGATATTTGTTCTTGATAGTGATCTTGTTAAGTTCTCGATAATCAATGCAGAGTCTCATTGATCCATAAACAGAACAGGTGCTCCCTAAGGTGACGAACTAGGGCGTATGAACCCCTTATCAAGATTCTCTTGGAGTTGCTTCTTCAATTCCTGCAACTCAATTGGGGCCATTCTATAAGGTTTCTTTGAAATAGGTAAAGCACCCGGTACGAGTTCTATTGAAAACTCAACTTCACGATTTGGTGGAAGACCCGGAAATTCCTCCAGAAAGACATCGTCAAACTCCCATACAATGAGAAAATTCTTAATCGTGAGTTTCTCACCAACCATTTGAGATAAATAACCTTCATTTAGTGGAAACAAGACCCATAAGATGGAAGAAATTTCCACTGGAAGGTTATGTTCATCCTTGCATCGATAGATGATCATAGATTGATCTGGAATATGAAATGTGACTTCCCTTCTTTGGAAATTGATATGATCTCTATATAAAGAAAGCCAATCTATGACAAGAATCACATCAAATTCCACTATAGGAAGGATCACAAGATTTGCAGGAAGCACTTTCCCACAAACTTCAATCGGAGAAGAATTATAAACTTTTGATGCAACTGTTGTGCCATTAGGGGTCATCACATCTAACTCAACATCTAATTGTTGAGGTAATATGGTGATATCCTTAGAAAATTCTTCAGAAATAAAGGAGTGGGTGGATCCAGAATCAAATAAAACATTTGCTACTTTAGAGTGTATGGTAAGTGTACCTTTCACCACATCGTTATCGTACTCCACATCGCTGATAGAAATTGCATGTGACTTTCCTTTGTCTTTAGCCTTAAGAGTTTGTTGACGTCGACCATCATCATCAACTCTTGGATTTGGGCATTGATTGGCATAATTCCCCATCTCCTTGCACTTGAAACATTGAAGTGTAGTAGGTTCATTCTGTGTATCCCTTCATTTGTTTGCATCATTAGACATCTTCTTCCCATCATTGCGGCATTCAAATTTTCGATGACCTTCCTTTCCACATTTGAAACATTTACTTGTCCCTTTAAGACAACTCCCTCTATGTTTCTTTCCACACTTTCAGCATAAGGGAAAGCTCATCTTCTTTTCAGTGTGCTCTTTAGATTTTCCTTTTAATTCCATTTTCCTCTTCTTATCAAACCCATATGACTGATGGGTTACTCCAATCTCTATCTCGAATTTGAGAGCACATCGAACGATTTCCTCATAGCTATTGAAGTCCCTTATGGCTAACGCCCTTTAAAGACTTGGTTTTAAGCCACTAAAGAATTGATCGATCTTACTCTCAGGTTGGATAATAATACCATAAGCATACCTTGCAAGTCTTGTAAAATTTGCTTCATATGTATCAACAGATTCATCATCCTTTTGCTTTAGTTCAAGAAACTCTTTCTCCATCTTTGTTCAGAGAATACGAGGGAAGTACTTATTGAAAAATAAGTTCTTGAACTCGTCCCATTCCATGGACTCAATTTCATCTCTTTGCCTCATATTCTTAATAAGATTCCACCATTAATCAGCATCACCTTCCAAACGATACACTGCTAAGATGAATTTATCATGTTCAGAACATTGAAGAACTGAAAATATCTTTTCAGTAGTACTAATCCATTGTTCAGGAACTAATGGATCAGTAGACACGCTGAATGAAGGTGGACGCTGCCTCATGAAGGATTCAACAGAATTTTGCCCCTTCCTTTGCTCATTTGGAAGTCCTGCATGATTCATAGCTTGAGAAATTTGTGTGAGCATGGCTACAAGATTTTTCATTCTAGCTCCCATAACGTTTGGTTTCTCAGGGGGATAATCATTTCATTTCCTATCGCATTTTTCATTAACACGGTTCCTTCGGGTTCCATCCATTGACTAAAACCAAGAAGAATAGTGTGAGAAACACTAATTATAATAGGAAAACAACATAATCAATAATAAAATTTCACACTTAAGGTCTTATCCTAGGTTATTCATGGCCATTTCTAAAACACTAAGATTGTGTTCTATGCTTAGACGTATCCTTAGGGTTCTTACTAACGCTTTCACATCCTAGTTTCCAAAGGTTGACTATACCTTTCCTCTGATACCAACTATAACGACACATACTTTACATACATTGTCATTACTTCATAATTGAAGAACACTTATTATAACATATAACAAAACTAGGAAAGGACCGTATAGGTATAGAGTCTTTAGAAACTGGGAAACATAAACAACTGGTTCATAAAGCATCTAATTTTCCTCCCATTTATTTCATCATATCTAGAGTCCCTTTTTGGCATATCCTACTTAATAACCTTCTTCCTAACCTGGGGAAATAAAACATACAAAAGGGTGAGCTCAAATGATCAGTAAGGGTAAACAAAAGAAATATCAATCGCATCATATACATAAGAACATAACTTTTGTAAATCTTAACCTGCAAAAGAAATCATAATTTCATAACATGGGATAATTCATAGTAGTGAAATGTAATCCCAATAATCATAAATTAAAACATGAAACTTTGTGGCATATACACATAATCATAGATAATCATTTATTATTAGTCAAGACTCATTTCCAAGACTATCTTAGTGGATAAAGTCCATTTCTGAACCGAGTTCACTCCTCGTTTCAGTCCTGTTTCACTAAACCGGTTTAACCTGCCGTTCCAGCCATTTCTATCTCATGAGATATAAAATCTTTACCCAATTCATTGGAGGGAGATATAGGTCCCACCCATCTCATAATGATACCATTCTTATGTGTACCACAAAATCATAAATCATACATCATTGCATAACCCATGTAATAAAAATGGGATTCTTAAACATCGTGACATCATAAAACAATTCATATAAGATAAAGGAATTCATAAAAATAATTCCATCACAACATAATCAAATCAATGTAATAATAGTGATAGAAACAGAACCCTATATTATCTTAGATGGAAAATAATTTTGATAAAACACTTGAACTCCATTCTTGAGGAAAATATCCTTTCTACTTCAAAAACATTTTCCTTTCTTAACATGTCATATAATTTTAAACTAAAATAATTTGATTAAAAATAAACTTGAAAACTTGTAAAGGAAGATTCTTGGAAATAATGTTTTAAAAATCCATTCATGCCGTATAAGTTAAAAAACCATTCTTCTCGTACTTATGTCGGACAAGTCAAAAAGTACCTCGTATGAAAAAATGACAAAAGATTCCTTTCATATATTTTACTAAAAACTCACCAAATGGTAAAATTCTATTTAAACAATTGTATAAGGATATAAATATTACATATTGAGGAAACATGGATGTGGATGATAAATATTCCCCAGTAAATTCTGAAGTATAAACAATCTCGGATAAAAATGAGATTGCGAGATTTTCCCTTACCTTAGGTCGGATTTTCTTCGTAAGTGTCCGAACCTCCTGTATAATGATTTAAATAATGTCATTGAATTATTCCAGAATCATAATCTTTGTTATAATATCATATATGTCCATAATCTTAGCCTCTTATTAGTAATATTTCATTGCTACATGTTATTCGGGTGTTTATTACTTTTTGTTCTTATGCATGTTTTGTCGAATAAATTCTTATTCTTCTCTTTAGGTTATAGATACCTCATTTCCAGAATGGTATTAGTGTACTATATATCATATTTATTCATTCAATTCATTTATATAATCATTATGCAATGAAGATCATGTAGAACGAATCACATCACATCGTGGAGACGGTATTTCGTACGTACGCACGAGCGATGATATCGTTCCCATGATCGTGTAATTGTATTGGAGTGTATGAATACTATATCATAATTAATAACACTTTACAATATTCATATATAGTTATTATTTACACCATTATACCCATCCAAGTAAGGTGGTGGTGGAAAATAGATTACACCACGGTGGGGAGACGGTATTCCGTACGTACGCACGCGCGGTGATTTCATTTTCCGTAGGATGGATAGATGGTGAAATAGGGTTGTTTCATACTTATAATAACATATCATTATATGAGTGATACTGGTTTTATTACTTCATAATGAAACAACTAAAGAAGAAGAAGTGGAAGAAGAAATAAAGTTGGAAGAATCGGTAACGGACATTACCTCTTCTTTAAAGAGCTTCTTTGAGACCTCCTTTTAGGGCACTAAAATTGGTCTTTGAAGAAGACCAGGACCTCTAGGATGTCTATAGGGAAGTGGAGAGGAGAAATTTTCAGGTTTTTGCCGATCTTTAAGGCTCAAAGTGGTGTGAGGAAGAGGGGTAGGAGGTGCCCTTTTATAAGGGAGGAGAGGGGCTCCTTTGGAAAAACTAAAAATATTATTTTATTATAAAGCCAAATTCGGTTTTAAATATCTCCAAATTAATTTATTTCGAAGCTAAGGTGGGGATGGGTCTAAATCCTCTCATCCAATATAATTTATACAAGTTTAGGTTCCTATTTTAACCTTATCATTTAGATTTAACATTAAGTTAAATAATTTTACTTTTACCGTGTCTTCTTGTGTTCTTATACTATAAGGTTAATAAACTTACTATAACAAGCTAAACGAACCCCAAGTTGTTTATTATTAATATATATAACCTTATCTAAGTCATTTTGCTGAACCTTATATTTTTAGGAATAAAATAACAATTAATAATATAATATTTGTTTTAAAAACTATTTTATGTCAATTTCGACACTATTTAGTAATTGATTTTTTTGAAAATTATAACAGAATGATTAGTTCAAAAAAAGTTAATTACATCAATAATAACATGTCATATTAACCTATAAAATTTTTTTAATTTATAAAAAGTCTCAAATTACATTTATTTGGGTATTTATAACATCAATTATGTCAATATTTCATTAATAAGATAATTACTGCATCATCTTTGTGTCATAAATAAATTAACTTATTTAAAGTCTAAAAATTACAAATAAAATATAATTATGTAGGAAATATTTTTATATTTCTAATGAATATTTATAGTCTAATTTATCTTATGTATAACCATATATTAAAAATGATTTTCTTATTAAACTTTGATTTTAACTATTTTAACCCTTCTTTAAATAAATTAATAATAAATGTCCTAATCTAATCCAAGTGGGCCTAAATGGTCATATTTTATTCCTAAGGTTGTTTTTGGTCAAATTACACTTATCCAATAGAATTAGGACATGTGTTAGGGTAATAATAATATCATTTTTACTCTTAATTACCCTATTTACTTTTAACCATGGTAAATAAAAGTAAAAAGTTACTATTCACCAAAAAATATTTTAATCTCATTGAACTACATTTTACTTACTGACATCAACCGTGTCTCTCGGATTTTCGAAATTCCACTCACAGAAGTGGTAAAATTAAGTTTTATGAAAAATTCAGTTTTTTTAACTACCACTTAGTGGTTTCACTATTCATCAAAAATTGAAAGTTTTCAGAAAAATACCAAAATTTCACTCTAGGATAATTTCGATATTCTGAATCCAAAAATGAAGTCCATTTTGAAAAATAAAATTTATAAAATTTCAAAAATTGGTTATTACTATTCATAACTGCTAGTTTTAATAATATTTTAATAGCATATCGTTGTTTAGTGAAACTCGGTATTGCGTACGACGCAAGATATCGAGGAAGGTCGCGATTTTGTGTAAAGAAATCCAAGCAAGTGTTGTGTGTAGTGAAAAATTCCTTTGATGATTTATATAACATAAAAACAAAATATTTCTCATAAAAGTCTCGGGTGTTACAGTGGAGAAAGTGTCTCATGTACTTTTTTGAGATCATTAAAACCTATTAGTGTACTCTCATCTTTAAATTGACCATGTCCCTTATCTTGGAATCATCTGAGTACACCGGGAGAGAATTGGTCTTATGCTATGCTAAAGTTTTAAAAGTTTTTGGGTTTGTTTGGGTTGTTTGATCAGATTTGTATTCTGGAAGCATGTTTGTTCTTAAGGTTTGATTAGTCTTGAGTGATACTTGGGTTTCCAAGTAGGAATTTCTTGGATAGACTCATGGATTCCAGTTATTTCCTCTTATCTTGAACACCAGGAAAGTGTTTTTTTTGGTTCATTCAATGTTCTTATGGTAGGATTTTCAGATTGTACTGATTTCTTTCTCGTGATCACTGAAGGTGGTTTACCTTGGATGAGATCCTTGGAATATTGTTGATGTTTTCAAGGCTAACTCAGTCTTCAATCAGTCTCATATGATATGTTTAAATAGGGTAATGTTCCTTGTGAGCTGGTTTTGGCTTACACATGTTTGTGCTAGGAGATGATAGTTTAAATGGTTATTTTGGCTAGAGGCTTCACCGAAATTAGGTATCAGGAATCGGTGATCATGCTCAAAGAAATCATAACATGTCATTTCCTTCAAGCACTGGACTAGTTTTTGAAATACATCATCCATCTAAGATGAGTGCTTTGAGGTCAGTCAACCAAATATAGTTTGATTACTTATCCCTATTTCTTTACATAAGTGGTTAGGAAGGAACTATTCAATGGTGTGTGTTGGTAAAGGCAAGGGAGATGAATGTTTTATTGAATAGGCCTCTAAGGTAAATTGGGAGTCAACCAAACATTTAATATTTGAATCATTCCAAGAGTTTCATTGGAACACTAAGATAAAGCTTAAATAGGATTTCTATTGTTGGTTTCCTACGGCTTGGTTTTGGCCTTGAAAATAATAGAACCAGTTAGTTAAATAGATAATTACGTGATCATATATTAGGATTGGATGGGCTTAGGTAATATCTATCTTATGGTTTGATCATAGAAACAAGAATTGGATTGAGTTTCTATGGTTTATGTGTCGAGTGTTAGGGTGATACTTGAAGTTGTGTTGGGAATTTGGGAACACAACACAAAAATTTGAACAAGAATTCATGACCTGAGTAGGTCGAGTGATGTTCTATTAATTTTCATAAGGCTTATCAAGGAAGAGAAGTTATAAGGTGGGATGGTTATAGCATCATGTGTTTTTAGACCAGATGAAATTACAAAGGAATTTGAATTTTTTTCATTTGGTGGACAGTCCATTTTGTAAACCAAGCTTTAGTTTTGAATTCTGAGAGTTGGTATACTTATAAGTGTTGTTTTTAGACTTGTTTTAAGGCCTTATTGGTTCCCTAGGTGTCTTTTTTGAGTTTTGGGGTGGGGTTCAGGCCTCGGAAATCACATGTTTGGGTGGTCTGAATAGGGTGTATGGTTTGTTTGAAATCGTGCGGCCCCCAGCAGAAAATTGTGTGGCTGTAGAAGGTGATCAGGTATAAACTGTACAATATTTGTATGGTTTGTCCAAAATTTGAACATATTCTACATGTTTAGTTCCAATTAGGCAGTACTCTCACACTATTCATTGCATGGTTTGTGCATGGTTTGGGAAAATCATATGAGAAAACCATGTGTGGTGGGTTTCTAAGCAGCAAGATCCACATAGTTGGCGCACGGTTTGGCCAAACCATGTGACCCAGTTTTGAGGGGGAAATTATAAAATTTCCCTTTATGAAATCCTTAAACTTATTTTATTTCATCCCCTCTCCCTTCCAGTGAGATTCTCCTCCTCCTCCCATGCATGAGATCCCATTTCCCTCAAGCTAGGATCTTGATTTCTCTTCCATTCATCATCTGAATCCTTCACCACTAGAAGAAACAAAAATCCCTTAGAAAGATATTTGATCCACACTCATCTATTTCAAGGATCATCCTCCATCCATTGTGCTATTTTAGTGTGATATATTTTTTTATTATTTTTTGGGGTGTTTGAGAAATAATTCAATTTCTTTCATTCTATGTCAAATCAATCATAGATAACAGATGAGTAGACCACTACTACATCGAGGTAGGTGGTCTAGGATCTCTCCTATTATTCCATCTCTTTTAAATTACACTTCATTGTGCTGCATTAAAAACATTTCTGGTGATGCTTTTTTCTTGCTTAATAAATTAATTAAAGTGGTTCTGTATGTCCTATATGACCTCTCCTAATAGAGAAACACATCTATGGGTTGTTCGCTTGGTTGTTAGACACCCCTTTGGGCGTACCCATCATTAATGGTCATTTTCTCATGCCTTAAATGGTTAAATCTCCATATGTGAGTTGTGACTTTGTTAATAAATTGAACTCCCAAAGTGAATTAAGTTAAATGGATGTCTATGAGATTGTCCCTTGAGCTTCGTGCCTTTCACCTTATAATTTAATTTCTTATGCTTGGTGCTTCACCTTAGAATCCAAAATTCCCTTTGTTTCTATTTCTTAAATGCCCCTTGAGGGGTATTTCCTCCTAATATTATGCCTTGATTGATTATTTGATTTGAAATGGGTGATGAACCATGTGTTAAACCCTCTACACAAGCCTTATATGAAATGGTTGAATTAAACCAATGTGCCAAGTGCTTAATAATTATACATCATGCCTTGGATGATCCATTAAAATGACAATGTCTTAACTAAAATGACTTTCATGTTTTAAATTCTTGAACTTGTGATTTTGACCCTCTTGCTTGGATTATTAAAAATTCATTGCTTGTCTAATGGATTTATCTTAGTGTTAGGGTGATATGAGGGGTCATGACTTAAGTAACCCTTGGACTGACTCTCATTCCTTCTTGATTAAATTTTTAGTATTTATAAACATGTAGGGGTGACACTATCTATTCCTGGGATGGGTTCTCTAAGCACTATTGTTTTTAACTCAAGACGGGTGATACTGATTACCTAAGGGAGACCCCTTGGATGGGATTGAAGAAACAATGGTTGTACCATGCCTCAAGTGAGACTCATACCCCTATGTGCGGTATTAGGTATAGACTCAGAGGTTAGTACTTGACTTTTCACACCATGCTTGGAGTGACACTTGGGACTTCATTTTTGGGTCATCATGGATGGACTCCTTAGCTTTGGTCATATGTGGAGCCCCTCGAACGATACTTGTAAAGTCCAACCAGATTTTCATGGACGAGATTATGTTGTCTCATGATATTTTGAAAGTTGTTTCAAATTGAATTAAAGAAAATAATAGTTAATGTTTTCAAAATGAGAAATTGTATTTAGTTCGAAAGAAATGTAGGGACGTGCCCTCTAATCCCAATCACAAGCTTGGGGGTAGTCCATCCTCTTCCTTATTTATCTCATTTTACCACTGTAGGTCCCTTCAGTTCTGACACACCATCTTAGGCCAAATAAGGTAATTTGAAAGGTGTCCAAGTGGAACCCAGCCTAATTCTTTTATTTTATTTATGTATTTATGTCTTGCATTTACTTACTATAGCACACTTTGTATTTATATTTCATGAAATGGAATGGTCTAGACACCGTGGGTGCTAGACTACTAAGATTTTATCACACACACTTATTAGGAATCATTAGTAACCAAGTAGACTTTATGTATATAGGTAATGTGATAAAGGGAAGCATCTATCTTCCAATGCTTGATTTACATTTCTAGGATGGAGTTAGGGCTGGGGATCGAACTAGTGCTCAGGATGCTCGTGGAGCTAGTTATTGGGATTTGATTCTTTTATTTCATTATATTGATTATTATAATTCATACTAATTGTACTTGTAGAATTGTCTTCCATACATAAATCATTATATCATTAGTGTTGGCCTCTTTTACTCAATTACAATATATAGTTTCTCGCTGCTTGTTCTTGATTTATTATTATTGAGTCCACTACTATTTATTTTTTCTTGTGTATTTTATACCACTATGATAATCTTATATTGAGGGTATAGTCTCCCAATAATACCACCATTAGACCCTTGTTGCTATTTGGCATCCTCTAGTATATGGGGAGGCGCACTTGAGGCCATGTGGTGACCGACCCAGCTACTGTTTCCATAGTCAGTTAGGCTAGGATGTTACAATCCAAACCATCCAATGCTCCTATAAAAATTCAAATAAGATCATGAATATCCATTGGAAAATCCATCAAAAATATAGGTGTTGATACCCTATGAAGAAGCATACCATGTCTAAATGGTTGAGTCAAAGGAAGGTGTCAACCTGAAGGAAATATCCATTGTTAGAAAATACACTGATGTATTTCTCAAAGAGTTGCCCAAAATTCTCCTAGACCGTGAGCTAGATTTCTCAATAGATCTCATAAATAGAGATACTCCGATCTCAAAATTACCCTATAGGATGGCCCTGATTAAACTGGACAAGTTAAAGAAGAAGATGCAAGAGTATTTGGATAAAGGGTTCAAATGCCCTAGTACATCGCCTTGGGTTGCGCCAATTATCTTTGTGAAGAAAAAGGATGGATCAGTGATATTGTATATAGATTAATGGGAGCTCAATAATATCACTATAAAGAACAAGTATACCCTTCCAAATATTTGTGACTTGTTCGATTGACTACAAGGAGCTTAGTACTTCTCAAAGGTGGAGCTTCTTTCTGGATATTATCAACTGAAGTTGAAGAAGGAATATTTTATAATACTACTTTTTGTAAAAGTTATGGGCACTATGATTTTATAGTGATGCCCTTATGACTTACTAATTCCTCTGTAATCTTCATTGATTTGATGAATAAAGTATTTATAGACTACCTAGACAAATTTTTGGAAGTTTTTATTGACGATATTCTCATTTACTCCAAGAGAAATGAGGAATATAAAGAGAATCTAATGATTTTGTTGGTGAAATTAAGGAAAGAGAAAATGTATGAAAAGTTCATAAAGTGTGAAATTTGGATTTATAAAGTTACATTATTAGTGTATGTGATCATAAGTGAGGTAATTTCTATGTACCCTTCAAAAATAAAGGCAATTGAGGTATGGCTTGGACCTACTAGTGTCACGAAAATCCATATTTTTCTTGGATTTGTTAGGTACTATTGATGTTTTGTGAGAAATTTATCATGGTTGTATAGCCCACTAACTAATTTAACACAGAAAGGGGTAAATTATGTATAGACTAAATAATGTAAGGAAAGCTTCAATGAGCTTAAGAAAAGGCTAATCAATGCACTTGTACTCACACTACCAATAAGTGGAGAAGTTTTTGTGATATACAATAATGCTTAAAATAAAGTCTTGGGTTTTTTACTAATTCATAATGATAAAGTGATAGCCTATTCCTCATGACAGTTAAATATTCTTGAGAAGAACTACCCAATGCATGATCTAGAGTTAACAGTTGTGATCTTCACTCTAAAGATTTAGTGGCACTATCTCTATGGTGAGAAGTGTGACATATATACTGATCATAAGAGTCTAAAGTATATATTCACAAAGAAGGAGATAAAAATGCATCAAAGAATATGGTTAGATCTAATTAAGGACTAAAATATCTCTATTCACTACCATCTAGGAAAGTCCAACAAGGTAGGTGATGCTCTTAGCAAAAAAGAACTCAATACTCTATCCATGATGCGGATTGATAAAGACCCTATATTCATAGACATGAAAAGGATGGATTTGGAAATCATAATAGTGGGGAATACATCCTACCTTGACCAAATTATTTCCTAACCATTAATCTAAGAGATGATCAAGGAGGCCGGAAGGGATGATTTGGAGCTACCAAAGAAGTTGAAAGTAGTAGAGGAAGGGAAGTAACATGAGTTCCATATCGATGATGATGGTGTGATTTGGTTTGGAATGAGTATTTGTGTGCCTTTATCACCTAAGATAAAGAATGATATATTGGATAATTCATAGAGCTCATATTTCTCTATCCATCCCAGAAGTACCAAGATGTATCGTGATCTTTGAGAACACTTCTGGTGGGAAAACATGAAGAAGGAGATTGCGGGTCATATCTCAAGGTTTTTGTTATGTTAGTAAGTTAAAGTAGAGTGATAAAAGTCCAAAGGGGTGATAAAACCATTTCCTATACCCATGTGGAAATGGGGGGATTTTACCATGGAATTTTTCACTAATCTCCTGAATAAATCCAAAGGAAACAATGTGATATGGGTTGTGGTGGATCGAATCACCAAGACTACCCACTTTATCACTATTCAGGAAGATTTATCTCTTGAAAAAATATCCAATATATATGTGAAAGGAGTGTTGAGGCTTCTTAGGGTTCCAATTTTGATCATATCTGATTGTGATCCAAGGTTCATATCAAAATTTTGGAGAAGTATTCAACATGTTTTGAGTGCTAAATTGAATTTCATCATGGCCTATCACCATCAAACTAATAGAAAATATTAAAGGACTATTAAAATGCTCTAGTACATGCTAAGATCTTTATCAATTTAATTCAAAGTATAATGGGATCAACATCTCCCATTAGTTGAGTTCTGTTCTCATATAATAACAACTCCCACTCAAGTAATGGATCCATGTGAAGCTATGTATGGGAGGTGATGTAAAACTCCAAATTTTTAGGATGAAGTTGGGGAATGAAATATAATTAGACCTAATATTATGTAAAAGAGGATAGAGAAGGTTAAAGATCCAATAACATATAAAATTTTCTCAAAGTCGGCAAAATAGATATACTGGAAACTATTAAAGGGACTTGGAGTTCGATGTTGGAGATAATGTTTTCCTTAAAATATCACCATGTAAGAGATTAAAATGGTTTGTAAAGAAAGGGAAGCTTAGCCTAAGGTACATTGGCCCCTTTGAGATCCTTGATCGTATAGGATCAGTGGAATATTGTCTTTCAATTCCACCAAGTATGGCTTAAGTTCATGACATGTTCCACATATCACTCCTAAGGAAGTACATACTGATCCCTCACATGTACTAAATATAGAGGTGGTACAACTAGAGAATGACCTCTCATACAAAGAGCAGCCGATGAAGATCATAGACCATAGATACAAAGATTTATGCAACAAGATAACTCACCTTGTCAAATTATTATGGAGGAATCGTAAGTATTAAGAGGCGACATGGGAACTAGAGAAAAAATGAAACAAAAGTACCCTAACCTATTCTCAACTAAGAATAAGAGTTGAAATTTTGGGGATTAAATTTCTATAGGGGGAAGGATGTAACTACCTAGAGTTTACAAATTATATTTGTCTCCTGAAATAAATGAGTGATATAATAAAATATATAGTATTATACACATAAAGAAACTGATAAAAAATTTATTTCATTAATAATCACTATCACGTTAATCAGTAACAAAACTGATTAAAATTCCAAACATTAAAAGTGGATAAAAATATATAAAATAGAAAATCTAAAATTGGAAAATATGGATAGCCCCAATCTACTAGAATCATAAACCCCATTGCCAACACTATAGAAAAGAAGAAGAAAATTAGTAGACCAATCAACATTTTAGAAAATGGAAATATAGAACCTTGAGAGGAATTGAGTTGAATAATGAATGAAGGAAATTAGAAGTATATATAGGAGGTAATTTGACTATTGAAATAGTAATGTGACCATTGGGAATAGTAACCTGACCATTGAGAATAGTAACCTGACTATTGGAAAAGTAATTTTACCTCAAAATAATAAATAGTAACATATATAATATTTATCATGATTAATTTATGTAAATAAAAATTTTATATTTCCAAAAAATAAACATCATTATTAAAAAACTCAATAAAAATATAAGCACATTTTTAATAAAATGTATTTTAATGTATTTTGTAAAAACATTATTTTTATATTAAAAAATAAAATTACCCATTTTAGAAATTTATTTTTATAAAATGAATAATTTTTTAAATTTTTAATGTCAAATTTTTCTAGGGGTGGTTTTTTGGTAATTTTCTGAAATGCTTCAATTTTTGGGTGAATAGTAAAAATATATTTTTTCACATAACTGATGTATCTTAAATTATATCATTCATGATGTAATAATGACATAATCCTTTCTAGAACTTTAGTTTTATCCACGATATATTTTATTTCTTAAATGAATTATTAAAATTTTATTAACTTAATTTCCAAACCTAAAAAGTACTTTCCAAAGCCTAAAAATCTAAAGTATTACATTAAAATATTATTTTCTCATTTTCCACCTTTTCTTTTTAATAAACTAATGAATTCTAATAATAAAGGGGATTTAAAATATTAAAACCATTATATTATATTAATATATGATTTATATTGTAAAAAATCACTATAACATGTTTTACCTTTGATATAATATTTTTATTCAATATTTTATTCTAAAAATACCCCTCTCCTCAAGTATAAATAGCCCTACTCCCTTCCCTTGGAAAAAGACTCCTCCCACCCATTATAAATCCCAATATATGTCCAAATCCTCTATCTCAATCTCGTTATAATACTAATGGAAATTCTAGGTAAATCCAACTCCAATCACCAAGGAAGTTATAGTGTTGTACAAGAGAAGCAACACCGAGGATAGAGTAAGTCTCAATTAACTCTTCCCTATTTTCTTATCCTCTTTCTTATTTTACCAATTACTTTCAAAAACATATTATATAAAATTAATTATGAAGTAATTTAAAATTATATTAATTATTTTAAACTACTATAATTATCATATTTATGACAAATATAGATGTCAAACTTCCCTTTCCCGCTCTTTCGACAACGTCCCGTTAAAGGTCGGTTAACCACCTACTGAGACATTGACATGGAAATTATTAAACCCACATTCATGGATGGATAATATTAATTATATATGATATATAAATAAGAAATTACATGAATTATAAGCTTCTATAGTTAATCATAATTTTTTATAAATGGATTTTAATGAAAATAGAGAAATCAAAGTGAAACGAATTTTTTTAAGAAAAATATGATATCAAAATGCTTCAATTTCATTAACATAAATTAAGAAATATAATCTAATGATTATAATTTATAAATAGTTTTATAAATTAATATAATTCACCTTTTTATTAATGTTTCAATAAATATAATTTTATTATTCAGGAGGTGAAAAAGCGATGAAATTAAGTGGGAATTAAGGTAAGGGGATTCTCGAACCCAACTCCCTTTATTTGGGTTTTCCTTATTTCTCAAAATTTTCTATAAGTATATTCATTTAATTTTCCTTAAATATAATTTCATTATTCTTTCATTTTATTTTTTTGGATATACATGTTTCTAACTTGATTTTAGGAAAAATATAATTATTTTCCAAAAGAACTCTTCTTTCTAAAACACATCTTGACTCCTCTTGGTATTGTTTCTTATTCACTTAAGAATGATGATTCTTATTCCAAATATGTTTCTCCTTTTTCATTTTGTAACCCCCAAATCTTATTCATGAATTTATTCTTTATTAAATTCTTATGAAACCCATTATTTTCCATGGATTATTTTATGACTATAATTATTATACATTCTATGTGACATGCATGATTATGTAAATGTTATGATGTGATGGGTGGGACAAAAATTATATATCCCTCCAATTCATTGGGTAATGTGATGTATCTCATGATATGATGTGTATTATTCATTAATATGATGCTATATTTGTCCATAATGATGATTTTATGATTATAAACTTATGTTATGCATGAACATGATGCTAGCTTTCTTCACAACTATGTGTGGTATTTGACCCCTATGACATGATGTTTAATTTTTATACATTTCCACAATTCATGCCTTTATCACATGTTTCCATAATGTTATTTATGATGATCCTATGCTTATGATTTGATGGTGGGGATTATGATCACCCATGTTATATCGATTCATGTCCATTATTCATCCTCTTACTAGGATTTTATCTCACCCCCTTTCTTTTATGTATATCCTCAGGTGATTAATTGTACTAAGGATAACACAAGGTCCACTAAGAAGATAGATAAGAAGTAATTAAATACTTTTTATGTTTTATTATGTAAAATTTATGTATAAGCCTAATTTTCTCAAGACACTAAACCTTTTTATCCTAGATTTGTAACACTATTATGTTGTTTATATTTAAAATTATGTAATATTCATGTAATAATAATTAGGTTCATTATAAACTATATCCATAAATAATATCCTAAAGAATCACCATTCTCTCAACACCTCACGTCGTATCTCAAAATCCTCTATGAAGGCTATCATTGTGTTCTACATGGAAAAATGCTCAGGATAGGCTACTCATGGGACAACATCTGAGTCCATAAAAAGGATATATGCAAGGTGGAAACTCTTGAGAAAAGTACATGGAATGAACCTAGGGTCATACAGTGTGTGACCTCACCTGGACACCTGCTAGTGTCCTTGCCTACACATGACCTAGCTTACCATGTGGAACTAATCAACATGTAATGGTACTATATAGTGTGTCTCTACCACCCAGGGCCTTCCCAAGTTCTCCTAGTCATGAATGTGTACATCATCTCATGCTCATGTACATCTAGTAATTCATGTGTACTTTGAGTCATGCCCATGAACTAGGTTGTGTCCGAGTACCAGGTTGTGACTGTGTACTCCTGGTCATGCAAATTCCTGTGTACTCCAGGAGTATACATCGGGCCACCAGAACAAGTTTATATGGAATGTATGGGGTCATACACAGTGTGTGATATTTATCTCCACCCAAAACCCAATCCATTATAGTCAAGGGACTACATGGTGCATGTTCTTAGACTACACACTATGTAGTCAGGTTTTTCAAAGAAACCCAAGAAATCTCTATGTGATTTTTCTACACCACTACCACTACCATTTTCACCATGATTTATGCTATGGGTCTTGGATATATGGTTTTTTGTGCCTAATCTATCACTGGTGGAGAGATATCATCTACCCAAACACTACACAACCCTTCTCATCATGCCATGCTGCTGCCACAGCTGAGGGATGAAGAATCCATCCTTCAATCCATGTCTCTATCACTCAAAACCCATAAATATGTCCCAATAAATCAAAGAATAATCAATCTGGTCATCGTTCATACAACCACCATGAATTTAGGGGCTCAATCATGCTCAAACACACCTCGATAAATTCAAACTATGGACCTAGTTCTAACAGAAAAGAACACAAATAAAGGTGGGGAGAAATGCATAAGAAAAGGGTGAAACCATAATTTCCAAAATTTTCTCTACCAATGATCACATAAATGGGGATAAGTAACGGTTATATAAAGTGTAACAAGGATTTATTGGATCAAATAAATCAAAATAATTACATCAAGGCTCGTTCAATTGAAAAAAAAATCTATAAATCAGTGCAGATAAATTAATCCATACTTTATTAAATCAAAAGGTCATAAATACAAAAAATAATGTTCCCTACCTCAATTATGAAATAATTGTTGGTGAATAATTCATTCACTAGTGATGAAGAAGACATGCTGCATTCGTTGCCTCATGATCCACCTTGATCTGATCGCCCATCATTCTCTAATCCCGATCCACAAATGAAGAACACCCATTTTCCTCCTCTCAAATCCTCTCGAGGTTATGTGGCTAACCCTGATGATTTTTTATAACATGTTATTTATAGAGTTTTATTTTTAGGTCATTTAATAAATACAAATAAATTAAATTATTTATTTTATTAAACACACTCTCCAATAGTCACCTCCATCAGAACGTCTAATGTCGACCAATATTAGGTTGCACCTAGGGTAAACCTCACATTCTAGAATCAACTGTGGTCTCAGATTTCTCATCATATATATCTAACAACAGGAAAAAAAATTATATTTAAATGATGTAGGTTTGTGCATTAAAATATATTAATATTTTTAATATATTAATTCTGGGGTCCCAAGACACCCAAACATCATTCCAACTCTGAGGATAAATCTAAATATATGCATATAAATATTCAAAGGAAAAATATAACAAAACCAAAGTCATTACGCATCTTTTTTTTAATATTATTGAACACTTCTCATTTCTAACATAGGAATAAACCTTTCTCAACCACTTAAAGAAGACACCTTACTTATTTGGTTCTTGTATAAAAAAACAAATGTATTAAATACCTAATAAGTGAGACTAAAACATGATATTATGAATTTATTCCTAAAGTAGATGAAGCTAATCGCTTCTTTTTAAATTTAATTTAGTTTATTTTAAATTTCCTTATTGTCCACATGAGAAGAAAATATCCTCATGTTCACTAAACTACCTATAAATATTTTTTATCATTGAAATATATTGCAAAAGAACCATTTACTATAAAATAGTCATAGATTTTCAACATTTCATTTCATTTTTTTTTTCACCATAAGTGTTATGGAACTGAGTTCCCTATAACTCTTATTTATCTAGTAAATATTTTTCAAAATATTCATGAGTTGTTCATATATACGTTTCATCTTGTAAACTTTATAAATAAGGAGAATACAGAAGGTAAGGATGATTTTATGAGATTAATGGATAATTTATTATCTATATGGAATCCCAAACTTAGATAATTGATTAATGTACTTTAGTATATTGAATACAATATCACCCTCTTCCATTTTACACTAGTATAGTTTAGTTACAATCTCATTTATCTAAATCCTCTCTTTCTCCTTCTCAAGGTATAGGATGTGAGATGTGATGGTCTATGTATCTATGTTATTATGTTTCATTATAATCCCTCTAGACAAAACCGGTATCCCAGTATAATAGAAAGTTCAAGAATCCCCATGTACCACCTGTATTCATCCTTCTCTCTTTCACTTACTGAATTTGGTGGATGAATAGGTATAGTAAATTTTAGCATATAGTATAAATTTTCTTATAATAATTCAATGTATGAAACAATTACACCACCCTTAGAATTGCGTTCCAGTAAGGACATGATCTTTTTCCAATTGATCAAAGTGTTATGATGATTTCACTTTCCATATTCTATATTAATTAAACTCATATTTTTAATACCTTTTTTAGATTACAAATTTAGATAATAAACATTGATTAATTTATTAATCATCCTCTATTTTGTTGAAATCCAATAACCCTCACCATTGGTTTTAGAATATCCTATCGTATGGATATTCTAGTGGAAACGATCTATATTTACCTTCTCATAACCCAGATGAGGTCCTAAAAAGAAATTTGAATGTATTTATGTAGGTGGATCTTTCCAACTATATTAATTCATAGGTTCTTTATTTGTTGAGTGGGCTCCCTAATCCAAAATCCAGGGCTTTTATTTCTTTAACCCTTGCCTTTAAATTTATTTTGGATAGATGAAGGCCATTAAACCCAATGTAAATTCAATTAATTCAACCCAAAAATTTCTTTAGAACTCAATTTTCAATGGAAGTGTCCAAACAAAGTACATGAAAACACTTTGATCTAGTAGTTCCATTCTAAATCAAGTAATGGAAGGCTTATATAACGTAATATTTGATTTGAGGGATTTTTATCTTTATGTGTAAACTATCCATTTTATCTTATTACATGATTGTTAATATTAAGTGGATTTTACTTAAGTGATTAACTATGTCTATATAAAGTTTACATATATTATAATTTTATTTTAATTATATCTTTTAAGCTTGTTAATTTATTTATTTGATCATTAAACATCCATAAATAATTAACGATGTAGCTAAACAAAATAAAATAAATAAAGTGGAATTGACGTGATATTTTCTAATGTTTAGTTTATCTAGTGTTTGAAAAAATAATTATTGGACTAAAGTAATAAAGTCCTAGAACCATTTTTGGTTCGAGTTGTAGCATCCACCTATGCTCTTATATACCTTCTGCATTTGTTTCTTCTCTAATCCAAACTTGAATAACCTATACTCACCTAGGAGCTCCATTCATTCATAATATTCACTCACATTCAAGTGAGGAGAACCAAAGGATTGGCTAAAGAGTTTACATAAAATAAATAGTAGGCATACAAGAACTTACATAATGATGGAAGGGGGATACCACAAAGGCCATTATTTAATTTAAGAAATTATTAAAAAAACTATGAAATAGTAATAAATTAAACAAACCAATCACATACATAGGTTGGTATAAACTCATGGTCATCCATATACATGTAATGAATATATATTTGTAAACTAGATAGAATTAAAATCAATTCATTATTTTATTAAGATAAAATCATCTAAAAATAATTCAATTAATTATCAAATTTATTAATCCATTCATTCATTTTATCTTGTATGAACAATCCAGGAAATTCCATCATTTTAATTTAAAAAAAAAATAATTTTATTTAAAATTAAATAAGTACATAGTGTGTACTTGGAGTCAACATAACATACAACCAACTTCACCATTTTTATTTGTGTATTAAATACTCACATGGAATGTTGGTATACATGGAACACCATGTAGTTAAGAAGCCTAAAATTCCATATGTCATAATATCTCGTAATAAACATGGTATTTATGATAATTGGACATATGATAACCTACGTCGTGTGTGATACATTAAATTCCTATGGTAAATACATTAACCATTATGGGGAATTAATTATGTGAAATTAATTGAGCATTTAAATACTATTAAAACTTTTTTATATAGAAGTACAGCAGTTTCTAGCTATAAGGATTGGTTTTAATGCTAAAATTAATTAATTCTTAGAAAAATTTAATTTTTTTAATTTCTGAGAAATTACATGGCATGTACTGTCAAGTTATATGTCGTTTATATCACATTTTGTCTCTGAGGAACATGTTCGGGTAGCTAGGTATTTTCATCATATAAGAATTAATGAGTTACACATTGTGTATGCATGATACAAATCATGTAATATCATTAATTATGGATTGGATGAATTTAAGTATTTATGAATAATGTGACACATACATTAAATGCATAGTTTTCAGAAAAAAATAGTTATTTTAACCATGTATGACTACATAGCATATTATATGGTTACACGATGTGTAGTCCCTAAATTTGTGTGCCAGTTCAGCTGATCAACACATGGCGTATTAATTACTCCACATACTGATTTATGTGGGGATATTTTTGTATCTCATGGATTGTTTATATGGGGTGAACCTTGTTACATGATTTAGACATTTAATTTACATGTCATGTAACTATATCAACTGACCAGAACCCTTAGCACCTCCCAATGGAACCTCCAGTCATTATTTATCTGTAATTCATGTGTTCTGGAATACATAAAGGTGAATGAATGTGTAATGTCGAATGTATGATTAAAAAAACAAAACAAAAAAAATTAAATACTAAAAAAACATGCATATAATTCAGTGAGAAAAAAATTATAAACTATTATGTGACCACTTTGATACCACTTGAAGGTTATGAGGTGTAGAAAAAGTGGATAGGTCTATACACAACAAAGGTTTTTCATCAACTACTTTAGATTTATCCTTAGAAATAAATGAAACAACAGGATTTTAATCCATGATACATGATCATCACATATAATTTATAATTAATTTGAGTCAAGATAAAGAATTACCTCACATTTTAATTCTTTATTTGTTGATGATTCTATTGATACCTCTTGTCATATCATTGTTTCATCAGAGAAATCAAGGGTAGATTCCCTCTAGTAGTAACCCACACATGTTCCATGAACCTTTGATCATTTTCATAGAATTATATAGGTTATATCATGGATGATTATAATGATTTAATCGATATCCATTAATTTTAATATAATCCTTTGTGGCAAGAAGGAAATATTTTGGTTCTCTCTAGATTCAATAGGGTAATGGAGGAGGATCACTCTCCATTCTTGAGAGTGTTCTAAGAGAATAACTCTAGAGGGATTGAGAGGATTATATCTAGAAATTGTTGTGAATTATGGTCACTAGGCTTATATAGGGTTAGAAAATGATATGACTAGGTATTTATAGACCTAGGGTTAGAAAATAAATAATTGTACATGGGCCCTTATTATTCTCCTAATCCTCTATAAATCTCATGTATAAATAATAATCATATTATTATTATTTACTTAACATGAGATAAACTCATGGTTGAATAAATATTATTTCCTTGAATGAATTAATTAATATTTACTCAAATAATATTTAATATATAATTTCTCATTAAACCATTAATCTAGGTTTTTAAATCCTCCATAATATTTATCAAACTCTAAATAATGTCCATTTAAATAAATAAATAAATGTCATTACATTATTTTCTAATAGATAAATAAATATTATATTCACTAAACCGTCAAATAAATATTTATTAAATATTCATGTAATAAAATAAATAAATATTTGTTACCTTGTGAATATACCAGAGATAAATAAATACTATGTAATCACATAATTAAATAAATAATTTCTTAGAGAATAAATATTTATTTAATATTAAACTCACATAATATTCCCTCAAATAACTGGTGACTAGATATATTTGATCAACCAAACATGAATAATTATTGAACTGTGTATGAGAATAATATTTATTCAACATGTTAAATTCATATTTAATTTAACTGAAGTTCTGGATACACTTATTGTGAAACCCTTTAGGCCCCTTTCATAATGGTATTAGGCTACACTACCTAAATTCCAAGGTTATCATCTAGAAATATTCTAAAACTCTCATAGAGAAAGAAATTAATGTCGTAATTCCATACAACCTCATACAAAAAAAATACTATGTAATATAATCTCTTTGTCTCGATATCTCTAATCAAGTTGGTTACAGATCAATGTCATCAACCTAAGTGATTGATGTCTCTTTATTTGACTTTATAGAAATGATATTTCCTATAGAACACCAGGGACATATATTTAATTAGGTGGTTCCATTCTCATCAAAGGACCTATGATACAAACTTCCCTTAAATAACCAAAGGGATAAATTCTTTCTCGCATTATTCATTAATGCAATATCAATCGTGACACACCCATTATACCCAAATTTTTCATGAGAATATGTTTTCATGATTTATGGTAATACATAAAATTATATGACTTGTGTGTAACGTCCCGGTTTTAGGTGCCACTCAACGGGTGCCCCGAACCTGGTTCACCACATGACCTCAAGAGCATTTCCCTAAATGCCAGAGGCTGCCGACTAGCAGTGAGGACCCAGGTCTGATAGTGGGGAAATTATGCCCGCATTTGTCAAAGTTTAGCATAGAAGAATACAAAAGAAACATTAAACAACAGTGGAAGAAGAAATGGTATATATAACTGAAATGGACAACTAAAAACAAAAAGAAACCAGAAGTTATATATCTATGAAGATACAGCATGACACTATTCTATAAAACAGCTAGAACATGTTACACTGCAATACAATACATTACAACTGAATTACAAGTACAGAAAAGCATAACAGAACAGCTTGCGGCATCGCAAGCCAATGCTCGGTCCCAAGCTCTCCTACACCCCAGCAGCAATCAAGTACCTGTATAGGGACTCTTTCCCCTATCAACACCTATATAAACGTAATCAGTTTGGGCCGAAAAGCATGACCCAAACAGGGTGTGAGAAATATATCTCAGCAGGCAACCACCAAAGGCTCATGCCCAACTGTGTGTAAACATGAAACAACAGTGTGCAAAAGTAAAATGCAATAAACTAAGCAGTACTCAAAAGTAAAAAACTTACCAGTTATATTTCCATTTAATTATTCATTTAATCCATTTAATTTAAGAAAACACCACAGTGAATTTCTAAGTAAACAGTCTATGTCCACGGACACTCAACCCTTACCCTTAGGTAATCAGGAACGTAACCCACAGGTAAATGCCAATAGGTATAACAGATTTTTCCCTCAGGCATACGTAGTGTCACCCTCAGGCATAGAGTCTATTGCCCACAAGCACGGAAGAAGTTTCCCTCAAGCTAAGAAAACATTGCCCTCAGGCTATAGTAAAACATTGCCCTCAGGCACAAGTAACCAGGTCATGCCCAACATGTAATTAAGCAGTTCACATATAATCCCTCTCAAGGAAAAAGTAATGCGCAAAATAATTAAGGCATACCCTCGAGTATCCGGGCCAAACGACTAAATAGAGGAACGCACCCCCATGGTGGTCATGGATCCAAGAAACGATCTCAAACATCATTTTAATATCACATTTAATTACCTATACAATTATAGGTATTAAAATAGCCATGGTCTCAGCCACACGGCACTGCAACATGGGTTTGTAGCTCAAAAACACACAAAAACGCACGACAGTTAGAAAAATAAACACCAAGCCACCAACCTTTAATGCCAACGAATGTTATACGTGAACGTTGATTCCAGAAATTCCCAAGAACGACGTAGATCTGAAATAGAAGAAAGTCCGTTTAAACGTAAATAACTTTCCCTCAGGAAATAATTGATAAGAACGACTTAAGGAGAGCAGAGGGCTTACCCGTGCGATTCCAACGAGATCATCCGAGGAGAAAACGGATTCCCGATTTGCGATCGATGGATCCTCAAAGGTTCTTTCATCCCCTCCTACTCCTTCCTCCAGTTCTAAGCCTTCCCTATGAATAGGGGAGGCTACCGCCCATTTTAAGTGAAAAAAACAAAGTACACAACGTGTACTTCTGAGTACACGACGTGTACTTCCCATTTTTAAACTGTTCCTCTAGCGGCTTCCCGCCAGCACGGTACTGTTCATCTTCCGACATGGCTACACAGTGTGTCTTCATGAGTACATGGAGTGTGCTTCCCCACAGCTGGCCACTGCCTTACTATTTTCCTGCTGACTGACTACATGGCGTGTAAATGACCACTACACGGCGTGTAGTCGGTTCCTACACCCTTAATCGCCGACACGGCCACACACCCCGTGTACTCGTCCCACATGGCCAGAAGTACACGGCGTGTGGACAAAGTACACGGCGTGTACTTTCCAAAATTTGATATTTTTCCCATTTTCCATATTTTCTCAAAAACAATTAGGAAAGGAGAAAAGAAGAAACTCGTACCTCAAAAATAAGAACTGGGTTCTTACAAACTTCCCCCCTTAAAGCAATTTGTCCCCGAATTGCCCTTACAAGGGTGGAGAAGATATAGCTGAGGATAACTATGGCCACTGAGCACGCACATCAGTCTCCCACTCCCAGGTTTCGTCATGCACTTGGCTATGCTGCCATAGCACCCGTACGAGAGGAACTGACCGGACTCCTTCGTTCTCCTGTCAACGATACGAATCGAATGCTCCTCAAATGACGCATCTACCTAAAGCTCAACCTCCTCGGGCTAAAAAACGTGAGACGGGTCTGAACGATAGCGGCGCAACTGAGATACATGGAAGATTTCGTGCATGGCCCAGAACGGTTGTGGTAACTGCAACCGATAGGCAACCAGCCTGACTCTTTCCAGAATCTCAAATGTCCCCACATACCTCGGTGAAAGTTTACCCTGTCTTCTGATCTTCTTGTGTCCCAGCCTCGGTGAAACACGCAAGAAAACCTGATCCCTGACCACGAACTCCAAAGGTCATCTGCAGCGATCAGCATAAGATTTCTGACGAGACTATGAGGTAGTCATCCACTTCCGAATCAACTGGACCTGCTCAGAAGTCTCCTATACGAGACATGGTCCCAGTAAATCTACCTCACCTGCCTCTAACCAGCACAAGGGTGATCAACATGACCTACCATATAAATCCCCGTATGGTGCCATCTCAATATTTGCATGAAAACTATTATTATAGGAGAACTTGGCTAGGGGTATATGCCTCTCCCAAGAGCCCCCAAAGTCTAGGATACATGAACGCAGCATGTCCTCAAGCACCTGTATCGTACGCTCTGACTGGCCATCTGTCTGAGGGTGGTATGTTGTGCTCAGAAGCACCTGTGTACCTAGTGCCCTCTGAAAACTCTGCCAGAAATGAGACGTAAAATGGGCATCCCTATTTGAAACGATAGAACGAGGGACCCCATAAAGATGTATGATCTCTCGGATATACAGCTTCCCAAGATCGTCAACTCCAAAGGTCTCCTTGATCGGAAAAAATTGAGCTACCTTCGTGGGTCTGTCCACAACAACCCACATGACATCATTCCCTTGAGGTGACCTCGGAAAACCATTCATGAAGTCCATCGCAACATCATCCCATTTTTGCTCCGGGATAAGTAACTACTATAACAGTCCAGCTGACTTATGATGCTCCGCCTTCACCTGCTAACAGGTGGAACACCTCGTAACAAAACCAGCTACATCACTCTTCATACCCGGCCACCAGTACTAACGTCTCAAGTCACGGTACATCTTGGTAACCCCGAGATGAACTGCCCAAGCTGAAGTATGAAACTCCCGCATCAGCTCCTCGCATAGATCCCCTGGAACCCACACTCGTCCATGGAAAATAAGAACTTCATCATCGCCTACCGTCCAACTAGGAGGAGGGTCCTCACTTGCCACCGACTCCCGTAGAACGAGGCCTTTTGAATCAGATAGATGTATCATCCTCACTCTATTTAGGAGGGTAGAGGTCACAGCTAAAGATGAAAGATAGGTCTGCCCCTGACTGTCATGCACCTCCAAATGCATCTTAGAGAACAAAGCCATGAGCTGCCACTCACAACTGGCCTCCTGCACTGCCTGTATCTGAGTCTTCCCGCTTAGTGCATCGGATACTGCATTACCTTTACTAGGTGTATAGGCAAGCTCGAAGTCGAAGGACTGAAGGTATTCAACCCACCTTCGCTATCTCAGATTCAAGTAATGCTGAGTAAAGATATACTTGAGACTTTTGTGGTCGGTGAAAACCACAAAATTCTCTCCCAATAGATAATGTCTTCAACAGCGCAACGCATGAACAACTGCAGCCAACTCAAGATCATGCGTCAGGTAATTCCTCTCATGTGGCCTCAACTACCAAGACCCATATGCAACAACTCAATCACCCTGCATCAACACTACTCCCAGCCCAATACCTGATGCATCACAGTAAACTGTATAGCTTTTCCCTTGCTCAGGGAGTATCAGGATCAGTGCTGATGTCAACTTTCCTTTCAGGTCCTAAAAGGTTGTCTCACAAGATTCAGTCCAAATGAACTTCACACCCATCTTAATCAAACCCTTCAACGATGCTGCTAAGCAGGAGAAGTCCTGGATGAAGCATCTGTAGTAACTAGTTATCCCTAAGAAACTTTGTATCTCAAACACATTCTTAGGCTGCTCCCAGGAAACTACTGCTCTCACCTTCTCTGGGTCTACTGTAACTCCTGCATCTGAGATGATATGACCCATGAAGTGTATATGGTCCATCCAAAAGTGGCACTTTGAGAGCTTAGTATATAGCCGATGCTCTCTCAGTGTACTCAATACGATCTCAAGATGGGTGGCATGGTCGTGTCGAGTGTGAGAGTACACCAAGATATCATCCACAAATACTGTAACATCCCAAGTAAGAAAATAATTATGGTTTTTCATATCTATGTCTATTTATAAATTAGATAGTATTTTAGAGTCTTAAAATGAGAATAAATCTAATCTTAAGAATAGAATTCTCTAATTTTTTTAAAAGATTGTTTTACCACCTTTTGATGGAAAACCATTTTTAAATCAAACTTTTGAAATTTTTATAAGCTATATTTGTCAAAATAAACTTATTCTTTATGATTGGTACATTGAAATTTACTTTGGATAAATTTTTGGTATTTTTCTGACAATGTTCATTTTTTAATGAATAGTGAAAAATACTGCATTTTACATCAAAACTGCTTTTTCATCTAGTTTAATTATATATTTAGATTATCTTTTTAATTGTTTTTAAGTTTAAATAGAATATATTTTTACCATTTAATACAATGGTGATCATTGGGATTAATTTCACTTTGAAATTGGACATAAACAGTTGTCAAACTTTTCATAGGTATTGTTTCAAAAAAACCCTCTATTTGTTTTGACAACGGGAATAATTTTTAAATTCATTATTGCAATTTATATGTTTGTAATTTGGTAAAATGGATTCCATATTTGGAATCATAAGGTCCAAATTATGTAATTAATACTCTTTTTTTTACATTATGTATAGTAACGATGGTAATTATCTTTAATTATCTTGATTAATTAGTAATCGGGTAGTTAAGGATAATAAAATAATATCATAATAATAACAAATGACCCCAACATCTGTCCTAATGCTACTGGTTGTGTAAAGGCCGACCATGGGATGCCTTTTTCCAAACTTTGGGACCCCATGGAATCACTTTTGTGTGATAGTGACTTTTTATCTTTTTATTTTTAAAGAAAGTTAAATATAACAAAGTATGTAATACCTAAGTAAAACAATTTTAATTTTGTCTACATAAATTATATCTTGGACTATAAATATTCATTGTAAAGCTAAAAAGATTTAATACATCATAGTATTTTTTTTATAATTTTTATACATTAAATAAATTAAATTATTTATGACATCATGATGATGCAGTGATTACCTCATTAATGAACGATTTAAATAAAATGAAAAGATAATGTAAAATCTAAGAGTTACACTTGTCAAAGACCAATTGTATGGGTATATTTCGAACCCTTATCACCTTATCCTCTAAATATATCAATGTGGGACCTTTAAAATCTGAAACTCATTTTAATATAAAGTAACATTTTATAACTTTCCAAGAGTGCCCCTCCTCTACTCTTATAAAAGGCCCCCACCTCTACCTCCTTACCCACACTTCTCAAGCCATTGGCTCGGCCAAGCTCTGATCATTTTATCTCTACACATCCCTCTCTTCATCCTATAAGCCTTAACTTAGTCAGGAAGCTCTTCAAGAAACCCTTTTGGTTCAAACCAAGAGAAGTTACCCAATTCAAAGGTAATGTCTTCACTTGTGTTCTTTTGTTTTATTTTGCTTCTCCAACCCCCTAAAATATTTTTATTACTTTCTTTTGTAACAACACCAATATATTAAATATACTAGGATGTTTTTATAAGAAGTATTTGAGCTAAACTTACACACACCTACATCTAATGGTTAAAGAACATATTGTTTCCGTGGATGGTGAATTTCTGGCTCACGAAACGATGATTGTTCAATATTATTTTAACACCTTCAAAGGTGTCCATCATGATGTCACTATATTTATATATGATATATAATATTTTTATTTTTTCCTTATTCTTCTGTATTTTTCATTTATGTCATACCTTTATGGTTTCCATTATGGATAAACGCGATAACTTCATTTTAGGAAGTACGGACCACCGCCCCCTCAAAGTGATTTGATTCGTTAATGCCATATGTGGGACGTATAAGGGATAGAGTTAATGATATTATATATGATATTATACTAAAATTATAATATACCTTTATATAATTATGATTTCACTCCATTAAGTAATAAATAGAAATGAAAGTAGCGTTCATTCGTACGTACGGCTTACCGTCTCCATGAACGGTGCATTTCATTTCTTACCTCTAAATGTTATGTAATATTATAAATGCATGTATATACTGTATATATATGATATATATGATATCTACATCATGAATATAATTCTGGATATAATGGATATTTTACCACATGAACAACTTGTAATTATAAAGAGTTTATTTTTGACTCAAGTACCAATGATCGACAAAACATCCATTATTAACTCAAATAATTACATAGTGTTCATAATATGGTAATAAGTGATATAAAAGGAATAATGAACTTGAAAAAGGTTCTTAAGCAATTAGAAATTAACTCAAGTTTATTATTCAGGAGGTTAAAGAACGATCAAGTAAAGTCGGACTCGAGGTAAGGGACTTCGTCTCAATCTCCTTTCATTGAGGCATATTTTGTTTTATACACAAATTTATTTTATACGGTGTATAAATACCGTTGAATTTTATGTCTATTAAAAATTAATCTTTTTTATATGAATCATTTTACTAAACGACAAAAGGAATGTTTTTTTTTGTCGTACGTATGCGGCGACAACGACTTCTTCGCCGCTGTGACCATTATTTGAGTTTCGGTTTCCACTACAAGCCATAACTTTTTTTAAATGAAAAATAAATACCATGATTTAATTTTCTTTTATTTTGGTATTGAAAATGGTTTTCATAATTTTTTTATTATATCAATGTGTTGTATTGATATCTTGTGATTGAAATGTGGAAATGTTATGTTTCCTTTATGAATGTTTTATGTGATAAGATTATGTTATGGTTCTTGGGCATTGTTATGAAGACGGGTGGTTCCGTGATAAACTAAGGGTGGGTGAGCCCGATATAGCTCTCCAATGCATTGGGTAACATGAAGGGGTTAAACGTTAAGTTTTCTCCGAAGAGATTTAGGTAATATACTATGATGGGTATTCCAAACGTAACCATGAGGGTTAATCCCTACATAAGAATGTTATGAATGCCTCAAGTTACCTTTATGTCTTATTATTTCTATGAGTTATTCATAAATCTTATGATTTCATGAGTTATGTTAACGTGCTTATGTTTTATGAGTAAAGTATGATTTCATTGATTCTTATGTATACATGTACTAATGTTTCCTTTCCGTATTTTTATATCCCTTACTGAGCTTTTTATGCTCATCCCAAGTTTTTGAAAAAAATTTCACAGGTCAAGGGAAAGATACATGATGTGATGATAGTGTCAAGGAAGTGTCATGAAAGAATCCATGTTTTGTTTTAAATATGTTTCCGTTTATGGGAAAAAATGAATACTATATTTTATGTAACCACTTTGTTTAAATGTGGAATATAATACATGATTTATGATCTAATTCTATAGAACTCTAAACCTGAAAATATCCTCAATGTGTATTCTTGAAATAACTCAAGATTAAGTAATGTTTAAGTCTGGGGCCTTATAGTTGGTATCAAAGGTCAGTTTAGATAACTTTAGGAGTTAGAATTCGATTAAATGGTTATCTAAAAATATATTTTTTTGAATGATATAGCATTTGAAGATTACCATGTTGCTTCATCTAACACATGTTTGTTTAGAATGGTTTTCCACAGAGAAAATAGGGAAGCAGTGCTAGGAAGGAATACAAAACGAAATGACCTTCCGAATCAACATCCTGAGATGGTCGGAATTGGAATTGAACAGTATGTTGCAGTAATGGCGCAGTTGACTCAAGCAATAAATGGTGGTGGTATCCATGCATGAGATCATCCAAATCAACCGCAGAGGAACATGTCAGTGGTGGAACATTTCATGAAGCAACATCCCCCATCATTCAGAGGATCATATGACACTGTGCTAGCATAAGGGTGGATTAAATCACTGGAGAAGATTTTCGATGTCATGGGGTGTTCAGACAATCAAAAGCCTAGTCTTTTTATTTACCGTTTAGAGAGTGAAGAATATCAGTGGTGGTCGATGGTTAAAAATATCAGGGACGTTGATGAAATTGATGCTATCGACTGGGATGAATTCAAAGGTATGTTTCTTGGGAAGTATTTTCCTAAGGCTGTTCGACTTAGGATGGAAAAACAATTCTTGGAATTGAGGCAAGAGGAAGACTCAATGGCTGCTTATGAAGAAAGGTTCACTCGATTGGCAAGGTATGCTCCAAATTTTATCGGAGAGCTTGATAGTAAAATCAATCATTTTTACTCAGGATTAAAGCCAAAATATCAAAGGGCTTTAGCTTCTCGCGAGTTCAAGAGTTATGAAAAGCTTTTTTAATGTGCTGAGAAGGTGGAAATGGAGTTCACCGATGATCTAGTGTCCTATGACAACCAATAGAAGAAGAGACCGAGTTGGCAGGAGAAAGGGAAGAATTTTTCAAAAAGGTCTGATGGTAAGAAAACTAAGTTTCCAGTTTGTGATAAATGTGGTAAAAGGCATGCTGGGGAATGTCTTCTGAATTTAGGAAAGTGCTACCGATGTGGTAAGATGGGAAATATGGCTCGTGATTGCACTGGAAAAGATCAAGGTGATGGTAAGACCAAATTTTATATATAGTTAGTGAAATGTTTCAAGTGCAATGAGATGGGTCACTATGCAAATGAGTGTCCGACAAAGATCTCGAGTGATGGGAAGCAGTTAGACTACAAGTAGAAAGGGGTGGTGAAATCCTCTGAAACTACTTCAGTAGATGTTGGGCCATCAAAGGAAGTTGTATCAGGTATTTTTTTGTTTTTTCAGATTATTCTAGTGTGTTGTTTGATTCGGGGTCTACACATTCCTTCATCTCTGAAAACTTTTCTAGTAAAATGGGAATTCCATCTCAAGAAATGACTCCTGAACTTGTGGTAAAAACACCTGGAGGAAATGTTGAGGCAAAAATAATTTATAAGAATCTTCCTTTCCTTATCCGTGGAAAGAACCTACTTGCAAACCTTATTGTTTTACCTCTAGTAGAGTTTGATGTTATCCTGGGTATGGATTGGCTCTCTAATTACCATGCTAAGATTGACTGTAGAGCTAAAAAAGTTTCTTTTTAGAAAGACTTTCAGTTTTTGTACAATAATGAACCCTTAATGTTGATAACAAATCAAGAGGATGAGAAACTTGTAAAATATGGAAATGAATGTTACCTTGAACATATTGTTGAAAAAAAAGGAACTGATCAGATTAATGATGTTCCAGTGGTAAATGAGTATCCTAATGTTTTTCCTGATGAGTTTCCTGGAATAATACTAGATTGGGAAGTTGAATTTACTGTTGAATTAGTTCCTGAAGCTAATCCAATTTCAAAACCCCCTTATCGAATGGCTCAAATTGAACTTTTAGATTTGAAGGAGCAATTGAAAGATTCAAGGTTTCATTCGACCTAGCACATCACCATGGGTGCTCCTGTTTTATTTTTTAAAAATAAATATGGTTTAATGAGACTTTTCATTGATTATAGAGCCTTGAATAACATCATTATTAAGAAAAAATATCTCTTTCCTCATATCTATGATTTGTTTGATCAGCTCCAGGGAGCTCAGTATTTTTCAAAGATTGACCGGAGATCGGGGTACCGTCAGTTAAAGGTAAAGGAAGCAGATGTTCTGAAGACCGCGTTTCGTACAAGATATGGCCATTATGAATTTTTAGTGATGCCTTTTGGGTTGACCAATTCACTTGTTGTATTCATGGACCTTATGAATAGAATTTTCCATGAGTTATTGGATAAGTTTGTGGTTGTTTTCATTGATGATATTTTGGTGTTTTCTAAAATCAAAGAGGAGCATGACAGTCATTTAAGTGTTATTTTCCAAACCTTAAAAGAAAAGAAATTGTATGGGAAATTCAGCAAATGTGAGTTTTTGTTGCAACAAATTTCTTTCCTTGGTCACATTGTTTCTAAAGATGGGATAACTATTGATCCTGCAAAAACAAAGGTTGTTAAATAATGGCCAAGACCCACAAATGTAACCGAGATTTGTAGTTTCCTTGGTTTGGAAGGCTATTACCGAAGGTTTGTTAGAAATTTTTCCATGTTATCTATTCTAATGACTAAGATAACTTGGAAGGGTGTTAAGTTTATCTGGACAAAAGAATGTGATGATTGTTTTCAGGAACTGAAAAGAAGATTGGTGAATGCTCCAGTTTTGGCAGTACCTTCCAGGAATGGTGAGTTTGTTATCTACAGTGATGCTTCATTGAAAGGACTTGGTTGCGTCCTAATTCAGAATGATCAGGTAATTGCTTATGCTTCACGTCAGTTGAAAACTCATGAGGTAAATTACCCTACACATGATTTGGAATTAGCTGCTGTTGTTTTCGCTTTAAAAATTTAGAGGCATCATTTGTATGGTGTAAAGTGTGAAATATATATTGATCAAAAAAGTTTAAAGTATATATTCACTCAGAAATAATTGAACATGAGACAGAGGAGATGGCTAGAATTAATCAAGGATTATGATTGTACAATTCATTACCATCCATGAAAAGCAAATAAAGTGGTTGATGCTTTGAGTCAAAAAAGTAATGTTTCATTAATAATGTTGTGTTTGGAACGTGATCCTTTGGTTAAGGATTTGATGAACTTTGTCATAGAAGTTGTTGGTGCAGGATGTCCTTCTGTTTTGTTTCAGGTATCAGTGAAATATTCTCTATCAGACAGAATTAAGCAAGCACAGAAGCAAGACAGTGAGTTGCAGAAAAAGGTAGAGCTGGTTCAGAAGGGTAAGTTGCCTGAATTCAATATTGATAATGATTTTTTTTTTGAGATTTGGGAAGAGATTGTGTCTGTTGTGTGATTCACAGTTGAAGAGAGATTTTTTATGTGAAGCTCATAGTTCTCCGTTTTAAGTTCATCCAGGCAGTACTAAGATGTATAGAGATCTTTGAGAGTATTACTGGTGGGACGGAATGAAAAGAGATATTGCTGATTTTACTGTGAATTGTTTGACTTGTCAATAGGTTAAAGCAGAGTGGCAGTTACCGAAAGGGATGCTTCAGCCTTTACCAGTGCCAAAGTGGAAATGGGAGAATATATCCATGGACTTCATTATGGGATTGCCAAAGACACCTCAAGGTAATAATGCAATATGGGTTATTGTTGACCGCTTGACTAAATCTGCTAATTTCCTTACTATACGGGATACTTTTTCCCTAGATCAACTTTCCTATTTGTATCTTAAAGAGATAGTCATGTTACATGGATTTCCCCTCTCCATTGTATTTGACCGTGATCCCAGGTTCACTTCTAACTTTTGGAAAGGCCTTCAGAAGTCATTGGGTACTGAATTATATTTTAGTACAGCTTTTCATCCTCAATCAGATGGGCAGTCAGAACGAACGATTCAAACTTTGGAGGATATTCTACGTGATTTTTCGATGGATTATCAGGGAAGTTGGGACCAATATCGTTCTTTGGTTGAGTTTTCTTATAATAACAGTTTTCATTCCAGTATACAGACGACACCATTTGAGGCATTATATGGGAAGCGGTGTCGCACTCCAACTTTCTGGGATGAAGTGGGTCAAAGGAAGTTGATGGGACCGGAATTGGTAGAAGAGTTGGTAGAAAAAGTTCAGCTGATACAGAGAAACATAAGAACAGCTCAGAGCAAGCAGAAGAGTTATGCAGACAATAGGAGGAAGGATCTCTCTTTTGAGGTAGGTGATCATGTTTTTCTCAAAGTATCACCATGGAAAAGTATGATGCGATTTGGTAAGAAAGGAAAGTTGAGTCCAAGGTTCATTGGACCATATGAAATTCTGGAGAGAGTTGGATCAGTTTCATATCGAGTGGCTTTACCTCTGAGTTTCTCAGGTACATAATGTTTTTCATGTTTCAATGTTAAGGAAGTACATGCCAGATCCATCTCATGTTTTGAGTCCAGAGGTAGTTCAGCTGGAAGAGAATATATCTTATAAGGAACAACTGGTCCAAATTTTTGACCAGAGGGAGAAAGTGTTACGGAATATGGTGATTCATCAAGTAAAGGTTTTTTGGAAAACCCACATGATTGAAGATGCAACATGGGAATCTGAAAATGTCATGAGGGATAAATACCCCCACTTATTCGATAAGTAAATAAATTACGGGGACGCAATTTTCTAAAGGGGTGAAGGATGTAAAATCCCAAGTAAGTAAATAATTATGGGTTTTCATGTCTATGTCTATTTATAAATTAGATATTATTTTAGAGGCTTAAAATGAGAATAAATCCAATCTTTAGCATAGAATTCCCAACTATTTTTAAAAGATTGTTTTACCGGCTTTTGATGGAAAACAATTTTTCAATCAAACTTTTGACAATTTTATAACCTCTATTTGTCAAAATAAACTTATTATTTATGATTGAGACATTGAAATTTACTTTGGATAAATGTTTGGTATTTTCTGACAATGTTCATTTTTTAATGAATAGTGAAAATATTGCACTTTACATCAAAACTGCTTTTTCATCTAATTTAATTATATGGTTATATTATCTTTTTAATTGGTTTTTAAGTGTAAATAGAATATATTTTTACCATTTAATACAATGGTGGTCATTGGGATTAATTTCACTTTGAAATTGGACATAAACAATTGTCAAACTTTTCATAGATATTGTTTCAAAAAAACCCGTTATTTGTTTTGACAACGGGAATTATTTGTAAATTAATTATTTCAATTTCTATGTTTGGAATTTGGTAAAATGGATTCCATATTTGGAATCAAAAGGTCCAAATTATGTAATTAAGAATTTTTTTTGACATTATGAATAGTAACAATGGTAATTATCTTTAATTATCTTGATTAATTAGTAATCAGGTAGTTAAGGATAATAAAATAATATCATAATAATAACAAATGACCCCAACATGTGTCCTAATGCTATTTTTTGTGTCAAGTCCGACCATGGAATTCCTTGTTCCATACTTTGGGACCGCATGGAATCACTTTTGTGTGATAGTGACTTTTTATCTTTTTATTTTTAAAGAAAGTTAAATATAACAAAGTATGTAACACCTAAGTAAAAAAAATTAATTTTGTCTACATAAATGATCTCTTGGACTATAAACAGTAATTGAAAACCTAAAAAGATTTCCAACATCATATTATTTTTTTATAATTTTTATATATTAAATAAATTAAATTATTTATGACATCATGATGATGCAGCGATTACCTCATTAATGAACGATTTAAATAAAATGAAAAGATATTGTAAAATATAAGAGTTAAACTTGTCAAAGGCCTATTGGATGAGTATATTTCGAACCCTTATCACCTTATCCTCTAAATATATCAATGTGGGACCTTTAAAATCCGAAACTCATTTTAATATAAAGTAACATTTTATAACTTTCCAAGAGTGCCCCTCCTCTCCTCTTATAAAAGGCCCCCACCTCTACCTCCTTACCCACACTTCTTAAGCCATTGGCTCGGCCAAGATCTACTCATTTTATCTCTCCAAATCCCTCTATTCATCCTAGAAGCCATACCTTAGGTAGGAATCTCTTCAAGAAACCCTTTTGGTTCAAACCAAGAGGAGTTACCCAATTCAAAGGTAATGTCTTCACTTGTGTTCTTTTGTTTTATTTTTCTTCTCCAACCCTCTAAAATCTTTTTATTACTTTATTTTGTAACAACACCAGTATCTTAAATATACTAGGATTTTTTTATAAGAATTATTAGAGCTACACTTACACACACCTACATCTAATGGTTAAAGAACATACTGTTTCCGTGGATGGTGAATTTCTGCCTCACAAAACGATGATTATTCAATATTCTTTTAACACCTTCAAAGGTGGCCATAATGATGTCACTATATTTATATATGATATATAATATTTTTATTTTTTCCTTATTCTTCTGTATTTTTCATTTATGGAATACCTTTATGGTTTCCATTATGGATAAACGCGATATCTTCATTTTAGGAAGTGTGGACTACCGCCCCCTCAAAGTGATTTGATTCGTTAATGCCATGTGTGGGATGTATAAGGGATGGAGTTAATGATATTATATATGATATTATACTATAATTATAATATACCTTTATATAATTATGATTTCACTCCATTAAGTAAGAAATAGAAATGAAAGTAGCGTTCATGTGTACGTACGGCTTACCGTTTCCATGAACGGTGCATTTCATTTCTTACCTCTAAATATTATGAAATATTATAAATTCATGTATATACTGGATATATATGATATATATGATATCTACATCATGAATATAATTCTTTATATAATGGATATTTTACCACATGAACAACTTGTAATTATAAAGAGTTTATTTTTGACTCAAGTACCAATGATCGACAAAATGACCATTATTAACTTAAATAATTACATAGTGTTCATAACATGGTAATAAGTGATATAAAAGGAATAATGAACTTAAAAAAGGTTCTTAATCAAGTAGAAATTAACTCAAGTTTATTATTCAGGAGGTTAAATAACGATCAAGTCAAGTCGGACCTGAGGTAAGGGACTTCGTCTCAATCTCCTTTCGTTGAGGCATATTTTGTTTTATACACAACTTTATTTTATACGGTGTATAAACCCCGTTTAATTTTATGTCTATTAAAAAGGAATCATTTTTATATGACGCGTTTTACTAAATGACAAAAGGAATGTTTTTTTTTGTCGTACGTATGCGGCGACAACGACTTCTCCGCCGCCGTGACCATTATTTGAGTTTCGGCTTCTTCTACAAGCCATAAATTTTTTTTAAATGAAAAATAAATACCATGCTTTACTTTTATTTTATTTTGGTATTGAAAATGGTTTTCATATTGTTTTTATTATATTAATGTGTTGTATTGATATCTTGTGATTGAAATGTGGAAATGGTATGTTTCCTTTATGCATGTTTTATGTGATAAGATTATGTTATGGTTCTTGGGCATTGTTATGAGGACGGGTGGTTCCATGATAAACTAAGGGTGGGTGAGCCCGATATAGCTCTCCAATTCATTTGGTAGCGTGAAGGGGTTAAACATTAAGGTTTCTCCGAAGAGATTTAGGGAATATAGTGTGATGGGTATTCAAAACGTAACCATGAGGGTTAATCCCTATGTAAGAATGTTATGAATGCCTCAAGTTACCTTTATGTCTTATGATTTCTATGAGTTATTCATAAATCTTATGATTTCATGAGGTATGTTAACGTTCTTATGTTTTATGAGTAAAGTATGATTTCATTGATTCTTATGTATACATGTACTAATGTTTCCTTTCCATATTTTTATATCCCTTACTAAGCTTTTTATGCTCATCCCAAGTTTTTGAAATGTTTTTCACAGGTCAAGGGAAAGGTACATGATGTGATGATAGTGTCAAGGAAGTGTCATGAAAGAATCCATGTTTTGTTTTAAATATGTTTCCATTGATGGGAAAAAATGAATACTATCTTTTATGTAACCACTTTGTTTAAATGTGGAATATAATGCATGATTTATGATCTAATTCTATAAAACTCTAAACCTAAAAATATCCTCAACGTGTATTCTTGAAATAATTCAAGATTAAGTAATGTTTAAGGCTGGGACCTTATAGTTGGTATCAAATGTCAGTTTAGATAACTTTAGGAGTTAGAATTCTATTAAATGATTATCTAAAAATATTTTTTTTAAATGATATAGCATTTGAAGATTACCATGTTGCTTCATCTAAGACATGTTTGTTCAGAATGGTTTTCCGTAGAGGAAACAGGGAAGCAGTGCTAGGAAGGCATATAGAAGGAAATGACCTTCCGAATCAGTATCCTGAGATGGTCGGAATTGGAACTGAACAGTTTGTTGCAGTGATGGAGCAGTTGACTCAAGCGATAAATGGTGGTGGTATCCATGCACGAGATCAGCTAGATCAACCGTAGAGGAACATGTTAGTGGTGGAACATTTCATGAGGCAACATCCCCCATCATTCAGAGAATCATCTGACCCTGTGCTAGAATAAGGGTGGATTAAAGCACTAGAGAAGATTTTCTATGTCATGGGGTGTTCATAAAATCAAAAGGTTAGTCTTGCTATTTACCGTTTGGTGGGTGAAGCAGATTAGTGGTGGTCGATGGTTAAAAATATTAGGGATGTTGATGAGATTGATGCTCTCGACTGGGATGAATTCAAAGGTATGTTTCTTGAGAAGTATTTTCCTAAGGTTGTTCGACATAGGATGGGAAAAAAAATTCTTGGAATTGAGGCAAGAGGAAGACTCAGTGGCTGCTTATGAAGAAAGGTTCACTCGATTGGCAAGGTATGTTCCAAATTTTATCTGAGACCTTGATAGTAAAATCAATCATTTTTACTCGGGATTAAAGCCAAAATATCGAAGGGATTTAGCTTCTCGCGAGTTCAAGAGTTATGAAAAGCTTTTTCGATGTGCTGAGAAGGTGGAAATGGAGTTTTTTGATGATCAAGTTTCCTATAACAACCAACAAAAGAAGAGACCGAGGTGGCAGGAGAAAGGGAAGAATTCTTCAAAAAGGAATGATGGTAAGAAAACTATGCTTCCAGTTTGTGATAAATTTGGTAAAAGGTATGCTGGGGAATGTCTTCTGAATTATGGAAAGTGTTACTGATGTGGTAAGATGGGACATAAGGCTTGTGATTTCATGGGAAAAGATCAAGGTGATGGTAATACCAAATTTCATTTACAGTTAGTGAAATGTTTCAAGTACAATGAGATGGGTCACTATGCAAACGAGTGTCTGAAAAAGAGCTCGAGTGATGGGAAGAAGTTAGACTATAAGCAGAAAGGGGTGGTGAAATCCTTTGCAACTACTTCAGCAGATGTTGGCCATCAAATGAAGTGGTATCAGGTACTTTGTTTGTTTTTTCAGATTATGCTAGTGTGTTTTTTGATTCGGGGTCTACACATTCCTTCATCTCTGAAAACTTTTCTAGTAAAATGGGAATACCATCTCAAGAAATGACTCCTGAACTTGTGGTAAAAACACCTGGGGGAAATGTTGAGGCAAAAATAATTTATAAGAATCTTCCTACCCTTATCCATGGAAAGAACCTACTTGTAAACCTTATTGTTTTATCTCTAGTAGAGTTTGATGTTATCCTGGGTATGGATTGGCTCTCTATTTACCATGCTAAGATTGACTGTAGAGCTAAAGAAGTTTATTTTCAGAAAGACTTTCAGTTTGTGTACAAGAATGAACCCTTACTGTTGATAACATATCAAGAGGCTAAGAAACTTTTAAAGATGGAAATGAATGTTACCTTGCACATGTTGTTGAAAACAAAGGAATTGTTCAGATTAATGATTTTCTAGTGGTAAATGAGTATCCTAATGTTTTTCCTGATGAGTTTCCTAGAATAATACCAGATCAGGAAGTTAAATTTACTGTTTACTTAGTTCCTGATGCTAATCCAATTTCAAAACCCCCTTATCGAATGGATCAAATTGAACTTTTAGATTTAAAGGATCAATTGCAAGATTTATTAGATAAAGGCTTCATTCGACCTAGCACATCACCATGGGGTGCTCTTGTTTTATTTGTTAAAAAGAAATATGGTTCAATGATACTTTGCATTTATTATAGAGCCTTGAATAACATCACTGTTAAGAACAAATATCATTTTCCTCATATCGATGATTTGTTTGATTAGCTCTAGGGAGCTCAGTATTTTTCAAAGATTGACCTGAGATCGGGGTACCATCAGTTGAAGGTAAATGAAGCAGATGTTCTGAAGACTGCATTTTGTACAAGATATGGCCATTATGAATTTGTAGTAATGCCTTTTGGGTTGACCAATGCACCTGCTGTATTCATGGACCTTATGAATATAATTTTCCATGAGTTCTTGGATAAGTTTGTGGTTATTTTAATTGATGATATTTTGGTGTTTTATAAAAGAAAAGAGGAGCATGAAAGTCATTTAAGTTTTATTTTGAAAACCTTTAAAGAAAATAAATTGTATGGGAAATTCAGAAAATGTGAGTTTTGGTTGAAACAAATTTCTTTCCTTGGTCACATTGTTTCTAAACATGGGATAACTATTGATCATGTAAAAACAAAGGTTGTTGAAGAATGGCCAAGACCCACAAATGTAACCAAGATTCATAGTTTTCTTGGTTTGGCAGGATATTAACGAAGGTTTGTTAGAAATTTTTCCCGGTTATCTAGTCCAATGACTAAGCTAACTCGGAAGGGTGTTAAGTTTATCTGGACAAAATAATGTGATGATTGTTTTCAGGAATTGAAAAGAAGATTGGTGAATGCTTCAGTTTTGGCAATAACTTCCAGGAATGGTGAGTTTGTTATCTATAGTGATGCTTCATTGAAAGGACTCGGTTGCATCCTAATGCAGAATGATCAGGTAAATGCTTATTCTTCACGCCAGTTGAAAACTCCTGAGGTAAATTACCCTACACATGATTTGGAATTAGCTTCTATTGTTTTCGCTTTAAAAATTTGGAAGCATCATTTGTATAGTGTAAAGTGTGAAATATATACTGATCACAAAAGTTTAAAGTATATATTCACTCAGAAAGAATTGAACATGAGACAGAGGATATGGATAGAATTAATCAAGGATTATAATTGTACAATTCATTACCATCAGGGAAAAGCAAATAAAGTGGCTGATTCTTTGAGTTGAAAAAGTAATGCTTCATTAACAATGTTGCATTTGGAACATGATCCTTTGGTTAAGGATTTGATGAACTTTGGCATAGAAGTTGTTGGTGCAGGATGTCCTTCTGTTTTGTTTTAGGTATCAGTGAAATCTTCTCTATCAGACAGAATTAAGTAAGCACAGAAGCAAGATAGTGAGTTGCAGAAAAAGGTAGAGCTGGTTCAGAAGGGTAAGTTTCCTGAATTAAACATTGATAATGATTTTGTTTTTAGATTTGGGAAGAGATTGTGTGTGCTGTGTGATTCACAGTTGAAGAGAGAGTTGTTATGTGAAGCTCATAGTTCTCCATTTTCAGTTCATCCAGGAAGTACTAAGATGTATAGAGATCTTTGGGAGTATTACTGGTGGGATGGAATGAAAAGAGATATTACTGATTTTACTGTGAAGTGTTTGACTTATCAACAGGTTAAAGCAGAGTGGCAGTTACCGAAAGGGATTCTTTATCCTTTACCAGTGCCAGAGTGGAAATGGTAGAATATATCCATGGACTTAGTTGTGGGATTGCCGAAGACACCTCGAGGTAATAAAGAAATCTGGGTTATTGTTGACCGCTTGACTAAATCTTTTCATTTCCTTGCTATACGAGATAATTTTTCCCTAGATCAACTTTTCCATTTGTATCTTAAATAGATATTTAGGTTACATGGAGTTCCTCTCTCCATTGTATCTGACCGTGATCCTAGGTTAACTTCTAAATTTTGGAAAGGCCTTTAGAAGTACTTGGGTACTGAATTAAATTTTAGTACATCTTTTCATCCCCAATCAGATGGGTAGTCAGAATGAACGATTCAGACTTTGGAGGATATTCTACATGCTTGTTCGATGGATTATCAGGGAATTTGGGACCAACATCTTTCTTTGGTTGAGTTTTCTTATAATAACATTTTTCATTCCAGTATACAGATGGCACCATTTGAGGCATTATATGGGAAGCGGTGTCGAACTCCAGCTTTCTGGGATGAAGTGGGTGAAAGGAAGTTGATGGGACCAGAATTGGTAGAAGAGTTGGCAGAAAAAGTTCAGCTGATACAGAGACACATAATCATAGCTCAGAGCAAGCAGAAGAGTTATGCAGACAACAGGAGGAAGGATCTCTCTTTTGAGGTAGGTGATCATGTTTTTCTCAAAGTATCACCATGGAAAAGTATGATGTGATTCGGTAAGAAAGGAAAGTTGAGTCCAAGGTTCATTGGACCATATGAAATTCTGGATAGAGTTGGATCAGTTGCATACCGAGTGTCTTTACCTCCGAGTTTATCTCAGGTACACAATGTTTTTCATGTTTCAATGTTAAAGAAGTACATGCCAGATCCATCTCATGTTTTGAGTCCAGAGGTAGTTCAGCTGGAAGAGAATCTATCTTATGAGGAACAACCGGTCCAGATTCTTGACCACAGGGAGAAAGTGTTGCGGAATAATGTGATTCATCAAGTAAAGGTTTTTTGGAAAAACCACATGATTGAAGATGCAACATGGGAATCTGAAAATGCCATGAGAGATAAATACCCCCACTTATTCGATAAGTAAAAAAATTGCGGGGACGCAATTTTCTAAAGGGGGGAGGATGTAACATCCCAAGTAAGTAAAGAATTATGGGTTTTCATATCTATTTCTATTTATAAATTAGATAGTATTTTAGAGGCTTAAAATGAGAATAAATCTAATCTTAAGCATAGAATTCCCTAATATTTTTAAAAGATTATTTTATCGCCTTTTGATGGAAAACAATTTTTAAATAAAACTTTTGACAATTTTATAAGATCTATTTTTCAAAATAAAATTATTCTTTATGATTGGGACATTGAAATTTACTTTGGATAAATTTTTGGTATTTTTCTGACAATGTTCATTTTTTAATGAATAGTGAAAAATACTGCATTTTACATCAAAACTGTTTTTTCATCTAATTTAATTATATGGTTAGATTATCTTTTTAATTGGTTTTTAAGTTTAAATAGAATATATTTTTACCATTTAATACAATGGTGGTCATTGGGATTAATTTCACTTTGAAATTGGACATAAACAATTGCCAAACTTTTCATAGGTATTGTTTCAAAAAAACCCGCTATTTGTTTTGACAACGGGAATTATTTTTAAATTCGTTATTTCAATTTCTATGTTTGGAATTTTATAAAATGGATTCCTTATTTTGAATCATAAGGTCCAAATTATGTAATTAAGACTCTTTATTTTGGACATTATGAATAGTAACGACGATAATTATCTTTAATTATCTTGATTAATTAGTAATCGGGTAGTTAAGGATAATAAAATAATATCATAATAATAACAAATGACCCCAACATGTGTCCTAATGCTACTGGTTGTGTCAAGGCAGACCATGGGATGCCTTGTGCCAAACTTTGGGACCCCATGGAATCAGTTTTGTGTGATAGTGACTTTTTATCTTTTTATTTTTAAAGAAAGTTAAATATAACAAAATATGTAATACCTAAGTAAAACAATTTTAATTTTGTCTACATAAATGATCTCTTGGACTATAAATAGTCATTAGAAATCTAAAAATATTACCTATATCATAGTATTTTTTTATAATTTTTATACATTAAATAAATTAAATTATTTATGACATCATGATGATGCAGCAATTACCTCATTAATGAACGATTTAAATAAAATGAAAATATAATGTAAAATCTAAGAGTTACACTTGTCAAAGACCTATTTGATGAGTATATTTCGAACCCTTATCACCTTATCCTCTAAATATACCAATGTGGGACCTTTAAAATCTGAAACTCATTTTAATATAAAGTAACATTTTATAACTTTCCAAGAGTGCCCCTCCTCTCCTCTTATAAAAGGCCCCCACATCTATCTCCTTACTCACACTTATCAAGCCATTGGATCGGCCAATCTCTGCTCATTTTATCTCTCCACATCCCTCTATTCATCCTATAAGCCTTACCTTAGGCAGGAAGCTCTTCAAGAAACCCTTTTGGTTCAAACCAAGAGGAGTTACCCAATTCAAAGGTAATGTCTTCACTTGTGTTCTTTTGTTTTATTTTGCTTCTCCAACCCCCTAAACTCTTTTTATTACTTTATTTTGTAACAACACTAGTATATTAAATATACTAGGATTTTTTTATAATAAGGATTCTAGATACACTTACACACACCTACATCTAATGGTTAAAGAACATACTATTTCCGTGGATGGCGAATTTCTGCCTCACGAAACGATGATTGTTCAATATTATTTTAACACCTTCAAAGGTGGCCATCATGATGTCACTATATTTATATATGATATATAATATTTTTATGTTTTCCTTATTCTTCTGTATTTTTCATTTATGGTATACCTTTATGGTTTCCATTATGGATAAACGCGATATCTTCATTTTAGGAAGTGTGGACTACCACCCCCTCAAAGTGATTTGATTTGTTAATGCCATATGTGGGACGTATAAGGGATGGAGTTAATGATATTATATATGATATTATACTGTAATTATAATATACCTTTATATCATTATGATTTCACCCCATTAAGTAAGAAATATAAATGAAAGTAGCGTTCATGCGTACGTACGACTTACCGTCTCCATGAACGGTGCATTTCATTTCTTACCTCTAAATGTTATGTAATATTATAAATGCATGTATATATTGGATATATATGATATATATGATATCTACATCATGAATATAATTCTGGATATAATGGATATTTTACCACATGAACAACTTGTAATTATAAAGAGTTTATTTTTTACTCAAGTACCAATGATTGACAAAACGACCATTATTAACTTAAAAAATTACATAGTGTTCATAACATGGTAATAAGTGATATAAAAGGAATAATGAACTTGAAAAAGGTTCTTAAGCAACTAGAAATTAACTCAAGTTTATTATTCAGGAGGTTAAAGAACGATCAAGTCAAGTCGGACCCGAGGTAAGGGACTTTGTCTCAATCTCCTTTCGTTGAGGCATATTTTGTTTTATACACAACTTTCTTTTATAAGGTGTATAAACCCCATTGACTTTTATGTCTATTCAAAAGGAATTTTTTTTTATGAATCTTTTTAATAAACGACAAAAGGAATGTTTTATTTTGTCGTGCGTATGCGGCGACAACGACTTCTCCACCGCCGTGACCATTATTTGAGTTTTGGCTTCCTCTACAAGCCGTAACTTTTTTTTAAATGAAAGATAAATACCATGCTTTACTTTTATTTTATTTTGGTATTGAAAATTATTTTCATAATGTTTTTATTATATCAATGTTTTGTATTGATATCTTGTGATTGAAATGTGTAAATGTTATGTTTCCTTTATGCATGTTTTATGTGATACGATTATGTTATGGTTCTTGGGCATTGTTATGAAGACGGGTAGTTCTGTGATAAACTAAGGGTGGGTGAGGCCGATATAGCTCTCCAATGCATTGGTTAACACGAAGGCTTTAAACTTTAAGGTTTATCTAAAGATATTTAGGGAATATACTGTGATGGGTATTTCAAACGTAACCATGAAGGTTACTCCCTACGTAAGAATGTTATGAATGCCTCAAGTTACCTTTATGTATTATGATTTATATGAGTTATTTATAAATCTTATGATTTCATGAGGTATGTTAACGTGCTTATTTTTTTTGAGTAAAGTATGATTTCATTGATTCTTATGTATACGTGTACTAATGTTTCCTTTCCATATTTTTATATCCCTTACTGAGATTTTTATGCTCATCCCAAGTTTTTGAAATGTTTTTCACAGGTTAAGGGAAAGGTACATGATGTGATGATAGTGTCAAGAAAGTGTCATGAAAGAATCCATTTTTTGTTTTAAATATATTTTTGCTGATGGGAAAAAATGAATACTATCTTTTATGTAACCACTTTGTTTAAATGTGGAATATAATGCATGATTTATGATCTAATTCTCTAAAACTCTAAACTTGAAAAGATCATCAATGTGTATTCTTGAAATAACTCAAGATTAAGTAATGTTTAAGGCTGGGGAATTATAAATACTACCAAAAAAGAGTCCAAATAAGGATGGAACACACAATTCATCAGAGCCATGAAAACTGATGGCGTGTTCGTGAGTCCGAACAGCATGACCAAGTACTCATATAGACCATACTTGCTCCTGAAAGTAGTGAGAGGTATATCAGATGGTCTAACGCACAGCTGATGACATCCTAATCTCAAGTCAATCTTCAAGAAAACTCGTGCTCCTCGAAGTTGATCAAAAAGATCATCAATCCTCGGTAAAGGATATTGGTTCTTGACCATCAACTAGTTTAGCTTCCGATAATCCACACAGAGTCTGAGGGTATCATCCGCCTTCTTTGCAAAAAGGATCAGAGAACCCCAAGGATAAGTACTAGGTTGGATGAAACCCTTTGCCTGTAACTCCTCTAACTGCCTCTTGAGATCCTGAAACTCAGTTGTAATCATCCTATAAGGAGGAATAGACACCGGTGCTTCCCCTGGCACAAGATAAATAGAGAAATCCACCTCATGCTCCAGAGGAAGACCTGAAAAGTCGTCCAGGAAGACATCCCTGAAACGATCAACCACTGGAGGGAAATCCGTCTGACAAGTCCCCTGGTCATCCAGATATAAACTCACAATCTGGGATGTGACTCCACCTCACCCATGATGCTCTGGTCCAGCTCGACTTGCCTGAACATCTCATTCACCCTTATATAGAAACTCTCCACCCTCTGGTGATGTGAAATGCACCCTACGACAATAGCAATATACAAAGGCTTGAAAGGGAACCAACCAGTCCATCCCGAGAATGATGTCATAAGTTATCATCTCTAAGACATAAAGGTCACAAAGAAAGTGACACCCATCAGCCTCAAGGGGGAACTCCTTGCACTAACGCACACCAGCCGTTCTAGTCCCCAACGGAGTGTCTAACATCATGATAGCAGAAGAAGTAAAAACATAGAGCCCAAGGCTCTCCAAAATGGGTAAAGATATGAAACTATGTGTAGCACCCTTATCAAAAAGTACTGAAGACTAGACAGAAGCTACTAGAATAGTACCTCTGACTGTAGAAGGTCCGGGATCCTGCTCCTGCTGGGTCTGTTGCACCGCATATGTCTGCCCAGTGTCGTAGCCCTACGACACAGCCTGGCTACCCTGAGTTGTCCCGCCCTACTGCCTCTGAGATCCTGGTGTTTGTCTACCATGGCCACGACCACCATCTCTGCCTACACACCCTGACGTATTCCAATTCCCTGACTGGTAAGAAGCCACTGGTCCTGCTCCCGCATGTGGAGTCTGTACAGAACCCCTCTCACTAGCTGTCGGGGGAAACTCCCTGCAAAATTGTTGCAGATGGACCATCCTATCGCAAGCTCGGAACTCTACCGGGTCTCATGGACACTGTGGCCTCTTGTGCCCCTCTTTACCACACTGGTAGCACCTGATCGGGCCACCTGAAGAAACTGCATGGCTGGTACTGCCACCCTGAGAGAAATTCATCTGTCTCTTCCTCTTGCCAGCAGAAATAGTACCAGTAACTGGTGTTGAACTGCCCTGGCCCACACCACTAGATTCCCATAGGTTCCTCTCTGTAATCAGCGCCTGGTTCACAATAGCATGTACAGTAGGCAACCTGAAAACATTCACCAGCGCTCGGATGTCATACCGAAGACCATCCTCGAAGTGCCTGGACCTCAACGTCTCATCACCCACCAGAACGGGTGCAAAATGCTGAAGCTCGGTAAAGCGAGCCGAATAATCCATCACCGACATAATGCCCTGTTGCAGATTCATGAACTCTCGAGCTCTATCTGCCCTCAGCATCTCCGGGAAGAAGAAGTCATAGAATACTGCCTGAAAATCTTCCCACGCCATGTCTCTGTGATTCTCTGACTGGGTGGTAACATCCCACCACCTCTTGGTAGAATCACGCAGCATGTATGTCGCGAGCTTGACCCTCCGCCCTGGAGGCGTCTCCAGATACTCGAAAATAGTCTACATTGATCCTAGCCAAGACTCCGCAGTCTATGTTCCGCCATCCCCCGAAAATGTAGGCGGATGTTTCTGTTGAAAGATACGAGTCAGCTCGGCCATAGATGTGGCAGCCTGCGGTGCTCCCTGAAAGGTCTGCATGAATCGCATGAAGCCTTCACGGAACTGCGTCTCTGCGCCTGTGTCTGGTATAAAAGCTGGCACCGCATCTGGCTCTGCTGGAGGATCCACTGGTATCCCATGGCCCACCATCTCTGGAGTATACTCGTCGCCGCTCTCCTGGAGAACAACGCGTGGTCGTCTAGGCGGCATGACACTACAAGGTCAAAAACACGCCTTAGATCAAGATTTATTAACGACCGAAAATGAAGAAACCCAAAAAGGGAATAGGAGGAATAAGGCATTCAAAATTTTCAAAACAAGACTACACGGCATGTATACTGACTACACGGCGTGTACTTGACTTCCCCTCTCTGCTCGGGTCCTTCTACGCGGCTAAGCCACATGGCTCCCATTGAACAAAAACTACACGGCGTGTATAACATCTACACGACGTGTATGGTGAAATTTTCCAACTGCCCGTGTCATCTATGACACGACTGACTACTCAGCTTGACACTACACGGCGTGTTACACCTGCACACGGCGTGTCAACAACCTCGTTTCCCAGTCACATGGCTAACTCCACATGGTCTGTCCTCGGACAAGACTACACGGCATGTCCCTCAGGTACACGACGTGTTCAAGGAGAGGTGACACCGACCCGTGTTGTTAGTTACACGGCTGAGTCCCCAGGTCACACTACACGGCGTGTCCATCATTGATATGGCGTGTTCAAGAAAAGAGTTCACCGACCCGTGTTGTTAGTTACACGGTCGGACTCCGGGTCAACACTACACGGCATGTACATCAGGTACATGGCGTGTTTTTCCCAAGCCTTTCCCTACCTCGTGTTGCCGCCTACATGGTTTGTGACACGGGAAGCAACTACACGGAGTGTATAGGAGCTAAACGGCATGTTCGCCCAAAGCTCTTCCCTTCCCCGTGTCGCTGCCAACACGGTTTGTGACACAGGAAGAGACTACACGGCGTATACTCTGGGTACACGACGTGTACCCAAAAAGTTCAGTTTTTCTTCCCGAACAGAAGGCCATACACGGCGTGTTTAAGTACTACACGGCATGTATAATAGGTTTCCAGGCATTATGCCTTAGAAACTTCCCCGGAACCCAGGAAATACTGAAAAACAACACCTAAGTGTCAAATTCTGATCCATGAGGGCCCATACTCCCCACGAATCAAAGTTTGACATCTTATCTGTGTTATAACTAAATAAATAGCTAATGATCCACCAAATTCCGGTCAATGGGGGATCATACTCCCCAAAAACCAAAGTTTGGCATCCATTCTATAAACAGGCTCACACAAAAATACCCTAGAAAATAGCAGGTATCTATCAAGCAGTTATCACAACAGTATGCTTTTATTAGCACAACAACTATCACAACAACATGCAATTTCTAATGCACCTATATGGCATGGATCTATGCATGGCATGTGATTTCTAACATGTGCCTAAATGATGCATGAGATGGCATACCCTCATCTCATCGGGTTGAAACTAAATAGAACCCAAGGATAAAATATAAACAGCACAATCACAAGTGTGTCACCCAATGGTGAAAATCAATTCAACTGTAAATTGAAAAATCAGTAAAATTGTAATACGAGGTAGACTAGATTTTCCCTGTACACGGGTTAGCTACTCCCAAGCACAGCTTATTACCAACTACCATTCCCATCCTATCCCTGACAAAGGCTCTAAATAGTAAGTCAAAGAAAAGAACCTGCCTTTGATACCACTTTGTAACGTCCCGGTTCCGGGTGCCACTCAACGGGTGCCCCAAACCCGGTTCGCCACATGACCTCAAGCGCATTTCCCCAAATGCCAGAGGCTTTCGACTAGCAGCGAGGGCCCAGGTATGATAGTGGGGAAACTATGCCCTCATTTGTCAAAGTGTAGAACAATGAAATACAAAAGAAACATACAACAATAGCGGAAGCAGCAACGGTATATATAACTGAAATGGACAAGTGAAAACAAAAATAAACCATCAATTATATATATATGAAGATACAGCATTCCACTATTCTATAAAATATCCAGAACATGTTACACTGCAATACAATACATTAAAACTGAAGTACAAGTACAGAAAATAATAATAGAATAGCCCGCGGCATCGCGAGCCAATGCTCGGTCCCATGCTCTTCTACACCCCAACAGCAATCAAGTACCTGTATAGGGAATCTTTCCCCTATCAACACCTATAGAAACGTAATCTGTTTGGGCCGAAAAGCATGACCCAAATAGGGTGTGAGAAATATATCTCAGTAGGCACCCACCAAAGGCTCGTGCCCAACTATGTGTAAACATGCAACAACAGTGTGCAAAAGTAAAATGCAATAAACTAAGAAGTACTCAAAAGTAACTAACTTATCAGTTATATTTCCATTTAATTATTCATTTAATCCATTTAATTTAAGAAAACACTACAGTGAATTTCTAAGTAAATAGCATGTGTCCACGGACACTCAACCCTTACCCTCAGGTAATCAGGAACGTAACCCGTAGGTAATTTCCCATAGGCATAACAGATTTTTCCCTCAGGCGTACGTAGTGTCTCCCTCAGGCACAGAGTCTATTTCCCACAGGCATGGAAGAAGTTGCCCTCAGGCTAAGAAAACATTGCCCTCAGGCTAATACATTCATGCCCTCAGGCTATAGTAAAACACTTCCCTCAGGCACAAGTAACCGGGCCATGCCCAACATGTAATTAAGCAGTTCACATACAATTCCTCTCAAGGAAAAAGTAATGTGCAAAATAATTAAGGCATACCCTCGGGTATCCTAGCCAAATGGCTAAATAGAGGAACGCACCCCCGGGGTGGTCCTGGATCCAAGAAGCGATCCCAAACAGCATTTTAATATCACATTTAATTATCTATACAATTATAGGTATTAAAATATCCACGTCTTCAGCCACACGACACCCCAACATGGGTTCGTATCTCAAAAACACACAAAAACGCACGACAGTTGGAAAAATAAACACCAAGCCACCTACCTTTAACGCCAACGAACGTTATATGTGAACGTCGATTCTAGAAACACCCAAGAATGGCGTAGATCTGAAATAGAATAAACTCTATTTAAATGTAAATAACTTTACCTCGGGAAAGAATTGGTAAGAACGACTTAAGGAGAGCGGAGAGCTTACTCGTGCAGTTCCAACGAGATCATCTGAGGCGGAAACGGATTCCCGGTTTGTGATCGATAGATCCTAAAAGGTTCGGTCTTCCCCTCCCACTCCTTCCTCTGGTTCTAATCCTTCCCTATGAACAAGGGAGGCTACTGCCCATTTTAAGTGAGAAAAAAAAGTACACAGCGTGTACTTCCGAGTACACGGTGTGTACTTCCCATTTTTAAATTGTTCCTCTGGTGGCTTCCTGCTAGCGCAGCACTGTTCATCTGTCGACATGGATACACAGCATGTCTTCATGAGTACACGGTGTGTGCTGCCCCACAGCTGGCCACCACCTTACTATTTTCCCGTCGACTGACTACACGACATGTAAATGACCACTACACGGTGTGTAGTCGGTTCCTACACCCTTCATCACCGACATGGCCACACGCCCCATGTACTCGTCCCACACGGCCAGAAGTACACGGCGTGTGGACAAAGTACACGGAGTGTACTTTCCAAAATTTGAGATTTTTCCCCATTTTCCATATTTTCTCAAAAACACTTAAGGAAAGGAGAAAAGAAGAAACTCATACCTCAAAAATAATAACTAGGTTCTTACATTGTGATATGCATTAATAATAATATTAAAGTCTAAATACCATTACACGTATCTGTAGATAGAAATATATAATGACATGTATAAATGTGTATTTCCTTAAAGAATATATTATTCTCATAACCTACTTATCTTAGATATTACCAAGAAAAAACTTCACGAGAATAAGTCTCAATGCCTTATAAACCCCTACCCCTAATAGAAAACATCATTTGTGTCCCATTAAACAATATCATCTGGCCATAGAACATGTATTTAAGAATACTGTCATGATACTTCTAGGTTCTCATCATAGTAGGGAACTTATATGACCTTTCAATGTGATATATACCCTTAGGAAATTATCACATATATATCACATAGAATAATAATCATCATTTGATAAGATATAAATTAATATTCAACACTTATGAATATTCTAGTAATCAAATAGTAGTTAGTTCTAACATGAATGCACTTATATGCATTATGTGTTATGTTTCTAGATGGGTGTGTTCTATGATAATGACTGCACTTCTTATATATATATTTCATTCACATCCATTTGATCATAGTAACACTAAGTATGGTTTAGAAATTGGATATTAATATTGGGTCATTGGACTCACCCCCTACCTACATACATGGCATGGGTTTCGATGTACCTAGGTAGGGCTTCTTGTTTTCTCTCAAGGAATGGGTATCACTTGGAGTTGGATGGTAATGGTCAAGAAGGTTTTGGAGGTTGAGGACATATAAAAATGATTATGTGGGTTAGGTTGTAGGATATTGTAGTTACATTTTAGTTTTTTCTTAGTATGTGTACTAACTAGTGTGTTATCTATTTATATAATGTTTATTTATTTGTTTATTTGTTGTTTCTACCTTTTTATGTTTTGATGCATCATTTACACAGTTTAATTATTTCTATTATAGATTTTGTGGGGCCTATTGGATCCCTATTTAATGTTTATAGGTTTTTTGGGAAGTTCGTTATATATATGGGTTCTGCCAAATTTTCAATAGATTTGGTCATGAACCTCGAGCCTTGTTCTAGAGGGAATAGTATCCCCACATATATTTTAGGCCCCCTTCACTAGTTGACATATAAGACCCCATTTCATGGTAACTAAGATTATGTTAATTATTTAATGAATTTTGGGGGTGATTTAAATTTTAGAAGTTTTGGGCTGAAAATATGTAATTTTTTAAAGTTTATGGGTGTCGCATGGTTTGATCACAATTAGTAGTAACCATGTGGTAACCATAAAAAAATAACTATAACTTTATAGTGTCATTTAGAACAATCATCACACAACTAGGTGAGCGATGTGAGGTGTGTTGGGTGTCTATTATGGGTTGTATGGTTTGGTAAACCGTGTGGGCTAACCATGTGAGTTTCCTAGAAATTTATTTTCTCTACAAAATTACAATTATGCCCCTACAAATTTTTAAAACCCCTAAACTAAAAATAAACACTCATCTTCCTCCTATATATTATTCAATGCAAAACCTAGGTAGTTCCGCCATTTCATGTGACCTTCCCTCCTTCAATATTTCCTATTCCATGGAGTTTTCATGTTATTTCTCTGCAATTCAAGGTTGGAACTCTAAGGCAGGGTATCCTCTTCTCTTTTTTATTCCTCCTCTATTGATTTATTCTCTACCCATTGTTGCACCCCTCTTATTCAAACCCTATATTATCATTTTGACTAGATTTCTGTGATTCCTTTGATGTTAGGGAATGTGATTCATTTATCATACTTTATCTATCTAGTTTTTGACTTTCCCAACCATTCCCCTTGATACTAGGTAGGTTTTCCCATACCCAAACTTTTAATTTTTTAACCATTTATTACTTGAGTTTTAAATTTTTGTTTTAATTTTATTATGATAATACTAAATGTGTTCAATCATCAATTAAAAGGAAAATGAAGTTTTACTTGATTTTTGTTTCAATGCAGAGAACTTCTTAATACCAAGACATACTGAATCATATATTTTAATAAACCATGCACACCATGTGTTTGATAAATTTATCAAATTTACTTTATAAACTAATTCTTTTATTTTAAAAGGTGTTTTTTATTTTAAATGTGGATTCTCATTTAGTTCAAATGTTTTAATGGGAATTTGAAGTAATACTTGAAATTCCAAGTATTGATAAATTGCTTCAAGAATTATTTAGAATAAAATATGACATATGAAAAGGGTTTATCCCCATTTGGTCCATAGAGTGAATTGAAGAAAATATGATTGACACTTTGGGGGTTTTCAATGAAAAGTTGAGTTAGTTCTTTATGGGTTTTCAAATGTTTTGATAAATAATTTTAGAATAATTTTTTTGAAATAATATTTAAATGTGTTTATTTTAAAGATTCATTTGAAATTAAATTTAAAATGACTATAAAAAGGTTTGTAATTTTGATTCCATTTCAGTGAAAGTGTGTTTTTAACATTAAATGGTTTTAGAAATGGTGTGTGTGGAGGGGGGCTCTTAAACCCTGTTTGATTATGATTGATATGGATTATGGAATGAGAGACTTATCTATATATTATGTAATATGATAGATATATGAATAAGGATTTTTATTCAGAGGGATCTAGAGGTGAGGGTGAGACATTTTCCTATGATGCTTTTATTGATTTATGATGACTAGTGTTATTATTGTATTCTTACCCTCACTTTGTTTGGCCATGGAAACCTGGATGGCTAAGTGGTAGTCTAGACTTATAATGAACTAGATAGTATCACGCTACTAATGTCCCCTCTATTTAGTGATATGGATAGATAGGTTGTTCCATTATGCTGAGGTTGGGTGTCAGCTAGTCGAGTGGCTTGTGTTAGGATGAAATATAAAGGGACAAGTTGGTAAGTGTTCAGTAAATTCTAGGATTGTATCGCTTTTGGACCTAGGATAAATCCCTTGACACACATTATTTGGTTGGTGTATTTATATAAGGTATTCCCTCGGCTTACTTTAATATCCCCTATATTTATTGGTATGTGGAACTAATGATTATTTACTAGTTTTTAATTTCTTTAGTTTATTTTATTACATGGTGTCTTCTGATTGAACATCTATTTATGTTATATGAATGGGTTTTCCAAATAACTTTAGAAACATTTATAAGAAGGGATTTTTACTTGAAAAAAGAGTTATCTTGTAGGGAATAAATGGTTTTAAAGATTTTTTTTCTAATAAATTTTTTTCATTTAAAGGAACAATTTGTTTAAGGTGTTTATTAAAAAAAATCTCTCAACTTTGTTTCTTTAAAAATAAATGGGAAGTTTAATGAAATAGGAATTATTAATTATTTAAATTATTAAACCTATTATATAAAAACCTATTTTATTATTATATTTTAAACTACCATGAAAATTTATTTGAAATTAAAGGTCAGGAATGTGTTAAGGTAGGTGGTAACTTACTGAGCTTATTTATTTCCACTCCTATTATATTTCTATCATGGGATTTCCATTAAACTCTTGGATGCTCATGGATAATTTATTTTTTTGGATTGTTTTATCCCTTTGGATCATACATGGGTTAGTATTTGTTCTGTTATGTTTATTTTACCTTGTTGCATCATCTAAATTGGCCTTTACTACCTTCCTTTTATTTAATTAGTGGATCAATATATATGTGGATTATGGGTGATCTAAAGGGTTTGTTTCTATGGTGGGAGTGGGAGGTGAGTTGAGGGATTACCTTTTCTTTAAATTGTTTAAATTTTTTACACTTGCTTGCTTGTTTTTGGTTATTTGATATGGTGTGGACATATGACTTATGGACGGGTCATGTCTAATTATCTACTGAAAATCCCATTGTTCTTCAACTTGTATTTAATGGAGAAATCATTATCATTAGTTTTTTTATTCTTTAACACTTTTCTTCATCCCAGGGTGATCGGAGATACCCCTCGGGTCAATGGAAAGTTGGGTCACAAGCCAGTTTAGGTGGCACCCTGGACCAGTTCATTACAAATTGTATCAGTGATTAGGTTATTCAGTGGGATCCTAGGTTATTGAAAATACCTTATGTTATTTGTGGGTTACAAGGTAGAAAAGAGATTAGGATTATTTTAGGACTCAAGAATTTTATTATGGATTGGTGGTTGATCTCCACCAACCATGATGGAGCTTAAGTTTCATTGGGTTATTAAGGTTTTGATTTTTGAGTTAGATTTTGTTTTGGATTATTTTATGGATATTTTACCCCTATGTAGGATGTTTTATGATTATTATAAGACTTGGGGTAGAAATAAAAGGAGAAATAATGTTTCTTATGTATCTCACATGGTCTGGAAAACCATGTGGAGCCTATGAGAACATGGTTCTAGGATTTTCATAAAGGCCAACACACGGTTGGAACTTGGTCAACCAAACTAGGTAGACACACCATGCATGTCTCTACACTCCTTTGGACTTATTTTTCAACATATTTGGATCTTAAATGGGTTCTGAATATGTCCATCACTCATTTGATGGGAATACATGGGTTTTTTATTATATGTTGATGATATCAAACTGAGATGTGTTGGATGGTTTCATTATATTTTGTTTATATGGTTTTTGAAAAAGATAATTTTTTTATTAAATGTTTTAATTTTAAATAATTTTTTTTATTATGTTTGGGGTTTTGGAAAAACTGGAGGGTGTGGATTAATATTAGTATTAACTTAGTTTTTGAAAAATAAATAATCTAAAATCAAATGGATTTATAATAATAAAAATTTTAAAGTGATTATAAATTAGGATTTTTTGGAAACTTTTAAAAATAAATAAAATTATTTTAAGGATCATAATGTTTTCAAGGGTATGTTTAGGTAAAGTGGATTTTGAAAGTCTTATTGGAAACATGTGATTTTAAAATGAAAAGAGTGTTTTATTTTAAAATATAGTCTTTTAATTAGGTAAGGAGGATTTATTAGGGATTTTAAATGGGATGGAGTGTTTTAATGTAGATTTTAAGAGGGATGTTTCCTTGGGGAATGTCGGATTTTGTAAATAAATGGTTTGTAAAATTCAAGTCGGGTGAATTATGTTTTAAAAAATTATTTTGGTTCATGTGGTGTTGCATGCTTTGATTTGTGATACATTACCTGGTTAATTCCATACCATGTGTTAGTTACTATATACCTCCAAAAAGGACTTGGGTCAAGATATATTGGTTATCCATAGAAGTGGTCCTTGTGTTGTCTCTTCCAATTCTTGGAATTGGACCTTCCTCATCCTTAACTCTACCCAAACTCCAAGTGGAGTAGTGGATTCAGGACTCTCTTTATTTTTAGGACTTCTTAGACCAATTTCCTCCTCTCTCTCCAGTTATCTAGGTTCTAATGAAATGGTAAATTGGTTGAGGGTTTGGAGTATCCTCTTGGTGATTATGGACCCTATTAGTAATCGAATGGTGAAGTATTTTGGGTATTTCCTTTGAGACTTTAATGGTGGACTTGGGTGGTAGATCATTTGGGGGAAATTTTTTTGGTGTTTATCATGGATTTATTTGTCATTACCTCATGGATGGTGTTGGATTTTTATTTCATTCATTTAACATCCCAACCTGGATGACCACTAAACTGGTAGCCGGATCGATCGCCACATGGCCTCAAGCACACCTCCCCATACACCAAAGGATTTCAACTAGTAGTGAGAGTCTAAGGAGGTGATAATTAAGAGATTATACCCTTGTAATCAGAGTAACATAATGGTATATTAGAAAATAGATAATAGAAAATAATTTAAAAAGAAATAAATGAAATATAAATAATTGGAATAACAGCATCAACTGAATATAAAATGGCCAAAACCAATGAACAACCATGCATGCATGTTCAGATGATGATACATAATTAAAAATGTATATATATAGTAGGAAACATGATACAAGGTAGTGCATGAATAAAGTAAAGAAATAAAATCTTTGGGGGTGAACTCCATAAGCATCTTGAGATCCAGAAAATTCTTGTGCTCCCAACTCCTAGGTACAAGCATGACAGTGAAATCAATAATCAATGGTCCTGTGAACATGAGATCTGCTCAGGTACACCAGTGCAATGGTGGCTTGAGTAGGGTGTGAGATAAAATCCTAGTAGGCTACCACCCATGGTGTCTATCTCTAAATCCAATCTTTTAATATAAATTAAATTAGTGTGTAGATATAATTAAATAATCAACAATATTGAAATAAATAAATATTAGCCTACTCAAGTTCCTAAAGGAAACCTAGAAGCTCTACTTTCTTTGGCTCATGGAGAGAATGATAGTCTAGTTAGTAACTATATATATAGTAAATATATATATATATAGTATAGTTATATATTGCATCCACATATATGGACCAAGTATTTTCATAAGTAAGTGTTCATGTTCCTGGAATAATAGGTGTTGGATATTCTAAGGCATAACTCTATCATCCATAACCAGTTTAAACGAGCCTATAAGCTCAAGAAAAAGGGTACATGCCCTACATCTCATAATGGGTGGGAGATTTCATGATCGTCACTCGAGATGGTGAGTGTGCCATCATTTCAACACTCAAGAAGATTGAGTGTGTCATCATTCCAAGACTCAAGCAAGGGATTTGGTGCATTATGCCCACCGTCCAAATAGTGTCAATGGTGTGAGATTTCATTATCAACACCTGATGTAATGGAGCGTGATACTATCATGCTCAACAAAACCCTTACCATCATTCCACATCCTATATAATAGGCATAATCATATTTATAATAATAAAATCCATGAGTAATTACCTCTCATGCTTTATTATTAATAATCCCAATTATAACCAAGGGAATCATAATTATATTAAAACATGTACTAAAGAATGCATGATCGGTGTGGCCTTTCCACTCTTTATAATTCATTTCAATTTAAACATTCAATTCATTTAGTCAAGCAAGCCATCATGAAGCAATCCATACAAAATAATCAATCCAAGCACTTAGGAAGTACTTTGGTTCAATAAAAAATTATATAGAAGGAGGTAAACTCCATTAAGTATTTTCAAAAGAGGCCATGTACTAAGAATTCCATATATCTATCAATATAAAAAGGCATAGGAAATCAATAAATCCATATATCTAAGAAATATTTAACTCACTAATTACCACTTTATAATTTAGAAGATGGTGCACCTCATCTAAGGGGTTTTATTATAAAAATTGACATTGTTTATCAAACAATTCATTTAACACAACCAAGTATCACATTAAAAAGGAATAAATCAATTTATCAAAAGAAGCATTTTATAAAGCTAAAAAATATATAAAATCAATTAAAAGGTTCAACTTGGCACTTAGGAGGTGCCATCATCAATTGGGAAATTAACAACGAGGGGAAATTCCATTTGTAAGGAAATACAAACACTTAAGAGGTGCTTGGGTTCATTAAAAATTTATGTAAAAGTGGTAAAATTCAATTACAACCCAAGACAAATGCTTAGGAGGAATTACATACATTTAATTATTTATTTATGATGAGTAAATTCAAGCTGGAATATCTAGGGGTTGTTTGTATTCGTGGTTTTCATCCTCTATTTACATAACAATCATAAATGGAAGTATATCAAGGTGTGTGTACCAATTTAAAATAAATAAATCTATTTTAAGGAAATGCACAGTAAAGGTGGGAACACATCACAACAACGAAATTTATAATTCAATGGAAACTTTTTAAAAAAAGCTATTAACTACCTACCTCATGCTTAGGATGCTCTACTCATCCAATATCATGGTTTGATTCAGTCTAGTTTGGAAGAAATCAAAGAAACATACATCCACTTTGAAAATAGGGAAAATGATATTGCACCACGATAACTTATTCAGGAGTAAAATAAATATAAAAATGGTCAAGTAGAATGTAGAGCTTACTGAGAGGAATCTATAGATATTGATGGTGCTCGATTCCAACAATGGATGAGGGAGATATCATCAAGCCTATTTGAGGGAGGAGGAACCCATGTAGAAAAGGAGGAGCCTCACGTAGCTGGAGGAGAAGAAGGAAAGAAGAAAATAGGTTTTAAGATTTAATTAAGGGGAAAAGGTTAATTTTACCCTCAAATCTGGGTCACACGATTTGGTCACACGGTTGGCCAAACCATACACCAACTGTGAGGATCCCACTGCTTAGGAACACTACCTCGCACGGTTATCCTGCATGGTTTTCCCTAACCATACACTAACTATGTGATGAACAGTGAACACACACTACTTAAGCGGAACTAAGCATGGGGACTAGGTGCATAGTTTGGTAAACTGTGTGTAGACCACGTGGATCACTTCTTCTCACATGTAGTAAGCACATGGTTTGCACTGGTGGGCTGCATGGTTTCAGACAAACCATGCACCCTTACCAGTCCACCCCAAACTTGATATTTTGGAGCTTGATGCTCCCAAAAATCAATGAACCGCCCAAGAAACCTCTCAGGCCTTTAATCATGTCTAAAAAACACATTCAAGTGTTCTAACACTTGGAATTACATTCTGAATATTGGTTTAAAGAATGTCCCATCCACCAAATGCCAAAATTCAAATTCCCTTGTAATTATACCTTGGATCAAAACATAGGTCATTACAACCTCCCCAACATAGAACTTCTCATCTCCAAGAATCCTTGGGGGAATTGTGGAAACAACACTCGAACTAAAAGGGTTGTGAAGACTTGTTTAAATGGTCATGTTAAATTCTCAATACCCAACGCACCTGCAAGCATTATTGTAGCATACAACACTTAAGTCATGAAGACTCGAGCCGACACTCACTGCCACAAAACTGGGTTTCCGTATCACCACTGTTAAAGGGGACCCCTTTATCAGCGCTTTTTTTAGTAGCGCTGATAAAGGGGGGCTTTATCAGAACTTTTTTCGAGCGCTGATAAAGTTTATATTTCAAAAAAATCATGAAAAATAATATATTTTTATATAATTATATTTATATTGATATAAATACAATATATATTTTCAAAATATGTTTTAGATAAGTATAAATAGAATATTACATTTAATATATAAGAAATTTAGTGAAAATGAATTTAAAAAATTTTAAAAAATATTATTGATTAATAATTTGACAATTATCATCAATTAATAATCATTTAATAACAATTTAAAGACACACAAAATTAAAAAAATTAATAAAAGATCTAAAATAAGTTGAAAATGGAACTCAAACTTCAAACGGTCATAATTTTTTATCCGGTGTCCATTTGAGATCTACCGCATATCAAATCAAATCCTGTGATGAGATCTATGCGCTAGTGACCCAAGGGAACTTTTTTTCACACTTTTTGAGGCCCAAAAAGGCCCATAAGGCCTCCAAAACTGAGTTTTTAGTCGAGATACCCCGATTTGTTAACATTTAAATAGGTATAACTTCTGATCCAAATGTCCACTAGGCCTGTACCACATATCATATCGAATATTGTTTCATTTTATTTGATTTTACTGGTTGTGGAGTTGAAACGGACTTCTGGATTAGAATTTATGGTCATTTTAACCTTCTATGGCTTTTAAAATACACATATATATGTATTTATTCGTAAATGTTTGTGTGTGTGTGTGTCTGTGTGTGTGTCTGTGTGTGTGTGTGTTGTATATATGTATGTATGTATTTATTTATTTATTTATAAACACACATAAAAAAACATATTTTATAAATGTATTTAAAACTAATCTTATAAATATATATTAATATACAAATAAATATACGGATAAAAAATTATAACTAAATAAATATATATATATATATATATATTAATATACAGATAAATATATATATACTAATATATGAATAAATATATATGTATTAATATTACTAAATATATTTATATTAGTATGAATCTATATTAATATACGAATAAATATAACTATATATATATAAATATAAATATATATTAATATATGAATAAATATATATATATATAAATATTAATATATGAATAAATATATATGTATTAATATAACAAAATATATTTATATTAATATGAATCTATATTAATATACGAATAAATATAACTATATATATATAAATAGATATATCATTAAATAGAGAAAAAACTAAATAGATTAGTGGTAAAGGTGCAGGCGCTCAAGGGGGGAGATCTTGGGTTCAAGTTCGGGTGGAAGCAGGGGCATGCAGGCAAGTGTGGGATGCGTGGGCAAGTGCAGCGCATGGGAGAGTGGGAGGGGATCCACCTAGCGCTAATAAAAAGGGGTCAAGCACTATTAAAAGCTCCTCGAGCATTATATTTTCTTTTTATTTTTTTTTATTTTATTTTTTTTTGATTTTTATCAGCGCTAAAAAAACGCTGATAAAAGGGGTCTTTTATCAGCGCTGATAAAGGACCATTTTATCAGTGATTTTTTTTAGCACTGATAAAAGGGGCCTTTATCAACGCTTTTCTGAGTGGTGATAAAAGGGACCCCCCCCCCCCTCCATCTTCGCCTCAATTAATAGTGCTTTTCTAATGCTGTTAATTCCCTTTTCTAGCATTGATAAATGCCATATTTACAGTAGTGAATAATTTTCCTACTGAACCACTGAACAATAATTACCCAAGACTGTTTAGCTAAAGACACAATCATGTAATCATATCTTTAAACATCTGGTCGATGATGCTTCCCACTAAAGGTTTTTACATAGACAAGGTATAATTCCATGACATGGTACCTCCACCATCATAATTTCCTACAAAGCACACCCTAATCATTCTAACAATTCTCCTAGTGTGATTTTTAACTGGGCTAACCCGATTGATTCTGAAGTCATATCAGGAGGATCATCATAAAGAAATGGTCAAATCCTGATAAACCTAACAGAAACTGGTCATGTGAGATTTCCTCAGTAGACACCGCTGATCATCACACCAAACCCACCTTAACTCGATGATGTAATTAAAATGGTTCCTTTTGATCGTATAAATTTAACAACAAGGATAACAAGTTGATACACTCCATCTAGCTTATCTCGAAAATACCCGACTTAGATGACCGATGTAATAAAAACTGAACTACAACACCTTTTTCCAAGGCATCGCACGTTTACCATGAGAGCATTCACTGAATCTCATGCCTGACTTCCAGTGAAATTTATAGATCAAACCATCACTTGAACATTTAAACTACCATGACTTATCATGAACAAGAGTGCAACCTAGATCCATCCCACTAGAATCGTCACCCTTTAAACATCACATCTGAGCCCAACAAAAAGTCTGGTATAACCTCATATTTGTTAAACTGGAGTCTAAGGAACCAAATCAATGTAGAACATACTCCATGTTTACAAGTGATATGTTGGTACCACACCAATTTTTCCATGTTATATCATTGACTAAGATCAGAGAGGTGTCCTCCTAGTGGTCAAGTAAAAGGAAAAGGGCTAGTTTCCAAGAATCCATCCAAGGAATTCCTACATGGAAACCCAAACATCACTCGGGACTAACAATTCCTATCAAAACAACCAAATTGAAAAAGTGTTCACTCCCATGGGTTTTACTTATCAGGCCAAATGACATTTAAAAATAATTTAGCATGGTGTATAACTGACACTCTCTCAGTGTTCCCAGACAATATCAAGATAGGGTACTTGCTCACCACCAAAATAGGAGCACACTAAGAGGATACTGAAGATTACCAAAAAGATTCGAGGCACTTCTATCACCACTATATTAAGTTATCAATATGGTTTAGGACCAACCACACACCAATTAATGGAAAAAGAACATCTGAGCCACTACTGGTCGACTTCTCTTGAATGAAGATCGACTCCACTTTCCAATACATTGTCATTAACCAATAATAATGCCTTTACCATATGAGGCATCCATGAACAATGGTTTTCCTCAAGGGTTGAATACGCATAAAACCACATCAACATCATGTTGTCGAGCAAGCACTGGTATGATTCAAAAATTTCAAGCTTCAAGGGCATTCAAGAAAGACCAAGCATTTCTAATAGTCCTCCTTGCTTGTGTTCCTTCTGCCTAGAAGGACATGTATTCACCAGAACTTACATGATGCTTCCCACATTAGGAGTGTCCTAGTCATTGAAAGGAGTTATAGACTATACTCTCATAAGTTCACTAGATAAGATTCACCTTAAATGCATGCATAACACTTATTTGAGTCACGATCAAAAATTTCACAACATTTGGCATGAAAACCAAAACCAACATAACCAAATTGTCAAAACACTTGATCCTATTAGAACTATTCCCAAGAATTGGGATGAATCTAATTCCTTTAACACCCAGGTGACTCTACTCCAGAGTTGACTCAAGAGCGTACTCAATAGTTCATGGATAAAAAATTCCACAGAACTCAACCGGTTCATTATATAATTTAGCAACTCAATGGGTATCGTGTATATGAATTCACACTACCCCATGGTTTTATAAGTAAGACAACACATCCTAGATATTATCCATAGGTTGTTCACCTTATGCATCCAAGAATCAGTTGGTCCATACAAGAGATTTAACCTAGATTGATATTGCTCCCTACGACCACTAACCTGGATGACACCATACCAAGTCATCCATCATTGAGAGAGAAGAAAGGGGGTCACACAACCTACTAAACATCCAACCATGCCCTAGGAATGTCTAACCTACTGAAACTAATAATTACTTGATGCTCACTCCCATAACAAGGGTCAAGGATACCATGACCAACCATCCAAATAAGGGCTTCATTTAGAAACTAAGAGTCCTACTAGGGACAACAACACTCGAACAGTACCATACGGCATAAATTTCACAACATTTAACAAGGAATTTAAGCTCTAATGGTTCTAGCTATCTCAGGCTAGCCCCTCACGAAAGTATAAGCATCAACCCTGTCACCAGGTCACGCCAAATAGATTCCACTAGGCACTACACCTATCATTTAAGTCCACTCTAGAAAGGAGGAAGGGCTATGGAAAATTATCATGTTTCCATTATAAGGAAACTCAAAGAGGAATTTAAAACACCCTTATACAAGGGTTTAAACTAATAATATCACCTAAGGTTCCATTTTCAAGTCATTAAATTGATTCAAAATCAATATTTAAACATTTAAAAGATTTAAAACAGAACATAAAGTATCAATTTTAAAACAAAATCACTTGGTAACTGATGAGGCAACCTGCAAGGGTCCTGTTAATCTAATTTGGGTTCATCATAATGTAACCCAATAGTAGTCGTTTAATTACCAAAGTTTTAAAACACCTGTAGTGAGTTATCTCATAAAAAATATGCCCCAACTAACCTACTTGGGCCTAGTTGTGCATTTAGGAATGTAATTATATGGATCTTAATGCTCGTGTGATAGAGTCACGAGCCTTTATAGAGGCAACCAATTCATTTCTGATCAAAATTAAATAGATTTTACATTTATAACCATTTAAAAATATATCATGATCATATATAATGGTTCAATTATATGGTTTTCCATCTCATAATCTATAAAGCACCCACACACTTTATAGACTACATACTAGATCCCATCTAATCGAAACCAATTCACTTTAAAATTTGAAATTTAGTAACTTTTTCATTTTAACAATGATCTCTTGATGTATATACAAACATAAAAGATGGTTCAAATACACAAGTTACCTTTTCCCAATTATAAGGTGCCCATACACCTTACAACTAAAAACTAATTTCCAATTAATAACAACCAATAAATTCATCACATGAAACCAATTACATATCAACAAAAACTAAGAATGTTATCACATTCAATAAACACATATAAATATGCTAATAAGCATAGAAGGATGATACATAAACAAGAAATGCTAAATAATTAGGCAGCATGGAATATAATCACCTAATCATGGTAGTAAATTAACATGATAAATAAATCACCCAATCATGTTATATAAAAATTAATGCTAAATAAATACCTTTCAGATGAAAAACTAAGCATGGTATATAACATCTAGGCTAATAAACACACAAGGAACATCATCACAATCAGTAGGCAGCCTACAAATGCAACTGCATGGCATGACATATGCATGACATGTGAATTTTTATGTGCCTATAATGATGTATGTAATTTTATTTCCTTACCATACTAGGACGAGGAAAAATACCATAAATTACATAAATCGATAATTAGTAGAAATTACACCATTCACTCAATGTGAAATAATAATCAACTGTAATAGAAAACAACACGAACAATAATCCCAAATATTTCCACTTTGAATTTTCCCATTGGGTGAGGTGATAACTCCCAAACATGGCTATTTACCAAGCATTGACACATTCCTAGTATCCTGTCTACCATCCCCAAATAGTAATATAAAGGAAAAAATAAAACACCACTGATACCACTTTATAACGTCCTGACTCAGCAGACCACTAAACTGGTAACCGGGCTAGTTTCCATATGACCTCAAGAGTGCCTCCCCATACTCTAGAGGCTACTAACTAGGAGCGATGATATAAGGAGGGGATAGTGGGGAGACTATACCCTCTTGATTAGATTATCATAGAGTTATATCAGAAAATAGATAACAGATGATAATAGAAGCAGTAATAAATGAAAGACAGAGTAGTAGATGAATAGTATCGACTGAATATAAAATTCCCAATGCCAGTGAACAACCCTGAATGCATTTCCAGATGATTATGCATAAATAAAACTATATACATACAACAGGAAACATGATATAAGGCAGTAAATGAATAAGAAAAGAAAGAAAATCCCTAAGGGCGAACTCCATGATCATCCTGAGCTTCATCTTGGTCATGTTCTCCCAACTCCTAGGTATAAGCATGATAGTGTAATCAATAATCCATGGTCTTACAAATATGATATCTTCTTGGGTAGCCCAATGCAATGGATACCTGAGCAAGGCGTGAGATAAAATCTCATTAGGCAACCACCCACAATGTCTACAACTAAATTCAATCCATGAATATAAAGTAAAGCAGTGTGAAAATATAATTAAATAATCAAAAATGTTAAAATAAATAAATACCAACTTGGTCAGGTTCCTAAAGGACACTTGGAGGCTCTACCTGCTTCGTCTCATGGCCAGAATGATAGTCTAATCAGTAACTATATATATAGTAATAATATATATATATATAGTATGGTATAGTAATATATTTTATCCACCTATATGGACCAAGTACATGCAAATGTAAGTGTCGATATACCTGGAATACTAGGTGTTGGCTAGACCGAGGCATAACTCTATCATCCATAACCATTTTAAATAAGCATATAAGCTTAATAAAAAGGGTACATGCCCTATATCTCATAATAAGTGGGAGACTTCATGCTCATCACTTGAGATGGTGAATGTTCCATCATGTCAACACTCAAGAAGAGTGAGTGTTTCATCATGAAAACACTCAATATAGATATATGGTGCATCATTCCCACCATCCAAATAGTTTCAATGGTGTGAGATGTCATGCTCCACACCCAATTTAAGGTAGCATGATACCTTCATGCTCAAAAAAACCCTTACCATCATTCCACAACCTATATAATAGGAATAATCATATTTATAATAATAAAATTCATGAGGAATTTCCTCTCATGCTTTATTCTTAACACACCCAATTATAACCAATGGCATCACAACTATATTAAAATGTGTACTAAAGCATTCATGATTGGTGTTTCCTTTCCACTCTTTATAATTCATTTCAATTTAAACATTCAATTCATTTAGTCAAGTAAACCATAATGAATCAAGCCATACAATATAATCAATCCAAGCACTTAGGATGTGCTTTGGTTCAATAAACATTTATATAAAAGGAGGGAAACCCCATTCATTATTATCAAAAGATTCCATGTACTAAGCATACCATATATCTATCAAAATAAAAAGGCATAGTAAATAACCAAATCCATATATCCAAGAAAGATTTAAATCACTAATTACCACTTTATAATTTAGAAGACAATGCACCTCATCTGATGGGTTTTATTATAAAAACATGACATTTTTTATCAAATAATTCATTTAACACAACCAAATATCACATTAAAAAGGTACAAATCAATTTATCAAAAGAAGAATTTTAGAAAGCTACAAATCATAAAAAATAAATTACAAGGTTCAACTTGGAACTTGAGAGGTGCCACCGTCAATTGGGAAATTACCAATGAGGGAAAATTCTATTTATAAGGAAAGAAAAACACTTAGGAGGTTTTTTTGTTCATTAAAAATTTATATAAAAGTGGTAAAATTAAATTACAACCCAATCCCAATGCTTAGGAGGCATTACAAGCATTTAATTAATTATTTATGAAGAGTTAATTCAAGCCGGAACACCCAAGGGGTGTTTGTGTTTGAGGTTTACATCCTCTATTTATATAAAAATCTTCAAAAAAGGTATATCAAGGTGTGTGTACCAATTTAAAATGAAGAAATCCATTTTAAGGTGACACGCAACAAAGTTCAGCGTGTAGCACAATGGTGCCATTTATAATTCAACACAAACTTTTGGAAAATATATTGACCACCTACCTCATGCTTAGGACACTCTAATCATCTAATATCAATGTTTGATTTAGTCTAATTTAGAAGAAATCAAACAAATAGACATCCTCCCTAAAATTATGGAAAATGAGCTCGTACCATGATAACATGGTTGAGAAAAAATTAAACAGAGAAAGGATCAAGAGGAATGTTGAACTTAATGAAAGTAATCCATAGAGGCCAACGACACTCGATTCTAACAACAAACGAGGGAGATATCATCAAGATTAGCTGAGGGAGGAGGAGAAACCCATGGAGAAAATGAGGAGCCTCACACGGATGGAGAAGAAGGAAAGAATAAAATAGTTTTTAATATTTATTTAAGGTAAAAAGGGAAATTTCACCCTCAAAACTAAGTCACACGGTTTGGACACATGGTTGGCCAAACTGTGCACCAACTATGTGGATCCCACTGCTTAGGAACCCTACCTTGCACGGTTGTCCCACATGATTTTCCCTAACTGTGCGCCAACTGTATGATGAATAGTTCATAAACACTGCCTAAGTGGCACTAAGCATGTGGACTAGGCACACAATTTGGGAAATCATGCATAGCCCATGCATATCACTTTTTTCTCACCTGCAGCAGGAACACGGTTTACACTAGTGGGCCACATGGTTTCAAACAAACCATGCGCCCTCACTGGTCCACCCCAAACATGAGATTTCAGGGATCGGTGCTCCTAAAACTCAAAAAAACACCCAAGAAACCTCTTGGGGCTTTAACCAAGTCTAAAAACAACACATTAAAGTGTTTTAAAACTTTTAATTGCATTCTGAATATCGGTTCAAATAACGGACCATCCAAAAAATGCCAAAATTCAAATTCCCTTGGAAATCTACCTTGGCTCAAAACATAGGTCATTACAATGCATGCCTTTTCATTGGGTTTTACTTCTCTTGAGGTTTCAAATTTCTTTCCTTTGATGTTTGATTGAGATGATGATGGATTGGTGGATGGGTTAAGACTAAGTAACCTTAGGTTAATGCTTGGATAACTAGGATGAGGGTTGCCTTCAGGTCATTGGGTACTTAATGGTGTCAGTTCTCTTTTGATGGTTTACCATGAGACGATGTTCTATATTTATTGAGTATGATGACCCAGGTCTACAGCCCATGTTGATTCTTATCGAGGCATGTTTGTGGATTTTTCTTTATAACCTTGTGGTTGGATGGGGTCATTGAGTTTAGTGGTGGTTTTTATCATGTGTATATTGAGTTATCCATTGGATTATGTTTTCTTTGGGAGTTAGATCTTATTCCTTGGTGATTGTTTGTGAGTGGTGTAATTGGATAATTCATAGAGAGTTCTTGGAGATATTCTCTCATGGTCGATGTTTTGGTTTCATGGTGTGTTCTCTTCTTATCATGCTATTTAGAGAATTTTTAAATGGTGGGGAGACCTATGATGGGTCTCCACCACTCTTAGTATTTACCTTGTGTAATTAGGATATGTTTTTTTGGGGGCATCCCATGGTTTTAGGATCAATATGGTTGGGTTTTGAAAGGTTGTTTTGTTTAGTTTTTTTTCTTTGGGATCTTCTTTAGTTTATATTTTTTTCTATTAAAACACCTCATTCCATGGGGTGTTACTGAGTTTCATATTTCTATACTTCCTCTTTCACTAAGTATTTTCAAGGAGTGAAAAGTTTCATGGTGGGGAGATTGTAACATATCGTGTCACTGTAACTAAGATTATGTTAATATTTTTAATTAATTTTTGGGTGATTTAAATTGTATAAGTTTTGGGATGAAATTTTGGAATTTATAAAACTTTTTAAGTGTCGTATAGTTTTTGCATGGTTAGTAGTAATAGGGGTGTCCATGGGTCAGGTCAGGTCGGGTTTGGGGATTTTTTGGACCCAACCCAACCATAATAGGTCGGGTCGGGTCAGGTTGAAGGTGGTTTTTATTTGAGACCCGAACCGACCCAACCCATCTCACATCAGGTTGGGTTGGGTCAGGTCAATGGGTTAAGGGAAAAAATGCTTAGTGCTTCTCTCATTTTAATAACCCATGTGTTGCACAACCATGTATCCTGCCCCCACTTTGACACTTCACCTTCATCACCACACTAAGAGGAAACCTCATCCCGGTGAAAAATCAACCCAAAAAATCAGATCCCAACTTCAAATATCTCAAACATTTGATTGAAGATCCCTAAGGTGTTGCTCAGCCTCCAATAGAACAACGATTTAAAAGAAAAATTGAAGCCCCCAAACTCACAAATAGCAACTATAGAAAATATGATCACCTAGAAGATCAGACATCCAACATCCATCCTGCTTCGACTGCAACACCAGCCATGAATCCAAAATCTCGAACCAGATAACTGTAGTATGATAGTAATAGCTTCACTCAAAATAATAATTACTTTGAGAAATATATTTCAATAGTAGCACTGACATGGCGGTCCATCACGAACTACTCATATACGTTGTTCAAATTCCTTAACTGTAGCAGACGAACAGTGCGGACCACCACCAATCTTTGACTGAAACAGCAATGAAAGAATCCCAATACCTAGATCATCAGCTCCCACGTGATCGAATATATTCAAACAAGATTCAATCTCGGTCTCCAGTGATAGATGAAGCCAAAAACAAGGGGTAACTTTGAAGGTTAGGGTTCGTTGATAGAACTTGGAGATAGAGGCAGAGTCAAAAGTGAAAGGGGGTAGTCTGACAAATTTGGGGCTGTGGAGGGGCCAGTCTCCGGCAGATCTGGAGTCGTGATGTTCATCAGTCATGGTGGAGATGGACTGATAGAGGTGAGATGATGGGTTACAATCTAGGTGAGGTAGTGCACGCGTGAGAGGGGAAGGAGTAATCTACTGGGTTCGTATGGAAGGGGGATTAAATGATAATGATGATGATGGGTTTTTAGGAAAAATAGTGCCTAAACAAGAGGGGAAAGATCTATCAGTTTGTTGGGTTGGGTCGGGTTATTTTTTTCCCGACCCAACCCGACCTTGGGTCGACCCGACACAACCTGGCCCATGCATCTAGAATTTTGAACTCGATCCAACCTGACCAGACCTGGTCAGGTCGGGTCAGGTTGGTTGGGTTGGGTTGGGTTTAGACACCCCTAAGTAGTAATCGTGTGGTTACCATACAATAGACTCTATAACTTAACAATACCATTTAGCATGGTTGACACGTGGATAGTGAGCCATACAGGGTCCTAGGGGAAACTGTGTGGGGTGTTTTTGGTGTCCAATGTGGGATGCATGGTTTAGTAAACTATGTAGGTTAAATGTGTGATTTTCCTAGGAATTTATTTTCTATAAAAAAAATTATGCCCCTCCTAATTTTTAAAACCCCTAAACTAAAAATAAATCCCTCACCCACCTCATCTCTTGTATTCAACACATGGACAAGGGAGGGCCTGTTACACCCTGAGTTTTATGATTTATTTTTTTCAAATAAATTAAGTTTATTTGATGTCTTGAGTTACACACAACACCAAGTTAATCATGGGATACATGCAATACCGGGCCATCTTGTGTTATACATGACATGAAGTTTTAACAAAACCATTATATATTGTTAATATAGTTATTTAAACATATTCATTATAACCTATCCATTAAACTTAGTGATATGAATAGTAATAATGACTTTTAAAATATTAATTATAATGGTTTTATATAAAGGAAAAATATTGATAAAAAAGTACTTAATTTTTGCTAAAGTATTTATATGTTTCAAAAATACTATTTTTTTCAAAAAATGATTTTTATTTCTTTTTGCTAACAATAATAAAATTAATTTTTCACACTTTTAGAAAATTAATTTGATAAAATAAACTTAATTTTTGAAATCATCGTATCAAAATTAGATTAGGGTTAATTTGGAGTTATATACAGTAATTTTTACCTTAAAGACATGGAGGCATTATCTTTATGGAGAAAAGTGTGATATATATACCGATCATAAAATTTTAAAGTATATATTCATATAGAAGGGGTTGAATATGTACCAAAGAATATGGTTATAGATGATTTAATATTATGACTACTCAATAAATTACCATTATGGGAAAGTGAACAAGGTATTCCATGCTTTGAGTCAAAAGCATCATTCTAGATTATCCATGATTAGGATTATAAAAGATCCAATATTTCTAGATTTTCAAAGGATGGATATGGAAATCCTGAAGGAAGGGGGAAAAATTTATCTTACTCAATTGAATGTTCAACCATCTATCAAAGTAAAGATTAAAAAGGCATATAAGGAAGATGTATAATTATAAAAGAATGTTAGAAATGTTCATGAGTTTAACCTTAATCATGATGGAATGATAAGGTTTAGAAACTATGTATGAATTCCATCTATACTAGATTTGAAGGATTTATTAGAAGAATATCATAGTTCTTCATTCTCTATTCATTCGGGAAGTATGAAGATGTATACATATTTGAAAGATTATTTCTGGTGGGATGGAATGAAGAGAGATATCATAGAGTGAGTATCTCAGTGCTTGGTATGTTAGAAAGTTAAGGATGAAAGACAAAATTATAATGGGATGTTATATCCATTACCAATACCAGAATAGAAATGGGAAAAATCGCCATGGATTTTTTTGTTAGAATCCTTAAAACATCTAAAGGGGGTGATGTTATATGGGTTTTAGTTTATCTCCTTACTAAGTTAACACACTTCATCAATATCAGAGAAGACTTATCTCTAGAGTAGTATTCGAGGATATACATTAAGGAAGTGTTAAGGTCCCATGGAGTACCAAATTCCATTATGTCTGATTGGGATACGAGGTTTCCCTCAAAGTTTTGTAAAAGTCTTCACCAAGATTATGATACAAAGTTGAGTTTTAGTACTGTGTATCATCCTCGAATAGTTGGTCATTCTGAGAGAACAAATCAAAAACTAGAGGATATGTTGAGATATTGTTATTTATATTTCAAAGGTGGTTGGGTTAAACACTTTCCTCTAGTTGAGAGTTCTTACAACAATAGGTTTCACTAAATCATTCATATGGATCCTTATGAAGCCCTCTATGGAAAGAAATGTACAGCCCTAATGTGCTAGAATGAAGTTGGAGAAAAAAATATATTGGAACCTAAGATAGCTGAAGAAATGGTAGGGAAGGTTAAATTCATTCAATAAACATCAAGGTAGCTCAGAGTTGATAGAAAAGTTGTGCTGATAATCATCAACATGATATAGAATTTGAAGTTGGTGACAAAGTGTTTCTAAGAATTTCTCTATGGAAGAAGGTTATGATATTTAGGAAGAAAGGGAAACTGAGCCTCTGGTATATTGGTCCCTTTGAAATTCTTGATCATATCAGTAGGGGTATCCAAACCCAACCCAACCCAACTGATCTGGCCTGACCCGACCAGGTGGGGTCAAGTTTAAAAAACTACATGCATGGGTCGGGTTACTTTGGGTTAACCTGTGGTCAGGTTGGCTCAGGTCACAGGTTGGAAAAAAATTATCCAACCCGACCCAACCAACCCAATGACCCCCTACATTGATCATCCCTCTTGCGCTTCCTCCACCCATCTCATCAAACTTTTCTTACCTCCTCTCCCTCCCAACCCAAGGCCCTCACCCTCACCATGTTGTTTCTCATATTCCTCCTACACTACCTACATATCACCTACATATACCCCTTACACCACTGCCACCGCCTCTGTCTCAATTGTGATTTCAACCCCAGATCCTCCAAAGACTATTGAAATCTCAGTAGAATACTAGAGGAGACACCTACACTTTCCATAGGGAGAGGATTCCTAGTACCCTCCATTAAAGAACCCATGCACCAGGCTACCACACTCCTTCAAACTAGGACTAAATATTGTAGTTTAAGCTTTTAAATCCCCCCCCCCTTAAGCTCCATGAATCTAACTATTGAATAAATTTCCTAACTCAAATAAATATTTCATGCCACCATACCACCACCAGAGGAGAAGAAGAGACATGAGACTACCGCCTCGATGAATCTTCTTCGAAGTTGGTCATCTGTAGAAGAATATTCACCGCTTTCATGCCTTCTAGGGATGAACAAGACTAAAAAATGTCTGATATATTCTAACTAATGAATATTCCTTGCAAGATCCTCAAAAAGTGAAACAAATGACCTTGGTCAACTAAACCAACCATTGTTGAGCATTTGACTAAGAATCACTCGCGTGTGGATGGATCCCACTGGATGCACATTAACCCTTGAGTTATGTTCAAATAGTCATCACCGCAATGAAGATATTACATCGCCATGAAGCCCTATAATGCTAAACTATGTGGGTAATGACATGTTGAATCTTGATGGAGACAAAGAAGTTGTCCCATTGCTCAAACCCTGTATTAAAAACCCATATGAGTCACATTTAATAGAAATTTATTCATCAACCTACTGAACTTCTCCATCAACATCCTCAAAGACTAGGCAAGTTGATCACATTGCCACTGATCGTCGCTCTTTTTGGGTTTGATTCATTGATGGGCTAGAGGTGTTCCCTGGTGTGGTGAGGATGATGAACCAGAGTGGGGGAGATGTCATGCAAGATATCTAGGGAGTGACAGATTTTTTTTCCAATAACCCAATTGACCCAACCCAACCCAACCATATTTGAGATGGGTTGGTTTGGGTCAAGTTTTAACTAAAAACCATTCTCAACCCGGCCTATTTCAATTGTGTATGGTCCAAAAAATCTTCCAACCTGACCCGACTCATGGACACCCCTACTCCATCCTGGACCAAGACCCTCGACCTCACCTTTCTGCCACCCATCTTCCTCCTACACTACCTCCACCGCACCTACATTTACCCCCTCAACCTCTTCCACTACCTCCATCTCTACCGCAATTTCATCCTCAGATCCACCAAAGACTATTGATTTCTTAGTAAAAGACTAGAGGAGACACCAAAACTTGTCGAAGGGAGAGGATACCTTGTACCCTCCATTGAAGAGCCTATGTACCAGGTCACCACACTCCTTTGAACTAGGACCAAATATTTTAGTTGAAGTTTGCACTGCACCCCCCCCCCCCCCAAAGCTCTGTGAAGCTCATTGTTGAAGAAATTTCCTACCTAAGATAAAGATTTCATGCCATTAGTACCATCGCTGGAGGAGAAGATGAGGCCCAAGATTATCACCCTGATGAATCTCCATTGAAGATGATTGTTTTTAGAAGAAGTTTCATTACTTCCATGCCTATTGGGGATGTAGAAGGTCGAAAAACGTCCGAGATTTTCCAAATGATGAAGATTCCTTTCAAGATCTACAGAAAGTGAAAGAGATGACCCCGATCAACTGAACTAGTCATTTTTGAGCATTTGACTGAGAATTTATTACCTATGGATGGATCCTTCTAGGTGCACACTGACCCCTTATAATTTTTTTTAATAATCACCACCACAAATGAAGATGTTGTATCACCACAAATCCTTATAATGTTGAACTATACAGGTGATGGCGTGTTGAAGCTTGACAGAGAGAAAGAAGTCACCCCACCACTCAAAACCTGTATTGAAAAACCACCTAAAACATATCTAATAGTCCTTTACTCATCACCTTACTAGCCTTTTCCTTCAACATTCTCGACAACTAGGCAATTCGATCATGCCACCACCGACTGTTGTGCTTTTTGGGGTCAATTCATTGATGGGTTGGGGGTGTTCCTTGGTGTGGTAAGGATGATGAACCGGGGTGGGGGTGTGTCACATGGTATATCTAGGAAGTGGTTGATTTTTTCCAATAACCCAATCGACCCAACCCAACCCTATCTAATACAGGTTGGGTCAGGTCGGGTTCTAACTAAAAACCATGCCCAACCCAACCTCTTTCAATTGGGTCAGGTCCAAAAAATCCTCCAACCCAACCCATAGACACCCCTACATATCAAGATGGTAGCCTATCATCTAGCACTTCCACCAAACCTCTCTCAAGTCCATGATGTGTTCCATGTATCTCACTTGATAAAGTACATACCTGACCCCCCCACATGTACTAAATATAGAGGTCATACCACTAGAGTAAGATCTTTCTTATAAGGAATAACCAGTAGAGATTATGGATCATACAGATAAAGTTATACGAAACAAGACTACTCACCTGGTCAATGTTTTGTGGTAAAACCACCAGTTTGAGGAAGTTATGTGGGAACTTTAGGATATGTTAAGGTAGAAGTATCCTCATTTTTTTGCATCAGAGTGATGAATTTTGAGGGAGAAATTCATTTTAAGTGATGTGGAATGTAACACCTTAAGTTTTATGATTTATTTTTTTGAATAAATTAAATTTCTTTGATTTATTATGTTACATTAAACACCAAGTTAAGTTTTTGCAACATGCATCTCTTGGTTATCTTGCTTTATACACGACACTGATTTTTAATAAAACCACAATATATTTTAGATATATTTTTTAAATGAGACCATTATAACTTATTCATTAAACTTATAGATATGAATGGTAATAATTAATTTTAAAATATTAATTATAATTTTTTTATATAAAGGAAACATATTGATAAAAAAGTACATAATTTTTGGTAAATTCTTTATATGTTTCAAAAATACTATTTTCTCAAAAAATGCTTTTTATTACCATTTGTGAACAAAAATAAAATTAATTTTTCACACTTTTAGATAATTAATTTTATAAAATAAAATTCATTTTTAAAATAATCATGTCAAAATTATCCTAGGGTGAATTTTTTGGATTTTTATGAAAAGTTTCATTTTTTTATGAATAGTGAAAAATACTGAATTTTAATTGAAACTGTATTTTAGTTTAATTTATCTATGAAGTTAAATTATATTTTAAATTGGTGTTAAATTAAAATTAGTTTAATTATAAGTCCATTTATTCAATTTAGGTCATTTTAATCAATTTAATATTTAATTTTGATATAAAAACTTTGTAAAATTTTGAACATTTTCTTTTTAAAAACACGTTTTCTCATCACGTCTGTCGGATTAATTTTAAATAAAGTTTTACCAATTCAGTGAATTGAATTTAGAAAAATGTATTAAATAATTTTATTAATAATAATTTATATTATCTAATAATTTCAACTTAATTTTTGACCAAAATGAATAGCAAAAATAAAAAAAAAATATTTATCACGGTTAAGGTACAAATGGTTTTACCGGGGATTAAACTAAAAAGGAAAGGGTTAAAAATAACCCAAAACTTTTATGAAACCCATTTTATGGACATATTTAGAATTTATATCTTCTATTATAGATAATTTTTTGTTATTGGATCCTTGTGACATGAAAAAAAATGTGTTTGGAGTTCTTTCTTTCAAAATATTACAAGCATGTCACTCACCTCACTTATAAAAGGTCACCCTTATCCTATCCTATTCACACCTTAAAACCCTTTTGGTTTATCCAATACCTACCCAAATAACTTCCAAAATTACTTAATATCATCCTAAAATTCTTATTTTGGATATAAATCCAACCTAGGAAGTCTTTTGGTGCAAACCAAAGGAGGATACCCGAAGAAGAGGTAACGTTCTTCAATGATAACTTTTGTTATATTTCTTCCTCCACATCCTTAAATTATTATTATATCATGATGATATAATAACCTCAGTATTTTCAATATACTTATATATTGTTATGTTAAGGTCATTACCTATAACTATCTCCACTTCCATCAAATGAGTTAGGAAATCATCATTCGTGTGTACGACCGACTACAACCTCGCGAACCGATGTCATTTGTTTTTCCATTGCCACCTCTCAATGTTGGAAATAATTATGGATTTGTTGTTTATATATGATAATCATGGTATTATTATTTTTATGTAATTATTATATCTCACATACCTTCATGTTTTCCATTTTTTGGGAATACGATAACGTTGCTCGTGTGTACGGTGGACTACCGCCTCATGAAGCAATGTGATTCATCCACGCTTTACATGAAAGGTAATAAGGATGATATAAATGAAAATATGTGATATATATGTCATAAAAATAATTTTTTAATAATAATATATCATTAAACTTTCTTTTTGAAAATGGAAACAACATTCATGCATACGTATGGCTTACCATCTCCATGAACGGTGTATTTCATTTTTTATCACTAAATTTTATTAATTACTCTAAATACATATATATTGAATTGATATTATATTTATATCATGTTTAAAATTATTAGTATGATTAAATCATGATCAAATTAAGATAAACAAAAATAAAAAATCAAAACATATACGAAAAATAGAGCGGTTATTACCTAAAACATAACTTTAACATGGAATTGTTAATAAAAATTTAATAAAAGGTCATAAAAAATAATATATGATATGATATATATAAATATTTTTCTATAATATATTTATAATAAACTTATATTTATTATAAAATAGGTTTGAATGTGTATGATGGAATTCAAGACTTTAGGTAAGGTATTTTTGTCTCACTTTTTACTTCTGTGAGACACATGTCATATTCACCGCCTATTTATTTTATGTGGTGTATATAATGTCCATGAATGTATATTATGATGATTCTACTAAAAACTATTGGGTATTACATATCCATTTTAGAATCTCTCTTACATGTGGTTTGTAACACCCCAATTTTTTCTAAAAATAAATAGAAATACATGGAACCTTTTTTTAAGTAGATATTTATAACTAGCCTTTAAAACATAATTTTTTTTCCACTTTTATGTTTTGAATTTCAAGAAACTGTCATCTACAATTGTGTTCAGTATGTTGTTTGGAGTCTATTGGAACCAACTTGTTTTTTGGTGAATAGTAGCATACCCTTATAAATAGTAATATGAATTTTAATATGACCCTAATGAATAGTAAATTTTATTATTATTTTATTTTCTTAAGGCATTAAGATAATAACATCTTGGTAAATTTTTCATCGTGATATAAAAGCAGCTATAGTTTTTAAATAATTAATTTTTGAATTAAGTATAATTTTATTTAAAAATTAAATTAAAAATATTTAGAAAATTATTTTCAAAAAATGGACTTCATTTTTTAATTTTAAACATCGATAAATGGTTAGGGTGAATTTTGGGAATTTTTCTGAAACAGTTGATTTTTCAGTGAATAGTAAAAAATACAGTTTTTAGTTTCGGTGTGTTAATGACATCATTAATGATGTAATAATGATGTAAAAAATCTGGTTGACTTTTTTATAGTTAAATAATATGTGAGGTTTCCCAAGTGGCTTATAACATGTGCAAATACCATGGGCAAGCCCATGGTTTTGCAAATACCACTCATGAGGTGTCCCTTAAAATTATTAAAATATTCCCTTACTTTTCCTATAAATACCAACTCATTCCTTCATTAACTTCATTCCCAATTCCTCTTAAATGAATATATGACCTCCTTACCTTCCTAGTATTCCTAATAAGGTTTCCTCAATCCCCCAAGGTCCCAACCTTCAAGTTCTAAGGGTTACTCTACAAGGTAAGAAAATTCTCAATTTCTTTCTTTTTTCATTCAAGTTCTCTTTTATGTGGTATAACTTTCAAGTTTCCATACCATGTTCTTATTTTATTCTTATTCTTGATATACTCTATATTATGATTCATTTTTGTATGGGTGAACCATGTCCCCTCTCTTTTTAATATTTTCTAAAACCGTGTTGCGTAGCCGTTAGGCTGCCGAATTTTTGTAAGGGATTTCTCAATTTTTATTTTATTTTAAGTTCCTTTATTTTCTTATTATTTATTCATATATTCTTATCCAATAGGCATTAAATCCCCAGAAATAATTTATATTCTGGATGTTCTCATGTTAATGTAAAATTCATCATCATTATTTTTCTCTTCTCCCACTTATTCAAGGAATAAAAACATTGTTTGTGATGTATCGAATTACCGACATTGTGGATGATCTGATTTCAATTTTCATTAAATATTTAAAGTCTGGTTATGAAACCATTTTTATGGTCGAAACAAGTTATAATATATTTATTATAGATCATACATGGTTATATAATTATTTTTAACACATGGTTTTAATTTATAAGACAAAATGAGGTCGTTATTATCAAAAAACCACTAAAATGATCTAAACGAACATCATTAATGTTTTAACTTGTGAATCGTCCTCATGTAATAATTCAAAAATGATAAATAGTATAAATTATAGTAATGTAAATATTTAAATACTAATATATTCCAATTTTGGAGTTTCACTTCCAATCGACAAGAACATCTATCATGAACCGATCATGAAAATCATTTAAAGAACTCACCATTAACAATGCAAGGAACAAAATACTAACAATTAAATGGTGAAATGAAGTTATTAAATGATCATATAAGATGTTATAAACATGAAAATATTTCTTTAAAATACTAATAAAACTCTTTTAACTATTATACGGGAATTTTAAACAATTTTTAAGTAAGACAAGCCTGAGGTAAGGGAATTCTTAACCCGATTTTCATTCTTTGGGTTAACCTTCTACTTCATTATTTATGTGCTATTTAAATTGTTTGTGTGATGGGTTATATTTATATTATGTTTTATTATGTGTATCTATATTATATATACATACTTCATCCACTCTATTAATTCTCTCTTCAATTGTATGTAATTTATAAGTGGCTTTCCTTTTTAAAAACCTCCTTTAAAATTTGGTTTTACGAAATTCCAAAGCAATGTTTTTATGGAATTATTCATGTTGTATGATTATTTTTTAGTTCTTTGGAATTATTTATAATGAATGTTGGGACATATATATTCCTACAATTCATTTGGTATGTGTAAGTTGGAGTCCGGTCATATGGTTACTCCAAGTGTAACTGCGATGGTTACACAAATAGTAAGGTAGTCGTGAGGGTTACAAATTATAAGGTAGTCGAGAGGGTTACAGGATTATGTAAGTAATGCCCCAAGATACCTTTATGGTTATACTTATGTTCTTATGTATTGTGAAAATCTCATGTTTCACAAAGTAAGTGTATATATATATATATATATATATACAGGTGATGAGTATGTCTTTTGAAATGATTTCATACGACTAATGTGTTCTTCCCTTCTTTTTATATCCCTTAATGAGTTTTTGTGATCATCCCAAGTTTTAAATGGTTTTCACAGGTTAATGTATGTTTAAGAAAAATAATGAATCCATGTTAAATATTGAATAATTGTCAAGGAGTCATGTTTTAAGTTTTAATGTTTTATAATTTGAAAAAAATGGAAACTGTTTTTATGGTATCCACTCTATAACAATGTGTAATGTTATGAATGTATTGTCCTAATTCTCTAAATCTCTAAACTTGAAAATATCCTCAATGTAAAAAGGAAGTAAATTCTTGACTAAATTTAAGATTATGCAATGTAATAAGGTCTGGTCCTTATAGTTGGTATCAGAGGATGGTTTAGATAACTTTAGGGGTTAGGGTGATGTTAAAAGAATATCGTAAATGATTTTTAATTTGATTTTTTTTAGCATTTAAATATTACCATGTTGCTTCATCTAAGATATGTTTGTTCAGAATGGTTGTCCGTAGAAGGAATAGGGATGCTGAAGAGGAGAGGCACCGATAGAATGGCATCCTTCCAGATCTACAGCCCGGAATGGTAGGGATTGGAACTGAATAGTTTGTGACAGTAATGGATCAGCTAACACAGGAAATAAATGGTGGTAGAATCCATGCAAGAGAACCAATAGAGGAACCACAATGGAACATGATAGTAGTGGAACATTTTATGAGAAAACACCCTCCTGCATTCAATGGATCTTCTGACCCAGTAGCAGCTGAAGGATGGATCAAAGCCCTTGAAAAGATATTTGATGTTATGGGATGTTCAGACAATCAAAAGGTAAGTCGTGTCATTTATCATTTTGAAGGGGAAACTGATCATAAGTGGTCAATGGTAAGGAATATCAGGGGTAGAGAGGATTTTTATGCCTTATAGTGGGATGAATTTAAAATTCTTTTCATTGAAAAATATTTTCATAAGGTGGTGCGACTTAGAATGGAGAAGAAATTCCTTGAATTGAAACAGAAGGAGGAAGATTCAGTGGCTGTTTATGAAGTGAACTTCACCTAACTGGTGAGGTATGCTCCAAATCTTATTCTGGATCTTGATAGAAAAATCAGCCACTTTTACTCAGGATTGAATCCAAGGTATCGAAGGACATTGGCCTCTCATGAATTCAAAAGTTATGAGAAACTTGTCTGATGTGCTGAGAGGGTAGAGATGGAGTTTACTGATGATCACATGCATTTTGGAAACAAAGATAATAAGAGGTCCAGATGGCAAGAAATGGGTAATAATCAACCAAATAAATCTGATGGTAAGAAAATCCAATTTCCGGTATGTGAAAAGTGTGGAAAGAAGCACCCTAGAGAATGTCTTAGCAAAATTGGGAAGTGTTTTAAATGTGGTAAGTTTTGACATATGGCCCAAGATTGCAACGAAAATGATCCTAAGAATAATCCTGATAAGCAGACTGTAAAGTGTTTTAAATGTGGTGTGATGGGTCATTATACAAATGTCTGCCCAAAGAGAGATCTAAATGATGAAAAGAATTCAGACTACAAGTAGAAAGGTGTAGTGAGATCCTTTGCGACTACGTTAGCAGATGTCAGGCCATCCAATGAAGTTGTATCAAGTACTTTGTTTGTTCGCTCAGATTTTTCTAAAGTTTTTTTTGATATAGGGTCTACACATTCCTTCATCTTTGAGAAATTTTCTGGTAAATTGGAAATATCACCTCAATAAATGAGACCCGAAATTGTTGTTAAAACACTAGGGGGAAATATTATTGAAAAGAGGAATTATAAGAATCTTTTTATTGTGGTATGTGGAAAGATGTTACCTGCAAACCTTGTTTTTTTACCCTTAGTCAAGTTTTATGTTATTTTGGGAATGGATTGGCTTTCTTATTATCATGTTAAGATTGACTATAGAGCTAAAGAATTTGTTTTTCAGAAAGAGTTTCAGTTTTTATACAAGAATGAACCCATACAATTGATAACATATCAGGAAGTTGAGAAACTATTGAAAGAAGGAAATGAAAGTTATCTTGCTCATATTGTTGAAACAAGGGAACTATTCAGATGAATGATGTTCCGGTGGTAAATAAATACCTTGATGTTTTTCTCGATGATTTAACTGATGTCATACATGATCGGGAAGTCAAATTCACAATCGACTTAGTTCCTAATGTTAAGCCAATTTCAAAACCCGCTTATCATATGGCTCAAATAGAACTTCTTGAATTGAAAAATCAGTTGCAGGAATTGTTTGATAAAGGATTCATTCGTCCTAGCACTTCACCATGGGGAGCTCCTGTTTTGTTTGTTAAAAATAAATATGGTTCAATGAGATTTTGCATTGATTATAGAGTTTTGAATAACATCACTATTAAAAACAAGTATCCTTTACCTCATATCGATGACTTGTTTGATCAGCTCTAGGGAGCTCAGTACTTTTCCAAGATTGACTTGAGATCCAGATACCATCAGCTGAAGGTGAAAGAGGATGACATCCCAAAAACAACCTTTTGTACTAGATATGGGCATTATGAATTTGTTGTTATGCCCTTTGGGTTAACTAATGCACCTGTTGTATTCATGAATCTTATGAATAGATTATTTCATGAGTTCTTGGATAAGTTTGTGGTTAAATTTATTGATGACATTCTGGTATTTTCTAAAAATAAAGAGGAGTATAAAAAACATCTAAGGATTGTTTTACAAACTTTAAAAGAAAAGAAACCATATGAAAAATTCAGAAAGTGTGATTTTTGGTTGCAACAGATTTCTTTTCTTGGGCACATTGTAAATAAGGATGGAATAATAGTTGATCCTGCCAAAACAAAAGTAGTTAATGAATGACCAAGACCCACAAATTTTACAGAGATTCGTATTTTTCTTGGATTAGCAGGTTATTACCGATGGTTTTTTAAGAACTTGGCATGGTTATCTAGCCCGATAACTAAGTTAACACGGAAAGGGGTTAAATTTGTTTGGACAGAGGAATGTGATGTTTGTTTTCAAGAACTGAAAAAGAGATTGGTGAATGCTCCAGTTTTGGCCTTACCTTCCTGGAATGGTGAGTTTGTCATCTACAATGATGCTTCTTTGAAGGGACTTGGTTGTGTTTTGATGCAGAATAATCAGGTAATTGCCTATGCTTCGAGACAACTTAAACCTCATGAGCTAAATTATTCCACACATGATTTGGAATTGGCAGCTGTGGTTTTTGCTTTGAAAATTTAGAGGCATCATTTATATGAAACCAAATGTAAAATATTTACTGACCATAAAAGTTTGAAGTATATATTCACTCAGAAGGAATTAAACATGAGGCAGAGAAGATGGCTAGAACTGATAAAGGATTATGACTGCACGGTCAATTACCATCCTATAAAAGAAAATAAAGTGGTGGATGCCTTAAGTCAGAAACATCATGCATCATTAACCATGCTACATTTGGAACATGATCCCTTGATTAATGATTTGATGAATTTTGGCTAAGAATTTGTTGGTGTAGGAAATACCTCTATTTTGTTTCAAGTTTCAATGTAGTCTTTTTTGTCAGACATAATTAAGCAAGAGTAGAAAAAAGACCATGAGCTACAGAAAAAGGTAGAATTGGTTAAAATGGGTAATTTTCCAGAATTTAATATTGATAAAGTTTGTGTTTTGAGATTTGGTAAAAATTTGTGTGTGCCTTGTGATTCCTAGTTAAAGAAAGAATTGTTGTGTGAAGCTCATAGTTCTCTATTTTCAGTTCATCCTGGTAGTACTAAGATGTACAGAGACCTTTGGGAGTATTACTGGTGGGATGGAATGAAAAGAGATATTGCTGATTTTACCATGAAATGTTTGACATGTCAACAGGTTAAAGTAGAGTGGCAGTTACCAAAGGGGATGCTTCAGCCTTTGCAAGTGCCAGAGTGGAAATAGGAGAATGTATCCATGGACTTTGTGGTGGTACTACCAAAAACTTCTCAAGGTAACAATGTGATTTGGGTTATTGTTGATTGACTAACAAAGTCTGCACATTTTCTTTCTATTCGAGATATGATGTGTTTGGATTAGCTTTCTCGACTGTACCTTAAGGAGATTGTTAGGTTACATGGAGTTCCTCTTTCCATTGTATATGATCGGGATCTCAGGTTCACTTCTAACTTTTGGAAGGGACTTCAGAAGTCATTAGACACAGAGTTAAATTTCAATACATCTTTTCATTCTCAATCGGAAGGGAAGTTAGAACAAACGATTCAGACATTGGAGGTTATGCTTCGAGCTAGTTCAATGGACTATCAGGGAAGTTGGGATCAATATCTTTCTTTAGTTGATTTTTCTTATAATAATAGTTTTCATTCCAGTATTTAGATGGAACCTTTTGAGGACTTGTATGGGAAGCGGTGTCGGACTCCAGTGTTTTGGGATGAAGTCAGTGAAAGAAAGTTGATGGGGCCAGAATTAGTAGAAGAAGTGGTTGAGAAAGTGAATATTATCCAGTAGCACATGAGGAAAGCTCAGAGCAGACAAAAAATTTATGCAAATAACATAAGGAAAGACTTCTCTTTCGAGGTAGGTGACCATGTTTTCCTTAAAATATCTCCTTGGAAAAGTGTGATGCATTTTGGTAAGAAAGGGAAGCTAAGTCCACGGTTCATCAATCCTTTTGAAATCTTGGAGAAAGTTGGAATAGTGGCATACCGCGTAGCTTTGCCTCAGATTTTGTCTCAGGTATACAATGTTTTTCATGTTTCGATGTTGAGAAAGTATGTGCTAGATTCATCACATGTCTTGAGCCCAAAAGCAGTTCAGCTGGAAGATAACCTTTCTTATGAAGAGAAACCAGTCTAGATTCTTGATTAAAGGGAACAAGTATTGCGGAATAAGGTAATCAAATTCTATGTTTTGAATTTCAAGAAGCAGTCACCTACAATTGTGTTCAGTATGTTATTTAGAGTCTATTGGAACCAACTTGTTTTTTTGGTGAATAGTAACATACCCTTATGAATAGTAATATGAATTGTAATATGACCCTAATGAATAGTAAATTTTATTATTATTTTATTTTCTTAAGGAATTAAGATAATAACATCTTGGTAAATTTTTCATCGTGATATAAAAGCAGTTATAGTTTTTAAATAATTAATTTTTGAATTAAGTATGATTTTATTTAAAAATTAAATTAAAAATATTTAGAAAATTATTTTCAAAAAATTTAATTCATTTTTGAATTCTACACGTTGATAAATGGTTAGGGTGAATTTTGGGAATGTTTCTGAAACAGTTGATTTTTCGGTGAATAGTAAAAAATACAATTTTTAGTTTCGGTGTGTTAATGACATCATTAATGATGTAAGAATGATGTAATAAATCTGTTTGACTTTTGTATAGTTAAATAAGATGTGAGGTGTCCCAATTGTCTTATACCATGGGAAAATATCATGGGAAATCCCATGGTTTTGAGACCACTCATGAGGTGTCCCTTGGAAATTATTAAAATATTCCCTTACTTTTCCTATAAATACCAACCCATTCCTTCATTAACTTCATTCTCGATTCCCCCTCAATGAAGATCAGGCCTCCTTACCTTCCTAGTAGTCCTACCAAGGTTTCCTCAAGCCCCCAAGGTCCCAACTTTCAATTTCTAAGGGTTACTCTATAGGGTAAGAAAATTCTCAATTTCTTTCTTTTTCCATTCAAGTTCTCTTTTATGTGGTATAACTTTCAAGTTTCCATACCATGTTCTTATTTACTTATTATTATTGATCTAATCTATATTATTATTCATTTCTTAATGGGTTACCCTTGTCCCCTCTCTTTTTAATATTTTCTAAAACCATGTTGTGTAGCCATTAGGCTGTCAAATTTTTGTAAGGGATTTCTCAATTATTATTTTATTTTGAGTTCCTTTCTTTTATTATTCTTTCTTCATCTCTTCTTACCCAAGAGGCATTAAATCTCCATAAATAATTTATATTCTTTATTTTATCATGTTCATGTAAAATTCATCATCATTATTTTTCTCCTCTCCCACTTATTCAAGGAATAAAAACATTGTCCGTGATGTGTCGAATTACCGACATCGTGGATGATGTGATTTCAATTTTTATTAACTCTTTAAAGTCTAGTTATGAAAACATTTTTATAGTTAAAACAAGTTATAATATATGTATTATATCTCATCCATGGTTCTTTAATTCTTTTTAACACATGGTTTTAATTTATAAGACAAAATGAGGTCGTTATTATCAAAAAACCACTAAAATGATCTAAACGAACATCATTAATGGTTTAAATTATGAATCATCCTCATGTAAGAATTAAAAAATGATAAATGGTATAAATTATGGTAATGTAAATATTTAAATACTAATCCATTCCAATTTTGGAGTTTCACTTCCAATCGACAAGAACATCTATCATGAACCGATCATGAAAATCATTTAAAGAACTCACCCTAAACAATGCAAGGAACAAAATACTAACAATTAAAGGGTGAAATGAAGTTATTAAATGATAATATAAGATATTATAAACATGAAAATATTTCTTTAAAATACTAATAAAACTCTTTTAACCATTATACTAGGAGTTTAAACAAGTTTTAAGTAAGACAAGCCTGAGGTAAGGGAATTCTTAACCCAATTTCCATTCTTTGGGTTAACCTTCTAATTCATTATTTATGTGCTATTTAAATTTTTTGTGTGATGGGTTCTATTTATATTATATTTTATTATGTATATTTATAGTATATATACATACTCCATCCACTCTATTAAGTCTCTCTTCAATTGTATGTAATTTATAAGTGGCTTTCCTTTTTAAAAACCTCCTTTAAAATTCGGTTTTAAGAAATTCCAAAGCAATGTTTTTATGGAATTATTCATGTTGTATGATTATGTTTTGGTTATTGAGAATTATTTATGATGAAGTTTGGGACCTATATATACCTCAAATGCATTGGGTATGTGTAATTTGGAGGTTGGTCGTATGGTTACTCCAAGTGTAACTGTGATGGTTACACAAATAGTAAGGTAGCCGTGAGGGTTACAAATTATAAGGTAGCTGAGAGGGTTACAAGATATGTAAGTAATTCACCAAGATAACTTTATGGTTATAATTATGTTCTTATGTATTGTGAAAATATCATGTTTCACAAAGTAAGTATATATATATACAGGTGATAAGTATGTCTTTTGAAATGATTTTATACGACTAATGTGTTCTTCCCTTCTTTTTATATCCCTTACCGAGTTTTTGTGCTCATCCCAAGTTTTAAATGATTTTCACAGGTTAATGGATTTGTAAGAAAAAGAATTAAGTCATGTTAAATGTTGAATAATTTTCAAGGAGTCATGTTTTAAGTTTTAATGTTTTATAATTTGAAAAAAATGGAAATTGTTTTTATGGTATCCACTCTGTAACAATGTGTAATGTTATGAATGTATTTTTATAATTCTATAAATCTCTAAACTTGAAAATATACTAAATTTAAAAATGAAGTCAATTATTGACTAAATTCAATATTATGCAATGTAATAAAGTTGGGTCCTTATATGGTTTATGGTTCAAAAGTTAACAAATTAGTAAGGAATTTTTGTCTCAATTTGCCTTCTTTGAGACATATGTTATGTTATGCACCTATCTTCATTTACAAGGTGTATATAAATCCCCCTAAGCATGTAATATCATGAATTTATTTATATTCATAATATTTTAAGTTTTACTTAATGATGTTCCTTTATAGTGCTTATGTTTTAAAGTTACCAAAGTGGTACATATTTTATTTTATAATCACATCATTTATTGGTATTGTTAATGATTATGTTTATGATGATAGAATATTATTATAAATATCTCAACAAACTCATGAATTTTATTCTCCTCTAGTTATGTCATGAGAATACATTTTTCCTCCATTTTCCTCTTTTTATGTACTCAAGAGTTCAAAAAGAATGTTTTTAAGAAAAAAACATTTTTCGGTTGAAAATATATTTTCTTCCAAAACCATATTTTTATAAAAACATTTTCAAAAACTTTTTAATATTATCTTATTATTTTTTTAAAGAAATTTTTACCCATATTTTACCATTTTACAAAATATTTTTAAAGGAATCTCCATGTCATGTTCTAAATAATGCCCGTTTGGATTTTACCAAAAATGTGAAAGGAATCTTTGTTTTAATGTGTATGACATGAACAAAACTTCCCATCGTCATAAACATTATTTTATTTGAAGATTAATTTATAAGTTTTCAAGTTTATTTTCAAATAAAAATATTTTAAAATTTTTTTATGTTTTAAAAAGTGTTTTTCAAAGTGGAAATGATATTTTCCTTGAGAAATGTTTTAAATGATATATCAAAAATATTTTCCACCCAAGATGACATCCTTTGATGTTACCTATGCCTTACTAGGGATGTGATCCAAAGATACCATTATTATTATTTATCTGAATGGTTTGTGTTTATGATTAAAATGTGTTTATGAAACTCATTTCTCTTCCACAGGTTATACCATGATAAAATACTTATGAAACCCACTTCTTTTAATGGGTTATGCTATGATGAAATGATTATGAAACCTATCTCTTTTCCACAGTTTATGATATGATTAAATTTTTATGAATCCCATTTCATTTCATGGGTTATGATGTGATGAATGTTTTATGATCTTTTGAAACACATAAATATGTTTTTCATTATGATATGAGTGAGACTTATATCTTTATCCAATTCATTAGGTAAAGATTTATATCTCATGTGATAGATAGGACTAGAACGGGGAGTGAATCGAGTTCAATAAGATACTTTTTATATAATTATAGTCTTGGGAGTGAACCTCTACTACTATGATGGTTTTGGGACTGAACCCAATCCACTATGATAGTCTTAGTAGTGAGGCTTGACTACTATGAAAATGATTTTCTATGCTTATATGTATGCCACAAATCAATGTCCTAAGCTAATATTATGCTCTCATGGCTTATGTTATTTGATTACCTTATGATTTATGTCTTATGAGATGCCAATATTTATTCCATGACTCAAGATTATGATATTTGATATGTAGGGTATGGTTTTCAAATGTTATGCTCGTGTTCACATACCCTTATTTCCATGTTATGCATACGTATCTCCCTTTTTTAACCTTACTGAGCATCTAATCTCACCATTTATTATGTTTATTTTCCCCAAGTTATGAAGATATGTATTATGTATGATATATCTAAGATGGGTGATATTTATAAAGAACATAGTGAGAGATGATACAGTTTACCTAGGGACCAGTTGTTTGTGTTTCCAAGTTTCTAAAGGCACTAAACTATTACGGTCCTCCGACATGTGTTTGTTTAATATAATAAATATTCATAAAAATGATGTAATATATATGTATGATAAGCATGGGTTTCTATAGAGCCTCCCTCATGTACTACATCCTCTACTTTAATCCTTCATCTTCCATGGAATTTACATTCTATTTCACCACGATTCAAGGTTAGAACTCTAAGGTAGGGTCTCCTCTTCTCCTCCTACTTCCTCCCCTATTTATTTCTTATCTCCCTATTGATATTCCCATATAATTTAAACCTTGTATAATCAGTTTGATCATATTTTTTTATTCCTTTTACTTTTGGGCATGCGATTCATTTCTCAGACTTCATTCATCTCGTACTTGATGTTCTTAACCATTCACCTTCAATTCCTATTAGGCTTTCCCATGCCCTAAATTTTAATTTTTGAACCATAGATTTCTTGGGTGTTAAATTATTATTGTAATTTTCTAGTGAAAAAATTAAATGTGTTTGATAATAAATTGAAAGGAAAATCAATTTTTACTTGATTTTCATTTTAATGCAAAGAACAGGATTCTAGAACATGTTGAAAATTTTGTTTTAATAAACTATTCACACCATGTGTTTGAGAAATTGATTGAATGAAATTTATAAATAAATTTTATGATTTTAAAATGTGTTTTGATTTTAAAATTGGATTGTCATTTGGTTTAAAGTTTATGCTTATAATATCAAGTAATACTTGAAATTTTGGGTATTGTTAATGTGTTTCAAGAATTATTTTGAATAAAATGTGACATCTAAAAATTCTTTGTCTTTGTTTGGGCTATATAGTGAGTTGAAGAAAATATTTTTTGATGCTTTTGAGGGTTTCAATAAAAAAGTGAATTAGTTCTTGATGGGTTTTCAAATGGTTTGATTAATAATTTTAAAATAATTTTTTGGAAATCGTATTTCAATGTGTTGATTTTAAAGAGTTGTTTTAAATGGAATTTAAAATGGTTAGAAAAAGGCTTGGTATTCTGAGTTCATTTCAATTAATGCATGTTTAGAACTTTAAATGGTTTTAGAAATAGTGAGTGCATGTGTGGTACCTTATTGAGACCTATTTTATTGTGATTGATATGGATTGTGTCTCGAGGTCCATTTTCTATATTTTGCATGATAAGATAGATATGTGAACAAGGTTGTTTCTTGAGAGGGATCTTTAGGTGAGGGTGATACATTTGACTATGATGCTTATATTGATTTATAATGACTGTTATTATTATTATTTTCTCACTCTCACTATATTTAGTCATGATAACCTAGGTAGATAAGTGGGAGTCTTGACTTATGCTGCAATAGATAGTCACATGCTACTAGTGTCCCCTCTAGTTAGTGATAGAGATAGATGGGGTGTTCCATTATAATGAGGTTGGATGGAGGCTATTAGGGTGGTTTGTGTTAGTGCATGCCATATGTCGATAGGTTGGTTTGTGTTTGGTAAAGTTTAGGACTATCTCACTTTAGGACCTAGGGTAGAGCCCATGACACTCATTATTTAGATGGTGGATTTATATAGGGTATTCCCTTGACTTCCTTTGATATCCCCTATGTTGATTAGTGTGTGTCACCAATGACTATTTACCAGTTCTTACTTTATTTTGTTTATTTGATTACATGGTGCCTCCTAATTGACCCTCTTTATCTATGTTGTGTGGCTGGGTTTTCTAAATCACTTTAGAAATATTTATAAGAAGGGTATTTTATATGAAAAAAGAGTTATCTTATAAGGTGTGTGTGGTTTTAATAAATTTTTTTATGAGTTATTATTTTCATTTAAAGGAACAAGTAGTTTAAGGTGTTTATTAAAAATAAATTGTCTTAACTTGGTTTTATTAAAATAAATGGGTGGTTTTATGAAATACGATTGTTAATTATTTATTTTGTTAAACCTATTAAGGAAAACCCTATTTTCTTACTATATTTCAAATTATCTTGAAAATAGATTTGAAATTAAAGGTTATGATGTGGCAAGGAGGGAAGTGACCTATTGGGCTTGTTTATACTCACACCTATTAAATTTTTTTTATAGGATTTTGGTTCAAATCTTGATCATCCATGAAGTGTTGATTATTTCAAGCATGGTTTGTCCCTTGGGATCATGGATAGGTTGATATTTATTCTATTTTATTTAGTTTACCCTATCACATTGGCTAAATAGGCATTTAGTGATTTCTTTTTATTTAATTAGTAACATATTATATATGTGTAGATTGGGTGATCTAAAGGGGTTGTTTTTATAGTGTGGGTTATAGGTGAGTTTAGGGATTTAATTTAATTTAAATTGTTTATTTTTTTGCATCTAATTACTTTTTTATTATTATTTGATTTGGCATAGGCGTTTGATTTATGGACAGGTCATGCTGAATTTGTTGGTGGAAGTCCCATTGTGATTAAAATCCGATTTAAGAGTGAAACTATTCCCATTAGTTTATTCATATTCCCTAGAACTTTTCATCATCTTGAGGGTATTGGGGATGACCCTCAAGTTATTGATGATCCAGGTCAGGATCTGGTTCTAGTGTCACCCCAGACCAATTCATTATAAATGGTATCAAAGCTTAGGTTCTTTAATGGGAGCCTAGTTTCTTGAAAATCCATTATATTATTTGATAGTTTCAAGGTAGAAAATTGATTAGGATTGTATTGAGACACGAGAGGTATATCATGGATAGGTTCTTCATCACCACCTACCATAATGAATCTTGATATTCCTTGGACAATTGATGTTTTTATTTTTGAGTTGGATTTTGTTTTGGATCATTTTATGGGTATTTTACCCCTTTTGGGGATTTTTTGAGATTATTCTGAGACTTGGTGTAGAAATTAAAGGGGAGATAAAGTTTCTTAGGTGGATCATGTGATCTAGAAAACCATATGAATCCCTTGGGAATATGGTTTTGTGTTTTTAATAAAGGCCAACACATTGTTGGAACTTGGTCAAACAAACAATATAGCCACACCATTCATAGATCTCTACTACTTTGGACTTTTTTTTGACCTATTTGGATCTAAAATGGGTTAAGATGGTATTAAACACTCATTTTAGGGGAATCCATGGGAGTTTTATCATATGTTGATGATATCATATTGAGATGTGTTTGATGGTTACATTATATTTTGTTTATATGGTTATTTAGAAATAAAAATATTCCTTGAAATGTTTTAATTTAAAAGAAAGTTTTATATGGTGTTTGGGGTTTTTTAAAAACATGATGTCATGGGTTCATATTAGTATTAACTTGTTTTTTAAAAAAATATAAAAGTGAATGGATTTATAATAGTAAAATTTGTAAAGTGATTAGAAATCGGGATTTTGGTGAAACTTTTCAAAATAAATGAAATGATTTTGAGGAATTTCATGTTTTCAAGGGTGTTTTTTTGGTAAAGAGTATTTTGAAAATCATATTTTAAACTAGTGATTATAAAACAAAAAGGGATATTTAGTTTTAAAAGTGGAAAATGATTTGGGGAATGAGGATTTCTTGGGGATTTTAAAAGGGATGAAGTTTTTTAAAAGAGAAAAAAATAAGAGGGATCTGTCCTTAGGACATGTTGGTTTTTTTAAAGAAACATTATGAAAAATTCAAGTTGTGTGAATTATGTTTTGAAAAAATATTTTGGTTTATGTGAAGTTGCATGATTTGATTTGTGAGACATTACCTAGCCAAGTTCATGCCATGTGTTAGTTGCGATATGGCTCCAAAGAAGGAATTAGGGAAAGATAAAGTGATTATCCTTAGAAGTGGTCCTTGAATTGTCTCTTCTATTTAGTGGAATTTAACCTTCATAATATCTAAATCTACCTAGACTCCAAGTGGAGTGGTGGATCTAGGACTATTTTTCTTTCCAGGACTTCTTATATCGGTTTCCTCCTCTCTAGATGGTGATCTAATGTAGCACCCCCCTAGTTTGAGGTATTCCATTATTTATGCTTTTCCTTCCTCATTTTAAGTCACTAGTAAGTATCCTAGAAGTGTTTGAAGGTTAAACTGGAAAAGATATTGGAGTCAGGATGTTGGAATTTTCTATAGGAAAATTTTATGTTGTAAATTTTAGTTTTATAATGTGAATTTACCAGGGAGAAGGCCATAAATTTGTTCAAAGTGTAAATGTGTTTTGTTGGATATTTGTCCAAGATATTTACAATGTAAATGAAATTTATATCATAAAAGTGGATTTTCTAAAAAAAATAAACCAAGGGATCGAGTTTTTCAACATAAGATACCCCTCAATGGATTCATGATGTAAATTCCCAATTTATGCCATAAATAGCCTGAGCCCATTCAGTTTTAGTATGACCAATAACTGTAATTCATCTTATGTGGATGTTTATTCCTACTTACTTTCAAGGAACCATAGGTGATTTTCAGAGACCTTTTTCATCCAAACTCTATTTCTAATCTTTGAGCATGCTATTGTAGGAATCAAGGTTTGTGTCTCGTTCTTATTTCTGAACTCAGATCTCCATGTTTTTTCCTGAATGAAACCATAGATTGATATTAATACTGGATCTATGTGATTTGGATGAATTCTGATGAGATCTACTTAGGTTTTATTTGATGATTAGATGGAATAATTGGCATTGTGAGAATCATCGTAGACCCCTTATGCCAAACAAATGAATTCAAGGTAGGTGTCTTCTCTCTCACTCTACAGTTCTAGAATTGGAAGGATTAGTTTTATTTAATGGTTTTTCTTGGATTTTCATTAGTATCACTATGTGATTTCATGAAGGAAACTGATTTGGTTCACACTTTGGAAAATTCAATGGCTTTTAGTAAACCCTCTTTGGCTATGAATTTAAAATGTTGATTTTAAAATTATGAAATGGTTTGAACACATGAAATTGTTTGATGAAATGTTTTCAAGGAAGAATTATTTTGAAAAAAATAATTTGACATGAAAATTGGGCGTAATTAGGTTGGTGTGTGTTTAAAGGGATAGATAAGGTCAGAAGTGCCTCCGTCAAGGTTGGATGAATTATGGTCATGGAGTACCACTGTCAATGGTGCCAAGCTTGTGTGTATTAAGTGTATGGTTGGGTGTAAATGGATGGGTGTGTGTGTAAACCTTGGAATTTTTATTCCAAATATAAATGGATGGAAATGAGATTGTTTATGTTTTTTCTCACATGGATTTATCTTAAGGATTATACAAATTGTTTAAATGATTTCTAATTATTTTATATAAAATGTGTTAACTTGTTCTATCCTAGTGGCATGTGTTGGGAAGTCTTTGGAGAATGTATACTGAGTTTATACCCACCCCCTTCTCTGAAACTTTGGTGCGTGTGAAGATTCCATACATTGAGATACATGGAAGGTAATGCTACCATATTTTTCTAGTGGTGCTTCTTGATACCTTAGGCTTGGTGAGTGGTGTTGGAGCTTAGAGCTTGGTTGAGTGGTACTTGGGATTGTGACTTGATGGATTTGAGTCTTGTCTCCTTTTGGCTTATTATCACTTGTTTCCATTATCACTATGATATTGTTGTGTTGTTGGTTTGAATTTAGTTTGTATTGTTTTATTCATGCATCGTATAGTTGGTTTGGATGTTGATGTTGTGTGTTGTTGGGATTTTTTATTCTACAATGAAAATTGTCCCCCAACTCTTACCTTAAGCCCTTGGAATTTATTTCCAGCCTTTGGTGTCTTGGGGATGTCACCTAAGGCTATTAGCATCCTTGCCTCCTCTCAAGCCAATGATTCGGGGCTTTATGTTACAAATGGTATCAGCCTTGGTCGGTCTGTTTTTTCCTTAGGATGGTAGCAAGGAGATAACAATGTTGGAACTTAAAATGTATAGTTTAGAAAGACATAACTAACTTTTTTTTTCTGAAATTCAAGTTACCGATGTGTGTGAGTATAAAAGTGTTCTAAGACACTTCTGGAGGTGTTTTTATCTCATCACTGTGGGTTTAACTGATGAGTGTTGCATACCATGCATTTTAGTGGGACTTCCCACTGTGACTGGATTATTCATATTTTTTACAAATGATTTTTGAAAAAAGTTAAAATGGTCTATTTTGGAAATAATGATTATTATTTATTTATAATGGTGGTTTGGAATTTTTCTAAGACTTTAGTTTCTATATAGAGTGAACTAAGTGATGTTTTATTTTGTATAGAGAAAATGGAATCAGGTAGATGTCATAGAAATCAGCTGAAAGAGGCTATAGAGAATGTGGTCAAACCTAATCCATAGGTGAACCAATAACCTATATAGAGTATCATACAAGATTTTCAAGTTGTTGAGAAAGGAAATTGAAATGATGAATCGAGGTAAGTGGATCATTTGGTACAGTTTCAGAAATAGAATCCACCTATTTTTTTAGGGGATTCTGAACCTAAAAAAGCAGAAGAGTGGATCAACCGAATGAATATAATTTTTTATTTTCTTGGTACACCAATAGAGATAAAGGTGAAGTTGGAAACATACATGTTGGGGGATCTTGCACCATAGTGGTAGGATTTAGTTGTCCAAGCTAAAATTGACCTATGACTGCTATGGGAAGAGTTTGAAGAATTGTTCAACAAACAATTCTACCCCCACACATTCAGGATAGTGAGGACAACCAACTTTTTCATCCTGAAGTAGGAGAATCTATCAGTGATAGAATACACAACTAAGTTTATGAACTTTGCCCACTTTGATCTAGAAGTTTCCGCTAGTGCATCCTTGAAAGAACACATCATTGAGTCTAGATTACTTTTGAAGATTCACTCTAAGATAATTGTTCTTTGTATTAAAAACTATACATAAATGGTGAGTATAGAGATAATAGCAGTAAGGGACATTTCTATAAATCCACCTGGAGGAAGTCTGTTTATCACCATAGGAATGGGTGGGAACTCAAACACTGGAAATACGTGGAATAGGGACACCTACTTCCAGGGTGGTGGAGTGTCTTAAAACCAAATGATGGAATTGGTTAATTTTTCTCCAATACCTAATTTAAAGCTTGGTTATTTTCAATGTGGTTCTACTTCTCATAAGAAGTGGTATTGTATAACACCACCTAAAGCTTGTCACAATTGTAACTAGATGGTGCATCTTTAGTGATATTGTCACAGTTCTTCAAGGTCTAGTGCCAGATATCTATATCATGTTTCTAAAACATCCTATGTTTTTATGGGACAATCTCACCAAAATAATCATTTTTCTTGGAATCGAGTGAGCTAAGGTGATTCTAGGAACACCAAAACTCCATAGGTTGTGTAATGTTATCATGGAAGCAAGGATCAGGGAGGAATGAGTAAAAAACTTTATGGTGTCAAATAAATGATTGTGGATGATCAATCTGGTTCTTTGATGGTGTGAGGTATGATTCTTTTGAATTTTGCCCATATAAAATCCTTTTTTATATGAGTGAATCCCACTATTTTATTGTGTTTTGGATCATATGGGTTTACATGTTGAGATGATGCTTTCTATCTTGAAACTTCAAACACCTATGGGGCAATAAGAGTATCGGGCCTTTAAGTTTGCAGTGTGTGTTAGAACGATATATGGGGTTGAGTTAGTTTGGTTTTTCTTAGTTTTGGAGATGGATATCTATGACCTAATTTTGGGAATGGATTAGTTGACATCATTCAAGGCCCATATTGACTGTTATGCTAGGAAACTTAGTTTCATATCATTTGATGGTGTTATGCATCTCTTTAACGGATATTGGGAGGTGAATGTGAGTAGGAAGACCTTTAATGCTGATGGTTGGGACTATATCTTATCAATTAGAAACAAACATGTAAGCATCTATGGATGGAATTGGGAATAGAGAATTTCCACCCATCGTTGACCTAGACAATTTCTCGAGATTGCCACCTAAAAGAGAAGTGAAATTTACAATTGATCTTATACCAGAGACTAATCCTATTTCACTTCCATATTATAGGATGACACCGATGAAATTGAGGGAATTGAAAATCTAGATGGAAGAGTTGTAAAGCAAAGGATTCATTCAACAAATCATGTCTCCATGGGCAGCCCTAGTTCTTTTTGTAAAGAAGGTGGATGGAACTCTTAGGCTTTGTGTGGATTATTGTAAGCTTAACCAAGTTACGATAAGGAATTGGTATCCTCTTCCATGAATTAACAATTCTTTTGATCAATTGAGGGGAGAAACATGGTTCTCTAAAATTGACTTACGATCAGAGTATCACTAATTGTGAGTTCAAAAAGTGGATATTTTGAAGATAGATTTCAAGAGTTGATATTGTCATTATGAATGTGCAGTTATTCCCTTTGGTCTAATAAATGCACCATCAGTGTTTATGGAATTGATGAATCAGATATTTCAGAGGTATCTTGATTCCTTTGTAGTGGTGTTTGTTGATGATATTCTGGTGTATTTTATGACCAAAGCCAATCATGAGAAACACTTGGATATAGTGTTGAGTATCCTGCAGAAGCATCACCTTTATGCTAAGATTTCAAAGTGTGATTTCTAGATACAAGAGGTGTGTTTCCTTAGTTATGCCATTTTTGAAAGGGGAATTTCGATTGATCCTGAAAAGATGGAAGTTTTTATCTCTTGGAAACCACTAAAGAATGTTTTTGAGATGCACAGTTTCCTTGGCTTAGCAAGATATCACCAATGCTTTATTCATGATTTTTCATGTCTTTCCTCACTGATGATAGTTTTGACAAGAAAATGTATTCCTTTCCACTGTAATAATGAGTGCTAGAAAACTTTCCAATAGATTGAGGTTTGCCTTACATCAACACATATCCTCATGTTTCCAGAGTCAGGACAAGGTTATGTGGTATATTATGATGCACTGGGATCTGGTTTGGGTTATGTTCTCATACAGGGAGATCATGTTGTTACATATGGATCACAATAATTATGGGTGCATGAGAAGAACTACCCAAAACACTATTTGTAATTTGTTGTTGTAATTCATTCCTTAAAGACTTATAACCATTATATTTTTAGTGGGAATTCATGGTGTTTATAGAGCGTAAGAGATTGAAACACATTTTCTCAAAAAGTGATCTAAATCTATGACAACATAGATGGATGAAGTACATGCATATGTTTAACTTCTACTTGATGTATACACCGGGTAAAGGGAATTTGGTGGCATATGTATTGAGCAGAAAGTCATATAATCAGTTGTCTAAAGAGAATTCAGATCAATGACATCTAATGTCGGTTATAACTGATATGCATCCGGACTGTGCAAAGTAAGGTGATATTACAGTTTTCTTTATGGATTATGTTGTTCTTGATTTGGTTGAGCGGGTTAGAGTTGCTCAAAATCCCGATCCAGAATGTTTAACTATGTGGTAAAAAACCGAATGATGGGGAGACTATTGAGGGATATAATTTGGATGGTGGTTCAGTGTTACATTTTAGAGATCGAATTATGGTACCTTTGTCTTATGAGGAAAAAATCATTTCTTATTACCACCATTCGAGATGGGCAGTTCATCCTAGCATTCAAAATATATATAAATCATTGAGATCGCAGTTTTGGTGGGCTAACATGAAGAGGAGAGTGACAAGGTTTGTTTTGAGATGTCTCACCAGCCAGTAAGTCAAGATAGAGCACCAATGACTAACTGATATGTTGCATTATTTACTGATTCCTGTGTGGAAATGGGAGAAGACAACCATGGATTTTGTCATAAGCCTACCAAGAATTGTTACTAAACACGATGTCATATGAGTGATTATGGATCGACTCACGAAGTCGGTCCACCTCATCTCTATTCATGAATCCAATATAGTGGAAGACTTGTCTAAAATCTACATTTGAGAAGTTGTAAAGATTCACAGTGTTCCTTATTCGATCATATCTAACCGGGACCCTAGGTTTACATCATGGTTTTGGAAATCCTTACAACAAGCACTTGGAAGACAATTGACCTTGAGCACAACTTATCATCCTCAAATGTATAGACCATATGAACGGAGGATCCAAATACCGCAAGACACGTTGAGAGCTTGCATGATGGATTTTAGAGGCTCATGGAAGGAGCACATATCGTTAGTGAAGTTCTCATACAACAACATTTATCAGACCTCAATATATATAGCTCATTTCGAAGCATTGTAGGGTCGTCCATGTTGTTTTAAACTTTATTAGGTGGAAATAGGCGAGACTTCACTTATCATCGTCCATGTTGTTTTAAACTTTATTGGGTGGAAATAGGCGAGACTTCACTTATCAGACCTAACCTAGTACTAAAGACATCAAATAATATTCAGACGATCAGAAAGAGAATGAATATGGCTCAAAGTCATCAAAAATCATATGCGAATAACCGTCAACGACCGTTATCATTTGAGGTGGTTGATCATGTTTTCTTGAGAATCTCTTCGAGAATAGGGCAACATCGTTTTAGTAAACAAGGAAAGTTGTCTCCTCGGTACACTGAATCTCTTGAGATATTTGAATGAGTTGGTGACGTGACTTATCAATCTGGTCTTAATCATGTAATTAAATGTGACAGTATTGATAGATTCTATGTCGATTCTTATGCCATACGAATTATGAATAGGTAAGAGAACCTTTTGCGTAGAAATCGGTTTAGTATAGGTTTTTCATAAAAATAAATCGTGGCATCGGTTTTTTCATCATAAAAGACCCCACGATGGATTCATGACCTAAATTCCCAATTTACGCTGTAAATTAGTCTGGGCCCAGCAAATTTTAGTACAGCCAGTGGTTGTAATTCATCTTACGTAGATGTTCATTCCTCTCAACTTCTAGGGCACCCATAGGCGATTTTCAGAGACCTTCGATGTCTGAACTCTATTTCCAATGGATCTCCGAGTGTGCGATTGTGGGAATAAAGGTTTGGGTCTCGTTCTTCTTTTTCAACTTGGATCTCCATGTTTTATCTTGAACGGAACCATATATCAGTGTTGATACCGGATCTATGGGATTTGGATGAATTCTGATGAGACCCCCTTAGGTTTTCTTTGATGATTGGAAGGAAGTATTGGCGTTGTCAGAATCATCGTAGACCCCTTGTGCCAGACATATGAATTCAAGGTTGGTTTTTTCTCTCTCACTCTTCGGTTTTATAATTGGAAGGCTTAGTTTTCTTTAATGGTTTTTCTTGGATTTCCATTGGTATTGTTGTGTGATTTCATAAAGGAAACTGATTTGGTTCTCGGTATGGATAATTTGATGGCTTTTAGTTAACCCTCTTTGCCCATGACTTTAAAATGTTGATTTTAAAATTCTGAAATGGTTTGAACACATGCAAATTGTTTGATGAAATGTTTTCAAGGAAGAATTGTTTTGTAAAAATGTTTTGGCATGAAAATTGGGCATAATTGGGTTGGTGTGTGTTCAAGGGGACGAATAAGGTCAGAAGTGCCTCCGTTAAGGTTGGACGGATTATGGTCACAGAGTACCACAATCAAAGGTACCAAGATTTTGTGTATTGAGTGTATGGTTGGGTGTATGTGGATGGGTGTGTGTGTAAACCCTGGAATGATTATGCCAAATGAAAATGGATTGAAATAAGCTTGTTTATGGGTTTTCGCACATGGATTTCTCTCATGTCTACAAATTGTTTAGATGTTTTCCAGTTGTTTTATATAAAGTGTGTTAACTTATTTTGTCCAAGTGGCGTGTGTGAGGAAGTATTTTGAGAATATCTACTGAGTTTATACTCAGCCCCTTCTTGGGCACTTTGATGCCTTTGTAGATGTCATACATCGAGGTACATGGAAGGGAAATGTATCATATTTCTCTAGTGATGCGTCTTGATACCTTGGGCTTGGCGGGTGGTGTTGGAGCTTGGAGATTGAGTGGTACTTGAGATTGTGACTTGATGTCTTTGAGTCTTGTCGTCTTTTGGATTATTATCTCTTGTTTCCATTATCACTCTGATATTGTTGTGTTGTCGGTTTAAATTTAGTTTATATTGTTTTATTCATGCATCATATAGTTGGTTTGGATGTTGACTTTGTGTGTTGTTAGGTTGTTTCCTGTCAAATCACTCCCAACTATTCCCTTAAACCCTTGGAATTTATTTTTATCCTTTGGTGTCTTGGGAATGTCACCTAAGGATAGTAGCATCCTTGTCTCCTCTTAAGCCAATGAGTTGGGGCGGGATGTTACATCTAAGTTATGATGAGACAGTGAATTGGCTGTGAGGGTTTGGAGTATCCTCTTGGTGAGTTTGGACCTGGTTAGCACTGTAGTGGTCAAATCTTATGGGTGTTTCTTTTGAGATTTGAGTGGTGGACTTGGGTGGTAGCATGTTTGGGGGAATTCATTTTGGTGTGTATCAAAAATTTATTGGTCGTTCCCTCGTGGATGGTGTTGGATTTCGATTTCATGCATGCCTTGTCATCGGGGTTGTCTTCTCTTATTGTTTTAGAAGTTTTCCTTTGATGGTTGACTGAGGTGAGGATGGATTAATGGTTGGAATGAACATGAGTGACCGTAGGTTGGTGCTTGGGTAACTAGGATGACAGTTGCCTTCGGGTTGTTGGGCACTTGAGGGTGTCAGTTCTCTTTTGATGGTTCGTTATGAGATGGTGTTCTGTATCTGAGGTCCTAGTTTACCTATTGAGTATGATGACCCGAGTCTAGAGCCCATGTTGATTCTTGTTGAGGCGTGGTTGTGGGTTCTTCTTTTTGGCCTTGTGATTGTTTGTGAGTGATAAAATTGGGTAATTCTTAGAGAGTTCTTGGAAACACGCTCTCATTGTTGATGTTTTGGTTTTGTGGTGTGTTTTTTTTTTTGCCACGCCATTTAGAGGATTTCCAAATGGTGGGGAGATTTTTGGTGGGTATCTGCCTCTTTTAGGATCTGCCTTTCACAATTAGGTTACGTTGTTTGGGGGATGTCCCATGGTTTTGAGGATCTATCCAGTTGGGTTTTGAATGGTTGTTTTTTTCCTTTGAGTTCTTCTATAGTTTAGTTTTTTTCTCTTAAACCACCTCATTCTACCGAGTGTTGTTTAGTCTCGTATTCCTATACTTTTGCTTTATTTGAGGACTTTCTAGAGGCATAAAGTGGCATGGTGAGGAGATTGTAACAGCCCGTGTCACTATAACTAAGATCATGTTAATTATTTTAATTAATTTCGGGGGTGATTTAAATTCTAGAAGTTCTAGGCTAAAGATTTGGAATTTTAGAAAGTTTCTGAGTATCGCACGGTTAACAGTAATCGTATGATAACCGTGCGATAGACTCCGTAGCATGACAGTGCCATTTGACACGGTTGACACACGGCTAGACGAGCCGTGCGAGGTGTGTGGGGTGTGTTGGGTGGCCACATGGTTAACACACTATTTGGTAAACAATGCCGATTAACTTTGCGAGTTATTCACAAATTTATTTTCTCTGCAAAATTTATACCCCTTCTGATTTTTAAAACCCCTCAACTAAAAACAAAACCCCTCTCGTTCGACGCACAACCCAGGGAGGGTCTCCCTCGCGCGCGACCTCCCTTCCTCCGATCCTTCCTCTTCCATGGCGTTTTCATGCGATTTCTCCACGATTCAAGGCCAAAACTCTAAAGTAGGGTCTCCTCTTCTCTTCATTCTTCCTCCCCTCTTGATTTATTCTCTCCCCATCGTTGCGTTCCTCTCGGTCGAACCCTAGGGTTTTGGTTTGACCGGATTTTTGTGATTCCTTTGATGTATGGGCATGAGATTCATTTCTAGGACTCCATTCATCATGTATTTGACATTCCTAACCATTTGCTTTCGATTCCAGGTAGGTTTGCCAATGCCCTAACTTTTAATTTTCGAACCATTGATTGATTGAGTGTTAAATTATTGTTTTAATTTTATAGTGATAGTATTAAATGTGTTCCAGCATCAATTGAAAGGAAAATCAAGTTTTACTTGATTTTAGTTTCAATGCATAGAACTTTTGGATTCCGAAACATGTTGAAAAATCTGTTTCAAGAAACTGTGCACAACATGTGTTTGAGAAATTTCCAGAATGACCTTTATAAACAAATTTTGTGATTTTAAAAGGTGTTTTGATTGTAAAAGTGGATTCCCATTTGGTTCAAAAAATTTACTTGGTATTTCAAGTAATACTTGAAATGCCAAGTATTGATAAAGTGTTTCAAGAATTGTTTTGAATAAAATTTGACATCCTAAAATGATTTGGCCCCATTTGGGCCACAAAGTGAGTTGAAGATAATATGATTGACGCTTTGGAGGTTTTCAATGAAAAAGTGAGCTGGTTCTTGATGGGATGTTTTGGAAATCGGATTTCAATGTGTTGATTTTAAAGAGTCGTTTGAAGTAGAATTTCAAATGGCTAGAAAAAGGCTCGATATTCCGAGTTTGTTGCTGTGAAAGTGCATTTGGCACTTTCAATGGTTTTAGAAATGGTGCGTGCATGCGTGGGACCCTCTTGAGCCTCATTTGTTTGTGATTGATGTGGATTGTGTCCATGGTTGTCAAAGGCGCGAGGTAAAATAAGGCGCAAAGGCCGCTTGGGGATGCGGCACGAGGCGCGCACCTCTCGAAACCAAAGCGCATCCCATGACATAGTTAAATACATGTTGTTTTCAACAATATTTTAAACCACTACATATATATCATACATCCATCTATAATGTAAAAACAACAAAACTTTGTAATATTATTATAAAATTAAATAATTGTCTGAAATTAAAAATGATGCAGGTCACATAAATAGAATAATTATCAACACAAATTGCAAACATCACCTTCATCCTCACAAACTGGAAACACAATAATAGCTGCATTGTGTTTTTTTAAACAATAAAACATTTGTTTTATGACATGTTATGTTTAATAATATGATGATTTTTTATCAAAGCACAAAAACATCTATCCTGCAAAAATGATTTGTGTAGGATAATATATTCCTGTTCATTGCTTTGTTTTTTATTTGAAAATTGTTTTTTATGTCAAAACATGTGTTACATGTTTTATAAAATTAGAAAATCTTGTTTTTATAAAATCTTGAAAATATTGTATATACCTAGAAGTTGGATAAAATGAGAAAATAAAATAGTTAAAATTTAATTGACCATTTATTTTGACAATATTTATGATGATTATTCTACATTTTCTTTATGTTTTTTTACATTACATCAAATTTTGTCGTCAAACTTAGAATTTTGGTAAGTTTTTCTTTTGAAGAATCATAAAATAAAATAACGAGAAACAAATACATGATGAATGGCGCCGTTTTTTGCATGCTATAGGAACACTACACTGCTTTTCCTCTTTTGCACGCTCACAACCACCATTGTCCGCTTCTCTGCCCGCCGGAGCCTTCACCTCCCAGGCTCGTCACGCCTCCCGTTCGCCTTCCCGTGATATCCTATCTGGTCGACGCAACACTATTTTTAGACTCCGCCTTGGTGCGCCTTTGACAACAATGATTGTGGCCCGAGGGGCATTCTCTATATTTTGTGTGATATGATGGATACGTGAACGATCCTGTTTCTTAAGAGGGAGTTGGGGGTGAGGGTGAAAAATTTGCTTGTGATGCTTGAATTGATTTATGATGATTGTTGTTATTATTGTTTGCACACCCTCATTGTGTTTGGTCATGGGAACCTGGGTAGTTGAGTGAGAGTCTAGACTTACGCTGCACTAGATAGCCACACACTACTTGTGCCCCCTCTAGTTAGTGATAGGGCTTGATGGGGTGTTCCATTCCGATGAGGCTGGGTGCAAGCTAGTCGGGTGGCTTGTGTTAGGACACAATGTATGATGACAGGTTGGTCTGTGTTTGGTAAAGTCTATGCCTGTCTCGCTTTAAGACCAAGGGTAGATCCATTGCACTCATTCTTTGGTTGGTGGATTTATGCAGGGGATTCCATTAACTTACTTTGATATCCCCTGTATTGATTGGTGTGTGGCACCAATAACTATTTATTGATTCTTACTTTTTTTTTGTTTATTTGATTCCACGGTGCCTTCCAATTGACCCTCTATTTATGTTGTGTGAGTGGGTTTTCTAAAGCACTTTGGAAACGTTTCTAAGAAGGGTGTTTTAGATGAAAAGGAGTTATCTTGTAAGGCTTGCGTGGTTTTAACGAATTGTTCCAAGCGATTGTTTTCATTTAAAGGAACAAGTGGTTTAAGGTGTTTTTATTAAAAAGAAATTGTCTTAACTTGTGTTTTTTTAAAAGAAATGGGTGTTTTTATGAAACAGGAATTGTTAATTATTTCGCTTGTTAAGCCTGTTTTAGAAAGAACTATTTTCTTACTATATTTCAAACTAGCTTGAAAATGGATTTGAAATTAAAGGTTAGGTATGTTGCAGGGCAGGTGGTGACCTATTGTGCTTGTTTATGCTCATGCCTATTATATTTCTGTTGTAGGCTTTTGGTTGAACTCTTGACCGCTCATGAAGCGTTGATTGTTTCGGGTTTGGTTGATCCCTCGGGATCATGCATGAGTTAGTATTTGTTCTGTTTTATTTAGTTTACCTTATCGCATCGGCCAAATAGGTCTTTACTGCTTTCTTTTTTTTAATTGGTGGCACGTTATATATGTGGAGACTGGATGATCTAAATGGGTTGTTTCTGTGGCAGGAGTTGGAGATGAGTTGAGAAATTTCATTTACTTTAAATTGTTTACATCTGTTTGATTGTTTATATTTATTTGATTTGGCGTGGACGTCTGTTTTACGGACGAGTCATGCCGGATTTTCTGGCGAAAGTCCCGTTGTGCTTCAACTCCGATTTATGGTTGAAACCGTTCCCATTAGTTGTTTATGATGCCCTGATGCTTGTTGTCAGCCCCAGGGGATCCGGGACGCCCCTTGGGCTAGTGACGAGCCGGGTCGGGGGCTGGTTCAGATGGCACCCTATATTGGTTCGTTACATGGAAGCCTCTAGCGTATGGGGAGGCGCGTCTAGGTTCAAGTGACGACCCCGCTCGGGCGCCATTCAAGCAATCCGGGTCGGGTGTTATAGTTAGCCTTGGTGAAAGGGGTGCACAGATATGTTTTATGCAGGCGAGGCACAACCTTCTTTGAAGAGACTTGGAAACAATGAGTGGTAACCCTCAGTGTAGCCACAAGTAAGAGGCGTGTCTGGGTTCAAGTGACGACCCCCGCTCGGGTGCCATTCAAGCGATCTGGGTTGGGGTGTTATAGTTGATCTTGGTGAACAGGGTGCACGGATATGTTTTATGCAGGCGAGACACGACCTTCTTTGAAGAGACTTGGAAACAATGAGCGGTAACCCTCTGTGCGGCCACAAGTAAATGGTTTGGGCAGAATGGTGCCCTATTAACCCCATACTAGACAGATTGGTGCCTTAGTGGAGCCCTTGGAGGCTTTGGCCGGATTGACAACCTAGTTGGCCTCTCTAGGCAGCCTTGGAAAATTGGTGCCCTAATCGGGCTCTTCCTTGAAGCCTGGGCAAGGTGGAACCTAGTTGGTTTTCATGTGGAATCCTAGGAAAAGTGGAACCCTTGGAGGGTCTCGGTGAATTGGCGCCCTAACTGTCCTTTCCGGGTATCCTGGGTGAATTGGCACCCTAATGGGGTTCTTCCTCCATGTTTGGGTGATATGGCGCCCTAATTGGGGCTCCTTTGGAATCCTGGGAGAAGTGGTGCCCTAGTGAAGCTCTTCCTCAAAAGCCTGGGTGGGGGTGGCACCTTAGTGGGGCTCCTAGAGAGTCTTTCAGCCGAACCTTAGCAAGGCATGGGTAAGGCATGGGCGAGGTGGTCCCTTGCGAAAGTTTTTGTCAAAACTTTTGGAGGACACCAATACCCTTGACCACCATTGTTTTTCCCAAAGGTTTTGACTCGAAAATCACCTCAGGGAAATCTTCGAAGATCTGGGCGCCTCGTTATTTGCGCTCAGAAACTATGAGGTCTCTGAGTGTGTTGGAAGGGGGAGGTTAGGGGCCCTTAAAGAGGTAACGGGATGGCTGGGCATCCAGTCGAACGCTGTAACTGCTCTGGGCATCCTAGTGGGGCAAGCGGAGTATGTGAGGCGCGTGAGCAAGGTTGATGAGGGTGCGGACCGTGGTGCCTGAAGGCAAGGTGTTGGTCTTGGGCGCTGTCGAGGAGGGTGCAAGCCGCTGCGCTTGAAGGCAGGGCGCAGGCCATGACGCCTGAAGGCAAGGCACAGGGAGGCCCAAGTGCCAAACTGCCCTCTCCGTAGAAAAATCTCAGGCCCCATCTGAATTTTCGTCCTTTGTATATTTTGAGCACCAACAGGGTCCCTAGGTTGGCGTGGAAACACTTCTGATATTATACTCCAATGTTATTACTAAGTCACATCTCATGCCAATTACAACTAACATAAATGAATGGCAATGAAATGCCATTAATTAATATTACACGAAATAACATTCCTAAATCATCATCTTGTGACTGATTTTAATATTCATACAAACATGCTTAATCCACAAGCAGATTAATTAGTTAATTTAAGTAAGAACACTTCACAAAATGGATTTCATCATCTTTGCATGGATCATGACTATTGAGTTAAAATCCTTGTATCCATTGATTCCCAACCTATATCACTTCAATAATACTATAATAAACTAAATGATGAAGATTGGAAATAGACATTACTTGTTAGATTTTTTACCACAATTGAAAGTTAAAGAGGAGGAGCAAGTATGGTTGGGTAGGATTTGGTGAATTGAAATAAATTGATCAAACTGAACTAGTTTAGGGTAATTTAGAGTTGTTCAATCTATCATTCGGTTAATGATGACAGTAAAAAAGGAGTTGTATTGATTTTTGATTTTAATCTGGTTGGTGAACTTAATTGAATTTAACAGCGAATCAATTGAAATGTTAATACATGTTATGTTATTATGTACTTTTCTTTGTGCTTGTAAGTGTAATTTGACAAGCCCACGGATACCCAGATTATTATTTTTTGGACACAGCGCAACGAGAAGACTCCGAAGGTAGCCCGTGTGTGTTGTTCCGCTGAGTTGCCCAACACAGAAAATTTATTGGTCATCCTACGCAGTGTCCTGGCTCAGGATCACGGCGACTCTGAGGCTCCGAGCGGGGTTGGTGCCGGTGATGGGGATGGTGGCCAAGTCAACCATGAATGCTGCAAACCCAATGGGGGGTGGCACCAGCATGGGGTTGTGGGAGTCTTGGGCATTCCGCTTGGGATCGGTGGCGGGGAAGAAACCCACTAGGCTTTGAGGTAGCACTAGGACCTATTACAGCTTGCTTTTTGTGGTTTAGCAAGAACCCACTTGCTTTCGATGGAATAGCAAGAACCCACTAGCCTTTTTACGGGTGAAGGCTAGCTCACCGATCTCAAGCCTTTTACAAGGTAAGGCTTGACAACCTCTTCACACCTTAGTGGTGGTGTGAGAACCCAAAAGAAAGGGGGATGAGAAAAGGGTTGGGGTTTGTAGGCACAAACCCAATTTTAAAGCTCAAAATAAATAAAGAACGAAAAACCGTAATGGATGAAGTCTTGGGCGCCTTTGATTGATTGGAGATGTTGAAGGCCGCTTCCAAGCTTCTTTGAAGGAGCTCCTTGGATGTGGAAGTTGTTGGAGCACTTGAGGTTCCTTTGAAGGAAGTCGCCGGAGGTACGCCAAATAATCAAAGATGTGTCCGTTGGCTTCCGTATGGCTTACTTAAGTTTCCGGGGCTTCCATGTCCTTTATTTATAGAGGGGGAACCCTCAAATGGCCTTAGGGTGGCTTCGGAGCCGTTGGAAAGGGCTTCGGAGCCGTTGGGAGGCAAGTGGAGCAGCCTGGTCAAAGGCCCAACGGCTAGTTTGACTGGCTCCACCGGCTGGCCGGTGTTTGAGAATTTGGAGATGCTTTGAGTGCAGGCTGCACCGGCTGGCCGGTGGAGGAGCCACCGGTTGGCCGGTGCCTTGGCAGAAGCTTCCTCTTCTGTGCAGGTGCCACCGGCTGGCCGGTGCTGAGGCCACCGGTTGGCCGGTGAGAAGGCAGTAGCAAATACTGTTTGGGCAGGGGGCCACCGGCTGGCCGGTGCAAGGCCACCGGTTGGCCGGTGCTGAGGCAGTAGCTCAGCCTTCTTCCCAGGTGCCACCGGCTGGCCGGTGGTGAAGCCACCGGTTGGCCGGTGGACTGCATTTCAGTCCAGTTTGGCCTTTTTGCCTTCTTGGCCTTCTTGGCCCAAAACCTTGGCACCTTAAATGAATGCCTATCATCCAAAAACACTTAAAACAAAATTAGAAACATAAGAGGGTGATTGTGATCATGAAAATAAAACAACGAGGGGAACGAGAGGTACAACAAAAACGACTTCACCAGTCCCACGTCGCAGATGGTTCCCAGACACTGAGCCACTACGTGCACCACCTTCCGCACCAGCAACACCTTCTGTGCCAGGAACAGCCTGAGCGTCACTGTGAGATTAATGTGCCTGCCTGAGATGTCGGCTATGCAGCAGGCGAGTTTGAGGATCATGCTGTTGAAGGCCCAGGTGATGTTGAGGATGTCGCCACTGCACTCGTCCTAGGGTCGGTCTGGTCGCCTTCAAAGGCGGGCATGCACAATCCAGTCCATGGGCATGTGCGGTCCCCAGCCCAATAAATCAGGCGCAAGTGTGAAGTCGGCTGTTCCCCATGCGTAGGCCAGCAGATGTGTGTCGGCATCAGTTTCTCTCTCTGCCCCATACCTGTCAAGCCAGTGAACCGCGGGCTCATTTTAAATAACTACCTAATTCCCAAATTACACATGTGGACCTGGACCAATACCGGTGGGTGAGGTCGATCTGAGTGGTGGCCCGGGTGACTCTTCTTGTATTGGGATCTTTGGGCCTCCTCGTCCGTTCTGTTCCTCTCTATCTGACGTGATGATAGAAGCTTTTACGTGGTCATGATTCTCGGTCACTAACATATTGATCTCTGACTCGACCTATGACTTCCTCCAGCATGGCGCACGGTCTCACCGCATGAGCAACTCCCATGGCCTGCTTCCTCCTTCAATTTACCCCTCCTTGCTTGATTAATAGGCATGTAATCCTTTCTCTATCAACTGGGTTTCGGGTTTGTTTATGTGTTAATTTGGGGTTTAGGTTAGGGTTTGGGGGGAACCCGTGGGCATGGTGTTTATTTTTTTATTATTATTTTTTTCCATCTTATCAAGAATTTAGTACTTAAATCTTGTTATATTTGTGGTAGGGCTGCGATGATTGTTTTTGTTCATGACGGATGAGTGAAGTTGGCATAAAAGTCAAAATTGTTTTTGTTCATGACGGATGAGTGAAGTTGGCATAAAAGTCAGAATAGCTTGAAAAAGCGTGCCAAGTGTATGTAGTTGTGTCCCAATGCGTCTTGCTAAATTCTGTTATGTCTGCTAATGTCTTTATGTTGTATGAATATGGCATGGCTTTGGGATGGTTAGCAATTGATGCACACAACACACACTTTTTAATGAAAATTGTGTTATCAGCATTCTGACTCTTATTGTTAGAAGCAAGTAAATGATTTAAGTTTAATTCAGCGAACTTTGTCATATTTTCATGAATTGCTCAGCATACCCCTGTTATCAGGACTAGCAAATTTCCTGAATGTGTTCATTTAGCTTCTAAGAAAAGGAACAGCGGGTCAGAATATTAAAGTGTTATGTGGTGGTTTGATACATTTGCGTGTCGTAATACTGTAATCAACATCTGGTTGTGATCTTCATCTATTTATTTTTGAGTGATTATTGATTATGATTTGGTCACATTGTACATTTAGAAGATTCGCGGATGCTAGATGGGAATTGTATGTGAAGAAATGTGGTTAACCAGTTTGGTGGTTTTTTGGGTACTTGATTTCCATATGCAATGATTGTTAGCACCTGGGAGGGTGGTGGACCCCTTAGCAGTTCCCTGCGGCCCCCGATAATTCATACTTATCAGAGGAGGGGTAAAACGGGAAGTGAGTAAAATGTTAGTTAGTCAGTTGCTCTCGCAATTGATTATATATTTGGATGGTTATTCTTTTGAGATGTATGGTTGGAAATACTTGGAATTTGGGCGCACTGCTTGGAAGCAGATGCACAGAGGAGTGGTGGTCTCACTCCTGTTCTTCACTAAAGCGGCTGACGAAGACGAATGGAGGTGGTCTCTCTCTCTCGTTTTTCCATTGCCTGTAATTCTAGTGTGAATTCCGAATACTGCGCTGTTGTATAGAACACTATTACAGTGGATATAAACTAGTTAGTTGATCTTCACGGTTGAACACATTGTCCTAACACTTTTGGCGACTCCGCTGGAGAACTTTTGTGCCTAGCGGTTGAATGGTGCCAGTCGAATTCTGAGGAAAAGTCGAGTGGTCTGGAAACGACGAGCAGTTGCGCGATTTTTGGTATAGTTTCAGGAGAGAAGTTAATAGCCGAAGACCGTCGAGTGGATGCAGACAAGAATGGAGTTAGAATTGCCTCTGTCGAGTCGGCGTTTGAAAGCTTCAGATGAATGTACGAAGAAAAAGAGCGTGATCATGACCATATCTTGTCGAGGATTCACGAGAACTTAGTTAAGTTGTTACGGGGACAGAACGACAGTCGACAGTCTGCACATGATCGCCTGCAACAAACAGAGGAGCAGGTGGCTCATCGAGTGTGGAACTTGGAGGAGCAAACTATAGAAAAGTAAGGAAATTGAGTTGTGAACGGAACAAGGTCCTAGGAATGGAAAACAAGGAGTTTTGACACCAAAGAGTTACCAACCTTTCTAGGAAGTAGGCATTCGAAGTGTGTTGAGGCGGGTGGAGCTACCAACCTTTTCAGGAATGGATCCATTTGGATGGATTACTAGAGATGAAACATATTTTCTAGTCAATCGAACTACGGAAGAAATGAAACTACATCTGATCCAAATCAATTTAGAGAGCTCTGCATTATACGGGTTTCTTTCATGGCGTAGTGTGAATCCTAGAGCAGCTTGAGAACAGTTAATACTAGCTCTTATGGGTCGGTTTGCGAAGTCGACTGAAGCCGATCCTTTGAGGCATCCGAAGACGCTCCGACAAACAGTGGAGTACATAGAAGAGTTCGAGCAAGTGGCTTTGCAGGTAGCAAAGTTTCTAGAGCCGTGGTATATGAGCTTGTTTATGGGCGGGCTATGACTAGAAATTGAAAATTGCGTGTCAACACACAAACCTGTTAATAAATATAAAATGCAGACTCTTGCCAGGAAGGTAGAAAGAGAGCTGATCAGTGGAGTGCTTAAAAATTTGCGCGGCAGGCCCACTGTTTATCCAGCTCCTCGTGGATTTAGAATAGTGGCTCCTCAGCAACCACTAAGCAGGTCCGTGCTGGACAGGGATAAAAGGGAAGAGGATGTTAAAAGAGTCGTGGGTGAGGATGGATGGAATGGAATGAAGTCAATAAGCCGGCAGGAAAGAGAAGATTGAAAGTTGAAGGGCCTTTGTTTTCGCTGTGGACAACCTTTTTCACCCATGCATCACTGCCCGAACAAACACTTTCTGGTTTGGGAAATAGAAGAGCCTATTTTGGAAGAGAACGAGAAAGAGAATGACTCCCAGAGTATGGGCCATAGAACTTCTGGGGCAGAGTCACTAGGGCAGATGGAGGTACAAACAGGGGGGATAATGAAGCTCGGGAGCATTCTATAAAAGAAGGCCTCCACCTCTCTTTGGAGGGTAAGGGGGTTTCTCAACCTATAGATATTAAACAGAGGCAACAAGGGAGAATTTTGCAGGATTACCATGAACTCTTTGTAGGACCAAGTGGGCCTCCATCTAGTAGGGTGACAGACCATGCGATAACAATGGTAGTGGGGGAAGAACCAATGAATATCCAGCCATATAAATTAGCACACTATTTGAAGGATGAGGTGGAGAGACAGATCCGGGAAATGTTGGCAGAGTGTTATCAGGTATAGTAACAACCCTTATGCCAACCCTATTATTGACGAATTATTGGATGAGCTATGTGGGACTTGTTTCTTTACTAAACTTGACTTAAGGTCTGGTTTTCATCAAGTGCGGGTAAAGGAAGAAGATGTCAGCAAAATAGCTTTTCGAACTCATGAGGGACACTGAATTTTTTGTCATGCCATTCAGGTTAATGAATGCTTCGACAACTTTCTAGTCAACCATGAATCACTTTTTAAGGTTGTGTTGAGACGGTATGTGTTGGTCTTCTTTGATGATATTTTAGTTTACAACAGAACGTGGAAAACACATTTGGAACATTTAAGGGCTGTTTTTCAGTTATCACTGGACAACCATCTCAACGTCAATAGAGAAAAATGTTTCTTTGGCCAGCAGTCTGTGGAATACCTTGGCCATATCATTACTTCAGGAGTGTCTATGGATCCCAAGAAAATTGAGTGTGTTGTGGAGTTCGAGAATTTTTGGGACTTGCTAGCCATTATAGGAAATTTGTCCAGGAATATGGGAAGGAATATGGGAAGATAGCAAAACCTCTGACTGAATTAACCAAAAAAATGGGTTTCAGTGGGATTCGGCAGCCGAGCTCGCCTTTGAAGAATTGAAGAAAATGACGTATGCACCTATGTTGGCTCTTCCAGATTTCCAAAAAAGTTTTACTATTGATTGTGACGCTTTTAGAAGGGAATTGGAGCTATACTCGTGCAATCTGGACAACCAGTAGCTTACCACAGTAAGGCGTTAGCCGAAACCTATTTATCAAAGAGATAATGACCCTTGTTTTGGCTGTGAATCATTGGAGACAATATTTGTTGTGTAAACATTTTTGTAGTCTATACAGATCACAAAGCCCTTAAACATACGCGGTTAATCAAAATGTTACTGCACAGTTAAACAACAAGATTGGCAAGCAAAATTGGTGGGATTAGATTTTGAGGTGGTTTATTAACCTGGCCAACGAGATCAAGTAGCAGATTCCTTGTCCAGGTTGGTCGAGGAAAGCAAAGAGCAGAGTTGAATTTGGAAGTCCTTAAATTAGGGGAGTCAGTTTCGGAAGCTTTCTGGCTGAAGGTTGAAACTCTCAAGAGGGAGCTATTAAAGGAACCCGAACTGTCAAAAATTATCGCGGCTCTTGAACAACAATATGGGTCCAAGCCTGGATATATTTTCCAGAATGGGTTGTTTTTTCATGGGAAAATGGTGTAGTCCAAACAATCTATTCTTACCCCCAAGTTCTTACACTATCTATTATCATTCTTCTCCTGTTGGGGGACATGCTGGTTTCCTAAAAACTTACAAAAGATTGGCGGACAGATTGTTATGGAAAGGAATGACTCAACGAATTTTCATGGATTTTGTTTCCAGGTTACCAAAATTGCAGGGGTTGATGTTCTTTTGGTAGTGGTGGACTGGCTGTCCAAATATGCACATTTTATTTTAATGCGACATCCGTATACAGCCAAGTTAGTAGCTGAGGTGATCATTGTTGGGTTGACTCTTTTACTGATTGGATTTGTAGGTCTCGTGTTTTTTATTAGTAATATATTCTCTCTCTTATCTAAAAAAAAAAAAAGTTTGTAGCTGAGGTGTTTGTTTGGGAAATAGTTCGATTACACAGGATGCGTAGCTCTATTCTTAGTGACAAGGACTCTCTGAATGGAAGGAACAACTTTAAAAATGAGCTACTCTTATCACCCACAAATGGATGGATAAACTGAAGCTATCAACCGATGTATTGACACTTATCTAAGGTGTTTTGCTTCTGAATGGCCTACTACATGGGCCAGCTGGGTACCATGGGCGGAGTACATCTATAATATAGCCACAAACTCATCTACTCAACTCTCACCATTTGAGGTGGTTTATGGCTGAAAACCACCCACCATTACGCGAACCGCCTGTGGACACTGGCAAGAACCCCTGTGGAGCATGATACAATTTTAAGTTGGCTTCAAGAAAACCTCCGCCGAGCTTAGCACTTAATGAACCATGTTTTCGGATTAGCATAGGAGAGCGGTGGAGTTTTCTGTTGGAGATTCCGTTTTTATTAAATTGAGGTCCAGAATCCAGACTACTAAATCCAAATGAGCTTATTCTAAATTGGCTGTTCGTTACTATGACCCATGTAAGGTTTTGTCCAGAATCGGAAATACAGCTGCTGACTGAGACGAATGGTGGTGGTCTTTCTCTCTCATTTTTCCATTGCCAGTAATTCTAGTGTGAATTCCGAATACTGTGCTGTTGTATAGAACACTATTACAGTGGATATAAACTTGTTAGTTGATCTTCCTTCCCGGTTGAACACATTGTTCTAACAATGATAAATTAAGTGAATATTGAATGACAAATATGGCTATCTGATGCCGGTACTCTTGTTTGTCATTATTGTTAGTATTAAATGAACTCACAATTGAATTTGTTGTCATCTAATTCGAGTTATGTGATGAATATCCAAGGCATTTACCGGTAAACGTTTTATTTGATTCCCTATGTGGCGTCTGACCTCATGCATGCACTAGGAATTTCAGTTTATCAATATTTTACATTGCAGCAACTAGGTCTGCTGCTTCTGCTACTAATGGCAAGAAGGGGAAAGCCTAGGCGGATCTCAAAGCCCCATATTAGAAACAAGAATCCCCCGGAAGATGATGGCTGGGTGGTCGTCAAGAAGCAGGCCGTCACCATTCTGGTCCCCCCGCCACCCATTGACAACCAACCCGGCACAAACCACCCCCTACCCATGCCCCTCAAGATGCTGTGCCCAGATGATGAAACGAAGACTTCCATGCCACTGGCTTGTGGACCTAATGTCGAGGCCGGTCCACGATTTCAAGCCATCATCAACTCCACGCGTTCAGAACCCACCTATGTGGAGCCTCCTGAGGGGGTCAGGGTTTCTGGGTTTTCAAAGCCTCCAGGACGGTCGGTGCTGGTCGTGCATGGGCCAGCTGGGTTCCTGGGCAACAGGGTGTCCCCCAACCAAAGGCTGAGGGTGTGGAACCTGGAGAGGAAGCTTCAGAGGGCGGGTGGGGTGAGCCAGTGGCTGGTGTCACTGGGGCTGGCGCAGTTCGTGGGGATATTCGAGGGGCGGCGCATGGGGAAGTTTCAGCTGGCGAGGCTGAGCACGGAGAAGCTCAAGGACATGGGGGCAGGTGCGGTTGGGCCCCGGAGGAAGCTCATGCATGCCCTGGACTGCCTTTGCCACCCGCATTGTTTCCAGAACTGAATGTCACTTTCCTTGCCACTAAGCAGGGGGTTTTGGTTTTGTTTCGTCTTTGGCTTGTCAGAAGGCAGTCTTTTAAGTCAAATGAATGAGTGTTGATTATGAAACGTTATGTAATTTTATTCGTTATTGGGTTATTGATAATGTTTTAAATCATATCGTTGACAATTCATATATCTGAACTTAATGTGAAATGTTGGAAACATTATATATTTCAAAGTCGATGAACAAAAAGGTTATTTATATTCAAACCAACAACGATTTTTAGAATAAAGTAATTTGACTTTAGATTATTTAAATGGGTTTCAGAAATACATTGATTGGATATCCAACATTGGAGTAAAATATGGGAATGAATTTTTAGATCTTTCTTTGGTTATTGAACATTTTGATTTATTCTTTAAAAAATATTTGTAAATTTGTGACAACAATAAATGAAAATATTAGAATGCAAATGCATGCATATTAGAGGTTATGATTATAAAAAGTAGTTAAAGAGAAGTTGTCCTAGATTAATGCATAACAGGGGAGGGGATGAATTGAGTATAAAATTATATTTTTTTGAAGGAATCTTATATGATTATTTGTTAACAACTAATTAATAAATAAAATACAATTATAAATGAACATATAATTTTGTAATAATTAGGGGCATCAAAGCACAACTGGCGCTAACTCAAGAAACATCGGATACTAGTTTTGCCATTTTCACAACTCGCGCTAACTCAAGGTCCTGGTTATTCGAGAATAGTGATTTGGGCTAGATCTTGGACCAAGTGAATTTGGCTCTTACATAGATGTTGGGGGTGTCTATATAGTCTAGGGAAAGGGTCTCGGTAGTTTGTATGGATTTAGGGGTTTATTTTTTATTTATTTATGACGTTGGTGCTATTTTTAAAGGTCCACAAGTTTGTTGTGATCATTGGGTGAGTCTGGTGTTTGAAAAACGGCTAAGTGTGATGCGTAAGTGGTAAGGGTTTTCATGTAACAGTAACCCTGTGAAGGGTTTGGAAAATCAGCTTCGTCTCGAAACATAAAGGTACCCCTGTGTGGAAGTTACACTTGCGTATTGGGGTACCCTGTACATAATAGTCCCGTAAGTGTCATGCATAAAAGTAAATTGCTGACGCGTAAGAGTAAATATTCCATACGTAAAAGAAACTCTGTGGAGTTAGAAAAAAATGGATAAGTGTATATGTAAGGGTAACTTTGGGCCACCTTGTATATGTAACAATCAATATTTGGGTAAGGCAATATGTAAAATTAAATAACCCAATACGTAAAAGCAACTCCTTAAATGCCTAAGAGTCATTCCCGAAGTTGGCCTAGAAAAATGGTAATGTGCTAGGACTGTTCCCTACGCATGCAAGGGTAATTTTGCGATTAAGGGATGATGCAGATGGGTAACATTTTGATAGGTAATGGTCACCAAGGGCCATACGCAAGGGTAAAAGTTCTTGCCAAAATTCAGTATTTTGAGTTTTTCAGATTTTTCTTAAAAAGTTAAAAATGATTAATTAATTGGGAAATCAACTATAAAAGGAGTTTTTGGACTTTTTCACCCCGAAAAGCCAGAAACACGCCCTAAAAACTCTATCGTTCTCATCTTCTTCTCTAAGAGAAATTTTAACGGACTCTTATATGTTCTTCATGCGGTTTGAAGTAAGGAGTAGCCACAGGTAAGGCTAACAGTCTATGTACGTCTATTATTCGACTTTCTCACCATCATCTCATCTTTTGTTGAAAAACCATAATCTTAGGGATTTTATTAGATTTTGGTGAATCTTACGACTAAAGCTAGATCGACTGAAGCTTCTTGGCTAGTGGAATCCTACATTCTCCATGCAGGTGGTGTCTAGCTATTTTCTTTATATGTGACGGAGTTGGTTCCGTAGAACCAATTACTTTGTACTGTTGATTACTTATATGTGTTGTGTCCTGGGCCCAGGATTGTTGGGCCCCCGCCAGGATTGTTGGCGCCTGTGCCCCGGTAACCAATCCCACATCGGTTGTGGAGGGAGATTGGTGGGTGCTTGAAATTCCCGTGCCTACCTTCCCCTCAGCAACGCGTTTTAAAGCCGTGAGGCCTGGGATAGCAACTGGGCCAGAGCGGACAATATTGCTGGGCCGAGGGATCCGATCCATCATTTGGTATCAGAGGGAAATTTGAGTAATACCCTAACCCGGTTTCAAATTTAAGATTCATTAAGATGGCATCAACCTCTTTCGCCCCCGAGGGCCTCTCATTGGGTCGGGCTCTATTTTTTGATGGGTCCGACTATAATTATTGGAAGACCCGCATGACCACTTTTTTAAGAAGCATAGGTTATCCTATTTACAAAATAGTCATGCAAGGTTACACTTTGTCTACCCCCGATGAATCCAAATGGACCCAAGCCGACATTAGAAATTTTGAGCTTGATGGCAAAGCCATGAATGCTCTTCATTGCGGCCTTGACCGAAATGAGTTCAATCGAGTTTCCACATGCACCTCCGCACATGAAATTTGGAAACTTTTGGAGGTTACCCATGAGGGGACCAACAAAGTAAAGGATACTCGATTGGACATGTACCGTCAGGATTTTGAGTCTTTTTCCATGCACCCAAATGAATCAATTTCTGAAATGTTTACTCGATTTACTGATGTGTGCAATGGTAGAAAATCTCTTGGAGATAATGTTTCAGCTGAAGCAATGGTCAAGAAGATTCTATGGGTCCTTCCGAGCTCATGGGCACCAAAGGTGACGGCGATCCAAGAAGCGAAAGACGTCAAAAATATGCCGGTAGAAGAGCTCATCGGATCCCTTATGACATACGAGATCACGATGAGGAGGCAAGCACAAAAGGAGGGCACACCAATCAAGACACCAAAGAACATCGCCTTCAAGGTACAAAAAGAAGTAAGCTCCTCCTCCTCCTCATCATCTTCATCTTCTTCATCATCGAGCGGCGACTCGGAAATGGAGAATCTCGCCCGCCAAATGCAAAAATTTATGAAGAAGCACAAGAAGAAGAAGAAATCCCGCAAGCACTGAAAGCAAGAACCCACCGAAAAATCCGAGCCCAAGGTGAAATGCTACGGGTGCGGCGAAAAGGGCCATTACAAGCCCGATTGCCCACTCAACAAAAAACGGGCCACGCCAAAGGAAAAAGGAAAGAAAAAGGTCCTCAAGGCGACATGGAGTGACACCTCCTCATCATCCTCCTCCTCCTCCTCCTCGAGCGACCAAGGTACAAAATGCCTAATGGCATTTCATGAGGTAACATCTTCCGACTCCTCCTCCTCTTGTTCTTCAAATTCTTTAAATCATCTTTCTTATGAAGAACTCTCACACGCTAGAGACCAACTAGAAAAAGGTTTTCATGAGCTTTCTTCAAAATTTGTCGCTTTAAAAAAGAATTTCAAAAAACTTTCCTCCGAAAAAGAACAACTTCTCAAAGAGAAGGAGGAGATGTCCCTCAAAATCCAAAATTTTCCAAATGTTGATTCTTTGGAATCAACCATCAAAGACCTAAGGGAATCTTTAGCCAAGTTCACCCAAGGTGAACAAAATTTGTCCAAACTCTTAGGTTCTCAACGAGTATCTAGAACCACCAATGGACTTGGCTATTCGAACCAAGCCTCCTCCTCCCATGCTCAAATTGTTTTTGTAAGGGGGAGCTCCGATTACAAATTTTGTAATTATTGCAAGAAAACCGGGCACCTCATTTATGAATGTAATTGTAAAAACGCCCGGTATGGTCAACCCAAGTCTGTTTTCTATTCCGACGAATTCTATAGGAGAAGACCCGCCATGAGACAAGTATAGATTGAAAAATCCCTTCTTGCAAGTCTCTCCGGGCCTAAAATTGTCTCTTTTCAAAATCCCTCTCCCCGGTGACTTTCTGTTTTTATTTAGGGGGAGTTAGGATCTTTTAAGCTTTTTGTGTATTCAAAATTTTTCATTTCAAACTCAACTCTTGGTATCAAAACTCTCAATTCAAAACTTTCAAACTCAACTCTTGGTATCAAAACTTTCAATTCAAACTGTTATTCATTTTTTATTCAAAAATTTCAAAAATTTCATTTGGTTTCAAATTTCAAAATTCAATTGGTTTTTGATTCAAAACTTTCAATTCAAACTGTTATTCAAATTTTCATTTCAATTTCAAAAATCTCAATTGATTTTTCAATTCTCATATCTTGTTTTTCAAACCGTTTCCCTCAATCAAGTTTTATGCCCCACGCTATTTTGATAATCACAAAGGGGGAGAAATTTCTTGATTGATTGGGGGAGAAACCTTTTGTTCATGCTTTGCTTTACATTTCATTTTATTCATTAAAGCATGCCTTTAATTCATGTTTTTACTTTAAATGTTTTGGTGATTGTGATCATCAAAATAGGGGGAGATTGTTGTACCTCTCGTTCCCCTCGTTGTTTTATTTTCATGATCACAATCACCCTCTTATGTTTCTAATTTTGTTTTAAGTGTTTTTGGATGATAGGCATTCATTTAAGGTGCCAAGGTTTTGGGCCAAGAAGGCCAAGAAGGCAAAAAGGCCAAACTGGACTGAAATGCAGTCCACCGGCCAACCGGTGGCTTCACCACCGGCCAGCCGGTGGCACCTGGGAAGAAGGCTGAGCTACTGCCTCAGCACCGGCCAACCGGTGGCCTTGCACCGGCCAGCCGGTGGCCCCCTGCCCAAACAGTATTTGCTACTGCCTTCTCACCGGCCAACCGGTGGCCTCAGCACCGGCCAGCCTGTGCAGCCTGCACTCAAAGCATCTCCAAATTCTCAAACACCGGCCAGCCGGTGGGACTGTACCGGCCAGCCGGTGGAGCCAGTCAAACTAGCCGTTGGGCCTTTGACCAGGCTGCTCCACTTGCCTCCCAACGGCTCCGAAGCCCTTTCCAACGGCTCCGAAGCCACCCTAAGGCCATTTGAGGGTTCCCCCTCTATAAATAAAGGACATGGAAGCCCCGGAAACTTAAGTAAGCCATACGGAAGCCAACGGACACATCTTTGATTATTTGGCGTACCTCCGGCGACTTCCTTCAAAGGAACCTCAAGTGCTCCAACAACTTCCACATCCAAGGAGCTCCTTCAAAGAAGCTTGGAAGCGGCCTTCAACATCTCCAATCAATCAAAGGCGCCCAAGACTTCCTCCATTACGGTTTTTCGTTCTTTATTTATTTTGAGCTTTAAAATTGGGTTTGTGCCTACAAACCCCAACCCTTTTCTCATCCCCCTTTCTTTTGGGTTCTCACACCACCACTAAGGTGTGAAGAGGTTGTCAAGCCTTACCTTGTAAAAGGCTTGAGATCGGTGAGCTAGCCTTCACCCGTAAAAAGGCTAGTGGGTTCTTGCTATTCCATCGAAAGCAAGTGGGTTCTTGCTAAACCACAAAAAGCAAGCTGTAATAGGTCCTAGTGCTACCTCAAAGCCTAGTGGGTTTCTTGCTAAAACCATTGAAAAGCAAGCGGTAGGAATCTCTCAACGGTTGAGTTGGGAGCGGAGACGTAGGCCGGGTTTTGGCCGAACTCCATTATCAATTTCTTGTGTGATTGCCTCTTTTACTTTCCGCTGCACTTTCAACTTTGATTCAATTTGTTTTTAAATTGGTTTTAATTTTTAAAAGGCAATTCACCCCCCCTCTTGTCATCCCTCGGTTTGTTCCGACCTAACAATATGTTCAAAGTGTGGAATATCAATAAATATCTTATCACATGATGATTATTCCTTTACATGATATTTAATGTGATAATGTCTTTAGAGTATCTGTTGCATCGAAAGGTCATAGTAGTTTCCTATTATGATGAGAACTTTGATGTGCTATGATGATATTTTTAAGTATAAGTTCTATGGTTGGATGACATCATCTAATCACACACAAATGATTCAAGTTATCAGGAGTAGGGGCCTCATAAGATATTGAGACTTATTCTCATGAAGTTCTCCCCTAAAAATCTATAAGAGAGAAGGTTGTGAAAACTGATCCGTTAGTAGAAATTCTACATGTTATATGTGTAATTCGATGTTTCTATTTTCAGACACGTGTATTGATCTTTAGGCTTTAGATTATTATTGATGCATATCATGAGTCACATATTTTGATGTACTAATGAAAACCATGATGACATATGCTCGTGGAAAGGTAGGATACGTTGGGTGCGTCACGAGTGATATGACATTAATGGATAATCCAAGAAAGGATTTTTCCCTTTCGAGTTAATGGAAGTTGATATCTCTTGCCATTTGATTAGAATGAAATTGTCTGATAAATTCATGGCTATAGTACTATGTCGACGCGTTCGTTTCAGGAAATTCAAAGAAAGATAAATCAAGCATATAGGTTGATGACACAAGTATGCAACCTGCTTGATGTGATATGAAAATAATAAAATTATATTACACAGTGAGCATTTGTAGGAGGTAGATATTCTTATCTCTTTAGGGGTCATGAAGTGTTACGAGATACTGCTCTTGGTCTATGAGTGTGACTCATTACTATCGATGCCTCTAAACCACTTCCACCTCATATTTGGATTCAAAATGACAACTCCAGATTCTTTCAAGAGGCGATCTATGAAAACTTACCTGCTTATTGCGGTGGTTGTCTTAAACCTGGGCATACATCCAGTATCTGTGGCAGAACAGTACACCCGCCTGCTTGAAAACTGACATGGATTGAGAAGGGAAAGCAGAAGATGGACCTTGAAGAATGCACCAGAGTTAATGAAATTGGGGGTTTCTGCTGGCCCTTCTGGAATTAAGTCTTTTGAAGGTTTGAAAGACGTTGTTGATATGCCCATGGAAGATCAAAATAGGTTCTTTTTTACTAAAGAAATTGGTTTTTATCCTGAGAGCCACAAAGTATCCTCAGAATTTTTTGATGCTGTTCAAAATGTTTAGAATGCCCTCATTGTTGTTTCTTCCTCTTTGGAAAACAAGAGCTCACACTATGATGATAGTAAATCACTGTCTGACATTCATGAGCAAGCTTGTCAAATTGAGGATGCTTATTTGAAGTCGAGCTCTAGGAAAGGTAAAAAACCTTTAATCGATTCAGATGGATACATCACTCCGAACCCCAAGAAGACTCAAAATTGTAGAGACTATTCTAATATTGAAAGAACAATTGTCACTAAATCCTTGGAGGTCGCTAAGACAAAAAAGAAGAAGATATTCCTCCACAATTGATTATTGCTGAGCATCCTTGTTCATCCTTTGACAATGATGCTCCAAGTTGCAAAATTCTTGATAATGATCCTGCTTCAAGGGATGCATATAGAATTGAGGAAGCAATGAAGGATTCTTTTGTAACTTGGATGGAGGAGCAGGATGAAATTGTTCTTCAAAAATACAAAAATGTTGAAATTCCTACGGGTACCTATCTCCAAATTAGAAGGGGAATGCTTACCAAAATGGCATATGAATACAATCAAAACCCTGACTTTAACTTCAAGGAGATACCATGATAATGAATCGATTATTTGAATCTTTTGCTGATGTTCTTTTCATGGTTTTTTCTCTGGCTATTTAGACTGGTGCTTTCGCATACTTTGGATGTTTTTTATGCTATCTTTTTTTATTTACTAAGCTATGGGTTGATTCTGTTTTGGTTCACTTTGTTGACTTTTGAGCTTTTTGGGATCTTCCATTGATGTTTTTAAGTTTCCATAGTTTGGTTTCCAACATTTTGGGAACATCAATGCTCTATTTGAGGACTGTTTATTATTTTTTGCTGGGCCCAATGGCTTTTCTTTGGTCTTTTGATGTTTTTTCAAGCTCGATGGAGACTTAAGAATCTGGTGACGCACCTCTTCAATCACTATAAGGATGAACATGAGTATTCTTTGGATTTGCTGATGTGATGACTCTTTGCATTGATATCTTAGCCATGAAGTCAAATTTGGATTCTCAATTCAACATTTTTTTTCTCTTGGGAGAAGGCACAACCCCTTTTTTATGGATGCTGCACTTATATACATTGATGAACCTCTTCTCCATCGATGACATGTCTTTTAGAGGTCATGGACTCTTGCTGCTACCTTGGATGACGTGATGTATTTGGCCAGGTTTGAGGATGTCTGTACTGACATGTATGTTTTAAGGTCATATTTGAACGTTTCTCCCTTATTTCCTTGATGATGTAAGCTCGTCACACCTCGTGCATTTATTGAAACTTGTTTCACTTTTTAATAAATTTTTCTGGGGCATGAATTGGGTGACCAATTCATGGCTCGATCTGCTGCAAAAAAATATAGTTATAGGAAACACATGCACTACATTTCATTTTGTTGTTTTGAAACATTATAAAATATAGCAATAATTTTTATGTCAGGCTTAAAATACCATTAAAAATCATAACCATTTATATTATAGACTTTCTATAATGACCATTAAGATTAGTATATATTAGGATTTATGATAAAGTCTAATTGACACATATACAAGAAGAGATGACCTCAACTAGTAGGACCGTACCCTATGAATTCCATTTATCAAAGCTTGTAAGGGAGATAACATCACTGGGTTTAGCCTTTGACCAAGCCCAAGCTAAAATTCAACAACTGAAAATCAAACAAATTTTTTTATGGGAGAAGTTCAAGCTTATCGAGATCACAACCCAAACAATATTCGCCAAACCACCCTAAAAAGTACCACCATCGCACACCTTACCTTGAGGGTGAATGTTAGTGTAATAAGAGGTTATGTATCTAGATCCTAGTAGTATGAATTTGTATATTTTATTTTTAATAAAATAATGAATATATTTATCCCTTTTTCATTATTAATTTATATATATATATATGATTAAATAATGAGTTTGATAAAAATTCAATTTTGATACGAAGAAAATAAAAATTGCCTTTTTTCAAAATTTATAGTTTCAATTAAAATACTCTTTTTGATAGATTCATGAATTTTGAAATAAATGATATTTTTATTAAATATTCTTATTAAATAAAATTTATTTAAATATAAATGATATTATAATTTAATGAAGTCCCATGTAATTTTTATAAGGCTCAGAAAGTTGTTAGTGTCGTAAAAACTAGTATTTTCCAGTAAATAAGTATTTTTATTCAAAAGTGAAAATTCTCATATTTAGAAAATTATTAGGTAAAATAAATATTATTTTTGAAATCAGCATGTTGAAATTAGGCAATGGTGATTTTTTTTATAATTTTCTAAGACAACCAAATTTTTGGGTAAAAATTAAATACGGTATAAATATACGATCTGTATTATGACATCATAATAGCTCAAAAGTGATATAATAAAAATTATGAAGGGAACCCATGAACAAAAATAGATCCCCCATTTAAAATAATGTGTTTTTGAAGTTATTTCATTAATTTTAGAAACCTTTAATGAATCCTCAAAAACCTATATTATATTTTAAGGTTTTAAAATCAATTCTTTATGAACATGATTGTCACAACCCGTCCTAGTGGGGCCTGTGCTACGACTCTCCAAGCCCACCTCCAATAAGCCATGGGCTGGTGATTAGCACCGAGCATACATATCACTAACATGGGATGCATTGCCTATGTACATGTATGCACACACACACATCTCCAAGCCCACAAAATGCTGAAATGTAAAAACCACTAAGAACCAAATGCATGCATACCACTATATCCCAATCAGAGTACGACAGGAAAGTAAAGTAAAGTAAACCGGACTAGAATACATGCCCACCAAAAAGAGTATGTAAACCACAAAGTCCAACCTATAAACAAAGGTACTGGGACTGTTGTCTATAACTGCAGGAACACACCTCGGCCTGTCTGAGCTCATAAAGCTTCGTCTGATCCTGGTCCACCTAGGAATCTGTCAAAAGGTCGCTCGTCTGCATAAGATACGACATGTGCGGGAAAAGCCTATGTAATGTCCTAGAAATTCCGTGTAATTTTTTTAAATTATATGGAATTATTTCGAGACCAGACGCTCTGACAACACCTGATTCTGAGGCCCTTGTGAGCCCAGAATAGAATTTTGAACTTTTTTAGTTCATTTAAATAAACGTGTGAGCAAGTTTTTTCTAACTTTTAAACCAGTGCTCGGATAAAAAATCTAAGGGGATCGTTGAACTCAGAATGACAGGATTTTCCTAGAATGGGCCTAACCTCAACCGACACGGGTTGAGGGAAAAAGTTATTTTTCAGAATTTTTAAAGAAAAAGTTAAAAATAAAATAAACTTGTTTTATTTTATTTTTATGAATTTTCAAACCATTGTAGTGAAACAGTGTATAACAGAATGAAACCAAAAATGCTATTTCATAAATGAAACAGCGTAACGACTTTGTAACAGAATGTAACTGAAATGTTGTTTTGCATTTCGTCCTTTAATGGTCGAGCAAACAACGTAGGATTGTTGGCACAATCCTGGTTCTGCTCTGAAGCTCTGGTGGGTGACGACGACGAATGCCAATGATCGCCAAACAACGGACCGTGGAGCGGCGAACGACGAATGTGTCCTTCCACCCTTCAAATGGATCATTGCCAACAAATGAGTTACTCAGGTAGGGGTTTGCTTTGTGCTTGAGTTTTCTCTGTTCTTCATTCTAAAACAATGAATGCGGATCAAACCACAAATAGGTTGATGCGCAAATTGCGCGTTCTTGCGGGAGAGTGTTTTTCTTGTGGTTTGCACTAGTATTGGTTATTATCTGATAGAATTGTAATCCCAAACCTCCCCATGTTTAAAATATCTAATGCGAAGGGCGTAGGTGGATATGAACAAGGCCTGAGCCCCTCTGCCTTGTGCATTCTTCGTGGACGAACCTCCAAGTTGACGGTGAAGTGGTTTCAAGACCGTAGCAGGGAAGGCGGGTACCCCATGGAGGACAGAGGCACGGACGACGCGAAGAACGGACCACCGGAGCGGACCCGGTGGTCTGTGGAAGAACCCGTCGGCGCCGGTGGTGTCCCACGGCGGCATCCGTGGGTGGGTGGCAGCGCGATGGAAGGAATTCTGTGGCCAGCTCAGCCCATGGCGGTGCGACAGGAGCCGTCGGCCTACGTGCCGTCGGCGGGTGGACGCGGCCACCCGACCACGTCGGAGGCACCGCAGACGCGACAAGGCTGCGGTCAAAGGACCATGGTGGAGTAGGTGGCCCCGCGGACGATTCGCGGGGGCGGGAGAGTGGACGCGACTTCCGGCCAAGTAGGAGCTAGCTCGTCCTTGGCGGGTTGGATCCGGGTGCGGGCCGGACTCGTACCCGACCGACCCCTCTTCGGAAAAGCAGTCATATCTTTCAAACATGGCATCCGATTGATGATCCGTTTGTGGCATTGAAACCCTCGCAACAAGGAAATTCTTTTGACCTTCTCTAAGGAAAATTTCATGGAAGTTGATATACGATGATTAGCTTGAGGAGTAGACTCTCTCAGAATCAAGTGTGCTTTGTGTGGGAATCCTGCGGCTGACTGAGACCCGAAGACTAGCGACCCTGTGAGGATCAGCTCCTAGCGACCCTATGTAGATCAACTCCTAGCGACCCTATGTGGATCAGCTACAAGTGGCTCTATGTGACCCAGCAGACCCATGGTACTCATCTGGGATGATTACCTCAACAGTCCAAGGTGTTCAGTGTTATGAATGATAGTCTTGCTTTCCATACTTTAGATTATACATGTGTGACCTGTCCTGCTTCGTGATCATGCTTTGTTGTTTTCTTTGTGGATTGCTTTGTGGTCAATCCTTTGTGGGTTGGGGTCCCTACTGAGTATTGTGTTACTCACCCCTGCACGGGCTTCACCCGCATGTGTTGTGTCCCGTGTAGGTGATCAAAGTTTCAACAGAGACCTTGGTGATCCGGGACCAGGTGATGCTCAGTGAGATGGGATGGATGAGCGTACTTCTATGGCTACAGGCAGCTACCCTTCACCTACCCTTCTGGTGGGGTCTCGGGTGGACGGACCATGGCAGTTGTACTTTTCTTTGTGGTTTTGGGCTTGTATTTTGGCCCCTTTGTACTTTCAGTTTGTTCTGTACTCTCAGTAGTTATCTCAGTGACAATTATGGTTTACTTTGTGTTTACTTTCCGCAGTTTGAACTTTGTGCGTGTGTACAGGTTTTAAGGAAAATGCCTTCCCTTTTTGGGATATGCCTACTCAGTGCTAGTTGCCAGCCTCTGGCCTATGGAAGGCGGGCTTGGGGTAATCACAACACGAGCCATGGGGGACGGGTCGTGACAAAGTGGTATTAAAGACAATCAGTTTTACCTCCAAGACTGGGAGTCTATTGTTTTTGTTTTTGGGCGACAATGTTAAATGTTTCGAGTTCGACTTCCAGATTAGGGGAGTCCAGTGTTGGTACGATGACCAACGTATCCATACACCAGGACCCAGAATTCTACTTTTCGGCTCTATACATGAAAACATTGGTTGCATGCATCATATAGGAATTGAGTGTTTCCTCATGTTCTTCTTGAATTAGAGTCAGCTCACCAGGTATAATCTATTGACCGTGATACATCTTGATCTGTTTCAGGATACCTCCATGCAGACAACCAACTAGGATTTTGGTGTGTGACCATAGGGATGGACCACAGAGTGATGAGGCTTCGGTACAGGGACCGTTGCTCGAGATGGCGCCTTTGGGCGGTGTCCCAGCTTTTCCATCCCTCGTTGGTCAGCAGTTACTACCGGCGCTACCGGTAGAGGACGCATGCAGGTTCAGTGTCTTGCATGAGTTCCAAAGACAGAGACCTCCTAGGTTCAGGGGAGAGACAGATCCTCAGGCCGTTGAGGATTAGCTGGAGGCGGTGATGCAGGTCTTTCACTTAGTGAGGACGCCACTTGACTAGATGGCGATTTTAGCAGCGAGCCTTCTACAGGGCTTGGCAGGGAGATGGTGGAGCTTGAGGATTCGGACTCATGATGAGGCGACCCTTTCTTGGGATGACTTTGAGCAGATTTTTCGGGAGGAGTTCTTCCCCACGACCTTACGCTCAATGCACATACATGAGCTGCTTCATCTACGGCAAGGCAACATACTCTGCGAGGTTTACAGACCTCTCCCGCTACTCTATGGATATGGTATGAGACCCTTTCTTCAGGGCCCAAACCTTTGAGCAGGGACTCCGATGGGAGATCAGGGCGTCGATGATTTCCCTCAGCATCCCCACTCAGGTTGGAGTGCTAGAGTGAGCTCTATTGGTAGAGAGCTTCCTCATAGAGAAGGCACCGATGGTGGGAGCTACCATCGGGTGACAGATGACCGAGTCATCCATGTCGGGCAGCCGATAGATGACGCATAGGTCCAAGCGGGCCAGACCATCCGGAGGGCAACCCTAGGACACATGACCGGTGGTGCGAGGCCACCAAGGCGACATGGGTCATCAGAGGAGTAGGGCATGCTACTTGTGTGGTGGGCAGGGACACATGGCTCATGACTGCCCGACACGCCGTAGAGACGATCAACAGGCGATCAAAGGGCCACCGAGGTAGTGGCAGAGGTTTGAGAAGGGTGGTCTATAGGGTGGCAGACATGGTAGGGGAGTAGGCCGAGCGGCAGGCGGTGGACGACGGTTCGAGGTGCTACCACCACCACCCCCAGGTGGTCCACCACGAGCTCAGGGAACCGACAGACAGGGGTGATGCCAGCTCTAGGCGATGGAGGCCTATGGCCACGATGCTCTAGAGATGATTAGAGGTACGATCTGTGTCTTCACCACCTTGGTTGTATTTCTTATAAACACAGGTTCCAGTCACCCTTTCCTTTCCATGAACCTTTTTCGGAGCTCGGAGATTCCGGTGGAGCCGTTGGCTCAATCCTTATGATTAGAGTCTCCTACGGGAGAGGATCCAGTGATTACACACTGGTGCTGGTAGTGTGAGCTTACTCTTGGAGGCGAGAGCTACGACTGGGATCTCATAGTAGCGGCGTCGAGGCCTTACGATGTCATCTTGGGCATGGACTGATTATCTACAGTCCATGCTCAGATCGACTATCTTAGGCATAGAGTGTGGTGTGTCTGCGAAGATGGGACCAGGTTTTCCTTCACCGGTGAGAAGGGAACTCTTACAGCATAGGGCAGACTTTCTCAAAGGAGGGTGCAGCCAATCACCCACCAGTTGGCTAGCCTCACCCTCGGTGCGGTGGACAAGAGGAGTCAGAGTTTTCCTATAGTGGTGGATGAGTATGAAGATGTTTTTCCTAAGGATGTTTCAGGGCTACCTCCTCGTATGGAGGTAGACTTTTGCATCGACCTGTACCCAGGGACAACACTAATATCCACACCGACATATCGGATGGACCCCGCAGAGCTTCGTGATTTGAGGGTACAACTGGAGGACTTTTAGGAGAAGGGCTTCGTGAGGCCCAGCGTTTCACCATGGGCAACCCCAGTTTTGTTTTCCAAGAAGGCAGACAAAAGCTTAAGGCTATGCGTAGACTTACGGTGCCTGAACCAAGAAATCGTGAAGAAAAAATACCCATCGAAAATAATTGATGACCTCTTCGACCAGCTGAAGGGAGCGTGGTGGTTCTCAAAGATATACCTCAGGTCTGACTATCACCAGCTTCAGGTACGGGATGAGGATGTACCGAAGATAGCCTTTAGATGTTGGTATGGCTGCTATGAGTTCCTGGGGATGCCGTTCGGCGGGACCAATGCCCCAACAACGTTCATGGGACTTGATAGAACAAATATTTTCAATTATTTTATTCTTAATTTCAATGTTTTTAATCCCACCAAAGTGTTATATCAAGAGAAATTGTCACATCTTATGTTTTAGGAACATTTTTGAGCTTAATTGAAAAAATGGCTTATTTTGGATTTAAACAGTTTTCATTTATTTTAATGTTTCGGCCATAACTTTTTATAAACTGATCCAAATTGAAAAATTCTTCTTTTATAGGTTTTTATGTTCGATGAGCTTCATTTTATAATTCTGGACCAAAAGCTCAATCAATCATTTGGAAGCTCAAATCCAGCTCATAAGGCAGGCCTCAAAAACTGTGCACAGAACTGCATAATTTTATTTCTGGGCCCATATCTCATAAATGACTGACCCATTGGAGCTTAGATTTTACATGGAGCTGGAAGACATATGGAGGAAGAACTTTCATTAAGATAACCACATTTGGATTAGACATGTCAAAAAATCCGCAAATCCGCGGGTCGATCCGTTAACCCGTGGATTTATGTGGGTTAGGGCCTTGAAAATTTAGGCCCGCAAACATTCGGACCGCATTTGATCCAACCCGCAAAACCCGCAGCCTGCGCGGACTAGCCCGCCGGGTGTCCGCGGGTCCCGTTTGACCCGCAATTATAAGTATTACAAAAAATTATTCTTGAAAAATAAAACAAAATAATATAATATAATAAATTAACATGAGTGAAAAAAATAGTTTAAGTTTTATAAAACCATACATAAATCATGAAAAAAATTGACTCATTTAGATTTTAAACCTGACGGTAAGGTTGGTCGTGGGATAGATGACACTAATGTGATTATTTGTAACATAATAGAATTAATGTATTAAAAATTGATACAATAATTATGAAAATGGATATAAAAGACTACCATTTTGTTTATAATACAACGCTCTACTAATATTTTGATTTATGTATTTTAATTTTATTATTATAATTATATATACATATATTTATATTACTATGAGTTTTTAAAAGTAACTTAGAAAAAATTAATAAATAAGAAACAATAATAATAATGTATAATAGTATTATCTATTAATATATTTGAATTGAAAATCCAAACATGTATTTATTTTAAAATTTTGATAATCAAGTCTCCAATACAAATTTTTAGTGTAAAATTTCAGTGCAAATTTTGAGTACTGATTTTCACTCATAAGAGTAAAATTTCAATGCATAGAAAATATAATTTGATGATTTAAATTAGACATTTAAATGGAAATTTTAACTATAATTTTCTAATGGAAATTTCCATTCATAGTTTCCGATGTAAATTTTCAGTGTAAATTTATGATGAAATTTTATAGTTTTTATTTATGTATCATTATATTTTTATTGTAGTTTTAAGTGGACATTTCTAGTGGAAGTTTACTGTAAAAGTTTCTAATGAAAATTTTAAATGTAATTTTCCAATGAAAATTTACATTTTTTATTTATGTTTTAATGTGTCTACATTGTAATTTTAATGTAAAAATCGAACTCTAGAAAACCTGTGAAAATTTTCACTAAGAATTTTCAGTGGCAGTTTGCACTGGAAAATTCAATAATAAAATTTGAGCATGCATTTATTTTAGAACTTTGTTAATCAAATTTTCAGTATAATTATAACAAAAGTCAAATGGAAATTTATATCAGAAATTTAAGTGGAAATTTGAACTAAACTTTTCTATTGAAAATCTTTACTGAAAGTTTTTCGTGCAAATTTCCAATGAAAATTTTCAGTTAAAATTTACATTTTTAATATATATATATTAATATAATTTTATTTTAGTTTTAATTTTTTGAAAAATTAAATTTTTTATTTATATTTTAATATATCTACATTTTAATTTTATGTGAAAAATTAAAATATCAATTTTTAGTGAAAATTCGCGTCACAAATTTCCAATAGAAGTTTGCAATAAAATTTCCATAGAAAATTTGCGGTTCAAATTTTTAGTGTGAAATTAAATTATCTATTTATGGGTTAAAATATTTAAATTAAATATTTAATCATGCATTTATCTTAGAATTTTGTTAATCAAATTTTCAGTATAATTATAATAAAAAATAAGTTGAATTTAACACTAGAAATTTAAGCGGAGATTCCAATTAAATTTTCAATGGAAGTTTGTAGTAAACATTTTTTGTAAAAAATTTGCAATGAAAATTTCTAGTGAAAATTTAAAATTTTTATTTATGTATTAATATATTTTCATTATAATTTTAAGTAAAGATTTGAAGTATAGATTTTCAGTGGAAATTTACACATGAAATTTCCATTATAAATTTGCACATAAAAATTCAATAGAAATTTTCCTATGTACATATAATAAATAATATATATTACATGTATATGTAATAAATATATTATATGTATTAAATAAATTTATATAATAAATAGTAAATATTATTATATATATATATATGTAGTAAATATTATATACATGAGTTGTATGTAGTGTTAACGAGAGACGCAAGAGTATTGTTGTCCATAAACTGGTTTGAACGGTCAAGTTAAATGACCCACCTGAGATGATATTAATCCCATAAATCATCAAAGATATAATCTTTTAATGGTTGTTGTTGTTAGGGATATTGTTAATTAAAAACTAAATATTTTCACTAAATCTCAAACATTTCTATTTTTCGGTTCCACTTTATCATGGTTCATAAAGCTAAAATATATTTTCATATATTATTTTTTTAAGCCCGTGGGTCGGACCGTTAGTCCGCGGGTCTCGCATGGTAGGGTCGGGCTTTTATTTTTTAAGCCCACATTATTTGTGGATCGGGCTGGACCGCACAATAAAATCTGCACCCCGCATGATCCGCCCCGCGGGCTGACCCGCCCCGCCCTGATAACACCTCTAATTTGGATCATTCATTTTCAAGGCCATTAATGCGTTGGAACTCGGTGTATTGGAATATGAACAGTCAGCCTGACCAGATTAAATGTCACGAGTGAAGCGACCATATCTCTCTCCAAATTTGGCCAATCAAGCTGAAATTTCGTGAGTTGATAGAGGAGAAGTAATGTAACAACTTTCAAGAAGGGTCAATTCCCAAATTTTGTCATTAATGAGGCCATCCACGTGCATACATCCGGTGAACAGATTTTGGAGCCAAAATGTCATCCCTTCTTTCCTTTTCATTTCAAAGGGTTGGAAACTTAGGAATAGCCTTTGTTGGCCATTTTATGTAGTTTAGTTTTGTATTTTATTTTCTTTTCATTCTGTAATTGCATTCCTTATTTTAATTCAAGTGTTCTCCTTTCTCTCTTTTCTTTCTCTCTTTTGTTTTCTTCCTCCGTTTTCTCCATCACTGTGAACTCTTATGCTCGTGATCATGAGTAGCTAACCCGAGGAAGTTCCCAGGGGAGTAATCCAGTGATGAACCCAAGTCCTTGAACATTCATGTCTTAATGTTTCTTATTTTTTTAGAGTTAGATCGAGGGGAATCTTAGTGGGCAAGGCGCCTTTGTGTCTCCACTTGCCACCCGAGGTTTAGCTTTCACTTCTGCAATATTTTCCCTCGATCGAGGAGGTGGATGTGTGGTCTCTCGGTGATCGTTGAGAGTATCATATGTTCACAACCATATGAAGAGGAGTATGTTCATGCATACGATGGAGCATGTTCATTAAGTAAATTAGAAACTAATAATGAGACAATGAAGGTTCACTCGGGGTGATGCTCTCGGGAATGTCTCCTTTCTGTCTTAACATCATTTTGTCTGCATTCATTCTGTTGCATTGCATCTGCATATTTACTTTTATTTTTGCATTTTCAATTCTCAAATATCATTTCTGGTCATTTTAGTTTATATATACATAGTGAATTAGAAGTAGTGAGGGATTGACCACAAATTGCTCCTCAAGAGATCGACCTAGGTCAACCACTATGCTGCACTTAGTATAAATATTTTTGAGAGCACACACGACAACGCTACATCAAATTGGCGCCATTGTCAGGGATCCAAGTTGTCTTTAATCACTATTTTTATTCACATATTGTAAATTATTTTTCTTCCTTTCATTTAAAAAAAACAACAAAAAAATCATAAATTTCAAAAACTAAAAAAAAACTTTTTTGTTCATGATGTATTTCAATAGTGATTATTCTACATGGACTAACGAATCTCAGGTGCAACAAGAAGATGAAATTCTAAAATCTCATATGCAAGAACTTCATGAAGACATTCAAAAACTGAAGAGAAATGCTAAAAGGTTTGATGAATATATTCATTCAGTGATGGAGCAACCTGAACCTGAACATGAACCTGAACCAGAACCTAAACCTAAATGAGTGGTGGAAGAGATTTCACCAATAATTTTTTACATCAAAGAACCCGAGGAGAGTGAGAAGGAGCTTCTAAAGGAATTAATCATATCATCCCGAACTCATCCATTGCTCGAGGAGGTCCCTGATGTACACATTCCAGCTGATGCACTTATGGGAGATGAACATTTTTTGAAAGAATCTTGGAGTCACTTTATTGAAGATAACCTGAAACTTGATCTTCCCATGCTTGATATTGAACAATCAATACCTTTTGACCTCGCTCTTCCTTTGGAAGATGAAGAAGAAGATGCACCTGCTGAGATGGAGTTGCCAATGGTCTTTCCAGAAGAGATCAATTTCCAAGCTGACTTACTTGAAAGGGATAATTTCTTAATTGTTTCATCTTGTTTTAATCTTATTCAAACTGAATTGTTTTCTAACTTCTCCTTTCCTGAAATTTCTGATACAGTACAAATGGAGCAGACCTTGGATGATACGAAAGAGATCACCGAAGTGGTGGTGATCGAGGAAGAAGAGTCAGAGAAGCTAGTGTTGGTGCGACTACCTCCTCTACAACAACTTTCATACCATTTGGAGGAGGACATCACAAAAGTTCATAGGGAGCACCCCTTTTTTCTTTTACCTCCCACTCTTGAACTCAATTTCTATCTATCTTATTTCTTGGGCATTGGGAACTTTCTTATTTTCTTTGGGGTTCTCCAATCTCAGTGTCTACTGATGGACATTGGAAAAAGTCACATGTGGTGGTTTATCTCAAAAAAACCACACCCACCATCTGATTGAGGATAATCAGCTGCAACTGCCTGACTAGGGGCAGTAAAAACCTAGCATCTGCTTGGGGGTCAAACCAAACATTATCCCCTTTCTATAAATTTTCTCTTTATTTTTATTTATTTTTATTATGTCTTTTCATTTCATTCTTGTAGTCTTAAAGTGGTAGCAGCTAGGAGCTTAACTCAAGGTTGCCACTGAAAAATAAATCAGGTTGTATCTTTCCTTTTCTTTATTTTGTTTGCTACCCAATATAAATTCTATGTGAAAATGTTTCTTGATCTTATTTGAGCTAAAATATGGTAGTAAATGGAATAAGTGTTGGGGAGAGATTTCAACCTGTTTTAAGAATTTTGGGTGTGATTCTATTTTGTTTTTCATTTTTTTGGTGTCTTTTTAGGAATCTTGAGCTGAATCGAATACTTGAAAAAATTCAAACCATCTTGGTATTTTTGGCACATTGTTTGATTTGAATGTTTGAGGATTTAAATGATTGCTGAATAGATTTTGTTTCTGATTTCTGATCTTTTCATTTGATAAAGTTTGATTGACTATGAAACTCATGTGTACTAGTGCTGCCCAAATTGAAAATCTTGCCCATCCCGAGAGGTTTCTAAACCTATTTGACATCTTCTTACATTTCTCTTTATCTTGAGAGTCTTCAGACATGTTTTGTGATCCATAACTTGCTATTTTTCTCTCTTTTAAAGATGTTAGAGTTCATGAAATGTGTCAAGTATGATTGAGGCATCACTTTGATAGCACCTTTTGCATTAAACTCTTATTTTGGCCTACCTTTACATCTGACCTTATTTAAGCCCCTATTAGCCATGAAATACCTTGTTAGGAAGCCACATTATAAGTCATTTATCCCTTTCCAACCTTCTCTATAAGTTAAATTCATGATTATTGTTAAACTCAAGTGTGGGGGAGGGAGAAGATGGGTTGTGTTTTGCTTTCTTGAAGAATCTTTTGGAGTTGGATTGAAAGTGTTTCCATATTTATTGTTGCTTGGGGGGAAGAAATGTCATGATGGGAAGATGGATGGGTGGACCAAAATATCATTACATATATGGGATGGGTGTTCACCAATATTTGAAGATCAAAAGCTGCCTCTCTTTTCCTCAGAAACATGATTCTGAAGAGAAATCCAGATCTGAATTCAAGCTGAAACAATGCTACAAATAAGGAAAAGAGGGATGAAAATCATTGATGCTGAAATTCTAAGTGTGATCTTCCCAAAAGAAGAGGCGCTTGGAGGTGATTCATTTTTGAGCTGATTGAGGAGCACACCATTCTTGAGCAAAACTGTTTTCATGCATTTACTTCACTTTAGAGCTTAACCCTCCTCATTTTGCCTCATATGTTTTTACATTTTAAACCTGCCAACCCTTAGCCTCAGAATAACCCATGAAAAAGACCTCATTATTGAAACATTTTTGTCTCTGTGAAGTGGATATATTAGGAGTATATCAAGCCTATGGAGATCACACATGTTCTTGGGAATGAGAATAACTCCACATTAAAATATCCTTGAGTGAAGAGAGAATTTTTTTTCCGGGGAGGTAGGTACGACATGCATGTGAGGATTAACATGAGATTGAATAGATTCATATGATTTTTGAGGAGTTCTAAAATTCTGATCCATGTAGGAGGCATGATATTTTCTCTGATATGATAATTGAGCTGTGTTGTCATTTATGCTTTGAGAAGTTTGTTTTGACCTTGGTATAAGATGATTGCTCAGGAGTGCAATGTTTAAGTGTGGGGGAATTGATAGAACAAATATTTTCAATTATTTTATTCTTAATTTCAATGTTTTTAATCCCACCAAAGTGTTATATTAAGGGAAATTGTCACATCTTATGTTTTAGGAACATTTTTTAGCTTAATTGGAAAAATGGATTATTTTGGATTTAAACAGTTTTCATTTATTTTAATGTTTTGGCCATAACTTTTTATAAACTGATCCAAATTTCAAAATTCTTCTTTTATAGGTTTCTATGTTCGATGAGATTAATTTTATCCTTCTGGACCCAAAGCTCAATCAATCATTTGGAAGCTCAAATCCACCTCACAAGACAGGCCTCGAAAACTGTGCATAAAACTACATAATTTTATTTCTGGGCCCATATCTCATAAATTACAGACCCATTGGAGCTGTGATTTTACATGGAGCTGGAATAAATCTGTAGGAAGAACTTTTATTAAGACAGCCATGTCTGGATCGTTCATTTTCAAGGCCATTAATGTGTTGGAACTCGGTGTATTGGAATACGAACAGTCAGCCTGGCCAGATTAAATGTCACGAGTGAAGCGACCATATCTCTTTCCAAAGTTGGCCAATCAAGCTGAAATTTCGTGGGTCGACAGAGGAGACGTAATGTAACAACTTTCAATAAGGATAAATTTCCAAATTCTGTCATTAATGAGGCCATCCACGTGCATACATCCGATGGACAGATTTTGGAGCCAAAATGTCATCCCCTCTCCCTATAAAAGAGTGTTTCCTTTTCATTTCAAAGGGTTGGCAACTTAGGAATAGCTTTTTTTGGACATTTTATGTAGTTTAGTTTTGTATTTTATTTTATTTTCATTCTGTAATTGCATTCCATATTTTAATTCAAGTGTTCTCCTTTCTCTCTTTTCTTTCTCTCTTTTCTTTTTCTCTTTTGTTTTCTTCCCTTGTTTTCTCCATCACTGTGAACTCTTATTCTCGTGATCATGAGTAGCTAACCCGAGGAAGTTCCCGGGGGAGTAATCTGGTTATGAACCCAAGTCCTTGAATATTCACGTCTTAATGTTTCTTATTTTCTTAGAGTTAGACCGAGGGAGTTCTTAGTGGGCAAGGCGCCTTTGTGTCTCCACTTGCCACCCGAGGTTTAGCTTTTACTTCTGCAATATTTTCCCTCGATCGAGGAGGTGGATGTGTGGTCTCTCGGTGATCGTTGAGAGTACCATATGTTCACAACCATATGAATAGGAGGATGTTCATGCATACGATGGATCATGTTAATTAAGTAAATTAGAAACTAATAATGAGACAATGAAGGTTCACTCGGGGTGATGCTCTCGGGAATGTCTCCTTTCTGTCTTAACATCATTTTGTCTGCATTCATTCTGTTGCATTACATCTGCATATTTACTTTTAGTTTTGAATTATAAATTCTAAAATATCATTTCTGGTCATTTTAGTTTATATATACATAGTGAATTATAAGTAGTGAGGTATTGACCGCAAAATTCTCTTCAAGAGATCGACCTAGGTCAGCCACTGTGGTGCACTTAGTATAAATATTTTTGAGAGCACGCACGACAACGCTACATCAAATTGGAGCCATTTCCGGGGAGCCAAGTTGTCTTTAATCACTATTTTTATTCACATATTGTAAATTATTTTTCTTCCTTTCATTTAAAAAAACAACAAAAAATCATAAATTTCAAAAACTAAAAAAAAACTTTTTTGTTCATGATGTATTTCAATGGTGATTATTATACATGGACTAAAAAATCTCAGGTGCAACAAGAAGATGAAATTCTAAAATCTCATATGCAAGAAATTCATTAAGACATTCAAATACTGAAGAGAAATGCTAAAAGGTTTGATGAATATATTCATTCAGTGATGGAGCAACCTGAACCTGAACATGAACATGAACCAGAACCTGAACCTGAACGAGTGGTGGAAGAGATTTCACCAATCATTTTTTACATCAAAGAACCTGGGGAGGTTAAGAAGGAGCTTCTAAAGGAATTAATCATATCATCCCGAAATCATTCATTTCTCGAGGAGGTCCCTGATGTACACATTCCAGCTGATGCACTTATGGGAGATGAACATTTTTTGAAAGAATCTTGGAATCACTTTGTTGAAGATAACCTGAAACTTGATCTTCCCATGCTTGATATTGAACAATCAGTACCTTCTGACCTCGCTCTTTCTTTGGAATATGAAGAAGAATATGCACCTGCTGAGATGGAGTTTCCAATGGTCTTTCTAGAAGAGATCAATTTCCAAACTGACTTACTTGAAAGGGAAGATTTCTTAATTGATTCATCTTGTTTTAGTCTTATTCAAACTGAATTGTTTTCTAACTTCTCCTTTCCTGAAATTTCTGATACAGTTCAATTGGATCAGAACTTTGATGATATGAAAGAGATCACCGAAGTGGTGGTGATTGAGGAAGAAGAGTCAGAGAAGCTGGTGTTGGTGCGACTACCTCCTCTACAACAACTTTCATACCATTTAGAGGAGGACACCACAAAAGTTCACAGGGAGCACCCCTTTTTTCTTTTCCCTCGCACTCCTGAACTCAAATTCTGTCTATCTTATTTCTTGGGTGTTGGGAACTTTCTTATTTTCTTTGGGGTTCTCCAATCTCAGTGTCTACTGATGGACACTGGAAAAAGTCACATGTGGTGGTTTATCTCAAAAAAACCACACCCACCATCTGATTGAGGATAATCTGCTGCAACTGCCTGACTAGGGGCAGTAAAAACCTAGCATCCGCTTGGGGGTCAAACCAAGCATTATCCCCTTTCTATCAATTTTCTCTTTATTTTTATTTATTTTTCTTATATCTTGTCATTTCATTCTTGTAGTCTTAAAGTGGTAGCAGCTAGGATCTTAACTTAAGGTTTCCACTGAAAAATAATTCAGGTTGTATCTTTCCTTTTCTTTATTTTGTTTGCTACCCAATATAAATTCTGTGTGAAAATGTTTCTTGATCTTATTTGAGCTAAAAGATGGTAGTAAATGGAATAAGTGTTGGGGAGAGATTTCAACCTGTTTTAAAAATTTTGTGTGTGATTCTATTTTGTTTTTCATTTTTTGGTGTCTTTTTAGGAATCTTGAGCTGAATCAAATACTTGAAAAAATTCAAACCATCTTGGTATTTTTGGCACATTTTTTGATTTTAATGTTTTAGTATTTAAATGATTGCTTAATGGATTTTGTTTCTGATTTTTGATCTTTTCATTTGATGAAGTTTGATTGACTATGAAACTCATGTGCACTAGTGTTGTCTAAATTGAAAATCTTTCCCAACCCGAGAGGTTTCTAAACCTATTTGACATCTTCTTACATTTCTCTTTTTCTTGAGAGTCTTGAGACATGTTGTGTGATCCAGAACTTGCTATTTTTCTCCTTTTCAAAGCTGTTAGAGTTCATGGAATGTGTCAAGTATGATTGAGGCATCACTTTGAAAGCCCCTTTTTCATTAAACTCTTATTTTGGCCTACCTTTACATCTGGCCTTATTTAATCCCCTATTAGCCATGAAATACCTTGTTAGGAAGCCACATTACAAGCCATTTATCCCTTTACAACCTTCTATAGAAGTTAAATGCATGATTATTGTTGAACTCAAGTGTGGGGGAGGGAGAAGATGGGTTGTGTTTTGATTTCTTGAAGAATCTTTTTGAGCTGAATTGAAAGTGTTTGCATATTTATTGCTGCTTGGGGGGAAGAAATGTCATGATGGGAAGATGGATGGGTGGACCAAAATATCATTACATATATGGGCTGGGTGTTCACCAATATTTGAAGATCAAAATCCGCCTCTCTTTTCCTCAGAAACGTGATTCTGAAGAGAAATATAGATCTGAATTCAAGCTGAAACAATGCTACAAATAGGGAAAAGAGGGATGAAAATCATTGATGCTGAAATTCTAAGTGTGATCTTCCCAAAAGAAGAGGTGTTTGGAGGTGATTTATTTTTTAGCTAATTGAGGAGCACACCATTCTTGAGAAAAACTGTTTTCATGCATTTACTTCACTTTAGAGCTTAACTCTCCTCATTCTGCCTCATATGTTTTTACATTTTAAACCTGCCAACCCTCAGCCTCAGAACAACCCATGAAAAAAACCTCATGATTGAAACATTTTTGACTCTGTGAAGTGGAGATATTAGGAGTATATCAAGCTTATGTAGATCACACATGTTCTTGGGAATGAAAAAAACTCCACATTAAAATATCCTAGAGTGAAGAGAGAAATATTTTTCCAGAGAGGAAGGTATGACATGCATGTGAGGATTAACATGAGATTGAATGGATTCATATGATTTTTGAGGAGTTCTAAAATTCTGATCCATGTAGGTGGCATGATATTTTTTCTGATATGATAATTGAGCTGTGTTGTCATTTATGCTTTGAGAAGTTTGTTTTGACCTTGGTATAAAATGATTGCCCATGAGTGCAATGTTTAAGTGTGAGAGAATTGATAAAAGAAATATTTTCAATTATTTTATTCTTAATTTCAATGTTTTTAATCCCACCAAAGTGTTCTATCAATGGAAATTGTCACATCTTATGTTTTAGGAACATTTTTGAGCTTAATTGGAAAAATGGCTTATTTTGGATTTAAACTGTTTTCATTTATTTTAATGTTTCGTCCATAAGTTTTTATAAACTGATCCAAATTTCAAAATTCTTATTTTATAGGTTTCTATTTTCTATGAGATTCATTTTATACTTCTGGACCCAAATCTCAATCAATCATTTGAATGCTCAAATCTAGCTCACAAGGCAGGCCTCGAAAACTGTGCACAGAACTGCATAATTTTATTTCTGGACCCATATCTCATAAATGAACGACCCATTGGAGTTGAAATTTTACATGGAGTTGGAAGACATTCGGAGGAATAACTGTTATTAAGATAGACGTGTCTTGATCGTTCATTTTCAAGGCCATTAATGCATTGGAACTCAGTGTATTGGAATACGAACAGTCAACCTAGCCAGATTAAATGTCATGAGTGAAGCGACCATATCTCTCTCCAAATTTGGACAATTAAGCTGAAATTTCGTTGGTCGATAGAGGATAAGTAATTTAACAACTTTCAAGAAGGATCAATTCCCAAATTCTGTCACTAATGAGGACATCTAAGTGCATACATCCGGTGGAAAGATTTTGGAGCCAAATTGTCATCCCCTCTCCCTATAAAAGAGTGTTTCCTTTTCATTTCAAAGGGTTGGAAACTTAGGAATAGCCTTTGTTGGAAATTTTATGTAGTTCAGTTTTGTATTTTATTTTATTTTCATTCTGTAATTTTATTCCATATTTTAATTCAAGTGTTCTCCTTTCTCTCTTTTCTTTCTCTCTTTTATTTTCTTCCCCCGTTTTCTCCATCACTGTGAACTCTTATGCTCATGATCATGAGTAGCTAACCCGAGGAAGTTCCCAGGGGAGTAATCCAGTGATGAACCCAAGTCCTTGAACATTCATGTCTTAATGTTTCTTATTTTCTTAGAGTTAGACTGAGGGGGATCTTAGTAGGCAAGACGCCTTTGTGTCTCCACTTGCCACCCGAGGTTTAGCTTTCACTTCTGCAAAATTTCCCCTCGATCGAGGAGGTGGATGTGTGGTCTCTCGGTGGTTGTTGAAAGTACCATATGTTCACAACTATATGAAGAGGAGGATGTTCATGCATACGATGGAATATGTTCATTAAGTAAATTAGAAACTGATAATGAGACAATGAAGGTTCACTCGGGGTGATGCTCTCGGGAATGTCTCCTTTCTGTCTTAACATCATTTTGTCTGCATTCATTCTGTTGCATTGCATCTGCATATTTACTTTTAGTTTTGCATTATAAATTATCAAATATCATTTCTTGTCATTTTAGTTTATATATACATAGTGAATTAGAAGTAGTGAGGGATTGACTGCAAAATGCTCCTCAAGAGATCGACCTGCCACTGTGCTGCACTTAGTATAAATATTTTTGAGAGTGCACACGACAACGCTACATCAAATTGGCACCATTGCCGGGGATAAAAGTGGCATTTAATCACTATTTTTATTCATATATTGTAAATTATTTTTCTTCCTTTCATTAAAAAAACAACAAAAAAATCATAAATTTCAAAAACTAATTTTTTTTGTTCAGGATGTATTTCAATGGTGATTATTCTACATAGACTAGAGAATCCCAGCTAAAAAAAGAAGACGAAATTCTAAAATCTCATATGAAAGAACTTCATGAAGACATTAAATAACTAAAGAGAAATTCTAAAAGGTTTGATGAATATATTCGTTCAGTGATGGAGCAACCTGAACCTGAACATGAACCCGAACCAAAACCTGAACCTGGACGAGTGGTGGAAGAGATTTCACCAATCATTTTTTACATCAAATAACCTGAGGAGGGTAAGAAGGAGCTTCTAGAGGAATTAATCATATTATCCTGAACTCATCCATTACTCGAGGAGGTTGCTGATGTACACATTCCAGCTGATGCACTTATGGGAGATGAACATTTTTTGAAAGAATCTTGGAATCACTTTGTTGAAGATAACCTGAAACTTGATCTTCCCATGCTTGATATTGAAAAATCAGTACCTTTTGACCTCCCTCTTGATTTGGAAGATGAAGAAGAATATGCAACTACTGATATGGAGTTGCCAATGGTCTTTCTAGAAGATATCAATTTCCAAGATGACTTAATTGGAAGGGAAGATTTCTTAATTGATTCATCTTGTTTTAATCTTATTCAAACTGAATTGTTTTCTAACTTCTCCTTTCCTGAAATTTCTGATACAATACAAATGGAGCAGAACTTGGATGATACGAAAGAGATCACCGAAGTGGTGGTGATCGAGGAAGAAGAGTCAGAGAAGCTGTTGTTGGCGCGACTACCTCCTTCACAACAACTTTCATACCATTTGCAGGAGGACACCACAAAAGTTCACAGGGAGCACCCCTTTTTTCTTTTCCCTCTGACTCCTGAACTCAAATTCTGTCTATCTTATTTCTTGGGAATTGGGAAATTTCTTATTTTCTTTGGGGTTCTCCAATCTCAGTGTCTACTGATGGACACTGGAAAAAGTCACATGTGGTGGTTTATCTCAAAAAAACCACACCCACCATCTGATTGGGGATAATCTGCTACAACTGCCTGACTAGGGGCAGTAAAAACCTAGCATCCGCTTGGGGGTCAAACCAAGAATTATCTCTTTTCTATCCATTTTCTCTTTATTTTTATTTATTTTTCTTATGTATTTTCATTTCATTCTTGTAGTCTTAAAGTGGTAGCAGCTAGGTGCTTAACTCAAGGTTGCCACTGAAAAATAAATCAGGTTGTATCTTTCCTTTTCTTTATTTTGTTTGCTACCCAATATAAATTCTGTGTGAAAATGTTTTGATCTTATTTGAGCTAAAAGATGGTAGTAAATGGAATAAGTGTTGGGGAGAGATTTCAACCTGTTTTAAGAATTTTGAGTGTGATTCTATTTTGTTTTTCATTTTTTTGGTGTCTTTCTAGGAATCTTGAGCTGAATCGAATACTTGGAAAAATTCAAACCATCTTGGTATTTTTGGCACATTGTTTGATTTGAATGTTTGAGTATTTAAATGATTTATGAATGGATTTTGTTTCTGATTTCTAATCTTTTCATTTGATGAAGTTTGATTGACTGTGAAACTCATGTGCACTAGTGCTCTCCAAATTGAAAATCTTGCCCAACCTGAGAGGTTTCTAAACCTATTTGATAACTTCTTACATTTCTCTTTTTCTTGAGAGTCTTGAGACATGTTGTGTGATCCATAAATTGCTATTTTTCTCTTTTTCAAAGCTGTTAGAGTTCATGGAATGTGTCAAATATTATTGAGGCATCACTTTGAAAGCCCCTTTTGCATTAAACTCTTATTTTGGTCTACCTTTACATCTGACCTTATTTAAGCCCCTAGTAGCCATGAAATACCTTCTTAGGCAGACACATTACAATCCATTTATCCCTTTCCAATATTCTCTAGAAGTTAAATGCATTATTATTGTTGAACTCAAGTGTGGGGGAGGGAGAAGATGGGTTGTGTTTTTCTTTCTTGAAGAATATTTTGGAGATGAATTGAAAGTGTTTCCATATTTATTGCTGCTTGGGGGGAAGAAATGTCATGATAGGAAGATGTATGGGTGGACCAAAATATCATTACATATATGGGATGGGTGTTCAACAATATTTGAAGATCAAAAGCTACCTCTCTTTTCCTCAAAAACATGATTCTGAAGAGAAATCCAGATCCGAATTCAAGCTGAAATAATGCTACAAATAGGGAAAAGAGGGATGAAAATAATTGATGTTGAAATTCTAAGTGTGATCTTCCCAGAAGAAGAGGTGTTTGGAGGTGATTAATTTTTGAGCTGATTGAGGAGCACACCATTCTTGAGCAAAACCATTTTCATGCATTTACTTCACTTTAGAGCTTAACCCTCCTCATTATGCCTCATATGTTTTTACATTTAAACCTACCAACCCTCAGCCTCAGAACAACCCATGAAAAAGACCTCATGATTGAAACATTTTTGACTCTGTGAAGTGGAGATATTAGGAGTATATCAAGCCTATGGAGATCACACATGTTCTTGGAAATGAGAAAAACTCCACATTAAAATATCCTTGAGTGAAGAGAGAAATATTTTTCCGGGGAGGTAGGTACGACATGCATGTGAGGATTAATATGAGATTGAATGGATTCATATGATTTTTGAGGAGTTCTAAAATTCTGATCCATGTAAGAGGCATGATATTTTCTCTGATATGATAATTGAGTCGTGTTTTCATTTATGCTTTGAGAAGTTTGTTTTGACCTTGGTATAAGATGATTGCCCATGAGTGTAATGTTTAAGTTAGGGGGAATTGATAGAAAAAATATTTTAAATTATTTTATTCTTAATTTAAATTTTTTTAATCCCACCAAAGTGTTATATCAAGGGAAATTGTCACATCTTATGTTTTAGGAACATTTTTGGGCTTAATTGAAAAAATGGATTATTTTGGATTTAAATAGTTTTCATTTATTTTAATTTTTCGGCCATAACTTTTTATAAACTGATCCAAATTGAAAATTTCTTCTTTTATAGGTTTCTATTTTCAATGAGCTTCATTTTATCCTTCTGGACCCAAAGCTCAATCCATCATTTGGAAGCTCAAATCCAGCTCACATGACAGGCCTTGAAAACTGTGCATAGAACTACATAATTTTATTTCTGGGTCCATATCTCATAAATTAATGACCCATTGGAGCTGATATTTTACATGGATCTGTAATAAATCCCTTGAAAGAACTTTCATTAAGATATTCGCATCTGGATCGTTCATTTTCAAGGACATTAATGCATTGGAACTCGGTGTATTGGAATATGAATAGTCAGTCTGGCCAGATTAAATGTCATGAGTGAAGCGACCATATATTTCTCCAAATTTGGCCAATCAAGATGAAAGTTCGTGGGTCGACATAGGATAAGTAATGGAACAACTTTAAAGAAGGATGAATTCCCAAATTCTTTCATTAACGAGTCCATCCATGCGCATACATCCGGTGGACAGATTTTGGAGCCAAATTGTCATCCCCTCTCCCTATAAAAGAGTGTTTCCTTTTCGTTTCAAAGGGTTGGAAACTTAGGAATAACCTTTGTTTGAAATTTTATGTAGTTTAGTTTTTTATTTTATTTTCTTTTAATTCTGTAAATGCATTACATATTTTAATTCAAGTGTTCTCCTTTCTCACTTTTCTTTCTCTCTTTTGCTTTCTTCCCCCGTTTTCTCCATCACTGTGAACTCTTATGCTCGTGATCATGAGTAGCTAACCCGAGGAAGTTCCCGAGGGAGTAATCCAGTGATGAACCCAAGTCTTTGAACATTCATGTCTTAATTTTTCTTATTTTCTTAGATTTATACCGAGGGAGATCTTAGTGTGCAAGGCACCTTTGTGTCTCCACTTGCCACCCGAGGTTTAGCTTTCACTTCTGCAATATTTCCCCTCGATCGAGGAGGTGGATGTGTGGTCTCTCAACAATCGTTGAGAGTACCATATGTTCACAAACATATGAAGAGGAGGATGTTTATGCATACGATGGATCATGTTCATTAAGTAAATTAGAAACTTATAATGGGACAATGAAGGTTCCCTCGGGGTGATGCTCTCGGGAATGTCTTATTTCTGTCTTAACATCATTTTGTCTGCATTCATTCTGTTGAATTACATCTACATATTTATTTTTAGTTTTGCATTTTCAATTCTCAAATATCATTTCTGGTCATTTTAGTTTATATATACATAGTGAATTAAAAGTATTGAGGGATTGACTGTAAAATGCTCCTCAAGAGATCGACCTAGGTCATCCATTGTGCTGCACTTAGTATAAATATTTTTGAGAGCGCACACAACAACGCTACATCAGGACTCATGAACAAGATCTTCCAGCCTTACCTCAATCATTTCATTGTGGTCTTCATTGATGACATCTTGGTGTACTTAGCATCAGAGGAGGAGCACACCACACACCTGTGGATAGTCCTGGATACACTCTGAGAGCACCGACATTATGGGAAGCTCTCGAAGTGCCATTTTTGGATCCGGGAGGTCCACTTCCTGGGACATGTCTTCTCAAAAACTAGAGTTGCGGTGGATCTAGTGAAGATAGAGGTAGTACTTTCTTGGGAGCCACCCAGGAGCATGACTGTGGTGCAGAGTTTCTTGGGGTTGTCTGGATACTACTGGAGGTTCGTGCCTGAATTTTCTAGAGTAGTAGCATATCGGCTTTGACACGGAAGTTAAAACCCTTCTTGTGGATGGAGAAGTGCTAGCAGAGTTTCCAGAAGCTGAGGTGGAGACTGACGAGTTCCTCCATCTTGAAACTACCAGAGGAGGGCGTTGGGTGTGTAGCTTTCTATGACACATCAAGGACCGGACTGGGTCGTTTCCTGATGTAGGAGCGAGAAGTAATTGCCTACAATTCACGATAGTTGAGGCAACATGAGTAGAACTACACAACACATGACCTTGAGTTGGCAGTGGTAGTCTTCGCACTGAAGATGTGGCAACACTACTTGATGGGTGAACGGTTCATCATCTACTCTGACCACAAGAGTCTCTAGTATATCTTTACTTAAAAGGTATTTGAATATGAGACAACAACGTTGGCTAGAGTTCCTCCAGGACTATGACTTCGAGATAGTCTATACTCTTGGGAAGGGGAATGTGGTGGCAGGTGCTCTCAGCAGGAGATAGAGTTCACAACCACTGAACGAGGCCTCAGAGCAGTTGACCTCGCTTTAGATATCCTTTGTGGATAGAGATGATGCGGCTTATCTTTAGTCGATGATGGTTTCCCCTCCACTATTACAGTGAGTCAGGGAGGCGCAACTCGGAGATGCCATCTGTGAGGCCAAACTTGCCCAGATGTCCACAGGGAATGCCCTTGACGGATATTCGATAGGTGGGAAGCACATCATCCTTTTCAGAGAATGCACCATTGTACTAGCGGTGTTACAGGAGGAAGTGTTAAGGGAGTTCCATACATCCACTTTAGCAGTATATCCAGGTGTGGTGAAGATGTACCAGGACCTCCAATGTTAGTACTGGTGGTTGGGGATGAAGAAGGCAATGACAGAGTTTATCTCGATATGCCTCACTTTTCAAAAAGTGAAGGCTGAACACCAGGTTCGGGTAGGTTTGACACAACCCCTTTGAGGTACCGGAGTGGAAGTGGGATGGGATATCAATGGACTTCGTGGAAGGCTTACCACGTACGTCCAGAGGGCACGATACCATCTAGGTGATCGTAGACCGACTCACCAAGTCGGCTCACTTCCCACCCATTCAAGAACAGAGTTCAGTAGAGTTCTTGGGACACCTCTGTGTGTAGGAGATAGTTTGACTCCATGGAGTCCCATTTACAATAGTCTCATATCATGATACTCGCTTCACATCCCGGCCGTGGAAGGGATTACAAGAGATGTTTGGGACTCAGCTGCTCTTGAGCACAACTTTTCACCTACAGACTGATGGTCAGACGGAGCAGACCATACAGACCTTGGAGGATATGATTTGTGCTGGCGTCCTTGATTTTGGTTGTAGTTGGGAGGACCACCTACCACTGGTGGAGTTTGCATACAACAACGGCTATCACTTCACCATTGACATGGCACCGTTCAAGGAACTTTACGGGTGACCTTGCAGATCAACATTATACTGAACAAACTTAGGAGAGTCAGCACTCATGGATCCAGAGTTGGTATGTGCTACCACTGAGAAGATGCAGGTCATTCGAGAGCGGATGAAGACTGTATGGAGACGACAGAAGTGCTATGCTGATAGGAGACATAGGACCTTGGAGTTTGAGGAGGGGTGTAAAGACCCGCAAATTTCAAGGAAATTTTTTTCTTAATTTTCTTTGGAATTTTACAAGAACGCAGCTTCAGACGGCACCTGATTCCGAGGCCCGGTGTGCCCGGAATCATTTTCCGAAGTTTGGCTCGGGTACGTTCAGTGAACGGACGAGCGGGTTTTTCTATCTTTTGAACCGGTGCCCGGAATCGAATTCTGAGGGCACCGATGAAATCGCAGCGCCGGTATTTGCTTAGAAACGCCTCTTCCGGAGTTGCGTTTGCTCAGACGTGGTTTTTAAATTTTACGGCTTTAAGTCAGAAATAAAATAAAGTTTGTGCGACAACTTTATTTTATTTCACTTAAGCTGCTTGGAAGCCACTTGAAGTCACTTAAAGACGGCTTGAACTGAGTTGAACTGGATAGGATACTATCCAGAAATATCCTACCCCCTTGGTAGGATATTTGTGCGGTGGGACCCGCACGAGCCCCGCCGTTTCTTTCGCTAAGTAACGCACCCGCGAAAACCCGTCAAAGTAACTGAAAAGTCAACCGACGCGTTTTCTTTAATTCTTAACAGACCATTTAATTGGGCGGTTTATTTCGTGAATTAAATGGACTGTTTCTTCGTGAATTAAATGGGTCGTTTCTTTCGTTGAATTAATTCAACGAATTGATGGATCGTTTCTTAACCGGTTTCGTGTTGGCAAGTTTATAAAATAAGACCAACATAAAAATCCTTGGAAAGGATTTGAGAGAATCTTCGTTCCTCCACCCTCTCCGCGAAGAACGCGAAGAACGCGAAGAACGCGAAGAACGCGAAGAACGCCGGCGACCGGAATTCGACGACGCACACCAAGATCTGCGACGTCGACGAGATCTACTCGCGACGTTCTTCGGCGACGCCTCTTCTTCCGCGGCCGACCCTCGTTCGGCAACAAAGGTGAGAATCAGATCTTTTCTTCTCCCTTTTTAATTTCAATATCAACGGATTTAAACTAATTAAATCCGTTGATCTTGATCCGGAGATTGGCGACGCGACGTCGGATACCGCGACGACGCGACGATCTCTTTCTTCCGCGACGAGCGATTCCGCGACGACCCCCTCGTCCGACGACGACAGCTGCGAGGTAAGGGATGTTGGTATTCTTTTTAAAATCCCGTGTTTTTTTCTTTTGAAATATAGAACCCGATCACGAAACAATTTTAATTTATTTAAAATTGTTGATTGGTTTCTTTCCTGTTTCTCCCGTTGATTATGACTAACGCGGAGGGTGCGGGTCTAACGAACAAGACCCGGCAACCCTCCGTCGATCTTCCTTTGTGTGCGGTTTTGGCGAGCGACGGCAAAAGTGCGACGCAAGGGCCATATGTTGATTCCGCAGTGGAGGACGCGTCCCGGGAGGAACAACGGCGCAGACGGGAGGCAAATCGGGCCACCGGAGCATCTCCGGCGGCCCGCGGAAGGTGGCGGCGGCGCGGGTCGCCGGCGCGGCGGCGCCGGTGACCGGGGGCGGCGGCGCCCGGCGCGCCGCCGGAGGAGCCCGCCGCGGCCGAGCCGCGGCGGCGGCGAGCCGCCGGACCGCGTCCGCGGTCCGGCCTTCCAGCACGCGGCCCGCGCGGGCCGCGTTTTCTCCAAAGCCGCGGGTTTGACCCGCGGCGGCAGCGCTTCGGCCGCTCGGCCGAAGCCGAGCCGGTCCGGTCGGCCGGGCCGCGCCCAGGCCGGACCGGACCCGGCCGAGCCAGTTCGGGCCGGGTCGGGCCGACCCGGTTCGGGCCGACCCGGTTCGGCCGACCCCAGGGGGGGTTCGGGCCGGGTCGCCCCGGGCCCAGTACCCCCGTTTCGGGCCCTCTTCGGTCTTTCGCCCATATCTTGGGCCTGGGACCTCCGATTGACGAACCGTCAGCGGCTACGCGATCCTTGGATCGAGACGGTCGTTTCGGTATATTATACTCAAGGTTTCGGAAGACTTTGGGTTCGGCCGGGTTGGTTCGTACACGAAACCAACCGGGCCCTCGGAGCGGAAACGCTCATAACTTGAGCTACGGACGTCCGAACGACGTACCGTCAGCTGTGGTGGTTTCCTCTAAGTGAGACGGAACTTTTGGCATACTCCGCCCGAGGATCGGATACAGGCGGAGTACGGTCGGGTTGGTTTTGCCCTAAAAACCAACCGGGCCCCTGGGACGAAAATGCCAATAACTCTCAGACCGGGCGTCCGATTGACGCGCCGTCTGTCGCGTTGAGATCCTGTTGTCGATACGGAACTTTTGGATACATCAACTTCGGACTACGTGTCAGTTGATGTATCAGCCCCTCGGCTCGTGGAGCGGACCCTCCTAAACGAGCTCGCTACGTGCGGGAACCCTAGCGCTGGCTGTGACCTCGACGGCAGAGCAGAGATCCTCCGTGGACTGCGACGACGGCAGAGCAGAGATCCTCCGTGGACTGCGACGATGGCAGAGCAGAGATCCTTCGTGGACTGCGGCGACGACTGTGCAGAGATCCTCAGTGGACTGCGTCGACTACTGCACTCAGCGATCCCACGTGGATCAGTGCTTCAGGTTCTGTGTGAGCCCGATCCTCCGTGGGTCCTTACTACCGGTTCTGTGTGAGCCACTGCCTACAGGTTCTGTGTGAGCCCGATCCTACGTGGGTCTTTTTGCGGGGGTTAGTACCTATCGATCCTTCGTGGGTCCGACGACTGAGACGGATCAGTGATCGTCTTTGACGTCATCTGAAAAAGTATACCTGGTTGAGCTGAATCTTATGTTACTCTCCTTTGTGGATTGTGTTGGACCATCCTTTGTGGATTTACTGTTTACTCTCCTTGTGGATTTGAGTCTTGCTTTCCTTTGTGGATTGAGTTGTTCTTGAGCTCGTGAGCAGAGCTAGAATTGGGGACTTAGGTATATGTATGGGCATATACCTAAGTCGAGTCAGATGTTACTTCGTGATTGCATCTTTCTTTTGTGCTATATCCTTTGTGGATTTCGGGAGACCTTCGGGGGTCTCGGGGTCCTTACTGAGTAGTTGTACTCACCCCTGCACGGGCTATGCCCGCACTTCGTGGTGTTGGTTGCAGACGACGGACAGCGCTGATCGCGGTTGGGGCGTGGAGCAGGACGGTACCTGGAGGTGGACCACTGGACGGGACGTGCTCAGAGCGGACGTGGGGCCCGAGGAGCTTGGAGGCTATCTGTACCCACCCTTCAGGTGGGATTGCCAGTGGACGACACGAGGCCGCCGTCTTTTCTTCAGTTGCTGTACTTTACTTTTCAGTTGTACTTTACAGTTGGGCTTGTATTTCCGGCCCCTTTACCTTTCTGCACTTTACTTTCCGCTTGCTGACTCTGTGTAGTTGTTACTTATAAAGGCAATGCCTTCCCTGTTTACTGGGATTTTACGCCTTGGTGCTAGTCGCCAGCCCCTGGCCTATGGAAGGCGGGCTTGGGGTAGTCACGGCACGGGCCCCGAGGACGGGTCGTGACAAATTGGTATCAGAGGCGGTCGGTTCTACCGCAGACTCTGATCGTCCTTTCTTTCTATGTGAAGCAATAGTGTTTAGTGTATTGAGTGTGGTTATCAGTTCAGGGAGCCCAGTGTTGGTGCGGCGGCCGACGTATCCATACACCAGGACCCTGACTCCTGATTTCCGACTTAATGCACGAAAACATTGATTGCGTGTACGTTTCAAGTCTTCTCTGTGATTTCTCGTGTCAGCTCACCGGGTATACTGATCTGCTTTATGAAAGTCTCAAGTTTTCCTTGTGATTACTTGTGCCAGCTCACCAGGTATACTGTTCTGACTGTGGTACTCTTGTTCTCCTTTTCAGGATGGCCCAGCGACGACAGCCAGCTAGGGTTCCGAGTGTAGGGCGCGACGGCAGCCCACCGAGCGACGAGGCCTCGGTGCAGGGCCCTTTGCCAGCTGTGGCACCGGCGGTAGTTTTACCCGCCGAGCCACCGATGCTTCCAGTACCAGACGCCGACGATGCACGTCGCCTCAGGGCACTGCATGAGTTTCAGAGCCAGCGACCGCCCAGGTTTCGCGGTGAGGCGGACCCCCAGGCCGCCGAGGACTGGCTAGAGGCGGTGGTACGGATCTTTCGGCTAGTGAGGACACCAGCGGATCTCATGGTGATTCTCGCAGCGAGCCTCCTGCAGGCGGCGGCAGGACGATGGTGGAGCCTGATGCTCCAGGTTCACGATGAGGCATCCTTGCTCTGGGCGGACTTCGAGAGCCTTTTCCGCTCTGAGTTCGTCCCGGCCACCCTCCGAGCGGTGCGCATCCAGGAGCTTCTCCAGCTGCGCCAGGGCAGCATGACGGTCGCTCAGTATGCGGCGAGGTTCACGGACCTATCTCGCTACTCGACCGACATGGTACGGGACCCCTTCTTCCGGGCCCGGACCTTCGAGCAGGGCTTGCGACAGGAGATTCGTGCGTCGCTGATCTCCCTCAGCATTCCGACCCAGGCAGGAGTGCTGGAGCGAGCCCTCCTGATCGAGAGCTTCCTGGCAGAGCCTTCTTCAGCGGCGAGACCTAGCGCAGGGCGGCAGGTAGCTGAGTCTTCGGCAGCTGGTAGCCGACGGATGACTCACGGGTCCAGGCAGACCAGACCCCCACGCAGACGGCCTCAGGACACCGGCTCAGCAGTACGAGGCACACAGCGGAGTGCCAGCCTTTCGAGAGGCAGGCTGTGCTACTCTTGCGGCGGGCAGGGTCACATGGCTCGTGACTGCCCGACTCGCCGACCAGAGGAGCAGCAGACGGTGGAGGGGCCACCCAGGCAGAGGCAGAGGGTCGATCGTGGCGGTCCGCAGGGAGGAGGCGGACGAGGCAGAGGAGCTGGCCGAGCAGCGGGTGGTGGGCGACGCTTCCAGGCTCTACCCCCACCACCACCAGGAGGGCCACCTCGACCACAGGGAGCTGGCGGGCAGGGACAGGCCCAGCTCCAGGCAGTGGAGGCCTACGACCCCGACTTGCCAGAGATGATTCGAGGTACGATCTGTGTCTATTCCACCCTTGCTGCAGTACTTATAGACACAGGAGCGAGTCACTCTTTCATAGCCTCTGCCCTTGTTCGGAGCTCGGAGATTCCGACTGAGCCGTTGGCTCGATCCTTACGGCTAGAGACTCCTACGGGAGCAGACTCGACGATTACGCACTGGTGCCGGCAGTGTGAGCTTACTCTAGGAGGCGAGAGCTTCGGCTGGGATCTCCTTGTAGCGGCGTCGAGGCCTTACGACGTCATCTTGGGCATGGATTGGCTATCCACGGTTCATGCCCAGATCGACTGTTTTAGGCGCAAGGTACGATGTGTTCGTACCGACGGGAGCAGGTTTACCTTCACCGGCGAGAAGGGAACCTTTGCAGCACAGGATGGACTTCCGCGGAGGAGAGTGCAGCCCATCTCACATCAGTTGGCTAGCCTCATCCTAGGAGCAGTGGACGTGCGGAGTCCGGCTTTTCCTGCAGTGGTGGACCAGTACGTGGACGTCTTTCCCGACGACGTTCCAGGGCTACCTCCTCGTAGAGAGGTAGACTTTTACATCGACTTGTACCCCGGGACAGCCCCGATATCTACTCCAGCATATCGGATGGCCCCCGCCGAGCTTCGAGAGCTGCGGGTACAGTTGGAGGACTTGCAGAGCAAGGGGTTTATCCGACCCAGTGTTTCACCCTGGGCTTCCCCGATTTTGTTCGCCAAGAAGGCGGACGGGAGCTTGCGACTTTGTGTCGACTATCGTCGCCTGAACCAGGTGACAGTGAGGAACAAGTATCCGCTGCCACGGATTGATGACCTCTTCGATCAGCTCAAGGGAGCGCGGTGGTTCTCGAAGATAGACCTCCGGTCAGGCTATCATCAGCTCAGAGTTCGAGACGAGGACGTGCAGAAGACGGCCTTCAGGTGTCGGTATGGCCATTATGAGTTCTTGGTTATGCCGTTCGGCGTAACCAATGCTCCAGCGGTGTTCATGAGCCTCATGAACAGGATCTTCCAGCCATACCTCGACCGATTTGTCGTTGTCTTCATTGACGACATTTTGGTATACTCGACGACTGAGGAGGAGCATGCCTACCACTTGCGAGTTGTGCTAGACACACTCCGAGAGCACCAGCTTTATGGCAAGCTCTCAAAATGCCAGTTCTGGTTACGTGAGGTCCATTTCTTGGGGCACGTCATTTCTGAGGCGGGAGTTGCAGTGGATCCCGCGAAGATCGAGGCAGTGCTAGCTTGGGAGCCACCCAGGAGCGTGACAGAGGTGCGGAGCTTCTTGGGCCTAGCGGGATACTATCGGAGATTTGTGCCGAACTTCTCCAGAGTTGCGGCACCACTCTCAGCCTTGACGAAGAAGGGGAAACCCTTCGTGTGGTCAGACAGATGTCAGCAGAGCTTCCAGGAGCTGAGGCAGAGATTGACCAGCGCACCTATCTTGAGGTTGCCTGAGGAGGGAGTTGGGTACGTAGTTTACTGCGATGCATCAGGGACTGGACTCGGGTGCGTCCTGATGCAGGAGCGGGCCGTGATCGCCTACGGATCACGTCAGTTGAGGCCGCATGAGCAGAACTACGCCACTCATGACCTGGAGTTAGCAGCAGTGGTCTTCGCTCTGAAGACTTGGCGGCACTATCTGATGGGCGAGCGCTTCACAGTCTTTTCTGACCACCAGAGTCTCAGGTATATCTTCTCTCAGAAGGACCTGAACCTGAGACAGCGGAGATGGCTTGAGTTCCTCCAGGACTATGACTTTGAGATAGTCTATACTCCTGGGAAGGGGAACGTGGTAGCCGATGCCCTCAGCAGGAGGACGGGCTTTCAGCTGCTTGAGGAGGCGACGGAGCAGCTAGCCTCCTTGCAGATATCCTTCGTGGATAGAGACGGAACAGCCTTTCTTCAGTCTCTCACAGTCTCTCCTCCACTTCTACAGCGGGTCAGAGAGGCTCAGCGTGGGGACGCTGACTGTGAGACCCGGCGTGCACTGATATCCTCAGGTCAGGCGCCTGATGGTTTCTCCCTTGGAGCAGAGCACGACATCCTTTTCAGAGGACGTACCTTCGTACCAGTCGCTTTACGAGAGGAGGTGCTGAGAGAGTTTCACACTTCTCCCTTGGCGGTACATCCCGGAGTGGCGAAGATGTACCAGGATCTCAGGCGACAGCACTGGTGGCCGGGCATGAAGAAAGCTGTGGCAGAGTTCGTTTCACGATGCCTCACCTGCCAGCAGGTGAAGGCAGAGCATCAGGTACCAGCAGGCTTGGTACAGCCCTTGGAGGTCCCGGAGTGGAAGTGGGACAGCATATCTATGGACTTCGTGACTGGACTTCCACGCACTTCCAGAGGTCACGACTCCATTTGGGTGATTGTCGACCGACTCACCAAGTCGGCACACTTCTTACCCATCAGAGAGCAGGGCTCAGTAGAGAGCTTGGGACGTCTTTACGTCCAGGAGATCGTACGGCTTCACGGTGTGCCATCGTCTATCGTCTCCGATCGAGATGCTCGTTTCACTTCCCGGCTTTGGAAGGGGTTGCAGGAGGCGTTTGGGACGCGGCTCCATCTGAGCACAGCCTTCCACCCTCAGACGGATGGCCAGACGGAGAGGACCATACAGACACTCGAGGACATGCTTCGTGCATGTGTTCTCGACTTTGGTCGCAGCTGGGAGGACCACCTACCCTTGGTGGAGTTCGCGTACAACAATAGCTACCACTCCACCATCGGGATGGCACCATACGAGGCGTTGTACGGCAGACCCTGCAGATCACCGCTGTGCTGGACAGACCCTGGGGAGTCAGCACTCGTGGGACCAGAGATGGTCCGAGCCACGACAGAGAAGGTCCAGATCATCCAGGAGAGGATGAGGACAGCTCAGAGCCGGCAGAAGTCATATGCTGACAGGAGGCGGAGGCCACTAGAGTTCGAGGATGGCGACCACGTCTTTTTGCGTGTCTCACCTCGACGTGGTTTGCGGAGATTCGGCCGAGGCGGCAAGTTGTCTCCACGCTTCATCGGGCCTTTCCAGGTCCTCAGCAGGATAGGAGAGGTGGCTTATCGCCTGGCTCTACCACCTCAGTTGCACCGGGTGCACGACGTCTTCCACGTGTCTCAGCTGAGGAGATACGTGCACGACCCGACGCACATCATCGACTTTGGGGAGCTGGACGTAGACGATGGGGCGACTTTTGCGGAGGTCCCTGTGGAGATCGAGGATCGACAGGAGCGGGTCCTACGTGGGCGGTCGATTCCTCTTGTGCGCGTCAGATGGCAGCACGGGAACCTCCAGGAGAGCACTTGGGAGCGGGAGGCTCAGATGCGTGCTCAGTACCCCCATTTGTTCCCCTAGTTTTTGATGTATCTTTACGGGGACGTAAAGCCCTGAGGTGGGAGTAATGTAAAGACCCGCAAATTTCAAGGAAATTTTTTTCTTAATTTTCTTTGGAATTTTACAAGAACGCAGCTTCAGACGGCACCTGATTCCGAGGCCCGGTGTGCCCGGAATCATTTTCCGAAGTTTGGCTCGGGTACGTTCAGTGAACGGACGAGCGGGTTTTTCTATCTTTTGAACCGGTGCCCGGAATCGAATTCTGAGGGCACCGATGAAATCGCAGCGCCGGTATTTGCTTAGAAACGCCTCTTCCGGAGTTGCGTTTGCTCAGACGTGGTTTTTAAATTTTACGGCTTTAAGTCAGAAATAAAATAAAGTTTGTGCGACAACTTTATTTTATTTCACTTAAGCTGCTTGGAAGCCACTTGAAGTCACTTAAAGACGGCTTGAACTGAGTTGAACTGGATAGGATACTATCCAGAAATATCCTACCCCCTTGGTAGGATATTTGTGCGGTGGGACCCGCACGAGCCCCGCCGTTTCTTTCGCTAAGTAACGCACCCGCGAAAACCCGTCAAAGTAACTGAAAAGTCAACCGACGCGTTTTCTTTAATTCTTAACAGACCATTTAATTGGGCGGTTTATTTCGTGAATTAAATGGACTGTTTCTTCGTGAATTAAATGGGTCGTTTCTTTCGTTGAATTAATTCAACGAATTGATGGATCGTTTCTTAACCGGTTTCGTGTTGGCAAGTTTATAAAATAAGACCAACATAAAAATCCTTGGAAAGGATTTGAGAGAATCTTCGTTCCTCCACCCTCTCCGCGAAGAACGCGAAGAACGCGAAGAACGCGAAGAACGCGAAGAACGCCGGCGACCGGAATTCGACGACGCACACCAAGATCTGCGACGTCGACGAGATCTACTCGCGACGTTCTTCGGCGACGCCTCTTCTTCCGCGGCCGACCCTCGTTCGGCAACAAAGGTGAGAATCAGATCTTTTCTTCTCCCTTTTTAATTTCAATATCAACGGATTTAAACTAATTAAATCCGTTGATCTTGATCCGGAGATTGGCGACGCGACGTCGGATACCGCGACGACGCGACGATCTCTTTCTTCCGCGACGAGCGATTCCGCGACGACCCCCTCGTCCGACGACGACAGCTGCGAGGTAAGGGATGTTGGTATTCTTTTTAAAATCCCGTGTTTTTTTCTTTTGAAATATAGAACCCGATCACGAAACAATTTTAATTTATTTAAAATTGTTGATTGGTTTCTTTCCTGTTTCTCCCGTTGATTATGACTAACGCGGAGGGTGCGGGTCTAACGAACAAGACCCGGCAACCCTCCGTCGATCTTCCTTTGTGTGCGGTTTTGGCGAGCGACGGCAAAAGTGCGACGCAAGGGCCATATGTTGATTCCGCAGTGGAGGACGCGTCCCGGGAGGAACAACGGCGCAGACGGGAGGCAAATCGGGCCACCGGAGCATCTCCGGCGGCCCGCGGAAGGTGGCGGCGGCGCGGGTCGCCGGCGCGGCGGCGCCGGTGACCGGGGGCGGCGGCGCCCGGCGCGCCGCCGGAGGAGCCCGCCGCGGCCGAGCCGCGGCGGCGGCGAGCCGCCGGACCGCGTCCGCGGTCCGGCCTTCCAGCACGCGGCCCGCGCGGGCCGCGTTTTCTCCAAAGCCGCGGGTTTGACCCGCGGCGGCAGCGCTTCGGCCGCTCGGCCGAAGCCGAGCCGGTCCGGTCGGCCGGGCCGCGCCCAGGCCGGACCGGACCCGGCCGAGCCAGTTCGGGCCGGGTCGGGCCGACCCGGTTCGGGCCGACCCGGTTCGGCCGACCCCAGGGGGGGTTCGGGCCGGGTCGCCCCGGGCCCAGTACCCCCGTTTCGGGCCCTCTTCGGTCTTTCGCCCATATCTTGGGCCTGGGACCTCCGATTGACGAACCGTCAGCGGCTACGCGATCCTTGGATCGAGACGGTCGTTTCGGTATATTATACTCAAGGTTTCGGAAGACTTTGGGTTCGGCCGGGTTGGTTCGTACACGAAACCAACCGGGCCCTCGGAGCGGAAACGCTCATAACTTGAGCTACGGACGTCCGAACGACGTACCGTCAGCTGTGGTGGTTTCCTCTAAGTGAGACGGAACTTTTGGCATACTCCGCCCGAGGATCGGATACAGGCGGAGTACGGTCGGGTTGGTTTTGCCCTAAAAACCAACCGGGCCCCTGGGACGAAAATGCCAATAACTCTCAGACCGGGCGTCCGATTGACGCGCCGTCTGTCGCGTTGAGATCCTGTTGTCGATACGGAACTTTTGGATACATCAACTTCGGACTACGTGTCAGTTGATGTATCAGCCCCTCGGCTCGTGGAGCGGACCCTCCTAAACGAGCTCGCTACGTGCGGGAACCCTAGCGCTGGCTGTGACCTCGACGGCAGAGCAGAGATCCTCCGTGGACTGCGACGACGGCAGAGCAGAGATCCTCCGTGGACTGCGACGATGGCAGAGCAGAGATCCTTCGTGGACTGCGGCGACGACTGTGCAGAGATCCTCAGTGGACTGCGTCGACTACTGCACTCAGCGATCCCACGTGGATCAGTGCTTCAGGTTCTGTGTGAGCCCGATCCTCCGTGGGTCCTTACTACCGGTTCTGTGTGAGCCACTGCCTACAGGTTCTGTGTGAGCCCGATCCTACGTGGGTCTTTTTGCGGGGGTTAGTACCTATCGATCCTTCGTGGGTCCGACGACTGAGACGGATCAGTGATCGTCTTTGACGTCATCTGAAAAAGTATACCTGGTTGAGCTGAATCTTATGTTACTCTCCTTTGTGGATTGTGTTGGACCATCCTTTGTGGATTTACTGTTTACTCTCCTTGTGGATTTGAGTCTTGCTTTCCTTTGTGGATTGAGTTGTTCTTGAGCTCGTGAGCAGAGCTAGAATTGGGGACTTAGGTATATGTATGGGCATATACCTAAGTCGAGTCAGATGTTACTTCGTGATTGCATCTTTCTTTTGTGCTATATCCTTTGTGGATTTCGGGAGACCTTCGGGGGTCTCGGGGTCCTTACTGAGTAGTTGTACTCACCCCTGCACGGGCTATGCCCGCACTTCGTGGTGTTGGTTGCAGACGACGGACAGCGCTGATCGCGGTTGGGGCGTGGAGCAGGACGGTACCTGGAGGTGGACCACTGGACGGGACGTGCTCAGAGCGGACGTGGGGCCCGAGGAGCTTGGAGGCTATCTGTACCCACCCTTCAGGTGGGATTGCCAGTGGACGACACGAGGCCGCCGTCTTTTCTTCAGTTGCTGTACTTTACTTTTCAGTTGTACTTTACAGTTGGGCTTGTATTTCCGGCCCCTTTACCTTTCTGCACTTTACTTTCCGCTTGCTGACTCTGTGTAGTTGTTACTTATAAAGGCAATGCCTTCCCTGTTTACTGGGATTTTACGCCTTGGTGCTAGTCGCCAGCCCCTGGCCTATGGAAGGCGGGCTTGGGGTAGTCACGGCACGGGCCCCGAGGACGGGTCGTGACAAGGGGAACCATGTATTCCTTTGGGTCTCACCCTGACAGGGATTGCAAATATTTTACAGGGGTAAAAAGTTATCTCTGAGGTTCATTAGACCCTTTAAGATTATGAGTAGAGTTTTCAAGGTGGTGTACTGCCTAGATCTTCCCCCACAGATGCATCGGGTGCATGATGTTTTTCACATGTCACAACTGAGGAGATACGTGCATGATCCATCGCTCGTCATCAACTGGGCGAGCTGGACATTGATGATGGGGCAATGTTTGTGGAGTTCCCGGTAGAGATAGATGATAAATAGGAGTGGGTATTTTTTGGATGATTGATTCCTATAGTGTGTGTTCGTTGGCAGTATGAGAATCTCTAGGAGAGCACATGGGAGCGGGAGACTCAAATTCGTGCCCAGTACCCCCATTTATTTGTTTAGTCTTGTTTGGGCTTATGGGGAAGTGAAGCCCTAAAGGTGGGGTGATGAAATCAACATTTTCACAAATTTTATACTGTAATTCAATGTTTTAAATCCCACTATTTTATAGGAATTTTTCACATTTTTAGGTTTTAGATGAATTTTGAGCATAATTACTAAAATGGCCTAATTTTGGAATTTAATAATTTTATTTATATTTTGTATTTCGGCCATAACATCTTATAAACTGAATGAAATTGTGAAATTACTTTTTTGTAGGTTTCCTTAAATTATGGGTCTCATTTCATCCTTCTAGATTCAAATCTCAATCATTCATTTGAAGTCCTAAATCTAGCTCACAAATCAGGCCTCGAAAACTGTGTACAGATCTGGAAACTTTTACTATTGAGATTATATCTCTTCGTGGACCAGTTAAATGAAGCTCAAATTCATCATGGAGATTGAAAATAATATGGGTATAAACTTTAATAAAGGAGTCCACACAACATTCAGCTTTATTAAAGGTCATAATGACATGAGAAGTTGGAAAAGTATAATATGAAAAGTCAACTGATCAGATTAAATGTTCCAGACTAAAATAGTCATAACTATCTACAAACGTCTCCATTAAAGTTGAAATTTTTAGGGTGGACTCGGGATAAAAAATAAAACAACCTTTATGAAGGAAACTTTCCAAGATTCGACCATTTAATGAACCTAAAGTGCAGATCAATCAGGAGGAAAAATTGAGAGCCAAATTTTCTCACCCATTTTCTCTATAAATTATCATCTTTTCTACCTCTTACAATATAGCCATTTTCAAGGGGGCATCGTGGAGTTTGGTATCTGTAAAAAAAATTTATATTTTAATTATATTTTAGCTTAGTTATTCTTCTTCTTCTATGCATTTCTCTTATCTTTCATTTTCTATTTTGTTTCCCCCCACATTGATCCTTCTAATCTCCATGCAAATGGAGAACTAACTCTCGTTGTTGTTCGAGGGGGGAGTGGTGGTTCATGAGTTCATTGTGCTTAAATTTTTCTCTTTATTTTATTCTAATAATTTCAATAGTACTGAAATGGTTTTGGTGTAGGGTTCACCCCACTTTCATTGCTATTGAGTTCTTCTTCCTGTTTTAAAATTTTCCTCTCCATCATCATAATATTGTTTCCAGGGTGGAGTAGCATTGTGGTGATGATGTGATTGAGTATTATCATGCATGTGGAGGGTCGGTGTGGGATAATAACAATTCATGGGAAGGTTTTTAGTGATATGGTTGATCTCAATATTGAGTAGAGTATTGAGAATAAATATTTTTTAAAGAACAATGATTTTATCATCACGATCTCCCAAGAACGACAACGATTTTTCACTAACTTCTTTGTGTATTCTTTCTTTCCTTTGTGTTTTTAATTTTATTATTAATATGTATTATATTTTATGTATTTTGAGAATCAACCCCCATTTATATTTTTATATAAGTAGTTTTATATTAGTTTGGTTATAAATAGTGACAATAGAAATTCAGTGTGTTGTGAGCGACCTCCTCGAGATTGACCCTAGGTTGTGCCACTATGGTACACTCTTAGGTAATAATAATTTATTTGTGAGAGATATGCAACAAGTACCTCTCATAAATTTTTAACCGTTTCCTGGGAGACCAAGAGCTTACTCACACTTTTTTTCAAAAAAAAAATCTATAAAATCATAAATTTCATATTTTTTTTGAACTTCATTGTATATCTTTATTTTCTTGGTTCAATGATGGAATTTCACGGTAATTTTTTATATGATTTTCATGATAAAAATATTTGTGAGTCTATCAAACAAGTATCACTGAAGATTCATTTGGATGAGAATTCAAAAATGAAAAAAGAATTGAGGAATCAAATGACATTTATTTCATCTTCCTTGAAGGAATTGGCAACTCAAAAGGAGGCTCAAGAAAAAGTGGAATCAAAGCTATTTTTCCAAAATTTTCAATTGAAGAGCCAAGTGGGGATGAAATTATGAAGAAAATAGCCTCAAAACTATCCATATGATTTCCAGAGGAGGTTGAAGAAGAAGACTTTCTAGCTGATGCACATGTGGGAGATCAAGGTGAATTAGATGAATATTGGACCGATTTTTTTGAAGCTGAAAAGGTATGCAATTATTCCATATTTGATAATGAAAAATCAGCACCATTATACCTCTCTCTTGCTTTGAAGGATGATACATAAGATATACCTGTTGAGATGGAGTTTCCAATGACCTTGCCTGAAGAGATCAATTTCCAAGATGACTTACTTGAAAGGGAAGATTTCTTTATTGATTTTTCATGTTTTAATCTTATTCAAGATGAACTATTTGCAGAATTGTCCTTTACTAAAATTTCCAATAGAGCACAAATGGAGCATACCTTCGATGTTAAGGAAGAAAACACCCAAGTGGTGGTGGTAAAAGAAGAAGATATAGAGAAGCATGTGGTTCGACTATCTCCTCTACAACAAAATGCATACCATATGGAGGAGGACATCATGAAAGTCATCAGGGAGTACCCCTATCTTCTTTTCCATCCCACACTGGACCTTAATTTATCTCTTTATTCATTATTGGGGGTTGAGAATTTTATTATCTTCTTCAGGGTTCTCCATTCTTGGTGTCTACTCATGGACACTAGGAAAAGTCACATGTGGTGGTTCATCTCAATGAAACTACACCCACCACCTGATTGGGGTTAAACTGATAAAACTACATGATTGAGGGAAATAAAATCCTATCATCCACATGGGAGTATAAACCATGTTCTATCCTATTTTCCCTACCTCTTTATTTTATTTATTTTTCTTATACATTTTTCTTTCTTTCCAGGAAGAAGTGGTAGCAGCTAAGAGCTTATCTCAAAGTTTCCATTGGAAAATAATGTTAGGTTGTATCTTTCCTTTTTTTTCTTCCCTTGAATTTATTTTTATTATGATAAAATGAGGGGTAGTTAAATCTAAGTGTGTGGGGAGCATCAACCTTCTTAGTTGTTCATGTGTGCTTTTCCTTTTTGTTTTTCATCTTTTTAGGATTATTGAACTTCAATGTAAATTTTGGTCATTTTTCACACATCAATTGATTTTAAGAAAATTGAAATGATTTTTGAAAAAATGGATTTTAAATGATTTTTGATGTGAAAACTTTCTCCTTGAATTGAATTTTCAAGCATTTTTATGAGTTTGACTAATTTTTGAAATCCATGACCATGAAACACCGAATCAAATCAATTTTCTAGTCCTGTGAGGTATTCTGAACCACTTTGAAATATTTTTCATAATACCCGCATATTCTTTAGTGAAACTTGGATTTTGTGTGAGAAAAAGAATTTGTGATTTTTCTCTTTCAAAGATTTTGATTTCATGTAATGTTTTTGATATGATTGATGCATCTATTTGGATAGCCACATTTTTATCTTTATACCCACACTTACATATATCCTTCATTATCCCATAGATGCCATGAATTTCCTTATAGGTTTAAGACACATTAAAAGCCTATTTTTCCTTACCTACCTGTACTCTTGGTAATTTGGCATGGATATTTTGAGTTTGAGTGTGGGGGAAGGGCCTTTCATGTGTTTTTTTTGGGATGTTTTTCACTTGTTGGTGGTGTGAGGTTTGTTTCAAAATTATGGGTAGTGGATAATGAGAGAATTGGGCTTGGGTCATCATTTCATTGTGCTTTATTTTATTCATTCGGTTCTCCTTCAAAAAAAAAGAAAAAAACGATGAAAAAAGTGGAGATGAGCTTGAATATTTCATTATACCTCCTTTTATGACTCATGTTCCTCTTTCAAATAAAGGGCATGATTGTCATCCATTCATTGTGTATTCAATTTTCAGCTCATTCTCCATGAAAAAAAAGAAAAAAGAAAATAAAGTTGTACCTTTCTAGAGATTTAAAAAAAATAAGAAAAAAAGGAGGAGAATTTGGATGATATAATTAATTGTAATCACTAGTTTTTCACTTTTAAGGGGATTTGAGTGAGGTTCATCTTGTGTTTTCACTTGAATATTCATGCATTTTACTTAAGAGTCAAAACCTCCTCTTTTCAGCCTTAAATTTTCAATCATTTTCTCACCAAAACTAAGCCACAGAATTCACCTAGAAAAGACCTCATGATTGAAAATATTTTCATGTTTCACCCTGTGGAGAAATGAGAATTGTCACAAGAATATGGCGATACATGCAATTTCCAAGTATGAGCGTAAATCAAGATTTAATTTCTCTTGAGTGAAGAGTGAACTAAAATTCAATGTGAGGTTGGTTGTGATTGGTCCATGGGTGGATTTATGAGGTTGAAAAAATTTAAATTTGAGGAATGAAATGAGAGTGAATAGTTTTTCATAGAGGAGACATGATTAAATTCTACTTTGAAAAATGATCATTGATATTTTCTCAGGGTTGATTATTGTGTGGATTATGATTTGAATATATTATGATTGCCTGGGAGTGAAATGGTTAAGTGAGGGGGAGTGATGAAGACAATATTTTCACATATTTTATACTGTAATTCAATGTTTTAAATCCCACCATAGTGTTATTTTATGGGAAATTGTCACATTGTTAGGTTTTAGAAGAATTTTGATAAAATGGCCTAATTTTGGGATTTAATTGTTTTATTTATATTCTATATTTAGGCCATAACATCTTATAAACTGAATAAAATTGTGAAATTCCTTTTTTTAAGTTTCCTTAAATCATGGGTCTCATTTCATCCTTATGGAGTCAAAGCTCAATAATTCATTTGGAGGCCTAAATCTAGCTCACAAATCGGGCCTCCAAAACTGTGTACAGATCTGGACACTTTTACTATTGAGATTATATCTCTTTGTGGAATGGTACAATGAAGCTCAAATTTGTCATGGAGATAGAAAAGAAGCTAGGGATAAACTTTTATAAAGGATTCCACGTGGTATTTAGATTTATTAAAGGTCATAATAGCATGGGAAGTTGGAAAAGTAGAATATGAAAAGTCAACTGACCAGATTAATTGTTCCGGACTAAAATAGTCATAAATATCTATACACATCTCCATTAAATATGAAATTTGGAGGGTGGACGTAGTACAAAAATGGAACAACCTTTATGAAGGAAACTTTCCAATATTTTTCCATTTAATGAGGATAAAGTGCAGATTAATCAGGAGGACATATTGGGATCCAAATTTTCTCACCCATTTTCTCTATAAATTGTTATCTCTTCTACCTCTTATAATATAGCCATTTTCATGAGGGAATGGTGGAGTTTGGTATCTGTAATAGTTTTTTATATTTTAATTATATTTTAGCTTATTTATTCTTCTTCTTCTGTGTATTTATCTTCTCTTTCATTTTTTATTTTGTGTTCCCCCACAACGATCCTTCTAATATATATGAAAATGGAGAACTAACTCTCGTTGTTGTTCGAGGGAGGAGTGGTGGTTCTTGAGTTTATTGTGCTTAAATTTTTCTCTTTATTTTATTCTAAGAATTTCAATAGTACTGAAATGGTTTTGGTGTTGGGTTCACCCCACTTTCATTGCTATTGAGTTCTTCTTCTCGTTTTAAAAATTTCCTCTCCATCATCATAATATTGTATCCAGGGTGGAGTAGCATTGTGGTGATGATGTGAGTGAGTATTATCTTGCATGCGGAGGGTCAGTGTGGGATAATAACAATTCACGGGAAGGTGTTGAGTGATAGGGTTGATCCCAACATTGATTAGAGTATTGAGAATAAATATTTTTTTAAACAAAAATGATTTTATCACCACAACCTCCCAAGAATGACAACGATTCTTTACTAACTTCTTTGTTTCTTCTTTCTTTACTTTCTGTTTTTAATTTTATTATTAATATATGTTATATTTTATGTATTTTTAGAATCAAAACCCCATTTATATTATTATATATGTTGTTTTATATTAGTTAGGTTATAATTTGTAACAATAGAAATTCGGTGTGTTGTGAGTGACCTCATCGAGATCGACCCTAGGTTGTACCACTACGGTACACTCTTAGGTAATAATAATTTATTGGTGAGGGATCTGTGACAAAAACCTCTCATCAATTTTGCATTGTTACCAGGGAGGACAAGCGCTTACTCACACTGTTTAAAAAAAACAAAAAAATCATAAATTTTAGAAACCAAAAAAATTGAACTTCATTGCATATATTTATTCTCTTTGTTCCATGTTGGAATTTCAAGGTAATTTTTCATATGATTTTCATGATACAAATATTTGTGAGGCTATCAAAAAAGTATCACTGGAGAGTTAGTTGGATGATAATTCAAAAATGATAGAAGAGTTAAGAAATCAAATGACATTTATTTCATCTTCCTTGAAGGAATTGGCAGCTCTAAAGGAGGCTCAATAAAAAGAGGAATCAAAGCTTGTTTTTCCAACATTTTGAATTGAAGAGCCATTTTAGGATAAAATTATGAAGAAACTAGCCTCAAAACTATCCATATCATTTCCAGAGGAGATTGAAGAAGAAGAATTTCCAGCTGATGCACACATGGGAGATCAAGGTGAATTGGATGAATATTGAGCCAATTTTGTTGAAGCTGAAAAGGTATGCAATTATCCCATATTTGATAATGAAAAATCAGCACAATTCTACCTCTCTCTTGATTTTGAAGATGATACAGAAGATATACCTATTGATATGGAGTTGCCAATGGACTTTCCTGAAGTGATCAATTTCTAATATGACTTACTTGAAAGGGAAGATTTATTTATTGATTTTTCATGTTTCTTATTCAAGATGAACTACTTACAGACTTTTCCTTTACTAATATTTCTGACAGAGAAAAAATGGAGCCGGCCTTCGATGTTAAGGAAGGAAACACCCAAGTGGTGGTGGTCAAAGAAGAATAATAGATTGAGAAGCATGTGGTTCGAATACCTCCTCTATAACAAAATGTATACCATATGGAGGAGGACATCACAAAAGTCATCAGGGAGTACCCCTATATTATTTTATATCCTACACTGGACCTTAATTTATCTCTTTATTTGTTATTGGGGGTTGGAAATTTTTTCATCTTCTTCAGGGTTCTCCATTCTTAGTGTCTACTCATGGAAACTAGGAAAAGTCACATGTGGTGGTTCATCTCAATGAAACCACACCTACCATCTAATTGGGGTTAAACCGCTGCAATTTCCCGGTTAGGGGCAGTAAAATCTTGTCACACACATGGGGGTCTAAACCATGTTCTATCCTCTTTTCCCTACCTCTTTCTTTTTATTTATTTTTCTTATACATTTTTCTTGCTTTCCAGGAAGAAGTGGTAGCAGTTAGGAGCTTATCTCAAAGTTTCCACTGGAAAATAATGTCAGGTTGTATCTTTACTTTCCTTTTTTTTATACCATTTCATTTATTTTTATTATTCTAAAATGAGGGGTAGTTAAATCTAAGTGTGGGGGGAGTTTCAACCTTTTTAGTTGTTCATGTGTTCTTTTACGTTTTGTTTTTCATCTTTTTATTATTATTGATTCAACATCCCGGTTCCAGAAGCCACCCAGAGATGCCCCGTATATGGTTGGTCACATGGCCTCAAGCGCATTTCCTTGAATGCCAGAGGCTTCCGACTAGCAGCGAGGGCCTTGGGTGTGATAGTGGGGAAACTCTGCCTTCATTGGCAGAGTAACAGAGCGGAAGTAAAATAGATATACAATAGTAGAAGCAGTAATAATACCATCCAACAGTAAACAGCAGAAGACTAAAAGTAAGAAAACTGAAGCACATATATAAATGATGCATGATACATATGTCTAGGAAAATATCCAAACAAGTTACAATGCTGGAATACAGCACTAAACCAATTAAAAAATAAAAAAAAGAATCAACTCCTCATCATCTCTATAAAGACCCGTAAAATTCAAGGAATTTTTTTCTTCTTAATTTTCTTTGGAATTTTACAAGAACGCAGTTTATGACGACACCTGATTCCGAGGCCCGGTGTGCTCGGAATCATTTTCCAAATTTTAGCTCGGGTACGTTCAGTGAACGAACGAGCGGGTTTTCCTAACTTTTGAACTGGTGCTCGGAATCGAAATCTGAGGATACCGATGGGATCATAGTGCCGGTAATTGCTTAGAAAAACCTTTTCCGAAGTTGCATTTAATCGGGTGTGGTTTTTAAATTTTGGGGTTAAGTAAAGGAATAAAATAAAAGTGGTGCAACCAATTTTATTTTATTTTTGTTTAACCTAAGCTAAGAGGATGCAGTGGGACCCACACGAGCCCCGCCATTTCTTTTCTTCCTAAACCCACTCCTTTAATAAGGTAACGCACCCGCACCCAATTAATTGGAAGTCAACCCTTGCGTTTATCTGTTTATGAAACACCTCTATTAATTGGGTGGTTTAAACGTTGCAATTAATTCAATTAATTGTTTGATTTGTTTTTGAATTTCAAAGATGTTGACTTGTGTGTTAATAAAATAAGACAAGTCTTATTTTATTAAGGGGTTCATTGTGCGTGAAGGCTTGGGAGAATTTTCTCAAGGTCTTGAAGTTCTTCTTCCTTGACGAAGAATGCGAAGAACGCCGACCTCCGATGAAGGTCGACAAGAACTCCAGATCCTTGGAGATCGCCGACGCGACGCCGACGAATCCTTTCTCCGCGACGCGATGATCCCCCTTCCGTGACACCTTCTTCTGTGACGTGAAATTCTGCGACGAACCCTCGCTCGACGACACTTGAGGTAGGGGTTTTGGTTCAATTAAATCTATGTGATTTATATCCTCAACATGTGTTTAAAATTTGTCGGAAGCCGTTTAAACCGCTAACGTGGTGGGTGCGGACCAACGAACAAGTCCGAACCCACAGTTTCTTCATTCTTGGTGTGCGGATCGGCGGGCGACGACGAAGCAGGTCGCAAGGGCATTTTGAGGTTTTCGCAGTGAAGAGCCGGTCTCGGGAGGACTGCTGGCGAAGACGGTAGGCAAAACGGACCACCAGAACGCGTCCGATGTTCTGCGGAAAACCCCACTGGCGCGCCTCACCGGCACGGCGGCGGTGCCTGGCACGCCGCCGGGAAGGGCCGTAGCGGATGAAGCCGCGACGACAAGCTGCTAGTCCCGAGACCGCGCGGGACTGAGGAGGTGGGGACGCGGTGCTAGGCCACGTCCGTTGGCAAGGAGCGGCCCCCACGCAGGGGCCGCGGTCTCATTCAAGGGGGCGGCGCCCCCTTTGCGCGACTGCTCGGCCAGGGCCGAGCCACCCCGGGTCGGCCGGGCTGGGCCACGCCCAGTCGGGTCAGACCTGGACCCAGGTTGGGTCGACCCGGTTCGGGCCGTCCCAGGGGGGGTTGGGACGGGTCGGACCGGGCCCAGACTCCCCATTTTTGGATTGTTTCGGTCTTTTGACCATAACTTGGGATGCTGACCTCTGATCGATGCACCGTCAGCTGCGATGCGATCCTTGGATCGAGACGGTCGTTTTGGTATATTATACTCAAGGTTTCAGAGAACTTTGGGTTCGGCCGGGTTGGTTCGTACACGAAACCAACGAGACCCTCGGAGCGGAAACACTTATAACTTGAGCTCCGGACGTCCGATTGACGTTCTGTCGACTTTGATGGATTCCTCTTAGTGAGACGGACCTTTTTGATTACTCCGCTCGAGGTTTGGATGCAGTTGGAGCATGGTAGGGTTGGTTTTGACTTAAAAACCAACCGGGACCCTGGGACGAAAAGCCAATAACTCTCAGACCGGGCGTTCGATTGACGCGCCGTCTGTGACGTTGAGTTCCTGTTGGCGATACGGAACTTTTGGATACATCAAATTTGGACTATGTGTCAGTTGATGTATCAGCCCCTCGGCTCATGGAGCGGACCCTCTCGAACGAGCTTGCTGTGTGCGGGTGCCCTAGAGCTGGCTGCGACTGCGACAACGATGAAGACTGTATGGGAATCCTCCGTGGATTTGACGGAGACGACTACAACACTTAGTGATCCTACGCGGGTCAGTGCTGCCGATCATGTGTGGGTCAGGTCCTGTGTGGGTCAGCACTCAGCGGTCCTGTGTGGGCCAGCGCCTACAGATCCTATGTGGTTCTGATCCTGTGTGGGTCATTGCGGGGGTTAGTACCTATCAATACTTTGTGGGTCATTGTGGGGGTTAGTACCTATCGATCCTTTGTGGGTCATTGCGGGGGTTAGTACCTATCGATCCTATGTGGGTCCGATGGCTTAGATGAATCAGTGGCTACATCTGATCATCTCTATCGTCTTACGAAGAAGTATACCTGTGTGAGCTGAGTCTTGACTTTCAATCTTTATCTTCGATAAAACCGACTTGATATCTTGTGTGGATTACTTTATGCTTCCTGTGTGGATGTGAGTTGTGTTTTCCTGTGTGGTCTGGGTTGTACTTGGTCTCGGATGCTGGAGCTAAACTGGAATTGATGACTTAGGTATATGTATGGGCATATACCTAAGTAGTGTCGGATGTTACTGCGTGACTGTATCTTTACTTTGTGGATTATCCTTTGTGGATTCTGGGAGACCTTCGAGGGTCTTGGGGTCCCTACTGAGTAGAGTATACTCACCCCTTCACGGGCTATGCCTGCACTACATTGTGTTGGTTGCAGACGAAGGACATCGCTGATCGTGGTTGAGGTTTGCGGAGCAGGTCGGTACCTGGAGGTGGACCGCTGAACGGGACGTACTCAGAGTGGACGGCTGGACCCGAGGAGCTGAGGAGGCTATCTGTACCCACCCTTCAGGTGGGAATACCAGTGGATAGCTCGACATTGCAGCTTTACTTTTCAGTTGTTGTAATCCCTTTTTTAGTTGTACTTTACTTTCAGTTTGGGTTTGTATTCTGGCCCACTTACTTTTCCGCACTTACTTTTGTACCCAGTTTTACTTAGTGTTTACTTCTTCCTGCTTACTCTGTGCGTTTTTTTACTTTACAAAGGCAATGACTTCCCTTTTTTATCAGGAATTACGCCTTGGTGCTAGTTGCCAGCCCCTGGCCTATGGAAGGCGGGCTTGGGGTAGTCACAACATGGGCCCCAAGGATGGGTCATGACAAATTGGTATCAGAGGAGTTCGGTTCTACCGTATAACTCAGGACTCTGATCTTTTTCTATGTGAAGCAATAGTTTTAAGAGTATTGAGTGTGAATATCAGTCCAGGGAGTCCAGTGTTGGTGCGGCGGTCGACGTATCCGTACACTAGGACCCTGACTTACGATTTCCAACTCAATGCACGAAAACATTGATTGCATGTGTGTTTCAAGTTTTCTTTGTGATTACTTTGTGTCAGCTCATCACGAATACTGTTTGACCGCGACACACCTGTTTCTTTTCAGGATGGCCCCACGACGGCAGCCAGCTAGGGTTCCGAGAGTTGTGCGTGACGACAACCCACCGAGCGACGAGACCTCGGTATAGGGCCCTTTGACAGCAGAGGCACCGGTGGTACCTCTACCCATCGAGCCACCGATGCTACCAGCCCCAACCGCTGACGGTGCACGTTGCCTTTCTACACTGCACGAGTTTCAGCGTCAGCGACCGCCCAGATTCCGCGGGGAGACAGACCCTCAGGCAGCCGAGGATTGGCTAGAGGCATTTGTAAGAGTTTTCCGTTTGGTAGGGACACCAGCAGACCTCATGGTGATCCTTGCAGTGAGTCTCCTGCACGTGACAATAGGCAGATGGTGGAGCTTGATGCTTCAGGTGCACGTAGAGGCATCACTCCTCTGGACGGACTTTGAGAGCCTCTTCCACTCAGAGTTCGTCCCAGCCACCCTCTATGTGGTGTGCATCCAGGAGCTTCTACAGCTGCGGCAAGGCAGCTTTTCGGTCGCCCAGTACTCGGCGAGATTTACCGATCTCTCGTGCTATTCGACGGACATGGTACAGGACCCATTCTTCCAGGCTCGGACCTTCGAGCATGGATTGAGGCATGATATGAGGGTATCGGTGATCTCCCTCAGTATTCCGACACAGGAAGGGGTACTGGAGCGAGCCCTTCTCATCGAGAGCTTCCTTACTGAGCCTATATCAGCAACGAGACCTACCGCAGGGCGGCACGTAGCAGAGTCTTCTGCAGTAGGCAGTCGACGGATGACACATGGGTCCAGGCAGACCAGACCCTTAGGCAGACGACCTCAGGACACTGGCTCAGAGGTGCGGGGCACACAGCGCAGAGCCAGTCTTTCGAGAGGCAGACAGTGCTACGCATGCAGCGGGCAGGGCCACATGGTTCATGACTGCCCGACCCGCCATACCGAGGAGCAGTAGAAGGTTGAGGGTCCACCCAGGTAGAGGTAGAGGGTCGACCGTGGTGGTCCACCGGGAGCAGGCGGATGAGGCAGAGGAGCTGGCCGAGCAGCAGGTGGTGGGTGACGCTTTGAGGCTCTACCACCCCCACCACCAGGAGGTCCACCCCGACCACAGGGAGCTGGCGGGCAGAGACAGGCACAACTCCAGGCAGCGGAGGCCTACGACCACAGCACGCCCGAGATGATTCGAGGTACTATCTGTGTCTATTACACCCTTGCTACAGTTCTTATAGACACAGGAGCGAGTCATTCTTTCATTTCCGCTGCCCTTGTTTAGAGCTCGGAGATTCTGACGGAGCCGTTGGCTCGATCCTTACGGCTAGAGACTCTTACGGGAGCAGAATCGATGATTATGCACTGGTGCCAGTAGTGTGAGCTTACTCTAGGAGATGAGAGCTTCAGCTGGGATCTTCTTGTAGCGGCGTCGAGGCATTACGACATCATCTAGGGCATGGACTGGTTATCTACAGTCCATGCTCAGATTGACTGTATTAGGCGCAAGGTGCGATGTGTACGCACCAATGGGAGCAGGTTCACCTTCACTGGTGAGAAGGGAGCCTTTGCAGCACAGGATGGACTCACATAGAGTAGAGGGCAACCCATCACTCATCAGTTGGCTAGCCTCATCCTAGGAGCAGTTTACATGCAGAGTCCTGGTTTTCCTGTAGTGGTGGATCATTATGCAGACGTTTTTCCCGACGACGTTCCAGGACTAACTCCTCGTAGAGAGGTAGACTTTTATATTGACCTGTACCTCGGGACAACCCCGATATCCACTCCAACATATTGGATAGCCCCCGCTGAGCTTCGAGAGCTATGGGTACAGTTGGAGGACTTGTAGGGCAAGGGTTTCATTCAACCCAGTGTTTCACCCTGGGCATCCCCGATATTGTTCGCCAAGAAGGTGGAAGAGAGCTTGCGACTTTGTGTCGATTACCGTTGCCTGAACCAGGTGACCGTGAGGAAAAAGTATCTGCTACCGAGGATTGAAGACCTCTTAGATGAGCTCAAGGGAGCATGGTGGTTCTCGAAGATAGACCTCAGGTCATGCTATCATCAGCTCAGAGTTCGAGATGCGGACGTGCTGAAGACGGCCTTCAGATATCGGTATGGCCACTATGAGTTCTTGGTTATGCCATTTGGCATAATCAATGCTCCAGCAGTGTTCATGGGCCTCATGAACAAGATCTTTCAGCCTTACCTTGATCGATTTGTCGTGGTCTTCATCGACGACATTTTGATATACTCGACCACTGAGGAGGAGCACGCCTACCACTTGCGGGTTGTACTAGACACACTCTGAGAGCACCAGATTTATGGTAAGCTCTCAAAGTGTCAGTTCTGGATACGTGAGGTCCACTTATTGGGACACGTCATCTTTGAGGTGGGAGTTTCGGTGGATCCTGCGAAGATCGAGGCGGTGCTAGCTTGGGAGCCACCCAAGAGCGTGACAGAGGTGCAGAGTTTCTTTGGTCTAGCTAGGTACTACTGGAGATTCGTGCTAGGCTTCTCCAGAGTTACGGCACCACTATCAGCTTTGATGAAGAAGGGGAAACCCTTTGTGTGGTCAGACAGATGTCAGCAGAGCTTCTGGGAGCTGAGACAAAGATTGACCAGTGCACCTATCTTGAGGTTGTCGAAGGAGGGAGTTGGGTACGTAGTTTACTGCGATGCATCATGGACCAGACTCAGATGTGTCCTGATGAAGGAGAGGTCCGTGATCGCCTATGGATCACAATAGTTGAGGCAGCATGAGCAGAACTATGCTACCCATGACCTGGAGTTAGCAGCAGTGGTCTTTGCTCTGAAGATGTGGCGACACTATCTAATGGGTGAGTGTTTTATAGTCTATTCTGACCATCAGAGTCTCAGGTACATCTTCTCGCAGAAGGACCTGAACCTGAGATAGTGGCGATGGCTCGAGTTCCTCTAGGACTATGACTTTGAGATAGTCTATACTCCTGGAAAGGGGAACGTAGTAGCCGATGCCCTCAGCAGGAGGACGAGCATTCAGCTACTTGGGGAGGTGACAGAGCATCTAGCCGCTTTGAAAATATCCTTCATGGATAGAGATGGAGCAGCCTTTCTTTAGTCACTCACAGTCACTCCTCCACTACTGTAGTCGGTCAGAGAGGCACAACATGGGGACGCTGACTGTGAGACACGACGTGCACATATATCCTCAGGACAGGCACCTGATGAATTCTCCGTGGGAGGAGAGCACGATGTCCTTTTCAGAGGACGTACCATGGTACTAGCTGCTTTACAGGAGGAGGTGCTGAGAGAGTTTCAAACTTCCCCTTTAACGGTACATCCTAGAGTGGAGAAGATATACTAGGATCTCAGACGACAACACTGGTGGTCGGGTATGAAGAAGGCTGTGGCAGAGTTCGTTTCTCGATGCCTCACCTGCCAGCAGGTGAAGGCAGAGCACTAGGTACCGGTAGGCTTGGTAGAGCCCTTGGAGGTCCCAGAGTAGAAGTGGGACGGGATATCTATGGACTTCGTTACTGGACTTCCATGAACTTCCAGAGGTCACGACTCCATTTGGGTGATTGTCGACCGACTCACCAAGTCGGCCCACTTCTTACCCATCAGAGAGCAGGGCTCAGTGGAGAGCTTGGGACGTCTCTACATTCAGGAGATTGTACGACTTCATGGTGTGCCATCATCTATCGTCTCCGATCGAGATGCTCGCTTTACTTCCCGGCTTTGGAAGGGGTTGTAGGAGGTGTTTGGGATGCAGCTACGTCTGAGCACCGCCTTTCACCCTCAGACAGATGGTCAGACGGAGAGGACCATTTAGATTCTCGAGTACATGCTCCGTGCATGTGTCCTCGTCTTTGGTCGCAGTTGGGAGGATCACCTACCCTTGGTGGAGTTCACGTACAACAACAACTACCACTCCACCATCGGGATGACACCATACGAGGTGTTGTACGGCCGACCTTGCAGATCACCTCTGTGCTGGACAGACCCTGGGGAGTCAGCACTTGTGGGACCGAAGATGGTCCAGACCATGACGGAGAAGGTCCAAGTCATCCAGGAGCGGATGAGGACAGCTCAGAGCCGGTAGAAGTCTTATGCTGATAGGAGGCGGAGGCCACTAGAGTTCGAGGATGGTGACCACATCTTCTTGCGGGTCTCACCTCGACATGGATTATGGAGATTTGGCCGGGGCGGAAAATTATCTCCGCGCTTCATCGGACCATTCCAGGTCCTCAGCAGGATTGGGGAGGTGGCTTATCACCTGGATCTACCACCTCAATTGCACCGGGTGCACGATGTCTTCCACGTATCCCAGTTGAGGAGATACGTGCACGACCCGACGCATATCATTGACCATGGGGAGCTGGATATTGATGATGGAGAGACTTTTGCAGAGGTCCCAGTGGAGATCGAGGATCGACAGGAGCGGGTCCTACGTGGACAATCGATTCCTCTAGTGCACATCATATGGAAGCACAGGAACCTCTAGGAGAGCACCTGGGAGCGGGAGGCTCAGATGTGTGCTCAGTACCCACATTTGTTTCCCTAGTTTATGATGTATCTTTACGAGGACGTAAATCCCTGAGGTGGGAGTGATGTAAAGACCCGTAAAATTCAAGGAATTTTTTTTCTCTTAATTTTCTTGGGAATTTTACAAGAACGCAGTTTCTGATGGCACCTGATTCCGAGGCCCGGTGTGCCCGAAATCATTTTCCAAAGTTTAGCTCGGGTACGTTTAGTGAACGAATGAGCGGGTTTTCCTAACTTTTGAACCAGTGCTCGGAATCGAAATCCAAGGACACCGATGGGATCGCAACATCGGTAATTTCTTAAAAACACCTTTTCCGGAGTTGCGTTTGCTCGGGTGTGGTTTTTAAATTTTGGGGTTAAGTAAAGGAATAAAATAAAAGTGGTGCAACCAATTTTATTTTATTTTTGTTTAACCTAAGCTAAGAGGATGAAGTGGGACCCACAATATCCTACCCACTAGGTAGGATAATTGTGAGGTGGGACCCACACGAGCCCCACTGTTTCTTTTCTTCCTAAAACCCCTCCTTTAATAAGGTAATGCACCCACACCCCATTAATTGGAAGTCAACCCTTGCGTTTATCTGTTTATGAAACGCCTCTATTAATTGGGTGGTTTAAACATTGCAATTAATTCAATTAATTGTTTGATTCGTTTTTGAATTTCAAGGACGTTGACTTGTGTGTTAAAAAAATAAGACAAGTCTTATTTTATTAAGGGGTTTGTTGTGCGTGAAGGCTTGGGAGAATTTGATCAAGGTCTTGAAGTTCTTCTTCCTCGACGAAGAACGCGAAGAACGCCGACCTCCGACGAAGGTCGACAAGAATGCCAGATCCTCAGAGATTGACGACGCGACACCGGCGAATCCTTTCTTCGCGACGCGACGATCCCCCTTCTGTGACACCTTCTTCCGCGACGTGCAATTCCGCGACGAACCCTCACTCGACGACGCTTGAGGTAGGGGTATTGGTTCAATTAAATCTATGTGATTTATATCCTCGGCATGTGTTTAAAATTTGTCGGAAGCCGTTTAAACTGCTAACACGGTGGGTGCAGACCAACGAACAAGTCCGAACCCATCGTATCTTCTTTCTTGGTGTGCAGATCGGCGGGCGATGACGAAGCAGGCCGCAAGGGAATTTTGAGGTTTTCGTAGTGAAGAGCCGGTCCCAGGAGGATCGCTGGCGAAGACGGTAGGCAAAACAGACCACCGGAGCGCGTCCGGTGGTCCGTGGAAAACCCCGCCGGCGCGTCGCCGGGAAGGGCCGCCGCCACTGAAGTCGCGGCGGCAGGCTGCTGGTCCCATGACCGCGCGGGACTGAGGAGGCGGGGATGCGGTGCTAGGCTGCATCCGTTGGCAAGGAACGCCCCCCACGCGGGGGCCGCGGTCTCATTCAAGGGGGCGGCGCCCCCTTTGCGCGGCTGCTTGGCCAGCGCCGCGCCGACCCGCTCCGCCAGCGCCGAGCCGCCCCGGGCCGGACTGGCCACACCGGGCTGGGCCACCCAGGCCCGGTCGGGCCGCACCCAACCGAGTCGGACCCAGACCCGGTTCGGGCCGACCCAGGGGGTTTGGGCTGGGTCGGACCGGGCCCAGACCCCCCATTTTCAGGCTATTTCAGTATTTTGCCCATAACTTGGGCTGAGGACCTCCGATCGACGCACCGTCATCTGCAATGCGATCCTTGGATCGAGATGGTCATTTCAGTATATTACACTCAAGGTTTCAGAGAACTTTGGGTTCGGCCGGGTTGGTTCGTACACGAAACCAACCGGGCCCTCAGAGCGGAAACACTTATAACTTGAGCTCCGGACGTCCGATTGACGTGCCGTCGACTTTGATGGATTCCTCTTAGTGAGACGGACCTTTTGGATTAATCCAATCGAGGTTTGGACCCAGTTGGAGTACAGTCGGGTTGGTTTTGACTTAAAAACCAACCGGGTCCCTGTGACGAAAAAGCCAATAACTCTCAGACTGGGCGTCCGATTGACGCACCGTCTGTGACGTTGAGTTCCTGGTGGCGATACAGAACTTTTGGATACATCAACTTCAGAATACATGTCAGTTGATGTATCAGCACCTCAGCTCGTGGAGCAGACCCTCCCGAACGAGCTTACTGTGTGCGGGAACCCTAGAGCTGGCTGCGACTGCGACGACAATAAATACTGTACGGGAATCCTCCGTGGATTCGACGGTGACGACTACAACACTCAGCGATCCTACGTGGTTCAGTGTTGTCGATCCTGTGTGGGTCAGATCCTGTGTGGGTCAGCGCTCAACGGTCCTGTGTGGGCCAACGCCTACAGATCCTATGTGGGTCTGATCCTGTGTGGGTCATTGCGGGGGTTAGTACCTATCGATCCTTTGTGGGTCATTGTGGGGGTTAGTACCTATCGATCCTTTGTGGGTCATTGAGCGGGTTAGTACCTATCGATCCTGTGTGGGTCCGACGGCTTAGATGAATCAGTGGCTACATCTGATCATCTCTATTGTCTTACGAAGAAGTATACCTGTGTGAGTTGAGTCTTGACTTTCAATGTTTATCTTCGATAAGATTGACTTGATATCCTGTGTGGATTACTTTATGCTTCCTGTGTGGATGTGAGTTGTGTTTTCCTGTGTGGACTGGGTTGTACTTGGGCTCAGATGCTGGAGCTGAACTGGAATTGATGACTTAGGTATATGTATGGGCATATACCTAAGTTGTGTTGGATGTTACTGTGTGACTGTATGTTTCCTTTGTGGATTATCCTTTGTGGATTCTGGGAGACCTTTGGGGGTCTCTGGGTCCCTACTGAGTAGCGTATACTCACCCCTGCATGGGCTATGCCTGCACTACGTTGTGTTGGTTGCAGACGATGGACAACACTGATCATGGTTGAGGTTTGCAGAGCAGGTCGATACCTGGAGGTGGACCACTGGACGGGATGTACTCGGAGAGGACGGCTGGACCCGAGGAGCTGAGGAGGCTATCTGTACCCACCCTTCATGTGGGACTACCAGTGGACAGCTCGACGTTGCGGCTTTACTTTTATATTGTTGTACTCCCTTTTTCAGTTGTACTTTACTTTCAGTTTGGGTTTGTATTCTGGCCCACTTACTTTTCCACACTTACTTTTGTACCCGGTTTTACTTAGTGTTTACTTCTGCTTGCTTACTCTGTGCATTTGTTTACTTTACAAAGGCAATGCCTTCCCTTTTTTATCAGGAATTACGCCTTGGTGCTAGTCGCCAACGCCTAGCCTATGGAAGGCGGGCTTGGGGTAGTCACGACACGGGCCCCGAGGACGGGTCGTGACAATCTCAAGCCTCAGCTTGGTCCCATGCTCTCCTGCTCCAAAGTAGTCAAGTACCTAAAGTAGAAGGGCGCTTTCCCTTATCTATACCTGCAACAATATAATCTGTTTGGGACCAAAAGCATGGCCCAAACATGGTGTGAGACTAAATCCCAATAGGCAACCACCAAGAGATATGTGCCTAACAGTCAGTGAATATATATGACAGACAATAAAAGAAAGAAGCAGTAAACAAGGAAGTGCTCAACAGTAAACAATTCCACAGTTTCAAGCATTCAGTTCCACATAGTAAGTAAATAGATAATCAAAAACAGGTAACCCTCTGAGATGCACTCACAGCCTAATCCCCTCTGGTCCTACCTAGCAAACACAAGAAACCCTCTAGGAAGTACACATAGTCTAACCCATCCGGTTCGGCTTAAGCATAGACTCTCTGAGGAAGCACTCACCATCAATTCCTCCTATAGTCTCGTATCGGTTACTAAAAGGCGATCCAGGTAAGAACTTATGTATTATTCTCCCTGTGGACCATGTTGAGGAACTACAGACACTTTGAGGAAGCACTTACGTCAATTCCCCCTGTGGTCTCTCATCATAATAGTAAAAACAGACACTCTGGAGAAGCCCTTACGTCCATTCTCCCTATGGTCTACTACACCAGGTTCCCACGACCCTGTATAAGTCAATCAAGCATGGAATTGAGTATCGGAAAAAGTAAACCTCAAGAACTACTTTGCTAATAGTCTACAACATAACAACATGTCAGATAAACCAACACTCCATCCTATAGTACTAGTCATGGGAAACAACAAGGCAGCCTAACAGGCTAAGCAGGACCAAACGGTCATAAACAAAACATGCATGGGAAAACACTTCCAAAGAATAGCAATTAACCCTATTCACATTCAATTAAACTCTATTAAAGCATACAAGCATAGTAGGCAACTAGCAGGGCTAAAACAGTAAACACGCAATACCCCATTCAAGGGTATTGGGAAATTTTGCACATATAACTCAAATACTTTCTACAGAAAGGCACAAACCACCTACCTCGGTGTTTTAGGATTTCTATACATGAACCTCAAGACTTGAATCTCCCAAGAACACCATAGATCTACAAAAACATGAAAATTGTTAAACCCATGATATCTCATGAGAGAGAAGAAATCAAAACAAGGTGTTCAAGAAGAAGAGAGAACTCATCGATGCGATTCCAACACAATCGACAAAGTTAGATTCAGAGAACAGACGCTCGATTGAGGGCTCAGAGAAGTTTTGTAGCCATACAATCTCTCTCGGTCAAACCAAACCTAGAAGGAGACAGTTTTGTCCGTTAGACGCGACCCCGGTGCGTTTAATGAAAAAGATAAAGTACACAACGTGTACTTTTCAGGTACACAGCATGTACTTTCCCTTACCGAGCCCGACTTTAGGCAACCTCTATGTCACCACACATGGCTGTGTGCATGGATGTTACACGGCCAACACATGGGTACCCACAGTAACCAAGTACACGACGTGTACTTCAAAAATTTATAGAAACTCCTCTTTTCCTCAAAAACACCAGAAAAAGGAAAACATACCTGAAAAGAAGATTCGGGTTCTTACAATTGATCTTCAACATAATTTCTGATCATTTTTCACACATCAATTGATTTTAAGAAAATTGATTTTTTTTTTGAAAAAATGGATTTTAAATGATTTTTGTTGTGAAAACTTTCTCCTTGAATTGGATTTTCAAGAATTTTTATGAGTTTGACCAATTTTTGAAATCCATGACCATGAAACACCGACTCAAATCATTTTTCTAGTCCTGTGAGGTATTCTGAACCACTTTGAAATATTTTTCCTAATACCCGCATATTCTTGTGTGAAACTTGGATTTTGTGTGAGAAAAAGAATTTGTGATTTTTCTCTTTCAAAGCTTTTGATTTCATGTAATGTTTTTGATATGATTGATGCATCTATTTGGATAGCCACATTTTTATCTTTAGAACCACTCTTACATATATCCTTCATTATCCCTTTGATTCCATGAATTGACTTATAAGTTTAAGCCACATTAAAAGACTATTTTTCCTTACCTACCCACACTCTTGGTAAATTTTCATGGATATCTTGAGTTTGAGTGTGGGGGAAGGGAATTTTGTGTGTTTTTTTGGGATTTTTTCACTTGTTGGTGGTGTGAGATTTGTGTCAACATTATGGGTAGTGGATAATGAGATAATTGGGTTTGAGTCATCATTTCATTGTGCTTTATTTCATTCATCTGGTTCTCCTTCAAAAAAATTTGAAAAAATGATGAAGAAAGTGGAGATGAGCTTGAATATTTCATTGCACCTCATTTTATGACTCATTTTCCTCTTTTAAATAAATAGAATGATTTTCATCCATTCATTATATTTAATTTTCAGCTCATTCTCTAAGAAAAAAAAAGAAAAAGGAAAATAAAGCTGTGCATTTCCGAAGCTTTAAAAAAAAATAAGAAAAAAGGTAGAGAATTTGGATGATATAATTAATTGTAATTACTAATTGGATTATATCAAATGTCATAAAAGGTGGTTTTGAGTTGTGTTTTACACTTTTAAGTGGATTTGAGTGAGGTTCATCTTATCTTTTCTCTTGAATATTCATGCATTGTACTTAAGAGTCAAAACCTCCTCTTTTCAGCCTTAAATTTTCAATCATTTTATCACCAACCCTTACCCACATAATTCACCTAGAAAATAACCCATGATTGAAAATATTTTCATGTTTTATGCTATGGAGAAATGTGATTTTTCACAATCATATGGTGATATATGCAATTTTGAAGTATGAGCATAACTCTAGATTTCATTTCTATTGAGTGAAGAGTGACATAAAATTCAATGTGAGGTTGGTTGTGATTGGGTCATGGATGGATTTATGAGGTTAAAAAAATTTAAAGGTGAGTAATCAAATGAGAGTGAATTGTTTTTCATAGAGGCGACATGATGAAATTCTACTTTGAAAAATTATCATTGATGTTTTCTCATGGTTGATTGTTATGTGGATTATGATTTGAATATATGATGATTTCTCGGGAGTGCAATGGTTAACTATGGGGGAGTGACGAAGACAAAATTTTCACAAATTTTATACTCTAATTTAATTTTTTAAATCCCAATATAGTGTTATTTTATGAGAAATTATCACATTGTTAGGTTTTAGATGAATTTTGAGCATAATTACTAAAATGGCCTGATTTTGGGATTTAATTGTTTTATTTATATTCTGTATTTTGGCCATAACATCTTCTAAACTGAATGAAATTGTGAAATTATTATTTTTTAGGTTTCATTAAACCATGGGTCTTATTTCATACTTATGGATTCAAAGCTCAATCATTAATTTGGAGGCCTAAATCTAGCTCACAAATCGGACCTTGAAAACTGTGTACAGATCTGGACACTTTCACTATTGAGATTATATCTCTTTGTGGACTGGTCCAATGAAGCTAAAATTCGTCATGGAGATAGAAAAGAAGTTGGGGATCAACATTAATAAAGGATTCCACGTGGTATTCAGCTTTATTAAAGGTTATAATGACGTGGGGAGTTGGAAAAGTAGAATATGAAAAGTCAACTGACCAGATTAAATATTCCGGACTAAAACAGTCATAACTATCTACACACATTTCCATTAAAGATGAAATTTGGAAGTTGGACGTAGGAAGAAAAATAGAACAACCATTTATGAAGGAAACTTTCCAAGATTCATCCATTAATGAGGATAAAGTGCATATCAATCAATAGGATATATTGGGAGCCAAATTTTCTCACCCATTTTCTCTATAAATTGGCATCTCTTTTACCTCTTACAATATAGCCATTTTCAAGGGGGCATGGTGGAATTTGGTATCTGTAATAGTTTTTTATATTTTAATTATATTTTAGCTTAGTTATTCTTCTTCTTCTTCTGTGCATTTATCTTCTCTTTCATTTTCTATTTTGTGTTCCCCCACAATGATCCTTCTAATCTCAATGCAAATGGATAACTAACTCTCGTTGTTGTTCAAGGGGGGAGTGGTGGTTATTCAGTTCATTATGCTTAAATGTTTCTATTTATTTTATTATAATAATTTCAATAGTACTTAAATGGTTATGGTGTAGGGTTTACCCCACTTCCATTGCTATTGAGTTCTTCTTCCCGTTTTAAAATTTTCCTCTCCATCATCATAATATTGTATCCAGGGTGGAGTAGCATTGTGGTTATGATGTGAGTGAGTATTATCTTGCATGTGGAGGGTCGGTGCAGGATAATAATAATTCATGAGAAGGTGTTGAGTGATAGGGTTGATCTCAACATTTAGTATAGTATTGAGAATAAATATTTCTTAAAGAAAAATGTTTTTATCACCACGATCTTCCAAGAACGACAACAATTCTTCACTAATTTCTTTGTGTCTTCTTTCTTTACTTTGTGTTTTTAATTTTATTATTAATATATATTATATTTTATATATTTTGAGAACCAACCCCCCATTTATATTAGTATATAATTAGTTTTATATTAGTTAGGTTATAAATAGTGATAATATAAATTCGGTGTGTTGTGAGTGACCTCTTCAAGATCGACCCTACGTTGTACCACTATGGTGCACTCTTAGTTAATAATAATTTATTGGTAAGGGATCTGCGAAAAAACCCTCTCATCAGGGGGAAATTTAATGTGCCGAAAATTCTATGTATTTTTTTTAAATTATATGGAATTATTTCACAACTAGACGCTCTGACGACACCTGATTCCGAGTTCTCGTGAGCCTGGGATAGAATTTTGAACTTTTTTTAGTTCATTTAAATAAACATGAGAGTGGATTTTTCTAACTTTTAAACCAGTTCTTGTATAAAAAATTCGAGGGTACCATTGAAATCAGAATGTAGGGATTCACCTAGAATGGACCTAACCTCGACCGACACAGGTCGAGGGAAAAAGTTATTTTTCAGACTTTTTAAAGAAAAAGTTAAAAATAATATAAACTTGTTTTATTTTATTTTTCTAAATTTTCAAACCGTTGTAGCGAAATGATGTATAATGTAATGAAACTGAGAACACTGTTTCATAAATGAAATAGCGTAATGAATTTGTAACAGAACATAATTGAAATGTTGTTTTGCGTTTCATCCTTTAATGGTCGAGCAACCACCACAATATTGTTGCCTCAATCTTGGTTCTGCTCTGAATCTCTAGTGGGTGATGACAAAGAATGCCAACAACCGCCAAACAACAGATCATGGAGAAATGAACGGTGTACATGTTCTTCTTCCACCCTTCGAATGGATCATCGTCAATGAACGAGTAACTCAGGTAGGGGTTTGATTTGTGTTTGAGTTTTCCTCGTTCTTCATTCTAAAATAATGAATGCAGATCAATGCACAAACTGGTTGATCCTCGGATTGTGTGTTCTTGTGGAAGTGTGTTCTTCTTGGGGTTTTCACTGGGATAGGTTATTATCTGATAGAATTTTAATCCCAAACCTCTCCATGTTTAAAAATTCAAATGCGGAGGGCGCGGGCTAATACGAACAAGGTCCGAGCCCCTCTTCCTCATGCGTTATTCATAGCCAAACCTCCAAGTTGATGATGAAGTGTTTTCAAGACCGTAGTAGGGAAGGCAGTACCCCATGGAGCCTGTAGGCGTAGACAGTGCAAAGAACAGACCACCAGAGCGGACCCGATGGTCCGCGGAAGAACCCACCGGTGGGGGCTTGCGGCGGCAGCTATGAGCGGGTGGCGGTATTCCATGATAGCATGCCAGAAGGAATGTTGTAGCTGGATTGGGCCGTGGTGGTGTAGGAGGAGCTTCTGGCCTTCATACCGGCAGCTTGAGGTGAGTGGACCCAGCCACCTGACCGCATCAGAGGCACCACAGACACGGTCAAAGGACAAAGGTGAAGGGGGTGGACCCATGGACAAAACATGGGGTGGGAGGGTGGATGTGGCTTCCGGCCAAGTAGGAGCCGACCTTCCCCAACAGGTCGGTCTGACCGGGTCAGACCAGACCCAGACCCGACCGAACCCTCTTCGGAAAATAAATCATATCTTTCTAATTGGGTATCCGATTGACGAGCCATTTGCGGCATTGTAACCCTTGCGATGAGATGGTTATTTTGGAATGATCTAAGGAAACTTTCATGTAAGTTGATACAAAATTATTGGCTTGAGGAGTAGACTCTCCAAGAATCAAGTATGCTTTGTGTGGGAATCCTGTGGCTGGATGAGACCCAAAGACTAGCGACCCTGTGTGGATAAGCTCCTAGCGACCCTATATAGATCAGATCCTAGAGACCTTGTGTGAATCAGCTCATAGTGACCATGTGTGGATCAGCTCCTAGTGACCCTGTGTGGATCAGCTCCTAGAGACCCAATGTGGATCATCTACAATTGGCTCTGTGTTACCCAGCAAACCCATGATACTCATTTGGGATGAGTACCTCAACAATCCAAGGTGTTCAGTGTTATGAATGATAGTCTTGGTTTCCATACTTAACATTATACCAATGTGAGTTGTCCTGCTTCATGATCATGCTTCATGGTTTGATTTGGGGATTGCTTTGTGGTATTTCCTTTGTGGTTTATGGTCCCTACTGAGTATTGTGTTACCCCTGCATGGGCTTTGCCCACACATGTCATGTCTCGTGTAGGTGATTGATGATTTGACAGAGACCTTGGTGATCCGGGACCAGGTGGTGCTCAGTGAGACAGGATGGATAAGCGTACGTCTATGAATACAGGCATATACCCTTCACCCACCCTTCAGGTGGGGTCTCGAGTGGACGAAACGTGGAAGTTTTACTTTCCTCTGTGGTTTTGGGCTTGTATTCTGGCCCCTTTGTACTTTCAGTTTGTACTATACTCTCAGTAGTTGTATCAGTGATAGTTGTGGTTTACTTTGTGTTTACTTTCCGTAGTTTGAGCTTTGTGCGTGTGTACAGGTTTTAAGGAAAATGCCTTCCCTTTTTGGGATATGTCTACTCTGTGCTAGTCGGCAGCCCCTGGCCTATAGAAGGTAGGCTTGGGGTAGTCATGACACAAGCCCTGGGGGACGGGTCGTGACATCTCATGCATGAGTGAGTATAAAAATACTTAGCAAGACACCCCAAAAAAATAAAGTAATACACAAAGGAAAGATACAATCAACTCTACACAAGTATATGTCTACAACACATACAACAAGAATATATAGATATACTCAAACCGAGACACACAATCTAGAGGTAAGTCACAACCACTATATACCAACACTAGAGATTCAGTCCGAAGATTCCACAAAGCACTCATCTGGGAGAACACACTCCTGAGTCTAATAACACTGATAACGTCCATCTGATAAGTACTGTTCATCCAGAACTTCCATGAGAGAGATACACTGATAGATCTAAAAAGAAAGGTATGATACAATAAATGAGGATAACAACCAGGGCCCTAGGGTGATACCAACAACTCCATCTGGATTAACTTGCTAAGTAGAGGATCGACGCCCATTGAAGTTGGTCATTTCAATAACAAGGACTCTGATTAGGGAATGAATAATGAATAAAGGATCCTACTTTGGGCCTCTCGGGGGGGGGGGGGGATTCCAACAATTGTATCTGGGAAGTCTTATTGAAGGGATCATACTTCTATGAGTAGGAAACGATACTCATCAAACTTCAAGGAAATGATCAAGGGCACAAAACCTAATGAAACATGTCCAAGATATAGTGGACAAGAGATTCAAGCCATGTAGAAATGGATACACGATGTGTAGTAGGGTCACACATCATGTCCCTTGACCCTGGGTACTGCCCATGTACAACGACCTGTGTCTTTAGAAAATGTCATGTAGAAGATGGGTACACGCCATGTAGAAGGGTCACATGCCATGTCCTTCCATCCAGGGTCCACCTATATACTCTGGTCATGTGAAAGTACACGATGTCAACCCGTGTCTGCCTTCCCATGTACTAGTACACAGGGTAACTTGTGTATCCAGTCAGGGCTAAGCCGTGTGGTGGGGTACACACTGTGTAGGCAACCCGTGTACTCCACCCCGTGACTGTGTATCTCCCAAGATACATGCTGAGTATATGGGAAGGATCTACATTCCATGTGATAGGGATGCAAATTGTGTGTCATTAAACCAATTCCCAAAACCCTAGCCGCCACTCAGATGGGGCCACACACCTTGTAACCCCGGGTTACACGCCGTGTCCTTCGCAATTTTCTAGAATCTACCATTCTTCCTCCATGTGCCTCAGTTGATCTCTAGGATATCAATCTATTGGTACTTTTTCCTTGAAACTCTATTTACGGGGTCATCTCTCCATCGCAACATCAAATAAGTGAGTTTCAGACCTTCAATTGGCTCCAAAAAACTGATTCTGGTCATCCGCTCGTAAAACTTTTGAAGAATGAGTATTCCTGAATCGCTTTGATTAATTTGTTGCTATCATCTTCACACCTCTTCTAGGTCATCCTGATAACATATCATAAATTTTGGATCATTGCGTCAATAAATTAAGGTGTAATGATCAATCATTCATAACCAAAGAAGAACGAAGAATGAAGAACACAAAGAAAAATAACAGGGGAGAAAAGACACAATGAACAACCCAAGGAATGAACCTCGACTGTTGTTAGTTTTGGCCTCTATCCATTCCCATAAGAATGATCAAAAAATCAAAATCAATTCTCAATCAACAAACCCCGATAAAACCCCATAATTAAATCCCATCCTGTAAGAACGATTGATCTGTGGATCAACCTGTTCGTTGGTTGGTCCACGTTCATCATTGAATCTAAGAATCACTACTACAAATATTCCCTTTATCAGCGCTAAAAAGGGCCTTTAACAGTGCTAGGAAAATCGCTGTTAAAGCTGGAGAAGATAAAAGGGGGGTCCCCTTTATCAGCGCTAAAAAAAAGCGTTGATAAAAGTACCCATTTATCAGCGCTTTTTTTAGCACTGATAAAGGGGTCCTATATCAGCGCTTCCTTTATCAGCGCTTTTAAAAAAGTGCTGATTAAAGTTAAAAAAAATAAAATTTTTTTTTAAAGAAATTTAATTTTTTTTTTAAAAAAATATAAAAAGTTAAAAAAATGATGCCAATCGTGGGGGGGCTTTTATAGCGCTTGATCCCCCTTTTAATAGTGCTTTTTAGCCCCTCCAGCGCCCGCATGAACACCCTCCACCCTTTATCAGCGCTAGCCCCCAACATCAACCCCCATGCGTGCGCCTCTGCCTCCAGCAGGTTTTGAACTCGAGACCTCCTCCCTGTGTGCCTAAGCCCTTACCACTACTCTATTTTGATTTGTTTGTATTTCATGATATCTCTATCTATATATATATAGTTATATTTATTCGTATAGTAATATATATTTATATTAATATATATATAGTTATATTAATATATATATAGTTATATTAATATATATATAGTGATATTAATATATATATAGTTATATTAATATATATCTCTATTTATATATATATAGTTATATTTATTCATATAGTAATATATATTTATATTAATATATATATAGTTATATTAATATATCTATATATAGTTATATTAATATATATCTCTATTTATATATATATATATTTAGTTATATTTATTCATATAGTAATATATATTTATATTAATATACATATATATATTTATATGAATATATATATTTATAGTGATATTAATATATATATTTATAGTGATATTAATATATATATATATATATAGTAATATTAATATATATGTAGTTATATTAATATATATATATATAGCTAGATTAATATATATATATATAGTTATATTAATATATAGTAGTTATATAAATATTCATATATTGGTATTTTAAATAAAATGGATATTAATTATTATTTAGATAGAGCTAATATATTTTATATGCAAATATGTTAAATTATTTATTTTAAAAATTTAATTTTTAGGTGTGAATATATAAAAAATATGTACATATAGTTATATATTTGATTATAAATAGCAGTGCATTATAAAAAACGATAAAATTTCAAAAACATAATATCAATATGAATGTAATACCTTGGAATAAATTCAGTCTCCACCAAAAAAGCCAATAACACCCCCTCAAACGAGGCTGAAAACCCACAAAATGTTAAAAAATCTGGGTACCCCGACTAAAAACTCAGTTTTGGAGGCCTTCTGGGCCTTTTTTGGCCTTGAAAAATGATTGACCAAGGTTTCCCCAAGTTATAAAGACGTAGAGATCGTCGCAGGATTTGATTTGATATGTGGTAGAGCTCAAACAGACACCCGGATCAAAAGTTATGGCCGTTTGAAGTTTGAGTTGCGTTTTTAACTTATTTTGGATCTTTTTTTAATTTTTTTTTAATTTTTTTAGTCTTCAAATTGTTATTAAATGACTACTAATCCATAATAATTAGCAAATTATTAATTAATTAATTTTTTAATTTTTTAAGAAGCCATTTTCACAAAATATCTTATATATTAAGTATATTAAGTGTCAATGTATATTTATACTTATCTAAAATATATTTAAAAATTATATATTATATCTATATCAATATAAGTATATTTATATATTAATATATTAATATATTTTTTTTTATTTTTTTTTGAATTCGACCCTTTATCAGCACTGATAAAGGGGGTCCCTTTATCAGTGCTTTTTTTAGCGCTGATAAAGGCACCCTTTATCAGCGCTTTTTTGAGCGCTGATAAAGCCCCCCCCTTATCAGTGCTTTTTCGTTAGCACTGATAAAGGGGGGGGGATCTGGGAAAAACTGTTTTTGTGGTAGTGAATGGGGAAGGAAATCCAAAATAACACACCCTACCTTTGATTTGGATCACTTGCTAAATAATATCGGTTGTCGTGTCATCACCGTTGGTGAAATCTATCAAGAACGACGTCCGTCAATCTCTGATCCAAAGTCCCATCATCATCGCTGAGATAACTCTCCAGGGTTTCTCTCTAGAGCCTCTAGGGAATTCAGGGTTATGATATTAACCCTAGATCCTTGCCTCTAGGGTTATTTAAAATAAATCATTGTGACTTCTCTGTATTGACAAAACAGAAAGAAATAAAATAAACCCACACATTTATTTTATTCATTAAAACGTCTGAAAACTATTTTTCACAGATGACCCATGATGGTCGATGTTAGGACTCACCTAGGGTAAAGATGCTACTCTGAACACAATGGTGCCCTCAAATTTCTGATCCGAGCACCCATTTAGAAGTTATTCCACTTTTTCAGAAAAACTATGTGCCTGTGCTATTTAATATTTTAATATACTTTAAACATTTATTCCAAGCACACTGGGCCTTGGAATCACACGCTGTCTCAACGCCTGATAAAAGGACCTGACTTTATTACATTACATAATCATGAATTTAGTAAAGAAATCACTTCCTTTCACATTGAGGATATTTTCAAGTTTAGAGATTTATATAATTGGGACATAATACATTCATAACATTACACATTATTACAGAGTGTATACCATAAAAAACAGAACTCATTTCTCTCAAAATATAAAACTTTTCAAATGTGACATGATTTTCTTTGAAAAAGCTTCAATCATTTAACTTGGATTCTTCTTTGTCTTACACATCCTTATAACCAGTGAAAATCATTTAAAAACTTGGGATGAGCACAAAAATCTTAGTAAGGGATATAAAAAGAAGGAAAGAACACATTAGTCCATGAATACTCGTAACATATGAAATCATTTTCAAAAGACATACTTGTCACCCATATATACTTACTTTGAGAGACATGAGATTTACAAAAGATTCCCACAATATATAAGAACATAAATAGAACCATAAAGGTATCTTGGGGAATTACTTACACAATCTTGTAACCCTATCAGCTACCCTATAATTTGTAACCCTCTTGGCTACCTTACAATTTGTGTAACCATCGAAGTTACACTTGGAGTAACCATATGACCGAACTTCAAATTACACATAAAAAATGAATTGGAGGAATATATAGGTCCCACACTTCATCATAAACAATTACCAAGAACTAGAACATAATCATACAACATGAATAATAACATCAAAACATTGCTTTTGAATTTTGTAAAACAAAATTTTAAAAGTGGATTTTAAAAGGAAAGTCCGTTATAAATATCGTATAATTGAAGTCAGAATTAGTAGAGTGGATGGAATATGTATACACACTGTAAATAATAATAATTTAACATATTATATAAAAAACCCATCACACAAACGGTTTTAATACCACATAAATAATGAAGTAGAATGTTAACCCAAAGAATGGAAACCAGGTTAAGAATTCCCTTACCTCGGGTTTAACTTACTTACAACTCATTTAAATCTCCTGTATAATGGTTAAAAGAGTTTTATTAATATCTTAAAGAAACATATCCATCTTTATAATACCTTATATGATCATTTAATTACATCATTTCACCCTTTAATTGTTAGTATTTTGTTCATTGCACTGTTTTGGGTGCGTTCTTTACATGTTTTCCATAATCAGTTCATGATGGATGTTCTTTTCAATTGGGAGTGAAACTACAGAATTGGAATGGAGTGGTATTTACATATTTATAGAACCATAAATTATACCATTTATCATTTTGAATTCTGAAATGAGGATGATTCATAAGTTAAAACATTAATGATGTTCTTTTAGATCATTTTAGCGGTTCTTTGATAATAATGACCTCATTTTGTTTTATAAATTAAAACCATGTATAAAAAATAATTCTAGAACCATGGATGAGACATAATTTATATATTATAATCTAGTTCAACCATAAAAATGGTTTCATGACCAAACTTGAAGGAATTAAAGCAAATTGAAATCACATCATCCACGATGTCAGTAATTTGACACATCACAGACGCACATGAGCCTCAGCCCAGTTGGTGAGGACTCTCTAGGTGCATCCAAGAGACCCGAGATCAAATCCAGGTGGAGGAATATTTTCAGGGTACTGTAGCAGTACTATAGAAGGCACTGTAGCCGACACTATTCTATACTATAGCAGCCAGAACTATTCATCCATTTGGGCCTTTGGGCCACCGATTTGGTCCTCGTGTCTTGAAAGGATTTTGGGACACCCAAGGCCTTCAGACCAGTTGATTATCAAGGCATTCGGGGCACATTAAGGCCTTAGGTCCACTCCAAGGCCCTCAGGCCACATGAATGCAAGCCCCAGACACACTACAAAAAAGGAGCAGCCCTAGAAGAGGATTCAGAGCAAGTGAACTCACCAGAGAAGAGCCAAATGGATTGTCAGAATGAGAGGGTATGGCTATGCCATAGGTACAAACCTTTGCTTGCACGGGAATCCTAGCCAATCAGTCATGTAAAGGTGGAGAGCAAATATCAGGATGCAGATGCTGGGGAGGGGCAGTTCCTTTTAGATAGTCTGGTTGAATTCCCTAAGACCTTCGGGTCATGTAATCTCCTAAGCCTACGGGCCATGTAATCTCTGAGCCTACGGGCCTTTTAAGGGTTCCCCCTCATCCCTTGAAAGGGGGGTTATCAAAAATCAATAAAAATCAAGGCCTTCGGGCCATTCAGGCAGACACATCACGGACAATGTTTTTATTCCTTGAATAAGTGGGAGAGGAGAAGAAGAATGATGATGGATTTTCCATGAACATGAGAAAATATAGAATATACAAGATTTATGGAGCTTTCATGCCTCTTGGATAAGAGTAGGGGAAGATACTATAATAAAATAAAAGGAAAGGAAAGGAAAACACATGAAAAAGGAAGATGATTTCTTACCTCTTGATCTCTTCTCCTTGAGATCCTCCTTAAGGCCTTTGATTTTGGTCTTTGGGTGAGACCAGAAGGTCTTGGACATGGGGGAAGAATATTGGTTAGGGAATTTGGCAGAAATTAGACAATGATCAAGGCTTTAGAGGTGTGGGAGGAAGAGGGGTAAATGTGTGGTATTTATAGTGGAGGAGGGGAGAGATTTCACATTATTTTAATTATTATTTTATTATTTTTCCTTAAGACAAGTAGTAGTGAGTCTTCCATGACTAAAAACAGCAATAATGGCATGTGGGTTTGAGATAATGGGCCTACATCAGCACCACATCATTGATGACACCTCCATGATGCAGAAATTCATTTATTTGTCAAATACCAAAAATTCACAATTCACCAAAAAATCAAGTATTTCAGAAAATTACCAAAAATTCACCCCAAACATTTTTCAATGTGTAGAATCTAAAAATGAACTCAATTTTATCAAAATAATTTTATAAATATGAGAAAATTAATTTTTAAATAATATAATGCTTTATTCAAAAAATAAGAATTTTAAAGCATTTATTTACTTATTCAGAGATATGGGTGTACCATAATTTCAATTAAATATTATATATACACTATCATAGGTTAGGTTACTATTCATAATGGTATGTTACTATTCAAAATTTTTTGGTCTTATAAGACTCTAAATAACTTACTGATCATAATTATAGATAACCATTTTTCAAAATTCAAAACATAAAAGTGGAAAATTAATTTTAAAGTTAATTATCTTATAAGTACGTGGGTTGTTACATTCTCCCCATCTTCTAGAAATTGCATCCTCGCAATTTTTATTTACTTACCCAAACAAGTGAGGGTACCTTTCCCTCATAGATTTTTCAGATTCCCATATTGCTTCTTCAACCATGTGGTTTCTCCATAAAACCTTTACCTAGTGGATTACCTTATTCCACAATACCTATCCCCTTCGATCAAGAATCTAAATTGGTTTCTCTTCATAAGAAAGGTTCTATTTTAGCTGAACTGCTTCTAGGCTCAAGACATGAGTTGAATCTGACACATACTTTCTCAACATTGAAACATGAAAAACATTGTGTACCTGAGACAAACTTGGAGTCAAAGCTACTCGGTATGAAAATGGTCCAACTTTCTCTAGGATTTCAAAAGGACCAATGAATCGTGGACTTAGCTTTCCTTTATTACCAAAACATATCAAACTTTTCCAAGGAGAGATTTTAAGGAAAACATGGTCAACTACCTCGAAAGACAAGTCTTTCCTTCTATTATCTACATAAATTTTCTGCCTGCTCTGAGCTGTCCTCATGTGTTGCTGGATCATATTCACTTTCTCAGCCACTTCCTCTACTAATTCTAGTCTCATAAACTTTCTTTCACCGACTTCATCCCAAAACGCTAGATTCAAACACTGATTCCCATACAATGCCTCAAAAGGTTCCATCTGTATACTGGAATGAAGACTGTTATTATAAGAAAACTCAACTAAAGAAAGATGATGATCCCAAATTCCTTGGTAATCCATCAAGAAAGATCGAAGCATATCCTCCAAAGTCTGAATCATTCATTCTGACTGGACATCTGATTGAGGATGAAAAGTTGTATTGAAATTTAATTATGTACCCAATGACTTCTGAAGTCCATTCCAAAAGTTAGAAGTGAACTTGGGATCCTAGTCAGATATAATAGAAAGAGGAACTCCATGTAACCTAACAATCTCTTTGAGGTATAGTCTAGAAAGACGATCCAAAGACATTGTATCTCGAATAGAAAAAAATGTGCAGATTTTGTCAGCCAGTCAATAATAACCCAAATCACATTTTTACCTCAAGAAGTCTTTGGTAGTCCTACCACAAAGTCCATAGATACATTCTCCCATTTCCACTCTGACACTGGAAAAGGATAAATAATCCTCTTCAGTAACTTCCACTCTGCTTTAACCTGTTGACATGTCAAGAATTTCACAGTAAATTCCACAATATCCCTTTTTATTCCATCCCACCAGTAATACTCCTGAAGGTTTTTGTACATCTTAGTACTACCGGGATGAACTGAAAATAGAGAACTATGAGCTTTACACAACAAATCTTTCTTCAACTAGGAATCACAAGGAACACACAAACTTTTTCCAAATCTTAAAATAAAATCTTTATCAAGGTTAAATTCTGAAAACTTACCCATTTTAACCAATTCTACCTTTTTTTGTAGCCCATGGTCTTCCTTCTACACTTGCTTAATTCTATCTGATAATGATGAATACATTGAAACCAGTAACAAAATAGAGATATTTCCTGCCCCAATAACTTCTATGCCAAAATTCATAAAATCATTAATCAAGGGATCATGTTCCAAATGTAACATGGTTAATGATGCATGATGTTTTCGAATCAAGGCATCCACCACTTTGTTTTCTTTTCCCAGATGATAATTGATCGTGCAATCATAATACTTTATCAATTCAAGCCATCTTCTCTACCTCATGTTTAATTCCTTCTGAGTGAATATATACTTCAGACTTTTATGGTTAGTATATATTTGATATTTGACTCTGTATAAATGGTGCCTCCAAATTTTCAAAGAAAAAACCACAACTACCAATTCCAAATCATGTTTGGGATAATTTAACTCATGAGGTTTTAGTTTTCTTGAAGTATAAGCAATTACTTGATCATTCTGCATTAAAACACAACCAAGTCCCTTCAACGAAGCATTACTGTAGATGAAAAACTCACCATTTCGGGAAGTCAAGGTTAAAACTGGAGCATTCACCAATATCTTCTTCAGTCCCTAAAAAAAACATCACATTCTTCTATCCAAATAAATTTATCCCCTTTTGCATCAACTTAGTTAGCAGGCTAGATAACTGTGAAAAGTTTTTAACAAACCGTTGGTAATAACCTGCTAATACAAGAAAACTACGAATCTCTGTAACATTTGTGGGTCTTGGTCATTCATAAACCACTCTTTTTTGGTAGGATCTACTATTATTACATCATTATTTACAATGTTCCCAAGAAAATAAATCCGTTGCAACCAAAAATCACACTTGATGAATTTTCCATACATTTTATTTTCCTTTAAGGTTTTTAAAAAAACCCTTAGATGTTTTTCATGATCTTCTTTATTCTTAGAAAATACCAAAATTTCACCAATAAACACAACCACAAACTTATCCAAGAACTCATAAAATATTTTATTCATAAGATTCATGAATACAACAGGTTCATTATTTAACCCAAATGGCATAAAAACAAATTCATAATGCCCATATCTAGTACGAAATGTTGTTTTCGAGATGTCATCCTCCTTCACCTTCAGCTGACGATATCTGGATCTCAAGTCAATCTTGGAAAAGTACTGAGCTCCCTGGAGTTGATCAAAAAAGTCATCGATATAAGGCAAAATATAATTGTTTTTAATTGTGATGTTATTAAAATCTCTATAATCAATGAATAATATCATGGAACCATCTTTCTTTTTAACAAACAAAACAGGATGACCCCATGGTGATGTGCTTGGATGAATGAAGCCTTTATCAAGAAAATCCTACAATTGATTTTTCAATTCAAGAAGTTCTATTTGAGCCATACGATATGGGGGTTTTGAAATTAGCTTACCATTAGGAACTAATTCAATTGTGAATTTGACTTCCTGATCAGGTATGACACCGGGTAACTCATTAGGAAAAATATCATGATATTCATTTACCACTAGAACATCATTAATCTAAATAGTTCCCTTATTTTCAACAATATTATCAAGATAAATTTCATTTCCATATTTCAATGGTTTCTCATCTTCCTGATATGTTATCAATTGTATGGGTTTGTTCTTGTATAAAAACTGAAACTCTTTCTGAAAAACAACTTCTTTATCTCTACAGTCAATATTAGCATGATAAACAGAAAGCCAATCCATTCCCAGAATAAAATCAACCTAGACTAAGGAAAAAACAACAAGGTTTTCAGGTAAATTCATTCCAAAAACCACAATATAAAGATTATTATAATTCCTCTTTGCTATAATATTCCCCCTGAGTGTTTTAACAACAAGTTCTGGTCTCATTTGTTGAGGTGATATTTCCAATTTACCTGAAAATTTCTCAGAGATGAAGGAATGTGTAGACCCCATATCAAAAAAAATCTGAGTAAACAAACAAAGTACCCAATACAACTTCATTGGATGGCTCAGCATCTACTGACGTAGTCACAAAGGATCTCACCACACCTTTCTGCTTATAGTCTGGCTTCTTTTCATCATCCAAATCTCTCTTTGGGAAGGCATTTGCATAATGACCAATCTCACCACATTTAAAACACTTAAAATTTTGATTATTAGGATTAGTTTTAGGATCATTTTCATTACAATCTTGGGCCATATTTCGAAACTTACCACATCGAAAACACTTCCCAGTTTTGGTAAGAAATTCCCCAGGGTGCTTCCTGCCACACTTTTCACAAACTAGAAACTATATTTTCTTACCATCAGATTTCTTTGGTTGATTCTTACCCATATATTTCCATATATACCTCTTATTCTCCTTTTTTCCAAAATGAATTTAATCATGAGAAAACTCCATCTCTACCCTCTCAGCACATCGTACAAGTTTCTCATAACTTTTGAATTCACGGAAGGCCAACCCCCTTCGATACCTTGGCTTCAATCTTGAGTAAAAGTGGTTGATTTTTCTATAAATATCCATAATAAGATTTAGAGCATACATCGCCAGTCGGGTGAAGTTCGCTTCATACATATCCACTGAATATTTCTCCTTTTGCTTCAATTCAAGGAATTTCTTCTCCATCCTAAGTCTCACCACCTTAGGAAAATATTTTTCAAGGAAAATACTTTTAAATTCATCCCACTCTAAGGAATCAATATCCTCTCTATCCCTAATATTTCTTACCATTTACCACCACTGATCAGCTTCACCTTCAAAACGATAAATGGAAAGACATATCTTTTGATTATCCAAAAAACCCATTACATCAAATATCTTTTCAAGGGCTTTAATCCATCCTTCAGCTGCTACTGGGTTAGAAGATCCACTGAAAGAAGGAGGGTGTTGTCTCATAAAATTTTACACTATTGTCATGTTTCTTTGTGGTAACTCTGATTGTTCTCTTTCATGAATTCCACCACCATTTATTTCCTACATTAGTTAATCCATTACTATCACAAACTGCTTGGTTCCAATCCCTATCATTCTGGGCTACAGATTCAGAAGGATATCGTTCCGTCAGTACCTCTCCTCTTCAGCTTCCCTGTTTCTTCTGTGGACAACCATTTTGAACAAACATATCTTAGTCGAAGCAACATGGTAATCTTTAAATGCTATGGAATTTAAAATTAAACATATATTAAAAAAAATTATGGTATTATATTAACATCACCCTAACTCCTAAAGTTATCTAAAACATCCTTTGATACCAACTATAAGGACCCGACCTTATTACATTACATAATCTTGAATTTTTTCAAGAAATAACTTCCTTTCACATTGAGGATATTTTAAAGTTTACATAATTTAGAGAATTGGTACATAATACATTCATAACATTACAAATTATTATAGAGTGGATACCATAAAAAATAGTACTCATTTCTCTCAAAATATAAAACTTTTCGAATATAACATGATTTTCTTTGAAAAATCTTAAATCATTTAACTTAGATTATTACTTTTCTTACACATACTTATAACATGTGAAAATAATTTAAAAACTTGACATGAGCATAAAAATCTCAGTAAGGGATATAAAAAGGAGGAAAGAACACATTAGTCCATGAATACTTGTAACATATGAAATCATTTTCAAAAGACATACTTGTCACCCATATATAATTACTTTGTGAAACATGAGATTTAAAAAATATTAGCACAATACATAAGAACATAAATAGAACCATAAAATTTTCCTGGGGAATTACTTACACAATCTTGTAACCATCTCGGCTACCTTATAATTTGTAACCCTCCCGACTACCTTACAATTTGTGTAACCATTGCAGTTACACTTGGAGTAACCATACAACCAACCTCCAACTTACATATAACCTATGAATTTTACAGAGATATAGGTCCCACACTTCATAATAAACAATTCCCAAGAACTATAACATAACCATACAACATGAATAATAGCATAAAAACATTGCTTTTGAATTTTGTAAAACAAAATTTTAAAAGAGGATTTTAAAAGGAAAGTCCATTATAAATATCATATAATTGAAGTGAGACTTATTAGAGTGGATGGAATATGTATACACATTGTAAATACACACAATTAAACATATTATATACAAAACCAATCACACAAACAATTTTAATACCACATAAATAATGAAGTAGAATGTTAACCCAAATAATGGAAATCGAGTTAAGAATTCCCTTACCTCGGGTTTAAATTAATTACAACTCATTTAAACCTCAATTATAATGGTTAAAATAGTTTTATTAATATCTTACAGAAACATATCCATCTTTATAATTCCTTATATGATCATTTCATTACATCATTTCGCCCTTTAATTGTTAGTATTTTGTTCCTTGTACTATTTTGGGTGCGTTCTTTACATGTTTTCCATGATCGGTTCATGATGAATGTTCTTGTCGATTGGGAGTGAAACTCTAGAATTTGAATGGAGTGGTATTTAAATATTTCCAGAACCATAAATTATACCATTTATCATTTTGGATTCTAAAATGAGGATGATTCATAAGTTAAAATATTAATGATGTTCGTTTAGATCATTTTAGTGGTTCTTTGATAATAACGAACTCATTTTGTTTAATAAATTAAAACCATGTGTATAAAAGAATTAAAAAACCATGTATGAGACATAATTCATATATTATAACTTGGTTCAACCATAAAAATGGTTTCAGGACCATACTTTAAGGAATTAAATCAAATTGAAATCACATCGTCCATGATGTCGGTAATTTGACACATCACAGACAATGTTTTTATTCCTTGAATAAGTGTGATAGGAGAATAAGGATGATGATTAATTTTCCATGAACATGAGAAAATAAAGAATATACAAGATTTTTGGAGCTTTCATTCCTCTTGTATAAGATTAGGGTAAGAGACTATAATAAAAGAAAAGGAAAGGAAAGGAAATACATGAAAAAGGAAGAGGATTTCTTACCTCTTGATCTCTTCTCCTTGAAATCCTTCTTAAGGCCTTTTATTTTGGCCTTTGGGTGATACCAAAATGTCTTGGACATAGGGAAGGAGATTGGGGAGGGAATTTTTTAGAAATTATACAATGATCAAGGCTTGAGAGGTGTGAGATGAAGAGGGGTAAATGGGTGGTATTTATAGTGGAGGAGGGGAGAGATTTCACATTATTTTAATTATTATTTTATTATTTTTCCTCAAGACAAGAAATAGTGAGTCTTACATGACTAAAAATAGTAATAATGGAATGTGGGTTCGAGATAATGGGCCTACATCAGCACCACATCATCGATAACACCTCCATGATGCATAAATTCATTTATTTGTCAAATACCAAAAAATCACTATTTACCAACAAATCAAGTATTTCAGAAAATTACCAAAAATTCACCCCGACCATTTTTTGACATGTAGAATCAAAAAAGGAACTCCATTTTATCAAAATAATTTTATAAATATGATAAAATTAATTTTTAAATAATATAATACTTTATTCGGAAAATAACAATTTTAAATCATTTATTTACTTATTCAAAGATATGGGTGTACCATACTTTCAATTAAATCTTATATATACAATATCATCAGTTAAGTTACTATTTATAAGGGAATATTACTATTAATAAGGGTATGTTACTATTTAAAAATAATAATTTGGTCGTATAAGACTCTAAATAACTTACTCATTGCGATTGTAGATGACCATTTTTCAAAATTCAAAACATAAAAGTGAGAAATTAAGTTTAAAGTTAATTATCTTATAAGTACATGGGTTGTTAAACCTGGTATTGAAATAAATCCATATAATATTTAAAAAAAATTCACAAAAAAATACTGGACATTACATTCTCTCCACCTTGGGGCTTTACGTCCCTGAAAAACCAAAACAATGGCTACTAAAAAAGATGAGGGTGATGATCAGGTATCTGAGCCTCCTGCTCCCAAGTGCTCTCCAGGAGATTCCCATGCTACCATTGAAAACAAACTAAAGGAATCTCTCACCCACAAAGGATCCTCTCCTACCAATCCTCGATCTCCACTGGGTACTCAGCAAAAGTTGCTTCATCCTCAATATCCAACTCGACCCAGTTAATGACATGCGATGATTCATGCACGTATCTCCTTAGCTATGACATGTGGAAGATGCAATGTACCTGGTATAACTGTGGGGGTGGAGATAAGTAGTATGTCACATCTCTAAATCTACACAGTATCTAAAAAGGGCCGATAAACCTTGGAGATAAATCGCCACCTGACCAAATCTCCACAATACCCATCAAGGTGGGACCCGAAGGAACATGTGTTCTCCTTCCTTGAACTCCTAGGGCCTCCATTGTCTGTCAGCATAAGATTTATGATGGCTTTGCATAGTCTTCATACATGATTGGATGATCCAAACCTTCTATATAGTATCTCACACCAACTCCAGGTCCATGAGTGTTGACTCTCCTGAGTTAGTCCAGCAAAGTGGTGACCGATAGAGTTTCCCGTACAGGGCCTTGAACGGTGCCATACCAATGGAAGAATGATAGTTATTATTTTACACAAAATACACCAAAGGGTGGCGATCCTCCCAACTACAGACGAAGTCCATCATAAAAGCTCACAACATGTCCTCTGAAACCTGGATGGTCTTCTCTATTTGGGTATTTTTCTATGGGTGAAACACTGTGCTCAAGCATAATTGAGTACCAAACATCTCCTGCAATCCCTTCCATAGCTGGGATGTAAAACGAGTATCATGATCTAAAACAATCATCGATGGAACTTTATGGAGTCGAACTATCTCCTAAACATAGAGTCATCCCAAGATCTCTATTGAACTCTGCTCTTGGATAGCTAGGAAGTGGGTTGACTTGGCAAGTTGGTCAACAATCACCCAGATGGCATGTAACGACCTGATAATTTATGAATAAAATTCCATTTTTTAATGTCTTATGGATATAGAAAACACATGAACTCTTTTTTTGTTATTATTGTTGGGTTTAAATGACCCTTAAGTATCATTACCATTGATAATATAGTCGTTGAACAGTGATCATACAACTGATATAAATATAAGGTTTACAAAAATCATTTCAACACAGAAAAAGGAGAGGATAACCTCATCCAGTAGACTCAGGCCAAACAAAGCTCATTTTTTGGAGCTCATAAAGGAGGTAGTGTCACTGGGATTCGCTCTTTACCAAGACCAAGCCTTGCTTCAACATGTTAAGCTTGAATAGAATCTTCTACTGGAGAAGTTAAAGTTAATAGAGATTACCACCTGGGCGATGTTATCCGAGCGGCCCCAAGAGTCTGTCACCATCGCACACCTTACCCTTAGGTCTTATGCGGGTGTTATAAGTGGTTATGTAATAAGTTATTAGTTACTTATTATGTAATCCCTTTCTATAAATAAAAGTATTATTCCATTAATTCCTTTACGAGAGTAGTCTTTCTTAAAAAAATGATGAATTTGATAAATTGATTTTTCGGGTAAAAATGTTACTTTTGATAAATATATGCATTATTATATTAAACTTTTTTTATTAATAATATTATAAAAATAATTCTTATAAATGATGAATATATCAGTTATCTGTAAATGATTAGGTAATCAGTTTGATAAGAATTAAATTTTTATACGATAAAACAGATGGTGTATTTTTAAAGAATTTATTTTAAGGAATTAATGAATTTTTTAAATAATTAATATTTTAATAAAATATTATTATCAAATTACTTTCATTAATAATAAATGAGTATATAATTTTTATGAAGTCAAATGTAATTTTTTTTATCAAGGTTTAAAAACTATTTTTCTTAAAACCTGTCAATTTTCAATAAATGTCAGTTCTCACTATAAAAGTCAAAATTAACATATTTATAAACCTATTTAGGTAAAATGAATATTTTTTTGGAAGAAGGATTTCCAAATTATGAAATGGTGAATTTTTCATAATTTTCTGAGACAGTTGAATTTTTGGGTAAAAATTAAATAATATATAAATATATAGCGTGTTTTCTGACATCATAATGACCCAATAGTGATATAATAAATACCATAAAATGAATTTTAGACTAAATACATGTTTTTACATTAAAATAATGTGATTTTAGATTTATTTTACTTATTTTATAATGCCTTATTGAATCCTTCAAAATGTATAATATATTTTATGATTTTAAATTCATTTCCTTGAGAGTGTGACTCACATCCACATAAAAAAGGGAAATATTTTAATATATTCGGCCCATGTACTTATAAAATAATGTTTTCCACTCCTATTTGGCAAAAAAAAAGGGCAAAAAACCATGACAAAGTTTGTGGTTTTGAATAATTTAGTGTGTAGTGTCTAAAATCTAAATAATAAAGAATTCCTCCTCCTTTCCTATATAAGCCCACCCTAGCACCCATTCCTCTTAACTAAAACTACTTTTAAGCTCATAATAATTCTTCTATAAACTTCTTATAGTCCTCCAAAGGCACTCCAAAGCTCCCAAGAATCCCCTCCCAAGCCTTTGAGATCACACATCCAAGTAAGGGATCCTCACTTTCTTTCCTTTCTCATTTTTATCCAAGTTTCCTTATATTGTTACACCCTTTTATTTTTAATTAAAAATGATGGGGTATATTTTATCACCTCATCCATACCATAATAATTATGTTTTAATGAGGATATAATCATTTATCTCTCATTAATCCCTCTCATGTACACCTGTTACCATGCCGAAATTTCGTAAGAGTTGTTCCATTTCTCCTCTTTCTTCAAGTTTCTTTATTATGTTATGCATTCTATTTCCAAATTACTTATGATGGGAAATTTATTTATATTACACCATTATTTTCCAATTAATTTATATATTATTAGATACCCCTTTATCTCTCATCAACCATTTTTATGAATTTTTATGTCCCGCTGTTAGGCTGTCGAAATTGCACCATGATTTTCAGTGCCAAAATCATCGTGTAGTGAATATCATCCCCATTTCTCTATCAAGGGTATTAAAATTTATGAAAATATACTTATTTATTAGGGACTTAAATTCATTTATTCCACATTATTTGATCATGTAATAAATGATTATGTTGAATGAATCCATGTTACATGATCTATGTGGCACACTTAAGCACGAGATTGAAATGATTATGAAGGGTGCACCCTGATAGCGCCCCAATGCATTGGGGATGTTTAGTATCATGATAAATCATGTTGGGATATGGATTTACCTTATTAATTTATATTATTTTTTCCCATCATTTTGGGATAGGGGTTTACCTGATTCCTTTATGTTAATGATATAGCATTTTAAGATGTTGTCCCATTTCCATGTTATGATAATCATGTTATATCATGCCTTTATGTTCATATTTATCTTGTGCTCCATTGATATGTCTATTTCATAACATGTATTGTATTCTTCATGTTATTACTTGTTTACTCTCTTACTGGGATTTATATCTCACCCTTTTCTTATGTATGTCCTCAGGTTATCCCATACAATTCTAAGTATGAAGGAATGTTGTGGTCATGTAAAATAAGTTTTCAATAAAGATGTTGTATTTTATGTCTTAAGTTGTCATATAATGTTCCTAATCCCCAAAGAAACTATAAATATTGATCTTATGGGTTGTATTAAGTGAAATTTTATGTAATAAATCATGTTTAAGTGAGTAACAAAGACCATGGTTGTTATAGTTGGTATCAAATGATAGATTTAGTTATTTGTGGGATTCGGATTAGAAAATGCTACTGAAAGACTTTGGGTTAAGACTAAGTATAAGAAAAAAATCCCTAAATTTTGGTGAGTATAGAGTAAGTGGTTTATCAAGAAAATACATCCTTGTCTGGATATGAACAAGTAGAGGTGGCTCTAGAACCGATGTATCTAGGGGTAAAACCCAAAAACACCGCTTTGAGCTGGACTCGAATGAGAACTAGTGTATGACAATGGGACTTGATTCACTCTTGGTTTGACAATCGCAGGGGATATTCTTTGGTAAATTCTTAAGCATAGTATGAACCATTAATAAGGGAGAAAGAAAAAAGGCCATAATAATATATGTTAGGAAATGGATCATGGATAACTTATATTGAAGCCTAGAAATTAATAAGTTAAGGAAATAAATGTAATTTATAAGTTATCCCTTTTTTTCATTGTATTCCCCTTTATGTGTTTAATAGTTTAAAATACTTACTGCTAATTTTAATTTTATTATAGCCAATGGCCGGTAATAAGAGGACTCGGGCTAACAACTAATGCGAAGATCAACATGATGACTATTCTAATGAGATGCCCAATCTGATGGGAGTGGGAATCAAATTTTTTTTCATGATAATCTTTCAGTTAACTTAAGTTTTGAATAGAAACATGGGTCAAGAGGAACTTCCACCCCCTTAATAAAGAACAAGTATCAATCGAGAGATTCATGAGACAAAGGCCTCCTACTTTCAATGGATCATCTGATCCCTCAATCACTGAACAATGGATCAACTCTATTGAGAAGATCTTCTCCATACTTAAATGTTTAGAATAAGAGAAGGTTCTTCTGGATAATTATCATATTGAGGGTGAATCCGATCAACGATGGAAATTGATCAAAAATACAAAGCCTGAGGAAGAGATCGAGGAGATGGGATGGATGGATTTACAGAAAATGTTTTTCGATAAATATTTTCCCCACACCATCCATCTTAAGATGGAAAGAGATTTAATTTCACTCAAGAAAAAGGACGAATAATATGTTGGTGTGTACAAGGAAAACTTAACCAGACTTTCATGATATTCCTCTGGTTTTATCGTTACCCCCGAATACAAGGTTGATCGCTTCTTTGGTGGGCTAAAACCTAGCCTACAGAAATCCCTAGAGATTCGTGACTTTGAAAACTATGAGGATATTGTCTGATGTGACCTCAAAGTAAAGATATAGATCATAGAATCTCATGGGTATCATGGGGATAAGAAGTGGAAAGTGAACTTTAATTCTGGAGGTCTGATGGAAAAATCCAACGGTGCTAAGAAATTCCAGCATCCCACTTTCCAAAGGTGCAGAAAGAAGCACCCTAGAATTTTTTTGAAAGGGAAAATGAAATACTTTGGGTGTGGGAAGAAAGGTCACCAATCCAGTGATTGCCGATAAGAAAAACTTTCTACTGTGATAGAGTAAAGGAACGCTCTGTTCGATCCTCAACGCATTGTTCATTGCAAAAACTGCAAAGAACCAGAGTACTTTGCAAACCGGTGCCCTAAGCCCAGGGTTTTTGAAGGCAACCAACAACCTCCAAGTAATCAAGGGCGATATTTTTCCATCACTACCTCCAAATTTAATCCCTACAACGAATTGGTGATAGGTACGCTAGTTATTCATTCTATAATAGTGAACATACTTTTTGATTATGGTTCTATGAATTATTTTATATCCCAAAAGTTTAGTAGAACAATCCAAACACCACCAAAAATCATGGAAGTAGATATGTTAGTGAGAACAAAAAATGGGGAAATTATTGCATCCCATGAATATAACTCTTCCCTTGTCACAATTTTTGGATTGAACTTCCTGGAGAACCTCATCATACATCTCTTGGTGGGATTTTATGCAATTCATGGCATGTATTGGATTTCCCTATATATATCCAACATAAATTTTCGTGAGAGGGAAATCACTCTCCATATGGAGAATCATCCCCTGATTCTATACAAGTGAAAGGAGGAGGATGAATATTCTTTATCACTATCATCTCAAACATGAATATTACTTCCCTATGAGCATGTGTATATTTCTCAGAAGATTGAGTCTAAGGAAGGAACCATCCTCAAATACATTCCTATTGTGAGGGAATTCACTGATGTGTTTCCTAAGGAATTGTCTGGTCTTCTTCCTAGAAAAGATGTTGAATTATCGATTGATATTATACCTATGGAATTTCTAATATCTAAGAATCTGTATAGAATGGATTTTGTAGAGCTTGAGGAGTTAAAGAAAAAACTACAGGAGAATTTGGATAAAGGGTTTATATGCCCAAGTGCTTCACCATGGGGTACAACAGTCCTCTACATCAAGAAGAAGGATGGGTCAATGCACCTTTGTATTGATTATCATGAGCTCAACAAAATCAAGATAAAGAAAAAGTATCATTCTTCATGAATTTATGACTTGTTTGATTAGCAACGTGGAGAACAACACTTCTCCAAGTTGTATCTGCGGTCGGGATATTACCAAGTAAGGGTGAAGAAGGAGGATATTCCCAAGATTTTTTTTCATACAGGGTACGGGCACTAGGAATTCATAGTAATGCCTTTTAAACTCAATAATTATCCAGTAATATTTATGGAATTGATGAATAGAGTCTTTAGAGATTACTTTGAAAAATTTGTGGTAGTTGTTATAAATGATATTCTAATATACTCCAAAACCAAGGAGGAGCATGTGGAGCATCTAATCACTATACTAGAGACCTTGAAAAAGGAGAAGCTTTATATAAAGTACAAAACATGTGAGTTCTGGTTGAAGGAAGTCTCATTATTGGGGAATATCATCACAATCAATGGTATATTTGTAGATCCTTCCAAAATAGAAGAAATTGAGGGATGTCCAAGGCTGACATCTATGACGGATATCCATAGCTTCCTAGGGTTATATGGATATTATCATTGATTTTTGAGAAATTTCTCACAATTTTCAAACACTCTTACCAAGATAACTTGGAAGGGATTCAAGTTTTATTGGAATGATGAATGTGAAGAAATTTTCATGAAGTTGAAGAAGAGGCTTATCACTGCCCCTGTGATCACACTACCCACAAGTGGGGAGCTTTTCATAATCTTCAATGATGCTTTGAAGAAGGTCCTGGGATGTGTCTTGATGAAGAATGAAAAATTTATCACCTGTCCCTCAAGGTAGTTGAAAATTCATAAGAAAAACTATCCCACTCATGATATGGAGTTAGCAACTGTGATATTTGCATTAAAAATATGGTGGCATTAACTCTTTGGGGAAAATTTTGAAATATATACAGATCACAAAAGTCTCAAATATATATTCACACAGAAAGAGATGAACATGCGTCAATGAAGATAGTTAGAGTTCATCAAGGATTACGACTAGTCCATCCATTACCACCTTGGGAAAGTGAACAAGGTGGCAGATTCTCTAAGTAGAAAGGACCCATCAATTCTATCATTGATAAGAATTTAAAAGGATCCAATATTCTTAGATTTGATAAAGTTGGACATGAGAATCATAAATAAGGGAACATCATCAATACTTTCACAAATGATTACTCAACTCTATCTTTTGAAAAGGTTAAAGTATGCTAAAAAATATTATGTGGGAATTCAAAAGAAAGTGGAAGCTATTAAAAAAGGGAAATCCTTAGAGTTCAATGTTAATGAAGAAGGAATTGTGAGATTTAGGTCAAGACTATGTGTTCCATAAAATATAGAGTTAAAGAAAGAAATTTTGGATGATTCACATAGTTTAAATTTCTCCATTCAACTAGGAAACATAAAGATGTATTGGGATCTCCAAGAGCATTATTAGTGGGATAACATGAAGAAGGAGATCGCCGAATATACATCAAAGTGCATGGTTTGTCAGCAAGTGAAGGTTGAGAGTTAGAAATCTAAGGGGATGATACAACCATTACCCATACCAATATGGAAATGAGAGAACATCACAATGGACTTTGTCACTGGACTTATGAAGAAATCCAAAGGAAACAATGCAATTTGGGTTGTGGTGGATCATCTTATAAATACCACACACTTCATTATTATTCTAGGGGATTTCTCATTAGATAAACTGACATGAATATACATCAGATAAGTGGTTAGGCTGCATAGTGTACCACTATCGATTTTATCCGATCGAGATCCACGATTCACCTCTAAGTTATGGAAGAGTCTCTAACACACTCTGGATACTGAGTTGAACTTCAATATAATTTATCATCCTCAAACTAATGGCCAATCTGAGAGGACTATCCAAATACTTGAGGACATGTTGAGAGAATGCTCAATGGACTTCAAAGGAGGATGTTGTAACACCCGAGACTTTTATGTTATATAAATCATCAAAGGAATCTTTTTCTACACAACACTTGCTTGGCTTGCTTTACACGCAATCGCGACCTTCCTCGATAGCTTGCGTCGTACGCAATACCGAGTTTCACTAAACAACAATATGCTATTAAAACTAGCCGTTATGAATAGTAATAACCACTTTTTGAAATTTTATAAATTTTATTTTTCAAAATGGACTTCATTTTTGGACTCAGAATATCGAAATTAGCCTAGGGTGAAATTTTGGTATTTTTCTGAAAACTTTCAATTTTTGATGAATAGTGAAACCACTAAGTGGTAGGTTAAAAAACAGAATTTTGCATAAAACTTAATTTTACCGCTTCTGTGAATGGAATTTCGAAAATCCGAGAGACACGGTTAATATCAAGGACTAAAATGTGGTTCAATGAGATGAAAATAATTTTTTGGTGAATAGTAACTTTTTACGATTTTTACCGCGGTTAATAGTAAACAGGGTAACTAAGGGTAAATATGATATTAATATTACCCTAACACATGTCCTAATTCTATTGGACAAGTGTAATTCGACCAAAAACAAACTTAGGAATAAAATATGACCATTTAGGCCCACTTGGATTAGATTAGGACATTTATTATTAATTTATTAAAAGAAGGGTTAAAATAGTTAAAATCAAAGTTTAATAAGTAAATCATTTTTAATATGGGGTTATACATAAGATAAATTCGACTATAAATATTCATTAGAAAGCTAAAAATATTTCCTACATGATGATATTTTATTTGTAATTTTTAGACATCAAATAATTTAATTTATTTATGACACAAAGATGATGCAGTAATTATCTTATTAATGAAATATTTACATAATTGATAATATAAATACCAAAATAAATGTAATTTGAGACTTTTTATGAATTACACTAATTTTCTAGGTTACTATGATATATTAGTGTTGATTTAATCAACTTGGTTCGAACATATAATTCTGTTATGACTTTCACAAAAATCATATATCAAATAGTGTCAAAATTGACACAAAATAGTTTTTAAATCAAGTATTATATTACTAATTGTTATTTTATTCCTAAAAATCTAAGGTTCGGCCAAATGACTTAGATAAGGATATATATATTAATAATAAACAATTTGGGGTTCGTTTGGCATGTTATAGTAAGTGTATTAACCATATAGTGAAAGAAAACAAAAAGACACGGTAAAAGTTAAATTAATTAACTTAGAGTTAAATCTAATTGATAAGGTTAAAATAATACCCTAAACTTGTCTAAATCCTATTGGTTGATATGATTTCGACCCATCCCCACTTTAGCTTCGAAATAAGACACTTTGGAACCATTATAAACCGATTTTGACTTTAATATAAAATAATATTTTGAGATATTCCTAAGGTGCCCCTCTCCTCCCTTATAAAAGGGCACCTCCTCCCCCTCCTCCTCACACCAAATTGAGCACTCAAGCTCGGCCAACCCCTGCCATTTTCTCCTCTCCACTTCCCTAGAATAGTCCTAGAGGTCCTGTTCTTCTCCAAAGACCACTCTTAGTTCCTTAAGTGGAGGATTCAAAGAAGCGTTCCAAAGAAGAGGTAATATCCATTACCGATCTTTTCAATTTCTTTCTTCTTCAACTTCTTCTTCTTTAGTTGTTTCATGATAAAGTAATAACATCAGTATTACTTACATAATGATATGTTATTATAAATATGAAACAACCCTAATTCACCTTCTATCCATCCTACGGAAAAATGAAATCACCACGCGTGCGTACGTACGGAATACCGTCTCCACGCCGTGGTGTAATCTATTTTCCACCATCACTTTACAAGGATGGGTATAATGGTGTAATGAGTAACTATTTATGATTATTATGAAGTAATATTGATACTGAAATAATATATATATACTCCAATACAATTCCACGATCATAGGAACGATATCATCACTTGTGCGTACGTACGGAATACCGTCTCTACAATGTGATGCGACTCGTTCTACATGATCTTCATTTCATAATGATTATATAAATGAATTGAATGAATGAATATATTATATACTACACTAATACCATTCTGTAAATAAATTATCTATAACCTAAAGATAAGAATAAGAATTTATTCGACAAAACACGCATAAGAACAAAAAGTTATAAAGACCCGAGTAACAAGTAACAATGAAATATTACTAACAAGAAGCTAATAATATGACCATATATGATATCATATAAATATGTATGATTCTGGAATAAGTCAATAACATTATTTAAACCATTATACAGGAGCTTCGGACACATAAAAGGAAAATTGGACCTAAGGTAAGGGAAAATATCACAATCTCACTTTTATCCGAGATTGTTTTTACTTTGGTAATTACTGGGGTGTATTTTATCATCCACATCCATGTTCCCTCGATATGTAATATTATTTCCTTCCTTCTACAATAGTTTATATCCAATTTTACCCTTCGGTAAGTTTTTTGTAAAAGATATGAAAGGAATCTTTTGTCGTTTTTCGTACGAGGTACTTTTTGACTTTTCTGACAAAAGTTAGAAGAATGTTTTTTTAACTTATACGGCATGAATGGATTTTTAAAACATTATTTCCAAGAAGCTTCCTTTACAAGTTTTCAAGTTTATTTTTAATCAACTTCTTTTATTTTAAAGTTATATGACATGTTATGAAAGGAAAAATGTTTTTGAAGAAGAAAGGATATTTTCCTCAAGAATGAAGTTCAAGTGTTTTATCAAAATTATTTTCCATCTAAGATAATAAAGGGTTCTGTTTTTATCCCTATTATTACATTGATTTGATCATGTTGTGATGGAATTATTTTTATGAATTCCATTATCTTATATGAATTGATTTATGATGTCATGATGTTTCAAGAATCCCATTTTTGTTACATGTGTTATGCGATGATGTATGTTTTATGATTATGTGGCACACATAAGAAAGGATTCATTATAAGATGGGTGGGACCTATATCTCCCTCCAATGCATTGGGTAAAGATTTTATATCTCATGAGATAGACATGGCTGGAACGGAAGGTTATTTCGGTTCAGTGATACAGGACTGAAACGAGGAGTGAACTCGGTTCAGAAAGGGACTTTGTCCACTAAGATAGTCTTGGCAATGAGTCATGACTAACAAGAAATGATTTTCCATGATTATGTGTGCATGCCACAAAGTTTCAAGTCTTATGTTATGATTATGGGGATCTCATTTTCACTTCTATGATTTATTAAGATTTTATGATCTCTTTTGCAGGTTATGATTTTCAAAAAGATATGATATGATTTTTATTTCCTTTATTGCCCTTGCTGAGCATTTGAGCTCACCCTTTTATGTTTTCTTTTCCCCAGGTCAGGAAGATGGATATTAAGTCGAATATGCTAAAAGGGACCCTAAATATGATGAAATAAATGGGAGACACTGTAGAAGATTTATGAACCAGTTGTTTATGTTTCCTAGTTTCTAAAGACACTATACCTATACGGTCCTTTGTGGTTTTATCATATGTTGTAATAAGTGTGCTTCAATTTTGAAGTATTAACAATGTATGTAAAGTATGGGTCGTTATAGATGTGATCAACATCTTTCTCTAGTTGAGTTCTGTTACAATAATAGTTTCCACTAAAGTATCTAAATAGATCCTTATGAAACCATTTATGGGAAGATGTGAAAAACACCGGCATGTTGGGATGAAGTTGGGAAGCGAAAAATTCTAAGTTTAGAAATGGTCTAAGAAATGATGGAGAAGGTTATGACCATCCAACTGCACATCAAAGCTGCCCAGAGTCAAAAAAAGAGCTATAATGACAACAGTCGATGAGAACTAGAGTTTTATTTTGGAGATATGGTTTTTCTACACATATCTCTATGGAAGATAGTGATGATATTTGAGAAGAAGGGAAAGCTTATTACAAGGTACATCGGCCCTTTTGAGATCCTTGATCACATCAGAGTAGTGTCCTATAGGATAACACTCCCACCGAACCTGTCTCAATTACATGATGTATTCCATGTATCACTCTTGAGGAAGTACATACCTGACCCATCACATGTACTCAATCCAGAGGTGGTACCATTGGATAATGACATCTCCTATAAGGAGAATCCGATGAAGATATTATATTGTAGGAAAAAAATTCTACAAAATAAGACAATTTCACTCTTCAAAGTGTTGCAGAGAAACCACAAGTTTGAAGAAGTAACATGGGAACTAGAGGAAGTGATGAGGCAGAGTTACCCTCATATGTTTTAGTGTGGGAAAAGGAAATTTTGAGGGTGAAATTTCTTAAGGGGGAAGTTTGTAACGACCTAATCATTTATAAATAAAATTCCCTTTATTTTAATGTCTTATGGATATAGAAAACAAATGACCTCTTTTTTTGTTATTATTATTGGGTTTAAATGACCGTTAAGTAACATTACCATTGATAATATAGCCGTTGAAAAGTAATCACACAACTGATATAAATATAAGGTTTTAAAAAATCTGTTCGACACAGAAAAAGGAGAGGATGACCTCATCCAGTAGACTCAGGCTGTACGAAGCTCATTTTTTGGAGCTCAAAAATGAGGTAATGTCATTGGGATTCACTCTTGACCAAGATCACGCTGAGCTTCAACATGTTAATCTTGAATGAAATTGCCTATGGGAGAAGTTCAAGTTAATAGATATTACCACCCGGTGATGTTATTCGAGCCTTCCCAAGAGTCTGTCACCATTTCCCACCTTACCCTTAGGTATTATGTGGGTGTTATAAGGGGTTATGTAATAATATATTAGTTACTTATTGTGTAATACCTTTATATAAATAAAAGTCTTATTCCATCAATTAATTTATGGGAGTAGTCTTTCTTAAAAAAATGATGAATTTGATAAATTGATTTTTTGGGTAAAAAATGGCACTTTTTGAGAAATATATGCATTATTATATTAAAATATGTTTTTATTAATAATATTAGAAAAAAAATTCTTATAAATTATTATTATATCAGTTCCTTATTTTTAAATGATTAGGTAATCAGTTTGATAAGAGTTATATTTTTTTTTACGATAAAACATAAAGTGTATTTTTAAAAAATTATTTTAAGGAATTAATGAATTTTTTAAATAATTAATATTTTAATAAAATATTATTATTAAATTAATTTTATTAATAATAAATGAGTATATAATTTTTATGAAGTCAAATGTAATTTTTTATTAAGGTTTAAAAACTATTTTTGTCAAAACTTGTCAATTTTCAATAAATATCGATTCTCACTTTAAATGTAAAAATTTAAATATTTAGAAAACTATTTAGATAAAATGAATATGTTTTTTGGAATCAAAACATCAAAATTATCCAACGGTGAGTTTTTTCATAATTTTCTATGATAGTCAAATTATTGGGTAAAAATTAAATAATATATAAATATATAGTGTGTTTTATGACATCATAATGACCCAATAGTGATGTAATAAATACCATTAAAGGGATATTCAACCAAATATATGTTTTAAGTTTAAAATAATGTGATTTTAGATTTATTTTACTTATTTTATAATGCCTTAGTTAATCCTCCAAAATGTATAATATATTTTATGATTTTAAATTCATTTCCTTGAGAGTGTGACTCAACTCCACATAAGAAAGGGAAATTTTTTAATATATTAGGCCCATGTCCTTATAAAATAATGTTTTCCACTCCTTTGGAAAAAACCATTGGCAAAAAACCATGAGAAGGTTTGTGATTTTTAATATTTTAGCGTGTAGTGTCCGAAACGTAAATAATAAAGAATTCCCCCTCCTTTTCTATATAAACCAACCGAAGCACCCATTCCTCTTCACTCAAACTCCTTGAATATTGTCCTCACTCTAATATCCAATCCTTAGAGTCCTCAAAAGGTTTACCAAGCTCCCAAGAAGCCTCTCCCAAGCCTTTGGGATCACACATCCATGTAAGGGATCCTCACTTTCCTTCCTTTCTCATTTTTTCCAAGTTTCCTTATATTGTTACACCCTTTTATTTTCAATTAAAAATGATGGGGTCTGTTTTTGAACCTCCACCATACTTACCTTATTATGTTTTAATGATGATAGACCCCATTCTATCTCATTAATCCCTCCCATGTACACCCATTACCATGCCGAAATTTTGTAAGAGTTGTTCCATTTCTCCTCTTTCTTCAAGTTTCTTTATTATGTTATGCCTTCTATTTAAAAATTCCTTGTGTTGGGACATGTATTTATATGAAACCCCTAATTTACATTTAATTTATATATTATTAGAGACCCATTTCTCTCTCATCAACCTTTTTTATGAATTTTTATGTCACGTCGTTAGGCTACCGAAATTGCATCGCGATTTTCAATACCAAAATCATCGTGTAGTGAATATCGTGCCCATTTACCTATAAAGGGTATTAATATATATGCATGTATAATTATTGATTAGGAAATTGCACATATTAATTCCACAATATATTATCATGGAATAAATGATGATGTTGAATGAATCCATGTTATATGATCTATGTGGCACACTTAAGCATGAGATTGAAATGATTATGAAGGGTGAACCCTGATAGTGCTCCAATGAATTAGGTAATGTTTAGTATCATGATACATCATGTTGATATAGGGGTTTACCTAATTCATTTATAGGAATTTTTTCCATCATGTTGGTACATGGGTTTACCTGATTTCTTTATGTTAATGATGCAATGTTTTAAGATGTTGCCACATTTCCATATTATGATAGTCACGCTATATCATGCCTTTATGTTCATGTTTCTCTTATGATCCATTGATATGCCTATTGCCTAAAATGTATTATATTCTTCATGTTATGTATTTTTTACTCCCTTACTAGGCTTTATAGCTCATGATTTTCTTATGTATGTCCTCATGTTATCCCATGTAATGCTAAGTATAAAGGAATGTTGTGGTCATGTAAAATAAGTTTTCAATAAAGATGTTATATTTTATTTCTTAAGTTGTTATGTAATGTTACTAATCACCAAAGAAACTAGACCTCTTGATATTTTGGGTTGTATTTAAGTGAAAGTTTATGTAATAAAACATGTTTAAGTGTGTAATAAAGACAAGGTTTGTTATATCACATTGTGTCCCATGGATATACATGGTAAAAACATCACGAATTCCATTGATATCCCATACCAAATCCATTCTAGAAACTCAAGGGGTTGAGCTAAACCCACTGGAACCTAGTTCTTAGCCTTCACTTACTGAAAAGTAAGTCATTGAGAGACAAACTCTGCAACCCCCTTCTTAATTCGTGGCCACCAAATCTAATGCCAGAGGTCCTGGTACATCTTCACCACACCAGGATGTACCGCCAAAGGGTATGTATGAAAATCCCTCAGAACATCCTCCTGTAACACCACTGGTACTACTGTGCATCCTCTAAAAAGGATGGCGTGCTTCTCAGCTTTCGAATATCCATCAGGAGCATGCCCTGTGGATATCTGAGCACATAGAGTCTTGTAGTTGGTATCCACAAGTTGTGCCTCCCTAATTAACTATAAGAGTGTAGGGGTAACAACCATCTATTATAGGTAAGCTTCTCCATCTCCATCCACTAAGGATAATTGTAACAAGGCCAACTACTCTGACACCTCATTCAGAAACAACGAACTAGATATTCTACTGAGAGAATCTACCACCAGTTTCCCCTTCTCAGGAGTATATATAATATCAAAGTTATAGTCCTAGAGGAACTCTAAACATCACCTCTGTCTCAAATTTAGATCCTTATGGGAGAAGATATACTTGAGACTCTTGTGATCAGAGTAGATGATAAACTTCTCACCCATCAGGTAGTGTCACCACATCTTTAATATGAAGACTAACGCTACTAACTCAAGATCATGGGTTATGTAATTCTAATCATGTGGCCTCAAATGATATGGACCATAGGAAATCACCACTTGCCTCTACATTAGGACACAACCAAGTTTGGTCCCTGATGCATCTCAGAACACTACGTACTCAACACCCTCCTTCAGAAATCTCAAGATTGGAGTGCTCATCAAACTATAGCTCAACTACTGAAAATCTTGATGGAATTTCATGGTTCACATGAAAGGATTCCCCTTTCAAGTCAAAGATGTCATCAATGATGATATCTTGGAAAAATCAAGTATGAATCTCTGAAAATAGCTTGCTATCCCAAGGAAGCTATGCACCTCTATCATGATCCTAGGTGGATTCCATGCTAACACTGTATCCACCTTGGTTGAGTCCACAACCACTCCATCCATTGAGATAGCATGTCCTAGAAAGTGGACTGCCTGAATCCAAAACTAGAACTTCAAGATTTTCCCATAAAGATGGTTCCCTTGGAGTATGTCTAGAACTATCCTTAGGTGTCTCAAGTGCTCCCCCTCAAACGTCGAGTACAAAAGGATATTGTCGATGAAGATTACCAAAAATCAGTTCAAGTAAGGCTGAAAGATCTAGTTCATGAGTCCCATGAACACTACTAGGGAATTTGTTATGCCAAAGGGCATCACCAAGTACTCATAGTGACCATAACAACATTTGAATGTCGTCTTTGGTATATCATCTCCCTATACTCGCAGCTGGAGATAGATTGATCTAAGGTTAACCTATAGAACCATCATGCCCCTCTCAATTAATCAAAGAGGTAATTGATTCTTAGTAGTGGATATTTTTTCTTCACATTCACTTGGTTCAGGCACTAGTAGTCCACACACTACCTCAAGCTCTTGTCTGCCTTTTTGGAAAATAGAACTGAGGTCGACCTGGGTAAAACACTAGGTCTCACTAATCTATTCTTCTACAATTCCTCTGAATGCACCCTCATCCTGTGAAGCTTAGCGGGATCTATTCAATATGATGGTGTAGATATCGGTTCCATCTTGGGGTGTAAATAAATGCAGAAGTCTATCTCCCAATGGGGAGGTAATCTTGGAACATCTTTAGGGAAGACGTCCTCATACTCCACCACCACTACAGGAAACTAGTAACTCATAACATCTACTGCACCAAGGGTCAGACTAACCAACTGATGAGTAATCAGCTTCACCCTCCTATGCACAAGTTCATCCTATGCTGCATGGTTTTCCTTTTCACCAAAAAAGGAAAACCTGGTTCCATCACCGTGGACACACCACACCGTTTGCCTAAAATAATCCATCTGGGTATGGACTATGGATAACCAATCCATACCAAGAATGACATCATAAGGCCTTAATGCTTCCACCAAGAGGTTCCAACCAAAACTCTCACCTACAAGGGTTAGGTCACACTGTCAGCATAGATGTGTGATCACTGAGTCTTCTCCAGTGGGTGTCTCCAAGCATAAGGGTCAAGTCAATGGTTCAACCAAAATCTATAGGTCTTGAACAAGATATGTGGTGAGAAAGGAATGACTAGAACCTATGTCTATAAGTACTTTAACTAAAGTATAAAAGACACATATCGTACCTCGAATAATTCCTAGAGACCATGGGTCATATGACTCGACCACATGCAGCTGTCCCCATCCCTATCCTCCATCTCTGTGAGCCTAGCATGGCCCTCCTAGGGGTGGTGGTGGTATCATGTCGAAACGTCAACCACCTCCTGCTACTCTCTCATATCCTCTTACACATCCACCACCCTACGGATCTTCCTACTCTTATCGTTGTCTCTGCCTCGGTGGTCTATCCACCGTTTCCCTATCAGCAGTACAACTAGTCGGACAATCTTGAGTGAGATATCCCCTACCATCACATGAATAACACTGCCTCTACCTAGGCTGACTGGACCCACCTTGTGAGCACTAAAATAAAAATCCTCTCTCCTGGAATCTCCTTATGAAACGTATCCCATGTTTAGATCCCTGAGACTGACATTAGCTCCCTACTACTGAGGTCTCTGCACCTACTCATCCACTACTAACTATTACTGGCTGTATCTGCTCAACCAAGAAGATTTCAACCACCAAATCTATATTAAGAACCTCAGTATATGTTGGAATGCATAGATGGATAATGCTGGCTCAGATGTCTCTATGTTGACCTCACTCAAATGTCTAAGCCCTGAAGTACTAATCTCTAACCATATCCATTGAGTACCTGTAATGATTGGTGAACCTTGATGAATAGTCATTCACTATCAAGCTACCCTGCTAGATATAAAGAAGCTCTTATATACACACACTGATCTCAATATAACTGGTGGGAAATCTTCTCTAAAGAGATGCTCAAACTCCTTCCATGAAAGATTTTCCTTGTCATGAGTCTGCGTGACCAAGATCCACTATCGCCCTGTCGATCCATGTAGAAGGATCGTCGCCAGGACAACCATATGATCTGATGGTGTCCTGAATAGATGGAAAACTTGGGTCTCCACCTCAATCCATTCCTCAGTCTCCTAAGGGTCAGGCTCACCTCGGAACCTGAGGGGTCTCTGTCTCTAAAACTCATGAAGTGCGCTCAGCCTACACTCCTCATCTGCTGGTACTGCAGGTACCATGTGCTGCTCCACAGGTGGTGGTATAACTGGTGCACCACCTAGAGGTGAAATCTAGTGAACTGTTCCCTATATTGAGGCCTCGTCACTGAGGGAGTCATCCTCATGATAAAGTTTCTGAATCCTAGCTGGTATACATATCAGGGGAATCCTATAAGAAAACAAGATGTACCACAATCAATGAGTATATCTGGAGAGCTGTCTCAAGAAGGACATGGAACCACAAATCATTCCTATATGATGCATGTACCATTATTTTACCTGCAACCAATGTTCTCGTGTACCGAGTCGAAGAGAAGGTTATTAGAGTCCTGGTGCATGGATACGTCGGCTACCCGCACCAACATTGGAGTCCCTGGCCTGAAATCTAAACTCAAAACACTTAACACTATTTCCCCAAACCAATCTCATAGAATCATAGTCTTAAAGTAAAACCTGCCTTTGATACCACTCTGTCACGACCCATCCCAGTGGGGCCCATGACACAACTCCCCAAACTCACCTCCAATAGGCTAGGGCTGGTGACTAGCATTGAGTAGGCATATCACTAACACAAGAGGCATTTCCTATGTACCTGTACGCACCCACACATCTCCAAACCCACAAAATGATGAAATGTAAAAACCACTAAGAACCAAATGCATTCATACCACTATATACCAACCAGAGTATGATAGGAAAGTAAAGTGCAATAATGTAAACTAGGACAGAATACAAGCCCACAAAAAGGATTCTATAAACTAAAAATTCAAACCTATAAAAAAAGGTATTGGGATTGCTTTATATACCTATAGGAACATACCTCGACCTTCCTAAACTCACAATGCTCTGTCCGGTCCTGGTCTTCCTAGGACTCCATCAAAAGGCTGCTCGTCTACATAAGACACAACCCGTACGGGCAAATCCCATGCATGGGTGAGTATAACAATACTCAGTAAGACACCTTGAAACCACAAAGCAATACACAAAGGAAAGATAAAGTCAGATCTACATAGTTATATGTCTAAAATAAATATAACAAGAATATCCATATATACTTAAACCAAGAAACATAGTCTGTAATGAACTGAAATTTTTAATAATATTTTGTTTCCTAAAAATGTATGTCTTACTATGTCATAATCAATAAAAAATGTATAAGTATAAATAAAATGTGACCATCGGGTTTTGACCATTATATGACCATTGGAAACAATAATAATTTTTAACATTATAATTTTTGTTTAAAATAGAAATAATAATGGATAATTAATCTAGAAAGAAGATTTGATGGCCTCATCTAGTATACTCAGGACATACGAAGCCCATCTATTGGAGCTTGGGAAGGAAGTAGTGTCACTAGGCTTTTCTCTAGACCAATCCCAAGCCAAGATTCAACATGTTAATCTTGAATGTAATCACCTATGAGAGAAGTTCAAGTTGATAGAAATCACCACTCAGGCAATGTTGTCCAAGCCGCCCCAAGATTCTATCACCATTGCACACCTTACTCTTAGGTCTTATGCTGGTGTTATAAGGGGCTAGGTAACGAGGTCTTAGTTACTTTATGTAATCCTTGTGTATAAATAAATTTTTTATTTCTTATTATGGTTAAATAACCATCATTTTTAAATTTTAAATGTCAAAATAAATATAGGATGAATTTTTATTTTTTTCTAAGAAGTTTCATATTATTGATGAACATTGAAAAAACAGTATTTTAAAATATTTTTTATACTTTAAATAATTAATAATGTGAAATTATTTTCAAAAAATGGACATATACGGTTGTGATTAGTAAAACATTTAGAGTCTGATAAGACCAACTTAATTTTTGGTGAATAGTAAATTATGAATAGTAATATTACCATTATAAATAGTAATATGACCAATGGAATACTAACCTCACTTAATTAAGGATAAATATATTTTAGTCATCTTGAATGGTAATGTGATATACTAGTATAAGTAAATAACTATTTTTGAAATTATTAGTTAAGTATTAGTATTTTTTCAGGTTAATAGTGATTTTACTTAAAAGTTAAATTTCTCATATTTAGAAAATTATTTTCATAAAATGGAGTTAATTTTTGAATTTAGAACATCGATATTAGGTTAGGTTGAATTTATGATATTTTTATAAAATGTTTTGTTTTTCAGTGAATAGTAAAAATACAGTTTTTGAGTTTTCGATGTGTTTTATGAAATCATAATTATATAATATGTAATTTATAATTATGTTATAATCATTTGGATTAATATATTTTATTAGGCATCCCAAGTGTCCAAAAACATAGGCAAATACCATAGGCAAGCACATGGTTTTTTAAATACCACTGATGAGGTGTCCTTAAAAATTAATAAAAAACTACCTCTCTTTTACTATAAATACCAAGCCATTAATTCGTTTTATTTCATTAAAAATTTATTAACCTCAAATATATGATATTTTTATATCCTAAGGAGTCCTCTCAAAGTTTCACTAAGCCCTCAAGGTTCTGATCCAAGAGTTTTAGAAGTTACTCTTTAAGGTAAGGGAATTCTCAACTTCTTTTTTTCTATTCAAGTTCTCTTCTATGTGGTATGTCTTTCAAGTTTCTATAAAATGTTCTTATTTACATTTTATTCTGTACCTATACCATATTATGAGTCTTTTATTAATGGTTTAACCCTGTCCCATCTCTTTTTAATGTTTTTTTAAAACCATGTTGCATAGCCGTTATGCTGCAGAATTTTCGTCTCAAAATCTCTCTCTTTTTTCTCTCAATAAATTCTCTTATTTTCTTTATGTGAATATCCAAACCTATTTAATTTCTAGTAGTATTAATAAATACATAAAAATTATATATTTTATTCTAGAATTGATATACATAAAACCCTCATTCCCTTTATGTGGTTTATGAATGACATAATGATCATGTTTTTAATCACTTTTTAAAACGTCACAATTTTGATATAAAACCCATTTATTTTATTATCTTTGGGTTATTTATGAAATTTTTGATTATGATATATGTGGATCACATGAAAATAAATACATATTAAGGGTGTGACCTGATATGTCTCCAATTCATTGGGTAAAGAAATTAATCTCTTGAGATGACAAGTTTTATGATACCTTGGTGAATAACCTTGGTAATTTTTATGACACCTTGGGGATGGAACTTGGTGATATGATTATGAATGTCTAAATTAAATGTTTTAGCCACATTTTCAAGATAATATTAAAGTTATTATTATCATGATATTTCTCTTTTCATGCCTTTATGATATGTCCTCATGTTCTTATTTTATTCTCTCAAGTTCACATGTAAACTATTTTCCCTAGTTTCCATTACTGGACCTTATGCTCACCCTTTCCTTTGATGTATCCCTAGGTTATGAGATGCAATAATTGTAATTATGATGAAAATTTCAAGAAAAATTTTAATTGGATTAAAATAATGTTATTTTTTTCACGTATTATGTACCTTTTTTCCAAGACACTAGACTTTAAAGATCCTCTATATGTAAAATGTAATGAAAAATTATGTAATAAAAATGTGGGATGCCATAGTTGGTATCAAAGGATAGTTTAGTTATTTGTGGATATTAGGATATAAAAACCTTATGAATAACCCTATAGAAAAGTTTAAATATAGTAAAAATTCCTGGCATTTTGGTGAAATATTAAATAAGTGGTTTCTGAACAAATAAATCCATGTCTGGATACAAACAAGTGGATGTGACTCTGGCACAGATGTATCTAGAGATAAAGCCTGAAAACACTGCTTTGAGCTAGACTCGAACGAGAACTGGTGCATGACGACGGGCCTTGCTGTACTCATGGTTTGACACTCTTGGGGGATATTTTTGGTTAATCATAAGCTTTTTATGAATCATTATGAATGATTTATAGAGAAATGTAATTTTTGTTAAAGAATAATATGTTTAAGCATGAAGTTTTAAGACATAAAAATCCTTTACAGATACAAGATTCATAAATTAAATTAGTTTCTCACTAATGTTTTATTCTTTTATAAAATGGTGGGAAATAGGAGGAATCGTGCAAATAGTGACCACAACAGACCATGCACTGACGACCCTCCAATGGAAGACAAAATTGAAACTTTTCTGAGAGTAATGAACCAACTGACTGAAGTTATGGGAAATAAATTGAATCAAGTTGAGAGACCAATTTCTCCATGAAGGGAATAACTTTATATTGTGTCCTTTATGTGTCAATGAACACCAGCCTTTAGTGGATCTACCAATCTATTGATTTATAAATATTGGATCAGTTATATCGAAAAGATCTTTTCTGTGATCCACTGTTCAGAACAAGAGAAGGTCACCCTAGATGTTTACCGCTTAGAGGGAGAAGCTGATTAGTGGTGGGAACTGATTAAAAACATGAGGACAAGAGTAGAGTTTGAATCTATGGAGTGGTAAGAGTTCATAGGTATCTTCTTCTATAAGTATTTCCCTCGTTCGATGAGAACAAAAATGGAGAATGAGTTTCTAGAGATAAAGCAGGAAGCTATGAGATGAACTTCACAAGATTTCTCATTACACCTCAAGATTTTTCATGGATCCTAATGGTAAGGTTGATAGATTATTTGGTGGACTAAGATCTCATCTGCGGAAGAATCTAGCCAACCAAGACTATGATAGCTATGAGGAGATCATGCAGAGTGCTATGAAAGTCAAACTAGAGTTCAATGAGATGTAGTGGTCTCATAAATCCAATGACAATAGGAGATCAATGGATCCAATATTAGGGAGGATATTTGATCAGGGAAGAGGAGGCAAGAAAGTAAAACTTCCCATGTGTAATAAGTGTGGCAAGAAGCATTCGGGGAACTTGCTTGCTCGGGAGCGGGAAGTGCTACAAGTGTGGAAGAGATGGCTATATCACGCAGAATTGTCGTAGTGAGGTGAAGCCTCAAATTACCAACACTAATGACAAAGGGAATATGGTTAAGTCCCTACCTAAAGTCTAATGCTTAAAGTGTGGATAACTTGGGCACTTTTTCCAATCACTATCCAAATCTGAGGGTAGTGGAGGGGAATTACCATCAGCCTCAGAAAATGATAAGGGAGAAAGGTCATGCTTTTCTATCATGATAGATGATGTTGAAGATCCAAATGATGTGGTGGAATGTACTCTTGTTGTTATATAAAATATAGAAAGTAATTTGTTTCATTCTGGTTCTATGCACTCCTTTATTTCCTCCAAGTTTACAAAGAATTTAGAATCAACCCCTGAATTTCTAAAAGTAGAGTTATTAGTCAAGAATCCTAGTGGGATTATCAAAGCATCATCAGTGTTTAGAAACTCTAGTATTTACTTTAGTGAGAACAATATTATTGAAAATCTAGCAGTCATTCCCATGTTGGAATTCTTCATTATATTAGGGATGGACTAGCTCTCAAGGTATAATGCTAAGATCAAATGTATAAGCAAGTAAATCTAAGTAGTCTTGAATGGATGACCTATAGATATCTTCCAAGGAGAGATATATCAACCTGATCTTTTTCTAGAAGCACCTCCTATAGCCTTCTTTATGGATTTTATCGGTGAAGAAGAATAAGGAAATGAGAGTATAAGGATAGAAAATTCCCCATCATCCAAGAATAAATTGACATATTTCATGAGGAGTTACCCATTCCTCCCCCAGAAAGATAGGTAGAGTTCTCCATTGAACTCGTACCTAGATCTCATCCAATATCAAAGACCCCGTATAATATGGAAAATGTGATGCTGGAGGAATTAAAAAAGCAACTCCAAGATCTTTTGGAGAAGGGGTTTATCCGACTGAGTGTGTCTCCTTGGGGAGCACCTGTTCTCTTTGTAAAGAAGAATGATGGATCAATGACGCTATGCATTGATTATAGAGAACTGAATGGGATCGTAATGAAGAAAAAATACCCTCTTCCAAGAATTGATGACTTATTTGACCAACTTTGTGGGGTTCAATTCTTCTACAAGATTGATCTTTGATCTGGTTATCATAAATTGAGGGTGAAGAAAGAATATATTCCAAAAAACTACATTTCGATCAAGATATGGGCATTATGAGTTTGTTGTTATGCCCTTCAGACTGAATAATGCACCTGATATTTTTTTATAGATTTGATGAATAGAGTATTTAAGGACTACCTTGATAATTTTTTGGTAGTTTTTATTGACGATATTCTGATATATTCTAAAAGTTACAAGGAGCATGAGGATCATCTAAGGGTTATTTTTCAAACTCTATGAAAGGAGAGGATTTTTGGAAAGTTTATCAAGTGTGAGTTTTGGTTACAAAAAGTTTCTTTCTTGGGGAATATTGTAACCAATGAAGGAATCATAGTTGGCCCTAGAAAGACAAAGGTTGTAGAGGAGTGGCCTCATCCTAAAAAAATAACTGAGATTCGTAGTTTCCTTGGATTAGTAGGATATTATAGGAGGTTTGTTAAAAACATTTCATGACTTTCTAATCCACTAACCAAGTTAACTTGAAAAGGGGATAAGTTCATCTGGATAAAGGAGTGTGAGGAAAATTTCCAAGAGTTCAAGAAGAGATTGGTTACTGAACCCGTGTTAACTCTGCCGTCAAGTGGAGAAGGATTCATTATTTTTAGTGATGCATATCTAAAAGGTCTTGGGTACATCCTTATGAAAAATGGCAAGGTGATTGCTTATGCATATCGACAGTTAAAGACTCATGAGAAGAACTATCCTATGAATGATCTGGAGCCAGCTGTGGTTGTTTTTACTCTGAAGATATGGAGGCACTATCTTTAAGGGGATAAGTGTGATATATAAACAGACCATCAAATTTTGAAGTATATTTCCACACAAAAGGAATTGAACATGAGATAGAGAAGATGGTTGAAAATTCTTAAAAACTATGATTGTTTAATTCATTATCATCCTGGAAGAGCAAAAAAAGTCGCTGATGCATTAATTAGGAAAGACCATGTTAATCATTCCATGATGAGGATTCAAGGAGATCCCTTGATCAAAGACCTAGTGAAATTGGACATGAGAATTATAAGGGACATGACATCATCAACCCTATCCCAAATGATTTCTCAACCTTCATTACTAGAAAAGATCAAGAAATATCAGAAAGAAGATCCTTTGATATAGAATAAGTTTGAGGCTATGAAGGATGAGAAGTTTCCTAAGTTCAATATTAATCAAGAAGGTGTACTGAAATTTCATACAAGAGTATGTGTTCCATTTATTCTGGAAATAAAGAAGGAGATGATGGATGAAGCTCATAACTCTAATTTCTCTATACATCCTGGAAGCACAAAAATGTATAGGGACCTTCATGATCATTATTGGTGGGATAATATGAAAAGGGAGATTGCTGAATACACTGTAAGGTGCCTGATATTTCAGAAAGTGAAGGCAGAGCAACAACTTTCTAAAGGGATATTACAACCACTACCCATACTAGCATGGAAGTGGGAAAATATCACTATGGAATTTGTCACTGGTCTCCTGAGAACTTCCAAAGGAAACAATGCGATATGGGTTATAGTGGACCATCTCACAAAGATTACCCATTTTATCTCTATTCGGAAAGATTTCTCTCTTGATCAACTTTCCAGGATTTACATGAAGGAAGTGGTAAGGATGTATGGAGTTCCACTTTCTATCATATCTGATCATGATCCAAGGTTCAAATCAAAGTTCTATAGAATTATTCAACATGATTTGTATACTGAATTGAATTTTAGTATGGACTATCACCCCCAAACTGATGGTCAATCTGAAAGGACTATTCAAACACTCAAGGACATGCTGAGAACATGCTCAATAGAATTTATAGGTGGATGGGATTGAAATATCCCATTAGTTGAGTTCTCTTACAACAATAGTTTCAAATTGAGCATCCAAATGGAACCCTATAAAGCTATATATGGGAAGCGATGTAGAAATCATACTTTTTTGGACAAAGCTAGTGAGAGAAAGCTTCTTGGGTCTGATCATGTGCAAGAGATGACAGAAAAGGTTCATGTCATCCAGAAACACATTAAGGATGCTCAGAGTCATAAAAATAACTATAATGACAACCGTCGAAGGGACTAGGAGTTTGATGTTAGTGATAATGTATTTCTTCTAATTTCACACTGGAAGAGAATCATGAGGTTTGAGAATAAATTGAAGCTCATCCCTAGGTGCATTTTCCCCTATGAAATCCTTGATCACGTAGGAGTAGTGGCCTATCATATTTCAATTCCTCTAAATATAGAACAAGTTAATGATGTCTTCCACATATTCCTCTTGAGGAATTACATACCTAACCCTTCACATGTACTAAATCCTAAGGTGGTACAATTGGAACATGACCTCTCTTATGAGGAGAAGATGGTGGAGATCTTGGATTGTAGAGACAAGGTTCTATGCAATAAGACTACCCACCTTATTAAATTGTTGTGGAGGAACCAAAAATATGAAGAAGCCATTTGGGAACTAGAGGATTCTATGAGGAAGAAGTACGAACAACTTTTCTCTTCTGAGGGTACAAGTTGAAATTTCAAGGACAAAATTTCATAAGGGGGGAATAATGTAACGACCTGAACTTTTGAATAATATTTTGTTTCCTAAAAATGTATGTCTTATTATGTCATAATCAATAAAAAATATATAGGTATGAATAAAATGTGAACATTGGGTTTTGACCATTATATGACCATTGGTCAATATGACCGTTGGAAACAATAATAATTTTTAACATCATAATTGTTGTTTAAAATAGAAATAATAATAGATAATTAATATTGAAAGAAGAGTCGATGGCCTTATCCAGTAGACTCGGGCTGTACGAAGCCCATATATCGAAGCTTGGGAAGGAGGTAGCATCACTGGTTTTTTCTCTGGACCAAGCCCAAGATGAGCTTCAACATGTTAATCTTAAACGTAATCACATATGGGAGAAGTTAAAGTTGATAGAAATCACCACTCGGGAAATGCTGTCCGAGACACCCCAAGATTCTATCACCATTGCACACCTTAATCTTAGGTCCCATGTAGGTGTTATAAGGGTATATGCAATAAGGCTTTAGTTACTTTGTGTAATACTTTTGTATAAATAAAATTTGTATTTATTATTATGGTAAACTAACCATCATTTTTTAATTTCAAATTTCAAAACAAATATAGGATGAATTTTTAGTTTTTTCTAAGAAGTTTAATATTATTGATGAATATTGAAAAAAGAGTATTTTAAAATATTTTTTGTACTTTAAATAATTAATAATGTGAATTGATTTTAAAAAAATGGACATATACGGTTGTGATCAGTAAGAAATTTAGAGTCTGATAAGAACAACTTAATTTTTGGTGAATAGTAAATTATGAATAGTAATATGAACAATGGAATAGTAACATCACTTAAGTAAGGATCCATTTAATTTAGGCATCTTGAATGGTAATGTGATATAATAGTATAAGTAAAAAACGGTTTTAGAAATTATTAGTCAAGTATCAGTATTTTTTTGGGTAAATAGTGATTTTACGTAAAAATTAAATTTCTCATATTTAGAAAATTATTTTCATAAAATGGAGTACATTTTTTAATTTATAACATTTATATTATGTTTGGGTGAATTTATGATATTTTTATAAAATATTTTGTTTTTCGGTGAATAGTAAAAATACTGTTTTTGAGTTTTTGGTGTGTTTTATGACATCATAATGATGTAATATGTAATTTAAAATTCTGGTCAACTCATTTGGATTAAAATATTTTATGAGGTTTCCCAAGTGTCCAAAACCATGGACAAATACCATGGGAAAGCCCATGGTTTTTTAATTACCACTGACGAGGTGTCCTTGAAAATTAATAAAAAACTCCCTTTTACTATAAATACCAAGACATTACTTCATTTTATTTCATTAAAAATTCATTAAACTCTAAGATATGATATTTTTACTTCCCAAGGAGTCCTCCCAAAGTATCCCCAATCCATCGAGGTCCCGATCTTAGAGTTTTAGAAGTTACTCTTCAAGGTAAAGGAATTATCAACTTCTCCTTTTCCATTAAAGTTCTCTTCATTACGATATATATTTCAAGTTTCCATATCATGTCATTATTTAAATTTTATTCTGTACCTATACTATATTGTGAGTCTTTTATGAATGGGTGACCCCTGTACTCTCTCTTTTTAATGTTTTCTAAAACCATGTTGCATAGTCGTTATGCTGCAGAATTTTCATCTCAAAATCTCTCTCTTTTTTCTCAAGAAATTCTCTTATTTTCTTTATGTGAATACCCAAACCTATTTAATTTCATGGGGTATTAATCAAGGCATAAAAATGATATATTTTATTCTGGATTTTACATACATAAAACCCTCATTCCCTTTCTGTGGGTTATGAATGACATAATGATAACGTTTTTAATCACTTTTTAAAACGTCATGATTTTGATATGAAGCCCATTTATTTTATTCTATTTGGTGTATTTATGAAATGTTTGATTATGATATATGTGGATCACATGAAAATAAATACATATTAAGGGTGCACCCTGATATCTCCCCAATGCATTGGGTAAAAAAATTAATCTCTAGAGATGACAAGTTTTATGATACCTTGGTGAATAACCTTGGTAATTTTCCTGACACCTTGGGGATGGATCTTGGTGATATTCTTATGAATGTATAAATTAAATGTTGTAGAAACATTTTCAATATATTATTAAAGTTATTATTATCATGATATGTCTCTTCTCACTCCTTTATGATATTTCCTCATGTTCTTATTGTATTCTCTCAAGTTCACATGTAAACTGTTTTCACTGTTTTCCCTTACTGGGACTTATGCTCACCCTTTCATTTGATGTATGTCCTAAGGTTATGAGATTCAGTAATTTTACTTAGTATGAACATTTAAATAAGCCTTTAAATTTTATTAAAATAATTTTATATGTTTTCACATATTATGTACCTTTTTTCCAAGACAATAGACTTTAAAGATCATCTGCTTGTAAAATGTAATGAAAAGTTATGTAATAAAAAGGTGGGATTCCATACCTTCTAGAGGTAAGTCAAAAACACTATATACCAACACTAGATATTTAGTTTGAATATTCCACAAAGCACTCATTTGGGAGAACACATTCCTGAGTCTTATATCACTGATGACGTCTATTCAAGAAGTATCGTTCGTCAGGAACCATCACGAGAGAGATATGTTGATAGATCTGAAGAGGAAGATATGATACAACAAATGAGGATCACAACCAGGGCCATGGGGTGATACCAAAAACTCCATTTGGATTAACCTACTAAGTAGAGGATCAACGCCCAATGAAGTTGTTCACATCAATACCAAGGACTCTACTTAGGGCATGAAGAATGAATAGAGGACCCTACCTTGGGCCTCTCGGGGGGGGGGGGGGGTTCTAATAACTCTATCCAAGAAGTCCTACTAAAGGTATCATACTCCTATGAGTAGGAAAAAATACATATAAAACTTTATGGAAATGATAAAGGGAACAAAACCTAATGAAACTTGTCCAAGATACGGTGGAAAAGAGATTCAAGCCATGTAGAAAGGGGTACATATCGTGTAGTAGGGTCACACATTGTGTCCCTTGACCCTAGGTATTGCCCATGTACAATAGACCATATATTTAGAAAATGTTGTGTAGAAGATGGGTACATCCCATGTAGAAGGGTAAAACTCTGTGTCCTTCTATCTAGGGTCCACCTATGTACTCTGGTCGTGTGCAAGTACACGGTTTCAACCCATGTTCGCATGCCCATGTACCAGTTCATGGGGTAACCCATGTATCCGGTCAGGGATAAGCCATGTGGTGGGGTATATGCCATGTATGAAAACTGTGTACTCCACCACATGTCCATGTATCTCCCAAGATACACGCTGACTCTTTGGTAAGGGTCTACATGCAGTGTGACAGGGTCACATGCCATGTGGCATTCAACCAACTCCCAAAACCCTAGCTGCTGCTTAGAGGGGTCCACACGCTATGTAACCCTAGGTTACACATTGTGTCCTTTGTGATTTTATAGAATATGTTGTTCTTCCTCCGCGTGCTTCGGTTGATCTCCCAAATATTGATCTATTAATCCATTCTCCTTGAAACTGTAGATATAGGGTCATATCAATATAACAACACCGAATCAGTGAGTTTCATGCCTTCAATTGGCTAAAAAAAACTGATTCTGTTCATCCGCTCATAAAACTTCCAAAGAATGGGTATTTCTAAATCACTTCGATTCATTCATCGAAATCACTGTCACACCTACTCTAGGTTTTCCCGATGATGAATCTTAAATTTTGAATCATTGAACTGAGAAATGAAGGCACAATGATAAATATTTCACAACCCATGAAGAACAAAGAACAAAGAACGTGAAGAAAAATCTCAGGGGAGAAAAGGAACAATGGAAAATACAAGGAACGAACCTCAGACATTGTTCGTTCCATCCTCAATCCATTTTCATAAGAAATATCAAGAAATAAAAATCAATTCTCAATCAACAAACCTTGATAAAACCCCACAATCAAAGCCCATCTCGCAAGAACGATCGATCCATGGATCAACCTGTTCATTGGTTGGTCCACGTCCATTGTTGAATCCAAGAACGGGGAAGGAAATCTAAAATAATGCATCCTACCTTTTATTTGGATTTTTCATTAAAGAAGATTGGTTGCCGCATCGTTTCTCTTGGTGAGATCCATCAAGAACAACATCTGTCAATCTCTAATCCAAAGTCTCATCACCATCACTGAGAGAACTCTCCAAGGGTTCTCTTGAGAGACTCTAGGGAATTTAGGGTTATCATCTTAACCATGGATCCTTACCTCTAGGTTAATTTAAATTAATATTCTACTGCGTCTCTGCATCGACAAAACAAAAATAAATAAAATAAATCCATAAATTTATTTTATTCATTAAAATATCTAAAAACTAATTTTCACATACGAACTATGCCGACTGATGTTAGGCCTCACCTAAGATAAATCCACTGTTCTGAATGCAACGATTCCATTAGATTTTTGATTTTTTCACCCATTTAGAAGTTATTATAGTTTTTCAAGAAAACTACGTGCATGTTCTATTTAATATTTTAATATATTTTAATCATTTATTACGGGCACATCGGACCTTGGAATCACACATCGTCTCAATGCCTGGTCTCAAAATTAATCCATATAATATTTAAAAATAATACATAGAAAAATCCAAAACATTACAATTACTCACTTACACACCATAAATGGTATTATTTTAAATATTTTAGTTCTTAGACTAATAAAATATTGAAAACCACTTCTATTTGGTAGAAACCATGGGAAAAACCATGGGAAGTTTTTCGGTTTTGATTATTTTATCATTTAGAGTCCAAAACCTAAGTTTAGAAATTAATAAATAATTATCCTATCTTTTGAAATAAATATCCACCCAACCTCTCATTCCTATTAAATCAAAACCCATTGAGCATGAATTTCATATCCCCCTATCAAAATACCTCCAAAGGTGTTACCAAGATCTCAATAAACTCCTCCCAAGTCTTTATAAGCACCATCTAAAGGTAAGAGATTCTCTCCTTTTCCTTTTTATTCAAGTACTTTCTTTGTACCAAGATTTTTTATTTCAAATAACTGATGTTGTAATGTGTTTTTATACATCCCTACAATATCCTTATGATTCCAAATCTATAAGATACCACCTTTAACTCTCATTAAAACCTTCCTTGAACCTTTATATACAGCCGTTATGCTTTCAAAATTATCTCATGATTTTCCATGAAAAAATTTTGTGTTGTTAATAACCATCATCATTTCGAATCAAGGGTATTCAACTAGACATACCTATACTTCATTGATTTGTAACTTCCATGTATGTAACCCACACTCCTTAATTATGGTATTAAAAGTGATGAAAGATGTTCTTATGTTGTATGATCTATGTGGCACACAAATGCATGTACATAATATGAATGTGATAGGTGGGCCTAGAATTATATACCCTCTAATGAATTGGGTAATGTTTTTATCTCATGATATACCATGTATGGTGCATGGGTGGCCAACCTAAGAACACCATGTTATGATGTATCGAGGGTTAGCCTCACCTTCAGCTTATGGTGTCATGTTTTATGTTATTTCTACATTATTATGTTTCCTTAATGTTATCATATTATATCATGGTTTGATGTTAATGTTTATTATTATCACCCTTTTATATCACCTTGATATGCCTATTAACTCGCATAATTACTTTTATCATGTTATGCTTTGATTATTCCCATACTAGACTTTATAGCTCACCCCTTTATTATGTATATCCACAGGTTATCCCATGCAATTTTAAAATATCAATGGAATTATAAGGGCATGTTATGGAGTTTTAATTAAAAATTTTTTATCCCTGTTGTAAGTTATTGTGATATGTATCTAATTACCCAAAGACACTAGGCCTCTCAATCTTTTGGAATTATATTATGTGTATCTTTATGTAATAACTCATGAATTAAATTTTATAGAAGATATGGGTTATCATAGTTGGTATCATAGAAAGATATTGATATTTTTGGGTATTAGGATTATAAAACCTTTGTAAAGACCCGGAAATTTCAGGGAATTTTTTTCCTAATTTCCTTGGAATTTTACGAGTACGTAGTTTCTGACGGCACCTGATTCCGAGGCCCGGTGTGCCCGGAATAATTTTTTGAAGTTTAGCTCGGGTACGTTTAGTAAACGAACGAGAATATTTTTCTAACTTTTGAACCGGTGCTCGGAATTGAAATATGAGGGAATCGATAAACTCACAACGCCGATAATTTCTTAAGGGGACCTTTGTCGCAGTTGCGTTTGCACAAGTGGAGAAGTTAAAAATTGTGGATTAAATGAGGAATGAATAAAATTGTGAAACAATTTTATTTTTATATCTAAGGTGGTTTTATCCTACATGGGGGAGTTAGGGTGGGACCCACAAGCACCTAACTACCCATGTGAGGATAAATGTGAGGTGGGTCCCACATGATCCCCAACCCTCCACCTTCTTTTAAACTCTTCAAACCCCCTATTTTTGGACCAAGTTCGTTCAAACACCTATATCTTGGGCTACAGACCTCCGATCGATGCACCTTCAGTTGCGTAGGGATCCTTGGATCGAGACCGTCGTTTTGGTATATTAAAATTAAGGTTTTGGCAAACTTTGCGTATGGACGGATTGGTTCGAACCCGAAACCAACCGGGCCCTCGTAGCGGAAACGCTTATAACTTGAGCTCCGGACGTCCGATTGATGTGCCATCAACTTTGTTGGATTCCTCTTGATGAGATGGTTCTTTTGGAATAATTCACTTGAGGTTTGAACACAGTTGGATTATGGCCAGGTTGGATTTTACCCGAAATCCAACCGGGCCCCTGGAACAGTAATGCTAATAACTCACAGACCGGGCGTCCGATTGACGCGCCGTCTGTTGCGTTGAGACCCCTATGGCGAGGTGGTCCTTTGAGATACTTCCACGTGAGGTTACGTGACACTTGGAAGTATCAACCAGTATCTCGTGGAGCGGACCCTCCCAGAGACGAGCGTACGGAGTGTGGAGACCGAGTAGCTGTAGACCTGACGACTGCTTGACCGATTCGACTCGTAGTGATTCGGTTAGCCCAGTAGACGGAGTGCCCGGTATTTGGCGGCAGACCCATGGAAAACGGAGCACCTAGTTGTTGGTAGAAGACTCGCGGTACTCGACAGGATGAGTACCTTTGTAGGCTATTAGGGAGAGCGCCCGGTATTTGGAGGCAGACCCTCGGCGGACGGAGCGCCTGGTATTTGGCAGTAGAACTGCGATACTCGACAAGAGGAGTACCTTAGCAGTCTAAGGTTAGTGAGTGGCACCTCAGAGTCATGACAGGGCCACTGTACTCGACAGAGGAGGAGTTCTCGAGCAGTTGTGGTTTCGATAATGAAAATCCTGGTTTGAGCTGAGTCAATGACCTTTGTGTTTTCCTCATGATTGAGATGGGTTACTTGATAACTTAGGTATATGTATGGGAATATACCTAAGAAGTGGTTATCCGTTGATTTCATAACCTTTGTGTTTCCTCATGATTGAGATGGGTTACTTGATAACTTAGGTATAAGTATGGTCTTATACCTAAGTAAGGGTTATCTGTTGAGATCCTTCTTGTGGTTATCCTTGTTGGATTTAGTGAGACCCTGAGGGTCTATGGGTCCCTACTGAGTATCGTTATACTCACCCCTGCACGGGCTATGCCCACACCTCGTTGTGTTGGATGCAGACGTCGGACAACGCTGATAGAGACCGAGTGTACGAGGACTGGACGGTACCTGAAGGTGGACCTCACGATGAGTCAGTACCCGGAGGTGGACTTCATGACAAGTCAGTACCCGGAGGTGGACCTCACGACGAGTCAGTACCCAAAGGTGGACTTCACGACGAGATGGTACTCGGAGGAGGTTGGCGGGTGAGAGTGCTGAGGAGGATATCTGTACCTACCCTTCAGGTAAGATCCGAGGTGGACGACCCAGGAGCTGCTTCTATCTTCCAGCTTTTTGTCTTTTCAGTTGTACTTTCGTTCAATTATAGTTGTATCTTTCCAGTTGGGTTTGTATTCTGGCCCATTTACTTTTCAGCATTATCTTTTGTACTTAGTGTATTACTTCTTCTTGTACTCTGGTTGGATGTGTTTATGTTTTATAAAGGCAATGCCTTCTCAGTTATTGGGATTTACGCCTTTGGTGCTAGTCTCCAGCCACTGGCCTATGGAAGGTGGGCTTGGGGTAGTCACGACATGGGCCCTGAGGACGGGTCGTGACAAATTGGTATCAGAGGAATCGGTTCTACCACAGAACTCAGGACTCTGATAATTCTTTTCTATGAAGCAATAGTATTAAGAGTACTGAGTGTGGTCTTCAGTTTAGGGAATCCAGTGTTGGTGCGACGACCGACGTATCCATACACCAGGACCCTGACTACTGATTTCTGACTTAGTGCATGAAAACACTGATTGCGTGTGTGTTTCCAAAAGTTTTAAAGTCAGATCAAACCAGGTCAACTCACCGGGTATAAATTGATTGATAGTGTCACATCTGTTTAAGATTCCTCCACGCAGACTGTTAGTTGGAGTTTTGAGATAGTACACGATGACGGCCCACTGAGCGACAAGCAGGGCCCTTTTTCTATGTTGGAACCTTCGGGTGGTGTACTAGCAGTAGCACCACCCGTTGGGCAGAAGATGCCACCAGCCATACTAAGGAACAGTGCACGCTGACAGAGTGTGTTGCACGAGTTCCAGCAGTAGAGGCCTCCAAGGTTATGAGGCGAGACAGATTCCTAGGCAGCAGAGGACTGGATGGAGGTGATTGCTAGAGTTTTCCGCCTAGTTAAGACACCAGTAGAGTGGAAGGTGGACTTAACTACTAATGTTTTCCAGTGAGTGACCATGAGGTTGGTCCATAATGTGATGAGGCTTTGGTACGTGGACTGATGCCTGAGATAGTACCATCGGGTAGTGTGCCAGCTATATCACTACATGTTGGACAGAAGACACTACCAGCAGTACTGGTAGAGGATACTTATAGGCTTAGTGTCTTACATGTATTTCAGTACCAGATATCCCTCAAGTTCTGAGGTGAGCCCGACTCATAGGCCGCTGAGGACTAGCTCAAGGAGGTGTCTGGGAGTTTTCTAGAGCTTATACAGCTTCAGAAGGACAACATGTCTGTAGTTGAGTATTCATCGAGGCGTACCAACCATTCCTGGTACTCGATGAATACGATGCGAATAGTGATTCAGGGCTCGGACTTCTGAGCATGGTGTGTTTAATAACAACTTATCCATCACTTTTACTCTATGAATTCCTACTCACGTTAGGGTGCTAGAGAGAACCTTTGTGGTTGAATGTTCTTTGGATGATCGGTTATAATTAGTGAATGTTAGCAGTGGGAAGATGCGAACGGGTGGCAGTCTCAGAGACTTTGGCGTGTAAAATGTTTCAAGAAGAATAATTTTTAAGGACAGATGAATCAGTAGAGCAGAAGACATGGAAGTGGAGCTTAGAGAGCAGAATGAGGTGGTGTACATTTCGACATGTTACAACCACCCACCTTTGTAGTCCCCGCCAGGCACAGGGAGTTGGAGGGCAGGGGAAGAGAATAGCTGCATGCGGTCACAGAGTGTGACCCAAGGGCTCTAAGAATGATTTGAGGTACGATGTGTGTCTACTACAAGCTGCCATATCAAAATAAATAGGTACCAATCATTCAATCCTTCCATGAATCTTGTCCCAGACCTAGAGTTTCCAGTTAAAGACGTTGAATTGACCCTCATGTCTGGAGATACCTTTGGGAGGAGACTCGATAATCACACTTACACCGATGGTGTGATCTGACCCTTGAGGCGAGAGTTTCTATTGGAACCTCTTGGTGGCAGCGTCGAGGCCTTACGACGTTAGTTTGAGTATGCACTGGGAAACCATAGTTCATAAAAAAATTGATGGTATTAGGAAAAAAGGTTGTGGTTTATATATAATGTTTTTATAGGGTTTTCCTTGGTCGGTGAAAAGGAAAACCCAGGCAGCACATGATGGACTCTTACATAAGAGGGTGCAGTCGATCACTTAGGAGTCGGCCAGACTTACCATTGTTCCAGAATTCTCCAGAGTTTCAGCACCACTTCCAACAATGAAGAAGGAAGGGAAACCCTTCGTGTGGTCAGTTAGATTCCAGCAGAGCTTTCTGGATCTGAGGTAGAGATGGTTCACGACATTTGAGACTGCATAGAGCAGACAGAGGTCCTATGTTGATAGGAGATGGAGGCCACTTGAGTTCAAGGATGGAGACCATGTATTATTACGGGTCTCACCACGATGAGGTCTAAGGAGATTTGGACGAGGTGGAAAGTAATCTCCGAGATTCATCGGACCTTTCCAGGTCCTCAGCAGGGTAGGCGAAGTGGCTTACTATCTGTCCTTTCTACCTTAGTTGCACTGGGTGCATGATGTCTTCTACATATCTCAGCTGAGAAGATACGTGCACGAGCCTTCACACATCATCGATCACATGGAGCTGGACATCGATGATGGGGCGACATTCACAGAGGTCCCAGTGGAGATCTAGGATCGACAAGAGCGGGTCCTATGTGGATGGTTGATTCCTCTTCTGAGCTTTTGCTGGAAGCATAGGAACCTCTAGGAAAGCACATGGGAGTGGGAGGCTCAGTTGCGTGCTCGGTACCTCCCTTAGTTTCCCTAGTTTGTGTTATAGCTTTATAGGGACATAAAGACCTGATGTGGGAGTAATTTAAAGACCCAGAAATTTCAGGGAAATTTTTTTCCTAATTTCCTTGGAATTTTACGAGTATGCAGTTTCTGACGGCACCTGATTCCGAGGCCCGGTGTGCCCGGAATAATTTTCTGAAGCTTAGCTTGGGTACGTTCAGTAAACGAACGAGTGAGTTTTTCTAACTTTTGAAGCGGTGCTCAGAATTGAAATCCAAAGGCACCGATAAACTCGCAACGCCGGTAATTGCTTAAGGGGACCTTTTCCGCGGTTGTGTTTTCACAAGTGGAGAAGTTAAAAATTGTGGATTAAATGTGGAATGAATAAAATTATGAAACAATTTTTTTATATATCTAAGGTGGTTTTATCCTACATGGGGGAGTTAGGGTGGGACCCAAAAGCACCTAACTACCCATGTGAGGATAAATGTGAGGTGGGGCCCACACGATCCCCAACCCTTCACCTTCCCTTAAACTCTTCAAACCACCTATTTTTGGACCAGGTTCGTTCAAACACCTATATCTTGGGCTACAGACCTCCGATCGATGCACCTTTAGTTGCATAGGGATCCTTGGATCGAGAAGGTCGTTTTGGTATATTAAACTCAAGGTTTCATTGAACTTTGGGTATGGCCGGATTGGTTCGAACCCAAAACCAACCGGACCCTCGGAGCGGAAACGCTTATAACTTGAGCCCCGGACGTCCGATTGATGTGCCATTGACTTTGTTGGATTCCTCTTGATGAGATGGTTCTTTTGGAATACTTCACCTGAGGTTTGGACATAGTTGGAGTATAACCGGGTTGGATTGTACCTGAAATCCAACCGGGCCCCTGGAAAGGTAATGCTAATAACTCAGAGACTGGACATCCGATTGATGCGCCGTCTGTTGCGTTGAGACCCCTATGGAAAGGCGGTCCTTTGAGATACTTCCACGTGAGTTTACGTGACACTTGGAAGTATCGACTAGTAGCTCGTGGAGTGGACCCTCCCGGAGATGATCATATGGAGTGCAGAGACTGAGTAGCTGTAGACCTGACGACTGCTTGACCGATTCGACTCGTAGTGATTCAGTTAGCCTAGTGGATGGAGCGCCCGATATTTGGCAGAAGACCCACGGTAGACGGAGCGCCTGGTAGTTGGCAGAAGACCCGTGGTACTCGACAGGAGGAGTACCTATGTAGGCTATTAGGGAGAGCGCCCCGTATTTGGCGGTAGACCCTCAGCGGACGGAGCGCCCGATATTTGGCAGCAGACCCGCGGTACTTGACAGGAGGAGTACCTCAGCAGTCTAAGGTTAGTGAGTGGTGCCTCAGAGTCGTGACATGGCCACTGTACTCGATAGAGGAGGAGTTATCCAACAGTTGTGGTTTCGATAATGAAAATCCTGGTTTGAGATGAGTCAATGACCTTTGTGTTTTCCTCATGATTGAGATGGGTTACTTGATAACTTAGGTATATGTATGAGAATATACCTAAGAAGTGGTTATCCGTTGATTTCATAACCTTTATGTTTCCTCATGATTGATATGGGTTACTTGATAACTTAGGTATAAGTATGGGTTTATACATAAGTAAGGGTTATCTGTTGAGATCCTTCTTGTGGTTATCCTTGTTGGATTTAGTGAGACCCTGAAGGTCTCGGGGTCCCTACTAAGTATTGTTATACTCACCCCTGCACGGGCTATGCTCGCACCTCGTTGTGTTGGATGCAGACGTCAGACAGCGCTGATAGAGACCGAGTGTACGAGGACTGGACGGTACCCAGAGGTGGACCTCACGACGAGTTAGTACCCGGAGGTGGACCTCACGACGAGTCAGTACCCGGAGGTGGACTTCACGATGAGACGGTACTCGGAGGAGGTTGGTGGGCGAGAGCGTTGAGGAGGGTATTTGTACCTACCCTTTAGGTAGGATCCGAGGTGGACAACCCAGGAGATGCTTCTATCTTCCAACTGTTTGTCTTTTCTGTTGTACTTTCGTTCAGTTGTAGCTATATCTTTTCAGTTGGGTTTGTATTCTAGCCCATTTACTTTTCATCATTATCTTTTGTACTTAGTGTATTACTTCCGCTTGTAATCTGGTTGGATGTGTTTATGTTTTATAAAGGCAATTCCTTCCCAGCTATCGGGATTTACACTTTTGGTGCTAGTCGCCATCCCCTGGCCTATGGAAGGCGGGCTTGGGGTAGTCACGACATGGGCCCCGAGGATGGGTCGTGACAACCTTAGTGAAAGTCTTAGGGATAAAACTAAACCTATGAAAACATCCCTAAATATTGGTAAAGAGGGATCAATTTCTAAGTAAAAAAATATTTTTTTGGATACTATAAGTGAATGTGGATCTGATATAGTTGTACCAAGGGAAAATAACCCTAAAAAGGGTGAATTGGGTATTAACTTGATCATTACTTAGTGAATGACAAAGAGTCCTTACTGCACACCTATTTTGATACTCCTAGAGGATATGCTTTAGTAAATTCACAATCTCTTTACAAACCATTATGAAGGGAACAAAAAATGACAATGAAATATAATAATAGGAAATTAACCATGAATAAATTAGATTTAAACCTATAAATTCATAGGTTAAGTTATATATTACATTTATGAGTAATCCATTCAATGTTTATAGTTTCCATTTTATGTATTTAATAGTTTGAAAATTATCCTCCCAAAGTCTATTTTAGATGAAGTAAATGAGTAGAACCATAATAAAATAGTGAAAGGCATACTTATCATCTATTATTGAACTTCAAATATCCTATGTGACTATGTTTATACACATTCTTTCATATCATGCATGTTTAGTATAACTATTTAAAAACCACCTCAAAACATGTAAGTCGAGATATCAGTGAAAACAATAAATGAGGAAATTATTGTATCCCAAGTATATAACTTCTACCATATCTCTATTTATGGGTTGAACTTCCCATTGATCCTTGTGATAACCCCTTTAATGGAATTAGATGCAATTATAGGTATGAAATGAATCTCCTTATATAAATCTAATATAAATTTTCGAGAGAAGGAAATCACCCTCCATATCACGAATCATCCTCTGATTATTTCCACGTATAAGGTGGAGAATGAATCACATTTGGAATCATCATCTCAATCATGAATATTATTTCATTATGAGAAATATTATCTATCTCAAATGATCGATACTAAGGAAAATTATTCCTTGATGGCATGCACATTCTAATAGAATATGATGATGTGTTTCCCAAAGAATTTCTTGGTCTTCCTCCTAGCCAAGAAGTTGATTTCTCAATCAAACTTATACCCAGATCTTTTCCAATATCCAAGACTCCATATAGAATGCCCACTATTGAACTTAAATAGCTAAAGAAGAAACTATAGGATAATTTGTATAAAGGGTTTATATGATCAAGTGGTTCACCATGAGGTGCACTGGTCCTTTTTCACAATAAGAAGGATGGATCAATGCACCTTTTCATTGATTATCACAAGGTCAACAAGATCAAGATAAATAAACAGTTTCATATTCCATGAATTGATGACTTGTTCAATTAGCTATGTGGATCCCATTACTTATCTGAGGTGGATCTTCAGTTGGGATAATATCAAGTAAAGGTGAAGAAGGAGGATATCCCCAAGACTGCTTTTCATACATGATACAGGCACTATGAGTTTATAGTGATTCCATTTAGACTCACTAATTCTCCATATATATTTATGGAATAAATGAATAGAGTATGTAGGGATTACCTTGACAATTCTTTGGTAGTATTTATAGATGATATTATTATCTACTCTAAAATCAAGGAATAATATAAGGAGCATTTGAATGTTTTTCTAAATAACTCATGGAAGGAAAAGTTATATTAAACGTACAAAAAATATGAGTTTTGGATGGAGAAACTAACATTCATAGGGAATGTTATCACCAAAAAGGGATATCTTTGGATCCATCGATGTTAGAAAAAATTGAAGGGTGGCACCGACCAACATCTGTGATAAAGATCTATAGTTTCCTTGGATTAGAATGATACTATCGTCGATTATTGAGAAACTTCTCCTGATCTTCAATCCCACTAACCATGATAAATTGAAATGGAGTGAAGTTTGTTTGGACTGATGAATGTTAGGAGAGATTTAAATAATTAAAGAAGATGATAATTACTACACCTTTTCTCACACAACCTACCATTGGGGAATGATTTTTTATCTATCTTGATGCATCCAAAAAAGGATTGAGATGTGTATGTTGAAATAGTGGGTGACCTACACCCAAAAATACAGTTATTTTTATTTCTATATCATGTTTACAATTAGATATAAATGATGATAACTTACCATTATAGTGTAGAATTTTCTAAGTCCACTATTGAAATGGTAATGTCCATAGATTAGTTGTTGTATCAAAAGGTTATAGCAGATACCAGGCTATAATGAGAACCTTGAGATACTATGAGATTAATCTTAAACAAAGGTCCTATAGTCTAGATACATCATTCTGACTGGACACAAATGATGTCTGACTATCAGGTGCTAGGGGATCATAAGCATTGAGACTTATTCTCATGAAGTTTGCACTTGGTGATCTCTAGTAGTGATATCATGAGGACAGATCCACTAATAGGAACACCACATAGTTCAGGTGTCATTGGATGTTATTATATATGGACATGTGTAATGGTCTCATGGATTTAGATCATTACCAATGTATTCCATTTACTTTGATGAAAGGAAAAAACCATGATAATAAAATTGTGGTGAGGTAGCTTGTGTTGGATATGTCATTGGTGGTATGGAATTGGTTGAATGGTCAAGAAAGGATTTGTCGCTTCTAGGTTAAGGAAGTAATATATCTCAGAACGCATTGACCAGGATGGTACTACCTTCATAAATCCATGTCTATGGTATTCAAGGGTAAATCCATCCAGTTAGGTTAATAAATAATAAAGCAAGAAAAGGATGCTGACACGGGTGTGCGTCCTTCTTTATAAGATATTAAAGGCAAAGAGATTATATTACACAATACGTTTTTGTAGGTTGGTTGTTGCTGTTGTGAATATTCTTATCTCTTTATGGGCCATGATGGGTTGCTAGATCCTACTATTGATCTATGAATTGTATTAACTTCAATTGAAATAAGGGCCTAGAGGTTCACACACAATAGCTTATTCAAGAATCTTCCCTATTCAGTTGAATATGAGTTTTGGACATAGTGGACCCCGCCACTGGGTTTTGAGATTTGTCCAAGGATAAACGATCATCAAGGAATAAATAAATTCATATTATTAAAATTAAGAATAATTAGAAATGAATTTATTTATTAAATTTATTTACAATTTTTAATGTAAATACATGAAAAATATTAATTGAACGAATATTAGTTTAAAATATTCAAGGTTCATTTAATATTTGTGGGAATGATGAATAATGTTAATGACTCAGTTATTATAATATAATATATTTATTATATTACATGGATATGATAATAATATAAATGGCTCAGTAGAGTAGTCATTTTAGGGAGAAATAAATATTCGGGTTTCAGGAGTTTATTTTGGATATTTTTGCTTCACTATAAATAGAAGAGGAGAGCCTCCCACTAGGTACTATTCACTGCCTCTATCTCTCTCATATTCTCTCCCCCACATTCTAGAGAGAGAGGATCTGGATCTAAGAGCTCGAATCGAGCTCTCTCTCAAGAAATGCAAGCATGGCGATGTGGTGATCATCAGAACATTGAAGGTGCCATTGGATCTCTGCGCTAGCTCTCAGAATTCAATGATTGGTGGTCCCTTAGTTTCTTTAAGCCTCTGTGGAAGATCTAAAGAAATTAAGCTTTATATTATTCGAGCATCCATCACCACCGATGAGCAGACATTGTGTGTAATGAAAGCATGGCTGCTTGTCGCCTATCGACCATTCAAGGTTCTGGTGCTCTGCTAATGCACTCAGGTCGAATCCTTGACGATGATACTTTTTAATGGTCAGTTTTTTTAGTTGATTATATTTTGATTGGGGGGTTTATTTATGAAGATTAATTGAAATAATTGATTGATTAAGATTTATTTAACAATTTTATAAATATTGGGGTGAGTTCATCATTAGGTAGTTAAGCTTTTGATATCCTTGATCCTTGCTTTAAATTTTATTAAATTAACACCCATGTCACAAGTTGACGTTGATTGAAATTACTAAGTGTTAAGGCTTTAATCCAAACCTTAACTTAACTTAGGGTTATAATCTCAATCATTACATGTTTATGGTAGTGTATTTATGGTTATAATAATCCATGTAAACCACTTGTTAAAAAAACAAGTCATTAATCCATGACATGTTAAGTCCAACATACACAATGTTAATTCAAAGAATATTCATCGAGAAAAATATCTCAATAAATTAACATACCTAAATTATAACCCACCCCAATGATATATTTACTCATCCATTTAAATTATTAGTAATATGTTTGATTATGTTTATGATGAGTAATTAAGAAGAGAATAAAAATAAAGGGATAAGAAAAGAATGGTGCGCCAAACACACACACGAGCGATGAAGAGAAATAAACTCGAAATTTTGATTGAATGAGAAAGAAGAATAGAAATTGGATTTTTATTGGATATAAATATTTTAAGACCATTACTATTTAATAACAGAGTTTGGATGATTCAAAGAGAATACGAATAAGAAACTTGTATTAACAGAGAATTACAAAAACAAACACTTACATGATTATAAACGAAGAACAACACAAAATTAAATGAAAGGAAACAAGGAATAATGGTTTATAAAGTTAAAACTTGAGTATTTAAGATCCTAAAAATATTTTGGAAGATCCTTGGTCATGCCAACCTATCCTCCTTTTCTCTGAAATTCCAACTGCATTCAAGGAGAAGAGGGGGTTGTATTTATAGCCCAAGGAGGTGGACTGTTTGCATTCCAAATCTATCCCTCCACTTGCATCACCAATTTGGGCATCTAGAAATATGAATATAGAGTTATTATCTTCTTATAAGTTGTATATATTGATTTTTAATGTCATCCATAATTTTTTTTAGGTAATTGGACTTTTAGAGCCAAAGATATGGCTATTTTACTAAATAATTTTCACCTGTCCATTTTTATCAACACTTTTTCGAAGGATGAAATTTGAATGTATTTTTGAACAGAAATATGACATCAAATAAAAATAATTTCTTCTAAAAATTTTTCATTCAATATATTAGCTTTCAAACTAAAAAATATCAGCTTGATTTTATGAGTAGATCAGGAGAAAATTCAGGAATAGTGTCCTGATTTTAATTACCATCCAGAATGGTGGGATGGACTTCAAAGAACCACTTGGGCCCCTTGTTCTTGTATTTGGACATTAAAATTTTTATCCATGATTATTTTGGATAATAAAGAACATATGGTGGAGTTTCATAAAATTTGGGATTCTTTATTTAGACCAATAACTCAATCATCATGGCTGGTCCAATTTCTTCACAGATTATTTGGTTCTTCTTATGTGGACCATATAACTCTCCAAATAAATGATTTGAACAAAGGTAACTTCTAATTAAATGTTTTAATTTGAGTAAGTAACCCTAAAAAGTAATAATAATGCAATTTGGATAAGTAGGGTGATATTTATAATTAAAATATTAAACTGACTCGATTTGATTAATTCAAATAATGCTCAAAAATTACATTTAATATTAAAACATGAGTATTTCACACCAATTATGCACTTTTCATTGAAAATTAGTAAAGAGAGTAAATAAAAAGTTCTGAATAAATGAATAACATCAACTCCCCCCACAATTAGGCTTGTTCGTGTCCTCATGTGCAATAAATATAAAAAACATTACAGAATCATTTTCACTCACCAACAAATATTAAAATTTTGTTTTCCCTACTCAGGGGAGATTTTGACTATTTCACTCATCCATATTGAATTACACCTCAAATTGTTATATAAAAAATGTTCCAAAAAGAACACTTTTTTCATTATCAAATTTAGAAATGGAAAATGCGGGCACTCGAAACTTACTTCTCTCAAGATGATAAAAATTTATTTCCGGAGGTTAACTCATTCACCAACCAAAACTGAAAATCATAGATTTTGAAATAGATCTCAGATTACATTACCTATCCTAAAGTTCACAATAATCAAGAGGTCTTTTTAAGGGGTTTTTCTGTGGTTATGGGATGGTAGGAATATAATGTCCAAGAGAGAGAAGAAGTGGGGTAAAAGACCAACATGGAAAAAACAATGCACAATATTTTTGAAATAAAACATAGAAATAAATGGAAACAAATATTTATAAGGGAACAATTGTGTGAATAAATACACAAAAGTGAAAGGAAAATTTGAAGGGAATGAGAATACAGAATATTTACAAAACACAAAACTTCTCCCAATGACATAAGTTTTCTTTTTTTGCATTTTTTAAAAGTTGAACTTGAAACAGATCTCACACTCATCTCTCAACCCATGTTTGATCTCATAAAGACACTAATTTTAATAGTTTTAAAAAGATAAAAGGTTTAGGAAGAGTTATTTTTGACCTACCCAAGACACAACCCATTATTTTTTTCTTTTTTCTTTTTTTTGATTTTTTTGATTTTTTTTTGATTTTTTTGAACACTTGCCAATAAAATTTACAAAATTACATAAATTAAAGTACATTACACAAAACTCACTAAATTAAAACCTCTCCCCCACACTAAAATGGATGATTTCCCTCAAGCATATGATAACACATTGGAAATCAATAAAAGGGAACCCAAAAATGAAATCCATTCCACCTACACTTAAATTTCAATAAATAATGCAATATAAATCCATGTAGATGTTGGGTGGGATAAGTTATTGGGCTTGTAATGTGGCTATCAAAGAAAAGGTTTTTATAGGATTGAAGGGGCTTTCAAAATAAGGATAAATGTAATTAAAATGGGAGGCTATTTGGCTATTGTGATTCTCACGTGCTTCAAAAAATGTCTCTATCATATTAATGCACACCAAAGTAAAAAATTAATCTCAAATGTCCACAAACTCAAGGCTCACAATCAGGGGTAAAAAACATAAATTTTGAAAATATGGCCATAGGTTACCTTAGCATGATATCTAATGTTGTTTCTCACGGTTGGAGAAAATCATTTTCCAAATAAAAAATTGAGCATTCAAAATTTGTCGGTTTTGAAACAATATTCTTTATCCAAATATATGATGAAAACACAAAATTTTTGGGATGAAACCATGTCTTTTGACTCCCCAAAATAGTTATACAAAATTTCAAAAGTTGAAGGTGAGTAATTTTGACTCTGGATTTTCCATATTTTTTTAAGGGATTATTATTATTATTTTTCTGTTTTTTAGGTTTTTTATAATTTTTTTATAAAGACACAAACAAACAAAAGAGAAAGAGTAAATAAAAAGTGTTTTGAGGAAATTGGTAAAAAAATGAAAAATAGAGGAAGAAGAATAAAAAGGGAGAGAGAGAAGGAGGTGGAAGAGAGAAAGAGGGAGTTAAAGGAAAATGGGTGCCCCTTGGTTTGGATTTGGTGGGTCGCCATCTCCATCCAGTGGTGGGTCGGTGGAAGTTGTGGATATGATGGGAGTTGAGGTGGTTTTTGGGATGTGTGTCCTCTCATGGTGATGCTTTAACAGATTTTCGTTAACTGTGAATGTCCTTTTGGAAGAGGGGTTTTAAAATTACACTACACCAAATGGGAAAACATGAGAAATAATAAAAGGATCTTACCAACAAGAATTAAGATTACTTGGGTAAATTCAAAATCAAGAATTTTAGAGAATTACCTTTTCAACTTTATGAAATACCTTTCACAGGATGTGTTTTTCATGGAGTTCCTTAGATTTTTCTTTGTAGATATTATAATTCTCGTAAGAATCAAGTCGAAGCTCCTATAGTTCAGCCAATTGCAACAATATTTCTTCACCAGATTTTTCAAAATCAAAATTACATGTTTTCATAGCCCAAAATGACTTATGTTGGATTTAAAATGGAAAATGACATGTTTTACCAAAAACTATCCTAAAATGAGACATCCCAATGGGTGTTTTATAGGCAGTTCAATAATCCCAAAGTGCTTCACCAAGTCTTTTATGCCAGTCTTTTCTGGTGGGTTTTACAATTCTCTGAAGCACTCTTTTCACTTATCTATTAGAAAGTTCATCCATGCCATTTTTTTGGGGGTGATATGCAGTTGAAGTTTTATGTACAACCCCATTCCTTTTCAAAAGAGATTCCATGGTTATATTACAAAAATGGGTTCTTAAGTCACTTATCAAGGCACATGGTGTGCCAAATCTGTGGAAGATGTGTGTCTTTAGGAACTCACTAAATGAATGTGAATCATCCTTTCTAGTGGTTTGGCCTCAACCCACCTAGAAACATAATCAACTTCAAGAAGAATATATGAGAATCCATTGGAAGGGGGGAATGGTCCCATGAAATCAATACCCCAAACATCAAATATCTCACATAAAATTAAAGGCTTTTGGGGAATTTAATTTCTCATTAAAATTATGACAAACTTTTAGAAAGTGGGACATGATTGAAAGAACTCATGTGAGTCCTTGAAGAGTGAAGTCCATAAGAATCTAGAGTCTAAGACCTTTCGGGCGGTCCTTTGTGGTCCAAAGCGACCACCTCCGGGAAGTGAGTGACAAAATTCTAAGATGGAAGAATATTCATTTTCATCAACACATATCCTAATTACCATGTCTACCCCAGTTTTCCAAAGTTTTTTTATTCCCAAAAATAGTATTTTGAATCACTTTTCAACTTTACTTTTTATTATTTTGAAAAAAAATTAGGAAAAACACCAGAAACCAAGTAATTTACAATTGGGGAATACCATGGTATTTTTGGAGTGAGAGATGAAAGGTTCTCAGTTGGAAATTCTGGATCAATTATTTCAAAATGAGAAGAATTATAAATTCTACTCAAGTGATCAGGCACAGGGCTTTATTTTCCAGTTCTATCTTTTATTTCAAGGTCAAAATATTGGAGCATTATAATCCATATTATTAGCCTTGGTTTGGAATCACTTTTCTTGAGTAAGAACTTTATAGTAGAATGGTCTATGAAGATAATGATTTTGGAACCTAAGAGACAGGGAAAAAATTTATCTAAGGTAAAAACCACTTCTAAAAGTTTCTTTTCAGTCACAGTGTAGTGATATTGAGTTTTGTCTAATGTTTTTGAGGAATAATAGATGACATGAGGAATTTTTTCTCTTCTCTGACCTAGAATATCCCCAATGGCTCTATCAGAAGCATCACACATCAACTCAAAGGGTAAGGACCAATCTGGGGGTTGGATTATTGAGGCAGATGTAAAAGCAGCTTTGAGTTCAATGAAGGATATCTTTAAAACCTCATCCAAATGGAAAGTGAAATCATTTTGGAGCAACCAAGTGAGTGGGAGGAAAATCCTACTAAAGTTATAGATGAATTTCCCGATAGAAACCAGCATGACTGAGGAATGAATTGATTTCTCAAATAGAGGTGGGTTTAGGAAGTGATTGGATCACTTCAATTTTGGCAGGATCAACTTCAATACCCTCTTTTGAAACTATGTGCCCTAGAACAATCCCATTTGCTACCATGAAGTGACATTTTTCAAAATTTAACACAAGGTTACACTTGACACACTTTTGAAGGACTAGAGAGAGTGAATTCAAGAAAGATTTAAATGACTCACCATAAATGGTAAAGTAATCCATGAAGACTTCCATACGGTGTTCAATGAATTCAGAAAAGATACTCATCATACACCTTTGGAATTTTGTAGGAGAATTGAAAAATCCAAAATGCATTATCTTATACGCATGTGTTCTAAAAGGGAAAGTGAAAGTAGTCTTTTCTTGGTCTTGAGGTTTGATTGGGATTTGGAAGTAGCTGGTGTATCCATCAAGAAAGAAATAGTGTGTCTTTCTGGCCAATCGTTCTAGCATTTGATCAATGAATGGAAGAGGGTAGTGATCTTTTCTTATTTCAACATTCAATTTCCTATAGTCGATGCATACATGCCATTTGTTCTTCACTCGAGTTGTGACTAGCTCCCCATGTTCATTTATGACAACAGTTATCCCACCTTTTTTAAGTACAACTTGAATTAGAATAACCCATTCACTATTAGAAATTGGGTAGATAATACAAGATTGAAGAACCTTGGTGATCTCTTCCCTAAATACCTCAAGTATGAGTGGATTGAGTCTTCTTTTTGGATGTCTAATTGGTTTAGATGATTCCTTAATATGGATGTGATGCATGAAAAGAGAAGGGTTGATTCCTGGTATGTCATCTAGGGTCCAACCTAAGGTCTTTTTGTTTTCCTCTAACACCTAAACAAGTTTGGACTCCTCAGTTTCGGTAAGTGAAGAGGAGATAATGATAGGATAAGAGTGATCATGGAAAAGGAATGCATATTTCAGGTGTTCAGGAAGAGGTTTCAGATTAGTATCATATTTCATTTGTGGGTTAGACAACTCAGGAATGGAGGAAGGGACTTCAGTTTCTTTAGTCATTTTCCTTAATATTTTCCACGGTGGAGCAGTAGAGATCATAGTTGATGTGGGATTCAAGAGAGTTTTCAAGTTCCTCTAGATTGATGGAGTCTATGAATGAAAGGTCCACATCAACTTCACCATTTAGGACTTGGTTAATCATGGTGCAGATTTAAAAAGATCCTCTATCATTAGAACATGATGAACATGATGGAATGAGGTTCAATTGAATCTCAGAAGTGTCCTCATAAGAATGTATTGAGAATGAAAAGTGATCCTCAGATGGGTATCGCATGGCTTGTAAAATGTTGAACTTGACCAGTTGGTCACCAAATTCCATAGACAAGATGTCGAAATGGACATCAATCTTGGTTATCACTGTCATTAGGAATGATCTTCCTAGAATTATGGGAGATCGAGAAGAGATTGTATCACCTTACATGTAAAGGAAATAGAAATCAGTAGGGAAGATACGATCATTCACACGAACAAGGACATCCTCGATTATACCCTCAGGATTAATAGTGTTTCGATTGACCAATTGAATGAAAACACCCATTGGATGTAAGGGACCTTGACCAAAGTTAGAGAAGATGGATTTGGGTATGATATTAATTGAGTATCCTAGGTCTATGAGTGCATCATTGAAGTTGGAACTTCCAATTTGGTATGGAACCGTAAAGGTCCCTGGATCTTTTCACTTTATGGGAATAGACTACTGGGTGGAAACATTTTTAAAGGTCCTAAGTTGCATCTTATGGGTAAAAAATTCCTTAAGAATCTTGGTGTACTTAGGGATTTTTTTATGGAATCTAAGAGGGTAATGTTGACTTCAACATGTATAAACATGTCGAGAATTTCAGGATTAGGTTTAAAGGACTTATTTGGCTTATAAATGTCTTGAGGAAAATGAATTAGGTTCCTAAGTGGAATAGAAGGATGTGAGGGAATGGATTCATATTCCCTTTCAAGTTTCTTTTTGTTTTCATTTTCAAGGACAAAATTTAAAGGGGAGTTATAGGACTCAGCATGAGGCATAGCAATTTGATTTCCTGATCTAAGTAAAATTATAGCATCCCACCTTTTTATCACATAAACTTTCATTACATTTTACAAAACTAAGGATCTTTAAGGTTTAGTGTCTTGGAAACCAGGAACTTTAAACTTGAAAACATAAAACATTATTCTAAAACACTTGAAAGGATTCTCCTCATGTTCATCCTAGGTTCATTACTGCATCACATAACCTGGGGACATACATCAAAAGAAAGGGTGAGCAAAAATCCCAGTAAGGGAAACAAGAGAAACATTTTACATGTGAACTTGAGATACTTCAATAAGGTCATGAAAAGAACTTTAAGGCATGAGAATGAAATCATGAGGCATATCATAATAAAAATAACATTTTCATAACTTGAAGATGTGGCTACATCATTTAACATAGACAATCATGAACATATCACCAAGGTCCATCCCCAAGGTGTCATTTGAAAATTACCAAGGTTATTCACCAAGGTATTGTGAAAATTGTAATCTCTAGTGGTTATATCACTACCCAATGCATTGGAGCGCTATCAGGGCGCACCCTTAAATTTGCCTTTATTATCATGTGAGACACATATATCATCATAAATAATTTCATAAACAACCCATATAGCATAAAAGAAATGGGTTTCAATTCATAATCATAACGTTTTAAAAACTGCTTTAAAGACATGATCGTTACATCACTTTAAACCCACGGAAAGGGAAAGTGGGTATCATGTATGTAAATCCCAGAATTTAAAATAGAAAATTTTTGTATATATGTGAATAACCCTGTAGAAATAAGATCTTTGAGTATTCACTTAATAACATGAAGTAATTTTGAGAAAAAGAGAGAGGCATTTTGAGAAGAAAATTCTGCAGCACAACGGCTACGTTACAGGGTTTTAGAAAACATTGAAAAGAGAGGGAACATGGGTCAAAAAATGATAAATGACCCATAAAATAGTAGAGGGACAAAATATAATGGATTTAAGAACATGGTAATGAAATTTGAAAATATACCATATGAAATGAAGAACATGAAAGGAAGACAAAAATAAGATTTTTCTTATGAAAATTTGGAAGCCTAACAGCGTTACATAAACTTCAACCAAAAATGAATTGATGATGTCAAATAAGGTCTCTCATCATATGAACATAAAAGATCAGTATTATAGATATTGAGATCATACACCAACATAATAAAAAGGAACTTTCAAGACTTGACATGGAATTAGAACTTTGAAAAGGAGAAGGGTGAAACAATCCCTTAAAAATTCGACAGCCTAACGGCGTCACTTAAACTTCAACAAAAAATGAATTGATGAGATCAAATAGGGTCTCTCATCATATGAAAATAAGAGTCTAGTATGATAGATATAGATATAATACCCCAACATAACAAAAAGTAACTTGAAAGAATTGACATGAAAGTAGAACTTCAAAATGAGAAGGGTGAAGAACCACTTAAAAATTCGGCAGCCTAACGACGCCACTTAAACTTCAACAAAAAATGAATTGATGAGATCAAATAGGATCTCTCATCATATGAACATAAAATTCTAGTATGATATATATAGAGATCATACCCGAACATAACAAAAAGGAACTTGAAAGAATTGACATGAAAGTAGAACTTCAAAACGAGAAGGGTGAAGAACCACTTAAAAATTCGGCAGCCTAACGACGCTACTTAAACTTCAACAAAAAATGAATTGATGAGATAAAATAGGGTATCTCATCATATTAACATAATATTCCAGTATGATAGATATAGAGATCATACCCCAACATAATAAAAAGGAACTTGAAATAATTGACATGAAAGTAGAACTTCAAAACGAGAAGGGTGAAGAACCACTTAAAAATTCGGCAGCCTAACGGCGCCACTTAAAACTTCAAAATACTGAATTGAAGAGATAAAATGGGGTCTCTCATCATATGATCATAAAATATCAGTATGATAAATTTAGAGATCATACCCCAACATAATAAAAAGGAACTTGAAATACTTTACATGAAAATAGATCTAAAAAAATGAGAAGGGAGAAAGAATCCGTTACAAAAATTTTGGTAGCCTAACGGCGCCACTTAAAACTTAATAAAATTAAATAATGAGAGTAAGAGGGAATATCTCATTATATGAACATGAAAAGGGCAGTAAGATGAGTATAAAATAACATCATCCAACATAAGAACATGGAGCATAAAAGAAATTACATAAAAGAGATTTCTTGAAAAGAAAGGGAGAGATCAGATCCCTTACCTTAAAACATAACTCTTAAAACTCAAAGGTTGGGACCTTGAGAGCTTGGGGGAACCATGGGAGGACTCCTTGGGAGGTAATGAGACCAGAGCTTCGTTGGGGGAGAGTGGGGAGTCGAATGGATGAGAGGATGGCTTGGTATTTATAGGGAAAATGAGGGGACAAGGCATTAATGGCCAAGGGACACCTCATTAGTGGTTTTGGAAAACCCATGGGCTTGCCCATGGTATTTTCCCATGGTATTGGCCACTTGGGACACCTCATACCTTATCTTAATATTCATAAGTCGACCATATTGATTACATACTTAATACATCATTTAATGATGTCATTAGACACCCGTAACTTAAAAACTGTATTTTCACTATTCATCGAAAATTCAACTTTCACAGAATAATCCCAAAATTTCACCTTAACCAAATATCAACGCTCTGATTACAAATATGAACTACATTTTATAAAAATAATTTTCTAAATATTTTTAATTTAATTTTTAAATAAAAACACTATTCACCGAAAATTCATTTTTTTAGAAAAAACCCCAAAAATTACCATAGCATAATATCGGTGCTCTGAGTTCAAAAATGAAATGCGTTTTTTAAAAATAATTTTCTAAATATTTTTAATTAAATTTTTAATTAAAAAACACTATTCTCCCGAAAAAACTAATACTTGAATAATAATTTATGAAACCGTTATTTAACCATTTTATTAAATCACATTACTTAATCAAGGTGCCTAGATTATATTAATACTTTCTTTAAGTGAGATTACTAATCCATTTGGACACATTACTAATCCTAATCATAAAATCACTATTCATAATTTACTATTCATCAAAAATTAAGTTGATCTTATTAGACTCTAAATTTCGTACTGAACATAATTTTAGAAGACCATTTTTCAAAAATCATTACACATTTTTAATTATTTAAGGTTTACACAACCATTTTTAAAATATCCTTTTTCTAAAATTCATAAAAAATATGCATACTATATTTATCCGGTCATTTGAAAATTCATAAACTTCATCATAAGAAGAAATCCCAATTTTTATTTAAAAAAAGGATTACACAAGGCAGTTACGGTCTCCTTACATAGCCCCTTATCACACCAGCATAGGACCTAATTGTAAGGTGTGCTAAGGTGAGAGAATCTGAGGGAGGCTCAGCTAACATCGCACGAGTAGTAATTTCTATTAGTTTGAACTTCTCGCAAAGGCTATTTCGTTCTAGCTTCACATGATGAAGTTCATCTTGGGTTTGGTCTAGATCAAAGCCCAGTGGTGCTACCTCCTTCCCAAGTTCTGTTAGATGGGATTTGATCGGTCCAAGACTACTGGGTGAGGCCATCGAATCTTCTTTCTATAATAATTAACCAAGATTACTTGTATTTAGAGGCAATAATCAAAACGTTTAGTTTCCAGTGGTCATATTGACCAATGGTCATATAACAGTCAAAGCCCAACGGTCTCATTTTAATTACACTCATGTTATCAAATGAAACATTTTTTTTGAGTATAAAAAATAAAATAAAATAACACACAAAATTAGGAAACAATATTTATTCAAAATTTCGGGTCGTTACAATCTTCCCCCCTTAAGAAATTGCGTCCTCACATTTTTTTTTAAAAAAATCGGGTTTTGAAATTTCATTGAAAGTCCCACATCGAAAAAGGAGTCAGAAAAACTATTAATTTAAAAGAAAGAAAGGGAAGTACAAAGGTCACCCAAGTTAACCCATACTAGGATTCCATGGAGGAAAACATGGACATGGAAGAAAAACAAAGGGTCAAGTTCTGGGGGAGAGTGATAGAGAACAGGATAAGAAGAACGTTAACCATAATAAAATCCCAAACTTATGATGTGTGTAAATGGTATTTGATTACCTAGTAGGAAATGTAAACCAACAACGTTTTTGTTTTACGTTCCTTTTCATAATTTTGAGGAATTAATTTACAACATAAAACAAAAACATAAGAAAATACAACAATCTTCATGTAGAGTTTCATCCTTTAATAAGTTTCTACCCAAAACTAATATTTTCTCTAAACTATGAGCATTCAAAACTACTTGGTCTCATCAAAACACAAGAATCATCTTCATAATCCACAAAAGAGTAACTATCTATTTCTTCTATCTTTAAACATTATCCCAAAAACAGAAAGGGTAAGGTAAAACAACTCTTCAAAAAGAAATAATCCCATAGGAATGGCAACTACTTTTAAATCTTCAAAGTTCCATGGTACTACCCGAAGTTCATCATAGTCCATTCCATAAATAACGGTCCTTAAAATTCCTCAAAATAAACCAAACTAATATTGAAACCCAAATACAAGAAGGATTTGATAACATAGTCTTCCAAAATAAACTTCATTGTTTATCTCCAAACAACATCAACCACTCCTAACATCTTATAAAAAAAGTATCTAACCTAAACATATTTTACCCAAGATAGGTTAATCATTCCCATAAGTAACCTAAATTACTATAAGTCCACCTTAAATTCATCGATTCTTCAAAATATAAGTCAACCTTACTCCTTAATGAAAATACCATAGTAATCTATTTACCTCGATCATATAGGGTCCCCAAAATAGTGAACATCTTCCAAAATAATAATCATATTTTAATCCCCTAGTCATCCCTGTCATATTAATACGACAATCATCGCATTTCCTATCACATTGGTTTTTGGGACTTGTTCTTCCATTTCCCACCATTAACTAAGAAGAGAAATCATAATTAGGGGCTTAAGTACTTAGCCAATAATCATGAAAAGGAACTGAAAGCATATAAGGATAACTTGTAGAAGAAAAGTATACCCTAACTTGTGATCCCCTAGGTTCCCATCTAGGTTATCCATGATCATATATTCTTATGTGAATCATTATTTTATTTTATCTTTGTTCCTTTAACAATGGTTCATACTAAGCTTATGAATTTACCAAAGCATATCCCCCGGGAGTGTCGTAACCAAGAGTGCAGCAAGGCTCGTTGTCGTGTACCAGTTCCCGTTCAAGTCTAGCTCAAATCGGTGTTTTCGGGTTTTACCCCTATGTACATCTGTGCCAGAGCCACCTCTACCTGCTCGTATCCAGACAAGGATGTATTTGCTTGGAAACCCCTTACTCAATACTCACCAAAATACCACGAATATTTCCTATTTTTTTAACTTTTCTATAGGATTATTCCAAGAGTTTTCATATCCTAATTTCCACAAATAACTAAACCATCCTTTGATAACAACTATAGCATCCCGCCTTTTTATCACATAAACTTTCATTACATTTTACAAAACCGAGGATCTTTAAGGTTTAGTGTCTTGGAAACCAAGAACTTTAAACATGAAAACATAAAACATTATTTTAAAAAACTTTAAAGGATTCTACTCATGTTCATACTAGGTTCATTACTGCATCACATAACCTAGGGACATACATCAAAATAAAGGGTGAGAAAAAAGCCCAGTAAGGGAAACAAGAGAAACATTTTACATGTGAACTTGAGATACTTCAATAAGGTCATGAAAAGAACTTTAAGGAATGGGAATGAAATCATGAGGCATATCATAATAAAAATAACATTTTCATAACTTAAATATGTGGCTACATCATTTAACATATACAATCATGAACATATCACCAAGGTCCATCCCCAAGGTGTCATTTGAAAATTACCAAGGTTATTCACCAAGGTATCGTGAAAATTGTAATCTCTAGTGGTTACATCATTACCCAATGCATTGGAGCGCTATCAGGGCACACCCTTAAATTTGACTTTATTATTATGTGAGACACATATATCATCATAAATAATTTCATAAACAACCCATACAGCATAAAATAAATGGGTTTCAATTCATAATCATAACGTTTTAAAAACTGCTTTAAAGACATGATCTTTATATCACTTTAAACCAACGGAAAGGGAAAGCGGGTATCATGTATGTAAATCCTAGAATTTAAAATAGAACATTTTTGTATATATGTGAATAAACCTGTAGAAATTAGAGATTTGAGTATTCACTTAATAACATGAAGTAATTTTTATAAAAAGAGAGAGGCATTTTGAGAAAAAAATTCTGCAGCACAACGGCTACGTTACATGGTTTTAGAAAACGTTGAAAAGAGAGGGGACATGGGTAAAACAATGATAAATGAACCATAAAACAGTATAGGGATAGAATATAATGGATTTAAGAACATGGTAATGAAATTTGAAAATATACCATATGAAATGAAGAACATGAAAGGAAGACAAAAATAAGATTTCTCTTATGAAAATTTGGCAGCCTAACAGCGTTACATAAACTTCAACCAAAAATGAATTGATGATGTCAAATAAGGTCTCTCATCATATGAAAATAAAAGATCAGTATGATAGATATAGAGATCATACCCCAACATAATAAAAAGGAACTTTCAAGACTTGACATGGAATTAGAACTTTGAAAAGGAGAAGGGTGAAAGAATCCCTTAAAAATTCGGCAGCCTAACGGCGTCACTTAAACTTCAACAAAAAATGAATTGATGAGATCAAATAGGGTCTCTCATCAAATTAACATAAGAGTATATTATGATATATATAGAGATAATACCCCAACATAACAAAAAGGAACTTTAAAGAATTGACATGAAAGTAGAACTTCAAAATGATAAGCGTGAAGAACCACTTAAAAATTCGGCAGCCTAACGGTGCCACTTAAACTTAAACAAAAAATGAATTGATGAGATCAAATAGGGTCTCTCATCATATGAACATAAAATTATAGTATGATAGATATAGAGATCATACCCCAACATAACAAAAAGGAACTTGAAATAATTGACATGAAAGTAGAACTTCAAAACGAGAAGGGTGAAGAACCACTTAAAAATTCGGCAGCCTAACGACGCCACTTAAACTTCAACAAAAAATGAATTGATGAGATCAAATAGGGTCTCTCATCATATGAACATAAGAGTCCAGTATGATATATATAGAGATAATACCCCAACATAACAAAAAGGAACTTGAAATAATTGACATGAAAGTAGAACTTCAAAACGAGAAGGGTGAAGAACCACTTAAAAATTCGGCAGCCTAACAGCGCCACTTAAAACTTCAAAATAATGAATTGAAGAGATAAAATGGGGTCTCTCATCATATGATCATAAAAGATCAGTATGATAAATTTAGAGATCATACCCCAACATAATAAGAAGGAACTTGAAATACTTTACATGAAAATAGATCTAAAAAAATGAGAAGGGAGAAAGAATCCGTTACAAAAATTTCGGCAGCCTAACGACGCCACTTAAAACTTCATAAAATGAAATAATGGGAGTAAGAGGGAATATCTCATTATATGAACATGAAAAGGGAAGTAAGAGGAGTATAAAAGAACATCATCCAACATAAGAACATAGAGCATAAAATAAATTACATAAAAGATATTTCTTGAAAAGAAAGGGAGAGATCAGATCCCTTACCGTAAAACATAACTCTTAAAACTCAAAGGTTGGGACCTTGAGGGCTTCGGGGCACCATGGGAGGACTCCTTGGGAGGTAATGAGACCAGAACTTCGTTGGGGGAGAGTGGGGAGTCGAATGGATGAGAGGATGGCTTGGTATTTATAGGGAAAGTGAGAGGACAAGGCATTAATGGCCAAGGGACACCTCATTAGTGGTTTTGGCAAAACCATGGGCTTTCCCATGGTATTTGCCCATGGTATTGGCCACTTGGGACACCTCATACCTTATCTTACTATTCATAAGTCGACCATATTGATTACATACTTAATACATCATTTAATGATGTCATTAGACACCCATAACTTAAAAACGGTATTTTCACTATTCATCGAAAATTCAACTTTCTCAGAATAATCCCAAAATTTCACCTTAACCAAATATCAACGCTCTGATTAAAAATATGAACTACATTTTATAAAAATAATTTTCTAAATATTTTTAATTTAATTTTTAAATAAAAACACTATTCACCGAAAATTCATTTTCTTAGAAAAAAACCCCAAAAATTACCATAGCATAATATCGGTGCTCTGAGTTCAAAAATGAAATCTGTTTTATAAAAATAATTTTCTAAATATTTTTAATTAAATTTTTAATTAAAAAACACTATTCTCCTGAAAAAACTAATACTTGAATAATAATTTATGAAACCGTTATTTTACCATTTTATTAAATCACATTACTTAATCAAGGTGCCTAGATTATATTAATAATTTCTTTAAGTGAGATTAATAATCCATTTGGACACATTACTAATCCTAATCATAAAATCACTATTCATAATTTACTATTCATCAAAAATTAAGTTAATCTTATTAGACTCTAAATTTCGTACTGAACATAATTGTAGGAGACCATTTTTCGAAAATCATTACACATTTTTAATTATTTAAGGTTTACACAACCATTTTTAAAATATCCTTTTTCTAAAATTCATAAAAAATATGCATACTATATTTATCCGGTCATTTGAAAATTCATAAACTTCATCATAAGAAGAAATCCCAATTTTTATTTAAAACAAAGGATTACACAAGGTAGTTACGGTCTTCTTACAAAGCCCCTTATCACACCAGCATAGGACCTAAGTGTAAGGTGTGCTAAGGTGAGAGAATCTAAGGGAGGCTCAGCTAATATCGCACGAGTAGTAATTTCTATTAGTTTGAACTTCTCGCAAAGGCGATTCTATTCTAGCTTCACATGATGAAGTTCAGCTTGGGTTTGGTCCAGAGCAAAGCCCAGTGGTGCTACCTCCTTCCCAAGTTCTGTTAGATGGGCTTCGATCGGTCCAAGACTACTGGGTGAGGCCATTAAATCTTCTTTCTATAATAATTAACCAAGATTACTTGTATTTAGAGGCAATAATCAAAACGTTTAGTTTCCAGTGGTCATATTGACCAATGGTCATATAACAGTCAAAGCCCAACGGTCTCATTTTAATTACACTCATGTTATCAAATGAAACATTTTTGTTGAGTATAAAAAATAAAATAAAATAACACACAAAATTAGGAAACAATATTTATTCAAAATTTCGGGTCGTTACAATCTTCCCCCCTTAAGAAATTGCTTCCTCACATTTTTTTTAAAAAAAATCGGGTTTTGAAATTTCATTGAAAGTCCCAGATCGGAAAAGGAGTCAGAAAAACTATTACTTTAAAAGAAAGAAAGGGAAGTACAAAGGTCACCCGAGTTAACCCATACTAGGATTCCATGGAGGAAAACATGGACATGGAAGAAAAACAAAGGGTCAAGTTCTTGGGGGGAGTGATAGAGAACATGATTAGGAGAACGTTAACCATAAGAAAATCCCAAACTTATAATGTGTGTAAACGGTCTTTTATTACCTAGTAGGAAATTTAAACCAACAACGTTTTTGTTTTACGTTCCTTTTCATAATTTTGAGGAATTCATTTACAACATAAAACAAAAACATAAGAAAATAGAACTATCTTCATGTAGAGTTTCATCCTTTAATAAGTTTCTACCCAAAACTAATCTTTTCTCCAAACTATGAGCATTTAAAACTACTTGGTCTCATCAAAACACAAGAATCATCTTCATAATCCACAAAAGATTAACTATCTATTTCTTCCATCTTTAAACATTATCCCAAAAACAGAAAGGGTAAGGTAAACCAACTCTTCAAAAAGAAATAATCCCATAGGAATGGAAACTACTTTTAAATCTTCAAAGTTCCATGGTACTACCCAAAGTTCATCATAGTCCATTCCATAAATAACGGTCCTTAAAATTCCTCAAAATAAACCAAACTAAGATTGAAACCCAAATACAAGAAGGATTTGATAACATAGTCTTCCAAAATAAACTTCATTTTTCATCTCCAAACAACATCAACCACTCCTAACATCTTATAACAAAAGTATCTAACCTAAACATATTTTACCCAAGATAGGTTAATCATTCCCATAAGTAACCTAAATTACTATAAGTCCACATTAAATTCATCGATTCTTCAAAATATAAGTCAACCTTACTCCTTAATGAAAATACCGTAGTAATCTATTTACCTCGATCATATAGGGTCCCCAAAATTGTGAACGTCTTCCAAAATAATAATCATATTTTAATCCCCTAGTCATCCCTGTCATATTAATACGAAAATCGTCGCATTTCCTATCACATTGGTTGTTGGGACATGTTCTTCCATTTCCCACCATCAACTAAGAAGAGAAAGCATAATTAGGGGCTTAAGTACTTAGCCAATAATCATGAAAAGGAACTGAAAGCATATAAGGATAACTTGTAGAAGAAAAGTATACCCTAACTTGTGATCCCCTAGGTTTCCATCTAGGTTATCCATGATCATATATTCTTATGTGAATCTTTATTTTATTTTATCTTTGTTCCTTTAACAATGGTTCATACTAAGCTTATGAATTTACCAAAGCATATCCCCCGGGAGTGTCGTAACCAAGAGTGCAGCAAGGCCCGTTGTCGTGTACCGGTTCCCATTCGAGTCTAGCTCAAAGTGGTGTTTTCGGGTTTTACCACTATGTATATCTGTGCCAGAGCCACCTCTACCTGCTCGTATCCACACAGGGATGTATTTGCTTGGCAACCCCTTACTCAATACTCACCAAAATACCAGGAAGATTTCCTATTTTTTTTTAACTTTTCTATAGGGTTCTTCCTAGAGTTTTCATATCCTAATTTCCACAAATAACTAAACCATCCTTTGATACCAACTGTAGCATCCCGCCTTTTTGTCACATAAACTTTCATTACATTTTACAAAACCGAGGATCTTAAAGGTTTAGTGTCTTGGAAACCAGGAACTTTAAACATGAAAACATAAAACATTCTTCTAAAACACTTGAAAGGATTCTCCTCATGTTCATCCTAGGTTCATTACTACATCACATAACCTGGGGACATACATCAAAAGAAAGGGTGAGCAAAAAGCCCAGTAAGGGAAACAAGAGAAACATTTTACATGTGAACTTGAGATACTTCAATAAGGTCATGAAAAGAACTTTAAGGCATGAGAATGAAATCATGAGGCATATCATAATAAAAATAAAATTTTCATAACTTGAAGATGTGGATACATAATTTAACATAGACAATCATGAACATATCACCAAGTTCCATCCCCAAGGTGTCATTTGAAAATTACCAAGGTTATTCACCAAGGTATCGTGAAAATTGTAATCTCAAGTGGTTACATCATTACCCAATGCATTGGAGCGCTATCAGGGCACACCCTTAAATTTTCCTTTATTATCATGTGAGACACATATATCATCATAAATAATTTCATAAACAACACATATAGCATAAAAGAAATGGGTTTCAATTCATAATCCTAATGTTTTAAAAACTACTTTAAAGACATGATCTTTACATCACTTTAAACCCACGGAAAGGGAAAGTGGGTATCATGTATGTAAATCCCAGAATTTAAAATAGAACATTTTTTTATATATGTGAATAACCCTGTAGAAATAAGATCTTTGAGTATTCACTTAATAACATGAAGTAATTTTTAGAAAAAGAGAGAGGCATTTTGAGAAGAAAATTCCGCAGCACAATGGCTACATTATAGGGTTTTAGAAAACGTTGAAAAGAGAGGGGACATGGGTCAAAGAATGATAAATGACCCATAAAATAGTAGAGGGATAGAATATAATGTATTTAAGAACATGGTAATGAAATTTGAAAATATACCATATGAAATGAAGAATATTAAAGGAAGACAAAAATAAGATTTCTCTTATGAAAATTTAGCAGCCTAACAGCGTTACATAAACTTCAACCAAAAATGAATTGATGATGTCAAATAAGGTATCTCATAATATGAATATAAAAGATCAGTATGATAGATATAAATATCATACCCCACCATAATAAAAAGGAACTTGCAAGACTTGACATGGAATTAGAACTTTGAAAAGGAGAAGGGTGAAAGAATCCCTTAAAAATTCGGCAGCCTAACGGCGTCACTTAAACTTCAAAAAAAATGAATTGATGAGATAAAATAGGGTCTCTCATAATATGAACATAAGAGTCTAGTATTATAGATATAGAGATCATACCCCAACATAACAAAAAGTAACTTGAAAGAATTGACATGAAAGTAGAACTTCAAAACGAGAAGGGTGAAGAACCACTTAAAAATTCGGCAGCCTAACAGCGCCACTTAAACTTCAAAAAAAAATGAATTGATGAGATAGAATAGGGTCTCTCATAATATGAACATAAAAGTCTATTATGATAGATATAGATATCATACCCCAACATAACAAAAAAGAACTTGGAAGAATTGACATGAAAGTAGAACTTCAAAACGAGAAGGGTGAAGAACCACTTAAAAATTCGGCAGCCTAACGACGCCACTTAAACTTCAACAAAAAATGAATTGATGAGATAAAATAGGGTCTCTCATCATATGAACATAAGAGTCCAGTATGATAGATATATAGGTCATACCCCAACATAACAAAAAGGAACTTGAAAGAATTGACATGAAAGTAGAACTTCAAAACGAGAAGGGTGAAGAACCACTTAAAAATTCGGCAGCCTAACAGCGCCACTTAAAACTTCAAAATACTGAATTGAAGAGATCAAATTGGGTCTCTAATCATATGATTATAAAAGATCAGTATGATAAATTTAGAGATCATACCCCAACATAATAAAAAGGAACTTGAAATACTTTACATGAAAATAGATTTAAAAAAATGAGAAGGGAGAAAGAATCCGTTACAAAAATTTCGGCAGCCTAACAGCGCCACTTAAAACTTCATAAAATGAAATAATGAGAGTAAGAGGGAATATCTCATTATATGAACATGAAAAGGGTAGTAAGAGGAGTATAATAGAACATCATCCAACATAAGAACATGGAGCATAAAAGAAATTACATAAAAGAGATTTCTTGAAAAGAAAGGGAGAGATCAGATCCCTTACCTTAAAACATAACTCTTAAAACTCAAAGGTTGGGACCTTGAGGGCTTGGGGACACCATGGGAGGACTCCTTGGGAGTTAATGAGACCAGAAATTCGTTGGGGGAGAGTGGGGAGTCGAATGGATGAGAGGATGGATTGGTATTTATAGGGAAAGTGAGGGGACAAGACATTAATGGCCAAGGGACACCTCATTAGTGGTTTTGGCAAAACCATGGGCTTTCCCATGGTATTTGCCCATGGTATTGGACACTTGGTACACCTCATACCTTATCTTACTATTCATAAGTCGACCATATTGATTACATACTTAATACATCATTTAATGATGTCATTAGACACCCGTAACTTAAAAACTGTATTTTCACTATTCATCAAAAATTCAACTTTCTCAGAATAATCCCAAAATTTCACCTTAAACAAATATCAAAGATCAAATTAAAAATATGAACTACATTTTATAAAAACAATTTTCTAAATATTTTTAATTTAATTTTTAAATAAAAACACTATTCACCGAAAATTCATTTTTTTTAGAAAAAACCCCAAAAATTACCGTAGCATAATATCGGTGCTCTGAGTTCAAAAATGAAATCCGTTTTATAAAAATAATTTTCTAAATATTTTTAATTAAATTTTTAATTAAAAAACACTATTCTCCTGAAAAAACTAATACTTGAATAATAATTTATGAAACCGTTATTTTACCGTTTTATTGAATCACATTACTTAATCAAGGTGCCTAGATTATATTAATACTTTCTTTAAGTGAGATTACTAATCCATTTGGACAAATTACTAATCCTAATCATAAAATCACTATTCATAATTTACTATTCATCAAAAATTAAGTTGATCTTATTAGACTCTAAATTTCGTACTGAACATAATTGTAGAAGACCATTTTTTGAAAATCATTACACATTTTTAATTATTTAAGGTTTACACAACCATTTTTAAAATATCCTTTTTCTAAAATTCATAAAAAATATGTATACTATATTTATCCGGTCATTTGAAAATTCATAAACTTCATCATAAGAATAAATCCCAATTTTTATTTAAAACAAAGGATTACACAAGGCAGTTACAGTCTCCTTACATAGCCCCTTATCACACCAGCATAGGATCTAAGTGTATGGTGTGCTAAGGTGAGAGAATCTGAGGGAGGCTCGGCTAACATCGCACGAGTAGTAATTTCTATTAGTTTGAACTTCTCGCAAAGGCGATTCCGTTCTAGCTTCACACGATGAAGTTCGGCTTGGGTTTGGTCCAAAGCAAAGCCCAGTGGTGCTACCTCCTTCCCAAGTTCTGTTAGATGTGCTTCGATCGGTCCAAGACTACTGGGTGAGGCCATCGAATCTTCTTTCTATAATAATTAACCAAGATTGCTTGTATTTAGAGGCAATAATCAAAACGTTTAGTTTCCAGTGGTCATATTGACCAATGGTCATACAAAAGTCAAAGCCCAACGGTCTCATTTTAATTACACTCATGTTATCAAATGAAACATTTTTGTTGAGTATAAAAAATAAAATAAAATAACACACAAAATTAGGAAACAATATTTATTCAAAATTTCGGGTCGTTTCAGAAATTGTACTTACATTACCCTTAGGGTTGGGTAATGGTTGAGCTGGGATTTTGGAAGAATTTGATTGTTTTTGATGGCTCAGGTAGGATGAAAGTTGACCAATTTGGGTTTCAATGTTTTTGAGGCTAGAATGGGTGAAGGAGGAAAGATCTTCCACTGGACTTTCCCATGGTTGCTTGGAAGAAGAGGCTTGTCCCAGATTGGGATTTCCTTGATTTTGGTTCTTCGGAAAGTGATTGTATTGGTTTGAGAATTGAGAAGGCTGACTAGGATAGTGGAATCCAGGAGGAGGAAGAGGAGGATTGATCCTTTGAGGTTGAGGAACAAAAGGGTAAGAGTTTTTTTGGAAGTAACCACCACTTTGACCATATTGGATTTGGTTTGGGTTTTGAGGAGGGAATTGAGGGGGATGATAAATGGGATTACAATATCTCAAGCCTTGGTTGAAGGTAGAAGAGAATGGCCCAGAGTTGGGTTGGTTGAAGTTTCTAATGAACTGACCTGATTATTGAGGGTTAGTGTTCTTATGAGCATATGTTGCATTGAGATCCATTGGTCTGGATGAATCAGATGGATCCTCATGAAGTTGTGGACACGTGTTAGTTGGATGATATGGGGAGATACAGATTTCATAGTTCTTGATAGGTCCAGGGAATAGAGATTTTGGAGAAGATGAGGTTGGGGATTTGGCAGCCACAACTAGTTGTCGCACAAGACCTGTAAGTTCGCTCATCCACTCAGTCATCTTATTCGGCTCTATCAATTGGCTATCTTGGCCTTGTTTGACTTGAGCATGTGCTCGAGTATGGAATTATTGTGTGTTTGCATCCATGTTTATTATGATATCTCTTGCAGCTGCAGGAGTTTTATCAACAAGAGCACTGCCACTTCCGGCATCAATGAGAGTTCTCTCCATAGCCAATAACCCCTCATAGAAGTATTGGATAAAGAGTTGGTTAGGTATTTGGTGGTGTGGGAAGGTTTCCACAAGATTTTTTAACCTCTCCCAATACTCATGGAGTGTTTCATTAGGGAATTTATGGACACCACTAATTTCCTTTCAGATGGAAGAAGTACGAGAAGCAGGAAAGAATTTCTCTAAGAAAAGTTGCTTCATGTTAATCCATGAGTTTATGGAACCAGGAGGGAGGTAGTAGAGAAATGACTTGGCAGTGTCAGCTAGGGAGAAAGCGAATGCTTAAAGTTTGATTTTTTTTTTCTCAGAAACGCCTTGAGGATTCATGGTAGAGCACACCACTTGGAACTCTTTAAGGTGGAGATGTGGATCCTCACCGGCTAGCCCGTGGAGATGAGGGAGAAGATGAATCAAACCCGATTTGAGTTCAAATTCAGCCTCTATGTTTGGATATTTAATACCAAGATGTTGGTAATTCATATTAGGGGAAGTAAGTTCTTTAAGTGTTTCTTCCCTAGGATTGACCATATCTAATTCAATTGGTTGGACAAGGATTGGTTCTTGAATTATTTGATTATCCCTAATGTTCCTCCTAAGTTGGTGAAGTGTTCTCTCAATTTGAAGGTCAAACAAATCCAAGGAATTGTTTGGGAGGATATGGGGAATTCATAGAGATTTTTTAAGAAAGAGGAAGAAATGTTTTTTTACTATCATCCCTCAATATTTTTCTACCATTGGACTTTTGGAGCCAATGATATGACTATTTTACTAAACAGTTTGCACATGTCCATTTTTATCAACACTTTTTCAAAGGCTGAAATGTGAATGAGTTTTTGAACAGAAAGATTCCCTAAAATAAAAATAATTTCTTCTAACAAGTTGGCCACCTATATATTAAATTTCACACTGAAAAATCCTAGCTTTATTTTATGAGCAGATCAGGAGAAAATCAGGAACAATGTCCTGATTTTAATTCTCATCCAGAATGGTGGGATGCACTTCAAAGCATCATTTAGGCCCATTTTTCTTATAATTGGACCTTAAAATTTTCATCCATGATTCTTTTGGATAATAAAGAACATGTGGAGGAGTTTCATAAAATTTGGGTTTTAGGATTTAGACCAGCAACTCAATCATCATGGCTGGTCCAGTTTTTTCACAGATTCTTTGGGTCTTCTTGTGTGGACCATATGACCCTCAAAATGGATGATTTGGCCAAAGATATCTTTTAATGAAATGTTGTAATTTTAGTAAGGAACCCTAAAACGGAAGAAGCATGCAATTTGGATAAGTAGGGTGAGAGTTATAATTAAAATATTAAACTGACTCGATTTGATTAATTCAAATAATGCTCAAAAATTACATTTAATATTAAAACATGAGTATTTCACACAAATTATGCACTTTTCATTGAAAATAAGTAAAGAGAGTAAATAAAAAGTTATGACTAAATGAATAACATCACGCGTCTTTGGATCTAAACAAGGTATTTTATAGTTTTAATTTTGTGCTTAAAACTCTTTATGTGAGATCCTCAGGTTAAACTGGGCAACAATTCACCGACGTTGATGAGTTCATATCGACCGTTAGTGAAAAATTTTAAAATCCATTTTTTTGGGGTTTTCGCTCCACGCTCAATACCTTCAATTGCTACCATAGGGATATTTGAAAGTTTTAACCCAAATAAAAATTAAATTTTCATTAAATTTAATAAAAGGCGTCACCAATTTAATTAAAAAAGAGACTTTGAAGGGGCTGAATTTCTTTGGGTGCCCCCCTCTCGTCGCCTAGATGACCGGGCAGTGATCCATGGGGATCCTCCCTCATGGAGAACAACACCCTAAACCATTGTGAAAACCCCTCCGAGGCCGGCGACCGCTTGGCCGCTCCTCTCCGGTGGAACCTGCACAGGAACCGCCCCTTCTCCCCTGCTCAGGCCACTCGCCCCTTCTCCCCTGCTCAGGCCACTCGCCCCTCCCCTTGTCGATGCTACCTACTAGTTCACCTCCGACCCTCCCCTTGTCGATGCTACCTACTAGTTCACCTCCGGCACGCCTCACACCGCCTCCATCACGAGCCACCAAGAACCTCAGCCTCACCGTATAGTCCCACGGTCCGACCCCCTTTATTGGTATCCCTACGCCTCCTACAGATGTCCGCCGCCTCAGATCTGGCGAGCTCGAGCAGGAGATGCGCCGCCCTCTGGGATTTCGGCCATCCCTCACCCGCGGGCTTCCCCTCTATCGGAACGCCAACACCCTGCTCCTCCGTCCCATGCCACCATAGCTGGACAACCGCCCTTCTCCACCGCTGTAGTTGGTGTTCCCCTCTCCACCACGCCAGGGAACCACACAATAGCGGTCGCCAGATCCCATCTCCCTCCTCCGTCGGTGGAGCTCCCTCCAACTACTGTGAAGTAGAATCGCCTAGATCTGGCGATTTTGAGCTGGTCCCTCCAACTAAGATCCATTTTTTTCGGCTATGTTCTATGCCGGGGTTGTGTCTCACCAGACTCGACTAAACTAAGCCCAGAACAGGTGTGGGTGGCCTAGATTGCACAGCCCTAAAAGAGCCTGCACAGGTTCACCCCGACCTGCAAAGATCCTAGCCTGGGTCTTTGAGACCTGATTAATTTTAATATAATCAAATTTTTTTTTAAACTAATTAATTTAATTTCGATTGCAGATTGAATTAATTAAATATCATTTTTAGTTTAAATATTAATTTTATTAATTGAAACTTAAATTAATTTAATTTTGGTTCTAAAATTAAATTAATTAATTAATTTATTTTTTTTGTTTTAAAATTAAATTAATTATTGGGACTAAACAACAAAAAATAATGAATTAAAATATGAGTGAAATTTTAATTCAATTATAATACCCTCACAAATAATTGTTAATATACGTTTAATTTTTAATTTCTGCATTTATTTTAAATACACAGGTTTAAAGCGTATTGGACTGATCATGAGCCTTTGGACCGATGAATGCATGTTTGGTGTGTATATTATTTTATTATTTAATTATTTCATGGTTTGTAATAAGTGGTTTAAATAAATGGAAATCTGTGAATCGTCTACGTCATTAAATATATAAGGCCATGTGTGTCCATTTCTCAGATGTATTTTATACTCCCAAGAACCCCTCGTCTGTGAGTGAGTACTATTGTATAATGACGAAACGAGTAGAGACGCACTTCGCACCAAGCTATGGAAATGCACCAGACATGAGTTTGATGCATTAGAGGGGTAGATGTTGTAACTCGAGATGAAAGTGATGAAACTCAAGGTATTACCCCTAGGGTCTAGGTTGATCCATTATTCCCCCAATAGATCAACAATTAGTATCATCTCATGATCACGTTATCATTTTATTTTTCATGGTTTATTATTTTTGTGTATGTGTAGTTAATGTGCGAACATATAGAATAATAAACAAGCATGCATAGATAAAATAAACATGTGACATGATGAATTTTTATATTTATTTCATATCCAGTTGTGAGTGCGATCACATAAAACATGCTTAGAAAATAGAAAATGATTTCTTTCTTCATATTAAAATAAAAAAAAATCCCCAAAGAAATATTAAGTCATTTGAGCCTTCCATCATTCAAATTTGAACAAAATCGGGTGTTTGGGGTGCTCGTCATGCCATAGCTGAGGGTGACTCTTACTACTAGAGATTTCTTATGAGAGTGGTGGGTAGAATTAACTAAAGTGGTAGTGAGGATTAGCTATGACTAACCTGCTATCATTTTATAGGCAAGCATTGAGTAAATCAAATTAATATTTTAGATGATGAGACTTCACTCAACAGATCAAAGAACCATGAGTTAATCCGATGAGCCAGCCAAAAGACTAGCTCGAACCCTCTGAGTAGTGGCATAGCCATAGATTGTAGACTATGAGGGGAGGTTCAAGGATCCTTTCCACTAAAATACTCAAGTGATAGAGTATTATGATTCTAGTATAGATGGTTCCTAAAATTCGATAAAAATAGTGGGAGACATTTAATGTTTTAATTAATTAATCAAAATGTCTAAACCGTTAATCAAGATAATAGTACAGATCTACTCGAATTCATTTTTGTATAAAATGGAAAGTAATACCACAATAAATACTACGATAAATAATGGAAAAAGTAAATGTCCTCACTGGCATGAGTTTCCAAGTGCAATACAATTGCTTTCACACAATACTATGGTACAAGAAATTCAATGTGCTCATATCCCTATACCTATTAAGTCACCTCAGAAAGAGCGGGTGTAAAAATTGTTTACAAGAGACTAATATACAATGTATATTATGGTTATGTCATTATGCAATCGTCAATGTTTGATGCTAGTTGCAGTCACTACATTAGACATTGATGATACAACTTTTAGTCTCATCTCCGAGTAGTTTTTAAGGAGAAGGTAAAGCAAGATATGAATGAGATGATTACACTGGCTATGTGTAAATTGGAAGACAGATCATGATCTTTTATGTCATCCCATTCCTACACCCATTTACTCTAGTCACATTTTTTAGTTATAAAATAGACAGTATTGAGTAAATACTTCATAACCTTTTGGGTAAAGTTCACCAAGTAATAATAATATAAATGTTATATTAATATTAATTCTTATAGCGAATGAATTTAAAGGAAAGGCGAAAAGTTCAATGTCAATTAATTCCAAAATCACATTCACAACGTCCTTCAATGAGGTTGGATATTAACATGAGGTTATTTTCATCACACATCATGAAATAAAACAATGAAAGTTTAAATGTAATAAACTGAATTAATGAATAAAGTTACCACTTTTCTTCAGGAATATTCATCAACATAAAAGTAATGTTTCAATCTTACTACTTGGGTATTAAATAAAATATTCCTATCACATATATGTATTTAAATATGTCAACCAATTAAGTATATAAATATCACTATAAGTAAGGTGTATTCTCCAAGTGGTCGTGAAAGGGTGATTCCTAAGTCAGTGGTGAGAAACACATAACTTCTAATTTCCAAGTGAATGATTCTTGAAAAACTATTATTGTGTATAACCAAAACATTTATTTCACGTGTCCATTGACACACGAGACATTATTCCAGGTTCAGGAATGGATGTTGTTTATGGTGTTTAATACTCAACCAATAGTTTAGTGATACATGAATCATATACAATACCTAATAAATATAAATTTAAGACTTTTATACCCAGTTATGGAAAGATAATTATTTTTCAAGTATGACTAAACATCGACTTCAAGTATATACCCATTTTGGTTTTTAGGCTCGATAAAGCTAAAAACCTTTGGTATTATCGACGTCTTTAGTTTGGACAAATAAAACTTTATAAATAAAGGTATTCCACAAATCATTCAGAATTAGTTCATCTTGAGAGCTCAGACTATTCTAAGGGTAAGCTAGAGGTATATATACTTCATAAGATTCCTTTAAGTAATTATAGAATGCTAAAGTGAAGTATATGTATGGTCAGAAGATATGAGTTTCTTTAGGTCAGCATGCTGAAGAATATCTTGACAAAGCATTCATCGATTAATATAATGTAACATGGAGTAATTCCTAAATGCACGTTACCTTATCTATATCACATCATTGATGTTAATGTGGAGGATCGACGATGAAGTCTTACTTGTTAACATTGATCAACAAAATGTAGCGTGGAGAAATTCCTAAACACACATTTTAAACATCAAAGTTATGATGTAAGAAGTATCAATGTTTCAACTTGCAGAAACTTACATTATATTTCATGATATTATTTTCAAATAATGGAAATATCCCATAACCATATGCCAACTATCTTGACTAATGAATATCATATCAATATTATTATGATGGAAATCCATTATTTCATAAGGACATATTTTTGGATGCAAAGAGTTTGTTAGGATATAAACAAACTTGCATCAAGAAAAACACAATGTGAATCTAAAGTAATTATCCTATATGGTTTCTTAGGATATTACATAAATCCATAAGATATAAAAAGTGGTATTCAAGTGATATAATACATTTATATATAAGGGTGAACATCTCTTTTGAGATAGTGGGATCTAGATTGACTTGGGTTTAGTCAATGCTGGAGATGCACATATAACTGAAATATGAACTAGTTCCACAAGCACATGTGGAACAAGAATGTTCCAAAGACACATACTATGTTGGAAGGATAAAACCATACTGATGGTTTTTGTATCCACTGGGGAGGAGCATTTCCAAGTAGCTAACCTAAACATATTTTACCCAAGATAGGTTAATCATTTCCATAAGTAACCTAAATTACTATAAGTCCACCTTAAATTCTTTGATTCTTCAAAATATAAGTCAACCTTACTCCTCAATGAAAATACCGCAGTAATCTATTTACCTTGATCATATAGGGTCCTCAAAATAGTGAACGTCTTCCTAAATAATAATCATCTTTTAATCCCCTAATCATCTCTGTCGTATTAATACGACAATCGTAGCATTTCCTATCACATTGGTTGTTGAGACATGTTCTTCCATTTCCCGCCATTAACTAAGAAAAGAAGCTATAATTAGGGGCTTAAATACTTAGCCAATAATCATGAAAAGAAACTTAAAGAATATAAGGATAACTTGTAGAAGAAAAGTATACCCTAAATTGTGATCCCCTAGGTTCCCATCTATGTTATCCATGATCATATATTCTTATGTGAACCTTTATTTTATTTTATCTTTGTTCCTTTAACAATGGTTCATACTAAGCTTATGAATTTACCAAAGCATATCCCCCGAGAGTGTCGTAACCAAGAGTGCAGCACGACCCGTTGTCGTGTACCGGTTCCCATTCGGGTCTAGCTCAAAGTAGTGTTTTCAGGTTTTACCCCTATGTACATCTGTGCCAGAGCCACCTCTACCTGCTCGTATCCAGATAGGGATGTATTTTCTTGGAAACCCCTTACTCAATACTCACCAAAATACCAGGAAAATTTCTTATATTTAAACTTTTCTATAGGGTTCTTCCTAGAACTTTCATATCCTAATTTCCACAAATAACTAAAACATCCTTTTATAACAACTATAACATCCCGTCTTTTTATAACATAACTTTCATTTCATTACACAGAACTGAGGATCTTTAAGGTTTAGTGTCTTGGAAACAAGGAACATAATACATGAAAAGAACAAAAAACATTCTTCTTAAATACTTGAAAGGATTATCCTTAAGTTCATCCTAGGTTCATTACTGCATCTCATAACCTGGGGACATAAATCAAAAGAAAGGGTGAGCAGAAGGCCCAGTAAGGGAAACAAGAGAAACATTTTACATGTGAACTAGAGATACTTCAATAAGGTCATGAAAAGAACTTTAAGGCATGAAAATGAAACCATGAAGCATATCATAATAAAAATAACATTTTTCATAACTTGATGATGTGGCTACAACATTTAATATTGACAATCGTTTCGTTTCACCAAGGTCCATCCCCAAGGTGTCGTTAAAAATTACCAAGGTTATTCACCAAGGCGTCGTTAAAAATGGTCATCTCTAGAGATTAAGTCTTTACCCAATGCATTGGAGCGCTATCAGGGCGCACCCTTAAATTTGAATTTATTATCATGTGAGCCACATATATCATCATCAAACATTTCATAAATAACCCATATAGCATAAAATAAATGGGTTTCATTTCATAATCACAACGTTTTAAAAACTTCTTTATAGACATGATCTTTACGTCACTTTAAAACCCACAGAAAAGGAAGGTGGGTCTCATGTATGTAAATCCCAGAATTTAAAATAGAACATTTTGGTATATATGTGAATACCCCTTTAGAAGAAAGATCTTTTAGTATTCACTTAATAATATAAAAGAACTTTATAAAAAGAGAGAGACATTTTGAGACGGAAATTCTGCAACATAACGGCTATGTTACGAGGTTTTAGAAGACATTAAAAAGAGAGGGAAAATGGGTCAAACATTCATAAATGACACATAAAATAGTAGATGTACAGAATAAGAAGGATACATGATCATGTTAATGAAATTTCAAGGACATACCATTTGAAATGAAAAACATGGAAGGAAGACAAAAATTAGATTTCTCTTATGAAAGTTCGGCAGCCTAACAGCGTTACTTAAACTTCAACAAAAATGATTTGAAAAGATAAAATAGGGTCTCTCATCATGTGAACATAAGAGTTCAGTATGATAGATATAGAGATAATTCCCCAACATAATTAAAAAGGAACTTGAAAGACTTGACATGAAAGTAGAACTTTGAAAAGAATGAGAAGGGTGAAAGAATCCCCTAAAAATTTTGGCAGCCTAACGGCGCCACTTAAAACTTCAAAATACTGAATTGAAGAGATCAAATGGGGTCTCTCATCATATGATCATAAAATATCAGTATGATAAATATAGAGATCATACCCCAACATAACAAAAAGGAACTTGAAAGAATTGACATGAAAGTAGAACTTTAAAACGAGAAGGGTGAAGAACCACTTAAAAAATTCGACAGCCTAACGGCGCCACTTAAACTTCAGAATACTGAATTGAAGAGATCAAATGTGGTCTCTCATCATATGGTCATAAAAGATCAGTATGATAGATATAGAGATCATACCCCAACATAACAAAAAGTAACTTGAAAGAATTGACATGAAAGTAGAACTTCAAAACGAGAAGGGTGAAGAACCACTTAAAAAATTCGGCAGTCTAATGGCACCACTTAAAACTTTAAAATACTGAATTGAAGAGATCAAATGGGGTATCTCATCATATGATCATAAAATATCAGTATGATAAATTTATAGATCATACCCCAACATAATAAAAAGAGAATTGAAATACTTTACACGGAAAATAGATCTTGAAAAAAATGAGAAGGGAGAAAGAATCCGTTACAAAACTTTCGGCAGCCTAACGACGCCACTTAAAACTTCATAAAATGAAATAATGAGAGTAATAGGGGATCTATCATTATATGAACATGAAAAGGGCAGTAAGAGGAGTATAAAATAACACCCTTTAACATAAGAACATGGAGCATTAAAGAAATTACATAAAAGAGATTTCTTGAAAAGAAAGAGAGAGATCGGATCCCTTACCTTAAAACGTAACTCTTAAAACTCAAAGGTTTGGACCTTGAGGGCTTGAGGGAACCTTGGGAGGACTCCTTGGGAGGTAAGGAGACCAGAACTTTATTGGGGTAGAGTTGGGAGTGAAAAATAAAGGAGGAAAGGGTGGGTATTTATAGGGAAAGTGAGGGGACAAGACATTAATGGCCAAGGGACACCTCACAAGTGCTTTTCTCAAAACCATGTGCTCTCCCTTGGCATTTACCATGGATTTAGGCCACATGGGGCCCCCAAAACAATAATTCATCACCCTTGGCCGGCCAACCCTTAAAATATATCATGACATCATCATGACACAGTTATGATGTCATTAAACATACTGAAACCCTAAAACTGTATTTTTACTATTCACTGAAAATTCAACTTTCTCAGAAAAATCCCAAAATTTGACATTAACCAAATATCAAGGCTCTGATTTAAAAAATGAACTCCATTTTATAAAAATAATTTTCTAAATATTTTTAATTTTATTTTTAAATAAATACACTATTCACCGAAAATTCATTTTTTTCAGAAAAATCCCCAAAAATTACCATAACATAATATCGATGCTTTTAGTTCAAAAATAAAGTCCATTTTATAAAAATAATTTTCTAATTATTTTTAATTAAATTTTTAATTAAAAAACACTATTCACCTGAAAAAACTAATACTTGACTAATAATTTATGAAACCGTTATTTACCCATTTTATTGAATCTCATTACTTAATCAAGGTGTCTAAATTATATTAAAACTTTATTTGAGTTAAATTACTAATCCATTTGGTCACATTACTAATCTTAAGCGTAAAATCACTATTCATAATTTACTATTCATCAAAAATCAAGTTGATCTTATTAGACTCTAAATTTCGTACTGAACATAATTGTAGAAGAACATTTTTTTCAAATCATTACAAATTTTTAATTATTTAAGGTTTACAAAAACATTTTTAAAATATACTTTTTCTAAAATTCATCAAAAATATGCATACTATATTTATCCGGTCATTTGAAAATTCATAAGCTTCATCATAAGAAGAAATCCCAATTTTTATTTAAAACAAAGGATTACACAAGGCAGTTACGGTCTCCTTACATAGCCCCTTATCACACCAGCATAGGACCTAAGTGTAAGATGTGCTAAGGTGAGAGAATCTGAGAGAGGCTCGGCCAACATCGCACGAGTAGTAATTTCTATCAGTTTGAACTTCTTGCGAAGGCGATCCCATTATAGCTTCACACGATGAAGTTCAGCTTGGGTTTGGTCCAGAACAAAGCCCAGTGGTACTACCTCCTTCCCAAGTTCTGTTAGATGGGCTTCGATCGGTCCAAGACTACTGGGTGAGGCCATTGAATCTTCTTTCTATATTAATTAACCAAGATTACTTGTATTTAGAGACAATAATCAAAACGTTTAGTTTCCAGCGGTCATATTGACCAATGATCATATAATAGTCAAAAACCAACGGTTTCATTTTAATTATACTCATGTTATCAAATGAAACATTTTTGTTGAGTATAAAAATAAAATAACACATAAAATTAGGAAACCAAATTTATTCAAAATTTCGGGTTGTTACACTCGAAACTTACTTCTCTCAAGATGATAAAAATTTATTTCCGGAGGTTCACTCATTCACCAACCAAAACTGAAAATCATAGATTTTGAAAGAGATCTCAGATTACATTACCTATCCTAAAGTTCACAATAATCAAGAGGTCTTTTTAAGGGGTTTTTCTGTAGTTATGGGATGGTAGGAATATAATGTCCAGGAGAGAGAAGAAGTAGGGTAAAAGACCAACATGGAAAAAGTAATGCACAATATTTTTGAAATAAAACATAGAAATAAATGGAAACACATATTTATAAGGGAACAATTGTGTGAATAAATACACAAAAGTGAAAGGAAAATTTGAAGGGAATGAGAATACAGAATATTTACAAAACACAAAACTTCTCCCAATGACATAAGTGTTCTTTTTTTGCATTTTTTAAAAGTTGAACTTGAAACAGATCTCACACTCATCTCTCAACCCATGTTTGATCTCCTAAAGACACTAATTTTAATAGTTATAAAAAGATAAAAATTTTAGGAAGAGTTATTTTTGACCTACCCAAGACACAACCCATTATTTTTTTTATTTTTTTATTTTTTTCTTTTTTTTCTTTTTTTTTTATTTTTTTTTTGATTTTTTTGAACACTTGCCAATAAAATTTACAAAATTACATAAATTAAAGTACATTCCGCAAAACTCACTAAATTACAACCTCTCCCCCACACTAAAATGGATGATTCCCCTCAAGCATATGATAACACATTGGAAATCAATAAAAGGGAACCCAAAAATGAAATCCATTCCACCTACACTTAAATTTCAATAAATAATGCAATGTAAATCCATGTAGATGTTGGGTGGGATAAGTTATTGGGCTTGTAATGTGGCTATCAAAGAAAAGGTTTTTATAGGATTGAAGGGGCTTTCAAAAGAAGGATTAATATAATTGAAATGGGAGGCTATTTGGCTATTGTGATTCTCACGTGCTTCAAAAAATGCCTCTATCATATTAATGCACACCAAAGTAAAAAATTAATCTCAAATGTCCACAAACTCAAGACTCACAATCAGGGGTAAAAAACATAAATTTTGAAAATATGGCCATAGGTGACCTTGGCATGAAATCTAATGTTGTTTCTCACGGTTGGGGAAATTCATTTTCCAAATAAAAAATTGAGCATTCAAAATTTGTTGGTTTTGAAACAATATTCTTTATCCAAATATATGATGAAAACACAAAATTTTTCAGATGAAACCATGTCTTTTGACTCCCCAAAATAGTTATACAAAATTTCAAAAGTTGAAGGTGAGTAATTTTGACTCTGGATTTTCCATATTTTTTAAGGGATTATTATTATTATTTTTCTATTTTTTTAGGTTTTTTATAATTTTTTTATAAAGACACAAACACAAAAAAGAGAAAGAGTAAATAAAAAGTGTTATGAGGAAATTGGTAAAAAAATGAAAAAGAGAGGAAGAAGAAGAAAAAGGGAGAGAGAGAAGGAGGAGGAAGAGAGAAAGAGGGAGTTGAAGGAAAATAGGTGCCCCTTGGTTTGGATTTGGTGGGTTTCCAGCTCCATCTAGTGGTGGGTCGGTGGAAGTTGTGGATCTGATGGAAGTTGAGGTGATTTTTGGGATGTGTGTCCTCTCATGGTGATGCTTTAACAGATTTTCATTAACTGTGAATGTCCTTTTGGAAGAGGGGTTTTAAAATTACACTACACCAAATGAGAAAACATGAGAAATAATAAAAGGACCTTACCAACAAGAATTAAGATTACTTGGGTGAATTCAAAATCAATAATTTAAGAGAATTACCTTTTCAACTTTATGAAATACCTTTCACAGGATGTGTTTTTCATGGAGTGCCTTAGATTTCTCTTTGTAGATATTATAATTCTCATAAGAATCAAGTCGAAGCTCCTCTAGTTCAGCCAATTGCAATAATATTTCTTCACCAGATTTTTCAAAATCAAAATTACATGTTTTCACAGCCCAAAATGACTTATGTTGGATTTAAAATGGAAAATGACATGATTTACCAAAAACTATCCTAAAATGAGACATCCCAATGGGTGTTTTATAGGCAGTTCAATAAGCCCAAAGTGATTCACCAAGTCTTTTATGCCAGTCTTTTCTAGTGGGTTTTACAATTCTCTCAAGCACTCTTTTCACTTATCTATTAGAAAGTTCATCCATGCCATTTTTTGGGGGTGATATGCAGTTGAAGTTTTATGTACAACCCCATTCCTTTTCAAAAGATATTCCATGGTTATATTACAAAAATGGGTTCTTAAGTCACTTATCAAGGCACGTGGTGTGCCAAATCTGTGGAAGATGTGTGTCTTTAGGAACTCACTAAATGAATGTGAATCATCCTTTCTAGTGGGTTTGGCCTCGACCCACCTAGAAACATAATCAACTGCAAGAAGAATATATGAGAATCCATTAGAAGGGGGGAATGGTCCCATGAAATCAATGCCCCAAACATCGAATATCTCACATAAAATTAAAGGCTTTTGGGGAATTTCATTTCTCATTGAAATTATCCCAAACTTTTGGAAAGTGGGACATGATTGAAAGAACTCATGTGAGTCCTTGAAGAGTGAAGTCCATAAGAATCTAGATTCTAAGACCTTTCGAGCGGTCCTTTGTGGTCCAAAGCGACCACCTCTGGGAAGTGAGTGACAAAATTCTAAGATGGAAGAATGTTCATTTTCATCAACACATATGCTAATTACCATGTCTAACCTAGTTTTACAAAGTTTATTTTATTCCCAAAAATAGTATTTTGAATCACTTTTCAACTTCACTTTTTATTATTTTGAAAACAAATTAGGAAAAACACCAGAAACCAAGTAATTTACAATTGGGGCATACCATGGTATTTTTGGAGTGAGAGATGAAAGGTGATCAGTTGGAAATTCTGGATCAATTATTTCAAAATGATAAGAATTATAAATTCTACTCAAGTGATCAGCCATAGGGATTTATTTTCTAGTTCTATCTTTGATTTCAATGTCAAAATATTGGAGCATTATAATCCATATTATTAGCCTCGGTTTGGAATCACTTTTCTTGAGTAAGAACTTTATAGTAGAATGGTCTATGAAGATGATGATTTTGGCACCTAAGAGATAGGGACAAAATTTATCTAAGGTAAAAACCACTGCTAAAAGTTTCTTTTCAGTCACAGTGTAGTGATATTGAGTTTCGTCCAATGTTTTTGAGGTATAATAGATGACATGAGGAATTTTTTCTCTTCTCTGACCTAGAATATCCCCAATGGCTCTATCAGAAGCATCACACATCAACTCAAAGGGTAAGAACCAATCTGGGGGTTGGATTATTGAGGTAGATGTAAGAGCAATTTTGAGTTCAATGAAGGATATCTTGCAAACCTCATCAAAATGGAAAGTGAAATCATTTTGGAGAAACCGAGTGAGTGGGAGGAAAATCATACTGAAGTTATGGATGAATCGCCCTATAGAAACCATCATGACTGAGGAATGAATGGATTTCTCGAATAGAGGTGGGTTTAGGAAGTGATTGGATCACTTCAATTTTGGAAGGATCAACTTCAATACCCTATTTTGAAACTATGTGCCCCAGAACAATCCCATTTGCTACCATGAAGTGACATTTTTCAAAATTTAACACAAGGTTACACTTGACACACTTTTAAAGGACTAGAGAGAGTGAATTCAAGCAAGATTTAAATGAATCACCATAAATGGTAAAGTAATCCATGAAGACTTCCATACGGTGTTCAATGAATTCAGAAAAGATACTCATCATACACCTTTGGAATGTTGTAGGAGCATTGAAAAAGCCAAAAGGAATTGTCTTATACGCATGTGTTCCAAAAGGGCAAGTTAAAGTAGTCTTTTCTTGGTCTTGAGGTTTGATTGGGATTTGGAAGTAGCTGGTGTATCCATCAAGAAAGCAATAGTGTGTCTTTCTGGCCAATCGTTCTAGAATTTGATCAAGGAATGGAAGAGGGTAGTGATCTTTTCTTGTTTCAACATTCAATTTCCTATAGTCGATGCACACATGCCATTTGTTCTTCACTCGAGTTGTGACTATCTCCCCATGTTCATTTATGACAACAGTTATCCCACCCGTTTTAGGTACAACTTGAATTAGAATAACCCATTCACTATTAGAAATTGGGTAGATAATACAAGATTGAAGAACCTTGGTGATCTCTTCCCTGACTACCTCAAGTATGAGTGGATTGAGTCTTCTTTGTGGTTGTCTAATTGGTTTGGATGATTCCTCAAGATGGATGTGATGCATGAAGAGAGAAGGGTTGATTCTTGGTATGTCATCTAGGGTCTAACCTAAGGTCTTTTTGTTTTCCTCTAACACCTAAACAAGTTTGGACTCCTCAGTTTTGGTAAGTGAAGAGGAGATAATGATAGGATAAGAGTGATCATGTAAAAGGAATGCATATTTCAGGTGTTCAGAAAGAGGTTTCATATTAGTATCATATTTCATTTGTGGGTTAGACAACTCAGGAATAGAGGAAGGGACTTCAGTTGCTTTAGATTCATTTTCCTTAATATTTTCCAAGGTGGAGCAGTAGAGATCATAGTTGATGTGGGATTCAAGAGAGTTTTCAAGTTCCTCTAGATTGATGGAGTCTATGAATGAAAGGTCCACATCAACTTCACCATTTAGGACTTGGTTAATCATGGTGAAGATTTAAAAAGGATCCTCTCTCATTAGAACATGATGAACATGATAGAACGGGGTTCAATTGACTCTCAGAAGTGTCCTCATAAGCATGGATTGAGAATGCAAAGTGATCCTCAGATGGGTATCGCATGGATTGTAAAATGTTGAACTTGACCAGTTGGTCACCAAATTCCATAGACAAGATGTCGGAATGGACATCAATCTTGGTTATCACTGTCATTAGGAATGATCTTCCTAGAATTATGGGAGATCGAGAAGAGATTGTCTCACCTTCCATGTAAAGGACATAGAAATCATTAGGGAAGATACGATCATTCACACGAACAAGGACATCCTCGATTATACCCTCAGGACTAGTAGTGATTAGATTGGCCAATTGAATTAAAACACCCATTGGATGTAAGGGACCTAGACCAAAGTTAGAGAAGATGGATTTGGGTATGACATTAATTGAGTCTCCTAGGTCTATGAGTGCATCATTGAAGTTGGAACTTCCAATTTGGTATGGAACCGTAAATGTCCCTGGATCTTTGCACTTTATGGGAATAGACTGCTGGGTGGAAACATTTTTAAAGGTCCTAAGTTGCATCTTATGGGTGAAAAATTCCTTAAGAATCTTGGTGTACTTAGGGATTTGTTTTATGGAATCTAAGAGGGTAATGTTGACTTCAACATGTATAAACATGTCGAGCATTTCAGGATCATGTTTAAAGGAATTCTTTGGCTTATAAATGTCTTGAGGAAAAAGAATTAGGTTCCTAGGTGGAATATAAGGAGGTGAGGGAATGGATTCATATTCCCTTTCAAGTTTCTTTTTATTTTCATTTTCAAGGCCAACATTTAAAGGGGAGTTGTAGGACTCATCATGAGGCATAGCAATTTGATTTCTTGATCTAAGTGAAATTGTACTTACATTAACCTTGGGGTTGGGTAATGGTTGAGCTTTGATTTGGGAAGAATTTGATTGTTGTTGATGGCTCAGGTAGGATGAAAGTTGACCAATTTGGGTTTCAATGTTTTTGAGGCTAGAATGAGTGAAGGAGGAAAGATCTTCCACCGGACTTTCCCATGGTTGCTTGGAAGAAGAGGCTTGTACCAGATTGGGATTTCCTTGATTTTGGTTCTTGGGAAAGTGATTGTATTGGTTTGAGAATTGAGAAGGCTCACTAGGATAGTGGAATCCAGGAGGAGGAAGAGGAGGATTGATCCTTTGAGGTTGAGGAACAAAAGGGTAAGAGTTTTTTGGAAGTAACCAACACTTTGACCATATTGGAGTTGGTTTGGGTTTTGAGGAGGGAATTGAGGGGGATGATAAATGGGATTAAAATACCTCAAGCCCTGGTTGAAGGTAGAAGAGAAGGGCCCAGAGTGGGGTTGGTTGAAGTTTCTAATGAACTGACCTGATTATTGAGGGTTAGTGTTCTTCTGAGCATATGTTGCATTGAAATCCATTGGTCTAGATGAATCAGATGGATCCTCATGAAGTTGTGGACACATGTTAGTTGGATGATATGGGGAGATACAGATTTCACAGTTCTTGATAGGTCCAGGGAATAGAGATTTTGGAGAAGATGAGGTTGGGGATTTGGCATCCACAACTAGTTGTCGCACAAGACCTGTAAGTTCGCTAATCCACTCAGTCATCTTATTCGGCTCTATCAATTGGCTATCTTGGTCTTGTTTGACTTGAGCATGTGCTCGAGTATGGAATTATTGTGTGTTTGCATCCATGTTTCTTATGATATCTCTTGCAGCTGCAGGAGTTTTATCAACAAGAGCACTGCCACTTCCGGCATCAATGAGAGTTCTCTCCATAGCCAATAACCCCTCATATAAGTATTGGATAAAGAGTTGGTTAGGTATTTGGTGGTGTGGGAAGGTTTCCACAAGATTTTTTAACCTCTCCCAATACTCATGGAGTGTTTCATTAGGGAATTTATGGACACCACTAATTTCCTTTCAGATGGAAGTAGTATGAGAAGCAGGAAAGAATTTCTCTAAGAAAAGTTGCTTCATGTTAATCCATGAGTTTATGGAACCAGGAGGGAGGTAGTAGAGAAATGACTTGGTAGTGTCATCTAGGGAGAAAGTGAATGCTTAAAGTTTGATTTTTTTTTTCTCAGAAACGCCTTGAGGATTCATGGTAGAGCACAACACTTGGAACTCTTTAAGGTGGAGATGTGGATCCTCATCGGCTAGCCCATGGAGATGAGGGAGAAGATGAATCAAACCCGATTTGAGTTCAAATTCAGCCTCTATGTTTGGATATTTAATACCAAGATGTTGGTAATTCATATTAGGGGCAGTAAGTTCTTTAAGTGTTTCTTCCCTAGGATTGACCATATCTAATTCAATTGGTTGGACAAGGATTGGTTCTTGAATTATTTGATTATCCCTAATGTTCCTCCTAAGTTGGTGAAGTGTTCTCTCAATTTGAAGGTCAAACAAATCCAAGAAATTGTTTGGGAGGCTATGGGGAATTCATAGAGATTTTTTAAGAAAGAGGAAGACATGTTTTTCTTTGTGTTTTTTTCCGTTATATGATTTTTATGAGAAGATGGGTTTTTCTTTGTGTTTTTTTAATTTTGTTTTTTTTATAATAACCAGAAACTAATGACTACTTAATTGCACCATCCCCATCAATAACACCATTTTAAATCACAACTGATTTTCCCCTATCAACCGTTCAAGGTTTTGGTGCTCTACTAATGTGTATAACAACACTCGAGTAGAATCCTCGGTGATGATACTTTTTAATAGTCGGTTGTTTTTAGTTGATTGTATTTTGATTGGGGGATTTGTTTGCAGAGATTAATTGAAATTATTGATTGATTAATATTGATTTGACAATTTGATGAATATTGGGGTGAGTTCATCATTAGATAGTTAAGCTTGTGATATCCTTGAGCCTTGCTTTATATTGCATTAAATTAACACCCATATCACAAGTTAACGTTGATTGGAATTACTAAGTGTTAAGTCTTTAATCCAAACCTTAACTTAACTTAGGGTTCTAATCTCAATCTGTACATGTTAATGGTAGTGTATTTATGGTTCAAATAATCCCTGTAAACCACTCGTTAGACAAAAAAAGTCATTAATCCATGACATGTTAAGTCCAACATACACAATGTTAATTCAAAGAATATTCATCAAGAAAAAGATCTCAATCACTTAACAAACCTAAATTATAACTCACCCCAATGAGAGATTTACTCATCCATTGAAATGATTAGTAATCTGTTTTATTGTGTTTATGATGATGAATTAAGAAGAGAATAAAAAGAAATGGATAAGAAAAGAGTAGTCTGTCAAACACACACATGAGTGATGAAGAGAAATAAACACGAACTTTCGATTGAATGAGAAAGAAAAATAGAAAATGGATTTTTAATGGATTTAAACTATTTTAAGACCATTAATATTTAATAACAGAGGTTGGATGATTAAAATAGAATATGAAGAAGAAGCTTACATTAAAATAGAATTACAAAAACAAACACTTAAATGATTATAAATGAAGAACAATACAAAAGGAAATGAAAGAAAGCAAGGAAGAATGGTTTCTCAAATTAAAACTTGAGTATGGAAGATCCTCTCAATCCTTTGGAAGAGCCTTGGTCATGCCAACCTATCCTCCTTTTCTCGGAAATTCCAACCACATTCAAGGAGAAGAGGGGGTTGTATTTATAGCCCAAGGAGGTGGATTGTTTGCATTCCAAATCTACCCCTCCACTTTCATCTCCAATTTGGACATCCAGAAAGATGAATATCAAGATATTCTCTTATTACAAGTTGTAGATATTGAATTTTACTATCATCCCCCAATATTTTTCTACCATTGGACTTTTGGAGCCAAAGATATGACTATTTTACTAAACAGTTTGCACATGTCCATTTTTATCAACACTTTTTCGAAGGCTGAAATGTGAATGAGTTTTTGAACAGAAAGATTCCCTAAAATAAAAATAATTTCTTATAACAAGTTGGCCACATATATATTAAATTTCACACTGAAAAATCCTAGCTTTATTTTATGAGAAGATCAGGAGAAAATCAGGAACAATGTCTTGATTTTAATTCTCATCCAGAATGGTGGGATGGACTTGAAAGCATCATTTAGGCCCATTTTTCTTGTAGTTGGACCTTAAAATTTTCATCCATGATTCTTTTGGATAATAAAGAACATGTGGAGGAGTTTCATAAAATTTGGGTTTTAGGATTTAGACCAGCAACTCAATCATCATGGCTGGTCCAGTTTTTTCACAGATTCTTTGGGACTTCTTGTGTGGACCATATGACCCTCCAAATGGATGATTTGGCCAAAGATATCTTCTAACGAAATGTTGTAATTTTAGTAAGGAACCATAAAACGGAATAATCATGCAATTTGGATAAGTAGGGTGAGAGTTATAATTAAAATATCAAACTGACTCGATTTGATTAATTCAAATAATGCTCAAAAATTACATTTAATATTAAAACATGAGTATTTCACACCAATTATGCACTTTTCATTGAAAATAAGTAAAGAGAGTAAATAAAAAGTTATGACTAAATGAATAACATCACACGTCTTTGGATCTAAACTAGGTATTTTATAGTTTTAATTTTGTGCTTAAAACTCTTTATGTGAGATCCTCAGGTTAAACTGGGCAACGATTCACCGACGTTGATGAGTTCATATCGACCGTTAGTGAAAAATTTTAAAATCCCTTTTTTTGGGGTTTTCGCTCCACGCTCAATACCTTCAATTGCTACCATAGGGAGATTTGAAAGTTTTAACCCAAATAAAAATTAAATTTTCATTAAATTTAATAAAAGGCGTCACCAATTTAATTAAAAAAGAGACTTTGAAGGGGCTGAATTTCTTTGGGTTCCCCCCTCTCGTCGCCTAGATGACCGGGCAGTGATCCATGGGGATCCTCCCTCATGGAGAACAACACCCTAAACCATTGTGAAAACCCCTCCGAGGCCGGAGACCGCTTGGCCGCTCCTCTCCGGTGGAACCTACACAGGCACCGCCCCTTCTCCCCTGCTCAGGCCACTCGCCCCTCCCCTTGTCGATGCTACCTACTAGTTCACCTCTGGCACGCCTCACACCGCCTCCATCACGAGTCACCAAGAACCTCAGCCTCACCGTATAGTCCCACGGTCCGACCCCCTTTATTGGTATCCCTACGCCTCCTACAGATGTCCGTCGCCTCAGATCTGGCGAGCTCGAGCAGGAGCTGCGCCGCCCTCTGGGATTTCGGCCATCCCTCACCCGCGGGCTTCCCCTCTACCAGAACGCCAACACCCTGCTCCTCCGTCCCATGCCACCATAGCTGGACAACCGCCCTTCTCCACCGCTGTAGTTGGTGTTCCCCTCTCCACCGCGCCAGGGCACAACACAATAGCGGTCGCCAGATCCCATCTCCCTTCTCCGTCGGTGGAGCTCCCTCCAACTACTGTGAAGTCAAATCGCCTAGATCTGGCGATTTTGAGCTGGTCCCTCCAACTAAGATCCATTTTTTTCAGCTATGTTCTATGCCGGGGTTGTGTCTCACCAGACTCGACTAAACTAAGCCCAGAATAGGTGTGGGTGGCCTAGATTTCACAACCCTAAAAGAGCCTGCACAGGTTCACCCCGACCTGCAAAGATCCTAGCCTGGGTCTTTGAGACCCGATTAATTTTAATATAATCAAAAATTTATTAAACTAATTAATTTAATTTTGATTGCAGATTGAATTAATTAAATATCATTTTTTGGTTTAAATATTAATTTTATTAATTGAAACTTAAATTAATTTAATTTTGGTTCTAAAATTAAATTAATTAATTAATTTATTTTTTTTGTTTTAAAATTAAATTAATTATTGGGACTAAACAACAAAAAATATTGAATTAAAATATGAGTGAAATTTTAATTCAATTATAATACCCTCACAAATAATTGTTAATATACGTTTAATTTTTAATTTCTGCATTTATTTTAAATAAACAGGTTTAAAGCATATTGGACTGATCATGAGCCTTTGGACCGACGAATGCATGTTTGGTGTGTATATTATTTTATTATTTAATTATTTCATGGTTTGTAATAAGTGGTTTAAATAAATGGAAATCTGTGAATCGTCTACGTCATTAAATATATAAGGCCATGTGTGTCCATTTCCCAGATGTATTTTATACTCCCAAGAACCCCTCGTCTGTGAGTGAGTACTATTGTATAATGACGAAACGAGTAGAGACGCACTTCACACCAAGCTATGGAAATGCACCAGACATGAGTTTGATGCATTAGAGGGGCAGATGTTGTAACTCGAGATGAAAGTGATGAAACTCAAGGTATTACCCCTAGGGTCTAGGTTGATCCATTATTCACCCAATAGATCAACAATTAGTATAATCTCATGATCACATTATCATTTTATTTTTCATGGTTTATTATTTTTGTGTATGTGTAGTTAATGTGCGAACATATAAAATAATAAACAAGCATGCATAGATAAAATAAACATGTGACGTGATAAATTTTTATATTTATTTCATATCCAGTTGTGAGTGCGATCACATAGAACATGCTTAGAAAATAGAAAATGATTTCTTTCTTCATATTAAAATAAAAAAAAATCCCCAAAGAAATATTAAGTCATTTGAGCCTTCCATTATTCAAATTTGAACAAAATCGGGTGTTTGGGGTGCTCGTCATGCCATAGCTGAGGGTGACTCTTACTACCAGAGATTTCTTATGAGAGTGGTGGGTAGAATTAACTAAAGTGGTAGTGAGGATTAGCTATGACTAACCTGCTATCATTTTATAGGCAAGCATTGAGTAAATCAAATTAATATTTTAGATGATGAGACTTCACTCAACAGATCAAAGAACCATGAGTTAATCCGATGAGCCATCCAAAAGCCTACCTCGAACCCTCTGAGTAGTGGCATAGCCATAGATTGTAGACTATGAGGGGAGGTTCAAGGATCCTTTCCACTAAAATACTCAAGTGACAGAGTATTATGATTCTAGAATAGATGGTTCCTAAAATTCGATAAAAATAGTGGGAGACATTTAATGTTTTAATTAATTAATCAAAATGTCTAAACCGTTAATCAAGATAATAGTACAGATCTACTCTAATTCATTTTTTTTATAAAATGGAAAGTAATACCACAATAAATACTACGATAAATAATGGAAAAAGTAAATGTCCTCACTGGCATGAGTTTCCAAGTGCAATACAATTGCTTTCACACAATACTATGGTACAAGAAATTCAATGTGCTCATATCCCTATACCTATTAAGTCACCTCAGAAAGAGCGGGTGTAAAAATTGTTTACAAGAGACTAATATACAGTGTATATGATGGTTATTTCATTATGCAATCGTCAATGTTTGATGCTAGTTGCAGTCACTACATTAGACATCGATGATACAACATTTAGTCTCATCTCCGAGTAGTTTTTAAGGAGAAGGTAAAGCAAGATATGAATGAGATGATTACACTGGCTATGTGTAAATTGGAAGACAGATCATGATATTTCATGTCATCCCATTCCTACACCCATTTACTCTAGTCACATTTTTTAGTTATAAAATAGACAGTATTGAGTAAATACTTCATAAAATTTTGGGTAAAGTTCACCAAGTAATAATAATATAAAAGTTATATTAATATTAATTCTTATAGCAAATGAATTTAAAGGAAAGGCGAAAAGTTCAATGTCAATTAATTCCAAAATCACATTCGCAACGTCCTTCAATGAGGTTGGATATTAACAGGAGGTTATTTTCATCACACATCATGAAATAAAACAATGAAAGTTTAAATGTAATAAACTGAATTAATGAATAAAGTTACCACTTTTCTTCAGGAATATTCATCAACATAAAAGTAATGTTTCAATCTTACTACTTGGGTATTAAATAAAATATTCCTATCACATATATGTATTTAAATATGACAACCAATTAAGTATATAAATATCACTATAAGTAAGGTGTATTCTCCAAGTGGTCGTGAAAGGGTGATTCCTAAGTCAGTGGTGAGAAACATATAACTTCTAATTTCCAAGTGAATGATTCTTGAAAAACTATTATTTTGTATAACCAAAACATTTATTTCACGTGTCCATTGACACATGAGACATTATTCCAGGTTGAGGAATAGATGTTGTTTATGGTGTTTAATACTGAACCAATAGTTTGGTGATACATGAATCATATACAATACCTAATAAATATAAATTTAAGATTTTTATACCTAGTTGTGGAAAGATAATTATTTTTCAAGTATGAATAAACATCGACTTCAAGTATATACCCATTTGGGTTTTTAGGCTCGATAAAGCTAAAAACCTTTGGTATTATCGACGTCTTTAGTTTGGACAAATAAAAATTTATAAATAAAGGTATTCACAAATCATTCAAAATTAGTTCATCTTGAGAGCTAAAACTATTCTAAGGGTAAGATAGAGGTATATATACTTCATAAGATTCCTTTAAGTAATTATGGAATGCTAAAGTGAAGTATATGTATGGTCAGAAGATATGAGCTTCTTTAGGTCAGCATGCTGAAGAATATCTTGACAAAGCATTCATCGATTAATATAATGTAACATGGAGTAATTCCTAAATACACGTTACCTTATCTACATCACATCATTGATGTTAATGTGTAGGATCGATGATTAAGTCTTACATGTTAACATTGATCAACAAAATGTAGCGTGGAGCAATTCCTAAACACACATTTTAAACATCAAAGTTATGATGTAAGAAGTATCAATGTTGCAACTTGCAGAAACTTACATTATATTTCATGATATTCTTTTCAAATAATGGAAATATCCCATAACCATATGCCAACTATCTTGACTAATGAATATCATATCAATATTATTATGATGGAAATCCATTATGTCATAAGGACATATTTCTGGATGCAAAGAGTTTGTTAGAATATAAACAAACATGCATCAAGAAAAACACAATGTGAATCTAAAGTAATTATCCTAATGGTTTCTTAGGATATTACATAAATCCATAAGATAGAAAAAGTGGTATTCAAGTGATATAATACATTTATATATAAGGGTGAACATCTCTTTTGAGATAGTGGGATCTAGATTGACTTGGGTTTAGTCAATGCTGGAGATGCACATATAATTGAAATAGGAACTAGTTCCACAAGCACATGTGGAACAAGAATGTTCCAAAGACACATACTATGTTGGAAGGATAAAACCATAGTGATGGTTTTTGTATCCACTGGGGAGGAGCATTTACAAGTAGTTAGTCTAGTTTGTATGTAATGTTTGAAGCCTACGTGCAATGAATTCCTCTAAGGCCTACGGGCCATGTAATACTTACGCCTAAGGGACTTGTAAGGGTTCCACATCACCCCTTGAAAGGTGGATTATCAAAATCAATAAAATAATGAAGGCCTTAGGGCCATTGGAGGTATCCACCGTGGATGGTGATAAATTATTCATCATGAAAAATGATTCCTACAAGGAAGTAGTATATGGAAATTAGCAAAGATTGACAAGATAAATTAAAATTCAATAATGGATTCCATGTATCAAAATGAAAAGGGGATTATTATTTTGAATACTATGGTGGGTATTCAAATGAGATTGTACATGGATGGTACAAGTGTAGTACCAATAAGGATCGATTGGTTATACCAAGTTGGCATGCCTAAATCCATTATAATTTTACTTGTCATAGCTAAGATCTAAGATCATTTTATTGTGCATTAGATGTCAAGACCACCTTTTGTGGAAGGTGTCTAATTGATGCAACTGAAAAGGGATGGTGACGTCATAGAATTCCAATAGGGTTATAAGTTTTTGAAATCCTGTTTTGGATTAACGTAAGCAACAATATCTTAGAGTATTCATTTGGAATGAATTTTTTCCATGTGTTTAATAAAGGTTAGTGGGAGTGCCAATGTTTTCCAAGAAAATATGTTCGGTAACATATGGAAAAAAACTATTGGTCTTCAAAATAGTTAAGACTAAAATGAAAGAATTTATTCTCTAGTGATTGACTTAAAGTATCAACCTAAGTTCTAGGGAACATGATCTAATGAGGTATATCTAACAGTTTCTTGGACCTAGTCAATCGGACATATATTGACATGGTATTGAAAAATACAATATGGAACAATTCAAGAGAGAATTGTTACCAATGTCATATGTCATGTATCTCTCCAGGTTGACATGTTTGGGACATGGGAGGAGATAAACATGGTGAGTTGAAATCCATACGTTTAAGTGATAGATAAATCATGTATTTCATGATATGTACAAGAATTGATATTTCCAAGATATACTTTATAGTATGAAAATATCAATTGTATCCAGGAGCCGTGCAAGGGAATCAATCAGAAATATCCATTTTTACTTCAGAAAGTACAAATGATATGTACCTGGTATGTAGAGAAGAAAGGATACTGGTTTTTAGGGGACATAAACAAGTCTTCCTTAGATCCATGTGATCTAGTATTATAGTTAGTATAAGGTGATAGGCGAGACAAGCTCATATGAGCCAGTGGTGGCCATACCTACAAATAGTGAGTACGTTGAAGATTTTGAGGCAGTTAATAAGTAGTTAAATGCAATGATTTGCTCCAGTTCTTGGAATCAAACCTAGTAAGTAAAGTATAATAATAATGTAAATTGTGATATTCTTACTAGTCAAGATGTCAAGTTATGAAAGTGGACAAAAGATATTTACTTAGGGATACCATCTCTTGAGTAGTTTTACTCAAGGAGATGAGGTTTCAAATAGCGGAATAGCCACACAGTGGAACCATGGAGGACCCAACAACTAAAGTTGTGACTCAGTAGAAACATGATCTTAATCACATGAGTGCTAAAAAGTATCGTTATCTAGTTGGCTGCAGTGAAAAAGGGAGTGTTGAAATAGTGTGTTCCCTAAACCCAACTATATAGTGTTTTTTGATTTCCATAGCATGTGTACAGTTAGATATACATGATGATAACTTACCATTATAGTGTATAATTTTCTGCATCCACTATTAAAATGGTAATGTACATAGATTAGTTATCATATCAAAAGGTTATAGAAGATCCCATGCTATAATGAAAACCTCGAGATACTATGAAATTAATCTTAAACAAAGGTTATATGGTCTAGGTACATCATTCTGACTGGACACAGATGACGTCTGGATATTAGGTTCTAGGGGATCATAATCATTAAGGTTTTTTCTCATGAAGTTCACACTTGGTGATCTTTACTAGTGAGATCATGAGGACAGACCCGCCAATAGGAACACCACATGTTTTAGGTGTCATTGGATGTTTCTATCTACGAACATGTGTAATGATATCATGACATGATATCATTGCCAATGTATTCCATTTGATCACATACTTTGATGTAAGGAAAAAACCATGATAATGAAATCGTAGAGAGGTAGCTTGTGTTGGGTACGTCATTGGTGTTATTGCATTGGATGAATGGTCAAGAAAGGACTTGTCGCTTCTAGGTTAAGGAAGTAATATATCTCGAGCCACATTGATCAGGATGGTAGTACCTTCATAAATCTATATCCATGGAAGTTGAGGGTAAATCCATACAGTTAGATCAATAAATAATAAGGAAAAGGATGATGACATGGGTGTGCATCCTGCTTTATGAGATATTAAATAAAAAGATATTATATTACACAATATGTATTTGTAGGTTGATTTTCACTACTATGACTATCCTTATCTCTTTAGGGTCCATGATGGGTTGCTAGATCCCTCACTTGGTTTGTGAATTGTATTCATTTCTATCGAGATAAGGGAATAGAGGGTCACACACAATAGTATTCAAGAATCTGCCTTATTCAGTTGAATAGAAGTTTTGAACATGGTGGGCCCCACCACTGGGGTCCAAGATTTTTTCAAGGATAAATGATCACCATTGAATAAACAATTTAATATTATTCAAGTTAAGAATAATTGGTATTGAATTTATTATTAAATGTATTTACAAGTTTTAAAGTAAATACATGAAAAATATTAATTGAAGGAATATTAGTTTTAAATATTCAAGGTTCATTTAATATTTGCGGGAATGATGAGTCGAGTTAATGACTCAGTTACTATCATGTAATATATTTATTATATTAAAAGGATGTGATAATAATATAAATGGCTCAGTAGATTAGTCATTTTAGTGAGAAATAAATATTCAGGTTTTGAGATTTTATTCTGGATATTTTTGTTTCACTATAAATAGAAGAGGAGAGCCTCCCACCAGGAATTATTCACTAAATATCTCTATTATATTCTCTATTATACATTCTAGAGAGAGAGGATATAGATCCAAGATCTCAAATAGATATCTCCCTCTAGAATCACAAGCATGTCGATATGGTGATCATCGGAGTGTCGAAGGCATCATCAGATCTCTACACCAGCACCTGGAATTCGATGATCGATGATCCCATAGTTTCTTGAAGTGATTGTGGACAATATAGAGGAATTCATCTTTGGATTCTTCGAGCATAGACCAATGATGATGAGAAGTCATCATGCATGACTTCAGATCTAAACCAGGTATTTTATGGTTTTAATTTTGTGCTTAAAACTCTTCACATGAGATCCTCAAGTTAAACCGGGCAGCAATTTGTCGACGTCGATGAGTTCATGTTGAGCATCAGTGGGAAATTTTAAAATCATGTTTTTAAGGGCTTACGATGTGCTCTCAGTACCTTCAGTGTACTCACGCAAGATGAAAAGTTGATAACTCATTCCTCCCACCATTTAAAGATCCATGAGTAGAGCTATTTAACCCATGATCTAGAATTGTCTACAATGATCTTCGCAATGAAGATTTGGATACACTATCTCTATGGGGAGAAGTGTGAAATATATATAGATCATAAAATCCTCAAGAATATATTCACACAAAAGGGGCTCAATATGTACCAATGAATGTAGTTAGAGATAATCAAATATTATGACTATTCAATCCATTACCATCCTAGGAAGGCAAATAAAGTGGTAGATGCTTTGATTAGAAAGAATCCTGCAACCCTATCCATGATGAGAAATAAAAGAGATCCCATATTCTCAAACATGTAAAAGATGGACATGAGAATCATAAAAGGAATGTTATACTACCTTTATAAAAACAACTTCTCAACCATGCATTCTGGAGAGGATTAAGGAGGCCCAAAAAATGATAAGGAACTATAGAGGAAGGTAGCGAATATTCCAGAGTTCAACTTTGCTAAAAATGAAATTATAAGGTTTGGAACCCAGATATGTGTCCTATCAAAACCAAAATTGAAGTGGAAACTTCTAGACAATCCCATAGCTCATCTTTCTCTATTCATCTAGTAAGTTCTAAAATGTATAGAGATATTAACCAAATTTCTTATGGGATAACATGAAGAGGGAGATTGAAAAATTTGTATCTTGTTGCTTGGTATGACAACACGTAAAGGTTGAGAGATATAAGTATAAGGATATGATGTAACCATTTCCCATACCAGTATGGAAATGGGAAAACATAACTGTGGATTGTTTTCATAGGAATCTCCATGAGATCTAAAGGAAATAATACCATTTTGGTAGTAGTCGATCACCTTACAAAGTCAGTACACTTTATTTATATCAAGGAAAATTTCTCTCTTGACCAAATCACCAAGATATATATAAGAGAAGTGGTAAGACTACATAGAGTACAAATATTCATTGTATCTAATCAAGATCCAAGGTTTACCTTAAGGTTTTGGAGAAGCCTTTAGAAAATGTTGGATACATAGTTGAATTTCAGTACTGCTTATCACCCTTAGGTGGATGGTTAATCTTAGAGAAACATGAAGACTCTAGAGGATATGGAAAGATCTTGTTCAATAGATTTCCAAGGATGTTTAGATCAACACCTTCCCCTAGTGGTGATCTCATATAACAATAGTTTTCATTATAACATTCAAATATAACATTATGAGGATCTATATGGAAAGTGGTTCCAAACTTCACTATGTTAGGATGAATTTGGAGAGAAGAAGCTGATAGTACTTGATCTTATCCAAGATATAACATAGAAGGTTCAAACCATTCAAATTCATAATAAATGCATGCAAATTCAACAAAAAATATACACAGATAATCGTCAATGTGACGTAGAGTTTGAGGTCATAGATAAGGTGTTCCTTCATATTGCACCATGGAATAAATTCATGAGGTTTGAGAAGAAGGGAAATCTTACTTCTAGATACATATTCTTCTTTGAGATCCTTGATCTCATCAAAGTTGTGACCTATCTACTAGCACTCCCACTTAACCTATCTCAATTACATAATGTGTTCCATGTATCTCTCATAAGGAAGTGCATACCAGACCCCTCACATGTACTGAGTCTAGATTTGGTTCCCTTGGAGAATTATCTTTCATATGAGAGTAGCTAATGAAGATCTTAGATCATAAAGACAAAGATATATGAAATAAGACAACCCACTTGGTCAATGTATTGTGGAAGATCCACAAGTTTGAGGAGGCAACACGAGAACTGGAAGAGGTGATGAAACAGAAGTACCATCATCTATTTTAGTGTATGTAATGAATTTTTTTGGGTGAAATTTTTGAAGGTGGAAGAATGCAATGACCCAAACATTTATAAATGAGATTTCCTTCTAAATGAATAAATGCCTTATTAATAAATTTAGTTATATAAAACACATGCACTTCATTTCATTTTTTTAATTTGGACCATTATAAAACTTAGTCATAATTTGTATTTTATGCCTAAAATATTTTTAAACATCTTAATATTTTATATTGTAGTCATTCTATAGTGACCATTAAGATTAGTATGTATTATGGGTTATGATAAAGATTAATTGATAGAGATGAAAGAATAAATGGCCTTGACCAGTAAGATTGTACCCTATAAATCCAATTTATTAGAGCTTCTGTGGGGGATGGAATCACTAGGAATTTCCCTCAACCAAACCCAAGACAAGATTAAACAACTAAAACTTGAGATAAACTGTTTATGGAAGAAGTTTAATCTTATCAAGATCACAACCCAAATCATGTTCTCTAAACCACCCTAAGAAAGTACCACCATTGCACACATTACCCATAGGAGGTATGTTGGTCTAATAAAGGGTTATGCATCTAGAATATAGTAGTATTAATTTGAAAATATTCTTTTTAATTAAATGATGATTATATTTATCCCATTTTCATTATTACTTTATATATACATGATTAAATAATGAGTTTGATAAAAATTATATTTTGATACGAAGAAACTAAAAATTGTATATTTGAAAAATATATAGTTTCAATTAAAACACTATTTTTTGATAAATTCAATATTTTTTAAATAAATGATATTTTCATGAAATATTATTATTAAATAATATTTATTTAAATATAAATGATAATATAATTTAATTAAGTCCCCCATAATTTTTATAAGGTTTATAAAGTTGTAAGTGTCGTAAAAACTAGTACTTTCTAGAAAATAAGTATTTTTATTTAAGTATAAATTCTCATATTTAGAAATTTATTTTGGTAAAATAAACATTATTTTTTAAATCAGAAAATATTAATTATCCAATGATTATTTTTTTCATAATTTTATGAGACGATCTCTTTTTTTGGATAAAAATTAAATACAGTATAAATTTATAATGTGTATTATGACATCATAATATACCAAAAGTGATGTAATAAATACTATAAAGGGAATAAATTACCAAAAATAGATTTTCCCTTTAAAATAATATTTTTTTGAAGTTTTTTGATTAATTTTACAAACATTTAATTAATACTCTAAAACTGATATTATATTTTATGGTTTTAAAATCAATTCTTTATGAACACGTCTCAATTCCACAATATAAATGATATTATTTTAAGGATTTAAGTTCTTAGACTAATAAAATATTGAAAATCACTACTCTTTGAAAGAAACCATGAGTAAAAACCATAGCAATTTTTGTAATTTTGATTATTTTATCACTTAGAGTCAAAACCACTACTTATAAATTAATAGAGAATCCCCCTATCTTTTTATATAAATACCCACCCAACCTCCCATTCACCTTCACTAAAAACCCATTTATCATGGTGTTATTATCCCACCCCTCTTTAAAGCATCCTAATGTTTTCCCAAGCTCTCAATAATCTCCTCCCATGATTTTAGAAGCACCCACTCAAGGTAAGAGATTCTCTCCTCTTCCTTTTTATTCAAGTATTTTCTTTGTACTAATCCTTTTGATTTCCAATTTATCATGTTGTAATGTGTTTTTACACATCCATTTTCTATATTTATAATGACCAAGTAATGAGATACCACCTTTAAATCTCATTAAACCCTTCCTTGAACCTTTATGTACACTCATTATGTTGTCGACATTATCCTGTGATTTTCCATGCCAAACTTTTGTGTTGTGAATACCCATCCCAATTTAAACTTAAGGGTATTCAAATATATGTACCTATAATTAATTTATTTTGGACTTCTATGTATATATCCCATACTCCTTAGTAGTGGGATTAAAATTCATGAAAGACATTCTTATGTTGTATGATCTATGTGTCACACAAATGCATGTACATAATATGAATATAAAGGGTGGTACTGGAATCATATAACCCTCCAATGCATTGGGTAATGATTTGATGTCATGAGATATCATTTATGGTGCATGTTTGGTCAGACTAAGAACACTATGTTATGATGTATATGTTGTTAGCCTTGATTTATGCTTATGATGTCATGTTTTGTGTTGTTGCCACATTCTTATGTTTCCTTGATGTTATCATCTTATATCATGATTCTATATTCATGTTTATTATTCTCACCCTTTTATATAAATTTTATATTCCTCTTGAATCACATGAATTACTTTCATCATGTTACACTTTGATTATTTTCTTACCAGGCTTTATAGATCATCTGTTTCTTATGTACATACCAAGGTCATCTTGTGCAATTTTAGAAGATAAATGGAATTTTAAGGAAATGTTATGGAGTTTTAATTAATGTCTTTATATAACTATTAAAAGTTATTTTTATATGTATCAAATTAACTAAATACACTAGGCCTATCAATCTTTTGGGATTGTATTATGTGTATCTTTATATAATAAATCATGAATTAAAGTTTATAAAATATATGAGTTGTTATAATTAACAAGTTATTTAATAAATTAATATGAGAAATTATTATTTTTTAAATGAACAATATGTGTTCAAGGTTAGATAAAAAATTAAATGAGGAATGATCTGAGTTAATGGATCATGGTTCATCACATGGCATTTAATTATGTCATCATTGAGTAGTTAAATATTCATGACAAGCATGACATGTTTTCTTAGTTATTCATGTTTTTGGGATGATTTAAGAGATTTAACATATCAAAGGGATTAAGTATAATTTTTTGGAAAGTTAAACCTAACAATTTAATCTCATTTTTGAGCCATGAATAGTAAGATATGCCTTTTCTGGAATTTTTCTTCTTTCCTACCTTCTCTCAAGCTTCCAAAGAGAGAAAAATAAGGGAAGATCAAGAAAAAATTGATCCAAGTTAATAGATTGAATGTGTGATCTTATAGTGATTTTATGAGTTTTGTAAGAACTTTGATATTTTTTTCTAGCACATAGGAATTGGATAATAATGTTTTAGGTGATGTGGTGAATATGTGGATAATTTAGAGGGAATCTAGTTTGGTTTATTTGAGCTATAATGATCTAGAGATGAGTGAATTTCACAGGGATGACATCATTCCTATGAGGTTCTGTTTTGTTTTCATTTTCATACTTAAAATGAATTGCATGAGATCCTGGGAATGAATCAGTTATCTCCATACACTACTGGAAAGGGGACTTTTCCCAACATTTGTATACCAACGGTTCAAAGAACTATTGGTATATGTTGTCTTTCTCAACGGTTTATATAAACTATTGGTAAAGACCTTGAACAACTGACTTTTCCCAATGGTTTTATGAAACAGTTGGGAAAAGTGGGGAAAAAATCACTTTTCCCAATGGTTTCCTCAAACCGTCGGAAAGATGGGGAAAAAATTAGTTTTTGCAACAGTTTCATAAAACCATTGGGAAAGATTGGGTTTTCCTAACGGTTTTTAAAAACCATTGGAAAAAAAATCCCCAAATTCTGTAAATGCAGGCAGCAGCCTCCCCACGATTCTAGAAGCCTTCCGCTCATCTCTAGAAGCGATTCCTTGGCAGAAGCACTTCCGAATCCCCACATCTTCCATCGGATCAGCAGCTACCAGGTTAGAATCCTTCTATATTTTATCAAGGATATAGTTCCACCTCTTATAAATCATATCCTTCTATTCTCAACGATTTCGTTATTCCCAATTTTTAGGGTTTTTGTAAAATTTTATGATTGTTCCACAAATTGTGTACTCAAATCCCTATATCGGTGTATGTACAATTAATGTTTTCATTACACATTTACATTTATAAGGGCATGGTGTCTCTTTATTGGGTTCTAATTTTTAAGATTCATAGTTTTTTTTAATCTGCTTCAAATATTATAGCTTCATGTAGAGGAACTAATAAGAAATTGTTTGTAATATTTATTGATATTATTTCATGAAAATCACTCCTTTCATTAAGATCATGCCAAACATGAAGATCTTGTTCATCTTAATTTTTGTACACTATGTGTATTACATAACAAGTATGTATCATGTTTCTATAAAAATCTATATATATATAAAATGACACACTGTTCACTTATCCTTTTCACAATAGAACATATGGAGTATCTTCTTGAACTTTTCCAAATAGTATGTGGTCCCTAACTAGTACTTCTTCCTTCTTCATGAAACTAATTCACAGAATGTCAAATTCGCAATATTAGTGAATATTAGTTTTTATAATATAACCATTAATCATTCTGCCTTTGACATCGCACATGTGTTATTCAATCACCTTTTTAAAACATAATGACCATTTTCACTAATTTGGGGTTCCTCAAAATGCTTGGGAAAATCAGAAAAATGCATGTATTGAATCGTGTTTCTCATATGGTTTCATGGATACAAGTTCATCTCAAAAATCATGACTGCGTGGTTCAAATATCATGAAGACCATGAGATTATTATTCTTCACACAAATGAAGTTTTTTTCTACAACTATGTGTTTTTTTTCACTTTTGATTTGGCCGAAAGGGGAGCTTTGTGGTCATTAATCATGGTTGTGGGTGGTCATTTAGAATGTAAGATAGTATGAATTCATTTAACTTGATATATCCAATATTATTATTGATTTATGTTCAATTTGATTATCTTTAACAAGTGATGTTATTTAATAAGTTTTTATTAATGGTTTTAATAATGACGATATGGCATAAGGGTTCATATGGTGTGTATAAGGGTTCACAAGGTGTGTATAACGGTTGACATGGTATCAGTGAACTCAAGTCATTAATTTAATCCTTTATTTTCACTAGCATGTAATAAATTGAATGATGTAAACCCATCCTCACATGATTTCTTACCTTATATAGTGTCCAACATATGGAATACGAGCTTTTGAATTCATCAGTTAACCAGGATCATATATTCCATTTCCCCCAAGATGTCTGTACTACTATAAATTTAGGGTCAACTAAATATGGTTCTCATTGTACGTTGTATATTATGTGTCCTTCTTGGCCAATACTCACTTTTATAAGGGTGGGGTGCTTTTCACTACCCATTCTGGCATGTGTAGACAGCCATAAAAATGTTAGATAAGTCACAAGTTTAATTCAGTAATGTTGTTATCATTGACATACTTTATTAAGAATTTCAAATTTAAAAATAAATGTTTTTGTCTATACTTAATGAAATTAAATCTTTTTATAGGTCATGAACAACCTATTAGTGTAGAAGCCTAAAATTTATTTACCCATGGGGTGCGCTTGACTTGGGGAAGTAATTGGGTAATGAAAGGTATGACCAGGTGTCAATAATGAGTTATTGAACACGAGTGAATGATTTGGGATGCCTATAACACATGATGGGACCTGAGGCATGTGCCTCTTATAGACCTAATGAAAATGAATATAAATAAATTTTAATTTAATTTATGAGTACTTATTCTTTACATTATTTTAATAGTTCACTACATCGACTAGAAACTTATTCCTTTATCATTTAATTAAATTTATTTTCTATTAAAGTTCAATCCTATTGAATTGTTTATGAAAAAATGACTTATATAAAGTCTTTTTACAGAATGGACAGAATTTGGATGTATGAAACCGATCAGATCTCAAGCGATTTTCAAAACAATTTGGAGAGCTTTATAGATTTTTCATTTCACAATGCTTCAGATAGTGGTCGCATACACTGCCCATGTTCCAATTGTGTTGGTAGACCTTGGTTGAGCCGTGAAGAAGTCAGCTACCACATAACCAAAAATGGTTTTCAAGCAAACTACTTTGTGTGGTATCACAATGGGGAGAAAATGAAATCTCAAATTGGTGATGATCGAAATGAAAAGACTGGAATGGAGAATTTGTTAGATGATCGGTTTCCGTTTATTCATCATCATGAAAAAGAAAGGATTTCGACTCAAGAAGACTTTGATATGAGAACAACTGATGCATCTAGTGAAAATGATGATATTGATAGGGTGAAAAAATTGAATGATGCTGCCACAACTCCAGTATATCGACAATGCGATAAAATAAAAAAGCTGGAATTTTTAATCCGATTGTTTCATGGGAAAACTATGTATGGGATTTCTAATACAGCAATCGATTACATTCTTACCCTCTTGAAGGATTTACTTCCAGATGATGCAGATATTCCCTCAAACCACTATATGGCATGGATGTTAGTTGAGGAACTTGGATTTTCAAGAAACAAAATTCATGCTTGCCCGAAAGATTACAGTTTATTCTGGGAGGAAACCGCTGAACGAAATGATTGTATAAAATGTGGCACATCCTGCTGGAAGTCAAAATCTGATGGAACACCATCCCGCATTCCACAGAAAGTAATGTGGCACTTTCCATTGATCCCCAGACTCTAGAATCTTTTTATGTATGATGACATATCAATAAAAATGAGATGGCATGATACCGAGAGAAAGAATACTAATGATGAGTTGGTTCATCCTGCAGATGGATTTGCATGGCAGAGATTTGATGCTCAACATCCTGATTTTGTAGCTGACATGCGTAATGTGAGGCTGGGTCTTTCATGCGACGGTTTTAATCCGTTTGGGCAGATTCTTACTTTGCACAACACATGGCCAGTTTTTATACAAATTTATAATCATCCCCCATGGTTGTGTATGAAAAAACCTTTCACTTTCATGAGTATACTCATATTTGGTCCTTCTGATCCCAGCATTGATATTGATGTCTACATACAACCTTTAATAAAAGAGTTGAAACTTCTTTGGGATGTGGGTGTGCGCACATACGATGCATGTTAAAAAGACATATTTCAGATGCGTGCTACGCTTATGTGGACGATCATTGATTTTCTAGCTTATGAAATGATGTCTGGATGGAGCACGAAGGGAAAATTGTCATGTCCAGTTTGTATGAAGAATACACGATCCAGAATACTGAAACATAACTGTAGTTTCAGTTTTATGGGACATAGACGATTCTTGCCAAATGATCATCCATATAGAATGAATCGTCAAAGATTTGATAATACCATAGAGACCGATGATCCACCTCAGCGTATGTCTGGAACTGACGTGCTTAATGAATTGAATGATTTCAGTTTTTCATTCAGGAAGGGTCAAATGAAATCTAGAAAGTGAAAGAATGTTTCCACTAAAACCTGTTACAATTGGAGGAAGATGAGTATCTTTTTTGATTTTCCTTATTGGTCAAACAATTTGTTATGTCATTGCTTAGACGTAATTCATATTGAAAATAATATATACAAAATGTTGCTTTCAGTTCTTCTAAATGTCAAGGGGAAGACAAAAGATTATTTACGATCTCGACGTGACTTGGTGGATTGGGGCATCAGACCAGAATTACATCCTGTGCGTATCAGTGAAAATAAATGGAAACTTCCATGTGCTTCTTATGTGATAACACCTATGAAAAAAAATAATTTCTAGAAGTATTAGAGACTATTAGAGTTCCTGATGGCTATTCAAGCAACATATCTAAACAGGTCAACAAAAGAGATTTGAAGCTAAAATCTTTGAAGACTCATGATTATCACGTTCTACTGCATGAGTTGCTTCCAATAGCAATCCGTCATCTTTTTTCCAATAATGTAAGGGTGGCTGTTATTCGGTTGTTCCATTTGTTTAGAGATATTTTTGCTAAGAATTTGTCCATGTATTTCTTGCAAAAAATGTTGACAGATTCCCCATTAATTTTTTGTGAGTTAGAGAAAATATTTCCTCCATCATTTTTTACATGCATGCTGCATCTGACTGTCCATATTCCCACTGAAATACTTCTCGGAGCACCTGTTTCTTTTCGTTGGATGTATCCAACTGAAAGAAATATGTTCACATTAATGTCTTATGTCCGAAACAGAAATCATCCCGAAGTTTCTATCGTGAATGGTTACTTGGCTCAAGAATGTATGGATTTATGCTCGATGTATTTTTCTGATCTTACTACAAGATTGAACAGACCAATGAGAAATGAAGAAGAACAGTATGAGAAAATTGAACCCAGTTTTCCATCACTTCCTCAAACAGGAGGAATTCCTGGATCATATACATTGAAGACATTAATCCATGAAGAGCGGGAGATGGCACATCGCACAGTTTTGTTCAACTGTGATTTGTTCAATGACTATATCAGGTAACTAAATTGATTATATATATCTTACATATATATCTGTTAAACTATTAATATTTTTTATCTACAGGGAACATATAACAATGATAAATAGGAAGCATCATTCTTTATCTTTGAGAAGGAGAGAGACTTTTCATAACAAAGAGTTTTCTGCTTGGTTAAAATTGAAGGTATAAGAAAATTAATGTTTAAAATAATTATATCAATATTTAATTAAGTTTAATAGTCATTTATATTGCAGGTATTGAGTTTGTCTGCTGACTCTGTCTTTGAGGAAATAAGAGCTTTGGATTTTGGTCCTAATACCATGGTTCGTGATGGTAAATCAATTGTTATCAATGGGTACAAATTTATTGTCACTGAACGAGCAAAGAACATGAGAACACAACATGATGGTGTTATGGTTACTGCCACAACAGATTGTTATGCCAGTGTATCAGATAGTAGACCACGATTTGAAAATGTGGGTTATTATGGAGTTTTTGAGAAAATAATAATATTGTATTATTACTCTCATGGACGAGTCACAATGATGAAATGCCATTGGTTTGATTCGATGATGAGACATGGAACATTTATTGATGATTGTGGATTTAGAGTAATTAATATGACTCTCACTCTTGCTACCGAAGAACCATATGTGTTGGCATCAATGGCTAAACAAGTTTTTTATGTCAAAGACCAACTTCGACCTGAATTTGGTGTCATAGTTGAAGTAATTCCAAGAAATATTTTTGATGATGGTGATGATGGAATTAACACTGTCCCTAGTTCCATTGGAACCAATCCATTTATTTCTTTTGATGACTCAAATAGCTCAATTGTCAGAGTTGATTGTGAACCTGAAGTTGTGGTTGAAAATATATAGAATCATTCATCCATGTTCTAAATTATTTTGGTTTACCTCGAGTTGGGTTGTTAAGGTTGGTAATATTCAAATTGATTTAGTATTGATCACAAATATGTTTTATCTGACTTGACTGTTATGTGAATTTTCAATGTTTATTGGTTGCAGTTTTATTTGAATTGCATTTTCTAATTTGGAATTGAACTGTATTCAAACATAGTCAAACAATATTTATAACTTAGTGAACATTACAACTTGTATGATTTATTAAATCCATTCAAGCTCTTCTAAAACAATTGATAGCCGACTTGACCGTTATGTGAATTTTCAATGTTTTTTGGTTGCAGTTTTATTTGAATTGCATTTTCTAATTTGGAATTGAATTGTATTCAAATATAGTCAAACAATATTTCTAACTTGGTGAACATTACAACTTGTATGATTTATTAAATTCATTCAAGCTCTTCTAAAACAATTGATAGCTGACTTGACCATTATGTGAATTTTCAATGTTTATTGGTTGCAGTTTTATTTGAATTGCATTTTCTAATTTGAAATTGAACTGTATTCAAACATAGTCAAACAATATTTCTAACTTGGTGAACATTACAACTTGTATGATTTATTAAATCCATTCAAGATCTTCTAAAACAATTGATAGCTGACTTGACCATTATGTGAATTTTCAATGTTTATTGGTTGCAGTTTTATTTGAATTGCATTTTCTAATTTGGAATTGAACTGTATTCAAACATAGTCAAACAATATTTCTAACTTGGTGAACATTACAACTTGTATGATTTATTAAATCCATTCAAGCTCTTCTAAAACAATTGATAGCTAAATTACCAATGAATCCCCATATTCCCTCATATATTTAGTTTTTTGGGTTACACATTAGTTTTCTTTTTCTAATTAATTACATATTTGTTTTCAAAAGTAGGAAATGAAGCCAATTGAAGAGAGACGAAGGAAAAAAATGATGGAGAACAATCGTCAAATGACGGAGTTGGGAATTCCATCATTAGTGCCTGTATTGAATACTTTATTTCAAATTGATATATTTAAAGAATATATAATGTCATGTGATTAATTTTTTTGTAAACATTTTTGTAGGATCCACCTATACGTCGACAATTATTCAACGAGGAGCCTAGTACTGGTCCTAGTACTCAGGCCGGTGGTACGAGGAGGGTTCGTACTAGAGGTGGACGAGCAGCTGCGCGTACCCGACTAGACCTTGCCCCTCCCACTGACATGTCATCCTTCCCACATTCTGATCCTGGTGTGTCGTTAGGGACACACAAGATATTTAGGCCTCCCATGTTTTCGCTACCTTCTGCATCTTCTGGCCCATCATTTTCACATCCAATGATGATTCCCACTCCCCAGTCAGCATCCGATCAGACAGCTGCCCCATCTTCTTTTCCTTCTACTTCTGTCTCTCTGAGCTTCTATATTCCATCGTCTTCGACTCCTGTTCCACCACAGGGTGTTCCATAAGTTTCTGTGGATCCAGCGGCGCTCAACGATCAGACCGACACATGTATATTTATAGAACCCTAACATATTTTTATAGCAATATTTATTTTCATTATAACATGTTTTGATAAAATATTTGTTTTTCTTTCATGAAAGATACATCTACTGACAGGAGACGTGGGTGGGGGAATACACGCATGCGTTCGGTGTGGAACTTCCGCACATAGGTTATGGTGGATTATAATGAAGACAACCAAATGGTTGAGAAAACAGGGCAGCAATGTTGGAGTTTTTTGGCGATGCTTGCCAAATACTCCGACATCATTCCCGTCAGCCCGCTATCGTGGAGACATTTTCCACATGAGGTCAAGGATAGAGATTGGACATAGATATGGGTAAAAAAATATGTTCTATTTAATGCCATTAATTATTTTTGTATTTATATGAATTAATATTTTGATTTCAACTTCGATTTAATTTTCCTGATGGTGAGGGTGCACGACCAGAACATCTAGAGGATTTAGGTGAGATTTAGAGAACCTACAAGCATGAGTTGTATATTGGCTGGGTTTCTAGAGTTGGCACTAAGTTAGAGACGGTACCAGTGGTGGATGATTGTCCTATAGAGTAGTATTGTCAGATGATTACTCATTGGACGAGTACCCAATTTAAGGTATTAATAACATTTGAGGTATTTAAATAATAACTTTCATGTTTTTCATTAATAATATCTGTTGCATTTTCGAATTTTATTTAGGAATCATCTGGAAAAAATAAAAAGAACATTGATGCAAAAAAATACCTCCACACACTAGGACGCACTACGATGCCTGATCATGAGAGGAAGCAGGTATGACAATTGTTTATAAGTTTTCTTTATGACTTACACTTTATTTTGTTTCCTCAATTATTTAATAGTTTTCTAAAGTTTTCATATAACTTTAGTTTTCAATGTCACTGTAGTGGCAAATACAAAATATTGAAGGATGTGTGCCTCAAGAAAAACTGTTTTTCTTGAGTAGACGGAAAAAGGATGGAAGTGCCGTCAATGAAGTGACTCAACAGCAGATTGTAAGTTTTAATCTGTTGAATTTATATTTTAATATCTATTTTTTAACTTAATGATATATTTATATTTGTAACATGCTACTTTATAGGCCCTCGATGCCCAAGAACCAGACAATTTTGGGCCAACAGATCACTTACATCAGGTGTTGGGAGAGGAGCATCGTGGCAGAGTACGCTGCCGACCTAGGATAGCCCCAAAAAAGTATTGGCCTTCCCCAGGTACGAGATGTAGTGCCACTGAGCTGCAACAAGTTAGGGAACATGCAGAACAGGCTGAGAAAAGGGCCACAGAGATGGCAGAACAGTCTGATAGGGCAAACAGTGCATTTATGAAATTTATTGAAGTTCTACGTCCTACACTTATAGCAGAGGCCAACCCAGCTTTTGATGAGTATATGTCATCGATATGTTCTATATACGGTGAACCAGGTGACAGTTCTAGTGGTGGTCAGGATGATTTCTAGCTTGACGATGATGATGGCGAGGAGTCTGATGTGGAAGAGGAGGGAGAGGAGGAGGACAAGGCGGGTGGCGAGGGTGAGGAGGAGGGCGAGGACAAGGAGGAGGGCGAGGGCAAGGAGGGAGAGGATGATGATGGGGACGAGGACGAGGGTGATGATGATGGTGATGATAGTGATGGTGATGTGGTACAAGTTGATCCATTACATTTTTGACTGATATTACCGAGATTTGATATTTAATCTATTCTAGTTGTTGGTTTTATCTAGACTCGTAGTATAGTATTAGAGTTGAGTTATTTTTATATATTATCTGTTTTTATGGATGTTGTTGTCTTTTAGTAGTTGTGTGTTTGGGAACCCCCCTCCTTCCTAGACCCTGGACAACCCCCACCCTCCTCCCTGGACCCTGGATAGCCCCGCCGGATAGCCCCCCAGACAGCCCCCCGGACAGCCCCCCAACCTCTTCCTTGGACCCCGGACAACCCCCCGAACACCCCCCGAACATCCCCCAGACAGCCCCCCGAATAGCCCCCCAGACAGCCCCCCCACCCTCCTCCCTGGACCCCGGACAACCCCCTAGACAGCCCCCCGGACAACCCCCCCACCCTCTTCCTTGACCCCGGACAACCCCCCGAACACTCCCAGACAGCCCCCGGACAACCCCTCGAACAGCCCCCCAGACAGCCCCCCACCCTCCTCCCTGGACCCCGGACAACCCCCTCGGACAACCCCCTAGACAACCCCCAAACAACCCCCCCTCTTCCTTGGACCCCGGAAAACCCCCTGAACACCCCCAGACAGCCCCCCTGACAGCCCCCCGAACAGCCCTCCGGACAACCCCCCACCCTCCTCCCTGGACCCGAGACAGCCCCCCGGACAGCCCCCCGGACAGCCCCCCAGACAGCCCCCCACCCTCCTCCTTGGACCCCAGGCAACCCCCCGAACACCCCCCTAATAGCCCCCCGCACAGCCCCCCCCTCCTCCTTGGACCCCGAACAGCCCCCCAGACAGCCCCCCGGACAGCCCCCCGGACACCCACCGGATAGCCCCCCTGACAGCCCCGCCGGACAGCCCCGCCGGACAGCCCCGCCAGACAGCCCCCCACCCTCCTTGATTTCATTTAATACTAGAAAATATATAATATATATTTTATTTATTTTTATCATGATAATCAATGTAAATCACATTTACACATCTAATCAATATCATAGATTCTTGGTATGTTATAAAAGAGATGTATTCATTGGGCATGACATTGTTTGCTCCGAAAAGGTTTCATAGCATTATAAACTAAAATATAATCCATACTAAGAATGATATAAAAATATTTTATATAAATATCCACAAGATTTTAAGTAAATACCATTCCACTAATAGATACATGAGGATTCTCATAAAATGGACAACATTTTAAGTACATACGGAAAACCAACCAAACGCATTTGGTTTCTGTTGAAACTTTAGGATAATGATCCATGGGTCATATGTGATGTGTACGAATCAACTCCGCCTCAATTCGAGGTGTGGTGTGGCCGCCACCACTCAAAGTGTCTGCCTTTTGTTTCAAAAGGACGTCATTTTAATTGAAAAACATCAACTGGCATACGGAAAACCGACCTAACGCATTCGGATTGTGTCGATACTTTAGCACAACGATCCATGGGTCATATGTGACATGTACGAGTCAACCCCGCCTCAATAGGAGGTGCGGTGTGGCCGCCACCACTCAATGTGTCTGTCTTTTGTTTCAAAAGGACGTCATTTTAAGTGAAAAACATCAACTGACATACGGAAAACCGACCAAACGCATTCAGATTGTGTCGATACTTTATCACAACGATCCATGGGTCATATGTGACGTGTAAGAGTCAACCCCGCCTTAATCTGAGGCACAGTGTGGCCGGAATCACTCTAAGTGGCTCTCTTTTGCTTAAAATGGACAACATTTTAAGTACATAAGAAAAACCGACCAAACGCATTCGGTTTCCATTGAAACTTTAGGAGAACGATTCATGGGTCATATGTGATGTGTAAGAATCAACCCTGCCTCAATCTAAGATGCGGTGTGGCCGGAACCACTCAAAGTATCTGTCTTCTATTTCAAAAGGATGCCATTTTAATTGAAAAACATCAATTGGCACACGAAAAACTGACCAAACGCATTTGGATTGTGTCTATACATTAGCAAAAAGATCCATGGGTCATATGTGACATGTAAAAGTCAACACCGCCTCAATCCGAAGCGTGGTGTGTCCGCCACCACTCAAAGTGTCTGCCTTTTGTTTCAAAAGGACGTCATTTTAATTGAAAAACATCAACTGGCATACGGAAAACCAACAAACACATTTAGATTGTGTCGATACTTTAGAACAATGATCCATGGGTCATATATGATGTGTAAGAGTCAACCTCGCCTCAATCCGAGGTGTGGTGTGTCCGAAACCACTCAAAGTGTCTGTCTTTTGTTTCAAAAGGACGTCATTTTAAGTGAAAAATATCAACTGGCATACGGAAAAGTGACCAAACGCATTCATATTGTGTCGATACTTTAGAACAACTATCCATGGGTCATATGTGACATGTATGAGTCAACCTCGCCTTAATCTGAGGCACTTTGTGGCCGAAATCACTCTAAGTGGCTCTCTTTTGTTTAAAATGGACAACATTTTAAGTACATAAGGAAAACCGACCAAACGCATTTGGTTTCCATTGAAACTTTAGGGGAATGATCAATGGGTCATATGTGACATGTACGAGTCAACCCCGCCTCAATACGAGGTGCGGTGTGGCCGGCACCACTCAAAGTGTCTGCCTTTTGTTTCAAAAGGATGACATTTTAATTGAAAAACATCAACTGGCATACGGAAAACCGACCAAACGCATTCGGATTGTGTCGATACTTTAGCACAATGATCCATGGGTCATATGTGACGTGTACGAGTCAACCCCGCCTCAATATGAGGCATGGTGTGGCTGCCACCACTCAAAGTGTTTGCCTTTTGTTTCAAAAAGATGTCATTTTAATTGAAAAACATCAACTAGCATACGGAAAACTGACCAAACGCATTCAGATTGTGTCAATACTTTAGCACAACGATCCATGGGTCATATGTGACGTGTATGAGTCAACCCCGCCTCAATCCGAGGCACGGTGTGGCCGCCACCACTCAAAGTGTCTGTCTTTTATTTCAAAAGGACGTCATTTGAAGTGAAAAACATCAACTGGCATACAGAAAACTGACCAAACGCATTCAGATTGTGTCAATAATTTAGAAAAACGATCCATAGGTCATATGTGACATGTACGAGTCAACCCCATCTTAATCGGAGGCACAGTGTGTCCAGAATTACTCTAAGTGGCTCTCTTTTGTTTAAAATGGACAACATTTTAAGTACATACGGAAAACTGACCAAACGCATTCGGTTTCTGTTGAAACTTTAGGAGAAGATTCATGGGTCATATGTTACATGTACGAATCAACTCCGCCTCAATATGAGATGCAGTGTGGCCGCCACCACTCAAAGTGTCTGTCTTTTGTTTCAAAAGGACGTCATTTTAATTGAAAAACATCAACTGGCATACGGAAAACCAACCAAACGCATTCGGATTGTGTTGATACTTTATCACAATGATCCATGGGTCATATTTGACGTGTAAGAGTCAACCCCACCTCAATACAAGGTGCGGTGTGTCCACCAACACTCAAAGTGTCGGCCTTTTGTTTCAAAAGGACGTCATTTTAGTTGACAAACATCAACTGGCATACAGAAAACCGACCAAACGCATTCAGATTGTGTCGATACTTTAGAACAATGATCCAAGGGTCATATGTGATGTGTACGAGTCAACCCCGCCTCAATCCGAGGCGCGGTGTGGCCGACACCACTCAAAGTGTCTATCTTATGTTTCAAAATGACATCATTTTAATTGAAAAACATCAACTGGCATACGAAAAACCGACCAAACGGATTTGGATTGTGTTGATTCATTAGAAAAACAATCCATGGGTCATATGTGACATGTAAGAGTCAACCCAACCTCAATCCGAGGAGCGTTGTGGCCTCCACCACTCAAAGTGTCTTCCTTTTGTTTCAAAAGGACGTCATTTTAATTGAAAAACATCAACTGGCATACGGAAAAATGACAAACGCATTCGGATTGTGTCGATACTTTAGAAAAACGATTCATGGGTCATATGTGATGTGTACAAGTCAACCCTGCCTCAATCCGAGGCGCGGTGTGGCTGCCACCACTCAAAGTGTCTGTCTTTTGTTTCAAAAGGACGTCATTTTAAGTGAAAAATATCAACTGGCATACGGAAAAGAGACCAAACGCATTCAGATTGTGTCGATACATTAGTAAAATGATAAATGGGTCATATGTGATGTGTACGAGTCAACCCCGGCTTAATCGGAGGCACGGTGTGGCTGGAATCACTCTAAGTGGCTCTCTTTTGTTTAAAATGGACAACATTTTATGTACATACGGAAAGCTGACCAAATGCATTCAGTTTCCATTGAAACTTTAGGAGAACGATCCATGGGTCATATGTGACATGTACAAGTAAACCTCGCCTCAATCCGAGGCGTGGTGTGTCCAGAACCACTCAAAGTGTCTGTCTTCTGTTTCAAAAGGACGTCATTTTAACTGAAAAACATCAACTGGCATACGGAAAACCGACCAAACACATTCGGATTGTGTAAATACTTTAGAAAAACAATTCATGGGTCATATGTGATGTGTACGAGTCAACCCCGCCTCAATCTGAGGCATGGTGTCACCACCACCACTCAAAGTGTCTGCCTTTTGTTTCAAAAGGACGTCATTTTAATTGAAAAACATCAACTGGAATACGGAAAACCGACCAAACGCATTCGGATTGTGTCTATACTTTAGAAAAACGATCCATGGGTCATATGTGATGTGTATGAGTCAACCCTGCCTCAATCCGAGGCGCGGTGTGGCCGCCACCACTCAAAGTGTCTGCCTTTTGTTTCAAAAGGACGCCATTTTAAGTGAAAAACGTCAACTGGCATATGGAAAACTGACCAAACACATTCGGATTGTGTCAATACTTTAGCACAATGATCCATTGGTCAAATGTGACATGTAAGAGTCAACCCCTTCTTAATCAGAGGAACGATGTGGCCAGAATCACTCTAAGTGACTCTCTTTTGTTTAAAATGGAAAACATTTTAAGTACATATGGAAAACTGACCAAACGCATTCGGTTTCCATTGAAACTTTAGTATAACGATTCATGGGTCATATGTGACATGTAAGAATCAACCCCGCCTCAATATGAGATGCGGTGTGGCCGAAACCACTCAAAGTGTATGCCTTTTGTTTCAAAAGGACGTCATTTTAATTGGAAAACATCAACTGGCATACAGAAAACCAACCAAATGCATTTGGATTGTGTCGATACTTTAGAACAACGATCCATGGGTCATATGTGACGTGTAAGAGTCAACCCCACCTCAATCAGAGGTGTTGTGTGGCCGCCGCCACTCAAATTGTCTATCTTTTGTTTCAAAAGGACGTCATTTTAAGTGAAAAACATCAATTGGCATATAGAAAACCGACCAAACGCATTCATATTGTGTCTATACTTTAGAATAATGATCCATGGGTCATATTTGATGTGTACGAGTCAAACCCACCTTAATCAGATGCACGGTGTAGTCAGAATCACTCTAAGTGTCTCTCTTTTGTTTAAAATGGACAACATTTTAAGTACATACGGAAAACTGACCAAACACATTCGGTTTCTATTGAAACTTTAGGAGAATGATTCATGGGTCATATGTGACGTGTAAAAATAAACCCCACCTCAATCTGAGATGCGGTGTGGCCGACACCACTCAAAGTTTCTGCCTTTTGTTTCAAAAGGATGTCATTTTAATTGAAAAACATTAATTGGCATACGGAAAACTGACCAAACACATTCGGTTTCTGTTGAAACTTTAGGAGAATGATCCATGGGTCATATGTGACATGTACGAGTCAACCTAGCCTCAATCCGAGGTGCGGAGTGGCCGGTATCACTCCAGGTGTATATATATATTTTTTTAAAATGGACATCATTTCAGGTAAAAATATATGGTATACAAAAAAACCGATCAAATTATGAATTGACTTCCGGATTCCACATATAATTGTCATTTAAATTTTAAATTGAATTATAAATGAATTATGTATGTTTATAATTACGTTATGAATTCTAATTTAATTATGGATGTGTATAGTTCCATCATTATATGTTCAATGTGTATGGATTTGTTCTCTATATGTATGTGTTAGTTGGTTATTGCAGGTACAATAATTGTATATGTATGTGTTATTTTATTGCAGGTATAATAATTGGATTGAAAATGAGAGGGAAACCACAAAATGAGATATGGTGGGAAAATTAGAGAGCTGCTGGGCAAACTGTAGAGCTGCTGTGCAATTTGCCCAGCATAGGCTATGCCAACGGTTTGAAACCGTTGTCATAGCATCTATGGGTTCTATTTTACCAACGGTTCCATGAACCGTTGGTAAAACACTTTTCCCAACGATTTAGAAACCGTTGGGAAAGAGGAGACATTGGGTTTTTCCCAATGGTTTGGCCAAACCATTGGGAAAAACTTTCCCAAAGGTTTGGAAGAACCGTTGGGATAGGGTTATTTTTCTCCACCCTATCCCAATGATTGTAAACCATTGGGAAAAGATTTCCCAACAGTTTGGAAGAACCGTTGGGATAGGGTAATTTTTCTCCACCCTATCCCAAAAGTTCACTATAAACTGTTGGGAAAAGCTTTCCCAACAGCTTACTTCCCTACGGTTTGTAGAACTGTTGGTATAACATATACCAACGGTTCTACAGCCTTTCTTAATGGTTCTAAACCATTGGGAGATACTGTATTTCCAGTAGTGATACATAATCAAGTATCTTATGATAAATTTAGTGTTAAAATTTAAAATTTACCTATTTTCATGCTTCCACTATGTACTCAGTTCTTTCATTGGTATCAGAGCAATCATGCATCTATTTAAGTTGAAATTTTGATTAATTTTTCTATAATTCAGATAGAGGGATTTGATATGGTCCCAACACCACTGATGGTGCATCGATTCAAGTTCAAAAGTACAACTAATGGCTGTTCAAAGATCAAATTGATTTTGGAAATAAAAAATGAAATATCCTATATATATATATATATATATATGAATCATCAGGCAAGGGGTGTGTATAACACTGGAGTGGTGTTAGGTGGTGGTACATGTTACACGGAGGGATACTGGTGGGGAGGGGTGGTTTGTCATGCGCTTGTGCTGAAGTATAAGGAAAAAATAATTTTTTAAAAAAAGTTAAGGAAGGTGGTGGTTGATGCTGCTCACATTAACTCTTGTCCCCCCATTGATTGGGGGGGGGGGGATTGGAAGAATATGATCACGCCCACACATTTGGGTGCTATGTTTGTTTTATTACTTTTTTAATACAATGGTGGTGCCATATAGGGTGCCTCTTTCCCACTTGTGCATGCTTTGTACAGGGCACACAACTCACCATGGCCTAACTAGTTGCTGAGTCATTCAACCTGGGCTAAATAGGGTCTATCTAGACCAGACTCAAACAACCTTTTTGGACTTAATATGGGTATGTTATCCTTCTAGGGACCCATTTCACGTCCAAAATGAACCAAACTTTTTTCTTAAAAAAATCAAAAAATTGACGTTTTTTTTGAATTTATGAAAAACTTTCAAGAGACATCAGACACATCAATTATTTTTTAAAATTTTTCTAATATAATTTTAATGCATTAATAAGGGCCTTGAGTTAAATTTTAGAATGTTTAAAATTTATTATGTAATTTTTTTCATGTTGACTACTTATGAGTTGAGACCGACCGATTCATGTTTGAGTATTTTTTTTAATTTAATTATTACATTTGAGTTTTAAAATGTAATAAGTGTCTAATAAGTATCATTTTGATGATATATTAATCAAACTTTCCTATTCAAATGAATAAGTTCCTGAATGTCCACATTTTGGTGATTAAATGTAATTCTAGCATCCTGAGTTCACCTCAACTCCACGCGAGAATACAATGTAAAGATTACATGAGTTCTCAATGACGTAGTTTGAGTCAGGAGTCAGTGTAAAACAAAATAAGTATTATTCATGGGTGTTTGATGAGCACTATAATTCAAGTCAATATACGAATCAAGGAATTCCCCTAGGCTCTTTATTGATCCATTATCCACTCGATGGATTGACTAATAGAAGAACAACTCATGATCATGTCATTATTTATTCATTCTTATCTCACATGGTTAATTATATCATTATGTGAGTGATATTTGATCGCATAGCATAGTTAACAAGCATGTGAAGGTGGAAATTAATAACAAAATGATTAATGTTTTCAATTTATGAATGGTTAAAGATGTGTGCATAATCACATATTAATAAACTTGGTAAATATAATCATATTTTAGTTATAAAGAGAAATAAGTGGATTATGCATAAATTATTTTATCAAGACATTTTTAATTAATTTTTTAAAACACACATAATATTAACATGCATGTAAAAAAGATAAAATAATGAATATTTATTAATAATATATAAAAATCCCTCAAGGAAATATTAAGTCTGACATCACCTTTGATTATTTTATTTAGGACGAAACACAAATCAAAGTCTTGTTCTGGCCCTTGTCAAGACACATCCATTTATCAATAAGTTTTAATGAAAGTTTTGGGCCGACTTAACCAAGTGAAAATCAAGATAAGTATCCCTTACTATACTTGGTGTAACTTGGAGGCAAGTGTTGAGTAAATCCTAGTCCATGATTTTTGGATCGGGGAGTTTACTCAACAGATCGAGGAGTTTTGAGTTAATGCAATTGGAAAGACACACCTACCTAAATACCTTTTAGTAATTGACCAATCCATGGTATAGGTTATGAGAGGGGAAATTTGGATCCTTTATACTATAATATCCAAGTAATATGATATTCTAAATCCAATAGTGATGGCTATTGGGATTTGATAAAATATCGAGAGACTAATAAATAAAATTTATTACATCACATTTTTATAATTAATATAAAGTATCAAAAACATGGTTTTATTTTTGTTATAGAAATAGGAAAATAACATGATCATGAAATTATCCCTATAAATAATATTAGAGAAATATAATCTCATCACTAACAAAAATTTCCAGGAGTGGTACAAGTGCTTGCACATAATATTACGTCATGAGTAGATATTGTATGTGTAAGAACCCTATTTTTTCACTCAGGTATAGATCCCTTAAATTTTGGTCTAAATCTTTACTTTGGAACTAATATGGATTCCTAAGGGGTTAGAAAAGGTCATAGGGGTTTATGGGGAAATTTTAGAGCCTGGAACCCATATTTTTGGAAAAAACAGGCTTGACGCATGGTTTAGAGTAGACTGTGCAGGAATTCGACATGGTATGGAAAACCGTATAGATTGTGTTTTTTCAAAAAGAGCCACCTCGCACGGTTGGCGCATGAACGTGTGGCCTAACCGTGTGAGAGCTCATTTTTCCAGGTACCCATGCATAGTTTACACAATATTTTTCAAACCGTGCAGACAAACCATGTATAGGCTAAATTTTGGGTAAAATTCCATTTTTGAACTTAATGGTCTAATTAAGCTCCCCCATTCTTCCCTAATTCAAGTTTATATGGTATTAACCTTTTTATAAATCAATTTGATGATTTTTGAAGATATAACCTTAGAATCAAGAGATCTCCTTCATCCAGAAACCGATCGATCTTCCGTTCATCACATTGGATGTGCAACAGTAAGTACTCGAGTCATCTTGAGCCATTCTCCTTATCTTTTGCTCTCGACTAAGATATCAGGGTATGATATTTTTTTCTATTTTTATTAGATCTACTCTGATCCAAGCCAAATCAAGGGCCAATACCGGAGGAGAGTCATACAACCCTTAGGTGGGTGGTCTATAACTCATCCCTAAAGTTTGTTGATTCTGGATTTATTGTGTGGGGCCCACTGATTTCATCAGGTGCCATTTATTGAATTTATATTCCATTTTTATAATAATTGGAACTGTATGGTTAACCTATTTCCAAATATGTGATTAATTGTTGGTGGTTATGAGCACAACACCACCCTTTCCATGTCAAAGGTTATGCCATAATTGTGGTTTAGTGTTTTGACATGTTTGCACCACCGTTCAGGTGTGCCATGTCTTGACCACTCTAAGGGTAATATTTTCTATATTAATTGGCATGATTTATATTGTAAATTTCATAATGGAAAGTACCATGTATGTGTACCACTTGACTCATGTAAGGTAAGTGATTCAAATTGATAATTAAATGTGAATGATTAATTGGTTTCATATCCGTATCACCACTTAACACATTAATTGAAGGTGGCATAATGAACCTTAAATTATGGAATATTCCTTTGATGGATTAAATGAATCGTTTCATGGTACTTGGCCTTGTCACACTAATGAAAGGAAAGGCTTGAACCAAATCACTTGATAAGAAGGTTTCATGCTAATTAACCTTATCACACTAATGAAAGGTAAGACTTGAACTGAATGAAATATTACATGACTTCATAATCAAATAGGAATGTCCTGACTCGAGCACACCTCAGATTCCGATCGGGGAATTCCATGAGCACTCGGGAAACCCATTATGATTCAAGGATACAACTTTCTTAGGTTGAGAACCACCTAGATCCCGATCCTTCACTGTTCTTAGATGCTTGGTATGACACCATAGGATCCCTCCATATTATTACAGGATGCCTTGGATACACTCTTTGGATCTAGAATTGACAAGTAGGTTCCATGGTTACATCCCATAGGGCCCTGTCTCTTCTTAGCCTCGTCTTACCTTGGGTCATCACCTTGGATTCGGTAGGCACATTATTGTGGAATGACTTGGAATATTCTCCTTGGATTACACTCATACCTCATGCCATGATACAATTACTACTGAGTTGGTGACCCTTGAGGTCTACGTTGTCTTGGAAATTTCCTTGGAAATTTCACTATCTACTCATCACGAGACTAAGTCAGTACTGGCCATGCCTCATGTGACATATTAATATAAGCCATAAATTTATTGATAAAATGAATTTGTTACATTTTTATACACCAGTCGATAGATGAAGTAGGTACTTGGGTATTTAGTTACATTGTACTGCTTTACTTAATATATGCATGTGTGCACATTATTACATTTCCATTACACATGAAATATTTTATAGACACCATTGGTGGTGGACCACTGAGATTTATCTCACACCCTCTCCGGGTTCCATTTAGTATCTGAGGCAGATTACATGCTTGCAGGTGTTGACAAAGGGAAGCATACGACTTCAAACACTTGATTTCTTGTTGTTTAATATGGAGTTTGATAGCATAAGACCAAGTTGGAACTCGGGATGCTTGGGATAGTCTTTGATTTCCTTTATTATTTTTGGAACATGTTATTCCTGTTGTCTGTATCCATGTTTTCTATCTTTCTAGTACATGACATATCATCAGTTGCTAAATGCTATTCCAGTTGTTTTAGTTATTACTACTGTTGTCTCTATTTTTCTGATGTTCCTTCCATTTACATATATTTATTCCTCTATTTACTTATGTTTACTCTCACCCACTGTGCTACACTTTGGTAATGAGGGAATAGTCTCCCCATGAAAACACCCTAGGCCCTCTCTGCTAGTTGGTAACCTCTGGTGTTTAGGGAGATGCGCTGGAGGCCATGTGGCCCACTGGGCTTAGGTAACCCTTTAAGTGGCATCCAGGTTTGGGACATCACAAAGTGGTATTAGAGTCTTTTTCCTTTCCCATATTACTATTTGGAGACAATAGATTGGAGATTAGGAACACTTGGTACTTAGTCATAAGTCATTCTTGGGCGTCGCGAACCCATGTTTGGGGTAAAAACCAAGTTGCCTAAATTATAATTGTTGTTTTTCTTTTTCCTATTACAGTTGATATTATTTCACCATTGGGTGATGCACATGTTGTGTGGTGTTGTTGAATATTACTCTGAATTAGGATTTATTTCATCCTTATCCCAATGATATTATGGCAAGGATCATTGCTACATGCATCATTATAGGCACCTAAAATTCACATGTCATGCATACTGTCATGCCATATAGGTGCATTTCTCTACTTTGCATTACTTGATATGCTTGTGATTGTTGAGTGATGTTGTGATAGTTTTCTTGTACTTGTATTACTTATGATTGTGATTGAGTGATTTACTATCTCAATTCATGAGGTGTATGGTCCCTCATGGGTTGGGATGAGTAATTTACAGAGTCGAGCCATTATGCTATAAATAAATGGGTGCTGTTTTTGGTGATAGGTGTATGGGAACTGATTCATCGGAAATGGCTATCCATAATAAGCTAAATCATGAAATATAAAATGAATGGGTTTCATATCCTTATCCTGCCTTGTCATGTTTATGAAAGGTAAATGAGTGAACCTAGAAATTAACTAAAAAATTACATGAAACTTATACTTGAGCACTTACCGATACCTGGTCTAGTAAGCGGGTAGTTTGGGGTAGTATGCCATCAGTAATGAGTTTTACTATGTTCATCTTCCTCTAGTGATGATATATTATGATTCTAATCTTGTTTTGAGGTGTGTTCTTGGAATGTGTAGACTAATACCACCATGATGTCCTTGTGTCATTTGCCAGAAAGGTGGTGATGATCATGCTCCAGACGTGGTGGGCCCTGAGCCTCTAGTCTTACCTCTAGGAGTAACACTTGAGGCACCACCTGTTGTACCTGATTTGGGCACTGATTCCCAAGTTTGTGATAGTTTCCTACATCTGATGCAGTCTATGTATGGTGCTCCACAGATTTCACCCACGATAGCGGATCTGACTCATGAGTTCCAGTAGCAACATCCTCATACCTTTTCAGGGTATTGTAGTATTCAGTCTGCTGGGTCTTGGCTAGAATCTACCTTATCTATCTTTTAGAATTTGGATATGCCTCCAGAGAGGAGGGTCAAGATTTCCACATACATGCTTTGAGATTCGGCCAAACACTGGTGGGATATGATTACCCAGACTAATAATCATTAGGGAATGTTATGGGATGATTTCCATATATCCTTCTATGATCAATTCTTTCCTTAGACACTGAGAAATTATAGAGCCAAAGAATTCATGAATCTCAATAAGGGTTCAATGTCAGTCATGGAATATTCAGAGAATTTCACAGAGTTACAACACTTTGCACCACTCCTAGTCATAGATGAGATTTCGTGTGTTAGATGTTTCAAGGATGGGCTTCAGTATGCCATCTGTACACAGGTCAATGTATTTCTTCGACCCAGTTTTTCTACAGTAGTCAATCATGATCTTATCACTGAGCATAACCTGAGGGAAGACAATAGTACCGAGCATAGAGGATCAGTGCCACGTCATTCCAGTAGTTCTCTCGGTGGTAGGAAAAATTCCATCAAGGTTTCTCGTTAGGGAAATGACAACTAAAGTACCCATTTCAATAGCTCTTTGGTGTTTAATTAGTGTGGATGATGTGGGAATTCAATGCCTCAATGTGATAGAGACCTAATGGAGCACTGTGCTTGTGGCTATATGAGGCATCTTCATTGTTTCTGCAGGACCTTTCCACCAGCTTCGAGTGGAAAAGGTTATACACTAGCTCCACCTTCAGGAGCGAGTTATTTTGCACCATGTCAGGTGGGGAGTTGGAATAGCACCAGAAAGTCTAGCCAAGGAGGAGTTCGTGCCTATGGTACCCATACCTCTAATCCTCAGCATCACCAACATAGTAGTTATGATCGTGTTAGTCCATCTGTTGCACAGATCCATGGATCAGGTCAGTTGCATGCACTATAGCCAATACCTGAGGATCAGGCTGCGGGACCATCTACAGTACAAGGTACTCTTCTAGTAGCGTATACTATAGTGTATTCTTTATTTGATATAGGTTCTTCAAACTCTTTTATCTCTATATCTATCATGGATATTCTTGTACTAGAGATAAAATTTTACTATGGTGTAATGACCATAGATACTCTATTAGGGGTATGAACAGAGGGTATATGCCAGTGTAAGGACCATCCCCTTGAGGCAGGAAATTACCCTTTCTTATGGAACCTCTTTGTTCTCGAGATTACAGGATTCAATGTCATTCTCAGGATGGATTGGTTGGTTCACTTTCATGTTTTTGTAGAATGATATCACCACAGGGTATCTTTTACATAACCAGAGGGTAGCAGTTATCTACATAAGGGTGAGTGGGATGTCTAGGATGGTAGAGCTAGAAAAAAGTATCATGGGATAGGTGGAATGACCACCCAAATTGAAAATCTATTCACGGAGGTTTAGGGTTTACATCAAGATGATTTCCCTCCAGTAGTGGATCGTTTCAGGGATGTTTTTTCTAATGATTTTTCTAGCTTACCTTCTGAGAGATAGGTAGAGTTTACTATCGATCTTGTTCCAAGAGCATATCCAATGTCCATTCCTCCATACATGATGGCACATACAGAGATTCAGGATCTCAATAGGTAGTTAGAGGATTTAGAGGCCAAAGGTTTTATATGGCCCAACACATCCTCTTGGGGTTTGCTCTTACTTTTCTCCAAGAAGGCAGATGGAACCTTACATCTATGAATGTATTATAGAAGGTTGAACCACCTTATTACCATGAACCGATATCCACTTACTCAAATAGATGATCTCTTTGACCAGTTTTGAGGAGCAAAGGTCTTATCCAAGGTTGACCTGAGATCGGGTTATCATTAGGTGTGAGTCAAAACATCATACATACCTTGTACAACTTTCCATATCTGGTATGGTCTATATGATTACCTTGTTATACCATTAGGTCTTATGAACATTACTTTCGTTTTCATGGCTATGATGAATAGGGTTTTCCACACCTATTTGGACTCTTTTGTCATGGTCTTTGTGAATGACATCTTGGTGTATTCTTGCACTTGCAACAACCATTCCAAACATCTTGAGATCATTCTGAGTACACTAAGAGATCATCATATTTATTCCAAGCTTGCTAAGTTCCACTTCTAGATCAAAAAATTACACTTCTTGGGTCACATAATCTTATAATATGGAGTATTTGTTGACCATGAAACGGATTGTGCTATAGTTTCCTAGGAGTAGCCCAATAATGTGTTTGATATATGGAGTTTCTTGGTGATGGATGTATATTAAATGTGTTTCATACAAGAATTTTCTCACCTTTATTCACCTCTTGCTGGTCTTACAAAGAAGGGTGTCAAGTTCACATGGTCAGAAGCATGTGAGAAATCCTTTTAGGAGCTAACAGGGAGGCTTGTATTGAAACCTATTCTAATTATTCTTGATCCAGGTATAGGTTATACCATATTATGTGATGAATCATGCATTGGAATAGGAGCAGTGTTGATCTAGGAAGACAAAGTCATTACATATGAATCTCACATGTTTAGGACTCACGAGAGAAATTACCCGACGCATGACCTTGAGCTAGCAGCAGTTTTCCTTGCCTTACATTGCTGAAGACACTATCTTTTGGGTGAGAAATTTATGTTGTACATAGAACACAAGAGCCTAAAATATATCTTTTCTCAATGTGACTTGAACATCATACAATGGATATGGGTTGAATACCTAAAATCCTTTGATTTTGATATTGCCTATATAACTGGGAAAGGCAATGTGGTTGCAGATGAACTGAGTCAAAAAACTCAAGCACAAGCCATATGAGAATCTAGTGATGAATGGAAGTTAATGGCCCTATTTTCTGAGATACATCTAGAGTTTCATGACAGTCATGAGAAGTATTACCTCTAATCCTTGACAGTTACCTATTCCCTCCTTGAGAAGGTGAAGAGTAGACAATTTTCAGATCCTTAAGGCTTGGTTCTCCATGAGAGTATATCAGGAGATAACCCACCTCCAGATTGGTTTGTGGATAAAGATAAAATCCTGATTCTACGTGGACATATCTGGGTTCCTACATATATGATAGAGGAGTTTATGAAGGATTCCCATGCTTCTCAGTGGGTAGTTCATCCAGGCATCTCGAAGATGTATCGAGATATGTGATGCCAGTATCGGTGTACTAGGATGAAACATCAGATAGTAGGCTTTATCACCAGGTGTTCCACTTGTCAGCTGGTGAAGGTGGAGCACGAGAGACCTGCAGGCTTGTTACAGCTGCTTCCAGCCCCAGAATGGAAATTGGAAGATGTTACTATGAATTTCGTAGTTAGATTACCTAGGACACTGAGGGGTAGTGATTCTATCTGGGTACTCATTGACTGACTAAAAAAATAATCCCACTTCATTCCTATTTAGGAGACTTTCTCAGTTGATGAGATATGAAGAATGTATGTTCGTGAGATCATACAACTACATGGGGTTCCATGTACTATCATTTCAGATAAGGATACCTGTTTCACGTCGTGATTCTGGTAGGGATTGCAGAAGGCTATGGGAACATAAGTGATTATAATTACATCTTTTCACCCTCAGAACAATGTACAATCAAAACGGATAATACAGGTTCTAGAGAATATGCTCTGAGCATGTGTCCTTAATTTCAATAGTTGTTGGGAGAAGCATATCCCTCTCATAGAGTTTGCCTATAATAACAAATTTTAGGTGAAATTTCAGATTGATCATTTTGAGGCCTTGTAAGGTAGGCCATGTTGTTCACCCCTGTGATGTCTAGAGGCAGGTGAGGCAGACCTACTAGGTCCTCGTCTCATTCAGGAAACTTCATAGAAAGTTCACCTGATCAGAAAGCATATGAATAATGATCAGTATAGATAGAAATCATATGTCGATTATTGTCGAGGACCTATTGAGTTCAAGGTCAAGGATCATGTTTTTCTTTAGGTATTGCCTAGGATAGGGAATAAACAGTTACCGAAGTATGGAAAGCTATCACCTCATTACGTAGGGCTATTCGAGATTCTAGAGAGAGTAGGGTTGGTAGCCTATCAGTTACAATTACCTTAGAGGTATCGTGCCATGCATGAAATATTTCATGTATCACAACTTTGCTAATATCATGCCGACCCATCTCATACTTTTGATCCCAAGGAAGTCGATTTAGATGTTGATTCCACCTTTTAGGAGTATCCAGTACACATCATTGATCGGAGCATGAAGGCTATCTGAGGCCGGTCTTTCCCTCTAGTACATGTACTATGGCAGCACGACTGAGTATAAGATGAGACTTGGGAGAGGGAAGCCAATGTACATGCCCAAAGACTAGAGTTGTTCTCAAGCAATTTTTCTCCACCTTTGGAAGGTGAAATCGAGGACAAGTTCTTTTAAGGGGGGAAGATTGTAAGAACCTAGTTTTTCAATAAGGTATGAATCCTTTAAAGTTTAGTCTAAATCTTTACTTTGGTCCTAATATGGATGCCTAAGGGGTTAGAAAAGGTCAGGGGTGTACGAGGAAAGTTCGGAGCCCGAAAACCATATTTTTGGGAAAAGAAGGATTGGAACATGGTTTAGAGTAAACCGTGTAGGAATTCCACACAGTTTAGAAAACCATGCAGATTGTGTTTTTTCGGAAAGTGCCACCTCACACGGTTCGTGCATGGCCATGTGACCTAACCATGTGAGAGTCCCTTTTTCCCAAGTACCCATGCAGGGTTTGCCCATAGGTTTTCAAACTATATGGACAAACTGTGAACGGGCTAAATTTTGGGTAAAATTACAGTTTTTCCCTTAATGATCTAATTAATCTCCCTCCTTCCCTAATATGAGTTTATGTGGGATTAACCTTTTTCTCTCTCAATTTGGGTATTTTTGTAGATCTAAACTTGGAATCAAGATATCTCTTTTATCTGACAACGGATTGAGATTCTATTTGTCATGTTGGATGTGCAAAGGTAAGTACTCAAGTCCTCTTAAGCCGTTCTCCTTCTCTTTTTTCCCTCAACCGAGATATCGGGGTATGAGTGTTTTTATCTTTTTCTTAGATATACTCCGATTTGAGCCAAATCAAGGGCCAATACTAGAGGAGGATAGTCATACAAACCTAATGTGGGTGGTCTATAACTCATCCCTAAAGTTCGTTGATTTTGGATTTTTTGTGCGGGGCCCACCTATTTCATCGGGTGCCGTTTATTGAATTTATATTCCATGTTTATAATCATTAGAACTATATAGTTAACATCTTTCCAAATATGTGGTTAATTGTTAGTGGTTATGACCACAACTCCACCCTTTATATGTCAAAGGTTATGCCATAATTGTGGTTTAGTGTTTTGACATGTTTGCGCCACTGTTTGGGTGTGCCATGGCTTGACCACTCTAAGGGTAAGCTTTTCTATATTAATTGGATTGATTTATATAGTGAATAATATAATTTAAAGTACCATGTATGTGTACCACTTGACCCGCCTAAGGTAAGTGCTTAAAATTGATAATTAAATGTGAATGATTAATTGGTTCCATATTCATATCACCCTTTACCACATTAATGGAAGGTAGTGGAATGAACCTTAAATTATAGAATATTTCTTATATGGATTAAATGAATCATTGAATGATACTTGGCCTTATCACACTAATGAAAGGCAAGGCTTGAACCAAATCACTTGATAAAAAGGTTGCATGCTACATGACCTTATCACACTAATGAAAGGAAAGGCTTGAACCGAATGAAATATTACAAGACTTCATAATAAAATAGGAATAAACTGACTCAAGATCTCCTTAGATTCTGATTGAGAAATTCCATGAGCACTCAGAAACCCCATTCTGATTCAAGGATACAACTTTTTGAGGTTGAGAACGACCTAGATCCCGATCCTTGTCTGTTCTTGGATGATTGGTATGAAACTATAGGATCCCTACATATTATTACAAGATGCCTTGGATACACTCCTTGGATCTAGAATTGAAAAGTAGGTTCCATGGTTACAGCCCATATGGCCTTATCTTTGCTTATCCCCATCTTACCTTAGATGATCACCTTAGATTCAGTAGGAACCTTACTGTGGAATGCCTTGGAATATGCTCCTTAGATTACACTCTTACCCCATTCCAGACTATAATTACTACTGATTTGGAGACCCTTGAGGTCTATGTTGCCTTGGTAATTACCTTGGAACTTTAACTATCTACACATCATGAGACTAAGTCAGTGCTGGACATGCCTCATATGGCCTATTAATATAAACTAGAAATTGATTGATAAAATGATTTTGTTACATGTTTAGACACTAGATGAGGGATGAAGCAGGTACTTGGGGTATTTAGCTAAATTGTACTGCTTTACTTTATATATTCATGCCTAAACATTGTTACATTTCCATTTCATGGGCCGAATGTTATAGACACCATTGGTGGTGGCTCACTAAGATTTATCTCACACCCTCTCTGGGCGTTGTTTGGTACCTAGAGAAAATTACATAGTTGCAGGTGTTGACAAAGGGAAGTATACATCTTGAAACACTTAATTTCTTATTGTTTAATATGGAGCCTGATAGTAGAGGACCAATTTAGAACTCGAGATTCTTGGGATAGTCTTTGATTTCCTTTATGATTTTTGGAACATGTTATTCTTATTGTTTGTATCCATGTTTTCCATCTTTCTAGTACATGACATATCATTAGTTGTTAAATTCCATTCCAGTTGTTTTGGTTATTATTACTGTTTATTTTCCATTTTTTCTTCTGTTTATATATATTGATTCTGCTATTTACCTATGTTTACTCTCACACACTGCACTACACTTTGGTAATGAGGGAATAGTCTCCCCATGAACACACCCTAGGCCCTCGCTGCTGGTCGGTAGCCTCTGGAGTTCGGGGAGATGCACTTGAGGCCATGTGGCCCACCGGGCTCAGGGCACCCTTTAAGTGGAGTCCAGGTCCAGGACGTCACACTATTTGTAGAAGTCCCCTGTTCCCAAGGAATATCCTTCTAAAGAGGCTAGGTAAGAGGATAAAGTTATCTTATGGTAACATATAGATGATGTATTAGATTTTTAGTGCCTCATGTTATCGTATATGACTAGTGAGATCCATAATATGAATGAGAACATTAATACATATAGAATACTATCTCCTAACCATGATCTTTATCACGAGACGTTAATACAAAGAGAATTATAAGACATCCAAGGAACTTTTCATGTAAAATCTTGGAGAAGGTTCTCCCGTTGGACCTCATGTAGTCAATATGATTGGCTATATTGAGCATTTAGACATCTCAGGTTTCATCTTACTTGATGAGTTTCGCACTGATATCATGATTTCCTATCTACCTTAGATATTTCTAATTTTATTGTTAATTATAATAAAAACAATATTGAGATGTTTCTCATAGAACTCCTCATATTGATTTTACAAGAAGATAAGGAAACGAGGCGTGGAAAATCTAGAGTCTTTATGGTGAATAAGAGGAAGGGAATGGCAAAGAGCCCTAGGACTAGTTTCAAGTCTAAGGACTCTACACACCACCTAACCAAGAAGAAGAAGATATAGAGTCCGGATAAGGAATAAGATTTTGAATGTTTTATATGTGAAAATAAGGGCCATTGGAAGAATAACCACACCTTAGTGAAGAATCATAGGGAAGATTCAGGTTCATTTTTTTATCAAATGTAACCTTTTCATTTCTACAAGTTGGGTATTAGATATTTTGGGACCCAAGACACCCCAGGGGTGAATCAAGGTGTTAGTAAAATTTAAATTCTTTTGAATTACTCAATATTTTATCATTTCTTAAAGATCTTGTTTCCTTATTGGAAGGAAAATTATTCAACCTTTTATTTATTTCTTTACCCAACAACATAGATACAAAAATATAAATACAAGGCACACCAATATTTTACTTGGTTCACCTATGAAAGGCTACTCCAAGGAGAATACACTCAACATTGTGCTAATGTACTTGGATTCACTATAACTCAATGCCTGTGTGGATACAATATTTAGGTAAGGGAAATCCTCACCAAGGATCATTACCTTCATAAGTTTTAGGGAAATTATCACTGCCACCCAAGGCTCATTGTATGTTAATGTTTAGGTAAGATTACATCCCACTAAGGGTCACTCCCTCTTCTTCTCCTCTATATAATGCTTTAGTGAAGGCATTAGTTTATGTAATTTTAGGTATTAATCTCATTTTAATGACTTGAAGTTCACTCCTATATATAAACATTAAATCTATATTATAAGATCTAGTTATTGATTCTCTAATGAATTTCAATTGCTGCTCCAGATTCTGATTCTTGATATGATCAAATCCTTGTGAGAGGAATTTAATATTTGATCATCAAGGTATGTCCACACAATAGCAGCACTCTAGGTATAATAATTAAAGTAAGGGAATTATTATTCATTGTTCTCTTCCCACTTTACTTCAATAAACCAAATGAGTCCATGGTATTCCACAATCCCGATTCATTTTATGATATTCACTTCCACTTAAAATTAACACAAAAAAATTCTTCCTCATAAATAGATCTTTGATATATCCTTGTTCAACAATAACACTTTATCACTATCAAAATTTATCTTCAATCATATACACATATGTAGAAAATTTAACTTCACAAAGCAGAAATTTATTAAATTCCCATGTAATTGTCTTTCTCCTCCTACTTCTAGAACACATAGTTCCTTACTACCTATTATTATTATTATATTTCCTATATTCTCTCTACTATATTTCATTTAGTTTTTATTCCTCATTTTATATTACAAAAAAATCCCTCTATTTTATCCATACATTGGATTTGAATTTTTAATTCAAACTAAAGTAATCAACCTCCTTCAAATTAAATTTCTTTAATCTTATCTCTTAGATCATCCTATAAAAAATCATCACCATTAGGTTTGAATTGATTTATTTAATCTCAATCCATAATCTCTAATTAGTTTTAGAGGCATCACGCTTAAAATTCTGGATGTAAAATCCATATTTCAAACCCCACAACATGGTCCATTCTTAAAATACTCATTTTGAGCTCTACCTCAGACTAACCATGGCATGTTTCACCATAAACCATGACATGGTGATCAATCCAAACTGAAACACCCTTCAAAATTCCTACCACTATAGATATATACATGTTTTAATCTTAAATTCTTGGTTTTTGATGCTCAACACACCCAAAAATTTTCCCTCCATCTTGGCACTATGATGTAGTGGGTCCTCCTACATCCTTCATTGACCCTCTATATGTGAGTCCAATATGAAGACAAAAAAATTCCCATAGTGGGATTCCCATTTCTTATAGACTAACCTCCAAATCCAAAATACTAAGCTCCATGGTGTACAACTGTATGGCTATTTCCAATAGGTTAAATTCTCACTTAAAACACTTTTGACCATGATTTAATCAATCACTACCCTCCATTTTAGAATCTCTAGGATTTCTCAACCTCTAATCCAATAAAAAAAATGTTTACCATGATTTCTATTATGATGTTATTAGATTCTCCATTTTCATAGGTATTACTCTAGGTTGAAATACCATATAAAATGACCATGAAATCTCATACAACATGTTTCCAAATTTATGTTCTCATCTATGAATTTTCAATTACAATTCCACTAAAACACTAACTACCATGGCATGCACACCCTTACCATTTTCCATATGTGGAATTTCAAAATGAAACCCTAATAAAAATGACTGTTTCTTTAATTCTATGACCATTCCTAGTAACTTCAAAAAAATCCAATCACACCATGATGAGTACCATGGAATGGTATAATGTGTGGTATTTCTTCATTTACCAAACAACTCACAAACTTATTAATTTTCCTTAGGATAATTTAACAAGCACTTCACTCCCACAATTTGGAAAAATTTGGAAAAATATTTCCACTATAAATTTTTAAAATCTCCATTATAAAAATATCAACTAAACTTCTAGAATAATCTAACTTTTGGAAGATACACCTTTTCAAAATTTCAACCTTCCTTTATGGAATTAAATTCTTCATCAAACTTCATCATATTTCATGCATGATCCACACACTTTCTCTAGTACTTCTCACATCACTATTAATTGTCATCAATTCTCCATGAAATCATACCACCTCTTAGTTATTTTCAACAAATCCAATATAAAAATTACTATTTATAACATTCTCCCATTTGGATTTTTTCTAATTTTTTTTATAAAATCTGATAATTATAATAGATTCCAAGATCCACTAAACATATGGATTTTATAGGAATTTTATTTCTCCCCATTTGGAAATAAAATTAGAAGATATTTATTTGCTTCTAATGACCTAGTGAACTTATATTTTTTTTTATTTTAGTTTTGGATAAACCCCTTTTTTACTGGGTTGAGAGGAAACCATTACATGGAATGAAATACCAATGACAAAAGGCCATTACATTGACCATAGGCCCAACAGCAAAAGGAAATTACATGACCTGAAATCCCAAGCCCAAGACCCCACACTAAAGCAATCACCTTTTCCTTGTCTTATGCATCTGTCACTCTAGATTATAGTCCTGAATTCACATATTTGGTTAGTCTCACTCCCCCCCTTTAATGGGGACATTAATTGGTGTGTGCTATCTACTCCATGATGGAACCTACACATCCAACTGATTATCAGTTCTAACCTTTTCCCTTTTGCTTCTCCACTATCCAGGAATGCTCCATCATGAAGTCCTGGTACACTATTTGCAGACTCAGTGGCCTATATGATGGTACCGGGCATGCAACAGAAGCAAAAAAAATGGGATTTTAAAATTATTTCCACCGATTATAGACATGATATCATTTTCATCGGTGAAACACTACCAGATTACCTCACAAGGATCTCATGTGAATAGTTTTAAACATAAAAATAAAAACCATATATACCTAGTTAGATTTGAATATGTGCTCGACTTCTAATCATCATTTGTGATCTCTGATCAAATAATTTGAATTTTAATTCCTCTAGATCATCCATACGCACTTCAGGAATCTATGGGAGTGTCGATCATCAAAATCCATGTGCTAATGCAGAGATCCAATGATGCCTTCAACACTCCAATGATCACCACACCACCTCTCTTGTGATGCGTGAGAGGGAGCTTGATCTGAACTCTTGGATCCTAAGCCTCTCTCTCTAAATTTTTTGAGAGAGAATAAGAGAGAGAGTTAGTGAATAGTAATTGGTGAGATCCTCTCCTCTTCTGTTTATAGCATGTTAAGGAATTACCCAGTATTTCCTCTTCGACCCCCAAATAATTAACACACTATAAACAACATATTATGACTACTGTATTGAGTCATGAATATTATTATAACTTTTTTTGTAATATAATAAATATACTACGTGATAATAATCGATCCATCAACTCGAATCATCATTCCCATAAATATTAAATGAACCTTGAAATTTTAAACTAATATCCATTCAAAGAATATTTTTCATGTATTTACTTTAAAACATGTAAATCCATTTAATAAATAAATTAAATGAAAATTATTCTTAACTTGAATAATATGTATTTATTAATTGATTTGATGATCATATTTCCTTAGAAAAAACCCAGACCCTAGTGGTGGGGGCCACCATGTCCAAAATTCATATTCAACTAAATATGAAAGATTCTTAAAAACACTATTGTGTGTGACCTACTAGGCCTTTATCTTGATAACAGTGAATACTATTCACAAACCAAGATCGAGATCTAGCAACCCATCATGGCCCCTAAAGAGATAAGGGTAATCATAGAAACAAAACCAACCTACGAATATGCACTATGTAACATAATCTTTTTGTCTTTAATATCTCATAATGTAGGATGAACACCTATTTCATTGCCCTTTTCTTGATTTTTTTATCTAAATAGATTGATTTACCCTTAACTTCCATGGCCATGGTCTTATTAAGGTACTACCATCCTGATCAACATGGCCTAAGATATATTACTTCATTAACCTGGAAGTGAAAAATCCTTTCTTGACCATTCAACCAATTTCATACCACCAATGAAACACCTAAAACAATATACTTAACCATGATTTCATTATAGTAGTTTTTTCCTTGCATCAAAGTATGTGATCAAATGACACACAATGGCAATGATCTCAAGTTAGGAGACCATTACAAATGTTTGTAGATAGGAACATCCAATGGCACCCAAAACATGTGGTTTTCCTATTGGTGGGTCTTTACTCATGATCTCACTATTAGAGATCACCAAGTGTGAACTTCATGAGAAGAAGTCTCAATGCTTATGAGCTCCTAGAACCTGATAGTCAAACATCTAATGTGTCTAGTTAGTAAGATGCATCTAGACCATATGACCTTTGTTTAATATTAATATCATTGTATCTCGAGCTTCTCATTATATCATGGGATCTGGTATAACCTTCTGATATAATAAATAATCTTTATACATTACCATTGAATAGTGGAAATAGAAAATTATACTCTATAATGGTAAGAATACATCATGTATAGATAAATTCATTCATGATTTGGTAATAAAAAAGTATTGTATAGTTGGGTTGAGAGAACCCACTCTTACAACACTCCCACTTTCACTAGAGCCAACTTTCTAACAAAACTTGTTATCTATCACATTATTAAGATCATGTTCCTTCTAAGTGAGGAATTTAGTTGCCGAGTCTTCACGATTTCTCCACGTGGCTATTTTTCTATATGCAACCTCACCTCCTTAAGTAAAACTTCTCAAGAGATGGTATCCCCAAGTATATCTCTTTGTTACACTATCATAACTTGACATCTTGGCTAGTAATAATATCATAATTTAAATTATGACAATTCTTTACTTACCAGGTGTGATTCCAAGAATTAGAACACATCATTGTGGTTAATTGCTTCTTATCTACCTCAGAAGCTGTAACATACTTGGTATTTTACAGATATGGCTACCAATGGATTTTATAAGCTTGTCTCACTCATCAACTTATCCTAACTATGATATTAGATCACATTTATCTAAAGGAATAATAGTTTTTATCCCCTAAAAAACTAGTATCCTTTATTCTCCACATACCAGGTACATATCTTTTGTACTTTCCAAAGTAAAATTAGATAGTTCTAATTTATTCACTTGCAGTTATCCTAGATATAATTTATATTTTACTACTATAAAGTATATCCTGGAAATATCAATTTTTGTACATATCATGGAATACATTATTGATCCATCACTAAAGAATATGGAATTCAACTCACCATATCAATCTCCTTGCATATCTTGAACATGTCAACCAGGATAGATATATTCCACATGACACTAGAAAATATCCTTCTGTTGAATTTTTCCAACTTTTATTTTTCAATACAGTGTCATTATTTGTATTATTGACTAGGTCCAAGCAACCGTTAGATCTACCTCATTAGATCCTATTCCATATAACTTAGGTTTCTACTTTAAATCCATCACTGGATAATATATTATTTCATTCTTGTCTTATCTAACTTGAATACCTATATCTCTTTTCCATATGTTTCTGAACATATTTTACTTGGAAAACAATGGTGCTCCCACTAACCTCTAGTAGAAACATGGAAAAAATTCATTCCAAATGAATATTCTATGAGCTAGCTGATTACTTCAATCCTAAATATGATTTCAGTAACTTTCAACCTATATTAGCATTCTCTGATGTGACTATCCCTTTCTGGTTGCATCGTATAGATACCTTCCACGATTGGTGGTCATGACATCCAATTCTCAATATAATGATCATAGAAATTATCTATTACAAGTGAAATTCTAATGGATTTAGAAAAAATGACTTGGTATAACCAATCAAGCATTATTGGTACTACACTTGTACTATCCATGTATCATCTTACTTGAATACCCACCATAATATTCAAAATTATAAGCCCCTTTTCACTTTGATGCATGTAACCCATTATTGAATGTTAATTAATATTTTCAATCTTATCTAATTTCCATATACTTCTTACTTGTAGAAATTATTATTCACAATGAATAATGGATCACTAGCCATGGTGAATACAAAACCATCACCATGTTTTTAACCTTGCTACATAGTATGTGTCTCTGGAACATTCTTATTCCACATGCATTTGTGGAACTAGTTCCTATTCCAACTACATGTGCATCTCCAGCATTGACTAAACCCAATTAAATATTGATCCCACTATCTCCAATAGATATGTGCACCCTTATATAGAAATGTAATCTATACACGACACCAAAATCAGTAATTAGCGATGTTTGTTAGTGGCGGTTTATTAAACCGATGATAAAAAAATTGTCAAAATATAATGGCGATTTTTTAAAAACCACCGCTAAAACCTTTTTTTTAACCTAAAAAACTTATTCTCCCCAAACCCACCCCTAGAAACTGACCCCCACCTCATCCCAAACCCAGTGAAACCCTAGCATGCTCCTGAGACTGAGACCCCACCCCGTCGTCGACACCCTTCTCCCCATCATTGCCAGCTACCTCTCAGTCACCATCGCCCCCACCCAACGAACCCAAGACCCCTCCCCCCTCTTCCCCCAAAGCTAAAAAACTTGAGACCCCTTATATAAAACCCCTTATCCCCCTCACCATTAGTTTCCTACTCCGTCACCATCCCCTTCACACCCCCCTGTGCCATCCCCCTCCCCCACTTCACCATTGGCTTCCTAGTCCATCATCATTCCCTTCGTGCCCCTCACATCGAACCCCTTCTCCACCTTAGGTTTATTTGATAGGTTTCTATCTCCCTACTTTATATTGCTCATATAAAATGTAATTATTAGGGTTTTGTGGTGAATTATTGAGTGATCACTGATATGAGTGTTGATTACACATTATTTTGGGGTTTTATTTTTTGTCAATATTCATGGAATATCAATGTAACCCTACACATGGATGTATAAAACCCTTTTGATGTTTGGGGCGGTTAAATAAGAACCTTTTTTATGATTAATTTTGTTTATCAATAGAAAATATTTTTTATTTTATTTCAGTTTTAGTGTTGTTATATTTAATTGAATGTGATTGTTTTTAGTTGATATTTTACTCTTTATACTTGGGGTGATAATATTTTTTCACCCTCCACTTCATCTTGCTCATATACAATGAAATGATTTGGGTTTTTTGGTGAAGTTTTGAGCGATCTCTAATATGAGTGTTGAGCCCACATTGTGTTTGTGTTGTATTTTTTGTCAATAAACTTGGGATATCATTATGGATTGATAAAAATATGAAATGAATAATAATTTCTTATAAGTGAGTTAAATATCCCAAGCATGTTTAAAAGAATTGAGATCAAAAGAAAATTTCATTTTATACTAAGGTTTATATAAGCATGGAACAAACATCTTGGAATATCTTTTTATGGTAAAGAATAAAAAAACTTATGAAGGTATGAAGTTGGGTGTTGATTATTTGGAGCTCCTAAGTCAATTAGTTAACTAATAGAAGATTTAGATATGAGTATATGTTCTAGTATATCAAAGTTTCTATAATAATCATGATGTATGAGGTGGATCTGGTTGAATCTGAAACCATGTGTATAATTAAAATAAATTATATAATCCAGTAATTCAAAGTGATAAAACAATTTTAAGACCTTATTTGGAATGAAAATTAGTGAAGAAACATTGACGAGTTATATGGAACAAGTAAATGATTATTAAAAAAATATTGACAATGAATGTGGACTGAAAATGGAATTGATAATGAAATGATTTTATTAACATCATACTAATGATGTAAACTTACCATAATCATAACTAGAGATAGATATAGTTAAGATTTTTAATATTATGTAATAATAAAGTGCAATAATGTATTATGATAATATGTGTGAAAACTGTGCTCAGGAACTGTGCTACATTATAATGATCCACATTACGATATTTATTCCCTTATTAAACATTTTAAGATGGTATAATATGATTTTTTTTGGTTCTTTGAGTGATACTATAAATGACCACAATGTTTAAAATATGAATAAATTTTAATTCAACATGTTTTTGATACCATTTTTAGAAATCTAGGGGTGTTTTAAATAATCTTTATCACAACAAAAACAATAAAATAGATTTCATATGCGGATCGACTGAAATGTAAAAGGCAAAAGCATAGAGAAAATTTACAGTGGAGATATTACGACCTCCATTCTCAAAAACTAGATTTTGGTCTTCTTTTCAATCTTGAAAAGTTATGAGAGCTTTGAAAACATGTGGGATGATATTTTAAAGAAGACATTTTTCCTTTTTAGTCATGTTACTTGGTGATCTGTTCTCACAAGCCCTATTTATAGGCCTCTAAGTCATTACACATCCCACATTCCTAATTCTCCTAGTTATCCATTTATTGGGCTACAAACAATCACCTCTATAAATTGTGTTTAATGATAGATTATGTTTGAAGTTATGAATCATTGAAATTAACTATGCATATTAATGATTGAATCAAAATCTAACATCATATGGTCAGTTATTATTTTAACTATAAGTTAAAATAGTGACCTCTGAAATGATGAAGGTCACTTCTTTTAGAGACATTAGTCAAGACCACACTTGGAAATAATTATTGTAAAATAAACATTATCAGTCTTGTTTTTATGTCACATATCTAACATTATCAATATTGTTTTTATGTCACATATGTTAGGTAACTTTAAAACCACTGTAATTGGTTTGATATGTACCATTTATAAATAAGTAAAAATAGAACGTGACATACATAAATAGAATCTCTTAGATCACCACTAGCAATACTATCCATGATTGATTTTCTTTTGTTACTTTTAATTTTTTAGTATTTATATGAATCTTCTTATAAATACTTGGGTTGTGATTTTTTAACTTCTATTTATCTCTTTTCCTACTTAGTAATACATATGTGCTTTAATTTTGTTAATAAAGTGTAGGGGAATTGTGATATGAATAAAAGTTGGATCACATTATCGAGGAACACACCTCAATATGCTAAGGGTTTATAGGAGTTTTTAAATTTAGAAATTTACAATAGATCTGTTGATCGAAGAATAATATGTTAATGTCCTAAATGTAAATTAAGAATATGGTTGAAGAGAGATGAAGTTTATGAACACTTGATATTGAAGAAATTCCCTTCTCAATATTTGTGTTGGATTTGGCACAGAGAATCAATGTTACAGAAAGTTTTATCACTAATGTCAATCAACAAAATGATCTCCCAACTTCATGGACAACAGAAAATGAAATCCAAAACCTTATAAATGATGCATTCAACATTTCAAGACACCAACATCAACATGAAAACATATTAGAACAACCAGTTGATGGTGCTACAAATAAAAACTTCACAAGTGATGTTTTTGAGACTATAGGAAAACCAGATCAAGATTGTAACATATCATTGGATCCTCCTATGGATTATGTGGAGACTAATAATGTAATAGAAAACTCCACTGAGTAGAAAAATATATTTCATGGTTTAATTGATGATGGAAATCAAGAGTTTTATAGTGGTTTTTTGAAATATTCAAAATTTTCTTTTCTTCTAAAGTTGTACCATATCAAATGCCTATGTGGAATTACAAATAAAGTGATGTCCATGATATTGAAATTGTTACATGATGCATTTACTAAAGAAAATATCCTGAGTCTTTTTATGATATGAAAAAAATTTGTTAACAAGCTTGGTCTGAATTATACAAAAATGCATGTTTGTCTTAATGATTGTATGCTTTATTGGGGGGAGGATTAAAGAAGTCATGATTGAAAAAAACATTATTCTTCTAGATGGCAGTCAATGGGTGATGTTGGAAGTTTGAATCAACAAAATACCATGTAGAATAAGAAAAGGAACACACCTTTAAAGGTTTTGTACTATTTTCCTTTAAATACTTGATTTCAAAGATTATTCATGTCATTAAAAACCATCGAACACATGAATTGACATCCTATAAATAATAACAATGATGGGTTAATGTGACATCCAAGAGATTCATAATTTTGGAAGACATTAAATTCATTACATCTAGATTTATCATCTGATCCTAGGAATATTCGATTGAGATTTTCTGCCGATGGATTCAATCCATTTGGGACTTTGAGCACCAGTTATAGCATTTGACTGATTGTTTTGATCCCTTATAATCTGCCTCCATGGATGTATATGCAACAAAAATATTTTATAATTTCAATGATTATTCATAGAAAACAAATGCCTATAAATGATATTGATGTATACTTCCAGCCTTTAATTGAATAATCATAGGAATTATGGAGCAACGGTGTTGAGACATATGATGCATCTTCTAGAATAATGTTCAAAATGCAAGCTACTCTAACATGGACCATTAGTGACTTCCCTAGAATTGGTAATTTAGCTAGTTATAACACTTACATAGGTTTGAATTGTACTATTTGTAACTTTGATTTTGAGCCCGAATGACCACCTTACAGTGGAAAATGATGCTTCTTGTGTCATTGAATATTTCTCGATGCATCTCATAGATTTCGGTTGAACACGTCAAAAATCAGTGGTTCTATTGATCGTAGACCACCTCCAAAGTTGTTAACAGGTTTTGAAATATTGGAACAACTTGGAAATGTTAAAACAAAATTTGGGAAGGTGCATAATTTGAATGATAGTCAGAAATAAGTTCAAAGTGCATCATCAAGTGAAATCAGAACACAACAATGGAAGAAAAAACATATTCTTCAAAATTCCATATTGGGAATTTAATTTTTTGTGGAATAATCTTGATGTGATGCCTATTGAGTAGAATGTTTTTGAAAATTTGATCTTCACATTGCATAATGAGCATGGAAAATCGAAGGGTCGTCTCAATGCTCATAAAGACTTACAAGCAATGAACATAAAGCATGATCTATGGCCAGATGAGAATGGAAAGTATACTCTGAAATTTTTTGAAATGAAAAATTGGGATAAAGATACATTCCTTCAAATTATAAAACTGTTAAGGTATCTAATGGGTATTCAAGTAACATCTCAAGGTGTTTTTACTTAAAGCATCGTAGGTTACATGTATTGAAAAGTCGTGATTCACATATTTTGTTACATCTATTACTACCATTGGAATTACATACATTATTACCTGAAAAGGTTACTGCTATTGTACTCCAATTTTGTACATTCTTCAGACAACTATGTGAGAAAAATATACAACCATTTGAGCTTGAAAACCTTTAGGTGTGATTTTTATTGACACTTTTTGTAATGGAGATGATCGTTCCTATATCATTTTTTACTGTCATAATGCATTTAACTGTTCATTTGGTTGATAAAGCTAAATTAGGAGGCTCCATACATTATTGATGAATGTATCCAATTGAGAGGAACTTTATTTATATGTTTTTAATTTAAGTAAACAATTCTTGTCACTTCATTAAATACACAATTATATATTTTTTTCTTTTATTTCACAGATATCTTGGGTATTCGAAATCATATGTGAAAAATAAATCTCAACCTGAAAGATCTATTTTTAAAGGATATTTGGAAGAGGAGTGTCTTAACTTTTGTTGTAGATACTTTGATGATATTGAGATAAGATTAAATTGAGTTGGATGTGTTGACAACACATCAAATCAATATCAACTACATGGGAAATCAAAAATCTTTCCTGCAATTGGTCGATTAGTTGGGAGGAGCTCAAATGTTACACTAATAGAAATGAAATTATCACAGGCACATAGATATGTGGTGATTAATCATGAAATTTTAGATCCATTTATCGAAGATTTGAGTATACAAACAAAGAGACTAATGAGAGGCTGAACACGAAATGGGGAATATATAACAAAAGCAGTTAATAAAGAGCTTATAGAATGGTTTTCATGATGTGTAGGTTCATAAATATTATAATCAATATAGATATTAGGTTGACACATATATTTTGTAAATCTAATAATATATATTACCTTTTTTATATCATTAATACTAATACATGAGGTGAGTTGTTAGAAGATTTGAATTTTCTTGTATGAGGTCCTCTAAAACAGGCTAGAAAGTTCAACTCTTACAATTTTAATGGATTTAAATTTCATAAAATTGATTGGGAATAGGGTTTAAAAACACATAATAGTGGTATATTTAGATTTTATGAAGTGGGATACTATGGATAGTTGACTGATATTATCAAATTAAACTACCACAATCATATTTTAGTTGTTTTATTCAAATTCAATTGGGTCAATTTTATCAGGGGTGTTAAAAGATATTACTTGAAATTTACTTCTATGAACTTCTCTTTCTTGATGGATGTTGGTGACCATGAATTACATGTCCTGTATATCTTATCATCACAAGTGAAAATAGTATATTATGCGGAAGATATCACAGATGAAGGGTGGAGTGTACTCATATAAAACAAAGAGACTTGTATGATATGGGTGATGAAGTGGAAGATTTGACATCTGACATTGAATCCCATAAACAACAAGAAGAGAACTTATTTATCCATCATGATATTTAAAATATTATTCTTACAAGGGTGAATAAAATAGATGAAGTAATTAAGCAGGAAAATGAAATGATTTAATGAGAAAATGATTTTATGTGCAGTCATCCATTTATTTATCAACCACTTATGTCATTTTTGTAGTCATTAATTATAATAGTTATGTATATTTTGTTTTTCAGTACTGTGCATATGTTATCATTTCTAAATTTTTTTTCTGCATGAATTTTTTGAAATATATGTTCTGAAGTTAATTTTATTTGATTAAATGATAGTAATTATAAGGAGGAAGAGTTATATTGATACCGATTGACCCTCAATTGACATTCCCTCAACCATAAATATAGATGATGATCCATCCATCTCCCTCCCTATAGTATTTGAGACACTATCCACTTGCCCCTTACACCATCTCTCACACCCTCCATTAGCATCCCATCAGTAGCTAAGATGATTCCTCCCCATTTAGCAGACTCCACAGTGAGGTAGTAGGCCACTCCTGGTTATTAACAGGCATATTGGAGCATGACTATTATATTTACACATTTTAATATGAATAAAGTTATTGCATTTTTTTTATACTACTAACCGTTTTTTCATAAAAGATGGAAATAATGCTACTACGGAGAAAAATATGAAAAGTTCAGATGTCTAAAATCTGAACAAAATAAAGATAGTTGTCCCATTTGACTACTATGGGGTTCCTAAAGATGACTCCATGGGATTATTTATCCAAATTCTAGGCCAGATGGTGGTGGAGCCAGTTACCCTTACAATTACGTATGATGATTGGAGGCATATGTCTTCATCTTAGAAAAATGAAGTTTTTGATTCATAGATAAAGGTAATTTTAATACATTATGGTGTAATTGAATGTCATTATGTTATTAAATTCTAATATTTTTAAAATGAATCTCTTTGCAGAAAGCATTGGTTGATTTACATCATAAGATGACTGGATTTATCCCTGGTGATATTGCATCGATGACTGGTGGTGAGCAGGTAAATCACACAACTTAAAAATCATTTAGTTCACGAACTTTTATTGGTTTTAGGTTTAAATATAAATATGAAACACTGTTTAATTTTTAATATAATTGTCTTATAGGTTCCGTTAAGATAATTACTTAGATTCACATTGTGTTTTACTTGATGCAAGTTTGTTTTATCCTAACAAACTCTTTGCATCTAAACAAATGTCTTATGATATAATGGATTTTCATCATACTATAAATCATATGATATCCATTTTTTATTATAGTTGGAATATAGTTATGAAACACTGCCTGTTATTTTTTAAGCACGTAATGAAATATTATGGATGTTTCTGAAAGTCGCAATAATGATACTCCTTACATCATAAATTTGATGTAGAAAGTGAGTGTTTAGAAATTTCTCAATGCTGCATTTTGTTGATCAATGTTAATATGTAAGACTTCATCACCGATTCTCTTCATTGACATCAATTCTGTGCTATAGATAATGTAATGCATTTTTGTAATTACTCCACACTACATTATATCAATTGATGATTTCTTGGTCAAGATATTCTTCAACATACCGACCTGAAGCAAGTCATATCTTCTAACCATGAAAATTCCATACATCACTTTCACATTCCTTAAGAACTTAAAGGAATCTAATGAAGTATATTTACCACTATCTTGCCCTTGGAATAGTTCATGATCACATTATGAACTAATTCAAAATCTTTATGGCTTACCTTTATTTCCAAAGTTCATTTTTCCAAAACTAAGTATATACGTCGATAATAACAAAGGTGTTTAGCTCCATTGAGTCTAGATACCATACCAGGAATATCCTTAACATCCTCTTTTATTTTTTCTTGACAATGATTCATCTTTCCACAACTGGGTAAATAAGTGTTACATTTATATTCATCAGGTACTTCCTATGATTCATGTATCACTGAGCTATTGGTTGAGTATAAAACACCACAAACAACATTAATTCCTAAACCTAGAATAATGTCTCCTTATTTCCAAAGGACATGTGAGATAAATGTCTTGGTCACACTTAATAAATTTTCAACAAGAATCATTCACTTGGGAATATATAATTCATGTACCTCTCACCACTGACTTATGAATCACCCTTTCTCAACCTCTTGGATAATACACCTGACTTCTTGTAATGTTTTTATACTTGGTTATTGTATTTAAATACAAACATGTGAAAGGAATACTATATTTAATACCCAAGAAGTAAGGTTGGAACATTACTTTTATGTTATGAATACACCTAAAGGAGAAGAGATAACTTTCTTCCTTAATTCAGTTTATTGCAATTAAACTTCCATAGTTTTGTTTCATGATATTCAAAGCAAATAACCTCTTGTTAATACCTCTTTCATTAAAGGATGTTGGGAATGTGCTTCTGGCATTAATTGTCATTAGTATTTTCACCTTTCCTTTCAATTTTTTTTCCATAAGAATTAAAGATTAATCTATCTTTTATATTCTTATTTACTTGGTGAACCTTATCTAAATAGGTAATGAAGAATTTACTCAATACAATTCATTTTCTAACCTACAATGTGACTCGAGCAAATGAGTGAAAAAGATGTGAGAAAGGGGTCCATTGAAAGATCATGATCCATCTTTCATTTTACACAAGTCCAGTGTAAGCATCAACTTAATCATATATTACTTCACTTTCCTCTTACAAACTTCTTAGAGATGAGACTACATATTATATCACCCATTCCCTAATGTAGGGACTAAAACTATAATTGGACACTGATGATGACATTATGAAATAACCATCACATACTTAACATATGATTTTCATGTAATCAATTTTACACCCTCACTTCCTGAGGTAGTTTAATAGGTATTGGGGACCCTAGCACCTTGAATTTCCAATATCATAGTATTTTGAGCAAGTGCTTGTACTATTATCAGATACTCATACCAGTGTGGACATTTAATTTTTCTATTATTTATCACAGTATTTATTATGGTATAACATTTCAATTTTCTAAAAAAAATTCTAGCATATTAGTAATTTTTATCTTGATTACCTTTTTAGACATTTCAATTAATTAAATAAATCATTAAATGTCTCCCACTATTTTATCGAATCATAGGAACCATTTGTGCTAGAATTAGAATACTATATTGCTCGATTATTCTAGTGGAAAAGATCCTTGAACCACCCTTAATAGTCTACAAGCTATGACTACACCACTACTTAGAGGGTTTAAGGTAGACGTTTGACTGACCAACCGTATTAACTGGCAGTTCCTTGATTTGTTGAGTGAAGTACCAAATTCTAAAATCATAACTTGATTTACTCAATGCTTGTATCTAAAATGATAAAAAGTTAGCTATGAATAATCCTTACTACCACTTTAGTTAATTCAACCCACCACTCTCATAATAACTCTCCGGTAGTAAGAGGCACCCTCAACTATGGATGACCGAGCACCCTGAACACCTAGTTTTGTCCAAATTCAAATAATAGAAGGTAGTTAAACTTAATATTTCTTAGAGGGTTTTATATTTTTATGTGATGAAATAAATCATTTCCAATCTTCTAAGAATGTACTATGTGATATCACTTATAATTGACCATGTAATTAATAGAAAAATCCATCGCGTCACATGTTTATTTTATATGTGCATTCGTGTTTATTATTCTATGTTATCACGTGTAAACTACAGATTCACAAAATAATAAACCATGAAAAAAATAAAATGATGATGTGATTATGATCCGATCCTAATGGTCGATCCATTGAGTGAATAATGGATCAACTTAGACCCTAGGGGGATATACCTTGAGTCACATCTCTTGTGACTTGAGTTGCAGCGCCTACCCATCCAATGTGTCAAACTCCTTCCTGGTATGTCTCCATAGCTCGACACAAAGTGCCTCTCTGCTTGTCTCTCCATTATACAATAATACTCTCTTGTAGGTGATGAGAACTCAGGAGTAAAAAATACAACTCTGAAAAGGGACACACACTCCCTTATACATACAATGACGCTTATACGACATGTATACCTCATTTTAATTAAACTAATTATGAAAAATAACCATTATAATAATAAATTAAATAAATAAAATTTAAATGCACCAGACATACATTGGTCGATCAATGGGTCATGATCAGTCTAATACACTTTAAACTTGCATATTAAAATTAAATTCATAAATAAAATTAAACTTGCATTAAAAAAATTTTCTAAGGGAATTTTACTGAATTAAAATTCACTCTTATTTTAATTCAACAATTTTTGTCGTTTGGTCCCATTAATTAATTTAATTTTAAAACCAAAAAATAAATTAATTATTTAATTTAATTTAACATTAAATTAATTTATCCTACAAATAAAATTTAAGTTTTTAACTAAAAATTAATATTTAATTAATTTAATTTAAAACAAAATTAAATTAATTAATTTGTTATTAAATAAAATTAACTATGTCCTAAAAACCCTAGGCAGGGGTGTTTTGGGCAGGGAAGGCCAGCTGAGACCTGCTCTGGGTCAGTCGGTATGAGGTTGGGAGGTCGACCGATGCTCCGAGATGGTGGATTCAATCCTAATTAGGTGGCGGCCCTCAGGTGGTGTCCCAGTGGAGTGGTGCTGCTCCAAATAAGGGAGAAGGGGGCATGGCTATGCTGGGAGGAGGTGGTCCGACACGAAGAAGGGCACTGTGTGAGGTACTCGAACCAAGAGGAGCCGTGAGGATGGAGTGGTCTGGATCTAGCCAGGAAGAAATGGCTACGCCAGAGGGGTCTGGTTTTCTCTGGGAGGAAGGTGGCAGTTCCCTAGGAGGGGACATGAGGGTCCCCAAAAAGGCAACATTTGTTTTGATTTATTTGATTTTTGACAAAAACGCACAGAACCCCCCCCCCATTTTTAAAAGTTTGGTCCACCCCCTTTTTTAATTAAAAAATAATTTTTTTATAAAACCTATCACATAGGTTAGAAAAATAATAATAATATTATAATAAAATTATTATTATAATAACAATAATTATACCTCACGAGAAAACACTATTTCAGTGATATGCAGTTTGGCCAGTGTTAAACTTCATTGGTAATCCCTTCGGTTTATTATAACATATATATTGAAACCATATATTATTTGAATTTTAACCCAAAAACAAATGATTTCAACCCATATTTAAAAGTTTAGATGACTGCAACTTGTCTATCTGATGTCGGAATGAACCACTGTCTGTGACATTGGGACCAGAACGATGTCCTTTATTAAATTTAATGAAAATTTAATATTTTATTATCTTAAAATCTTCACGCATCAATATGATACCAATTGAAGATACTAGACATGTAGCAAAAGCCCCAAAAAATGCGATTTTAAAATTATTTCCACCAATGATCGACATGAACTCATTGTTATCAGTGAAACGCTATACGATTACCTCTTGATGATCTCAAATGAAGAGTTTTGAGCACAAAAATAAAACCATACATATCTAGTTAGATCTGAAGATGCGCTCGATGTCTACTCATCATTGGTGATCACTACTCAAAGAATCCAAAGTCAAATTCCTCTAGATCATCCACACGTGCTTAAGAAATCTAAAGGAACACCGATCATTAAAATCTGGGTGCTAGCATGGAGATTTGATGACACATTCGATGCTCCAATAATCATCTCACCATTTTGCCTGCGATGTTCCATAGGGAGCTCAATCTAAACTCATGGATCCAAATCCTCTCTCTAGAATGTGGGAGAGAGAAGAAGAGAGAGATAGGAAATGAATAGTAATTGGTGAGTGCCTCTCATCTTCTATTTATATCATATTAAGGAATTAACCGGTATTGCTTCTCTATCCCCAAAATAATCAACACACTATAAATAACTTATTATGACTATTGTTTTGAGTCATAAATATTATTATCACTTTCTTATAATATGATAAATACATTACGTGATAATAATTGAGTCATAAAATCGACTCTTCGTTCTCGTAAATATTAAATGAACCTTTAATATTTTAAACTAATATTCATTCAAATAATATTTTTCATGTATTTAATTTAATTTTTTTAAATAAATTTAATAAAAAAATTCAATGTCAACTATTATTAAATTGAATAATATGAATCTATTTATTTCTTTGATGATCGTATTTTCTTGGACAAAACCCGGACCCCAGTGGCGGGGCCCAACCTATGAACACACACTGTATAATATAATCTCTTTATCTTTAATATCTCATAAAGTAGGATGCACACCCATGTTATCATTTTTTCTTACTTTATTATTTATTGATCTAACTGGGTATATTTACCCTCAATTTCCATGGCCATTGTCTTATGAAGGTACTAACATCCTGATCAACATGACCTGAGATATATTACTTACTTAACCTAGAAGAGACAAATCATTTCTTGACCATTAAACTAATGTCATACCACCAATGACACACCCAACATAGGCTACCTCACCACGATTTCATTATTATGTTTTTTTCCTTGTGTCAACATACACGATCAAATGGAACACATTGGCAATGATATAAAGTCATGAGACCATTACACATGTTTTTATATAGGAAAATCCAATGACACCCAAAACATGTGGTGTTCCTATTGGAAGGTCTATCATCATGATCTCACTACTAGAGATCACCAAGTGAGAACTTCATGAGAAGAAGTCTCAATGTTTATGATCCCCCAACACCTGATAGTCAAACATCTACTATATCCAGTCAGTAAGATGTATCAATAACATAATACCTTTGTTTGAGATTAATTTTATTGTATCTCTTGGTTCTCATTATAGCATAGGATCTGCTATAACCATTTGACATAACAGTTAATTTATGGACATTACCATGGAATAGTGGATGTAGAAAAGTATACACTATAATGGTAAGAATACATCATGTATAGATAACTGTATAAATGATATGGTAATAAAAATTACTATATAGTTGGGTCTAGGCACCCAATATTACAACACTATATGGCCTGGAATCTCTTATCTTAAAGTCATTTGGTGGCCCAAAGGCCCTATGGCCCAAAGGCCTTTGGTGGATTGAAGGCCCTATAACCCATAGTCCCAATTCAGTTGAGTAGTTATTCTATTGCAGTAACTACTATAGTACCTACTACAATGATACCATAGTAACTCAAAAAATCCACCCCTACCTAGTTTTGAACCTAGGTGTTTTGGATGCCAAGGTGGAGCCTATACCACATGGATACAGTCTCATTGGAAAAAGAGTATTCTTTTACATATTTTCTCTTAATTGAACATTGAATACTCTCCCCCTTATTCATGAAGCATGTAGGTTCTATCTTCTTCCCTTTTGGAATGAAACTTGGGTATCAATATCATCTTCACCTCCCTTTGGAAACATACTTATTACACCAAATTTTGAAATAGAAATCGATATCTTATCAAACCTCCATGGTTCTTATCATAATACTTGTAGAAATATTATTATAACTTATAAAAATATTCTTAACTACCCTTCATTAAAATATAAACCCATGTTCACCTATATCTTCATTCTTCTCAATAGAATTTTAGTGAGTGTTTCATAACTTGGAAATGTGCCATCAAAAAATTCCTTAACCCTACCAAGTCAGAACTTGGTGTAAGAAACAAAAGTATTTGATAATGACATTAGTTCTATCCATATAACTAACTAATTCTCATGAAATACCAAATACCTAATAAATTTAAATATTTTTACAATAAATTTCTTATGATATCAAACACTTTCACAAAAAACCATTAGTGCATAATCAATACTGCATAGAGGGAGAGACATACCACATGATGTATGAAATGATACAACTTGCATATGAAAAATTGGTGATACAACTTTATGTACATCATCTTCCTTTATTTATAGGTCTTCTCCATTTCCAAATAAGGCTAAAATGTCCTTGAATAATTAACACCAATTCCCCCTTTTTTTCTTCAGTTCTAAATGCTAGATTTTAGGTGAAACTTCAACACATAAAAACCACTTGTATAATATAATACATTCTTACTTAATAGCTTTTAAGTATCATGAAATATACTTAAATGACACAACAATTTTATTTCATAAAAATATAGAAAAATATCCCTTTATGATTATAGTTTCTTCTTCAATAGGCTTCCCATATACTTCTTTAGAGACTTACATTATTAAATAAGTCCTAATACCATGTATAGAATTCCATAAATATTTTGATACCATTTTTAAAATTCATGCATAGATTTGATACCAATTTCAATTAAAATAATTTTATGTAACCACCGATTTTCATCATTCAAGAAAATTCATATTGATTCTAGCATGTATAAGTAGATTCATTACCAAATCTTCATGAAAACTACTTTCCATCACTACTAATACCACTTATAGATCATGTTTTTATTTGATATCACTTGAAACATTTCATCACTCTATGTTTCTCTACATTTAGTATAATTATTCTTTCAATATCTCCAACCACTAGTTGTTTGAACCTTTTCCTTTGTAACCAATGATGATATAACTTATAGAAAATAGATTTCTTATTTGTCTTCTAGTAATAATATTATTTAAATGAACCCATAATGAAATTTACTCTTTAATAAATGTACACAAAGTGCATGCGCCTCTTTACCACACACTCGTATATTTGAATGAATATAACTAATGGATCATGCCTCCCCCTTAATTCTGCATCATAAAAAAATTCTACACCTTAGGGAGAGGAGTTAACATTGAAAAAATCAATTAGAGAAGTGTGGTTGATCACCATGAACCAACCCTTTTCCTTCACATTTATTATAAAAATTATTAGTGGTATTTCTTCCAATGATACCACTAATGCATTGTTAATATTGAATTTATGCTTTGTCATTCATCTTCTACTTTTACTTGATATTTATTCCTTGTGTGGTAATCTTCTCAATGATTCCACCTATTTATACTTCTCTCTAGATGTTTAAATATGAGTCATTCTTATTTTACACATTGGTAATCACCTCCTTTATAAGAACCATCCTATTTTTGAAAATTTCCTCCTTCAAAGTGTCATACCTTAAATATTTTCCATGATTATTCCTCCAAATAGATGGAAATACACCAGTAATTTGTTTTTGATTTATAGTGGTGCTTATGAACCTACATAAAAATGCCTCTTTCCTAACTTCCATAATTTCCATGATAGAAACTTCTTCACTATTCTTTACTCTCCATGTTTTTTCCTTCTATAAAAGTTATTATACAAAAAAAAACCATTGATTTCTAACACACACCCTTTGATAATAAGTTTTATCACCATTTAATTACACGAATATGTTCTTTAATTTAAAAAATCCTTTCTATATAAACTTTATTTCTACTGTCTAAAAGAGAAGTAACATTTCTCATCATTTATTATCTTCTTTTTATATTAAAACACCTTTCAATATAAACTTTTTTACTACATTCATAACATTTTTTATTGGGAAACTGATGAAATCTCTTATTTGGAACTTTAATATCTTCTTTATATAATGGATATTCTGAAAAATCCACCAAAGATACTTGGGATATCCTCCTACCTCTTTCCACATCACAACCGTCAAACACCATAAATATATTTTTGAATAGAAAAAATTTGTCTTCCTTATTTTCATGTCTCCTTCTTTTCACATTAGTGGGGGATACTTTCATGGAACCTTAATTTAATTCATTCCTATAGTATATTACCATGTGAACAAGGTTAGAATAAATATAACATCTTCCAAATAAATATTCATATCTTTTAAAATATTTCCATGGTTGGGATATAGCAACAAGTATCCTATGATTGTATATCATCATTTTATTCTTTCACACATCCATTGCATGTCCAATGAACCCAAAAAAATAATATTTCTTCAAAACTATACTTTGAATGTTTTTATTTCCAAATATTACATTCAGGTTCTTATTATCCATTGAATCTATATTTTCATTCTTCTTTTCACTGACTAGAAAATTCATGTATAAATCTTTACTATTAAAATTATAACTCATAGTAGAAATCTCTTCTTCAATTTTCTCAATCCTAAAATCCCTTTTCCTCAATTAATTTTTCAAATTCTCAATGTGAGAATAATTTTCTTTATAAATATCAACCATTCTCTTTTAGGAAAACATTGATGCTTCTTGGAATTTCTATTTCTACATTCTTAACTCCAACCCATGAACAAGTTTATTACAGATATCACTCTGACCCTTTATTCTATTATTCATTATTATGATGTAATCTTTTGAAACCATTTCTTACCTAATAAAATTTTTATTTTATTCTTTAAAATATTCTATATAAACATAATTATTTTCACCTTCAGCCTTCAATCCTGTATTTCACACCTCAAATCTTGGAGATGCTCTTGTTTCCAAAAAAAATCTCCATATTTACCACAAGATGTGGTTTCTACATATTTAATATCATCCTTTAATTATCCATGTGATATGAAATATATATCTTTAGGCTCATATAAAACACCTGGCGAAGAATTAGATTTAGATATACCAAGAGAATCCATTTTGTTTGCCTCCTTGGGAATACTCAACTTCTTAGCTACCTTTTTTTTAATCTTCTTATTCTTGATTCTTGACATATGTCATACTTATTTGATAGAATGCATATTTAGATCATAAATTGATTCACTTTTCACACTAGTTGAAGTGACCTAGTTTTATCATTATAATAAATATTATTCACAATACAAATCTTAAAATCACATCCACATATCCTTTGAAAAATGGAAATGGGACATATTCTTGAATTTATTTTCTTTCAAGGAATTATTTAAGGCTTATTTGGCACAATAATTAATATCCAAATTTCTTTAATCATCCTCATATATAATCTCATTCTAACTCAACAATACAATCCCATCCTATAATACATGAAATAGAATACCAACATGTGTTTCAAAATACGTCATAAATTCATTCTAATTTGAAAAATGAGTTCTATAAAATATATGAGCCTTCACTGTTGATTCCATGATCTTGAGAAATCATAAAAAAAGATATGAAAAGTTGAATTTGATAACATAAATCTTAGGCTCTCATACCACCTTTTGGGACCTAGGACACCCTAAGAGGGGGGGGGGGGGTGAATCAAGGTGTTAATAGAATATAACTTTTTCTCACTTATCCCACATTTCTTCTTTACTTTAAGATATTATTACCTTATTGGAAGTAACACTATTTTACCTTTTATTTCTTTCTCACCCAACCACAAAAATATATAAATATAAATGCAAGTGTCATGAACCGAACCACTAAGGCCCTCCTGGCCGATGGTAAGCTAAGAGTGACACCCCAAAGCCACCTCTAATAAGCTAGGGGATAAAGACTAACACAAAGTAGGCATATCATACACATGGAAGGCCTTATCCTAATGCACCTATACTCACACACACATCAACATACACTATTATAATGTATAAAGTTAAACAATTGATACTACAAATGTGTTAATAATATCTAATTCCACACAATATTATGAATTAAGAGTACAAAGATGAAAAAGGGCCAAATAAAAGCTAAAAAAACTATAAAGGATCCAAACCTACTAGAAAAATGGAATTGTTAATAAAAATCAACTCTTAGATAAATTTGTGGTCTGTATTGCACCCCTAAGCTCCACATACTCCTAGTCCACTTATGAATCCATCGAAAGACTTATCATCTTCATAAGACACAACACATATAAGAAGAACCCATGTAGGGGTGAGTATATACATACCCAGTAGGACATCCCAAAATAACCAAATATAAAGTATCATAGAGGGAGTCATCTCTAAATTATAAAATAAAGGGGTATAAGATAACCCAGATATGCTCATCCGAGGTACTCAAGCCTCAGGGTATGGTCTGTCACAACTAGCCACATGTATACTATCATTCAAGCTCTCTTTTTCTATAGTCTTAAGCATTCTACATGGTCTATTAACTCTAATAACATTATAGGATTAATTACCCATAAAAATGGGTGAAATACCAGACTATTGTAGAGTATCCTTCTCTCACATGATCTCTATAGATGGATGAAATTCTACTCCATATATAAAGGAAACTTTCCCCAATAATGTTGGTGAAATACCTGACTCTATTTTAATCTTGTAGGTAGAGGATCCCTACCCTACTCATACACACATTGGGAAACATTATACTCTTTAAGAGGATACTTTTTCTATTAGGTGTGATACCTGACTCTCCTTGGGGATTAAGAGGGGGAAAACCATGCCTAGAAAAAAATTTCTATGTTCCTTGAAAGTACATGTCATGTACCATAGGACACACACCACAAATAACTAAGTCCGATTATTCTAATTTTTTTACATATCATATGGAATGTTATTCTCCATATACATGGTGTTTTGTTTCATACATGATGTGCATTGGTCAGTCCAAGCACTCAAACATGTGTCTCTTCCCATATATGTGTACCCTACTCATGTCTGTGTAATATAAATATGTCCCTGTCCAAGTTCGTGTACTCCAGATGGAACATGTCGATATGCCAACATAGGGGGTCACATGATATGTGGATACGAAACACAGTGTGTGATACTTAACTTCACCCAAAATCATAGCTTCTGTACTTAACATTATACATGAGGTGTGTTCATCCAAACTACACACTCTGTATATTTTAATCTCTCTAGATTTCTAGAAATGAATTAGATATCACCAAAACTTCCATATACTCCATAAAAATCATCCAAAAAACTTGCAACCCATGTTTACCAATCCCTTAATGTTTCTAATGTCCAGATTCCATCCTCCCTTTGCTAGAAATTCAGCCACTATCACACCATGTTCTTCCCACATACCATGATCCCACAAAACAAGAATCCCTAGACCCATCATCAGACTTATATCATCATCATTCATCCTTTTTCATTCCATAATCCATGCTGTTGATATTAAAACAATAATCCACAAAACCCAAGAACAAAATCATGCAATGAATGGGTAATCGAATAAAGTCAAATCACTGGAAAATCAAAATAACAATGAAAAACATTCAAATAATGGAGGAAGAAAGGCAAAAAACACAAAAGTGATCATCAAATGAGGGTTGTGTTCGATTATCCATCATTTAAGGAATATAAATGTTAGGGTGGATAATCAAAATATAAAAACCAAAATAATACCAATTTCTTAATTCTAGGAAAATGAAATAATCAATGGGATAATTAACAAGGAAGAAATACACAAATTAATTTCTAATTAAATTAATTCATGTTTATCACAAAAATCAAGAATGAGTATTAAAGCAACAAAAAACCCCCACCTCATATTGGATCATTAATTAGAGGATAATCTATCTACAAGTATTAAAATTGAATATTATTTTTATGTTCATTATTGACACTAAGAATTCATACATCTGATCACCATTGATCAACAATCCTATAGTCATTCGCCAATGGCCTCCTTTACCAAAGCTCCTGGGTTATGCGAGAAAACCTTGAATATGGCCATAAAATTTATTAAATAGAGGAGGATTATGTTTTTTAGGAAATTAATAGATAATAAATTATTTAATTAATTTATTCATCTATTTTTTTCGCCAGTGAATGTACTTAAACAAAATGTTCAACGCGTCTAAAAGTTATGTATTTACTAGGGTATAAACTCCATTATAGATTTAATAGATATTTCATTTTTCCATTCAAGAAAAATTTTAGGAGATATTCCATTATTTCAAAAAAAAATTCATTTTCATGGAATATTATATTTAATATTTTTAATCTATTAAAACTGAGCCTCCACATGGCCTAGAAGTCCGTACCAACTCCACAAATTACTCTAAAAATATTATTTAGAATTTTCTAAAGTGTGAAAAATAGGATTTTTCACATTCTCCCCACCTTCAAGGATTTTCATCTCGAAAAGTGAAAACTTACTCAGATAGGTTAGGCTATTGAGCTCGGATATGGTATTCCTACTTTCATGAACATACACCAAGGGAATTAGTCTCCCATGAAGGATCTTTGCCTACTGATCCTTAATCACTACTAGGAACTTTGAAAAGGCAGCTCCATCCTCAATATATAGCTGACTCAAATCAATAATGTGAAATTATTCATGCATGTATCTAATCAGTTTCAATAAATGAACCCAGTCTAATTACAATGGAAAGGCTAAGTGGTATGACACAATACTGACTCTACATAGTATCTGAAAATAGACAATGAACCTCATAGATAACTTTCCACCCTAGAGAAATTTTCATAGTCTTCACCAAGGAGAGAAATCCAAGAATACAAAGTCTCCCTCATCGAACTCTAAGGATCTCATCATTGGTCCACATAGGATTTCTAATGGATTTGGGTAGTCCTCATTTTCTCTTGAATTATCTATAACTTTTTTGTCATTTATTTCACCAACTCTAGGCCCATAAGTGATATCTCTCATGGATCTATCTAGCACAATAATGACATATAGGGTCTCTTGTGCAAGGCCTCAAATGGTATCATACCAATGGTGAATAATAACTATTTTTATATGAAATGTACACAAAGGGTATGTGATCCTCCTAGATTTATCCAAAATCTAACATGAAAGATCAAAATATGTACTTTAAGACCTAAATGTTTTTCTCAGTCTAGCCATCCATATGGGTTTGAAGCACCACAATCATTTTTAAATGAGTCCAAAAACCCTCTTTTAATACTATCCATAATCGAGACATTAAATAATAATCATGGTTCAAAAAAATCATTGAGTGAACTCCTTGAAGTCAGACTCTGTCTTACACATACAAAGATCTCAAAATCTCCACCAAACTATTCTCTCATTTGAATAAGAAGTGCACTAACTTGTTGAGTTGGTATAAAATCACCTATATACCATTGTGACCTCACATAGTTCATGGAATCCCCATAAAAAATACATGGATATACTATCCCACTTTCACTTTGGCACCCTAAGGGGTTGGTCTAAACTTGTTGGCACATGATTTTTGACCTTCACCTACTAGAAAGTGAGGCATCAAGAGATAAACCCAACAAAACTCCTATTAATCCTAGGACACTAAAACTAATATTAGAGATATTGTTATATATTATCCGCTCCTAGATGTAATGTTAAGGGGGATGTATGAAACTCCCTAAATACATTCTCCTGTAGTGTGACTGGAACCACCATCCATCTTATAAAAAGGATGACATTATTCCCACCTTTAGAAAATTCATTAGGGTTATGTCTTGTGAATATCTCATCATGAAAGACCCCAAAATTGTTATTTCCAAGACATGCCTCCCTGACACGCTGAAGAAGGGAAGGGGTATCAACCATTTACTAGAGGTATGATGTTATGCCCTCATCCACAAAGGACATTTTCAATGAGGCTAGCTACTATGATGCCTCACTCAAAAACTACAAACATGATTTCCTACTGAGAGCATATACTACCATGTTACCTTTCTTTAAAGTATATACTATCTCAAAATTATATCCATGTAGGAACTCCAGCCATCACCTCTACCTGAGGTTAAGATCTTTCTGCAAGAAGATATACCTGATAATCTTGTGGTAAAAAATAAATGATGAATATCTCTCACATATGATAGTGTCGCTGTTGGGAAAAAATCCCTCAAGGTAACATTGCATCATTTTTGGGTTGATTGTGTTTGTTGACAAAGCATGTTTCCATGGTGAATTGTTGAGTTCCAGAGATGTTGTTGACAATCCATGTTGAAAAAGAACCATGAAAAAGGAATGGATGATCTGAAGGTGGTATAAAAGAATAGATAACAAGGTGACTCCATTTTCCAGTGTTTTCCAAATTTTTGGGGTAAAAAATTTGGAGTTTGGTGAGCATCACGAAAAGTGGATATCCTTGAAGATATAATTTAAATATGGAAAAGGCATGAATTTCGCGAAGATAAGCCCCATGAATTGGATTTCACAAAGACCATAATAATGATGACAGTGATGCTTCGTGATTACGACAAGCTTCGCAAACAGAAGAGGTTGAAGCACATTGTAGAGGTGAAGAGATTTGTGAGGAAGATTTACGGTGAAGGTGCAAAGGAAAAGACAAAATGATCCACGATTATGATGAGCTCTGTGATCATAAATTTTCCATGGTGCTTCGAGATTTTGAGATAATTTTGGCGGGAACTTCAGAGCTTCGCGATTTGAGATGACGTGGTGTTGACTTTGCGTGGAAGGTTTGTGGGTCAGTGGAATTTCCTATAAATAGACCTCGACCTCCTCGGGAGAAGTAGAGAGTTTTCAGAGAAAATATTTTGCTCTCGGTTTGCAAAGGTGATTCACGAAGGCAGTGTGCTTTGCGAAAGAAGAGCTTCGCAGTGGCTAATCTAGCTCCGCGAAAGTCGTGTGCTCCATGTTGGCTCAGTGAGCTTCGTGTGGGAAGTTGCTCTGCGACGACTTGAGCTCCGTGATGGCCTAAGCATTACTAAGGCTTGAACTTCGTGAGAGTGCTTCGTGAGAGTGCTTCATGAAAAGGCAGGAGCTTTGTGAAGGCTTGTTTGTGCTTCCCGAAATTGGGAGCCTCACAAATTAGGGTGCTTTGAGAAGGTGTTTCCAAAGTTATTTGCCCAATGTTTAGGGGAAAAGGGGTATTCATCAGTGGATGAACTTTGAACTTCAATAAAGCATCTACGTATAGTGAAAGATACATTCATTAGTGGTAATGAAGAGACTTACAGGTCTATAAACTGTGAGTGGATCCCTTCCAAGTGTAGTGAGTGAAGGAAGAGGAAGAAGGTTATCCTTTCTACCGACAGTGAGCCCGAGAGAGAGGAACATGTAGTGACCCTTGGGAAAGCAGTGAGATGACCCTAAACATTGTAAAGTAAGTGAGCCTGGGCATAGAAGTGATCTAGGCCGAACATTATTGGTAGTGAGCTTTAGTGTATTTGGTACAACGACACATTGTTGTTGTATGATCCTTGGACGTAGCCTAGTGATGGTGAACCAAGTAAAAATCTCTGTGTCTGCCTGCTTGCTTCCCTACATTGAATTCAAAGCATCATCATTAGATAAAGAAGAAAAGAAGTGATCATAATAAACACACAAGTGAAAACAAAGTGACCCTTGTAATAAAGAGTTCAAGATCTAGTGGGGTAGGAAGAATTTTGAAAAAGAATATTCATACCCTGATTCACCCCCTCTCAGGGTATATAGTCCCCTATTGGTCCAACAGTCACCAAGTAATCAGGGTGAATTCTACCACTTCATTATCCAAATCATGGGTCATGTAATTCTTCTCATGGGGTATCCACTATCAGGATCCATAATCAATAACCATATGGATCTGTATGAGAACACAACCAACCCTAGCTCTGAAGGAATCATAAAACACCATTTACTCAATACCCTACTCTGAAAGTCTCAAGGTGGAGGCACACATCAACCTCTATTGTAACTACCAAAAATATTTATGACACTTCTCTATCCACATTAAAGGATTACAATTTCAGTTAAAGGAATTTATAGGTTCCATAATCTTGGATAAATTAGGCATGAATATTTGATAATAGATTTCCAACCTAAGGAATCTCTACAATTCAGTCACACTCATGAGTGGATCCCAAGATATAACTAACTCTATTTTTGGTAGGTCCACTATTAGTCTCTTCTTAATATAGAATTCCCTAGGAATTAGACCTCCCATATTCAAAACTCTCACTTTAAGAGATTCACATAATGCTAGTGCTCTAGGAGTACATCTAAAACCATCCTTAAATGTCTTGCATGCTTCTACTCAGATGCTGAGTGTATAAGGATTTAATCAATGAAGACTACCATGATTTGTCCTAACAAATTATAAATTACTTGGTTCACGAGTCCCATGAACATAGCTAGGACATTCATCATGAAAGAAGGAATCACCAAGTACTCATAGTGACCATAGAAGAACCAAATTTCCACCTTTGGTATATCCTCCTCTCAAACTCAGAGATGGTGATAACCAGACCCAAGGTCAATCTTCAAGAACCACTTCACCACTTTTGACTAGTCGAAGAGGTTGTTGATTATTGGAAGTGGATACATATTATTTATATTCACCTGGTTCATAAAACAATAATCCATGAATAACCTCAAGATCCCATTCGACTTCTTTAAAAACAACACTAGGATTCCTAGGGGGATATACTGGGTCTATAGAATCCCTTCCTCTAAAGATAGTCTAACTACACCTTTATATCTCACACCATTGTAGATTCCATCCAAAATGATGGTATAGATACCAGGTTAGTCCCTGGGTGTAGGTTTATACAAAAGTTGATCTCTAGATGGGGAGGTAAGCTCGAAACGTCCTCAGAAAATATGTACTCATACTCATACACCTCTCCATGGAAATGAAATATCTTATTATACACTTTTCCAAGGGACCTACTATGGAATCCCTCCTTTTATTACATAATCTTTTTATTACACATACAATACAAAGGATCTTTTGAAGTTTAGTTTCTTGAAAATTAGGAATATAATACATGAAAACATAAAACATTATTCTAAAAATAAAACATTATTATAATACACTCAAAAGGTTTCTTTATAGGTTCATCATAATTACATTTACTGAATCTCATAACCTAGGGACATACATCAATGGAAAAGGGAGAGCATGAGGCCCAGTTAGGAATAAGAAAGGGAAATTATTTACATGTGATCTTGAGGAATATCAATAAAAACACAAGGAATATCATTATGGAATGAGCAAGGGAACATGAGTAATATCATAAAAAACATGAATCATAACATGGAAATGTGGATAAAGAAATTAATTTAGACATTCATAAGAATATCACTAAGGTTAATCACCAAGGTGTCGTAAATAAAAATTACCAAGATTATTCACCAATGTATCGTAAAACATGCCATCTCTAGAGATTAAATTATTTACCAAATGAATTGGAGTGATATCAAGGAGAAACCTTAATATGTAATAATTTCATGTGAGCCACATATATCATAATAAATCATTTCATTAATAACCCAATGTATAATAAAGAACAAGTTTCTTTTCAAAATCTTGGTGTAAAAAAGCTTAAAGACACGATTGTTACATCATTTTTAACCCATGAAAAGTGAAATTGTGTTGATTATGTGTAAATTACCAAATAAAATAAATAATTTTTACATATAGTTGAATAACCATGAAAATAAAATGTTTTGGGTATCCAAAAAATGAAAATAAAATAGTATTTCTCGAGGAGAAGAGATAAATTTTGAGAAGTAAATTCGGCAAGATAACGTTTATAAAACATGGTTTTAGAAATGGGTAAAATGAGATGGGATAGGGGTTTAACATTGATAAAACATAATATGATAGTAAGGTTATGATCAAGAGAGTAATAAAATATATTAATCATAACAATTATAAGACACATACAAAAATAGGTTCTTGGATTTAAGAGAAAAGAAGGATAAGTCCCTTACCTTGAAAAGTTGTTGCTAAAACATGAGAATTGGGACCTTGGAGAATTGAGGAATCCTTTGGAGGAATCATTGTGAGGTAAAATACAATATATTAGTGTAGTATATATTGGGAGTTAATAATATATGTGAAATTGGTGGATATTTATAGCAAAAGTGGAGGATTTGTTTAATAATTTCCAAATACAGTCCTTGGAAATATAGGTTCTGGAAAAAGTAAAACCATTGGATTTACTATTGTTTTTCCCATGGTTTTGGACATTTGGGTGATATTATAAGTTATTTTAATCCAAAATAATCGAGTATCATTTTATATTACTTCTTTTGGAAAAGAAAATTAATGTTTCCACAAGGTAATGTTTTTAAAATCCAAGTTTCCATTTTAGACTTTGGAAATTCATTTATAGGTTTGGAAATTGATTAAAATCAATTAAAATACTTAATATTAATAAAATAACATATTTTGGGTCATGTATTGGGGTTAATTAATTATTACATCAATATTACATAATTATGAAGTCATTAAACACACCGAAAAACTCAAACTATATTTTTACTATTCACAAAAATAAAGTATTTTAGAAAATTATTATAAATTAACACTAAAATAATTTTGATGTGATGATTTAAAAAATTATGTTTATTTTATCAGAATAATTTTATAAATATGATAATTTTAACTTTAACTATAAAAATCCTTATTTATTAAAAAATAGAAGGCTGATGATGCATAATCAATATTTCGACACTTAAAAATTATCAGGGATATAATAAAATTATTTTATCATTTATATTTAAATAATAGTGTTTTAAAATATTATTTAATTAAAATAAATATTATTCATAATACCTTAGTTTATTATAAAAATTTATATCTTTTCTGAAAAGTACAAATTGTGTCTAAAAAATCAAATTTTCAATTTCCATCTATATTTTATTAAGAAAAACTATTCTTAAAATGGAATTGTTGAAATAAAAATTTTATTTATACAAAGGAATTACACTTTAAGTAACTAATTCCTAGAAATTTAACCCATTATTACACCTTCATACAACCTAAGGGTTAGGTGTAAGATGGTGGTAGTTTTATGGGGTGACTCGGCTAACATTGATCGAGTGGTAATCTCCACCGACCTGAACTTCTACCATAGGTGATTTCATTCAAGCTTCACTTGCTGAAGCTCGAATTGGGATTGGTTAAGGAAAAATGCTAATGATGATACCTCCTACCCAAATTCTAAAAATGGTCTTCAAACGGAACTACTCTACTAATTGAGGCCATCGATTCCCCTTTCTATATCAATTATAAATTACACTTAATTATTAAAGAGATATGGTTTTGTTATGTATAATATAATATAACACAAATTTTATCAGGAAAAAATATCATTTAAAAAGTTTGGTTCATTACACCTACTAGCTGATTAATGATAAATTAGCTATATCCTCCTGTATATGAGAGCATCTTTCTCTTCATGAGATTTCCTCTCCCTAAATAAGGAAAATCTCCTCCCATCTATCCAGACACACTGCATCTTATAATTATAATAGTAAATATCTACATAGAATATAGAGATCCATTCTATACCTAGAATAGAATCATAAGGTCTTATCATGACTATAATGATATCCCATATGAAGCTCTCTTCTCTGAGTGTCAGGTAACATTGTTGGTAAAAATGTGTAATCACCAAATCCCCCCCAAATAGAGTCTCTAATCTCAAGGGTTGAGCTAATGGCTCCACTAGAGTACCAGGTATCAAAAAAGGGATGTGGAAAGGAAAGAGAAACCTACCCCCATGTTTACCAAAACTAAAACTAAAGTATAAAAGCCATAAATAATACCTCGAATCACACCTGGAGCCTCCGGGTCATAAACCGTAACCACCTAAAACTATCCATGCCATTGATCTCCAATTATCTATAACCATAGTTTTATCTAACACATTAATGCATCCAAAAAAACCTCAAACATACTAATAAAAGGAACCCGTATACCATACATTGATACTATCCTCTTTTGGAGGCCATGAATCACCCACATGACTTTAAAACACTTCATAAGAAAACACATCTTGGTAAAGGAAGTGTCCCTCTTCTTTTATGCTCAAAGCCACATCATTCATCACCAACATAGGGCCCCACCAACATCCTACATCACCCTAAATAATACTAGATATTGGACCACCATATAACCAAGAGGGTCATAAACAGGTGGAATAATCATGCCACAGACTCTACTGAGTCCTCCATCGCCTGAGTGGTCTCTTCCTTTGAAACTTATGAAGCACACTCATCCTGCGTTCATTATCTTCCAGTACTATTGGGACTAAATGATGCTCAAATTTACAAAGATCATACACCCAAACCATTATAATTGGGTCAATATGCTACTCAATAGGTGTTAGAACCACTTGTTGTGTCACGAACTAGACCAGATACCCTGGTACCCTGGTACCCGATCTAAATCTAACATAGCCTAAAGGGGATTCCCGATCCCCATAGGTTGAATACTATGACCTAGCATCATACAACATCAAGAGGGAATGAATTTTCCATATAACAACAGAAGATAAAAGATACAATTTTGTATGATCAACACTCTCCAAAAGGTGAAAGTACCAAAAACAATGGTTATAATAGAAACCAATGTATTATATCATCAAATTACTTAAGAGAAAGTTAAACATCACAAATGAAACTACAATTTAAACCAAAAAAATTTCTAAGAAACCCTATGTAATAAGTGGAAAATAGATCCACCAGTCACCATCACCACTCCATGGTCCGAAGAATCAAGAACATCCACCACCTTTAAGTGATGCATTCCTTTTTCTCAGACCTATCATAATAAAGTCTATAAATGAACAAAATAAAAGGTAGGGTGTGAGATATAAATCACAATATGGTCTCACCAAGTGTTCCATAATCAATACCATTGCAATTTACCATTTATGATATCAGTTTAAATAAAAAATGCATGACATTACATTTACATATTTTAAGTTAAAAAACAATTTCATTGAAAAAGTTGGTAGATATATCAAAAAAACTTTCAAATAGGATTAAATGAACATTTTATATAAAAGTGTTTATATAAATCACTTAGAATGAATTAAATAGTTCATAAAATCAATGGAAAGTATAATCAAGTCACAAGTCATAGAAAATATCCATGTATGAAATCCCCATGGTAATTCAATTTATCAAGTAATAGGATCCTCACACATCTCATAATGATCTCGAATCTAGTTGGGTGTGCACACACATATACACCCCCAAAAGGGGAACCCATCATGGAAGTCTACACCACAATAGGGGAACCCATCACAGGAAGTCATGCCACAATTATTTTTTTTAATAGTTGTCATCATCAATCCATTATTAGTGATTCAAGGTCCTAGAATGCTTGTATTAGTTACCACTAACTACCCAGGAAAACATGTGCTTCAAAAAACCAATCAATAAAATTGTAAATATATCATTTTAAAATATTTTAAAATACAATTTCCCAATTTCAGTTTTCAACATTCCTTCTCATTTATAAACCAAATAACAGGTTTTCATCATTTCATACCATTTCAAATTACTTTTCAATTTAATTCATTTTATCAAGATAAAAATCAAATCATTTCATCCAAAAAATTTCCAAATTGAGGCATCCTTTTTTTAATAAATCCACCCAAGAATTTCGATTCCATTGAAATTGGGGTTTTTCTCAATTTCCATACCAATTTCAAATAAATGATAGAATAATCTAAAATTCATGGTTTTAAATCATTTAAAAACTCATTTTAATTTAATCAAGTAATTCAAGGTTTCAATCGTAGGGAAAATAATTATGAAACCACCTACCTTTAAATCAAATATCCAGAAATCAACACCCATAACGAGATTCACCAATGAAGAACGAAGGCATAGAAGATCTAGGAACACAACCTAGAATCAAGATATAATTAAACGGAGTTTAGATCCATCAATTTCATGATGATCTCTCAAACTATAATAGGGGATAAAGAGATATTAGAATAAAACACATGAGAGAATATCCATTTACCCAGAGAGAAGAACCACAACAATAATGACAATAAATCGCCAAACTAACAATCCATATGGATCAAAGATCTCAAAAATTCCTCAGGAAATGCTCTAGGTCGATAGAGGAAGGTTTCGTGGTCAAATGAAATTAAAATCACTCACACAACACCCTAAAAACAAAAAATCATGAGAATTTCATGACGTATATCCATGAAGGCCAAAAATGATGAAAAATGTGTCAATGTTTTATTAAAATATGATTTTCCCCTTATATGTCATGAATTACAATAACACGACATGTAACCTTTCATACCCTATAAATATTCATGATGTGTGCTTGGTAACAAATACACATCATATAAACCAAATACATGACATTTTAAATATAAAAACACCAAATCACCCTAAACATTCTCTGAATTTGGGGAGGAAATATCAAAGACATTATCACATTTATACCCAGACCCCATTAATGAAAAAGGTGTACCTGAAAAGTGTAATGTTATGTTACACCCTCCCCACCATAAAAACTTTATGTCCCCAGAAATCTTGTCAAGAAGTTTCCATATCAAAGATATGAGGCCACTACTCTCTCATAAGTTACTCATGATCCCACATCTCCTGAGAAATAAAACCATGCTTCCATAGTACATAGACCAAAGGTATCATCCCACCATGAACTACCCTTGTCTTAGAATCAAAAATCCTGACCGAATGATCAATCACAAATAAATTAGGCTCAACATCAAGATCCTCCTAGATCAAGACTTGATATGGGTTAGAAATATACTTATGAAGTTGTAATACATGTAACACATCATGTATCACCATCAACTATAGTGAAAGTGATAAATAGTAAACCACTTTCCCCACATTCTCAACAACCTCAAAAGATCCCTCCAAATAAGGAGAAAGCTTCCCTTGCCTCCCAAGCCCTCGGTGACCCAACTATGATGAAACATTCAAAATAAGTTATTCACCAATTGAGAACTCCAATTATCACCTATGGAATTCAACATAAGATTTATAATTGAACTATGTCATTAACATTCAATGATAAACCAATTGAATCTTTGTGGTCATCTCTTAGACCAAACATTATCCAACCAAGGAAGTTTCACGAATCTCTGACAAAAAATGGATATTTACACAGAATACTATAAAAGGCATCAAAAGGATCTATTCTAATTGTGGAATGGTAGCTATTATTATAAGAAAACTCAACTGGTCCTAAGTGTTCATCCCAAGCTCCACCAAAGTTGAGAACACAAGCACATAACATATACTAAAGAATATGTATATCCCTATCTGTCTTTCCATTCGTCTATAGATGGTATGTCATACAGAAATGAACCTGAGATACCTATACATATTGGAGTCCTCTCTAAAAGTTAGAAGTAAAACAAGGATCTCTATTAGATACTATAGTTGGCAAAACTCCATGAAAATTCACAATCTCTTTCACATAGAGATTTCCCAACTCTTCAACTTTGGTTGTATCATGAATGGGTATAAAGTGAGCCAATTTGGACATCCTGTCAATCACAACCCATATCAAATTCATCTTTTGAGGGGTATGTGTAAACCCATCCATGAATTCCATAGAAATCCCATCCCACTTCTAATTCAACACTATGAGTGGCTGAAGAAAACCTGAAGGTATTTTGTGGTCGGCCTTGACCTTTTAACAAGTATAAAAATGAGAAATAAAGTCGAAAATTCCTCATCTAATACCTAGACACCTGAATTATTATCACATATAATAAAACATATTTATGGTTGCTAGGTGCAAAACCCATTTAGAACTATGGAAATACCCCATCACATCTTTTGTTACTGGTAAAGAAACAACATACTAGTTTTGGAAATATAGGATATCCTTAGAAGATAACGACCATTCTATAATGGTATCGCCACTATAAAGAGAGCCCCTAATGGGAAAAAATTCATCATCAAGCTATTGTTCCTGAAGAATAATCTCTAAAAGAGTGGAGTTCAGCTGAAAAATTTACAAAAAAACCTTGGACTCATCCTCTTGAACTCCTAAGTGCACATGTGAAAAATAGACATCAATTTCCACTATGTTGATGATTATTTCATGGCCTGAGTTAAAAGTTTCATGCCCAATGCATCATCAATGAAATTTCCATTACTCAGGGTATAGGCAATGTCAAAATCAAAAGATTATAGGTAATCCACCCAGTGCCTATGACAAAGTTTCAAATAATTTTTATAGAAGATATAAATCAGGCTCTTATGGTTAGAAAATATGGTAAACCTTTATTCAAAAAGATAATTCCACCAAATATTAAGTGCATAAATCACAATTGTGAGTTAAATATCATGGGTCAGATAATTCTTATTCCATGTCCTAATATGTTGATAACTATAGGCTACCATGTGATCACTCTGCATAAGAACATAGCCCAAACCCAAACCTGATACATCATAAAAGACCACATATCCCTTCCCAGCCTTTGGAAGAGTCAACACTAGCATAGAAGTCAAAAGACTCTTTAACTAAATAAAATAACTCTGAAATTTATCATCCCAAGAGAACTTCACCCCTTCTAAGTGAGAATGGTCATCAAAGATTCCAACTTCAAGAAATCATTTATAAATCAGTGATAATACCTCACTAAAACTAAGAATCTCCAAATATAAAAAAATGTGATTTCTCCCATGTAATAATAGATTTAACCTTCTCAAGATCAACTAAGACACCATTTTAGTATCCTAATAACTTTACTTCCCAAATCTAGAAATCACATTTTGATAGATTGGTATAGAGTCAGTGATTTCTCAACATTTCTAGAACTACTCTCAGATGACACACATGATCCTCATTTAACTAATAGTAAACTAGGATTTCATCCCCAAAGACCACCAAAAACATATCAAGGTACTCATGGAAGATTCTATTCATCAAATCCATAAAGACTATAGGATCATTGGTCAAGACAAAGGGAATAACAAGATACTCAAAGTGTCCATACCTACCACTGAAGGAAAAATACTGAATTTTAGATTCATTTATTCTTAACTAGTGATAAACAGATCGAGATTAATCTATGATAACCACTTTACCCATTTAAAATGGTCAAAAAGACCATAAATCCATGGTAATAGATACTTTTTCTTTACCATAACTTGATTGAGTTTTTGGTAATCAACCAAAAGGATAAGTATTTCATCAACTTTATTTGTAAAGAGAATATACACAACCTAAGGTGACATAATTAGGCATATAAATCCTTTATCTAATAGACTATACAACCAATTATTCAACTCTTTTAGTTAATATGGTGCCATATGGTAAACGGAAATAGACATTGGTTGGGTACCAAGTACGAAATCAATAAAGAAATTTACCTCTATTATCGGTGGGAAACTAGAGAAATCAGAAGGAAACACATATGGAAACTTGGAGACAACTAGAGGGAGATAATTAATCAAATATTCTCACTCCAAGTCAAAATAAAACACTAATATTAATTTCCCAAACATCGGATAAGAAGTTCCGGCTCTAATAGAACTTGGGTCCCATTCTCCCTAAAAGATACGACACACCCCATCAGGCATAGTAAAGGAGACCCATAAAAGATAACAATCAATTCGATCCTTATTTTCAATGATACAATCCTTCTTGAGAATGAAGTTGAGAGGTTTCATGTTGAGAACCATAAAATTCTAGGTAAGCTCAAACTATGATAAAGAGAAGACACATGCATGAAAATGGAGACCCTGACCACTCTTTGTTCCGAGGGGCATAGTAATATCCATCACATGAGACAAAATATATGTAGGAATATTCAGTAGGTTCAAAATATGAGTTGATATAAATGAATGAGATAAACCAATATCAAATAAAGTATTTACTAAATATGAAGCTATAGTGATGGTACCTTTCATTTTTATAGGACCTGTATTAGATTCTTTTGAAGACTCCTACTCTGTGTGATGAAGTTTTATTATGGATTCCTATGGATGGAACCCCTTTGTTTGTGAAACATCTTATTGCACCACAATACTTTTAGGAACTGTTGAGTATGTACCACTATATGGAGCATAAAATAAATGGAATAATTTTTTTAGGTTTCTTGAATGACCATAAGAACAACATATCTTGGGTACCTAAATACAAACACATCTCAAATTTCCAACTTTTTTACACTGAAATAAAGTTAAAGGGCCTTTTCTTGGAACTACAGAAGGTCTAGAGTATGTATTCTGTCGAGAATGACCATGAGACTCATCATGCTTCTTATTTACTTTAAAGGACCCCACATAACTACCAGTAGGAGAAAAAAACACCCATAAACCATAATTTACTAGCCAAATCAAGATCAACCATCAAAACCTTATGCAACACATAAACATAAGAAGTGAGCCTCAATAATAAAACCTAAGAATGAATATCAGGTCGAATACCCATCTTGAACTACTGATAATTTATCTTCTCATTAAATAAAATCTCAGGTTTAAACTACACAAGCTTGGAAGGACTATGATGAAGTATTCAAACCACTTTTCCAATCTTGTGCATGTTCTTACAACTTGAAGGTAACACACTTTACCTTAATTGAGTCAGAAATTTATAATAAATAAAAAAGAAGCTTTATCTTTCTCAACCAATCCTCAACCTCTTTATGATCATTAGAGCCTTGGAACACTGGTGGATTCTAGTGAAGAAACATTGAGAACAACTCTGAGATTCATCCCTATGAGGTTTCACAACTAGAGATTGAACGAGATAATTTATAGGTGCATATCCCAGAGCTTGTAGAACATGCACAAAAAACTCAACAAGGATTTGGTCCACGTGAGGATTCGATCACTATGGTTCAAAATATTCCTCCTAGAGATTATTAAAACATATTATTAGAGGAATGATGCTACACAACATCAAAAAACAACATTAAAGACTTCAGAAATGATACAAAGATCAACAACTCAAACAAAAGGTACAAGAATATCAATTCCATAAAGAATTTTTTTTTAAGATTGATATTTCATCATACCCAAAACAAAAGTAGAAAAATAATATAATTAGATCAAAAAAATTCTCAAAGATTCTTTTCCAAAACACACATGCTGTCTTAAGGCTTGTTATGATGAGATATGGCCATAAACTCGCTCACAACTACCTCTTAAGTCCTATCAAGACATGCCAAATTTCATACTAACCTCAAGTGAAAATGATAAACCTATATATATAATACCACTTTATCAAGAACCAACCTAGATACCCTGGTACCCTGATACTCAAGATGACTATGACATAACTTGAAGGGAATTCATGATCCCCATAGGTTGGAGGCCAACACATGGAATCATGCAACATCAATAGGGAATGAATTTTACACATAACAATATAAGATAAAAGATAAAATTCATTATGGTCAATGATCCTAAAAAAAGTTAAATTACTAGAAAAAATAGGTATAACAGAACCCAAATAAGTACATCATCAAAGTACATAGGAGAAATATAAACATCCCAAAGGAAACTATAAAGTTAACCAGATAAAAGGCACAAAAACCCCGTGTAACAAGTGGAAAATAGCTCCACCGGTCACCATCACCACTCCATGGTATAAAGGATTAAGAACATCCACCACCTCCAAGTGGCACTTTCCCTTTTCTCAAACCTGGCGTAAGAAAGTATATAAATTCCCATAAAAAGGTAGGGCGTGAGCTATAAATCACAACAGGGTCTCACCAAGTGTTCTATAATCAATAGCATAACAATTCACCATTTATGCTACCAATTTAAATAAAACATGGAATGGAATTACATTTTACTATTTTAAATAAAAACATGCTTTCATTAAAAAAGATGGTATATATATCAAAAAAAATTCAAATAGGATTAAATGAATATTTTATATAAAATAGTTTATATAAATAAAATTTTAAGAATAAAATAGTTCAACAAATCAATTTCATGTATAATAAAGTCATAAGTCATAGAAAAATACCATGTATGAAAGCCCCATGGTAAGTTAGTTTATCAAGTAATAGGATCCTCACACATATCATAATGATATAAACTCTAATTATGTGTACAAACACATATACACCCTAGAAATGGGAACCTATCAAGGGAATTCTACACCCCAATAGGGGAACCCATCGCAGGCAGTCATGCTGCAGTTGTTTTAGTAACATTTGTCATTTTCAATCCATTTATAGGGAGTCATAGTCCAAGAATGATTTTCCTAGTTACCACTAACTACCCAGGATAACATGTTCTTCAAACAATCAATCAATAAAATTGAAAATCAATCATTTTAAAATATTTTAAAATACAATTTCCTTGACCTTGAAGAGTAAATTTTTATTCGAAGAAGAAAAAATAAAACCACAAAGGCCCACCGGGAAAACCAGGGCCAGCTGACAAAGCAGCTACAGAGGGAAAAAGAAATGGAGACCGAGGGCATCCCCACAAATAATATTAACCCCTAACGGAGTCAGACTCTCCAGGTTGTGAAAATAAACACGATCCAAACCAAGGAAACTAAAGGAAGCCAAGAAGTCCGCGACCTTGTTGCCTTCCCTCCAGTTATGAAGTACACCCGTATGTGCTCCTAAGATGCCACATAAATCCCTGACCACGTATGAGACCAACCACAGAATCGCCCCAATGCCATGGAGGGAGTTATGCAGCACCAAAGAGTCAGTTTCAACCTCATAAATATGCAGACCCCTCTTGCCACAAAGGATGATACCTGCATGCATGGCCAAGGATTCCGCTTGAAGTGATGTCCCTTACCCCAACCGAATGGAAAAATCCATGTACACCGACCCTGATCCATCGCACACAACCCCGCCTCCCTGCAAAGTCCCTGAGATACACGAGCCATCAGTGTTGAGTTTTAGACCCCTCGACGGAGGGTGCCAACTTATCCATCTTCCTGAAGACGTCCCACTACCCGCCTGAGAAGGGGGGGGGGGGGTCCTGGAACCAAACCGCCGGAGGGACGGAGCATCTCTCCATCTTCCCTGCACACTAATCAACCCTACAATCTGGATAGAGGTCCTCAGAATGATCACCCGGCTTGAGGAAGCCTTTACTTCAAAGATCTGCTTGTTCCTCGCCTACCACAAACTCCAACAGCCCGCATGAAAGATCACCGAGTGAGCCCACCTCTCCGCGCCTCCGTCCCCTGTGCCTTGATACCATCGTTCCAAGAACGGACAATCTGCTATTGACAAAACGTTGATAGTTGTAAAGTCACTGAAGTGTCCCCAAACCTCGCGAGCCCTTTCACTATCAAAAAAGAGATGGCCAGAACTCTCCTCCGCATGACTCTGGCAGCACACACATCAGGTAGCCAGATGCACACCACAATGCTTTATGTTATCATCTGTCGGCAGGGCCCTATTCCTGATCCTCCAGGTGAGGAATTTATATTTGGCAGGGATACCGTTGGTCCAGAGGACCTTATTCCAAGGTTTGGTTTGCCCCTGCGTGCTTGTAATCCTATGATAGTCTCTAATGGTAAAAACACCAGTTTGAGATGGGGTTAAGACACACTGATCCGAATCAGACGACATATCGATGAGGGAGAAGAGATCCTGTTGATCCCTGTTCAGAACAGACCTGATGAAATCCTGATACTGGCTAACTTCACGAAAGGAGATGTTCGTGGTAGGGAAACCGGGGAAGCCGATGATCGAGTCGCTCCAGTTGTGATGCCAAAACAGGATGTCACCACATCCAATGATCCAGTGGACATGCCTCCTCAGCTTATTCACGATGGGGACAAGCTCAGTCCAGAAGGGAGAGGTGTGGCCATCAGTGGAGCACGAGTCCTCCAGAGAGCACCTGTGCATGGTGCTCCCCCATAGAGTACATTGTTTTAGGACCTCCCATGCGAGCTTTGCGTGCATGACGTGGAGGGTACTCTCGAGGCTACTCACATTGATCCCCCCTTTATACGACGTGCACACCAATTTGGTCCAGGAAGCCCAATGACGTTTCCCCTCACCCCTGGGATCCCAAATGAACCTGGCTAGAATTTTGTCGATGCAAGCGATGACACCCTTTGGTACCTTCAGTGCTGAAAGTGCGTGAACCGGAGTGGACAACAAGACACTGGTGACCAAGGAAATTATACCACCGAAGGAAAAAAGGTTGTTCTTCCAGTTGAGGACCCTATCCAAGATCATATTGGTGAGGAAGTCGAAGTCCTAGATGCGATAACGACCAGCCGACAGAGGAGCCCCGAGGTAGATCATAGGAAAGGCCCCCTCTACATCTCAAGAAGGCGAACCACCATCGAAGCCTTGATAGGAAGGTAATTGCAGGGCATGAAGAAGCTACTCTTTCACCTGTTAATGCTCTATCCGCTCCGAAGACAGTACTCCACCAACAGCCTATTCAGATGACCCAATGATCTACTGGAAGCGTTTGAAAAAATAATGGTGTCATCCGCGAACATAATGTGTGACACTGAAGGATGGTTCGATCTATGACGATACGGAAGCATAAGACCACTATCCAGGCTACAATGAATAAGACGGCTCAGCACATCCTGGGCCAAGACAAACAAGCTCGGTGAAATGGTATCCCCTTGACGAAGGCCCCATATTGGTTTGAAGAAACCAAAAGTATTTCCCAAAAAGGAGACGACCAACCATGATGAAATGAAACAACGAAACAAAGTATCAATGTTTCCGGAAGAGAGTCCCATGCATGCCAACACCCTGTTGATGAAACTCCATTCCACCTGATCATATGCCTTTCTCATGTAATGTTTAATGACTGAGTTGAGCCTGCATGATTTGTGGTCAATATCTCAAATCATCTCCTGGCCTAACACTATAGCTCCCTGGATGCATCTCCCCTTCACAAACCCGTGTTGTTCCCAAGCCACCCATTGCGGAAGATAGGCAGCCAGACGGGATTTGATGATGCTGGCGAGGATCTTATATGAAACATTGCACATACTCATAGGACGGAACTGGTGGATCGAGGATGGGTTCTTCACCTTGGGGACGAACACAACTGTGGTGGCACAAGCAACCCTTGACAGATGCCTGCCCCTGAAGAAGTCCTGAACAACAACGATCAGGTTGCACTTGATCACCTCTCAAGAGGCTCTGTAAAAAGACGCGGGGAATCCATACAGTCCCTCTGCGCTATCTGGGTTAAGATTCGACATGGCTTCGAAGATCTTCTTCTCCAGAGGAAGAGCTCCTAGACCTTCATTATCTTGGTCCATAACCACGTGAGGTATGGAGTCGAAGAGATTCGTGTTGATGCCTGAATAACCCATAGGCCACTGGGCATTAGTACCAGTTTGGAGATCCCTTAAGTACTCATTAGACAGCCCACCCTCAATGTCTCTATCATTCTTAAAGGAACCATACTCCAACTGGATGTTTAGGTTCACCGGTATTTTCCTCTCCTTGATGCAGGCATGGAAGAAAGCTGAATTGATATCCCCCTCTTTCAACCACTTGATTCTCACGTTCTCCCTAGACATGCGCTCCTGATTTAGCAACATGTCCGTTAGGAGCTCCTTCGCTTTGACGAGGTCAGAGAAAACCTGCTCATCCCACTCTCCCTCCAAGCTCTATTCGAGTTGGTCGACAGCTTGCGAGCTGACCAGCACATCCCTACCCAGGGGAGGAATATCCCCCTCCCACGCCCACTGCCTTGCCTTAAGCGGTCTCAACCTATTGTGGAAGGCCACCCATGAAAACCCCTGGGAAGGGGCCTCCCAGTTATCCTAAACCGTGTTTAGGAAAGAGGGCTCGCTATCCCAAAGACGGTAGTATCTGAATCGCACAGAGGAATTTCTAGAGGAGGAAAGCGTGATCAGTAGGGGAGAATGATCAGAAATGCCGCGCACAAGATGTACCACCTTGGTTCTACTGTACTTGGAGATAGCATGCTCGTTCGCCAAGCACCTATCCAGGCGACTCCAAGACCGGCTAAGACCCCGTTGGTTATTGCACCACGTGAATCTGTCCCCCACGTATCCGAGATCCATGAGGCCCTTATAGGCCATGAATCAGGAGAAATCCAGGCTGGCCCTCCTATTGAATGGCCCTCGGCCCTTCCTCTCATCAGGATTCACGATCAAATTAAAATCCCCCCCCAAGGAACCATGGTACCTCCCTCGGATTGAAAGCGTTGAGGTCATTCCACAGACTCACCCTCAGGTTAGAGTCAAAACTTACATATATGAAGGATGCGTAGAAAGAAAGTGAATCACAAGTATCCTTCACCGTGATGAATTGGTCTCCTGCCTGCGCTAGCTCCACCTTTAAAATCCTATGCCAAAAGATCCATATATGGTCGTTTCACAAGGTAGCATGCATGAAAGAATGCATTTTAATTTTCTTGGAAAACTCTCCTATCCTGTCCGGGCTCTGCTTGTGTTCGAGGATACCAACCAGTGCAATCTTGTGCTTGACTACCTCCGACGAGACGAAGTCCATTTTGATCCGTGCTCCCAAACCTTGAGCATTCCAGATAAATATAGGAATCATTGAAACCTGATCATTCTGGGACTGGCACCAGAACACAACACCTTCTAAAAATAGGAATAAGCCTTTACCTTCTACTCCCTTGATCTAGATCTTGTGCAAGTTCCCCTGACCTTAAACTTAGAAGCGCTCAGAGACGTCCCCATACCCATCCTAAGAGTAGGTTGGCCGCTCCGCCTTCCCGGAGAAGATTTTGGCAACCACCCTGATCCATGACCCGAGCCTGCTGTAGGAGATGGTCGTTGAACCTTTTCCTCATGGAAAGTAATCACTGGAAGAGATACTGGTTCTCCCCCCGGAGAGCCTGGGAGGGGAATGGAGGCAATCAGAGGTATTTCCACGATGTCACGTGGCCGGAAAATGGAATGAACAAGAGAGGCCAAGCCCCGAGACCCAACAGGAAAACTTACATTGAAATAAAGGGATAAGCCCATACCGGCGTGAGCTTTAGGGACCCCCCACGACACGAAAAGCTCCCGGTAGGCAAGCATGATGATGTCCAGCCCCCCGATCGCCATCTGAGGGGAGGTAGGTATGATTTCATCAGCAAAGAGAGAATCCATGATGTCCTCCGGTCCTGAGGTGGCTGACCGCTCTGCAGTGGGGGAAGGCATTGGGGGCAAATGGACAGTTGTGAGAGAACGGGCCTCCTCCGAAGAAGGGCTGGGAGGGCCCCTGCCTGGGTTCGAGGAACGAGAAGCATGAGGCCCCGCCCGGGGAGCGGCACCCCTCCACTTTCCCTGACCGCTACACCGGCAGACCTGCAGCGAATGCCCCTGAAGCAGGCAATGAGAACAGAACCTGGGAAACACCAGGTAGGAGATATCCTGATCCCAAAATAGGGAATCCTGCACCCTGAGCGAGATCTTCTCTAGAACAGGGAGATTGAGGTCCAATTCTACACAAATACGAGCCACCGAGGTATCCGTGCAGCTTCTAGTACGAATGTCGGATCACAGAAAGGAGCCTAAAGATTCACTCATCATCCTGAGGATACCTTCATTCTGGAACGGGAGAGGAAGGCCGGGTAGGTTGATCCACACCACTACGGCCGAGCTTTCTCTCCCCATGTGGACGTCCAAGGACCATCTGGATAGGCTGAAGCTCCAGCGGCCGACAGCATGGGGATCCAGACACCAATCCCGAATGAAGTTGACCTGAGAAGCAAAGACGATGTAAAGAGAGAGCCGGTGGATCAGGGAAATCTTGGCCAGAGATAGGAGGCCCCAGGAATCCACTAAGTGGTGGAAGACTACGAGAGGCAACATAGAGGCACCAAAGGCCCATACATGATCCAATACATGACCTTAAAGGCCTAAGACCTAACACACTTGAAACAACCTCTCCCTAGTATTTGCATCTTAAAGGTTCCTAGCTCCCCACCTCACATGGCTGATTGGATAGAATTTCCTTGTGCAAAGTTGCACGATGCCTATTCCCAATGGTAGTTTCCATACCCTCTCATTCATCCAATATGGTTATCTCTACTATGGTGGTCTCTATTTTTTTCTCTGAATCCTCATCTGGGCCTACTCTTGTGTGGTCTGTTCATGTTGCTTCTTGGTTTTTGTGTGACCTGAAAGCCCTATGGCTCGATGGCCCGAAGGCCTTTGGTAGCCTAAAGGCACAAATTAGATGAATAGTGATGACTAATATAGTACCTAATAGTAATTTCTACAATACTACTACAGTACCCCGGAAATTCACCCCCACCCGGATTTGATCTTGGGTCTCTTGGATGCCAAGTAGGAGCCTCTACCACTCAGGTACATGCTCATTAGCTAGGAACACAACATATAATCAAGATCTAATTAAATGGAGTTTATATTCAGAAATTTCATAATGATCTATAAAAATCTAAGGAGGAGATAAGGAGAGAATAGAAGAAACCACATAAGAGAAGATCCACTTATCTAGAAGGAAAAATTGCATCAACAATGACGATTAATCGTTGAATGAATGATCTAAAAGGATTATAGATATAGTGACCTAGTATTAACATACATGGATATTACATCACTTTAGATGAATATTCATAACATTAAAAAAGTACATGCTTTAGGATCATAATAGTTTAGTGTCTTTGGAAACTTGGAACATATTCTTCCAACTTGGTGAAAGATCTTCAATGTTTCCCATAAAGTTCTCCCACTTTATTACTCATACTCAAAACATTTATTCATAACTGAGGTAAAGGAAACGTAATAAAGGATGAGCTTAGATGCTCAGTAAGGTTAAATAAAGTAAATACTTAATCATAACATGAACATAAGGGCATGAGAACATGTGCATAAACTTTGAAGATCATACCATGTATATCAAAGATCATACATACAAGTCATGGAATAAATATTAGTAGAACATATGGAATGAATCTTAAGGAAATAAAGAGCATAATCCATGAAATTATAACATAGGAATAAGACATGGAATTGTGGAATACACATAATCATATAAAATCATTCCCTTTAAGTCAAGGCTCATTTCCAAAACTTATCAAGGAACTTTATGTGGGATATTGCTACTGAGAAGGACACACCACCATCCCCAGTCAAAAACCTTTCCTTATGGTCAAATGGGTTAACTCCCTAAACCATATTAGTAGAAAAGGTTCACTCCCCATACCATCTTAGTAGTCAAGGATCAATCCCAAGGCCATCTTAGTTGTTAAGGTTCACTCCCAAGACCATCTTAGCAAACAAAGTCATTTATTGAACTAATTTCACTCCCCATTCCTTCTATGCCTATATAATGAGATATTAATCCTTAAATAATGAATTTGAGGGATACATAGGCCCCACCAATCTCATAATTAAATCATACATACGTGTTCCTCAAGATTATAAAAAATTTATCATATCATAACCTATAAAAAGAGATGAGTTCCATAAAAATCACATCATAACCCATGAAATGAAATGGGTATCATAAACATGTAACCATATCATAACCTATGGAGAAGAGATAGGTTTTATAATCATTTCATCAATGCATAACCCATGAAATGGATTAGGTTTCAAAATCATATAACTTGTGAAAATAAGTGGGTTTCATAAGCATATAATGTATGAAAAGAAGTGGGTTTCATAAGCATATAACCCATGAAAATAATGAAGGTTTCATATAAATAATTCTAAAAAAACATAAACCATTTAGATAAATAATATGAATGGTACCCTTGGATCATATACCTATTAAATCATAAATATATCAAAGTATGTCATCTTAGATGGAGGAGGATTTTGAAAGACCAGTTGGAGCATTTATTTAGGGAAATAACCTTTCTTTAAAAATAAATTTTAAAAGAATAAAAAATTTTCAAAGTAATTTTCATTGATTTTTTTTAAAACTTATATATTAATATTTAAAAATCATTTAAAAAATTTCTGTAGGAAAATATCCTTTCAATTATGAAAGCCAATTTTTAAAACATAAACTTTTTAAAAAATAATTCTTTGAAGTTAGATTTTAAAACTTATAAAAGAAGACTTGAAGACCTTTTAAAAAATCTTTTAAAAATATATTTTTTGAAATATTTTAATTTGATAATGATTATAAAATAAAATTTAAAAAAAATTTTGAAAAAATTTTTGAAATTTTTTTTAGAAAACATGCATTTGTAATAAAAGGGTTTTCGATAGAAGGGACTACTTTTCATAAAAATTTTCTTTTTACACTCTTTAATACATAAAAAGAGGAAAAGAAGGTAAAAAATTTATTCTCATAACATCAAAATACTAGAATAAAATTCATGACAATTATTGATATATGGATCATAATATTTGATCATCAAAATCATAATCATAAACAATCCCGATAAATGATGATATTGTAACAATAAACTCTTACCACTTTGGTAACTTTGAATCATAATCCTCATGAGAGAATAACATTAAATGAAGATTAAAATATCATGAAAATAAGGATATTAATGATAAAAAATCTAAAAGTTAAGTATATACACCCCGTAAAAGAGTATAGGTGCATAACATAACATGTGTCTCAAAAAAGGACAATTGAGACAAAATTATTGTACCAATTTGGTAACTTTTTAACCGTAAACACCATGAAAGATAGATAATAAAATAGATATGTAAATACCCATAATTATAAGTATAATAATAATATAACACATTCATGGGTAGTATATATACACTATATAAAATAAATGAGTGGTGAATATGATATAAGTCTCAAAGAAATAAAAGTGAGACTAGAAATCCACTTACTACTTGAGTAACTTTTGAATAATGACATTCATGAAAGAATAACATAAATTAAAAATTTTAATATCATTAAATAAACTAAATTCATGATATAAAATATCACATGGAAGTATAAACACCACATGATAAGAATAAGTGGTTAATATAGCATATATCTCACAGAAATAAAACTGAGATGAGAAAACCCTTACCTTAAGTCTTGAATTTCTTCATACATGTTGAAACCTCCTATAAAATATGTATAAGTTTATTATAAATCTAAAAAATTACCATATTATTATATATCAAACCATATATGAATTTATTATGACTTTATATTACATTTTTATTAATAATTTCATGTTAAAGTTAAATTTTGGGTAATAACTGCTTTGTTTTTCATATATGTTTTGACTTATTATTCACAGTCCACTTACTTAGATCATGATTTAATTATTTAAATAATGTAAAAAATGATATAAATATCATATATATTCATTATATAAGTATATATAATAATTTATAAAATATATAAATATGAAATAAAATACACCGTTCATGGAGACGATAGGACATACGTACGCATGATGTTGTTTCAATTTTCTTATCGCATTTTTAAAGGAAAAAAATAAATTAACCACACACATAAAAATATATATATATTATAATTACATTATAATTATTATTTCATATATAAAATATATTTTTATTAAACCCATCCTTAATACATTCCATGTAAAGCATGAATGAATCACATCGTTTTGAGGAGACACTAGTCCACACGTCTACAAACAAAGTTATCGTATTCTCACTAAATGGAAAGCACGAAGTTATGTGTTATATAATAATTATATATGCATAAATAAATCATAAATACATAATAAATATCATATAAAAATAGTAATTTAATCATTATTCCAAACCTTTAAAGTTGGTAATGTAAGAATGAATGACTTCAGTTCGTAAGGCGGTAGTCTACCGTACACACAGAAGATGATTGCATATACCATTTGATGGAAGTGTGTATGAGTGTAGGTCATAAATTTAATATAAAAACATCTCATTATATTTATGATACTGATTTTATTATATAATCTTGTAATAATAATAATTTAGGGGGTGTATAATGAAATAAAACAAAAGAGCTTGTTGAAGGACGTTACCTCTTCTTTGGGCAACTCTTTGTTTTCACCAAAGGGCTTCCTTGGTTGGATTTATACCCAAAGGAATTATTATAGGATGAATTAAGGGAATTTGGGATATTATTTTGGTAGGGTTTGTATGATAAAAAGGTCTTTAGAGGTGTGATGAAGTGAGGGGGGGGGGGGGGTGAGTTCCCTTTTATAGTGGAGGAGTGACATTCTTGTAAATATAAAAGGTAAACACTATTGAGAGGTCTCAATTACATCATATGCCTCAAATAATGGTAATTTTTTATAAAAGGGAGGATATGTTCGAAATATGTTCATCCAATGTATTTTTTTACATGTTTCTAGGTCATTTGTCCCCTTAAGTTAAATTTTAACCAATAAGTAAACTAGTTTTTACCTCAATCGTTGTAATCAATTTTATTTACTTTCACTAATATTTTAAGTAAAAAACTAATTTAAACATACTAGAAATTATAAATTAGGATTATTCAAAATATTAAATCTTTTTTTTCAAAATTCTAATCATATAAGTGGTATAAATTAATTTAAAATTAATCTTACAGTGGGAACTAGACTACGAGTTTTTAAAGTAAAAATGTTCAAAAGTTTGAAATGTTTTTATATCCAATTTCAATGTGAAATTGATTCAAATGAAATAAATTGTATTAATATATTTATAATTTATATAAATATACTTTAAAAACAATTTAAAATACAATTCAACTATATTTATAAATTAGGATAAAATGCAGTTTTCAATTAAAATTCAATATTTTCACTATTCATTCAAAAATGTAACTTCTCAGAAAAAATGAAAAAAAAAATTAAACTTAAGCTAATTTTTATGTTATTATTTCAAAAATTAATTTTATTTTATCAAATATAATTTATAAAAGGTTCAAAAATTAGATTTAAAACAGGTACACCATTAAAAGGTGGTAAAATCACCTTTTAGAAAATATATATCTTTATACATAAAATGGGTTTTATTCTTATATCTTATCTATAAAACATATATGATTAATGTTTAATAGTTTATTAAATATATAATATATGAATTACATTAAAATCATTAATCAAAAGTGGTTTAATTAATTTATTGAGGTAAAACATATTTTATTTCATAAATATAGTTTTCCAACAAAAGATTTCCTATATTTTCAAAAGGGTTTTATTTTAATTTAAAGTAAATTGGTTACCAAATAATTAATATTATATACATGTGTAAACCATAATTTCATAATTTAATTAATATTATTCATAACCACCATTCCAATAGCTAGGTGACAACTATAATAATATTTAAATTATAATATTAATAATACATTATAATTTGGTAAAACTAGGTCTTATATATTATGAAAGTTATTGAAAGAACTCAGTATTGTGTAAAACACAATAAAAAAATAGTGTTGTGTGTACCATAAGCTAATCTAACTATTTTTTTGTAGCATAATATCCACTTGGTGTTACATAAAAAGAAAGAATAACATGGTTTACTCATATAACATAAGCTATATTTAGTGTTGCATGAAATGAAAAATATCAAAAAGATTAAATTAAATTAAAAAATAATTCATAAAAACTTAAGGTGTTACATTCTACCCCCATTAAAATTAATTTATCCCTAAAAATTTATCTTGGTTATCAAAGTTTTAATACTTGAAAATTTATTTCATAGAAACCCACATCGTAAAAATAAACACTAAAACTTCTTTTCAAAAGGGAAAGTTGGAAACATAACAGTTACCCAAAGTAACTCATAACTAGGATTACACATAGGAGAACATAGGTGGAAAGTAAAAACATGGAGATAAAAGATAAATCTAACCATCAAGTTTTAATTGAGTGTGATAGAGAACATGGTTAGAATAAATTTAATGATCACAAATCCGTAACCCAAATAGGATTGAAAAATGTCATTGATATTATAAAAAATGATGATAATGGGACAAAATTTTATTTCAAGACCATTTTAAAGAAAATAAAGAATTTTTTCAAGGAAATTTTCTTACTTGATTTCATTCAATTTTATAAGAACAATCTCACCCTTGGGTTGTGCCTTAATCAATTTACACTTCATCTTTTATTCCAAGAAATGAAGGTGAATTTTTCATTCCTAAATCATTAGAAGATCATGAGATCCATAAATAGAATGATAATAATTCCATATATCTTTAGTTAATATCACAAAAAAATGGTTAGCATAGGTTATACAATATTACAAATCCTCATATGGTGAGATAATAATTTAATATATAAAACCTCATCCAAAGTTCAACTTAAACCATTCCATAAATGGTTATCGTTATAACCATTTTGAAATATGAAAAACCCAAAATTTAGAAAGAAGGTCACTGAATTTCTCAAAATCATCTTAACATTAATACCATATATATCATAAATTAGATATTTATTGTAACATACCAAACATGTGAATATCTTCATCATGTATTCTATTGAAACATAATAATATACTAAATTACCATAAATCCTTATAAAAAACATGCATGATTTTTTATTCCAAATATTATTTGATATATTACTTAAATCCAAAAATACTGTGAACCCCATTTGTGATATCATAAAATACTTTTTAAACCAATACTTAATCAATTATAAGGTAATCAGTACTGTCCAATTTACTTTATTCTTACCCAATATATATTTACCCAAACATCATCATCTAAACATTAGGAACATATTATGGTTCATCATTCCATTAATCATGTGTTTCCCATAAATACCACCTTGCCTTTAAATCAATTTTATTATCCATCAGAACCATTCAATATATTATTTTAAATCCTTAGTTAAAAACATAAACTAAACAATAATTATATACTTAACAATTCATATAACATAATTCTTCAATCCAAATACACAAGCACTTAAATTATTCCACTTCATCTTTAAGACATTAACAAGGCTACCACATCATATTACTTAATACCTCTTTCCTTTCAAATTTCACCTATAGCATCATCATCATCCGAAATATAACCATTACTCATAACACCTTGCTGATTCTCTTCACTATATTTCTACCTAGGGCATCAATTTGAATAATTCCCATTCACTTCACATTTAAATCATTCAAGCATTGATGATTTCTTACATATTCCATTATTGTCATTCACTGCATTAAACAAACTTTTCATTTTTCATTTATATTTAATTTCTTTGTTTACTTATTTTCTATAGTAAAAACATCTTCCTATCCCTTTAAGACATTCACTTGGGTGATTCTTCACACATTCTCAACATGTAGAAAACTAAATCATCTTTCCTCTATGGTATCCATTACCTAAATTCTCAGTGAATTGTTTTCTTCTCTTATTTGGTAAGTCTGAGAGTTTATTAATGTACATTTGTTAATAATGTTCCATGAAAACTGATTTTTCATGATCAAAACATCCTTAACTCTAGTTATCCTCCCATTTGATTTCACATCTACAAAATTTTCATCACATTCAACATTAACCCAGTTCCTTCTGGTTCACTCCATTGAATAAAACCAGAAATCATAGTGTGATCAACATTTATCATAGAGTAAAACCATATAATCATGAAAAATTACTTATAGGATATCTAAATTTTGACACATTCTTTAATCTATGACACCTTAGTCTTATCCTTAGATACATCCATAGACATATCCTTGGAAATATCCCTAGGGGCCTCACTAAAATTTTCTTATCATAGTTTCTAATGGATCGCTAAAACTTTACTTTATTACCAACTATAGAGACCCATGATTAACATATATGGATATTACATCATTTTAGATGAATATTCATCACATTAAAAAAGTATATGACCAAGGAACATAATATTTTAGTGTTCTTGGAATCTTGGAACACATTCTTCTAACTTTGTGAAATATATTCAATGTTTCCCACAAAGATCTACCCCTTTAGTAATGCTACTCAAAACCTTTATTCATAACACGAGGAAATGAAAAATAAGAAAGGGTGAGATTAGATTCTCAGTAAGGGTAAATAAAGGAGATACATAAGCATAACATGAACATAAGGGTATGAGAACATGATCATAACATTTGAATATCATACCCTGCATATCAAAGATCATACACACAATTCATGGAATAAATATTGGTAGAACATAAGGAATGAATCATAAGGGAATAAAGATAACAAGTAATGAAAGAATAAAATAAGAATAATACATGGAATTATGGTAGAAACATAATAATATAAAATCATTCCCTATAAGTCAAGGCTCATTTCCAAAACTTATCTGGGTACTTCATGGGGGCTACACCTATTGGGAAAGACACACCACTATCCCAAGTCGCATAAATTTCATTATAATGGAATAGTTTCACTCCCCAAACCATATTACTAGTCAAGGAACACTCCCAATACCATCATAGTAGTCAAGGTTCACTCCCAAGACTATATTAGTAGTCACGGTTCACTCCGAAGACTATCTTAGTGGGAAAAGTAATTTACTGAACTGAGTTCACTCCCTACTCTAACCATGTATATCTCATGAGATATTAATATTTACCTAATTAATTAGAGGGATATATAGGTCCTACTTATCACATAATGAAATAATACATATGTGTTCCATAAGATAATAAAAATTTCATCATATCACGACCCATAAAAAGAGATGGGTTTCATAAAAATCATATCACAAACCATGAAATGAAATGAGTTTCATAAACATGTCACCATATCATAACCCATTTAAAATAGATAGGTTTCATAATAGTTTCATCAATTAATAACCCATAAAAAGGATCAGGTTTCATAATCATATAAACTCATGAAAAGAAGCAGGTTTCATAAGCATATAACCCATGAAAAGAAGTGGGTTTCATAAGTATATAACACGTAAAAAGAATGCAGGTTTCATAGAAATCATGAAAAAAAAACATTCAAAGAAAGAATATGAATATTACCCTTGGATCATATCCTTAGTAAAGCATAAACTATATCAAAGTATGTCATCTTAGATAGAGGAGGATTTTGAAAGATCACTAGGATAATTTCTTAAGGGAAATAAACTTTATTTAAAAATCAATTTTTAAAACATAAACATTTTAAAAGTCATTTTCATTGAAAACCACTTTGAAAACTTATAAACTAAGATTAAAAATCATTTAAAACATTTCTTGAGGAAAATATCCTTTCAAATTTTAAAATCTCTTTTTAAAATATAAAAATTTTGAAAACATTTTTTTTTGAAAATAGCTTTGAAAACTTATAAAAGAATCTTTTAAAACCCTTTAAAACAATTTTTAAACCTAATTTTTTTTCAAAATACTTTTATTTTATAATGATATTAAAATATAATTTAAAAACATTTTTGAAAACATTTTTATAAAACATACTTTTGGAAGGAAAATGGGTTTTGACCAAAAAGATGGGTTTTCATAAAAAAGTTCTTTTTGAACTCTGGAATACATAAATAGAGGAAAAATAAGGGAAAATATATTATCATGAAATAATTAGAGGATAAGAAATTTCATGATAATTATTGATATATGGATCATAATATTTGATCATCGGAAGCATAATCGTAAACAATCCTGATAAACGATGAGATTGTAATAATGAACTCTTACCACTTTGGAAACATTGAATCATAATCAACATGAGATAATAACATTAAATAAAGCTCAAAATATCATGAAAATAATTATATTCATGATAAAACATCTCAAAGGTCAGTATATATACCTCATAAAAGAGTACAGGTGAATAACATAACATATGTCTCAAAGAAGAAAAATTGAGACAAAATTACTTTACTGATTTGTTAACTTTTGAACCATAAACCCCATAAAAGAGAGATCATAAAATGTATATGTAAATACCTATAAATACAAGTATAATAATCATATAATAAATCTTGGTCAGTACATATACACCATAAAAGAAATAAATGAGTGGGGAATATGACATAAGTCTCATAGAAATAAAAGCGTGACTAGAAATCCCCTTACTACTTGATTAACTTTTGAATCATGAGATATGTGAAAGAATAACATAAATTGAAACATTTTATATCATTAAATAATGTAAATTCATGATATAACATGTCATAGGAAAGTATATACACCACACAAAAATAATAAGTGGTGAATATAGAATATATCTCATATAAATAAAAGTGAGACGACAAAACCCTTACCTTAAGTCTTAACTTTCTTTATACAAGTTAAAAAATCCTATATAATAAGTATTAGTTTATTATAAATCTACCATATAACCATATTATTATATATTAAACCATATATTATTTTATTATGACTTTATATTACCCATTTATTAATAATTTCATGTTAAAGTTATGTTTTGGTTAATAATTGCTTTGTTTTTTGTATATGTTTTGACTTTTTATTAACGATCCTCTTAATTAGATCATCATTTAATTATTTACAGAATTTAAAACATGAGATATATATAATATATATTTATTACATAATTATTTATTATAATCTATAAAATATATAAATATGAAATGAAATACACCATTCATGGAGATCGTAGGCCGTACATACACATGAATGTTGTTCCAATTTTCTTGTCCTATTTTTTAAGAAATAAAGATAAAAATAAATGATATATATATATAATATAATTATATTAAAATTATCATTCATATATAACACATATTTTTATTAAACCCATACTTAATACATTCCCTGTAAAGCATGAACAAATCACACCACTTTGAGGAGGCGGTAATCCACATGTCCACAAACGAAGTTATCGTATTTCCAAAAAATGGAAAGAATAAAGATATGTGTTATATAATAACTAAATAAGAATAAATAAATCATAAATATAATATATATCATATTAAAACAGTATTTCCATTATTATTATCAACCTTGAATAGTGCTAATGGAAGAACAAATGACATCGGTTCGCGAGGCAGTAGTCCTCCATACACACGAATGATGATTGCGTATCCCATTTGATGGAAGTGTGTGTGAGTGTAGGTAATATATTTAACATAAAAACATATCAGTATATTTATGATAATTAGTTTATTATATAATCATGTAATAATAATAATTGAGGGGGTGAAGAAAGAAATAAAACAAAAGTTCTTGTTGAAGGATGTTATCTCTACTTTGGGTAACTCCTTTTGGTTTGCACCAAAGGGATTCCTTGGTTGGATTTCTACCCAAAGGGAGGCATATAGGATTAATTAAGGGAAGTTGGGAGTTTATTTTTTCAGGTTTTTGATGATACAAATTGGCTGAGAGGTGTTAATAATTGAGGGGGGGGGGGGTGTGAGTGCCCTTTTATAGTGGAGGGGTGACATTCTTGTAAATATAAAAAAGTAAACACTATTGAGAGCCCCCCTTACATAATCTGCCTCCAAAAGTGGTCCATTTTTAGAAAATGGAAAATATGGTCTAAATATAGTCATAAAATTTATTTTTTACATGTGTATAAGTTATTTTTCCTCTTAAGTTAAAGTTTAACCATTAAGTAAACTTTTTTTACCTTAATCATTATAATTAATTTTGATTACTTTTACTAATATTTTTGGGAAATAAATAACTTGATATTAATAGAAACTATAAATTATGTTTATTAAAAATATTCATTCAATTTTTCTAAATTATAATCACATAAGTGGAATAAATTAATTTAAAATTAATCTCACAGACGGGACGAGACAATGAGTTTTAAAGTAAAAATGTTCAAAAGTTTGAAATGTTTTTATATCCAATTTCAATGTAAAATTGATTCCAATAACATATATTTTATTAATATATGCACAATTTATATAAATATATTTTAAAAAAAATTTAAAATATAATTAAAATATATAAATAAATTAGACGAAAATGCAATTTTTGATTAAAATTCAGTATTTTTTACTATTCATATAAAAATGAAACTTCTCAGAAAAAATACCAAAAATTCACCCTAAGTTAATTTTTAATTTAAAATTTCAAAAATTAAGTTTATTTTATCAAATATAATTTATAAAATTTTCAAAAATTATTTTTAAAATTGGCGTTCCATTAAAAGGCGGTAGAATTACCTTTTAGAAAAATATATATCTTTATGCGTAAAATTAGTTTTATTCTTATATATTGTCTAGAAGACACATAAAATGAATGGTTAATATTTGATTTTATATATAATATATACATTCCATTAAAATGATTCATCAAAATTGGTTTAATTAATTAATTTAGGTAAAACATGTTTGATTATATAAATATAGTTTTCCAACAAAAAAATTCCCATATTTTCAAAAGGGTTTTATTTTCATTTATAATTAATTGGTCACCAAAAAATTAATATTATATACTTGTTTAAACCATATTTTCATAATTTAATTAATCTTATTCATAACCACCATTCCAATTACCAGGTGAAAACTATAGTAATATTTTAATAATAATATTAACAGTACATTGTAGTTTGGTAAAACTAGGCCTTGTGTGTCATGCATGTTATATAAGAAACTCAGAATTGTTTGTAACACAAGACAAACATATTATTGAGTGTACCACAATCAAATATAAGTGCTTCATGTAATGAAAGATTTCTTTTGCATTGCATAAAAAGTAAGATTAACTTGGAAATTTCATATAACACAAGCTATATTCAGTGTTGTGTGAAATGAAAAATATCAAAAAGATTAAATTATATAAAAAAATCATAAAAACTAAGGGTGTTATAGGAGATATCCAAAATCACCTAGGGAAGCCTCTAGGTTGAGACAGGAAGGATTCTTGGTCAAATGACATCATATCACTCGTATGAAATCCTAAAATCCACAACTCACGAGAATTACAGGTCATGTAATCCCATTACACACCATGTAATCCATAAAGGCTAAAAATGATGAGAAATATGTCACTTTTTTATTAAAATCCAATTTTTTCCCTTACACACCGTGAATTCCATGTCCACGATGTGAAACCTTTTATGCCCTATAAATATTCTCGACATGTTCCTAGCAATAAATAAATGCTGTGTAAACCAAATACATGGTGTGTAATCACCCAACAGACAGAAGAAAAGCCATTTTTAATATAAAAACACCAAAACACCCCTAACATTCAACAAAAATGGGTCTAAATTCAAAAATCCAATATCAAATTTATACCCAGACTCCATTAATGAAAAAGGAGTACCTGAAAAGCATAATGCGATGTTACATACTATCCGCCTGCAAAGGTCATCTCATAATCAGGTCCCAACACTAAGGCCTCATTGCTAGATGGGTCATCTTTGTAACCCCTCTATGGTATATATACTACCTATCATCATAGAGGCTCATGTATTAGTTAATATACACCATTATCAATGAGCATATATAGAGAGATGACTCAATAAGGACATGGAAACCACAAACCATTATTATAAGATGCATGTGCCATTGTTTTCCCATAATCGATGTACCTATGTGCTGAGTCAAAAATCTGGTTATCAGATTCCTAGTGTATGGATATGTTGGATACCGTACCATAATTGGGTTACTTGGCCTAAAAGATGATTTCAAGTCACTCTGACAATGTATCTATAGTCCCTAACCAGTCCTCACACCTAGACTATCAACAAACTCTAGTCCTAAGACAACCCAATATTTGATACTACTCTATCATGACCCGACACACTAGGGCTTTCCTGTTCATAGGTAATCCAAGAGTGACACACCACGATAACCTCAAATATTCAAGGGGATGGTGACTAGCACCGAGTAGTCATATCATACACATTGGATGCCTTAGTATAAATCACTTGTAAACACACACACAACTCCACACACTAGTATAATGTATAAAGGTAAAGAACTGATATTGCAAATGCATGCATAACATCTAATCCCATTTTAGAGTATGAATGGAGAGTTTAAAAATGAAAAGGGACCAAATATAATCCCACTAAAATTATAAAGGATCCCAACCAACTAACAAAAAGGGTACTTCTCTTAAAAAGAAACTCATAGATCCATCCAAAATCTATCTAGCACCACCAAGTTCCACATAATCCTAGTCCACCTAGGACACCATCAAAGGCCTATCATTGGAATAATACATGACACATGTGGGAAGAGTCCATATAAGGGTGATTTTATTCATAACTGGTAGGATACTCTTCAAAATAACCAAACACAAAGTATTAAAGAGGGTATAAACTCTAAATCAGAAAAACAATGGGAACAAGATAACCCAGATATGCTCATCAGAGGTACTCAAGCCTCAGAGTATAGTCTATCTCAACCATCCACATTTATACTATCATTCCATCTCTCACTTTTAGTAGTCTCAACCATTCTTCATAGTCCATTCCCATTAATAACCCTGGAGGATCCCTACCCCATAAAAGTGGGTGAAATACTAGACTCCAGTGGAGGATCCCTCTCATAACTGAGATCTATAGATGGGAAAAGTTTTACTTTACAGATCGAGGATCCCTACCTTGGTAATGTGTGTTAAATAACTAACTCTACCTAAATCATGTAGGTAGATGATCCCTGCCCTACTCATACACATATCTAAATTATTCTACTCTGTAGGAGGATCTCTGTCTTATCAGGTGAGATAATTGACTCTCCATGGGGATTAAGTGGGGAAAACCCACACCAAGATGAAATTTTCCATGTTCTCTAAAAATACACAGTGTTCCCAATAAGATACTTGAAATGTATCATTAATTCTAGTTTTTCTTATGTTCTTATATCTCATATGTCATGTTATTCTCTATATACATGGTGTGTTAGTTTCATATATAATTTTTAGAGGCCAGGTTTGGTACTCGGGCATGTATCTCTACCTATATCTATGTACTTTGCTCTTGTTTGTGTACTATACCCATGTACATGTAATACAGATAGTATAAGATGATATGTAGGACCAGGGGATCAAATGTGTATTGTCTCGTGTCTTATTGAATCATTAATTTTATATTTTTTGTGATTAGAGGTGTTTAGGGGAGGTTCTAGGAGTTTTCGATGGAGGCTAGAGGTGCAGCAGGGTTGTTGTAAGAAATACACATCGTGTATTGTTTATATAATTTGAAATAGTGGTTTATGGATTGTATAGTGGGATGGTTCATGTCTTTTAAATCAGCTAAGGGTGATCCATGAAAAAAATACACATCATTTAAATTCAATTCACAATGTCTAATACATAAATTCCTAGGCAACTGAATTTTTGGTGAAAGATGAAATTTTATGAAACTCGAGGATTACACACTATTTAATGGTCACACAACATGAAACTAGAGAGATTACAGGTTTTAAGTCCTTTTCCTAGCCAAAATTTCATTCATTCAACTTCTCCCTACCTCTATCATTTTGGCAGAACCCTATTCATCCCAAGAGGATCTTCTAGCACCCATCCTCCCACTTTTATTTGTTGGATATGGTGTTTATTCGTTGGAAATCAGTGGTAAGCCCTTGTCCACCCTTTTGAGTTTTTCTTTTATTCTTCCTCTGGGGATTCACTACAATGATGTTTTTTGGGTGTTATTTGGGGAACATTTTTATGATCCTTTGGTGTGGTTTAGGTTGATCTGTGGTTTCCCATGTGTGGTTGTAGTTTGTGGTGCGTAGCAAGTCGGAAAGATTATTTGAGGTAGGGAATCCCTTGTTTCTCATTATTGTGCATCATGCAGGAGGGGTTTATTATTTTTTACATGGAAGATGGTTGTTCTGACCTAATTAAAGATAAATAATTGGATAATTGATATTTAATGTCTAAAATGGAAATGATTCTCATGATTTTAAAACTTTTATATTATTGTGATATGATGGATTTTATGGGCTTAATGACTCACTAAAAATTGTGGCTATTGGGGGATTTGTTTGTCCTGGATGTTATGTGTTGTGACTACTATTCTTGTTTTTATTATGGTGATATCAATCTAAAATTTATATTTTCTAACCACTTATAGTTGGATAATAAAATGGTTTCCCCAAGATTATGGATTGTGTGATAATGCCTGTAAAAAAAGCAGATTGTGATAAAATCCCCTTTTGAAAATTTGTAAAATGATCTTGATGTGTTGTGATGTGTGACCATACTTATGGGATGATGATGTATGATTGTGATATGATGTGGGGATGATGGTTTTATGTTTGGGATTTTGGGTTGGCGAGGCAGTGGTTGTTTATCCGTGCTCTTTGGGTAGTGATGTAGTGGTTGTTTGGATATGATTTTGGAAAAGCGAGGAAATAACTGTTTGATCAATCTTTTGTGGGGGTGAGGCGGTGGTTTTTTTGTTGTTCTTTTGGGTTGATGAGGTGGTTATTGTTTTTCCATGATTTTGGGGTGGTGAGGTGGTTGTTGTTTGGCCAATATTTTGGGATGGTAAGGAAGTGGTTATTTGGTTGTGCTTTTGGGGGATACGAGGTGATAGTATGATGGGGATGATGAGTTTCTTATGATGTGCAGTTGTTTTGTGCTATATTATCGAGTAATTATGGAATAAATTATTTAATAATGATTTAAATGGTTGGGGTTTAGTTTGGTTAATGATATAGAAATGATAAATGAAAAAATAAATGATGGGATGTGTGGTTAAATATGAATAATGCTAAATAATGAAATGAATGGGTTGGATAGTGGGAATTAGTTAGTGGTGTGATATAGATTGTGGTTTTTTTGGTGTTATGCATTAAGATGTGGCATAAAAATTGGAGATTTTGTGATTTGGTTAGTGCTTGGTTGGGAACCCATTGGTTGGGCTTGTGTGTGGCCATATGTATATACTTTTATATTTGTTTTCATTTCTATATGCGCCCCACCCACATCGATCACTATGTGAAGACACTTGCATAATCATTGGGGTTTTTTCCTGACATATGATAAGGAGGGTATATGGATGGTTATCCACTCTTCCCTACTCTCTCTTTCAAGAAAGGTTGGTATTGCACAGGCTGTGATGGTCGAAGGGTTGTTAGTGCACTAGATGGAGGTTGTGATACCCATGTGTCTTTGGGTACGTTGTGATGTTTTTGTGCTTGTGGGGTGGTGATCCCAATGTCTTTGAGCGAGATGTGATGTAGCTCAGGTGTCTACAGGAACAATGAGATGGGATGAAATGGATTATGGTGGGGGTCATGCATGGTAGGAGTAGGTTATGAGGTTGATGTCCTTTATGTTCACGATACCCTACTGCTCTGGTTATAGTTATGGATATGTTATGGACTAGGTGTTTTAGGTGAGATGTGATGTGTCCATTCTTGTGGGGCTATGAGATCAGGTGTCTGTATAGCGACCCCATCCTTTTTCATATAACATTTCATGATTTTAAGCATAATTATACATCAGAGTACAAGCCAAGGATTGTTAAGTCTAGTGTCTTGGAAGACTAGGTACATAAAACATAAAACATGGGGCTAAAAAAACACTTATTTATTTAATCTCCATAATAATATCCTAACTTTATTTGAGCCCTTACATCTTTATAGGGTACCCTGGGGAACACATGAACAAAGGGATGAACTAAAAAGATCAGTAAGGGAAAGAACATAAGGATACGTCTTAAGCACATGAGTTAGGAGGCATGAAACAATGATATCTAAAGCATGGAACATATAAAATCGTATCATATAAGCATGTGATCATATAAACATGGAATCATATAAATGTGTAAGAATCATAAAACATTTCTTTAGTACAGGTCAAGGCTAACTGCCAATCCTATTTCCCATTTTAGTACGGGTTAAGGCTAACCGCCAATCCCGTTTCACATCGCATCTCATGAGACTTAACATTACCCAATTCATTGGAGTGCTATATGGGCACACCCATCTCAAAATTTTCATGAATATTCTTACCACGTAAATATTCTTACCACATAGATAATCATACATAATTAACCAAACATAAACATAAGGGTACCCATGGAAAGAATTGGGTAGCACAATTATGACATAAATCATAACCAATGGGTGTATCACGAAAGTGTCCATGAAAGGAAAGAATTAGAACATACATGGACATTCATAGGTTAAAATAGGAATATAACATGGTAAGTGGTTTCAAATATAAGTGAAAACATATAGGAAGTGTATTTTAGAAACATTAGCATTAAAACATTTTTGTGCCGTTTTAAGGAAAATACTATAGAGTTTTTCAAATAGAAAAGAGGAAATTATTATATATAAAACCAGTATTGAACCAAGAAGGTTTTAAAAATAAAAATACTGATTTTATAAAGACAATTGTGTCTTAAAACATAGGATAGAGTGCACTTGAAATTTGGGTAAAAATTCAGGAAGTTCCCTTAAAACGAGTGTGCTTATTGGGAAGTATCAAGGAGGGATTCAATTAAAAGCATGTATATTCCCGAAAGATAATGAAAGATAGATCTAGGAACATGAGTTTGGAGCATATTAAATGTATAAGTTTTACTTAAAAATAAAGGAAAACTACATTTTGGTAAAAAGAAAGATAGAGCAACCCAAATGAATAAAGGAAGTTCGAGTAGAATTCATTACGGTTAATCGGCATGGTATCGGGTGTAACTAAGAGGGATTTATGAGAGAGAAAAGGGGTTTATCATCACTTAGAAATAAAGAGGTAAGTATGGGGGAGGTTCTTAAACATACCCCATCATTTTCTATTACACATAAAAATGCATAACATAGAAGACAATCTTGATTAAGAGTGAAATAGAGAGGATCCCTTACCTTAAATCCGTTGGTGTTCTCCAATTGTTATTAGAGACCTGAATAAAAAAATTAGGATTATTAATTCATAATTACAGAACCTATTATATATGTAATTGATTTATTATAACCCTTTTTACTTCATTCAAGGTCTTTTTGATTAGTTATAGGGTTCAATTTCATTGTTCGGGTTCGTTTGTTTACTTGGTTTTAAAAGATCGGTTAACTTATTTTCAAGTTCAGATAAACATGAAAAATGGAAGTGGTTGTATAGAAATAAAGTTATATTATATTATTGAAGATCTAGGAGATTACATGGTTTTTAATTTAATTTGGTTACCTAGATTGAAGTCGAACTAATATATAAAACCATAGTGACAACCGTTTTTGTTAATCGGTGGATTTGATTACAAAGAACATGTTTTGATTTATAACTTAATACCATTTGTATAAAAGGATTACAGAACTAAAAATAGGATATATTAAATATATAATAATCTAGTTCAACCATAACATAAATGGTTTCATGACCAGAATTAAATATTATAAAAGAAATTGATAAACCGATGTCCTTGAATGTGCTAAATTAGCATATCTCAAACGGTGCTTTCATTTCCTTCAAATAAAGGGTGGGGAAAGGAGAGAAGATAATGAAATATCCCATTAGCATGAAAACATTCCAGTACATGTATGTTACTAGATTTATCATACTATTATGGTTAATGGAGGTGAGGAAAGAAACAAAAAGAAAATAACTTAAAAGAAATGAAGGAATTGGAAAGAGGAATTTACCTCTTGAGACTTCCTCCTTTGAGAACCTCTTAAGGGGAGAGGTTTTGGTATTTTTAAGAGGCTAGGATCTTTTTGACGTGGGGGAGGTTCTTGGGGAGAGATTTGGGCAGAATATTGGCAAGGCATAAGGCTTTAGAGGAGTGAAGAGAAGAGGGAGTGAATGGGGGTTTTATAGTGGAGGAGAGAATGGATTTCTCAATATAAAATTCATTAATTTATTATTCCCCAAAAGACAAGGAATAGTGAGTCTTACATGACCAATAATAGTAATTTTATCATGTGATCCTGAAACAATTGGTCTTACATTATCAAAACATCATTAATGACTCAACAAATCCCTTATTTAGCATTTATCGTAAATTATCACATTTTACTATTCATAAAAAATTCAAGTTTTTCAGAAAAATCCCAAAAATTCAACCTAACCATTTTTTGATGTGTAGAATCAAAAAATGAAGTCCATTTTTTCCAAAATAAGTTTCTAAATATTATTATTTTAATATTTAATTAAAATCATAAATTATTATCAAAAACCAGTTTTAAAACATTCATTTACTTATTCTAAAATATAGGTATATCGTATTTTCATCTTGAATATTATTTTTATACTATCATAGGTAAGGTTAATATTCACTAGTTTATGTCACTATTCATAAGGGTATTTACCATTCATAAGGGTAGGTTACTATTCACAAAAAATTAATTTTTTCTTATCAGACTCCAAATAACTTACTAATTGCAACCGTGTATGTCAGATTTTTGAAATTCCAAATACAAAAGTGAAAAAATTTTGTTTAAAGGTCACTTAGCATTTAGTAGTTCATTATGTTGTGTTTTCATGTGATTTTATTACATATTTATAAGAATGGAATTTCTATTGAAAAACATTGGGTAGTTACATTCTCCCCCCTCGTGAAATTTCCCCCTCGAAATTTCATTTTACAATCTAAGATAAAAAAAGGTGTGGGAACTTTTCCTTCATTTCTTCCTCTAGTTCCCATGTTGCGGCTTCGTACTTATGGTTTTTCCATAGTACCTTGACCAGATGAGTAGTCTTGTTGCGTAGAACTTTTTCTCTATGATCCAAGATCTTCACTGGCTTCTCCTCATAGGAAAGATCATACTCCAACTATACCAACTCTAAAGAGAGTACATGTGAAGGGTCTGGTATGTACTTCTTTAAGAGAGATACATGAAAAAATCATGTAATTTTGACATGGTAGGTGGAAGTGCCAGTCTATAGGCCACAACTCCGACTCAATCAAGGATCTCGAAGGGGCCTATGTACTTGGGACTTAACTTCCCTTTCTTTCCAAACCTCATGAACTTATTCCATAGAGATATTCATAGAAATACAATGTCTCTGAATTTGAACTCAAGGTCTCTTCGATGGTTATCCACATAACTCTTTTGTCGACTTTGGGCCGCCTTGATATGCTGCTGAATGGTTTTCACCTTCTCCACCATTTCTTCGACCATTTCATGTCCTAGCAGCTTACACTCACCGACTTCATCCCAACACGCCAGTGTTCTACACCTTTTCCCATAAAAGGATTAATATGGTGCCATTCAGATGATTGAGTGGAAACTATTGTTGTAGGAGAATTCAACCATTGGAAGATGTTGGTCTCATCCTCATTTTAATTCCATAAAATAAGCTCTCAACATGTATTACAATGTCTAAATAGTTTACTTAGACTGGCCATCAGTTTGAGGATGATAGGCCATACTAAAGTTCAGTTCAGTGCTTAGAGAATGCTGGATACTTTTCCAGAACATCGAGGTGACTCTTGGATCACGATCAGATACAATAGATAGTGGTACTCCATGCAGTCTTACCAATTATTTGATTTAAATCCATGCAAGTTGATCCAATGATAAGTCCTCTCGAATTGTGATAAAGTGAGCTGTCTTTGTAAGATGATCCACAACAACCCGTATAACATTATTTCCTTTGGATGTCCTTAAAATTCTAGTGACAAAGTCCATGGTAATGTTCTCCCACTTCCATGCTAGTATGGGTAGTGGTTTCATCATCCCCTTAGACTTTTGTCTCTTAGCCTTCACTTGCTGACATACTAGGAACTTTGATGTATATTCAACAATCTCCCTTTTCATATTGTTCCACCAAAAGTTTTCTTGGAGATCTCGATACATCTTTGTGCTCCCTGGGTGGATAGAGAAGGCCGATCTATGTGCATCATTCAATATATCCTTCTTTATCTCCGGATCATATGGTACACATAACCATGTCCTAAATCTTATAACTCCATTATCATAAATTTTGAAATCGGAGGATTTCCCATTTCTAATAGCTTCCACCCTTTTCTGAATTTCCACATCTTTTCTTTGAGCATCATTTATTTTCTCCAAGAGGGATGGTTGAGCAATCATTTGAGAAAGGATTTATGATGTTCCTCCCTTAATGATTCCAATTTCAATCCATTGCAAATATAAGAAGATCGGATCCTTCTCAATTCTCATTATTGATAAAGATGTAGGATCCTTTCTACTTAGAGAATCTGCCACATTGTTTGCCTTAACGGGATGGTAGTGGATTGAGCAATCATAATTCTTGATGATATCTATCCGTATTCACTGGTGCATATCAATCTATTTCTGTGTGAATATATATTTGAGACTCTTTTGGTCAGTATATATCTCACACTTCTCCCCATAGAGATAATGCTGCCAGATTTTCAATGCAAAGATCACAGCCGCCAACTCCAGATCATGCATAGGATAGTTTTGCTCATGGTTTTTTAGATTCCTTAAGGTATATGCTATCACTTTATCATTTTGCATTAGTACACAACCTAATCCCTTCTTTGAGGCATCACTATACACCAAAAAGAGTTCTCCACTTGTAGGGAGTGTGAGTACGAGCATAGTGATAAGCCTCTTTTTAACTCCTTGAAATAGTCTTCACATTCCTATGTCCAGAAAACCCTTACTACCTTCTATGTTAGCTTGGTCATTGGGTTTTACAATCATGAAAGGTTCTTCACAAATCGTCGATAATTCCCAGATAGACCCAAAAAGATTCAAATCTATGTTACAGAAGTTGGCATGGGCCACTCTTCAATTGCCTTTGTCTTTGAAGGGTCCACAGATATCCCTTTGTTGGTGATAACATGCCCCCAAAAAATACTTCCTCTATCCAAAACTCACATTTACTGTACTTTTCATACAAATTATCCCTTCGCAAATTCTTTAACACATTTTTTAAATGCTCCTCATGTTCCTCCTTTCACTTAGAGTATATCAGAATATAATCAATAAAGACTACAATTTTTTTTGAGGTAATATCTAAAGAATCTATTCATTAAATCCATGAAAATTACTGGAGCATTAGTTAGTTTAAAGAGAATCACTATGAACTCATAGTGTCTACACCTCATTCAAAATACATTCTTGGGAATTTCTTCCTTACTCACCTTTAATTGGTGATATCCCAACTGAAGGTCCACCTTAGAGAAATAATTGGCCCCATGAAGCTGATCGAATAAGTCATCTATCTGTGATAGGGGATAATTGTTCTTTATCATGATTTATTGAGCTCATGATAATCAATGCAGAGGCACATTGATCCATACTTCTTCTTGACGAAGAGGACTGGAGCACCCCACGGTGAAGCACTCGGGCATATAAAACCCTTCTACATATTCTCCTGTAACTAATTCTTCAGCTCTTCCAGCTCTACGATGTCCATTCTGTAAGGTGTCTTTGAGATAGGTAGAGATCTAGGGATAAGTTCAATTGAGAACTCAATCTCTCGGTCTAGAGGAAGACCAAAAAACTCTTTTGGGAATACATCAGTGTAATCCCTCACAATGGGCATGTCTTCAAGCATGATTATCTCCTTTGTCTCAATAATTTGATCTAGATATGCCTTATCACATGGAAACAATATCCACACTTGAGATGAGGATTCTAAAGGAGATTCATCTTCCTCCTTACACTTATAAAGAATTAGAGGATGCTTCGGGATGTGAAAAGTGATCTCCCTTTCCCAACAATTGATGTTGTCTTTGTATAAAGATAGCCAATCCATGCCCAAGATAGCATCGAACTCCACTAAAGGAAGTACGATGATATTTTATGGGAGGTTCAGTCCACAAACATTAACTGGGGAGGAGTTATAAAACATGGACACAATGATTTCCCCATTCACTGTTCTCACAAATAACCTTTCCTCCGAATTTTGAGGTGGTGTTTGAATAGTTCTACTAAACTTGCAAGATATGAACGAATGCGTAGAACTAGAATCAAATAGTAAGTTTGCTATTATTGAATTAATAACTAGTTTACCTTTCACCACATCATTTTCCAGTTCCACATCAGTAGTAGTTATAGAATAATCCCTTCCTTGTTTCCTTGTAGGTTGTTGTTGATTGCCTCCAACAATCCTCGGCTAAGGAAATTGTTCGCATAATGCCCATGCTCCTTGGAGTTGTAACACAGCAATACCAGCTGAGTGTTGATCCGAAACTTCCTTTCTTCTTCAACATTAGTGGGATTTTTCATATCCCTTCGGTAGTTCTTGTCCAAATGACCAAACTTTCCACATTTTAAGAAATTATTAGTTCCCTTCAGAGAGTTACCAGGATGCCTCTTCCTAAAGTTTTTGCAAGGGGAAAAGTCAGGCTTCTTTCCATCATGGGATTTGTTTGATGAACTGCCCATGTTGTTCTCCATTTTCCACTTCTTATCACTGGGCCCACGAGACCACTGAGAGTCTCCAATATCCATTTCAATCTTGAGGGTACAATAGACAATATCCTCATAACTTTTGAAGTCTCGAATCACCAACGATTTTTGTAGAGTCAGATTTAGTCTACTAAAGAAGCGATCCACCTTGCTTTTAGTGTTCATGAAAAAGCCAGAGGCGTACCTTGAAATCCTTGTAAAGTTTTCTTCATACACCCCGATTGGATCATCTTCCTTCTACTTGAGTCTGAGGAACTCTCTTTCCATATTGAGACGGAGGTTTCAAGGAAAATATTTTTTGAAAAACATCCTCTTGAATTATTCCCAATCCATGAAATAAATTTCCTCTTGGGAATTTGTATTCTTGATCAGTTTCACCACTGATCAGCTTCCCTATCAAAATGATAGACCACCGGTACAAATTTATCTTTTTCTAGGCACTGGAGGACGAAGAATATCTTTTCAATGGAGTTAAATCCATTGTTCTACAAGGAGGGGATCATAAGATCCACTAAACATGGGAGGCCTTTGCTGCATGAATTATTCTACGAAAACATTCTCTTTCCTTGGAGTAGGAGGGAATTCCACATGATTCAAGTTATTATTCATAACTCGAGCAAGCTAAGGAAGTACTGTCATAAAGTTTTGAGCACCTGCTCCTGTCATATCAGGCATATCATTAGGGAAATCTTCACATTTCCTATCACATTGGTTGTTGGAACATGTTCTTCTATTTTTCACCATTAAATAAGAAAAATAATGTATAATTAGAGGTCTTTAATACTTAGATATTGAGCATAAAAAGGAAACTTTGAACATAAAAGGATAAACTTATAAAGAATAAGTACATCCTAACTTGTGATTCCTTAGGTCTATATCCAGGTTATCCTCGTTCTATTTCTTAAATTATATTCTTATGAGATTTTTTTTCCCTTAATAATGGTTTGTAATAAGCTCGTGAATCTACCAAAGCATATCCCCTGGGAGTGTCATAACCAAGAGTGAAGAAAGGCTTGTTGTCATGTACCAAGATACCCCGGGTCAAGCCCGAAACTCCTTGTTGGAGTTTTCAATCCAAGGTACATCTGTGTTAGAGCCGCCTCTACCTGCTCGTATCCAGATAGGGATGTATTTTCTTGATTAACCACTTACTCAATACTCACCAAATTTTGGATTATTTTCTTATACTTAGTCTCATCCTTAAGGTTATCACTAAGGTAATCTATTCCTAATCTCCCAAAATAACTAAACCATCCTCTGATACCAACTATAGTGACCCCAACCTTTTTCATATAACATTTCATGATTTTAAGCATAATTATACATTAGAGTACAAGACAAGGATTGCTAAGTCCAGTGTCTTGGAAGACAAGGTACATAAAACATAAAACATGGGGCTAAAAAAAACTTCTTTATTTAATCTCCATAATGAGATCCTAACTTTCTTTGAGCCCTTACATCTACATAGGGTACCCTGGGGAACACACGAACAAAGGGACGAGACGAAAAGCCCAGTAAGGGAAAGAACATAAGGATACGTCTTAAGCACATGAGTTAGGAGGCATGACATAATGATATCTAAAGCATGGAACATATAAAATCATATCATATAAGAATGCGATCATATAAACATGTAATCATATAAATGTGGAAGAATCATAAAACATGTCTTTAGTACAGGTCAAGGCTAACTTCCAATCTCATTTCCCATTTTAGTACAGGTCAAGGCTAACCGCCAATCCTGTTTCACATTGAATCTCAAGATACTTAACTTTACCCAATGCATTGGAGCGTTATCTGGGTGCACCCATCTCAAAATTTTCATGAATATTATTTCAACATAAATATTCTCATCACATAGATAATCATACATAATTAACCATATATAAACATAAGGGTACCCATGGAATGAATTGGGTACCACAATTATGACATAAATCATAACCAATGGGTGTATCATGAAAGTGTCCATGAAAGGAAAGGATTAGAAAATAAATGGATGTACAAAGGGTAAAATAGGAATATAACATGGTAAGTGGTGTCAAATATAAGTGACAACATATAAGAAATGTATTTTAGAAACATTAGAATTAAAACATTTTTGTGCGGTTTTAAGGAAAATACTATCAATCTTTTCAAATAGAAAAGAGGGAATTATTTTATATAAAACCAGAATTGAACCAAGAAGGTTTTAATAATAAAAATAATGATTTTATAAAGACAACGGTGTCTTAAAATAGAGTATATAGTGCACTTGAAATTTGGGTAAAAATTCTGGAAGTTCTTTTAAAATGAGTGTGCTTATTGGGAAGTATCAAGGAGGGATTCACTTAAAAGCATGTATATCCCAGAAAGAGAATGAGAGATGGATCTTGGAACATGAGTTTTGAGAATATAAAATGTCTAAGTTTTACATAAAAATAAAATAAAACTAAATTTTGGTAAAAATAAATATAGAGCAACCCGAAGGAATAAAGGAAGTTCGAGTAGAATTCATTATGGTTTATCGGCATGGTATTGAGTGCAACTAAGAGGGCTTGATGAGAGAGAAAAGGGGTTTATCATCACTTATAAATAAAGAGAAAAGTATGGGGAGGTGTGTAAACATACCCCATCATTTTCTATTACACATAAAAAGGCATATCATAAAGGAGAATCTTGATTAAGAGTGAAATAGAGAGGATCCCTTACCTTAAATACGTTGGTGTTCTACACTTGTTATTAGAGACCTGAATAAAAAAATTAGTATTATTAATTAATAATTACAGAAACTCTCTTATATTTAATTGATTTATTATAACTATTTTTAGTTTATTAAAGGTCTTTTTGATTAGTTATAGGGTTCAATTTCATTGTTTGGGCTCTTTTGTTTACTTGGTTTTAAAAGATCGGTTCACTTATATTCAAGTTTAGATAAACTTGAAGGATGGAAGTGGTTGTCTAGAAATGAAGTTATATGATATTAGTGAACATCAAGGATATTAAATTGTTTTAAATTTAATTTGGTTACCTAGATTGAAGTTGAAATATTATATAAAACCCTAGTGACAACCATTTTTGTTAATCACTGGATTTGATTACAAAGAAAATGCTTTGATTTATAACTTAATACCATTTGTATAAAAGGATTATAAAACTAAAAATATGATATATTAAATATATAATAATTTGGTCCAACCATAACACAAATGGTTTCATGACCATAATTAAATATTATTATAGAAATTGATAAACTGTTGTCCTTGAATGTGCGAAATTAGCATATCTCAAACGGTGCTTTCATTTCTTTCAAATAAAGGGTTGGGAAAGGAGAGAAAATAATGAAATATCACATTATCATGAAAAAATTCCATTACATTTATGTTACTATATTTATCATACTATTATGGTGAAGTGAGGCGAGGAAAGATACAAAAAGAAAAGAACTTAAAAGAAATGAATGAATTGGAAAGAGGAATTTACTTCTTGAGACTTCCTCCTTTGAGAACCTCTTAAGGGGAGAGGTTTAGGTATTTTGAAGAGTCTAGGAGATTTTGTATGTGGGGGAGGTTCTTGGGGAGAGATTTGGGTAGAATATTGGAAAGGCTCAAGGCTTGAGAGGAGTGAAGAGAAGAGGGAGTGAATGGGGGGTTTTTATAGTGGAGGAGAGAAGGAATTTCTCAATATATAATTCATTATTTTATTATTTCCCCACAAGACAAGTAATAGCAAGTCTTCCATGAACAAGAACAATAATTTTATCATGTGATACGAAATCAATTGGTCTTAAATCATCATAACATTATCAATGACTCAATAAATCCCTTATTTAACATTTATCGTAAATTATTGCATTTTACTATTCATAAAAAATTCAAGTATTTCAAAAAAATCCAAAAAATTAACCCTAACCATTTTCCAACATTTAGAATCCAAAAATGAAGTCCATTTTTCAAAAATAATTTTCTAAATATTATTATTTTAATATTTAATTAAAATCATAAATTATTATCAAAAACCAATTTTGAAACATTCATTTACTTATTCTAAAATAAAGGCATATCGTATTTTCAACTTGAACATTATTTTTATAGTATCGTAGGTAATGTTAATATTCACTAGGGTATATAACTATTCATAAGGGTGTGTTACTATTCATAAGGGCAGTTTACTATTCACCAAAAATTAAGTTTTTCTTATCAGACTCCAAATAACTTACTTATTGCAACCATGTATGTCAGATTTTCGAAATTCCAAATACAGAAGTGAAAAAATTATGTTTAAATGTCACTTAGCACTTATTAATTAATTATGTTGTGTTTTCATGTGATTTTATAACATATTTATAAGAAGGTAATTTCCATTTAAAAACATTGGTTCGTTACAATCTGTGGGTGTGATGTGATGTGACTGTGCTTGTGGGGCAATGTGGTATTCAGAAGAGATGGAAGTTCTAGTATGAATGATATTGGGGCGTGAGAGTAGAATACCTACAAGAAAGCATTGCAGGTTACCCTTTATCGATGTGACTCATGTTATATTAAATTACTTGATTTGTGTTATGTGGCGAGAATGCCTTAATGAGATTGGTTTTGGTTAGTATACCAATATAGGTGATATTTGGTTCCGCTATTTTCTCACAGGTGCATTAGTATGCTTCTTTCACATGTGCATGAGAGAATTTGGTTTTCCTATTGAGTATACTCGTATTCTCAACTTAGGTATGTAAACTGATTTTCAAGTTTCTAGGAGAATTATGTGGATCCTCCTAAACATTACAAGATCATACCTTAGATAGCTACTGTGTTTCTACTTTAACTTTTCTTTTGGGTATTTAATTTAGGAACTTTTATATGTATAATTTTTATTTATACATACATTGTGGGATTGTTTTCATTTCTTTTTATATTTTGAAATGTAGTTTTTTATGGAATATTCATCTTATCTCACGATCATATTTTATTAAAGAGGGTAATTCCTCCCATATCATGTTATTTTTATACCCTTGGTGCTAGTTCCCAACATGAGGCCTACTAAATTTGGGACATGGGGGTCGTTATCTCTCTCCACTAATTGCGGTATCTTTGGAAGGAGGGGTCATAACAGAGTGGTATTAGAGCTGATGGTTGAGAGATATGACAAAAGTTGGAGTTAGGAACAGTGAGGATCAAATGGGTTGGTATGTAAACAGTGCTAGTTGACCTTGGTGTGTGACATAGGCTAGGGAGAATGGATAGACATAAGACTTTAGAGCCCCCCATGATCTAGTATATGGACTATGGGCTTATTGAATGACCAAGTTAGGTGGACCTGTTTATAGGGTAGAGACCTAGGAGAGGTACATGCATCATGACGAATTGTGTTATTATCTAAATTATGTTTTTTTGGGAAGGTTAAAAGGGTTGAAGTAAATTAAAATGAATCTAAATGAAATTCCATACTACTAGTCTTAGGAAATTCTTATTTAGTTTTAAGGAATGGATCTTATTCATCGTTCGTGTGTGGTTCAGCCAGTTATGGTTCAATAGGCTTATGCTCCATTGAGGGGATGCAGAGTGGGTAGTGGTCGAACTTAGGATATTCCTTATTTTCAGGGACCTTGACCTGAGCATGGTCATGGAGGTGGTCAACATTAGAGAGGTATAGGAGATGGTCGTGGTTAGTTTCATGTAGTGGATGCAACAATACCATAGGGGCTAGATAACATTAGATGTATGATCAGTTCATTTAGTACCCTTTTTTGTACCTTTTTTGATTCAAGAGGTTCTCACTCCATTGTTTCACCCTCTCTTTCCCATGCTCTAGGACTATATGTAGAGAGACTTTTTGTTCCCCTAGTGTGGACTATGCTAGTTGGAGGCTTGACCAACTTGTTTGATGTGTTCTAGGGGTGTAGAATGATGATGGTTCCAAATCATTCCCATGGAGATCTTTTATTGCTATATATACAACCATACCATGTTTTCCTCAACATCGACTAGTTGCATTCCATACATGTTGTTATCAATTTCTTTTATAGGAGTGTTGTTTTATCAGATGGGGATGACCAGTGTGTGGTTTTCATTAGTGAGTAGGGTTTTTAGGTGGGTATTCGGTGTGCGGATCCCCTTCATACTTTATTGGATGATTTTTATGTTTAATCATCAGAGGCTAGAATGGTAGAGGTTCCCTGGGTTGTTGGGGAGTTTCTGTATATTTTTCTGAAGGATGTTGTGATGCTAACCCCTTAACATGGTGTTGAGTTTGGGATAGACTTGAAGCCTAGTGATTCTTCTATTTCGATAGTCCATCATCAGATAAAACCTTCTAAGTTGTGGTAGTTTAGGATCTATATAGATGATTTGATGAAGAAGGGTTTTCTCCGGTCTAGTGTGTCACTGTGGGGTGCTCTAGTGTTGTTCACTAAGAAGGAAGATAGTAGTATGAGGTTTTTTATACACTAAAAGAGGTTGAATCAGGTGAAATTCAAGGTCTGTTACCCTATTCCAAGGATAGAAAATCTTTTCGACTAGATGAGAAGAGTAAATTGGTTTTCTAAGATTGATATGTAGTTTAGATATGAAAAATCGAGGGTGAATGAGGACGATATCCCTAATACTGCCTTCAAATATAGGCATGGGCACTTCAAGTTTGTATTTATTCCATTTGGTCTTATGAATGAACCAGTTGCATTCATGGGGCTTATGAACTACATGTTTGATGAGTTCCTAGACCGGTTCATGACCGTATTCATTGATGGCATCTTGATCTACTTGAAGTTAGAGGAGGATCAGAATGATCATCTTAGAACTATATTGAAGGTTCTTTTATGCCTCCAGATTTATGAAAAGTTGTCCAAGTGTAAGTTTTTTACACCATAGGTGCGTTTCCATGGGCATGCGGTATCTCAGTAGGATGTGAAAGTAGACCCGTCAGAGGTCGAAGCCATTTTTCTTGGGTAGAACCTAATAACATGGAATAAGTTTGCAGTTTCCTTTATCTTGGATGCTATTATCAGAGTTTTGTACCATATTTCTCTATATTTGTATCCCCATTGAGAGTATTGAATAAGAAGGACCAGGATTTTGTGTGGAATGATAAGTGCCAGGCAGTGTTCAATTACCTGAAGGGGAAGTTGGCCAATTCTCTAGTGATTCAGTTTCCCGAGGAGGGGGTGATGTTTGAGGTGTTTTGTGATGCTTACCATATGGGGGTTGGGATACATGTTGATGCATAATATGGTAGTTATATCCTCTAGGTATAGGTAGTTACATCCCCACAAGCATAAATATTCCACGCATGATTTGGAGTTAACAACGATTGTGTTCATGCTAAAGTTTTGGTGACATTACCTCATTGGGGAGTGCTCTCTAGTCTTCACAGATCACAAGAGTTTGAATTATTTTTTTCTTAGTGTGATATGAATTTGTGGTAGTGGAGGCGGATAGAGTTTCTTCTTTATTATGATTTCGAGACATCCTACACCTTAGGAAATGTAAATGTGGTAGTGAACACTTTGAGCAGGAATTCAGGGAAGGATATTGTTTGGAAGTCTAGGGATAGTTGGGAGAAATAGAGGAGTTAACAACCTTTCTATTAGATAAATGGGTGGATTGTGGTAGAGACCGTTTATTTTAGATGATGGTGCAGTCTTATCAGATGTAGTAGGAGAAGGAGTCTTAGTTGGGAGACTTAGAGATAGAGGTGATGTGTGATTGTTTTGGCCCTAGTGATGCTTTAGAGGGATGGCTAGAGGATAGTCAGAATCAAATGTCATTTCATGGAAGGTTTTTTATTCCAGTAGTGATGCATAATGGAGTTATTCATGAGTTTTATAGCTTACCTTTGGATATACACCTAGTAGTTTCCAAGATGTATGATGGATTGAGGATGCAGTTTTTGTGTCCTAGGATGAAGTGAGCAGTGTCAGAGTTTGTGGAAAAGTGTTTGGTCTTTCAGTTAGTAAAGGAAAAGAATCATATTCCTAGTAGTTTTTTTGTATCATTTGGATTTTATTAAGTGGAAATATGATGACATCTCAATGGATTTTATCATAGGGTTACCCAATTATTAGAGAGGTTTTGATTCTATCTGGGTGATTGTGGATTGGTTGATGAAATCAACCCACTTCTTAGTGATAATGGAATTGGGAATACTGGATGATTTAGATAAGAGTTATGTGGATGAGGTGGTGTGGTTTCATGGAGTTTAGTGGTCTACTATCTTAGATCATGATGCATGTTTTACTTCATAAGTCTAGAGGGGATTACAACATGATTTTGACACTTAGTTACACCTCAACACTGCTTTCCACCATCAGACAGATGGGAAGAAAAGGAAGACTATCCATACATTGGAGGATATGTTATAGGCATGTGTATTGGAATTAGGTGGATATTGGGTATGAAAATTTCCCTTGGTTTATTTTTCTTATAATAATACCCATTAATATTCCAATGGCATGGATCTATTTTGGGCATTGTATGGGAGTCCATGTCGTTCTTCGTTGTGATGGATGGAGGTTGGGGAGGCAGTAGTTCTTGGTCTTGATGTGGTATAGAGCATAACTGACAAGGTTTAGCTTGTTCATGAGAGGATTAAAGTAGTGTAGTACCAAAAAATGTTTTTTTCCAATCGTGTTAGGAGGCCCTTGGAGTTTAAGGTTGGGGACCAAGTGTTCTTGAAGGTTTCCCATTAACGTGGGTAGTTAAGGTTTGGAAGGGGGAGTAAGCTTTATCCCAGGTTTTTTGGGAACTTTGAGGTGTTGGGAAAAGTTGGTGAGGTGGAATATCAGTTGGCATTACCACCACAGTTGGAAAGGATCCATGATTTCTTCCATGCCTCTTATCTTCATCGATATCTTCACAATGACTCCCATGTCATTGACTAGGGAGAGTTGGAAATCGGGTATGAAACAAGGTTCATGGAGTGGCTAGTAGAGATCTAGGATCTCCAAGAGAAGGAATTTCTTGGATGTACCATTCCTTTGGTTTGTGTGTTGTGTAAGAATGGTGGCTTTTAGGAGAGTAAATGGGGGCAAGAGATGCAGATTTTTGCTCAGTACCCAAAGTTGTTTTGAGTTTTACTTTTTCATGTTTTTCTTTTGATGTTATGTTTAAGACCTTGTTGTTCTATCCGATGTGCTATTTTCCTTGATGTATGATGTATGATAAATTCCTAACATATGAAAAAGGGGTAGAACTAATTCCTAATAGATATTTAATAACTATGATGTGATTATACCCATGTAGGTGAGTTAGTTCCACCTAAAGTGGATAGTATCTTGACATAAAGTATGGAATTACCTGATTCATATGTTTGGGAAATTATGGTTTGTTGGTTGCGATCATTGTTGGTTTGAGATATATGAATATTGGATGGTTTTGGTGATACAAATGTGTGGTGATGAGGTTGTATGAGATGTTTTATGGCCATTTGGTTTGGTGTGTTTGGCTGGTGGTAGTGTTTGATGTATGATGATATTTTGAGAGGTATCTTGCGGGTGTTTGTTTGGAATCCTTTACTTTTAGGATTGGATTTGGATTCTTGAGGGTGATAATTGTTTGATAGGTATCTAAGTTAACATATTTTTACTTTTCTAATTTTTGTGGTTAGAGGTGTTTAGGGGAGGTTCTATGAGTTTTCGGTGGAGGCTAGAGGTGCAGTAGGGCTGCTCCAGGAAATACATGTCGTGTATTGTTTACATGATGTGAAATGGTGGTTCAAGAATTGTGTAGTCGGCTGGTTCCTAACTTGTAAATCGGATAAGGGTGATCCATGAAACAAATACACATCATTTAAATACAATTCATTACATTGAATAAATAAATTTCAAATTGACTTAATTTTTAGTGAATGTTGGAAATTTTCAGAAACCTGAAGATTACACACTGTGTAATGGTTACACGACATTAAATTAAAGGGATTACAGGTTTTAAGTCCTTTTATTGGCCAAAATTTCATTCATTTGGTTTCTCCCTCCCTCTCACATTTTGGAAGAACCCTAGGCATCCTGATAGGATCTTCTATCCCCCTTCCTCCCACTTCGATTCGTTGGATCTGGTGGATGTTCATTAGTGATCAGTGGTAAGACCTTGTCTTCCCTTTTTGTTGTTTTATTTCATTATTTCTTTGGGTATTCACTATTGGGATGAATTTTTATGATCCTTTGGTGTAGTGTAGGTTGATTCATAGTCTCCCATGTGTGGTTGTGGTTTGAAGTGCACAACGAGTCAGAAAATATTGATTGAGGTAGGGAATCCCTCATTTCTCTTTATTGTGCATCATTAAAGAGGGGTTTATTCTTACTTATCCATGGGATATGGTTGTGCTGACCTAATCAAAGATAAATAATCGACTAATTTAAATTAAAGGGGTAAAAGGGGAATGATTCTCATGATTTTACAACTTTGATATTATTGTGATATGATGGATTGTATGGGTTTGATGCCCTGCTGAAAATTGTGTTAGTTGGGGGTTTTGTTTGTGCTAGATGTTACGTGCTGTGATTTCTATGTTTGTTGTCATTTTTGCGATATCACCCTAAAATGGAAATTTTCTAACCACTTATATTTGAATAATAAAATGTTTTTCCCAGAATTATGGCTACTAAATCCAATGTTTTTTGTATTTTTTAATAAACCACTTTTAGGAGGGTTGAGTGGGAACCCTTGATTGAAAAAACCATCGATCACCCCAATCCAAAACCACCGACATAAAAAAACCCAATCTGAACTCAAATTTAAAAAACCACACAACTATAGGAAATAGGGGGCATGATGACAACATCGTGCCTTGAGCCTTGTTCCCATGTGACTGATGTCGTGTCACCCGAGGAATGCTTCCATAGTCATCGTCGTCACCTAGGTCACTAGATAAACAACTCTTATGAGAGAAACCTTCAGAACCACTGGACACCACCACCATCACCAAAATTCAATTCCCAAAGAACTTTAAGAAGAATGAAAAAGTGATAGAGACCCCAGGGAAAAAATATCCAACCCATAGAAAACCATCAATAGGAACATCGCACCACTAGATCATGTCATTGTCATTTCGACGTCGACAGATGTCCACTGAACACAAATCATTTCTAAGAAATGTCACCGAGACCCCCATTAAATAACCAAAAAAATACATGAGACCAACACCAAACAATCACTAATCACCATAGATGTAGATGAGATGCACCACCACCTAGCCAAATACTAGATACCAGATACATGGACACCAACCAACAGACTCCAAGAGAGATAAAGAATCCATAAACAAATACAAAAATGAAATGATAAACACAGAAAACACCACAGATAATATGAACAAATGAACTCCACAAAGAACATGGTTACTTCTGAAGAAATTTAGATAGACCATCACCTATTTGAGATAGAAGGACTGCACATATACTTGAGGTAACCACTGAATAAGCCACCTAAAAAACCTAGAGAAGGAGTAATCACTAAGTAATTTCTTCTGAACCAGAGATGAAATAGGAAGGATGATAAAGGTTGGTACAAAAATCATCGAGACACACCACTAGGAGGGATCAGGAGAAAAAAGTATAAACATGAAGTGAGATGAAATGATAGGGGAATAACCACTGAAGAATAAGAGATGCAGCAAAAAAAATAACACCAGAGAGGAATTAAGAACGAGGGGCTAGCTAGAGACCTGTAATCATTTCAGGTAAGGAGAAGGGTGTTACACCAATTACTAGCATGAGGATAGAAACCCTAAATGAGATTTCCATGAGATCATCCAAAGAAAACAATGCTATAATCCATTCTTTAGGATTATGTATTGTGTTATAATGACCCTAAAATAAAGTGGAATGTGTTGAAATCCCCTTTTGAAAATATGTAAAATGATCTTCATGTGTTTTGATGTGTGACCATTTTTGTGAGATAACGATGTGTGATTGTGATGTGATGTGGGGCTAATGGATTGAAGGATGTGCTTTTGGGGTGGTGAGGTGGTGGTTGTTTGGACATGATTTTGGGGTGGTGAGGTGGTGGTTGTTTGGCCATTCTTTTAGGGTTGCGAGGTGGTGGTTTTTTGGCCGTGCTTTTGGGGTGGTAAGGGGGTGGTTGTTTGGACATGATATTGGGGTGGTCAAGTGGTTATTGTTTGTCCATGATTTTAGGGTAATGAGGTGGTTGATATTTGGATGTGCTTTTAGGGTGGTGCGACGGTGGTTGTTTGGTCATTCTTTTGGGGTAGTGAGGTGATGGAATAATGGGGATGATGAGTTTCTTGTGATTTGTGGTTTCTTTGTACTAGATTCTCATGCAGTGATGGAATAAATTATTTAATAGTGATTGAAATTAGTGGGGTTTGGTTTGGTTGACAGGATGGAAATGATAAATGAATAAATAAATTATGGGTAGTGTGCTAAAATGTGGATGATTATAATTAATGAAATGAATGGGTTGGATAATGGTAATTGTTTAGTGGTGTGATGTGGATTATGGTTTTTTTGGTGTTATTCATTTAGAGTTGGTAGTAGAAGTGGTGATGTTATGATTTGGTTAGTGTTTGGTTGTGAACCCATAGGTTGGGCTTGTGTGTGGAAATATGTATATTCTTTTTGATTTCTATATGAACCCACCCACATCAAGCACTATGTTCCGACACCTGCATAGTCACATGATGGGTGTTTTTACCAACATCTAATGAGGAAGAAGGACAACTGGGTACCCGTACATTCCTGATCTCTCTTCCAGGAGAGGTAGGTATTGCACATGATGTGATGGATGGAGGTTTTTTAGTGCATTGAATGTTGGTTGTGATAGACTAGGTATCTTTGGGTGAGTTGTGATGTGGCCGTGCTTGTGGGGAAGTGAGCCCAAGTTTCTTCAGGCGAGATGTGACGTATCCCAAGTGTTTGTGGGCAAGATGAGATGGTATGAGGTGGATTATTGTGGGGGTTGTTCATGGTAGGAGGAGGGCATGAGGTTGATGTCCTTCATGTTCATGATATCCTACTGTTATGGTTATGGTTGTGGATTTTTGATGGCCTGATTATTTTTGGGTGAGACATGATGTGGCTGTGATTGTGGGGGGTGAGACCAGGTGTCTACAAGTGTGATTTGATGTGACTATTCTTGTGGGGTGGTGTGGTATTCAGAAGAGATGAAAGCAGCATGATGTATGGCGTTGGGGTGTAATAGCATCATAATAACGGGAAAGATGTATGGGGTACCCTTTATTGACATGAATGATGTTATATAATATTACTTGGATTATGTTATTTAGTGAGCATGTATTGGTGAGGTTGGGTTTGGTTAGTATACCTATATAGGTTCTATTTGGTTTTTCTATCTACTCATAGGTGCATTAGTATGATTCTTTCACATGTGCATGAGAGAAATTGGTTTTCCTAATGACTATACTTGTATTCTCACCCAATGTATATAAATATATTTTTAGGCATGTAGAAGGATTACATGGACCATGATGGAAATTACTATCTTGGACTTTGGATAGCTTCTATTTCGGTGCTTTAGCTTTGATTTTGGGTATTTACTTTAGAAAACTTTATCTGTATCTGTTTTATTTATACATGCATTGTGGGGTGGTTTTGGTTTATTTTTATATTATATAATGGATTTTTTTATGGATGATTCGCCTGATAATTTTTTATTAAATAGGTTAATGCCTCCCATATAATGATATTTTTATACTGTCAGTGCTCATCGCCAACCTGAGGCCTACTGGAGGTGATACTTGGGGGTCATTATCTCTCTCTCGCCATTACAACATCTTTGGAGGTAGGGGGTCATGAAAACATGACATTTAGATACAGCATAGGTCATATGATACTTAATTCATTTGAAACCCTACCCCTTGTACTTAGAGAGATACACAATATGTGTTCATCTGAACTACAAAACCTATATATCAGAATTTCTCCAGATTTCTAGAAACACATCATATTTCTAAATATCTCACTATAATGGCCACATACACCACAAAAACTTAGTAAAAACACCTGAAAACCACATTTATTGAGCTTGTAATGTTTCCGGTGGCCATATTCCGACCACCTTTACTCAGATAGTATTTCCTATCACACTACACAATGCCCACCTACCATAATCATATGAAAGTGGAATCCCTCAATTCATCATCATACTTTCTTAATCATCTTCAATAATATATCATTCCATAATCCATGGTGTTTATATTATAAATATGATCCGCATAACCAAAAAATGGAATCACATAATGAATGGGTTCCCAGATAAAGTGGAATCATTAGTCAATTGAAATACCATTGATGAATGTTCAAAGAATGGAGGGAGAAAGGCATGAAATAAAAAAGTGGTCATTAAATGAGGGTCATGTTTGGCTGGCTATCATTGATGGAATCCAAATAACATAGAGGATAATAAATTTATCAAAACCAAAATAATATCAATTTCCTAATTCTAGGAAAATGAAATAATAAATGTCCTAATAAATTAAGAATTATCCACAAATTAATATATAATTAAATTAATTATTGTTCTTCATAAAAATAAATAACAAGTATTAAACCATCAAAAAATACATACCTCAGATTGGATTGATCGTTGGAGGATAATTTGTAAAGACCCTGACCCTAGTAGCCTAGAGTTGATGGTTACTTTATTATATTGGCACTAAATAAAAGAAACCGCATCCCAAAGGACTGAATAGTTTAGTAGTCTTGGTGAAGTAGATACATACTTGAATTTCAAAATAAATTTGAAAATTTAAAATACAACATAGTATTTTCATTGATAACACCATTTCCCCTTTGACATATCCATATATATCAATCATAAAACAATTCTTGGTATCTAGGGGAATGAAAAAATAATAAAGGGGTGATTTAAGATGATGATTAAGGGTATGAATATAGCCTAAGATGAATAAGGCATAAATAAAATGGAAAGAATAAATGATGATCAAATAATGCCATATAAATAATCACATAATCTTGAAACTTATCCATGGATATCATAACAAATTAAATAATCACATGTGTGTTAATAACTGATTTCATAAAGATGGAATATATAATTCCAAACATTTGAAACCAATTGTCTAGTCCTTAACCAAGGCATCTAAAAATAAATGGGTAAGGTCTTATCCAAAACCCAATATAGTTTGTCTCATGAGGCCAATCGATGCATCAAGGGGCTAGTGAGGGACCATACCATCACTTACTAAGTCCAATGCATTCTTCAAATAAAATTGATGAGAAATAATCAACAAATATATTTGTATTGAAACAATCATACTAAATTTTAATAATTACCCCAATCAATAAACATAATAATAAGCCATCTAGAGTAATATTATGAATGATATCAAAATGGTACACCTCTAGTAAAACGGATCATAAACCATCCAATAAAATATGGAAGATGGTATCATAATAGAATAACATCATTAAATCATAATATTCAAAAATGAATATTGACATAGATTAAAATAATTTAAAAATATCATTAGAAAAATCTTGAGGAAAATACTTATTCAACTTTGAAATCACTTATTTTTAAGAACTCTGTAATTATAAAGGAAAACATTTTTTTGAAAAGAACCCTGAAAACATTTAAAGTGATCTCTAAATAAAATATTAGTCATGATGGTGGGAAAATATATTCATGCTTTATATTTTAAAATAAATATTCCTTCCACACTGCTATAAAAAGGTTAAAAAGCACCTCGTTTGAAAAATGACAAGAAGATTCCTTTAAAACCATTTTGTAAAAAGTAAAACATGGGTAAAATTTCCATTAATAAATAATTATATAGTAATATAAATATTATTTAAACAAATATTGATTTGAAAAAAAAATATTCCCCTAGTTGGGACTTAAATATAAACAATCCCGAATAATAATTAGATTGTGAAATAAACCCTCACCACTTGGGTATATTTTGAATGATAAGCCTCATGAAAGAAATAAATTCAAATAAAACATTAAATAAAATGAATAAAAATTGATTCATGATATAATATATCAAATGGGTAGTATATACACCACATAAAAGAAATAAGTGGTGAATATGGCATATGTCTCATAAAAGTAAAAGTGAGACGAGAAACCCTTACCTTAGGCTTGAATTCATTCATATTTGTTTGAAACTAATTTATAATAAATATAAATTTTTTATAAATCTATTAAAAAACCATATTAATATATATCATAATGTATATGATTTACTTATAACCTTTTATCACCTATTTATTAATAATTATTTATTAAAATCATTGTTCTCGGTGATAATTGCTTCGTTATTCATGCATATTTTGGTTTAGTAGTTTCGGTCCTTATAGTTTGATCATAATTAAATCATATAATTTTTTTAATAATGATATTAAAATAATATATATTCATTATATACATATCTAGAGTCATCCATAAAATTTATAGATAGAAAAATGAATTTCACCATTTATGGATACGGTAGGCTGTACATACACATGAACAATGTTTTCATTCTTAAATGTATGGAACGAAAGATAGGAAAATAATGAATCTCTTTTAAAAAATCATTATTATATAATATAAATAATATATCAATTCAATAATTATTACTATCCAAGTAAAATATAAATGAAAAAAAATCACAGTGCTACGTAGAGGTGGTAGTTCACACATACGCACGAGCGACATTATTGTGTTCCAACAGATTGGTAGGAAAGAAGGTATATATGATATTTTAATGACATAATTATATTTATGTAAAAAATATCATAAATATATATATTAATTAGTTCCATATTTGTAATCATCCAACTGAAATGGTGATGAAAAACGAATTACACCACTATGTGGAGACGATAAGCCGTACGTACGCACAAGAGATGTTTATGATTTTTGTAGGATGGAAAAGAGATGGAATATAGTTGAAAAATAATCATAATAAAATATTAGTATATTTATGATACTGTATTTATTATTTTATTATGGGTATAACACATGAAGATGAAGTGGAAGAAGAAATAAACTTGAAAGAGTCGGTAAATAAGATTACCTCTTCTTCGGTGGAATCTCTTTATATCCCTTCTTAAGGGACCTAGTATTGGTATTTTGGAAGGTACATAACATAAATAACATGTATAATTTTGTTTATAATAGTAATTTTTATATTTTGGTCGATCTATATGGCTTGATTTGGTGTAAATAAGTAAGGGAACATGTGGCCTTTCATAATTGAGGTGAGAGACTGTTTTGGAATTTCTTAAAACATTAAATTAATATAAATTATTTATCATGTAAAAATTGACCAAAATTTTTATATTTAAAATATAAGGTGAATATAAGTCTAAATAATTTCATCCAATAAAATTTGGACAAGGTTTGGATATTTTTTCATCGTTATATTTTAATTTTAACCCTCGTTAACCCTTTTGACAATTACTGTACTATTAAATTTTTTTACCCTATATGGGTCAATAATGTTACTATAAAATGAAAAAATAACCATAAATGAACCATAGTATATGTAATTGACCATATACAATTCATTTTTCTAAATATTTTTTTTATTAATTTTAAATTATTTAATAAAATATTATTTTCATAAAATATCAATAATTTCAATTTTAGAAGTATTAATTTTGTGTGAATTTATTAACACAAATAAAAAAAAAGAATTAGAATATAATGAATAAAAACCTCTATAATATGTCATGTTTATCTATAAAATTCATTTTTCAAATTAATTATTTCAAATTAAACTACTTTTAATAATTTTAATAATAATAATTTTATTTTTTCCATTAATTAAATAATTATTGTGTCAGTGTTGTGTAAGCATTTAAGGTAATTATTTATTCAAAAAAAAAAACTAAAAATAAATTATCATGATGAAAATAAATAATTTATATTTAAAAATATTATTTATAACCAAATATATCCTCTAATTATATCTATATTAAAAATATTATAGTTATTAAAAACAAGTGTGACGTTTTTGACATTTCATTACATAAAATATTATAAAGGTCATAGTCTCATAAAAATAGAAAAAAGGACATATAATTAAATTTTTTATGATCATGTAAGAATTGGACTCATTTAATAAAATTTAGTTAGGCTTTATGGTCATTTTTTAGTCCATATCATTTTATTTTTTAGTCCATATAATTATATTCATATTAAACTAAAATAAAACGGGAATATTTACCAAATTTGAACCTCATAATTCCAAATATGGAATAATTTTTATCAAAATCAATTTATATAATTGTAATAAATTAAAATTAAAATAAACATGCAAAATGTGATGAAAAATAGTTTTTTTAAAAACTACCTTTTTATGTATAATTTTTTTATACTAAATTCAATTATGAAATTGATTCAAATGAACTTAATTGGATTATTAAATATATAATAAAACCAATTTTAGTTTTAAATAATTTTAAAATAAAATGTAATTTTGTAAATTCTTGAAATAAAAATACAGTTTTCAGTAAAAATTGTTATTTTCACTATTCAAAGAAAAATCAAACTTTTCAAAAAAATATAAAAAATTCACCTTAACATAATTATGATATGATGATTTCAAAAATTATATTATTTTTATAAAATAAAATTTATATAACTTATAATAATAAATTATAATATTTTCTTACAAAAAGCAATAAAATTCATTTTTGAAGAAAATTTATTTCTAAAGCATAAAATAACTTTACTAAAAATTGAGTACTTATTTTATAATAATTATCAATTAATTGTTTTTATAAGGTCATTTTTCTATATATATTTCATAATTTGGTTAATAATATTTATACCCACCAATTTAATGGCTAGGTTATAATTGATATATTTAAATAATAATATTTTGGTGCTCGTTTAAGCTTAGTGTTACATGTTATATACACTATCAAACATAGAATTCTTTTAGAATATTAGGGTGTCAAATTATCACGCCTTCTATAAATCATGCCTTTTTAATTTTAACTTATATTTTATAATAAAGTGTTTGACTTTTTAAAATTCCATTATGGAAAACCCAAGTTGTAAAATGGGTCAATAAAACTTTATACTAAAAGAGAGAAGGGGAAGTATGAAGGTCACCAAAAAACTAGGTTTTCAAATAGAAGGATGTAACGCCCCGACCCCAGCTACCCGGAGTCGGTGCATTACTTCGTAACATTGGCATGATCACAAAAGATCAAGTCTCGAAAGACCGATTAGTTTAGTAGCCTTGGAAACACTAGACACATTCATAAGTCTTAAACTACATCATAAAGTGAAAAACTAATAACAAATTCTTCATAATCCACACTCATGTCCTCCTCTATCTATCCCTGTAGGTCATTCATAAAATACTTCTTCACATACTGGAAAATATTAAAACATTGAAAGGGCTGAGCTCAGATGTTCTGTAAGGATAACAATATTGCAGAAGCTTTCATAAATAAACATTAACATTTAAGGCAATGTATAACTAAAACAAAAGCCTTTTAAACATGAACTTCAACATAATATGGTAAAAGTAAAATGAGATAATGCCATTTACTTATTCACATGGATATTCTACTGGTCGAATAGTCACATGCAATATCAATAACCACTTTCATAATGATGGAATGCATAATGCCAGACTATCATAACCACGTAGCCAAGGCCTCATGCCAAGACCACAAATAAGATTTTGTCAAGGCCTCGTGCCAAGACACTAGTTTGTCTCATGAGACCTGCCGATGCATCGAGAAGCTATAGAGGGCTCCACCCATCACTTATTAAGTCCAATGCATTCCTCATATGAATAGTTTTAAACATATCATAAACCATAACATAATCGTATCACATAAAACATGCATAAAGGAAACAAAAAATTTCCACATTTCAATCACAAGGTATCAATACAACAAATTGATATAATAAAAACTCTTTCAAAACCATTTTCAATACCAAAATAAAAGAAAGTTAAAACTTTGTATTTATTTTTCTTTAAAAAAAATGATGGCTTGTAGAGGAAGCCGGAACTCAAATAATGGTCACGACGGCGGAGAAGTCGTTGTCGCCGCATATGTACGGAAAGAAAAACATTCCCTTTTTATCGTTTAGTAAAACGCTTCGTATAAAAAATATTCCTTTTGAATAAACGTAAAAGTCAAAGGGGTTTATACACCGTATAGAAGAAAGTTGTGTATAAAACCAAATATGCCTCAATGAAAGGAGATTGAGACGAAGTCCTTAAAAGATCATTTTTAAAATAAAATAGATATATTATGTGTATTCACTATAGGTTCACGTAAAGAAAGTAAAAATAAAAAATAGGACATAATAATATCATGACATAATTTGAAAGTAGGAGATTAACCCAAAGAATGAAAGTTGGGTTAAGAAATTCCCTTACCTCGTGTCCAAATTCACTCGACCGTTCTTTGATCTCCTGAATAATAAACTAGAGTTAATATCTACCTTCTTAAGAACCCTTTTAAAGTTCATTATTCCGTTTATATCACTTATTACAATGTTATGAACATTATGTAATTATTTAAGTTAATAACGGTCATTTTGTCGATCTTAGGTACTTGAGTCAAAAATAAACTTCTTATAATTACAAGTTGTTCATGTGGTGAAATATCCATTATATCCAGAATTATATTAATTATGTAGATATCATATATATCATATATATCCAGTATATACATTCATTCATAATATTACGTAACATTTAGAGGTAAGAAATGAAATGCACCGTTCATGGAGACGGTAAGCCGTACGTACACATGAACGCTACTTTCATTTCTATTTCATATTTAATGGAATGAAATCATAATTATATAAAGGTATAATATATTTCCAGTATAATATTATATATAATATCATTTACTCCATCCTTTATACATCCCACATATGACATTAACGATTCACATCACTTTGAGTGGGCGGTAGTCCGCACTTCCTAAAATGAAATTATCGCGTTTACCCATAATGGAAATCATAAAGTATGCCATAAATGAGAAATACAGAAGCATAAGGAAAACATAAACATATTATATATCATATATAAATATAGTGACATCTTAATGTCCACCTTTGAAGGTGTTATATGAGTGTTGAACAATCATCGTTTCATGAGGCAGAAATTAGCCATCCACAGAAACCGCATGTTCTTTAACCATTAGATGTAGGTGTGTGTAAGTGTAGCTTGAATACTCATTATAACAACATCATATTATATTGAGGATACTGGTGTTGTTACAAAAGAAAGGAATAAAAATAGTTTAGGGGGTTGGAGAATCAAATCAAAACAAAATAACATAAGAGAACACATTACCTTAAAATCGGGTAACTCTTTTGATTTGAGCCAAAGGCTTCCTTGGGAAGAATTCTGCCCAAAGTGAGGCTTCTAGGAGTAAGGTAAGGAAGTTGGGAGAGTATTTGGTCAGAGGTTGGCCAAGCCAAATGGCTTCAAAGTGTGAATGAGGTGGTAGAGGTGGGGGCCTTTTATAAGTGGAGAGGAGGGGCACTCTTGGAAAGTAAAGAAAAGTCACTTTATTATAAAATGAGTTTCGGATTTTAGAGGTCCCAAACTTATATAATTCGAGGCTAAGGTGATAAGGGTTCTAAATGTACTCATCCAATAGGTTTTTGACAAGTTTAATCCTTGGATTTTACATTATATTTTTATTTTATTTAAATCGTTAAATAATGAGGTCATCGCTGCATAATCATGATGTCATAAATAATTTAATTTATTTAATGTCTAAAAATTATAAAAAAATACTATTATGTAGGAAATATTTTTATCTTTCCAACGACTATTTATAGTCAAAAATATGACTTGTATAACCCCATGTAAAAATTGTTTTAGTTAAATATTTCATGTTTGTGTCATTTTTTACATTAACATTAAATAAAAGGTATTTATGTAATTTTCCAACTAAAGTGGCTCCATGGGGTCCCCAAGTTGACCCATTGATTGTCTTGGTCGGCCATGGCACATACAATGAGGGTAGGACATGTGTCAAGCTCATCTCATATTATTAAAACATTATTTTTACCTTAAACTACACTAATTACCTCTAATCGCGATTAAGAAAAAGTTACTATTCACAAAAAAATTATGTTAATCTCATTGAACCACATTTTAATTATTAATGAAAACCATGTATGTCGGATTTTTGAAATTCAAAACACAGAAGTGGTAATGTCTCATTTGAATGAAAAATCAGTTTTTTAACAACCACTTAGTGGTTTCACAATTCAATTAAAATTGATGTTTTTCAGAATAAGGCCAAAATTTCACCCTAAGCTATAATTGATATTCCGAATTCAAAAATAATGTCTATTTTACAAAATTAAAAACATACAAGTTGCATTAATTAATTTTATAATTAATTCCCACTGTCACAACAAATAACGTGTTTTTAAGAAACAATTTATATCAAAATATTGGCAATTGTTTATGTCCAATTTCAATGTTAAATTAATTCTAATGACCACCATTGGATAAAATGGTAAAAATATATTCTAATTATACTTTTAAACCACTAAATAGTATAATTTATCACAATAAATTATTTTTATTAAAAAAGTTGTTTTAAGTATTTTTCACTATTCATAAAAAAATTGGAAGTTCTGAGAAAGTTACAAAAAATTCAACTTAGGATAATTTCGATATTACGAATACAAAAATGAAGTCCATTTTGAAATATAAAATTTCTATAAATTTAAAAAGTGGTTATTACTATTCATAATGGCTACTTTGATTAGTTTTGGTGTGTTAGAACTCGAAGTTGCATACAATGCAAGCTATTGCATTATTGAATGAGAAGCGTATCATGGAAGCTCGGGGTGTTACATTCTCCCCTCCTTCAATAAATTGCATCCTCTCAATTTGAAAATTTTCTTTGAAAACAAAATGTTGAAAATAGAAAATACCTTTGTGGAAAACCCACATCGGAAATAAGGTTAATAAAATTTAGCCTTAATAAGAGGGAAAGGGAAATGAAAAAGTCACCACCCAATTATGATCTCGATTAGGAGAACATTGGTGGCAATTAGAGACATATAATTGGAGGAAAACGTAAATATTTGTAGGGAGTGATTGTGGTCATCAATCACAAACAAGTGTAAAATTGAGGGCCTCAAAGCCTTCAATCTATGTTGATTTGATATATTATCAGTTCAACAAGACATAAGGTATTAGGATAACACATTTTTTTGTTTTAATATCCCTTTACTAAAGTTTAAGAATTAATTTATTCATAGAATAAGAGATAGGTATATATATATTTATGCTTGACAAGTAGAGTTTCATCCTTCAACTAATTTCTACCACAAACTCATCTTTCACTCAAAAAGATAATAAAACTCAAAAATATTATATTTATCCTAATTGTATAAGGTTCCAAATATTAACACATACCATTTAGATTAGTAAAACTATTTTGTAATAACCAGGGACTTCCTGTAGGCTAGTGGTAGGAAATAAAGGCCTGTCGCACTATGGTTGTGGGTTCGATTCCTGCAGCTTTGTCCGACGTGACGGGTTATGCCCCACCCTACAGGTTGTCCTTTTCCTAAAACTATAATATAATAATATTACAAAAATAATCTTCAGAAATGTTTTAACCTTAAACAATACTATCCAAAGATCAACTTAATCCATTCCAACCTTTATAGTTATCCAAAATACTTCTGTCCAACTCACAGTCCAAATTTTATAAGGAAGGTAAACATAATGAAGATCCTTTTTTCTGAGTAACACCATGTGAACACCTTCATCATGTATTCTTTTAAAACACTGCAATTACCAATGATCCCTTATTCCTTATAGAATACTAGATATACTCCTTCTATCCAAAAATGTATACAAATAATTAATCAGTTTCAAGGAAGTTAAGAATATCCAATATAATTTATCCAAATCAATCATGTATTATTCCAAAATCACTATCTCGGTATCAGAACCATATTATGGTTTATCTTTCTCTCAACCATATATTTTCCAAAACTTTAACCTGATGTGGAGTAACTTTTCTTGCTTCCACACAATCTCAAGTCCTTGATGAAATATTACTGCAGTACAATCCTTATATACTCAATAATTATTATAACTAGTACATCATTGATACAAAACTCAAATGAAAAAATTATTTAATAACAACATAAGAACTCTAATCATTCCTCATCATCTGTGGTAGTATCATAACTTGATTATTATCTAATAACATCATTTGGGGCATACTCTGATGATTTGGACATTGTTTTGCGTAGTGTCCCCACTCCTTGCAGATGAAGCATTGTACATTTGAAACCTTTTCCTTACCCTTACAGTCACGCACTTTGTGTCCTTTTTCTCCACACTTATAACAAACTCCCATTCCCTTCAGGCAAGTTCCAAGGTGTTTCTTCCCACAGTTATCACATATTGAAAAAGTCTTTTCTTCCCATGTCCCTTTTTCCATCATTCTCTCTTCTATCCTTTTCTTCTCTTTCTTCCCTTCAAAGCCATAAGACTCAGAGAATTCTTTACTTATCTTATTAACACATGATACTATTTCTTCATATGTTGAGAACACATGGGAGATTATTTCCCTTCTAAATGTTGGATTAATACCGTGAAAGATATGATCCTTCTTACGATTTGGATCATACATATTGCTGGAGTTCACATTCCTTCCACTGGGCACCATTTCTATACAATGGCATAAACTAGGTTAGTTTATGAATTGCAATGAATAATTCCAAACTTGTAAAATACTTAACATGAATTGAACTACTTATGGACATAATCCATAATCATAAAAATGTTTTCTTTGAGGAAGTATATACTCATAACCATTCATAGTGGTTTATAAAGAAAACGAGAATTATCCTAAGCATATCCCCCGGGAGTGTCGTAACCAAGAGTGCAGCAAGGCCCGTTGTCATGCACCAGTTCCTATTCGAGTCTAGCTCAAAGCGGTGTTTTCGGGTTTTACCCCTAGGTACATCTGTGCCAGAGCCGCCTCTACCTGCTCGTATCCAAACAGGGATGTATTGCTTGGAAAACTCACAAAATATCTATAATACCAAAATTCTAGGAAGTTTTTCTATACTAATCCTCAAAGTCTTTCTTCGGGCTATGTGCTCTAATCAGAGTTTATCTAAATCTAGCTTCCAAGGTTAGTACTAAACTACCTCTGATACCAACTGTAATGCCCTGACCCCAGCTACCCGGAGTCGGTGCATTACTTCGTAACATTGGCATGATCACAAAAGATCAAGTCTCGAAAGACCGATTAGTTTAGTAGCCTTGGAAACACTAGACACATTCATAAGTCTTACATTACATCATAAAGTGAACAACTAATAACAAAGTCTTCATAGTCTACACTCATATCCTCCTATGTCTATCCCTGTAGGTCATTCATAAAATACTTCTTCACATCCTGGAAAATATTAAAACATTGAAAGGGGTGAGCTCAGATGCTCAGTAAGGATAACAATATTGCAGAAGCTTTCATAAATAAACATTAACATTTAAGGAAATGTATAACTAAAACAAAAGCCTTTTAAACATGAACTTCAACATAATATGGAAAAAGTAAAATGAGATAATGCCATTTACTTATTCACATGGATATTCTACTGGTCGAATAATCACATGGAATATCAATAACCACTTTCATAATGATGGAATGCATAATGCCAGACTATCATAACCACGTAGCCAAGGCCTCGTGCCAAGACCACAAATAAGATTTTTTCAAGGCCTCGTGCCAAGACACTAGTTTGTCTCATGAGACCTGCCGATGCATCGAGGACCTATAGCGGGCTCCACCTGTCACTTATTAAGTCCAATGCATTCCTCATATGAATAGGTTTAAACATATCATAAATCATAACATAATCGTATCACATAAAACATGCATAAAGGAAACATAAAATTTCCACATTTCAATCAAAAGGTATCAATACAACACATTGATATAATAAAAACGCTTTTAAAACCATTTTCAATACCAAAATAAAAGAAAGCTAAAACTTTGTATTTATTTTTCTTTAAAAAAATGATGGCGTGTAGAGGAATCCGGAACTCAAATAATGGTCACGGCGGCGGAGAAGTCGTTGTCGCCGCATATGTACGGAAAGAAAAACATTCCCTTTTTGTCGTTTAGTAAAATGCTTCGTATAAAAAATATTCCTTTTGAATAAACGTAAAAGTCAAAGGGGTTTATACACCGTATAGAAGAAAGTTGTGTATAAAACCAAATATGCCTCAATGAAAGGAGATTGAGACGAAGTCCTTAAAAGATCATTTTTAAAATAAAATAGATATATTATGTGTATTCACTATAGGTGCACATAAATAAAGTAAAAATACAAAATAGGACATAATAATATCATGACATAATTTGAAAGTAGGAGATTAACCCAAAGAATGGAAGTTGGGTTAAGAAATTCCCTTACCTCGTGTCCGAATTCACTCGACCATTCTTTGATCTCATGAATAATAAACTAGAGTTAATATCTACCTTCTTAAGAACCTTTTTCAAGTTCATTATTCCATTTATATCACTTATTACAATGTTATGAACATTATGTAATTATTTAAGTTAATAACGGTCGCTTTGTCGATCTTAGGTACTTGAGTCAAAAATAAACTTCTTATAATTACAAGTTGTTCATGTGGTGAAATATCCATTATATCCAGAATTATATTCATTATGTAGATATCATATATATCATATATATCCAGTATATACATTCATTCATAATATTACGTAACATTTAGAGGTAAGAAATGAAATGCACTGTTCATGGAGACGGTAAGTCGTACGTACGCATGAACGCTACTTTCATTTCTATTTCGTATTTAATGGAATGAAATCATAATTATATAAAGGTATAATATATTTCCAGTATAATATTATATATAATATCATTTAATCCATCCTTTATACATCCCACATATGACATTAACGATTCACATCACTTTGAGGGGGCGGTAGTCCGCACTTCCTAAAATGAAATTATCGCGTTTACCCATAATGGAAATCATAAAGTATGCCATAAATGAGAAATACAGAAACATAAGGAAAACATAAACATATTATATATCATATATAAATAGAGTGACATCTTAATGGCCACCTTTGAAGGTGTTATATGAGTGTTGAACAATCATCGTTTCGTGAGGCATAAATTAGCCATGCACAGAAACCGTATGCTATTTAACCATTAGATGTAGGTGTGTGTAATTTTAGCTCAAATACTCATTATAAAAACATCATAGTATATTGAGGATACTGGTGTTGTTACAAAAGAAAGGAATTAAAAGAGTTTAGGGGGTTGGAGAATCAAATGAAAACAAAATAACATAAGAGAACACATTACCTTAAAATTGGGTAACTCTTTTGATTTGAGCCAAAGGCTTCCTTGGGAAGAATTATGCCCACAGTGAGGCTTCTATGAGTAAGTTAGGGAAGTTGGGAGAGTATTTGGGCAGAGGTTGGCCGAGCCAAATGGCTTGAAAGTGTGAATGAGGTGGTAGAGGTGGGGGCCTTTTATAAGTGGAGAGGAGGGGCACTCTTGGAAAGTAAAGAAAAGTCACTTTATTATAAAATGAGTTTCGGATTTTAGAGGTCCCACACTTATATAATTCGATACTAAGGTGATAAGGGTTATAAATCTACTCATCCAATAGGTTTTTGACAAGTGTAAGCCTTGGATTTTACATTATCTTTTTATTTTATTTAAATCGTTAAATAATGAGGTCATCGCTGCATCATCATGATGTCATAAATAATTTAATTTATTTAATGTATAAAAATTATAAAAAAATACTATTATGTAGGAAATCTTTTTATATTTCCAACGATTATTTATAGTAAAAAATATGACTTGTATAACCCCATGTAAAAAATGTTTTAGTAAAACATTTCATGTTTGTGTCATTTTTTACATTAACATTAAATAAAAGGTATTTATGTCATTTTCCAACAAAAGTGGCTCCATGGGGTCCCCAAGTTGACCCATTGATTGTCTTGGTCGGCCATGGCACATCCAATGAGGGTAGGACATGTGTCAAGCTCATCTCATATTATTAAAACATTATTTTTACCTTAAACTACACTAATTACCTCTAATCGCGATTAAGAAAAAGTTACTATTTACCAAAAAATTATTTTAATCTCATTGAACCACATTTTACTTCTTAATGACAACCATGTATGTCAGATTTTTGAAATTCAAAACACAGAAGTGGTAATGTATCATTTTAATGAAAAATCAGTTTTTTAACAACCACTTAGTGGTTTCACTATTCATCAAAAATTGATGTTTTTCAGAATAAGGCCAAAATTTCACCCTAAGCTATAATTGATATTCCGAATTCAAAAATGATGTCTATTTTACAAAATTACAAACATAAAAGTTGCATTAATTAATTTTATAATTAATTCCCGCTGTCACAACAAATAGCGTGTTTTTAAGAAACAATTTATATCAAAAGATTGGCAATTGTTTATGTCCAATTTCAATGTTAAATTTATTCTAATGACCACCATTGGATAAAATGGTAAAAATATATTCTAATTATACTTTAAAACCACTAAATAGTATAATTTATCACAATAAATTATTTTGATTAAAAAATTTGTTTTAAGTATTTTTCACTATTCATAAAAAAATGGAAGTTCTGAGAAAGTTACAAAAAATTCAACTTAGGATAATTTTGATATTACGAATACAAAAATGAAGTCCATTTTGAAATATAAAATTTCTATAAATTTAAAAAGTGGTTATTACTATTCATAACAGCTACTTTGATTAGTTGCGGTGTGTTAGAACTCGAAGTTGCGTACAATGCAAGCTATTGCATTATTGAATGAGAAGCGTATCATGGAAGATCGGGGTGTTATAGAGGAAATCAGTGGGAATTGAAAATTTTGACATGGAAGAGGAAACTAACACCTGAGGATTAATATAGAGTGATAGATATCATGGTCATGATAAAGTTAACCATCACAAAACTGTAAATTTGTGATGGGTTAAAAGGCTATTGATTTCTCAGTAAGAAAAGTAAAAAGATAAAGTTTTTATTTAGATTCGTTTTTCCTAAAGTCAAGGGATTGTTTTACTATCTAAATAAATCACTTATTAAAATAAACATACTTGATTCTTTCTATTTCATAATCATAATATTATTCTTCTATTGTTATTCGATCTATTTCCACTTCATCTCTTATGATGGGAAATGGATATTCAAGATGATTTTTTCATACCTGAATCACTTTTAATAAATCAAAAGATCCATAAGTTATTCCTTTAGACATTAAATATTTACCAAAACCTAAATGGTTAGCACAGGTTATCCAATATGATAAATTATACTTTAACCAAAAAAATAATATTCAAATTTCAACTTAATACATTCCACAAGTAGTCAATCTTAAATCTCCTCTAAAATATTACTGACCATGCTAAAAAATCAATAAATTTAGGAATAAGTTCACTAAATGAACTTATCATTAATCCCCCATAAATTATCTCTTAATGTCATATGTAAATACTTTGATTAAATATTTTCCTAAAATATAGTAATAATTTTAATCATAATAAAACCTTAATGAAAAAATTCATGCTTCCAATAAATAACTCTCTCCTTATTCCTTAAATAGAATATTATATTATCAAATATAAATCCAAAAATATAGTAAACTCCATCATGAATTACTTTATCATCAAATTACTATCCATTTTTAAGGACAACTGTACTATTCCATTTACCTTTTCAATGTTAATGTTCTCTTTATCCCAACTAAATATTATTAACTAAACATCAGAAACATATTAAGGGATATGTTTACCTTATTCAAGTATTCCCCAAAAATATCACCTTATGACTAAATTAATTTTCTTGGTCATTAGCGCCATTCAACATATTCTTTCAAATCCATAAATAAAACTAATATAGTATAACCAATATAAATTTTAGGATTCTAGTAACCATAATTTCATTGATAAAATTCTTCTAAACATAATTCTAGAATTCAAATACATAAGCACCTTAACCATTCTACTTCAGCTATAGTAATAGCATAAACTTGACCTTGATCCCTTTGATTATTATTAGTTATATTACCTTGTCTCTTGGGGTATTCATTTGTGTAGTTCCCCATATCCTTATAGTTAAATAATTTTACATTGGGAGATTCTTTCTTTCCCATGAAATCATGAGACTAATGGCCTTTTTCTCCACACTTGTAGCAAACTCACATTCCTTTCAAGAAAGCACCAGGGTGTTTCTTTCCATAATTATCACATGTGGTAAAATACTTCTTTTTCTTATTCCACCTATCCATTTTTTTCTCTTCCATCCTATTATTTTATTTCTTTACTTTATATCCATAAGACTTGAAGAATTTTTTCTTTATCATGATAGCACATTAGACTATGTCCTCGTATGATGAGAAGGTTTGTGAGACTAGTTCCATTCGATTGAATGAATTTAACCCATAAAATAAATGATCAATATTAATCATTTGATTATGAAAATATCTCAAAACATTCCTTTCTAACCTTATAAAGTTATCTTTATACTTTGAAATATATTTTTTATTTTGTATCAGACTCAAGAATTGTATTTCTATATCTACTCATTGTTCTCTAGGAACATATTTTTCCAAGAAAATTTCCTTAAAATTATTCCATTACATTATCTCAATTTCTTCTTCATACTTAGTGTTTTGAATAAATGAACACCATTGATTTGTATCCCCTGAGTGATGATAAAATACCATGAAAAACTTCTCCTTTTCATTACTACCCAAAGTGATAAATATTTTTTCTAAGGAACTTATCCATTGTTCATCTACCAATTAATTTTTAGTTATATTGAATGATGGAGGTTGATAATGCATGAAATAGTATATCATTTTTTCACCACAATTTGGATTAGTAGACTGCTCCATATGGGAAAGGTTATTGGTCATAACCTAAGTCAACTATAATAATATAGATATAATTTGTTCAGATGCAGCTATAGTTCCAACTCCAGTTTTATTATCTTTTCTTGGAGGTAAATTCCTTAATAGATTAATTACATTGATAAATTTTCTATTCCTTTCACTAGGTTCCATTTATAAATAATTTCATACACTATATTAGATCATAACATAATGAATGAAAATGTATAATCTTAAGAATAGTAAAACACTTAACATAAACTAAAAATTTATGTATAATTAATCTCAAAATCATAGGTTTAGTTTCTTTGGTAATATCCTCAAATCTTATTATAGGTTTATGTTTCTCTAATATAGGTTTTCATAAATATAGTTCCCCAAGGTTTTTAGTAAAATTTATCGGATACCAACTATAAATACCCCAACCCTAATAGTCTATATTTGGTGGTTACCTTATTAAATTCACACTAGATACAAGAAATCACATCCCAAAGGACTAACTAGTTTAGTAGTCTTGGTGAGATAGATACAAACTTGAATTTAATATTACATTAGAAAATTTAAAATAAAAAAATAGTATTTTATTTGAGAAAACCATTTTGGTCTTTATAATATCCTTTCATATTAATTATAAAACATTTCCTGGTATCTTGTGTAAAGAAAAAATATGAAAGTTGTGAGCTCAAATGCTTATTAAGGGTATCTATACAATATAAGATAAATAAGGAATAAATAATATGGAAAGAATAAATGATGATAAAATAATTTCATATAAATAATTCCAAGATCTTGAGACTTATCCATGGATATCATAAAAAATTAAATAATTACTTGGAAATGAATTACTGATTTCATAATGATGGAATGCATAATTCTATACATCTGAAACATACTATTGAGGCATCAACTGTGACATCTAAAAATAAATGGATAAGGCCTCAACCAAAACCCAATCTAGTTTGTCTCATGAGACCTATCGATGTATCTAGGGGATATAATGGGACCCTCCCATCACTTACTAAGTATAATTAATTAATCATATTAAATGGGTGAAATATAATGAATATAAAAATTCATATTGAAACTAGGATATGAAATGTTAATAATTACCCCAATCAATAAACATAATAATAAACCATCTAGAATAATATGATGAATGGAATAAAAATAGTTCATCCCCAGCCAAATTGATTATAACGCCCCAACCCCAATTACCCAGATTCAGTTCATTATTAAATAACATTGGCATGATCACAAGAGATAAAGTCCTGAAATATTGATCAGTTTAGTAGCCTTGGAGGTACTAGATATATACATAAGTTTCACATTACATTATGAAATGAAAAAAATCAACATCGTTTCTCCTTTGAACACACTCATATCCCTTATCCTATCCATTCAGGTCAATCATAATATAATTCTTCATATACAGAGAAAAATAAAACATAAGAAAGTGGTGAGATCAGATTCTTAGTAAGGATAACAATATAGCAGAAACTATCTGAAATAAGCATAAAAATTTAAGGCAATGTATAAGAATAAAACACAAGAATTTTAAACATAAAATTCAGCATAGTATAGAAATGATAAATAAAATAATTCTATTTTCTTATTCACATGTATATTATACTATTCGAATAATCACATGTAATATCAATAGCTAATCTCATAATGATGTAATGCATAATTCTGGACATCATAACCACATAGTCAAGGCCTCATGCCAAGACTAAAAATAAAAATATTGTCAAGGACTTGTTCCAAGACACTAGTTTGTCTCATGAGACCTACCGATGCATTGAGAGACTATAGAAGGCCTCACCCGTCACTTACTACGTCCAATTCATTCCTCATATGAAAAGGGTGAAACATACCATAAACATTAGTATTAAACTAGCATACGAAATATTAATACTTTAACCTTAAACCATGAATGATATAAAAAAATAAAATCCACTGTCAAACATATCATAAAACCATCAATACAATATGGAGTATTGTATCATAATAAATTAACTTCAATTAAACATAAAATCCAACAATAGATGTTGACATAGATGAAATCAATCCAAAAACTATTTGATAGAAAAATATATTTCTAGTTTGAAATCATTTAAAAGTAAAAAAATTATAAAATAAAACATTTATTTTGAAAATATTCTTATAATTTTTTAAGGGAAGCTTTGAAGGTGTTTTAACGGTGTAAAATAGCCGCACCCGCTATATAATTAAAAAAACATTCTTTCCTTAATTTGTCGTAAAGGTCATAAAGTACCTTGTTTGGAAAACGATGGAAAGATTACTTTAATTTTTTTTTTAAAATTAAAAAAGGGTATAAATGACTTTAACCCATAGTCTAGGAAATAGTAAAAAATTTTTGAAATAAATTTTTAAGAAACATGGATGTGGATGATAAAGAAGTCTCAGTAGATACATAAGTATAAACAACCTTAGATAATAAAGAGATTGTAAAATTAACCCTTACCTTGTACTTTTACTTAGTCAAGGGTAAGTTAAACTCCTTTATAATTGTTAAATAATTTTTATTAAATTATAAAAAAACCACATATATAAATATGATATCATATATGATCCTATAATATTGCTTTGTTAATAATATTTCAGTATTATCATTGTTTCGGGTGTTAACTGATTCATTTTCCTTTATATTTTTCGTTATAGAGTCATGTTTGTTATGGATAGGATGTATTTTATTCATATCCATAATGATATTAAGTTCTTAGAAATTATTTTTAATCATCAAATGAAAATTATTCTTGAATGGTTATGATGGGGAATGAAATCTCATCACGTTGTGGAAACTGTAATCCGTACGTATGCACAAGCGAAAATATCATTCTATTGATGGTGAAATTGTATTTAATTGGATGTTATATTATATATAAATAATCATTAACATGTTATATTTATTATTTAAATCAATTATACTCATTACTATACCCTTCCAAATAATGAAGTGTTAAATAACAAACTACACCACGACGTGGAGATAGTAAGCTGTACGTACGTACGTATGATGACTTTGCCATTCATAGGATGGATAGAATAATGAAGATGGTTATACCATATTTATAATAACATATTAGTATTTAGAATTTACTTGAGTTATTATTTTATTATGGGAACCAAACAGAAAGAGGAAGTGGAAGAAGAAAAGAACTTTGAAAGAGGTGATAAAATAATTACCTCTTCTTCAGGTACTTGCTTTTGATTTGAACAAAAGGGACCCTTAAGTTAGATTTATGATCAAAGTAAGGCCTATATAATTAATTTAGGGTATTTGGGAGGAGATTTGGGTAGGGTTTTTCTGAGCCAAAAGGCTTTGTATGTGTGAATTAAAAGAAAGGGAGGTGCCATTTTATAAGAGAGGTGAGGGAAACTTTAGGAAAAGCTTGAAATATTAATTTATTATAAAATTATTTTCGGTTTCTAATAGATAAAAATGGATTTATTTCTAGGATAAGGTGGGGATGGGTCTGAATTATCTCAACCAATAGGTTTTATACATGTTTAGGTCACCATATTAACCTTATCTTTTAGACTTAACCCTTAGTTAAATAGTTTAACTTTTACGATGTCTTCTTGTATTTTTATACTACAGGGTTAATATAGTTACTATAAAATTCCAATAGAATATAAATTGTTTAATTAATTACATATGTAACATTATATAAGTCATTTTTCTAAAACTTATATTTTTTGGAATATTATATAATTTAATAAAATAGTATTTGTTTTAAAAACTCATTTATGCCAATTTTGACACTATTTAGTATTTGGTTTCTGTTAAAGTCATCACAACTTGATTAATTTGAAAAAAATACATTTAATATACCATAACATGTCATATTAACCTAGAAAATTAGTGGATGTCATCAAAAGTTTCAATTTACCTTTATTTTAATTTTTATAATATCAATTATTTTAATCTTTCATTAATAAGGTAATTACTACATCATCATTGTGTCATTAATAAATTTAATTATTTCATGTCTAAAAATTATAAATAAAATACCATGATGCAGGAAATATTTTTATATTTATAATGAATATTTATAGTTGAATTTATCTTATGCATAACCCTATATTAAAAATGGCTGAGTTATTAGAATTTGAATTTAACACTTTTAACTCTTCTTTAAATAAAATATAATAAATGTCCTAATCTAATACAAGTGGATCAAAAAGGATCATATATTTTTTCCTAAAGTTGTTTTTGGTTAAAAAAAACTTATCCAATATAATTAGGGCATGTGTTAGGGTAATTATAATACCATTTTTACCTTTAATTATCATATTTACTTTTAACCGTGGTAAATAAAATTTAAAAGTTACTATTCACCAAAAATTATTTTCATCATATTGAACCACATTTTATTTACTCATGAAAGCTGTTTCTATTATATTTTTAAAATTTAATTCATAGAAGCGGTAAAATTATGTTTTATGAAAATTTGAAAATGTGCCTATAAGGTGGGTAAAAGACGTTGAAAAGTTCAATAAAATTTTATATATCTAATATTATTATAAATTGAATCTAATGAATTAAATTGGACTAATATAGGTATTATTTATCTATTTTGACTTTAAAATAAATTTAAATTAAAAATACTTATTAAAATAAAAATTTGGTTTTAAACAATAATGTAGTGTTTTCACTATTCATCAAACATTAAAAGTTTTCAGAAAAATATCAAAAATTAACCCTAAGCTAATTTTGATCCAGTCAAAAACTGAAGTACATTTTGAAATATAAAATTAAAAAAATTGGGTATTACTATTCATAATTGCTTTTTAAACGTCTAGTTTGATTGGTTGTGGTGTGCTAGAACTTGAACCAGCGTACAACACAAGCTATTGTATTATTCAAAGAGAAGCATACTGTGGAATCTTAGAGTATTACATTGATCATAAACCATACAATAAAATATGGTATATGGTATCATAATATAATAAAATTAGTAAATAATATTATTTAATAAAGGATGTTGGCATAAATGAAAAGACTTTAAAAATATCATTGGAAAACTAATGAGGAAAATACACTTTTCACTTTGAAATAACTTTATTTTAAAAACTGTGCAATTATAAAGGAAAAAATTTTCTTTGAAAATAACCTTGTAAAATTATTAAGGGATGTTAAAATAAAATATTAGTCATGATGGTGGGAATATCCATTCGTTTCATATAAGTTAAAAAACATCCCTTTCACACTATTTTAAAAAGGTTAATAAGTACTTTATTCGAAAAATGACAAGAATATTCCTTTCAAACCATTTTAAAAAAAGTAACACATGTAAAAATTTCATTAATGATTCTTTATAGAGTAATAAAAATTTTCTTTAAAATATTTTAAAGAAAATATAAATATGAAAGAAAAATATTCTCCTAGAAGGGAATTAAACATAAGCAATCCTGAATAATAATGAGATTGTGAAATAAACCTTTACCACTTGGGTATCTTTTGAATTGTAAGCCCCATAAAATAAATAAATTCAAATGAAAATTTAAATTCCATGAATAAATATATATTTAGGATATAATATATAAAAGGGGAATTATATACACCATACAAAAATAAAAAAGTGGTGAATATAGTATATGTCTCATAGAAGTAAAAGTTAGATGAGAAACTGTTACCTCAGGTTCGAATTCCTTTGTATGTGTCCAAATATCCTCTATAATAAATATAAATTTATTATACATCTATTCAAGATCCATATTCCCCCCCACACACACAAACACACACACACATATATATATAACATACCACATATTATTTTCTTATTACTTTTTATCACCTTTTTATTAATAATTCTTTATTAAAATCACTGTTCTGGATGATAACAACTTCCTTTTTCATGTATCTTTTGGTTAATTAGTTACATTCCCTCTAATTTTATCATTATTAGTTTATATAAAGAATTTTAATAATTATATAATTATCATATATATTAATTATATACATATATTTAGTCATCCATAAAAGTTATAGATAGAAAAATGAATTTAAGTGTTCATGGAGATGGTAGGCTGTACGTACACATGAACACTATTTTCATTTTTCTAAGGATGGAAGGAAATAAAGGTAAATAATAATTATCATTTAAATAATCATTATTATATAATATATGTTTTATATAAAATCCATTATTATTACCATCCAAGTAAAATTTAAATGAAAAAGAAATCATAACACTTCGTGGCGGTGGTAGTCCACACGTACGCACTAGCGACGTGTAACAACCTAATGTCTTGTAAATGGAAATTAATTCCTTATTGAATATTTCATATAATAACATTAAATCCAAACATAATGAACTAATAAGTGCTATGTGACCTTTAAACATAATTTTGGCACTTCTATGTTTTGAATTTCCAAAATCTGACATACACAGTTGCGATTAGTAAGTTATTTGGAGTCCGATAAAAAAAACTTAATTTTTGGTGAATAGTAACCTACCCTTATGAATAGTAACATACCCTTATGAATAGTTATATATCCTAATGAATAGTAACCTTACCTATGATAGTATAAAATAATATTCAAGTGAAAGTATGATGTACCTATATTTTAGAATAAGTAAATGAATGTTTTAAAACTGGTTTTTTAATAATAAATTATAAATTTAATAAAATATTAAATTAATAATATTTAGAAAATTATTTATAAAAATTGACTTCATTTATGTATTCTATAGGTCAAAAAATTATTAGGGTGAATTTCTGGGATTTTTCTAAAATACTTGAATTTTTTATGAATAGTAAAATACGATAATTTAAGATAAATGCTAAATACATGAATTATGATGCCGTAAGAAGATGTACAGATGATGTAAGGAAATTATCTCGAAGTGAAATGAACACATTACTGTTTTTGGTCTTGGAATCATCACTTTTTCTGGTCATGAGGGAAATTAATAAACTAATGATTAAAAAATTATGAAAACCCTCCACTCATCCACTATAAAATCCCCCCTCACTCCCTCTTCTCTCCACTCCTCTCTAGCCTTGTACCTTGCCAATATTCTGACCAAATATCTCCCCAAGATCCTCCCTCACATCCAACATCCCCTAGTCTCTTCAAAATACCAAAACCTATCCCCTTAAGAGGTTATCAATGGAGATAAAATCAAGAGGTCATTAAGTTCAAGCAAAGATCATCATCAGATTTAAGGTAAGGGATCCTCTCCATTTCACTCTTAATCATGATGTACTCTATGATATGAAATTTTATGTGAAATACCTAATTATGCGGTATGATTTATCACCTCCCCCATACTTACCTCATGATGTATAAGTGATGAGAAACACCTTTTCTCTCTCATCAATCCCTCTTAGGTACAACCGACACCATGCCGAAAATCTGTAACGAATTCTACCTAAAGCTCCTTTGTTCTTTCAGGTTTACTTATCTTTTTTATATAAAAATGGATTTATATGATCTATTTATGTGCATATTATAAATTATATGTGGTTTTACAAAATTCATTTATCAATACCCTTTCATCACTCTCTTTCGGGGATATACATGTTTCTAAAAGATTCCCTCCTTAGTACAAACCGATAAGAAAACCAGTTTTAAGGGAAATTCCCAAATTCTTACCCAATTTCAAGTGAAATATATATTATATTTTCAGACAATTTTTTATTTATTAAATCATTATTTATATTATTAAAATCTTCTTGGTTCACTACTTGTTTTATAAAAAATATTGCCCCCTTTTTTCTATTTTAAAGGCTCTATAGTGTTTTCTTTAAAACCACACTAAAATGTTTTAATTCTAAAGTTTCTTAAATACTTTTGTTACATGTTGTAAATTATATTTTACATCAATTACCATGATATATTCCTATTTAACCTTATTAACATCCATGTAATTTCTAATTCCTTTCTCTCATGGACACTTTTATGATACACCTATTTATTATGATTTATGACATGATTATGTGACCCATTTCTTTCCATGGGTTACCTTATGTTTATGTATGGTTGATTATGTATGATTATTTATGTGGAAATCATATTCATGAAAATTTTGAGATGGGTGCGCCCAGATATCACTCCAATTCATTGGGTAAAGTTAAGTCTCATGAGATGTTATGTGCAACGGTCTTGGTGGTTAGCCTTGGCTTGTGCTACTATGGGAAACAAGATTGGCGGTTAGCCTTGACCTATACTACTATGTGAAACATTATTGGTGGTTAGTCTTGACTCATACTAAATACATTCTTTATGTTACTTCCCCATTTATATGATTCCATGTTTATATGATCCCATATTTATTTGTTATGATTCCATATGTTCCATAATTTTGATATCATTATGTCATGCATCCTAACTCATGTGCTTAAGATTTATTATTATCTTCCTTCCCTTATTAGGATTTTTAGATCATTCCTTTATTCATGTGTTCCCTAGGGTACCCTATGCAGATGTAAGGTCTCAAAGTACGTTAGGAGTTTTTTATGGAGATTAAATAATGAAGTTGTTTTAGCCCCATGTTTTATGTTTTATGTACCTAGTCTTCCAAGACACTAGACTTAACGATCCTTGGATTGTACTCTGATGTATAATTATTCTTAAAATCATGTAATATTATGATTAAAAATATAGGGTCACTATAGTTGGTATCAGAGGATGGTCTAGTTATTTTTGGATATTAGGAATATATCACTTTAGTAAGAACCTTAAGGATGAGACAAAGTATTAGAAAACATATCAAAATCCTGGTAAGTATAGATTTAGTGGTTTATCAAGAAAATACATCTCGGTCTAGATACAGATAGGTTGAGGTGGCTCTGGCACAAATGTAACTAGAAGTTAAAACTCCGAAAAAAAGTTTTGGGCTTGACCCAGGGTATCCTGGTATACGACAACATGCCTTACTGCACTATTGGTTTGACACTCCCAGGGGATATGCTTTGGTAAATTCATCAGCTTAGTAAAAACCATTATTACGAAAGAAAAGGATCCCATAAGAATATAAGTTAGGAGATAGATCATGAATAACATTGATTGAGGCCTTGAAACACATAAGTTAAGAAGATAAGTGTAATTTATAAGTTATCCCTTTAATGCCATTGTTTTCCCCCTTATGTCATAATCATCCCAAAATTTTATTTTTATTCTAGCCAATGGATAGTATTAGGATGGATCAGGTTATCAACTTACGTGAAGGACAATGTGATGACTGCCAAAACGAGATCCTTGATCAGATGGTAGCTCAAGAAGGACATATCATGATTATGTCAAACCAACTATCAAATATCACCATTAAAAATTGGTACTTGGTTGAATTACCAAGGGAGTCAATGAAGACTAAGATGAAATCTCATGAAGGTCCATCCGATAAAGGTGATAAGAGAAAGAAGACCCAATTTCCATTGTGCAACAACTATGGAAACAGGCACCAAGGAAAAAATGGATAACGTGGTGAATGGAAAAAGAGTTCCATATAAGGAATCGTACATAGTTCTATGTCATAAATGTGAAGAAGTTGGACATTAGCCAACACGATGCTCTATTGCAAGGGATGAGAAGAATGATGAGCATAAACAATCTCCATGATCAAGGGAGCTGTAATGGCCTGGGTTTTTGGGGTCCATTACTTTGTGAAAATCTCGTGTTGGGTTTTCTGGTCTAGGAATCTCAGTGAAGTTTGGGAACGGTAGGCCTACCAGTAGCCTTAGCCTACCAGTAGCAGGCCTACTGATAGCTTGGTCTACCGGTAGCCGCAGCTTACTGGTAGCTCTGTCTACCGGTAGCTCGGTCTACCGGTAGCTCGGTCTACCGGTAGCTGCAGCCTACCGGTAGCTCGGTCTACCGGTCGCTGCAGCCTATCGGTAGCTCCGCTACCGGTAGCTGTCACCCACCGGTAGCTCTCAGCTACCGGTGGCTCTGGCCTACCCCCACGGGTTCTTTCCAGTGGCATTCCTTCTTGCGCAATTAGGGTTTTAAACCCTATTCTGACTCGTTTAAGCATGTTTTAAAGACCGGTAATTCCCATAAATGTTTTAATTAAATACTTAATGAATTAATGAGTCAGTTTAAACCACCTGACCCCTTTAATAACGTGTGGGGCTGTGTGGACAACCCACAACCCCACACCTTACGTGGTTTCACGTTCTTATCTCAACCGTCCGAGACCCGTATAAACTAAAGGGTTAGGCATGGTTTCTTCTTTCCTCGATCGCGGATTTTCACGAACAGATTTTGGTGCATCAGGCGAGCCGCATCATTATCCGTAAAGTTCCGCGCCTGACCTAAGCGTCGATCGTCTATCAACAAGTAGGGAATTTCTCCTTCGCCTCTCTCTTTTGTGTATCATGCGGGGTGGACGTGCTTTTGATTCTGTAGAATTGGATAAACCAGACCTAAATAAATATAATGAATGGATTCTATAAAGAATGAAGGGGGGGGGGGGGGGGCTGTGATTGTTGATATTATTGATATTATAATCATCCTTCTGAGTTGTGCAGGCTTACACCTTCTGAAAATCATGGCCATCGATGGTCTTTCTTTGTGCACTAATGAACCACTTGTGATGTTTTAAATGGATTGTTTTGTAATTATAAACTCCTGCTGTGAAAAGTAAAATTGGTTAATCACGTATACCTAGCTTAATAAATTGGAAGCACCAGGATCAACCCTTCTGTGATAACTCCTAGTTAAAACACACGGAATTGAAATCATGGAGTGTGTTAAATCTCATAAATATGAAAATACAGGCATGGCCCTGCTTTGTGTTGGTGGTAGTGGTTTGGTTGTTTTCATTTAAGGGACGATTGCTAGAGGTGTGGGAGGGGATGGGATCCCCTATTTTTATACTCTCGGTGGTTGTGAAATTGGGAATGGGATTCCCTGTTGTTATGGAATCAGGGTTTGCGAGTTTTAAGACCAGGTGGTGACCTTGTTTATATCACGAATTGGGGTGGGATCCTTTGTTGTTGAGAAGCCCTTTTTACTCCCGAATATCGGGCAAGGGGCTGTAACTTAGGGTTCTCTTTAGTTGGCGCGGCTTTATGAGAGAACCGGGTGTGGGTGTTATGGTTGATGCTTGGCTGTTTACTTTCCTGGACTTGTGCCTATGTTTACTAGTTGCCCAAGTAGGTGCAGAAACTAATTAAATATTTCTACTGAACATTAAAACAAGGATGGGATAAATGGGTCTTGGTTTGGCGTGAGTTGTGACTCGGACTTGAGTGCTATTGTGATTTGTAGGCTGTCTGAAGAAAAACCTAACCTTGGATGAGTGCTTGTTACCTATGTATATAATTGTAGTTTTGTGTTTCTTATTCACTCCCCACCCAAGTTAAGCACTTAGTGCAGAACACCCCCATTTCATGGGGGAGGGTGTTTTTCCCAACACTATTATTAGTGGATGGTTATTAGCTCCTTTTCTACTCCCTTTCCCGGATATCCCAAGTATCTTCGGGCAGGATGTGATGGCATGAGGTCCATTATTAGCCCAAGAACCTTCAGGCGGGGTAGTGTGGTTGTTGACCAGGTGTGTGCGGCAGGTGGTTTCCCAAGTGTCTTAGGGATGAGGCCCAGGTGTCTTTGGGTGTGGTAGTGGATCTTCTATCCCAGGTGTCTTCAGGCATGGTGGTGGTTGTTCTAGACTAGGTGTTTGTAGGTGTGGTTACATGTAATAGTTGTGGCCCAGGTGTTTGTGGGCGGGATTCGGTAGTGAGATTGCGTGTGGTTGTGGCCCAGGTGTGTGCGGGCGGGTGTGGTAGTGGGACTGCAGTGGGAATGGCGGGATTGGTCTGATGCATAGGATGTCTTAATAACCAGTGGTAAAGTGGCGCAGGGTACCCAAACATCGATGCGCTCTTATTATATATTTTACTTGACTTGCGTTATTTGGGGAGTGTGCCTTGGTGAGGCTTGGGTGGATAGTTTCCCTTTATAAGTGTTTGGTTTACTCCTTTTCTCACGGGACTTTAGTACGTTCCCCCACTTGTGCACGAGAGTCTTGGGTTTTCCCTACTGAGTGTACTTGTATGCCCACCCTACGTATATAAAACTGCTTTCAGGTTTCCAGGAGGACTTCGTGGATCGCGCAGGACCATACTAGCTCGGACCTTTGGGGCAGTTGCAGTTGCTGCTTTTCTTCTTTGGTACTTACCTTTGTAGTCACTTTTTTGTACTTTGTGGCTTTTACTCTTTGGAACATGCATGTGGGAATGGTTTACTTTTTGGCTTTACTTTTCATCTAGTTTTGGTGTTTTTGGGTTTCATCATCTTATCTCCCGATCCTATAAAACAAAAAGGGGTAATGCCTTCCATTTGTGTGAAATTTATATACCCTTGGTGCTAGTCGCCACTCCGGGACCTATTGAAGGCGGGTCTCAGGGGTCATTATATCTCCTTCAACTTAAAGAAGGAAGGGCCTGGCAATCTTCTGACCCTTCCCTCCTTTTGGTGAAGGCGGGTCGTGACAGGAGCACTGGAGGTCCTATTCTAAGGTGGATGATGATGAGTAAATTACATGTAACTAATACTTCAAAGTAGTGTATTTCATAATGTATTTAAATTCATATCCTATTAGTATATCTTTCATGTTTTCTAAGAACATTGAGTCCCCACCTGAAATGATATTATATCATTAGGGAAAACTTCTATGAGTATTGTATCGAATGTTGATGTTTATGGGAATGTTGTTATTGAAAATATTATAAGTCTCAATTTGGTGGAATATGAGGAAGAATGACCAAGTGATAGCCTACACCTTAAGGGAGCTGAAAATCCATGAGTAAAACTATCCCACACATGATCTGGAGTTGACAGCTGTGATCTTTGCATTGAAAATCTGGCGACATTATCTATATGGGGAGACATGTGAGATATATACTGACCATAATATTCTCAAATATATATTCAAATATAAAGAGCTTAATATTTTCCAGTGTAGATGGATAGAGATCATCAAGGATTATGACTTCTCAATCCTCTACCATCCAAATAAGGCGAATAAGGTGGCAGATGCTCTAAGTAGAAAGGATCCTGCATCTTTATCAATGATGAGAATTTAAAAGGATATAATATTCTTAGATTTGTAGAGGATGGACATGGGAATCATTAAGGTAGGGACATAATCAATCCTTTATCAAATGATTTCTCAACCATACCTCATGGATAAAATAAAGTATGCTCAAAGAAAGGATGTGGAAATTCTGAAAAGGGTGGAATCTGTTCGAAATGGGAAATCCTTGGAGTTCAAGGTGGATTAAGAAGGAGTTGTCAGATTTGGGTCACGATTATGTGTACAATCTGATCGAGAGATAAATAAAGATCTATTGAATGATACACATAGATCAACCTTCTCTATCCACCTAGGGAGCACAAATATGTATCGACATCTCCAAGAAAACATTTTGTGTGACAACATGAAAATGGAGATTGTTGAATATATATCAAATTGACTGGTAAGTTAGCAAGTGACGTCTGGGAGGAAAAATTCTAAGGGGATGATGCAACCACTACCCATACCAACATGGAAGTGGGATAACAATACCATGGACTTTGTCACTGGACTTCCAAGGACATCTATAGGAAAAAATTCTATATGGATCGTTGTGGATCGTCTTACGATGACAACTCACTTTATCACAATATAAGAGGACTTCTCATTGGATTAACTTGCCTGGATTTACATCAAAGAATTAGTAAGTATACATAGAGTACCACTATCTATTTTATCCAATCATGATCCTAGATTCACCTCAAAGTTTTAGAAAAGTCTCTAACATGCTCTAAACACTAAACTGAACTTTAGTATGACCTATCATCCTCAAACTGATGGCCAACCTGAGTGGACTATTCATACACTGGAAGACATGTTGAGAGTATGTTAAATGAAATTTAAAGGAGGATGAGACCAACATCTTCCACTGGTTGAATTCGCCTACAATAATAGTTTCCACTCGAGCATCTGAATGACACCATATGAATCCCTTTATAGGAAAAGGTGCAAAACACTGACATGTTGGTATGAAGTTGGTGAGCATAAGATTCTAGGACCTAAAATGGTTGAAGAAATGGTGGAGAAGGTGAAAACCATTCAGCAACATATCAAGGTAGCCTGAAGTCGATAGAAGAGTTTTGCAGACAATCATTGATGAGACCTTGAGTTCAAAGTTGGAGACATGGTATTTCTATGCATATCTCTATGGAAGAAGGTCATGAGGTTTGGAATGAAAGAGAAGTTAAGTCCTAGGTACATCGACCCCTTTGAGATTCTTGATCATTTCGGGGCTGTGGCCTATCGACTAGCACTTTTATCTACCATGGCCAAAGTACATGATGTCTTTCATGTATCCCTTTTAAGGAAGTACATACCAGATCCTTCACATGTACTCTCTTTAGAGGTGGTAAAATTAGAGGATGATCTTTCTTATGAGGAGTATCCAGTGAAGATCTTGGATCATAGAGATAAAGTTCTATGCAATAAGACTACTCATCTGGCCAAGGTACTATGGAAAAACCATAAGTACGAATAGGCAACATGGGAACTGGAGGAGGCAATGAAGGAAAATTACCTGCACCTATTTACGACTTAGAATATAAAACAGAATTTTGAGGGAAAAAATTCATAAGGGGGAAGAATGTAATGACCCGATGCTTTATAAATAGAAATTACTTATAAATATTTCATATAATCACATTAAATCCCAAAATAACGAACTACTAAGTCCTATGTGACCTTTAAACATAATTTTGGCCCTTCTGTGTTTTGAATTTTAAAAATATAACATACACAGTTAGGATCAGTAAGTTCTTTGGAGTTCGATAAGAAAAACTTAATTTTTGGTGAATCATAACCCACCCTTATGAATAGTAACATACCCTTAAGAATAGTGATATACCCTAATGAATAGTAACCTTACCTATGATAGTATAAAAATAATATTCCAATGAAAGTATGATGTACCTATATTTTAGAATAAGTAAAAGAATGTTTTAAAACTAATTTTTTAATAATAAATTATAAATTTAATTAAATATTAAATTAATCATATTTAGAAAATTATTTTTGAAAAATGGACTTCATTTTTGGATTCTCCACATTTCAAAATGATTAGGGTGAATTTTTGGGATTTTTCTAAAATACATGAATTTTTTATGAATAGTAAAATGCGACAATTTACGATAAATGCTAAATACATGAATTATGATGTCATCAGCTGATGTATGGATGATGTAAGGCCATTATCTCGAAAACAAATGCACACATTACTATTTTTGGTCATGTAATCATCACTATTTCTGGTCTTTAGGGAAATTAACAAACTAATGATTAAAAAATTATGAAAACCCTCCTCTCCTCCATTATAAACCCCCTCACTCCCTCTTCTCTCTACTCCTCTCAAGCCTTGTACCTTGCCAATATTCTACCCAAATATCTCCCAAAGATCATCCCCCACGTCCAACAGCCCATAGTCTTTTGAAAATACCAAAAACTCTCCCATTAAGAGGTTCTCAAAGGAGATAAACTCAAGAGGTTATTAAGTTCAAGCAAAGATCACCATCAGATTTAAGGTAAGGGATCTACTCAATTTCACTCTTAATCATGATGTCCTCTATGATATTCCATTTTATGTGTAATAAATAATTATGGGGTATGATTTATCACCTCCCCCATACTTCCTTCATGATGTATAAGTGATGATAAACCCATTTTCTCTCTCATCAAGCCCTCTTAGGCACACTCGACACCATGCTGATAATCCGTAACGAATTCTACCCGCAGCTCCTTTATTCATTCATGTTGATTTATCTTTATTTATATTAAAATAGAGTTATCTTATCTATTTATTTGCATATTATAAATGATATGTGGTGGTAAAAAATACATTTATCAAGACCCTTTCATCACTCTCTTTTGGGAGTTTTTAAAAGATTCCCTCCTTAGTACTCACCGATAAGCAAACCTGTTTTAAGGGAACTTCCCAAATTCTTACCCGATTTAAAGTGAACTCTATATTCTATTTTAATCCAATTTTGTATTTTTTAAATCATTATTTTTATTATGAAAACCTTCTTGGTTCACTTCTGGTTTTATATAAAATATTGCACCCTTTTTTTCTATTTTAAAGGCTCTATAGTGTTTTCCTTAAAACAACACAAAAATATTTTAATTCTAAAGTTTCTTAAATACTTTTATTACATGTTGTCACTTTTTTTTGACATCACTTACCATGATATATACCTATTTCACCTTATGAACATCCATGTAAGTTCTAATTCCTTTCTCTCATGGAAACTTTTACGATACACCCATTTATTATGCTTTATGACATGATTGTGTTACCTATTTATTTCCATGGGTTTCCTTATGTTTATGTATGGTTGACTATGTAGGATTATTTATGTGGCAAGCATATTCATGAAAATGTTGATATGGGTGCGCCCAAATAGCGCTCCAATGCATTTAGTAAATTTAAGTCTCATGAGATGTTATGTGAAACGGTCTTGGCAGTTAGCCTTGGCTTATGCTACTATGGGAAACAAGATTGGCGATTAGCCTTAACCCATACTACTATGGGAAATGGGATTGGAGGTTAGCCTTGACTCATACAAAATACATGTTTTATGTTATTACAACATTTATATGATTCCATGTTTATAAGATCCCATATTTATATGTTATGATTCCATATGTTCCATGCTTTTGATATCATTATGTCATTCCTCCTAACTCATGTGCTTAAGATTTATTCTTATGTTCCTTCCCTTACAAGGATTTTTAGCTCATCCCTTTGTTTATGTGTTCCCCAGGGTACCCTATACAGATGTAAGGGCTCAAATTACATTAGGAATTTTTTATAGAGATTAAATAAAGAAGTTTTTTTAGCCCCATGTTTTATGTTTTATGTTTTATGTACCTAGTCTTCCAAGACACTAGACTTAAAGATCGTTGGATCCTACTTTGATGTATAATTATGCTTAAAATCATGTAATTTTATGAGTAAAAGGCTATGGTCTCTATATAACATTATTTTATTCCAATGGATTATAATGGACAAAGTATATATGATATTTTAATTAAATAAGTATATTTATGTCATAAATATCATATATATTAATTATTTTCATATTTATAACTATCTAAGTGAAATGGTAATGTAAAATTAATTACACCACTACTTGGACATGGTAAGCTGTATGTACGCACGAGTTGTGTTTTAGATTTTTATAGGATGGAAAAGAGATCCAATATGGTTATAACCTAATCATAATAAAATATCAGTATATTTATGATACTATATTTATTATTTTATGATGGGTACAACACATGAATTCAAATAATAAGAAATAAAATTTAAAGATTCGGTAAAGATGATTACCTCTTCTTTAGTGGACTCCATTTAGATCTCTTCTTAAGGGACATATGGTTGATATTTTTGAAGGTAAAGAACCTAAATAACTTGGATGAATATGATTATAATAGGAATGTACATGGGTTCATCGAGATATATGGTTCAAAGTAGTGTAACTAAGTAAGAGAGAAGGTGCCCTTATATATTTGAGGTTAGGGGCACTTTTGAATTTTCTTAAAATATTAAATTAATATAACTTATTTATCAAGTAAAAATGGATACAAATTAATATAATTAAAATATAAGGTTAATATAAGTTTAATTAATTCCATAAAATAATATTTTGATAATTTTTGGATATGTTTTCACCCTTATATTTTAGTTTTAACCATCGCTAACCCTTTTGACAATTACAGTACTATTAAAAGTTTATACACTATAAGGGTCAATAATGTCACTACAAAATTCAAAAATACCCATAAATGGACCATGATAAATGTAATTAACCATATAAAATTAATTTTTATGAATATAATATTTTTATTAATTTTAAACCATTTAATAAAATAATATTTTAATAAATATCAATAATGTCAATTTTAGAACTATTCATTTAGTTTGACTTTAATTACATAAATAAAATAAATAAATTAGAATAAAATAAACTAAAACCACTATAATATCTAATTTTAATTTATAAAATTTATGTTCCACATTAATTATTTATAATTTTACTAATTTTAAGGATTTTAATTTCATTTATTTTATTTTTCCATTAATTAAATAATTACCGTGTCAGCGTTGTATAAGCATTTAAGGTAATTATTTATTAAAAAAAATTAAAAATAAATTATCATTATGAAGGTAAATATTTTTTATTTTAAATATTATTTATAACCAAACATATCCTTTGGTTATTCCTATGTAAATAATATTGTAGCTATTAAAAAAAGAGTTTGACATTTTTTACTTTTCTTTACATAAAATATTATAAAGGTCATAATCTTATTCAAATGGAGAAGAAATGTCATATAATTGAATATTGGATGAGTATTTAAGAAATTGAATCATCATTTTTTTTTCAAGTTTTAGGTTCATTTTTTAGTCCTTATCATTTTATTTTTAACCTTAATTATCCAATTTACCCTTTACCGAGGTAATAAATTTTACCATAGTTACTAATCATATTGGCCAAAAATAAAATTGGACTCTTTACTAAATTTGAAAATATTTATTAATAATATGGAATCCATTTTATCAAAATAAATTTCTATAATTGGAATAAATTATAATTAAAATAAACATGCAAAAGGTGATGAAAAATAGTTTTTTTTAAAAATTCATTTTTATGTATAATTTTTTTATACTAAATTAAATAAAAAATTGATTTTAATTAAGTTAATTATATTATTAATTATTTAATAAAACTAATTTTATTTTTAACCCGTTTTAAAATAAAATGGAACTTTGTAAATACTTGAGATAAAAAAATAGTTTTCAATAAAAATCGGTATTTTTTACTATTCACCAAAAAATCAAACTTTTTAGAAAAATACCAAAAATAAACCATAATATAATTTTGATATGATGATTTTAAATATGATATTATTTTTATAAAATAAAATTTATATAAGTTTAATAAATTAATTATAATATTTTCTCACAAAAAGAAATAATAATCATTTTTGAAGAAAACATATTTTTAAAGCATATAATAATTTTTGCTGAAAATTGAGTACTTATTTCATTAGAATTAATCAATTAATTTTTATTGAGTAGATAATTTATATAAATATATTTCATAATTTTTAATGCTACTCATACCCACTATTTTAATAGTTAGGTTTTAATGGTCATATTTAAATAATAATTTTTTGGGGTTTCGTTTAAGCTCTGTGTTGTGTGTCTTATATGCTATTAAACATAGTGTTATTATAAAATATATAGGTTTTATAGAATTAATATTAAATAATTTAATTTGAATAATTTATCATGTTCATCATCGACTCCAATAACTACCACCTTTGATCACCGCCGATCAACAGTCCCAGAGTCATCTGCCAATAGTATTCTACACTAAGGCTCTAGGGTTATGAGGTCAACCCTTGGATGTGTCCATAAAATTTATTAAATAGAGGTGGATTATGTTTTTAGGAAACTAATAGAAAATATATTATTTAATTAATTTATTTATCTATTATTTCACCCATGACTGCACTTAAACAAAACAACTGATGTGCACAAAAGCCATGCCTCACTTAGGGTATAACCCATGTTACAGATTTAATTATGGTCTCAATTTTTCCATTTGAGACACCATTTTAGAGATATTAAATTATTTCCAAAAAACATCATAGTAATGATATATTATGTTAATTATTTTTATTATATCAATACCAATCCTCCACAGGGCTTGTAAGTCCGTGTTGACTCTACACCGTACTCTGGAAATATCCTTCCAAATTTTCCAAAGTATCAAACCAAAATTGAGGAGTCATTATAACAAGGAACATTGATATTTTACTTGGTTCATATATAAAATGGTACTCGAATGTTCGTATACTCATCATTGTATTGGTGTACCGAGATCCAGTATAACTCTCTATTTGTGTGAATATAATATTTTGGTAAGGGAACTCCTCACCAAGTTTCACTGCCTTTACAAGATTTAGCAAAATTATAACTACCTCCCACGGATAAATTTTTTGGTTATATTTAGGTAAGAACACTTATCACTATGGTACACTAACTTTTATTATACTCTACAAACTATTTTGGTTATGGTATTCATTTATAGACTTATAGGTATTATTCTTAATTTAATGACTTGAAGGTAACTATAATATAGAAAATTGAATCATAAGATACAATTGTTGATGATACAATTAATTATAATTGATTCTACTAATTTCATTTCTTGATATGATCACCTCATTATGATATGAGTTTAATATTTGAACTTCAATGTATCTCCAAATATAATAAACACTATGGGTATAATAATTCCAAAAAGGGAATTATTCTTAAATTTTTTCTACCTACTTTAATTCAAAAAAAATATCCATGGTATTACAGTATTCATGATCTTTCTTATGATATTAACTTCCTCTTTAATTGCAGAAAATAGCCTTATTAATCATAATTTTATCTTCAATATATCCTTATTAAAAAAAGACTTCATCACTATCAAACTTGATCTTAAATTATAAAAACATAAGCAGCATATTTAAATTCAAAAATTATATGTTCAATAAATTTCCATTTTACTATCTTTATCTTATGGCTTCTAAAACACACAGTTCATTTCTCTTTATTATTATTCTATTCCCTATATTTTTCAAAACTATATATTATGAAGCAGGTATTCCTCATTTTATATTACATTAAAACCCCCACTATTTTTTTTCTGGATATTATATTTGAATTTTGAATTTAAATTAAATTAATTAACTTATTTAAACTTATATTAAATCAATATTGTATATCAGAACATATTCCATCAAATCAACACCATTATGTTCAAATTATGTCATTTAATATCAACCCATAACTAAAAATTAGTTATATAAGAACCACTCTTAAAATCCTAAATGAAACTTCTAGTTTTCAAACCCCACAGGGTTTTCCATTCTTAAGACACATATTTTGAGCTATGCCTTAGACTAACCATGGATTATTTCACCTTATACTGCAACAAAATGATCTCTCATGACTAAACCTCCCTTCAAAACACCTTCCACTATGGATATATGCTCATCTTTCTCCTAAATTTGAAAAATAAAAGGCTCAACAAGCCAAATAAAAAGTCCTCTATCCCAATAATATGGTGTAGGTGGTATTCTTGTGTCCTTAATTGACTCACCACATGTGAGTCCACTAAGGTGAAAAAAACCTATAGAGGGCTTCCCATTTTTTATAGGCAGACCCCATGTACAAAATGATGAGATATATGGAATACAATTCTTTTGGTGTTTCCACAAGGTTTAATTCTCACTTGAAATGAATTTTACCATAATGTAGTCAATATCTACTTCTTATTTTATCATTTTTAGTTTTTCTTGATCTCTAATCCAATAAACACAATTTCCACCATGGAATTTATTATGACATGGTTGGATTCACTGTTTTCCATAGGTATTACTCTAGTTTGAAATTACATATAAAATTCATATGTTATATCATATTTTATATTTCTAAAATTTACCAACTCATCCATGAATTTGCAGTTTCAATTCAAATAAAATACTAACCACCATGGCATGTATGTTATTACATTTTTCCATAGATGGAATTTTAAAATTAAACTCCAATCAAAATTGATTATATTCTACTCACATTTCATGCATACTCCATACACTTTATTTAGTACTTCTCACATCATAATTCATAATTATACATTATCCATCACATTATAAATCCAAATGGTTATTTTCAAAAAAATAAAACATACAAATCACATTTTGTAACAAAATATATCTTGTGATTCTAATATTTGTATACAAATATAAGAATCAAGTTGATTCAGGAAGGTTACCTAGTGTTGGTAATTGATAAAAAATAAATTTCACATGAATCATTACATACTAAGTAGTTTCCTCAGTAACTAGTTCTTATAACTAAGAAGTTATTGAAAAATCCCTATCAAGATGTGAATTTATATTCTTTTATACTAAATCCACTTGATAGATTTCACAGTTGTTTTTAAGGAAAAATGACCAAACCTCCATATGGGAGTAATGGTGAAAGGAACATTAATATTCAAGAATTGGTACAAACATATGTGTGGGGGAATTTTCTAGAATAATCAGAGTTATATACTCATACTTTATAAATTTTACCAATGAATTGAATAGATATGGATATTTATACTTGATGAGGTATAAGTATGAATCATTTGAGAAATTTAAGGAGTCCAAGAATGAAATAGATAATCAACTTCATAATAAGATAAATAATATTTGATTAGATTAGGGTGGATATTATATTAATAAATATTTCATTTACTATATAATAGAGTTTGAGATTCTATCTCAACTCACTCCTCCTTATACACTACAGTGGAATGGTGTTAGTGAAAGGAGGAACCACACCTTATTGGACTTGGTGAGGTCGACAATGAGTCATGCATAACTTCTATTATAATTTGGGTATATACATTAAATATTGATATTTATGCACTAAACCATGTTCCAAATAAAGTGTAAAATGATATTCCATTAGATCTTTAGAGTGGAAAGAAAACTGTATTGTAAAAAATTTTTGTATGAGGTTTTAAGGCATTTGTTAGAAAACTTATGAAAAAAACTAGAACCCTAGGGAATGAAGTGTATCTTTATAGGAAATACAAAGGAAAAAGGGGATATTATCTATATAAACCCTTATAAAAAATATAATTGTAGAAATTCAATCCATATTTCTTGTGAGGGAGTACAACTTTAAAAGGGATAGTGGGAGAAAGATCCACTTAGATGAAGTTGATGTGCATGATATAAAATTGTTATAACATGATAAAATTTCATAAGGACCCATAGAAGAGGTTGTTCCAAATACATAAGTACTATGTAAGATCACTAAAGATGTTATAGAACTATTGATATATAGTTTTCCACTTATTGAGTATGGTAACTCATATTTAATTAATAATGATAAACCTATGTCCTATAAGGAAGCATTAAGAAGCTTAGAAGATATAAGATGGAAAAATATATGAATTCTATGATGGATTGCACGCACCAAAACCTATTTTGGGATTTGGTAAATCCTTTAGGGTGAAAATATATATTCAGGAATAAAATTTACACATAAGGTAAAGTTAATACCTATAAGGAATGACTAGTGGATAAAGGGTTTAAGCAGTGTCAAGGGATAAACTATGAAAAAAATATTTTCATCAGTTTCTATGGTGAAATATATCACAATTCCACTTTCCATAAATGATTACTATGATTATTATATTTTTAAAATGGATGTCAAAATATTTTTCCTTAATTAGAACCTTGTCGATGATGTTAATATGACACAACCAAAATGGATTGTCAGTCCAAATGTTGAAAATACAGTATATAGGTTGTAGAGATCCATTTATGGGTTAAATTAATCATTAAGATCATGAAACATTATCTTTTATGAATTCATATGTGAATTTGGTTTCATAAAGAATGAATGTGAGCCCTATTTCTCTAATAATTTTAATGGGAGTGCATACATTTTCTTAGTAGTATATGTTGATAACATATTACTAATTAGAAATGAGATACCATTATTACCATAAATTAATACTTGGTTGAACAAGTGATTATATATAAGGAAATAGGTGAATTATACTACATTCTAAAGAATCAAGATCATTAATAATAGATCTAAGATGCTTCTTGGACTAAGTTAGGGTACATATGTTGACTAAATACTGAAGAGATTTGGTATGGGAGAATCGAAGAGGGTATTATAGTTAGTGTCACATGGTATATGTATCTCTAAGAAAATGAGTCTTTAAACACAATAGAAGAGATAAAGGATGATAATAATTACAGATGAATTAGTGATAGTATCTATCATGTATTCTATACTATGTACTAGACTTGATGTTTCCTACACCTTGAGCATGGTAGGAGGATATCAAGTTGATATAAGAGAAAAAAATTGTACTACTACTAAGACTATTATAAATTATCTAAGGTGTACTGAGGATATGTTATTTTTTTATAGATGTGATAAGGAACTAGTTATTAGGATATATACAAATTCTAGTTTTATAACTGATCGGGATGATATGAAGTCACAATAGATATATGTCTTCAACCATAATGGAGGAGTTATGAGATTGAAGTACTCAAAGAAACTAGTGGTCACCAATTATACAGTGGAGTCTGAGTATATTATAGTTTCCAATGTATCTAAAGAATAATTTTGGATATGGGACTTTTTTTAGGATCTTGATGTGATCTCTAACAATATATATTCCATCACATTTTATTGTGATAATACAAAAGTGGTGGTCCTCACCAAGGATCCAAGGTTAATTCAAAAGACAAAACATATACTTCGGTAGTATCACCTCTTGAAGTATTTTTCTCAAAGGTGCATGTTCATTGTAATTAGAGTTTAAACAGATCATAACATAGTGGATCCATTGAAAAAGCCTTATCTTATTAGAATCATGAACATCATGTGAGAGCTATTAGAATAAAATTCACTAGAAGTTGGGTTTAGTAAAAGTGGAAGTTTTTTGGAGTTGGTTCCCTAGATTCAACTAAATTATAATTTAAATCATCTAAATATTATTAGTGTTTAATATTAATAAATATTTTATAGTAAATGTATATCATGAAGACACACCTATGAGGGGGTGAATCAAGTGTGTAAAAATTATTTTATCAAAAACTAATTCTTAATTTGATGCTTAAATTCCCTTTGATTTTTAACCACTATCACCTATTAGGTTGTAAATATATTTCTTATAGTTTACCCTAGAATAAAACTATATGGAATACATATACTAAAATTAAGGTTGAAATGTGTTTTTACAAGCTCTGGTCTCAATGTGGGAAACCTACTCCTTACCATGTTCAACTCTCATTGAGGCACAAATTCTCCATGAATAATCTTATTATCAATTATAATGGGTTGTCCAGGGATTATATTGAAACCTATCCTGACATATTATATAGGAATGTGATCACCATATTAAATATATGAAATGAAAACACTATATTATTAAAGTGATGAGATCATTATACTACATCCCATAGAATTTAATTTGACATCACACCATCTGATCTTCTTAGATTTGGTTACTCCTATTGAAGTAAATCACAAATACTAAACAGGTATGTCATTTCACCCATAAATGTTGACGTACTTACTCAAACATAGAGTGTCTTTAACTTGATGAATTTCTGTAATAAGCATTCATGCAACTATGCCTTTTCTTTGTCCTTATCTTCCAGGTTCTTCTAATAATATGTTGGATGAACACTCTCATATAAAAATCTTCCTCGACTATATATAATCAATAATATAGATCAACACACTCATTAAATTATTCTTATTTGATGCCCAGTAGATTCTTGAATCAACACAGGATCAACACACTCTATTCTTCCACACTACACCATGCAACATCATTTTCTTATACTTCTTTGAAACTTAATTGAAATCTCCATAAAGTGTCGTTAATTCTATTGGGGATTTCAAAGAAAAAATTTATAGCCGCCTAACTACACTAACTACTAGAACATATAATGGTGTTAAGATGAGGTCAATCCCATGGGGAAAAGGTTTATATTATGATTCAATAACACTGACATTTGTCACAATTTTACTAAAACTAAAATTACCTAAACTATTTGAGAGATGTGATGGAATGGATCAAAAATTAAAATTAGGATGAAGGGAGAAGAGTTAATATCAAAGGATAGTTTTTACTAAATTAGAATGATTCAGTCATTACTTGTGAAATTACATCAAATCAAAAGTTACAAGACTTCATGGAGTATCTCTCCTAGCCTCTCAATATTAGCTAGAACTACCTAAGATAGTTGAATCTTATATCAAGTTATTCCTATAACTAGACTAGGTTCACTTAGTTTAATATTCTAAGTGAAATGAAATGTTAATTGCACTCTTATTTTCCACTTCCCTCAGATACATTGGGTTTCCTCCCATAGTTTCAATCACTTTATATAGGTAATTAGAGATGTTATTATTATTTTTCTCAATGTAATTAAATTTAATCATAATAATTAATAGGTTATAAATAATTAAATAGAGGTAACTCATCCTATTCCATCAACTCACCTTTCCCTTGAATACTTAGTTATTCATGGTGAATCTCTCAAATAACTGAATACCATGCATTTGAAGGAAAGGAATAGAAATTTATAGCAAAAATAAAAGTGATATGAAAAATTAGAGATAAATTATCACTAAACTTGAAAAATATATATGAATTAAAAGTTATATATTGAAAATAAAAAAATAAAATTAAATTCCTAATTATGTATCCTCAAGGTTGATAATGACCTGTTGTCCTCCACTATCACCTAAAATGCTGGGTAGAATCTTCTACTTTCCTCCTACGTTAGATTCCTACTCAAGTAGTGAAACCTCATATGGTTTAGTGAGAGTCTATTTTGGGTTCCCTCCCCATTTGGATATCTTTGATCCTTGATGTATAGAAGCATATCCTCCTATTTATAAAGGCAATTTCCTTTGTCTTTTGAAATTTAAAATTTTCTTCCCCACTTGAATTTTTCTTTTTGACTAGGTTGACATTGACTATCTTAGATAAATATTTGAATTTAGCATTTTTTATCTTGTAATCAGTCTTTAAGAATTTAGGAGGGAGGGAGATTATGGCTTAAATAACCTTAATATCTATTAAAACTCTCTCTCAACTGAAATCCTACCTTTATGGGGTGTTTTTTAACTCCCTTTTTAAAGTAAAGTCTATGAATAATTTTTAATATTTTATCCTCCATATATTATCAATAAATTCATGTAGATATCTTGTAAGGTTTGGGTTTTTAAAATGTACAGGTCACCCAACTACGGTGTGGATGAAAACTATATGGCACATCATTGTATGGCCTACATGGCCTATAGTGTGGCAATACTTACCATGATTTTAGTTCTCATTCCTTAATCAAATATCACTACTTACATTTTTGGAACTTTCACATCATAGTGGAAACCCCATGTCAGGGCCTCTTCTCTATCCATCAGCCATAATGCAATAGTTATCTCCAAAACAAAAACCTTATTTCTAGACTCTCTGACCATGGTGCAATGCTTCTAGAAATGGTGAAATGATTTTATTCATTCTTCAACTTTAGGGATCTATGGAATAGTGGATGGACTATAGTGTAGTTACTCCTCTTCAGTTCTAGATCCCTAGGTCACTACACTATATATCCTTGGTTGTGGCTTAGTGATGCATTATTTCTCATTGATGAATCAATATCTGTCATCATCGAACATGGTAGAATTATAACACATTGGTGACGATAGCAGTGAAGAAATAGTGTGGTGGTATATGGGAAAATATTAGTGGTAGTAGTATGGTTGAAATGTAAGAGGATGACAACATAAAACTCTAGTCAAAATGGCATCAGTTTGATAAGTATGAACAATACTTTTGTGCGAATCCATACCACATAGATGTTCCCCTTCACTGAACACTCCTTAATAAATGACCTCATGGAAGAAATGAATCATAATCCTTCAAATGGTATGGGATTCCACTACACTCACACAACACTTACATGGGATCATGACAACACACATAGGCCTGGTGGCCTTTGGCCAAACTGCTATGTGTGCTAACACCTGTGCACAACCCTACTGCTTTATGCCACCCTTGCAGGATTTTTCTATAGGCTTGCTTAGCCAGGTGACCATTCATGGGATAGTTATATGTCTCGTAGCATGTAGGTCGAGGGACAGTATGGGTTGGCCCTATTTTTTTATGTCCTATTCTTCTTCTCCTTTTCCATTTCCACCTACACAACACACAAAAATATACTAAGAATAATAAAACTAGGTAAAACATGTAGATTCTATATTTTTATTTATTTTTTACAATTGTCTTCCAAATACTCTAAATACCTAAAAATGTATATTATTAATTAAAACATGGGAGTTCTCAATTAAAAATAAAATACATTAAATAATTAAAATTTTAAAAATATATGAAAAATATAAACTCATAAAATCCCCCACACTTAGACTCTACTTGTCCTAAATTATATATATCCACTATGGATTAAAAAGGAACACCCCATTCTACCAATATTTAAAATTAAAAATTAAGGATAGAAAAAATTATAAAAAGGGGAATGATAATTTTAAAATATCACATATGAAGAATTATTTCAACTCATCACTAGACACAATGTATTTTATTGTTCACACAAAAAATTATGGAGCCTATCATCACTTCCATTCAATTATTTTAGTTCATCATTATTAACATTCCAAGTTTTGATCAACCACAATTTTTTTCTTCTCTCATCATTCAAGGTATAATAAAAATATGAATTTTTCCTCATACCTTGAGTACATGAAACAAACATATGAATTTGAAAATGAGTTATACTATACACTTAATAGAGACAAATATCATTAAAAATCAATAGGATTTTGAAATATGGATCAAAGGATTTTGAGTTTAAGGGATGGTATGAAATTGTTGAATAAAAAATTATGGTAAAAAAAGAGGTTTATCTCTAGGTGTTAAGCATGATAAAAAAGTGAAAACAATAAATTTATCCTCTTAACAAATACATATTCCCCACATCTCCAATCTCAAATTAAGGCCTTGGACAATAAAAATGATTAATATGTTACCCCTCTATTTTTTTTTGAAAATTGAGTTAGGAAAAGTCTCACATCTCCCACCCAACACCAAATGATGAAAATCATTGGTCAAGTGATAGTGGTTTTTGACCCTACATAACTCAACCCACATTTTTAATTCATTTTTTTTATTTTTAAGAGGGGTAAACAATAAAAATAATGAATAAAACATGAAACTTATTCCCAAAATCCAATGATACACCCACAATATATTCTATCAAAGAATATTATACATTTTCCCATGAAATACCTTTCCCCAGACTCCTAAAATTTGAACATCATGAAAAATCTAGAGTATGGGAGGGAATGAATAAATAAGCTTGAAATTTGGCTATTCTTATTAAAGTACATTCAAGGTATATAAATTCTAAAAGGAGGATAAATGTTAGTTGGGTTTCAAGGGTAGTGTATAAATCAAACAAAATGCCTCAATCATATTTTAGGTGAATTTTTATAGTCACAGTATCGAAAAGTTCAAATCCAAATCCTTTTAGGTAACATGTCCCATGTTCTATCAAGAAATTACTAAGAAACATTGGAAAAATTTGGATTTGAAACATCTCAGGAATAAGATAATTTAATTTTAATACAATCAATCAAGGGATGTGTCATAAAAAAATTAATCAACATTAACTTTTGAAAATTAAAGCATGGAAATATGGAAGGGAATATCATCTACATATGACTATAATAAAAAATCATGATTTATTGAATTCAAATCCCTATGATCCTCTCTAATCATTCAATTCCCCATATTACTTTTTCAATTCCATCAACTTAAAAATTAAAGCATGGAATCATGGGGTTTCTAAAAATTCTAAGCATCATTAAAAAAAAGTAAATAAAATATCGAAGTGCGGGCATTCATTTTTGTTTCATTCAATATCAAAAAAATTATGGAAAATATAAGGGGTATGAGTAAATACTAAATTTTAAATATTACTCCCATTTTTATAAAGATATTATTTTATTAATTTCCAAATTTATTCTCTATATACCTAAAAGGAAATAAAAACATTAAAATCACATGGTTCATGCATTTAATTTTAAAACATTATGATAAGGGAAGGTTTCATTGTATATGAATATAAATTCTAAAATAAGAAATAAAATAAATAAAAACTCAGACTACCTCCCATAATGTTCTTTTATTAAGGGTTTTAATCTCAAAATTACCACTTGGATAATGTAATATGAGTAGGGTACAAATCCAAACATCTTATATTGTACCAATTCTGACTTTGTTAAAAATTAAGTGCATCTATTCTACCTTTCCTACTTGAAATATCATCTTCTTTATGGTGAGGAAATTACCGAGTAGTGGACAACCCCAATGTTGGGAATAAAATATCTTGATCTACCCATACCATATACCACTCCTCATTTTCTTCTTTTTTTGGTCACTATTATTCAAATTTTGTACTCATATCTTCATTTTAAGCATCCACTATCTCTACTTCTTCTTCACTAGGCTACTCTTCCATGAGTTCCAAAGTATCATTCCAAATTTATATAACCCTAATCTCTTTATCTTACTTATGGTATTTTTCTTTGGTAGTGGAGGGTTCCTATAATTTTTATTTATCAATAAGAGTGGGTAACCAGAATCCAAAAAATTGTGTGAATAATAGAAATAAACTAAAGTATGTTTAAACCTCATACCCTTCTTCTTATTTTTCTTCTTTGGGATGCATTTCAATTGGTGTAGGAGGGTCTTATTATTCAGAAGGTAATAGATGTTCATCCCCCATCATTTCAAGCATGTTCTCCCATACTTTTGTAGCTCCCACCTCCTTCTCTTCTTCTTCTTCTTCTTCTTCTTGCAGTAGGAACTCTACTTTATCCTCATTATCCTCCTTATCCTCAAGTGTAAGGGTGTTCTCCATAGAAAATTTAGAATTTACATGAGGAATAGATAATCCTTTTTAAAATTCATCCACATTGGTCATGCTCTCCAAGAGTTTCAATCCCTCTTGGAACTCAACTTCCATGGATTGAAGGGATATTTCCAAACTTGGGTGCAGTTTTGGTTCCCATGGGTTTCCTTGATTCTCCCATCCTCGGTTTTGAATTCACATATAGTGTTTTTAATTCATTATGAGAGGGTTGAAATGTTTATTTACAACTAAATGAGAGGCTTTATTTTCCCTATTCTTGAGGCCACATTAAAAAACACCCAATGTGTAAAAATACAAAAAATAAAAAGAACCTAATCTAAAATCAAAAAATAGAAAAGTGTAAGAGAAATGATTTTTCTAATCATTGAATTTATAAACACATTATTCCTTGAAAATGGTTCTAGTTTTGATGTCTCTATAAAGAATTGTTAATTATCTCAGTGTTTTCAAAGTATAAATTTATAGTCACCTAAATTCACTAACTACTTGAACATAGAATAGTGGTAAGACATGGTCAATTCCTTATGGAAAAAGGGTTATAATATGATTCAATAGCTTCGGCATTTGTCACAATTTTACTAAAACTAAAATTACCATAACTAATTGAGAGATGTGATGGATTGAATCAAAAAAGAAAATGAGGATGAATGGAGGAGAGTTGATAGTAAATGATGCTTTTTACTAAATTATAATGATTCAATCATTAATTGTGAAATTAAAACAAATAGAATGTTGCAAAACCTCTTCGAGCATCTAGCATAGACTATTAACATTAGATATAACTACTAAAGATATTCAATTCCTCTATCAATTTATGAATATAACTAGATTTGGTTCATTTATTTTAATCTTTTATTTGAAAGGAAAATTTAAGTCTACTATAGTTTTCCACTTCCATTAGTTATATTTGGTTTCCTCACTTTCACTAGGTAATTAGAGGTGTGATTAAGTTTTTTCTCAATGTAATAAAATTTATTCAAAATAATTCATAGGTTAGAAATAATTAAATAGAGGGTAATCATCCTCTTCCATCAACCAAAATTTCCCTTGAATACTTAGTTATACATGGATAATCTCTCAATTAACATAAATAATATGCATTAAAAGGAAATGAATAGAAAATTAGAACAAAAATATAAGTTTTGGGAAAAAGTGGAGACACATTCTCATTAATCTCAAAAACAATATAGGAATTCAAAGTGACACAGTGAAAATAAAAATAGAAAATTAAATTCCTAATTAAGAAGCCTCATGATTGATGATAACCCCTTCTCCTCTACTCTTTCTATAGATTCTAGGAATAATATTTCAATTTCTTCCTATGTTAGCTTCCTACTCTAGTAGTGGAACCTCATCAAGTTCACTAATAGTCTGTTTTGGGTCCCCTACCCATTAGGTTATCTCTGATCATTGACTCATAGTAGTGTATCCCCTATTTATAGGGGAGATTTTCACAGTCTTTTGAAATTTAAATTCCTCTTCTCCCACTTCTATTTTTCATTTTGACTAGGTCATAATATCCTCTTTTTGAAAGATATTTGAATGTGTAATTTTCTATCCTGTGATCAATCTTTAATAATTTAGGATGGAGAGAGAGTATGGATCAGTCGACCTTAATATCTATTTAAACTCTCTCTTAGATGAACTCATTTATTTTTTGAGGGTGTTTTTGAATTTCATTTTGTATAGAGAGGAAATTCAATCTATTTCCTATTTTCTACCCCTTAGCTCAGCCTAAAGTGTATGTAGATATCCTAAAAGGATTGGGTTTTTAAAATGTGTAGGTAACCCAACTATGGTGTCAATAAAACCTCTATGGTTCTACCTTGTATGTCCTGCATAGCCTATAGTGTAGTAGTACTATCCATGATCATAGTTACCATTCCATCATCAAATCTCAACATTTCCATTTTGGGAACCTCCATGTCATTGTGAATAGCCCATGCCACATCCTTTTCTCCAGACACTAGACACAATGCAGTAGTTATCTCTGATGCTGCCACTTTATTTCCAACCTCTCTGGAAATGGTGAAACGTTTTTGGTAATGATGTAGTGATTTCATTCATTCTCCAACTACAGGGATTCATGGCATTGTTCCTAGGCCATGAAGCAACACCTCCTATTTGTTTCTATCTCCCTGGTTCACTACAATAGATATCCTTAGCCATGGAGTAGTGATGTTTGATTTTCTAGTATTGACCTGAGCTCTATCTTCATCAGTCATGGAGGAATTACAGCATAGTGGAAACAATGATGACATAACATAGTGGTTTGTAGTACCTCATTGGAGGAAATGGAATTATTGAAATGTACAAGGATGATAATGTATGAATCTATCTCGAAATGACATCTGTTTAGTAAGTATGAACAATACCTGCGTGATGAGTCATCCCACATTGAAATTTTTCTTCATTATCCACTCCTTAATAAATGATCCCATGGGAATAATATATTAGAATCCTAATATTAATTGTGCTCCCACTATATTCACACACCACTTATATGGGGCTGTACTAATATGCATGGGCTCAACAACCTGTGGCCAAACTACTACATGCACTCACACCAGTGCGTGACTCTTCTTCCTTATGCCACCAATATAGGATTTCCCCATGGGATTGATTGGGTAGTAAACCCTTCATGGGATGGATATATGGCTTGAGCATTTTGGTTTAAGGGCTATCAGGGGTTATACACTTTTTTAAATGTCATTTTCTTCTTCTCCTTTTCCATTTCCACGTATGAAACACATATAAACTAAGAATAATAAAACAAAATAAAACATGTATTTTCTATATTTTTATTTATTTTTCAAAATTGTCATCCAAATATTATAAGTACCCAAAAAATGAATATTATTAATTAAAACATGGGTGTTATAAATTAAAAATAAAATATATTCAATAATTAAAATTCTAAAAATATATGAAAATTATGAACTCATCATCAATTGGGTTTTTATCCAGAACTGGTTTAGTAAGTCTATTATTCCTTGAGAGTATAGTAGTTATCTTGGATCCTCAACTTCTCCTCCTTTAAGGGATTCTTCTCTCTCATATAACTCTGTTACATCACTTTACAAGATGAAGTACATACTTCTAAATATTATTTTCTCTTCTTGATGTAGTGTACAACATACTTTACATTTTTTGAGGTCTTCTACAAATCCTATAAATGGAAATAAATCAGATATATCAGAAAAGTCTATCAAATCAGATACATATGAATCATCCCTTTATTTCTTATAACTTGTTTTTTTAATTATACACATGGGTGTCTCCAGTAAAATACTTGAACCACCCTTATTTTATTTTCTCTCTTCTTCATCTCGACCAAATATGTATTCCCTTTAAAAATATAGCAGACTTGGGTTTTTTTTCTCCTCAAAATATCTAAAAAAATCCATACTTCAATATTCTTCACTGGATATATAAAATACACAACAAAAATAACTCCCAACATGGGAAAACCATGCAACATTTGAGGTTCCTTAAAACCAATATAGCTTCCAAATTTGATCGATACACTTCAGAAAACATCTTTGATCTTATTACTATTTTACAATATTGAATCACATGTCTTTTTTGATGTTTAACATAAGTTTTCTACATGTATTATGTAAAATAAAAGTTGAGATATTCAATAGATTTTAAAAGACTATTCTCATCACAACTTGAACTTTAATGACAATAGGAATAAAAATTAATACATTTATCACAACACACACCAATCTAAACAAATTTATATAGTAGTTGTTCTTATTTATTTTATTGATAATTTTCTTTGTTTTTTGGCCTCTTTATTCTTCTTGTTTTATAGAGCCTTGGTGGAAACTTCAAAATCTTTCTTAACATGGTTGAAAACTAGATTATCTATTTGAAGCACTTAGAAAATATCTTCAAATCTATACTCTATGTAATATTTTAAGAACAACCAAGAAATGAAAATTTATATCTAATTAGATATAGAACCATGCGATCTAATTTTAGTTATTTTTGAATAGTATATCAAATCCAAAGGAACCTATTGTCATGACCGACCCAATGGGGCCCACCTAGTCAGTGGTAATCCGAGTGTGACACCCCAAGAATACATCCAATAGGGAATAGATGAGTATAAAGTTCCATGTAGAAATAAAAATAAAATCAGAGGCCTTATCCTAAATCACATGTGCATACACATACAACCAGCTCCATACAACATTACAGAGATATAATAAAGGATTGAAAAATCTAGAGTGTAAACCATTCATGAAAAAACCTCTAGGAAATACCTTAAAGTAAAATAACATAACATAAATGATACAAATGGGAAAATACATGAAAAAATAGAAATGAGGCACCAAACTGATAGAAAATGGATAAATAGAAGACTGAAGAGAATGTAGATCACAATATCCTAGGCCGACAACAAAACATGGTTAGCTCTACTAAGTTATGCTATGCTCCATCAAAACAAGGTTCACTAAGGTCCACCAAGGTCACCATAAATCTATATGTTTTCTTCATATGACACAACATGTGTGGTAAAATCCCATTCTGAGGTGAGTATATATATATAGTAGGATTCACTAAAAAATAAAAAGGGAGAGACAAAAATAGCAATAGTCATCCCAGTAAAAGGGTAAATAAACTCAACATTAGATATGCCGAAAGATACCCAAGTGAAGACAGAAAGGGGATACCCATCTCTACAGCTATCTAAGAAATATGAGATGTCATTCATCTCCCAAAGGTATATATCTAATTCCTAGAACCATGTTAAACCTCACAAGAATCTGGATGGAGGGGCTTGATACTCGCTACCATGCTACACAACTGAGGGAGAACTAGATCTAGTGGAGGAACTACTACTTACCAAAGCTTGATGATGGGGGAGTACCACTCTGTAGATAGATAAATTTACCCCTTTTAAGTATAGGGGAGTAACAAATCTCCCTATATACATATTATGGGGGACTCACACCAAGGTGAAATATGAGAGTACAGAACTTGGAATATCTCTGATGATCAAACCTGATCACTATAATTGGATAAGTTTCATTGAAGTAATTTTCATTCATGTAACACCTTAGGTCATATCTATCATTATAAAATGAAGTCTACCATTGTATACTATATGGAAAACTTCATAGGATAGGCTACTCATAGGACCAAATTCGAGTCTCTAAGAAGGGGATACAAAAGGTAGAAGTTCTTGGAGAAGTATATGATATGTACATGGAGTAAATGGTGTGTCTTGATAGTTTGGGTATGGTCATTTCTGTTGGATCATTCCCATGTACTCTGTATGATGCTCTTATACTCTAGCCATTCTTGTGTATCTGGGTTTTGATTGGGTGATTGACCGCATTGTCATGAAATGTCAAATTGATTATGTTTTAAAGTTTATATATAGTCAATGGATGACCCTAGGTGGTATCTCAAGGAGAATTAGGGGTTTAAAGTGTGTATTTTTAATAAAACAGACTAAAATAGGGGGTGGTTTTGAAGTTAGTTTTAAAAATAAAACGAATTAATTAAATAGTTTAATAGTTGACAAAGTAATGTGACGTTTTTAGAATTATGAGAGAATTGGGTCATTTAAAGTTCACTAAACATATTTGATAGTTCATCATTCTAAAAATTTCACATCGTTTAATGGAATTCTTTGGTTGATAGTTGTTAGGATCTTGATTCACCACTTACCTCTTAAAATGATGCACAAAGAACCAACCCTTGAAATAAAAATAATGTTATAAAGGTTTGGACCTCAAGCATAGAACAACGGTTACCAAATACTAATGAAATATCAAACATGAATATGAAAAATGATGCTTGTGTTTTCCAATCAAATCAACCTAAGATTCCCACTTGAAATCTCAACCCAATCAGTGTTGAGATGAAAAGTGTTTCATTTGATTAAACCAAAACAAATAATTCAAAGAAGAATCATGTTAAGATAAAAGTTAAATGATTTTTTTCACACAAAAAGTACACAAAACTAGTAGAATAATAAGTTCTGGAACTCACGCCCAAGTTTGTGTAGCTCCTTCGAAATGACCATCCACTGTTTAGCTTGCCATTGAGAGGAGGATGAGGCTCAGGTAGAACTTCACCTTCATCATTGATATCCATATGAGGATACAAGACTCCATAGATTCTAGGATAAATAGAGTACTACTTTAGGTCACCAAAATTCTAGATATTTGACTCCCAATCGAACTTAAAAATGGGATTCCCAAAGTTCCAATTTTATAGGGAAAGTGGAAGGTGTCTTTGAGCACCCAAATTTCAATAGACCAATTAGACCATGGTTTTTAGTGTCTATAATGTCTTACTCAGTTTTTACAAAACTAAAATGTTGTTTCCCCACCTCTTGGATAAATCCACCAAAAAATTAGCATCATTTTGAAAACTAAATCTTGAGATATGGATTAAATAAAGAACACAACTTTTGACTTTGTATGTATTCTGTTTCTTGGATTTATTGGTTTAGTTGGGACCCTTAATAATATAATTGGGATTGGGTGTTGTCATAAGTGTTTAAAAAAATTATTTATAAATAATCTAAAAAAAGCCCAATTGAATGCACAGATAAGCATCAGTGTCTATTTGAGTCCACTGGTGTTCTTGGAATCTTTTATAGTTTGTCCCATTTCTCTTTAACTTCATCTTGGCCCCTCCAAATCACCTCCAACTATAATAAAAACATAAAAAAGTGAAGTTTAAATTTTAAAGTGATAAAAATTAAATTATTATATAAATAATAAAGTGAAATTTGTAATTAAATTTTAAATTTATGATAAAAAATAAGTTTAAAACATTGGTATAAGGGTGGAAATGAATATTGATTTGCTAAATGATTAGTGCTTTGGCTATGTTATGGTATATTGGTTGTGTCTGTGCTCATGTACTCTATATGTGACTATGTAGCTCACCACAAATGTGAACATGTACCCTGAGGTACATGTTTAGTCACTAGCTATGGGTCACATGGTGTGTGGAGATACCACACAACATGTGATATTTAATTCTTTGTGAAACCCTAGCCACGACAGTAAGGGTCCACACAACATGTATTCATCTGAAATACATGTTGTGTACTTCAGAAATTTATGAGAACTTAATTATCTATAATAGGAAAACATACCCACCTCTTATTCCACCTTTCTTTCCATTTGAACATCCATGATCTTCTAAAAAAGAAGGGGGAGCCTATGATCATTAATTATCGGACTCTAGTGGTCGAAAATCAAAACTTTGTCCACTTGTGGGGTAGCCATCACACCTCATACCATCGTTTGAGGTACCAATCCATGATGCTATCACCCATATCCTAAAAAAACTCAATCTTTCTACAAAAAACCGATCCATATTTAATTCACACATCTACTATGAATATGGGGGTTTGATCATTCTTGAATCTGTCATCATAATGTTGAATCAGGACCCCCATGGGTAAAAAAAATAACACGAAGAATTGTGGTATGAAAAGTATGAATATGAAGTTAAAACCATCATTGGATGGTGATATCCCATCTAAAGATTACAAAATGTAGAAAATGGGTGAAATTAAGGCAAACTAATTAAATAATTAGGTTCAATGACACTAATTTGGAATCAGGTTCATGCAAAAAACATGAAATCACAAAACAATAAAGCAGATAAGAAAATGCATGCATATCAATAAAAAAGGGAAGAAACCCATGAAATAATGTTTAATAACTCAATAAAGGGTCTATAATTGGTAAATAATTCATCTTCTAATGAATAATATGAATATATTACTACATTTTTCATTCGTTTCACAATTATCCATGATCACCTTTTGTCGATTCACAATCCCGAGTCATCAATTCCTACAGATCTCTCCTCCCCCCTCTTTAATCTCCTAGTGTTATATAACTAACCCTAGGTATTTTACATAATTATATACTTATAAAGAGGTTAATAGGTTTAGTTCATTAAAAAAATAAAATAAAATAAAATAATCAATTAATTCACTTAATGCACCTTTTGACAATCTCCCTCAATCGAATGCCCAACATTGATCAACTTTATGTCACACCTAGGGTAAACCTTACATTCCAAAAATAACCATGGTATCAGATTTCCCATCCAAGGTATCGATCAATGGGAAAAATATTTATTCCAAAAAGACTCATCCACATGATTTAATATAAATTAATATTTTTAATATATTAATTCTGGTGTCCCATGACACCCAAACACATCGCCGACTCTAAGGAAAAATCTAGAGGTATATATAATGATATTCAAAGAACCAAATAGAAAACCAAATACATTACATTATCCCCTCCTTTGAGGATTTTCACCTTAAAAATTATAATCTACACAAAAAGGTGGGGCATTGAGCCTACATCTGACTCTCATGTTCCTACGAGATCTCTTGCATGATCCCATAATACCAAAGAACTCAAACTAGGGGAATGGTTTTTACACTGAGGATCCTCTCTCGTTGGTCCTTGATTATCACCGAGTACTCTAAAAAAGTTTCTCCATACTCAACGTCTAGGTCACCACTGTCAATGAAATGTGATAGATCATGCATGTATTTTTTCATCTATGACACATAGAATATTTCATGCACTTAGTCCAAGTATGGGGGAAATTCTAAGTTGTAACCAACATTGTGAACCCTTAAAAGGATTTATAATGGCCATATGAACCTCGGGGATGGATTTATTCCTTGATCAAACCTCCAAAATCCCCATCATGGGGAGAATCTTAGGAAAAAATAGTCTCCATTCTCAAAATAAAAAGGCCTATGACATTGGTTTTCATAAGATTTATGTTAGCTTAGGGATATCCTAATACACTCATGGATCACTTTAACCTTCTCTATCATTTCCTTCACTAGATTTATCCTAGAAAGACATGTCTTTCCAATCTTAATCCAAGACATGGGTGACATGTACGGTCTTCTATATATGTCCTTGAAAGGTGTTATGACAATAGTAGAGTGATAACTATTGTTATAAGAAATCCCCACCAATGGAAAGTGATCCTCCAAACTTTGGACAAAGTCCAACACATAGGCTCTCAACATATCCTCCAAAACCTAGATGGTCCTCTCAGTCTATCCATCCATCTGGGGGTGAAACACTATGCTCATCCTTAATTGGTTCCTGAAGGCCTAATGTAAAATCCTCCATAACCATGACTTGAACTGATCATCATAGTTAGAGATGATTATCCTGGGTACCCCATGAAGCTAGATGATCTAATGCATATACAACTAACCAAAATCTCCACTAAACTCTGCTCCCTATGGTTTATAATGTGCTCTAACTTGGTAAGTTGGTCGAAAATCACCTAGATATCATTATAGCCTCTCACTTTATATGGAATCCCTTTAAAAAAATCCATCGATATTCCATCACACTTCCATTATGGGATCTCAAGTGGTTGAATCAAACCTACTAAAACATGATGTCTACCTTTCACTTTTTGACATGTGAGACACAAAGTGACAAACTTGGAAATTCTATACCTCATCATAGCCTAGAAAAACTATCACTAAAGGTCCTTGTATATCTCTACCACACCCAGATTTATAACCAAGGGGTAGGTTTGAAACTCTCTCATCACCTCCTCAAGTAATGTGACAATAACTACCATTTGTCCCTAGAAAAGGATAATGTTCACCCCTTACTTTAGAAAATCCATCTGGTACATATTTTGAGGATATCTAGACATGAAAAACCTCATAGTCTATGTCTCCCAACCAGGCCTCTCTCACTTGCGGAAGAAGCAGTGGAGTCACCACCATCATATGTAGATAAGCTACAATCCTCTCAACCACTTGGGTCAACTATAAGGAGTCCAACTACTTTGAAACCTCCACCAAGAAAGAATGGGATTTTCTACTAAGGTAATATACCTCCACATTTCCCTTCCCAAAAGTATATAATATCATGAAGATGTAGTCCTATAGGAACTCTAACCAACACCTCTATCACAGGTTGTTATCTCTTTGAGTGAAGATGTACCCGGGACTCTGGTGGTCTGAGTGAAAAGATAAATACCTTCCCAAAATATAATTCCTCCACATATTTAAGGAAAAAAACTACCATTTCCAAGTCTATTCTATGGGTTTCATAATTTTGCTCATGGTTCCTCAACTTCCTTGACCCATAAGTGACCACTTCCTACCTCTAAATCAACACACATCTAAGCCCAGCTCCAAAGGCATAAAAAAGACCATATAATCGATTCCTTACTCCAATAGTCTCAACACATGATCACTATTCAACCTCTACCATAAATCCTCAATGTTTATCTAGCACTGCTTAGTGTAGGAAAATGATAGCCCTTTCCATGTCAAGGTAGTCAATGGGGAAATTATTCTAGAAAATTATTCCATGAATCTCTAGAAATAACCCACCAAAATGAGAAAACTACACCCCCAAATATGATTTTGGGTGGTTACCAAGCATGCACTACATCAATCTTCATCAGATCCATAGCTATACTTTTCTCAGATATGACATTCCCCAAAAAGTTATCCTCTCAAATCCAAAATTGAAAATTTAAGAGATTACTATAAAGATAGTACTCTCAGAGTAAGCATAGGTCCATCCTCAAATTCTATGCATTCCTATCATGGTTGAAATATTTGGTTTATATGATCTATGAAAATAGCGGGGGAATTATTCACACTAAAATCCATAACTAGGAACTCATAGTTTCTATAGTGACATGAGAATTACATCCTCAGAATATCATCCTAAAAAACCATCAACTAATGGTAGTAGGACCTAAGATCAATCTTTGATAAATAACTAAAACCTTTAAACTTGTCGAAAAGTTCATTAAACCTCAGTAATTGACAATTTTTATTGACTATCACCTAATTTAGATAGTGATAGTCAACAAAAAACCTCAAAATCCCGTTCACTATTCTCAGGAAAAAATTGGGTCCACCCTAGGGGACACACTGCATTTGATAAAACCTTTCTCTCAAAGGTCTTCCAACTAAACCCCCAGCTCTTAGATCTCAATATGAGCCATCTAATATACCAAATATGTTATCATTATGGTTACAGGGTGAAAGTCGATGTAAAATTAAATTTACCACCTCATAGGTAGTTCTAAAACATCTTCGAGAAAGACATACATCTAATACTCTACTATTACTGATGTAAAAATTCCTTAAGATACAACTATACTAAGGAATTTTTTTTTAATTGATGGGTGATAGGTTACAGTTTTATGCTCATGTGCCCCACTTTCTTAGCCATAATATCTCTCTCACCCATGAAGGGGAATCTTTTCCCATATGTACAAAGGCATCTAACTATCCTATGATTATAATAAATCTAGGAATTTATCATGTATTACTAGTCCACACCCAATTATGATATCATAAGGTTTCCACACAAAAACCAATAGGTTCTGTGAGAAACTATCTCCATTGACCACCAAGTTAAACTACCAAAAAATGTGTGATATAGAAGAATTGATCCCTGTGGTAACCTCTAGTCATAACTTCTAGGATAAATACCCAATTGGACTTATTTTCTCTCACATAAGGGATATGGAGATAAAGGAATAAATAATGTTTGTTTTTATAATTACCATACCTAGAGTAGAAAAGACATAGATCATACCTCAAATTATCTCATGAGAATCCTAATCATATCCCTCTATAGTCTGCAATTACCTGTTCCCTCGACTTCCAACCCTTTAGGCCTAGAACAGGACACTTGGTAGTGTTGGTGAGAGTAGGTAGAATCATCATTCTCCACTTACATCTCATCCCTATAGAGATCCACCTACTCCTCTATTATCACCACCTACCTTGCGGTTTCCCTGACCATGTTTGGGAGATCCCAAACCATGATGCTACTTCTATCACAGAGTTCTATCCACCACTTGTCCACCATTTGCAGCACAACAAATTATGAAATCAAAATCCATCTATCCTTCCCTATAAAAATCATAACATCACCCCTCTACTATATGACTGGATCCCCTATGAAAAACCTATGTTATAGATCCATGGGTCTGAGTCTAGTCATGAGTATTCCTCCTACACTGAGACCCTAGAGTCTGATGCCTTCTAGTCACTATATATGACTCATCCCCATGAAGTCTAATACTAGATCCAGCCTCTTAGTTTCCCCCTTCTAGGAAGTTCTCTATAATCAAATACCATAATAGCACTCTAGTATAAATGGGAATGCATAAGGATACCATGCTATCAAAAATATCTCTATGAAGGCCCTCCTCAAACTTCAATGTGTGGAAGTATCCATCCCTCACTATATCGAGAGAGTAATGTCTGTGGTCGGTAAGCCTCACAACATACTTAACAATAGGAATATCACCCTTATTTAGCATGATAAGATCTTAAATCCATATAGAGCATAATATAAAAGTGTAATAATCATCACAAAATAACTTATGGAAGTATAACCATGAAAGCATCACCTCATCATGATTTTTGGTAATCAGAATCCACTAGCGCCCTACTACTCCATGAAGAATACTAGCCGCAAGAAAAACCATCTGATTGGATGGGGTCTGAACAAGCCTGAAAACTCAAACTAACAACTTAATCCTATCTTCCCTAGCCTTAGGGTTTATATCACCATGAAAACTCAGAAGTATTTATACCTAAAACTCATGTAATGAACCAAGACTATATGAATTTCCATCCCAACCTAATGGAGTTATAGGCTATCCAACATGTAGTTGATCATCCACTTGGGACACTAAAGGTGGATCCACATGCTACTGAAGAGGTGGAAGTAGTAATCTATCTTTCCTGGAGAGAACACCTCATGATTGGGTCCCTAAAATAAGGCTTCATCACTCAACTGATTATCATCATGATCCTGTATCGATAGCCTAATTTGATGTCATCACTAAGTCTTTCTGAAATTTAACAAGACATACCATAGTTAAATGAGAATATCTTGGGAGCTTACTCAAGAAGGAAATTAAAGTAACAAGACACAATCCTATATAATTAATTTACTATTACTTCCCTTTAATTTAGGTCGCAACATATAGAGTCAAGAAATAAGTATTTAGAGTCTTGATGTATGGATACATTGGATATCACACCAAAACTAAGTTCCCTTTCCTAAAGATGAAATTGAGACACTCTAAATTCATTACCCTAAGTTCCTAAACCAAACATAACAACAATTCAAACTCAAAAAACCAACCCAAGGATAGACCACCTCTGATTCCACTTTGTCATGACCCGACACACTAGAACCTACCTGATCGGTGGTAAGCTGAGTGTGATACCCTAATCCCACCTCAAATAGGCCATTGGATGGATAAAATCTTTGGGAATAACACTTAAATGGGAGGAATTATCCTAAATTAGATTTTTTTCACACACACAACTAGCTCCATAACACAATACAAAGATATAATAAAATACTGAAAAATTTAGAGCTTAAATCATGCATGAAACAAACTATAGAAAATATATCAAATAATAGTTGTGTAATAAAAATGATATAAAGTTTAAAATAAAAGCCCCAGTAAAAATGATGTCCCAAGATGATATCAACTAGAAAAAGGGAATACTAAAGAGAGTCCAACTTAGAATATCCAAAGCTGACCACTGAACACGACTATATCCTCTAAGTAATGCTATATGACACAAAAATCAAATCCACCAAGGTAACTTACAACCTATATGTCATCTATACAAGACCCAACATGCACGGGAAAATCCTATGCATGGGTGAGTATATACATGCCTAATAGGACACACCAAAAATCAAAAATGGAACAATATAAATAGAAATTTTTAGATCAATCCATACAGTAAAATGGTAAAGAAACCCAACATAAGATATTAAAAGAGAAACCCAAGTGTAGAGAGAAAGGGTATCTATATATCTACATCCAGGTAAAAATGATGAGTTAGCCTACAACTCCCAAAGGTCCATATATGATTCCCAACACCCTATGAAACCTCACAAGAATTAAGGTAGAGGGGCCTTCTCCTCAGTACTTCTATCCAAATTCTAGGGAGGACTAGATCTATTGGAGGAACCTCACCCCACTATATCATGATGCTAGGGGAGTAACACTCTATATATAGAGGACCCGTTCCCTCTAAAATATCAGGGAGTACTGAATCTACTTGTGTAAAGAGTATGTGGACCTGTTCCCTAGTTTAGGAGGGAAGTTATGACCTTGAAATCTCTTTGATGACAAAAGGTAATCACTTTAATTATACAATCACTGATGAAGGAAGACCCATACTCATAACACCTCGTATTGTATATCTCAATCCAAAATGAAGGCCACCTTATGCCCTATATAGAAAACTGCTCAATATAGGCTAATCGTGATCCCAAATCCGAGTGTTGAAGAAGGAAATGCATAAGGTTTAAGTTATTGGAGAAGTACATGGAATGTATGTAGAGTACACATCATGTATTGGAAGTTCAGGTATTACTATGTCTTTTGATCTGTGCCCGTGTACTCTAGACCATGCCCATGTAATCTAGATGTGCCTGTGTATCCTAGCTATGATCGGGTGCTCTAGCTATGTCTGACTGGCTATTTCCATGCCTATGCACTCTCTTTATGATTGTGTACCTGACTATTCCTATTCTCATATACCCTAGGGTACACACAGGGTCACCAACTATAGGTCACACCATGTGTGTACAGACCACATAGTGTGTGATATTTAATTTTTCATGAAACCATTGCTGTTGTAGCAAGGGTCCACATGGTGTGTGTTTATCTAAACTATGAGAAATGTACTTATTTTTTTTATAGAAACTGGAGTATCCTAATTAATACACTAGATGAACTTATTTATCCACCTTCCTCACCATTTTATTTCTCAAGATCTGATGAAATCAAATGGGGAGCCTCTGATCATTGAATCTCAGCCTCCAGTGGTTGGAAATTGGAACTTCATTCACTTGTGGGGTAGACACCAAACCTCCTTATACTATTAATTGTCTGGATCCATGATTACATCACCCATATCCTACAATACACCTTGATCCATTCACAAAACACTGATCGATACATCATTCACACATCTGCCACAAATTCAGTGGTTCGACCGTGCTTGAATTTGGCTCAACAATGTTGAATTATGACCTTATGGGCCAATAATTAATAACAAATAGAATAGTGGTAGAAAAATAATGATAATAAATTAAAAATCAAAATTTTCCAGTGATATCCCATACAAAAATTACATAATACATAACATAGCTGAAATCATGGCATAAAAATTAAATAATTAGGTTTAGAATCACTAATTAGGAACCGAGATCATGTGAAGAATGGGAAATAATAGAAGAATAAAGTAGTTAATAAAATCCATTCTTATTAATAAAAAATGGCATAAAACCATAAAATAATGTGTCCTACCTTAGGAATAAATCGATCATTGGTGAATAACACATCTTCCAATGAAGAATCTAAAGATCCTACTACATTTTTAATTTGTCTCCCAATCCTCCATGATTGTTTGTTACCAATCCATGTTCCAGAGTCAAGAATTCCAATGGATCTCTCCTACTCCTCATCTCTAATCTCCTAGGTTTATGCAGCTAAACTTGGGTATTTTCCATAATGATATAATTATAAATAGGGAACTATTTTTTGTCATTAAATGAATAAAGTAAATTAATTAATTAATCCACTTAACACACCCGCCAATGGTCTCCCTCATCCAAATGACTGATGCCAGTCAACTTTATGTAAAAACTAGGGTAAAACCCATTATTTTAAAATAACTATGGTATTAGATTTTACATCCAGGTCCTGATCCATGGGAAAACCATTTATTTTAAAAATATGTTCACACATTCTTTGATATATATTAATATTTTTAATATATTAATTCCAGGGTCCTTGGACACCCAAATATAGTTCTAAATTTAATAAAAAATTTAGAGTTATAAATCGGAATGTTTAAAGTATCTAACTATAGAAATTAGAGTCGTTAAACCTTTTATCTGATACCAATTCAGATTCAAAGTGGATTTTACAGACACATATGAGGGGGGAAGGTAAATTATTTTTTGAAAAACCAATTATTATTTTAATTATTAAACCCCCTTTGGTTTTGAAAATCTATCACCTATTGGGATAAAAATATATCTCTTGTATTTTACCCTAGAATAAACCTTTATGTAATGTAGATACTAAAAGTAAGGCTATAACATGTGTTTCTACACGGTTTAACCCCAATATGGGTACTGAATTCTTTTCATATTCAACTCCTACTAAGAAATGGATTCTCTACTAATAATATTATTATCAATTACAGTGGCTTGTTTAGGGATTATCCAAAAACCAGTCATTCTATATTACACAGACAAATGATCACCATATTACATAGGTGGAATTCTTTCACTCTATTACACAAGTGAGGGGACATTTATATTGAATATCATAGTATTTAAATAGATATCATACTATATAGTTTTATTATATTTCCCTCTAATGATTAAAATAGATCAACAATAATTAACAAGGATATAACTACAACAAAAAATTCTAATCTTATTCGTCAAACATAGAGTGTCTTTGACTACCTGAATGTCTTCAAAAAATAGTCAAGCAACTTGATCTCTGCTTTTTTCCTCAGCTTCCCAGTTCTTTTTAGAATACATTGTATAGAAACCATCAACTCAAAATATTCATTTACTATATTTTAATAGTATTATAGGTCAAAACATATAACTTATTTTTCATCTTTGAAGACCAATAGATTCTTGACTCAACACAATATCGATACACTCTATTCTTCCCCACTACACCATCCAATAAACTCTTTTTCTTTCTACTCAAAACCAAAATATTTTTCTATTAATAAGTAGTTCAGTAAGTCCTTTATTCCTCAAATTCTAGTAGTTTTGTCAGATCCTTAAATTCTTCTTCTTTGAGTGCTTCTTATCTTCTAGTTAACTTAGTTACACCCCTACAACATACAATGCACAATCTATAATATTATTTTCTTTTACTGATAAGTAGTAAAACATGATTCCACCCATTTTGGTCTATTATCTAATTACCATAATTAGAAATAAATAAAAGATATCATGAAATCCAATTAAATCAACTTCACACGAAACATCCCATGATTTCCTATAGATTATTTATTTTTTCAATACTGTACCTAAATGTCTCTGTCAAAATACTCGAAATACCCTTATTTTTATTTTATCTCTTATTTATTTTAGGAGAATATGTCTTCCATTTGAAAATATAGTAGGTTTGGGTTTTTATTCTTCTAAAAATATCTATCCAAAAAATATACACATCATTATTCTTCACATGTTGTATAAATACACAATAATAATATCTTGTGGCATGGTCTGATCTTGCACTATGATAGATTCCATGAGACCATTAAATATTCTATATCAGACTTGTACAATTTATCTAGAATCTAATATATTATTATGCTTTCACATTATTGGATAATAAGTGTTTTTTTATGTTTAAAACCTTAGAGAATATCTCCAACATCTTTAAACATTCCATTTCTATATATTATAATTCTGGAGGTTTTTTCTTTAAATATTAGAAAATTCCCAGCCTTCCATCTCAGATCTAGTTCATTATAAATAATTGAGCTGGGATCATAATTATTTATGATTTAATAAAAATATTAAGAATATAATAAACTTAATTTAAAATATTCTTGAAATCCCATTAATTTTCTTTTTCTTTATAATGTAACTCATCCACTTGATATTCTCATCTTCAGGATCTTCAGATAAATTTTTCATCAGAAATAAAAATTCTTGAAACTCTTAATTTTCATTAATAAAAAGCCTCTCACAAATCCCTCTTACATTGATAATATTATAAAAAATTAAATCACACACCTATTTGAGTGTTTATGATATTTAAAACATTAAATATTAGTTTTGTAATTATAAAAAATAAATTACCTCTTCAGAATTTGAATTCTGGAACCCACTTTTCAATCTATAGAATATTTAGAATTTATCTAATTCTTGACTCATATGTAAGTGAAAAAGACTCATACACAGAGTCATATAACTCCAAAACAAGTCAATATTACTAAGAAATAGATCTATACAACTCATACATAATAGCCAATAACTCATACGCGTCTCATTATATGAGTGAATGACTCCTTCGAAGGTTCCAATTTAGTCATACATAGATTTAGAAATGACCCATATAAACATCCTTTGCCTCTAAAATTACCCATATATTGGATATAATGGTTCATATATATAATTATGGACATATCTAATTTCTCTTTATCTATACAAAATTTCTATATTTCATTAAATAAATTAAAATTTATTTTGAAACCATTTATGGCCATCTTCATCACTTCAAATCATCTTGTACTAGCTTCAAATAATTATTTTAATTATTAAAATAATTATAAATTCTTTAGTAAGTTTTGAGGACCCTTTGGAACATATAAATACTCTAGATAATGTATTTCAAAATGTTTCACTACCTCTTAAATGCTACCTTCAAATTAATCTTAATAAACCTATATCCAAGGAATGTTACACCACTGATTTCAGTAACTAAATTTATAGATAATCCTTAGACAATTTCCCAACAATTTTAGTTAGAATTCTTAACCTCAAACTCCCAATTGGTTGTTTTTTTCCAAATCACTTACCAATTGTTATAGAAAGTACTCCAAAACCTTGGTTATTTTCTCTAACAATAGGTTTAACTAAAAAAATAATCAAATGTGATGGTTTTATCATTAGTAAAAAATATTCATTCTTCTTTAACCAACTAAAAATGTTACCTTTTCACTTCCTTTACCTAAATGAGATAATAATCATTTACATATACAATGGAAATTGACTTAATTTCTATTAAAAAAACAACTCAATATTTTCTAAATCCAAGGTCACTTTAATATATTATCACATGATTATTTTTCTTTTATGTGAAATTTAATATTATAATTTCCTTAGGGTATCTATTACATAAAAAGGTCATAGCAGTTCCTTTCTATGATGAGATCCATAAAGTGCTATGTAAATATTATTAAATGCATGTTCTATAGTTAGATGAAATCATTTGATTGGACACATGATACTAACTATCAGGGGTATGGGACTCATTAGACATTGATACTTTTTCTCATGAAGTTCTCCCTCTATAATATCTAAATAAAAGATTATAATAATTGATCCACCTATAGAAATTCCACATATTATATGTATCAAAGGATACTCCAATTTATATATGTTTGTAGCGGTCCTTAGACTTGAGATTATTATTGATTCATATCATGAATCACAAGATTTGATGTATTAATTAAAACCAAGATGAAATATGGTTGTGACAAGGTAAGGTACATCGGGTCCCGCATGAGTGATTTGAAAATAATGAATAAGTCAAGAATTTTTTTCCTTTCGAGTTAATGGAAGTTTATATCTTTGGAACATTGATTATAATGGCACTACTTGAAAAATCATTGTTCATGGTAGTATATTGATGATTTTGTTTCAATAAATTCAAATAAAGATAAATCAATCAAAAATATTGATGATGAAAGTCTAAAAACTTATTGATAAGATATCAATACAAATAGATTATATTACACAGTGAGCATTCATAAAAGGTAGTAATAACTATGAATTATCCTTATCTATTTAGAGTCCTTGGTGTGTTTCCCAATATTACTCTTGGTCTATGAGTATGACTAAATTCTATCAAGATGAGGGTTTAGGGGGCCACACACAAAGTGCATCCACATGTTCCACCAATTCGAATGAATTAGCATTTTGGAAGAAGTGGGAACCATGTGGAGGGTCCAATGAATGTCTAAGTGATTAATGTCAATTAAATTAATTCAATTATATTATTATATATTAGAATAATGATAAATGAATTTATTTATCAGGGTATTCAAAATTTACTTAGTAATTGAATATGAGAAAGTATTATTTTTCAAACTAATGTTATGTGTTTAAGGTTTATTAAATAATTATGTGAGTAAAAAGTTGAGTTAATAGATTATGGTTTATTACATTGAATTTAATAATGTCACCAGGGAGTGGTGACATATTCCGGACATGCATGACACATTTTCTCAGTTATTTATGTCATTTTAGGATGGTTTAAGATGTTTGACTTATCTAATGTCTTAATTATGATTTTTTGAAAGTTAAACATAACAATGTAATCTAATTTTTGATCCATGAATAGTAAGAGTGGACTTTTTCATGATTTTATCTTCTATCCTCAAATATATTAAGTGTTTAGAGAGAGAAACAAAATTAAAGATAAAAAAGATCGATCTAAGTTTAGGTATTGATCATGCGATCTTTCATAGATCTACAAGCATCATAAGGAATTTGATCTTCGATGATAGCACCTGAGAATCAAATCATTATGTTTAATAGTTTTTAGTACATGTGTAGATGTTCTAGAGGGAAACTATTTTAGTTTCTTTGAGTAATAACAAGATAGAAATGAGTGGATATTAGTAGGATTTCATCATTCTGTAGAGGCACCATTTCTGATTTCATTTTCACTCCGCCTTCTCAAAATTTACTTTTCAAAGTGACCATAATGTATTATTTTAAACCAAAGATAAATGTGTTTTCTAATTTTTTTAGGATTTAACTACCATCTATACATGAATTATTTGCTTGGATGTTATTTTTCATGAGCCGACAACTAAATGTGCTTATCAAATAATCTTTTCATGTGATCAAATTTTGGGTATAAATTTATTATATTATTGAGATCAATTTTGGTGATACCATATAAGAATGTTGTGAAACCCATTTTTTCCATGGATTATTTATGATGTGATGAATAAAACACATTTATTTCTTATGGGTATTTATGATATGTTGAATGATTGATATCTTATGGAACACATATATATATATGATGATAGTTGGGGTCCTATATCACCCTCAAATGTATTGGTTAAGGATTTATATCTCATGATATGATTATGGGAATTGAGTTTTGATGCTATATACACTATGGGAATCAGGAAGTAATACCCAATCCACTATGATTATGGGAATTAGGAAGTGATACCTACTCTATTATGTTTATGGGAATTAAGAAGTGATACCTACTCTACTATGTTTATGGGAATCAAGAAGTGAATACTGCTCTACTATGTTTATGGGAATTAGGATGTGATGCCTAATCAACAATGGGAATCAGGTTGTGATTCCAATTATACCATGTAATGGGAATCATGTAGTGATTCTCACTCTACTATTTTATAATTTCTACACCTATGTTAGTGTCATAGTATAATATTATACTCCTTTTCCATGACATGCCATATCTTTATTCTTTTGATTACCCTATAGGGATCATCCTTATTCTCTCATGTTTTAATAGTCTTATACCATGGTATATGTATTATCTTTTGAGAATAAATTTCTTGTTATCATGGTCTATAGATAACTCTTATTGTTCCATATTCTTTTCAATAATAAATTTATCACATCTCTATGTTTTCAAATATTATTATTTACTATCACTTAATGACATGTTGATACTTTTTTCCTTAATGATAATTTAAAATTACCCCTTTCTTATGTTTCCATTCCCTAGGTTATAATGATAAGTATAACTTCTAGTAAGTCTAGAAGGAAGTCTAGAGGAGTTCGATTATGTATAAAATTTCACATGTTTTATAACATAAATGGATCATGTAGCTAGTACTAAAAGTCACTAAACCAATCGTTACTTTTTTATGTGAGATTATTATGATATGTAATACTAATATGAAATTTGAGCAAGTGTATCCTGGATTAGCTCACTTGGTATCAAATTTAATTCACAAAAGTATGTGTTTTTAGCACTAGAATTAGGAGTTTGGGTATAAGGAACCTCACAGGTAGCGTGGGTCGTGGATAATAGTGTGTATGAATTCATAAGGAGGATAATAATCAGGAAGTAAGGCTTTGGTTTAGTGACATGAAATTGAGATAGCATACTCAAAGTAGGATAAGGACCACTTGATTGTTAGATATACACTGCGGGCATTTTATCTATGGTATTATATGACATATGTGAGTTAATGATGTGTGTATATGATAAATATATTAACCGAGTATTGATTATTATATGATAATTAGTTTTGATTCATGATAATTATTGTATGCATTGGAATCTGGTATAAAGTGGGAATCAGGTATGATGGAGGATAAAAGTGGGCATCAGGTACGATGTAGGATAATAATTGGAATTGGGTATGATGTGGGATAAAGTATTCATTGGTATGATGTATAATAGTAATAAATGATGGATGGTGTTGATGTATGAATAAATAGTGTATGTGAGAATCAAGATGGATGATGGGTATGATACTATTATTGCGTTGGGTAAATTTATAATAGCCCCAAACCCACTCTCTCATATCCAATGATAAAAGAATAATATTTACATTTTTGGATATTATACTGATAAACATGACCCGATTTTAACAATACAAAACTTATAAAATCAAATGGGAATATTGGATCACTTATATACCCCAGTACCTTTTAGGTTTAGAGTTTTAGATAATTAGGAAAAAATCTTAACAATACCCATGTCTTCAAGTGATCATTTTTCAAACTATATCTACCTTTACATATTTTAAAAATAAGCCTTAAATATCTCCCATAAAATTCTTCACACATGAAACCTTTATATACACAATTCATTTAACATCATTCTTTATAACTTGGGGAAATGGAAAACATAATAAGGGTATGCTTAAATGCTTAGTAAGGGTAAACATAAGCATTAACAATTGAATGTCCTTAGTGAGCATAAGATGAGAATAAAGGTATGAGAACATATTCACGGTGTTTGAGCATTACGTAAGAGAATTCATACCAATAAAAACATATATCATTAAACATGTGACATGGAATGAAGTTTTAATAATGTTAAAGATTCATAAGAATCAATAATCCTGAGCTATGTGATGTCAAACATGATCAAAGGAACCATTAAAACTCATAGAAAGCATAGGTAAAATGTGTTGGTATCTTGGAATATTATATTCATCACCTGTGTTCTCTCATTTAAAAACTAACCAAATCCCAGCTAAATCTATAGGAAAAACCTCCCTAGTTAACTCCCTCTTTCTTTCCATTGAAGACAAGGAACATTACCCAATGCACTGGAGAGCTATATCGAGCCTACCCCTCATATAAACTATATCAAGATCACTCATCATCTTGAGATATATCAATATCAAACATTATCATAAAACATTTCCATGTATTGTTCCTAAATATAACACATAGAAGTCCGTATTGTTATCATCAAACTTTTAATAACAACTTTCATTCCTTTATAGCTTGATTTACCCATGGAATAGAAACTAGTTTTAGGATAATCTCTTTAAAAGAATCATTATAATCCATCTATATAAATAATATGTATGGTATTATATGATCATATTCCCATTGTATTATAGGAATCATTAAAGGATATTAACATAGATGAAAATACATTTAAAAGAGAATTTAAAACATTTCTTTGAAAATAGAGAAAAATACCCTTTTATTTAGATAATATTATATTAAAATTTATAAAATATTGGGAAAAATATTTTATTTTAAAATAACCATAGAAACTTATAATTAAATATTCAATTAAAATAATGTCCCTGATTTTTGGAAAATATGTTCATGTTATAAATGTTAAAAATAAACATTCTTTTTAAACTTTCACAAAGAGAGTCAAAAGTGACCCATATAGAAAATGTTAATAAATTTATTTTTAAAACTTTAAAATAATGTAAAATATCATGGAAAATAACTTTCTAAAATCATTTATTTTTAGAAAATGACATTACTGAAATATGATAATGAAAATGGAGTAAGAGTTTGATTAAAAATATTTTAAAAAAATTAAAACAACGTTTTTAAAGAAAAACCCTTTTACAAACCTTTAAATCCAAAAACCATTTGAATGTAAGAACATAAGAAGGAACATAAAATACCATGAGTATAAAAATATGCATGATATTATATGTCAATATTCATTGTATTCAGCATATAAATGAATATAGGTGTATCAATAAAAACATTTCTCAAAGAAGGAAGTTTGAGATCAGAAACCATTTCGACATGAGTAATGATTGAATTAAAATGATTTTGAATGAATGAACATAAAATTACCCTATAAAAACAATAATTTATATTAAATAATATGTTAAGACACATTCATGGGGTAGTAAGTATACCATATAAAATAAATCATGGAGAATAATATGAATTATATCATAAATAATTGAAATTGAGACCATTAAAATGTTTAAAAAATTTTATAACATTTTAATAAATATAACATAAAAGAGGGAACTTTAAATGAACTTTAAACAACATAATAAAAAAATAATTCATGATATAATATCTCAATAGGAAATATATAAACCATATAAAATGAAATAGGTTTATAAAACAAGATATGTCTAAAAGAAACAATATTGATATGAATAATCCTTACAAAGATCATATCATTGAAGTTAGAAATAATCAATGGAGTTATTATGTGTAATAATTTTAAAACAAACAAAATTTCAAATAAAACATAATACAATCAAAGTTAATTTCACACATAATCTTTTCATAAAATAGTCAATGAAGTATAAGTATAACCCAATGAATATAAATTGAGTTAAGAAACCCCTTACCTAGAGTACCAAATTACTACACACAATATTTAAATAATATATAATGAAATTATGTTAATTATTTAACTTTTTATGAACCTTTTATAGGTTTATTACTACATCATTAAACCATTTACTTAATTTATTTCAATGATTTATTTAATTACTTAATAAGTTAAGTTCATGTCGGGTGTTTTGAGGACGTTCAGTCATAATTGCAAAATGACTTTGGGAGGTTGATCATTTTGAAAGGGGTCATTGTTACATAATATCCAAAATATTAATCATAAAATAATTATATTTTTTATACATTAAATTCAATTTAATAACCATAAAAAATAAATGACATTTCTTTATGGAAGTGGTAATCCACATGTACTTAAAAAGGATATTATCATTTTCCAACAGATGGAAGGGTAGGAAGAAAGATGGAATCATATATTTATATAATGATAGTTATGTAATGAATATCAGGTATATATATTAAATACATCATCATAAAAATCCATGAGAGGCAGTGATGGAAAATGAAACACATCACTTCATAGATGTGGTAGTTCAAACATATTCATAAACAATGTTTTTATTCCCCATAGGATAGAAAATGAGATGAAAAAGGGTTTTACCATATTCATAATAAAATTTAATTATATTTTATATATTTTTTTTTATATCATAATGGTTTAATAATATTTTAAGGAGGTATAAGAAGTAAAATTAAAATGCTTAGTTAAGATGAATACCTGCTCTTTAAAATACCACATTTGGCTTACACCTTAAGAATTCTAGGATGGTATTTTAGTGAGATAAATACCAATAGGAAGTGTGTAGGAATTTTAATAATGAATTTGGGTAATGTTTGGATAAGATAATAGTATATTTAATCGTGGAGAATATAAGAAAGGTGGCGTCCTATTATAAGAGAGGAGATGGACACTCTTGGAGTTACTTAAAGTATTAAATTAATATAAATTGATTTTCATTTTCATGCAGGAAAAATAGATATATTTAGAATATAGGATATAGATAAGTTGAAATAATCTCATATAATAAAATTTAGATAAGTTTAGGTTATGTTTTAACCCATATCTCTTAGTTTTAACGCCCCGTTAACCCTTTTAACAATTACCGCAACAATAATGGTTTTCACTCTTTTGAGGTCAAGAAAGTTACTATATAAGGAAAAGTGACCCATAAATGGAAAATTGTTGATATTATATACCATATCACATTAATTGGGATCAATATTTCTTTAAAATTTAAATCATTTAATAAAATATTATTTAACATAAAATACTATTAAAGTCATTTTCAAAACTATTTATATAATACAACTTTATAAAATATGAATATAGTAATTTAGTTCAAATTAAAACTTATAACACATCAATAATATAATATATCTATTTAGAAAATTCACGGAACACCATAAATCAGTCAAACAATATTACTTTTTAAGTTTTAAAAATAATTTAATTGATTTTTTTAATGCTTGCACAAGGACTCTATCAACACTGATTAAGCATTTAATGTAATTATTTAATCTATAAAAATTAAAAATAAATTAACATGATAAAAAAATTATTAATATTTCAAATAAACATTTAGAAATATGAATAACCTCCTTTTATCCCAATGAAAAATAGTAGAGTTTAAAAATAATGAAAGTGATATTTTGTATTTATTCTTTAGTTAAAATAATACAAATGTAGTTATCAAGTAAAAATGGCCCCAAAATGAGAAATATTTTAATATTATATGGTTATGATCAAAATAAAATCATAACATATAAATAAGGTAGGTGTTATATATATTTTTAAAGCCTAATCACATTATTTTTAACCTTAATTACCCAATTTACCCTTACTAGGGTGACAAATATTTACCACGATTACTATGCATAATGAAAAAAAACTATTTAAATTTTTTATAAATTATAATTCCAAATATTGAATCCATTTTATCAAATTATACCCCTATAATTTTTAGAAATTATTTTTAAAATAAACCCGCAAAATGAGATGAATACCAATTTTCTAGAAAAATGCATTTTTAATTATAAATATATTTTAATACCAAAATTAAGAATAATTTAAAATATAATGATTTTAATTAGATTATGTTTAATCAAAATTAACTAATGAAAATTTAAAATTAATTTGAAAAAATGGGACTTTGTTAATACATGAATGGGAAATATATTTTTCTATAAAATCTGTATATTTTCACAATTCACTGAAAAATTAATATTTTCTGAATAATCATAAAATTTCAATTCAAGATAAATTTTATTTGATGATTTAAAAAATTATATCATTTTTATAAAATAAAATTTATAAATTTGTTAGAAATTAATTAAAATATTTTCTCATAAAAGGTAATAAAAACCATTTTTGAAGAAAATGAATTTCAAAAGCATAAAATAACTTCACTAAAAATTGAGAACTTATTTCCTAATAATTTATCAATAAAATTTTATTTATTAGGAAATTTATATATATATATTTAAGAATTTTTCTACTCTTATTCATACCCACCAATTCAATGACTAGGTTATAATGGTCATATTTAAATGATAATATTTCACGGTCGTTGAATCTTGATGCTATTTCATGTATGATATCAAACAAAGTTTTCATTTAAAATATTAGGGTATTACAAAATTGATATTTTTGAGGCTGGGTAGGTGATTCCTATGGTGGGTAGTTACCATATATGGGATCATTTAGTTGTAATTGTATAGTCAGGGTGATTAGGAAAGTGATGAATGTGTTCAACACCATCTCGATGTTTGGGGAATAAGTGATCGGGATACTCAAGTTTTAGAAAGAGTTAGTTAATATGTGTCTTGAGATATCTTGAGGATGAGCTATAATATGGTGTGGAAGTTTCATGGTCTTATTTATTCAAGATTATTTATTTGGGATGGATCTTGGATTGACCGAGTGAATTTGGACCTTGTATGGATACTAAGGGTGTCAGTATAGGCCAAAGAATGAGTCTTGAGAGTTTTTATAAGATAAGGGGTTGAATTAATATTTTATTATTGTATTGGTGATATTTTAAAAGTTTTTTATGTTTCATGTGACATTTGGGTGACTTTTTATTTAATTTTGAAATATGAAATATTTGTAAATTATTATTTTTTATTTGTTAAAGTACTAATGATTTATGAAAATATAGTAAACTTTGGTACATAATGGTATGTTTTCCATTTAAAAGAGTTATTTTTTTTGTTTAAAAATTGTATGAGTGTGATGCATAAAGTTAAGGGTTTTCATATATAAAATTAACCCAATGAAGGTTTTAAAAAATTAGATAAATCTTGAAATTTAAAGGTACACCTATGTGGAAGTCACTATTACATTTGAGGGAACCCCATGTGTTTGAGTTTTATTATTGGGAAAAATTATATAAATGATAGAATCACTATGATTAATAAGAGTTAAATTATGGTTAAGTGTAAAACATAAAATTACACTCTTGATTCATAAGAGTAAACATTTCATACGTAAAAGTAACTCTGTGGAGTTGGAAAAAATGGCTATGTATGTACATAAGGGTAATTATGAGGCCACCTTGGATAAATAAGTGACAATATTTGGATAAGGAATTTTTTAAAATTAAATAAACTAATAATTAAAATTAAAAACTTAAAAATGAAAGATTCATTCCCATAGATAGCCTAGAAAAATGGTAAAGTGATAAGAGTGTGCCCTATATATGTAAGGGTCATTTTTCGGAAAAGGGATGATGTATAAGGGTAACATTTTGATATGTAAATCTTATTAGGGGATATATAAAAGGGTCATAGTGTTTTTTGAAATTTAGTATTTTTGGGTTTTCTATATTTTCCTAAAATATTAAAAATGATCAATTAATTGAGAATTTGACTATAAAAGGGGTTTTAGGTCTTTTTCAACTAAGAATACCTAAAACACACCCTAAAATCTCTCTCATTATTCTCTTCTTATCCATAATAGATTTTAGAAAAATCTTGTTTGTTCTTCATGCAATCTGATGTAGGGTGTATCTATGTGTAAGTTTACTAGTCTCTGTGCATATGTTATTTGGATTTCTCCCCATTATCTCATCTTTTGATGAAAAACTCTAATATTAGGGATTTTGAATTATTTTTGGTGAATTTATTGACTAAAGATATATTGGATGAAGAATCTTGGCTAGTGAAGTCCTACATATTCGTACTAGGTGGTGCTTGGATATTTCCTTTTTTGTACATATGTTATGTAATGTGTAATAAATAGGTGTGGGTAGGGTTGTGTGTGAGTGAAGCCAAAAAAAAACCATTTGGGGTTTCTGTTGTTTTTAAGAAATACTATATGGTATTCCCATGTGTAAAATGATGGGTTTGGCCTAGTCGGGAATGGTTGGGTGATTCTAGGGTAGAACGCGATGATATAATATGTTATATATTGATGATTTATGATATGTGATGATTCATGTGGTCTTTGGGAATAGGATGGGTGTGTATTTTGAGACCATGAGTGAAGTTTATAATAAGGAATGGTTCAACTAGGTTTATTGGGGAGATTCAGATGAAGTTAACCATTATCATGAGTTGCGATGGAGGTTTACTAGGTTTTTTGGTTTTTGGGGTTGATGATGCTACTGACTACAGGGGATGAAGCCGTTGGGGTCATGTGCACACAATGCTGGGCCTATGAGGTGGTTTGACTACTTATTGTGGGTGTAACATCCATATATTAAGTAGCATAGTGTGATGGGGTTGACCTTTAGTATAGATGAAGGGGTACGTCATAGTTGGTCATAATAGGTGGTAGTTGAGACCACCATATGGGAGTGGAATTCTTTCTATATATATTGGGATTTTTGATATGGATCTAGTTAGGATAGGTGTAGTCATGCCTCGGGGTTTTGTTGACATGTTGATTGGGTGTTTTTTAAAGGGTTTTAAGACCATGGTTCTTAGGATATAACTTGGGGAAATGTCATTTGGGAATCATGGATGAATTGGAATAGTGATTCTTTTTGATGTGGAACTATTCATAAGGGTAAGGTATATTCTATTATGATATATTTTACTTGTATCATTCCACTCCATCATTAGTCAAATAAGGTAATGGCTCATTCAGGGTTGGTCAAGCATGAGTGGTTCATGTTGTGTAATACATATGTTTTTTTATTACTATTTTCAAATATTGCTATACACATGTATATTATTGAGAGAAACTATATATAGTGGCCTAATGAGTTCATTATTACACCCTATATGGGACTTCTGGGATGCATATAGAATTTAGAACTCATGGTATAGGTAAGGGTAAATGTTTGATGCCTGTAACCTTGTTGAGATGGGAGTGAAGATGTTACATGAGCTAGATGGTACTATTTTTTAGATGGGAAGAGAAGATCCTTGGTGCTAATCTAGTTATTGTTTGGTATATTTTGTGTATATAAAAATGTGAACATCCATTGGGAAATCATGGTTATGTATGACATACCTAAACTTCAAAAAATTATCACATCATGGAGTATATTATGGTGTCTATTATGTTATTCTTACACTATCATTTATAGTTGAAATGTTATTATATATATATATTTTTCATTAAAAGGGTATAGTATCTCCACTATCACCCCATATACCATTGATATTTTTCACTAACCTTTGGTGTATAGGGAGGCACATATAATGTATTGTAATACTCTGATTAAATTACTATAGAGTGTGCTAGGCTGGGGTACTACATACTAAGAATATGAATTTTTTTATATAAACATGAAATTTATCTCCAAGTTTCTCACAAAATCATGTGAAAACCAATTTACAATTTTTATAAACAACACCGAGAAATCTAGTTCCATCTTTATGAGAAATCAGAATGATTTTGTATCAACTCTCTTTCTCATTTCTCTATGGTCTATCATAAACAAAATAAAGTAATTTTTTGATAGTGATAACAAGTCTCGAAATTGAATTGAAAATATGTTATGATGTTGTTAATGTGTTTTCCTATTTTCTTTAAAATATTATTATCCTTTATATTTGATTAAAAAATTCACAAAAGGACTATTTTTATTAAAATAAGTCTTTTTATTGATGAATCTTATGAGAATAACTATTGACATGAGAAATTTTTAAAGTTTCACTGGAAGATAATAAACTATTTTTACTTATTTTTAGTCAATCATGAAATGTTTAAATCTAATAATATCCTTTAAATTGTCTTCCATTAGAGAAAAATGTGTTTTTGGATATTTAAATAATTCTATTATGGTCACTAGATTAGTTCAAAAGCAGTCCTTTCAATATTAAAATTCAAAATTCTATAGATATATATTTTTTGATTTGTAATAGAATCATCTATAATTTTATATAATAAATGTATCACCCATGAATAATGGTGAATTGAAGCCATTTTCACCCAATAAGTTGAAATTATAATGATTTGTTGAGTGTAAATGATCACTTTGATATACTTTATAATATACTTCATAATATATATATATATATATATATTGTTTTGAGGTGATGAATATGTTTTTATATAATTTGATGATATTGTTATTTAATATGTTTTGGGAACAATGAGTTATGAAATATGTTTTTGGAAATATATTCCATATATTGTGGCAAAAGAAATATGTTCAATTATATAACAGATATAGGATGTGTTCTATTTTATACGAGTTGAAGGAATATATCATGTAAAAAAATATAATATGTTATGTGTTCGAATAAGGAATATGTTCTCTAAGAATATGTTTTGTGTATTATGATGTTAGAGGACAATGTTGATATATATATATATTTCATGCATTCATTTCTTATATTAAAGTTAATTAATTTTATTGTTTAAATAATAAGTATTCCTCAATTAATTATGATTTAAATATATTTTTATAGGAAATTATTAAATTAAATTTAGGGTGGAGGGGAGGAATAAAAGACTGAGAATAGGATTTTTAGATGAAAAATGAAAAATTAAATTGAATAAGGGAGTGTAAAAAAATTGGCCAACCCACAAGAGCCAGCTGACTGCTGTGAGGCTGCCATCTAAGCTAGATAATGATCGACCAGTGGATGTGTGAACTGGTAGAGGGGAAAAAGTATGGGTTGGTACCAAGGTAGGGAAACATTGTTCCCTATTTTATATTGTAATATAAGGTAATAATAGAAATATTATATTTTCAATACAGGACAAATTTATTTTGGGTACTCTACATATATAGAAAACATGTGTTTCTGGGAAGAAACAACATATTATAGATATCATTTGTTCCATGGAGCTAGGGTTTCTCCTAGTTAGACTATTTCATGACATACTAATAACGTTCATTCCATGATCTACATGATCATTAAAGTGGTATCAAGATTAAATCATCATGTTGTTATGAATACCTAAACATGGATTATGGTAAAGATAAATTTCGAGTTTCTCTGCATAGACTAGAAATGCCACATGAAGGGGACGATTGTGTGGAGAATGCACAGTGAAGAATGAAGAGGCCATACATTCTTATGTAAGGCTCATGCCACCCCTGTGAAGCCCATGACTACCATGGAAGATTAGAAGAGCCAAAGAAAGGGACCTATATAAAGTTGATATGATGTCACACCACAACTATGAATCCTTGCAAGCAAAGGTAGCATTATGGAATAAAAAGAACTATGTTACACTACAATAGAATAGGGTTTTAACAGTAGTAAATAGAGCCTTTATCAGTTCTAAAAAACACTGATAATTGAGGTATTATTAAAAGAGGTCCCTTTTATCACTGCTAAAAAACACTAATAAAGGACCCTTTTATCAGTGCTAAAAGTGATGATAAAGGTCAAAAAATATAATTTCTTAAGAAAGAATTTTTTTCCTACAAATCAGAGGGTGAAACACCCCCTTTTATTAGTGCTCAACCCCTTCATGAAAATTCTATCCTCCCCAACCCCCATTAAAAGTGCTACCCCCCCCTTTAATAACACTAGGTACCTACTCACCTGCCCATGCTCCCTTGTCTTTGCTGGGTTTCGAACCTGAGACCTATTCCTCATGCGCTCACGACTCTTCCACTCACCTATGTTGTTTTGTTTTGAATTTTATGATATATCTACATATTTATATATATTTCGTTACATTTTTTTATCCACATATATATATACATATATAAAATTTGTTTTGTGTGTGTATGTCTGTGTTTATAAATACATACATATATATATTTTTATATATGTGTTCATCTATAAATATAATTATACATATTTATATTTATTTACACATATTATATGTGAATATTTATATACATAAATTAGAATATATAGATAAATATATATTTGTTTGTCAATACACACGAACAAATATATATATATAAACATTATATATACATTAATTGTATATGTATATAAATATTCATAAATTTTTATTTTAAATAAAATGGATATTAGTTTTTATTTACATAAGGTATATATATTGAGAAATATATTTTATATGAAAATATGTTTAATTATTTATTTATAGAATTAAATTTTTATGTGTGAATATATAAAAAATGTGTATATATTATTATATATTTTCTTATAAATAAAATTAAATTTTGAAAAATGATAAAATTTCCAAGAAATAATATCAATATGAATGTAATTCCAATAAATAAATTCAGTCCCCACTAAAAAAGGAAAAAACACCCCTAAAACTTGCCTGAAAATCCATCAAATGTTAAAAAATTAGTGTACTCTGACTAAAAACTCAGTTTTGGAGGCCTTGTGGACATTTTTTATCCTTAAGAAATGTGATGTAGGGTTCCCCTCTATCATCAGGGTATAGATCTCATCGGAGTCTTCGATTTGATATGTGATAGAGCCCAAATGGTCACCGAGATCAAAAGTTTTGGGTTTTGAAGTTTTATTTTTGTAATCAACTTATTTTAGATCTTTTATTAATTTTTTTGATTTTTATTATCTTAAAATTGTTTTTAAATGAATATAATCAAATATAATTATCAAATTATTAATTAAAAATATGTTTTTAATTATTTTATATTCCATTTTCACTAAATATCTTAAATATTAAGTGTAAATTCCTATTTTACCTTATCTAAAAAATATTTAAAAAATATATATTATATTTATATCAATATAAATATATTTATATATTAACATATTATTTTTAATGAAATATATTTTTTGAAATATACCATTTATCAGCACGAGTAAAAAAGCACTGATAAAGGGGGTTCTTTTTGAGCATTTATAAAAAAAGTATTGATAAAGGGGTCCATTTAACAACGCTAAAAAAGCATTGATAAAGGGTGTACCTTTATCAATTCTAAAAAAAGTGTCGATAAAGGGTACTTTTAACATCACTAAAAAAGCGCTGTTAAAAGTACCCCTTTATCAGCGCTTTTTTAGCACTGATAAAGGTACCCCCTTTATCAGTGATTTTTAGCGTTGTTAAAGGGCGGCACTGCGTAAAGATGTTTTTGTGTTTGTGTTCAAGGAGTTAAAATTATGAGATAATTTCATAATAGTCATGATAATGAGATTCATAAGTCATGGTGGTCATGTAAGAGTCAGTGAACTTTCCAAAAGTCAAATAATTAGTTCATGCTACAAGGATCAAGTTCATACTGCAACCATGCACAAAGGAGATGCTTATTTTCGAAAGTTGGTTCACACCATGATAATAATTGGATGCAGTATAGCCACACAAATTTATATAGAGGTAGAATAAAATAACGACTGGTTCATTCCATGGGATATAATTCACACAGTAAGGTTCATTTCTGCATAGATACACAATGGTGGATTATTTTACTATATTCAAGTTTTTTCAGATATGATTTTATGAATATGTAAGGAGTATTCCATGTATATTTGAGGACCAATATCTCAGGGTTATGAATTATACTTAGAGAGAGTGTTATACAGTGGGATATGTGAAGACATGACCAAGAGATATAGCTAAAACTACATAAAAATGTGGTCATAGAAACAATTTATTATCAACTTTTCTTGTAATAGTTGCTAATTAAAACATTGTGATTATTATTTAAAATAGTGGCTATTGGAAAAACTTGCACTATTCTTGAAATATTTTTTGATTTATAACTAATTTTATTAAAATCTCCCATAAATTTCACTACCACAGATCTGGCTAAGAGATGTGCCGACTTTTATCAGCACTAAAAAAATAAGCTCTGATAAAATCCCCATCTTTATCAACACTAGATAAAAGTGCTGATAAAGGCTACTTTTATTAGTGCTAAAACAAGCATTGATAAAAGTGTATCCTTTATCAATGCTTTTTTAGCGCTGATAAAGGATAAATTTATCATCTCTTTCCTTAGCACTGATAAAAGCTTTTGATAAAAAATATTGTTAATATATATGTAAAATTATTATATTTATATACAAATTTGATATATTATAATATATATTTTTTAATAAATTAAATATATATATAGTGTATTAAAAAAGTATGTATAAGATTATAGATAGATAGATATATATATATATATATATTTAAATAATTATAAAATTATAATATTTTTTTTAAATAATAAATATATATAATACACTAATGATGTGTGATTATAATTGACTCTATATGATCATAAAGTTTATTTTTCTACGTGATTGTGAGTTATGTTCGAAATATTAAGATTATTTATATTATGATGACGCACATGCATGTTTTATATATGTATTCATCATTATGAATGTCCCCGTATGATTCATTCATGTTAATACCCATGAACTTATTATGTTCTCCTAAATATTTATAAAATTAAAATTAGTATATTTAAAAAATAAACTTATTTATTATATTTATAATTAAAAAAAATGAATTATATTTAAATACCTTTTAAATATATATATTTATAATTATTATTTTAACTAAATATATATATTTAAATAATTATAAAATCAAAATAAATACATTTATTATAATTTTATAAACATAAGTATTTATATATTAATAAATATGTATATATAAATATATATATAAATATATAATAATATTTATAAATATATTTATTTATAATTATAATTATTATAAATAAATAAATAAATAAATAAATAAATAAATAAATAAATAAATAAATATATTGAAATAATTATAAAATTATAATAGGAGTTGAGGGATTACTTGAGTGGTAAAGACTCCTCATAATCCTACATTAGACCCGGATTCAAATCTGGGTGGGAGAGAATTTCCACAGGCAGGTGGTGACATAGACATGATGCACGACATAGGTAGGTAATGACGCAGGCATGATGTGGGCCAAGTGAAGTAGGTAGTATGATGTAGGCATGATGCTGCACTGGGCTTTGGGCTAGTTTTTGGGCCTTTGGTCCATGTAAGGGGCTTCATTCCCACTGGTCCTTTGGACCATGTACTGAATAAATAAGGCTTAATGAGTTTGCTATCCCTTAGGGGGATATGACTTGCCTTTTCAGCATATGTGTGTGTTTAAATAACTTTTAAATATATTTATTTATAATTATAATTATAAATAAATCTATATATAATTATAATTATAAGCAAATATACATTTATTTAAATAAGTATAATATTATAATAAATATTAATAATAAATATATTTAATATAATTTTATAATTTTTTAAATAAATAAATATTTAATTATAATTATAATTATAAATATGATAAATATATATAATAATTTTATAATTATAAATAAACATATATCTATTTAAATAATTATAATATTATAATAAATATATTTATTATATTTATAATTTTATAAATATATATAATAATAGAAATAATTTATTAACATCAGTCTTTATCAGTGCTAAAAAAAGTGCTGAAAATGCTATTATTTATTAGCGCTAAAAAAGATCTCATAAAATGAGTTTTTATTAGAGCTTTCTATAAAAGCGCTCATAAAACTATTATTTATCAACACTTTTTTGAATGAATAGATAAAAAAACTTATGTTTTCTTTTAAAAAACCCTAACAGATCACCATATTACTTGCACCTTCAAGCCTTCATGGAACCATAGTGGTTTTGCCGCCGCCCGCCTTCTCCTTCTACTTCACCTCCACCTCTACCTTTGCCTCTGCCTCTGCCTCTTCCTCCACCTCTGCCTTCGCTGCCGCCCACATTCACCACCACCCTCCTTCACCACCACTCGCCTCAATATTTTATTCCTTTTCCACTTATCACCTCAAGGTTTCATGGGAACCAGAGTTCTGCCGCTACCTCCACTACCCCCGCCGCTACCTCTGCTACCCTCACTTTCACTGTCGGTCGCTCCCCCAAAGGTATAGTTCATGGAATGGTATTTTCCCATAATTAATTTATTTTTAGGTTATTGAAAATCATGAATCATTTGATATTAGGGTGAATTATTTTTGGTTTATTGTATTGATTATGAAGATAATTCTTGAGATGTAATAACCTTGTCTTTTGTTAAAGAATACTTTTCTTAAAAAAAGTTTTTAGGACTATGCGTTGTGGATTGTGTATTACACTATAAATGAAGGTTATTAACTATTTACTATGTTGTGATATTATTCATTATGTTATAAGGAGTTTTATGGATATAAATTTAGATTTGATCTTGCCATAATATTTAGAGTTAAAGAGATGGATGGTGCTGTGTTTTTGAGAGGAGTATAAATTTTGAATGGATTTTATTATATTTCTCTATGTTACACCATAATAAAGGTAATATCTATTTAATTTATGGAATTCATAATCCTTAAAACATAGAGGTTTTAAAGTTAGAATAGGATTTATAGTTTCACCCTATTGGTTGTCTTTGAAAATATAATACGGTGGATGGAAAAGTATCATCATCATGCTGGCTAGGAAAAACTTAGATAGATCATGACCATTGATAAATTCTTATGAAGTCAGGGTAAAGAGTTTAGATATTATTTTATGAATAGTGTTTAATTATAGAGAATTTATAGAGGAACATAAAGAGAAACAATCTATAAATTCAGTGAGGATTTGGTTATTATTGATCAATAAAGCTAAAGAAGAGGAGGAATAAGAAAGAATTCATCCAATTTCTTGAAGATGTCATAAAAATATCTACCAATAAAGTATTTTTGTTTTTTGTTTTTTTATAAAGGATCAAACTAATACACTTGAGGGGTAGTGAGTCTCTATTATATAATAAAGAAGTGGACATTTATCTTTAGGTGTAGTTTTAAAAATAGGGATTATAATTATGTTGTAAACCTTATACAATAGGTGAAATTGGTGGATTTTAGTACATAAATAAATCACTTATATATACTCCTTAGATGTAGCTTAATTTTTTTGAACCAAGAAAAATTTCTTGCATGATGTAATTTATTATATTATAAGGTTAAATGATTTACATATGGAAACCTACCAGTAATCATTGAATTCATTGTCAATAGTTGTTAAAATACCAAAAGAGAAGAGGAAATATTACTAGTGATTTACAAGATTTTCAAGAAACAATAACCCCAAGTAAATCCTATAAAATTTTGAACACATAGCTACCATGAACATAATATAGAAAGATAATGGATCGAGGGAGAAATAACGTGGACAGAAGAGATAAGGACCAATTAGTTAATTCATACCTTGAGTTTTAATGAAAAATCACCAAGATTAAAGTTGAGATGAGGGGGATAGAAGGGGTAGTCAGAAAGAGGAGAATCACTAAGGATTCTAGAGAAGTAGGGGAGTGAAATTATATTCCTCTTATTAAATTCATGTTTTTAAAATTAAAAATTTTCAGATTTTAAAATTCTTCATGGGATCCATACATTCCAAATATCCATATTCATAGATTTCATGAAACTGTCTTAACAAAATGTGAGAACACCCCTTTTGTTAATTGGATTTCAAACCAATAGTTTGGGTTATTTGAAAGTTTTAAAAATATTGGAAAATGTTGTTTTATTTTTAAAGTGGTGAGTTAACCCTTGTGATCTATATTTAAAACCACTTTTTTAGATTTGGTTAATTTTTATATCAATGTTTTGGGGTGTTTAATGATTTTAAAATTTCCAATGAGATATAATATTTCAAAAGAGTGTGTTTTCCCATGTATATTTTATTTTGAAACTTACTATGTCTTTGAATGTTTTTCAATGACCATTTAAAGGGTAGTGTGAATTCACATTTTAGTTTCAAAGGTGTTTTGATAAAAAAAAATTTAAGAGTATATTGGGATGACTTTTATAAATGATAAAATGGATTGGCATTCTAAGAAAATTTTGAAAATAGAAGTCCCATTTGAAATTTTATAAAAATTGAGTTTTTATAAAAGGTGTGACACCCTCTTAATCCCCTTTGATTCTTGTATGACCATTGTAACTTGTGATCCCATGTGGGTATGTTTATTATTGGTGACCTTGTTTGATGGGACTTATGGGGGTGTATATAGGTTTAGTAGTGATGTCCTAGTTTACTTATATTAAGTTCAAGCCCTTTTATTAATATATCCCAGTGACGATGCCCATGACACTAGAATCATTTTAAGATTATTTAGGGGTTTTAACTCTCTGCTTCTATTTTATACCTTGCTATTTATATTATTGTTTGGAACATGTTTTCTTTTTCATTTTACCCATTTTTTGTGACTTGACATAGTGGTTCTTGATCGTGTTCTTTCTTCCTTCTTTGTATGGTTTTATTTTCAATTTTTTTAAAAATGGATTGTGAAAAGTTTTTAAAGAATGAAAAAAAGGAAAACATGATTTTTGAAGTGTTTTCAAATTATTTTAATTATGAATTTGAAAAGGTTTCTCAAATGATGAAATTTAGAATGTTTTATATTTAAAACTATAATAATGTGTGAGTTTTTAAAATGGGGTTTTAGGCCACCATGCCCAGTTTTATAGAAATATTTGGTTTTCAAACATGTTTTAGAAAATTGTATGATAGTTGAAAAGCTCTTGGAGTTTTGAAATGTGTATTTCAAAAATAGGTGTTTATGAAATAGTTTAAAGATAGATTTTAAAAATGTGATTTGACAAAGAGGTATTGGATGAGGAATAATGTTTTCCAAGTGATTTTTTAATTTAATGAGAATCTAAGAAAAATAGTTTTAACACACTTTTATGTGTTACTAATTATTTGGTTAAAATTTATATAAAATGTTTCTTTATAATTTATTTCAAAATTGGGTATTTAGGATGTAATATGAAAGTGATATCTTAGAATTGGTAGGTTATGGTGACCTACTAGACTTTTATATTACTTTTATTTTTTATAGGTTCAAGTTTGTTCTGGCTTTTTTTGCTTCCTTTGGATATTGTAAGAGGTATATATGGTTGGATGGTGACCCTAGTTGAACATATTTTGTGTATTTATTTTGTTAAATATTAATATTACTGAATCAAATAGGATGAATATGAATAAATAATGGACGAATGTTAATCATATGACTAAAGAGTATAAAGATGGAGTGAAAGATTTCATAAAGATTGCAAAATATCATGTATATGACCCTTATCAAATCATTTTTCCTTGTTTAAGATGTTGTTATTAAATAATAATTAGTCCAGAGGAGTTGGAAGAACACTTGATCTATTATAGAGTAGATTGAAGTTATAAATGTTGGAATAAACATAGGGGAAAAGTGAATATAGCTACTAGATGGGAGAACACTACATTTTATGGATCATATAATATGATTAAAAGTGTTTAAAATGAAAAATACCATATTGAGGATGTGATTATATATGTTAGTGATGATGATGATCATATTTAGGAAATGATAAGGACAGTTGAATATAAAATTGACAATTTCCCAAAATTATTTGAGAAGTTAAAGAGTCATGAATAGGTTCCATTATACACTGGTTTCACTAAATATACAACATTATCATCCATACTAAAGTTTTATAATTTGAAAGCCGACAATAGATGAAGTGATGCTAGTTTTACGGAACTACTTTCTCTCTTGAATACTATGCTCCCAAATGATAATGAGCTCCCTAGATGAACATACGATTCCAAAAAAATGCTACGCTCAATGGGTATAATCTCTAAAAGAATAAACACCTACCCAAATGACAACATAATATTTTTCAAGGACCAAAACTAACTTATAAAATTCTTAAATTGTGGTGCTTATCGATACAAGAAAGATGAATTTGGTTCTACAAAATTTGTATGGTACTTTCCAATCATTCCAAGGTTTTGGTGCCTATATGGAAGTGAGGATACTACATGGAAATTGATGTGGAGCATATATTCAAGAAATAATGATGGGAAACTACATCACTCAACAGAATCTCCTCAGTGGAAGAGAATTGATAATGGGTATCCTGAATTTGGAAATGAGTTGAGAAACCTTAGTCTTGCATTATCTATAGATGGAGTGAATCATTTTGGTTTTCAAAGAAGCACTCAAATTATGTGGACGGTTATGTTGGTAAATTATAAATTTCCACCATGGTTATTCATGAAATGAAAATACATCATGTTATGTATGCTTATATCTGAAAAAGAAACTAGGTAATGATATTAATGTTTATTTGGATCTATTGATCAAGGATTTGAAATTATTATGGGATTCGAGTGTTACATTGTATGATGCTTACAAAAATGAATATTTGATTTTGGAATCCATGTTGTATGAGATGATAAATTACTTTCTTGCTTATGGAAATTTTTCAGGATATATCATTAAAGGAACTGAAGGATGTCCCATTTGCGAATAAGATACACAGTCAATTAGGTTGAAACATTCACCGAAGATTGTGTTTCTAGAACATCACAGATTTCTACCCCAATGACATAAGTACCGATATTGTATGGAATCATTCGATGGATGTTTAGAAGAATTCACAACACCATATCCACTAAAAGGTGATCAAATATTTGAGAAATTAAAAGATTTGAACATTGCTTTTGGTAAACCATTTTCAAAAACCATGTGAAAACCAGTTGGAAAAAGAGATCATTTTTTTTGAATTACCATAGTGGAATTTTTTGTATGTTATACATTTTCTTGATGTTATTAATATTGAGAAAAATGTATGTGATTGTGTTATTGGAACATTTCTAAATGAACCTGACAAAACAAATGAAGGAATTAAGGCAAAGTTAGACATGGTTGACATGATAATAAGATAAGATTTGGGGCCAGTGAAGGGTGAAAAATGAACTTTTCTTCCTCCAGCTACTTACACTCTTTCTAGGTAGGAGAGATATCAATTTTGGAACTTCTTTAATGATGTAAAGGTTTTATAAGGGTATTCATCAAATATCAAGAATATTGTGATAATGACTAATTTAAAGTTAAAGGGTATGAAATCTCATGATTTCCATGTTTTGATGCAAGATCTAATTCCTATAGGTTTTTGTTGAATTTTTTCCAAGAATTTATGTCATAAATTAACCAAGCTCTTTTTTCTTCTTCAAATATACATGCAACAAAGTTATAGACCAGATGAAATTGCCGACTATAGAAGGAGAAATTTCCATCAGATTATGTGAATTGGAAATATTCTTCCCACCAAAATTATTTAATATGATGGTTCACTTGATGGTTCACATGGTGAGAGAGATTCGACTATTTGAACCTATACAATATAGATGGATGTACCCTATTGATTGATATATTGAGATTTTGAAAGGGTATGTCAAAACTTGAAGTTGGACAGAGGGTTGTATTGAAAAGAGATGTATTTTTGATGAATCCATTGAATTCTGTAATGAATACCCATCCGGTGTGGAAATAATTGGTCTAACAAAATCTTGTTACACTAGGAATCTTGTGGGTGAAGGAATTTCTAGAAGAGTTATTGTCACAATCAATATTATAGATCAGGAGTTGGCCCACCATTAAATTTTTATAACAGTTTGGAGGTTTCCCTAAATGTTGAAATCCATAAATAAGTTCTTAGGTATTTGAATCCTTAAAGGAATGAAAGATGGATATAAAATACACATAATCAACAGTTTATAGGATTGTTTTGAGACTATATTTTTATGTATTTTGATAGAAATCTAGATTCAATTTTATAACGACTTTGATGGCTTGGTAGAGGACCAAGTGTGCATGTATTATATTATAATGGTTAAGTAATTAATGGTTATACATTCTATACAAATGAACATGATGAAGAGAGTACCATGAAAAAAAGAATATTTACACTTGTGTCTGAAGTGATTCATGTTTATGGTACTAAGGATAAAAATCCAATTTACAAAAATATATCATACTTTGGAATCATCAAGAAAATATGGGAGTTGGACTATACAACTTTCCAAGTACTGATTTTTCAATGCAAGTGTGTTGATAATAGGACTGATATTAAAATAGATGAATTGGGATTCATGAAAGTGTATTTCAATAAGGAAGGGTACAAATATGAACTAATTATAATGAAATCACAAGAAGTACAAGTATTTTATGTTCCAAATCCCTCAAACTGAAAGTGGTTAATTGTTTTGTTATCGACCAAAACCACTAAAGAGTCAGATGAAAATTCAATTGAGGATAGACCTTTTACTGGGACATCAAAATCATTTTGTAGTGGTCCCAACATAGACATGGTATTTTATGTCAGAGGAGACCATAATAAAAGGATTAGAATACTCGATAGAGGGGTCAAATTCATTCAACCTAAAAAATAGGTCAATAATCAGATTATATATTTTCTATAATATACATTGTGTTACCACATGTTATTATCTATTTGTTTCTGAATTTATGTAATATAAATAAAGTGTTAAACCACTTCTGCAGATAATGAATTCTACAAATGTTGGTGCTCCCAATCCCAGGGAACAACGCATCTGTCAAGCAACTATTTCTCCTAGTGTATAGGTACAATGATCTTCTGTACATGCCAATGATTCTACTCTATAGAAACAACAAGTTTCTCAACCTGCTGTAGCTCCCAGTGTAGAGGTACAACAATTTTTTTCACATGCTGATGCTACAATGATAGAGGAACAACATATTGATAATTTCGAATCATTGGAAATGTTAGGCGATGAAGGACTGATGATGCAGAGAAAACATGATCATTTTAGTTTTACGGTGTTAGCAAAAATACTTAAGGAAAAAATAAAAGGCATCAAATTCGAGGTATGGTGGAATATGTGGGGCCATCATGTTAACCCCAATAAGGCCATGTTCAGTATTTACATTGGACTTACCACATGGAAACCCATTCGAATTGATATAGATTCGTGGAACCATGTTGTGCCCATGCTTAATACACTAATGTAGAAAGAGATTACAGTAACATTATAATAGCATTTCTTTATTTTACTAAAAAATAAAATAAAATAAAATATTGATATACTCTTCATCATCCCTTATAGGGTGAATTTTTAGTAGATGACTCCCATAAGAAATATGTATTAATTATTTCTGGAAGGATTCACAGAGTCTTTCACACAATTCGAATGAGTCATCATCTTAAAGATTCCAAAGGGAAAATGAACTTGTGCCCACCACATATGCATGCACACCTGATAACCCAAGAAACGTCGGATGCATTTACTATCCATCCTAGAGAGTTATCTTTTCAAGTACATTGTGATTGGTAATATATTGTTTGACGATATGTGTATTCATCACTTTGATTGAGATTTTTTTATTTATAAAATAGAAACTGAGTGTTAAAAATAAGGAACGAGAATAAAAACAAACATTATCCTACCATAAAGCAAGGATGAGGTATGCTTCACTTGAAAAAAGTTGATACGTATTTTAAATATACCATAACATTTTTATTTGACCTGAAACAAAAGAAGAATTACATCGATCTATTTATATGAATATTGATGAATCCAAATCTAAAGCCACTTTCATCCCACACCATGTTCTATGGAAGGAGTCACATGTAAATAAATATGGGATACTAATAGATGAAAACACAAAAAATGTGTATGTTTTACATAATAAAAATTTGTTTTTCTTTAAATAACTATTACATAATAATGATTACCTATTTTCTTATATTTTTTATCCGACATAGTCACAAGAATCATCAACACTTATTCCAGATAAACACCTACTATCGGTGGCCTTTAAGTAGCCAAAATAGTATGTCCATGTTAGGGGTGTGGGTTTTTTGGTGACACCTCGAACTTGTTTTGAGAAAAAAACAACAGGAGGATAAAGACACAAAAGTGGTATAGATGAAAGAAAGAATAGATTCTCTTGAAGAAAAATTTCATTGGTAGTTTAAGTTTCTAGAAAATTTTATGGGGAGGGGGGAAAAGAATAAGAAACTCAATAACAACCATTGCGCGAAGATCCTCCCACCCCCACCAGTTTTGAGGTTATCTATTCCCCTCAAAGAGCTATCTTATCTGAGGTAATCAATATTCTAATAATTGTTTCTATAAAATGTGAATGAGAAAGAAACTGATACCTTTCTTATAATTATATTATTTAGGGTAAAAATTAATGTGATTTATATATATCAACACCCACCTGTCACCTTGTAGCAAGGGCTGTGATGTTCAATATCCAAGATGACATGCTACACAACATACCACTTCCAACAGGTCATGTGAGAGTGGTGATTAGAATAGCTCATGAGTTTAGTGTTGAGATACCTATTCCACTTAATGATTAAGATATTAATAAGGTTGACCAAGCTATTGTAACATTCATCACTTGGCCTTCAGATCTTGTAAAAACACATGTTGACAAGGAGGTATTCATTTACAATTTATTTTTTTATGCTAAAACATTAACAATTAATGAAAAAGGCATGAACCAATGAATATCATTACAGAAAGACAAAGGGAAGGGGTGAAATTAAAGGTAAAATCAAAACCATCTAAAGGATTGACCAACTAATCGAAAATATCTTTTAAAAGAACCTTACCCTTGTAATTGAATATCCACATTTACTAACATTAAAGGTTCATGTGGATACAAAGTTACAAAGTGGTAGTAGTTACATAGTTTATTTTAAAAATGTATGGATAGGAAGGTACTAACTACATTTATTTTGATAATGTAATTGAAATCCTAAACTGTGAATGGCTAGGAGCCTCAGTTGTAAATGTGTACATGAGGTATGTTTTCATGATTTAAATTTTCAAAATCTAATATACTATGTTAATTATGACTAAATACATTTCATATTTTTTGTAGGTGTATATATCAATACCAGTTTAAGGGATTTCCCCATGAAAAAATTTGGACTTGTTACTCCTCATGTCACCTCTACATCAGAAACAAAAATATAATCCAAACAAATAGTTGAAATAGTCACAAACCTGGCCAAATCATTTGAAAGAAAACATGGGGATGTCATACTCTTCTTAATACTAATGATTCAGGGATAAAACTCTAAAATTTAATCTTATAAAATATATTTTCATTTCATTAATTACTTATTCCTTTTTTTTATTTTTAGGAAACATTTTATGATCATTACAATCAATTTGGATACTCCAAATATTTATTTTTGGGATTCACTGTATGGATTACCAACAAAATAACCACACATGATGATGTTTTTCAATATCTAATATACTAAATCCAACCTTTTAGAACTAAAATTCATGTTATATAATTTATATTTAGTTTTAATGAGGATTATTTTATTACAAGGTGGTGTGCAAATATTGTCTAAATCATGGCATGAGGACAAATATTTCACATAAGGACCCTGAAATTTTCTACAAATGGATAAGTATCAAGGTATATATAATAATATTTCACTATCCAAACAAAGATAAAAACAAATTACTTATTTTAATTAATGTTTATGTTGTGTCCAAAACAAACAAATGGAAAATATTGTGGTTATTATGTTTGTTAATTTATGATAAAGATCATATTCCATTAAAAAAATAGACATCCCTAAAGAGGTCTTTTCAAAGTTAATTACTATTTTATTTAAGATATTTATTAATCCTTTGTGTATTTATATTTTTCCAGTAACATTATAACTATGAAAAAAATTGTATTCAAAAGATGATATATATTTTCTTAGAAACAAATGGGCATCATACCTAATCACAGAATGTACACAAATAGAATGAAGATGTGACTTCCATATAAGTAATGGATTATTTCATATTTATGTTTAATTTATTCCATTTTAGTATTAATAAAATAATAAATTTTCTTATACTAGTGGAGTCCTTTCATATTTATTGGTCAAGAATGTATACAACCATCATGAAAATGTGAATTCTTACTAATTATTTAATTAAATTTTCATCATTTTATCTAATATTTTTAAGTTATTTTCCCTATCATCTTTATCAAATACATATTTATTTGTTTTCATATATCTTTTGGGAATTCATATTTTTCTTTCAACTATCCACCATAAGCCATATATGAGATAACATGTTCCTTTCTTCCAATGTTACCATGCTTTCCATTTCTTTTCTTTGTCGAATTGTCAACACTACATATTGATTCAATTTTCTTAGCCAAAAAACCATTCTTGAATCAATATATAGTTTTGGAACTTTGTAAAAAAGACAATGTTGAACGTGGATATATTGGAAGTTAGGATTTTTTGGAGAATTTGAGATGTTTATGAGTCAACAACACCTCAATCTGACACACTGTGTGACCAGTATGACTCTACGTGTGTCTTTTATTTAAAATTGACATTAATTTTAATAAAATAGAAAACTGACATATTAAAAACCAAAAAAACTCATTAAAATTGTTTTTATAATTTAGTAAAATGATCCATAAGTTATTTAGGAAATGTAGGAATCGACCACACCTCAATCTGATACATAGTGTGACCAGTATGACTCAAATTGTCCATTATCAGTTTAAAATTGACATTTTACTTCAAAATGTGTCACTCATCAAAAACTAAGAAAATAAACTCATATTTCCTTAATAATTTATTAAATCCATTCATAAATCATTTTTTATTTGTAGAAATTGGTCTCATATCAAATTGATACATGATGTGACCAATATGAGTCAAAGTGCATGTTTCCGATTTAAAATGAAATTTTATTAAAAAAGACAAGTGATGTATTAAAAAATGATCAAAAATATTTATATTATTTTTATACTTTAGGAAAATAATCCATGAGTCATTTATGATGTGTATAAATCAGTCGCACCTCAATCCAACACACTTTGTGATCATTATGACATAAAGTGTCTGTTATTAGTTTATAATTGACATTTTACTTTAAAATGTGTAACTCACTGAAATCCCAAAAAACAAGATCATATTATTGTGATAATTTAAGAAATAGATTAGTTAGTCATTTGTTATGTGTAGGAACTAGTCTCATGTCAAACTGATACACAATGTGACCGGTATGAGTCAAAGTGCATGTTTCCGGTTTAAAATGGAATTTTAGTAAAAAAGACAGGTGATGTAATGAAAACCAAGAAAAAATATTTAGATCATTTTTATAATTTATAAAAATTATCCATGAGTCATTTATGATGTTTAGTATTTAGTCACACCTCAATCTTATGCACGATGTGATCAGTATGACTCCAAGACATCTTTTTATTTAAAATTGACTTCAATTTTGTTAAAAAGGAACAAGTGATGTACTGAAAAACAATAAAAGACATTCTAATTATTTTTATACTTTAAGGAAATGATACATGAGTAATTTTGTATATGTATCAATCAACTGAACCTCAATCTCGGACATAGTGTGACCGATATGACTTCAAGTGCGTCTTTTTGATTTAAAATTTATTTTAATTTTATTAAAAAGGACAACTAACCTACACAAAACTGAATAAACCCATTAGTATTGTTGTTATAATTTTATAAAACAATTAATAAGTCATTTAAGATGTGTAGTAATCATCCAAACCTCAATCTAATGCATAGTATGACTGATATGTCTCCAAGTGCATCTTTTTATTTAAAATTGACACTAATTTTAGTAAAAAAGAAAAATTGAAATGATTAAAATGAAGAAAATGAATTAGGCATGTTGTTATACTTTATAAAAATTACCAATGAGTCATTTAGGATGTGTAGGAATTATTCACACCTCAATCTGATGCATGGTGTAACCAGTATGACTCAAAGTGCATCTTTTTATTTAAAATTGACATCAATTTTAGTAAAAATGAGCAAGTGACATAATGAAAACCAAGAAAACACATTATGATTGTTTTTATACTTTAGATAAATGATCCAAGAGTAATTTATGATGTAGAGGAATCATTCTAACCTCAATATAAGGCACGATGTGACTGGTATGACTCAAAGCACATCTATTTTATTTAAAATTAACATCAATTTTAGTAAAAAGGAAATTTGACCTACTCAAAACTGACCAAAATTATTTAGATTATTTTGATACTTTATGAAAACAATATAAGATTCATTTGGGATGTTTAGTAATCAGTCATACCTCAATCCAATGTAGAGTGTGAATTTTATGAATCTAATTTCATCTTTTTACTTAAAATTGACAATAATTTTAGTAAAATAGAACATGTGACATATTGAAAACAAAGAAAACTCATTCTACATGTATTTATACTTTAGGAAAATTACCCATGAGTCATTTTTGATGTTTATGAATCAACCATACCATAATTCAACACATGTTGTGACCGGTATGACTCAAAGTGCTTCTATATATTTAAAATTAACATCAATTTTAGTAAAAAGGAATAAGTGATGTATTGAAAACTGAGAAAATGCATTCAGATTGTTTTTATAATTTATGGAAACATTATATGAGTCATTTGCAATGTGTAGGAATCAGGCATACATCAATCTGAGGAACTATTTATTCGGTATGACTCCAAGTGCGTCTATTTTATTTAAAATTAACATCTATTTTAGTAAATATGAAAACTAACCTACTAAAAATAAAGAAAATTAATTCAAATTATTTTGATACTTTATAAAAATTATCCATGCATCATTTTAGACATGTAGGAATCATCCAAACCTCAATTCGATGCATGGTGTGACCGGTATGACTCCAAATGTGTGTTTTTATTTAAAATTGACATCAATTTTAGAAAAAAGAACAAGTGAACTAATGAAAATAGATAAAATGGATTCAGATTGTTTTGATACTTTAGGTCAATGATCCATGAGTCATTTGAGACATTTAAGAATCATCCACATTGTTGGGTAAAAAATCCCTCAAGATATCATTGCAGCATTTTTGGGTTTGTTGTGTTTGTTGAAAAAGTAGGTTTCCAAGGTGAGTTGTCATGTTCTTGAGATATTGTTGAAAAAAAATGTTGAAAAAGAAACATGAAAATTCAAAGGAAGATCTGGAGGTAGTATAAATAGAACATATACAAGGTGGTACCATTTTCAAATGTTTGATAAATTTTTGGGGTCCAAAATTTGGAATTTGGATAGCATAGTGAAAATTGGATTTCCTTGAAGATATCATCAAAATATGGAAAAGGCATCAGTTTTGAAAAGATAATCTTCTTGAAGTGTAATTTTCAAAGACATAAAGATTGCTGGCGGTGGTCTCTGCAATTACAAAATTTTTTGTGAATGGTAGAGGTAAAGAGAATTGCGACAACGCAAAGGTTTTGACGGAAGCCCTGCAATTACGAGAGAAGGAGCATCACATCAAAGTAAAAGATTTGATAGAATGGTCATTGATTTCTATGATAATTTCGATACAGAAAATAGTTTTGGACCTTCACGAAACATATATAATTTTAGTGGAAATTCCAAATCATTGTGAAATGGGCTAATGCGTTTCTAACATGGAGTGATATGTTCTAGAGTTGGTGGAAACACCTATAAATAGGGATAGACCCCCATGAGAATAGGAGATAGACCCAAAAAAAATCATAAGGCTCTCGAATTGAGAAGGAGGTTTGTGAAGGTTGTGAGATTCACAAAAGTAAGGGAATTTGCAAAGGCTAGTTGATCTTTGAGAAATGAAGGAACGTTGCGAAGACTAGTTGAGCTTTATGAAAGAGGTGTGCTTCACGAAGGCTAAGTGGTCTTTGAGAAAAGGAAAGAGATATGAAAAGTCTAGTTTGAGATCTACAAAATAGTGAGATTCACAAAAAGAGGTGTACTTCTTGAAGGCTGGTTTGAGCTTCATGAAATTGGGATCTTCGTGAAGGCAATGTTCTTTGCAAAAGGGTTTATAAAGGTATTTCCAAGTGTTTAGTGGAAAAGAGGTATTCATCAGTGGATTAAATTAGGACATTAATATATTATATACATACAGTGGAGGATGCATTCATTAGTGATAATGAAGAGACCTAAAAGTTTATAAACTGTGAGTGGATCCTTTCCAGAGAAGTGAGCAAAGGAAGAGGAAGAAGGAAATCCTATCCACCAGTAAGGAGCCAGAGAGAGAGACATAGGAAGTGACCCTTGGGAAAGTAGTGAGCTGACTCCAAACCTTATAAAGGCAGTGATCCTAGGCATAGAAGTGATCTAGCCCAAATATTGTAATTGGCAGTGAGATTTAGAGGACTTGGTACAACGACACATCACCATTGTATTCTCCTTGGACGTAGCCCAATGAGGGTGAACCAAGTAAAAATCTATGTGTCAGTCTGCTTGATTTATTACATTTCATTCAAAGAATCATCATCAGATAAATACAGGAAGAATAAGATCAGTATTAACACATAAGTGAAAACAAAGTGATCCTTATAATAAATAGGTCAAGATCCCGTGGGGCATGAATAATTTTGAAAAGAATATTCATACCCTGATTCACCCCCCCTCTTAGGGTATCTAGGACCCTTTTGTTCCTAGCACACATCTCAATCCAATGCATAGTGTGATTGGTATGACTCCAAGTTCATCTTTTTATTTTAGAAAAAGGAACAAGTGACATACTAAAAACTGAGAAAACAAATTCAGATTGTTTTGATAATTTTGGGAAATGGTCCATGAGTCATTTGTGACATACCGAAATCACCCACACCTCAATCTGACACACGGTGTGACCGATATGACTCAAAGATACTGTTTTCAATTTAAAATTGACATTTTAGTTCAAAACATGTGTCGCTCATTAAAAACCAAGAAAATTATATCTGATTGTCTAGATAATTTAGGAAAGTAATTCATAAGTCATTTTTGACATGTGGGAAGTATTATCATATAAAACCGACACACGATGTGACCGATATGGATCAATGTACATCTTTCCAGTTTTAAATGACATTTTAGTAGAAAACACAAGTGACACGCTCAAAACCGAGTAAATGCATTCATATTTTTTTAATACCTTAGGACAATGATACTTAAGTAATTTGTGGTGTATAAGAATCATCCTCAACCCAGCGGCGCTGCCCACAACACACGCACTCACCATTGCCGAAGTCCACCATACTAGGGACGAAAACCGTGATCCAACTCCCACACAGTGCTCCGCCAGTGGCGCTGCCTCCCCGCAGCAGTCAGCAGCTCCTCCACTATCCGCCAGACCACCCAATCAATACTCGCCTCCCGGAGGTCCCCTTACAGTGAAGCCACGGGCCGCCACCACACTCACTTGATGCCTATGGTGACCGCCTTCCAATAGATTAGACCACCACCACCCTTGCTACGACCTCCCTCAACCACGACCAGGCCGCCGCTGACCTTCCCGGTTCCAGATCCAGGGGCTACCGTCGCCTTCGGTTCTCGCTGCACGGATGCCTCTCTCTACCACATCCCAGCTAAGACCGCTACCTCGGGCCACCCTCTTGCCGCACAGAACTAGAGGAACCACCCTTCACTCGCTGGCATTGCCCCGCCCTCAGCCTCCTGCTCCAGGGCCAGGTTTGGGAGACCGTCGATCGTCCGCACCGCTCCTTGCGTGCGCTGGCCGCCTGTACTAGCGAATCGACCACCACCTCCTTAGGTGTTGAACATGTCTGCATGCATTCTGTTGCATGGCATTCTGTTTATACATGTATGCATGCATTCTGTTTATACATTATGTTTTCATTTATGCAGATTTGTTGTTTTTTCATGGCATTGTTCCATGGTCTGTTTGCCCGATTTCGGTCCGAACTTGTTTCCCGGTTCACTGTGTTTGTACCCGGTTCATTGTTTTCCTTATTATTAGCATGGAACTGCTGTGGCCGTTGATTGCCGATCATCTGATGGCTTGGATTTGCGCCCGTTTTGTTTCTTCTGGCTGGCCTTGATCCGCTTTGCGATATGCCTCTCCAATCGGTCGTTGCCACGTACTCCATGCACTGGCTCGCCTCGGTTATGCGAACCATCCCGATGATCTCTGCCGTCCACGCGGCATCCATCCCACTGATCCGCTGCGCTGCCTGCTGTCTTCTGTTTCACATTGATTGCTTCTCTTTCTCCATGTGCGAGAAAGGGGTGCGTTTTCAGCAGTTGAGGATTCAGTCTGGTTCCAAGAGAGCTCTCGACAAGCTTGGATCTGCTTCGACTCCGCGAAGACGAAGGACGAACTGAACAGGAGCCTCCTGGCACCCGCACTCCCCACTGCCGCAGCACGAGCCGCCTCCTGTACTCGGATATCTCTTCCGGTGGAGATTCAGTGGTGATTGGCCAGGTACCTGGGTTCTTTGACGGCTACGCTTCAAGGGGGTAACAGTTTTACATTCTTTTCCACCGTATCCAATATCTGGTTTGTAGATCTTGGCTCTGTCGCGATTTATTCTTTCTTTGATATGTATACTATTGTATCCCTCTTGCATGTGTGCATGAGTCCATCCAGAAGTGGACGAGGCTGACTCTACGTGACAGGCTTGATCACTGCCACCTAGTCCAGCAAGCCCGGCCTCCTTGGATAGTTTCTCTGGTCCTTTACTGTTGCATTTGAGTCGGTATTGTGTGCATGTACCCTTTCTTGCTTTCTTAATAAAATAGTTTCCCTGGGTGGTGTTCTCGCCGTGCATGTAGGTCCCCTTGGGACCGAAGCACATTATATCTGTTGTTCGTTATTATCTTGCACAACTTCGTTCATATTGAATCTCAACTGAGATCCTTCCTCTAGATTTATCGAGGATCATCTATTCTTCTTATAATAAACTTCTTTATTTGTTCTCCGATTAATAAACAAGTGGATCTTGGCTTCATTAGGGTTAGTATAATTAGCCCCAACAAGTGGTATCAGAGCCTTCTGTTTTATTATTATGGGTTTGATGAAGTTTGATATTGATAATTTCGATGGAGAAAATGATTTTAATCTCTGGAGAATTAAGATGACAGCCTTGTTAGATCACAATGACCTTATCGATGCCCTTACTGGCACTAGGAAGAAAATCACCACTACTGCCCCTGACGGGCGGGCTTCCACTTCATTTGTAGATGTCCCTGAGGAAACCTTGAGAAAAGCCCGTAGTTTAATCCTCTTGTCTTTAGGAGACAAGGTCTTAAGAGAAGTCACATATGAGTCCTCTGCCGCTGGTATTTGGTCTAAATTGGAATCCCTTTATATGAAAAAATCCCTTGTTGGTAGACTGTATAAGAAAATGAGATTGTATACATTTAAAATGCGCCCTGGAACTGCAGTCAGGATACACATTGATGAATTCAATAAAATCTTTTTAGACCTGGCCAACATTGATATTAAGTTGGATGATGAGGACCAAGCCATCATATTGTTAACATCATTAGATGATTCGTTTAACTCTTTTAAAGACTCTATGATGTATGGTAAAGACACATTGAATTTAGAGGAAGTTAAATCTACCTTGCTCTGTAAATATTTGCAGAGAAAGGGTATTGTAAAAACTGAGGCTGAGGGTTTAAATGTTAGGAACAGAAGTGAGTCAAGAGGCCGAAGTGAGTTAAGGGGTAAAAGAAAAGATAGGGGTCGGTTTAAGAAACATAGGAGAAAGTCTAAAGGTAAGGTAATCAAGTGTTTCCAATGTAAACAACCTGGCACATTAAAAGGATCTGCCCTAATAGGAAGGGTGACTATAAAGAAAGTAATAATGACAATTCCTTGTTAGTTGAACAAGACTTTGACACTGTTGATGTATTAAATGTCTCTGATACTACCATTACAAATGAGTGGATTCTAGATTCAGGATTCTCATTCCACATGTGTCCTAGGAAGGAGTTCTTTACTGAGTTAAGGAAAGTCAAGTCTGGTGAGGTTTTTCTAGGGGATAACAAGAGCTGCCACATTATGGGAATAGGCTCAATATCTCTTGAGCTTCATGATGGGTCTGTCAGGTCTCTAGAGGAAGTTAGGTGGGTACTTGAACTGAAAAGAAACCTAATATCCCTAGGAATACTGGACCAGAGAGGGTAAAACTTCAAGTCTGGATCCAGAAGCCTTCGAATAGCCCAAGGATCCCTCACAGTAATGAAAGGAACCCTTCGCAATGGCCTGTATGTGTTAGATGGTAAGGTGCATAGAGATCAGTTGAATGCCTCTTCTGGATCAGGAATGCATTCCACTACTTTGTGTCATAGGAGACTGGGGCATGTTAGTGCCAAGGGTCTTAGCGAACTCCAAAAAAAGGGTCTGCTAAGAAATATTACTCCGAACAGTCTTCCCTTTTGTGAAGAATGTGTGTATGGGAAGTCTAGGAGGGTAAGTTTCAGCAGGTCTTTGTATAAGTCTAAAGAGCCTCTCGAATGTGTGCATTTTGATTTATGGTGTCTTTCTAGAGTTACCTCCCATGGTGGAGTCTTATACTTTGTTACCTTCATTTATGATTTCTCCAGGAGATTATGGATTTATATACTAAAACACAAGTCTGATACCTTTGAGACTTTTAAGAAATGGAAAGCTTCTGTAGAGAGTGAAAGTAACAAGAAACTTAAAGCCCTTAGGACCGATAATGGTTTAGAATATCTATGCAATGAGTTTATTGAATATTGTGAATCGGAAGGAATTAAAAGATACCGAACTATAGTGGAAACTCCACAACAGAATGGGTTAGCAGAGAGAATGAATGGGACTGTCCTTGAGAGGGTGAGGTGTATGTTGTCCCACTCAAAACTCCCCAGGTCCTTTTGGGTTGAGGCTGCTTCTATAGCAGTGTATCTCATAAATCATTGCCCGTCTTCTGCCAACTCCTTTAAGACACCAGAAGAACTCTGGAAGGGCATTCCCCCAAATCTTAGTCACCTTAGGATTTTTGGATCCATAGCTTATGCACATTCATGGAATGATAATCTTGATCCTAGGGCTGTTAAGTGTATATTCGTGGGATATCCAGAAGGTGTTAAAGGGTATCGTTTATGGGTAGATAAACCTGGTTACCGAAAATGCATCATCAGCCGCGATGTTGTTTTCCATGAATCCGGCATGTCCAAAGATAAGGAGCTTGATCCTGCTGGACCCTCTGAACAAGATACTGAACCCTCACGGGATGTAAATCATCTAAGTGTTGAAGTCCCTTTAAGATCCAGTGACCAGCCACAGTCTAGTACTGACACTACTACCATGGTCACCCAATCCCAACCTGAATCAGATTCCAGTTCGGAATCAGAACCTGAGGGCCCAGAATCGGATGACCTGAGCAGCTATCAGCTTACCCAAGATAGAGAGAGAAGGGTTATTAGACCCCCATCCCGTTTCAACCAGGCAGACATTGCTGCCTATGCTTTTAATGTATCTCAAGATCTGTCCAATGATGAGCCCTAAACTTATAAGCAAGCCATTAAGTCCAAAGAAGCCAAGAGTTGGCTGAGAGCGATGCAAGAGGAGATAAATTCCCTTCTTAAGAACAACACTTGGGTTGTTGTTCCTCGACCCAATAACCAGAAAGTTATAGGTTGTAGATGGATCTATAAGAAAAAAGAGAACAATGTAGGAGAAACTAAAATCAAATTTAAAGCCCGTATGGTAGAAAAAGGTTTTCTACAGTGTCAAGGGATTGATTATAGTGAAATATTCTCCCCTGTTGTTAAGCATTCATCCATTCGAATCCTTCTTGCGTTTGATGCCAAATTTGATATGCATATTGAACAACTCGATGTTAAAACTGCCTTTTTACATGGTAACCTGGATGAGACTATATATATGACACCTCATGAAGGATTTTCAAATTTGTTCAAACCTAATCATGTTTGTCTTTTATAGAAGTCCTTGTATGGAGTTAAGTAATCGTCGAGACAGTTGTATAAAAGGTTTGATTCCTTTATGATTGAAAATCAGTTTTCTAGAAGTAGATTTGATGCATGTGTATACTTCAAGACTGTTAAAAATGAGCATGTTCATCTTTTATTATACGTTGATGACATATTGTTGATCTGAAAAAACATGAGGATTATAAATGTTGTTAAGCACCAGTTGAACTGTGCCATCGAAATGAAAGACTTAGGCCATGTAAATCAAATTCTTGGTATGGATATAATTCGGGATAGGAAGGCTAGAACCTTGTACTTATCCCAGTATGCTTATATTAGGAAGGTATTAAAAAGATATCTGTTTGAGCATGTTAAACCTGTTAAAATTCCCTTAGGTCAACACCTTAAGTTGTCCTTGAATCAATCACCTACGAATGAAGATGAGACTGACTTTATAAATAAGATTCCATATGAAAATATTGTGGCGAGTCTTATGTATGCCATGGTCTATTCCAGACCAGATTTATCCTTTGCTGTTTGTACTTTGAGTATGTTTATAGGGAAACCGGGTAAGGCACATTGGAATTCTTTAAAATGGTTATTAAGGTATGTTTACATGTCTGATAAATTGTGCCTTCGATATGGCTTGAATACTAATTTTAATGATGAAATTGATGGTTTTGTTGATTCTGACTATGCTGATAATATTGACACTCGAAAGTCTATCAATGGATTTGTTTTTCTTGCATATGGAGGACTGGTGTCCTGGAAATGCAACATGCAGTCAGTGGTTGCACTTTCTACTACTGAGGCAGAGTACATTGCCTTAACAGAAGCTATTAAGGAAGCCATTTGGCTTAGAGGTTTGCTTTCTGAGTTGTCATTATCTGCTGATAGTATGGTAGTTCACTGTGATAGCCAGTCTGCTTTGCATCTGTCTAAAAATTATGTATGCCATGGTAGATTGAAGCACATAGACAATAGGTTACCTTTTGTTAGGGATATTATAGAATTGGGGAAAGTGAGTGTCACAAAGATACCCACTGGTGATAACCCGACCGATAGTTTGACTAAGGATATTCCGTTATCTAAATTCATGCATTGTCTTAGGATTATGAATTTAGTCCCTATTCTATAATGTAGGTTGAGAGAACATCATCCTTGAATCCTTGAATTGTATTTGATTGCAAGGTGGAGATTTGTTGAACATGTATGCATGAATTCTGTTGCAATGAAATTAATTCATTTGTTCTGTTTATACATTATGTTTTCAGTTATGCAGATTTGTTGTTTTTGCATGGCATTGTTGCATGGGGTTCTGTTTGCCCGATTTCGGTCCGAACTTGTTTCCCGATTCACTGTGTTTGTACCCAGTTCATTGTTTTCCTTATTATTAGCGTGGACCTGCTGTGGCCGTTGATTGCCGATAATCTGACGGTTAGGATTTGTGCCCGTTGTGTTTCTTCTGGCTGGCCTTGATCCGCTTTGCGATATGCCTCTCCAATCGGTCAGTGCCATGTACTCCATGTGCTGGATCGCCTCAGTTATGCAAACCGTCCCGATGATCTCTGCCGTCCACGCGACATCCATCCCGCTGATCTGCTGCACCGCCAGCTATCTTCTGTTGTGCATTGATTGATTCTCTTTCTCCGTGTGTGAGAAAGGGGTGCGTTTTCAGCAGTTGAGGATTTAGTCTGGTTCCGAGAGAGCTCTCAACGAGCTTGGATTTGCTTCGACTCCGCGAAGACGAAGGACGAACTGACCAGGAGCCGCCCGACACCCGCACTCCCCACTGCCGCAGCACGAGCCACCTCCTGTACCCGGATATCTATTCCGGTGGAGATTCAGTGGTGATCGTCCTGGTACCTGGGTTCTTTGACGGATACGCTTCAAGGGGGTAACAGTTTTACATTCTTTTCCACCGTATCCAAGATCTGGTTTGTAGATCTTGGCTCTATCGCGGTTTATTATTTCTTTGATATGTATGCTACTGTATCCTTCTTGCATGTGTGTGTGATTCCATCCAGGAGTGGACGAGGCTGACTCTACGTGACATGCTTGATCACTGCCACCTAGTCTAGCAAGCCTGACCTCCTCGGATAGTTTCTCTGGTCCTTTACTTTTGCATTTGAGTCTGTATTGTGTGCTTGTACCCTTTCTTTATTTCTTAATAAAATATTTTCCCTGGGTGGTGTTCTCGCCGTGCACGTAGGTCCCCTTGGGACCAAAGCACATTATATCTGTTGTTCGTTATTATCTTGCACAACTTCGTTCATCTTGAATCTCGATTGAGATCCTTCCTCCAGATTTATCGAGGATCATCTATTCTGCTTATAATAAACTTCTTTATTCATTCTCCGATTAATAAACCAGTGGATCTTGGATTCATTAGGGTTAGTATAATTAGCCCCAACATTAGGCAGCAAGACCCGCCACCACCGACATCATGTACGTACCCCTGCCATACATGCCAGATCTGCCGTCTCCTTCACACAACCCTTCTGGTCATAATTAGAGGACCGACATGAGGTAACCTCGATGCCAGGCCCTCATTGGCCCAAGTTGGAAGTGATCCACCCTGAGGCGGGCTGACTCAACTTGGAATGGGTCTAGGCAGACCTCCATGGCCCAAAATTTCCCTACACGGGCTTTTCATGGCCTGGAATGGGGCTTCACCAGTTCAGTCTAACCCGCATAGGCCCAACCAAGTTAATAAAAAATAATTTACTTAATTAATTTAATTTTAGAATTAAATTAGATTAATAAAAATATAATTTTTTCCTTAAAATATATTTTTAGTACCCGGATAAAATTAACTTAATTTAGGTATTAAATTGAATTAATTAATTAATTTAATTTTTGTTATTAAAATGAAAATAATAGTAGACCAAATTAAAAATAAATTATTTGAATTTAGCATAATTAATTTAATTTATTAAAATCATTTGTACTTAAATTCTTTGCAATTTAACTTTTTTATCAAGCTTTAAATTAATTGTGTTGACCAGTCTTGAGCATTTAACCCAACCCATGTATGTTTGAATGTTTTATTTAATTATTTATAACTACATACGATGATTTTAAATAATTAAGACGATCTGTGCATCATCATTTTTTTCGGTCAATATTTACAAGGGTCTGCACGTCCAAATTTATCTATTTTATATTTGTCCTCTAGTTCCCCTCGCCTACATGCGAGTATACTTGTATATTTGACAAAGATGATGTATAACATAGACCCCACCAAGAAGAGGTGAAATCCTGATGAGTAGTGGATATACTAGATAAGGATGAGCTGCATCATGAGTCAAGTGATGAATTAGGTATGATACACCTAGGACATAGTTGATCCATTGAGTTTAAATGGATCAACCGGTTTTAGATGATCAAGACCATTCAGGTAGTTAATTTACTTTATGCATCTATTTATTGTTTTATTCATTTTATGATATTGGAAAAAACATAAAATAATACATAGTAAAATTCATAAAGAAGAAATGAATGTTTTTATATTGTTGTCTAATTGTGAGTGTGAGAATATAGATGGAAAAGATTAATAGAAATGAACAACATTCGTTGATAAAAATATAAAAAAACTCTAAAAGAAATTATAAGTTGTAAATGCCTTCCATAATTTGAATTTGATCAAAACCTAGTGTTCAGGGTTCTTTCTAGACATAGTTAGGGGTGAATCTTACTACCGGAGAGTTATTATGAGTGTGGGAGGTTGTATTAACCAATGTTGTTAGAAAAGAAGTATCCAAAGATATAATTCTATAACTTTAGAGACCAGTGTTGAGAAAATCAAGTTTATGATTTTAAAAGCTGAGACTTCACTCAACAGATCAAGGAACCACAAGTTAATACGGTTGGCCAGTCAAACATCTACCTTGAACTCTACGAACACTGGCATAGCCAATGATTATAGACTATAAGAAGATGTTCAAGGATACTTTCCATTATAATACTCAATTGACAGATTATTCCAATTCTGGTATAGAGGGTTCCTAGGATTTGATAAAAATAAGGGGTGACATTTAATAATTAAACTAATCAGTAATGTCTAATTCGTTAATCAAGATAAAAGTACAATATGTTAGATTTTATTTCTATAGAAAATGGAAATTAATACCAAAATATACACCACTATAATCATGGAAAAAGTAAATGTCTAAACTAGCACAAATTTCCTAGTGTAGTATAGGTGCTTGTGCACAATACTATGATATCAAAAATTAAAGGTGTTGGTGTCCACAATACATCTTATGCTACCTCAGAAAGAGAGGGTGTTAAAACATTCTTATAGGAGACTCATGTATGATTCACATTATGGTTATGTCATAATGCTATCATCAACATACGATGTGATTTATGGATACTACATTAGGACAATGATGATTTTACATGTAGTATCATATATGAGAATTGTGCAATGAGGAATTGAAGCATGATATGAATGGATGATATTACACTGGTTACATGTAAATATGAAAGGCGGACCATGATCTTTCAAGGCATACCATTATTACATCTTTTCACCCAATTTCTCCAGTTTTATTTACGATTTCAAAATTAATAGGATGGATTAAATGCTTCATTACCATTTAGGTGAAGTTAACCAAGAAATATAAATATTAAAGTCAAATTAATATTCAATTATTATAGAGATTTTTTAAAGAAAAGGTGCTAAGTCCAATGGAAGGAGTAAGGAAAAAGGTACATTCAAAATTTCCTTCAAATAGAGAGGTAATAAAAATGAAGTTATTTTATTTTTATATTGTGAAATAATATTTATGGATGTTAAATGTAATAAACTGAATTGAATAAGAAAGTACCCACTTCTTCTTTAGTTTATATTCATCAATTATAAGTATTGTTTTGACATAATTATTGGGTATTAAATACAATATGTTTATCAAATATTTGTATCAAAATAGTGTAACCAAGTAAGTTTAGAAACATTACAAGAAGTTTCATTCTCCAAGTAGTTGAGAAAGGTTGGTTCCTAAGTTAGCATTGAGAGGCACACACCTTCTATTTTCCAATTAAATTATTATGGTAGATTTTTTTTGAGTATAACCAAAAAATTCATCTCACATGTCCTTTGGAAAAAAGGAAACATTATTCCAATTTCATGAATGAATGTTGATTGTGGTGTCTCATACTCAACCATTAGTTCAGTGATACTTGAATAATAGGCAATAATTGATGAATATAAAAATGTAAGACTTATTTAACCAATTTTTGAAGGATAATTATTTGTAAATTAAAACTAAATTAGGATGTTAAGGATATACCTGTTTTGGTATTTATATTCATTAGAGCTAAATATGTTAGGTATTATTGGCATATATAATTATTTAGTTTGGACAAAGAAACCTTTAGAAATAAAGGTACACCATAAAACTTTTAGAATTAGCTCACCAAGAGAGCATAAAATATTCCAAGGTTAATCAAGTGGTAAATATAATTTATAATATTTCTTTAAGTGATTAAGGAATTTGAAAATGAAGTATGTTATATGAATGGTCAGAAGATATTAGATGCTTCTGGTTGGTCTGGCGAATAATGTGTTGACCAAGAATCCATTGATCATTATAATATAACATAGTGTAATTCCTAAATGAACATTACCCAATATACATCATGGTATCTATAATAATAATGAGGATCAATGATGAGTCTTACATGTTAACATTGATCAAAAAAATGAAGTGTAGATAAATTCCTCAATGCACACATTCTTTTACACATCAATTTCACGATGTAAGTATAAGGATCATCAATGTTGATATTTGTTGTAGAAAATTACATTATATTTCAAGATGTGTTTTGAAAATAACAGTGATATACCATAAACATATGCCAACTATAAATGAAAAATGGATATCATATGAGTCATAGTATGATGGAAATCCATTAGATCATAATACACGTGTTTAGATGCAGAGAGTTTTTTAGGATATAATCAAACTTGCATAAAAAAACACAAAGTGCATCTAAAGTAATTATCCTAAAAGTTTCTTAGGATATTATAGCAATCCATTTGAAATAAATTTTAGAGAAAAGTGATAGACTATATTTATATAAAAGGGTGTACATATCTACTTGATATAGTGGGAGACAAATTTACATGGGTTTAGTCAATTCTAGAGAGGCACAAATAGATGGAATAGGAATAAGTTCCACAATAAGTATAGAATATGAGTGTTCTAGAGACACATAATACATAGGAAGGATGAAACCATGGTGATAGTTTTATATTCCCCAAGGTTGGTGATATATTATTCATTTAGAATAATAATTTCTATAAGTAGTTAATATTTTGAAATTAGTTAAGATTGACATGGTCAATTAAAATTCAATAATGGATTCTTTGTATCAAAGCGAAAAGGGGCTTATTAGTTTGAATATTATGGTGGGTATTCAATTGGGATGATACATGGGTAATACAAGAATGGTACCAATAAGGCTCGATTGGTAACACCAATTCATTATTCCTAAATCCATTTGAAATTTACTTGTCATATATAATTTATAAGATCATTTAATTGGCCACTGTATGTCAAGAACAACTTTCATGGAAGGTGTCTATAGGAAACAACCAGAAAGGATGGTGACACCCTAGGAGGCCAATAAGGGTTTCAAGTTATTGAAATCTGGTTTAGGATTAAAGTAAGAAATAAGATATTAGAATATTCATTTGGAATGAATATTTTCCATGTGTCTACTTGAGGTAAGTGGGAGCACCATAGTTTCCAAGAGAAATATGTTTTCTAACATATGAAAAACAACTATTGGTCTTACAGTCAGTTAAGACTAGGATGAAAGTATCTCTCTATAGATTGACTTAAATTAGAATCCTAAATTCTAGGGTATAGGATCTAATGAGGTAGATATAATAGTTTCTTAGACTTAGTCTATCATATATATATATTGACAATGTATTAAAAAATAAAAGTTGGAACAATTTGATAGGGAATTTTTACCAATGTCACATGGAATAAATCTCTATAAGAAGACATTCATGGGCATACGAGGAGATTAAATTAGTGAGTTGAATCCCATAAAATTATACGATGGATTGATCACTTATGCCAGGATATGTAAAAGTAATGATATTGACAACATAGAATTTATAGTAGTAAAATATCAATTAAATCTAGGAGAATTTAAAGGGAATTTGTCAAAACTATCCTATAGTACTAGAGAAAGTACAAAGGATATATACCTGGTATGTGGAGAGAAAAGGATACTAGTTTTTAAGGGACACAAACTAGTCTTTCAATAGATTAATACTATCTTATACCACAATTAGGATAATGGAATGTGTAATAAAAGATCATACAAGAAAGTGGCAGCCATACCTACAAATACTGAATACGTTGCATCTTTTGAGGTAGATAAGAAGTAGTTATTAAATGCAATGATTTATTCTAGCTCTTGTAATTTCAATAAGAAATGTATTATCATCACGATAATTATTTTATGGTTACTTTCCAAGATTTCATGTTTTGATAGTGGAAAAAGGGTATATACTTGGGTATTATATCTGTTGAGAAGTTTTACTCAAGGAGGCGAGGTCACACTTAATAGAATTTCCATGTAGTGAAAACATGGAAGACCAAGAAACTAAATCTATGACTCAGTAGAAACATGATCTTAATCTTGTGATAGCTTACAAGGATGGTTATTAACTTGTCTCTAGTGCAAGTGGAAGTGTTGTAATAGTGTGTGCCCTAGAACCAACATGAACAATACTTTTGATTACCATATCATGCATACAATAAGTTATGTATGATGTATTTTTACCATTATAGTGTATAAATTTATATTTCCACTATTTAAATGGTAATTTCCATTGATTAATTTTCATATTAAATGGTTATAGAAGATACCAGACTATAATGAGAACCTCAAGATACTATGAAATTAATATTAAATATATTTCCTATGATCTAGATACATATTACTGACTAGAAATAGTATATTTATGACTATCAAGTGCTGGGTGATCATAAGAATTAAGACTTCTTATCATGAATTTCAAACTTGGTGATCTCTAGTATTGAGATCATGAGAAAAATCCCTCTAATAGGAACACCACATTTTTCAGGTGTCATTGTATATTTATATATACAAACATGTGTAGTGGTCTCCCGAATTTTCATTTGACTGTTTAATTTTATATAATGAAAAAACCATGATATTTAAATCATGGTGAGGTATCTTGTGTTGGGTGTGTCATTGGTGGTATGACATTGGTTGAGTGGTCAGGAAATTATTTTCTGATTCTGAGTTGAGGAAGTAATATACCTCGGGTTTGATTGATTTAGATGGCAGTACCTTCATAAATCCTTGGAAAAGGTAGTCGAGGGTAAATCTATCCAGTTATATCAATAAATAATAAATCAAGAAAGGGTGATGACCCAAGTGTTCATCCTTCATTATGAGAAATCTAATGATAAATAGATTATATTACACAATACATATTTATAGGTTGGATGTTATTGGTATGACTATTCCTTATCTCTTTAGGGGCCCTGATGGGTTTCTAGACTCTTCTCCTGGTCAGTGAATATTATTCATTTCTATAGAGATAAGGGCCTAGAGGATCACATATAATAACATATTCAAGAATCCTTCCTATTCCGTTGAATAGGTAAATCAGACATGGTGGGACCCATAATGGGGTCCAGGTGTTTTTTCAAGTTATCAACCATCGATAAATAAATAAATTCATTACTATTTATTCAAAGAATAATTGGGTGTAATTTATTTAAATTATTTACAAGTGTAATTAAATACAAAGAATAATATTATTCAAATGAATATTATTTTAATATTCTAGGTTCGTTTAATATTAGTGGAAATTTCGAGTCGAGTTAATGAATCAATTTTATCACATAATATATTTAATAAATACTATGGGCATGTGATAAAATATAAATAATATTTATGACATAATTTATTTCTTAACAAGTATTTATTTAGTGTACGTTTAATAAATGGGGGCCAGGGAACCCTTTCTGTGTATTCGAGAATACACTATAAATAGGAGGTGAGTGGATCTCACATAATGACTATTCAATATGAATTCATGAGATCCTCTCTCTCATATCTCAATTTCTAGATAGATAAGATCTTAATCCAAGTGATCATATTGATTTCACCCTCATTCATCGCAAGCACATTGATGTGGTGATTTTTGGGGCATTGTAGTCACCGTTAGATCTCCGCACTTGCACTTGGAATTCAACGATCAGTGCTATTGTTGATTTCTGAAGTGTGTGTGGATTATCTAGATGGATTATTATTTTGATCCTTTAAGTAGAAATCACCAATGAAAAAAATAAATCGAGTGCAGATTCAAATTGAAAAAGTTATGTTTACAATTTTATTTTTGTGTTTTGTTTAATTTATGTGAGATCCTCAGACTATACTGGGGCTCATATCATCGGCGACGAGAAGTCTCATTGTCCCGAAAATAAAATATTTTAAACTCACTGACCCACTGGCTTCTGTTGCTACCCCTAAATCTTCATAAAGTAGATAAAACCCAACAATAATTAATGAGATTACAAATGAATGAAATATCAGGAGGAATAAGAAGAAGAAAACTCCCACAAAGGTATTGTATTAATTTCATCTAAAACAAAATTTTCAAAGATAATTAAATCCATCTAATACTTTACATGATATAAAGTGGCATGATCAGGATAATCAAAAAATATCTTGATGAATCATCCAAAATATTCAACATCATTGAAAGTGTTTGATTCTTTACATACATATTTTTTAGATCCTAAGGACACATTTTTGAGGCTATATTCTAATGGCTTTCACCATTTTGTTATTTTAAGTAATAAGTATAGAATATGGATAATTTCATTCATCTCCTATAATATACCTCTATGGATGTGTGAAAAGAAGGATTTTCTTATTATTTTGATGATTATTCCTGGAAAGAAAATACTGGAAATGAAATTGACTTACTCCTTCAACTTCTAATCAAAGAATTGTAAATATTATGGGATGATTGTGTGAAAACATTTGATTCTTTGATAATAAAACTATTCAAAATGAATACTTATTTAATGTGTAAAATTAATTACTTTCCTAGATTAGGAAACTTATCTAGTTGAAACACTTATACAAGTTTGTCTTGTCTAGTTTGTAATTTTGATTTTGAACCACAATGATTACCTCATAGTATAAAAGGTGTTTTATGTGTCATTATTGATTTATTGATGCTTCAAATAAATTCAGGTTTAACAAGAAATAATTTAATGGAGATATTGAATTGATTAAGTCCCTGAATGTGTTATCTAGTTTTTAAATCTTGGGATAATTAATGAATGTCACTATAGAATATGAAAAATGCAACCAATTTAAAGAAGGGGAAAAGGTATGAGGTACAATATCCGAAGTATTTGGAATAAAATAGTCAAAGAAAATGAGTATATTTTTCAAACTTCTTTAATGGGAGTTTAATTTTATATTTCATAATCTTGACATAATGAAAATCGAGAAGAAAATCTATGATAATGTAAATTTTACATTACTTAATGAGAAGGGTAAATCAAAATATCACCTTAATTATTGTGAGGATTTGGAATCAATGAATATAAAGTGTTTTTTGTGGGAAAATGAGAACGGTAAGTATCCTTTGGATATTTTTACATTGAAAAATCATGATAAAGACATATTACTTTGAAATTTGAAGAATGTAAAAGTTATATATGGATATTCAAGTAACATTTCATGGTGCACTGACTTAAAACATATAAAGTTACATGGATTAAAAATTCATGACTCATATATTCTGATGGAGTAATTGTTTCCATTTTAAATGTGTAATATGTTACCAAAAAAAGTAACTACAGTTCTATTTAAGTTTTGTACCTTTTTCAGAGAGATTTTTAGAAAAATTTAAATCCAACTATACTTGATAAATTTTAGTAAATATTTTTTATGCCTTTTCACTTGGAGATGTTATTTACCCCCTTTATTTTTCACTCTCATGATTTATTTTACTATTCATTTGGTTTAAGAAGAAAAAACCATTGGATCGATACACCATAAATGGATGTGTCATGACCCAACCCAAGTCAGGGCTTGAGCCATAACATCACCAAGCCCACCTCTATAGGCCAGGGGGTAGAGACAAGTGCCTAAGTCATAACAAACTTTAGGATGCCTTTTCCTAAGTACCTTTATGCACACACAGAACCATATTAATGAAAAAGTGCAGAGAGAAAGAGTAAAATATGAAACACTACAATAAATTAAATCAAGAATGCCTTAAACTTCAAATAGTATACAAGTACAATAGTGTAAACTCAAAAGTAAAGGGAAAAAATACACGCCCAACCAAAAATATGTCCCAACCTGAAAAAATTGGAAAAAGTAAATAGTTGAGATAACCCATCTCCTGAATCCCATGCTATGGCCATCGTACACGGTCCAAGCACCTAATATCACTATACTCCTACGAAGTCATGGTTGACCTATCCATCAACTGCATAAGACACAACATGTGTGGGAAAAACCCATATAGGGGTAAGTATATACATACCCAATAGGAAACCTCAAAAGATGAAGGGGGAGCAGTAAGAGATACACGAGGAAAAGAAAGACAGTTGATGAAAGATACAATCAAAGATAACATCTCAACCCAAAAAGAGAGAGAAAGTAAGCTCGTCCAAACACATGGGGCTAAACATAATGAGTAGTTGAACTAACCATTGATTATTATCCACCTATAGTAAGAGAGTAGACTCATCCAACCATGAGAAACTATACACAGAAAAAACACATAATACCCCACGTGTCTTCACCTCTCCTGGAAGGAGAGTAACAAAATCCAAGGTGTGGATATAAAGGAATAATATATATATGCTCAGTCAAGAAACCAAAACAAGAGAGTAAGGGGATCTCCATCCCATAGCTCATCCTAAGAAAAAGAATATCCAATAGTTCCAAAAGTCCATCAATGATTCCCATCATCTCACATACCTTCCAAAAAGTAACCATGAAAGTTAATCCATGCCTCGTCACTACGATGCACAGTCAAGGGGATACCAACTCCATGTAGAGGATCCATACCCTATTACATCAGGGGGGGTTCACTCTTAAGTTTCTGTAGAGGACCTACACCCATGCCGATGGGGGGTTCCACTCTGATGTCCTGAGGACCCACACCCTATACTGATATGGGGGTTCCACTCAGTAGGTAGAGGACCTACACACATGATGATGGGGGGTGGGGGTTCACTCTATAGGTTGAGTATCCTCACCCATGATAACGGGGGGTTCCACTATAGTCATCGAGGACTCATTCCCTAGTGCATTGGGGGGGGGGGGGTTCACTCAAAATGTAGCTGTAGAGGAACCACACCCATGATTATGGGGGTATCAATATAGTTGGTGAAGACCTGTTCCCTAATTCCACATGGGGGTTCCACTCTAATCATCGAGGACCCGAGCCCTTTCTAAAAGGCGGGTTCCACTCAGAAGATGAATATAATGATCCCACTTGATCATTTACATCATTGGGTATCACCTCAGTAAGCACCTTTCCTGGAAAATTTCACATTATATCTCATAATACACAACATATGGGACCATAATGTTCTATGTGGGATAAACACTCAGGATAGGATGCTTGTAGGTGAAAAATATGAGTTTAAATGAAAGAGACACATACGTTTGAAGTTTCCTGAAAAAGGAACTAGGGGTACAAGTTATGTGAGGGGACCCACATAGTGTGTGGTCTTACTACACTGCCTGGACATGTCCCTAGATGGAACACGAATCCACCCCATGTATAATTACATGCCATGTAGGTGGAATACATGTCATGTCCAGGAGAACTGGTACTGGGGTCGTGTCATGCTCTCCATTTTTGTGTAATGGACCCCATGTCCATCTACAGAACCCTATGTTTGTGTACTTGAGTACACAACCACGTGCCTGGCTATGTACTTCCACATAGTTTCCTGCCTGTTTGATTCTTCACACAGGTTTCAATTCAGGAAGGGGGTGCATGCCGTTCAGGTGGACTATACACCATGTCATCCTTATCTTTTCTAAAACCCTAGCTACCACCTCTGAGGGGGATACATTCCGTGTGTTATTCCTTGAACATGGAATGAAGTTAGGTTTTCACTAGAATCTTATATTTTCAATCCACATGGTAGATATTTCCATTTCACTTCGTTTCTCCATAGATATCACCTCTAAACCACTTAAAACTTGTGGATATGGACTTGATCTAGCGTTTTTTCCTGCAGTTTCCTGGAAATCAGCTCCGATGGTCCTCAAGAAAGCCTTTGTGAGTTCCTCACATCCCCAAGATTTCCTCCATTAAAGATATGAAATTCGATCAATAGCAAGATCTTCCACATCTTGTAAACACTCTAGATCTATTCATTGTTTGTCAATCCCATCCTTGTTCGCATAACCGTTACGAATTTGGGGGTCTGATTGGGCATGTTACCACCGAAAAATTGTCGAACCAGGACCTCAGGGTCCAACCAGTGATGAATGTGAAGAAACAAGGGGGAAAAGAAAAATAAAAAGGTTAAATTATTTATTACAAGCATTCTTGGCGAATCAATAAAGAACGGGGAACCCATGGTTTGAAAAAAATTGAAATTAATTGAGATTTTAGTACCCAGGAACATGTAATGGATGTAAAAGGACACAAATCAAAGAACAAGGATCAATATTCCCAATAATTTAATAAAAGTGTGTAAAAACACCAAATGATGAGTCCTACCTTGATTATGGATAGTTTTTTGATGAAGAACATGTACACCAATGATTTGAGAGAAGTCGTTGCATTTGTTGTATCATGATATGATCCAAACTAGAGTTTTATCGCCGTATGACGTGATCCAAAAACAAAATATGGAGGAGAGTGTCATGGAAAAATAGGATTATGAGGATAACCCTATATTTTTTCCATGATGACACATTTATAGGAACAAATTAGGTATACTAGATTTAATTAATTAATTTAATAAATTAATTAAAATCACCAAACATACCATCAATGAGAGAAGATTATGAACACCCCATACTGACTCCTTTTTTGTCGCACCTAGGGTAAAAACCAGGTTTTGTCCCCAACCACAGTCTTAGATTTCTTATCTAAGATTTTGTTTTTTATTTAACCCATTTTATTTAATAAGTTGCATATGCACACTATAAACTTTATTTAATATTATTATAAAATTAATTCTGGGAACACCGGGCCTCGTAATCGCATGACATCTTAGTGAATAGCTTTGGAAATATATATGGAAAAATTTCAAAGTCTTTTAAGGAAAAAAAGGTTTCTACATAATTCAGTCCTTCAATATTTTCATCCTCTAAAAGAAAAGATTACACAAAAAACTCAGAATACAGATACCGCACTTGTCTCTCCCACTCCTAGTAACTCTCTTGCACATTCCTATGAAACCATAAAATGAAAACCAAGGGAATTTTTCATACATGAAGAGTCCTCTCATGTTGATCCTCAATCACCACTATGTTCACCATAAAGCCGGACCCATCCTTGATGTCCAGATCACCCTAGTCAATGACATGCATGGGGTCATGCACATATCACCTCAGATGCAACACATGGAATATGTCATGCACCTTCTCTAGATATGTGGGTAGGAAGAGGTTGTAATCAACCTCGCTATCCCTATGCATAATCTTGAATAGACCGATGAACCTTGGGGATATCATGACTCCCTAGCTGAACCTCCACAATCCTCATCGCGGGGATACTCTCATGAAAGCATAGTCTCCCTACTCAAACTCTAAGGGTCTACACTAGTGATCTATGTAAGATTTATGTATGATTTGGGCCATCCCCATTTTCTCACAGATGACCTGGACTTGCTCCCTCATCACCTTCAACATCTCTAGGTCCACAAGTGATGTCTCACCAATCTCTATCTAGAAAAAGGGTGACTTGAAGGGTCTCCCATACGGGGCCTAAAAAGGTTCCATGCCGATAGTAGAGTGATAATTGTTGTTGTATAGAAACTCTACCAAGGTTAGGTGATCCTCCAAGATCTGTATGAAGCCAAACATGCACTCCCTCAACATATCCTCCAACACTTGGATTGTACGCTTTGTCTTCCCATCAGTCTGGATGTGAAAGGTTGTACTCATCCTCATATAGGCCCTGAATTCCTCATTCAGGCCTCTCCACAATCATGATGTAAACAAAACATCATGGTCAGATACAATATTCTAGGCCACCCCATGAAAGTGAATGATCTCTCATACATATAGCTACCCAACCTATCCACTGAACTCTTCTCCCTGATAGCAAGGAAGTGCGTCGAATTTGTGAGTTGGTTAACTAACACCCAAATGGAATCATGGCCATTCTATATGCACAGAAGACCAGTCACATAGTCCATGGATATGCTGTCTCATTTCCACTTTGAGATCTCAAGGGGCTGCCACAAACCTTCTAGAAACTGGTGCTCAGCCTTCAGCTATTGATAGGAGAGACACCAAGAGATGGACTCATCTACTATTCATCTCATTCTAGACCATAAAAAATACCATTGATGATATCTATACATCTTCCCCACACCACAATTTATAGTTAGGGAAGAGGTGTGGAACTCCCGTATCATCTCCTCCTACATAGTGACTTAAACCTCTATTCTCCCCTAGAACAAGATGATGCGATTACCTCCTTTAGAATATCCATCTGGTGAGTCACCTATAGATATATTATTATGTAATACCTCATAGTCGATGTCTCATAGATGGTAATATCTCACTTTCTTGAGTAGTGAAGGAGTATACACCATCAATTGTAGAAAATATTTACCCTCTTGCTCCACTAGGGTTTGCTATAGGGAAGATAACTTCTCTAATTAATCCTAAATTAAGAAATCCTAGGAATTCCTGCTAAGGGAATCTACTAAAATGTTTCCCTTACCTAGAACATAGACTATCTCAATGTTATAGTCCTATAGGAACTCAAACCAGCATCACTATCTAAAGTTCAAGTCTCTCGGTGTAAAGATGTACCTGAGACTCTGGTGGTCTGAGTAATCCAAAAAGCATGCTCCCAAAAGTTAGTGCCTCCACATCCTCAGGGGGAAGACTACTATTGGAAACTCTAGTTCATGAGTCATATAGTTCTTCTTGTGGGTTGTCAACTACCCCGTCTCGTATATGATAACAATCTTCCACTTCATCAATACCCACCTAAGCCCAGCTCCCAAGGCATCACAATACACAATGAAATCCATGCCTTCCTCTTATAATCTCAATAATGGAGAACTCTTCAACCTCATCCTAATATCCTCAAAGGCCCTCTAGAAATGATCAGACCAGGTAAATGGATTCCCTTTCCACATCAGAGTGGAAAAAGGAGCTAAAATTCAGGATATGTATACAAAAAACTTCAAATAGTACCCCACTAATCCAAGAAAGCTCCGCAACTCTGAAACCTTCTTGGGTGTCTCCCAAGAAAGCACTGCATCAATATTTTCGAGATCCATGACTAAACTATACTTAGAAATTACATTCCCCAGAAAGTGAAGCTCATGAATCATGAATTGGAGCTTCGAGAGTTTTCCATAAATATGGAGATCTTGAAGAAAATATAAGACCATCCTCAAGTGATCTCCATTTTCCTCCGTTGATGTAGAGTAGATGAGTATGTGTTCGGTGAAGAAAACAACAAACTGGTTCATGTATGGCCAGAAAACCTATTTTATCAAATCTATAAATACTGTGGGGGAATTAATCACACCAAAGGAAATCACTAGGAACTCATAGTATCCGTAGTGACATAATAATGCCCACTTTGGAATATCATCCTTGAGAACCATCAACTAGTGGTAGAAGGACCTGAGGATGATCTTTGAGAACCATCTCGCACCTTAAAACTGGTCAATGATGTCATCAATACTTAGCAAGGGGAAATTTTTCTTTATCATTTCTTGGTTCAGGTGAAGATAATCCATGCAATTCCATAAACTACTATCTACATTTTTCATGATTAAAACCAGAGCTTCCTATGGGACACACTGGTTCTAATGAAACCTTTCTCTCAAAGGTCCTCCAACTACAACCATAGCTCTCAGATCTCGATATGTGCAATACGATATGATTCATAAGATATCAGAGCGGTTCTGGGATGCAAATCAATGCAAAAATCCATATCCCACCTTGGAGGTAGTCTCAAAACATCCTCAGGGAAGATATCCATATAATCCTCCAAAATTGAAGGAACCCAGGCTCCTGAAGAACCTACTATACTAAGGGATATACTCTCTAACTTATGGGTGATAGGCTTCAACCACCTTCTCATAGAACCCACTTTCCCTGTCATGGGATCTCTCTAGCCAGAAAAGGAGAATCTTGTCCCATCAATGCATAGGCATCTGACTTTTCTGTGGTGACGGTTGATCTGGGACCAAACCACCGACAATAAATCTATGTCATCCCACCTTTTTATTACATAATGTTTCATTACATTTTACAAAAAGAGGATTTTTAAAGACCAGTGTCTTGGAAATTAGGAACATAATACATGAAAACAACATAAAAAATTCTTCTAAACCACACATAAGGCTTCATCATAGGTTCATCCTATGTACAATTACTGCATCTCATATCCTAGAGACATACATCAAAGTAAAGGGTGAGCAGAAGGCCCAGTAAGGATAAACAAGGAATCAGTTTACTTGTGATATCAATAAGAACTTAAATAAAAACATAAAGGCATGAGCAATTGAAGTATAAGAATGTAAAAATGAAAAGAACTTGAAACATAACTTGAATATGTGGCTACAAAATTTCATTTAGACATTCATGAACATATCAGCAAGGTTTATCCCCAAGGTGTCATAAAAATTACCAAGGTTATTCACCAAGGTATCGTAAAACTTGTCATGTATAGAGATTAATTATTTACCCAATGCATTGGAGCAATATTAGGGAAAACCCTTAATATGTCTTTACTTTCATGTGTTCCACATATATCATAATAAAAATTTTCATAAATAACCCAAATAGAATCAAAGAAATGGGTTTCATGTCAAGATCGTGACATTTAAAAAGAGATTAAAAATAAGATCATTACGTCATTTATAAATCATGGAAAGGGAGTGAGGGTTATATGTATGTAAATTACAGAATCAAATATATCATCTTTATATATTTATGAACACACATAGAAACTAAATAGGTTTGGGTATTCACATAAATAAAATAATAGAATTTTTGAGAGAAAGAGATAGAAATTTTGAGACGAAATTTCTACAGCATAACAGCTATAAAACATGGTTTTAGAAAATATTGAAAATAGAGGGGAAAAGGGTCACCCAATAATAAATAATTCATAATAAAGTATGGGTACTGAATAAGATCATGGTATGGATATTTATACCACATGAAAAGAAAACATGAAAGAAAAGAGACGATGCAATTTCTTTTACGAGAAATTTGGCAGTCTAATGACGTCACTTAAAAATTCAGAAAACAAATTGATGAGAGCAGAAAGGGTCTCTCAAAAATTAGACATGAAAAGGACAGAAATGGGAACATATAAGAACATACCCTCAACATAAAGAGATGGAAATTAGAAGACACAACATAAAGGAAGTCATGACTTAAAAGAGGAGGGTGAAAGGATCCCTTACCTTGAAGAGTAACTTCAAAAGCTTGAAGGTCAAGACCTTGTGATTCTTGAGGGAACCTTGGGAGGTAAGAAGACTAGAAATTCGTTGAGGAGGATTTTTGAATTAAATGAATGAGTGAAATGGCTTGGTATTTATAGGAAAAGTGAGTGAATAAATTATTAATTTCCAAGGGACACCTCATCGGTGGTATTTGCAAAACCATGGGCTTGACCATGGTATTTTCCCACGGTATTGGCCACTTGGGACATCTCATAGCATATCTCACTATTCATAATGTAACACCCGAGACTTTTATGTTATATAAATCATCAAAGGAATCATTTTCTACACAACACTTGCTTGGCTTGCTTTACACGCAATCGCGACCTTCCTCGATAGCTTGCGTCGTACGCAATACCGAGTTTCACTAAACAACAATATACTATTAAAACTAGCCGTTATGAATAGTAATAACCACTTTTTGAAATTTTATAAATTTTATTTTTCAAAATGGACTTCATTTTTGGACTCAGAATATCGAAATTAGCCTAGGGTGAAATTTTGGTATTTTTCTGAAAACTTTCAATTTTTGATGAATAGTGAAACCACTAAGTGGTAGGTTAAAAACTGAATTTTGCATAAAACTTAATTTTACCGCTTCTGTGAATGGAATTTCGAAAATCCGAGAGACACGGTTAATATCAAGGACTAAAATGTGGTTCAATGAGATGAAAATAATTTTTTGGTGAATAGTAACTTTTTACTTTTTTTACCGCGGTTAATAGTAAATAGGGTAACTAAGGGTAAATATGAAATTAATATTACCCTAACACATGTCCTAATTCTATTGGACAAGTGTAATTCGACCAAAAACAAACTTAGGAATAAAATATGACCATTTAGGCCCACTTGGATTAGATTAGGACATTTATTATTAATTTATTTAAAGAAGGGTTAAAATAGTTAAAATCAAAGTTTAATAAGTAAATCATTTTTAATATGGGGTTATACATAAGATAAATTAAATTGTAAATATTCATTAGAAATCTAAAAAGATTTCCTACATGATGATATTTTATTTGTAATTTTTAGACATCAAATAATTTAATTTATTTATGACACAATGATGATGCAATAATTATCTTATTAATGAAATATTGACATAATTGATGTTATAAACACCAAAATAAATGTAATTTGAGACTTTTTATGAATTCCAATAATTTTCTAGGTCACTATGATATATTAGTGTTGATTTAATCAACTTGGTTCGAACATATAATTCTGTTATGACTTTCACAAAAATCATATATCAAATAGTGTCAAAATTGACACAAAATAGTTTTTAAATCAAATATTATATTAATAATTGTTATTTTATTCCTAAAAATCTAAGGTTTGGCCACATGACTTATATAAGGATATATATATTAATAATAAACAATTTGGGGTTCGTTTGGAATGTTATAGTAAGGGTATTAACCATATAGTGAAAGAAAACAAAAAGACACGGTAAAAGTTAAATTAATTAACTTAGAGTTAAATCTAATTGATAAGGTTAAAATAATACCCTAAACTTGTCTAAATACTATTGGTTGATAGGATTTCGACCCATCCCCACTTTAGATTCTAAATAAGACCCTTTGGAACCATTATAAACCGATTTTGACTTTAATATAAAATAATATTTTGAGATATTCCTAAGGTGCCCCTCTCCTCCCTTATAAAAGGGCACCTCCTCCCCCTCCTCCTCACACCAATTTTGAGCACTCAAGCTCGGCCAACCCCTACCATTTTATCCTCTCCACTTCCCTAGAATAATCCTAGAGGTCCTGGTCTTCTCCAAAGACCAATCTTAGTTCCTTAAGTGGAGGATTCAAAGAGGCGTTCCAAAGAAGAGGTAATATCCATTACCGATCTTTTCAATTTCTTTCTTCTTCAACTTCTTCTTCTTTAGTTGTTTCATGATAAAGTAATAACATCAGTATTACTTACATACTGATATGTTATTATAAATATGAAACAACCCTAATTCACCTTCTATCCATCCTACGGAAAAATGAAATCACCGCGCGTGCGTACGTACGGAATACCGTCTCCACGCCGTGGTGTAATCTATTTTCCACCATCACCTTACAAGGATGGGTATAATGGTGTAATGAGTAACTATATATGATTATTATGAAGTAATATTGATACTGAAATAATATATATATACTACAATACAATTCCACGATCATAGGAACGATATCATCACTTGTGCGTACGTACGGAATACCGTCTCCACGATGTGATGCGACTCGTTCTACATGATCTTCATTTCATAATGATTATATAAATGAATTGAATGAATGAATATGGTATATACTACACTAATAACATTCTGTAAATGAATTATCTATAACCTAAAGATAAGAATAAGAATTTATTCGACAAAACACGCATAAGAACAAAAAGTTATAAAGACCCGAGTAACAAGTAACAATGAAATATTACTAACAAGAAGCTAATAATATGACCATATATGATATCATATCAATATGTATGATTCTGGAATAAGTCAATAACATTATTTAAACCATTATACAGGAGCTTCGGACACGAACAAAGCAAATCAGACCTAAGGTAAGGGAAATATCACAATCTCATTTTTATCCGAGATTGTTTATTCGTAAGTATTTACTAGGGTGTATTTTATCATCCACATCCATGTTTCATCAATATGTAATATTATTTCCATCCACCTACAATTGTTTAAATCCATTTTTACCCTTCGGTGAGTTTTTAGTAATATCTATGAAAGGAATCTTTTGTCGTACGAGGTACTTTTTGACTTTTCCGACAAAAGTACGAAGAATGTTTTTTTTAACTTATACGGCATGAATGGATTTTTAAAACATTATTTCCAAGAAACTTCCTTTACAAGTTTTCAAGTTTATATTTAATCAACTTCTTTTATTTTAAAGTTGTATGACATGTTATGAAAGGAAAAATGTTTTTGAAGAAGAAAGGATATTTTCCTCAAGAATGGAGTTCAAGTGTTTTATCAAAATTATTTTCCATCTAAGATAATAAAGGGTTCTGTTTTTATCCCTATTATTACATAGATTTGATTATGTTGTTATGGAAACATTTTTATGAATTCCTTTATCTTATATGAATTGATTTGTGATGTCATGATGTTTCAAGAATCCCATTTTTGTTACATGTGTTATGGGATGATGTATGTTTTATGATTATGTGGCACACATAAGAAAGGATTCATTATAAGATGGGTGGGACCTATATCTCCCTCCAATGAATTGGGTAAAGATTTTATATCTCATGAGATAGACATGGCTGGAACGGAAGGTTATTTAGGTTCAGTGATACAGGACTGAAACGAGGAGTGAACTCGGTTCAGAAAGGGACTTTGTCCACTAAGATAGTCTTGGCAATGAGTCATGACTAACAAGAAATGATTTTCCATGATTATGTGTGCATGCCACAAAGTTTCAAGTCTTATGTTATGATTATGGGGATCTCATTTTAACTTCTATGATTTATTAAGATTTTATGATCTCTTTTGCAGGTTATGATTTTCAAAAAGATATGATATGATTTTTATTTCCTTTATTGCCCTTGCTGAGCATTTGAGCTCACCCTTTTATGTTTTCTTTTCCCCAGGTCAGGAAGATGGATATTAAGTCGAATATGCTAAAAGGGACCCTAAATATGATGAAATAAATGGGAGACACTGTAGAAGATTTATGAACCAGTTGTTTATGTTTCCCAGTTTCTAAAGACACTATACCTATACGGTCCTTTGTGGTTTTATCATATGTTGTAATAAGTGTGATTCAATTTTGAAGTATTAACAATGTATGTAAAGTATGGGTCGTTATAGTTGGTATCAGAGGAAAGGTATAGTCAACCTTTGGAAACTAGGATGTGAAATCCTTAGTATGAACCCTAAGGATAAGTCTAAGCATAGAACACAATCTTAGAAATGGCCATGAATAACCTAGGATAAGACCATAAGCATGATAATTTTATTCTTGAATTATGTGGTTTCCTATTATAATTAGTGTTGCTCACACTATTCTTCTTGGTTTTAGTCAATGGCTGGAACCCGAAGGAACCGTGTTAATGCGGAATGCGATGGGCAATGCAATGATTGTCCCCCTGAGCAACCAAACGATATGGGAGCTGGAATGCAAAATCTTGTAGCCATGCTCACACAACTTTCTCAAGCTATGAATCATGTAGGATTTCCAAACGAGCAAAGGAGGGAGCAACATTCTGTTGAATCCTTCATGAGGCAGCGTCCACCTTCTTTCAGCGGGTCTACTGATCCATTAGTTTCTGAACAATGGATTAGTACTACTGAAAAGATATTTTCAGTTCTTCAATGTTCTGAGCATGATAAAGTCATCCTAGCAGTGTATCGTTTGGAAGGAGATGCGGATCAATGGTGGAATCTTGTTAAGAATACGAGGCAAAGGGATGAAATTGAGTCTATGGAATGGGACGAGTTCAAGAACTTATTTTTCAATAAGTACTTCCCTCGTATTCTCCGAACAAAGATGGAGAAAGAGTTTCTTGAACTGAAGCAAAGGGATGATGAATCTGTTGGTACCTATGAAGCAAATTTTACAAGACTTGCAAGGTACGCTTCTGGTATTATTATCCAACCTGAGAGTAAGATCGATCGATTCTTTAGTGGCTTAAAACCAAGTCTTCGAAGGGCGTTAGCCATAAGGGACTTTAATAGCTACGAGGAAATCGTTCGATGTGCTCTCAAAGTCGAGATGGAGATTGGAGTAACCCATCAGTCACATGGGTTTGATATGAAGAGGAAGATGGAATTCAAAGAAAAATCTAAAGAGCACACTGAAAAGAAGATGAACTTTCCCTTATTCTCAAAGTGTGGAAAGAAACATGGAGGGAGTTGTCTTAAAGGGACAAGTAAATGTTTTAAATGTGGAAAAGAAGGTCATCGGGCATTTGAATGCCGTGATAATGGGAAGAAGATGTCTAATGACGCAAACAAAGGAAGGGATACACAGAATGAACCTACTACACTTCAATGTTTCAAGTGCAAGGAGATGGGGCATTATGCCAATCAATGCCCAAATCCAAGGGTTGATGATGATGGTCGACGTCAACAAACTCTTAAGGCTAAAGACAAAGGAAAGTCACATGCAATTTCTATCAGCGATGTGGAGTACGATAACGATGTGGTGAAAGGTACACTTACCATCCACTCTAAAGTAGCAAATGTTTTATTTGATTCTGGATCCACCCACTCTTTTATTTCTGAAGACTTTTCTAAGGGTATCACCGTATTACCTCAACAATTAGATGTTGAGTTAGCTGTGACAACACCTAATGGCACATCAATCGCATCAAAAGTTTATAATTCTTCTCCGATCGAAGTTTGTGGGAAAGTGCTTCCTGCAAATCTTGTGATCCTTCCTTTAGTGGAATTTGATGTGATTCTTGGCATGGATTGGCTTTCTCTACATGGAGCTCATATCAATTGCCAAAGAAGGGAAGTCACATTTCATATTCCAGATCAATCTACGATCGTCTATCAATGCAAGGATGAACATAACCTTCCAGTGGAAATTCCTTCCATCTTATGGGTATTGATTCCACTAAATGAAGGTTATTTATCTCAAATGGTTGGTGAGAAACTCACGATTAAGAATATGCCCATTGTACGGGAGTTTGATGATGTATTTCCGGAGGAATTACCAGGTCTTCCACCAAATCGTGAAGTTGAGTTTTCAATAGAACTCGTACCCGGTGCTTTGCCTATTTCAAAGACACCTTATAGAATGGCCCCAATTGAGTTGCAGGAATTGAAGAAGCAACTCCAAGATAATCTTGATAAGGGATTCATACGCCCTAGTGCGTCACCTTGGGGAGCACCTGTTCTATTTGTTAAGAAGAAAGATGGATCAATGAGACTCTGCATTGATTATTGAGAACTTAACAAGATCACTATCAAGAACAAATATCCTCTCCCACGCATTGATGACTTATTTGACCAACTACGCGGAGCTCAATACTTTTCCAAGATTGATCTTCGTTCAGGGTATCATCAATTAAGGGTCAAAAGGGAGGATATACCAAAGACGGCTTTCCGTACAAGGTATGGACACTATGAATTTATAGTGATGCCATTTGGTCTTACTAATGCCCCTGCTATCTTCATGGATCTAATGAATAGAGTCTTTAGAGACTATCTTGATCAATTTGTGGTAGTCTTTATAGACGATATTCTTGTCTATTCAAAGAGCAAGGAAGAGCATGAAGATCACTTGAGAATTATATTGAAGACCCTGAGAAAGGAGAAGCTTTATGCCAAATTTACCAAGTGTGAATTTTGGCTTCAAAAAGTTGCATTTTTGGGTCATATAATCTCAAAAGAGGGGATATCTGTGGATCCAGCAAAAACAGAGGTTATCGAAAGATGGTCAAGACCAACAACAGTAACTGAGATCCGAAGTTTTCTTGGTTTGGCTGGATATTATCGACGTTTTGTAAAAGATTTTTCACGATTATCTAATCCACTCACCAAGTTGACTCGGAAAGGAGTTAAGTTTGTCTGGACAGAGGAATGTGAAGAGAATTTCAAGGAGTTGAAAAGAAGGTTATCCAGTGCACCTGTGCTCACACTGCCTTGTAGTGGAGAAAGGTTTGTGATCTACAGTGATGCATCCAAGAAGGGATTGGGGTGTGTTCTTATGCAAAATGATATGGTGATAGCTTATGCCTCACGACAGTTGAAAATCCATGAGCAAAATTACCCAACACATGATTTGGAGTTGGCTGCGGTAATCTTTGCATTAAAGATTTGGAGGCATTACCTTTATGGTGAAAGGTGTGATATTTATACTGATCATAAAAGTTTAAAGTATATTTTCACACAAAAGGAGTTGAATATGCGTCAAAGAAGATGGTTGGAGCTGATTAAGGATTATGACTGCTCAATCCATTACCACCCTGGGAAAGCAAACAAGGTGGCAGATGCATTAAGTCGACAAGACCATGATATTTTATCCATGTTGAGGATCACAAAAGATCCAATATTTATGGATTTACAAAGGATGGATCTTGGAATTATAATGGAAGGGGAAAAATCTTATCTTTCTCAAATGAATGTTCAACCATCTATACATGTGAAGATTAAAGAGGCACAGAAAGAAGATGTCGAGTTACAAAAGAAGGTGAGAAATGTTCCTGAATTCAACCTTGATTGTGATGGGATAATAAAGTTCAGGAATCGGGTTTGTGTTCCTCCCATCCCTGAATTAAAGCAGGAGCTTCTGGATGAGGCTCATAGTTCTTCATTCTCCATTCATCCTGGAAGCACGAATATGTATAGGGACCTGAAAGAGTACTTCTGGTGGGATGGCATGAAAAGAGATGTTGCTGAATATGTCTCTCGATGCTTGGTTTGTCAACAAGTTAAAGCTGAGAGACAGAAGTCTAAGGGGATGTTACAACCATTACCCATACCCGAATGGAAATGGGAAAACATCACTATGGACTTTGTCACAGGACTTCCTAAAACATCCAAAGGCAATAATGCTATCTGGGTCATAGTTGATCGTCTTACAAAGTCTGCACACTTCATTGCTATTAGAGAGGATTTCTCTCTAGATCAGCTTGCCAGGATACATGTAAAGGAAGTGGTAAGATTACATGGAGTACCACTTTCTATTATATCTGATCGGGATCCGAGATTTACCTCGAAGTTCTGGCGAAGTCTTCAGCATACTCTGGATACAGAGTTGAGTTTCAGCACTGCTTATCATCCCCAGATAGACGGTCAGTCTGAGAGAACAATTCAAACCCTAGAAGATATGTTGAGAGCTTGCTCTATGGATTTCAAAGGAGGTTGGGATCAACACCTACCTTTGGTAGAATTTTCTTATAATAATAGCTTTCACTCCAGTATTCAGATGGCTCCTTATGAAGCTCTCTATGGAAAGAAATGCAGGACTCCAACTTTCTGGGATGAAGTTGGGGAAAGAAAGCTATTAGGACCTGATCTCGTTGATGAAATGGCAGAAAAGGTCAGATCTATTCAACAACACATAAGAGCAGCTCAGAGTCGACAGAAAAGTTATGCCGACAACCGAAGAAAATACCTAGAGTTTGAAGTGGGCGATAAAGTGTTCTTACGAATATCTCCCTGGAAGAGGGTTATGAGATTTGGGAAGAAGGGGAAGTTGAGCCCTAGATATATCGGTCCTTTTGAAATACTGGATCGTGTTGGGAAGGTAGCTTACCGATTGGCGCTTCCACCGAATCTCTCTCAAGTTCACGATGTGTTCCATGTATCTCTCCTGAGAAAGTACATACCAGATCCTTCACATGTACTCAGCTCAGAAGTTGTACCGCTGGAGCAAGATCTTTCTTATGAAGAACAGCCGATAGAGATTCTGGATCATAGCGAAAAAGTCCTACGAAACAAGACCACTCGCTTGGTGAAAGTTTTATGGAGGAACCACCAACTTGAAGAAGCTACATGGGAGCTTGAGGATATGATGAGGGAGAAGTATCCTCATCTGTTTGTTACAAAGTGATGAATTTCGAGGGCGAAATTCTTTTAAGGGGGGTAGAATGTAACACCCGAGACTTTTATGTTATATAAATCATCAAAGGAATCTTTTTCTACACAACACTTGCTTGGCTTGCTTTACACGCAATCGCGACCTTCCTCGATAGCTTGCGTCGTACGCAATACCGAGTTTCACTAAACAACAATATACTATTAAAACTAGCCGTTATGAATAGTAATAACCACTTTTTGAAATTTTATAAATTTTATTTTTCAAAATGGACTTCATTTTTGGACTCAGAATATCGAAATTAGCCTAGGGTGAAATTTTGGTATTTTTCTGAAAACTTTCAATTTTTGATGAATAGTGAAACCACTAAGTGGTAGGTTAAAAACTGAATTTTGCATAAAACTTAATTTTACCGCTTATGTGAATGGAATTTCGAAAATCCGAGAGACACGGTTAATATCAAGGACTAAAATGTGGTTCAATGATATGAAAATAATTTTTTGGTGAATAGTAACTTTTTACTTTTTTTACCGCGGTTAATAGTAAATAGGGTAACTAAGGGTAAATATGATATTAATATTACCCTAACACATGTCCTAATTCTATTGGACAAGTGTAATTCGACCAAAAACAAACTTAGGAATAAAATATGACCATTTAGGACCACTTGGATTAGATTAGGACATTTATTATTAATTTATTTAAAGAAGGGTTAAAATAGTTAAAATCAAAGTTTAATAAGTAAATCATTTTTAATATGGGGTTATACATAAGATAAATTCAATTGTAAATATTCATTAGAAAGCTAAAACGATTTACTACATGATGATATTTTATTTGTAATTTTTAGACATCAAATAATTTAATTTATTTATGACACAATGATGATGCAATAATTATCTTATTAATGAAATATTGACATAATTGATGTTATAAACACCAAAATAAATGTAATTTGAGACTTTTTATGAATTCCAATAATTTTCTAGGTCACTATGATATATTAGTGTTGATTTAATCAACTTGGTTCGAACATATAATTCTGTTATGACTTTCACAAAAATCATATATCAAATAGTGTCAAAATTGACACAAAATAGTTTTTAAATCAAATATTATATTACTAATTGTTATTTTATTCCTAAAAATCTAAGGTTCGGCCAAATGACTTAGATAAGGATATATATATTAATAATAAACAATTTGGGGTTCGTTTGGCATGTTATAGCAAGTGAATTAACCATATAGTGAAAGAAAACAAAAAGACACGGTAAAAGTTAAATTAATTAACTTAGAGTTAAATCTAATTGATAAGGTTAAAATAATACCCTAAACTTGTCTAAATCCTATTGGTTGATAGGATTTCGACCCATCCCAACTTTAGCTTCTAAATAAGACCCTTTGGAACCATTATAAACCGATTTTGACTTTAATATAAAATAATATTTTGAGATATTCCTAAGGTGCCCCTCTCCTCCCTTATAAAAGGGCACCTCCTCCCCCTCCTCCTCACACCAATTTTGAGCACTCAAGCTCGGCCAACCCCTGCCATTTTCTCCTCTCCACTTCCCTAGAATAATCCTAGAGGTCCTGGTCTTCTCCAAAGACCAATATTAGTTCCTTAAGTGGAGGATTCAAAGAGGCGTTCCAAAGAAGAGGTAATATCCATTACCGATCTTTTCAATTTCTTTCTTCTTCAACTTCTTCTTCTTTAGTTGTTTCATGATAAAGTAATAACATCAGTATTACTTACATACTGATATGTTATTATAAATATGAAACAACCCTAATTCACCTTCTATCCATCCTACGGAAAAATGAAATCATCGCGCGTGCGTACGTACGGAATACCGTCTCCACGCCGTGGTGTAATCTATTTTCCACCATCACCTTACAAGGATGGGTATAATGGTGTAATGAGTAACTATATATGATTATTATGAAGTAATATTGATACTGAAATAATATATATATACTACAATACATTTCCACGATCATAGGAACGATATCATCACTTGTGCGTACGTACAGAATACCGTCTCCACGATTTGATGCGACTCGTTCTACATGATCTTCATTTCATAATGATTATATAAATGAATTGAATGAATGAATATGGTATATAATACACTAATACCATTCTGTAAATGAATTATCTATAACCTAAAGATAAGAATAAGAATTTATTCGACAAAACACGCATAAGAACAAAAAGTTATAAAGACCCGAGTAACAAGTAACAATGAAATATTACTAACAAGAAGCTAATAATATGACCATATATGATATCATATCAATATGTATGATTCTGGAATAAGTCAATAACATTATTTAAACCATTATACAGGAGCTTCGGACACGAACAAAGCAAATCGGACCTAAGGTAAGGGAAATATCACAATCTCATTTTTATCCGAGATTGTTTATTCGTAAGTATTTACTGGGGTGTATTTTATCATCCACATCCATGTTTCATCAATATGTAATATTATTTCCATCCACCTAAAATTGTTTAAATCCATTTTTACCCTTCGGTGAGTTTTTAGTAATATATATGAAAGGAATCTTTTGTCGTACGAGGTACTTTTTGACTTTTCCGACAAAAGTACGAAGAATGTTTTTTTTAACTTATACGGCATGAATGGATTTTTAAAACATTATTTCCAAGAAACTTCCTTTACAAGTTTTCAAGTTTATATTTAATCAAATTCTTTTATTTTAAAGTTGTATGACATGTTATGAAAGGAAAAATGTTTTTGAAGAAGAAAGGATATTTTCCTCAAGAATGGAGTTCAAGTGTTTTATCAAAATTATTTTCCATCTAAGATAATAAAGGGTTCTGTTTTTATCCCAATTATTACATAGATTTGATTATGTTGTGATGGAAACATTTTTATGAATTCCTTTATCTTATATGAATTGATTTGTGATGTCATGATGTTTCAAGAATCCCATTTTTGTTACATGTGTTATGGGATGATGTATGTTTTATGATTATGTGGCACACATAATAAAGGATTCATTATAAGATGGGTGGGACCTATATCTCCCTCCAATGCATTGGGTAAAGATTTTATATCTCATGAGATAGACATGGCTAGAATGGAAGGTTATTTTGGTTCAGTGATACAGGACTGAAACGAGGAGTGAACTCGGTTCAGAAAGGGACTTTGTCCACTAAGATAGTCTTGGCAATGAGTCATGACTAACAAGAAATGATTTTCCATGATTATGTGTGCATGCCACAAAGTTTCAAGTCTTATGTTATGATTATGGGGATCTCATTTTCACTTCTATTATTTATTAAGATTTTATGATCTCTTTTGCAGGTTATGATTTTCAAAAAGATATGATATGATTTTTATTTCCTTTATTGCCCTTGCTGAGCATTTGAGCTCACCCTTTTATGTTTTCTTTTCCCCAGGTCAGGAAGATGGATATTAAGTCGAATATGCTAAAAGGGACCCTAAATATGATGAAATAAATGGGAGACACTGTAGAAGATTTATGAACCAGTTGTTTATGTTTCCCAGTTTCTAAAGACACTATACCTATACGGTCCTTTGTGGTTTTATCATATGTTGTAATAAGTGTGCTTCAATTTTGAAGTATTAACAATGTATGTAAAGTATGGGTCGTTATACATAAGTTGACCAGAAATCTTACGTCATTATTATATCATTAATGATGTCATTAAACACCTGAAACTCAAAACTGCATTTTTACTATTCACTGAAAATTCAACTATTTCAGAAAAATCCCAAAAATTCATCCTAACATAATATTGATGCTCTGAATTCAAAAATGAACACCATTTTATGAAAATAATTTTCTAAATATTTTTAATTTAATTTTTAATTAAAATCATTATTTATTCCAAAAATATAACTTTAAAACTATAACTTATTTTGTAACACCTTAAAAAGTAATCACGGTCCCATAAAATTATCGTATAACTATAAGAAAATAAAGTAACAATTTATGATTAAATTTTATGAAAATAAATTTCCATTTTAAATTATAAAATTAATTATAAAATTCTAAATAAAATATTTATGACATACAAAAATACCAAAACATAAACTATGATCGTTTTCCACTTTTAAGATGTCTAAAATGTATTTATACATTCATGGGTGAAGTTTCTATTTTTTTTGTCAATTTACTATTCATTACTATTCATATGGGTATGTTACTATTCCTACTTTACTATTCACTAAACCAAGTTGATCTTATTAGACTCTAAATTTTTTACTGAACACAACTTTAGAAGACCATTTCTTGAAAATCATTTCACATTATTAATTATTTAAAGAATAAAAAACTATTTTAAAATACCCCTTTTTCCTAAATTAATCAATAATACACATCCTATATTTATCTGGATATTTGAAATTCCCAAAATTGTCCATAATAAGAAATAATAATTTTATTTATAAAAATGGATTACACAAAGAAACTAAGGCCTTGTTTCATAGTCTCTTATAAGACCAGCATAGGACCTAATTGTAAGGTGTGCTATGGTGATTGAATCTTGGGGTGGCTTAGAGAATATTGTCCGAGTGGTGATTTCTATCATCTTGAACTTCTCCCATAGGTGATTCTGTTCATGCTTCATATGTTGAAGTTAGAATTGGACTTGGCCCAGAGCAAAGCCCAGTGATGCTACCTCCTTTCCAAGCTCCGACAGATGGGATTCATATGGATCGAGTCTACTGGATGAGGCCATTCAATCTTCTTTCTATTTAAATTAACCAAGATAACCATATTTATAAAAACACAATGTTAAGATTATAGTTTCCAACGGTCATATTGACCATCGGTCATATTGACCAATGGTCATATAACAGTCAAAACCCAATGGTCTCCTTTTAATTATACCCACTTCATTAATTAAAGGATATAGTTTTGTTGAGTATAAAATAAAATAACACACAAAATTAGGAAACAAATATAATTAAAAATTTCGGGTCCTTACAAATCCATACCTAAGATAAGTTCAGATGGTTAAATCATGAAGAAAAAAGGTCCCTTGTGAACCTCTCTCCACCAAGCGATAGCTCGCACTACCAAAAAATTAAAGATACAGAATAAGCGTTCCCTATATGAACCTCAAGACAAAGCCGCTAGGCTAGCACCTCAACTAAGAGGTCTAGCTCTCACACCAGGAGTATGGAAATAAAGGAATGATTGGAACCTATTTCTACTAATTCTGAAGCAAGAGTATAAAACAAACTAATCATACCTCTTATTATCTTGTGTGCTGTGGGATTATAGACATCCAAAGCCTACAACTATCCATGACCTAGGCCCCCAGTTCCCTGAGCCTGGTGTGGGATGCTTGGTGGTGGTGGTGGAAGGATATTATAGTGGTTTCCACCAACCATGGATCCTCTTGCTCCAATTCCAGCTCTGTCTCCTTGGGAACCACCCTATCTTATCATGGGAGATCCCTGATCACGGTGTTGCCTCTACTATGATGGTCTATTAGCTATATGTATGTGCTTCTCATCATGTAAAGTTGGGAAGTATCTATCCATGCAACCTATCCCATCACAAGTAAAGAACCGAACCTCTCTGGGCTACCTTGGTCCTCTGTTTTTCCTCTGACCATGTGCCTTATAGCATCCCACCTCTTTATCACATAAACTTTCATTACATTTTACAAAACCGAGGATCTTTAAGGTTTAGTGTCTTGGAAACCAGGAACTTTAAACATGAAAACATAAAAAATTCTTATAAAACACTTGAAAGGATTCTCCTCATGTTCATACTAGGTTCATTACTACATCACATAACCTGGGATCAAACATCAAAAGAAAGGGTGAGCAAAAAGCCCAGTAAGGGAAACAAGAGGAAAATTTTACATGTGAACTTGAGATACTTCAATAAGGTCATGAAAAAGAACTTTAAGGCATGAGAATGAAATAAGGAGGCACATCATAATAAAAATAACATTTTTCATAACTTGAAAATGTGGCTACATCATTTAACATAGAAAATCATGAACATATCACCAAGGTCCATCCCCAAGGTGTCATTTGAAAATTACCAAGGTTATTCACCAAGGTATCGTGAAAATTGTAATCTCTAGTGGTTACATCATTACCCAATGCATTGGAGCGCTATCAGGGCGCACCCTTAAAATTTCCTTTATTATCATGTGAGCCACATATATCATCATCAAAAATTTCATAAAGAACCCATATAGCACAAAATAAATGGGTTTCATTTCATAATCATAATGTTTTAAAAACTTCTTTAAAGACATAATCTTTACGTCACATTAAAACCCACAGAAAAGGAAGGTGGGTCTCATGTATGTAAATCCCAGAATTTAAAATAGAACATTTTGGTATATATGTGAATAACCCTTTAGAAGAAAGATCTTTTAGTATTCACTTAATAATATAAAAGAACTTTATAAAAAGAGAGAGACATTTTGAGACGGAAATTCTGTAGCATAACGACTTTGTTACGAGGTTTTAGAAGACATTAAAAAGAGAGGGAAAATGGGTCAAACATCCATAAATGACTCATAAAACAGTAGATGGACAGAATAAGAAGTATAAATGATCATGGTAATGAAATTTCAAGGACATACCATTTGAAATGAAAAAAATGGAAGCAAGACAAAAATTAGATTTCTCTTATGAAAGTTCGGCAGCCTAACGACGTTACTTAAACTACAAAAAAATGATTTGAAAAGATCAAATAGGGTATCTCATCATGTGAACATAAGAGTTCAGTAATATATATATAGATATAATGCCCCAACATAATTAAAAAGGAACTTTAAAGAATTGACATGAAAGTAGAACTTTGAAAAGAATGAGAAGGGTGAAAGAATCCCCTAAAAATTCGGTAGCCTAATGGCGCCACTTAAAACATCAAAATACTGAATTGAAGAGATCAAATGGGGTCTCTCATAATATGAACATAAGATTCCAGTATTATATATATAGAGATTATACCCCAACATAACAAAAAGTAACTTGAATGAATTGACATGAAAGTAGAACTTCAAAACGAGAAGGGTGAAGAACCACTTAAAAATTCGGCAGCCTAACGACGCCACTTAAAACTTCAAAATACTGAATTGAAGAGATCAAATGGGGTCTCTCATCATATGAACATAAGAGTCCAGTATGATAGATATAGAGATCATACCCCAACATAACAAAAAGGAACTTGAAATAATTGAAATGAAAGTAGAACTTCAAAACGAGAAGGGTGAAGAACCACTTAAAAATTCGGCAGCCTAACGGCACCACTTAAAACTTAAAAATACTGAATTGAAGAGATAAAATGGGGTCTTTCATCATATAATCATAAAAGATCAGTATGATAAATTTAGAGGTCATACCCCAACATAATAAAAAGGAACTTGAAATACTTTACATGAAAATAGATCTTGAAAAATGAGAAGGGAGAAAGAATCTGTTACAAAAATTTCGGTAGCCTAACGGCGCCACTTAAAACTTCATTAAACGAAATAATGAGAGTAAGAGGGGATCTCTCATTATATGAACATGAAAAGTTCAGTAAGAGGAGTATAAAAGAACATCCTCCAACATAAGAACATGGAGCATAAAAGGAATGACATAAAAGAGATTACTTGAAATGAATGAGAGAGGTCGGATCCCTTACCTTAAAACATAACTCTTAAAACTCAAAGGTTGGGACCTTGAGGGCTTGGGGGCACCATGGGAGGACTCATTGGGAGGTAATGAGACCATAACTTCGTTGGGGGAGAGTGGGGAGTCGAATGGATGAGAGGATGGCTTGGTATTTATAGGGAAAGTGAGGGGACAAGGTATTAATGGCAAAGAGACACCTCATTAGTGGTTTTGGAAAAACCATGGGTTTGCCCATGGTATTTGCCCATGGTATTGGCCACTTGGGACACCTAATACCTTATCTCACTATTAATAATTTGAACATATTTATTACAAACTTAATACATCATTTAATGATGTCATTAAACACCCGTAACTTAAAAACTGTAATTTCACTATTCATCGAAAATTCAACTTTCTCAGAATAATCCCAAAATTTCACCTTAACCAAATATCAACACTCTGATTACAAATATGAACTCCATTTTATAAAAATAATTTTCTAAATATTTTTAATTTGATTTTTAAATAAAAACACTATTCACCGAAAATTCATTTTTTTCAGAAAAAACCCCAAAAATTACCATAGCATAATATCGGTGCTCTGAGTTCAAAAATGAAATTCGTTTTATAAAAATAATTATCTAAATATTTTTAATTAAATTTTTAATTAAAAAACCCTATTCACCCAAAAAAAAATAATACTTGAATAATAATTTATGAAACCGTTATTTAACCATTTTATTGAATCAAATTACTTAATCAAGGTGCCTAGATTATATTAATACTTTCTTTAAGTGAGATTACTAATCCATTTGGACACATTACTAATCCTAATCATAAAATCACTATTCATAATTTACTATTCATCAAAAATTAAGTTGATCTTATTTGACTCTAAATTTCGTACCGAACATAATTGTAGAAGACCATTTTTCGAAAATCATTACACATTTTTAATTATTTAAGGTTTACACAACCATTTTTAAAATATCCCTTTTTATAAAATTCATCAAAAATATGCATACTATATTTATCCGGTCATTTGAATATTCATAAAATTCATCATAAGAATAAATCCCAATTTTTATTTAAAACAAAGGATTACACAAGGTAGTTACGGTCTCCTTACATAGCCCCTTATCACACCAGCATATGACCTAAGTGTAAGGTGTGCTAAGGTGAGAGAATCTGAGGGAGGCTCGGCTAACATCGCACGAGTAGTAATTTCTATTAGTTTGAACTTCTCGCAAAGGCGATTCCGTTCTAGCTTCACATGATAAAGTTCGGCTTGGGTTTGGTCAAGAGCAAATCCCAGTGGTGCTACCTCCTTCCCAAGTTCTGTTAGATGGGCTTCGATCGGTCCAAGACTACTGGGTGAGGCCATCAAATCTTCTTTCTATAAATATTAACCAAGATTACTTGTATTTAGAGGAAATAATCAAAATGTTTAGTTTCCAGCGGTCATATTGACCAATGGTCATATAACCATCTAAACACAACTGTCTCATTTTAATTATACTCATGTTATCAAATAAAACATTTTTGTTGAGTATAAAAAAAATAAAATAACACATGAAATTAGGAAACATAATTTATTCAAAATTTCGGGTCGTTACAATCTTCCCCCCTTAAGAAATTGCGTCCTCGCAATTTTTAAAAAAATTGGGTTTTGAAATTTCATTGAAAGTCCCACATCGGAAAAAGAGTCAGTAACACTATTACATTAAAAGAAAGAAAAGGAAGTAAAAAGGCCACCCAAGTTTACTCATACTAGGATTCCATGTAGGAAACATGGACATGGAGGAGAAAACAAAGGGTCACGTTCTAAAGGAGAGTGATAGAAAATATGATTAGGAGAAAGTTAACCATAAGAAAATCCCAAACTTATGATGTGTGTAAACGGTCTTTGATTACCTAGTAGGAAACGTAAACCAACATCGTTTTTGTTTTACATTCCTTTTCATAATTTTGAGGAATTCATTTACAACATAAAACAAAAACATAAGAAAATATACCTATCTTCATGTAGAGTTTCATCCTTTAATAAGTTTCTACCCAAAACTAATCTTTTCTCCCAAACGATGAGCATTCAAAACTACTTGGTCTCATCCAAACGCAAGAATCATCTTCTAGAGAATCACATAATCCACAAAAGATTAAGTATCTATTTCTTCTATCTTTAAACATTATCCCAAAAACAGAAAGGGTACGGTTAAACAACTCTTCAAAAAGGAAGAATCCCATAGGAATGGAAACTAATTATAAATCTTCAATGTTCCATGGTAATACCCAAAGTTCATCATAGACCATCCCATAAATAACTGTCCTTAAAATTCCTCAAAATAAACCAAACTAAGATTGAAACCCAAATACAAGAAGGATTTGATAACATAGTCTTCCAAAATAAACTTCATTGTTAATCTCCAAACAACATCAACCACTCTTAACATCTTATAACAAAATTATCTAAACTAAACATATTTTACCCAAGATAGGTTAATCATTCCCATAAGTAACCTAAATTACTATAAGTCCACCATAAATTCATCGATTCTTCAAAATATAAGTCAACCTAACTCCTCAATGAAAATACCGTAGTAATATATTTACCTCGATCATATAGGGTCCCCAAAATAGTGAACATATTCCAAAATAATAATCATTTTTATCCCCCTAATCATCTCTATCATATTAATACGACAATCGTCGCATTTCCTATCACATTGGTTTTTGGGACATGTTCTTCCATTTCCCACCATTAACTAAGAAAAGAAACTATAATTAGGGGCTTATTTACTTAGCTAATAACCATGAAAAGGAAACTTTAAGAATAAAAGGATAAACATGTAGAATAAAAGTATATCCTAACTTGTGATCCCCTAGGTTCCAATCTAGGTTATCCATGATCATATATTCTTATGTGAATCTTTATTTTGTTTTATCCTTGTTCCTTTAATAATGGTTCATACTAAGCTTATGAATTTACCAAAGCATATCCCCTAGGAGTGTCGTAACCAAGAGTGCAGCAAGGCCCGTTGTCGTGTACCAGTTCCCGTTCGAGTCTAGCTCAAAGCTGTGTTTTCAGGTTTTACCCCTATGTACATCTGTGCCAGAGCCACCTCTACCTGCTCGTATCCAGACAGAGATGTATTTTCTTGGAAACCCCTTACTCAATACTCACCAAAATACCCGGAAGATTTCCTATATTTAAACTTTTCTATAGGGTTATTCCTAGATTTTTCATATCTTAATTTCCAAAAATAACTAAACCATCCTTTGATACCAACTATAGCATCCCGCCTCTTTATCACATAAACTTTCATTACATTTTACAAAACCGAGGATCTTTAAGGTTTAGTGTCTTGGAAACCAGGAACTTTAAACATGAAAACATAAAAGATTCTTCTAAAACACTTGAAAGGCTTCTCCTCATGTTCATACTAGGTTCATTACTGCATCACATAACCTGGGATCAAACATCAAAAGAAAGGGTGAGCAAAAAGCCCAGTAAGAGAAACAAGATAAACATTTTACATGTGAACTTGAGATACTTCAATAAGGTCATGAAAAAGAACTTTAAGGCATGAGAATGAAATAAGGAGGCACATCATAATAAAAATAACATTTTTCATAACTTGAAAATGTGGCTATATCATTTAACATAGACAATCATGAACATATCACCAAGGTCCATCCCCAAGGTGTCATTTGAAAATTACCAAGGTTATTCACCAAGGTATCGTGAAAATTGTAATCTCTAGTGGTTAAATCATTACCCAATGCATTGGAGTGCTATCAGGGCGCACCCTTAAATTTGACTTTATTATCATGTGAGCCACATATATCATCATAAAACATTTCATAAAGAACCCATATAGCACAAAATAAATGGGTTTCATTTCATAATCATAATGTTTTAAAAACTGCTTTAAAGACATGATCTTTACGTCACTTTAAAACCCACAGAAAAGGAAGGTGGGTCTCATGTATGTAAATCCCAGAATTTAAAATGGAAAATTTTGGTATATATGTGAATACCCCTTTAGAAGAAAGAGCTTTTAGTATTCACTTAATAATATAAAAGAACTTTATAAAAAGAGAGAGACATTTTGAGACGGAAATTCTGCAGCATAACGGCTATGTTACGAGGTTTTAGAAGACATTAAAAAGAGAGGGAAAATGGGTCAAACATCCATAAATGACCCATAAAACAGTATATGGACAGAATAAGAAGGATACATGATCATGGTAATGAAATTTCAAGGACATACCATTTGAAATGAACAACATGGAAGGAAGACAAAAATTAGATTTCTCTTATGAAAGTTCGGCTGCCTAACGACGTTACTTAAACTTAAAAATAATGATTTGAACAGATAAAATAAGGTCTCTCATCATGTGAACATAAGAGTTCAGTATGATAGATATAGAGATAATTCCCCAACATAATTAAAAAGTAACTTGAAAGACTTGACATGAAAGTAGAACTTTGAAAAGAACGAGAAGGGTGAAAGAATCCCCTAAAAATTTGGCAGCCTAACAGCGCCACTTAAAACATCAAAATACTGAATTGAAGAGATCAAATGGGGTCTCTCATCATATTAAAATAAGATTCCAGTATTATATATATAGAGATTATACCCCAACATAACAAAAAGTAACTTGAATGAATTGACATGAAAGTAGAACTTCAAAACGAGAAGGGTGAAGAACCACTTAAAAATTCGGCAGCCTAACGACGCCACTTAAAACTTCAAAATACTGAATTGAATAGATCAAATGGGGTCTCTCATAATATGAAAATAAGAGTCCAGTATGATAGATATAGAGATAATACCCCAACATAACAAAAAGGAACTTGAAATAATTGAAATGAAAGTAGAACTTCAAAACGAGAAGGGTGAAGAACCACTTAAAAATTCGACAGCCTAACGGCGCCACTTAAAACTTCAAAATACTGAATTGAAGAGATAAAATGGGGTCTCTCATCATATAATCATAAAATATCAGTATGATAAATTTAGAGATCATACCCCAACATAATAAAAAGTAACTTGAAATACTTTACATGAAAATAGATTTTGAAAAATGAGAAGGGAGAAAGAATCTGTTACAAAAATTCCGGCAGCCTAACGGCACCACTTAAAACTTCATAAAACGAAATAATGAGAGTAAGAGGGGATCTCTCATTATATGAACATGAAAAGGGCAGTAAGAGGAGTATAAAATAACATCCTCCAACATAAGAACATGGAGCATAAAAGGAATGACATAAAAGAGATTACTTGAAATGAAAGAGAGAGGTCAGATCCCTTACCTTAAAACATAACTCTTAAAACTAAAAGGTTGGGACCTTGAGGGCTTGGGGGAACCATGGGAGGACTCCTTGGGAGGTAATGAGACCAGAACTTCGTTGGGGGAGAGTGGAGAGTCGAATGGATGAGAGGATGGCTTGGTATTTATAGGGAAAGTGAGGGGACAAGGCATTAATGGCAAAGGGACACCTCATTAGTGGTTTTGGGAAAACCATGGGCTTGCCCATGGTATTTGCCCATGGTATTGGCCACTTGGGACACCTCATACCTTATCTCACTATTCATAATTCGAACATATTGATTAAAAACTTAATACATCATTTAATTATGTCATTAAACACCCGTAACTTAAAAACTGTATTTTCACTATTCATCGAAAATTCAACTTTCTCAGAATAATCCCAAAAATTTCACCTTAACCAAATATCAATGCTCTGATTACAAATATGAAATCCATTTTATAAAAATAATTTTCTAAATATTTTTAATTTGATTTTTAAATAAAAACACTATTCACCCAAAAATCATTTTTTTTCAGAAAAAACCCCAAAAATTACCATATCATAATATCGGCGCTCTGAGTTCAAAAATGAAATCCGTTTTATAAAAATAATTATCTAAATATTTATAATTAAATTTTTAATTAAAAAACACTATTCACCCTAAAAAAACTAATACTTGAATAATAATTTATGAAGCCGTTATTTAACCATTTTATTGAATCACATTACTTAATCAAGGTGCCTAGATTATATTAATACTTTCTTTAAGTGAGATTACTAATACATTTGGACACATTACTAATCCTAATCATAAAATCACTATTCATAATTTACTATTCATCAAAAATTAAGTTGATCTTATTAGACTCTAAATTTCGTACTGAACATAATTGTAGAAGACCATTTTTCGAAAATCATTACACATTTTTAATTATTTAAGGTTTACACAACCATTTTTAAAATATCCCTTTTTCTAAAATTCATCAAAAATATGCATACTATATATATCCAGTCATTTGAAAATTCATAAACTTCATCATAAGAATAAATCCCAATTTTTATTTAAAATAAAGGATTACACAAGGTAGTTACGGTCTCCTTACATAGCCCCTTATCACACCAGCATATGACCTAAGTGTAAGGTGTGCTAAGGTGAGAGAATCTGAGGGAGGCTCGGCTAACATCGCACGAGTAGTAATTTCTATTAGTTTGAAATTCTCGCAAAGGCGATTCTGTTCTAGCTTCACACGATGAAGTTCGGCTTGGGTTTGGTCCAGAGCAAAGCCCAGTGGTGCTACCTCCTTCCCAAGTTCTGTTAGATGGGCTTCGATCGGTCCAAGACTACTGGGTGAGGCCATCGAATCTTCTTTCTATAAATATTAACCAAGATTACTTTTATTTAGAGGCAATAATCAAAATGTTTAGTTTCCAACAGTCATATAGACCAATGGTCATATAACTGTCTAAACCCAACTGTCTCATTTTAATTATAATCATGTTATCAAATAAAACATTTTTGTTGAGTATAAAAAAAATAAAATAACACATGAAATTAGGAAACAAGATTTATTCAAAATTTCGGGTCGTTACATGCCTAAGCCTGATCTTGGGGAGGTCAGCTGCACTTAGATCCTAGTGCTTGGAATCTACAAGCTACTGCAGATGACTCAGCTCTGTGGTTCCCAATACCAAATCTAACTATCTGGCTTCCATCAAACAAAAATATATATTTCATTATTAGTCTTTCTAGAACCCTAATATAGGTGGGGATGCACAAGGGTACCACACTAACACATATCTCTCCATAGAGTCCTGGCTCAAACTTCTGTGCTTGAAAGTAGCCATCAATGATCATGTAAAGAGAGCACCGAGTAAGGTCTGTGAACCTTGTTGCATAATCATCCACCATCATCCCTCCCCGCAACAGCTCCAAAAGATCCTGGATGTGGACTGAGCACAAACATGAGGGGTAATGATCCTCATAGAACATTTTATAAGAAGTCAGTCCACGAGAGTTCCAACTCATTGTGCATATTCATAACAAGGCTACACCAGTGCCCAACTGCTCTGTTGAAAATGATAGTTCCCAGTGAAACCACCTGATCCATTGGGGCCTTAACAAGCCTAAAGTGTGCTATGTCTGTATGCATCCTTAGCCTAATCTTCTAGGATGATCTGCTACTCGATAAGGGGAGGTGCTGCTACCTTCCCTCCTAGAGGAAGGGGATTGTGGGATGGACCCTAAACTGAGGCCTCATTTATCATCACTTCATCATCACAAACAAGAGTTGGTATCCTGGATGACTGTCATCACAGAGGCATCCTAAGATTTATCAAGATGTAACATGGTCAGATGAGAATATATATATATATATCAATAAAAATAATGGGGAGATGAATCAATAAGGATAGTAAAAGACCCAATCCTATATGATGCTTGTACCATTGATCCCTAAAAAAATGTCTCAACATGCTATGTTGAGAAGTATGTGGTTAGGGTCCTGGTGAATGGAAACATCGACCGCCAAACTAGCACTGGATTCTCTGGCCTAAGAGAAACACTTGAGACACTTAGACTCTATTTCCCTAAACCCAAATAAATCCTTTGAAGAGGACTAGTCTGAAAAATTTATCAAGGATCGAACCACCCTCTGATACCAATATTTCATGACCCGACCCAAGTCAGGGCTTGGTCCACATATACCCCAAGCCGTTCTCCATAGGCCAGGTGTAGTGAAAATCACTAAAGGAACAACGAACTCAGAGAGGCCTTTGCCTAAATAACTATACACACACACAACCATCTTAATTAAAAAGTGCAGAGGGAATGAGTAAAATATGAAACATTGATATAAAGTAAATCAAGAATGCATGAACCACTAGATAGTATAAAAGTATGGTAGTGAAAAATAAAAATTAAAGGGAAAGAATACATGCCCAACCAGAAATATGTCTCAACCTAAAAAAACATGAAAAGGTAAACAACCGAAAGAGCCCAACTTCTGAATCCTAATATATGACCACCATACACGGCCAAATCACCCAGTATCCCTTAGCTCATTTGAGTCACAGTTGACCTTTCCATCATCTACATAAGACACGACACCTACAGAAAAGACCATGAAGTGGTGTGTATATACATACCTAGTAGGACACTCCAAAAGACGAATGGGGATAAGTAATATATACAAGAGGAAAAGAAAGATAATAGATGAATGATACAGTCCAACAAAACAAATAAACCCAAAAGGTGAGTGAAATTAAGATCTTCCACACACAAGGGGATAAAAATGGTGAGTAGAATAACTACCCATCAAGTCTTCTCCACCTATATAATGAGAGTAGACTAATCCAACCCTGAGAAGATAGACACAGAAAGCACATGGAAAACCTCATGAATCTTTGACACTCCTAAAAGGAGATTAACCAAATCTAAGGTGTGGATACAAAGGAATAATATATATATGATTAGTAAAGAAACCCAAAGGATAGATTAAGGTGATATCCATCTCATAGATCATCCCAAGAATAAGAGTATCCAATAGTTCAAAAAGTCCATGAACGATGCCTAGCATCTCACATGTCTTCCCAGAAGTAACCATGAAAGTCAATCCATGCCTCATCACCATGACTAAAAATTAAGGGGATTACAACTCAAAGTAGAGGACCCACACCCTATTACTTTATGGGGGTTCCACTCTAAAGTATCTGTAGAGGACCTGTTCCCATACCGATGGGGGAGGGTCCACTATGATGTCACGAGGAACCGCACCCTATGCTGATCGGGGGGCTTCAATCGGTAGGTAGAAGACCCTCTTCCATGCTAATGGGAGGGGGGGGGGGTCAATATATAGGTAAATAACCTACGCCCTATACTGATAGGTGGATCCACTATAGTCATTGAGGACCCGCACCCTTGTGCGTCAAGGGGGTTCCACTCAAAAATTATCTGTAGAGACATGCACCCATGATGATGGGGGTATCCACTCTATTGGGTGAGGACCCACACCCTGATGTCACAGAGGGGTTACACTATGATCATCGAGGGCCAACTCCCTATCATATTATGTGGTTCCTCTCAGAATAATACTCTGGTGATCCTTCCTGATCACTACAGTTATCAGGTGTCGCCTTGATAATAATTGTTCCAAGGACATTCCACATCATATCTTATAAGGCACAATGGAGGGCACCATCAAAATCTACATGAAAAAATACTCATGATAAGATGATCGTGGGCGAAAATCCAAGTTCAAATGAAATAGATACATACATTTTAATTTTCCTCAAAAAGAAAATTGGGGTACATGACATGTGAGAAAAAAAATCAGCAATATATCTCCTTATTAATTCCCACCAAAACAATTTTTTGATGTTAAGATACATTTTAGTTTCATTTGGACGAATATCTTAACTATATTTATGGAATCTATTCATAAACACTTCCTTGAAACATAAAGGAACCAAAAATATATCACATTAATAGATACTCAAGTTTTTAGATAGTTACCACCATTCAATGGTCTTCCACCATTTAAGGCTTCACAAACATTATTACATTAAGCATTATATTTTTGTCCCTCTTTTACATGGTTTAAAATTTTATAAGTGATATTTATTTGATATAACACCATACCATATCCATCCTCTTAATCCAATAGATACAAATACACCATTAATCCCATCAAATACTACTGACTCTATAATTACTTTACAACTCAATTCTTCTCTTGGAATGAACTATATGACTGCAAATCATTTTTTTCATTTTCTAAAGGCCGGTTTAAGGGTTGCCGGTACCCAATACATGACTTCAACACTTCCACTTAACCACTTCACAAAATCATGATTTCACCATTAAAAAACCAAAAAACAGCATTAACACCCAAAAACCACACAACAATTTCAACCGCATCATCAGATTCAAACCATTTCAAATTCAACAAGAGAAAGAGATCACACCTATGCAGTGCCTCCTCGATCCCAGCTCACTGGAATTGTGCTTCATCACCAAATCAGGCTACCGGTGAGACCCATCACCGGAAACAACACCATAATCCCTTCAACAATGCGTGACCTTCAACCGTGCTCCAATGCCGATTGCATCACTTGACAAGGCACAAAATGCCATAATCATCACCGTAAGCCAAAAACTCACGTCAACCAGTGCAAGAAAATCTGAAGCCAGTAGGTCCGGATGCCGTAGTCGACCAGAGGGACCCCGCCTCCATACATCCATCCTGCATCAAATGTAGAGACGAAGAAGAGGAAAGCAAACCTAGGAACATGGAGCCAAACCACCATCACCTGAGACTGGGGGCCCAACACCGCACCGGAGGAAGCATCGCCACCGAAGAGATCTGAGTCGATCTGCCCCAGAAACATCTCCCTGAGTTGGATATGGAAATATATAAACCACGAAAGCCCTCACCGAAGTCCAAATTGCGCCATCCACGAGAATCAGAAGAGACCATCAAGGAGGGGCTGAGACCACCAGTGGATGCAGCGCCGAATCACAAACTTCAAACCTCAAAGACACCTCTTGATCCACCAGAGTCGCAAAGTCCGTGAGAGACAGAGCACTGCATCTGCACACCACCACCAAAAAGCCAGAATCAAAAGGCCCCCTCCCCCCGAGCTACTCCGGATCAGACAATAGAAACTTGGAAACCAAAGAGCCTCCACAGAACCATCGAAACCTGGAAGCCGCCTGGACCCAGATCCGATGAAGTACAACTCCAATCTCCTAAGGAAAAAGCCGTCGAGCCGGAGCGAGCCGGGGGAGGGAAGAAGGAGGATAATGGGTTGAAACCCTAGCTGCTGCGAGAGACGAGGGCCCTGCCACTTAGAGGTCGCCTCCTGTCCTTGGAATGAACTATATCATTACCCTTCATCAGTGTATGATAAAACTCAACAAAAAAACTCTGAAGGTATTCAACCAATCTCTGCTTCCTCAAGTTCAAATCACAGGGAATGAAAAATACAACCCATATTTTTTTTTCTTATTTGGGTTATCTTATAAGGTGTTTTACTTAGTGGTGTATACTAGTTCTCACTCAACATCAAAGAAGATTATTTGAAAATATAAAAAATTATATTTTGAGAGAGAATATATCGTGAAATAGGTAATGGATCCATCTATTTAAGGTATAAAAAAATTCTACTAGTTTTAAAAAATGCACGGGATAGTTCTTCATGTATGGTCATAACTATATCGTTGCATACTCCACCACATCATCCACATACATAAAAAAACAATCTAAATATTTATCAAGACACATCGTAATACACTGAATACCCATTTTGAAATATAGGTATGATCAATTCTGGTGAATAAGTAAACCCACCCTTTAGCATGTTGAAAGATCCATGGAACTTCTAATACCACTTAAAATTCATACCGTTTAAAGCTAACACTATCATTAGAGACACTAAAATCATGAAATCTCAAAAAAAATCAATAGTATTCTACCTATATAAAAAAATATGAACTCTAAAAACATTAATGGGTTATTCCTAAGATATACCTACTTCAAATGTTTATAAAATAACCAATACACCCTTCTCAGAGATTAATTCTCCCAAGAACGTCACAAACTAAATGAAAAACTAGCATTTAGATAGAGCCACATATAGAATATTCCCTCATAATGTCTATTGAACAATCCCTAAATTCCTTCCATGATATTATTCCAATATCAAGTAATCTAGAAAACCATCCATAGAAAACTGTGAAAAATGAGTCAAGGTATTTATGGATACACTACTCATTAAGGATATTAAAATAACTAGAGAATTATTAACACCAAAAAGAATTATAAAGAACTCATAATTCCTATACCTTGTCTAGAAATACATCATCAAAATATCTATCTCATTCACCCTTAACTAGTGATATATTAATTGTAAATCGACAATAGAAAACAATTTATCTACCTTTTATTGATACAATAGATCATCTATGTAAGGTAAATGATATTTATTCTCTATTTTTCCTAGATTTAGCTTCTAATAGTTGATTCATAACTATAATATACCACTAATCATCTTGGAAAATAGAACCAATTTTACCAAATAGAATAACTCAGTTGAATGAATCCCTAATCCTCAAAATATTCTAACAAAAACAATAAATACCATTTCATTATAGGTTCCTTTTGATACAAAGGAAAAGAGATCTATTTAATTCATGGTAATAATTAAATGGAATAATCCATGCCTCTCTCCAGTGGACTTATAGAAGAGTCTTTCAAAAATACATCCAAAAATATTCCACCATTACTGGTAGTTGAAATTGGTTTACGGATTTCAGTGATATATGATTCAATCTATCCAACTATAATGATAAAGCTCTATGGTATTTTAAAATTGGTCCTTTTAAAATCTCCTGAATTTCCTTATCCCCATGAAAAATGTGAACACACCTATTAAGTGATGTAAAATAAATTCCATATTAATAACAATCAATGTAATCCATGAAATTATCCATCAAATCCATTAAAACTATTTAGTGATATGTATTCATATTTAGTTATAATAAATCCCAAGAGATATTTACATTAATAATAAAAATATTATAAGAAATATAAATAAATAAACAATATACTCTTTCTCTATGATATGTCTTGATCTTTAAGGAATAAGACATCAACACCACATAAAAACTCAACTGTTGTACTGTTCATTTAGATATGAATAAATGTGATGCACCTATATCAATAATAGAATAGATCATAGTGTAATTAATAACTAGATTATGTCAAAAAATCATTGGCCACACTTTAAAATATTATACTTTATGCTCTATAGAAAATATATTTCCCCAATTCCTTTGAGCCTAACCTTGGTGAGGATTACCATCATTATTTATTTATAATTTAACTATAAAAGTATTTACCTTATTCATGGTAATCCTTAATCACCCCATATGGTTAGAATTTAAAACACTATACTCTTGATAGGAGAAAACACAAAAATTATTTTGATAACCATGATTCCTATACTGATAACATTCCCAATGTTCATTAGATAATCCCACTTCAAATTCATAGGTATAAAACACTGGTAAAACCCAAGATATCACCTCCCTATAGATTAACCCAAACTCATTGATTTCTTCTAATCACCTCCCTAATGAGAGTTATTTGATTTCCTCTTCCACTTTATTGAAAAATGCCTTCCTCTCTCAAGTTAGAGAAAAAATGAATTTATATATTTAATATCTATCATATAATCTTCTTATGTAGTTTCATTCAATTTACCAAACCATTTTTCTTCACAAAAATAGTTTCTTAAATAATTCTATAAAAATAAATTGTCATAAATTTATACTAATTTATGATACAAAACCCACATCTTCCAAAAATAACAGTTTTAAATTGAAACCTATAGAATTTCTTAAATTACTGAAATCAATTTTTGAAAATAAATAATTACAAAATTTTATTTTATCTAATAAATTTGAAGAAAATTATTAAATAAATATCTATGATAGTTAATTAGTTAAAAATCACATGAACCAAACAATAAAGAATCATAATCCACCTAGGAATGAATATAATTCACCTACCTTTAATGATAAACATTTGAAGATCCTTAAAACCTTAAATCTTATGTAAATGTTCTTGATATGATTTTCAAAACATAAAAACACAATATTATCATTATAAATCTATCATTAATGATCTAATCCACTATAATTAATCACTGTACATCCATATGACATTATAAAAATCTATCTAGAGAGTGAGATTTGAAAATTGAGGAGTTTTTTATACTAAAACGTCAATCTAGTGTCTATATACTAAATCCTAGAAAGAATCATATTTTTATATATTATAGAATCCCCAAAATCTAACAAATAATAAATTTTTATATTTTTAAATACACTTTATGGTTAAGTGATAACTAATTAGATACTACAAATAAAAAAACCACTTCAAACAAACATCACACATTCAAAATCCAAAATCCCTTTTGGAGAATTAAAACTTTATATGTTCATATGTATATGTAACCATGAGTTATGCACTTGTTCAAACATTCCACATGTCAACTGAGGTCACATAACCTATTTTAAATAATTTCACACCATCACCATCACCTAAAGTATTCCATCTTCATCATCATCATCCCTAAAAACCTTGAAACTACCATCTCAATACATTATAAATATCTAAGGACAACATAATGATTTATCTCAATTTCCATAAAACTATATGAACAACTACAATTAAGAAAACCTTCAGAACCACCAAAAACCTCCACCTTCACCAAAATAGAAACAAACAACATAAGTTGGATAGTAATCATAGAACTAGGAGTTAATTAATTCAAGGATGAAATACCCTAAGCTAAACCTTTGTACCATCATTAAGAATAGTCCCTAAAACTAAGAACCAACATCATCATTGAGGATGTATCAACTTTAACCTAAAACTTCAGACAAACATGAACATCAAGAAGGAACCACCATAAAAAATACAATAAAATACAATAAAGGTCACACCACTTGGTACACCATTGACCACCCAAACACCACATCCCAAATACTTCATAAGAACAACCATACAAAACTAAATTGAGTAGGAATAATGGAGAAGGAATCTAGAGTATATTTCATGGTGGGATAAATACTTATTAATGAACAAAAATCATTACTAGGATTGATAAAACTTATTGTTAGAACCAAACCAAGAGAACTTGTAATAATTTTCTATAGTACCTACATTAAATAATTGAAAAAATAACCTCACTACTAGCCAAACCAAAACCCCCAATTCTCTACCATAGGATACTATACATGGGACACCAATTCTGCCTCAACAAGGAACTCCCAAACCAACATGAAAAACTAGAACTCCTAGCCAGGAGGGATAAAACATGAAAATAAAAGGTAAGTATAGAGGAAGAGAAAATGATGAATTCAATAGGTAGAATAAACCACATAGGATAAATTTGAGCTCTAGTAGATCATGACCCAAATCACCTCATCGATAGAAACCATACTTTAAGGAACATAGATCATATGGGAGAATATAAAAAATTAAATAGGAAAATCACACCAGATTGAGAGAAACATGGATTCAATGGGAGAAAATAGAAAGGGGCTATCAGAAGGAGGAGGAAGTAGGGGAATAAGGATAATAGGTAGAGTCAATTCCAAATAGTTAGCACAAACTTTCCCCTCTAAAATCACCATTTAAGAGGAACTTTAGATGATAGGGGAAAAGATGATTCCAATCAGAGGATCTAAATCCTTAAAATCACAACCATGGAACCATTTGTTTGGTTAAGGTTATAATAATGTGTTAATAAGGGTTTTGGGAGGTTAAATGATATTTTAAAAATAAATTCACATAATTTATACCTAAATGCATGGTTAGGGAACTTGTCTAGGGATTGTGTGCCTGATCATGTAGGATTCCTTTCTTAGTAAATCCAAAACACATGATCAGGATGAACAATACATAATACTATTCTATAACTTATGTTTGTGTCCTTATCCACCATATCATTCCACACATGGTTGGACACTTGGTTCAGGAATTTTACACCTAACCGTGCACTTTCCACTTCCACCCAAAAATCCTAAAATTGAGTCATAAAGACATAAAAACTCAAAGGGGGACATAATAAATAGGTTCATGGTGTCACTTTAAAAAATAATTTAGTAGGAATAACCACGATTCACCATATTCTTATGGTCATTTTTAGTAATTAGTGAACTAAACAAGTGGTATCAAAATTTTGATTATCACTACATGATTCAAAGTCATTATCACCTTTTAAATGTTATTAATGAAACTATTGATATATGCTATTACTATTTTGAAAATTTTAATTTATTATTATGTTAATTTTTTTTGTGAATAAAATAAAACACATAATAAAAAATTTAGTGTTTGATGGATTTAGTTAGGAAATTTTTATGAAAATTTTGTTTTATTATATTCATTTATGTTAAAATTATGTTCTAACATCTCTATTTTATGATGTTTATATAAATAATAAAAATAAAAGATCTATTTCTATATTATTTAATCTTATTTATTAAATAAATTATTTAATAAGTATTTTTGTTTTAATTTATGAAATATGGATGAAATTAACATATTTTTATGAAACATTTCCTCCATCGACAAAAATATGTAAAATTATCTCACTAATCTAAAATGTAAAATAATAAAGTGGTAATGATGTTAGTAAATCATAAACACCTGATAGAGTGGAGAAATGATATTTAGAGAGTAAAAACTAGAGTGATAGAGTGGAGAAATGATATTTAGAGAGTAAAAACTAGAGTTTCCTTTAATTAATTTATAAAAAATGGGGATGTTATCATTAAGAAAATTGTTCAATAATATAGTTAGAACAAAATTGATTTTTAGTTAGAGGATTCCATTAACTAAAAGGAATTACTAAAAATGGGGTGATAAATAAGAGAATTAAAAATTTTAATTTTTATTAATTTTTTATCTAAGAGGATGTCATGTCCTGAAAAAATTATAAGTGAACTCCCCAAACCCACCTACAATAATTTCCTAAAACAAAACCTCCTATAAAATATTTTTTACCAGAGGAAATCATGAATATAGACTCTAATACCATTCTCATATTTAACCCCCAGTTTACAAAAGAATGGAAATAATAATAACTCTCTATTATCTAGAGACACAAAAAATAATCACCTCTTTAATTAAATTTAGAGCTCATCCAACCACATGAATATAGTAGTCATTTAATTCAACATTCCCATCACTGATCTTTCTCAATACTACCCAATAAAAGAGCAGTATACCACACATGTTTTTTAAATAACATAAAATAATGATATCAACTCCCACATCCCATTATAAATTTCATACTAAAAAAGTCACCCAATATACACCACTTTCTTGAGAAGAAGTAACACCACTATAGATAGTATCCCCCGAGTATAATGATTTGGCTGAGAAATGAATACATAATTAGTGAATGATTGTCTATATTAATCCTAATACTATGGTATATAAATCATATAAACACATGTGTGAATCATAGTCTACCTCAAACCCTATATAATGTGTCAAAATGAGAATATATACTCATGTTTTTCATCAATTCCTCTAACCTAGGAATATGAGTCAAAATAATAATAGATACTTAAATGTTTAATCATATATCTCTATCCTAGGTTAGTGGGTGAGAATGATAATAAATACTTAGGTATACCCTCTCCATTAATACTTTCCTATCAGTAGATTTCATCACACATATAAAAAAGTATGTGATAAAAAAAATAAAACTACCCATCCCATGATCCACATAATAAAATATATTTTCATAATTTCATCCAATATTATCATGTATTTTCCCTAAACAACCATGTGATAATAATAATATCAATATCTACCTAATAATATCATATCTATAAAGGTTATCCATAATATAAGAATATAAATCCAATGACTTCATTAGAGCATAACTATATCATCATTTAGAGTAATCCATGTCATAATTAGAGTTCATGCCACTATTTTACATTTTATCACAATTTGTTTGCATAATATTCACTAGAATTCAACTTTAGACAAAAAAAATGATCTATGTTGTCTTCTTTAATATCATATTCTTTAAATTAGACTCATTATTTCAGTGTTGGTTGGTTTAATTTTGGGTTTTCTCATTAGGGTTTCTTCCTCCATATCATTTTGCCTCAACTAGATTTGATCATCATTTTTCCAATTTAGATTTAGGTTTTATTGAATATTGATTAAACCATATTCAATTTCATTATTTCATATCATGATTCAGTTATAAGACCTCAAAGGATGATTTTGTTGAGGGTGGCTTTATGTTTCATTTCTGATGGAATCTCTAGTTCTTAAAGACAATATTTTTGGCCCAGGGTGGTGTTGGTCTATTCAACTTGATCTAGTGAGTACCAGAGGATTTTTTAATCACATGATATGTGGAAGTGATATGAAGGTCAGAGTTCTTCTATGGATTTGTTCACATTCTGCAAGTGTTGATTATTGGTTCTGTGATTTATAACTCTTGTTACTATTTTAGTTTCATTTTTAGTTCCCCTCTCCTTTTTTGGTTCATAAGTTGTCATTGTAGTGTGGCACCTATGCTCCTAGTTATTCTTCTTCTACAAAGAGGTTATTTTGGTTTTTCCTTTATAATCTACTATGAGGGTATATTATTTTATAGGATTCTGAAAATGTTTTCCTTTCTTGAGGAGGTAAGTTTTATAGTGGAGGCCTTCTGTGGTGAAAATGATGCACATTGGTGATGTGAAGTTTAATGTAAAATGGAGAAAACCCTTTAAATTTTATTTTACTATATGATTTTTTCTATAGTTTTTATCTATTGATTTTTCATCAATAAAGTTTCATTGGTGATTTTTGAGAGGATGGATATTTTCATTTAAGTGTTCAGTGATTGTTCTTGATAGTGACATCAATGGAATATGTTGGTAGAATGTGGTTGGAATTAGGTTAATGATAGATCATAACCTCAATCAATATGCAGTGGGATTGAGTTTTTCAATGAATCAACCATTGACTTGATTGGAATTCCTTCCACTTATGTTTGTGTTTGAATTTTGAATTTGATATTTCTCTATTAGTCCTTTGGTGGTTCTTGGTTATGTTGAATTCTATATGTGGGTTACCACTAAAATCATTAAAAGTGAATTTTAAGAAAATAAAAAAATTGACTATAATATTTAATAGGAAAATTCTATTATTTTCATTAAAAAAAATCATTTCATTATAACAAGTATTCTTTTATACAATGTAAAGTCAATGTCAACAGTATGATGTGACCACATCACTAATAGAATTATTTCATCAATATCAACATCTGAATAGACCATTAAGAAGTCACAAGTTATTTTATACACAAACTATTTACATTGTTCTATAAAACTCCACAAAAAAGACCCAAATAGTGTTCCATCAGTTTTTGGAGATCAAAAGAATCACAACACAACTTTTTTGTACAAATTTTATTTTTCACCCCCACACACCTGCACATGTTTTGAACAATAGGGGAGACACATGGTACCCCAATGAAACTTAACACTCTCCATCATATTGAACCATTGTAATGTCCCAACTTTATCCAAGTTATATACCATTAAAGTTTTAGTCAAATTCTTTAAAGTGGCCCAAGGAACATGCGCACATGGTCTATTGCAGGTCCCAAGCATCAAATAAACTTTTTTAATGGTTTCTTGGGATTATGAAAAATAATCCACCATGACCTGGGGCAATGTTTCATGTTAAAAAAAATTAAAATTATTAAAAGAAAAAATGAATAAAAATAAATAATAAAATAAAAAGCAGTTATGAGAAATGAGAAAACAATTATAATGGGCTTAACCCATTTTTTCTCCTTCTCTTTTATTTTTTAATTTTATTTTTTCCATATTTCTTTTCTTTCATTTTTATTTTTTTTCTTTCTTTTATCTCGCTTTCTCTCGCTCATATCCCCTTCTTCCCCTCCCTCTTATGCATCGCGTCCCCCCTATCCCGGTGGTGTACCTGCATCCTTTCTCTACTTTGGAAGCCTAATAAACCTCAAATTATTCTTTGTTTTCATTACTGTCAAAAGAGATGTGAAGATATCAGTAAGTATTATCATCCAAACCAATTAATTTTGGGTTTCATCCTCATTTCTTCACATAATATTCTACGGAAGGTTTTTACCTAAAATTAGGGTTTTTGTTAAATCCTTTGATTTTTTCCATTTTAGGTAAAATCAATGGTTGTCGTGGGACAATGGGTATACAATGAATATGAGGTAGGGTGCCCATATTGTTTCCCATAATTTTATTTATTCATTAAATTTTCACCATTTTTCTACTCGTCAGTGCCTACCAACAAATCCCAAATAATTCATTTTAATTTAATTAAACTATTTTTCCTTGATCCATGTGACTTTTGTTTAGGTTGAACCCCTTCCTAGGGGTTTTACATGCCTTTGGACACCCCTTTGGGTGTGCCGACATAATAGTATTAATTACCACTGGCCTCGAATCCTTAAATTATCATTTACGTGTGCATGTGTGATAATTTGGGTTGAAATTTTAAATTGAATAAATTATTTAGGATGAATCATAAACCCTGAATTTGGTTTTCATTTGATTTTTTTCCTAAATAAATATTGTTATAAGTCTTATCATGCATTGCTATTATTAAATATTGTTTCCTCTAATTACACTAATAAAGTGGCAATTTTTTTAATATTGTATTATTATCATTATCTATGACTATTAGGATTGAATAATTAGAAATAAAGCGAATTAACTGGTTAATTAAAGGGATACAATAATGAATGTTTTATTTGTGATATATATGAGTCTCTTTTTGTTTTAAATGAAATCATGACGAGGAGGGAATGTGGGTACCATATTAAGAACCCACAATTGGACTCTCCATACTCGGTAGGTTATCCCGCAACATGTTGGGAAAACGATGTTTTAGGATCACCATGAAAGGGATCCCCCAAGATTTAAATTATACTATTGGATGATACCAGTTCCCTAAGGGGTAACTCAAGACAAACCCTTTAGCAAGATAGCTACACCAAGTCTCGGTCGATACTTGGTCCCTTATGTGTGATACCCGATATGGACTCATAGTTAGAATACCACGAGCGATACTTGGAATTTCAAAAGGATCCCCATGGATGGGATGGTGGAATTGGATATAATTAAATGGATGCACCATAGATATACCTTAGGGATAGGCTCAGACTCCACCTATGAAAATGTAACTTTTAATATAAATTCTTTGGATGTTTTTATTGATACTTCATATAGTTTCTTTATTCTTTGTGGTACCATTCTTGTGCCTTTAGTGAACCTGGTGTTGACATATGGATTATAACCCAATCCAAAGAACAAGCTTAGGGGTATGACCTTATCTTTGGCCAATAATGTTACTTAGGCCTTACTATATATATTCTGCTTTACTAGGTATCTCATTGAGGCTTCCATCTCAAGTCGTAGCAGGTGGTATGGGATGAGTGTTTGTTTAGGAACCCAGAACAAGTTATAATAATAATTATTTTTATTTAAATTTATTGCATTTATAATATAGGGCACATTGTTATTTGTCTACAAAATAGAATGGAAAGGTTTAGACACGATGGGTGCTGACCTACTAAGATTATATCTCACTCCCTACTCGGGTGCTGTTTGGTACCCGAGTAGACTTTATGTTCACATATATAGATAACGGGAAGCATGATGCTTCTGATGTTTTATTTCTTTTCTATCTTGGAAGGAGATTTGGGGGCAGAGGACCGTGACTTTCTCAAGATTCCATGTGATAGTTTTTGGTATTTTGGTAGTTTTATTAGCATGCATTCTATGATTGTGCCCCGTACCCCTATACTTTGATTTATTTACTTTTGGAATCATACATTGACATCATCGTGGTATCTTTTATGACTTTTGAGATTCCAAATTTATTATTTATTTTGTTGGGTCATTTATCTTCCTTTACTGCTATCTTGTTTTTATCTATGCTTCTGCTAATTATTCATATATTATTCACAACTATATAATACCTTATCCAATGATAGAATATTTTCCCCATATAGTCACCCAATACCCTCACTAATAGTCAATAGCCTTTGTAATTTGGGGAGATGTTCTTGAGGTCTTATGTCCCAATGTCTCGGGGCCCAGTTCAGTGGCACTCAGGGTGGGATGCTAAAAAGTGGTATCATAGGGGGTCTATTTTCCCATTGTATTACTATTTGGGTTTTAAAGGACACTAGGACATATGAATTTGGAATTTACCCTATGCTTGGATGTAGCTAACTCATGTACAGGGGAACCCCAAATTTCTTGGGTTGGGGATTTCAGTTATTGATTATACCATTTATTGTTGATACGACTTCACCATTGGGTGGAACACTTGTTTTATGCTATTACTAGTTTTAGTATTATTGAGAATATGATTTTTGACTAATGAAGCCCGATGAAATGAGAGAATTTAATTTTACATGCATCATATTAGGCGCCATGGGGATTAAAATGGCATGCATATTTTTATGCCATATCTACTTTCAGCATACATCTTCCTATTTTCATGTGAGTGCTATTGTGTTTAGTTGTAATATCTTATAGTACTTGTTAGTTATAAATATAAAGCATGTATGTGTCTTAGTGATTCATCTAAGACATCTACACTTTCTATCTAGACCCGGCTCTTGGAGCAGGCTATCTGTTGTGTAAAACTCAGAGGTAGGCTGTGTACCTACCCTCTTTAATTGATTTCCTAACATTCTATGCCATGTTCAGGGAGTCCTTGCACATTCCCTTTTCTTACAGATCCTTTTCTTGTTTACCTCATCTTCTATAGATTCCTGCCTAAGGTGTACAATTGGAAATTGTAGAACAATGCCGATGTGATGCCTTCAGGCTGTACGGAAAGAGAGTAGTGATGAGCACATTCCGGAGTAAGTGGGTCCAGAACCTCTTGTTGTTCCTACTATAGTGCCTCCTATGGAACCTCCTACCGATCTTCCATTGGGAGCTGACACCCAATTTTGGGATAATCTTCTTAGGTTCATATAGTCAGTTCAGAGTGTTACAAGGCCTACCTCAACTATGGAAGAGCTTATACGGGACTTTCTGTGGCAGCATCCTCCCACTTTCTCAAGGGATTATGGTCCCAATGCTGTAGAGTTAGGAATAGAAGCTATGAAATCCATATTCAACCATATTGAGACACTTCTAGAGTCTAGGGTCAAATTTTTTGTCTTTATGCTTCGTGACTTCGCTAATAATTGGTGCGATGTATTTTCTCAGCAAGACCAACCCCAAGACATGTTTTAGGTATACTTACAGATAGATTTATATGATCACTTATTTCCACAGAATCTGAGATTAGATCATTCTAGAGAGTTATTACATCTTCATTAGGGCTCTATGATAGTATTATAGTATTCTACTCACTTCACTGAGCTCCTGTATTTTTCTCCATGTCTGACTGGTAACACAGAGATGACTGTGAGATGCTTTGAAGATGGAATCAGACATGCTATCCACTCTTAGGTGACTATATTTCATTTTTCAACAATTATAGATTTCATGAATCAGACCCTAATTATGAAATGAAATATTAGGGAAGATGATCCTGTGAGACAGGGTGGTTCAGTTCCATGGTTGGGTAATGGTTCTTCAGGTTGTAATATGAATCATTTTGAAGGTGCGCATGTGGGAAATTCTATCCAAATAACACTTACTGAAAACACTATCATATGTAATCAGTGTGATAGGATTAGAAATAACAATCCCCAATGAATGAGGAACCTTATGCAGTGCCAAGATTATGTCAATATGGGTCATCTTCAATGTTTCGACCATTATTTTCCATCAGCATCCAATGGTAGGGGATCTGTGACACTATCTCCATCAGGTATGGGATCTATGTCTCCATGTCAGTTTGGGAGTTCATTTTACATTAGCTAATCAGGATGAGGTAGTGGGGGTTGTGGCTGAGGCAATCATGTTCTAAAACACCAGTGTCAACAGAGTGGACCTGCTCAAGCTATTTAGGCAGCATCTCAGGGTTGAGGTTCATGCCATATGTATGCCATGCAGTCCACACTAGTGGAGTATAGTCCGGGGACCTCTATGGTTAAAGGTACTATCATTGTGTCCTATAATTTACATTCTACCATTTTCGATACAGGTGATTCAAAATCATTCATATATGTTGTGAATTTTGAGAGTTTGGGTCTTGAAATCATTTACTTCTATAGAGTTATCTCTCTCGATAGTCCTTTGGGGGTCAAAATATAGGGAATACACCAGTTCTAGGACTTCCCCTGGAGATAGGCGGGTATCATTTCTTCTATAATTTCTTCATCCTTGAGATGAATTACTTTGATTTCATTCTTTTTGTGGACTGGATCATTCTTTAACATTCCCAAGTGTATTTCTATCACCATTGAGTGTCATTCAAAACACTCTAGGGAATAACATATATACACAAGAGCGAATGGGGTATTCATGAAGATCGAGCTAGAACCAAGTGTTCTGGGCTGGGCAGAGTGACATCTCAGCAAGAAAGTCTCTTTCTAAGCAATTAGGGAACACCATTAGTGGAATTAACTCCCATTTTGGATTGTTTTAGATATTTATTACCTGTTGATTTCTTCATCTCACCTCTTATTAGGGAAGTTGAGTTCACTATTGAGCTAGAGTTAGGTGTAGCACCAATGTCAATTTCTCCTTATAAGATGGAAACTACAGAGATATAGGAACTCATGAAGTAGCTTTAAGATCTTGATGGTAAGTGTTTTATGAGACATATCACATCAATGTGGGGTTCACTAGTCCTTTTCTACAAGAAGGTGAATAATACCCTCATATTGTACATGAATTACCATTGACTCAACTAGTTCACTATAAAGAATCGATATCCATTTCCTCATATAGAATAACTCTTCAACCATCTATGAGGAACAAATATTTTCTATAAGGTCGATCTTAGATAATTCTATCACCAAGTGTGTGTGAAAAGATCAGATATACCATGCATATATTTCCCGAGAAGGTACGACTTGAATGAGTTTTTGGTTATGCTGTTCGTTCTGACGAACGCGCCAACATTTTTCATGGATCTGATCAATCAGGTTTTCCACTCATACCTTGATTCCTTTGTGGTAGTCTTCGTACATGAAATATTGGTGCACTAACACTCCAGAAACAACCATGAAACCCATATTGAGATCGTGACGAGTACACTAAGAGAGAACCAACTGTATGCAAAGCTCATTAAATGCCACTTTTGGATCAATAAGGTTCACTTCTTAGGTCATATCATATCTAAGTTCGGCATATCATTTGACACAGATAACGTGATCATAATAGTTTCCTAGGAAGAAACCAATAATGTTTTTGACATATGTAGTTTCTTGGGGATTGCTGGCTATTATCAGTGTTTCATCTAAGATTTCTATCGCTTAGTAATGCCTCTTATAGATCTGACTAAGAAGGGTGTGCAGTTCATCTGGTCAGAAGTTGGTGAGAAATATTTTTAAGAGTTAAAGGGAACACTCGTATTAGCTCTGATCACGATTATTCCTATGCCAAGAAGAATTTATACTATTTATTTTGATGCTTCAAGATTTTGAATGGGTATAGTTTTGTTGCAGGGTGAATGAGTCATGGCTTATGGATCTCCCCAGATGAGACCTCACGAGCATAACTATATTACAAATGACCTTGAATTAGAAGTTTCATTTCATGATTTTCAATGTTGGAGACACTACTTTTTGGGAGATAGGTTCATTATTTACAAGGATCATAAAATCTTGAAATACATATCCACAGAGTGAGAATTAAATTTGAGGAAGCGTAGGTGGGTCAAATACATTCAGTCATTAGACTTTGAGATTTATTATACCCCCAGAAAGGGTAATTCCATGGATTATGCTTTGAGTCAAAAAATGTAGGCACAATCCATCCAGAAATCCAGTAGTGAGTGGAAGATGATGGATTTGTTTTTTGAGATGCATCTGGAGGTTTAGGATCAACATAAAAAACCAGTTCAAACAACTCTTATAGTAACATCCTCTATTATAGAGCAAGTCCACATGTGACTGTTATCTAATCTAGAGGGGCCCATTTTGAGGGAGAGTATCATAGGGGAGAACCCACTTAATGGTTGGTTTATTTATGGTAGTGAAACTCTACTCTACTGTGGTCATGTATGGGTTCCTTCTAATGTTTGGGAAGAGATGATGGGGGAATTTCATGCCTTTTTTGGGAAATTCATCATGGAATTACCAATATGTACATAGATATGCATCATCAGTACTGGTGGACTAGTATGAAGAATAAAATAGTGGGTTTCATTAACCAATTATCCACCTATCAGAAGTTGAAAATAGAGAAAAAATGACTTGATAGACTCCTACAGACTCTATCCATTCCTATATAGAAATGGAATGATTTGACCATGGATTTAATTACAGGATTTCTGATATCTCCTCAAGGAAAAAAATGTAGTATGGGTGATCATCGATAGGTTGACCAAAGTCACACACTTCCTACCTATCCATGAGACCTTATCTATTGATGAGTTAAGGAGGATTTATATTTGAGAGATAGTTAAACTTAATTTAATTCCCTGTTCTATTGTGTCGGATCAAGAAAACCATTTCACATCATGATTCTAGAAAGGGTTATAGAAGGAACTAGGTTTAAAGGTTATTTTGAGTACTGCATATCACCCTCAAATTGACGCGTAGTCAGAGCAGACAAAATGGGTGTTAGAGGATATGTTTCGGGCCTATATCCTTTACTTTGGGTGTTCTTGTGAGAAAACTATTCCTCTAGTTAAATTTTAAAACAATAATAGCTTCCATATAACAATTCAAATGGCTCTATATGAGGTCCTATATGGTAGACCGTTCCATTTATCTCTTTGCTAGCTCGAAGCAGGTGAGGCGGCTATTCTGGGTCATCATCTTAATTAGGAGACTTTTGAGCATGTCTAGCTGATTCATAAGCATATGGCTATGCTTAGTTCGGATAGAAGACCTATACCAATCATCTTCACAGACCCCTGGAGTTTGAGGCGGGACATCGGGTCTTTCTGCATGTTTCACCAAGGTTGGGTTATATGCGAATTAGGAGACAAGAGAAGTTATCACCAAGATATGTTGGGTTGTTCAAGATAGTGGAGAGAGTTGGGCTGGTAACCTATCAGTTTCTATTCCCTCAAAGGTACCATTCCATGCACGATGTATTCTATGCATCTCAGCTTTGAAAGTATCATCTAGACCAGTCTCATTCATTTAATACTGAAGACATCAATATTGAAGTGGATGCATCCTTTGAGGAGAGTTTTATTTGTATAGTTGCTCATAGCATAGAGGTTATTCAAGGAATTTTAGTTCTAATAGTCTAGGTACTATAGAATCACGAATGTATTCAGGATGAGACCTGAGAGTGGTAGATTGATGTACATGCATAGTGGCCAGAGCTCTTTTGAGACAATGTTCCCATACCCTAAGAAGGGAAAATCAGGGATAGGTTGTCTTAAGAAGGGGATTTTGTAATGTCTTGACTTTAACTAGGGCACATACCATATAATTTTTAGTCCAATTCCTTAAAGTGACCCATGAAACACATCCACGTAGTCCGTTACAGGTCCCAAGAAACAAATAAATGTTTTTTTTCCTGGTTTCCTATGATTATGAAAAATAATCCAGTGTTCCCTAGTGTAATGTTTCATGTTAAAATAAATTAAAAGGATTAAAATAAATAAAAAATAATAAAAATAAATACTAAAATAAAAAATTAGTTTAGAGAAAATTGAAAATAAATAAAATGGGATTAACCCATTATTATTATTTTTTTCTCCTTCTCATTTGTTTTAATTTTGTTTTATTTTATTTTTCCCTTATTTATTTTCTTTTCTTTTCATTATTTTATTGTATTTTTCTTTTTATTTTTTTCTTTCCTTTCTCTTCTTTTATTTTTTTATATCCTTTCCTCTCCTTCATCTCCCTCCTCTGCATCACACCCCCTATCCAGATGGTGCGCCTCCCTCCTATCTCCGCTTCGGAAGCCTGTTGTACCTCATATTGTTCTCTATTTTCAATTCCATACGAAGAACTGTGAAGCTATAAGTAAGGATTATAATACAAACCAATTAATTTTGGGGTTCATCCTCTCTTTTTCATGAAATATTTTGATAATGTTTTTACCCAAATTTGGGGTTTTTGTTAAATCTTCTATTTTATTCCATTTTAGGTCAAATCAAAGGTTTTAGAAGGAAGTGGGGTATACTACAACTATTAATTAGGGTTCATATGTTTATTACCATAGTTTCATTACTTCGTTCAATTATCACTATTGTACCACTTATCGGTGCCTACCGATGAATCCCAAATAATGCATTTTAATTTAATTAAACTATTTTTCCTTGATCCATGTGACCTTTGTTTAAGGATAATCCCTCCATAGGATATTTATATTCCATTTGAAACCCATTTGGGTGTTCCGACATAATAGTCCTAATTACCTTTTTCCTTGAATCCTTAAATTATAATTTACATGCGCATTTGGGATAATTTGGGTCGAAGTTTTAAATTGAATAAATTATTTACGATGAATCATAAACCATGAATTTGTTTTTCCTAAATAATTTTTGTCATAAGTATTTTCATGAATTTCTATTATTAAATTCCATTTTCTTTTATTACACTGATAAAGTTCCAGTTTTGTTTAATATTATGTTACTATTATTAGCTGTCACTGTTAGGATTGAATAATTAGTAAGCAAGTGGAATTAAATGGTTAATTAAAGGGATGAAATCATGAATGATTGCTCTAATATATATATATATATATATATATATATATATATATTCCTCTCTTGTTATTTTAAATGAAATCGGGCCGGGGAGAGAACGTGGGTCGTGTATTAGGAAGCCACAATTGGACTCTCCGTACTCGATAGGCTACCACACAACGCATTGAGAAAGCGATGTTTTAGGCTTTCCAGACAAGGACTTCCTAGGGATTTTTGTTATACTATTGGATGATACCAGTTCCATAAGGGGTAACCAAGGACATACCCATTGGAAAGATAGCTACACTAATCCTCGGTTGACACTCGACCCCTTACGTGTTATACCCAAGATCAACTCATAATTACCATACCTTGAGTGATACATGGAATTTTTAAAGGATCACCTTGTATGGGCTTGTGGCATTGGATAAAACTTAATTAATGTACCATAGATATACCTTAGGGACGGGCTCAAACTCCACACCTAAAATGTTCAATTTTAATATAAATTCTTAGGATGTTTTTATTGATACTACATAGAGTTTCCTTATGCTTTGTGATACCACTCTTGTACATTTATTTCACCTGGAGTTGACATATGTATTAAACCCCAAGAAAAAGCACAAACTTGGGGGTATTTCCTTCTCTTTGGTCTTCCATGTTACTTTAGACTTGCAATATACATTACGCTTTACCAAGTATCTCATTTATACTTCCAGTTCAGGCTGAAGTAGATGGTATGGGACAAGTGTCCATTTAGGAACCCAGACCAAGTTACAATTATTTTTTTTAAATTTATTACATTTATAATATATGGAATAGTGTTATTTATATATATCACAAAATGGAAAGGTTTAGACACCATGGGTTCCATCCTACTGATAATATATCTCCCACCCTACTCGGGAGCTGTTTGGTACCCCAATAGACTTTTTGTTCATAAGTATGGATAACAGGAAGCATGATACTTCTGATGTTTGATTAATTTAATCTCTTGGATGGGGCTTTGGGGGAAGAGGATTGAGCCTTTCTCGAGATGCCATGTGGATGTTTTTTTTATTTTGGTAGTTTTATTATCATGCAGTCTATTCTTGTGCCCCGTACCCCTGCACTTTGATTTATTTACTTTTGGAATCATGCATTGACATCATCATGGTATCTCTTATCACTATTTATCTTCCATAGTTATTATTTATTTTGTCGAGTCATTTATTTTCTTATGTTACTATCTACATTTTATATATGCTTCCACTACTTGTTCATATATTATTTACTACTATGTAATACCTTATCCTATGAGGGAATAGTCTCCCTACAAAATCACCCAAGGTTCTTTCATCAAGTTATAAGCCTCTAGAATTTAGGGAGATGCGCTTGAGGTCTTATGTCCCACTATCCCGGGTTCTGATTTAGTGGCACTCAAGGCATGATGCTACAACCATCATGCAAGTGACATTTAGAGCACTAATCTTTGATTAGATGACTGAAACCATTTTGGATCAACACCATCCAAGTTATAACCCCATTTATGAACATGGACGCATGGTATTTTAATTGATTGAGTCAATTAGATGAAATTGATCAATAAAGTGTGGATGCCTCTATTTGTCGATGTGGACACACATGATTTCGTTTGATAAAGTCGATAGAATGACCCTATGCGGCATACACCTTCTATTTATGACATCGTATGTGAGGGATGCATAACCTTATCTACATCATATGATTAATTTATTGGATGCACATAATTATTCTACAATAATCCATCATGACACTACTAATATTTTCCATTCATTGTGTGTGACCCAAAAACCTAGAGAGAGAGTGTGTGTGTTTGATTTCCTCTAAATTTCCACAACGTGGTTGTATCATAATGGAGATCAAAATTCTTTAATTTTTATTCTTAAAATTACACATTAAGAGCTCAAAATGATAGAGTTAAGGTAAAATTCATTGAAAATTATATCTTCAATATCACTCAATCCATATATTAAATCATCATATTATAAATCTCATTAGATTCATTTCATCATGACATAAATAGTGATATATAATTTTTAATGTGAATCAACATAAGTAGAGGTTATTCATATTTTTATAAATAATGATGAAAAATATATAAAAAAAATAAATCTAAAAATAAAACTCATAATTACAACATTTTTATATAATTAAAATTAAATATATATAAGGATTCCATAAATGTATCCCATTCCATGTGAATTTTAGATCTACTTCTTTAATTATTAGAGATAATTTTGAGAATATCTAATTTTTACCTAACAATAACATCAATATATAGATTGAATTGATGTTATTATAGTTCTAATATTTTAATCAATGGTTAAACATAACCTTACATGGATTTAATGTCATGATTTGAATCATAGAAGATAACCAATACATTTGGATTAAATTATATGTAAAACTAAATAAAGGATATTAAATCAAAGTACATCACTCCTTTTTTGGTGAAATATAAATTTTGATGAATCTCGTTCTTCCTAGTGGCTAAATTATTCTAGAGAGAATTCTATAGTTCAAGGTTTTATAAATTCTTTATAAAATGATAAATATTTATAAATAATTAGGCTAAAAATACTTATTTATTTAAATATATTATTTATTTAGAAATCATCATGATGCCCAAAATATGAACTGTCTCAGATCAAAACCAAACCTCAACCGAAATGGAAACTCATAATTTTAGACTCAATAATGAATTATGTTTCTCAATCTAACACTGAATCTTGGATAAAATTATATTTTTACCCTTTTTTATTCTAGTAATAGTATTTTATTTCAAATCATCCTTTGGTACACAATAAATCCACAATAATTCTCCATTTTAAAAAAATAAGTTTTTAAATCCATTGAATCCAAAATGGGTTAAAAATAATGAGTAAAATATAGTTTTTATCAAATAAATGTAAAAAACACTATTATTAGTAACCCCTATGTTTTTATTTACATAGTATTTCCCAAAATTCTCATAGTGCTTATTATAACTATAATAAGAAAGTATTTAATAAACAAGGACACTAATGATTATAATGAAATTAAAACCAGACCTAAATTATGAGTATATGTTAAGCTATTTTTAGAAGGAACCTATAATAAAATATTCAACCCACCTTTAAAACATTTCATCCTTCTAAATAAAACACACCATATATAGTTTTATCACTATATATTATCCCCTTTGAAAATTTAATTTATAAAAAGAAAAAACCCTTTTTCTGTGTGTTGACTAATGAGAAGAAAACAATATCTAGGAAAATTAATGTTCCAATGTCTATAAAAAATCTTTTCAAAATCTCAAATGAAAATATAAATTAATATTAGAAACCATTCCAAATAATAAATCATAAATATTTTGTAATTTAATTAAAATAAATTTTCATATGTAAAATGGGAATGAATAATCATTTTCTAATAATAATGTATCTAATATAACTAATTCTTACTATGATAATATCCCATGTTGGTAATACCATACCATATATTGTCAAATAAATCAAACATTTATTTTGAAAACTACCCAACATAAATCCATGACATATAACCACTCACATATAACCATTAAAAACTATTTAATATTATTTAAAAGGTTAAGAATATATATTTTATGTAGCAATATATTCAAAAAACTTGTGTAATTATAAACCACCTCATTCAAATCAACGACAACTTCATTCTAATCCAAACATGACATCATATATGAACTATCATAGTTCTCAGATTCTATGAAGCCAAATTTTGAACAATAAATAAATATAAAGATTAATCAATTAAATAATAACTACTATGGAATCCTCATGAACAAAAAATGGATTTTTATAAAAACATCATTATAATACTTCAATACAATCTCTGAAAAATAAAAGGTTCAGCTGCTAGTCTAGAAAAACCTTATAGTTCAATTCTCCTTATAATAGATATAAATCTAGGATACTAACACTACAACAATTACCATGCTCAAAATAATGTAATAATTTATATTCTTGAAACATAATCAAAAATTGAAAGACACAAGTATCCAAAAGTATGAAACATTCCAAAAACTCCTTTCCATTTCATATTAAACTTCTCCATTCATCTTTTAAAAAAATAATGAAGTTGCCTATATTTAAAAAGAACCTTCAAGATGTTTCAACAAATAAATATTCGGTTATTAAAAATATCATTTCTAAATGATTAATAATAGATCACAACCCAACTCGATAATCAATAGAACTTTGTGTAATCTCACTACCTTAGTAACAAGAAAAATTGATAAGAAAAACATTTGATGAACAATATTTCATGATAAATCATCCATTTAATTGATAAAATTAACCACTAATTAAGATTAATAATGGTTTTATATCATATTTGTTTCATTAAAGAAGAAACTAAGACTCCCATCCTCTCTTACGCCTCTCACTTCAATGGTAAGTCCTTTGATGTGATAAAAGAGATATCATATACTTTTATAGAGAAAAAATTGAAAAAATATCGATAATAATTAATATAGTATGCTTATATGTACCAATATTTATTCATGAAAAAATTTGACAATACCTAAAATCCATAAGGATATGATTAATAAAATATCCATAAATCACCACTTAAACTTTTTTTATTAGTGTTTATTTATCATATTGTAAATACATTAATGTTAAAATGATAATTACTCAAGTTTATACCAATAATATACTAATAATTTACTAACATTATCATTATCATCTCCAGAAATTATGCTATAATATCATAACACAGGGGGTTCCAATAATCAGTTTCATAAACTAAAAATTCCATTTCTTAATTCAGTAAATATTACTATCATCTAATAATGAATCAAATTCATTAAAAATTTCAAATCACACAATCTAAGGTAAACTAATCTATCTTGTTACAATAATTTTTATTTTTTAGTTAAGGTGATCATGTTAGTAATAACAAATTTTATAATAAATAAAAGAAATAATTATCTCATTCTAAAAAATTTAATCTCATGACTACTAATAAAATTCTTTATCATGTTTTAGAAATTTAATAGAAAATTATAAATTAATAAAAAGATTAAACTATTGATATAGACAAATCAATATTTCATTGACAACCAAAACTTTTCTTATTCATGTCCTTATTACTTAGTAATAGAATCCACTATCAAGGGGATCTTGCATATGATAAGAAAATTCTTACCACTTTTAAGCATTACAAAAAAAAGTTGATAGTTTATCAGGGACCCATATTATCATATCTAAAGTAGACATACTTAAATATATATTTATAGCCATGATATGTTCATTTTAGATCCCATAATAAAATTTATAAAACATAGAGAAACTCTGACATGGATAAGGGAGTCAAATATCCCATTGAATTTCAATTATCATCCAAGATACCCTACTAATATCAACAATGCACTAAAAAATTATAATAATCCCATAAAATTCTCACCATGACACCATAAAAATTGAGTATATAGTCTCATATGTTATATTTGAATTTAATATTAATTTCCTAATTTTTATATTCAATCCTAACAACATAATCACCACTATAATATAAATCCACACTTAAATAAGATACTTTTACTTAAATATCCAATTAAAATATTGTAAAGTAAAATGATATATGAAATCATTATACAATTACCTTCCAATAAACATAAATCCTTATATATTATAGGTCAAAAGGCACATTACTCATCTTATCACAAAATCACACGAATCCTCTCATTGAATCATATGTTTCATACATCAATGATGTGATCTTATAAAGAAAATCTCTAATAATCATCCAATATCATGAAAGGAAATCACTATTTTATGAGAATTTTTTGACTCTCTTATATCCTTTAAAAATAATCATCTTGGCATGATCAACCACAATTATCACACTAATCAATGTAAAATCAGAGGCCCCAACTATGGAATTCTCATATAAGTCTATTTTTTAAAAAATTAAGAAATTAATTTTTTTGATAGATTAATAGAAAGTAAAAGTGATAAATTCAAAAGATATAATAGAATTTATCTAATTATCCATAATAAATAAATAACAAAAATTTAGAAATTTTTCCATTTAAGTCTCTTATTAGGTATTGAATAAACCAATAACTTTATAATCACATGAGAGCTATGTTTTAAAATTTCTATCTACTAAATCGGTATCCTATATTATATTCCATTCACTAATTTATAATGTTTTATCACAATATTTGAAAACACTACCTACTATCTCCACTATAGTTTCTTTATTTCCTCAATAAAAAAATTCTTTAAAACATAGAAACTCAATCTCATAAAATATTCTATGGATTTTATAAAATATTTTTCATCCCCAAAAATGTAAAATATCCTTGAAAATTAGTAAAATCAAACACATATATAGAATCATGGAATTATTCTACATAACGAATGATTTATTCTAACTATACATTATAACCAATGTTCCCAGTACTCAAGTTAGTCAGTAAATAACCAACGTTTATGCATAGGTCATGATTTTACCTAAAAAACTACATGAAATAACAATCCATTATAAACTATTAGTAAAAAAATCACATTGAACACATTAAATATGAAATAAAAATTATGATGGAAAAAATAATGTGGATACTTAAACTTAAGATCCAAGCTAACAACCATCATCTCTTACATTAGTCTTCTATGTATGTAATCCTCTCCCAGAAGTACCAACTGATTTGAATGAACATAAGTGATAAAATGCACAAGATTTCATGTAAGGGTGAGTAATAATACTAATTATAGTCCTACTGTATAGTAATGTAACCATTGTGAACATATTTCATGTATGAAAATAATTAATGACATAACCTGACCCACTTAGGTCTCACCCAGGTTATCATTAAGTTGAGTGTTCCTCCCCAAGATTTCCTCTAGTAGGCTATGGGATGGTGTCTTGTACCGAGTAGGCATATCAAACAATATGGGAGGCCTTATCCTATATTAATCTACAACAAATACATACACCCCATACATAAAATAATCAATAGTACCTATAGTAAATATGTATATAAACAACTAAAATGTATACAATGCATGCATCAGACATCACATGATGAGTACAACGCCATAAATGAGAACACTCTAAGAGCTACACATATGAAAAACAACCAAATTATATAGACACAAGACACTGTAATGATAATCCTCATTTCAAGGGATATTTTTTTATTTCCTACAATAATGCTCACTACAAGGATCATGAACCACCAATTTCTATTAGGAGTCATCAAGTGTTAACTCTAAACAAGATGCACTCACTCTACGTCCACCTATACCACCTCTAAATTTTATATCACCAGCACACACACAACACATGTGGTCATAAATCCCATGTGGGGCATAATATAAACATACTTTGTTAGAAACCAAGAAACCACAAAGAAAAGATAGGAAATAAGTAAAATTAAAATTTATAATAAGAGAGTAACAAGGAAGAAAACAAGGAAAATCTAGATTTTCTCTACAACCAAAAGTATTAGGTATATAGAGAAATACCAATCATATAATATCTAATCTATGAAGGTTAGTATATCATTAGAGAAAAGGTACAATAAAATCACTGAAGGGATTATAAGGTTTGAAGTTGATATCCTAGTTATAAGTTTCATCTTAAAGGAAAACATGGTATGCCTGAGGATTCATAAGGTTTGAAGTATCTAAACCACTCATCCTTTTTAATTTTCAAATTTCCACTAGAAAAATAAAAAGGGGAACCCAGTCCCCACTAAAGTATTCACATCATCCGAGGGAGTACCATGCCTTAATATCCATAATTACTAGGTCACAACTCTAGAAACAACCATGAGAACCCACACTCCATTCAAGATCAGTTTTATATCAATGGAATTGTAATCCATACTATCACATATGCCGAGACATGTGAAACCCATGTAACATATTAGAAACTATTTCATAGTACTTGTACCTCATCAAGAGTCAATGTTAATCATGGGAGTAACCAATCATTATAGAGAGATTATTCCCAATAAAGAGACCTTGTATGATGGGGGAGGATCCAAATTCATAGACATAGGACCTATTACTCATGACTGGGAGAGTTATTATCTCTATTAGTTATATGGGTGGACCACACTATGTTATAAACACATTATTAGGGGATTCCTAACCCCATGTAATCTTTGATCGTCACACTCGATCCCCATCACCATAATTATAGAGATAAGGAAACTAAACTACCAAAATAAACTCATGTATCATTAATAATACTAAATAGGAATATACCATTACCTTCTACATGTAAAAAAATTAGGATGGATAACTTATATTACCAAATATAAGTCCCAAGAAAGGAAATATGAAAAATAAGAAGGTTTGAAAGGTATTTGGGATTTATTATGGGAATACATGATGTCTAACCTCTCATAAATTTTCTATCCATGTACTACACCTTATGTGGAGTGTATATGTCTACCTTCACGACATGTATACTAGTTTAAATGGTGTGTAAGACTATTTAGGGAACTCATATTTTCCCCTAGCACACAATATCATTTCATATAAGTATAAATAACATTTCCAAGGAGGTATATAGTGTGTGATTCTTGTGAGAATACTTGACATGTATTTATGAATGCCCGAGTTGTGTAGTTCCAGACTACATGATATACCCCACCCTCACATGGAGTGTAGTCCTATACCTAGCGTGTACTCCATCTACTTTCTATCTATTCCAAATAAGGTGGATGGGTGTGCACTTCACAGTACTTCAAGTAATGTGGTCAGAGTTATACATTATGTGTATACTGTCACACATATTGTGTGGAAAACTAGGTATCCGAGTCATATACTCTAGTACATGTTGAGACACATCACCAAGATACACATGTCATGTGTATCTATGTAACATGTAATGTGATATTTATAAGCCTCTAAACCATAATTCCATAGGTAGTGATTTCATATAGACGACACACTATATAGTCTTAAATATTTATTCAAAAAACTTCTTCTCCCATGATTTTGGTCACTTATATCATGTTTAGTGCCATTTTTATCAATGTTTTCGATTTTATCCATGCCTGAACATTACTGGGGTCCTTCCCAACAATTGATCCATCAATATATTCCTCTACCATTGATTTAAATCCCAAGGCATCTATTGGGGGTATACCATGCACATTACTAATCCCCATTACTCCATTGTCACACCTTCATAGCTTCTAGTTCCAATAAAATAATTATTCTATCCTGTTATCATTACTTACATTATTCCACACCATCATCATCTAACTGATGAGAAATGGGAAGGCAAAAAATGATCATTATAGAGAGAAATATAAGAATAGAGGGTATGATCCTAATTGAACTTATTATTTATCCACTTAATTATTTTTATAAACATGTTCATTAAAGGATTCAAATGTTCACATATCCTCCCTAATAAATGTGAGAATAATGGTTTAATAACAATGGTCTCAAATATAGTAGGAATAATTTCACAAATAAAATAATCATAAAATAACTATTATGATCAAGAACATAAATAAAAATATTTAATCAGAGTAAAAAATGATCATAAGTTAGAGGTGAAATATATAATTCAATGGAGAATCATCAATGCTTCAAAGATTCACTGATTCCATAGTCCCATTTATCATTTCCAAGTGATTAGGTTATCAGTGTCATCATGGATCTGTCCCTGTTTACTCAATTTGAAGTTGATATAATTTAAAGAACATTCTCCCATATCCCAAGGTATCTCTAGAGATCCTTTACTATTTGTAGTGGATAACCCTAGGAAGAGGGTATAGAAACATATTTATAATTATGAAATAGATTTAATAGGTATATCCAATTAGTTAATTTCCACCCATGATTGTTCTTCTTGGGGGCCCAAAAATGTGAACAAAGGTTACATCACCCTTGGGGTATACCCACCACTCCGAAATCAACAAAAATTTCAAAATTCCTATATAAAGATCTATTTAGGAGATATTGACATCCATATTCATGGGATAAATATTTATTTAAGTAATAAATATTAAATATCTATTAAAATTTACCATAACTATAAACTCACTAACACTGAACCCAAGGGTAAAGACCATACCTCAAGATCAAGATAACTATCATATTTTTTTGAGGTCATATGATAGTGTAAAGTTTCCTTTCTACACATGGTGAGGTCATGAGTCTCTAAGACTCAATATTGAGCTAAGTATTGATTAAAAAAATATGGGTTGAAAAATCATACCCCTATTAAACCTTTTGATCCATAAAAAGGAAACAACTAGATTTTCTAAACAAAGAATCTCATAAAACAACATCGTGAGGAAAAAAATCCACCTTTACAAGAATTTTATTTTCCTTTGAGGATATGGGGCCTATGAGATCTTGGTACACAACCACAAAGAGAGGGAACATCCTATTTAATCACCAAAACTTTAGGACCTTATCATATAAAATAAATAATTTAACAAAATTATACACCTTATCTCTACCATTCTATCCAATCCTCTATACCAAAAACATTTTTTCTTATCCACAAACCACAAAAATCTATCTCAAAATGGTTCATTTGCAAGGTTTAACCAAATATGAGAACTTATTTCCCCATATTTAATGAGAATCCATGATTATTTTATTAAGATAAAAATCTATCTACACCACACTATACTGATGTACACTTCACAAAGATTCCACAATGTTTCCAAAAGAGCTTTAAGGTAGCACTCCCTTCAGGATCTACATAAACGTGTCCATCCTCTTCTTCCAAGAAGGTTCATTCACTAATTTTTATAGATCATGGAATAAAGAAAACACTACCCTTCTTACCTAGCCTATTAAAAGACAATCACGTGAACTCTTTATCTACATCTCAATCTTTAATAGGTTCTCACCCACTACCTAAGATGAAGTCGACCTAAAAAGTGTTAATGAATTGTATTTATTTTGAAACCAATTTAAGCATCATAGAATCATTATACTATATTTTTTAAATAGTTTAAAATGTTTTTGATATTTTTTTAAGAACCTTTAAATGAAGTTAAGTGGTTTTGTGAGTATTTTAACATAATATAGAATTATTATTTCACAGGATTCTTGAAATCTATCTAAGTATAGAAAATACAATATATTATTTTGAAACAAGGCTGAAATTTTACAAAGTGACTGATACATGAGATAATTTTGGAAGTTAAAATTATATACAACATATTTTTATATGATACGTATCATATTTTACAAGGTGAAGAAAAAATAGGAATTGTATAGAATTTTTAAGATATTTCTTATAATGAAAAATATATTTTCTGAGCTACATAATATTTTCTGCAAAAGATTAAAAAATATATTGAGAAAATGATCTTATGTATAAAATTATGATATTTGACTTAAAAATATTCTTATTTCTCTAAATATATTATATTTCTAGTGAAATATGGAAACTTAAATATAATGATTCTTGATATGAACTTTATTAATTAAAATATTACCTAACCAATTTTTATTCAAGTGATTTATATGAAAAAATAAAAATTGGTTATCATTTCATAAGCTATTTGAATTTTCATAGATAATTTAACTTAAAAAATACCAATGGTGATCGAATATAAATCTATTGAAGAAGAATCCATCGAACATAATTTTGGAATGATATTGGGATGATGCTATGTTGATCTTAGGTTCATTGTTCACATGAAAATATTTCTCTGATTGAAGCCATGTTATAATTTATTGGAATTATTAAATGTTTTATATATTATTAAATGTTTTCAAATTAAGAACTGATTCACAGAAAAATTAGGTTGAAGATAATGAGTACCAAGGATAATTCAATATAAATAATAGGATATCACTATCAGGTATTTTTTTAATTATAATATATATATATATACATACATATATATATGTGTGTGTGTGAATTATTTTTAATAGTGATCAAAGATAAAGGTTTTATTGAGTATTTTATCCAACTATTGAAATGAGGAGAAAATTGAAGAAGAGAATTTCTAGAATTGTACTAGAGAAAATAAATAAATGAATAAGGGAACATTTATTTATCATGGGAATGGTCTCATGAAATTTTTTTGAGGAAATTCTCATAGGATCTCATTTTACCATTATGTTATGAGTTTTCATTAGAAGTTAAGCTGGAAATTAAAATTTTGAATTAAAAATTAATTATATTTTTTAGGATGTTTCAATAAGGGGGGATGTTCGAGAGAGTGAATTATGGGATCTTAGATTGAGAAACTATAAAAAATATATCATAATTCTAGATCTCAATGAATAATAATTTTTTTTCAAGAACTCCAGAAATCATTGAACTAAGATTTAAAAGAATATGCAGAAATATATTAGTAACTAATACTTCATGTAATGAGTAAGTTTTATTGGTTTATAAATTATTCTCATGAGTTATTAGAGGTCTAATAACTTTAATATATGATAATATTATGATTTTTTTAGCTTTAATGTCTAAGAGAAGGATCTTCATCAGTTTCTGGAGAAATATAGTTTCACTAGTGATATTTCTCATTCTGAGCTATTCACACTCTAACTAATAGGATGCTATCTATGTGTTGGGAAACACAATGGTGTAGGATGATATTTATCCTATCCACTTCAAATTAGTGATTAATTATTATTTAAAACCTTTATATAAGGATAAAATCCATATATTGGAAGGAGTATGTTCCCACTAGGACCAAACCTAGTAAAAATTGTTATGTTCTTTATCGTTCTTTATTTATTCATTATTTTCGATAAGTATAAGAGAAATACTTGAGAGGATAATATTATAATAAACTGTATATGTTTATTTAATGTGAAATAAATTTCTAATGATTTATAAAAAATATTTAACCACCCTTCTTCTTAGTGGTGCAACCATTCCTGGGGATTCTCGATTGGTATAATAGCTTCCATGTTCCCTCTATTAGATACTTATATAGTTGGATAAATATGATATAAATTTAGTGAAAAGTAGGGATTTTATCTTTATTTTAGAAATAACTATCATAGATGAAAAAATATGATTCTACCCAATACTTTATTTCTTGGCCTGGAAGTCAAATAAGTAGCAACAATTATATTTCCACCCATTAATGGAAGTTACTGTATGTCTTTTTCTTATAATAGAAAATTAAAATTCAATTTAAAAGATTAAAATTACAATTTTGGATCCCCACCAGACTTGTTTTACATGAATTTTATGGTTTTGGAATTTGTAAAATAAATCTGGGATAAATTTGAAAGCATCTATGAAATAAATATAAAAGTTAAAGAAGAAAAAACCTAAATATGGATAAAAAGATACAAATATATTACCATATCTAAATAAGAAACCATTTATAACCACTTTAAAATAGTTAATAAATTTTTTATCAACACTAGAGGATTTATATAATATATTGAAAACTTTATAATTGTAATTAAGTTGATGAGAAACTTCCTATATAGGTTTGATCCTAAAATTTTAGCATTAGAATATAGAGAGGATATTACCCTTGATGAATTACACATTATTCTCATTGACCATCAAATGAAAAGATTTAAAGTATTTAAAAACAAGGTAAAATAAAAAATTGGATTTTGAAGACATAATAAAATAGAATATCAAAGATAAAGAAGATAAAGATCCAACTAAATATGAATATGAGTGAGGAAATGGATAATATAAGAGAGTTATGTCTCTTATCTCAAGAAAATTTATAAAAGGGAAAAGTAAATACAAAGAAAAAATGTACTTAAATGCTTCAATTTTGGTATAATAGGTCACATTTAAATAAATTTTCTAATGAAGAAGAGCATTGGGTATGATGATGATGAACAATATGAGAAACGAAAAATTAATAAATGGGGTAAGAGCTCAAGGGAAGTCCCAAATTATTTCAAGAATAAGAAGAAGTTTCTAAAAATAAAAAAGAATAAGTTTGATGAGTAATGAATAAGAGGATAGACTCTCTTCATATATTCAATATGAAGAATAATATTTTTATAAAATCACTAACTTCACAACTCATGTGGAGAAGCATGAATTATCCTTAAGCAGTGAGGAAGAAGAAAGTAAAATTACTCACATGGAGCACTTATTGATTTTTGAATTGGAAGCACATATTGGGTAGAATACTATGCTCAATATAGAAATTAAAATATTTAAGAAATATGATGGAAGGAAATATAAGGTTATGGAAAATATTATTAATAAATAAGCTACCTATTTTGATGAAATTATATATTTCAAGCTGAATATTGATGAGAATGACAAGACAATGAAATATCATGAAGATAAACTCAATTTGGAATAAGAATAGCTTTGTAAGAGTCAATATATATTACTTGAATCTGAAAAGGAATTGAATAATATGAGGAATTATTATAATAGATCAATGGATATGAATTTTGAGATATCAAAATCTGCTAAGAAAGTAAACTCAAGGGAGCAGGTCAAATGTTCCCTTGTAAAGTCTTAATGTAATTATATTTTGATTGATAATGTAAGTTAAAATTATAAATTTGGTCATGCTTATTCTAATAAGGGTGATGTTAAACCCTCTTTTTATAAATAAATGAATAATATCTCTCGAAATTTAGTTCCCCTAAGGAAGATGAAAGCACAAAACATAGCTATATCGAAGAGAAACTTTTCTAGATAAAATTTATATTACCATAAAAGATATAGATTCAATGGATATTTCTGGTGATATAGAATATTTGGGAATAAAGAATACTCATTATTGAATAATATGTCTCTATAATGGAAAATTATAGTCTTAATTAGTAGTTGTTCCTATAATACTAGAATATAATCACAAAAGAGGAAATTGTTTAGAAGGAATTAATAAAACTCATCCACACAGAATAAATTTTAGTATTTTGATGAAATATATGATAGATGTAAAAAAATATATATCTATGTAGTGGAATTCAGGATAAATATTCCAATAAAACATTCTTATAATAAAAATGGGTAGGTAATTCATAATTAAAATCAGGGAGAAAGATCACTTATTATTAAAGTGACCTTAAAGTCATATAAGAAATAAAATCCATATATTTTTGATAGGGGTTATTCATCACACATGTTTGGAGATATAAATTTTTTCAAAGAAATAGCATAAAATGATGGAGGGGAAATATTATTTGGAGATGAAGCTTATATAATAAATAAAGGTTCTAGCACTATTAATATTGATGATATAAATTTTAAATTATAATAGTTCTGATTTTTGTGACTATAACCTTAAAATATTTTAAATAATATTAACAGAGCTATTTGTGGGGATAGTATGGAGTTTTGGGTATCATATATCCCTAAAGTTGATATATTAAAAATATAAAATATATTAACTTAGACATGTGATTAATTTTAGAATTAATGGATTTACTTTAAAATAGAGTCTCGAATAGGGAAACTGAGACCACTATTAAATTAGGAATGCATGTTTTACCATAGGCATGATTTAATTAATGATTACATCAAACCCAGAGGTGATGCATAGTAACTAGTGGATGTTAGATAAAATAAATAAAATAAATAAAATAAATAAATAAATAAATAAAATTTATTTATTTTTATAATTAAATTTCTAAACCTAGTAATGATCTATTTAAACCTTGTTAGTGCGGATCTATGTGGTTAGAAACATAACCCAAAGAGATCTATTGAGAGGGAGAGACACTATGAGGGGATTCATGGGATAATGATCAGATTTAGTGGGACACATGTGTTATCTATGAAATTTATGGGGATCATCATTGGTATCAATGCTAACTCATTCTTCCTTAATGGTTAATTCCTTGATGAGTCATGGATTTTACTTTGTGGAATTTAGTCTTGTTTTGATATCATTTTTATTAATGATTAATTTTTTTTATGAATTTAATTTAGAATCATCCTTTACAAATTCTATTTAAATTATTATTTTAATATGGAATTATGAACATGATAGTTTTGTCTTATAATTATTACCAAATCTAATCATTTTTTATTCCTTGTGATTGATAGCTGAATCACATACAACCACTGTATATCATTCACTTTGGTGTTTTATATTTTCAAAATATTTTATTCATATTCATCAGAAACATTCAATTCTTATCTGTAAATTTGAAAACATTTAGTATGGTTCGAGTTGTAGTTGAGTACTAATCTATGATATTAAGGATTGTGTTTGGTGATAAAGAAAAAACAACATGTGGAACATTTATAGATGAGGAAGAATATAGTTGGTTATACTCAGGAATGTATATCCATGTTGAGGAATGTATGGATGAAAAAAGAGATGACAAAGCCTCATTTTTTTATAAAAATTGGCTAGAATATGTCTCCCAATGTGGAAATGATATCGATCAATATGGTTGGTGGGTTTCTTAGAATAATTCATTAAAATGATGAAGGGAAAAATGAATCTTGTGTTAGAAATAGAGTTTCTTGAATATTTAATACCACAATATGTGTATCTTGAATGAAAACACATTGTATGTCTCATTTATATGGTTCCAGGATTTTTTGAGTGAGAAAGATATCACATGACCATTTATATAGGACCACACACCATGTGACCCTAGATGACCAACCTAGAATTTATAATGTTTATAATCTATTGAACCCTGTGTTCTCACACATGCTGTGTGGAGGGCCATATTATATGTGACCTCAGAGGGACATGATGCAAGCAATTAAAGTACACACTGAGTTCCATACCCGATCCTACCCCCTATGTGACTAGAATGAAACTATGTTATTTGTCTTTTTCATACTATATAGAATTCTGGAACATAACTATGTTTTTTACTTGGGGTAAAATCCCATGTACCTCTTAGATAAACCATGTAATACCATATCAATCATATTATAAAGTTTGAGTGGTCTTTTCTGAGTAGGTTTCCATGTGGGATGTGGAGGTAGAGACTCTAACCCCACTAGATGAGATCAGGTATCCCACCTTTCTACTCAGGATATATGATACCTCATCTATGGGTTTATCATGAATAGAGTCACATATCCACCCATAGATCATAGGGTCATGACCCTCAATTCATTTTCCCTAGTTAGGGTCAGGTATCATGTCACCTTCATTTTAGGAATTTGATCCCCTACTGTAGTATAATACATATAGATTTTGATGTCCCTTAGCGGCCTATAGAATGATCCTCTATCAATTATTTGAGATCTGATGGAGTTAGGTATCCCCCTATACTCTGGGCATGATCCTATATCCTTGAGTTGAATCCCCTCGTATAATTCATCTTCTAGTGAGGTGTTCTTTTCCACTGGAAATTTCATAAGAGGTACTATGGAACTCTTTTTGACAGTATGGCTTAGAGAAATTCATAAATAATATTTATTGTTTGGTTGGATGTGAAGTTTGAGGCCTTACTGGAAAACTTATATCCATTTATGATCATATATAGATTCACCCTTCTTTACCCTTTATTTTATGGTTTGTAGCCGACTTCCATTTAGTACATTTCTTCTTTGTGATTTTAGGGTATCATATGGGGTATGTTTATACTCAAAACTTAAAGAACTCTACATTCACATATCATGTCTTAAGAAGATGATATGATATTGATCGAGACCTAGGTGGATTGGGAGTGGGTGGTTCATAATGGTTCTTGGAGACAATGGAAATAGGATCGTGGTCAGACTAGAGGTTGTGTACCTAGAATATTTTCTATCTAGTTTTCAGGTCTGGTCTACTTTTTATTTTTAGGCATGTATTTTCCCTTTTTATTTGATTATGTACTCTTTTACTTTGTTGTGGGATAATAGATTCTATTAATTAATTTATTATTCCATTTTTTTATTCTTCTCCATTACTCTAGTGTATATGGAGACACATGTGTATATGTAGAAGTACATTAATATAAGGCCTCCCATCTATGTGATATGCCTACATGGAACTATTCAATTCCCCTAGAATATTTTAAATGTGCTTTAGATTTTACACTTGGATTACCACTGGCATGGAAGGCCTTGATGGGTTGGGTTGTATCAGAGCGGAATTAGATCCCAGAATATCCTAGGATGAAGTTTGAAGGTAGAATATTCATGAAGATTGGTTTGGGATTTAGGTAAATGATGACAAAGCATATTAACTTTGGCTCTTGGGGAAGAGACCCAGTCATGGTGTGGTGTACAATGTATATATTCACCCGGATTTAGATAAACTTGTTTTCTACTCGGTATACCAAGACACCGGTTATTGGGAACATAATGGTACATGCATCTTATAAGAGTGAGTTGTGGTTTCCGTATACTTCTTGAGTTAGATCCCCAGAGATGCTCTTTTGATAGTGGTACAACTTGACTATTTTAGGGCTCCTCCAAATAGAAAAATATCATAATTTTTATGAAAGTATCATGATAAATTTCAACTTAGCAATGAATCCTCAATATATAGGACTATACATGAGGTGTTTCCTCAGGGTGGACAATGATAAGTACTTCCATTGCAACACCCTAGGTTTTAAGATCCATTTATTTTTCCCAGTAATAAAAAATGTTTCTCCATTATTTAAAAATAATTAATACTTGATAAGAGATTAGACCATACAAGTAATAATAAAATACAATGACACTTCATTCAATTATAATGAAAAATTAAAAAAAGGTACATGAATGTATGTATCACATAAAATTAATTATTATACATCATAGATGATTACATCCATTAAAGCTGAAAAAATTAAAACGTAATAATAAATTGGGAAGAGTAATATATTTAGAACTAGAAAATCCCCTGGACAACCATCACCTTTAAAAATAACTATTAATACAAAAAACTACAATTAGAAATAATACCATGAAAGTAGAAATCATTTTGTATTAACTAAAATGAAGTTAATAAAAATAAGAAGTTTTATGGGAATAAGATTAATAAGGTTATATATATAGGAAAAAATAATTCCATTGTAAATATGGCCATTAAAAATATATTGGTTTCAAATATGGTCATTTCTATAATATCCAAACCCCTATATCTTCTTACATTATATGAAATATGGTGGTGGAGGTATCTAGGGTTTTCCTAAGGTGTTTGGAGGGAAAGAGGAGAGGTTAGACCAGTGAAATCTAACTAAAGGTTGTCCTATAGTGTGGAGCATGGTGCTGTGACATAAGGGTGACCAAAGTGGCATAGAGGATCCAACTTTGGTATAGGGGTGTTGTGTTCTATATCCATGGATGTGGATCATATGTAATAGTGGTTCAAAGGCATATTTTTTGGTCTATTTTCAATTATGTGGGTAGCTATGATATGGAGCCTTGAAAACATTATATCCCCCCTAAGAATATGATGTCTATGAAATGGAGACCGAAGCTACAATGTGGAGTCATGGGGGTTAGTTTCTAGTGGTTCTTATAATCTGGGCACTTCTACAACATTAAATTTGGGATTTTGTGTAGAATTATCTTGGATTTTTGTTTCTATGGTGTGGAGAACTTAATTGTGCCATGGATTCCTTGGCTTCACAGTGGTCTTCTCCTTAGACTATAGGACCTGTAGTATAGAAAAATCCATGAATCTCAAAGGGATCCTTGACTAACCTGGCTACGGAATGGTCCTCCTAATTGTGTTATTGTCTTCATCATGTTCAAACATTATATGGTGTGGTCATAGGGGATTCACTTTGGTCTTATGTTTTATAGACCCCCAATAAATTTTAAATCGTATTTGAATCAAATCAATATCCCTTTATTTATCTCATTTTATGGGAAACTCAATTGAAAAATGAAGGGAAATTTTATCCCCCTTCCCATTTTTTTGATTCTAGTTTTTGATATTCGATCCTTGGTGGTTAAAGTGAGTTTTCGTCTTTTTGATCCATTATTTTCCTTAAATTTCTTTATTTAATAGGGGTTCTGTCAAGGGGAACTAGTAATTTTGGTGGTTTTTAGTAATAAAGTGCTATGGGGTGTTGTGTTTAGGGTATAAAAAGTGTTATATTTCATTTTTATATTGGGAGTGGTCTTCCTTATAACCCAATATTTCAAATCAGATTGGATAACTCTATTTGAGGTAGGATATACTTCATTTCTCACATTGCGTATCATACGATATGGGTTTTTTATTATTATATCTCAGGAATATGGTTTCATTTGGATTAAAAAAGGTAAATTATTCATTTTAATGAATTAAATTGGAAGGTTAATAAAATAAAATGTTTTAGTATTTTGATATTGTTTTTGATATTGTGAATTAGACAATCTCAATTCCCTACTAAAAATCATAGCTGTTAAGCATATTTTCTTATGTTGTAGCTGTGATTGTGGAATCCATGTTGTGTGATTATTTTTTGTCACCACATTGATTTAAAATTGATAATCACTTAGACCCATCTAATTAATTGGTTTCACTTGGAAATATGGCTTGAGTGAGAATTCCCGTGAATAAATAAGTGAAAGTGATGAAAGAACCTATTCCAAATTTAAAAACTGTTATATGATTAAGGTGGAATGTGTTTATGAAAGTGGATGTGTGGTATGATTTTTTTTCATTGATGTGATTAATGAGGTGTAGATATATTGTGGTGGATGTGTGGAGATATGTGGTAGCCACTATGTGGGTTTTTATGATATGTGGTATGTGATGGAAAGTGATTGACATGGGGAGGTGGATGTGGCTCTAAAATGGTGGTGATGTGGGGATTTTTGGAATTAAAATGGGGGATAAGAGTGATTATGATGTTGCCAATGGGATATTGTTTTATTATTTTTGTAGTGTGGTTGGTTTTTTTCTAGATTCACAGGGAGTAATGGAATTAATTGTTCAATAATGAATTGAAATAGTATGAGTTTAATGGTTAATGAATAGATGATTAATAATGGGATATGTGGATAAATGGTGTTGATGTTAAATTTGAAATAAATGGGATATAAAATCAATTTTCTAAATTAATGAAATTAGTTTCTAATATGAATATGAAAATTAGCTTCAATTGAGAAAGAAGATGAAATGTGGCTGGTGATTTATGGGGTGGTGTTATGAATTTAGTGGTAGTGGTGGAAGTAGTGAAGTTGTGAGTTGGTTAATTTCTATTGTGAACTATTTTTTTGAGATTGTGTGTGTATTTATATATATATATATTATATACATTATATTTCCTCATTATTCTATATTCGCACCCCACCCATGTCGAGCACCTAGTGATGACAACCAAATGTTTGGGGGGGGGGTGTTTTCCCAATATATCAGTGCTGAAGATGGATGGATGGATACCCACTCTTCCCCGACCCCTCTTCTAGGAGATTATGACATTAAAATTCTATTATAGAAATTAGTCAAAAGTGAATTATCGAGATGTGTGATGTGATAGACCAGGTTTCATCGAGTGAGATGTGATTGAATGTAATGGCCTAGGTGTCTTCAGGTGATATATAATGTGTTTTGATGGCCCATATATCTATGATAAATATGTGATGTTATGAAATGGATTATAGAGGGGGTCATTATTGGTAGTAGGATGACATGATATTGATGTCCTATATGTTCATAATACTCTACAACTCTGGTTATGTGATGCAATGGGTGAAGTTTCTTTGGGATATATGTGATGACCTATGTTCCTGTGCGTCAGATGTGATGTGATGTGATGTGTTTCTATATAGAAGAGGTGAGAGTTACATGATGTACGATGTTGAGGATATGTGGGTGGAAAATCAGTGGGAAAGTGGTGCAGGGTAACCTATCACTAATATGATTCATATTATTTTATTATACATGGATTAGTTATTTAGTGAGTGAGCCTTGGTGAGGATGAGTTTGGATTGTTGACATGCTTAGGTGCATTTAGTTTCACTGTTTTCTCACAGGTGCATAAGTATGATTCTATCACATGTACATTAGAGAATTTGGTATGATCTTAATGATTGTACTTGTATACTCACCCTACATACATAAAATTATTTTCATGTTTCTAGGAGGATTAAATATACTGTATTGGATATTAATATCTTAGACCCTTGGATAGTTTCTATGTTGTTAACTTATATTATCTTTTGGGTATTTACTATGGATACTTTTCTCTATATATTTCACATTATACATGAATTATGGGATGGATTTGGTTTTATTATATATTATGTTAGTGAGATTCTTATGGTTGATTTATCCTATATCTTGATCCTATTATTATGATATAGGGAAATTCATACCATTTGTTATATTTTTATACCCTTAGTGTTAGTCACAAAACCTAGTCCTGCTGGAGGTGGTAATCAGGGGTCATTATCTATATTCTTTCATTTCTATCCCAAGATTTTTACCTTTGGAGAGAGGGGTCATGATATAGTGGTATCAAGATGATGGTTGTGAAATAGGATGGAGTTCAGAGTCAGGAAAAGTGAGGATCAAATGGGTGGGTGAGGCGATAATGTCAATTGATCTTGGTGCATGATATAGGCCTAGGAAGACCATCTAGAACATTGAATTTTATGGAACACATATGATTTGATGAAAAGAATTTGAGCCTTTCAAATGACCAAGTGAGGTTACCCCACTTGTAGGGTGGTGACCTATGAGAGGTACATGAATAATTATTGACTTATGTTGTTGTTTTAATTGGGTTTTTAGGGAAAATTAAAATGATTTAAATAAATTTTAATAATATTAAAAACAATCAGGATTAAGAAATATTTTTTTCCATTTTATCTATGTCTCCTATTCATCTTCCACGTGTGGTTTATGCGGTAGAGGTGATGGCTCTAGAGGGGCCATAGATCATTTGAGGTACGCTCAATTTTTTATATACTCCTTTTTGTGAATTGTTTGATTTAAAATATTCTCAATCCTTTGTTTCACTTTCTCCAGTACATGATTTGGGACTAAAATTAGAGATTTCTTCCATTCCCTTGGTGTTGATTATGCCTGTTAGAGGCCATACCAACTTACTAGATGTGTTCTAGTGGTGTAGACTGATTACGGGGCCACATCAGTCTTGTGGGTATCTATTTTTTTACTTTAGATGCAGCCATATTATATCATCCTCTACAACAAATGGTTGTATTCTATGCATGATATTATTGAAAACTTATAGAGAAGATTCATGTTTTTAGATGTGGATGACCAGTGTGCAGTTTTCATTGGTGAGTGGAGTTTTTTGTTGGGAAGTAAGTATGTAGAGACCCTTATTTATTTGATGTCTAGGTTGTATATAGAACCAGTAGACATTGGGATGATGTAGGTTCCCAGAGTTTCTAGGGATTTTCTAGATGTTTTCCCTAAGGATGTTGTGACACACCCCTTGACATGATGTTGAGTTTGAGATAGACTTGAAGTCCGATGCTTCTCTGATCTCAATGGATCCTTATCGAATACCACTTTATGAGTTATGGGCGCTGAGGATTAAAATAGATAATCTACTGCAGAAGGGTTTTATGTAGACCAGTGTGTCATCATTTGGTGATAAAATTTTATTCTCCCTAAAGGTAGATAGTAGTATGAGGTTGTGTATAGACTAACAAACATTGAATCAGGTGACGATCAATAATCATTACACTCTTATAAAGATAAATGATCTTTTTTAACAATTGAGGGAATTAGTTGGTTTTCTATGATTGATTTATGATCAGGGTGGTACTAGTTGAGAGTGATTAATGGCGATATCCTAAAGACTTACTTTAGATATAGGTTTGGTCAATTTGAGTTCATGGTCATGATGTTTAGTTCCACTAATTCACCGACTGTGTACATGAGGATCATGTACTCTATGTTCCATGAACTCCTAGAACAGTTCATTTTTGTATGCATAGATGAAATATTGATTTACTCAAAGTTAGAGGAGGAGCATGATGATAAATTTAAAGTTTTATTCCCAGTTCTTCGACATCACCAGATCTATGGGAAGTTGTCCAATTGTAAATTATGGACAATAGAGGTGAATTTCTTTGGGTATGTGGCGACTGATCAGGGCATGTCCATGAAACCATCAAAGGTTGGGGAATTTTTTTCTATGGAAGAGCCCAGAAATTGTGTAGAGTTTCATAGTTTCCTTGGTCTCATAGGTTATTATTGAAGGTTTATATCTAATTTCTTATAGATTGCAGCCCCATTGACAACTTTGATCAAGAAGGACCAAACTTTTTTCTAGAACGATCAGTGTCCAAAAATGTTTGACTACCTAAAGAAGAATTTGATTAGTGCTATAATGGTATAGTTTCCAAAGTAAGGTTTTATTTTTGAGGTGTTTTATGACATTTCCTATCTAGGATTGTTATGTATCTTGATTTAGTAGAAAGTGGTGATCTGCCACATGTATAGAAAGTTGTATCCCCACAAGCATAATTTCACCACCCATGACCTGTATTTAGTAGCAGATGTGTGTTCACTAAATTTGAGGATACATTACCACATTGGGGATTTTTTTATGGTCTTTATTGTAACATCCTGAGTTTTTAAATGGAAACCCCAGTTTCAATATCATACATGATACGCCACATCTAGCTTAAGTGAACAACTAAATATTAATATTTAAATGTTACTGTTATAAACTAGCCATGAGAATGGAGGGAATGAATAATGTTAGTTGAAATATTAAATTAGGGTTACACATTCATATATAATTAATTACTTGGTGATCAATTAATTATTATTGAATGTAAAACCTTTTTAAAATAAAATGAAATGTTTTTTTCTAAAAAACTATTTAAATGTGCACAAGTGTGTTTTACAGATATAAATTAATAAATATCTATTTTTTGATTATATTAAAGATATATATATATAATATATTAAATATAATTTTTAAAATTCATGTTTTGTGTTTTATAGATATTATATAAGAACAAATTCAATTTTACGGATAAAAGGAGCATTTTTCTAAAAATGCAGTTTTACCATATTTTGATGGAAAAACCATTTTAAAATTAGTTTTCTTTCACTTTTATAAATTATATTTGAAAAAATAAAATTCTTATTTAGAAGTCAAGTATCAAAATTTAATTTGGTTTAATTTTTGATATTTTTCTAAAAAGTTTCATTTTTTGATGAATAATGAACAATACTGCATTGTAGTTAACAGATTTTTTTGTTTAAATAATTATTAGACTTTAAACTGATTTTTAAAGTCAAAATAGATCAATAATATAGGTATTAATCTATTTTTTTCATTTTAATAATTTTTATATTGAAGTTATATATAAAAACTTTTTGAAATTTTGAGCATCTCTTTTACCTGTATTCTAGCCACATCTACGAGATTAGTGTTAAATTTAATTTATTCACATCTATGAATTGAATTTTGAAAAATAAAAAAAAATTATTGTAATCAGTATGAAAATTTTGGCCTAATAGGATAAATTATTTTTTAGTGAATAGTAACTTTAGTATTTTATTTACCACGATTAAGGGTAAATCGGTAATTGAAGATAAAAATAATATTATATTATTATAAAATTACCCTAACACTTGTCCTAATTTCATTGGATGAGTGGGTTTCAACCATAATCAACCTTAGGGTGAAATTATAACCTTTTTAAGCTACTCTTGTAAGAATATGCCATTTATTATATTTTACTGAAAGATAAGTTAAAAATGTCATACTCATATTTTTAATAAGTAAATCATTTTTAATATAGGGTTATATAGTAGATAAATTGGACTATCATTTGAATGATAAAAAGTCTATCTAAATAATAATAATATATTTATAAAATTTAGAAATTAATAATTAAATTTAATTATGACACAATAATGATATAGTAATTGATTTATTAAAGGAAAAATAAAGAAAATGATATTAATAATATTAAAATAAATATATTTTTAAATCTTTTATGCCATAAAATAATTTTATGGATTAAATTGACATTTTTTGGATGATTTAAAGTAGTTTTTTTGATGGAATAAAGTTTTTATGATATATTTAAAAAGTCAATTATTGAATAGTGTCAAAATTGATATTTGTGAGATTTTCAAATAAATAATATTTTATTAAATGATATAAATTTTATAAAAATAAAAAATTAGTCCAAATGATTGGGATATATATATAAATGTAATTAATGAATAATTATTGGTCTTTTTTTAATTTATAGTAATTATATTTACTTTGAAATTGTAAATTATATAATGTTACGGTGAGAATTAATAAGGGTTTAAACAAAAAGATAAGGATTAACAGAATATTAAAACATGTATAATTTTAATTGGATGAATTTATTTAGAACCAAAGAATACTAAATTATAAATAATTTATTTTTTATCCAATTTAAATTGAAAATTAATTTATATTAATTAAATACTTTTAATAATTCCATGAGTGCCCCTCCCCTCTCCTAGAAAAGGGAACCCATTCATCTCTATTCCTTACACTTAAAAAACCATTTAGTTAATCCAATATCTACCCAAACCACAAAATATAATACCTTCATACTTTATAGAGACTTATTTTAGGAATAACACACTCTTTATAGGTGTTAATGTGTTAATCAATGGTGATTGTCCGAAGGAAAGGTAACATTTTTAAGTGTTTTTATTTTATTTCTTATTCCACTTCCTTAAAATATTATACAACCATTATGAGATAAAAAATCTAGTATCATCAATATAGTAATATTTTTTATGTTAATATCATCACATAAATACATCTCTTATTTCGATAAATGGGAAAATAATTGATCGTTTGTGCGTATGTGTGAACTGTCGCCTCCACGAACCGATATAATTAATTTTCCAATACCATCTCTCAATACTAGATATAATGATGGAATAAATATTTATATGTTATATTTATGACATATTTATCATTTTAAAATAATTATATATCAATTATGTTCTTACATCCTATGCACATAAAAATGATAACATTGTTCGTCCATACATGTGAACTATCACCTCCACAGAAATATGTGATTCATTTTTATTCACAACATCACAAGTATGATATATATAAGTATATCTAAATTATTAATATTATATTTATGATATTTTTATCATTCTATAATGACAAAATAATAATTACCTTCTTTCTATAATGATCATTGAAAAATGAGAATGTTACTCATGCGTATGTACGACCTATTGTCTCTATGATTATAACATTGTTCATTTTTCATAACCATACAAAAATGGTTTTATTTAAAAGTATAATTAATTTTTAAAAGTGATTATTATTTCATGAATATTATTCTAGAGATGATGTACTAATGACCACTTTTTTGTTATAGACATCTTACCAAGTCATTTTGAACAGATGTACTGAATATCATCAAAACATATGATGCAAAATAAAATAAATAAGTAATTTTTATAATATGATGATAAGTGAAATAAAAGAAATAATAAACTTGAAAAATATTTTCAAGAATTTAAATAATTAACTTATGTTTATTATTTTGTAATTTAAGGAACATACTTGACGAATCAAACTCGATGTAGGGGACTTTATCTAAATCTCCTTTCATTGAGGCGTATTTTGATGTTATACAACAAATTATTTTATAAGGGGTATAATCAAACCCTTAAATTTTAATTTCATTCAATGGTTTTAGAAATGGATCTTTATATATGGATCATTTTAATTTCTTTATAAATGAAAAATAAATGTTTTTTAACATATACACATCAATGAATTCTTCACCTCCATAACTATTTTTTGATATTTGTCTTCCACTAAAAGAATTAATATTTTTAAAAGAAAAATAGATACCTTATTCATTTTTTAGGAATTTTGGTTTTGAAAATGGTTTTGAAAATGGGTTTATTATTTCAATAAGTTGAAATTATTCCTTATGATTGTAAATGAAATTTTATGAGAGAAATGTTGAAAATTGGAATCTTTTAAGTGTTATGATTATATAATGGTGCTTAGAAATTTTATGGGTGGTTACGTGATAAAACAAGGATGGGTGGTTTCATGATAAAAAAATTAAGGGTGGTTATGTTATAACCTCCAATGTATTGGGTATGGAAGTCAACCGTATGACTATTCTATTTGTAAGAGTGACATGTATGGAAGTTGGCCGTGTGGCTATTCCATTTGTAAGAGTGATATATATTGAAGTCGACTATATGGTTATTTCATTTTAGTATAAATATGTCCCAAGTTACCTAATTATATATTATATGTTTTCTTTTGAGTTTTCATGAAAATCATTGATTTTAAAAAGGTTATATATTTATCATTTTGAAATTTTGATCCCTCTTTCAAGGTTAAAATGTAAGTTTTATTTTAAGGAAATGTTTTATGGCTTTTCACTAGAATAATAGTTTTATTTATTTATGTTCCTTAGTGATACTTTTGTGATTATACCATGTTTAAAAATGTTTTTAACAGGGCTTAAATATTTTTAAGGAAAAATTTGGTGTCCTGATGAAAGTATTGAAGATGTGATAAGAAAAGAAATCATGTTTTATTTTAAATGGGTTTCCATTAATGGAAAAATGGATAATAAGTATAAGTTTCCACATATAATTTAAGTGTTTACTATGTAAGAGTTTTTCCTAATTCTATAAAACTCTAAATTGAGAAGATCCTAGAATGTAAATTCTAGTTCAAAAACACTAGAATAAGTTATGTTTAAGGTCAGGTCCTTATAGTTGGTATCAAAGGATGTTTTAGAAAACTTTAGAGATTATGATGTTTTATCAAGAGTTAGGTATATCATCAAGAGTTTATAATTTTAAGGTTGATTATAAGTCTAATTTCTTAAAATCCTATTTTAGGATTTATGTGATGAAATTTTAAAGTGAAAAATGACATTTTTGGAGACTTTCCCCATTGAGGTAATTATGGGTTATTACTTTTTGGAATGTAAAATGAATAGTATAATATGAACACTAAGGTTAAACCATTTTATGGTTATTTTTTTTGAGTTATTTATCATATTTTTAGAATTATATAGTTTTATAGAAAGAACACCCCATAGGATGGGTGGAAATCCATCACATCTGGCAAGGGAGCAATAATCAAACCCACAATCGAAGGGTGATAAGGGTGCATCACCTACCACTGTCCTTCGTGAAGTCCCATGTTAGTATGAATTTTTATTTTCAGTTAAAAAATTTTATAGATGAATAAAAAGATGATTTTTTTAACATATGTTTTATGGAATCGATAAACTTGGGATTAGGAAATGATTTTGTGATTATGTGATTAATGTTGTTTTGGAAGACATTTGTTATTTTGGGAACCATATATGATCAAGTAAAATAGAATACTATGGTATTTTATTTGAGGAATAAAGGTTGAGTTATATTATGAAAAAATATATGATTATATTGTGGACTTATGGTGATTTAGGTTATTTATGGAAATTATTAACTGTCTAGGAGAATATCTGATTAAGATATTTTCTTTTTTTGTATAAGACTTCAAGAGTAATTGATGTTATTCATATATAAATATTTAAATTTTATCTTTAAATATTATGTGTTTAAATACTTATTATTCTTGGGTTTTAATAATACATATATTTTTTTTTGTAATTTTAAAGATAGTTATTTGTTGAATGGTTTATGTTGAACTTTGGGTATCATTTTTGAATTTTGTAGATTAAAGTAGTTTTTCATTATATAATGTTTTTTTTGGATTTGTCTTATATTAACCTAACCATTTGGGTTTTGGTTAATGTATAAATAAAGTATAAATAGATAGTAAATTTTTTGTGGATTATATGATTATCTATAAGTTGATTCTAGTTCTTCAAGCGTGAAAAATTCATCTTGAAAACTCACCGTTTAGAGAAAAAGATGAGTTTATGGTGAAAATTGACTAAAGTATAAAACTATAATTTTAAAGTAAGTATGTTTATTTATGTTCTTATTATAGTAAGTAAATTAATTCCACAACTCAATGAAAATGATCTTAAAATAAAAACATTATCCATTTACTTTTCTTACTGAGGAATCAATGACCATTTAACCAATAATAAATTTATGGTTTTTTGATTGTTAAATTTCCCCTAACCATGTTTTCTATCACTCCCCATTATAACATTATGATTAGTTTTATCTTCCACATCCATGTATTCCTACATGGAAACTTAGTATGTGTTATCTTAGGTGACCATTGTACTTCCCTTCATTTATTTTTAAGTGGAAGTTTTATTGACCCTTCTTCCAATGTGGGATTTCAATAAAGGCATTTTGAAAAGTCAAAACTTGGTTTTTAATCCAAAATCCAAATTGATAGGATGAAATTTATAAAGTGGTGGTGGTATAATGTAACATCCCATGTTTTTAAATGTAAACACTATGTTCGATAACATACATGATACACCACATCATGATTAAGCTAACAACTAAATATAAATATTTAAACGTTACCATTATAACATAGCTGTTAGAATGGTGGGAATGAATAATATTTGATAAAATATGAAAATATTTTTACACATGAATATATAACCAATTCCTTGGAGATCAATTAATTATAGGTTAATGTAAAACCATTTTAAAATAAAAGAAATGTTTTTATGAAAAACTATTTAAATGTGCACAAGTGTGTTCAATAATAATAAATTAATAAATATCTATTGTTGGATTATATTAAAGAAATATATAAACATATAATATTTAATATAATGGTTAAAATTAATATCATGTGTTTTATAGACATTATATAAGAATAAATTCAATTTCACAGATTAAAGGAGTATTTTTCTAAAAATATAATTTTACCATATTTTGATGGAGAAATCATTTAAAAAACTTTTTTTGACAATTTTTTTGATTATATTTGAAAAAATAAACTTATTATTTAGAATATTATTATCAAAATTTACTTTAGTTTAATTTTTTATATTTTTATGAAAAGTTTCATTTTTTGATGAATAGTGAAAAATACTGCATTGTTTTTAAAAACAGATATTTCATTTAAATAATTATTAGGCTTTAAAATGACTTTTAAATTCACAATAGATCAATAATACTTGTATTAATACAATGTTTTTCATTATAATAATTTTTATATTTGAAATTTTATATAAAAACTTATGGAAAATTTGAACATCTCTTTTACCTGCCTTCTCGCTACATCTACGGGATTTGTGTTAAACTTAATTTATCCACTTCTGTAAAATGAATTTTGAAAAATGGCCATAAATGGTTGTAATAAATATGAAAATATAGTTCTAATAGTATAAATTTAATTTTGTAAGAATATAAACTTTACTATTTTATTTACCGCGGTAAAGGGTAAATCAGGTAATTAAAGGTAAAAATAATTTTGTAATATTATAAAATTATCCTAACACTTTTCCTAATTTCATTGTATGAGTGGTTTTAGACCCAAATCAACCTTAGGGTGAAATTATAACATTTTTAAGCTACTTGTGTAAGAATACGACATTTATTCTATTTTATTTAAAGATATGTGAAAAATGTCACACTCATATTTTTAATAAGTAAATAATTTTTAATATAGGGTTATATAGAAGATAAATAATACTATAAATATTATTTTAAAGGATAAAATTTCTATATACATAATTATAATTTTTTTATAATTTTTATACATCGAATAATCAAATTTAATTGTGACACAATGATGATGCAATAATTGATTTATTAAAGGAAGAATCAAATAAATGATATTTATAATATTATAATAAATATTATTTTAAAAATTTTATGCCACCCAAGAATTTTATGGATTAATTTGAAATTTTAGGGATTAGTTAAAGTAGTTTTTTCTAAGGAGTTATGTTATTATGATATTTTTAAAAATCCAATTATTGAATAGTGTGAAAATTAATAATTATGAGATTTTAAAATAAATAATATTTTAATAAATGATATAAAATTATAAAAAATATAAAATTCATCCAAATTATTTTGGTAAGTCTAAATATTTCATTAATGACTCATTTTTTATCATTTGGAATTTTATAGTTATTTTATTTACTCTCAAAGTGTAAATTACATAATGTAACAATAAGAATTAATAAGGGTTAAAAATGATAAGGATTAAAAAATTATCAAAACTTGTATAATTTTAATTGAATGAAGGTATTTCTAAAAAAATTAATCATATAATAGAAATAATTTAGTTTGGATCCATTTGGAATAGTAAATGATTTTATATTAATTAAACACTTTTAATTAGAGAAGTATGGAGACACCCTATTTTTATTCAGACCATACTTGAAGAGAATAATCACACCGCCTTCAATGAGATTGTTCTTAGAAAGGATCCTAACAGACTCATCTTCATGGTCTCCTCATCGGGTGAGTTCTCAATTAAGGCCTATGCTCTCATGAGGAGGGACCCAAATACCGGTGACCTATGGGGGGAAATGTTGTGGTTCAAGGGGATTCCCACAAGTTTAACTTCCTGATGCGGTGAGTGAGGAATAATGTTATTCCAAATGATGAAAACATCCAATGCATGGGGTGTGACCATGGCCTCCAGATGCTGGTGTTGTAAAAATCCCAAACAAGAAACGGTGGATCACCTCTTCTTCGACATTGAATGGGCTTGCTGGATATGGCAGGTGTACGAAGCTTTCTCAGGGTGGAATGATCAAGGAGGGATATAGGAGAACATTTTCAGTTGGTGGTTTAATGGTGTAGATGATCACAGTCTGGAGATGAAAGATTAGGTAATCATCTTAGTGGAGGGATGTTGGACCATTTAGAAATCTAGGAATGGCGCTCTCTACAAGAATATCATTGACACTAGAACTAACATCAACTTCAAAATTAAGAACACGTCGATGGACTTGGTCAATTTGTGTACATAATTCCAAGGAGCTCTGTTAGTAAGGCCTCTCAACCCAGGTGTTTCCAACCAGATAGGGAGGATGGGATAGGGGCATTGGGTATGTTTGTACCCCCTAAAAAGTGGGTTCAAACTCAACACAGACGATTCCTTCCTTAGAAGGGATATGAGAGGTGGAGGCTTTATAAGGGACTAGAGGGGGTTCGTCATCATTGTTTTCTCGGATTTTTATGAAAGAGGTGATTCCCTTCAGGCCGAAGCAAAGGTGATGGTTATGGGGTTGGAGTTAAGTGAGAAAAGGCATATCAATTTGGAGGTGGTGGAGATGGATTCCTTGATCCTATACAATGCACTACCAGGTAGTGGATGTTTTCCATGGATCATAGATATTTATATTCTCAAGTGAAAACAGATCATGGGATCCTATATAGAGATCACTCACACCTAGCGTGATGGGAATAAGGTTGCGGTCTTATTGGAATCCTAGGCTTCCCCAAACCAAAATGTATTCCTTTTCCTTAACTTAATATCCTTTATGTCGAGTGGAATCAATTTTTTTATTAACGATGCTTTGGGCCCCCACTACTTTATACCTCCATGATGTACGACTTGTGAGTTGTGTTATGTGTGTTTCCAAAATCAATAAAAATGATAGTGTTCAGTCATGATTGCCCCTCCCATATCCTATAAAATGGAACCCATTCATCTCTACTCATTACAATTCAAAAACCATTTGGTTTAGCCAATATCTACCAAAAAAACTTAATAGAATACCTCCCAACTTTATAGAGGCCTTATTTAAGGCATAAACCCCTCTTTAGACGTGTTAAGGTGTTAATCAAAAGTGATCGTCTGAAGGAAAGGTAACGTTTTCATTTAAGTGTTTCTATTTTATTTCTTCTTCCAATTCCTTCAAATATTATCCAACCTATTATGATATAATAACTTCAGTATCCTCAACATACTGATATGTTGTTATTTTAATATCATAACCTAAATCCATATCTGATTCCATTAAATGGGAAAATAATTAATCATTACTGCATACGTGTGGACTATCACCTCCACAAACCGATATAATCCATTTTCCATTACTTTCTCTCAAGATTGGTTATAACGATGAAATTAATTTTTGTATGCAATATTAATGACATGTTTATTATTATAAAATAATAATATATCAATTACATTCTTACTTTCCATCCACATAAAAATGATAATGTCGTTCGTGCGTACGTGTGAACTATCACCTCCACGAAGCAATGTAATTCATTTTTTTCACCACATAACAAGTATGTTATATATAATTATATATAAATTATTAATATTATATTTATGATATTATTATCATTCTATAAATATAAAATGATAATTAACTTCATTCTATAATGATCAATGAAAAATTTGAACGTTACACATACGTATGTGCGACCTACCATCTCCATGATTAGATAATTGTTCATTTTTCATAACCATACATAAATGGTTTGATCTAATATTATTATTAATTTTTAAAAGTGATTATTATTTCATGAATATTGTTCTAGAGATGATGGGCTAATTCCCATTTTTTCTATAGACATCATACCAAGTCATTTTGGTCTCATTTATAGAATATCATCAAAACATCTGATGTGAACTTAAAAAATTAAGTAATTGAAATAGTATTGTGATAAGTGATATAAAATGAATAATAAATGTGAAAAAGGTTCTCAAGAAAGTAAATAATTAACATAAGTTTATTATTCAGGAAGATAAAGAACATATTTTACAAATTAGACTTGGGGTAGGGTACTTCATCTCAATATCCTTTCATTGAGGCATATTTTGATTTTATACAGCACCTAATTTAATAAGGTGTATAATCAACCCCAGGAATCTTAATTTCATTAAAAGTATTTCAAAAGGAATATTTCTATATGGAGCATTTCAATTTCTTTACAAATGTCAAAACAAATGTTTTTAACATATACAACGATAATGACTTATCTGCCACCATAATAATTATTTGATATTTGGATTCCTCTACAAGCCTTAATGTTTTTAAAAGGAAAATAAATCCCCTATTTTTTTTGGTATTTTGTTATTTAAAATAGTTTTGAAAATGGATTTATTATTTCAATATCTTGAAATGATTTTTTATGATTAAAAATGAAATTTTATGCGTGAAATAATGAAAATTGAAATCATTTATATGTTATGATTATATAATGGTACCTAGACAATTGAAATGTTTTTACGTGATAAACCATGGATTGGTGGTTTCATGATAAACCAACGATTGGTGATTTTATTATAACCTCCAATGAATTTGGTACGGAAGTCGTTTGTATGGATATTCCATTTGTAAGAGTGACATGTATGGAAGTCAGGCATATGACTATTCCATTTGTAAGATTATCATGTATAGATGTTGACTGTATGGTTATCCCATTTTCGTATAAATATGTCCCAAGTTAGCTACATATATATCATATGTTTTGTTATTATTTTTAATGAAATTAATTGATATTAAAACTTTAATATATTTATAAACTTAAAATGATGATATATTTTTAAAGTAAAAGGTATGTTTTTATTTTAAAGAAATGTTTTATAGGTTTTCGTTGGACTGATGGTTTTCTTTATTTATATCCCTTACTGGGATTTTTTGTGCTCATCCAAATTTTTAAAATGTTTTTTAGAGGGCTTAAATATTAGTAAGGACAAGGAAGGTGTATTGATGAAAGTATTGAAGATGTGACAAGAAAATAAATCATGTTTTATTTTTAATGGGTTTCCATTGGTGAAAAAATGGATACTGAGTATAAGTTTGAACATGTAATTTAAGATTCAACTATGTATGTAAGAACCCAGATCTTTATTCAGGTATGTTTTTCCTTTTTCTGGAGTTTTTGAGAAAAATGTTTTTTCTGGAAATTTCAGAAGTACACGCCGTGTACTTTCTGAGTACACGCCGTGTAATTTCTGAGTACACGTAGTGTACTCTTCCCCGGCTCAAAGACATGTGTTAGCCGTGTCCGGGCCACACACACGCTGTGTAAGGCTGAGGTGAAGGCCAGTTATTTCGGAGTACAGAAAATTTGAAGTACACGCCGTGTAATCAAAAAGTACACACCGTGTACTTTTTTTTTTCATTAAATGGACCGGGGTCACGTCTAACCCCCATATTCGGTTTTCTTCTTCAGTTTTCGACCGTCCGAGAGCGACCGTATGGACGGATCTCTGATGAACTCCCGCCTCGCCGTCTGTTCTCCGATTCGAGCATGGTCGATTGTGTTGGAATCGCGACGGTGAGTTCTTCCTTCTGCTTGAGCCTTGTTTCTTGATTCCTACTTGTTTTCAAGTTATCGTGGGATGAACATTTTGTGAGTTTTCTCAGATCTATGTCATTCTAAGGGGAATCTGTCGTTGAGGTTCACATATATCGATCTCCTAGGATCAAGGTAGGAGGTTTGTGCCTTTCTGTAGAAAGTCTTTGAGTATTTTGTGCAATTTCCACCAATAACCTTGAACTGGGTATTGCGTGTTTCTTGGTTTTCCCTTGTTACTTTCCTAATTTGCTTGATTGCTTTAGTAGAGGTTATTTATTGGGATTAGAGTATTTTGTTGTGCTCAGTTTTCTTGCCATGCTTTTTCTGCCAGTTTGGCGTTTTTCCAGTTGCCATGCCTAGTTGTAGGATTGTGTACTGTTGCCTTGTTTTGCTGTTGAGCCTTAGTTGATAGCCAAGTAGTTCTTGAGGATTACTTGGATGATAAACACACGTTGAGCATGTTTAGTTATACTCAGGACTGTGAGAACCTAGAGTAGTAGAACAAAGGGAGAATTAACGGAAGGGCTTATCCAGAGTGTCTTTTAATCATGATGCGAGACCAAGGGGAGAATTGACAGAAGGGCTTCTCCAGAGTGTCTTTTAATTATGATGCGGGATATAGGGGGAATTGACGTTGAGTTCTTCCCAAGAGAGCCTTTAGCACGATACGAGACTATAGGGGGAATTGACGGTGAGTGCTTCCCCAGAGAGTCTGCTTAATTATGTAGCTGAACCAGAGGGGTGAGACTGTGTGTGCCTCCTAGAGGGTTGCTAGTACTATAGGTTGATCCATAGGGGTTAGACTGTGAGAGATACATAGAGGGTTACCTATTTCCTTCTTTTTGTTGGCTTCTTACTTGTGTGCTATACTTATTAGAACTGTGGATTGTAGCTGTTTGTGCTTTTCTGTTTACTGCTTCTTGTTTTAGTACTGCCATATATTCATTGACTGTTAGGCACAAATATTTGGGTAATTTCCTACTGGGAGTGTATCTCACACCCTATTTGGGCCATGCTTTTGGGCCCAAGCAGACTATGTTGATGCAGGTATAGATAGGGGCAAGCGCCCTTCTACTTCAGGATCTTGATTGCACCAGGAGCTGGGGAGCATGTGACCGAGCTGTGGCTCGCGATGCTGAGGAGATTATTTTGTTTTTCTTTTGCACTTGGTTTTAGTTGTATTTCAGTACATTGTTTTGTTTACTATTGTCCTTAGATATTTGTACCTTCTGCATCATTTTCATCATAGTTATATATACATTGCTTCCACTGTTTGGTTTCTGTTGTTATACATATTGTTTACTGCTTCCGCTATTTATTGTTGTATCTTACCTTGTATACCTTACCGAATGAGGGCATAGTTTCCCCACTGACTCACCAAGGACCTCACTGCTAGTCGGTAGCCTCTGGCATTCGGGGAAACGTGCTTGAGGTCATGTGGCGAACTGGGTACGGGGCACCAGTGGAGGGGCTCTGGACTCGAGTCGTTACAAAGTGGTATCAGATGAGTTCTTTTCTCTTGATTTACTATTTGGAGACTTTATCCAGGGATAGGATGGATTCGTTACTTGGTATTAAGCTGTTCCTGGGAGTAGCTAACCCGTGTACAGGGAAAAGCCATACTACCTCGTTAATTGCAGTTTTCTAGTTTTGAGATTTTATGGTTGGTATGATTTCACCTAGAGTGATTCACATGGATTGTGCTATTATTGTTTTGATATTTCGGTTCTATTTGTATCGCAACGCAATGAGATGAGGGTATGCCAACTCATGCATCATATAAGAACTTGTAGAAATCACATGTCATGCATTCTTACCATGCCATCTAGGGTGAATTAGCGATTGCATGCTGTTGTGATAGGCTCTGTGTAGATTATGAATGCTATTATGATAGATTATTGATATATTCTCGGCTTTTGTGTTAGAAAACTGTTGTTTTGTTCCTTTCTTAAAATAAATGCCAAATTGTGGTTCTTGAGGTGTTATGGGCCCTCCCGGATCAGAATTTGGCATCTTTTCCCTTGTTTTTAGTGTTTCTGGAATTCTGCGCAGTTTCTGAGCTACTGCCCAGAAAAACCCAGAATACACGACGTGTACTTTTCGGGCACACGCCGTGTAGTTTTTAGGCCGTGTCACTGACTGTGTGAGCATAACACGGTGTCGTAGGAGTAACTTCGGGAACACACCATGTACCATTGGTACACGCCGTGTGAGTTCGGAGCCATATACCTGGCCGTGTCACTAACAACACGGGCTGGGGAAGCTCGGGTAGAACACGCCGTGTCCGTAGGGAACACGTCGTGTAGTCCTGTCCAGGTACCCGAGCGTGTCACGACCAACACGGGCTGGCATGACCTTCTTTTCCACATGTCGTGTTTGTTCGGAACACGCCTTGTAGTCTTGCCCAGGTACCTGGCTGTGTCATGAACAACACGGGACAATGTCTCCTTTGCCTATGCATGCCGTGCTTGTTCGGAGCACACCGTGTAAGGTCCAGCTGTGTAGACGGCCGTGTACTCAACAACATGAACCGCCAAAACCTTGTCTAGTGCACATCGTGTTTGTTTCGAACACACCGTGTAGTCTCGAGTTAAGTCGGACTGTGTGGGTTAGCCGTGTAAGGAGACTCGGGAAGGGGAACATTTTTCAAGTACATGCCATGTGTGGGTTCAACACGCCATGTAGTTTGAAGTGTACACGACTTATAGGGTAGGATTACACGCCCATGTCAGTGGTTTAAGAAGACACACCGTGTAGTTTTATACACGCCGTGTAGTCGTGTTTTGCAATCTTGTGTGTTTTTCTTCCCCTGTTCCCGTTTTATACTCTTGTGTTGTGTTTTCTGTCCTTGTTTTCCTGATCCAAGGTGTGCTTTTGATCTTTTAGAGCTATGCCTCCAAGACGTCCTCCGGTCGTACGTCTGTCGTTAGGCAGTGATTAGATGCCAGACAGGGCTGATCAGGGACTTCCTGTCAATCCCCCAGCTGAGCTAGCCTTGGCACCGGTTGTTGTACCAGTTGCGGGCACCGATGCGCAGTTCAAGGAGGGTTTCATGAGGATGATGCAGGCCTTCCAGGGAGCACCGCCTCCTGCCTCGTCTATGGCAGAATTGACGTGGGTCTTTCAGCAGCAACATCCTCCCACATTCTCGGGGGAGGGAGGACCTCAGGCTGCAGAGTCATGGCTAGAAGCCATGCTGACTATCTTCGAGCATCTGGAGATGCCTCTAGAGAGGCGGGTCAAGCTCGCCACCTACATGCTCTGAGACTCCGCCAAGAGGTGGTGGGACGTGATCTCACAGGTAGGTCAGCAGCAAGCTATGACTTGGGAGAGTTCCAGCACGTGTTCTACGACTACTTTTACCCGGAGACCCTGAGGGCCGATCGAGCCTGGGAGTTCAAGATCTTAGAGCAGGGTACTCTATCTATCATGGAGTATTCCTCTCGTTTCACTGAGCTTCAGAATTTTACACCCCTTCGGGATGGGAGTGGGGTGTTCTTGGCGAGGAAGTTTGAGGATGGACTCAGGCAGGAGATTCGCTCGCATGTGAACATCTTCCAGCTGTCTTCCATTACTTCCATCATCAAACAAGCACTGATTGCGGAGCGCAATCTAAGTGACTCTGGAGCTGTGAGCCAGGGCAGTTCTACTTCTAGAGATAGCTTTCCTTCAGATGACAGCAATAACCGCCGTAGGGATCCTACGCGTGGTGATTCGAGGAAGCGAGACACATCATCAGGCAGCCAGGTGACGTGCTATCAGTGTGGCCGAATAGGGCACACGAGGCCACAATTCTAGAGGGACCCCATGGAGTGCCGATCTTGCGGCAAGATGGGTCACCTTCAGCGTTTTTTCCAGGTTTTCTCACCAGCAGCTGGTGACCAGGGTTCTTCTATGACTCCTCGTTCAGGAGAAGCACCACTAGCTTCTCACCAATCAGGGAACTGGAGTTCTTCCGGCTGTTTGGGCCGCGGTGGAGGTCGAGGCTGTGGCGGTAAGCCACCATTTCCTCAGCACCAGCAGGGCGGTTCAGCTCAGAGTGGTCATCCAGGGGCACAGGGTCGTGGCACGGGCCAGTCTTTCGCCGTGGAGCAGACTTATCATGAGTAGGATCCCGACCCTTCTACTATTCGAGGTACGATTTTAGTAGCCTCAGTTTTATCTTCAGCCCTTTTCAATACTAGTGCTATGCATAGCTTTATCTCTATTGTTGTTGTGGAGAGCCTTGGACACTGCGTATTTTCTTCTACCGACTCGTTGACACTAGACACACCTTTGGGAATGAGGACATCTAGTGTACGCCAGTGTAGAGAGTGCCCTCTCGAGGTTTCAGGGTATCACTTCTTATGGGATCTCTATGTCCTAGAGATTACATACTATGATGTCATCCTCAGCATGGACTAGTTGATTCCCTTCCAGGCAGTCATTGACTGTTATCGCTGTAGAGTCTGTTTCATTTCACCCGAAGGTGAATCTTTCCTTCATATAGGCGAATGGGACGTTCGGGCCAGTCGGGCGGGACTCGAGCATATTGGGTTAGGAGGGGTGACAACCCAGATTGCTAGTCATTATCTGGATCATCAGGGGACTCGACAGTTGGAATTTCCTCTAGTGGTGGATCGCTTCAGGGACGTCTTTCCAGACGACTTTTTGGGTTTGCCTCCAGAGCGTGAGGTATACTTCTCTGTTGATCTCGTGCCAGGAGTGGCACCAGTGTCCATTCCTCCCTATAGGATGGTCACACCTGAGTTGCAGGAGCTCAAGAAGCAGTTGGAGGAGCTACAGGCTAATGGTTTCATCCGACCCAGTACTTCTCCTTGGGGTTCTCCTGTTCTGTTTTCAAGGAAGGCAGACGGTACCCTTCAGCTTTGGGTGGATTATCGGAAGCTGAACTAGTTGGCGGTCAAGAACCGATATCCTTTGCTGAGGGTTGATGACCTTTTTGATCAGCTTCGAGGAGCCTAGGTGTTCTCGAAGATCGACTTGAGGTCCGGTTATCATCAGTTGTGCGTTAGACCATCAGATATACCTCTGATAGCCTTCAGGAGTAGGTATGATCTATACGAGTATACAGTCATGCCGTTCGGTCTCACGAACGCACCTGCAGTTTTCATGGCACTGATGAACCGAGTGTTCCATCCTTACTTGGACTCCTTATTCATGGTCTTTGTGGACGATATCTTGGTGTACTCTCACACTCGACACGACCATGCCACACATCTTGAGATCATTCTGAGTACACTGAGAGATCATTATCTTTATGCCAAACTCTCGAAGTGCCACTTCTGGATGGATCAGATTCACTTCTTGGGTCACGTCATCTTGGAGGCAAGAGTATCTGTGGACCCAGAGAAAGTGAGAGCTGTAGTTTCCTGGGAGCATCCGAAGAACGTCTTTGAGGTACGGAGTTTCCTAGTTCTGGCTGGATACTACAGACGCTTCATTCAGGACTTTTCTCATCTAGCAGCACCTTTGACAGGTCTGACCAAGAAAGGGGCGAAGTTCTTATGGTCAGATTCTTGTGAGTCAGCCTTTCAGGAGCTGAAAGGGAGGTTGATGTCAGCACCGATACTAGTCTTTCTAGAGCCAGGAAAGAGATACACTATTTACTATGATGCTTCAGGTGTCGGTCTACGAGCTGTGCTTATGCAAGGAGATGAAGTCGTTGCGTACGGGTCTCGGCAATTGAGGCCACATGAGAAGAACTACCCTACGCACAACCTAGAGTTGGCAGCTGTTGTTCATGCCTTGCGCTGTTGGAGACACTATCTTCTGGGAGAGCACTTTGTGGTCTTCACTAACCATATGAGTCTCAAGTATATCTTCACTCAGCGTGATATGAATATGAGGAAACGCAGGTGGGTTGAGTATCTACAGTCTTTCTATTTCAAGATTTCCTATACGCCGGGAAAGGGCAACGCCATGGCTGATGAGTTGAGTAGAAGAAATCAGATTCAGGCAGTTCAGGAGGCCAGTAGTGAGTGGCAGCTGATGACTCTGTTCTCTGAGATGCATCTGGAGGTGCACGATAGACGGGGACAGACTTTTCTATCTTCTGTAGCTGTTACCTCCAGGCTACTTGATCGGGTACGGATGAGGCAGCTATCAGACTCAGAAGGCTTAGTCCTGCAAGAGAGTGTGTCAGGAGGGGACCCTCTTCCTGGATAGACAGTGGGTGAGGATGAGATCTTGTGTTTCCAAGGACAGGTATGGGTTCCAGCAGACATACGCGAGGAGCTGATGCGGGATTTCCATTCCTATGTTTGGGAAGTTCATCCTGGCATCACCAAGATGTATCGGGACCTTCATCGCCAATACTGGTGGCCAGGTATGAAGTAGGATGTTGCTGGTTTTGTCATGAGATGTTCTACTTGTCAGCAGGTGAAAGTAGATCATTAGCGACCAGTGGGGCTCTTACAGCAGTTACCCATTCCGGAGTGGAAGTGGAACGATGTTGCGATGGACTTCGTGACCGGGTTGATAAGATCACCTCGAGGGAACGATGCTATTTGGGTTGTCGTCGACAGACTTACGAAGGTTTCTCACTTCTTGCCGATCAAGGAGACCTTCAGTGTCGATGATCTAGGACGACATTACATCAGAGAGATTGTGCGTCTGCATGGAGTTCCACGCTCTATTGTTTCAGACAGAGATGCACGCTTTACCTCTCGGTTCTGGCAGGGACTTCAGAAGGCCTTGGGTACACAAGTACTTTTGAGTACAACATACCATCCCCGGACTGATGTCTAGTCCGAGCGCACGATCCAGGTTCTTGAGGATATGCTTCGAGCTTGCATCCTTGACTTTGGAGGTTCTTGGGAGAAGCATATTCATCTGGTGGAGTTCGCCTACAACAACAGTTTCTAGGAGACCATTCAGATGGAACCATATGAGTCTTTGTACGGTAGGCCATGTCGATCACCCTTATGCTGGCTAGAGGCAGGAGAGGCATCTTTGCTGGGACCTCGTCTTGTTCAGGAGACTTCAGAGTAGATAGAGATGATTCAGAAGAGGATGGCTATAGCGCAGTCTCGATAAAAGTCTTATGCTGATCAGTGTAGACGACCTCTAGAGTTCAAGGTCGGTGATCGGGTTTTCCTACGTGTCGCCCCAAGGATGGGAAACAAAAGGATTCAGAGACAAGGTAAGATTTTACCACGGTACGTTGGGCCATTTGAGGTTTTGGAGAGAGTGGGGCCGGTCGCCTATCGGTTGCGGCTACCTCAGAGGTATCGGGCCATGCACGACGTCTTCCACGTCTCACAGCTCCGACGTTACTTTTCAGACCCTTCTCACGTCTTTCAGCCTGAGGAAGTCGAGCTTGAAGTGGATGCATCATTCGATGATCATCCTATCCGGATTATCGATCACAGTACGAAGGTTCTCCGCGGGCGGTCTGTTCCTCTGGTACGGGTGCTATGATAGCATGGGCGAGTACAGGACAAGACCTGGGAGAGGGAGGCTGATGTACGATCATTGTGGCTGGAGCTGTTTGGGGATTCTTCTTCTCCACCTCGTTAGGGAAATTGGGGGACAAATTTCTTTAAGGGGGGATGTTTGTAAGAACATGGATCTTCATTCAGGTATGTTTTTCCTTTTTCTAGAGTTTTTGAGAAAAATGTTTTTTCTGGAAATTTCAGAAGTACATGCTGTGTACTTTCTGAGTACACGCCATGTACTCTTCCCCGGATCGATGTCGTGTGTTGACCGTGTCCGGGCCACACACACGGTGTGTAAGGCTGAGGTGGAGGACGATTATTTTAGAGTACGGAAAATACGTAGTACACACCGTGTACTTTCCTTTTTTTTCATTAAACGGACCGAGGTCATGTCTAACCCCCATATTCGTCTTCTTCTTCAGTTTTCGACCGTTCGAGAGAGATCGTACGGCCGGATCTTCGATGAAATCCCGCCTCGCCATCCGTTCTCTGATTCGAGCACGGTCGATTACATTCACTACTACAAAATGAAGCTATAGCCACAGACCTATAGCCACAGTATTATAAATCCGTGGATATAGAATGGTTATACCAACAGATGAAAATTAATTCATGGCTATATGTGCGATTTGGCCAATATTCTATCGGGCTCCTCCTACGGAACCCTCCCCAACTCACTCCCCTCCCCCGACGCACTCCCCTCCCCAGACTACCGCGCCTCCCCCCTCCCCGGATGACAGCGCCTCCCCCGACGCCGACGGACTCCCCTCCTCCCCCGACGCACTCCCCTCCTCCCGACGACCTCTCCTCCCAGGACGACCGTGCCTCCCCAGACAGACTCCCCTCCTCCGGACGACCCCGACGAACTCCCCTCCTCCCCCGACGGACTCCCCTCCACCCGAAGGACTCCCCTCCTCCGGATGACCGCAACTCCCCTGCTCCCTACAGAATCTCCTCCTCCGACGAACTCTCCTCCTCCCAACGGCCTCCTCTGGACGACCTCATTGCAAGTATCTTTATCATTCCATTTTTTATCATTTCCAGTATCTTTATCTTTAACAATAGTTATTTCAAAATCCATATTAGTTGTAATTAGATCATTCTCAAGAATATTTCCACTCTTTTATGTAAGATATTTCTGCTGCTCGGGTTGATCCTCATGAATAAGATTAGGCCCCTCCTAAGAATCCTACTCCTCATCATTCTTGAGATATCCAAGCCATGGATTCTCAACTAAAATATTATTATAAATACATGTAATGTTCTGGAATATTTTTATCATAACCCATGAATAACATATTACTTAGGTGTGGGATCACTATATTACACCAATTATCCCATGTAACATCCCACTACACATCTTCAAGCTAGCTTCTCACTATATTTTCTTATCTCCTTCCCCCTCTTGTTGAATTAGATCAACAATGTTGTCCAAAGGTGTCACTACACCTCCAAAAAAACTAATCTCCTTATACAATGCAGTATATCTCCAACTGTCATAATATATTTAAAATCAAAACATGAAACTCAGTCTCTGGTTTTTCCTCAACTTCCCATTTCCATTCAGAATATGTTGCTAAGAAGACTTAAATATTTTTCTATCAAACTCAACACTGTAAGTTTGGGAATAAATTTATCACAACTCACCAATGCTTTAATTCAGAAACTTTTAATTCCTCTTTCTTCTTCTTCAACTATCATTGACCAGTGGTATAATTCATCACACTCAACTTACTCTTATTCTTTTCTTTATTTAAAACATAGAAAGTTCTCAATATTTCATAGGCTTGGTAATCTGTTCTTATTCTTCAATAAAACATGTAGAATCTCCTCCTTATTCTTGTTTTTTATTCAAGAGTCTCTATTTATCTCATCACACTCACAATCACCACTTAATTTCTACATATCATCCTTCTTTTATATTCATAATTCTTGGAACCATGAAAATATTTTTAGGTTTTCTTTCTTGGACCATGGGTATCCTCATGTGAAGTACTACTTCAGAAACATCACATTGCTGGGAGGTGTGATATGATATCTATATATGGTGATCAAAGAGTATACCCCATTGGAATAGACCTTATGAATGAGGTAAGGTTATTCCCACTTGGGCACCAACTTCAGTTTATTTATTTGGGTATCATCCTTGTTCTGAGATTCAGTACCATGTCACCGTATTGTATGGAGTAGAGGAAACCATATTTTTGAATTATATTTTCATCTAGTTTTGGTTTCTCTCTAGATTGGGAAATGCTTGGAAGTTGTTCTCTATGAGGGATTCCAAATCATCCAAGTGATCTTCTTTCATTCCTTCTAGACTATTGTTGTTGTATAAATCTATTTAGATCTATGGTATCTAATCCTCGATGGGAATGACTTACTTGGTTTCACATACTAGGGATATGAGGTCACTGGGGTGGAATTAAGAGTCATCATCCAATAGGTATAGAGGAAATTCAAGATATTATCAAGCCAACTATTATTTTTTTATAACCTAGTGTTTTCTATAGGATAATATATTGTTTCTTATTTCATTCTTCAATCTACACATTTTCCTATGAATTCTACTAAGTAGTAACGTTGGACCAGATTTTGTACTTCATGTAAAATTTCATTAAATAATAATCCTAAAAGTTAGTGCCTTATTATTTGAGAATGGAATGAAGAAATCCAAATTGATATATGGTGTGGTAGATCAAAAACATTATCACAAACATAGATTTAACATCATTGACGATAACTACTTCTTCCCACTTGGAGAAGAATACCATTTCGGTTAGAATAAACTATAACCTGATATATTTTGCTAGTGGGTATGGCCCTATGATATGAGAACCCATAGTGCAAAAGGAAAATATTACATGGTGGTGTGGAGGATCTATAATGGTTGATGGAAAATAATTTAATGTCTCTAACAACCATGAAAACTCTGAGAAAAAATGGTGTAGTTATGGAGCATGGAGGGCTAAATGTATCCCAATAATAGTATCTGTTGAGAGTGCTTCAGTCCCACATAATGGGTGAATTTGGACCCAACATTGACCTCCAAAATAACCTGAGGTATCCCATATATTTGGTTGTAATATACGATAATTTCATTAAACCCAGATCTTTTTAGGGTGGTATTAATTTATTCATACTCTGGAGTGTAAATGGCAAGGCTTACCGGTGGATTCACTTATGCTCAGCTCAGTCGCGATGGAGAGTACCATGATAGGGATACTTGATATAGGGAGGGATCTAATAGTTTATTTCCTCTACTATGGGGTGACTTTAGGGTCATAGAATATAATCACTAAAGGAAAGTTGGTTTAGGTTCTTGTTATCATCATCTCAAATGGAATGGGGACAATGACCCCTGGATAGGCCACATGGATGATCAAATCATCATTTTCTGGATCATATAAGAATGTGGATAAACTTTTCAATTGTTCAGCTCATCCATTCTATAACATGGGAATTTTATTCACCTCCATCATAGAAGGGAATTGAACCATTAGTTGGTGGGTATGATCCAGTAGGGACATGAGCTCTTTCATCATAACAATGCGGTCACCATTAATATATTTGAGGGCTAACTTGGATTCTCCCTTCATATCCATTTGGGGGAAATAAATATCATCTGATAACTTATGACCAGTAATGAGAGCCTAATAATTTGCCTCATCATCAGTGAAGCCTTATAAAAATAGGAAAAAGTATGATTGGACGTCTTGTGTTGGTGTGATAAAGACAACCACCTGGCCTACTCAATTAAGATTGGAATTATTAAGCATTATTTCAGTCGATCTTTGAAAATCACCATCAAAACATGTTTTCTAATACTCTTTGACATGATCCACTAAGAGGGTAGCCTCATTTGGGAAATCAACATTCAGGGGTAGTTCTTCAGGGGTGGATGTGTGTCCATGAAGTCTTCTATTGCCTAGAATTTGACAACCATATATGGGATGAACCTAATGTTGAAATACTAGAGGATCACCTCCCAAAACAACATTCATCCAATAAAAATAGGGAAATTGAAGATATACTTTAGGATTTTTACTTGTGTCACCAATTGTGTCTCATGATTCTATATATAATATCACAACTTCTACACTGTAAAAACTATTGCAAGGAAACTCTTATCTATAGGGGGGTATCTATTCTATATATCGAGGAGCATCCGACTATGATATTATAAACAATTTTCTATTACCTCTTTGTTTTTTTGGGTTAGATGGGTTACAAGGGATCATTCCAAGGAAGTCCCATAAATGAACAATGTCTTTCCTGAAATGGAAGAAATCAAAACTGACAGTTGTAAAAGATAATGATTAATGTTATCAATAATCGATATGGATCTCCTCATCCAATTTTTTAATAGGTACTTTATTCATTGGACACTAGAGGATCTTACACTATCCAACTAGATTCACATTAAATCAGTTTATATAGGTGAATAGACCTTGGAGGCCCCACAACTCTTAGAGATTCCATGGGGGAGGAATCTGATTGATGGACTTGATCATCTCTGGGTCAATCTTGATGACCATATATCTTGTAGTAAAGTGTAGAAACCTAATAGAGGTAACCCTGAATGTGAACTTCAGGGAGTTTATCTTAAAGTGTATGAAATATAGGAAGATAAACAATTTCTCAAGATCCTTGAGATGGTCCAAATATGGTAGGATTTTTCCACCAAATAATCCTAGTATCATTCCACAAATTTCATGATAATTGGCTTGAAGATGTGGTGCATGGACAGTTGATAAGTGGATTATGCCTTATTCTATCCCATGAGAATCAATTAAAAGTAGAAATTCCCCTATGGAACCATAATTATGGGAGACTCTACATCCTTGGGGGCCATCCATGTCTGATTATACCTGGAGCATCCATCCATAAAAGATAGGGCCTAGAACCCTGTTATAACATTGATTAATAGCTTTTTCATTGGAAGGAAAAAAAGATACTTTAGATAATGGTGGTTGAGTTATAAAAAGTCAATATTGATGATTACTTAATATCTTTTGAAACAATACATATAATGTTAAGTCATTTTCTAGATTATTTATCTAATGTATGTTTATCTCCCTCCTCGCCGCACCCTCCTCACCACGCCCTCCTTGTCGTGCCATCCTCCTCACCACACCCTCCTCCCCGACGCCTCCTCGCCTCGCCCTCCTCCCCGACGCCTCCTCGCCGACGCATCCTCCGCACCGTGCCCTCCTCGCTGCGCCCTCCTCGCCGCGCCCTCCGTGCCGCGCCCTCCTCTCCATGGTGTCAGTGAGCATTACTCGGTTATGGAACTGAAGAATATGGATGAGGGTGGTCCCAAGAATCCCTCCGTTTTCTCATTTGAAACAAGAGGCAATGTATCAGAATTGGTTTAAGGGAGTGAGGCCACATTCATGAAGAGTTCTACAGAAGTGAGAGGTATTGTGATGGATAACCATTTTGATCTTTTAAAGTATAGATTCAACGATTTTTATAGATCTAGAGAAGTTATATTTAATAGTAACTTTGAACCAATCTACCTTAGTTTTTACTCTAGTTTTGTTCTGTTTTGAACATTAAATTTTATAAATTAATGTATATGTTTACGCTTATAGGAGATGAAATTTTGGAAACCAAAGGTATTTATTCAACAAGAAAAGAAGGGAAATTTTTTCCAATGATCTCAAATGAATAGAGCATCTACACCATGGGAGTAATAGTTTAAATTCTGTGATTTTTCTACTTAAACTTGAAAATTCAATTCTTTTTTTAGTTGAAATAAATGGTTGGAAGTTTCCTTTTAATAAATTTTTTATGCTGAAATCATCTTGTTAAATCTATTGGTTGTTGCTTCCTTTTTTACTACCTTTTTGTATTGAAATTCTGGTGTGTATTCTTATTTTAATGTTTTACTAAAAATCATTTTTGAACTTCAAATGTTAACATGCATCTACATTAAAATCCATGAATATGTTTTGAAGTTGTTAATATAGTAACTAGTGGGTATCATTCATGCATTTTGTGTGATTGTTTGAACTCTATGTTCTTCATTTCTTTTATTTTTAATATATTAGTTATATGCTTTGTTTGTAATTAGATAAAAAAAATTCTTTATTGTTATAAATTGATGCATATATCTAATTAATCATTTCTACCATAGGACGAGGTGGTTGGTGTTGGTTCAAATGCGGGCACGTTGGCATGCAACCGAAAAGCAAGGGGGAACATCCATTCTTGGTAATGGGCATCTATGTGAACTTCACTTATCAGTTATTGGTTTTTATTAGAGTGATATTAACATATTATTTTGTTCCCATGTAGTTTTACAAACATAAAATAAAAATTTAATCATAGTTTTATGGTTCCAATTCTAAAATCTTTTTTATGAGCTAAATTCTACGGTACTCAATTTTTGTGCTCGATATGATTGTATCACCTTCTTTCTTCCATAAACCTTTTACAGATTGATGAAGATAGGGTGCGACTGGTGATGAAATTTTTGAAGCTCTAATTTCTAATAGTTGAACTTTTCAAAACAAAACATTTTCCTCTCAAGTAAGCTTTGATTTGTGGTTCTTGCATCTACTATTTTTTCAGGATACATGTTTGTATTCAGGAACATAAACACAAATATATTTCTTATCAATTATTTATTCTCTACATAATTACATCTGATTTATTTTGATATTTTTTTCTTTATTTCTTGTAGGTAAAATATAGGCTTAGGGTGAAAAAGAAACATGCACCCAAAGTACTCTTAAGGCACCATTTTGTATGATGGTAACATTTTGGTAAGTTCATTTATTTATTTTTACCATACTTCATAATGTAAGTTGAGAGGGGTCTTTGATTTGTGGTTCTTGCATCATATATTTTGGTCTTTTGTTATATTTGTTGAAAATAGTCATTTTATGTCTTGAAGTGTTTTTGATAATATCTTCGGGATGTATTGAAGTATGATAGGGGGCTGGGTGGAGGGGGGCAGGGGGCAGGGTGGAGGGGTGCAGGGGGGAGGGGTGTCCAGGCAGGGGGGAGGGCTGTCCAGCAGGGGGAGGGGCTATCCAGCAGGGGGGAGGGGTGTCTAGGTAGGGGGAGGGGCTGTCCAGCAGGGGGTAGGGATGTCCAGCAGGGGGGAGGGGTGTACGGCAGGGGGGAGGGGGTGTCCGGCAGGGGGAGGGGTGTCCGGTAGGGGGGGCGGGCTGTCCCGCAGGGGGGCGAAGCTGTCCAGCAGGGGGGAGGGCTGTCCCGCAGGGGGGAGGGCTGTCCAGTAGGGGGAGGGATGTCCATCAGGGGGAGGGGCTGTCCAGTAGGGGGGGGGGGTGTTTAATAGGGGGGAGGGGTGTCCAGGCAGGGGGTGGGGCTGTCTAGTAGGGGGGCGGGCTGTCCGACAGGGGGCGGGCTGTCAGGCAGGGGGGCGTGCTATCCGGCAGGGGGGAGGGGTATCCGGCAGGGGGGAGGGGTGTCCAGCAGGGGGGAGGGGGTGTCCAGCAGGGGGAGGGGCTGTCCGGCAGGGGGGAGGGCTGTCCAGCAGGGGGGAGGGATGTCCAGCAAGGGGGGGGGGGGAGGGATGTCCAGCAGGGGAGGGCTATCCAGTAGGGGGAGGGGTGTCCGGCAGGGGGGAGGGGTGTCCGGTAGGGGGGCGGGCTTTCCAGTAGGGGGTGGGGCTGTCCCGCAGGGGGGGAGGGCTGTCCAGCAGGGGGGAGGGCTGTCCAGCAGGGGGGAGGGCTGTCCAGCAGGGGGGAGGGGTGTCCAGCAGGGGGAGGGGTGTCCAGGCAGGGGGCAGGGCTGTCCAGTAGGGGGGGGTGGGCTGTCCGGAAAGGGGTGGGCTGTCAGGCTGGAGGGCTGTCCAGTAGGGGAGGGCTATCCAGCAGGGGGGAGGGGTGTCCAGCAGGGGGAGGGGTGTCCAGCCGGGGGGGGGGGGAGGGCTGTCCAGTAGGGGGAGGGGCTATCCAGGTAGGGGGAGGGGCTGTCCAGGCAGGGGGCGGGGCTGTCCAGCAGGGGGGAGGGGCTGTCCAGGCAGGGGGAGGGGCTATCCAGGCCGGGGGCGGGGTTGTCCCGTAGGGGGGGGGGAGGGGCTGTCCCACAGGGGGGGAGGGGTGTCCATCAGGGGGGAGGGCTGTCCAACAGGGGGGAGGGCTGTCCAGCAGGGGGGAGGGGTGTCCAGGTAGGGGGAGGGGCTGTCCAGCAGGGGGGAGGGGCTGTCCTTGAGGAATATCTAGATGAGAAGGAGAATGAATAGGTGTAATAGCAGGTAGAGTAAAATGTGGCAGCCCTATTAGTATATGTCATGTGTAACCTATAGGGTGAGGTCTATAATGATGGTCCTAGACATGTTCTGGTTGTGTAAAAAATGTTGGGAACAATCTATTTTCTATTTCTTGATTCATGTATGTTGGTTGTTGGTACCCCAGGTGATTTGGCCCTGCTCCAGGACAACACCCTGCGGCGGTTACTCCTCCAGGACGACACCCTGCGACGGTCACGCCGCGGTCACGCCGTGGTCACGCCGTGATTTGGCCTTGCTCTAGGATGACACCCTGTGATAGTTACTCCTCTAGGACGACACCCTGCGGCGGTCACGCCAAGGTCATGCCACAGTCACGCCGCAGTCACACCGCCGTCACGCTGCGGTCACACCGCGGTCACGCCGCGGTCACCCCGTGGTCACGCCGTGATTTGGCCCTGCTCCAGGTGTAACTCCCCGACCCCAGCTACCCAGAGTCGGTGCATTAATTACATAACATTGGCATGATCACAAGAAAGATCAAATCTCGAAAGACCGATTAGTTTAGTAGCCTTGGAAACACTAGATATAATCATAAAGTTTTACATTACATTTCAAAGTGAAAAACTACTACAACAACAAAGTCTTCATATCCACATTATTAACCCCTCATAATATCCCTGCAAGTCAATCATAATTTACTTCTTCACTACCTGGGAAAAATAAAACATAGAAAAGGGGTGAGCTCAAATGCCCAGTAAGGATAACAATATAGCGGAACATTCAAAATAAGCATAAACATTTAAGGCAATGAATTACTAAAACAAAAGCCTTTTAAACTTGAACTTCAACATAGTATGGCAAAAGTAAAATGAAATAATGCCATTTACTTGTTCACATGGATATTCTACTAATTGAATAATCACATGCAATATCAGTAACCACTTTCATAATGTTGGAATGCATAATGCTAGACTATCATAACCACATAGCCAAGGCCTCGTGCCAAGACTACAAATAAGATTTTGTCAAGGCCTTGTGCCAAGACACTAGTTTGTCTCATGAGACCTACCGATGCATCGAGGAGCTATAGCGGGCTCCACCCGTCACTTATTAAGTCCAATGCATTCCCATATGAAAAGGTTTAAACATAACATAAACGTTCGTATTAAAACTAGCATACGAAATGTCTATAATTTCACCATAAACTATGAATGGTATAAAAATAGCACATCCACAGTCAAACATATCACAAAACCTTCAATACAATATAGAAGTTTTGTATCATAATAAATCAACTTCAAATAATCTTAAAATCCATCAAAGGATGTTGACATAGATGAAATCAAAATTCTTTTTAAAGAAGTATCTCCTTTTATTTTGAAATCATTTAAGATCCATATAAAATAAAACATTTTCTTTGAAAATATTCTTATAAGCTTGTATGGAAAGCTTCGACGATTTTATAACGGTGGAAAATAACCGCACCCGCCGTATAAGTTAAAAAAAACATTCTTACCTCAATTCTGTCGAAAAGGTTAAAAAGGACCTTGTTTTGAAAACGACGGAAAGATTCCTTTATAAACCTCTAATAAAAAGTCAAACAAGGGTATAAATGACTTTAACCCATATTCTTGTAAATAGTAAAAATGTTTTGAAATACATTTTTAAGAAACATGGATGTGGATGATAAAGAGATCCCAGTAGATTATTACGTATAAACAACCTCGAATAATGTAGAGATTGTGAAATAACCCTTACCTTGTACTTTTCCTTGGTTGGGGTAGGTTAAACTCCTGTATAATGGTGAAATAATTGTTATTAAATTATAAAATAATCATATACATTAATATGATATCATATATGATCTTTTAATATTGATTTGATAATAATATCTTAGTATTATCGCCGTTTCGGGTGATAATCGATTCGTTCTTCTTAAATGTTTGGTTACATAAGACATGTTTGTAATGGATAGATTATATCTTATTCATAATCATAATGATATTAACATTATTTTTAACCCCAAAATGAGAATAAGACTTTAATGGATACGATGGAGAATGAATCTCATCGCGTTCGTGGAGACGGTAGTCCGTACGTACGCACGAACGCTACTTCCATTTAATTTTTATTTTAAAATAATCGAATCCAAATGATACATAGGTATATTACTATTCCAGTATAATATAATATTTTATATATGTTACTTAAGTTCATTAACACCATCCTTTATACGTTCCATGTGTAGTATGAACGAGTCATATCATTTTAAGGGGGCGGTAGTCCGCACTTTCTCAAATGAAATTATCGTATGTATATACAACATGAAACGAATAATGGTATGAAATAAAATGGAATTACAGAAGCTTATATATAAAATATATATCATTAATATCATATTTAATTACAGTGCCATCATAATGGCCACCATGAGAGGCGGTAAGATGTATTTGAACAATCATCGTTTCGTGAGGCGTTAATTTGCCATCCACAGAAACATTATGTTCATCATCCATTAGATGGAGTTGTGTGTATGTGTAGTTTGAATACTTCTTATAAAAACATCCTAGTATATTGAGGATACTGGTGTTGTTACAAAAGAAAAGAAATAAAAAGAGTTTGGGGGTTGGAGAAGCAAAATAAATGAAAATAATTTAAGAGAAATCATTACCTTTAATTTAGGTAACTCACTTTGGTTGGAACCAAAGGACTTCTTGAAATGCTTTCTGCCTAAGGGGAAGCTTCAAGGAGGAGGAGAGGGATGTGGGGAGATTAGTTGGGCAGAGTTTGGATGAGCCAAGTGGCTTGAGAGGTGTAAGGAATGAGTAGAAGTGGTCTCCTTTTATAAGGGAGAGGAGGGGCTCTTTAGGAAAGTGTGAAAGTATTACTTTATAATATATTTGTATTCGGTTTATAATGGTCCAAAAATCATTGAGGTCGAAGATAAGATGACTCATATTCTAAATAACATCAACCAATAATAATTGGACAGGTTTTAGATAATATTTTAATCATTATAATCTTATTTATTTAAATGATTTATTAATGAGGTAAACATTGCATCATTATTGTGTCATTAATAATTTAACTTATTTGATGTCTAAAAATTATAAATAAAATATCATCATGTAGGAAATCTTTTTAGCTTTCTAATGAATATTTATAATCGAAAATACAACATGTATAACCCTATGTAAAAATTGTTCTTCTAAAAGATGTAAGCTTATGCCATTTTTATTTTTATTTTAACTTTATTAATATAATGTGTCATTATCACTTACAAGTGGATCCATGGGGTCCCAAAATAGACCCAAAGATGCCCATGGTCGACCATGTATCAACCAATAGGGTTAAGACACGTTTTAGGGTAGTTCAGTATTATTATAATATTATTTTTTTAACCCTTATTTACCGGATTTACCCTTAACCATGGTAAATAAAATATTTACCGCAGTAATTATTCAAAATGTCTAAAAATAAAAGTTACCTATTTACACAATTTGAACATACTGATTCCAAATATGGAATCCATTTTTCTAAATTCAAAACACAGAAGTGGCAGAAATTAATTTAAAATTAATTCCCGCTGTCAAAACAAAAAGCGTGTTTTTAAGAGATAATAACTATCAAAAGATTGACACTTGTTTATGTTCGGTTTAATTGTAAAAATATGTCCAATGACCAAGATTATATTAAATGGTAAAAATATATTCTAAATATACTTTAAAACCACTCAAATTCACAATTTATCACTATTAATTATTTTGATTAAAAAAGTTGTTTTTAATTAAAATTTAGTAATTTTCACTATTCATCAAAATATGAAAGTTATCCGAAATGTACCAAAATTTCACCCTAGGCTAATTTTGATATTCCGAATCCAAAAATGAAGTCCATTTTGAAATATAGAATATATATGATTTCAAAAAGTAGGTATTACTATTCACAACGGCTAGTTTAATTAGTTGTGGTGTGTGTTAGAACTCGAGATTGCGTACAACACACGCTATCGCATTATTCGAAGGGAAACGTACCATAGAAGCTTGGGGTGTTACATTCTCCCCTCCTTCAAATAATTGCGTCCTCGCAATTTCTAGGGTATTACTGCATAAAAATACTCGGGTGGTTCTTCATCATAAGTTCCTCGGGTTCCCACGTTGCCTCTTCCATCTTATGGTTTCTCCACAAAACTTTTACCAGACGCGTCGTCCGGTTTCTCAGTACTTGTTCTCTTGTATCAAGAATCCTGACGGGCTCTTCGCAATAAGACAGATCGGGTTCCAGTTCTAATTCCTCATAGGTGAGTACATGCGTTGGGTCAGGCATGTATTTTCTCAACAGAGATACGTGGAACACATCGTGAACTTTGGAGAGACTTGGCGGCATTGCTAATCGGTAAGCTACAGCCCCAATTCGTTCTAGAATTTCGAAAGGTCCGATGTACCTGGGACTCAATTTACCTTTCTTACCAAAACGTATGACTCCCTTCCACGGAGATACCTTTAGGAAAACATGATCACCGACTTGAAATTCCAAATCCTTCCTTCGATTATCGGCATAGCTCTTCTGCCTACTTTGAGCTGCTTTGATGTGATTTTGGATTACCTTCACCTTTTCCACCGTTTCCTCCACCAGTTCTGGGCCTACAAGTTTTCTTTCACCAACGTCATCCCGACAGGTTGGTGTACGACATCTCTTTCCGTATAACTCTTCATATGGTGCCATCTGAATACTCGAATGGAAGCTATTGTTATAGGAAAATTCTACTAGTGGTAAATATTGATCCCACATACCCTGAAAATCAAGTGAGCAAGATCTCAACATGTCTTCTAAGGTCTGAATAGTCCGTTCTGATTGTCCGTCTGTCTGAGGGTGGTAAGCAGTGCTCAAATGAAGTTCAGTATCCAGGGATTTCTGAAGACTTTTCCAAAATCTTGAAGTAAAACGGGGATCACGATCAGAAACAATTGATAGGGGTACTCCATGAAGTCTCACAACTTCATTAATATATAGTCTTGCTAGACGTTCCAGGGGTAGATCTTCTCTTATAGCAAGAAAATGTGCTGACTTGGTAAGACGATCAACAATAACCCATATTGCATCGTTCCTTCTAGGAGTCTTTGGTAGCCCCATGACAAAGTCCATCGTAATATTGTCCCATTTCCACTCCGGTATGGGAAGAGGTTGCATGACTCCTCCAGGCTGTTTCCTTCCAGCTTTCACTTGTTGACAAACCATACATCTTGACACAAAATCAGCAATCTCCCTCTTCATGTTGTCCCACCAAAAATGTTCCTTCAAATCTCTATACATTTTGGTGCTCCCAGGGTGTATAGAGAAATTGGAACTATGAGCGTCATCCAGCAATTCCCTTTTTAGATCAGGTATATTGGGAACAAAAAGTCTCTTCCCGAATTTCAAAATCCCATCTTCATACACAAAGTCTCTCAATCTCCCATCATTCACAGCTTTAATCTTCTTCTGAAATTCTTCATCATCGGTCTGAGAACTCTTAATCCTTTCTAGTAAAGATGGTTTGGCAACCATTTGAAAAAGCATTGATGTTTCACCTTCCCTGGTTATTCCCATGTCCATCTTCTCTAGATCCATGAAAATTGGATCCCTTTCAATTCTCATCATGTTCAGAACTCCATGGTCTTTTCTGCTCAAAGCATCTGCTACTTTGTTTGCTTTCCCCAGGTGGTAGTGTATTGTGCAATCATAATCCTTGAGTAATTCAAGCCATCTCCTTTGCCTCATGTTGAGTTCTTTTTGTGAGAAAATATACTTCAAACTCTTGTGATCAGTATAAATCTCACATTTTTCACCATAGAGGTAGTGCCTCCATATCTTCAAAGCAAAGATCACAGCTGCTAACTCAAGATCATGAGTAGGATAGTTTTGTTCATGAATTTTCAACTGTCGTGATGCATAGGCAATAACTCTATCATTCTGCATAAGGACACAACCAAGTCCTTTCTTTGATGCATCACTATAAATAACGAACCCATCATTCCCCGATGGTAGAGTCAATATAGGAGCATTGACTAATCTTATCTTCAGTTCTTCGAAACATTCTTCACACTCTTTTGTCCAAACAAATTTAACCCCTTTACGTGTGAGCTTCGTTAATGGGTTAGCCAATCGGGCAAAATTCTGGACGAAACGTCGATAATAACCTGCCAAGCCAATAAAACTACATACCTCAGTTATACTCGTAGGTGCTGGCCATTCTTGTATTGCTTTGGTCTTAGAAGGATCAACAGAGATTCCATCTTTAGAGACAATATGGACAAGAAAAGAAATCTCCTGAAGCCAGAATTCACACTTTCTAAACATTCCATATAATTCATGCCTCCTCAGAGTCTTCAAGATAATGCGCAAGTGATTTTCATGATCTTCGTAGGTTTTGGAGTATACCAAGATATCATCAATAAATACCACCACAAATTCATCGAGATACTCCTTGAAAACTCTATTCATCAGATCCATGAATACAGAGGGTGCATTAGTCAATCCAAACGGCATTACAGTAAACTCGTAATGCCCGTACCTGGTTCGAAATGCTGTCTTCGGAATGTCTTCCTTCTTTACACACAACTGATGGTATCCAGATCGAAGGTCAATCTTTGAAAAGTATTGAGCTCCATGCAGTTGGTCAAATAAATCATCAATACGAGGTAGGGGATACCTGTTCTTTATCGTTATAGCATTGATCTCCCTGTAGTCGATACATAACCTCATAGATCCATCTTTCTTTTTAACAAAAAGAACAGGGGCTCCCCATGGAGAAACACTAGGGCGAATAAATCCCTTATTACTCAATTCCTCTAGTTGTTTCTTTAGTTCGACTAACTCTACAGTGGCCATTCTATAAGGGGTCTTCGATATAGGCCTTGATCCAGGAATCAAATCAATGGAAAACTCAACTTCTCGTTCTGGAGGATGTCCAGGTAAATCTTCTGGAAATACATCTACAAATTCTTTCACAACAGGTACATCCTCTATTTGAACATTCCTTTCCTCACCGATAGTTACTTCATTCTCTTCCTCCCCAATAATTGAATTAAGTTGAGCTACTGGGGGTGGGTCTAAATAAGAATTAGGTGGTGACGATTCTGCTCTAAAAATAAGGTGTTCCTTATCATTATCATCAAGAATCGTAACCTCTTTCTTCTTACAATAAATCTTCGCATCATAGTCCGAAAGCCAGTCCATACCGAGGATTATATCAAACTCAATCATAGGTATGATGATGAGATCAGCAGATAAAGAAAATTTATGTGCTCTAATGGGGACTGATTCACAAAACTTTGTTGCAATGATATTTCCCTTAGGATTTTTAACTGAAAACTCCCTTATTAAATCAAATTGTAAATATCTAATTTTCTTAGCAAACTGGGAAGATATGAAACAATGCGATGATCCAGAATCAAATAATGCATTTGCTAAACTTGAGGAAACCATTAAATTACCTGCCACCACGTCTTTCGGAGCTTCTACCTCAGTAGTAGTGATAGCATAAGCCTGGCCTTGATCCCTTGGCCTTTTCTGAGGTAAGTTCTCCTGACGCTTAGGACATGCATTTGCATAATGCCCCATCTCCCTACAATTGTAGCACTGAACGTTGGTAGCTTCCTTCTTCCCCTTGCAATCATGAGCTTGGTGGCCTTTTTCACCACACTTGTAACAGACTCCCATTCCCTTCAGGCAAGCACCGGGATGTTTCTTCCCGCATTTACCACAAGATGGATATTCAACCTTTCCCTTCTTCCCCTTATTTCCATTCCCAGATTGATCAGCAGGTCTCTTCTTCTCTTTCTTCGCTTTAAAGTCATAAGACTTAGAGAATTCTTTTTCGGTCTTGATAGCACATGAGACAATGTCTTCGTACGACGAAAAGGATTGCGAGACTAATACTCTACAGAGAAATGGTTTTAACCCATCAAAGAAACGATCAATCTTACTTCTTGGGTTGCGAATATAATCACCAGCGTACCTCGCTAACCTTGTAAAGTTAGCCTCATACTTTGTGACATTCTCATCCTCCTTTTGTCTCAGACTCAGAAATTGTCTTTCCATATCTGCTCGATGGTCGCGAGGAAAGTATTTTTCTAAAAACAGATCTTTGAACTCCCTCCATTCCATATTTGATACTTCATCATCTTCCTTCATGTTTTGAATTAATGACCACCATTGATCAACATCTCCAGTGAGGCGGTAAACTGCCATGATAACTTTTTCTCTTTCACTGCTCCACAAAGCCTGAAATATTTTCTCTAGGGAAAATATCCATTGCTCAGCTACTAAGGGATTTTTACTCCCATTGAACGTTGGTGGTTGTTGCCTCATGAATCGATCTAACATTGATCCTCCACGCTTCGGATCAGGGTGCTCCATACGGGTAAGGTTATTATTCATAACCTGAGTAAGTTGTCCCAGTATGGGGATTAGTTGATCGGTACCAGTTGCATCACCAGCCCCACTATAATTATCTTGAGCAGGAGGGCAATCCCTACATGGAGTGCGTGCATTGATACGGTTTCCATTTCTTCCACTAGGCGCCATTTCTAAACAATGGCATAAACTAGATCAGTTTATGAATCAAAATACATAATCCCATACTTATAAAACACTAAACATAAATTGAACTGTTTATGGATATAATCCATAATCATAAAAATGTTTTCTTTGAGGAAGTATATACTCATAAACCCTTCATAATGATTTGTAAAGAAAATGAGAGTTATCCTAAGCATATCCCCCGGGAGTGTCGTAACCAAGAGTGCAACAAGGCCCGTTGTCGTGCACCAGTTCCCGTTCGAGTCTATCTCAAAGCGGTGTTTTCGGGTTTTACCCCTAGGTACATCTGTGCCAGAGCCGCCTCTACCTGCTCGTATCCAGACAGGGATGTATTGCTCGGAAAACTCACAAAATCTCTACAATACCAAAATTATAGGAAGTTCTTCTATACTAATCCTCAAAGTTCATCTTAGGTCTACGTGCTCTAATCAGAGTTTATCTAAATCTAGCTTCCAAGGTTTGTACTAAACTTCCTCTGATACCAACTGTAACGCCCCGACCCCAGCTACCCAGAGTCGGTGCATTAATTACATAACATTGGCATGATCACAAGAAAGATCAAATCTCGAAAGACCGATTAGTTTAGTAGCCTTGGAAACACTAGATATAATCATAAAGTTTTACATTACATTTCAAAGTGAAAAACTACTACAACAACAAAGTCTTCATATCCACACTATTAACCCCTCATAATATCCCTGCAAGTCAATCATAATTTACTTCTTCACTACCTGGGAAAAATAAAACATAGAAAAGGGGTGAGCTCAAATGCCCAGTAAGGATAACAATATAGCAGAACATTCAATATAAGCGTAAACATTTAAGGCAATGAATTACTAAAACAAAAGCCTTTTAAACTTGAACTTCAACATAGTATGGCAAAAGTAAAATGAAATAATGCCATTTACTTGTTCACATGGATATTCTACTAATTGAATAATCACATGCAATATCAATAACCACTTTCATAATGTTGGAATGCATAATGCCAGACTATCATAACCACATAGCCAAGGCCTCGTGCCAAGACTACAAATAAGATTTTGTCAAGACCTTGTGCCAAGACACTAGTTTGTCTCATGAGACCTACCGATGCATCGAGGAGCTATAGCGGGCTCCACCCGTCACTTATTAAGTCCAATGCATTCCCATATGAAAAGGTTTAAACATAACATAAACGTTCGTATTAAAACTAGCATACGAAATGTCAATAATTTCACCATAAACTATGAATGGTATAAAAATAGCACATCCATAGTCAAACATATCACAAAACCTTCAATACAATATAGAAGTTTTGTATCATAATAAATCAACTTCAAATAATCTTAAAATCCATCAAAGGATGTTGACATAGATGAAATCAAAATTCTTTTTAAAGAAGTATCTCCTTTTATTTTGAAATCATTTAAGATCCATATAAAATAAAACATTTTCTTTGAAAATATTCTTATAAGCTTGTATGGAAAGCTTCGACGATTTTATAACGGCGGAAAATAACCGCACCCGCCGTATAAGTTAAAAAAAACATTCTTACCTCAATTCTGTCGAAAAGGTTAAAAAGGACCTTGTTTTGAAAACGACGGAAAGATTCCTTTATAAACCTCTAATAAAAAGTCAAACAAGGGTATAAATGACTTTAACCCATATTCTTGTAAATAGTAAAAATGTTTTGAAATACATTTTTAAGAAACATGGATGTGGATGATAAAGAGATCCCAGTAGATTATTACGTATAAACAACCTCGAATAATGTAGAGATTGTGAAATAACCCTTACCTTGTACTTTTCCTTGGTTGGGGTAGGTTAACCTCCTGTATAATGGTGAAATAATTGTTATTAAATTATAAAAGAATCATATACATTAATATGATATCATATATGATCTTTTAATATTGATTTGATAATAATATCTTAGTATTATCGCCGTTTCGGGTGATAATCGATTCGTTCTTCTTAAATGTTTGGTTACGTAAGACATGTTTGTAATGGATAGATTATATCCTATTCATAATCAGAATGATATTAACATTATTTTTAACCCCAAAATGAGAATAAGACTTTAATGGATACGATGGAGAATGAATCTCATCGCGTTCGTGGAGACGGTAGTCCGTACGTACGCACGAACGCTACTTCCATTTAATTTTTATTTTAAAAGAATCGAATCCAAATGATACATAGGTATATTACTATTCCAGTATAATATAATATTTTATATATGTTACTTAAGTTCATTAACACCATCCATTATACGTTCCATGTGTAGTATGAACGAGTCATATCATTTTAAGGGGGCGGTAGTCCGCACTTCCTCAAATGAAATTATCGTATGTATATACAACATGAAACGAATAATGGTATGAAATAAAATGGAATTACAGAAGCTTATATATAAAATATATATCATTAATATCATATTTAATTACAGTGCCATCATAATGGCCACCATGAGAGGCGGTAAGATGTATTTGAACAATCATCGTTTCGTGAGGCGTTAATTTGACATCCACAGAAACATTATATTCATCATCCATTAGATGGAGTTGTGTGTATGTGTAGTTTGAATAATTCTTATAACAACATCCTAGTATATTTAGGATACTGGTGTTGTTACAAAAGAAAAGAAATAAAAAGAGTTTGGGGGTTGGAGAAGCAAAATAAATGAAAATAATTTAAGAGAAATCATTACCTTTAATTTAGGTAACTCACTTTGGTTGGAACCAAAGGACTTCTTGAAATGCTTTCTGCCTAAGGGGAAGCTTCAAGGAGGAGGAGAGGGATGTGGGGAGCTTAGTTGGGCAGAGTTTGGACGAGCCAAGTGGCTTGAGAGGTGTAAGGAATGAGTAGAAGTGGTCTCCTTTTATAAGGGAGAGGAGGGGCTCTTTAGGAAAGTGTGAACGTATTACTTTATAATATATTTGTATTCGGTTTATAATGGTCCAAAAATCATTGAGGTCGAAGATAAGATGACTCATATTCGAAATAACATCAACCAATAAGAATTGGACAGGTTTTAGATAATATTTTAATCATTATAATCTTATTTATTTAAATGATTTATTAATGAGGTAAACATTGCATCATTATTGTGTCATTAATAATTTAACTTATTTGATGTCTAAAAATTATAAATAAAACATCATCATGTAGGAAATCTTTTTAGCTTTCTAATGAATATTTATAATCGAAAATCCAACATGTATAACCCTATGTAAAAATTGTTCTTCTAAAAGATGTAAGCTTATGCCATTTTTATTTTTATTTTAACTTTATTAATATAATGTGTCATTATCACTTACAAGTGGATCCATGGGGTCCCAAAATAGACCCAAAGATGCCCATGGTCGACCATGTATCAACCAATAGGGTTAAGACACGTTTTAGGGTAATTTAGTATTATTATAATATTATTTTTTTAACCCTTATTTACCGGATTTACCCTTAACCATGGTAAATAAAATATTTACCGCAGTAATTATTCAAAATGTCTAAAAATAAAAGTTACCTATTTACACAATTTGAACATCCTGATTCCAAATATGGAATCCATTTTTCTAAATTCAAAACACAGAAGTGGCAGAAATTAATTTAAAATTAATTCCCGCTGTCAAAACAAAAAGCGTGTTTTTAAGAGATAATAACTATCAAAAGATTGACACTTGTTTATGTTCGGTTTAATTGTAAAATTATGTCCAATGACCAAGATTATATTAAATGGTAAAAATATATTCTAAATATACTTTAAAACCACTCAAATTCACAATTTATCACTATTAATTATTTTGATTAAAAAAGTTGTTTTTAATTAAAATTTAGTAATTTTCACTATTCATCAAAATATGAAAGTTATCCGAAATGTACCAAAATTTCACCCTAGGCTAATTTTGATATTCGGAATCCAAAAATGAAGTCCATTTTGAAATATAGAATATATATGATTTCAAAAAGTATGTATTACTATTCACAACGGCTAGTTTAATTAGTTGTGGTGTGTGTTAGAACTCGAGATTGCGTACAACACACGCTATCGCATTATTCGAAGGGAAACGTACCATAGAAGCTTGGGGTGTTACACTAGGACAACACCCTACAGCGGTTACTCCTCCTTAGAGAAACATTGAATGGTTATCTCTATAATTTTTCGTATTTCCTCATTCCTAAACTATATCTCCTCTCAGTGCTGCCTCTCATCCATCTTTCCACAAAATGTGCATAGTAGGTGGTACAAAGGCTCAATTAAACTGAAAACATTGGTTTGGAATTGTCTGAAATATTTTATTTTACATGTATCACATAATATTTGTTCGGTAATTATTCTTTTTCCTCATCCTCTTCACATGTTGTCTGAACCAGATCATCCTCATCCTCTGCACATGTCATCTGAACCGGATCAGCCTGTTGTGATGGAAATTCAATGTCTGCTTTTGGCTGTTTTAGATGAAATTCCTTCCATAATTCCCATGTTATGTAACCTGTGATTTTCCTGATCCCATGGGGTATTCCTCTAGGTATTCCTACACATTTCTAAATCTCCAAACCTAACCGAATTAGGTATATCAGGGGTCATCCAGTCCTCTAGTCATCACAGATTAGCATTCATTTCTTTAAATCTTCTGAGAAAACATCATCTTACGCCATCCATATCATCCTATTTGAAACTAAGTGGAAGATGTTTCCCCAAGGATGTCGCTGAACCGGGCCAACACGTTGTGATCACGCCGCGGTCATGCCGCGGTCACGCCGTGGTCACTCCTCGGTCACGCCGCGGTCACGCTGTGATTTGGCCCTGCTCCAGGACGACACCCTGCGGCGGTTACTCCTCCAGGACGACACCCTGAGGCGGTCACGCCACGGTCACTCCGCGGTCACGCCGTAATTTGGCCCTACTCCAGGACGACACCCTGCGGCGGTTACTCCTCCAGGAAGACACCCTGCGGCGGTCATGCCGCGGTCACGCCGTGGTCATGCCGCAGTCACGCCGCGGTCATGCCGTGATTTGGCCCTGCTCCAGGACGACACCCTGCGGCGGTTACTCCTCTAGGATGACACCCAGCGGCGGTCACGCCGCTGTCACACCGCGGTCATGCCGCAGTCACGCCGCGGTCACGCCGCGGTCACGCCGCGATCACGTAGTGATTTGGCCCTTCTCCAGGACGACACCCTGCGGCGGTTACTCCTCCTTAGAGAAACATTGAATGGTTAGCTCTATAATTTTTCGTATTTCCTCATTCCTAAACTATATCTCCTCTCAGCACTAGCTCTCATCTATCTTTCCACAAAACGTGCATAGCAGGTGGTACAAAGGCTCAATTCAACTGAAAACATTGGTTTGGAATTTTCTGGCATATTTTATTGTACATTTATCACATAATATTTGTTCGGTAATTCTTCTTTTTCCTCATCCTCTTCACATGTTGTCTGAACCAGATCATCCTCATCCTCTGCACATGTCGCCTAAACCGGATCAGCCTGTTGTGATGGAAATTCAATGTCTGCTTTTGGCTGTTTTAGATGAAATTCCTTCCATAATTACCTCATCTCATGTAGCACTCATTGGAGGAGGCTGATCACTGCCAAGTTGAGTTTTAAAGGCTGCACACAATCTGTTTGATGTAATTCCAAAGTGGCTGTTCTATTCTGAGGGCCTATTTCATGATGGAGTTCCCACATTTCCCCCACAAGCTGGCAAAGGGAGGTCTGTTTGGGCCTATGCAAATAGGGCTTGTTTGTTATGGACAAATATGCAACTGGAGACTTGGTTTGCATGAAGAGTTTCCATGAAGGGTCTTCACTGTATAGGAGACTAGCTCTGGTCTGTATTTGGTAGTTTCTTCCATGATGGTTCCCACAACCGTTTGACTGAATTTCACACCAAACCAAGCCCTGCTAGTGACTATTTTTTGATGCACTATAAAAATCCCATGGCCAACCCACCAAAATAAAACCATCTATTCCAGGGCCATTTAAACTCTCACTAAAAAATCCAAACTCAAGCCCTACTACAATTCCAAGATCCCACTTCAATTTAGCCACTATGAACTCCTTCCCATTCCCCCACCATTTTTCAATCCACCTAGGCAACCTATCCACAACTTGACCACCAATAAGGCCTACCCACCTCTCAACTTCTAAGCCACCAACCCCACATTTTCCACTAGGCATCCCACTTTAAAACCATTCCAAACCTCACCCAATTCTAACCAATTAAACCAGACCCCTTAACATTTGAATACCTCATCTAAATTCCTGTTCCAACTCACTTATTTTAGACCCAATCATCCCTACCACTTCTAGAAAACAAGAGCAGCCTACTTAAAATCCAGTCCAACTTAGTTTCTTTAATGCTTGCCCCCATGAGTCCACAGCCTCACCTCAACCAAATTATTAACCACTTGGACACCTGGAAGCCACAACAGGAGAGAGAAGGTTTATAGATTTTTTTTGTAATATTTTATTCCATTGGAAGAGAATTTGTTGGATGTTGCCACTTGTAATGAGGTACTTAATTTTCTCTCCCTCTTTCTTCCATTAAATATTAGATAGATCCTATGTAAAAAAATCATTCTCCACCTCCGGGGAAGGAACTATTAGCTACTGTTCTTCTGTTCTTCTTCCTGCTGATGAATAAAATTCCCCAAGTATATTGGGAAAATTTTATTCATTTTTCTTCATTTACCTCTTCTTACTTACTGCTGATTTCATTAGCCGGATTCGGTCTTTTAGCAATATCCCATGACATCCATCCATTGTCTAGGGGGTCCAGTGGGGGGGGGGGGGTCCAGTGGGGGGGGTCCAGTGGGGGGGGGGGGGGTCTGTCCTGGGGTGTCCAGGGTCTTGGGGGGGGGGGCTGTCCTGGGGGGTCTGTCCATGGGGTGTCTAGGGGGTCCAGTGGGGGGGGGGTCTGTCCTGGGGTGTCCAGGGTCGGGGGGGGGGGGGGGTCTGTCCTGGGGGGTCTGGGTTTGGGGGGGGGGGGGGTAGGTTCTGGGGGGTGTCCATGGTCTGGGGGGATGTCCAGGTTCTGGGGGGGGGGGGGGTCTGTCCTGGGGTGTCCAGGGTTTGGGGGGGGGGGGCAGGACTTGCAGGGGTGTCCAGGGTCTGGGGGGGGGGGGTCTGTCCTGGGGTGGGGTCTGTCCTGGGGTGTCCAGGGTCAGGTGGCAGGGGGCATGGGACAGGGGGCAGGGGTGTCCAGTAGGGGGAGGGGTGTCCAGCAGGGGGAGGGGCTGTCCAGGTGGGGGGGGGTGTCCAGCATGGGGGAGGGGTGTCCAAGGGGGTGGTCCAGGGGTGTCCGGGGGTGGTGGTCCAGGGGGAGGGGTGTCCAGCAGTGGTGTCTATTGCTGGTATTATTTTTTGGACTTCAACAGATTATGCAAGGACTCGGCGAATAGTCCTTCACCATAAGCCTGAAAAGGATAAGCTCTCTCTTTTATCCAGTTCTGATACCGCCATCACTAGCTAGTCCATTATGGACACTTAATGAGTAGGTTTTCACTGAAGGTAACCTTACACCCTATGATACAACTCTATTCTGCTATGACAATAATGAGGAAATTTCATTGGGCCAACAAGGGGGGCTGTCCAGCAGGGGGGGTTGTCCAGCAGGGGGGGCTGTCTAGCAGGGGGAGGGAGTCCAGGGGTGGTGTCCAGGGGGTGTCCCGGGGTTTAGGGGGTCCAGGTGGTGTCTAGGTGTGGTGTATAAGGGTTTCCAATGGGGGTCCAGGTGGTGGTGTCCAGGGGTGTCCAGTGGGTGGTGTCCAGGGGTGTCCAGTGGGGGAAGGTGTGATTGAATTTCTGATAAAAAGTTCTGGAATTTGAAACCGATGAATTATTCACGTGTAAATGATTTTTGAGTTTTCAATGGAAATCTCTACCTTATCTACTGGTAATGTTTGTGTTTTTCTGAAGGGTCTCAAGCAGGAAGTTATTGTTGATTTAGTGGAACAGTGCCATGCATACAAGCGAAGAGTGGTACACTTTGTTCATTTGATATATCAAATTTGGTTTTCCTGCACTTAGAATATTATGTGTTATCTTGTGAAATTTTTAATCATGGATGCTACTAGAATCTATTCAGACTTACTAGTTTGGTTCTTTATACAGGAATCCATATCCCTTGGGAATGTATATCTTGAATATGGTATTTTATTCTCATGATTTTATTCTATGTAATTGAATAGTTTCTATACAGAATTTCATTTTTGTTGCTATGAGAATATTGTAATAATGAATTGATGTGTAATGCCTTTGTTTAATTCTTGTTTCTATTTTTCATAGATCATGTGTGTCCAGGGGGGAGGTGTCCAGGCATGGGGGAGGGAGGGGTGTCTAGGGGGGATGGCAGGTGGACTAGCAGGGGGACTGTCAGGGGGTGGCAGGGGGACTAGCAGGGGCAGGGGGGACTAGCAGGGGGGGTGGCAGGGGGCAGGGGGGGGGGACTGGCAGGGGGTGGGGGGGGGGGACTGGCAGGGGGTAGGGGGGGGGGGGCTGGCAGGGGGACAAGAAGGGGGGTGGCAGGGGGGACTAGCAGGGGGAAGGGGGGACTAGCAGGGGGAAGGGGGGGAATAGCAGGGGGACAAGTAGGGGGACAAGCAGGTGGGTGGAAGGGGGCAGGGGGGACTGGCAGGGGGTGGCAGGGGGGACTAGCAGGGTGTGTGGCAGGGGGCAGGGGGCAGGGGGTGGGCTGGCAGGGGGACAAGCATGGGGGGCTGGCAGGGTGGGTGGCAGGGGGCAGGGGGCAGGGGGCAGGGGGCAGGGGGCAGGGGGCAGGGGGGGATAAGTAGGGGGGTGGCAGGGGGGGGACTAGCAGGGGGCAGGGGGCAAGGGGGAGCTGGCAGGGGGGTGGCAGGGGGGACTAACAGGGGGCATGAGTTTGAAAAAGGATGATTTGTCTTGGAGTTGCTTATAGTTGTGATGTGCTACTTTGGAAAGGTTGTAGAATCTATGAATTTATTGTGAAGGGTGAACTTGTTGATTTAATAAGTTATTTTTCATATTCTTCCTGCCTATTTTTTTGATTCGTTTTTTCTTGTGAGCTGAGTTAAAAGTTGAAATTCATTACAGGTGGGGGGCAGGGAGGGGGTGTGCAGGTGGGGGGGGGGGGGGGGGTAGGGGGTGTGCTGGTGCAGGGGGGGACGGGTGCAGGGGGGGGGGGTGTCTGCAAGGCAGTGGGGAGGAGGTCAGGGGGGGTCTGCAGGGCATAGGGGAGGGGTGCAGGAGGTGTTCAGGGGGGTGTCTAGGGGCTGTCCAGGGGGTGTCTAGGGGGGTGTCTAGGGGGTGTCCAGGGGGTGTCCAGGGGGTGTCCAGGGGGGTGTCAGGGGGGTGTCAGGGGGGTGTCAGGGGGGTGTCAGGGGGGTGTCCAGGGGGTGTCCAGGGAGTGTCTAGGGGGGTGTCCAGGGGGTGTCACGGGGGTGTCACGGGGGTGTCCAGGGGGTGTCTAGGGGGTGTCCAGGGGGTGTCCAGGGGGGTGTTGAGGGGGTTGGGGGTATTTTTTTATGTATGTGCACACCCTATTGACACGGTTTTTAACCGTGGCTATAGACCTAACTCCACGGTTTCCAACTGTGGCTATAAAGCCTGTCCGGCCTCTAGTATAGCCACGGTTGAAACCGTGGCTATAGGTAATAGCCACAGTTTGGAACCGTGGCAACAGGTTCAGGCCTATAGCCACGCCAAACTTATCCACGGTTCCTCAAACCATGGCTATTACCTATAGCCATGGTTTTAGGGCCTATATCCACGGTTTAGAACCGTGGCTATATCCCGAATTTCCAGTAGTGGTTGGAATCGCAGCGGTGAGTTCTTCCTTTTGCCTGAGCATTGTTTCTTGATTCCTCCTCGTTTTCAAGTTATCATGGGATGAACTTTTTGTACGTTTTCTTAGATCTACGTTGTTCTAAGGGGAATCTTTCATTGAGGTTCACGTATATCGATCTCCTAGGATTGAGGTAGGTGGTTTGTGCCTTTCTGTAGAAATTGTTTGAGTATTTTGTGCAATTTCCACCAATACCCTTGAATGGGGTATTGCTTGTTTCTTGTTTTCCCCTTGTTACCAGCTTGCTTTGCATGATTTCTTTAGTATAGGTTATTTCTTGTGATTAGAGTATTTTTTTGTGCTCAGTTTTCTTGCCATGATTGTTCTGCCTGTTTGGTGTTTTTCCAGTTGTCATGCCTAGTTGTAGGATTGTGGACTGTTTCCTTGTTTTGCTGTTGAGCCTTAGTTGATATCCAAGTAGTTCTTGAGGTTTACTTGGATGATAAACACACGTTGAGCATGTTTAGTTATACTCAGGACTATGAGAACCTAGAGTAGTAGACCAAAGGGAGAATTGACGGAAGGGCTTCTCCAGAGTGTCTTTTACTCACGATGCGAGACCAAGGGGAGAATTGACAGAAGGGCTTCTCCAGAGTGACTTTTAATTACAACGCGGGCTATAGGGGGAATTGACGTTGAGTGCTTCCCCAAAGAGCCTTGATCACGATATGAGACTATAGGGGGAATTGATGGTGAGTGCTTCCCTAGAGAGTCTGCTTAATTATGTAGCTGAACCAGAGGGGTGAGACTGTGTGTGCCTCCCAGAGGGTTGCTAGTACTATAGGTTGAACCATAGGGGTTAGACTGTGAGAGCTACCCAGAGGGTTACCTATTTCCTTCTTGTTGTCGGCTACTTACTTGTGTGCTATACTTGTTAGAACTGTGGATTGTAGCTGTTTGTGCTTTTCTGTTTACTGCTTCTTGTTTTAGTACTGCCATGTATTCATTGACTGTTAGGCACAAATCTTTGGGTGATTTCCTACTGGGATTGTATCTCACACCCTGTTTGGGACATACTTTTGGGCCCAAGCAGACTATGTTGCTGTAGGTATAGATAGGGGAAAGCGCCCTTCTACTTCAGGATCTTGATTGCACCAGGAGCTGGGGAGCATGGGACCGAGCTGTGGTTCGCGATGCTGAGGAGATTATTTTGTTTTTCTTTTTCACTTGGTTTCAGTTGTATTTCAGAACGTTGTTGTGTTTTCTGTTGTCCTTAGATACTTGTATCTTCTACATCATTTTCATCATAGTAGTATATACATTGCTTCCCCTGTTTTATTTCTGTTGTTATACATGTTGTTTACTGCTTCCGCTATTTGCTGTTGTTTCTTACCTTGTATACCTTACCAAATGAGGGCATTGTTTCTCCACTAACTCACCAAGTCCCTCACTGCTAGTCGGAAACCTCTGGCATTCGGGGAAACACGCTTGAGGTCATGTGGCGAACCGGGTATGGGGCACCGGTGGAGGGGCTCCGACTCGGGTCGTTACAATGTAAGAGTTTTTCCTAATTATATAAAACTATAAAATGAAAATATCATCAAATGTGAATTCTAGTTAAAAAAAACTAGAATAAGTATTGTTTAAGGTTGGGTCCTTAAATTTATTTTTCACAAGAGTTTGGGGTATAAATTTTCTTAGTGTGATATGAATCTATAGTGATAGAGGTGGATGCAGTTTATTCTAGATTATGACTTTGATATCTCTAATACCTCTAGAAATGGGAATGTTTTGGATAATGAATTTATCATGAAGTTATGTAAGGATGTGGTTTAGTTGTATAAAGATACTTAGAGGGAAATGGAGGTGTTGGAATCCCAAAATTTAGATGAAATGGTAGTTGATGGTAGAATTCACTTATTTTAGATGATGGTGCCATATTATTTGATGTAGAAGGTGGAGGAGTCTCAATGGGGAGACTTAGAGGAAGAGGTGATGCACAATCATGTTTGGCATGGTGATACTATAGAGGGATGGATGAAGGATGATAAGAACTAGATGTTGTTTCAAGGGAGGTTTTTTGTTATGGTAGTAATGCGAGAGGGGGTCCTTAAAAAGTTTCATAGTTCACATTTTTAAGTATACCTAAGGGTACATAAAATTTAATTTAGTTTGAGGATGTAGTTTTGGTGTCCCTATATGAAATGGGTGGTCAAAAATTTTATGGATTGGTGTTTGGTTCTATAGTAAGTAATGGTAGAGAACCTTGTTCCTGGTGGTTTGTTGCATCCTTTAGATGTTCATGAGTGGAATTGGTATGTCATATCAATAGATTTATTCACAGGGTTACCCCAATATCAGGGAGGTTGAGATACTGTCTAGGTAATCATGGATTAGTTAATGAAATCAACTCACATCCTGGAAATCTGGGAGTCAATCACCATGGATGTTTTATAAATGATGTATGCGAATGAGGTGGCATGGTTTCAGGGTGTTATGAGGTCCATTATATTGGATTGGGATGCAAATTTTACCTCTTGAGTCTGGAGGGGATTTTAGCATGCTTTTGGCACCCAGTTTCACCTTACCAATACTTTCCACCCTCAGATAGATGGGCATATAGAGTAGACCATCTAGACACTGGAGGATATATTGTGGGCATGCATCTTAGAATTCGATAGATCCTAGGAATAAAACTTTTCCTTGGATGAGTTTTATTATTAAAAAAACTATCACTCACCCATCGACATGGACCCATTTGAGGAATTATTCTAGCTCCATGTCATTATCTATTATGCTACACCAATTTTGGGGAGTCCTCATTTCTCGGTCCTGATGTGGTGTAGATAAAGGTAGAGAAGGTTTAGCTAGTTCTTGGGAGTATGAAAATAGTACAGGAACAACATAAGTCATATTAAGATCATAGGAGGATGCATTTGGAGTTTGAGGTTGGAGACCGCATGTTCATGGAGGTCTCTCCTCAAAATGGTCCATAGAGGTTTGGTAGGGGGAGTCGTCTCTCACACCATTTTGTTGGGCCTTTCAATGTGTTCGGGAATGTTGGTGAGGTGGCTTATCAATTTCCACTTCTTCCATGAATAAACTAGATTCCTGATGTCTCTTTTGTTTCTCATCTCTATTAATATATTCTCTATGACTCCCACATCATTTAATGGGGAGAGTTGGATATAAAGGATCATGAAGAATTAATACAGGGGTATATGAGATACATAGTCATCAGGAGGAGGTGGTGCAAGGATGGACTATTCTTTTGGTTCTTGTGCTGTAGAGGAATGATGGTATAAAGGAGGGTACTAGGGATTGTGAGACATATATGTGTTACTAGTACTTGAATTTATTTAGATCTTGTCTATTTTTCCTTGTTTTTTTTCTTGATGATGATATTTTTGAATCTTGTTGGTTTATGAGAAGGGCTTCTTCCTTGTTGATGTGATGTGTGTTTTAAATATTCAAGAACATGAGGAAGGGGAAACCTAATTCCTAATCAATACATGTTATAATTTTACATGATTAAAACCATGTGGGGAATTTAGTGTCACCTAAGGTAGACAATACCATGACATGGTTGACTAAATCCATTGATTGTGTGTTTAGGTCTTTGGTTGTGTGATGGTAGTGGTGACTATTATATTGGGACTTTTGGGAGATGTGGTAGTTGTGAAAAGATTTATGTGTAATGAAAAAGTTGTTTATAATTGATAAAACTGGTGTGGTTCTATGAGGGTGATTCATGTGATTGTGAGAGGTGCTTTGGATGTTTTTTAGTTGGTGTGTCTAGTCAGTGGTAGGGTTTTAGTTGTAACAAGATCCTTGAGAGGTATCTAGTGGGATGGTTGGTTAGACATCCTTTTCAATTTTATTTTCATGGATATTTTTGAATCTTGAGGGTTAAAATGGTTTCATAGGTATAGAATGTAACAAAACACACCTTATATAAAATTACTTTATAGTAAATAAGGTGTTGGAAGTTTCCATGGGAATTTGGTGGTGTTTGGAGGAGAAGAAGCGAGGTTAGAGATAAAAAATCCAATTAAAGACTGTCATAAAACATGGAACATGGTTATACACTATAGGGGTTGCTGATGTGGTGTCGAGGAGCTGTTTGTGATATGTGGTTGTTATGTTCTATGGCCATGGATGTGGAGGATACAACATGGTAGACTTGAGGAGGATTTCTAGGACTACTGCCAATTGGGGGGCAGCTGCACTTGGGGGCCTTGGTTGTTGTATATCCCATCCATGGAAAAAGATACATGTGGAATAGAGTCCTAGGCTATGGAATGGAATCTTGGGGGTTATTTTCTTGCGGTTTTATCAACATGGGCATTGCTGTGATATGTCATTTTCATGTATTTGGTGTTTTTCAATGCGGAGGACTTGTATATTCCATGGTATTCTTCCATGATTATAGGACCTATGGTATGGAAATAGTCAAAAAAATAAATAAAAGGTAGCCTCTAACGACCCAAGATTGACGTACATGGAAACTATATTTTTTTTATGAAATACATAATACATTACACAAATATATGCCCAAATATCGTATTAGTTTAGTGTCTTTGGAAAATTGAAACACATTATTCTAGCTTGGTGAAATATCTTTAACATATCCCATAGAGAACGTCGCCATTAGTTTTCCTACCTAAAACCTTTCTTTATATGATAGGGAAAAGAAAATATAAAATGGGTGTGCTAAAATACTCAAAAAGGGTAAACATGAATAACATAAAACAAAACATAATCATAAGAATGTAAAAATAAGAACATAAATTTTGAATATCAAAACCGTGAGTCATTAAATAAATCTCTGTAGTTCGTAAGGCATAAATCATAAATGATCATACACCATGATAAAATAAAATTGAAATAAAACATGGAATTGTGGAAATAAAATAATCACATAATATGATTTTCATAGTATCCAAGTCATTTCTTCCAAGAACATTATAGTGGACAAATTTCATTACTGAACCGGGTTTACTTGCCACTCCAGCCATGTATTACTAAACCCGATTTACATTCTGTTCAAGCCCTGTATTACTAAACCAGATTTACTTTCCATTCTATTCATGTATATCACATGATATATAAATCTTTACCCAATTCATTGGAGAGAGATATAGGTCCCACCCATCTCATAGTGAAATCATTCTTACATGTTCCACAAAAACATAAACCATTCATCATATCATAACACAGGAAACAAAATGGTTTTCTTAAACATCATTCCATCATAACATAATCATTATAAAATATTATTACACCATTAAAAAATAAAATCATATTAATAATAGGGATAGAAACATAATAAACAATTAAATAGTGTCATATTAGATGGAAAATAATTTTTATAAAATACTTGAACTTAATTCTTGAGGAAAATATCTTTTCTTCTTCAAAAAACCTTTTATTTTCTCAAAATGCTGTGCAATTTTAAAAGAAAAGGATTTAGTTGAAAATAAACTTTAAATCATGTAAAGGAAGATTCATTTTATTAAGGAGTTAATAATATGTAAAAACCCATTCATTCCATATAAGTTAAAAAAACATTCTTCTTGTACTCTTGCTGGAAAAGTCAAAAAGTACCTCGTGTGGAAAATGAAAGAAATATTCCTTCCATACCATTTAATAAAAATTTACTAGTGGGTAAAATTCACTTTAAAAAATATTATAATAATAGAAATAATATTATATTTTTAGGAAACATGGACATGAATGATAAATATACACCAATAAATACTTATGAATAAACAATCTAGGATACTATTGAGATTGCAAAATTATCCCTTGCCTTAGGTCCAATTTCTTCCGAATGTGTCTGAAACTCCTATATAGTGGGTTTAAAAAAATTATTAACCAGAAAAAGAACCATAATAATATCTATGATATCATATTTGATTCAATTATGACTATATATTACACTTTTATTTATCAATTCCATGTTAAAGCAACGTTTTTGGTAATAATCATTTTATTTATCGTACGTGTTTTGACTTGTTATTCTTAATATTATTAATTATATCATGATTTACTTACTTAAATAATGTAAAAAATGATTTATATATCATAAATATTCAATATATAAATATATATAATAGATAGATAAATGAAATGAAATACACCATTCATGGAGACTGTAGGCTATACGTATGCATGAACGTTGTTTCCGTTTCCTTATTGAATTGAATGGAACTAAGTAAATGACACACATGCACACAAACTCACATACATAAATATATTAGCATTATTATTTCATATATTTCATGATTATTTATTATATATATTTTATAATCATTCTTGAATGGTTAACACGGAGAATGAATCTCATCGCGTCGTGGAGACGGTAGGCCGTACGCATGCATGAGTGGCAATATTATTCAATTAATAGTTAAATTATAAAGAATTGGATGGTATATTAATTATAAAAAATAATTATCATGTTTTATTAATTATTTAAATACATTATACTCATCATTGTACCCATCCAAATTAGGTATTTTTGAATAAAAAATTACACCATAGTGTAGAGACGGTAAGCCGTACGCACACACGCATGGTGATATTGTAATTAATTGGATGAATAAAATGAGGTATAATGTTTTCCCATAATTATAATTACATATAATAATGTCTAAGATCCTATATTTATTACTTAATTATAGTAACAACATAATAAGAGGAAGTATAAGAAGAAACGAATTTTGAAATAGGTGATAAAACAATTACCTCTTTTTCGAGTTTCTCTTTTTATTTTCACAAAAGGTCTCCCTGGGATGAATTTAATACCAAATTGTGGAATTTGGTATTAATTTAGAGGAGTTTGGAGGATATTTGGGTAGGGGTTGACCGAGACAAAGGGCTTTGGAGGTGTTAACAAAATAGAAGGATAAGTGCCCTCTTATAGGGGAGGTGATGGGAACTGTTGGAAAGTCTTTAAATATTAATTTATTATAAAATGATTTTCGGTTTCTAGTGGTCCAAAATAATTTATTTTAAAAATAAGATGATTAAGGGTCTAAATTATGTCAAAAAATAGGTTTTATACATGTTTCGGTCACAAAAGTATCCTCATCTTTTAGCTTTAACCCTTAGTTAAAAACATTAACTCTTACCATGTCTTCTTGTATTTTCATAATATATGTTTACTATAATTACTATAAGTTTCTAAGAGAAACCAAAGAGGATAAATAATGACATTTTTAACATTATTTAATTTATTTTTCCAAATATTTTATTTTTAGGACTATTATATCATTTAATAAAATAGTATTTATTTTAAAAACTCATTTATGTCAATTTTGACACTATTTAGTAATTTATTTTTGTTAAAGTCATAACAACTTGAATAATTCAAACCAAAGGAATTATATAATCCCTAAAATTTTAATGTATTCCAAAAAATTATTTGATGGAATCAAAACATTCCAATTACATTTATTTTAATATTCATAATATCACTTATTTGAATATTTCATTAAGAAGGTAATCACTATATCATCATTGTGTCATAAATAAATATATTTATTTAATGTCTAAAAATTATAAATAAAACACCATGATGTAGGAAATATTTTTATCTTTCAAATTACTATTTTTATTTTAATAGATCATTTATATAGAGAAAAATAAAATCGTTTTAGTAAAAAGATACATGTTTATGTTATATTTCCCTTTACTTTAAATTTACTATTATAACATGTCATTTTCACACCCAAGTGTTTCTCATATGACACAATTTCTGCCTAAGGATTTTTTTGGTCACCCATGACTCATAAAATAGGATTATGACACGTGTTAGGTTATTTTTATATTATTATAATATTTTTACCCTAATTTACCTAATTTACCCTTTAACCATGGTAAATAAAAATAATGACTGAAGTTCCTATTCATAATGTAAAAAAATAAAATGGAACTATTTACATAATTTGAACCTTATGATTCAAAAAATAAAATCAATTATTCTAAATTAGAAACACATCATTTTCATAAATTAATTTAAAATTAATTTCTGTTGTCAAAATTAGAAAGTAGGTTTTTAAGAAGTAAAAACTATCAAAATATTGGCATGTGTTTATATCCAATTTAAATGTGAAATTATATTCAATGTCCAAAATTGTATTAAATAATAAAAAAATAATACAATTACAATTTAAAACAAATTAATAATATAATATAACTATATAAATAAATTATTTGAACAGGAAATTTTGAATTAAAATACAGTAATTTTTTACTATTCATTAAAATTTGAATTTCATCAAAAAAATACTAAAATTTCAACCAAGTAAAATTTTGAAGTTACTATATAAAATAACAAGTTTATTATGCCAAATTGAATACATAAAAGTGTTAAAAACTATATTTAAAATGGGTTCACCATCAAAAGGTGGAAAAACTACATTTGTTAAAAAAATACTTCTTTTATCCGAAAAATTAAATTTGTTCTTATATCATGTCTAGAAAATACATAAGATGAATTTTAATGTTATATAAAATTAAAAAATTGTTCAATAATATTCATAAATTATTTTTTATATCCCATTTAATAATAATATTTTAATAATATATCTTTGTTTAGTGAAACTCGGTATTGCGTACAATGCAAGTTATCAAGGAAGGTCTCTCTTGCATGTAATTCAAGCCAAGTCAATGTTGTGTGTAGTGAAATATTCCTTTGATGATACTTATAACATAATCCAAACCTAATTCTTTTATACATTGAACAAAATCTATACTCAATGTTGCTTGTATCGTACACCAACTCGGTGTTGCGTGTAACATACGACAAGTAAGTTTAGTGTGAAATAAATGTTTGTCTTAGTGCAATACAAGATATAACTGAAAATTTAAATTTATTTGAAAAAATGTTCCATAAAAACTCAGGGGGTTACATTGTACCCCATTAAATTGAATTTATCCCTCAAAATTCATTAGGGTTATAAAATGTTTACTACTTGAAAGTTTCTTTCATGGAAACCCACAACGTAAAAAAGGAGAACTAAAACTTTATTTTAAAAAGGAATGTTAGGAACATAAAAGTTTCCCAAAGTAACTCATAAATGGGTTTCCCCATAAGAGAACATAGGTGGGAAGTGAAAACATGGATATGGAATAAAAATATTACCATCATGTTCCGAGGAATTGTAATAGAGAACAAAGTTTGGATAAAGTTAGCAACCAGAAACCCATAAATCTGTGATGATTTAATGGAAGATCTGATCCATCGAATAAGAAGGTACTAAGATAAAATTTTTGGTTTTCAATATCCTTTCCCTAAAGTTGAATAATTTTTCATGAGAATAAATACTTACTTGATTTTGGTACAATCTCGCCATTGTTCATGCATAGAACAATTTCCACTTTATCTCTTATTTAAAGAAATGAAGTTGAATTTGTCATTCTTTAAGTGTTAGTATATCATGTGATAGAATGATAGGTAATTACATCAGTCTCAATAAAAAGGATAGGATAGGTAATAAAATATTCATAAGTCAACTTATAGTGAGGTAATACATTAATCTAACAAACTTCAATCTTAATATAACTTATACTATCCATAAATGGATAACATTACAATCCTTCCAAAACTAAAAATATAAAAATTTAGAAATAGGTGAACTAAATCGACATAAAATTTGTCTCCCATATCTCATCAGGATGTTATTGGTTTTCATATTCCAAACATGTGAATACCTTAATCATGTATTCTATTAAAACATGATAATAACACGAATTAGCATATAAACTTAGTGAAAACACGCATTTTATCAAAATTAACTCTTTCCAAAAACCAAAAAAACCAAAAAATCTATATACTAAACCATTATATCAATTTGTCTTTATATCAGTCATGAGGTCATTAATACTATCTAACATCTCATTATCTCCTTATCCCTTTGTTATGCACATTCATGTGATTTCCAAAAATATTTCAACCACTTTTCATAGTTACAGGTACTATATACTTATGGAAAACCACAATGGACCAATACATAGATATTCCAATATTTCATAATACTATAAAAGAGATTATACAACACTCTTTTGGAATCCCATTACATAAACACTTAATAATTCCACCACTTCATTTTCATAATCAACATCACCAATAGTGATCTCATGTGACTTGACTTCGTCTTTGTCCTTAAGAGGTTGTTGAAATTGATAATCATTCATAACCCTTGTATTAGGGCATTAGTTAGCGTAATGACCCATTTCCTTTCACTTGTAACCCTGATTTGTGGGAGGTGAACTCTTTGGAGCTTTCTATTTATTCCCATTACATTGGAAGTAAAATTACCTATGACCTTCTTTCCCACACTTAAAACATTTATCAGACCCTTTAATATAATTTCCTCCATGTGTCCTTCCACACATTAAGCATAAAGAAAATTTAATCTTCTTTTCTTCGTAATTTCTATAGTTTCCTTTGAATTATATCCTTATTTTCTTATCATAACTGTGAGATAGATGAGAAACAGCAATATCCCTTTTTGATAGAAGAATATGAGGAAGGTACATACAAAAAAATAATTTATTGAACTCATCCTAATCCTTAGAGTCAATTTTATCTCGTTTCCTCATATTCTTGATAAAGTTCCACCACAGATTCGCTTTACCTTCCAAGCAATAAGTTACCAACTTAACCTTTTCACATTCTGAAAAATAGAGAATGAAAAATATATTTTTAATTGTACAAATCCATTTATCAGAAACTAGTGGATCAGTTGTTCCACTAAAATAAGGTGGATGTTTCCTTAAGAAAGATTCAAGAGAACATTGTTCCCAACATCGGTCATTTGGAAGACTAGTAGGATTTTCAGGCACAGAAATAAGATTCTTTTTTCAGGATCCCATAAAATTTGGTTGTTTAAATGGAAAATCATTGAATTTCACATTGTATCCAACCTTAACACGGTTCCTTTGGGTTTTTCCTTTGTCTAAAAACCAAAAATAATAGTGTGGGAGGTAAAAATAATACTAGGAAAACAACATAATCAATGGGGAGTACTTTCAATCTCTAATATATTAGGTTTAATACAAGGTTATTCATGATTGTTACCATAATTCTAGGATTGTAACCTATATTTAGAGTTACCCTTAGGGAAATCCCCATATATAACTTAGAAATATCTCTAGGGATTTCACTAAAGTTTTCACATCCTAGTGTCCAATGTTTTTCTAAACCTTCACTCTGATACCAGCTCTAAAAACCCAAGATTGACATACATGGAAATTAAATTTATTTTTCAGAATAATTAATAAATTACACAAATATATTCCCATAAACCATATTAGTTTAGTGTCTTTGGAAACTTGAATCACATTTTTCTAGATTGGTGAAAGATATTCAATATATCCTATAAAGATCTTCCCCATTAGTTTTCCTACCTAAAACCATTCTTTATATCTTAGGGAAAAGAAAACATAAAAAGGGTGTGATCCAACACTCAGTGAGGAAAAACATGAAGAACATAAAAAATAAATAAATATACAAATGTAAAATCATGAACATAAATTTTGAATATCAAAATCGTGAGTCATGAAATAAATCTTGGTAGTTTTTAAGGCATAAATCATAAATGATCACAGACCATGATAAAATAACATTGACATAAAACATGTAATTATGGAAATAAAATAATAACATAATATTATTTCGATATTATCCAAGGCATTTCTTCCAAGACCATAAATGTGGACAAAGTCCATTATTGAACCGAGATTACTTACCATTCTATCCATGTATTACTGAACTAGATTTACTTGTCGTTCCAGCCCTGTATTACTGAACCACATTTAATTGTCATTCCATTCATGTATATCTCATGAGATATAAATCTTTAATCAATGCATTGGAGGGAGATATAGGTCCCAACCATCTCATAGTGAAATCATTCTTACAAATTCCACAAAAAAATAAATCATAAATCATATCATAACACATGAAATAAAATGGGTTTCTTAAACATCATTTAATCATAACATAATCCATATAAAAATTCATTCCATCATTAAAAAAATAAAATCATAATAATAATAGGGATATAAACATAATACAAAATTAAAGAGCATCATCTTAGATGAAAAATAATTTTGATAAAATACTTGAACTTAATTATTGAGGAAAATATCCTTTATTCTTAAAAAACAATACATTTTCTCAAAATGCCGTGAAATTTTAAAAGAAAATATTTTAGTTCAAAATAAACTTGAAAATTTGTAAAGTAAGATTCATCGAAATAATATATTAAGAAGACATAAAAACCCATTCATGTCGTATAAGTTAAAAAAACATTTTTCTTGTACTATTGCTGGAAAAGTCAAAAAGTACCTCGTGTGGAAAAGGAAAGAAAGTTTCCTTCCATACAATTTATTACAAATTTAACAATGGGTAAAATTCACTTTAAAAAATATTAAATGAATATAAATAATATTATATATTTAGGAAACATGGACTTGAATGATAAATATACCCCAATAAAGATTTATGAATAAACAATATCAGATAACATTGAGATTTTAAAATTATCCCTTACCTTAAGTCTAATTTCTTCTATATGTGTCCGAAACTCCTATATAGTGGGTTTAAAAATGTTATTAACTTGTAACAGAAACATAATATTATCTATGATATCATATATTATTCACTTATTACTTTATATTACCTGTTTATTTATCAATTCCATGTTAAATAAATGTTTTGGGTAATAATCATTTTATTTATCGTACACGTTTTGACTTGTTATTCTTGATATTTTTACTCAGATCATGATTTAATTACTTACATAGTGTATAAAATTATTTATATCTCATAAATATTCAGTATAGAAATATATATAATAGAAAGATAAATGAAATGGAATACACCATTCAAGGAGACAGTAAGCCGTAAGTACACATGAACGCTGTTTCTGTTTCCTTATTAAATTTAATGGAAGAAATTAAATGACATATATATATACACACACACATAAATAAAGTAACATTGTTATTTAACATATTTCATTATTAATTATTATATACAATTTATAATCATTCTTGAGTGGCTAACATAGAGAGTGAATCTCATCGCATCGTGGGGACGGTAGGTCGTACGTATGCACGGACGATGATATCATTCACTTAATGATTAAATAGTATGGAATTGGATGTTATATTAATTAAAAATAATAATTATCATGTTTTATTAATTATTTACATCCATTATACCCATCATTATATCTATACAAATTAAGTTTTGTGGAATAAAAAATTACACCACAACATGGAGATGGTAAGCCGTACGTATACACAAATGGTGATATTATAATTTGTAGGATAGATAAAAGGAGGTATAAGGTTGTAATATAATTATAATAACATATCAGAATGTTTAAGATACTGTATTTATTACTTTAGTATGTGGAAAACATAGAAAGAGGAAGTATAATAAGAAAAGAATTTTGAAAGAGGTGATAAAACAAATACCTCTTTTATGATATCTCCTTTTGATGTTTACAAAATATCCCCCTAAGATGGCTTTATTCCCAAAGTGTGGACTCTAGGATGAATTTAGGGAATCTATGAGGAGATTTGGTCTGGGGTTAGTTGAGCCAAATGGCTTTGGAGGTGTGAATAAAATAGAAGGAGAAGTTTCCTTTTATAGGAGAGGTGATGGGCACTTTAGGAAAGTTTTTAAAAATTAATTTATTATAAATTTATTATTGGTTTATAATGGTCCCAAACTCATTTATTTTGAATATAAGACGAGTACAGGTCGAAATAATCTCAACCAATCGTTTTTAGATAAGTATAGGTCACAAAATTATCCTTATCTTTTAGCTTTATCCATTAGTTAAAAACATTAACTCTTACCATGCCTTCCTGTATTTTCATAACATATGGTTACTATAGTTACTATAAATTGACAAGAGAACCCAAAGTGGATCATTAATGAAAATTTTAACATTATATAAGTAGTTTTTCAGAATCTAATATTTTTAGGAGTATTATATAAATTAATAAAATTGTATTTGTTTTAAAAACTCATTTATGTCAATTTTGAAACTATTTAGTAATTGATTTTTGTCAAAAGTCATAAAAACATTTTCCTTCTAAAAAATGAATTAAATCATCCCTCACATGTTAATGTAATATAATTTTTTTTGGATTCCATTGAAATATTAAAATTACATTTATTTTAATATTTATAATATCATTTATTTGAATATTTCATTAATAAGGTAATCACCACATCATCATCATGTCATAAATAGATATATTTATTTAATGTCTAAAAATTATAAATAAAATACCATGATGTTGAAAATATTTTTTGATTTATAATTAATATTTATATTCTAATATATCACTTATATTAACCAAAATAAAATTATTTTAGTAAACATATACATGTTTATGTTATGCTTCCCTTTACTTGAAATTAATTATTATAATATGTCATTTTCACACCCATGTGGTTATAAAATGAAAAAATATCATCCTAAAGATTTTTGGGTCTCCCATGACTCATCAAATAGGATTAGGACATGTGTTAGGGATGTTTTATATTATTATAATAATATTTTTTTACCCTTATTTACCCGATTTACCCTTTAACCATGGTAAATAAAAATAATTATAGAAGTTACTATTCATAATGTCCAAAAATAAAATGGACCTATTTACATAATTTATACCTTATGATTCCAAATATGGAATCCATTTTTCTAAATTCAAAACACATAACTAGCCTAAATTAATTCCCGTTGTCAAAACCAGAAAGCAGGTTTTTAAGAAGTAAAAACTATCAAAAGATTGACATGTGTTTATGTCCAATTTAAATGTGAAATTACATCCAATGAACCAAATTGGATTAAATGATAAAAAATAATCCAATTAAACTTTATATAAAATTAGAAATATAATCTAACTGTATAAATAAATTAGATAAAAAGGTAGTTTTGAATTAAAATGTAGTATTTCTTTTACTATTCATTAAAATATGAATTTCATTAGAAAAATACCAAAATTTAATCCAAGGTAAATTTTTATGTTCCTATTTCAAATAAGAAGTTTATTATATAAAATATAATATATAAAAGTGTTAAAAACTACATTTAAGAAGGGTGCACCATTTAGAGGTGGTAAAACTGCATTTATTGATAAATACATATTTTATCTAAAAAATTGAATTTTTTCTTATATCATGTTTAGAAAATAAATAAGATTAATGTTAATTTTATATAAAATTAAAAATTTGGTTAATAATATTCATAACGGCTATTTTATATCCCATTATATAATAATATTTTAGTTATATATTGTTGTTTTGTGAAACTTGACATTGCGTACAATACAAGCTATCAAGGAAGGTTGCTCTTGCGTGCAACACAAGCCAAGTTAGTGTTGTGTGTAGTCAAATCATCCTTTGGTGTTACGTATAACATAATCCAAACATAATTCTTTTATACATTGAAAAAAATCTATACTCAGTTTTGTGTGTATTGTATGCCAACTTTGTGATACGTGTAACATATGAAAAGTCAGTTTAGTGTGAAAGGAATGTTTGAATTAGTACATCAAAAGTGTTACATGAAAATTTTAATTTATTTGAAAAAATGGTCTATAAAAACTCAGGGTGTTACAGAGCCTTGACTGACCTAGATATGGAATGGTCCTCCTAAACATTCCATGGTCTCCCTAGGATTCATACATCTTGTATTAGAGTCCTAGGGTCTATGTTATGACCTTATGTTTTACAAAATACCTATAAATTCTAAAACCTTTTTGAATCTAATCAATTTTCTTTAATTTTACTCATTTCTTTGGTGACCCAAGTGTGTCCTAATGAAAATATTGGACATATTCCAATGTATTTTGATTCTGGCCTTATAGTTTTAATCACTGGGGGTTAAGGTGAATTTACATATTGTTCTGACCCAATTTTCCTTTTGTTTCTTCATATGAGAGGGGTTATGTCAAGGGGGAACTAATAGTTTTTGTGGTGTTTTTGAAATAAGGTGTTGTGGGATTTTTTGTTCAGGGTAACCAAGGTGTTGTACTTCATTTTGGTGTTTGTGGTTTTCTTCATTATAATGAAATCTTGCACAGTAGATTAGAGAAATCTATTTGAGGTAGGGTATCCTTCATTTTTCACCTATAATATCATGAGGGATGGTTTTACTCTTATTATCTCTTGGGTAGATGGTTTCATCCAAATTAACTAAGATAAATTAATTGATTTAATTTTATTTAAGGAGAAGGGGAATGAAATCACATGTTTTATTATTTTGATATTATTGTTGATATTATGTACTATATAGGCTAAATTCCCCACTAAAAACCATGGACATTGGGTGTCTTTGATTGTAATATTGTTGTGATTTTGGAATCCTTGTTGTGTGATTTTTTTAGAACCTTGATATAAAATATCTAATCACTTATAACTAACTAATTAATTGGTTGCACATGGAAATAAGGACTGTGTGAGAATTACCTTCAAAAAATAAGTGAATGTGATGAAATACCCTTTGCTAAATCTAAAAATAGTTATGTTATTAATGTGGACTATGTTTTTAAAAGTGGATGTGTGGTATGAAATTGTTGTATTGATGTGATGAATGGGAAATAGCTATGTTCTGGTGGATGTGAGGTTAGATACAGTGGACATAATGGGGTCTTGTGATATGAGATGTGGTATGTGATGGGAAGTGGTTGAGCAATGGTTGACATTGGTAGTTGTATACTGTTGACGCTCCTTTTGTCACATAATCTAAAGATCGGAAAAGGGAATATCTCAGCTGAAAGTGATTCATCCTTTGAAGAAAACATAAAAAATCGACAAAGGCATGATCAAAGGATCAAAAGCCAATTCACCGCGCAAGTTTTACCACTGTCGCGCAAGTACACTTGCGCGACTACCTTGGTCGCGCAGGTGACTTGCGCGACCTAATTGGTAACCGCCCGGTAACCGCCCGGGGTCTTCTTTTGCCTATAAATAGACCCTGTGGGCCCCCCATTCGAGAGGATCTTTTTCCAGAAACACAGATTGAAGCTCCCGACGCCCAAGTCTCTTCTCAAAGCTTCCGGAACACTTCTAAGGTAATTTCTTACCTAGAACAGAAGATCTAAAGAGAAAAAGGAAGGCCTAAGTGTTGAAACTTATCAAACACTTGCACGCCGACTTAATTCCTTCAATATAACTTGCGCGTCCCTCTTCTGGAAGAACCTCAAGAGGATTGTAAAGGGTTTAATAAAGAGTCACTCAAGCATTTCAATGCTGATTGAAAATCGCGCAAGTACCCATCATGTCGCGCAAGTATACTTGCGCGCCGCCGCAATACTTGCGCGCCGCCACAACACTTGCGCGCCGCCGCAGGACTTGCGTGCCCCTATCTTTTTGGGTGCCCATCTTGCCCATTTTTACCCCTCTTAAGCCATTTCACCTTTCCCATTCAAGATTCAGTCTTCAAGATACTCTTCAAAGCCATTTATGGCATGATTTCTTGATTTGACATCCTTGTCTGAAAGGAATTCTGTGAAATATCTCTCAAAACCTAGTGATTTAAATATCCTTATGTCACTAAAATAAGGAGAGTTCATTCATTAAATATCATCCTTTAAGATGAGAAAATCTTAACCTGGGTCTCCTTTTCAGGAATAATCCCCAGTTATAAAACCTTTGATCTGGGCATCTTTCTTAAGAATAAGCCCCAATCAAGTCCTTTAATCTTGGGCATCCTCCTCAGGAGTAAGCCCCAAACCTTAATCCCTAACCTGAGTCTCCTTTTCAGGAATAAGACTCAGTCATAACCTTGGGCTTCCTTTTCAGGAGTAAGCCCCAAGTCCCCTAACCTGGGCATCCTTCTTAGGAGTAAGCCCCAAGTCTCTTAAATTTCTCTTAACCAGTCATAATTTACCTTTGATTTGGGTTTCCTTTTTAGGAGTAAAACCCAATCATAAGTCCCCTCCTAACTTGGGCATCCTCCTTAGGAGTAAGCCCCAATATTAGAGTATTTAAATCTCCATGAAGCACATATAACTTTATGGACCCTGTTCATGGATTTTCTCCCTAAAAGTAAAATCCTAAACCTTCTTCTATCTGGGCAGTCATCCATACATAAGCCCCAAACAAATTCTTATGATTGCATCTTTCATGGCACAATTGTCTAAATTTTACCAATACCTCTTGTTTCTCACACCGAGCATGACTCACGTGAGCTTAGAGTGTAAAAGTAATTATGACATTCATCTTTGAGCCATCAATCATAAACATCATACCCCATTACTCGAACTACGTGGGTTCTGATTCCTTTTTCCGAAACAAAGGATACGTAGGTAGCCCATTTATGGGTTCGATCCCAACTTTGAGATAATCTCTCCGTCCTTCTGAATGATGATAAACTTCAAGTGCCCCACTGAGTGGCTTTAAAACCAGTCTGGTCGTCATAATGACCAAGAGACTTTTATATAAATGTTTTGAAGGATACCATTGACCAAGAATCTCTAAACAGCTATAGATGATTCTCTATTGATGAAGAACCTCGAATACATATAAAAGATTCTCTAAATTTCTTGCATATTTAATCATTGATTGTTAAAACTTAAGGAAAGCTCATTTTATACTTGGTAATGTAATAAGGATTCACGAACATAACTTAAATCTATAAAGAGAGTCCCGAAGTAGACAATAATTCCCCTCAAAAAGGTGTGATGAGTCCGACCTCCCATCCTCTCGACCAATGAAAATTCCTAAGCCTCATTAGTCCACAAGCTAATGAGCGCCTGCCTTTGGAAAGTAGGTCCCAACGGATGTGGAATCATTGGATGTTTCCGGTTCTACGAATAAACCCGTTAGAAACCGATCGGAACGTTTGAATCTCCCATCCAGGAGGTCATCCCCGGATTCCGTGCGAAACAAAAACGGTGAACCCGACGTGAATCCTTAACTAAGTTAAAGTGATGTTCTTCTTATCTTTTAGGCCCCTTGGGCCAACAAGGCAATCATTGACATACGATCATCCAAAAGATGCAGTAGCCGGATTCATCTTGATTATGTCTGTTACATGGAACAGGCACTCTTTTCTCAAGATCTTCTGCAAAAAATGGATTTCCTTAAATTCACCCCTGTGAATACTGCTGCTGTGAACACCTCTACTGTGAGGTCTGCTGCTGTGAAAACCAATGCTGCTACTCCTGCTGGAACATCATCCGCTCTGAGGATGACATCACCAACTCAGCGTCTTCAACGCTGTGTTTCTAATGCATTGGTTAAGGAGTACCGTCGCAACGGTACTATCCCAACTCTGGAGGCCGCTCGTCAAGACCTCCAAGTTAACAATTCTACCTGGTCGTCCGGACAACGGAGACCAGCAATCAAGAAGCAGGCGGAGCTGACTACCGTCTCTAACCGTTTCGGGTCGTTATCCCCGGAACGCAGTTTCCATTCACTCCCTTACTCCGAGGAAGTGAATGAGCAGGTCCCGCAGGACCTTAATTCAAAAAGACAGGAGTCCTTCTCAAGGGCTCCCATCAACAATCGCCGCCAGACTCGTGCGGTAGTGCGCCCTCAACATGATGAGGGTACCGACTGCAGGCATTCAGCTCAGGTTCCTCGAACCCGAGCAGGCAAGATGAACCGCCAGAGACGGAATCCGGTTAACAATAGGTAGGTTGTCATCCCTTCCATCTCCGGAGAAGTCCACCAACCTAACTTGGTGGCAAACAACGAGCAGGCATACACACCTGCCCGTTTTAATTCAGCTGTCCAGCAGACTCGTCTGGCAGCATCAAGCCGATCCCGTCAGGCAATTCCGGTGGAGTACCATAGGCAGGAACATACACCTGCTTATACATCAGCAGTTAGTCAGCAGGCTCGTCTGACTACATATGATGGATCTCGTCAACCACGTTTGGCGAAGTATAATCAGCAGGCACATACACCTGCTAATACTAATCAAGCCTACCAACAGTCTCGCTTGGTAGCGCACGGAGAAGTCAGTCGGAAAGCCCCGACGACAAACAGGAGGCACACTAAACTCTCTGCCTCCACACTTGAGTACTGTCAGGATTCACTGACAGGAAAAGGAGGACAGGAGCAGGCACATACACCTACTCCAAGCCCGGAATGGACGTATATCCCTGTTCCGGCGGCTGATGTCACCAAACATATTTTGTCAATGGTGAAAGAGCAGAAGCAAATTCCTGCTCATATTCTGGATGCTTGCCAGGATATCATAACAGCTTCAGCATCATCTCAGGGACAGACACATAAATCTATCCCTAGCAGTGGAGTGACACATCAAAAATTCACTCCGGAACAGACACACACATCTGTTCCAGTCCAAGAGGGTTATGGGGCATACTCCCCCATATCATACGGACAACCAAGTCAGGCACATACACCTGATTTGAGCGATGATTGTCAGCCTAACCTAACCATCTTTCCTAATCAGGCACATACACCTGCTCAGAGCAATCACTTTCGTCATCAAGTGGTTTCTAAAGCGAGTAAGAATGCATCTAAGAAAAAGATCCGCCCAGCACAATCAGGAGATCAAAGGCCAATCTGCAACAAGGCCTTGCTCGATGCTGGAGTTCTTGAAGCCCTCAGAAATTTATCTGTCGGAATTCAAGATTCTACTCCCTCAGTTCCCAATAACGGGAACATTAATCCCGAAGGTCTTCAACAGACACTTCCTCATGAAGACTTGCTTCATGAAAATTCGGTCAATCTTGAAGTTTCTTCTTCAGATGAGAGCCACAGGAACCCTCTGTGTGGTCAGAAGACCAAGGAGCAAGAGATTTCATCTTTTGCTGTAACCCATCATGATGGTCCTCCTCATGGTGATGAACTTCGCTGCGAAAGTCCTCTCCGCAGTAGTGATTCACGTTGTCTCGAAAATTCTTCAGAAGAAAATGTAGTGACGAGAAAGCCCTCCTATCTCGAGGCACTTGCAAACGTAAAACCAGTCATGTATGATGCTTTACTATCGGCAGGTGAAGCTCTTTCTCCATCAGAAGATAGCCTGGGGTTCAGGTTATTCTCCGAACCTTCCCTGGGTCATTCATCTTCCAGCATGAATAGTGATTTCTCTACCAATCTTGTTGAATCCGATGAAGCAACAAGGAAACACCAACTCTGGTCCAAACAGGTAGAAGAATCTTCATTTAATGATAAAGAGGAAATGCTGAACATGAGGAAAAAACTGGCAAAAGGTGAAGTACCAGTCATGTTTTGGCCTTTGGCTGATTCCCAGTACGACATTCCAAAGATGTTGACGGATGATGGAATCCATGATATTCGTCTCAACATATGGAAAATTCTTTGTCAATTAAAGAAGAAGGTATTATCTTACGATGAATATGAAAATCATCTTAAGATAATAGAAGGGTTACAACGCCAGATTGATTTGGCATCTCTATCAGTCTCTCGGTATCCGAAGGCTGAAAAGCAACAGAGAACCTTTCAACGTTCATGCCTTGGCGCACTAAGAAGATTGCGTCAGTTAATTTCCAATGCTCCATCTAATGTTCATATCAGAGGATGGGGTGTTCACGGAGCACTACATTTCACAGTGCTTTCCGGTCAGCAAAGCCCGCCGAAAATGGTCTCATGCAATGTTATTGCCCATGGCCGGCCACAGTCAATGGGATTTGTTCATAATCAAAAGTTTGCTCGAGAACAAGCTTCAACTAGTTCCTCTCAAAATCAAGTATATAGAGAACAGGTTGTTGAATTACTTCTACATCAAGCAGGCGAGAATATTGCACAAGCCTCTCGTCTGGAGCAAACACGTCATCAAATGACAGAAGTTTCGGAAATCATCCAACGGTCTGTTGAACCAGGTGATAAAAGTGGATACAGGTTAATGCATCCAGCTAATTTCCGAACTAAGATTCGCAAGATCAAGATAGATTTCAAGAAGATCTCAGACATAGCATGTCAAGAGATACCCCAGCTTGCCAGACTGGGGACTTCTCTAACCCAACCCTCAGAGTCAACGAATGGGATTCGAGGAGTTGAGCGGAAGCAGCAGGAACACCCCCAGTCCACCGGACTGGGGACTTTTTCAAATCTTCAATCCCTCCCTCAGAGAAAGTCAGTATTCTCTCGATTAGGGAATAAGCCTCAAGAGGAACGAAGAGCCAAGCTATCAGGAGATTCTCTCCAAGTGACGATTCTCCAAGAAATTCCTGAGGGATCAAGTCAACGGAATGCCATGTCTCATCATGGACATAGAAGAAGACAATATCACAGTAATGCTGATAGAAAGGATTCCATGCAATATGCATCCATTAATGTCATCAATGCTGTTGCTGCTGATTCACCAGATGAGGCTCAATCAGAGGGATCAGACGAAGAGATTCCTGCTCAAGAAGTCGTGCACACAGACCTAAATGAAGAAGGTGTGTGCACACGTAATCAAAGGCTTACCCAAAATCTGGGTATTCCTTCAAGTAACCCACTTCCCCCTCTCCGAAAAGGATCCAATAAGGGGAAAGGAAAGAATCAGGTTACTTCTCACCCTTCCTCTGAAGGAGGTCAATCGCTCTCATTAGAGCAAAGATTTGCACAACAGGAGGAAGAAATGAAAGAATTAAGAAGGTTAAATGCAGAACTACTTCAGAGTAGTCTTCTTCTTAAGAATGCTGAAGTCCGACAGCCGAAGGAATTTGTTGTAACTACTGAGATGGATCAAGAATATCCTCCTTTGTCAGTACACCCACAGAGGTCTAATCCTACGGGTCAAACGCAACAACGGTTGGCAGCACTACCATTAGTTGCAGCACCAACCTCCACGGCTGTCCAAGCTCCATTCATTGCACCTACCCAAAACCAAGTTCAACCTGACGTTTCTCAAAAGTTAATAACTACTATTGAGTCATTAACAGCTCGGTTAGAAACTATGGAAGGGAAACGGGCGCAAGTTCAACCTGAAAAGAAAGTTTACCCTGAATGGGTAGATTCAATTTCTCCTCCATCCAGTTTTGGAAACCCTATTTTCCCTACTTTCAATGGATCAGGCGACCCTGAACAACATTTGACGCATTACGTATCTTGTTGTGATCCTATGATGGGAACTCCAGAGCAACAAGAAGCAGTGAAACTCAGATGCTTCGTGCGAACCTTGCAAGGACCAGCTTTTGTCTGGTATACAAGCTTGCAATCCCGGTCAGTCATCGGATGGGAGGATCTTCGTCAAAAATTCCTTCTTCAGTTTAGCTCAACTTTGCCAAAAACGACAGTTTTCGATCTTACAAACTGCAAGCAAAGGGAGAATGAAAGAGTCTCTGATTTCATTGCTCGTTGGAAGGGATTAACGTATTCCTTGAGTTTATCACTCCCTCAGGAGGAATTGTTGCCAATCTGTGTGGCAAATTTGTGTGACGAATTACGCACGCCATTGATCCCTATGAAATACACAGGAGGGTTTCGAGACCTTACTTCAATCGCTCAACAGATTGAAGATTCCCTTATACAGGCTAATGTTAAATCTCGTGTAATTCCATCAGCTCCCGGAAGAAGAATGGGTAAAGCAGAAACTTCTACAGTTATGCTTAAACAGGAACCTGTACCTATTTCTACTTCAAAACCTTCATCTTCTCGAAGGGCTCCACCTCCTGAACGCCAACAACAAAGGCTGTTTCGTCCAAATGATCAAAAAGATCAATGACGAAAACAATTTGAGGATATGAAGAGTAAAACATACTCTTTCCGAAGTGAGCAAGTTCCTGGTTACTTCATTTCAGCTTTGGGAAATAATTTGGTTCAATTACCAGTGCCGAAGAGACCAAACAAGGAAGGAGATGAAGACCGTCCCAATTATTGTCCCTTTCATCAAATGTTGGGGCATCCCATCCAGGAGTGTTTTGTCTTTAAAGACCTCCTACAAAAGATGGTCGACTTGGGACAAGTCAAATTGAAGGGTTATTCAGCTCATGTAGCATGTATTACCGCTACAGATCCAGAGGAAGGAGGCGAGTGGCAGGAAGTCAAAAGCAAAACTGTGAAAAAATATGATGATTGGATGGTCAGAAAGACAATCAATCGGACCCATTCCATTTTGCGAACACAATTGAAGAAGCCAATTGTGTCTCCTACAAAAGCTGCAGTAAAGCCTCCATCAAAGGACAAATCCTCAAAAGGGCAGCGCAATTCAAAGAAGAAAGAGGAATCAGGAGAAGATGAGTATGCATCAAAGCCTAAATTGTCTTTGACTCTGGCAGATTTCATGCCATCTACTTCAAAGCAACGGGCACCGTCCCACCAAACGGCACAGCCTAAACAGGCCAACCAGGCAGAGTCTTTATCAGACGAAGAATTGATCTTTGGTTCTGTTAATATGATAAAATTAACAGATTCATATTCCAGTCTTGATGAGCCTGAATTCCCTGTATCAAATAAGGGAACCCGAGGAAGTTCTAGAGGTTCAGGATATAGGGGAAGACGTGGATCTTTCCGAAGACACTACTCTAATTCTACCCCTTCTAGCACTGTATATGCAGCAGAAACTCGTGGTAGAGCCCTTCAGCGAGCTCAAAAAGAACAAGCAAGTTCTTCTGCAAATGGCCAAATCAGCTTCGGTACAGTTATTTTGGAAGACCGATTAAAGGTTCCATCTTCTTTATCTCAGCAAGTAAATGGATCTAATCAGTCTAATTTTCCAAAACCAAAGATGTTGCCAACTTCAATACAAGATGCATCAGCTTCCAAAGCATCTGCTTCCAAGGTACCTGCTAAACCGCATATTCCTATTGGGAAACGCAGGCCTCTAGATCAAAAGTATGATATATTGAAACACTTGGCCCAAGTACCAGCCAAATTATCAATTTTGGATGCTTTGAATCTATCAAGAGATCTTCGGGAAGCACTCATCGAAGCTTTGTCAAGTCCTCAAGAGTTTGAAGCTGAAATTGCTGCAGCTGAAATTTATCACATAGAGAATAATCCTGCAGAATGTCATGCAGTGATATCTTTTACTGATAAAGATGAAGATGATGTTGTGCATGGGCACATAAAACCTTTGTACTTATCTGGAAAATTCAATGGTATAGATGTTCGAAGAGCTTTTATTGACAATGGTTCTGGAGTCAACCTCATGCCCATTCGTACACTTCGTCGATTGGGCCTCACAGAATCTGATTTATCTCCTTCTACCATGATGTTGCAAGGATATGATAAAAATGAACAAGAACCACTGGGAGAAGTTACGCTCAGAACTCAGTTTGGAGATCTTGTTTCCAATTCGGATTTCATGATTGTTGATCAAGACTCAGCTTTCAATATCTTTCTTGGAAGACCCTGGCTACATCAGCATGCAGCTATTCCGTCGTCATACCATCAATGTCTCAAATACTATTTCGATGGTCAAGTTGGAACATTGTATGGTTATAAGACCCCTTTCAAGACATGTGAGTCTCAATACATTGAGGCGGAATTTTATCACATGAAGGGAAGAGAAAAATCTACAATGAAGGAAATTACCAAAGTTAATGCTCCATATGGTTTGGAAAAAATTCCAATAAATCCATTTTCACATGTGAGTACAGATTATGTGTTACCTATCAGTCAAATTGACAAAATAGGCCCAAATCAAAATACTCTTGTGGAAAGATCCATAATTTCAATTACGGCAATCGATCCAGACAACATGGGAGAAATTGGTAACTTACCAAGCAGTGATGAAAGCATAAGTGGTGACGTTTTCATTTCGTCTGCTGAAATCCAATAAGTCTATACTTCGCTAATCAGGCCAGAAGAAGTTATAGCAACACCAGAGGTGAATATTGATGTCGATTCTCAATCCATCATCTCCTCTTTGATTCCCAAAGAAGACCCTTTATCATCAATAGGGTCGGAAATGGAAGCTTCTTCTTCAAAATGTGAAAATTTTGACATCTCTTATGATCATGAGAATTTCGTTTTTTCATCTACTTTGCAAGTAGAAACGGAAGAAATAACACATGATAAAGAGGAAGAGGAAGATCTTAGAGATTCTCCTCCAGCATTTGAAGAGGGTATCTCTACCACTGTGGATGAACTCAGAGAAGTAAATCTGGGTACAGAGAAAGATCCACGCCCCACTTTAATTAGTGCGGCCATGACCCTTGAAGAACAAGAGATGTATATTTCTTTTCTAAAGCAAAATAATGATATTTTTGCTTGGAATTATACAGAGATTCCTGGCCTTGATCCTGATGTTGCCACCCATCATTTGGGTTTGCCAAAAGAACATCGAGGATTCAAGCAAGCCGCGAGAAGAACACACCCAACCTATGCTTCCAAAATCGAGGCTGAAGTGGATAAGCTTATCAAAGCTAACTTCGTCAGAGAAGTTCAATATCCCAAGTGGTTGGCTAATATTGTCCTTGTAAAGAAGAAGAACGGAGAAATTAGGGTTTGCATCGATTTCAGAGATCTTAATCGGTATTGTCCCAAAGATGATTTTCCAGTTCCGATTACAGAACTCTTAATTGATGCGACGGCTGGCTATGAAGTACTTTCTTTCATGGATGGATATTCTGGATATAATCAGATCCGAATGGCCCCAGAACATGAGGAATATACAGCCTTCAGAGCTCCTCAAGGTGTGTTTTGTTACCTGGTGATGCCCTTTGGTTTAAAGAATGCAGGTGCAACATATCAACGTGCCATGCATCGTATCTTCAAACCTTTTCTAGGGAAATTTGTTGAATGCTATGTAGATGATCTGGTGGTTAAATCCAAACAACGTTTTGATCACTTGGCTGATTTGGAAGTCATATTCCACAAACTTCGACAACATAATTTGAAGATGAACCCCTTAAAATGTGCTTTTGGGGTAACCTCAGGAAAATTCCTCGGCTTTGTTGTACGCCATCGTGGTATTGAAGTCGATCCTGAGAAGACCAAATCAATCCTTGGTATGTCACCGCCTCAGAATTTTAAAGAATTAAGAGGACTTCAAGGACACTTAGCCTATATTCGGCGTTTCATCGCCAATTTGGCAGGCAAAAGTTTACCCTTTTCCAAATTATTGAAGAAAGGAGTCACTTACCAGTGGACTGAAGAATGTCAAGAAGCATTTGATGTTCTCAAGAAATACCTCTTGAGTCCACCAGTACTCATGCCACCTGTTGAGGGTAGGCCTCTTATCCTCTATGTGACAGCTTTAGAGCGATCATTGGGTGCCTTTCTCGCTCAAAAGAATGATGCTGGGAATGAAAATAGTCTCTACTATCTCAGTAGAACTATGCTTGAAGCAGGAACCCAGTATTCGAGTATTGAAAAGTGCTGCCTAGCATTAATCTTTGCAGTTCAGAAACTGAGACACTACCTGCAACATCACGAGGTCCAATTGGTATCTCGTAATAATCCACTCAAATTCATCCTTAGTCATCCAATGCTTACAGGACGTCTGGCAAGGTGGGCGGTTATTCTACAGCAGTTCGACATCCAGTATGTGTCTCAAAAGGAAATTAAGGGCCAAGATCTGGCTGATTTCCTGGCTGAACACCCTTCAGTGGAAGACACGTATTCAGATATCGAACTCCCTGATGAGGAAGTTTTTTCTATTCAAGAGAGTCCTCAAACATGGGAAATGTATTTTGATGGTGCTTCTAGAAGTCCAACAGGGAAGAAAATGGAAAATCCTAAATTCAACAAAGTTGGTTTAGGAATTGTGCTCTTTTCTCCAGATAAGGCAGTGTTACCTTATTCCTTTTTGTTGTGGGAAGGTGGTACCAATAATGAAGCTGAATACCAAGCTCTCATTGCAGGCTTGGAGTTAGCACTTCAAGCACAAGTGAATCACTTAAAGGTGAAAGGTGATTCAGACCTGGTAATCAAACAAGTCAATGGGGATTATGCCATCAGAAAAGAAGAATTAATCCCTTTGTATGATTACGTCAGAGAGTTAATGTCGGAATTCCCTTCAGAACCGACATTTTCTTATGTCCCAAGATCACAAAATGCTCAAGCTGATGCACTGGCTAATATAGCCACAGCTTTAGCAAATCCAAATCGGGACGAAACAACCATCGGTATTGCCCACCGTCGTGCAATTTCACCTTATGTTCAAGTCAGAACAGAGGAAATTAATGAAATTAGTCCCCTTCCTGAACCGTATGGTCATACTACAGGATGGATGTCACCTATCAAGGAATACCTTCAAAATGGAACACTTCCACCTGATAGAGCCGAGAAAGAACAAATTCGGCGACGTGTGGTCAATTTTACTCTTTATGATGGTCCAAACCACCTCGAGAAAATTCTCTACAAACGTGGTTTTGATGGAGTTCTCTTCAGATGTATTGATGGTGAAGAGACAATGGCTGTCATAAAAGAAGTGCATGCAGGAGTTTGTGGTGCCCACTAGTCTGGACATAGATTGTCTGATCAAATTCGAAGGCTTGGATACTTCTGGCCTTCAATGATACAAGATTGTGTTAATTTCACAAAGAAGTGTCATTCATTCCAAGTATATTCCAACTTCATTCATCAACCTCCAGAGTTTCTTCATACAGCTAAATACTCATGGCCATTTTCCACATGGGGAATGGATGTGGTGGGACCTTACCCTTCAGCTACGGCCAAGCAGTTTAAGTACATTCTTACTGCTACTGATTTCTTTTCCAAATGGGCAGAGGCAGTACCTCTCAAAGAAGTCAGTTCTAAATGCATTGTTAGCTTCATCAAGTCTAACATCATTACTAGATTTGGTGTCCCTCATACCATATTGACGGACAACGACACCAACTTCTGTTCTTCTGAGGTAAAGAGATTGTATCAAGAATACAACATTAAGTCCAACCATTCATCTCGATATCATGCAGCGGCTAATGGCCAGATAGAGGCCTTCAACAAGACTCTTTCAAATATACTGCAAAAGATGGTGGATAAAGATAAGAGGTCATGGCCTGATAAACTCTTTCATGCTTTATGGGCTTATCGGACTACCACTCGCAATGCAACGCGGTCTACTCCATATTCATTGGTATATGGAACAGAAGCAGTCTTGACAATTGAAGTTCAATTGCCCTCACTCAGAATAGCCATTTGTGATCAGTTATCGACAGATGAGCAATCCCAAAAGCGTTTGAATGAATTGGAACAATTAGATGAGAAGAGATTGTGCACTTTGCACCACTTGGAAATCTATCAGAATCGGATAGCACGAGCTTTTAACAAAAAAGTTCGTCTTCGTTCATTCATTCAGGGAGAATTGGTATAGGTTCTTAGAGCACCAATGATACCAGGAAAGAAACCTCCCAAGCTTGAACCAAAATGGGAAGGACCTTATTCAATACATAAGGTCTACTCCAATGGAGCGTATTCTCTAATCTCAATGGATGGAGAACACATCACGACTCCAACTAATGCCAGATTTCTGAAGAAGTATTTTGTATAAACACAAAATATTGTTCCCAGAACCAAGACTCTTACATTTGGTTCATACAGCAATGGTCCAGTATGACCTTAAACTACAACTTCATCCAACATGACATTAAACTGTGTCACACTTCTGTCCGATATGACATTAAACTATAATACGTCCAGCATGACGATAAACTGTACGGTCCATGCATATGAACTTAAACTATTCGCACTACGGTCCATGCATATGACCTTAAACTATTCGCACTTATGTCCCTGCAACATGACACTAAACTGTGCAGCACCAATAGTCCTAACTGCAAGACTTTAAACTGCATAGTCCCTGATTTTGTCCTACATGACAATAAACTGTATAGAAGTTCCTATATTTTGTCCGAGATGACATCAAACTATATTGTGTCCTAGCAACATGACATTAAACTGTGTGGCACTTCCAACGTCTAGCATGACGATAAACTATAAAAAAGTCCCCAGAACTGATATCCTCATATTGGTTCACCTTAGTCCTAGTTACATGACTTTAAACTGTATAGCACCAGTTCGTCCTTTCTATATGACGTTAAACTATACAGCAATGGTCCAGTATGACTTTAAACTGCAACTTCGTCCCACACGACATTAAACTGTGAAAAAAATCCATGAACCGTCCAGCATGACCCTAAACTGCATCATCCCTGGTCCAGGTATATGACCTTAAACTATTTGCAAATCCCTTATGTCCAGCAAGACGTTAAACTGTGACGTCCTAACTACATGACGCTAAACTTTATAAAAGTCCCTCACGTCCGGAAAGACGTTAAAACTATATAATCATCAAAGGTCCAACATGACATTAAACTGCACCATCCACGGTCCATGCATATGACCTTAAACTATTCGCACTTTCGTCCGACATGACGTTAAAATGATACACTCTTTTGTCCTTACTGCATGACATTAAACTGCACAGTCCCCCTTTTCGTCCAATATGACGTTAAACTATATTTTCCCCATCGTCCTAACTACATGACGCTAAACTATACAGAAAGTCCTTGATATGTCCTACATGACATTAAACTATTATTTTGTCCCTGCTACATGACACTAAACTGTGCAGCACCAATAGTCATAACTGCTAGACTTTAAACTTCATAGTCCCTTTTTTATGTCCTACATGACATTAAACTGTGCATCGTTAAGGTTGTTATTACCTATTGTTTCTCACACCGAGTATGACTCACGTGAGCTTAGAGTGAACATCAATCATAACACTCCTTTTGGGCCACTAACCATGTGTAAGTCCCAACAACATTTTTTAATAGATCATTGTCCCCAATAATAACTTGATCATTGATTCATTCTTTAATTGAACTACACGGACTTTGATCCTTGCCCTCCAGGCTGGGTATGTAGGCAACCTCCCAAGGTTCAAGCCCAAAAACAATCTCTTCACATCGGTTCACCACCATCTCATATGATGATGATTTGTGAAACCACCCCTGGAATCAATATCTTTACATTGATTCACTTTCGTCCTTGTTATATGACGTTAAACTATACAACACTTTTGTCCGGTACGACAATAAACTACAATATTCTTTGATTTCCTCATTTGAGAAGGAACCATTATTAACATTGATTCTTTTTCAATCATGGTTTTCATTTTCAAAAGACTACGTGCATACATGGTAAATGCCTAAACTTTTTATCTTAGGTTAAAACCATCATTGCACTAAAGTCCCCTTTCACCCTTCACATGTACGAACCAAATTTGTACAAAGGGTAATTCTAGAACTACGTGGACTTGATTCCCATCCTTATGGGATACGTAGGAACATTCGAGTGTCCCTCGAATCCAGTCCCAAGTCTTTTGGGCCTAACCCCAAATTTCACTTTCAATCACTTGGCTGAAAAGTCCTCATGAAAACCCACACTGTGTATTCATTATTATGGTCCGAATTCTATGAACCTAAACTAAGATCACTCATACTTTCGACCTGCACTACGTTAAACTGCATTTCAAGAACTACGTATGGCTTGATTCTCATTCTTATGAGATACGTAGTGAAGTCCAAAATTTCAATTCAAGACCCAGCCACAACATGATTATGGTTTTCATTGACCTATGTATCTCTATATACATTGGACAATACCCATCTTTCTGTGTTATAATCCTAACCTTAAATATTATGGACCGAATTCTATGACCCTAAACTAAGATCACTCATACTTTCGTCCTGCACGACGTTAAACTGCATTTCAAGAACTACGTATGGCTTGATTCTCATTCTTATGAGATACGTAGTGAAGTCCAAAATTTCAATTCAAGACCCAGCCACAACATGATTATGGTTTTCATTGACCTATGTATATCTATATACATTGGAAAATACCCATCTTTCTGTGTTATAATCCTAACCTTAAATATTTTCAGATCTTCATAACCCTTTTCATGACTTCTAGTCACAAAAATGTCAAACATCTGAGAATTCTTTTGCCTGACTATGCAGCACGTGCCCATAGGTGGCCTTGCATAAATAGTCCACATAACAGACTTGTCAACCAAAAGATGCTATTTTATTTAACTATGCAGCCAATGCCCATAGGTGGCCCTGCATATTTCAACCCCCTAACGGGTTTTGTTAAATAATAGTAACTTCATTCTTGGGAAGAATGCCTCTTTTGTCCTTATTTGTCTTAAACGACAATATGTAGGGATCCGCAAAAATAGCCATCCTTAACGTATTTGTCCCATATCCTTTTTCATGATCTGAAAGTATTCAAGTCTATGGTTTATTCTTCTTCCCTACGTTTGGGTCAGACCTTCGTAGGAGTGATATTCATCCAGTTCTTCGATATTCTTGTTTGGAAATATCTTCTCCATATTCAAGTACCTCTTTCCATACAACAAACTCTATGCTTTAGAAAATTTGAATCTCCATAAACTTTCACTGGCTTTTAGCACTAGGAAAGTAAATTTCTGGGAGTTCTTTTGCCTGACTATGCAGCACGTGCCCATAGGTGGCCTTGCATAAAAAGTCCACATAACAGACTTGTCAGCCAAAAGATGCTATTTTATTTGACTATGCAGCCAATGCCCATAGGTGGCCCTGCATATTTCAACCCCCTAACGGGTTTTGTTAAATAATAGTAACTTCATTCTTGGAAACTACTTCTTCTAATGCCTTTTAGCTCTTTTTCATATCATTCCTCAGATTCAAATATTCTTAAGCCATAGTTTACATTTTTTCCCTCATACTTGAGTATGGTAATATGTTTTCAGATAAATTGTCAAGGAATTGAATCCATTTTTAATCCATTTTCGGTCAAAGCTATTTCGGCCTTAAACATTAGCCCCTTTCTGTCCAGCATGCATGACTTTAAACTGACCACAAAAGACAAAGGAACTCTGAATAAAAGTCAAGTTCCAGCACACTTGCGCGCTGCCCTCTGTGCCCTGAAGACTTGCGCGCCCTCCCTTTTCCTTTTGAGGAATTCAATTTCCTCAGAGTCAAATCCTCATTTCTCTCCGGATCCAACTCTGAGGGGGGACTTTTGTTGACGCTCCTTTTGTCACATAATCTAAAGATCGGAAAAGGGAATATCTCAGCTGAAAGTGATTCATCCTTTGAAGAAAACATAAAAAATCGACAAAGGCATGAACAAAGGATCAAAAGCCAATTCACCGCGCAAGTTTTACCACTGTCGCGCAAGTACACTTGCGCGACTACCTTGGTCGCGCAGGTGACTTGCGCGACCTAATTGGTAACCGCCCGGTAACCGCCCGGGGTCTTCTTTTGCCTATAAATAGACCCTGTGGGCCCCCCATTCGAGAGGATCTTTTTCCAGAAACTCAGATTGAAGCTCCCGACGCCCAAGTCTCTTCTCAAAGCTTCCGGAACACTTCTAAGGTAATTTCTTACCTATAACGGAAGATCTAAATAGAAAAAGGAAGGCCTAAGTGTTGAAACTTATCAAACACTTGCGCGCCGACTTAATTCCTTCAATATAACTTGCGCGTCCCTCTTCTGGAAGAACCTCAAGAGGATTTTAAAGGGTTTAATAAAGAGTCGCTCAAGCATTTCAATGCTGATTGAAAATCGCGCAAGTACCCATCATGTCGCGCAAGTATACTTGCGCGCCGCCGCAATACTTGCGCGCCGCCACAACACTTGCGCGCCGCCGCAGGACTTGCGCGCCCCTATCTTTTTGGGTTCCCATCTTGCCCATTTTTACCCCTCTTAAGCCATTTCACCTTTCCCATTCAAGATTCAGTCTTCAAGATACTCTTCAAAGCCATTTATGGCATGATTTCTTGATTTGACATCCTTGTCTGAAAGGAATTCTGTGAAATATCTCTCAAAACCTAGTGATTTAAATATCCTTATGTCACTAAAATAAGGAGAGTTCATTCATTCAATCTCATCCTTTAAGATGAGAAAATCTTAACCTGGGTCTCCTTTTCAGGAATAATCCCCAGTTATAAAACCTTTGATCTGGGCATCTTTCTTAAGAATAAGCCCCAATCAAGTCCTTTAATCTTGGGAATCCTCCTCAGGAGTAAGCCCCAAACCTTAATCCCTAACCTGAGTCTCCTTTTCAGGAATAAGACTCAGTCATAACCTTGGGCTTCCTTTTTAGGAGTAAGCCCCAAGTCCCCTAACCTGGGCATCCTTCTTAGGAGTAAGCCCCAAGTCTCTTAAATTTCTCTTAACCAGTCATAATTTACCTTTGATTTGGGTTTCCTTTTAAGGAGTAAAACCCAATCATAAGTCCCCTCCTAACTTGGGCATCCTCCTTAGGAGTAAGCCCCAATATTAGAGTATTCAAATCTCCATGAAGCACATATAACATTATGGACCCTGTTCATGGATTTTCTCCCTAAAAGTAAAATCCTAAACCTTCATCTATCTGGGCAGTCATCCATACATAAGCCCCAAACAAATTCTTATGATTGCATCTTTCATGGAACAATTGTCTAAATTTTACCAATACCTCTTGTTTCTCACACCGAGCATGACTCACGTGAGCTTAGAGTGTAAAAGTAATTATGACATTCATCTTTGAGCCATCAATCATAAACATCATACCCCATTACTCGAACTATGTGGGTTCTGATTCCTTTTTCCGAAACAAAGGATACGTAGGTAGACCATTTATGGGTTCGATCCCAACTTTGAGATAATATCTCCGTCCTTCTGAATGACGATAAACTTCAAGTGCCCCACTGAGTGGCTTTAAAACCAGTCTGGTCGTCATAATGACCAAGAGACTTTTATATAAATGTTTTGAAGGATACCATTGACCAAGAATCTCTAAACAGCTATAGATGATTCTCTATTGATGAAGAACCTCGAATACATATAAAAGATTCTCTAAATTTCTTGCATATTTAATCATTGATTGTTAAAACATAAGGAAAGCTCATTTTATACTTGGTAATGTAATAAGGATTCACGAACATAACTTAAATCTATAAAGAGAGTCCCGGAGTAGACAATAATTCCCCTCAAAAAGGTGTGATGAGTCCGACCTCCCATCCTCTCGACCAATGCAAATTCCTAAGCCTCATCAGTCCACAAGCTAATGAGCGCCTGCCTTTGGAAAGTAGGTCCCAACGGATGTGGAATCATTGGATGTTTCTGGTTCTATGAATAAACCCGTTAGAAACCGATCGGAATGTTTGAATCTCCCGTCCAAGAGGTCATCCCCGGATTCCGTGCGAAACATATACAGATGTGAAATGGTGGTGATGTGGGGTTTTCTAGCATAAAAATGGGGATGGGGATGATGATTATGTTTTCAAAAAGTGATTTTGTTATTCTTGTTTTTGTTTGGTTGTTTTTTTCTAGATTCCTAGGTAGTAATGGAATGAATTAGTTAATAATGAATTGGAATGGTATGTCTTGATTGGTTAATGAATTAATGATTAATAAAAGGCTTTATGGATAAATGGGGATAATGTTAAATATGAAATTAATAGACTATAAAATCAATAGGTTAAATGAATATATAATATGAATCTTGAAATTTGATTAAATTGAGAAATAAGATGAAATGTGGCTTTTGTTTTGTGGTATGGTATTATTCATTTAGTTGTAGAAATAGAAGTGGTGAGGTTGTGAGTTGGTTAGTGTTTGTTATGAACACATTGGTCAGGATTTTATGTGGATTTATAGATATTATATTAATTATATTTCGTTGTGATTTTCTATATACACCCCACCCATTTTGAACACCTATTTCCGACGACTAAATGTGTTTGGAGTGTTTTTCCCAACACCCTGATAGTGAGAATAAATGTCTAGCTACCCGATATTCTCCACTCCATCTTCTAGGTGATGATAACATATAAGAGTGGTGATGGAAAGAATTCAGATGTTCATTTTTGAGATTTATGTTGTGATGGATCAGTTTTCCTTAGATGATATGTGATGTGATGTAATTGCTAGGTGTCTTTAGGTGAGATGTGATTTGATGTGATAACCCAGATTTCTGTGGGCAGGACATGATGTGATGAGATGAATTATGGTGGGAGATATGGATGGTAGGAGGTAGACACATGGTTGATTTACTACATGTTCACAATAACCTACTACTCTAGTTATGTGATTTGAGATCCCATGGGTCTTGGGTGATATTTTATGGGATGTTATGGACCTGGTGTCAATGGGTGGGATGTGATGTGATGTGATGTTATACGGAAGAGGTGGGAGGACCAGGATGTACAAAGTTGGGGTGTGAGAGAGAAAAATCAGTGGGAAATACGTGTGGGGTTCCTTATCATCTATATTTTTCATATTATGTTATTATACTTAAATGCATTATTTGGCAAGTCATCCTTGGTTTGGAGGGGTTTGGATAGATAAACTTTTTATGCGGTGTTGGTTTTTTTGTTTTCTCACAGGTGCATTAGTATTCTTTTTTACATGTGCATGAGAGACTTTGGTATGATCCTACTAAGTGCACTTGTATTCTCACCCTACATATGTAAACTGATTTTCAGGTTTCCAGGAGGACTAAATAGATAGTTGTGGAAATTTCAAACTCATACCCTTGGACTATCTTTGTGACACAACCTTATCTTTTCTTTTAGGTATTTACTTTGGATACTTTTATCTAGATCTGTTAAATTTATACATGCATTATGGGCTGGTTTTGGTTTTCTTCTATATTATTTCATAGAGTTTTTTATCATTTATTTATCCCATATTCTGATCCTATTATTTTTATAGAGGTTAATTCCTCCCATTTGTGAGATTTTTATACACTCGGTGCTAGTCATCAACTCAGGGACTATTAGAGGCGGGACCTAGCAGTCATTGTCTCCCTTCAGTCATTTCCACCCCATAAGGGTACCTTTGGAGGGAGGTGTTCATGATAGTTTCAGATATGGTTATTGCTCATATATTCATTTAGTATACTAAAATTGTGTATTATTAAGTTGAAAATTTAAAACAATATAACTCATAATAAAAAAATATGATATTAAAATATTATAAATTTATATATTTTTTAATTACCTAGAAATATTAATATTATTACTAAAATATGATAATATTTATATATAAAATTCAAACAATGTTTTTAATATCAATGGATTATAAAAACTAAATTTTAGAATATAAATAATTAATATTAATTGTATTTTCTAAAGCGTATTTAGTAAAAAAGTAATATTATTTTAAAAGAACTATTTTGTTAAGTATAGAATATATAATCCTAAGACATTAAATAAAAATATTTTAAAATATAATTAATATATTTACACTCTTTAAAGCATAGATTTATAGTAAATAATTTAAAGAACACTTAATGTTTAAAAACATCATTTTTCAATAAAAGAATTTTTTATTTTTTATTTTATATTTTTATTTAAAAAATAATTTTATAAACTTTAGAATTTGAATTAGTTAAAACTAAATTAATTTTTTGGATTTATTATTTCAATATTAACTTCATATAAATCTCCGATATTTTTCTAAATTTTTTTTGGTGAAAAGTGAAAAATACTCTTTTTACTAGTGTTGTAAATTTTATTCCAGTATAAGTATATAAGATTGAATTAGAAATTTATGAAACATTTTTATTGAAATAATTTACTTTATAATTGAAATTATATATTTTAAAATATTTAATATAGTTTACAAACCTATGTTGGATATTATAGAACTCAAGTAATATTTTTCCCAAAAATTGTTTTAATACTTCATACAATTATTATATTAAAATTAATTTTTGATTTTTTTATAAATTGAAAAAGAATAAATTTATTTCAAATATATAATTATTTTAGGAATATTATCTTATAAGGACTACTTTATTTTTAGGCATAAATAATATGTTTCTTTAGATAAAAATTTGTTACTATGGTAAAACAATTATTTTTCAAAGAATCATACATTCTTAAATATTATGTGTTAAATGGATGTTTTTTAAGTTAATATTTTAATATAAATATTATATATACAAAAAAATAAATAAATAGTCATTTGATATAAAATTAATATAAAATAAGATTAATAACACTTAAAAATTAAAACATCATTTTTCTACAACAATAGTTTTTCTAAAAATTATATGTTTTAATTTAAAAGTTAATTTTATCACATGTATAAATTTAATTAAGTTATATAGAACCCACATTCTAATGTAGTATATAAATATTTGGTAATAAGCATAATATTATACATTTAGTAATAAAATAATTTCCATGATTAATTTTTAATCAAAACTAATATGGGTAAAAATGAGTAAATGAAGTATCTCAATTTTTTAATTATTTAAATGACTCTTACACCATATATAAAGAATTTTTAGGTATGAAATTTATAACCACATGAATCAACTACTGTTTATCTACCTAACTCACCTAAATCAGCTAACCCACCTCACACCCATTTGATTCATTTCTTACCCCTTACATAACTTTTGTTTCCATGAAAATCCCCTCTTAATCACCTATAAAAGATGATCACTCCCACCCATTATCTCATCCATATCCACACTAAAGGAATTGATCATGAATTTTACTTCCCTCTCCCTCTATAAGGCCCTCCTAAGGAGTTCCCATGGTTCTAAAGAGTCCTCCCAACCTTTAAGAAGCCACCTGGAATGTTAAGTGTTCTCCAGCTCCTAATTTTTATTCATATATTTATTTTGTGATAATCCATTTTGATTTAAATTTTATTATGCTTCCATGTGATGTTAATAAATACTTTAGTATCAAAATAGTTTACTATTTATGATATATTAACCTTATCTATTATTAAAACCATATCATAATCCCTTTCGTATAGTCTTATGGCTGTCAAAATCATTACTTTCTTGTTGTGAATATCTAACTATAACATCCTTCAAGGGTATCCATGTAAATAAAGTTTATAAAGGGTCATTTATATTAAATTGGTTATAAAATAATATGTAATATCGTATGTTTTTTAGGTATATGTCTCTTTGAGTTTGTTATCAAATCTCTTTTTTTGGACTTTCCTTTGTCTTCATACCTCATTGGTTGAGACTCATTCCGAGAAAAAGATATTTGTTTAGGGAAAATGACCTAAAGTTTTGGTATGTAGGTTTTTTTAATTAATAGAGTTTGGGTAGAAAGGTATAAAAGGGTCTTTTGAGGGTTTTTATGATTTTAGAATGCATCTGTGGTGGTTAGGGCCTTTTCAATGGAAACAAGGATTAAAAGATTCCTTCCGGACATTAACACGCCATGTAAATGCATTACATGACATGTAACTACCACTAGGAAGATTCCATGAAGGGAATGTAGGACATGAAACATTTTATGGTGTGAATTGATTACATGTTGTGAATCTATATTAAATTATGTGTAATGTTTGGGCAGGGTTAAATTCACCTGAGGTGATGTTAATTTTGGAGTACCTCATAATTAAGAATTACACACTATGTAATATACTCGGTCAAAAGTTATTTTTTATTAAAATTGAAATGAAAATACATGGGAAAAACCCTTTAAGAAGGGTGAAATTGGTGAATTCCAAGGGCATCCCCTTGTACTACACTTATAAACTCAATGGGAAGAGAGTTAAGACTGACATAAACCATAAGCTCCTCATCCTACCTACCCATGCGAGCCAGCGAGTCTGCCACAAAGTTGGTCTCCCTCCAATTGTGATGAACTATCCTTCCTTGATTGGTCTCCGCCTTACATCTATGAATGAGATATGTCAACTCCCAAGGTATCACCTGGAGACCATATAAATCCTTCACAAGGACTTAAAAGTCTAAATCAATCTCCGCTGCTTGAAGTCCCCGCCTCATACATACCATCAATCTAGAGAGCAAGGCCCAAACCTCCACACCCAAAGAGTTACCCGAACTATAGTAAGCACTGCAAGTGATGTGGACCGATCCCTAGGAGTCATGGAGAACCCAACTGCCCCTCATAACCCCCTCCATGTAAGAGATATCAAAGTTCAATTTCAAACCACTATTCGGAGGCTACCAAATAACCCAATGTATGCTCCCCCTGATCTACATGCATGGTCAATTAAGAAGGTTTCATATTGTGGCCTATGTCTTCCCTCCTTTAACAAGCGAAGACAACTCAACTATGAGGGATCTTAACTGAATATAAAAGAACAATATAGAGCGTTTGAATCCTAGTCAAACCTGGTTGCGTGCTTCCCAAATGGTCCAGTATATGGACACAAGGATGATAGTTCGAGTTGTGAACTCCATACTTATATTCTCAGTATCTAGAAACCATGCCATCATGAGTTCCTATAGATATTAGGATTTGTTATCAGTGTTCAAATGGGGAGTGAAGAAGGACCATATGTAGGAGGCCTATTGTCCTTGAAAAAATAGATGAAGCATCGAATCAGCCTTCAGAATCTCACAATAGTAGCATCAAGAAGCCATGGATATACCCTTCCATTGGATGTTCTCCTCCATTGGAATAGCCTTGTTTCTGATCCTTCACATAAATAAACTCATTCTCGTTGGAATTTCATTGCACCATGCTATTGGTGTCCACTCGTCCGAGGTGTCTTCCATCTAGAGTATCCTCCTTTAATCCTAGACATTGTACCTACCAGTACTTGACCTAGTGAAGCAAGAGATATCTGGTTCATCACTCATAATAATGATTTTGAAAAAATTCATCTGATTGGGGTTCAGCGCCACATGGACCAACTCATACAGCTCACTAGCTTCATTGAAAGAAATGCTCGGAGAGGGAAAACCTAAGTAAGCTAGTATTTCCCCAGACCAGTTGGTTTACCAAAAGTTAATCTCCCCTCTATCGATATCCCATAGAGTGTAGCTGGAAAAAGTCTCAATATGGGAGAACATACACCTAGCCAATATAGTTGCACCATGATGACCAGCCGCTTCATGTTGTCTATAGCGTGCCTTGAAGAACCTTTCCCACAAAGTCTTCCCTCTGATGATCTCCCAAGAAATCCGAGCTTTCATGCCTAGAATGGTATCTTGGATGTACCGAAGGCCTACACTTCCTTTATCTACTGGAATAGCCAACCGATTCCAAGAATCAAAGTGACTACGTCCTTCATATTTCACGTCCCATAGGAAGGTGTTGAGCAATCTCTCCATTTTTCCAACAGTTCGTTTCAGAGGTTTGATGATGGAGAAAACATGCATCAGGATAGAGGTCATCACACTATTGATTAGTATTACCTTCTTTCTAAAAAATATATGTTTTCTCTTCAAACTGAAGATAATTCCCAGTATCCTCTCTAGAATATTATCAAATTGCTGTTTTTTGATGCAGTCGTAGGAGATTGTCACCCAAAGGTAGATGATTGGGAGCTATTTCTGATGGCAACCGAGGATTCCTTAGATGTATCTACACTGCCTGATTAGGCATTTGTCTGATATGAAGACATAGATTTTCAAGGGGTTAATACATTGGATGCTAAGTCGACCATATCTAGACATAATCTTCATAAGATAGGACATAGATCTATGCCTTCCATTCATGAAAATCAAGACATCATTGGCAAACATCAGATGAGAAATACTCTCCATACTCTTCCTCCCATAGAAAGGCTTCATCTTTCCTCCCACTAAGCTACGATTCAAGTTCCTGGATAGAGCATCCTGAGCAAGAATAAAGAGACTTGGGGATAATGGTTCCCCCTAACGAATACCCCAGACTGATTTAAAGAAGTTGAAACATTTCCCCATAAGAGAGAAAGACAGCCAGGGAGAGGAATAGAACCTAAAGCAGAGGTCGCACAACCTCTCTTGGAACCTGAACCTCCTCATGGAATGAATTATAAAACTCTATTCGATATTGTCATAGGCCTTATTAATGTCGACTTCTAAGATAACATTGGTGCCTACTACACGTCTGTGAAGGTCATGCAAAAGTTCGCGGGCGATTCCAACCACCTCTTGAATGCATCGACCATGAATAAACCCATGTTACTCGAGTGAAAACAACTTGGGGATGAGTCTGTTATGTCTTCTGGATATGACTGTGTCTAGAATATTATAGGAGATGTTTCAGAGGAAAATATACTGATATTGGTTAATGAAGTTTGGGTTCTTAGTCTTAGGGATGAGAACCACCCTTGAGGAGCAAATTCCCCGATTAAGGACCCTGCCACCAAATAAATCATACACTGCCTCCACCACCTGTGGTCCAACCACCTCCCAAGAAGCAGTGTAAAAGGAGGTCTGGAAACCATCCAGACTTGGTTCACAATCCTGTGACATACTCATCACCGACTCCTTAACCTCATTCTCCATTAGAAGGGTGGTAAGTGAGGTGTTGTCCGCCTCACTCACAAGTTGTGGGAGAAAAATCAAGAAGTCATCATCGCCCGAAGCATCCCTCACAAATTTGGAAGAGGCATCCACCGTCAGAAGACCCTTGATGTTTCCCAAATCCATTTTTCCAGTGTCATCCACATCGGAAGTGAAGGACGCATCTTCGAGACTCATATTGATCCTCATGTTCTTCCTCTCCTTCATACATGTAGGTAATAAGGCATTGTTGTGATAACCTTCCCTTAACTTTCATACACATGAGAACTATTTGTAGACTCCCTCTATTTCTAAAAGCTTCTCAGAAAGGGATTTCTGCTTGTTACATAGAATAGTGAACGTGTTTTCATCCCAAAAAATCTGAAGAGATTCCTCCAACCTATCAACCTCAGCTTTAATGCTGTTCACCCCATATGAAACATCTGGTTTGCTAACCATCCAACTTATAATATCCTTCTTGAGGCACTTTAGGAAGTTAACCAATCCTCCCTAGGACCTTCCCCTTCCTCATTTTTCCAGGACACTTTCAGAAGCCTCATGAAGGATGCATCCCAATTCCAGGCATTTGAATAGTGGAATGTTGGACCTACCACTGTTTCACGTATTATTTCTACATGCAGTGGGGCATGAACTGAAAGTGAGCATGTAAGATGGGTGAACGAAGTTTTAAAGAAAAGATCCAACCCTTGTATTTTTGTGAGGCATCAATCCAGATGAATCCATATGTGATTTGTTCCCTTTCGATTGTTATACCAAGTAAATTTAGTTCCCATGAAAACTAAGGCCAGAAGTCATGCATTCTCCATAAATCCCTAAAATTCATGTATACATCTTTGATTGGAGATGGATCCACCTATTGTTTTATGATAAGTCCACAATAGAGTTGAAATCACCACCAACAAACCAGGGAAACGATCTTGGTTGAAAGGCCTCCAGGTGACGCCATAACTCCATCCTCTCACGAGCATCAGTACTTGCATAGAAGAAGGAGAATATGATCTCAAACACTCCATGGGATATCTTTATATTGATACATTATGGAATGAGGCTCACAACCTCAACTGAAATATTATGCTTCCAACACATCCAAATATGAGAGTTATCGAAGCCTCCATGAAAAAAACTCAAGAAAACCATTTTTTGGCCAACCGTTAGAGTTTTTTAGGATTCTGCTTCGGCTCCAGAATCCCCACCATTGAAGAGTTATATTCCCTGACTTACGACACAACAAAAGCATGCTTGGATTCAGCCCCTAAGACACATGCATTCCAGATGATAAGAGAAAGCATCACAGTAAGCCCTTTTGGGACTTATGGCTTGACGAGAGCGAGAGAGGCGAAGGCATGAATAAACCTGTCTCCTTTTCTTTGGAGCAGGTGACTAGTTTGAAGGTCCCATCATCATGGTTATCTAGTTTTGGAGAGAGAACAACTTTATTGAATGAGCCATCAAAATCCTCCAATAGTGGCCTCCTTTTGGTCGGGAGTAACCCTAGAGAGTCTTCCCCTAGATTGCCTTGCACCAAAGAGATCAAAAACCGACATTGGGGGGAAAGACAGGAAGCCAAAAACATCTTTTTGGTACCTTTAGAAATACAACCCGGCTCCATTAACCCTTCCATAGAGAGATTAGGGTTGCTCACTAGGGATCTTTGGAGAAGCTTTGAAGATAATTGGGATGAGACACGAACTAGAGGAGGGGGGACAATGCTTTGGCAGGGCTCCACATAGAGTAAGCAACACATACCTCAAGATTCAATGGTATTGTGACCTTCCTTATGGCTATTCATTGGTTGAGAATACCTTAGATAAATGATGAATTGGATAAAGTTTTAAAGTTTATTTATTATGAAATTACGTTTCAAGTGATTTATTGATATATAATCACTTGGTAATCACTTGTGGTCTATTGGTATGATCGTTGATAATTTGACATACAAATGAAAGTTTAAAGGAAAGGCAAATAGAAATTTACATAATTAACCGTTGAGGCTTATGATGTGATATTGTGATATCATTTCTATTATGAATTTTTTAGTTTCATCTTATAATTCTTATATAGAGGGCTTGGACTAGTTTTATGTTGAAATTCTAATACACCAGGCTTGGCCTAGTTTGATGCTGAAATGATTATTTTGTGGGATTAGCCCAGTTTGATGATTAAATGCTTATTTAGAGGTATTTTCCATGTTTGATGATGAAATTATTATATATTGGGATTTTCCTAATGATTCTGAAATTATAATATTGCAGTATTGTTCCACTTTTATGTTTATACACATATATTATTGTCTTAGACCAGTTTTATACTAAACTTATTTTATATAGGGCTATGCGTGATGATGGTGAAATGATTATATGGTAGGAGTGGACTAGTTGATGATGAAATTATTATATATAGGGCTTAAACTCGATGATAGAATTCTTATAAATGGATATTTGACTAGTTGTTTGATTAATCCATGGTTTATGGGTATGGTTGGAATAGTTTTTCTACATGCCCAGAGAAATTTTGTTATAGTGCTAAAGAATATTGATTCATGTGTTGTATTAATTGATTAATTAATAGACATATTTATCAATTTAATTTAGGAAATTTTTATCAGACTAATTTTGTTTAGATATGGTGGTGTCGACCTACTATATTTTACTCACACCCTATTCAGGCCACCATTTGGTACCCGACCAAATTACATGGATGCGAGTTTAGAAAAAGAAAAGGGACCTTGTTATTGATTTTTTATTTTTGGTTAGGCTTGAGTTTAGAGTCATGAATGAAAAGGGGCTTGGGACTGGGGTCTTTTGAGATTAATTTTTGTTAGATTGTTTTTTTTATTTTTATTACCTCAATTTTCAATTTAGATACATTTTATCCTATAATTATATGATCATTATTTTTGGTTTGAGGGTTTCTCCTTTACTTCACAGTTATATGTTGTATTATTTCTACTGTAATATATTACTCTTATATTTATTATTATTTGGTTACTTTTTAGTGGTAATTGTATAACAATGTTTATAGTCTCCCCACTATATCCCTCACATCCTCGATTCTATTCGTTAACCTATAATGTATTAGGAGGTGTTCTTGAGGTGTCGTAACCAACCTGATTTGGTCATGCGAGAGAGTGCTGGATCAGGGGATATTACAAAGTTTCATAAGAGGAGAGAGTTTTTATTTTTAGTTGCTTTATTAAATGGGAAATTTATAATGGATTCTTGGATGTGTCAGGTCTTGGTAATGAGCTTGTGCATGGGAGTATCTAATCCATATACGAGGGAAAATCCAAGTACCCAATGATGGAATTTATTTTCATGATGTTATATTTTTATCGTTTATTTTATTCCGCCCAAAGTGATTCAAATATTGTGTGATATTATTGTTTTTTATGATTTATACTCATGGCCCAATTTGGCATGAGATGTGTATGCATGCATCATGGTAGACACATAGGGATATATCTTGACATGAATTGTTCCTGATAGGGACATATTTATTTCATGTGATATAGTTTCCATATTTAAATATGATATGAGATACCTATTATACCTAATAAATGAAATGGAAGAACTATTATGTCATGATAAAACACTTGGAAGACATATTTAGAGAGATCATGGGCTAGTGGTTCTCTATTGTTGTCACTTGTAGAAGTTGACCTTGTTTTTAACCAGTGTTCTTAGGAGTGTGTTTGTCTGGTAGATAAAATTACTTCTTTTCATCATTGAGTTAAGCACCAGGAGAGTGGTAATCAGTATGATCCTAACCCAACTGAGCTGGTGCTTCTTGTATCTCATGATAATTAGATGGATGTTCATCTTCATGACAACTTCCTAATGGTCATGCGATCTACAGAAAGGGAGAATGTTCTAACCGTTACTTCAATTTATGAGATATTGAGAGAGTTCCAGCTACAACATATCCCAATGTTCACTGGGGAGGGAGTCCCCTAGGGATATAAGTTTTGGATCCAGTCAGTCCAAACGATCTTCAAGAACCTTAACATACCCACAGATAAAAGGTTCAAGTTTACTACATATAGACTTAATGGACCTACCAAGAATTAGTGGGATATTTTGGAGAAATATGAGAATCAAGATGATTTATCTTATAAGGAATTTTAGGTGTTGTTATTGATCCACTTCTATCAATATATGTTGAGGGATGAGAATTATTGTGAGTTAATGTACCTGACATTGTAAAGTATGTTAGTGATGGACTATGCCAGATGCTTCACTGACCTGTAATGTTTTTTGTCATATTTATCAGTTGATGAGATTTATAGGGAGATATGTTTTCAAGATGGGATTCACTATGAGATTAGGTCACTGGTGAATGTCTTTCACTTGACTAGTTTTTAGAATGTGATGAATTAATAAATAATTATGGAAGGGAATCTGAGAGGGGGCCTAAGAAATAGACAAACTGTTTCTGTAGAGTGAACTAGGAATCTTCTTCTGAAGAAAAAATCACCACTATAATAGTTTTTACTAACTAAACATCAGATAGTGCATTTAGGATAGTGGGAAGCCATCTGTAGACTATGTACCATTATAGTGAAATAAATGTGTGAGGTTATGATACAAATGAACTCAGTATTTGTACCCCACTTTGGAGTTCCATTCTTGCAGAAGGATGAGTAATATTTAGAAGTTTTTTAGGAAATTATCATAATAGAGCAGTGCAAGGGGATCAAGATAGGTACCAGAGTTTGAGAAGGACTCCAATAATCCTTATTATAATAGTAGCTAGGGTTCCATAAGATGTTAAGGTTGAGGTAGGGTATGTGTTACCCTAGTTCAGGAGAAAAATTACTGGGAAGAGGGAATATCATACAGAAGTCAGACTGGAGCCCAAGGAAGAGGGGCTAGTCAGCTGCATGCTATGAAGACTACTCTGGTTAATGTGAATTAAAAACCTTTTATCTCTAGAGGTACAATTCTTGTATCATCTACCCTTGCATGCATTTTTTTGATATAAGAGAATAAAATTTATTTTTATCTACTATTATTTCAAATTTTTTGGGATTGTTTGTGGAAATATTTTATGGTGTTTTTACCATTAATATAGCATTAGAAGTGTGGTTTGGGATTATAAAATGTCTCAAGTTGTGTTCCTTAGAAATTGGTGGTTACCATTTCTTTTTTAAAATATTCAAACTAGAAATGAATGGTTTAAATTTTATATTTGGTAGGAATTGGATTTTTCTATACTAGGTTCATAAGGACTGTTATTGTAATAGAGTTAACTTCCTATCTCTTGAAGGAGGCAACTATTTTCACTAGGGTCATTGGGATCCTCAGGCTGGTCATGCAGGACCAATTCAGTGCAGATTGGATTGTCTCATTTATTAGATCATAGGTATTTCTTTATATGGTGGTGGAATCTAGTAGGATAATTTTCCACCAGTTTTAGAATTTTTTCAGGATGTTTTTATTAATGAGTTTAATGGATTACTTCCCAAGTGAGAGATCAAGTTCATGATTTAGTTGGTGCTGAGAGTAGAGCCATTTTTTATTATACCTTAAATAATGGCCATAGTAGAGCCTCTAGAGTTTAAATTACTTTTTTAATATCTATAATATAATGGTTTAATGCATCCTTGTACATATCTATAGGGTTATCTAGTTCTTTTCACCAAGAATGTTAATGGGACGTTGTGCTTATGTGTGGATTATTAGAGATTGAACCAGATGACGGTCAAGAATCAGTATCCCTTTACACGTATTAATGATCTCTTCAAATAGTTGAGAGGTTATAATATATTATCAAAAAATTTATGTGAGATCAGGATACCACCAAGTGAGGGTGATACCGTCAGACATACCTTGTACTAAATTTAGGAGATGTATGTCTTGTATGAGTTCATAGTGATACAGTTTAGTTTGAAAAACACACCAGTGCTATTTCAAGTCCTTGATGAATCAGATCTTCCATCCTTTTCTAGATCAGTTTATGGTGGTTTTTGTTAATGAAATCCTAGTGTACTAAAAACCATTATATTTTCATTCCCAACATATTAACATCATCTTGAGTATATTGAGAGAGCATTGGATTTACACAAATCTAACCAAATGTAGTTTTTGTATTGACACAATACACTTCTTGGGCCATGTAATCTCAGAGGAAGGAGTGTTAGTGGAATCAAATAAAGTTTCAACCATGGTTTAATGGTAGTTACCTATGAATTTTATTGATATTTTCAGTTTTATGGGTTTATATTGTTATTATTAGAGCTTTATCTTGTACATATCCTATACAACAAAACTGATCACCAGGATGACCAAGAAAGGGATGAAATTTTTTTAGTCATATGATTATGAGAGAGATTTTCAAAAGATGAAGAGAATCCTAGACTCAACACCTATCATCACTTTATCTATACTTGGTAAATCATATACCACATATTGAGACATATCTAGAGTTTGACTCAAAGTAGTTCTAATATTGGAGTATCAAGTGTTTTTTATGGCACTAGAGAAATGATACTGTATGAGAGGAATTATTCTACTCACTATCTGGAGTAAGATATGGTGGTACATTCTCTAGGATACTAGAGACATTGTCTTCCATATGAGAGGTTTGTGGTGTATAAAGAACACAAGAACCTCAAGTAAATATTTTTTCAATGGGTCCTAAACCTTCAATAGAGGAGGTGGGTTGAGTATCTACAATATTTCATCTTTGAGTTGGATTACACACTAGGAAAAGCAAATTTCGTTGATGATTTCTTGATCTAGAAGAATCATATCGAGGTAGTGTGGGAGTCTTGAAATGAGTGGATGATGATAGAACTATTTCTAGACATGCATCTAGACGTCCAGGTGTCCCATGGATGAGTATCTCAGACTTTGACATATATTATACCCATTCTTTTGGATTGTATCAATTCTGATCATTTATTTGATTTAGAGGGCTTATTTATGAGAGACAACTTATATGATGGGGAGACACCATTAGTATGGTATATTGGAATTGTAAATTCTCTTCTTTTCCATGACTGATTATGGGTTCTTATGGGCCAGTGGGAGGAGATGTTGAGAGAGTTTAATGATTCTAGATGGGAAGTAAATATTATTTTTTAAAACATGTATCATGTTATCCATAGACAATATAGGCAGTTAGGAATAAAGATGGAGGTATCGAGATTTGTGGAGAAATTCTTTACCCGTTTGTAGGTGAAAGTCAACCATTATAGGACATCTAGGATTTTCCAGCCTCTTCCCATTTCAGAGTGGAAATTGAATAATGTAGAACTTAATTTTTTGATAGGATTACCCAGGAAACCACACAATAATGATAAATTATGGTTGATCTTAGATTTACAAATGAATGTATCCCACTTCTTCTTTATTAGGGATACCTTCACTATTGATGATTTGGGTAGTCTTTATATGCTAATGATAGTTAGACTAAATGGCGTTACAAGGATTATAATTTATGATATAGATTCTCATTTCACATTGTGGTTCTAGTAGGTTCTTCATAAATATTTGGTATTATAGGTTATTTGAGTATGGATTATCATCAAAATATTGACAGTCATTCTTAGCAAACTATTCTTTTTTTGGAGGAAATGTTATGAGCATGTTTTATTGATTTTGGTGGTTTATTTGAGAAATATATGGTACTCATGGAGTTTTCATATAATAACATCTTTGAGGATTCTATATAGATGGATCCTTTATAGGATTTTTATGGTAGGATATTACATTCACTTTCTTTTTAGTTAGAGGCAGTATAGACAACACTTATTGGACCTAGTCTTGTATTGGGTAAGATTTTTCTCGTTAAACTGATCAAGGTGTGGTTAGTGATTTCATAGAGAAGGAAAAAATCTTACACATACTATCAGAGATGACCTATGGAGTTTAAGGTTGGCCATGATGTCTTCATTTGGGTGTCACCTAGGTTGGGGTAATGCTGTATCAAGGGAAAGGGAAATCTAGTATCTTGGTTTTTTGGTCCATTTGAGATAGTGTAAAGGGTCTATAAATTGGTATACTGATTATCCCTAACACAATTATACAATTCCATTCATAATGTGTTTCACATGTTGTAGTTTCAGAGATATCATCCTAACCCTTCTCATGTGATATACGTGAAGGACATCGATTTTTTTTAGATGCATCCATTGAGGGGAATTTGATATAGATTGTGGACTATATTGAGAAGTATCTTTGGGGTATGACTATACCTCTAGTTCGAGGGAAATGGAAGTATGGACATGTTCTATAGGATACCTTGGAGAGGGCATCTGATATCTGAGAACAATGGACAAACTTAATTGTTGAGACCCCACAATGATTCTTGGAGTAGATCTGGGATGATATGTTATATGGTGGGGATGTTGTAAGATCCCTTCTGATTTTAGGAAAGCCCCTCATTGAGTTTTTCATTGAATCTATTTTTTGGACTTTCCTTTGTCTTTAAACTTTTGTAGTTGGTTCTTATTCAGATACGAAGAGCTTTTGATGGAAAAAATGACCTAAATTTTGGGGATGTATGTTTGTTTGAATTAATGGAGTCTAGGTGTAAATGTGAAAAAGGGGATTATGAGGGTTTTTAATGAGTTTTAATGCTTTTGGGGTGGTTCTATCCTTTTATGTTGAAACCAAATTAAAATATACCTACATGACATTTACATTACATATAAATGCATTAAACAACATGTAATTACTGCAAGGAAGATGCCGTGAAGGGAATACAATCTATGAACTAATTTATGGAATGAACGGATTACACATTATGAATCTACATTACAGTAAGTGTAATGTTTGATAGGGTTAAATTCACCAAAGGCACTGTGAATTTTAGTGTACCTCATAATTAATAATTACACTTTGTGTAATATACTTACACACCATGTAAGTTATAAGGTCGGGAGTTTTAAAGCCTGCAACGCGTATCTAATTCATTCTCATTGGCATGAAGCCTCTCCCCTCTGAATCCTAATATATTTATAAGCAATTTTGGAGCACCTTCCTCCATTATGGACATCCCATTTGAGAAATCGATCTCTAGTGAGTTATTTTTTTTAGGTTTTCCCTTCTTTTCCATTATTCTCTAGTTGTGGTGGTAGAATCAATTGACCATGAATGTTTTTGGTGTGATCTTGATCTTTTTGGATCTTGGTTCCTTATTACGATCTTCTTCACCTTCATACTTGTTGTATTTACCCATTGGAAGCACTGTGCCAATCACCGGTTAAGGGTATGGTGTCTAAAACTTAACTCTATGGTTTGTTTAATTTTTAACTATGTGAAATATTGTAAATTTCACTAAAATAACATAAAAATTAATATTTTTAATGATAAATGATATTGTATTATTGATTGGATTTTTAATTGGATTCCTTTGGATTGAATGGTATTACGACCTAGATTGTGGCTACATGTTGGTTGAGAAGACCCTAGATAACTGATGAATTAGATAACGGTTTAAAGTGTTTTCAACATGACATGATATTTAAGGTGATTTCATGACATATAATCACTTGGTAATGGCTTATGATATATTGAAATGACCATTGATAATTTGATATATAAATGAAAGTGTAAATGAAAGACAAATGGTAATTTTCATAATTAACCCTTGGGTCTTATGATGTGATATTGGGATATCCTTGCTATTACAAATCATTGTGTTTCATACTAAAATTATTATATATCAGTCTTCAAAAAATTAGATACTAAAATAATTATATAAGAGGCTTGGCCTAGTTTTTTGTTGAAATGATTATATATAAGTCTTTACCTTGTTTAATGATGAAATTATTATATAGTGGTCCTGGATTAGTTTGATTATGAAATTCGTATATATATAGTTATTCCCGATGATACTGAAATTCTTATACAGTGGGCTTGGTCTAGTTGGATTCTGAAATGCTTATATAGCGGGCTTGGACCAGTTTGATGTTGTAATAATTATATCTAGGGTTATTCCTGGTGATGCTAAAATGTTTATATAGAAGTTTTAGCTGAGTTGATGCTGAAATGCCTATATAAAGGGTTTTTACCATAGGCTAAAATTCTTATACAAATAGATTTTCCTAGTTGTTTGATTATACCATGGGTTATGGTTATGGTTGGAATTGTTGTTTAACATGATAAGATACATTAAAATATGGTTCCAAATTATTTTTATTTGTCTATTGTATTAATTGATTGATTAATACACCTGTTTATTAATTTTTTTCATGCACTTTTATATCAGACTAGTTTAGTTTAAACACGGTGGTGTCAACCTATTTAGTTTTACTCACACCCTATTAGGGACTCTGTTTTGTACCTGAGAAGATTACATAGATACAAGTTTATACTATATAAAGGGATCTTATTGCTGATTGTTTTTTTGGTTGGGTTGGAGTTTAGAGATGATACAAACATGGGGTTCAAGATAGGGAGATTTTGAGTTTATTTTGTTTCAGCTGGTTCTTTTATTTTTATTACCTTTATTTGAAATTTAGATAAATTTCATAATGTCACTACATGATTCATTATTATTGGTTTAATTTTTTTTAAGAAAATTGGTGACTTGATTTGGTTTCCCAATTCATGTCGCCTATAGAATTTATTAAATTCAAAAAAGAACAGTACAACCATGAGGTGTAAAGAACTTACACCAGCAGGGAATTAAATGGGTTACAAAGAATACTCAGTCCAAAGAAAGAAAACCGTTCTTGAAGACAACCCAGAGAAGTAAACATTCCAATGTTTCATAGCTGTAACTCTGAAAAGAAGACCATCCAAAAAATCAGAGAGCTGTCCAATTAGAGAAAAAAGGTCAGTATGAACCTTTCTCCCCTACAGTCAGCATGATCACCATTCAGAGCAGAGGGAAAGAGGAGAAAGAAACCATCTTACTGCCAAAGTATCCTTACCATAACCATCAAATTGTCAGAAAGCATACTGAACAAACCAAGTAATCTGAAACATAAGTCTATCCCTTGAAGAATAAAGGGAAAATCTTCTAAATCAACCAATGTTCAATAAGAACAAGCTAGAGGTCCAAAAAATATAGACAATGTGGCAAGAAATCAGCAGGATAAGGAGAGTATATAAGGACCTCACTTCTCAATTCAACCTCAGTAGAAAGGAACAACAACAGTAGGTCAGTACCGAGGAATTCCAGTCCTCCAATCCAAGACTTCAACAACACCATAATAGCAGGCAACGAGCAGACAACAAAGCAAACCAGAAGAAAACAAGTACACAACAAGTTGAAAAGCAGTCTACCATAATCCCTTCAACCAGAAGCTTCAATTTAAAACCAGAAACAAAATGTAGAGAAGAAAAGACAGAAACATCAGGGAGAGTGCATGGATAGATTTAGTATCTGGTTAAAATAATATCGATTCACCTCAAGGTATATTTCTGCTAAAATCTCACCATGTTGGAATTTTTGAAAAGCAATTTCCATTTGTCCCTCCATGTAATAGGATTGTTGTTTCACCTCCTCAGTTCAGTGATGATCATACTCTTCAGTCGATTGATAAGTAGTATTCGTGTCGTGGGGATTCTGAGAATGATCTTTCCTAGCCACATCCAGAGAACGTGTGACAATGGTCCTTTCCAATTGAGAGTAATCCCTTCGCTTCCTGGTCTTTTTAGAAATTTGAGTGATGAAACCATCAGCATCCACCATAGACATTTTACCTTTTATTGACGTTGAATTTAGATAAGTTTCTTCAACCTGTATAGGATGATCTGCCTCATCATGTGAAGAATCACTAGAGTCCAACTCATACTCTTTGTTTCCATCTTTTAAAGAGTGAAGTGAATTATTTTTCTCCTCTACAGTAGGGGGTGGGACAACACACTCTTTACCCTAAAAAAATCCATCATGAGGATCTTCATCTTGAATGGAAGCTACACCGTTGGAATCAGACACATGCTCAATAACATCCATGATAGCATTGATATAGTCAGCAATTTGATTTTTAGGTACTATTTTATCGTTTGTTTCATCTATGTCCTCATGAATTGCTTCACTACTGGTAACATTAGAAGGACCAGCCAAACCATCTTGGTTAAGCTTTCCTTTTTTCTTAGGGCAGTGGACTGTATGAGAATTAACAATTGATTTTGATGATTCCTTTTCAACCCATAGAGATTTAACTTGAGGTGGGGGAGGATTCTATTTCTTCTCACATTCATCGAATAGATGTCCCACTCTGAAACATTTATTACAAAAATTTGGAAGGTTTTCGTAGACTACATCCTGAGTAAACCCTTTATCCCTATTCTGGATCCAAAATCGAGATGGAAGATCCCTCGAGATATCAATTTCAGTGCAGATCCTAGCTACATAGGGTCTTGAAAGGTTCAATATAGTAGAGTCCAGTCTAATTGGAGTTCCAAAAAGACTAGTAATTGAAAAGAGTGCCTTCCGTTTGAAGAGATGAATTGGTAAACCTGGAAATCCTCTCCAAATCAGAACAATGGGGGGTTTTGAACTAATATCATAATCCGAAGACATTTTAAACACCTTCATAGTAGACTTTCCAAAATTCCATGAACGATGCATCCAAATACGATATTAATCGTAATCCGAGGAGAATTGTAATAGAATGTTCCATGAATTTAACAAACCAATATGAAAATCAGAAAACCAATGTTTTCAAGAGTCTTTCGGAGGAACAGGAGCGAAGGGCGATGCTTAAAGAACTTTCCCACAAGGGAAAAATTAAGATCTGAGGCAAGAGATTTTACCTCATCGTTTGTGATAGATATGGCAGTAAGACCTCGATTCTTGAATGTTTTTGGATCAATCGGCTTCTCATTATTTATTTCAATACATTATACTTGACCTGCAACCACATCAGCGAAAGATCTACCATCACGAGTCCTTGCTGAGCTAGGGTTTTTTTCCGTTTGGCCCGCGAGATGCAGCACCCGCTCACTCTCCATCTCATAAAGTCATTTGTTATCTCTTATTGGTTTAATTGTTTCTACTTTACTTCCCATTTTTATGTTGTACTATTTCTTTTATTATCTGTTACTCTAAAATTTATTATTATTTGGTTATTATGCTGTGTTGTAACTCTATACGGGGGGGGGGGGGGGGTATTGTTTCCCACTATATTCATCACACCCCAGCTACTAGTTGGTTGTCTCCGGCATATGGGGAGGCACAATTGAGGTCCTACAACCAAATTTAAATAGTATCATGTGCTATTAATTGATTGGGGAATGTTATATTGGTGATTAAGAGTTCATTTGACTATGTAGATAAAAAAGGTAATAGGTTTTCATGGCACAAATATTTTCCTTGGGCCATAATCAATCCTCTTGACTATTATCTATCATGATTAATCTACTATAACCCATGATGATGTCATGTTTTATTTCAACCTTATTTTCTAGGGAAATCATGTTTCTCAGTAAAGTCTTATTTCTTGAGGAATCTTTTTTTTTTGAAAATTAATTTTTTTTCAGGAATAATTCATATTTATTTTCTTAGATTTTACCTCTATATCAATATTTTTAATTCTCAACAATGTTATCCTTTATAATTTTAAACCTAATGATGTGATATCTCATGATACCTTCATATTTCCATTCTCTTATTTTCAAAATAATTTTTTATTTACTCTTTATATGATATGGGGTTTTAATAAGGTTATTTCAAAATGTTCGAAAGGTTTTTCCATCCTTTCAAAATAAAAGGTTTTATCTTCCACTCAACATAAATTTTTTTATAACCTTTACATATTTTCAAATCACTATTATTAAATATTCTATTCAAAATTAATTTTTTTAATGTTTTTTCACTTCACCTTTTGGAAAAATTGAATTTTTAAAGTGATCGTAACTTTTTGTTTTACAAAAAAGATAAAATCATTTTCTAAAAACCCTTTTATGATATTATCACTATTTTAATATCTTTTTCTATAGGATTTATTGCTCTGGAAATTATTTTTCATGAATAAACTTATAAATATTCATATTAAATACTATATTAGGGTGATTGAATTTTGGTATCAAGCATTTACATTATTGAGTTCAATTTCAGTGACACCATTAAAAAATGATATTAAAACCAATTTTATTACCTTAAGATCTTTATTAAATGATGAAAATTTATTTTATTCGTCACACATATGTTTTTATGATAATGGGTGGGGTCTGATATTTCCCTCCAATGAATTAGTTTAAGTTTATGTCTTACAATTTCAAAAGGGTACATGATAGGATTTATCCCAAGAGAACGGGTACACATAAGGATATATCCCAACTGTAATGAGTACATTTGAGGTTTTATCCCAATCCCAAGGGGTACATGAGAAGTTTTATACCAAGACTAAGGGTACATTAGAGGATTATCCAAATCCTAGAAATGTATATAGGTGGTTAGCCAAAGCCTACAATGTGTTGAATGTTTTGGTGGGTACCCTTGACATATGGTTTCTATGATTATGATAATACCATACTATTATATCATAATCTTATTCATATAATTATTCTCATTGAATAACATTTAATGTATCGTGATTCAACACAAAATTTTCATAGTATATGATTTCTCATTTGAGATTGCATGCCTTTATATCATGACTTATGAACAATGCTTAATGTTCCATGTTCTTTTTAATATAAAATTTCTCCCATGACAATGATTTCTAATATACTTATGATCTAACCCTAGATGAAATGTTGATATGGTTTCCATTACTAATAATTTGAGCTCACCTATTATATTTTTCCTTTCCCTGGGTTATTAATATAAGTATAATTTCTAGAAATTCTAGAAGGGAGTGTAGAGGAGTTCAATTATGGATAAATGATTATATATTGATATGTTTATATAGTTAATCTCTAGCACACTAAACCTTTATGTATATGGGTTTTACAAATGTATGAGAGATTTATTATTTAAATTTTGAGATTAATGTAGTAAAATATTCATGTTTAGATTGGGTCACTTTATTTCTATAATAGAAGAGTTTAATTATTTTTAGAAATTATTTTAGATACATTTTTTATTAAAGTTATAGAAACTTAGTGAAAATTATAGTGATTAGTTTAAGTATGTAATGATATCCTGAAATATTGGTAAAGTATTGAATAGGTGGTTTTACTAAAAATGGATCCCCATCTGGAAACTGGCAAGTGGATTCATCTTTGTAACAAATTAACTTAGGGTAATTCACCCTAAAAAGGTTTGGTTGAACATTGAATCGATCATCGCCTAGATACCTCATTAATATGCCTAATATTTCTTACCTAGATAGGCACTCCTAGGGGATATTATTTGGTTGATCATATGCACTTTCAAAATCACTATTAAGGATTGATTTCCAAGTTACATTGAGGAATTAGGTTTAGAAGAATATGATAAGCCAACATAATGTAGTCTAGGTAAAACTAATATTGATATAGGTTGTACTAAGGGAATTATAGACTAATGCGATGATAAATATAAAATTTTTAAGGTTGAAACCCTTTTATATTATTTCTTTTTATAATTAAAAAATATTATTAATGTTTCATCACTCTTGTCATTGATTTTGGTTTTAATAATGGTAAGAGATAGTTTGAACCAAGTTAAAAATGGATGTGATGGATAACACACTAATTTTCCTAATGGGAAACCAAATCTGATAGAAGTTGGTGTTGAAAATATTATGGTTATTACCACACAACAATATTGAGTTATGATTAACAACTCATGTATTTATATACATTGGAACCCACCAAATAAAAGATGGATGTGGTTTCATAGAATACTAGGAAATTAATATGATAGAGTAATGAAGATTCAATTTCCTTTATGTCAAAACGTGGGAAGAGACACCCAGGGGAATATCTCAAAGGAAATGGAAAATGTTTTATTTGTGTTAAAGGGGGACATGAAGCAACATTATACCAAGGATAAATGAAGAGTTTAGTTAACATGATGGAGAAAAATAATATTCTTCCTAAGGATCCACTAGATGTTCATTGTTTTAGATGTGATTAATTTGGAAACTATGCAAACCAATTCACTAATCAAAGGGATTAAGATGAAAATCAACATAAAAAATCTTCTAGACCCTTAGATAATAGAAAATTCTATGTAATGACTATTATTAAAGTAGATAGTGATAATTAATATGTTCTAGTTACACTTATTTTTCACACTATAATTGAATATGTCTTATGTCGTGTATGTTTTCACTAACTATTAGCTGTTCAAATAAAAACACTTTGTGGAATAATAATTATATCCAAGGTATATGATTATTATTCAAGGTTTGTGGGATTATTATTCATATGAGTCTTATTATAATTATATATATTTAATTTTATTTTGGGAATTAATTTTTCTCTCTACTTTGAAGAAAAATTATTTTATTGAATAACCGAATAAAATTTCATATCAACCTATGGTATTCTATCAATTAAAATATGATTGAAGAAAAATTCTTGGATCATATAGTTGGATAAAAACTAAATATTAGGGATTATCATATTCTATGGAAAAAGATATGTTCCTTAAGTTTATAAGGTTTAAATTTCTCTAGAAATTATACCTTGAGTCATTACTTCCTTTTAGATACCCTTAGATTCTTGCATTAGTATGTGATAATTAAATTGACAGGATGCATTTATTTAGAGGGGAGGGGTAAGAATGTAATTCCCCAGGTTTTAGGATCCATTTATTTTTTCCTATAATTATAAAAAATATTCTTTATTCTTTAAAAATAATTAATACTTGATTAGATTTTGGGATATATAAGTTGGAACAAAGATAATGAAACTGTATTCAATTATAATGGAAAATTACAAAAAAGGTACATGAAAACAAGTATCACATACAATGGATTATTACACATCTGGAATGATTACATCCATTAAAAATATAAAATTTAAACAGGGGAAAAAAATTTAAAAGAGTAAATATTTAGATTTAGAAACTCCCTTAGAGCATTGTCACCTTTAATAATGACCATTAGTATAAAAAAACCTAGAATGAAAAAATACCATGAAAAGACAAATAATGTTGTGAGATATAAAATGAAAACTATAAAAATTTAAAGTGTGGGTGAAATAAGTTTTTCAATTTTATATATATGGGAATTAAATAACATTGGAAATATGGTTATCGAAAAATAGTCATTATGGATATGGTCATTGAAAATGTGGCCATTACAGATATAGGCATTGCTTATATATCCAATAGGCACATTGAGGTTGTGTATTGTTATGTAGTAAATTTAAAACAATATAAATCATAATGAAATAAAATACAATATTAAAATTATATATATATGTGAATTATGTATAATAATGAAAATAATTATTAAAATATTATATTATGTTTATATAAAATTATAATAAATATTTTAAAATTAATGGAGTAGTAAAATACATTTTTAGAATATAAATAATTAATTTTAATTGTATTTGTTAAAGGGTATTTAGTAAAAAAGAAATATATCTTTCTTTTGAAGAACTATTTTCTAAATTATTTTATATTGTATCCTAATCGAGTGAATTAGAAACTTTTAAAATATAATTGATTTATTAACATCTTTTAAATTATAAATTAATATTAAATAATATAAAGTACACAAAATGTTTAGAAACATTGTTTTTTTCAATGAAAGAAAAAGTTTTTTATATTTTATATATTTATTTAAAAACTAAATTTATAAACTTTTTAATATTAAATTGACAAAAATAACTTCATTTTTAGATTTCTCATGAAAATATTAACATAAGATAAATCTATAATATTTGTTTAAAAAAATTGATTTTTAGGTGAATAGCGAAATATACTATTTTAACCATACTATGAATTTTATGCCTTTATTAGTATATAAGTACGACAAAGAAATTTATGAAACATTTTTATTAAAAATATAGGTAATTTGTAATTTACATTATACATTTTGAAATTTTGATTAAATTATAAATCCCTATATTTGATATTTTGAACTCAATTAATATTTTGTCCAAATATTGTTTTAATACATCAAACATTTATTATATTAAATTTTTTTTTTAAAAATATTATAAATTTAATAAAAATAAATGGATTTAAAATTTATAATTAGTGGGTCTAAATTACCTAAAAAATAAAACTTTATTTTTGGGCATAAATATTAAGTTACATTAGGTAAAAATTAGTTTCTATGGTAAAATAGTTATTTTTCAAAGATTGATACCTTCTAAAATATTGTGTATTAAAGGATCTATTTAAAATTAATACTCTAATATTAAAATTAGAAAAAAATAAATATAAATTAACACTCATTTAAAATAAAATTAATTATAAATAACACTAATAACACTAAACAATTAAAATGTTATTTTTCTATAAGAACAATTTTACTTCACATTATATGCTTAAATTTAAAAGTTAATTTTCTCCAACATATAAATTAAATTAGGGTATATAGAGCCCAAGTTCATTTTTTAATGTCTGAATTTTGTAACAAGGGTCATATTATATTTTTAGTGATAAAATAATCATCGTGATTAATTTCTAGTCAATATTTATATAGGTAAAAATAGGTAAATGAAGTATCTTGAATTTTTAATAATTAAAAGATCAGTTTAAAATTTTAGAAATCCTTGTTAGATATGAAATTCATACCCATATTTCCAACCTAAAATTTCTCTGTCCAACTCGTGTAACTCTCATAACCCACTGAACACCCATGTAATTCCTTATTTACACTTGACCTAACTTTACTTTCCATGAAATGCCAATCTTTTTCACCTATAAATGGAGCTCAATCCCACAAATTCTCTAATCCAAATCAACCCTAAAGTCATTGAACAAGAATCTATCTTCCCTATACCTATCTAAATACATATCAAGGAGTTACTAAGGTTCTAAGGATTCCACCCATGATTTAAAAATCTACTTGGTAAGGTAAGGGTTCTCCTCCCCCTCCTTTTGATTTAGGAATTTTTTTTGTGATAATCACAATTTTATTTTGATATTAATATGATTAAATGTATTGATAATCAATTTTTTACTATAAAAATAGCCAACCACTGATGTTATATTACCATTTTATCTCATTAAACCGATTTCTTAATCCCTTTAGTATAGTTGTCGTGCTGCCAAAAATCATTCTTGGATTTTCCATATTTATTTTTCGAATACCCTACTATAGTATCCTTTAAGGACATACATAAAATTAATTTTATAAAAGTTTCTAGATATGAAAAATTCTCTTAAATTGGTTATTAATTAATTTATTTTTTATATAAGTTCTCATAGTATATTTGACTAAGTAGGAAAAAAAGGTAAGGTGTTTTCGTGACTCAAATATTTTCATTGGGACACAATCACTCCTCTTGACTGTTATATTTAAGTATTGATCTATTATAAATTATTATTATTTTTTTTCACCTTATTTTTTTGGGAAATCGTGTCTCATACCATGCCTTTTTTACTTGATGAATTTAGTGTTTTTATGAAAATGACATTTTATCAAGAATAACTCCCATTTATTTTAATAGATTTTTACTCTATATACATGTTTTTAATTCCCATAAATGTTCTCATTTATTATTGAAAATAAAATTATTTTATATCTCATGTGAACTTTATATTTACATTTTTTTAAAAAGGATGTTTTGGATAATCTTTATATGATGTGGGATTTCAACAAGGATATTTTAAAATGTTCAAAAGGCTTTTCTATCATTTCGAAATAAAAGGTGTTTTTTAAACTCTATATTAAATTTGATATACTTAATTTTTTTTAAAATCTATATCATTAAATATTATTTTTAATATTAATTTTTTTAAATTATTTTCAGTTCACCTTTTTGGAAAACTGAATTTTCAAAGTGTTCATAACTTCTTCTTTTATGCCAAAGATAATTTTTTTCTAAAAAATCTTTAATGATTTTACCACTATTTCCCTCTTTATATATAAATTATTTATTTATTAGGAAATTATTTTTGATGAAACACCTTCTAAATATTCTTATGAAAAACTCTATTGGGGTGATTGAATTTTGGGTATCAAACTTTTACATGATTGTGGTCAATTTTGATATACCATCAAAAAATGTTGTTAAACCCTTTTTTATTCCCTTTGGTTATTCATAAAATTATAATAATTTATTTTAAAAGGAATGCATTAGTATGGATGATTATGGGTGGGGTCCTGTATCTCCCTCCAATACATTGGTTTAAGTTTATGTCTCATATTATCGAAGGGGAACATGGGAGGATTTATCCCAAGAAAAAGGATACACAAGAGGATTTATCCCAAGCCTAAGGGGTATACATAGGTTTTTTACAAGACCAGGGGGCACAAATAAGGTTCTATCATAAGCCCAAGGGGTAAAAAAGAGGTTTTATACCAGGACCAATGGTACATAAGAGAATTATACCAAAGCCCAAGATGGTACACAATTGGTTATCCCAAGCCTACTATGTGATGAATTTCTTGGTGGGTTGCCTTGAAATATGGATTCTATGATTATGAAAGATTGAAAATTAATTTTTTATTAAGATAAACCCCTTTTTAAGGGAAAAGGGGGAAAAAATTGACATCAAAGACTTAGAAAACAATAATGGCCCCAATGAACTAAAATAATAAAAATATAAAAAATGCACACTACATGATAAATACCCTCTCAACATTAAAAAAATTGATTCCAGATTCCACCTTCCACCGCTGTTTGGAAATATATCTTGTGCATAAGTGAACGAGCCTAGTACCAATGGCCATAGTCATACCCTCTCAAACATCCAATTTCGGATAGCAATGTTATAGTGGAAAATCTTTTCCCTAAACCTCATCTGGAGAAGCCTCATATAGATCTGGTTATTGAATCCCTTGAACCATAGACCACAGAGGCCAAAGCCACACTAATTAACCAAGAAAAACAAACCACACAGACAAAAAAAACCCGAGAAAACACCAACATCACAAATAGAAAACTATAGAATTCTAGTATCAATGCCTCTGTGATTTACAAAATTGGAAATAAGAACATAAAAAACCAATTCACATCCTAACTCTAGAATCCCTCACAAGAAATCCAAATCCAAAATTGAACACACTAGTACACTACCAACACTTCCAATCAGACCAATCCTCCTTCAACATGAATCCTTCAAGATTGTTCCTCCACCAGATCGGTATCCTAGTCACTGGACGAAGCCAGAAGAATCCCTAATGCCTCCACAAGACTCATTTGATGTCTCAGCCACACAATCCATCACGAAAACAGAGGGAAAAAGGAACCAGTAAGGAGGTGTAGGGTATCTCAGTGATGGATATGCCCCAAAACCATCATATATTCAAAAATAAAAACATCAAAATTCCATATAATATCCCTTCGTTACCATATTATTGTCAGCAAGAGCACGTCGGACCACCCCACGCACTCTGAACCCAAAAAGGAAACTAGATGGTGACACTAAATGCATCTGGATCTCAACCATTGTGCCTTTACTGCGCTGCCAAAGAAATACCAGTCCATCAAAGGAGGAAGGGTATGAAGGTGGCCAGTAGGCATAGAGAGTCTCTGGGATAGCCAAGACCATAAGGTCTACAATTACCCCACTGAAGGAACCACTCACCATGACAAAGACGAGAAGGAGCACCGAGAAGGAGAAGCTTTAGTAGACCTGAGGAGGTGGAAGTTGGGAAACAATGGGGGGGGGGAACCTAGAAAAGCAGTGCCCCTTAAGGGATCATAACCTTTATATGATTATGTTTATGCCATAATATTATGTTATAATCCTATGAATATAATTATTATCCTTGAATCATGTTGATGTATAATGATTCCTAACACGTTTTCCATGATATATGTTTTTTAATTTGAAATTACATGTCTTTATATCATGAATTATGGAAAAAAATCATTATTATATGTTATTTTTAATGAGAAGTTTCTCTCCTACCCATGTTCTCTCAAATTATTATGATATAACCCTTGACGACATATTGATATTCTTTCCCTTACCAAGTATTTGATATCACCCATTTCTTATGTTTTTTCCTTTCCCCATGTCTTGAAGATAAGTATAACTTATGGAATGAATAGAAAGGGGTCTAGATGAGTTTGATTATAGATAAATTATTATATATTAAGATGTTTATCTAAATAATATCCAATAAATTAAGACTTTATAAATTTTGGTTGTGTGACTATATGTAAGATGTATTATTTAAATATTGTTATTAATGTATTATTAAAGAATTTTTATCTTGCATAACTTTAGTTTGTATTAGAGCAGGGTTTAATAATTTTTAGAGATTATTTTAGTTACCTTTGGTAGCATGGTTAAAGAACCACAATGAGAAAACTGTAAAGGATTATATGTATATGATGATGTCCTGAAATATTGGTAAAGACTTTATTAGATGTTTTCCTTAAAAAAACATCCCTATATGAATACTAGAAGGTGGATGTGTCTGTGGAACAAATGCACATATGGTTAATATCCTTAAAAATGATTGGTTGAGCATTTACTTGACCATCAACCTGATGCATGATGATGGGGTCTAAGACTAAAAACATGGCTTTTCACTCTATGAGTATATGATTTAATTGATCATATTCTCTTTATAATCAACTATAAAATATTTATTTACATGTTACTTGGAGGTATTAGGTTGATATGTATATGATAACGAAACTTAAAGTATAATGGGTTAAAATAACATTGATATAGGTAAAACTGATGAAATTATATGATAATGTGATGATAAGTATAATTTTTTTTAATATTTAAACCCTTTTATGTTATTGATTATGATAATTCATCTATATTATTAATGTTCCATCACTCATGTCAATTATTTTGGTTTTAGTAATGGTTGGAACTATAGGGAACATAGTCAATACCATATGTGATGTACAACACAATAATTTTCATAATGGGAAACCAAATGGGATAGAATCTGTTGTTGATTTTTTTTTTGATTATTCTCACACAACTATCTCTAGTTATTATTAACAACTCAAGTCTTGATAAATATCCAAACGAACTAAAGAAAATAAGAATGTAATTTCATATAAGTTCAAGTGATAAAGACTATGGAGGAAATAAGATTTAATTTCTTCTTGAAAAAATATGGGAAGTGACACCTAGGGGAATGTATCGAAGTATCATGAAGATGTTTTATCTATGGTAAAGGGGGATATGGAGAAATTGGCTACCAAGGAAAAATTAAGAGTTTAATTAACACGAGGGAGGTAAATAATTTTCTTGATAACGATCCAATATTTTTTAGTGTTTTAGATGTGAGGAATTTGGGTATTATACAAATAAGTATACTAATCCAAGTGACTAAGATAAAAATAAACACCTATAACCTTCTAAACCATGGAATCAATGAAATATCTACGTGATGAATACTATGTAAGTGGATAGTGATAATTAAGTGGTACTAGGTTCACTTACTCCACACTCTATATTTGTGGATGTCTTATGTTGTATATGTTTTCACCAACTATGAGTTATTAAGTAAAAATACATGGTGGTATAATTTTGGTATTCATGTTATATGAATATTATTCATGGTTTGTGGGATTATAATTCATGTGAAATTATTATCTATCCTTTAGACACATTTATCATGATTTTGGTAATTAATTTTCCATTTACTTAGAGGAAACATTATTTTTTGGAATAAGGGAATAACATTTCATATCAAACCATTATTGTCTATCTGTTCAATAATGATTAATGATATAATCTTGGCTCAAATGGTGGTAGAAATACTAAATATTAGGGATAAAACTATTCTATGGAAAAAATGTTTTTCTTATGTTTTTAGGGTTGAAATTTATCAAGAAATTATAAATTGAGTCCCGACTACCTTTTAGATACCCTTATTTTTTTCAGTAGCATATGATAATTAATTTGAGAGTATTAAATGTATTTAGGGGGTGAAAATGTAACTGCCTATATTTTAGGATCCACTAATTTGTTTTACTATAATTAAGGAAACATTCTTTATATTAAAAAAAATTAAAATTTGATTAGAGATTGGTCCATATATGTTTTCAAAAATGATAATGACACTTTATTCAATAATAATGGAAAATTATAATGAAGTGTTTTGAAAAAATGTATCACATATACATAATAGATGATTACATCCATTAAATTTTTTAAAATTAAAAGGGGACATCAAATTGAAAAGAAAAAATATTTAGAACTAAAAACTCCCCCAAACGAATATCGACTTTAAGAATGACTATTAGTATAAAAAACCTAGAATGAGGATGAATACCATGAAAACATAAATCATGTTGTGAGATCTACAATGAAAACTATGAAAATAGGAAGTGTGAGTGTAAAAAGGTTAGTGCGGTTATATATATAGGAATAAAATATTTTCGTTGTAAAAAATGATCATTGAAAATAAGGCCATTGTAGATATAGTTTGTAGAAATGTGGTCATTGAAAATATAGTCATTGGTTATATATATCAAATAGGTTTATTGAATCTCTGTATTTTTACGTTGTAAATTTAAAATAATATAACTCATAATGAAATAAAAATATGATATTAAAATACTATATATATATATATATTTATACGTTATATATAAATAGTAATAATAATTACATTAATAAAATATGAATTGATGTATATACAAAATTAAAATAAATATTTTAATATCTACAGAGTAGTAAAAATAAATGTTATAATATAAATAATTAATTTTAATGCCATTTGTTAAAGTGTATTTTGTAAAAATGTAATATATCATTTTTTGAATAATCATTTTGTTAAGTATTTTTATATTTTATACTTGTAGATTAAATTGAAAAATTTTAAAATATAAATAATATATTAACATATTTTAAATTATAAATTTATATCCAATAATATTAAGAACACTTAATTTTTAAAAACATATTTTTTTCAATAAAAGTAAATTTTCCTTATAATTTGAATTTTTTTTAAAAAATAAATTTATAAATTATAAAATCAGAATTTTATAAAATGTTCTTAATTTTTGTATTTATCATGAGAATATTATCTTAAGATAAATTTTATATATTTTTCTAAAAAAAATTTATTTTTAGGTGGATAATGTAATATACCATTTTAACCAATACTGCAACTTTTAGGGAATTATTACTATATAAGTATGAAATATAAATTTATGAATCCTTTTTTATTTAGAAAATATTTATTTTATAATTTATATAAAATATTTTAAAATATTGATTATAGTTTAGAATCCTATATTTTATATTTTAGAACCCAAGTAATATTTTTCTCAAAAATTATTTTGATACATTATAAATTTATTATAATTGTTTTTCAAAATTTTATAATTTGAATAAAAATAAATGGATTTAAAACATAAAATTAGTGAGTAAAATTATCTAATATGATCCAATTTATTTTTAGGCATAAATATTAAGTTACCTTAGGTAAAAATTAGTTACCGTGGTAAACAAGTTATTTTTCAACGAATAATACATTCATAAATATATTGTATTAAATGGTTAAATATTAAATTAATACTCTAATATAAATATTATTCATACATAAAAATAGATTAATACTCATTTGATAGATAATTAATGATAAATAAGATTAATAACACTTAAAAATTAAAAAATATTTTTTATACAAGAACAATTTTTATACACATTATATGTTCTCATTTAAAAAGTTAATTTTATAGTAAATATAAATTTAATTAGGTTAAATAGATATCTAATTAAAATTTATAATGTAAAAATATGGTAATAATGAACATACTATATTTTTAGTAATAAAATAATTACCATAATTAATTTTTAATCTAGTCTCATAGGTATAAAAATGTGTAAATGAAGTATCTTGAATTTTTATTAATTAAAAGGAAAATTACACCTTCTAGAAATAATTTTTAGGTATAAAATTCATACCAAAATTTCTCACATACCAGTTATCTATCTAACTCACCTATCCAACCTGACACCCACGGGATTCCTTTCACATCCCTTATATAAAATTAGTTTCCATGAAAAAACCATGTTTTTCACCTATAAAAGTAGTTCAATCCCACCCATTCTCTCATAACATCCCCTAAAGTTATTTTTCATTACTTTATCTTCTATAAAATTTTATAAATCCTTACTAAGGAGTTATTAAGGATCTATATAGTATAAGGCCCCGGCCTTAAACCTTACTTAATATTGAATTAAATGAATAATTCATGTTGAGGATCTTTTCAGGTTTAGAGTTTTAGAGAATTAGAACATAACTATTACAACTAAAAAGATTACAATGTAGTCGCTTCTTCTAAGTTTCCATAATAAAAAAAACTCTTAAAAGAAACATGTCTAGTTCCATGTTTTATATAGCATGACATTCCCTTGATCCCATCCTTGACCTTATTCCACACTAAGTCCTGTGAAAAACATTTCAAAAACTTGGGATGAGCATAAAAACTCAGTAAGGAACACACAAAAAAAACTGTTAGTTTAAAACAAAAAGTAAACCATGTATACTTTATAAAGGTAATACTTTTCACCTTTATGAAGTAGTAAAAACTCTCCACTGAATAAAATATCATTACCTACCTTTTTGTAACCAAATGATTACCATAAAACCCATATAAAGAACACATAACATATATAAAGGTAACTTGGGACATAAACATACTTAAGTGGAATAACCATACGGTCGACTCCCACACATATCACTTAATGGAATAGCCATACGGCCAATTTCCATACATACTAAATGGAATAGCCATACGGCCGACTTCCATACCCAATGCATTGGAGGTTATAACGTAACCACCCGTCCCGGTATTCACGGCACCACCCGTCATATGGTTTATAACGTAACCACCCGTTAAAATGTCCAAGTACCATAATAAAATCATAAAACATAAAACCAATATAAAGGAATGATAACATTTCCACATTTAAATCATAATAGAATCCTTTATCAAAACCATTTTCAATACCAAAATACATAAAAGAGTATATGGTATTTATTTTATTTTAAAAACATTATGTCTTGTTGAGGAAGCCAAAGACCAAATAATACTCGCAGAGGTGGGAAAGGTCGTTGTCACCGCGTACGTTAAAAGAAACATTCATTTTTGTCGTTTTGTAAAACACTTCGTGGAAAAAGATTCCTTTTGTATAGAAGTAAAAGTCAAAGGGGTTTATACAACGTATAAAAGAAAGTTGTGTATAAAACGAAATATGCCTCAATGAAAGGTGATTGAGACGAAGTCCCTTACAAAGACGGTATCCTTGGTTTAAGGATAAATCAATTACATAATTATGTGTGACAAACGAATACACAAAATATAAGTGGATATTATGTTTAAAATAATCAAAGGTCATTCACACATATTCAAAGGATGACATATTCAATAACTACGTGTCGAACCCAAAGAAATCGAAATTGGGTTAAGAAGTTCTCTTGACAGCCTAACAGTGTCACATCAAAATGAGTTGATGAGAGATAAAAAGTGTATCTCATCACTTGGACATGAAATTTACATCAATAATGATATATGAGAACAAATCCCAACATAATAATATGTAAATTAAATGACCCAACAAAAGAAGTCTTTTAAAAAAAGGAGGGTGAAAGGTTCCCTTACCGACTTGGGTATCTTTCGAAACATACGACCCGTGAAAGAAGGACAATACATCATTGATGTAAATACTCATAAATGAAGGAATATTACAAAATGAGTAAAATAATGGTCAGTACACACACCACTCAAAGGAAATTGTGGCAAACGTAGCATCAATCTCACGAGAATAAAAGTGAGACGAAAAATCACTTACGAAAACTCGGCAGCCTAACGACACCACTTAAAACTTACAAAAATGGATTGATGATATCAAATAGGGTATCTCATCAAATTAAAACAAAATTTAAAGCAAGAGGAATATGAAATAACATCCCCCATCGTAACAAATAGGATCTTAAAAGAAGTGACATAAAGGGGAGTACTTAAACAGAAAGAGAGAGGTTAGATCTCTTATGAAAATTCGGCAGCCTAACGGCGCCACTCAAAACTTCCAAAATGGATTGATGAGAGAGAATAGGGTCTCTCATCACATGAACATAAAAATTACAGTAAGTTTAATATATAATAACATCCCAATAATAAGAAAGATGATCTTTAGAGGGAATGACATAAAAGAGTGTACTTAAAAAGAAAGAGAGGAGTAAGATCCCTTACCTCGGGTCCGACTTGACTCGATCGTTCTTTAATCTCCTGAATAAAAAACTTGAGTTAATTTCTACTTCCTTAAGAAAATTTTTCAAGTTCATTATTCCTTTTATATCACTTATTACCATGTCATAAACATTATGTAATCATTTAAGTTAATAATATTTGTTTTTCCGATATTTGGTTCTTAAGTCGAAAGTGGACTTCTTACAATTACATGTTGTTCGTGTGGCCAAATGGTTATTATATACAGAATTGTATTCATTCTGTAGATATCATATATTTCATATATATCCAGTACATTCATGCATTTATAACATTACATAATCATTTAGAGGTAAGAAATGAAATGCACCGTTCATGGAGATGGTAAGCCGTACGTACGCATGAACGCTACTTTCATTTCTATTTCATATTTTATAGAATGGAATAATAATGATATAAAGGTATATTATAATTAAAGTATAATATCATATATAATATCATAGTTCCATCCTTTATACCTCCCACATATGGTATTTAACGAATCAAATCAATTTGAGGGGGCGGTAGTCCGCACTTCCTTAAATGAAGATATTGCGTTTACCCATAATGGAAACCATAAAGGTATGCCCAAAATGAAAAAAAACAGAATCTTAAGGAAAACATAAACATATTATATATCATATATAAAAATATTTACATCATAATGGCCACCTTTGAAGGTGTTAAATGAGTATTGAACAATCATCGTTTCGGGAGGCAGAATTTCGCCATCCACGGAAACCGTATGTTCTTTAACCATTTGATGTATTTGTGTGAGAGTGTAGCTCGAATAAATCTTATAACAACATCCTAGTATATTGAAGATACTGGTGTTGTTACAAAAGAAGTAAATAAAAAGAGTTTATGGGGTTGGAGAAGCAAAATAAAAAAAATGAACATGAGAGAATGAATTACGCTTAAAAGTGTAACTCCTTTTGATTTGAGCCTAAAGGCTTCCTTTGAAAGGATTCTGCCCAACGAGAATCCTCTAGGATGAGGATAGGGATGTGGAGAGAGTAAATGGGCAGGGGTTGGCCGATCCAAAGGCTTGAGGAGTGTGTGAAATGAGGTAGAGGTGGGGGCCTTTTATAAGAGGAGAGGAGGAGCACTTTTGGAATGTAAAGAAATATTACTTTATTTGAAAATGTGTTTCGGTTTTAAAAGGTCCCACATTGATATAATTCGTGGATAAGGTGATAAGGGTTCGAAATCCACCCATTCAATAAGTTTTGGACATGTGTAGTTCATAGATTTTACATTATCTTTCCATTTTATTTAAATCGTCAAATAATGATGTCATCGCTGCATCATTATTATGTCATAAATAATTTAATTTATTTAATGTCTAAAAATTATAAAAAAATTACTATGATGTATTAAATCTTTTTATCTTTCCAATGAATATTTATAATAAAAAATCTGACTTGTATATCCCCATGAAAAAAATTGTTTTAGTAAAACATATCATGTTTGTGCCATTTTTTACATTAACATTAAATAAAAGGTATTTATGTCATTTTCCAACCAAAGTGGATCCATGGGGTCCCCAAGTTGACCCATGGCTTTTCTTGGTCGGCTATGACACATCCAATAAGGGTAGGACATGTGTCAAGGTATTTTCATTTTATTATAATATCATTTTTGCCTTAAATGGCACTAATTACATCTAATTGCGATTAAAAACTTAATAAGTTACTATTCACCAAAAAAATATTTTTATCTCATTGAACCACATTTTACTTCTTAATGACAACCATGTATGTCGGATTTTTAAAATTCAAAACACAGAAGTGGTAAAATTTCATTTAAACGAAAAATCAGTTTAATATAAGTACCACTTAGTGGTTTCACTATTCATCAGAAATTGAAGTTTTTCAGAAAAATACCAAAAATTCACCCTAAGATATATTTGATATTCCGAATTCAAAAATGAATTCCATTTTACAAAATTCACAACATATAAGTTTCATTAATTAATTTAATATTTAATTCCCGATGTCAGAGCAAATAGCGTGTTTTTATGAAACAATAAGTATCAAAAGATTGACACTAGTTTAAGTCCGATTTCAAAGTGAAATTAATTCCAACGAACACTATTGGATTTAATGGTAAAAATATTTTCTAATTTCACTTTAAAACCAATTAAAAAGACAATATAATCATATAAATAAATTATATTAAAAAGAGGTTTTGAATTAAAAAACAACATTTTACACTATTCATTAAAAAAATGAACTTTATCGGAAAAATACCAAAACTTTACACAAAGTAAAATTTGATGTCCCGATTCTAAAGAAGAGTTTTATTTGGTCCAAAAGAATGTATAAGAGTGATCAAAACTATTTTTAATGACAGTTCGCCATCAAAAGGCGATAAGTGAACCTTTAGTGAAAATTAGGGTATAAAAGCTTAAAATTGAATTCTTTTCGTATTTTAAGCCTTTGGATAAATGTAAAAACATTTAAAAAACATATATAATCATATTTTAGTTATTTCTATCCATTCCCACCAATACAACGTCTACATGTTAACTACCATTTAAAATAATATTATTTTATTATTAGAGTGCAACGTAAGATTCCCAAGAAACTCGTTGTTGCGTATTGGGTACTCCATCGAGCATAGCATCCCCTTTAAAGTGATATTAATATTTGATTCACAAATATGGATAAATATAAAGATGTCATATTCTTTATTTACCTGGGGTGTTACATCCTTCCCCCCTTTTGGGAATTGCGTCCTCGCAATTTTAAAATTGGGCTTGGAAACATCCTTGAAAGTCCCACATCGGAGAAGAGTCGGTAAAACAATCACTTTAAAATAAATAAAGATAAGTACAAAGGTCACCCGAGTTAACCCATACTAGGATTCCAAGTATGAAAACATGGACATGGAGGAGAAAACGTAGGGTCATGTTCTGATGGAGAGTGATAGAAAACATGTTTAGGATAAAGTTAACCAGGAGAAAATCACAAACTTGTGATGGGTTAAATGGTATTCGATTCCCCAGTAGGAAAAGTTAATAGACAAAATTTTTGTTTTAAGTTACTTTTTATTGAGGAATTTATTCATAAGGAAACATAATCACTTATCATGTTGACTCTCAACTTTTATTAGATTCCTTACACAAACTCATATTTTCTCCAAAAGGCGAGTATTTAGGAAGACTTGTTCACATTAAGAGTACTATAATCAACTTCTAGAGAATTACCTAACCCAAAAAGAGAACTACATACTTCCCAGGTCTTTAGACTTTAACAAAAACCAAAACCCAAAAGATTAGTACAAGATCAGATAACCCAGAAAAGGATAACCCATTAGAAAAAAAAATCTATTCTTAATCTCCAAAATTTGTCCAACAAAACCCAAAGTTCAAAGAGGACCATCCGATAAGCAATTTGTCCATAAAATTCCTCAAAGTAAAGCAATCTAAGATTGAAACCCAAACATTTAAAGGATTTAGTCACATAGTCTTCCAAGTTAAATCGTAACATTTATCTCCAAACAAAATCAGTTGCTCTTAAAGTCTCGCATTGAAAAGTAATTATCATAATCACATATCCTCCATGATAGGTTAATCATTTTCATAAATAACCCAAAATCAATTTACTCTTAAAAAAGAATCAGTCAAACTAACCAGGGACTTCACGTAGTCCAGTGGTAGGTGATAAATACCAGTCGCAATTTGGTTGTGGGTTCGATTCCCGTAGCTTTGTCCGACGCGACGGGTAGTCACACGGTCTACGTGTTTTCATTTTTCCAAAACTATATAATTCTAAAATCATTCCCCAAAAAGGGATAAAATCATCAAAAATAACCATAACATAATTTAACCTCAATTTTATCTCATGCCTTTCACTTCAATCGTCACATATAGTAACCCATAATTACCTCAAAATTAAGAATCATATAAACCCAAATGGTTCTTTATAACTATGTACACAAAAGAAAAGATAACTATTACTTGAATAAAATTTTACTATATTAAACATCAGGGTTACACATAATATAAAAAGTCTTCTAATGTAACCCCATCATCAAAAGAGACTTAATACTCTTAAGAATTTCACCATAACTCTTGAAGCCCTTATATGTTGACGTCTTACTCATTTAACATTATTCATGATCCATTATCCATTCCTTTCCAACTTATTCCGAAATACCTCTTTCCTACAAACAAAAGAATGAATCATATCCTAAGATTCCAAAATAGGAAAACAATAGTCATGAAATAGTACATACCTTTGATTGGTCATTGTCAGTTTCTTCATCCTCAATCAGAATGGCATTGGGTATTGGTAAACGAATATTGGTACGGTCTTGGTGACCCCATTCACGAAACTTCTTCATAGGACATGTGTTTGCATAATGACCATGCACACCACATTTAAAACATTCAATTGATCCCTCAGAAAGAACTTCTTTCCCTTTCCTCGAGTCAATTGGATGCTTCCTTTTTCCATGGCAGGTTCTTGCTTTATGACCTTCATTTCCACATCTATAGCATATTTCTGTCCCTTTGAAACATTTTCCTAGGTGTTTCTTTCCACATCTTTTACACATAGGTTTTTGAACACACTTACCTTTATGATTATTACCTGTACTTCCGTAGGGATTTTTTTATTGCATATATGATGCCTTAGAGAAATCTCCATGGTTTAGGTGGTCAATCATAACTCCAGATAGTTGGTTGCGGATAAACAAAAGAGTTCTCATTACAGATCCCATATCATTCAGTTGCTCACTCAGAAAACTGTCACAGTTTCCTTCACATCCACCGTTACCTTGGTGCCTGCTAGATCCATCCATTTACTAAAACCAAAAAGGGTCAGTGTGAGTATAACAACAAAAACATCATGTACTAATGAGGAAGATAAACACAAAGATATTCTTACTCATTCACTTTATCTAAAACTAGGACTCTGTTTGAAATCCTAACCATTATGGTAATGTCACTTATACTTAAAGAATACCCTAACCTATAAAGTTATCTAAACTGACCTTTGATACCAACTATAAGGCCCCGACCTTAAACCCTACTTAATATTGAATTAAATGAATAATTAACGTTGAGGATATTTTCAGGTTTAGAGTTTTAGAGAATTAGAACATAACTATTACAACTCAAAAGATTACAAAGTAGTCACTTCTACTAAGTTTCCATAATAAAAAAAACTCTTAGAAGAAACATGTCTAGTTCCATGTTTTATATAGCATGACATTCCCTTGATCCCATCCTTGACCTTATTCCACACTAAGTCCTGTGAAAAACATTTCAAAAACTTTGGATGAGCATAAAAAATCAGTAAGGGATACACAAAAAAACTGTTAGTTTAAAACAAAAAGTAAACCATGTATACTTTATCAAGGTAATACTTTTCACCTTTATGAAGTAGTAAAAACTCTTCACTGAATAAAATATCATTACCTACCTTTTTGTAACCAAAGGATTACCATAAAACCCATATAAAGTACACATAACATATATAAAGGTAACTTGGGACATAAACATACTTAAGTGGAATAACCATACTGTCGACTCCCACACATATCACTTAATGGAATAGCCATACGACCAATTTCCATACATACTAAATGGAATAGCCATACGGCCGACTTCCATACCCAATGCATTGGAGGTTATAACATAACCACCCATCCTGGTATTCACGACAGCACCCGTCATATAGTTTATAACGTAACCACCCGTTAAAATGTCCAAGTACCATAATAAAATCATAAAACATAAAACCAATATAAAGGAATGATAACATTTCCACATTTCAATCATAATATAATCCTTTATCAAAACCATTTTCAATACCAAAATACATAAAAGAGTATATGGTATTTATTTTATTTTAAAAACATTAGGGCTTGTTGAGGAAGCCAAAGACCAAATAATACTCGCGGCGGCGGAAAAGGTCGTTGTCACCGCGTACGTTAAAAGAAACATTCCTTTTTGTCGTTTTGTAAAACGATTCGTGGAAAATGATTCCTTTTGTATAAAAGTAAAAGTCAAAGGTGTTTATACACCCTATAAAAGAAAGTTGTGTATAAAACGAAATATGCCTCAATGAAAGGAGATTGAGACGAAGTCCCTTACAAAGACGGTATCCTTGGTTTAAGGATAAATCAATTACATAATTATGTCTGACAAATGAATACACAAAATATAAGTGGATATTAAGAGTAAAATAATCAAAGGTCATTCACACATATTCAAAGGATGACATATTCAATAACTACGTGTTGAACCCAAAGAAATCGAAATTGGGTTAAGAAGTTCCCTTGACAGCCTAACGGCGTCACATCAAAATGAGTTGATGAGAGATAAAAAGTGTATCTCATCACTTGGACATAAAATTTACATCAATAAGGATATATGAGAACAAATCCCAACATAATAATATGTAAATTAAAAGACCCAACAAAAGAAGTCTTTTAAAAAAAGGAGGGTGAAAGGTTCTCTTACCGACTTGGGTATCTTTCGAAGCATACGACCCGTGAAAGAAGGACAATACATCATTGATGTAAATACTCATAAATGAAGGAATATTACACAATGAGTAAAATAATGGTCAGTACATACACCAATCAAAGGAAATTGTGGAAAATGTAGCATAAATCTCACGAGAATAAAAGTGAGATGAAAAATCACTTACAAAAACTCGGCAGCCTAACGACGCCACATAAAACATCCAAAAATGGATTGATGAGATCAAATAGGGTATCTCATCACATTACAACAAAATTAACAGCAAGAGGAATATGAAATAACATCCCCCATCGTAACAAATAGGAGCTTAAAAGAAGTGACATAAAGGGGAGTACTTAAAAAGAAAGAGAGAGGTTAGATCTCTTACGAAAATTCGGCAACCTAACGGCGCCACTCAAAACATCCAAAATGGATTGATGAGAGAGAATAGGGTCTCTCATCACATGAAAATAAAAATTACAGTAATTTTAATATATAATAACATCCCAATAACAAGAAAGATGATCTTTAGAGGGAATTACATAAAAGAGAGTACTTAAAAAGAAAGAGAGGAGTAAGATCCCTTACCTCGGGTCCGACTTGACTCGATCGTTCTTTAATCTCCTGAATAATAAACTTGAGTTAATTTATACTTCCTTAAGAACCTTTTTCAAGTTCATTATTCCTTTTATATCACTTATTACCATGTCATAAACATTATGTAATCATTTAAGTTAATAATATTTGTTTTGCCAATTTTTGGTTCTTAAGTCGAAAGTGGACTTCTTACAATTACATGTTGTTCATGTGGCCAAATTTTTATTATATCCAGAATTGTATTCATGCTTTAGATATCATATATGTCATATATATCCAGTACATGCATTCATTTATAACATTACATAATCATTTAGAGGTAAGAAATGAAATGCACCGTTCATGGAGACGGTAAGCCGTATGTACGCATGAATGCTACTTTCATTTCTATTTCGTATTTTATAGAATGGAATAATAATGATATAAAGGTGTATTATAATTATAGTATAATATCATATATAATATCATAGTTTCATCCTTTATACGTCCCACATATGGTATTTAACGAATCAAATCACTTTGAGGGGGCGGTAGTCCGCACTTCCTTAAATGAAGATATCGCGTTTACCCATAATGGAAACCATAAAGGTATGCCCAAAATGAAAAAAAAGAAGCTTAAGGAAAACATAAACATATTATATATCATATATAAAAATATTTACATCATAATGGCCACCTTTGAAGGTGTTAAATGAGTATTGAACAATCATCGTTTTGGGAGGCAGAATTTCTCCATCCACGGAAACCGTATGTTCTTTAACCATTTGATGTAGTTTTGTGAGAGTGTAGCTCGAATAAATCTTATAAAAACATCCTAGTATATTGAAGATACTGGTGTTGTTACAAAAGAAGAAAATAAAAAAAATTTAGGGGTTTGGAGAAGCAAAATAAAACAAATGAACATGAGAGAATGAATTACCTTTAAAAGTGTAACTCCTTTTGATTTGAGCCTAAAGGCTTCCTTTGAAAGGATTCTTCCCAAAGAGAATCCTCTAGGATGAGTATATGGATGTGGAGAGAGTATATGTTTAGGGGTTGGCCGAGCCAAATGCTTGAGGAGTGTGTGAAATGAGTTAGAGGTGGGGGCCTTTTATAAGAGGAGAGGAGGGGCACTTTTGGAAAGTAATGAAATATTACTTTATTTGAAAATGTGTTTTGGTTTTAAAAGGTCCCAAATTGATATATTTCGTGGATAAGGTGATAATGGTTCGAAATACACCCATCCAATAAGTTTTGGACTTTTTTAGTTCTTAGATTTTACATTATCTTTCCATTTTATTTAAATCGTCAAATAATGATGTCATCGCTGCATCATTATTATGTCATAAATAATTTAATTTATTTAATGTCTAAAAATTAAAAAACAATTAATATGATGTAGGAAATATTTTTATCTTTCCAATGAATATTTATAATAAAAAATCTGACTTGTATATCCCCATTAAAAAAATTGTTTTAGTAAAATATATCATGTTTGTGCCATTTTTTACATTAACATTAAATAAAAGGTATTTATGTCATTTTCCAACCAAAGTGGCTCCATGGGGTCCCCAAGTTGACCCATGGCTTGTATTGGTCGGCCATGACACAGCCAATAAGGGTAGGACATGTGTCAAGGTATTTTCATTTTATTATAATATCATTTTTGCCTTAAATTGCACTAATTACCTCTAATCGCGATTAAAAACTTAATAAGTTACTATTCACCAAAAAAATATTTTTATCTCATTGAACCACATTTTACTTCTTAATGACAACCATGTATGTCGTATTTTTAAAATTCAAAACACAGAAGTGGTAAATTTTCATTTAAACGAAAAATCAGTTTAATATAAGTACCACTTAGTGGTTTCACTATTCATCAGAAATTGATGTTTTTCAGAAAAATACCAAAAATTCACCCTAAGATATATTTGATATTCCGAATTCAAAAATGAAGTCCATTTTACAAAATTCACAACATATAAGTTTCATTAATTAATTTAATAATTAATTCCCACTGTCAGAGCAAATAGCGTGTTTTTATGAAACAATAAGTATCAAAAGATTAACACTAGTTTAAGTCCGATTTCAAAGTGAAATTAATTCCAACGACCACTATTGGATTTAATGGTAAAAATATTTTCTAATTTAAATTTAAAACCAATTCAAAAGATAATCTAATCATATAAATAAATTAGATTAAAAAGAGGTTTTGAATTAAAAAACAACATTTTACACTATTCATTAAAAAAATGAACTTTATCGGAAAAATACCAAAAATTTACACAAAGTAAAATTTGATGTCCCGATTCTAAAGAAGAGTTTTATTTGGTCCAATAGAATGTATAAGAGTTATCAAAACTATTTTTAATGACAGTTCTCCATCAAAAGGCGATAAGTGAACCTTTAGTGAAAATTAGGGTATAAAAGCCTAAAATTGAATTCTTTCCGTATTTTAAGCCTTTGGATAAATGTAAAAACATTTAAAAAACATATATAATCATATTTTAGTTATTTCTATCCATTCCTGCCAATACAACATCTACATGTTAACTACCATTTAAAATAATATTATTTTATTATTAGAGTGCAACGTAAGATTCCCAAGAAACTCGTTGTTGCGTATTGGGTACGCCATCAAGCATATCATCCCCTTTAAAGTAATATTAATATTTGATTCACAAATATGGATAAATATAAATATGTCATATTCTTTATTTACCTGGGGTGTAACATAGAGTCCTTTTAATCTTTAAGAATCTACTTAACGATGAAAGGGTTCTCCTTTTCCATTTGATTCAAGTAACTATTTTTGTGACAAGATCTTTAATTTTCTATATTATTATACATGAATGTGTTGAATAAAATCCTTTAATATCCAAACAATGCACTATTTATGATATATTACACTTCTCTCTCATTAATCCAATTTCATAATCACTTTTTTATAACCATCATGCTTCCAAGATCATTCCTTGATTTTACATCTTCATAAAAAAATAACCCACTCTAATATCCTATAAGGGTATCTAAATAAATGAAGTTTATAAAATGTCATGGATATTAATAATTTTATGAAATGGTTGATTAAGATATTTATATTTGTATACATGATCTTATAATGCATTTGAATAAGATGGGAAATATGGTAAAAAGTTTTCGTGACTCAAATTGTTTCCTTGGGTCATAATCACTCCCCTGACTATTACCATTTAAGATTGATCTATTATAACTTATTATGATATTATGTTATATGTCCAACTTATTTTATAGGAAAATAATGTTTTAAACCAAATTTTTCTCCCTTGATGAATCATTTATTTTGAAAATTATTTTTTTCAATAATAGTTCCCATTTCTTTTAATGCATTCTTCATCCATATCCATTTTTTTACTTCCCATATAGGTTATTTTTTATAATTTATAACCTAATTATATGATACCTCATGTGTTATTAATATTTAACTTATACTATTTTTAAAAGGATGTATTGGTTACTATCCATTTTATGTGGGATTTTAATAAGGTCATTTAAAAAGATTCCAAAGGTTTTCCCATCCTTTAAAAATTGAATGTTTTATATTCCACGCCACATTTTTTTGATAACATTCATATATTTTAAAATACATATTATTGATGATTTTCTAAAAGGTAAAAGTTTTCTTAGTGTTTTTACTTAACCTTTTTAATGAAATGACATTTCAAAGCGACTGTAACTTCTTCTTTTACACTAAAGATATAAGCATTTTATAAAAACCATTTTATCATTTCTCCAAAATTTTATTCTTTATACCTAAAGGATTTTTTATTTAGAGATTATTTTTAATTAATACCTTATAAAGTTTCTTATGCAATACTCTATTGAGGTTATTTAATTTTAGGTTTCAACCATTTATATGCTTGATGTCTATTTCAGTGACATCATTTAGAAATATTGATAAATTTATTTTTATTCCATTGGGTTCTTTATGAAATAATGGTGATTTATTTTATATAGAACACATATGTATGGATAATGATGGGTAGGGTACTATACAACCTCAATTCATTGGATTTAGTTCATATATCATGAGATCAAAAGGGAACATAAGAGGATTTATCCCATGCCAAAGGGTACATAAGAGGATTTATCCCATGCCCAAGGAGTACATGAGAAGTTTTATCCCAAGACTAAGGGGTACACTAGAGGTTTTATCCTAATACCAAGGGTACACAAGAGGATTATCCAAAGACCAATATTATTTAAGGATGGTTATCCCAATCCATCTATATGATTAATGTGTTGGTGGTTTTACTTGTAATATGGTTTCTTTGCTTAAGTTTATGCCATAATCTTATTTCATAATCATGTTCATATAATTATTCTTCTTAATTCATGTTTAATGTATAATGATTCTACACATATTTTCCATGTTATATTTTTTTTTTCATTTGAGATTTCATGTATTTTTATCATGACTTATGGACTAGACATATTGTTCTATGTTATTTTTAATAAAGAATTCATCACTTTCCCATGTTTTCTCAAATTCATAAAATCTAACCCCTGATGAAATGTTGATATGATTTCCATTATTGAGCATCTAAGATCACCCTATTCTTATGTTTTTACATTATCATGGTTATAAAGATATGTATAACTTGTATAACATCTATAAGGGAGTCTTGAGGAGTTTTATTATGTAGAAATGATTATAGATTAAGATATTTATAGAGTTAATCTGCAAGAATATAAAAATATAGGTCCTTGGGTTGTATAATAGTATATGAGATGTATTATTTTAATATTGAGATTAATGAACTATTAAAGTCATGTTTAGATTTATTTTATTTTTTTGGTAATAAAGTAGGGTTTATTTATTTTTTTAGATTAGTTTTTTTTACTTTTATATTAAAGTTATATAAACTTTGTGAAAAACCTATAGATTATTATAAGTATAGGATGATATCTTGAAATATTAGTAAAGTTTTTATTAGGTTGTTTTACAAGATATACATCCCCATATGGATACTGTTAAGTGGATACAATTGTGGCATAGATACACCTAGAGGTAATCCCCCCAAAAGTACTAGTTAAAAATTGGCTCGATTGTCACCCTGATTCATGATGAGTGGGACTAGGACTAGAAACTTGGGTTGACACTCCTAGGTTATATTCATTGTATTATATTATTTTATTTATGAAATATTTTTAAGGATTTATTTTATAATTAATTTGAGGGATTATTTTTCGAAGTATATGAAAACCCAACTTAATGTAAACTAAATCAAATTAAGATTGATATAGGTTGAACTAAACAAATTATAGGATAATGTGAAGATAAGGGGAAAATGTTTTAAGTTTAAAACCCTTTTATTTTATTTATTATGATAATACCATTGTATTATGAATGTTTCATAACAATTGTTAATGACTTTTTTGTAATGGATGGATCTATGAAAACCATGTTAATAATGGATTTAATGGAAAATGCAGTAACTTTCCTAATGGGAAACTAAATGGGATAAAATATGGTGTTGAAAATATTATGGTTATTCACACAAACTATCTCAAGTAATGAAAAACAACTTGAGTCTTACTGAGCATCCAAAACCACAAAAAAAACAGGATGGGGTTTCATAGAAGATCAGGTGATAAAGATGATGTAAGAAAAATGATGTAATTTATTCATGCCAAAAATGTGGGAAGAGACACCTAGGGGAATAATTAAAAGGAGTTATAATGTGTTTTATATTTAGTAAAGTGGGACTTAGAGCAATAAGATACTGAGGAAAAAGGAAGAGTTCAGTTAACACAATAGAGAAAAATATTGTTCTTCCTAAGGATCCACTAGCAGTTCGATGTTTTATATGTGGAGAATTTGGGAACTATGAATATTAATGAACTTATACAAGGTATAAAGTTTAAAATAAACACCAACAACCTCCTACACCATGGGATCACAGAAAAATATATGGAATGAAAACTATTGAAGTGGATAATGGTAATTAAGTGGTTCCTATTACACTTATTGTTTACTCTATATTTGTAGATATCATATGTAATTTATGTTTTCACTAACAATTGACTGTTAAAAAAACACTTCATGGTATCATTATTATATCCAAGGTATATTAATCTTATTTATGATTTTTCATATTATGATTCATGTGAGTATTATTATACTTCCTTTATATATATCTAACATGATTTTGGGAATTGGTTTCCCTCAACTCGAAGGTAATTTTTTTTATTGTAATAAGTAAATTAATTTTCATATCAACATATGATAGTCTATTAATTCAAGAGTAATTTCTTAGTCATGATCTTAGTATCAATGAATGGTGAGTGGGTGAATCAATGACATATTTTTCTTTTAAGTTTCATTTATTTTGAAACAACCTTTATATATTGTTAAAGATTTGTTACCTTGCTAAAAACAAAACAATCACACATATACAGAAACACAAAGATTTTCAAGGTTCACTACTGGAAAAGAGTATCTACATCGTTGGTATTGTATGGATACAATACGATTCCACAAAATCCACTAGAAAAAAAATCATTTTGTGTGAATACAACAATTATGATATTCCATTACACTTATGTGTCACTATGTTCAATAAAAAAGTTCATGTGATTCAAGAAGCATGAAATTGTGTAATATAGTTTGTGTAACAAGTTAAGAAACCTCACCAGTTTCTTCAAAACATGTTACAGTTATACCTTTTCAACTTTAAAAAATATAATGTTTAAAACAATTCTTTACTTTACTCCCCAATATATTATAAGAACTTATTGGAATTCATAATGATAATCAGTCCAATACCCAGTCCAATTCATTAGTACGATGCTTCAGTATGAAAACATAAATCTGCCAGAATTCTGCTCAAACAATTATGAACAACTTCTGCCTTGGTCCAAAAATCCCAATCTAATTTTTCAGTCCAATATAGAAACTCTAAATATGATATTTCTTCTTCTTATTATATCTAGAAAATTCCTTAGTAAATTTAAAACCATAAAATCATCTATAAAAACATCTAGTGATCTGCCTTATCGGTTCTTCACCTATGAACAATACTTGTGTTAGTTAAATTACAATTCACTTCCATTTATTTATAGGTGTTCTAAATGTTGTGCAGGATAGATTCTGAATTGTTTTCACACTCAACAAAATTTCCTAAAACATAAATTTTCCCTACATTTTGGATACATTTCTGACTTCTTCATCTATTCTCAACTCTTATCTTTTCTTCTTGAACCGTTTTGACTCTTATCACAACTTTAACCTTATTTAGACTATCTTCACAATCCTCTGGCTGATTCTGATTTCCATTAAAATTTCCCCATTGTAATGAAGACAAAATATTCTTCATTAAGTTTCATTATACAAATTTAAAGATATGAAAACAAAACTTCTTCACATTATAATTCTCGGAACCAACTAAAAACAAACTATCCAATCCGATGCTCCATACCAAATACAAAACAATATACTTATTCTGATGATTTATATCAACTGATAACTACATAACATTGAAACCATTATTCCAGAACACTGTTTCTACTTCATTAGACTTTAGTTTCCTTTATTTTTCCATAAACATAGTGGTAAATTATAAAGACTCAACTCTTCTTAGAATCACTTCAACATCAGCTTCAAAACTTCTTCAAATAAGCACTTACACCAAACTTCTTCAAAGACCCCCCCTTGGAATCACATTAATGGATACTTGAAACAAATATCCTTTTCTAATTTTCTTCAGACCGATGATTCTAAATCCGATTAATTATATCATCTAATGAATTTTACTAGTGTTTGTCCATGCCCGATGAATCGCCCTATGCCTTACTCTAATAATCGGTGTCAGTGCTAGTCTGATGACTCTTGAACCAATTGTTAAAGAAGTAAGCCTTCTTTTCCTCTTTACCCAGTTGAAAACATAATAGAGTTCTTTTTTCTTTCAACCCTAATAAAATAAACCTGAAATTTATATTAAGGAAAATGGTTGACTATATTGTTGATTTATTTGTGATTCTATTTTTCATCGATCTCAACAACTTACACTTCTTCATTGGTGTCAACCAAATATACTTACTGAACTACTTAAAAAAAATCTACATCTGATTCTATTTTTCAATAACCCCTACATCTGTTGATCTATCTCAGTGTCACTTTTATAATTAGTGGAACACCACTTCTGATGAACTAGTGTCTGTAGCTTCAAATTTATAAAATTCATTCCTTTTATAATTACAATATACACCAACTTATTTCTCTGAAGATTCTTATTTTTTGTCTTATTAGTCTGACTAAAAACTAGCATCTTTATTTTCTCACATTCCGAATAACCTTCCCAATCTTTAGAAAATATTGGGTTCGAAAATATTCACACCAATGAACTGAGATCGATTATGTTGACATCATAAAAATTATTCTTCTATAAACTTCATCTTGTAATAATGACTTCCTCAAGACTTTGAGAATGTTTAAGATTAGTGTAGCATCCTCTAACTTATATTGGTAAGCATTATGAATTCATATCCTTGAAAACACTTATTTCTTTCTAATAAAATCCTCAATATTAATGGAAGAACTTATTCTCCCCTATTATTTCATAAGGCTTGTATCATAAGTTTCTCGACAACTTATGATTTATGAAAACTCCAAGATTAGAAAATCATTGTCATATTTTCATCATATCCATTCAAAATCTGGTAATCTACTTCATTATGATTCAAACTTTCATTCCAAACCCAATGTGAGTATGGTGAACATTTTTTTCGTTAAAAAATCTTCCCAATCCGATGGAATTTCTTAATAATTTTAGTTTTGATATACTAATTACGATTGTGAGTTTGATCTTAATGTCGATGGTTTGGAGCCGATTGGAAACTTTTCACACACACACCCTTATTCTATCTGAATTTCAATTACCTTCCATATATACTTACATTATTAATCTTTCATCAATATTTTTTATATTGAAAAAAATACAACCAAACACAAATTGTTCTTAACAATCTACCCCTTTGTGTTTTTTGTGAATACCCACTTCAAAACAATACAACTTTTTTGTTTTATTTTCTCACTTTTTTCTTATCCCCATTCCTTTATTACTCCCTCTATTTCTTATCTCCCCCCTTATTAAAAATAAAATTAAAATAAGCCACTCAAGAAAACATTTCTTAATCTTAAAATAATTAAATAATTCTCCAGAAGAATATAAGTATCACATGAGTTTCTAAAATATGAGCCTTTAACTAAATAACTATAAGTCTACATGGAAAAAACTGATGTAGAAAAATGAGTGTATTGTCAAGGTTATCAATTTTATCCATAACAAACCTTTCATGTAATAAAAGAACATGATTCTTTCAACATTATCATCTCTTAGGAAATTTTGAAAGGATCTATTTTGGATAAATTTAATCTACACACATCTCAAAAAGAATATTTGAATATTTATTTATATAAATACAACTTTTTAAAAATTTATATTTTGTAACCACATTAATTTATTTTTCAAGAGTAGTAAGAGAATAAAAAACATTATATTCCTTATTTTAACTCCTTCAATTACTTCCAAGTTAGTACATGTATGCAATAAATTTGGGAATAAATAGGAACCACAACAGTTCCTTAGAAGAAACAATCATATTGCTAATCCTCTGTTAGTCTTGATTTTTTTTATTTTTCATGTATTTTTCATTGAGATTTTTTTATTCCTTATATTCATCCTTATAAGGGTTTGAAACAACTTTATTCTCATATGTATAATATTTTGATGATGTGGTCAACTTATCCTCATATTTAGTAACATCTTTTGTATAATGAGGTTGTAAAAACATCTCTATTATTTATTTTTATTCTGAAAAACTAGTCAAATAGTTTTTGGTAGCATGCACTTATTGTTCATATATATTACATATTTTCAGAATCTTCAAACCACAAGTTTTTTATATCTTTTTATCAACACTTCTCACATTTTTAGAAATATTTTCCTTCTTATTTTCATCCCCTAATTTTTGTGTTTCTATTAACTTTCTATCCATGTCAAATTGTTTTGGATAGATTTATAAGAAGTATTTCTTAACAGACTCAACATGTTTAATTTTCCAAACTTTCAAAACAACCTTCTCACAATTATCTTTTTAAGAGGATTATCCCCCCTCAACATTTTCCTTTTGTAATTTGTGGCATAGTTTTAATGCTACAAATTAAACCAACACATATTTCTCATATGCCCGAATCCACTACAATACCAACAATACCCATACAAATAATATTTACCTTTATAACATATATACTATCCATAGTTGTCCACATGTTTCTCATAAACCTTCTTATTTTTATTTTTATAATTTTTTAAACACTAATATTTTTGTTATCAACTAGATCCTTTTTCTTCATTATGGTTTTATTTTCATCCATAAAGGAACAGGAAGTTGGAGAAGCTTTTACCAATTTAGATTTTTTTAAAACTTACGACTTGTATAATTTGTTGTTTTTGGTCACATATATAAATTTCACATATTTATTTTCAATATTTAAAGGTAAATTTTTATCCTTATTAGTTTTACCCTTTTATAAAGTTTACCAACATCAAAAAAATAGTTCTTGAAAATTTTTACTCTCTTATCAGCTTTAGAAAATTTATATTGGAATAATTCCAACTCTCATTCTTTTTTCCTTCAAATTTAATTCCATAACTTTATTATGATTCTTTTATTTATAAATTGATTTATTCAAATCATTAATCTATTCCAACAAAATAACACTCTAATCAAGAAAAAATTCTTGATTATTTGTTGAATAATTTTCATTTTTCAGCTTCCTAATTTCTTTCTCATGCCTTCAAATATTTCTCAGACATTGTTTCAATTCTTCTTTTAGTTGAAATTCTAATCAAGTTCCTTATTCTTCTTATTCTTCTTCTTCAAAAATTATTCTTCTGAATTATTTATTTTTAACCATTACAATGAAAATATTTTCTTAATTATTTTCAATAGAACTTTTAGATTCAACTTCACTTTCTTCTTCTTTAGAATAAATTCTTTCACTACTAGAAAAACTTTCAACATTAATTGTTGAAATAAACATGTTTTTTATAGATTTTTTTTTAAAATCTTTTACATTTTCATCCTTATATAAAAATATTATCCTTTTATATTTTTAGAAATTATTATATTTCCCCTTGGAATAAGATTTTTCCTTATCAACCTATTTATTCCAAGATCTTCTTATCTTTCTTTTTCATCACTTTCTTCATCATAAATTTATTCTTTATCACACTTTGAGGACAATTGGAAACAAAGTTACCAATAGAATCACATCAATTTTTTATGGAATTTTACCTTTATAATTTTCTTTACCCTTTTTCACATTTTTATAAAACAAGGATAAAACTTCATCAATATTTTCACATACCTTATTTTCAAAATCAAAATATACAGCTTCTTCTTCAAGAATCTTCTCAGGATTTTATTTTTTGGAAGTATTGAAATAAATTTCCTGATAAAATTTGCTTTTAAATTTCCCAAATTTCTACCCTATCATTTTATAAGTAATGATAGTACTATATAAATCATCCATAGATAATGTTTCTGGATCTCTATCTTTCAATGAGGAAAATTTGGAAGCAATATTTTTAGGAATAATTCAAAATATATTTTCATAAATAGTTAAATCTTCCAAATTTTTAACAAGAGATCTAATAGTTTTAAAAAATTATTTATCCCTAGTAAAGAAGTCCCCAACAGATTCATACTCACAAATCTTGATATCATTATAATTTAGATTCTAGATTTGTAACTTGCATTTTTTACTTTTGTATTGCATTCATAAATGTTTTCTCCTATCGTAGATGTATTTGGTAGTAGAAAATCCCTTTAATATAATAAAATAATTTTTAGACAATTATGAGAGTAAAAAAATTTATCTCTTCCATTGATATCAAGATTCTCTTTATCAGTATATGTGAGAGGATCATTCACAACACAAGGGAAAAACCATTTGTAGAAGAGTTAAGAACATCATAACCAAGAGGAATAATATATGTCAAAATTATATCTTTAAAAATGTGATAATTCCTATAATTTAAGATCATAATACCTTTACATTTCACAAAAATTATATTCTATAAAACAAATTATTCTTAAAAAAACATCAGCCAAGAGTAAACAAAGGGAACATTTACTCTCATACCATCCATAATTTCCCAGACAGGATATAAGTATCACTATGATATGGAGGAGTGAATAAATGATATATTTTTATTTTAAGTTTCATTTATTTTGATACAACCTTCATCTAAAATTAAAGAGTTTGTACCTTACTAAAAAAAATCACACATCCATATGAATAGAGGAATTTAAAAGGTTTACTATTCAATAAGAGTTGCTACATCCTTTTTATGGTATGGAAAAAATCTGATACCACAAAATCCCCTAGAAAATAATCCTTTCATGTGGATAAAAAAAGTTATACATTCCTTTATACTTTCTTAGAACTACATTTAATACAATAGTTCATGTGCTTCAAGTAGCACAAAATGATGTAATACAATTTGTGTAACAAGTTAAGAAACCTTAACCAGTTACTCCAAAACATGTTATGGTTCTACCTTGACAACTTTTATAAATATAAAGTTCAAAAAAATTATTCAATTTCCTACCAATAATTAGGTAAAAACACAATAGAATTCATAATGATACTCTGTCTGATAGCTAGTCCGATTCATTTGTTTGATGCTTCAGTATGAAAATAGAGCTCTACCAAAATACCATTGAAACAATTATGAACTGCTTCTACGTCAGTCTAGAAATCCCATTCTGATTTCATAGTCTGATATAAAAACTCTAAATATGAAATTTATTTTTATTCATATTCTTATTTTTGGAAAACTTCCTTAGGAAATAAAAATCTTGAAACATCTCTCTAAAAACTTTCATCACTCTGCTTTACCTCTTCTTCACCCATAAGTTGTACTTACGTCATTTAAAATACAATATACTTCCTTCTATTTGTATGACTTCTAAATGTGGTCAAGGAGATATTATGAAATGTTTTCCCACTCAAAAAAATTTCCCAAAACATAAAATTTTATTACATTTAGGATACACCTTTGAATTATTCATAACATCTCAACTCTTCTTATTCCTTCTCAAACCTTCTCAAATCTTCTCACAACTTCAGCTCACTATAGAATTTATTCACAATCTTCAGTCTGATTCATATTTCCATTACAATTTACCTATTAAGATGAGGAAAAAATATTCTTCAATAATTCCATTATACTAATTGAATGATATGAAATGAAAATGTATTCTTATTATGATTCTTAGAATCAAATGAAGAAAAACTTCCTAACTCGATGCTCTGTACCAACAGAAAAAATATTCTTGTTTTGATGCTTCATACCAACTAATAACTATATAACATTGAATCTATTCTTACAGAACATTGTTCCTAATTTGTTAGACTTTAGTGTACTTTATTTTTTCATAAATATAGTGTAAAATCATAAAGATTCAACTCTTCTCTACATCACTTCACCATCAACTTCAAAACTTCTTCAAACAAGCACTTCCAAAAAACATACTCAAAAAACCATTCAAGATCCCCCTTGTCAACACATTTTTAGATGATTGAAACAAATATCATTTTATTATTTTATGTAGACTAAGGATCCCGCATCCGATTAAGTGTATCATTTGATGAATTTTATCAGTGTCAGTCCACGCCTGATGAATTGATCTTAGCCACTCTCTGAGAATTGGTGTCAATGCTAGTATGATGACTCTTGACCCAATTTTTAAATAAGTAATACATGTTATCCTATTGAACCAATTGAAAACATATCAAAGTTATTATTTCTCTTGACCCTAATGAAAAACTAAAAAATAATCCTAAATAAAATGGTTGACTATATTTTTGATTGATCTATGATTCCATTTTTCATCAGTCTCAACAACTTCAACTTCTTCATCAGTCCTAACCAAATCTAATTACTGAACTTCTTCAAAAAAAAATTATTCCTCAAATTCCCTTTTCTAATCACCACAACATATTATTATCAGTTTCAATTTAACCTTGACAATTAGTGGTACACCACATCTAATGAACCTGTGTCAGCAGCTTCGACTTCAGCAACTTATTTCCTTTTCTAATTATGGTATACACAAACTTATTTATCTACATATTTATATCTTGGAGCTTATATGTTTGATTTAAAACTGTAATATTCATTTTCTCAAAATAAAAATATCCTTCCAAGTCTTTAGAAAAATATGTGTTTGGTGATCTTCACACTGATGAACTGAGATCAGAATGTTTTGACTTCACAAACATTCTTCTTCTACAAAATTGAAATTAGAATCACGACTTTTTCATGACTTTAAGTAAATTTAAGATCATCATAGCATCATCTAAATAATAGTGGGAATTATTATGACTTCATATCCTTCAAAAAACGTATTTATTTCTAATCTGATCCTCAATACGATTGGATGTAGTTGTTCCACCCCTTTCATTCATAAGGATTATGTCAAAAGTTTCCAGAAAAATTATGATTTATGATTACTCAAAGATTATAAAAGCATCATCATATTTTAATTATAGCAATTAAATCTCCAATACTCCTCCTCATTATGATTCAACCTTTCATTTGTGACCCAAGGTGAGTATAATGAACCTTTTCTTCCATAAAAATTCTTCCCAATTTGATGGTATTTATTAAGAATTTTTCATTTGATCTACTCATTATGATAGTGAGTCTGATCATCATGCCAATGTTCTGGAGATGAAAAAAAATCACACACACACACACACACCCTTATTCTATCTAGATTTCAATTACCTTCTCAACATACTTACTCTATTGGAAAAAAATACAACCAAAACAAAACATTGACCAACATCAAGGATGATTAATGAAAAATTGTTGGACCAAATGGTAGGATAAAAAAAAAATTTAGGTATAATACTATTTTGAGGGAAAATATATGTTTTATATTTTTATATGGTTTAAATTTATCTACAAATTATACCTTGAGTCATGAATAGATTTTAGATACCAGAAGTTTTTTCATTATTATGTGATAATTAAATTTTTAGGACATAATTTATAATTGGGGGGGGGGGAGAGTGTAATTCCCCGTGTTTTAGAAGCCATTAAATTTTTTTTTCTTTTAAGTATAAGAATATTTCTTTATTCTTTCAAAAAATTAATACTTTATTAGAAATTGGACCAAACAAGTTATGAAAAAAGCTAATGAAACTTTATTGAATTATAATTGAACATTACAAAAAAGTTACATGGGAACATGTATCATATAAAATGGATTGTTTCACATTATGGATGATTACATCTATTAAATATATAAAAATTATAACGAGACACTAAATTGAAAATATTAAAATATTTAAAACATAAAATTACCCTAGATCATCATCACCATTAATAATATACATTATTATAAAAAAATATACAATTATAAAAAATACAATGAAACGAGAAATCATGTTGTGAGATCTAAAATGAAAACTATGGAAATAATAAGTATGGATCCAATAATTTTAGTAAGGTTGTATATATAGAAATGAAATTTGGCCATTATAATAATGGTCATTGAAAATATGGTCACTAAAACTATGATCGTTACTAATATGATCATTTCCAATATGGTTATTGATCATATATATAATAGGTATACCGAAGTTGATTATTTTTAAGTAGTAAATTTAAAATAATATAAATAATAATGAAATGAAAATTTGAAATGAAAATATTATATATATATATATAATTTTATGAATTTTATATAAAAATTATTATTATTATTGAAATATTATATGATTTATAAATAAAATTAAAATAAATAATTTTATAGCATTTGAGTAGTAAAATTAAAATTTAGAATATAAATAATTAATTTTAATGGTATTTGTTAAAAAATATTTAATATGAAACTAAAATTTCTTCTTTTAATTGAACAATTTTATTATGTACTGTATATTTTATCATAATAGATTAAATTGAACACTTTTAAAATATTTCGAATATATTAATATCTTTCAAATTATAATTTTATATTAAATAATATTAACAACACTTAATGTTTAAAAACATCATTTATTAATAAAATAAGTTTTTTGTTATATTTTTTATTTTCATTTAAAAACTAAATTTATAAATTTTAGAATATAAATTAAATAATACTAGATTAATTTTTGAATTTATCATGTAAATATTAACTAAATATAAATCATTTAGTTTTCTCTAAAAAATCGACTTATCAGTGAATAGTGCAATTAACATTTTTACCAATACTACGAGTTTTATGCCATTATTAGTGTATATGTATGATTTATATTTTTTGAATTATTTTTATCGAAAAATTATTCACCTTATAATTAAAATTATACAGTTTTTAATATTTATTATAGTTTTAAAACCAATATTTTATATTTTATAACTCAAGTAGTATTTTTATCAAAATATTATTTTAATAATTTATAGATTTATTATATTATAATTTAATTTTAAAATTACTAAATATTTAATCTGAAGGAAAGTGTTTCAAATTTTTAACTATTGGATCAAAATTATTTAACAAGGACCACTTCATTTTTGGGTATGTAGATTAAGTTACTATAGGTAATAATTAGTTACCATGGTAAAATAGTTATTTTCCAAATAATGATACCATACTAAATATTGTGCATCAAATGGATATATATTAGATTAAGACACTAATGTGAGGTTTAAAAATACATATGAATAAATTTACAATCATTTAATAGATAATTAATGATAAATAATACTACGATCACTTTATAATTAAAACAAAAATTTTCCACAAGAACAGGTACTCAAAACATTTTATATTTTAATTTTAAAGTTAATATTCTCATACATATAAAATGAACTTGTTTATATATTTATAAATTATAAATTTTTCAAAAATGATCATATTATATTTTTTGTAGAAAAATAATTACCAAAATTAATTTTTAATTAAGAATAATAAGGGTAAAAAATGTAAATTAATTATCCCAAATTTTTAATAATTAAAATTTTAATCAAAAATTCTAGAAATAATTTTTAGGTATGAAATTAAAAACCACATTTCTCACATTACATTTATCTATCTAAATCAACTAACTCACCTAACCTTCCTAACACCCTTGTGATTCCTTTCTTACCCCTTACCTAACATTAGTTTCCATTAAAATACCATCTTTTCAGCAATAAATGGAGTTCACTCCCACCCATTATCTCCTCATTATCCTTCCAAAATTCATTGATAATGAATTTATATTAAATATCCCTCTATAAATCATTCTAAATGAGTTCTTAATGTTATAAGGATTCCTTCCATGTTTTAAGAATCTACTTTCAAATATAAGGATTCTCTACCTCCTCCTTTTGATTTAATTACTTATTTTATGATAATACTTTTATAATTTATTATGATTACACAAAACTGTGTTGATATTAAATCTTATACTTTCCAAATAGTTCTTTATTGATGAGATATTACTCTTCCGTCTCATTAAAATCATTTAATAATTACTTTTGTGTAGCCTCTATGTCGCCAAAATCATTCCTTGATTTTCCTTCTTCGGGTTTTGAACACCAAAATCTAATATCATTCACTATTATCCATATAAATAATGATGATTTATTTTATATGTAACACATATGTATGGATGATTATGTATGGGGACCTATATCTCCCTTAAATTCATTGGTTTATGTTTCTGTTTCATGAGCATAAAAGGGTACACATGAGGATCTATTCTAATAAAAATGGTACACATGGGGATTTACCCCAAGCCCAAGGGGTGCATGAGGTTTTCAACCCAAGACTAAAGGGAATACAGGATGTTTTATTCCAATCCCAGGGGTATATGAGAGGATTATATCAATCCCAATAAGGTACATGGGGGGTTATCCCAAGCCTACTATGTGAGGAATGTCTTAGTGGGTAGCCCTGACACATGGTTTCTATGCTTATGTTTATGTCATACTCTTATGTAATTATCATGTTCCTATAATTAATCTCCTTGAATCATGCTTTCCATTTCATGATTACACACACATTTTCCATGGTATATGTTTTTCCATTTGATATTACATTTCTTTATATCATGATTTATAGGAAACACATATTGTTACATATTATATTTAATAGGGAATTTCTCCCATGATAATGTTTTCTCATATGTATATGATTTAAGCCTTGATGGCACATTGTTATATTTTAAATTACTAAGTGTTTCAACTCACCCCTTTATTATGTTTTTCATTTCCCAAGGTTATTGAGATAAGTATAACTTATAGAAAGTCCATAGGATAATCTTAAAGTGTTTGATTACAGAGAAATAATTATAGACTAAGATGTTAATATAGATAATCACTAAGACACTAAAAATTTAAGTACTTGGATTTTGTGATGGTTTTTGAGATTTATTATTTAAATAAAGAGATTAATGTATTATTAAATTCAGGTTTAACATGAGTTTCTATAACCACCCATTGATTAGTGAGAAAACCTAACCTCGATAGCACATGAATTTTTTCCCTCACAATGGATAGAATATCATCCCAAAAGTACTAAATGTTGATCCACATAGAATGAGTGTGTTTCTTGAGTTTTAGAGGAATAGGGTTCTATGGTTTTTGGGAGAGATGGACCCACAAACAAAAGAGGACTAGCTAGTTTCGATGGTCCAAGTGTTCCATATGGTTTTGACCCCTCTCGACCAGATAATAGTTCTTACATCTACCCTTATCCATGGTATGAAAGGACATCGGTGGAGTTTGGTGAATCAGACACGTAACAAGGTAAACCTTCTTTTAATATAATTATAGTTCCTCTTAGAAGTGGAATATTTCCCAATAAATATTTATTTGGTGAACATACAAGAACTGTTTGAGTTACGGTAGAGAAGAATTTAGGTGAATGAGTATGAATCGATGTTCACTGACCTCATGTGATATTCTCTGGACATAGTTTTTGATGGTTACTTCCATGAATAGATGTTACATAGGGGTATTAATAGATATGTAAAATACTTAGTGGTACCTCTCTATATCACCACTTATACTGGGGTGCTAGAGTGTGTCCTTTTGGTAGAACAATTCTTAGCATATAGGACACAGTTAACAGGTGCTGGTAGAAATCACCCAGAAGAAGATACTTAAATAACACGTGGTTAATGGAATAATATGGGACCTAGATTCATAATATGCTATTAGGTGAATACTTATACCCATGGATCATTGGATTTGGGTTTGTAGAGGGGATCTACTTAACTCAGAGTAATTATTTTATTTTCTTGTGATGATAATGATCTTATTACTCAACATTTTATAATCTATATAGTAGTATAAGGTAGAAAAAAGTGGATATAAAACTATGTTAAAGGTTTTTATACAACTATGGACATCCTTGAGGTGGTTAAGGAGACCCTCATGGAGTTAGTCATGGTATGACGATCCTTTGTAGGTGATTGATGATATGACTCGATTCCACCAACACCAACTCCATGAGGTCCAGGCCAAGGTAAGGGAGCTTGTGGATGGAGGTGTGGATAGTTGTAGGTATTTGAGGATTATGTACCAGAGGATCTCAAAATTATTATACTTATGATCTATTTATTTCCCACTTTATCAAAAGTTTTGGTAGACATTTATTTGATCTATTCCTTCTTGGACTTATCCCTTGTTTCAGAACTACAGACTCTAACAAAGCCAATAGCTTGATCATTATGACTAGAGATTCCTATAATCACATTATTCTATTGGTACTGTGACTTTTATATTGAAGGAGATAAATTAACATTGTATTTATTAATATTTTTTGTGAGACCCTATTAAGTCATTCTTGGTATGGACACGCAGTCTACCATCCATTCCCAGGTTGACTATTTTTGGTAAAGGGTGTAGTGTACTCAAACTAATGGGTTGAGTTTCAACTTCACCTTTGAGAAGTGATTATAGTTAGAGATGGTTGATCCAAATTTTAAGAGTTTATAAATGATTTTACATTAGTTAGCTAGCTTAAATCTTTGTTTAGTATACATAATGAATGTTTAGATTTTAGAAATTGTAAAATAGTACCCATATTTCTTCCCTGATGACTTGCATGGTTTACCACTTCATTGGGTGATTGAATTATATATTGAATTTTACCCTAGTAACTACTTGATATATTCAGCAGCACATAATATATCCCTTATTGAACTTCACGATTTGAGGGTAGTATTGGAGGACCTTTATAGAAAAGGATTTATTTGACCCATTTCCCCCCTTAGGTAGCTCCAATATTATTTATATAGAAGGTGGATGAGATCATGAGGATGTGTGTAGATTATTTTCACTTTAACCAAGTGATAATCAAGAATAGGTATCCACTATAAATAATCCAAAACCAATTCAATCAGTTAAATGGAGAAAATTTTTTCTTAAATATCATCCTATGGTCGGGATATCATCATTTCTAGGTACGCAAGGGGAACATTTCAAAGATAAAAATATAATGTTTCTATGGTCATTATGAGTACCAGAGTATTCTATTTTACAAGATTAATTCCCCTAATAATTTTATTAGAAGAATGAACTATATCTTTCAACCTTTTTAAGACTAGTTTATGGAGGTCCTTATCAATGAAATTATCATTTACTCATCATCATAGGATGAGCATGCATTAAATTTGTGGATAGTCATGGACATACATAGAGAGAATCATTTTTATAAGAAACTATTTATGTTTTTTTGATAAGATCAGTCCATCTTATAGGACATGTTATTATAGAAAAGGGTGTAGCAGTGAAGCTAGTGAATATCGAGGTAGTTCTTACTTAGGATCCTCCCAAGAGGAATCCAATATTATAGAGATTCCTTGGGTTGGTGTATTATTATAAGAGATTCATGATATATTTATCCTGGATTGTGAATCCCTTGGTTTACTTGACCCACAATGGGAAACCTTTTTTCTAGTCAGAAAAATTCTAAGAGGCCTTTTAGGAGTCGTTGCAATGGTTGACTAGCACGATGGTCTTGAGGATACTAGAAGAGTGTGTTGAGTATTTATTGTTTCATGATTATTATAATACTTAGATTGGTTACATGCTAATGTAGTTGAAGGAAGTGATTTCTTATGGGTCTAGGTAGCTGAAACCCCAAAAATAAAACTATATAACCCATGAAATGTAGATGGAAACTATTGTGTTCTCCCTGAATACTTCATTCACTACCTTCTTGGTGAGTGGTTTATTGTATATAATGATCATAAGAGTCTCAAGTATGTATTCAATTAGAGATATTTCAACATGATATAGAGGGAATGTATGGAGTTCCTATAGTAATATGGATTCGAGATATTCTATAATCTAGAAAAGGGTAAAATGGTGTTAAATTCTCTTATTAGGAAATATTTTTCCTAGTTTCTAGGTGAGGTTTCATAGGAATTAGTCTTATTTTGTTTTTCTCTACTGAATAAGGGAGGAGAAACATAACTCTAATCGATAGTTGTGACCCCTCTACTTCTACAGTTATCGAGGGAAGTATATATTGGAGATATTTGTTATGGTTTCTTGTATGATTAGATCTTCACATTAGTTTCTATTAACGGATTATTTGAATTCAGGATTAATATAATCCACATTTAAGGAAGAATTATGGTTCCAGTCATGATATAAGAGGAGGTTTTGAGAGAGTTCCATGCATCTTCCTTAATGGTGCATCCATGAGGGGAAAGGATTTACTGAGATAAATGGTGTTATTTTTTGTAGTTAGGTATGAGGAGGTGTGTTGCAGATTTCATCTATAATTGTCTCACATGTTAGTAGGTGAAGGTCAAGCATAATATTATAACGGGGTTGGACCAGCCCCTTGAGGTACCAGAATAGAAGTAGGATGGTATATATATATATATATATATCATTATGGGAATTACAAATATGTTGAGTGGATATGATTATATTTGGTTGATTATAGATTGAATAATAAATTCATCCCACATTCCCACCATTAGAGAGAATAGTTTATTAGAGAGTATAAGATTCTTTTATTCAGAGGAGATCATTCAGATTCATGGTGTTCCCCTAATGACTGTCTCAGACCATGATTCTCACATCACATATTGATTTTAGAGAGTATTTTAGGAGGTTTTTAGGTCCCAATTGTAGATGATAATGATGTTCCACCCCCTAATAGATGACTAGACCAAGTGGATCATTCATATACCAGAGAACATGTAACAAGATTACATTTTGGACTTTATATGAAGTTTATAAGATCACTTAACTTTAGTATAATTTATATACAATAATAGATATCATTCTTATAATGGTTTGATGTCTTCTAAGGCCCTTTATAGGAGACATTATTGGTCACCATTGTTCCAATTGGAGTTGGGAGACTCAACACTTATGAGGGTTAGAGATAGATTGTGCAATTATGGTGAAAGTGAATACCATCTTAGAATAGATGAGAAAAACTTAGAGCCATAAAAATTCCCTCACAGACTAATGATAAAGGCTTTTAGAGTTCATTTAGGGAGACCATGTGTTCCTAAGGGTTCTGCCTTAGTGTGTTTCATGGATATCTAGTTGGGGTGAAAATATATCTCTGAGGTTTATTGATCCATTTTAGATTTTGTGCTGGGGAATGAGTTTAATACATTTTTCACATGAAGCATTTGAGTTTGTATATGCATGATTCATTGAATGTTATTTATTGGGGTAATATACACAACAAATATGTAGCCACATTTTTGTAGTACCTTATATAAATTAAGGATCACCAAGATAAGATCCTTCATGGGTGGATGAATCCCCTTATTCTTATTCTCTTATTGTATGAAAATATTTAGGAGAGATCATGGGAGTGGGATAACTAAATGAAAGATTATTATCCTTACCTGTTTAAGTATATGCATCTTTTTGAGATGAAAATATTTGAAGGTGGGGAGAATTTAACTGTATTGGTTTTTGTGATTATAACTTATGAGTACCTAAAATAATATATAAGAAGCTATTATTGGGTTTGATATAGAGTTTCAGGATTCATATAGATCTGATGATGATATATTAAATTTTTTAAATATATTAACTCAAATGAAAAATTGATTTTAGAATTAATGGATTTCATTTTTAATATCCCTACCTAAGATCCTCTAATGCCAGTTCCCCGAGTCAGTGCACCGCATGAATTTAGGAATGAAACCTCATACGAAAGAGGTTTATGATAATAATTAATGGTCTAATGAGGTATGTTGGGAGACTATAACCTATTTATTAGAGTATAACAACATCATAATAAAAATAAATAGTAACCAAGCAGTAATAATATCAAAGCATGAATCCTAAAATCAATTAACAAAACTAGGTAAATGACCAAACAAATTAAAATAAACATGTCATTATCTACTAGTGTCAAGTTACAAAAGAGAAACCAAACAAGACATTAAAAGAAATCCCAAAAATGGGTCCAGAACTTCGTTTGGTCTCCTCATCCATGATTAATATGTCTATTTGATGCTTGTGATTTAGGGTATATTAATATTTTAATTTCTATAATTTAATTAATAATCTTGAAATACATTTGACTTATTTTATGTTTTATGGAAGGATAAAAAATATATTTGGAAAAGGATTAAAAAGAGATGAATTTAGGACTAAAAGACACTTCATGCCATGTTGTGAAGTGGCCTAGTGAGACACCTGAATATTGAATCCAGAAGGCACGATCACATGATGGTAGATCAGGATACAAAATCTGGACAAAGACCTTTTTCACATCACGTAATTAGTAAATGTCGTGAATTCATCAAGAGATAATCCAATTCCTCTCATTTCAAATAATGAAGTTAATTCACATTTTGAGAATCTGTTACATAAGTTTTACACCATTCAAATCATGAATGTTTTGGGACAGAAGTAGATTTAGAGAAGACACTGATGCCACATTTTACATGGCTTGTAAATCTTACACATCATGAATCTATTAGAATGGATAAAAGTTTATTATAATGGGGCTGAAGGTTTGATGAAAAATCATAGTTATACACCCCTTTGACCTCCACTCTTAAGGGTGGAAAATATAATGGAATGAAGACACTAGACCTGTGTGTGAGTTCAGATTCATATTGTTTCTTCTTTATAGATTTTTTCATTATTTTTCTCCCCCACTCATGGATTTCATGAGTGGGTGATTTATTCGTGTAGTTCCATGCTTAATAAATTGGGATTGAACATATAAGGTATTTTATTTTTTTATTTCAATTCATTTTGGGATTTCATATTTTTTCTTAATTGTAGTCTCTTCCCTGATTCTTTTTGTGTGACCATTATAAGAAGGTTTAAGAATTGGACATTATTTTTTTTCTATCAGAATAAAAATTTCCTAAGGTGAGTGAATTAATTTTTTTAATGTAAGATATAGGGTTTAGAATTCAACCCGTACCATTGTTCTAGTTCTCAGCCTATGTTTAAATAATGTTTCTGGTTACACATCCATTGCAATCCTAAGTACCCGACCATGATAAAAGGAGAGTTTAGAATAGAGGGTGGTTACCATGACCACTAGACTCAGTAGATCCTAATTTCAATGAGTACGTGATTTTTAATTAATTATTTCATACCTTGTTATCTCATTAACCTGGATTCATTACTCCCCATCACCCTTTTTATATTTTCTTCTACCACATTCTTCACCAATCATGTACAATAAAGATTATATTTAATTTATACATATCTAAATTACTTTAGGTATTTATTATTTAAATAATAATTTTCTCAAAACCTATCTTTTTGGGTTTGATGATGGACTTGCATATCCTATACTACCTTTTTGTTTAATGGGTTTTTTTGATCTGTGTTATAAATTTATAAATTCAGTAACCCAATGAGAATTATTGATAGCCCATGGGATATCAATGATCCATCTCGAAAACCCAACTTAGCCATCTATCATAGGTCCATCTCCCCTATCCTGATTTGAAATCATGAAATATACTCAGGTACCAATGGTGGCCTAAGAAAGGTGTTAGTAAAACTTAGTAGGCCACCACCAATGACTTCTAAATCAACATAAAGTCTATATCAATGTATTTAAAAGTATAAATTAATAATATAAAATATATAAAGGAAACATGTTTCATAATTTAACAATTATCAATTAACGACATTTATTCTTAGTTCCTAATGATACATGAACCCTTAAAAATTAATTGGGACCATAACGATCATCTAAAATATATTTTATAGGGTCACATGTTAACATACAAGGAGAATAAGTCCATTTATTTAATAAAATATTCAAAATCCATGTTTGACCATACCCAACCATGATATAGAACACCATGTACATACTGTTGGAGTCAAGTTCATTAGTCTATCCTACAAACCATGCATGTATCAGGTAGCAAGAGCATCAGTCTGGACCACAAAAGGATGAGGAGCCTCAGTCTAACATCCCACCATACCATGAATCACATTAACAGGGGTCAACATTAATGTCTTCACATCAAACAATAAAAACAAGGATGGACCTTTTGCTTTTTTTATCAACACTCCCATGGTTAATTTCATTCAATAAATTTAAAAAAATTTCACATCATTCTTATTTTTATGTTTACCTATACTGGCAACCATTAGACACACTTTAAACCAATTTTATATCAAGGAAATTTCACATTTAACAATTTACCACTTCTCCCTTTAATTATATCACAATCCATTTTAATTTATATGTTTTGAAAAGCATCCCTTTATTCCATATTAACATGATAAACAGGATTACAATGGGTTCAATATTATAAACCCTTTAATTCATCATATAACAACTCAATTACCTTGTTCAAGGGTTTGGCACACCCCATGGGTGGACTTATGCCCAGTATTCTCATCATCAATGGATCCAATAGGATCCTTGAGAGATTTAACACATCATTTACACACTTGGATTTATAATTTCATACCATGGAATCAAAATTTTAGAATAATGACACAAAATAAGAACCAAATACACATGAAATAACACATTAATACTATAATAAATCCCTTTTGGACCACCTACCTCATGATCATAGACAACCTCTCACATAAACACATTCCATGATTCAATACCAAATAACCCTCAATGAATAGTCTAAAAATCTACTAGAAAATAAGGTTTTAGGTATTTAAAATGAGGGAAAACACTTAATATTTGGTTTTCTAGAAAATAGAATAAAGAGGAGTGGTAGAATCACATAAAGATTCTATTAAAAAACATTAACACTTCTAATGACCAAGGATAGAAGGAGAATCACTCTTGGAGAGCTTGGGAGATATTGGTTTGGACCCCTAGATTCTAGAGGGGGAAAGGGTAATAAAATCAGCTAATATACCTTAAATAATGAAAGGGTAAAATGGTAAAATCCACCAATTTTAAGAGGTGCATAGTTTGGATGCATGATTATCCAAACCATGTTCAAAACATGTGTCAGAGTTTGTCCAAATGTGGGGCTATTCTATATAATTTAGATGGGACACTAGAAAAGTTTGAAATAATATTTGGTGTATATGTGCTTGACTCTATCCAAGGGGGATATACTATACTATCTACTAGTACATAATGCATGGTTAGTACTAACCGTGTTCTAATCAAGTTCCCAACATAAAATATATTATTTTCCTCCAATTCCATGCCCTGAACCGCTAAAACACCATTGAGACATGTCATAATCTGGGGTAGAATTTCATTAACCAATTAAAAGGGAGTTAAACTAGTATTTAAACAAAAAATACATGTTTTTATAATATCAAGAACATATAACCTCCCCAAGTTATAAAAGACCATCCTTGAGATTCACTCTTAAGAATCAGTAAGCTTCCAAGGTAAAATGGTTAGTCCACTAGGTATTTATATCAACTTCCCTCTACCATGTTTCCTCTTAAACATGGCCATGCTACCATAGAACTTATAATAATGATGCAGTCTTACCCAACAAAACTTTATCACTATGACAAAAAACACAAACCAAATGCTCTTCAAAGGATTCACTATCATTAAGTAGAACATAATCACCATAAATCACATGAGAAGATTCAAGATTATTATAAAATTATTTGGAAACATAAAATATATATTACATATAACTATAACACCGTTGAAGAGAAAATCGGTATGCCACCGGTCTGATCCTCTCCATAATCTCAAACAACCCCACATACATAGGCTCCAGCTTTCTCTGATATCAAATCTGATGGTGAGACATTCTTGGATACACCCATAGGAATACACAGTCACCCACTATAAACTCAAGGGGTCAACTATGATGATCAATATAATTCATTACTTTACTATATTCCATAACCATATGCTTTCAGATCAACTTAACACACTCTACTATTTGCTACAGAATACTTGGTCCAAACAAATCTAATTCTCCCATTTCCATCCAACATAATGCTGAAAAACTTGGCCTACCATAAAGTGACTCATATGATTAAATCCAAATAGTTTCTTGATATATTTTTTTATATTTGAACTTAACAAGTGTAAAATTATTCTCCCAAGTCCCACGAAAATCTAAGATGCATTCCCTCAGTATATATTCTAATAGACGGATAGTATTTTCTGACTGTCTATCTGTATGAGGATGAAAGTACATAATAAAAATCACATGAGCACCAAATTCCTTTTGCAACCATTTCCAGAAGAGTGAAGTAAAATGTGGGTCATGGACTAAACCTAAATTATTTGGAACCTTGAGCGATCATACTATCTCCCAAACATACAACTAACCCAACTAGTCGATGTTCAATGTCTCCTGAATCAGAAAGAATTACACCACCTTTATCAATCGATCCACAACAAAAAAAAATCACATAATTATTCCAAGGTGTATTTGTATGTCCAAAAAAACAATCCATAGTAACATCGTCCCTCTTCCATTATGGAATGTGCAAAGACTGTAAAAGTCCATCAGGTCATTGATTCTTTATCTTCATCTACAGACAGGTGTAGCTTCATGTCACAAAACCCAAAACCAGATTTTTCATTCTTAGAAACCAATAATGTCATTGAATATCATAGGATACTTTTGTAAAGTCCCGAACCCTATTATCCAAGAGATAGTACCTTACTATATTACACTGGCATGATTATAAGGAATCACATCACAATTGAATGAATAGTTAAGTAGTATTGGAAGAATAGATACATTATGAAATTCAAAATACATTTTAGACATAAAATAAAAAGTATTTTCTTTGAGAACATCATTATTCACCTTAGATCAACCCTATATATCAATCATAATAAACTTCTTAGAAACTCGGGGAAGAATAAAACATAAGAAAGGGGTGAGATTAGATGCTCAGTAAGGGTAGGAATACAGTGGAATCTACCATAAATAAACATAAAAAATAAAGCAAGGTCATTAAATAAAATCAAATTCAATTAAAAAATAATCTTCATCATAATATAGGAGGAATAAAATATGATCAAATAAGTCCATATAAATTATCGCATGAGAATGAAATTAACCATAGATATTCTACTGGTCTAAATAATCACATGGATTTTCAATAAGTAATGTCATAATGATGGAATGTATAATGTGGGACATCTAAAACATTCCATCAGGGCCTCATCCAAGAAATCTACATAAATGGGTAAGGCCTTAGCCAAAACCTGGTCTAGTTTGTCTAATGAGACCAAATGATGCATCGAGGGGCTATAACGGACCCTGCCATACACTTACAAAGTCCAAGTCATTCCTCATATGAAAGGGGTGAAACATAATCAACATATACATTCATATTGAAACTAGCATACTAAATGTAACTAATTTCCCAAATAAATAAACATAATCGCAAACTATCCATAGTAATAAGGAGAATGATATCAAGATAGTACATCCCTAGTTAAAATTATCATAAAAATCAATAAAATATGATATATGGTATCAAAATAGATCAACCTCAATTAATTTAAATTTCTAAAAAAAGTGTTTACATAGTTGAAAATACTCTAATAAAATTATTGAAAAGTTCCTGAGAGAAGTAACACTTTTACTTTGAAATTATTTATTTAAAAATCCAAAAAAATTTAAAAGAATGAATTTTATTTGAATACGACATTCTAAAATTGCAAAGGATTATACAAAGAATTAAGTTACTCATTTCGTTTAAGTTAAAAAAAAGTCCTTTAAACTTTTCAAAAGATAACATTTAAAAGAGTAATTTTTAAAAGATGTAGTGAGAATCAACCAAATGAATCCATTATGTGTATCAATTTTACATAAACATAATACAAATTTAAATACAAAAAAAATATAATCAAAAGTAATTTCACACATAATCATAGCATTAAAGAATCATTTGAGTAGAAGTTTAACACAAAGAATAGAAATTGGGTTAAGAATCCCCTTACTATTTTGTATTCAATTGAACCATATTACCCAAAAAAGTAATGATTATAAAATGAAACATTCAATACCATGAAGATAAAGGGATTCATGATATTTGTTGATTCCTTCAAAATGTGCATTGGAAAATCAACAAAGGAAGAAATACCTGAATATGAGTATTATTTCCCCCTCAAAAGTAAAGGAAGAAGAAGGGGGTTAAGACCTACAAATCACACGATCCTTCAAAGGACTTGTGATTATGTGACTATTATAAAGTCACATAAATACTCAACATGAAACACATAACCTATATTTGATCCCAAATAACCCCTTTCAAAAGACCTCCGGCTCTTGTGAAGGTGCTCCAGACAACCAGTGGTCGTACAATGATAACTGGGTAAGCTCCCCTAGGCCATGTGTTTTGTTAGCAGCAAGAACCTAACAATCCAACCTGAAAATCCTTTGAAAATAAAGAGGAACAAAGTCCAAACTGAAGAGGCCTATTAAAGATGTAAGGATCAGGCGGTTCATCACTAATGAAAAGGGTAATAATCCTTTAAAGCATCTGACAAAACTCAAAATACCCCAAAGCCTTTGTGGAATAAAAAAAGGGAAATAAAGAGGCGGCAGAAGCCTCTCGTAGTCACTAAATGTCACATTAAATTTCCCTAATGATTTGAAAGACACTAAAATACACCTTTGAAATGTCATCCCCTTCACAAGAAAGTCCTCAGGTATGTCCAAGTGACATTATTGTCCCATTTTGGCTCCTTGAGGAAAAAATGATGGGGTTTTTCATGAAATGATAGCGCACCCCAATATGACCTTTATTGGTTATGTGAAATATCAAATAAAAATTGAGAAAATTTCATCAATGAAACTTTTGAAACTTCTCATAATCCTTGAACTTTATCAAATAAAAAATGGAATAAAAAATGAGGTGGTGAGAGATATCACAATCATAAAATGTTTCCAACATGTTAAGTAAGTCCACAACATGGTCAAACAAAACATTTGGACAAGTCACCGTAATCTCGCAGAAACCCCAGGACAATCCACCTATGCCTCATGAAATATTCAAGGAACGACATAGATAATCCTTTAGACAAATTTCAATAGACAAATTAATCTTGTGAAGGCCCTTGGATGTGTCAATATGACAATATATAGGTACTTCAACATTTATACACGAGTCAACAAGTCCATATTAATCAGAAATAATCCAATAATTGAGATGTTTATGGGAGGGACTTGGGATTGCTGAAAATCAAGTGATTCCCTAAGAGAGATCCAAAATAAATGTTTGTGAAGACCTGTGGCATTATACCCCTTCTATGACTCTATCCTATATATTTTCCAGATACACCGTGAAAACCAATGACAAACCGGGGTGGTGAGACCTATAAATTACCCACCCCAATATGAAAAAGGAACCTCTGGACTCTCAGACGCAGGGTTGGATTTTTCACATCCAGGTGCATCAGCGCACCCAAGAATCATAGTAGATTTCTCAGAGTAGCTGATGTCATGATTGGAAAGTCTTTCATCAGGTAATATACCTGTGAATTTCTAGATCGATCATGCTCCATGCATAAATAACTTTGTGTGATCATTCATAGAACTCGCAATGTAATTCTGTAAAGATGTACGAAGAACATACCACACAACTTCTGGATCAAATGATACTCAAAATAAATTGTTAATGAATAAATATAAGGAATTTTTGATATAAGGGATATAAAAAATACTAAAGGTGGAATAATTATGTGAAAAACATGTTCGATGACCCACATGCACTTCACATGAACCATCCAAGAGATGTGAAAACACGAGGACATGTCATCCAAATCTCATGATGATTCTTCAACATGCTACTTGGTTCATGAGAAATCCTCTAGGACATGTCAGAGAAAGTCACACGGTTTTCCCTATGAACTCCACTTTAGTCTCACGAGACCCTCCCTGGGCTTGTCATCCAATCCTTATGACTTCATTTTGATACATCACCTGAATCATATAATGATGCCCATTCATGTAAGTCAGGTATCATGATGACATCGACACATGTTAACAAATCTATTGGAAGAACTTCTAGGAAAGTCAAACGAGACTCATGATGCCCTCCAAACATGTCATCGAGGTCTCATGATCCCTCTAGGGATGTTATCCAAGACATGTGACACCCTTTGAGACATGTCGTATTGACTTTCACAACACCCTTTATATGTGCCAAGCCTGTTCTTATGATTGAAACCTAGGAAAGAAAACTGGATCATGCGACACCCTCTAGAAATGTCATCTAGGCCATGTAATGGATTCCAAGACAAACCACCAAGATCTTATGATGTCCTTTGGACAATTCATCTTTGATCATGTGACAAACTTCAGATATGCTACCCAGGTTACAAAAATTATTTCAGAAATACTAACTAGATCATTTATTTGTCTTCAGATATTCCATGTAGGTACTCTCCAACATGTCCGGATAAGCTGGAAATCGATGAATGTCAAGAAGGGAATCAAGACAAGGGAAACCTCAAAGTGTAAGCACCGACCAAAGGAACTATGATGACTCTGATTCCTTATATATTTAGGATATGTAGGCCACCTCTTCCAGGTTCAAGTTCCATATTTATCATAAAGGGAGATCCCAGTATATATGTTCCTTCTCTACAAGCAATGACATTAAGCACTTTCCATCCCTTGTTTCTAACAGCGAGCATGGATCATGTGGGATTAGGGGGTTTCGTTGGTCATATCATCTGCACCATAAACCTACGCAAAGACAAGGGAACCCCAGAGTGTAATCCCCAACCTAAGGAATTATGAAGACTATGATTACTGCCATATTCAAAATATATTGGATACTTTTTCAAGGTTTGAGTTCCATAGTGATCATCTAGGGAAACCTCAATGTGTATGCCTTGACCAGTGATATAACATGACATGTCCCAAAAGAATAGGGAAACCTCAGAGTGTAATCCCTGACCAAAGAAAATATGAAGACTCTAATTCCTACCATATTAAGGATACATGGGCCACCTCTTCAAGGTTAGAACTCTATAGGGATGTCCTAATACACAATTCCCTCACTCTCCAAGTAATGATATTGATCATTTTTCATCACTTATTTCACACACCGAGCATATATCACATGATCTTAGAGAGTTTCAATAATCATATAATTCACATAGCGAGTCTTTATCAACCAGGGAAACATATGTAGGTAAATACCTAACAAGAGTCATGATACATTAGCCTCAACACAAGGGAATCTACTTAGGGACAATACCAAAGGTGTGATTAAAGTAAGAGAACTATTATTTATGTAATAAATAGGATATGTAGGATTCCTTACTAGGTCCTGAGCTCATATAAACATCCATTTATATTTATGCCTTATGATAATTCTGTTTTCGACTATTGGGACCCAATCATTCCCATGGGCTAATTACTCTACCTATTCCATCAGTGGATAGAGAAATAAACTGAGATACGATGACACTAATTCCTACCATAACCAAGATATGTAGGAAATCTCTCAGAGGGCTGAGTTCCATAATAAATTATCTCATGGAATTCCTAGTATATAAGTCCCATATCATGAGTAATGAAGATGATCATTTACCATCCCCTGTTTCTCAAACCAAGCACAACTCATGTGATCTTATGGAATTTCAATAATAATATCATCTGCACCATGAGTCTCTACAATTATAGGGGTAACCTTAATATATACGCCCCAAAAAAAATGAACTATAGAAAATCTAATTATTTCTATACTCGGGATATATAGAATGTACCTATGGAACCCGATATTGAATACTTGGTTACCTAGAGCACCCATATAAGTCCTTTCTACATGAAGTTAAACTGAACAGGTCTAATGAACTATGAGGGTTTTGATTCTTTTAAAAAACTGGATACATAGGATGCCTTCTAATGGATCAATACCCTCCTTTGAATATCAATCACATCCTTTCATGGTAACACATTACAAAGCACTTGGTTATAAATATTTAGCAGATTAGAAACCTCCCATTATTGGAAAATGACGGAGAAACTTAGATACATATATATGGATTCACTAAATTGCCCCCAATATTTTTCATATGAAAGAGAATTATAACATGATCATTTTTAGGGTAACCGGTCCTGTATTGGGATTAGGAATAGATTCATGAAAATACATTAATTCTATAAGAGTGTCTTGTAGTAGATAATAATTCCCCCAAAGGGTGAGATGAGCCTAACCTCCCATCCTATTTACTAGTGTGAGTCCCCAAGAGTCAGTGGGCCTGAAAATCTAGCTGACCGCCTACCTTTTAAAAGAAGGTCTGTACCCAGTTATGGATGAGGGAGCCATTGGGATTTTTTAGTTAGATTTAAAATTGTATTATGATTTTAATGATTATTCATGAAAAAAATACCTCACAATCAAACCACCAAATGAATCCCATCCACACCTTGAAATACCTTGGCAAAAAATATGGTGAACCTAACATGAATCTGTGTAATAACAAAATGATTAGTTATAATCTTAAGATCCATTTTGTTTGAACCATTTTTGAAAAAATAACTAAAATTCCCAACATGAATCTCTCAAAAAAAAAGAATAATAATGTATCATGATACTTTGTTTTTCATATCCTATACAGAGAAAGCAGTATGACCGACATGATCTTACAGATTATCCTCTTTAACTGGGGTTCTTATAAGTCCATCCCCAAATTGAAAATTCCAAGTGATTAGGATGTTGAGATCGGGAATATAATGAAAATTGTGTTAAACATGAATATATGATCAATCATATTATGCCAACGATATTTCACTAATCGGTAACATTGTTCCGTGTTGTTTTCTTCGCTATAGATACTGAAAACATCTTGATTCAAGACAATGTATTCATCATCTAGTGTTAACTCTACTAAATTATCTATGGCCATAACAATTGTGGGATGAAAAGTGATCTCACCTACTAGAAAACTCCAAAGAAATGTGGAAAATATATTGGTCTGGGAATACCACTGATGTAGTACGATCCCAACCATAGAAGTTTTCCATGAGGTTCTCCAAGAACAACAACCCATGATTCTGCATCACCCAAGAAAGGATGTTTCTAATCCAATATCCCTTGTCACAATAGACAACTTCTTTGGGAGCTTATCCCAAATCATAAAAACTACCACCTTCAGTCTCTCTAATGAAGGCGGATCAGGAATCCAAATATGACTCCTTTCCAGTTTAGGTGCTACTAAGGAGGGAAAATGATAACCACCATCGCTAACATCATCCCACCAGTACCTACCAATAACATACTGAGGGTACCACCTGACACACTACCATCTCTGATTCCCATGAACATGAAGTAAAGAAGGATTATTGGGGGAGGAAGGTGTTTGATATATAGGAGAGTGAACATATCCCAACTCCTACTATTGAATCCAGCTGACATATCCTAGTTGGAAATAATAAGATGGATCATATTCCTACTAACATAGAACAAGTCTGTAGGCATATTACCACATCAGTAATGGGGAGGATCATTTACCTACCCTCATGCATGAATACCATCAGAATATTCTGATGGAACAAGTCGGAAAAAAGTAGGAACATATTCCCACTTTAATTAAAGACATCTTCCAGTGTATAATGGACACATAAAATGTATTAGATTATATCCCTACACACACTTTAAAACAATGAAAATATATTTCAGCAGTAACTGAAATACTCAACTAGAATATTCTGGCACTGTTATAGATAAAGTGGTAGGCACAAACGGTTATCCCTATAACTAGGGAAAGTAAAAAATTTGATCATCAGGAACAAGTGGTTGTACCGGAGCAAAAACACACTCTTGGTACCATCCAGAAGGATTATAAGTATATTCTGAAAAATGATGAAGCATCATACCGATATCATACTCCTGGTCCAACTGAGGCTCCCCAGGTGAGATTGATATATGCCTCTGTACAAGGGCACACACCTATTGGAAAAGTCCGACTCCATATTCCAAAGGCTCAGTATTGTGATTATATCCCCATTATGGTCATGGATAAACACATGAGAGGAGAAAAATCCTTGGGATAGGATCGTATTCCTATCAAAGGAGTCTAGAATCATACTCCAAAGGCCCAGGATCAGGTATACATCCTTATTCTATCCAGTTCTGACCAATTGAGAATGGAACAAGCCTCAGGAGAGGCTCATTTTCTTATTAGGGAATCTACATGACATATTCTAGAAGATCATAGAAACAAGGCACATACTCCTACTTCTAATGATGAATTACAACTCCAAAATCATCCCATGGAAATAAAAAAGGAGGCTTACATTCCTTCTCCCATTATGGTGGGTTTTCAACATATTCTAGTGGGAAATTTTTATTCATACTTGGATTATATTCCTATTCCAATCGAGGCTCACCAAGAGAGGGAGACACGTGCCTCAGGGTAGGCTCATACTCCAACCAATAAAGACCAGTGACATGTCCCAAAAGATTTTTATTGGGCTCATAGTACCATATTGAATGAGGCTCATCAAGTGAGAATGACACATTCCTCAAGACATGCCCATATTCATGTCAATAATGATACAACTTATGGGCATATTCCAAAATCTTCTTAGTAGTGGGAACATATTCCCACAACTCTAGACATTTATATACAGGTTCCAACTACCTTCATACAGTAGGCTCATATCCCTACACAATACCAAAAGTAAGGTCATTATATTCTAACCATGACATATAACATGGACGATATTCATAATCGGATCAATTCTAGTGTCCTTGAGGTTGTTCAAGACATATTCTCAACACAAAGAGGTTCATTTGACTCTTCTATCAAAGTAGAAGTAGAAGAAGTTTATTAATGTGATAGTCCTCCTCATGGTAGTGTGGGGATGGATTATAGAGACTCTTCTCCTAACATCCACCATGGTAAACCTCCCCACGATGATATCTCCCATGGAAAAGGAAATCCTCACCATTCCAATTAAAATCTATATAAATAGGTGTTTAAAACTCTAACACCTTCATGTTAAGAGGTGCTTGAAACATAATGGTCTAGTGTATATAGTTCCCCCATCAACTTCCAGCAACACTCCATTCCTTTTAGTAGATGACCATCAAATAAATCTTCTATGGTATGTCTAGATAATGGCATGTTAGTTTGATGAAGAGGTGGTTGACATTGACATATGGATAGAATTAGCTAGAAAAAACTTACCCATCATGTTATGGACCCTTGTAACTTTTGTCTATGAGATCCTAGATGAACTAGAAAAGTAGTGCATACCTTATCTATGAAAAAGTATGTGGGATACCCATCAGTGACTAAAGGATCGAAATATCCCTTAATTGGGATATGAGTATCACCTTCAGACAATCAATATAATATGTTTTCAGCTAGACATGGCTGCTCTCTCCATGGCCAGGGATCCAAATCTGGAAAAGCACAGTGTAAATCTGCAACATGATTGCCGCCACTGCATTGCAACACTTAGAAAGATGATCTCCAAAGTCATGTCATGAATCCATATTCGAGGATGGGGACAGTATAGAGAGTTACACTTTTTTTCACCCCTATAACTATAGAACCCTATAGATTCAGTGTCCTGTAATGTTATAGCCTCTAGAGAAATCACGGGGATAGGTAATGCTCAGGATATTTGGTCTCTACAGTGGAATACACCCACTTAAATTATTCCTATAAATCATGAACAAAGGGAGAGGATAGCTAATAGGACATCAAGAAGGCCCCCTCAATGTAATGGGAACATATTTCAAACATAGATAACAAAGTGGAGATCATTAAGAAAACTTCTCACAAAGAATAATTCTCATCATGGGATGCCATTGCACCCATCTTTTATGTGATCATAGTAACACCACATCAAACAAACCATAATAGTAGTTTCCATAATAGATATATATAAGTAGACTTAACCCCTTGAGATAGTATAACATCTAACACCACCTCCAACCATCGTATCATCAATACCAGAGATGATTTAGGACATATCCTCAGCATCTACGAGTGAACCCCAACTCACTGGGATGGGGGGTATTTATTTCTCAATCACCATATCCACATTCATCATCCCCCAAGAGGATATTTAAATAATCATTTGTGATTCCATATCACGCCCATATCACTAGTACGGGGGAATTTATATCTTTGTGTCCATCCTAGGAATCTTAAGTCGCTAATTTTAGTCATTGGTTCATCAAAAATAGGACCAATTAGTCCCAATTGTGACCCCATATTACCACCAAACCATAGAGCTAGGGGAATTTTCATCATCATTATCTCCATAGAGTGAATTAGTCTTCTCTAGGTTGAGATGAAAATGATCAGTGTCCCACCTATTCTTCCCACTGTGAGACAAATCTATGATGTTCAGGGCATGTACAACAACCACAACTAGAAACTCACTTAATGTAATAGTTCACAAGCTAATATAGGAGGAAAGAATGGAAAAGGGGATCATACCCCATCGGGGTTGCAAGAAAAAATGGCCCAACACGGACAAGGGTTCAAATAATTAACCTAATAAGCACAATATAGAATTAGTCTATTGTATTGAAATTAATGGAATAGACACCATTTCATGATATAACTCTGTGAATGTCGTCACTACCAACATGTTAGATGTTTCTCAAGACACATGTGTTGAGGGACACAATAGGAATAATCTAACTTTAGATAAAGGTTATTTGGATGCACCAAATGAGGTTGTGCACACCCAAAACTAAAGAAGGATCCAAAATATGTCACCACTAAATAACAAGTTTCCACCCTCATGATAGAACATCTCCAAGGGGAAAAGTGTGGCTACATCCTGATCACAGACCATTAAAATTGAAGTTCCTTCCCTAGAGTAACAACTGTCTCAATATGAGAGTGAAATACAAACTCTCCAGAAACTCATCATGGAGAGACCCAGGGGAATTATTTCCACTGGATATCATCATTAGGTAGAGATTAATATTCTCTTTCCCATAGTGTATCCTTAAGAAAGTGTAGTATCTAAGAATTATATTGGTTCAAAATATAGACATAAATTATACATAAAAGACGATGTCGAAAATGATCATGAATTCCCTCTGTTGAGGTAAAAACATCTACCTTGTTAGGGAAATAATTTATTCATAGGAAGAATCAATGATTAGTGAGAGATGAAAGTGGGATAACCACATGAGTCCCTCCCACTCCCTCTAGATGGGAGGTGGCTCCAAAAATAGTGCCCTTAGAGTTACATAATTTCATCGAGTCCCTAGATACTCGAATGAAATCCATGGAAGGGTGACACACATCCTTGCATCTAGAGAGGAAACCATATCCTGAATGGGCGGATGATACTCCACCTCCATCCAACATCGATAATCCTAACTTTTGTACCATTCAAGTTACATGATACCATGAAAAACATATCACAAACTTTTTAACCTGATGTCGGCCAATTATGATCCCTTTAGATCAAAAAGAGGCAACAAAGCTAAGGTGTTTTGTATAGTCTCTGACAGGGCCAACCTTTGTTTAGTACAACAGCCTGCCAATAGGATATATTACAGGATGGACATAACATTGTCATCAGTTCCTTTATCATCTCAACTCTATGCTAATTAAAAGAAAATTTTTCAACCTAATGAACTGCAAGAAACATGATAATGAGATGGTTTATGATTTGATAGAAAGGTGTAATGGTTTAACCTAGTGACTCAACATCCCTCTCTCAGAAGATAAACTACTGGATCTCTATGTTGAAAATATTAGGGATGACTTGTAGAGACCTAGGATCCCCATGATGTATCTGGGCTGGTTCCAAGAGTTCACTAAAATGGAAAAACAACTTGATAAATCCATTAAATTTACCCAATCCAAGTATCAACTCATTCCCACAACCTAGGGGAAAAGTCCAGTAAGAGCATAAGTTGCATCTGTCACCCTTAATCCAGTAGCAGATCCCATAAAAGCACCTAGGTTGGATATAAACATCCAAAAAACTCATGTATAGTGGTGAAAACCATAGAATATCTTTTAGCTAGAAGAATAGATAAATCAGGGTCACCCAATATTTGAGGAACAGATGAAAAAATTATACTCCTTTAGAAATAAACAAGTCCCATATTATTTCTTGGCTAATATGAACAATAACTTAATCAATCTGCCATATCCTATGAAAACTTATGAAGTCATCCTTACCTAATATCCCAACTACTACTATTTCTATAGGAGGATAGGCCATGTCATCCAAGACTGCTTCATCTTCAAATATGACTTTAAAGACATGTTTGATTCTGGATAGGTGGAATTAGAAAACTCTCCAGGGTAGGTGGAGTGCATAACCATTGTCTAGTCAGAAGAAGAAGATGGATGGAAGAAAGTTCCAGCTTGGAGTGCATAAAAAATTGACAACTAGATGACTCAAAAAAAGTATATTGATATCACACCACCCAGAAATAATATTTGTGTAGACCCAATATAGATCCAATACATAAGAAGAAGTAAAAATCAAAAGTACCTCCCAAAGGTGGGTGTGTCCAATGGAAGCAGGATGAAATAGAAGAAGAGTAATCATATTCTACTCCAATTCAATCCCTAACTGTTGCAGATTTCTTCGATACAATATCCACAAAATGGGAACTTCACCACCTAATGGATTAATCATTATAAAAAAAGATCAAATTTGGTTATATAAATATTATAAATTTGGAAGAACCCTTCTTTGTTGATTAACATGCCCATAAATATGGTTTTACCTCAAATAACCAGGGTACAGGAGGCCGCATGTTCCAAAAACAAGGATAAAGAGGATTAAACTGATGAGGTTGGACCCAATATTCCAATAATATCCCCATGGAGGACATATATATAGCTCGGACCCATGGGAAAGCACTACAATAGGCCAAAAAGAGATAGGGAGTGTCCCATAACCCTCTAGAGGTCATTTTCACCCAATTTTCTTTCATGATAACCTAGTGGGGGTTTGATCATCTATTCAACCCAGACAAAGGGGAAGGCCATCATGAACTACACCGCTAGCAACAGATGTCCCCAAAACCTCTAAACAAACTCCAAGAACATCCACCTTAGATTCCTCAGCTCCTAAACTACATTCTTAGGAGTATCCCCATATCAAGAAACATTGACCTTTGGAACAAAAGTATGACATTATGATATATCTAGAAGCTATCCCAACCAATATCTCAATTGTAGATTCACTCTTTATTTCAAAAGAACTCATAGAGGCACTTATTGAAGCCCTCCAGAGCCTATAGGAGTTATATATTTAATTCATTGTGGCCAAGGTCTATCGAGCGGAGACTATGCCCTCAAGAATGTCATGTATCTATCCCATTCTCTAATAAAGTTCATGAAGAGGTCATTCAAGGACATATCAAGCCTCAATATGTTTCAAGAAGACTCAATAATATCAATGAAAAAAGGGTTATGATAGATAATGGATATATGATCAATCTAATAACAGTTCGAACCCTATGATGTTTGGGATATGGAGAATGGGATTTATCTCCCACAAATCTTCCCATTCAAGGTTAAGATAAGTGTGAGAAAATACCTCTTGGTAAGGTCGAACTTGAAACCAAGTTTGGGTAACTCACATCTGATGTTGTGTTCATGGTTATTCAACAAGACACAACATATAATGTCATGATCTGGAGGCCCTAGCTCTATAGCCACATGGATGTACGTTCAACATTCCATTAGTGTCTAAAGTATCCCATAGATGGAAAATGAGTCATACTATATGGTGGAAATTCCCCCGTTGAGACTTCCAAATCCACATATGCTGAACCATATTTCAATAATAATTGAGGTAAAAAATTAATGGTACATGATGATATACAGGTTAAATATCCCAATGTCTTGAGGACCACCCCTTTTAATACCTGGAGTATGCTCGAAAATTACTATGTGATCTCCATAAATATGATGGAGGTAACAGATCTAGTCCCAGATGTCCAAACCCCTCATATTCTCAGAGACAGTGTCAAATGAAATTAACTCTAGCATCTCTCTACAATTACCTAGATAGAAAGAGATTATAATGTCTCTTATAATTGACTCCCTCACCTGGATATTGAAAGAGAAGCCACCATATTTCAAGATTTGTTTGAAATGCCTTCACAAAATCAGAGTTGGTTGAAGATGAGGGTGATCTTAGGAACACCCATCCAGTATTTAAGGAAGGTGCCTCCACCAACATAGATAAGATTAGAAAAAAAAATCCAAGAATGGAAGAGGACCTGTGACCTAATCTGATTTGTGCCTCTACGCCCTCTAAGAGAAATAGATATACATTGAATTTCTAAAGAAACAATGATAGGTGTTTGACTAGAATTATTTAGAAATTTCTGGACTGAATCTAGATGTGGCCACACAACATCAAGGACTACCTGATGAGAATTGAGGCCTCATAAAGACATCTAGGATGATTCATCCCTCTCATTACACCAATTTATAGGTTTAATTTTACAAGTTGATCAAGGAAAACTTTGTCTAATAAATTCAATACCCAAGATGGATTTCCAAAATCATCCTCGTCAATAAAAATAATGGTTAGATTAGGGTCTGCATTGATTTCTGAGACTTTAATTGGCATTGTTCGAAGGATGATTTCCTATTACTGATCACAAAAATATTGATCGATGCGACTTCTGGATTTCAATCCATTTCCTTCATGGATGGATAATCAGGGTATAATTAGATCAAAATGTCCCCCAAAGACGAAGAAACACTACCATCAGAGCAAATACATAGATCTTATTCTATCATGTCATGCCCTTTTTATTAAAGAATACTGGACCTACATACCAGTGCACCATGAATTACATTTTAAATCCATTATTGGGAAGGTTAACTGAGTGTTATGTAGATGATCTAGTTGTAAAATCCCTATAGTGTAGTGATCACAACACAGATCTCTGGACAATCTTCAAAAAGCTGTGAAAACACAGTTTATATATGAATCCAATAAAATTTGATTTTGGGGTAACATTAGGATTGTTCCATGGCTTTATTTTATACCATCATGGCATCAAGGTTGAACCAAAAAATAATAGTGATATTTTAGCAATGTCACCGTAATAAATCTCGAAGAACTAAGGGGACTCCAAGGGAACCTCTCCTACATCCTGTGATTCATATCCAACTAGGAGAGAAAATCTCTCCCCTTTACTAGGATAATGAAGAATGAAATCTCATATCAGTGGGATGATCTCTATTAAAAAACCTTAAAAAGTCTCATGAAGTTCTTACTGAACCAACCAGTTTTGATGCCTTCATTGGAAGAGAGGCCACATATCTTATAGGTTCTCACTAAGGGACACTCACTAGGAACCCTCCTTGCATAAAAAAATGATGTGGGAAGTGAAAATAGTCTCCACTACCTTAGCTGGATGATTCTAGGTACTAATAATAGATATCTTGATGTTGAGAATAACTTCTTTGCACTCATATTTGTGGTAAAAAAGACAATGCATTACTTGAAGCACCATGAAGTCCACCCGATCTATAATATTTATTTTCTCAAGTACATACTTCAATATCCTATGTTTAATGGGTGCTTGGCTCAATGGGGTTCCATTATGCAACAATATGATATTCAGTTCATGTCACAAAAGTTGTAAAAAGACAATCCCTAGCATATTTCTTTACAACACATCCTGCCTCAAAAAATACACCAGAAGACATCGTTCCCATGAATGAGGTGGTTTTGAATTCCCATGAAACTCCTTAGACATGGGATATGTACTTTTATGGCACCTCCCAGAGCCTTGTCAGCATAAGGATGGAAAACCCAAAGCTCAATCGGGTTGATCTATGAATTTTATTTTTCACTCCAAAAAATAGGTTTTTCCCTACTCCTTCTCAATATCCAATGGGTACACAAATAATGAGGAAGAATACAAATCCTTCATCACTGGATTGGATATATCCTTAATATTGCACATAGCCTACCTGGATATCAAAGGGACTTAGAGTTGGTGATAAAGCAGATCAATGGTGAATATGCAGTTAAAAGGGACAAAATATCCCCTCCCACTGGCTACGTCAGGGGATTGATTATAGAATTACCTTTTTATACCATATTGTATCATGTTTCCAAACCATAGAATACTCACACCAACACATTGGATAATGCAGCCACCATCCCAGCTGACCCTAATCGAGAGGAAGTAATATTCCATATCACGCATCGAAGAATTGTCTCATTGATCGTTGTATGTGATATGGAAGAGATCAATCTATTCAACACCACCCTAGAGAGTGATGATCCAACAAACACCCCTAGATGGATGGATCCCATAATTGGATATCCTTAAAGTTCTATTCTCTGAACATATTGTACAGGAAGGGAACAGACATGGCGTTGGATGTCAAATTTCACTCTACCAAATGGCCCAAATGAGCAGAAAGCCCTTTACAGATGAGGATTTGATGGAATCCTCATTATATTCATAACATAGGGAGACATTCATTCCATCATGGAAGAATTCCATGCAGGATCTTATAGAACCCATCATTCTAGAACCAGGCTCTCACACCAAATCAGGAGGTTTGGTAGTTATTAGAAATTCATGATACAAGACTGCATGGAATTCACCAATAAATTTCATGTGTTATAGGTCCAAGAAAACTTCATCCATCAGCCCACAAAATTTTTACATACATCTAAATATTCCTATTCATTTTTGGTTTGGGGAATATATGTTGTGGTGTCATATCCTCGAGCCACACCTAAGCAGTTCAAGTATATCCTTACTGATACTAACATTTTTTTTCAATTGGGCTAAGGTAATACACATCAACGAAGTCAGGATAAAGAATATATCAACTTTATAAAGTCCAATATCATCACTAAGTTCAGGGTCCCTTTCACAATATTGATGTAAAATGAGACCTAATTATGTTCTACAGAATTGAAGAGACTGTACCCAGAGTATAATATTGAGTCCAATCACATGTCTCACTACCATGAAGTGGAAAATGGAATGATAGAGGCCTTCAATAAGACTTTATAAAATATACTCAAGAATATTGTGAACAATAGAAATAAGTATTGACCCCTCCATGATTTATTGGCCCACCATACTACCACGAGTACTTCCACACAGAAAAATCCATACTTATTGGTGTGAGAGACTGAGGCAGTGTTACCAATAGAGTTCTAGATACCTTCACCCCGAATAGACACTTGAGGAAAAATCTCAGATGACAAACAATTACAAAAGAATATGGAAGAATTGGAATGAATTGATGATAAAAATTGTGCACACTACACAACCTATAGGACCATCAGAATCAGATTACACAAGCCTTCAATAAAAATTTTAGCCTTTATTCATTCATTCAAGGGGAATTGGTGTTGGATCTGAGAACCCCCATGATAAAAGGAATGAATTAATCAAAATTGGAACCCAACTGGGAAGGTCCTTATGTCATACATACTGACTGACTGAAACTTAATTTTTTTATTTCAAAACACTTTTAGGGAAAGTGAGAAACCATGTAACACAACCGCACAAGACCACAGCAAACACAACCAACAGAAAAAAACCACCAAAACAAACAACAAGAAAAACCAGCACAACAGCTAATAATCATAATATCCATACTCATCACCACACCCGACACATGAGTTCTACTCCGCAGTGGCCAATTCCCATTCAAAAGCTAGTTTATATTGCCTCCAGAGATTTTTGCCTTGGACCCGACTCCTCATTTGATCCGAAGAGCGCTGCTCCTGGCTCGGTTATATGGATATGCTGTCTTTTTTGAAGGCCAGGATCACCCTGAGATCACGCTTGGCAGAAGCTCTGGTAATCACTGGGCGCGGCAGATAAGAATAATCCTTTCTTGTTTTCCTTCTTGGTAAGGCCGACAACGATCCAACATCTTCATTCATCTTCATTTTCCCCCCTTGAACTATATCACTAAATGATCGAGTGCCAAATTCATTCAGATTTTCTTTATTACCCCCGAATGAATACCCCATCTTTCCAAAATGAGTTTCTGACACAGGTTCCTTGAATCCCTTGTTATTTCCCTTCGTCGCACCAGGTGTATTGCATTCAATCACCGAGAGACACCTGACATAATCTCCATTGGATTTAGGAGAGTTCTTCCCCTCACCCTCTGCCCCTATCTTAGATACCTCTTCTTTGTCTTCTAGGATCCCGACGTCCCGGCTGGGTATCTCTTCCACCGGCAAAGCTGTCTCCTCGTGACCCCCCTTCATACACTGGATTCTCCTTGTCGCCCTCATCCACACCTCCGGAGAGGACTTCCACATGATCTGTTACCAAGTCGACTTCTGATAGACTATCAAACCTGTTACACAACTGCAAAATAGGTCTCACCGGTAGAGCAGGATCTCCCTCCTCTCGGATACTGACTACACATTGGATACCATGGATGGGTAGAAAGTCACACCACCCACTAATGCAAGATTACTCAAGAAATTATTTTCATAGCTATCATCAAATGGGCATCACATTAGAGTAATCCCCATTATTCATCCTGAGTACATGTTGTTAAATTATAAAAATTCATCCTAACCACATGATGATAAACTATACAGAGTTCATCCTTACCGTATTATGTCAAACTACATGGTTCTATAAGAACCACAAATGGATTTATTCTTGATATTAAAAGATACATAGTGACACCCAAGCCTCTATTTTTTGAACTGACCAAAGGATTATTTTCATTTCACATCATGTTATCCAATCTCTTTAACATAAGACATTAAAATGAAACGAAAATATCTTTTCCGAATGATGTAAAACTGCATGGATCCACATAATCCCATTCCATTCACAACAGGTGATCTACATCCTTACCGCATGACATAAAACTGCATGGATCCATTATATCCATCTTCATTCACATCGAGTCGCCCATGTATTTACGACATGAAATTAAACTTCACAAGTTTACTAGTACTATGTATGGATTGATTCTCATTCCCAATGAGTAATGTAAGTACATATCGATCTTATATCTTGGTCCAGCTACCACATGATCCAAAATGCCCCTTTCCTTCTCTTAAATGTCTCTACACTGTGAGAGGGACCCTTTCCATTCCTTGTTTCTCACAACGAGAATAACTCATGTGGGATTAGGAGTATTAGTAAGGGATTCCCCAATCAAATAAGGCATTAGAGATTTTTATAGGCCCATCTTGGTTCTGAACGCAAGACCATAAAGGCATACCATGTGTCCTCACTACATGACATTAAACTGAACAATTAATGTAATCTTCATGAAATGAAACTACATACTCTTGGGAAAATATCCTATGGGGACCACTGTAGTATGTGTTAGTATTCTACCACAACTCTAACCTATCTATCCCTATTCATGATAGGGAGTCCACATCCTAGCTGCTTGATGTTAAACTGCATGATTTTTTAAGAACTACATGTTCCTTGATTTTTGTCATTAGAGGATACATAGTGATTCTTGGATCTTCAATACTAGGCCTAGATCCAACAATTAGTAGAAATAATTCCCACTTTTATGTATGGTCCATACCCGAGTAGAGTATTTTCCAGTTAAGAACAATGTGTGGCATGATTCCCATCACCATGGGATACATAGTGACACCAATAATTCAATTCATGGTCCCCATTGTGATAACACCATTCCATGCTTTGGATTCCATATCCTCACTGCATGATGCTAAACTTCATGGATTTCTATAAATATATATGGTTATATTATAATTCTATTGAGATACATAGTGACACCTAGACTTCCAACCTTGGGTCCAACTACAACATTTCCATCCATTCATGTTGGTTCCTATGTCCTTACCACATGATGATAAACTGAACAGACAATGTCCTTACCTCATGATATCAAACTACATGGAAAACATCCAACTACATGATTGTAAACTATGAATATCATCACCCATTTTTCATTCCTTATAGAAGAATCACAAGAGCCTTAACTTGACCTGAAAATTCAATTTTTATTTTATTTTGAACCCACTTTATGGATGAGCAGTAACCCACATCAAAACAATCGGTAACCCACAGCAAAACATCACAAACCCAAATTTGAAATTAAATTTGATGATGCTACATCATTCCATCTTGGTCCACGTTCCACATAATGTCGCCTGATCACCTTGATTCGCGCACCTTGTCGCGTCACACCCCATCGTCACCACAGACCATCGTCGGCGATATCTTCCACCGGAGTCTGTCGTCGCCATCGTAAACTCTTCATCATCACTGCCATTATCCAAATCCCAATACCAGTCATTATCATAAAAAACTCCCCCATATAATCATCACTCGACCTTCACCATCACCATCACCATCAACCCCAGCATCCAGCACCCCCAAGAACAAAATCAAAAACACAAGAAACCCAAAACGGACATCTTCGAACAGCCAAGGCATCACCGATTACTTTGAAGAAGAAACATAAACAAAAAATGACAAACAAGAGGCCAGGTTCACAAGAAAAACTGACCCATGAAGCATTTGGAGCACTGAATATCTCCAAACCACACTTCCCAGAACCTTATAGCTTCCACCACTCCAAATCCGACTAGTAGAGGTGCTGATGAACTCGAGGTCAGAGCAGGGTTCATCGGTTGGGGGATTCAAACAAAGCCTCTGAGGAACAGAAAAACATAAGAAGTCATAAAGAAATCAGGCCAACGCCAGGATCACCTGAAAACCCATCGAACGCGGGAACACATGACCCAAAACCCCTTTGAACCGAAGCTCCTGCTCTAACTTGGAGAGGAACAGAGGAACACGGGGTCAAAGTAGGTTTTGAGCAGACAATGACTTCAGCAGAAAACCGTCGATGCCAAGAAGATCGAAGGAACAACGGGGGATATCCCCTTATAGCGAACCCTAGAGTAGAAAAATCCAAAGAGGAAGAAAAAGTGAGAGAGGGATAAAATAGGGAGAAGCGGAACAAAAAGAGCTGGTCGAGAAGAAATAGTAGGAGAGGGGGAGACGGTACTAGCATCGGGAAATGGCCTCCCCCACTTAGAATCACCACTGAGGAGGTGCCCTAGCGCAAGAGAGATAAGAAGACACCACCGCTCAGAGGCTCTGTCGCAAAAGAGAAGAACCACAAGAGCCTTTACTTGACCAACCAAAGTATGGGGTTCTTCTAACATATTTTAAAATCACCTCAATCCATGCACCATAATTCATATCTTGAGTACCTATGGTTTCCACAAGCCTTTTATATACCTTGGAAAAGAAAAGAGATATCTCAGTTCATCCTTTCTAATGATGTAGAAGGGATTGAGACCCACCAAACAGTGACATCATGGCCTAATATTAAATGGATTTCTAATTCTTATGAGACAGACGTCATTGTGGAAAAACTCAACACCTTAGTGTGATATGCATATCTCCCCAATATGACTATCCCATATAATTACTCATAACCTGAGAACCTCAATCCATGATTTACAACATTTTTATACTCCTAATTAGAAATATTTTGATGTTCACTTAACCCTGGGTATCCTAATTATGATCTTGTGTAACATCGCTCATATTAGGTTCATGTGAGTCCTGACCTTAAAATGTATACGCTTCTGTCAAATTTGTAAAACCTTAAACTCTAGACTATAATTTTTCAAGTCTACAGACCCTAAATTTCTATTAAAATAGACACAAAACATGTTAGGTTTAAAACCCATAAATCTAGACCTAAGAAAAAGTTAAGTCTTCACTCACTAAACTATTCATCTCCAAAGATAGAAAAACGTAAGGTGAAAACTTATAATGCTTAAAACTCATAGGGTCCACATTTTATCCCCATTAAAAGCCAAGCTATGCTTGTTGGACCTCCTATTCTAGGAAAAAGTTTGAGTAATGATTTTCTATATCTCCTCACCATGAGAATATATTCACTAGGAAGTGAAAAAACCTTTAGGGTGTTCAAACCCTTCTTGGATATTACACTTTCTACAAATCACACTTTATGATTTGGGTTATTCAGATCACCATAATCCTTTCATGTCCCATGGAAAATATATCCAGCATCAAGGGAACCTTTTCTTGACCATGCATTCAAGCCTATGACTCATTAATATGAGCCTATGTTCATCAAATGAATGGACCACTCAGTAAAAATGACATTCCATTCGTTATGAGCCCTGACATCATCACGAAAACCTTGAATACCTCAGTGTGGATAAACAACTCCGGATTTGACTATCACATATCATCCCCCTTATCTGAATGCTTTATATCATGATACAAAATCTCCACCCCAAACTATCCAAATGGATTCAACATGCTCAACATTCCGTCATCGTGTTTTGTACCCTTTATCAAGGCTGGAATGAAACACTACATTCTCAAAACATTGATTTCCCACAAAACATTATTAGAAACCACTAGATGTAGGGATTGAGCTTTATAATCAAGATCTAAACAGCTCTAGGGTTCTAGAACCATTCATGGATAGCTTTCCTCTCATACACAACCTAATCATCTGGACTTTTGAGTCTATATAAATCTTCCGTAGCCCCAGGATAGAAGTGGATATCATATTCTTCTTACACACACTACCAATGCATAAGGTCCCAAACCCACCAACTAAAGGCATATCCCCAATATCAGAAGGGAACATTAATCCCTATGAGCCCTTTTAAGACCAGGGTGAAACTTGACATCTCAGAGTGTTACGGGTCACCCCAATTTGTATTCCCCATCTCATGTTCATGGATTCAAACTTTTGGGTTATGATTTATATCTCCCAAATTCCAACTATTTTGTAGGACCTTGTATATGCAGTATTTTTAACTCAATCATATTACCCCCATAAACCCTCCATGGTCTTTGGGAGAGATAAATGACTTCAAGTACCATTTTCTTGACTATGAAAACAAGACTATTGCTTGTGAATATGTGCCTATGGTCATCAACCAAATGTGTTGATCTGAAAAAGGATATTCCAACCCTTATAGTCCCTGACATTTTCACAACAGTATTCAACACCTTAGTGTGTTTGAACTACTCCTATAATGTCTTCACCATATTCCGTGATAATATTAGGTCCAAGATAAAAGACTCTAAACTAAAGTGGCATAAGGTCCGAGATAAAAGACCCTAAACAACAACACATATAAGTACGAGATAAAAAACCATAAACTAATGTGATATCTGGTCTGATCGAAAAGACCCTAAACTAAAGAAAATCTAGTTCTGAGCTAAACGACCCTAAACTAAAGTGATATCAGGTCAGATCTAAAAGACCATAAACTAAATCTATATTAGTTATGAGCTAAAAGTCCCTAAACTAAAGCGTTATTAGGTCCAAGATAAAGTAACCTAAACTAATGTGACAAAATGTTCAAGATAAAATACCCTAAAGTATAGAAATATCATGTCCAAGCTAAAAGACTATAAACTAGAGAAATATCAGGTCTTATATAAAAGACCCTAAACTAAAGAAATATGTATTCTGTGATAAAATAGCCTAAATTGAAACACAAAATCAATTTACTACATCCCTATATATATAGGTAATTCTATAGAATACCAATCATCACTCAGTAGACCAGATGTCACCCAAAGACACTGATTCACGACACATCCAAAGACTCTAGTGGGAATTTAATTTCCTCAGAACCACCTTCTCCCCATGGAAGTCACTCCCGAGGGGGGGGGGGAATTTGTTGACCCCCACAAAATGAGCATCTAAAAATAAAAAAAGGATGAAATACTTGAATATTGGTATTATTTTCCTCAGAAAAGAAGAGTAAGAAGAAGGGGGCTGAGACCTTTAGATCACAGAGCCTTCAAAGGACTCACAATCATGAGACAATTATATGGTCACATAGACTCTACACATAGCACATAACCTACATATGATCCAATGTAAATCCTTTTAATAATACCTCTTGCTCTTCATAAGGTTCTTCAGAAAACCAGTGGCTACACAGTGGCATCCTGATAAGATCCCCTAGGCTATTTGGTTTTTTAGCGACAAGCACCTAACAATCCAACATATAAATCCTTAAAAAATAAGGTAGAAAAAAGTCAAAATGGCAGTGGGTTCTTAAATACACATGGATCCTGAAGTTCAGCGTCGATGGGAAGGGTAATAATCCTTGACAACATCCGAACACACTCCCAAGAGCCCTGATCCTTTTTGGAATAAAAACATGGGAAATAAAGGGGAGGAGGAGGAAGCCTCTCACTGTCACTGAATGTCATGTGGTGCACCCCTGAAAATTTTCAAGACACCACAAGACACCTCTGGCATGTCAACCCCATCGCACAAAAAGCCTCAGTTATGTCTAGGTGACCCTTTTTCTCTCCCATTGGCTCCCTGAGGACAATCAAATGAGTTTTTCCTGAAAATTATCTCTCACCCCAAAAGTTCTTTATTGGTCGCTTGAAGAATCACTAAATATAGAGAAAATTTCATCAACGAAACTTATGTAGCTTCTCATAATCCAATTTTTTTTTCAAATAATACAAAGGGAGTAAAAAGGGATAATGTGGGAGATCTTATGGGCGTAAAACAATTGTGATGCACTAAGGAGGTCCACAATGTGGTCCCATGAGATTCCTGGAGAAGCTTCCCTAATCTCACAGAAACCCCCAAAAGCCACCCTTACCTCAAAAAATGTCCCAGGTAAGTCATTGAGTATCTCAAGGATGCATTTAGACAAGAAATTTTATCTAGCGAAGGCCCTTGGATGTGTTAATATGACAATATAGAAGTACTTTGACATATATGAATGAGTCATAAAGTCCCCATTAATTGGAAATAATCCAATAATAGAGGCATTGATAGGAGGGACTCTCAGTCATTGAAAATCAAGTGACACCCTTGGAGAAATCCACAGAAAAGTTTTACAAATATTCATGGTGGTAGATCCCTTCACTGAATCAAGTCTAGATTTAAACCAGATACACCAAACAATCTGGAGAACTATCAGGGTGGTGAGGCCTATAAATTCCCCATCCCAACATGAACAAAGGAACCTTTACACTCTCCGATTTAGGGTAGTATTTGTTCACATCTAGGTGGATCAGAACACCTAATCATCTTAGAATATTTCTTGGAGTAGCTGATCTCATGACTGGCATGTCTTCCATCAGGTAATATACTACCGAACTGTTAGAGTGATCATGCACCATGCATAATGAACTTCGTGTGATCATTAATAGATCACATGAAGGACTTCTATAAAGATGTGTGAAGAACGTACCACACATTTTTTGGATCATGCGAGACTAAAAATAAAGTGCAAATGATTAAATTTAAGGCATTTATTATACGAGGGCTATAAAAAGTACTAAGGGTGGGAAACTTAAGCGAAAAATGTGTTCACTAACCCTCATTCTGTTTGTGTGAAATATCCAAGAAACAAAACAACCCCAAGGCATGTTGTCCAGATCTCATGATTCTCCATTATAATGACATATGGGTCATGATAAATCCTTTAGGACATGTTAGAGAATGTCACACAGTTCCCTAGGGAATTCCACTTTAGCCTCATGATACCCCCTGGTATCATCACCCAACCCTTGAGAAATACTTCAAATACATTTAATGACTCATATAATGGTGTCCTTTCATGTCAGATGAGTCTCATGGTGGCATCCATGCATGTCAATTGATCTCTCGCGACATCCTTTGAGAAAGTCATCGAAGAATCGCAACGCCCTCCAGTCATGTCTACAAGGTCTCATGATTCCCACCAGGGATGATAACCAAGACATGTGAAACCATCTAAGACATGTCTTATTGACTCTCATGACACCCTCAATATATGTCAGGCCCGATCTTGAGAATGACATTAAGTAATGTTAGCTAGATCATATGACACCCTCTAGAAAAGTTAGTTGGGTAATACGATGGATTCCAAGATAGACCACCTAGATCTTGTGATGTCCCTTAAACAAGTCATCTTTGATCATGAGACAACCATCAAACATGCTACCCAAGTTACATGAATTCCTTTAGAAATACAAACTATATCATTTAGTAGTCTTTAGATATGAAAATTAGATAATCTCCTACATATCAGGATAAACAGACAATCAGTGCACATCAGGAAGGAAAGAAAGACAAGTGAAACCTCAAAGTGTAAGCCCCAACTAATGGAAATATGATGAATCTGATTCCTACCATATTCAGGATATGTAGGCCACCTCTTTAGGGTTCGGGTTCCCTAGGTATTATCCAAGGAAATACCAGTATATGGGTTCCATCACTATAAGAAATGAAATTGATCACTTTACATCCCTTGTTTCTCACAACAAGAAAGGCTTATGTGGGATTAGATAGTTTTATAAGTATTATCATCTGCACCATAAACCTATAAAAAGACAAGGGAAACTTTAGAGTGTAATCTCCAACCTAAGGAACTATGATGCCTCTGATTACTTCCATATTCAGAACACATGGGACACTTCTTCAAGGTTCGAGTTCCATAGTGATCATATCGATAAGCCTGAGAGTGTAATCCCTAATCAGAGAGATAATATGATATGTGACAAAAGACTAGGGAAATGTTAGAGTGTATGCCCCGACCAAAGGAACTATTAATACTATAATTACTGCCATATTCAAGACATATGCTCCACATCTTCATGGTTCAATCTTCATAGGGATCTCCCAATATGTAAGTCCCTCACTCTCCAACCAATGATATTGATCATTTTACATCCCTTGTTTCCCACACTAAACATATCTAACATGATATTAGAGAGTTTCAATAATCATATCATTCGCATCGTGAGTCTCCAAAAAATAGGGAAACATATGTATATAAATCCCAAACAAGTGTCATGACACATTATCCTAAACATAAGGGAATTGACCTTGGGTACAATCCCAAGGGTGTAATTGAGCTATGAGAACTCTGATTCATATAATAAATTGGAAAAATAGGATGCCTTCCTAGGGCTTGAGCACAAATAAACAACCATTTCGATGTAATCCTTATGAAAATTCCAATTTTTACCATCATTACCCAGTATTTCCCATGGGTTGATTACTCTACATCATCCATCAGCAGATAGAGAAATAAAATAAACTATGATGAATTTGATTCCTTCCATAACCATGATATATAGGACATCTCCCTAAGGCCCGAGTTCCATAAAAAATCATCTCAGGGAAATATTAGTATATAAGTCCAATATCATGAGCAATGAATATGATCATTTTCCATATCTTATTTCTCAAATTGATCCTAGATCATACGAGCTTAGGGAAAAAAACTAATCATATCAACTTCACCACTAGTCTCTATAATGAGTATATAGGCCCCGAACAAATGAACTATAATAACTATTATTCTTTCTATACTTGGGATACATAGGATGTCTCTCAGGTACATGAGCTCGAATACTTGGTGTCCTAGAGAACCCACACAATTCTTTTACACATGATGTTAAACTGCATAGGTCCAATGAACTATGTGGGTTTTGAATCCTAAAATAACCAGGATACTTAGGACACCTCATAATGGCTCAATACCCTAATTAGAATATTAATCACATCCTTGCATGTAAGCACATTCCAATGCACTTGGTTATATGGATTCAGCACATGAGAAACCACCAATTACAGGAGAATGATGGAGAACCTCAAATACATACAAGAGACCCTATCATTTTCTCATATGAAAGGGAATTAACCCATGATCATTTTTAGGGTAACTGGTTCCATATTGGGATTATAAATAGATCCACAAACATATCTTAAATTTATAATCGAGTTATAGAGTAGGAAATAATTCCCCCCAAACGGGTGATATGAGCCCAAAATCCATTACTTTTGACCAATGAGAGTCCCAAATAGTCATTGGGGAAAAAATATAGGCGACCTTCTACCTTTGGAATTAATGTCTATACCCAATTATGGATGAGGGAACCATTGAGTGTTTTTGATAAGAGCGACAATGGTAATCTGATGTTCCTGGTTGTGCACAACACAAATCCCCCACAATAAAACTGTCAGATAGATACCATACAAACCTCAAAATATCCCACCAAACAATATTATATATAAAAGGTAAGTATGCATACACCAAAAAACAAGTAATAAGTGGTGAATAAGGAACATCTCAAAAAAATAAAAGTGAGATGAGAAAACCCTTAACTTATTTCTAAAAGCATTATTCACTTATACATAATGTCTTGGATAATAAAATTAGATTAATTAATTACTTAATTCAGAACATCTCCAATATATATTTTATTTATTATAATTTTATTATGTTCATTTTTGGCCTTTTCAATGGGTTATAATGTTTAATTTCTTTGTTTTGGGAGCATTAGTTTGATGGTTTTATTATCAGTTCCCTTGAGTATAAATATGGGAGCTATTATAAAATGGGAATAACTTCTCAAGAAGTGAAATTAATTAGTATTAATTAATTTACATAAGTTTAAGTGGAAACATATACCATTTATAAATATTTTATGAGAATTATTCATTAGATAAAATGTCGATGAAAATGTCTCAATTTATTTTGGTGGTATTTACGACCATCATGTACTTATGTCAATTTATTTAATATTATGTTTATATATTGATTCCATAACATGATATAAATTATAATATGTATATTAAAATCTTATTAAACAATAATAATAATTTTATGACCAAACTTGGAGGAGGTAATGGAAAATGGAAACCCATCGTCCATGAATGTGGTGAATCGACACATCACAAATTATGTTTTCATTTTAAAAACCTAAAGGAGAGGAGAAGAGATTTAATGATGAATATTCCATTAATAAATAAAACTATTGTATATATATGATACTGGAGGTATCATGTTACTTTTATAGGGGAGGTTATGCAAGGATAATAAAGGAAAATAAATTAAAAGCCAAAGAGGAAGGGTTCTACCTCTTGAGTGTCGTCTCCATGAGAACCTCCTTAAGGCACTTGGAAATGAACTTTTGGTGAGACCAGTAAGACTTGAATGTGGGGAAGAGGTTTAGTGGAGAAATTGAGTAGAATATAAGAAATATAAAAGGATTATATTGTGTGATTAGAAGTGGTGGTGAGGGGAGGTATTTATAGAGAGAGGAGAAAGGTGTTTTGATTACTTTATTCATTAGTTTAATATTTAGCTCAAGACTATCAATAGTGATAATTTTTGTGACAAAGTGATGTACCTAGTGCTTGTGAGTTCAAAATAATGGTGATTAAATCATCCATACACCATCCAAGACTCAGCCATTCATGTATTTATCATATAAATTGAAATATATTAAATTACCGTATTTCATTATTCAATATAAATTCAACAATTATAGAAAACAAAAAGCAAATATAACTAGTTCTAAAAGCCTAGATTTAAAAAATGGACTCCATTTTATGAAAATAATTTTCAAAATATTAGGAATCTAATTTTTAATTAAAATCATCATTTATTTGATTGTTTTATTAATAAAATAATTATTGCATCATCATTTTATAATTATGTACAATAATTATTTCTTCAATGAAAATTAAAAATAGAATAAAATGATATAGATAAATATTTTATATTTTAAAATAATATCTATAGTTGGATATATATTTATAAAACACCATATTAAAAATAATATTATTATTAAAAATATGAATGTGATATTTTGTGATTTTCATTAATTTAAATAATATCAAAGTCATTTTCATGGACAAGTGAATATTAAATAACTAAAAATAGAACATTAGTTATTAACGATATAATACAAGTCATATAATAAATGATGGGGAAATTTTATTATAATTTTCTAATCCTTATCATTTCATTTTTAACCTAAATTTCCAAATTTACCCTTTAACTGTGGTAATAAAAATTACCACTAACTATTCATATTGAATAAAAATAAAAGGACCATATTTAATAAATTTTTTTATTCTAATTAATAATATGGAATCCATTTTTCAAAATTTAAAAAAGTATTTTTCATAATTTAATTTAGAACTAAATTGATAAAACACAATTACAAACAGTTTTCTTGGAAATGTATTTTTTATCCAAAAATGTACTTATACCAAAAAAGGTATAATGTTAATTAAAATGAAATAAATTAGATTATTTATAACTAAGGATTATATATTTTAAATTTGTGCCAAATTAAAATCTTAAATATACCTTTAATATAATGAAATTGATGATTTTATAAAAATCCATATTTTTCACTATTCACTTGAAAATAAATGTTTTCTAAAAAATACCAAAAATTCACCCAATGATAATATTTGCATTCCTATTTTAAAAATTCAGTTTATTTTTTCAAATATAATTTATAAATGTTTTAAAATCAATATTTAAAACAAGTGCACCATTAAAAGGTGGTAAAATCACATTTTAGAAATATATCTTTTTGTGATTAAAATTGGATTTATTCTTATCTTAATCTTATCAAAAATTTTGGTTGAATTTAAAGAAATTTGATTGAATATTTAACATATAAATTTTATTGATATCTTTTATTAAAAGTGGTTAATTGTTTTAATGATAAAATGCCATTATGATCAAAAAATACTTTCTTTATAAAAACACATCCTTTATGTTCAATTGGATCTTATTTTATTTTAAAATTAATTAGTAATAAATTAATTAATTTTATAAAAACATATAAAATATATTTTCATAATTTTTTTAATCTCATTCATTCGAGCCATTCCAAAGACTAGGTTACAACTATCACAATTAAATAATAACATTTATTCATTTGTTTTAGCTTAGAGTTCTGTGTAACGTAAGCTATTAAAGAAGTTTTGTTTAGAAAGAGACATACCATAAAATATTGGGGTGTAAAATTCTCACATATTTTAATAACTTTAATCCTCACAATTTTGAAATTGAACTTTGAAAATAAAATTTTGATACTTGAAATTACTTTTTGGGAAACCCACTTCATAAATTTGGTTAACAAAAATTCCTCTTAAATCGAGGGACTGGAAAATGTGATGGTCACCACAAAACTAGGTTTCCCTATAGGAGAAAATTAATTGGAAGTGAAAACATGGGAATGGAATAGAAATATAAAAATCTATTTATGATGTTTAGTGATATAGAACATTGTAATTAGATGCTCTACCATCAAAAAACTATAAATTTTTGATTGGTTAAAAGAACAATGATTTGTTAGAAATAAAAGTAAAATAATAATGTTATTATTAAAAAAATACTTTTACTGGAGTTGAGGTTTTATTTTAATATCCATATAAGAACTTTAGAAAATAAACTTACTTGATTCCTTTCCAAGTCATAATCTCATCCTTCGGTTATGCTTTGATCTTATGCTCTGAAATCAATATTCAAGATGATTTTTTTTCATTCTTAGAGAAATTTTAATGAATCATATGGTCCTTAAGTTATTACTTCAGCCTTAAAATGTTTAATAAAATAAAAAAAGGTAACACATGTTATCAAAAAAATTTAAAATATTTAACTTAATCCATTCAAAAATTGGTTGATATGAAGACTCATCTAAAACATGTCTGTCCAAATTTAACGACAAAAAATTTAGAAGGTGGGTCACTAAATTTCAAAAATAAACTTAGAATAAGATTTCCCCAAATATTATAGATCTTAATTTTACATAGTAAATATATGAATACCTCAATATACTTTAAACCTTTATCAAAACATTCATGCTTCTAAGATTAGAATACCAGGTTGTTGAATTTATTCAGTAAATCAAAACATCTAATAATTAGAGCATAATCCATAAAATTCCTTACCACCTTCATGGTCACCAATATTATCCCATAAACATAAACTTATTATTATCTCCACATTAAAAAAATATTTAGGGTTATCTTTCCCAAGTCATGTGTTTTAAATGATATCAACTTTCAACAGAATTACTTATCTTTATTACTGGTTGTATTCATCACATACTTCCAATTCCTTTAAGAATAAGTAGTTTAGTATAATACTTATATATCTCATGATTCTTATAATAATATAATTATTATAAAATAATAAAATAACTTAATTCTTGAATCTAAATAGAGGCATATAGTCATTACTCTTCATCCGAGGTAGAAATATAAGATTGACCATGATCCATTATTCCCTTTTGGGGTATATTCCTTTGAATCATGAGAAATTGATTTTCCTAGTGTCCCATTTACTTATAGCTGAAGAAATTTACACCGTCGTTATTTTTATTACCCTTAAAATCAAAAGTAAAGTGGCCTTTTTCTCCACACATATAGAAAACTGTCATTCCTTTTAAGCAAGTATTGGAGTGTTTCTTTCAACAATTATCAGAGGTGGGAAGATATTTATTCCTCCTATTTCCTTTATAGAAATTTTTCCTAGATTTACTCACATTATCATGATTCCATCTAATGCTATAATAATTATATAATTCTCCCTTTGTATCATTAGCACATGATACTATATCCTCATATGATGAGAATGATTGAGAGACTTGTTCTCTTCAAAATATTAGCATAATACCATAAAAGATTTGGTCCTCCTTACTCTTTGGATCATTTGTACCAGTTATGTTCTTATTCCTTCCATGATATTACATTTATAAATGAAAACATACACTATATTAGATCATATCATTAGGAAACATAATGTATAATATAAAAAATAGTAAAATACTGAAAAAAATTGAAAAATTTATGCGTAGCTAAATTCATAAACATGGTTTGTTTAGGATGATCTTATATAGTTATCCTCAAAGTATATCTTAGGGTTATGTTATCTAATATATAATTTCTTAAACCTAGTTCTCAAGGTTTTTTCTATACTTCATCAGATACCAACTATAAAGACCCAGAACCTAGTAGCCCGTTGCTGGTGCCTTACTTTATTACATTGGCATGATTATAAGGAATCACATCCCAAAGGAAATAATATTTTAGTAGTATTGTAAAAATAGATACATATTTGGAATTAAAAATATATTCCAGACATAAAATACAAAAGGTATTTTTTAGAACACTATTATTCCCCTTAGTGTAACCATGTATATCAATCATAATAAACTTATAAAAAACATAGGGAAGAATAAAACATATGAAAGGGGTGTTCTTAGATGTTTAGTGAGGGTAATAATATAGGGGAATCTATTATAAATAATCATAAAAAATAATGAAAGGAGAATAACTAAAAACCCAATCCATTAAAACATAATCTTGAGAATAATACAAAAGTAATAAATGATGATCAAATAATACCATATAAGTAATCACAGGAGAATGAACTTAACCATTTATATTCTACTAATATAAAAAATCACATGGATTTTAAATAAATAATATCATATCTATGGAATTAATAATGTGGGGTGTCTAAAAAATACCATCAAGGCCTCAATCAAGAACTTTACATAAATGGGTAAGGCCTTGGCCAAAACCCAATCTAGTTTGTCTCTTGAGACCTAACAATGCATCGAGGGGATACATAGATCCCCAACTAACAATTACTAAGTACAATTAATTACTCATATGAAAGGGGTGAAACATAATCAACATATACATTCCTATTGAAAATATCATATTAAATGTAGCTAATTTTCCTAATCATTAAACATAATCATAAACTATCTAGAGTAATAAGGAGAATGGTATCAAGATAGTACATACCTCATAAATATGATCATAAAGAATTCAATAAAATATGGTAGATTGTATCATATTATACCAACCTCGGTTAACCAAATTTTCCAATAAATAATGTCGACATATATGAAAATAATCAATTATAATAATTGAAAAATTCTTCAGAGAACTACCACTTTTACTTTGAAATAATTTATTTTAAAAGGCACACAATTATAAAATAAAAAATTTTATTTGAAAATGACATTGAAATTTTTTAAATTATTCTTAAAGGCATTATGGCATAATTAATGTGGCAATATCGTCTCATACTATATAATTTTAAAAAAACATTTCCTTTAAAATTTGAAAAAAATAACATTTAAAAGAGTATTTTTTAAAAGAATGCTTGAGCATTAAAAAAATGAATATATTATGTGTATCAGCTATATGTAAAAATAAAATATATTTAAATACAACATAGGATAATAAAAAGTAGTTTCACACATAATCATAGAATGAGATAATAATTGGAGTATAATTTTATCCCAAATAATGGAAATTGGGTTAAGAATTCCCATATCTTATTATAATAAGTTGAACCATATGTAAAAAAATTAATTATTATCAAATGAAACATTTAATAAAATTAAGATAAAGTTATTAATGATTTGATATATCAAAGTTAATCAAACATACACTACACAAAATGAATAAGTGGTGAATAAGGAATATCACACAAAAATAAAAGTAAGATGAGATAATCCTTACCTGATGTATGGAAGCGTTATGTACTTGTACTTAATGTAAATGATAACAAAATTAGATTCATAAATTAATTAATTTATAAACAATTAGACATATATTTTATTTATTATAATTTTATTAAGTTCATTTATGGAAAATTTTATGGGTTATAATTTTTAATTTCATTGTTTGTGATCATTCATTTGATGTTTCTATAGTGGGTTCCATTGAGTATAAATATGAGAGTTATTGTAAAATGCGAATAATTTTTCTCGAAGTTAAATAATTTAGTATTAATGAACTTAAATAAGTTTAAATCGTAACATATATCATTTTATTATATGGTATGAGGATGATTCATTAGATAAAAGTTTAAAATAAAATTTATTAATTTACTTTGGCATTTTTTATGACCATCACAAACTTTTGTCAACTTATTTAATATTATGTTTATATATCTTTTACAAAACATGACATAACTTATAATATGTTTATCAAAATATTATTAAACCATAATAATTTTTTATGTCCAGACTTTAGGGTAGTTATGGAAAATGAAAACATGTCATCTAAAAAGGCGGCAAATCGACACATCATGGATGGTGTTTTCATTTTTAAAACAAAAAGGAGAGGAGAAGAGATTTGATTATGAATATTCCATAAAAAACATTTCAGTATATGTATGATACTCTTATTATAATTTTACATTGTATAGGGTAGGTTAGGGAAGGATAAGAATGGAAAATAAATTAAAAGAGAAAGAGGGATATTTTTACCTCTTGAGCGTCATCTCCTTGAGAACCTCCGTAAGGTGCTTAGAAATGGTCTTTTGGTGAGAACATAAAGAATAGAATGTGGGGAGGGGGTTTTTTAGATGAATTGAGCAGAATATAAGTAATATTTAAGGCTTATATGGTGTGATGATAAGAGTTGGTTATGGGTGGTATTTCTAGGGAGACGAGAGGGGTGTTTTTGATTATTTTATTCATTAGTAAATTATTTTGGATCAAGAATATCTATAATGATGATTATTTTGAATAAGTAAAGTAACTAGTGAATGTGAGTTTGATATAATGGTTCTTACATCATCTATACACCATCCACGACTCAAAAAAATCATGTATTTAGCTTATAATGTTAAATATAGTAAATTACCTTATTTCACTATTCACAAAAAAATCGACTATTATAGAAAGATCCAAAAAATTCACCCTGATGGTTTTTGGAAGAGTAGACTTAAAAAATGGTATCAATTTTTTGAAAATAATTTTATAAATATGTGAAATATAATTTTTAATTAAAATAATCAATTCTTTGATTATTTCATTAATAAAATAATTATTGCATCATCATTACATAATTATATAAGGTAATTATTTTTTCACTGAAAATTTATAATAAAATAAAATTTTGAATATAAATATTTTAGTTTTAAAAATAATATCTATATTTGAATACATATTCCCAATATACCACATTGAAAATGATATGGTTATTAAAAATATGAATGTGACATTTTCTGGTTTTCAACAATTTAAATTATATCAATGTTATTTTCATTGAAAATTATATATTAAATAAATAAAATTTGAAACATAGGTGTTAAGGGTAGAATATAAATCATCAAATAAAATTTGGGAAATTTTTATGGTAAATTTCTAACCCTTATCATTTTATCTTTTGCCTAAATTTCCAAATTTACCCTTTAATTATGGTAATAAAAATGATCAAAATTACAATTCATGTCAAAAAAAATAAAATGATACTATTTAATATATTTGGGCCTCCTAATTGAAAACATGGAATCCATTTTTCAATATTAAAAAAATAAGTGGAAGAATTTAATTTAAAATTAAACTAAAAAAACACAACTAAAAATAGTTTTATTGAAAATGTATTTTTAAGCCCAAAATGTACTTATTCCAAAATAAGGTATAAAGATGATTAAAATTAAATAAATTACATTATTTTTAAATAAATATTATTCAGTGTACATTGATATCAAATTAAAATCATAAATAGACATTTAATATAGTGAAATTCAAAATTTTATAAAAATTCATATTTTTCACTTTTCACTGGAAAATAAATACATTTTAGAAAATACCAAAAATTCACCCTAATATAATGTTGAAATTTAATTTATAAAAATGAAGTTTATTTTTTGAAATATAATTTATAATAGGTTCAAGATTTATATTTAAAACAAGTGTTCCATTAAATGGGAATAAAATTTCCTTTTATAAAATATATGTTTTTATACTTAAAATTAGATTTATTATTATCATAATTCTATCAAACTTATTGGTTGAATTTTAAAATTTTTTAATGAATATGAAAAATATAGAATTTATTAATATCTTTCATGAATAGTCATTAATTTAATTGAAAAAGATAAAATTTCACTGGGGTTATAAAAATAGTTTTTTATAAAAAGACATCCTTTATGTTCATTTGGTTATTATTTCCATTTCTAATTAAATGGTAACTAATAAATTAATTTTATAATCTTTTATGAACTATATTGTTATAATTTACTTAATCTCATTCATTCCTATCATTCTAATAGCTTGGTGATAACTATCAAAACTAAAAAATGATAATTAATCCTTTGTTTGTGCTTGGTGTTTTGTGTAACGTAAGCTATCAAAGAAGTTAAATTTAAAATAGATATACTGTAAAATATTGGAGTGTTACAAATTTGTTCAAATCTAGGTTCACTAACTAATTTGAGGCCTTAAAATCTTACATTAAATCCTACCTCATATATGATGGAAAAATTATATATCCATGAGAATATATGACCTCATCATCATTGATGGTCAAGTCAGAAGGTATCTGCCCACCATCAAAGCTATCACTCAAGGCTAGACATTCTAAATCCTTAGATTTCCTTCTATTTACCCAGTTCATAATAAAGGGATCAATTATAAAAGATAGAAGTTTCAACATCTCATTCTCTCCCTGAACACCTATATACATCTTAGAGAACAAAACTATCATCTTGCACTCATAACTAGACTCTTGTACTACCCGAGTCTACGTCTTCTGACTCACTACATCCACAACACTATTTCCCTTCCCCAAGATGTATGCTAGCCCAAAATCAAAAGACTTCATGTAATCAACACATCTCCACTGTCAGAGGTTTAAATCACCTTTGGAAAATATGTACTTAAAGATATTATGATCTATATAAATGATAAACTTCTCTCCTATAAGATAGTGTCACCAATACTTTAAGGAAAAAAATACCCCAACAAACTTGAGGTCATGAACAAGATATTTATGTTAATATGGCCAGAACTATCATGACCTATATTCCATTAATTTATCTACCTCCATTAACATTGCTCCAATTTTTCTACAAGACACATCACAAAATATGGTATACTCCTTACGAGGTCAGGTAATATCAAGATTGTTTCTATATTTAAATGTGTCCTTAGTTCCATAAAATAACCATCATATTCCCCAAATTACTCAAGAGTAATACCCTCAGTGTTATGGAATGAGAGTGGTGTTACCAAGAAATAAAAGTCACTGATAAACCTTTATTAATAACCCACTAAACCCAAAAAGCTCCGGATATCAAAAATATTATTTGGATGATTACAAGAAACCATTATGTGAACCTTCTCTAGGTCTATTGAAACACCTTCCTTTGAGATTATGTTTCCCCATAAATGTACATTGTTGACCCAGAAATGAAACATTGATAGCATGGTATATGGCTAATTCTCTTTCAATGAACTCAAGATAATTTCCAGATGTTGGGAATGATCATTATGAGTCTGGGAGTATACCAATATGTCATCCACAAAGAAAACTATAGGATGATCTAGGTACAAGTGAAAGATCCAGTTCATAAAATCAGTAAAAATTATAGGATCATTCATTAAACTACATGACATCACAATGAACTCATACAAACCATACCTGCTTATAAAATAAGTTGGTGGTATATCAGAGGGTCTCAATCTCATATGATGACACCTTGAACTCAAATAAATCTTAGAGAACATTATTTCAACCCTAATATGGTAAAATAGATCATCAATACATTTAAATGGATACCAATTCTTAATATTTATTTGGTTTAAATTCTGATAATCTATACATTAACACAATATACCATCTTCCTTTATAGAAAAAAACTCTATAGATCCCTAGGATGACACACTCATATGAATGAATCCCTTATCTTATAACTCCTATAACTAAGTATTATGCTCATGATGTTCTGCTGGTTACATTCTATAAGGTAGAATAGAAACTATCTCAACACTTGGCATCAAATCAATCATGTTCCCAACCTATATCTTAGGTTGAAACCATGAAAAATCCTTAGAAAAAACATCCTGAAACTGGACCAATTCTAGAGGGAAGGAACTGTGCTCTAATCCTTGATTATCAAGAATATTAATTTTTACCTTGGATGAGATCTCACAAAATTTCATACAAATTGGCCCGAAAAGGCCTTCCTAGATATTCCATTCTCCATGATGGACATATGTGTCAAATTTTAAAGAAATAAAACTCAATAAAATATAGTAACAATAAATATGAGCCTGGAAAATAACGAACCAGTCCATTCTTAGTATTATTTAAAAACCTATCATCCAAAAATGGAACAAGTCTCAAAGGATATGGTACCCTCCATCCTCAAGGGAACACTCCTTACAACATTGAATACCCTCTCAACACACCCCTAATGACACGTCAATAAAATTACCCCAAATAGATACTCCATCCCCAAACCCAAACCATTCACAGACCCAAAAAATATAAAAGTGTGATAATACACTATATTAAATAAAACACTAGAAATCATAGAAGATATAAGAATCATACATCGAACTATAAGGGGTCTGGCCTCACTACCCACCATATTAGTATGATTAACATGTAGCTATCCTATTATTCTACCCTAGGATTCAGTATGAGTCCCTGGTACTATATTAATTTGCTAATATAGACACTATTTCTTTCCCCACCCTGACTAGTATGACTGATATAACTCCAACTGCCTAATTGATATGGTGTAGTAGACCCCTTATGATGCTTTACATCAACATAGGTACCCCATCACTTCCTATCTATCATGAGTTCCTATCGAACCTATGTACATGAACCATACTCCCAAAAGTTTAGGATTCCACTAGTGGTCTTGGAAACTAACCACACATGTGTCTCAGTCTACCACACTGATAGCAGATTACTTGATCATGACCTAGTTTGACTGATCCTATACCTTATCCATTATTTCATCCACCTTCCGAGTGGATGTTATCGTAACAGAGATTCATACTATTAGTAGATGTACCACTTTAATTCCAAACTAATCCCACCCATCTGCAAATAGAATCCTCCATTAGATTCCCCTAAAAAATGAGAGCCTGATTCACCACCTTGATAAACCTCTTCAAACAGAAAATATTTTATTACAACTTAATCATGAAATTGATACCATCCTAAAAACATATCATTATAAAAAAATAATACCTTAACAATGAATAAAAAATAGACTCAAGTTGGTGGGGTTTCCATTAAAATCCATCACTAACTTATTTCCATAGTTTAACTATATAAACTCAGCAACCCTCTCTTATCTCAGAGTCTCTGGATATAAATTCTCTAAGAAATTCCCTTGGACTCCTTCTAAGACATTCCATATATTTTCTAAATATGGACCCATATATCCCACCAGTTATTTACTATTACCCAAGATATATACACTTTCAGATTGACTATTTTCTTAGTAGGAGTCTCCATGTGATCTAGAATCATCTAGATAGACTCAATACAAAACTATGTTTCCTTAGGACCACCCTCCCTAGAAAGAATTAAAGGGTCATGTATATGAAACTCTATCATTAGATCAAATATACTGTACATATCCCACCCTAGTAATCTCTATATAAAATTCATAAAATTATTGAAGTTATCATGGAACATCTCTTCCCCCTATCATCTAGAATCAACAAGGGTTCTTTTCCCACTGTTTGAAGAGCATTCTTTGCAATGTTCTCCTACCATCCAACTGGTAAATATCAAGGTGGTGGAATATATATATAATTCCAAATTCATGTCTCAAAAAAATAACATATCACTATATAAAATATACACAAGATGGGTTTTTAAATAACGATGACCAAATTACCCCACATTAACTATCCCAACTAGTACAACTAAAACACTATCACTGCCCTCAACAATCCCTATCCTAGGTCATGGATAACACGAGGAAACCAAATTTATATAATCACAATACTTTAAATATACTTCATTTTAAGCATTTTAAAATTTTATCTTTATAATTAAAACCAATTACACTCTTTATTAGGCCCTATTTTCTATGAAACCACAATTAAATAGAAATGAATTTTCATTTCCTACAACCCAGTCATAACCTTCTTTTGTGTGTGTGCCTAATGTGTTGCATGTCACATATATCCCCGAGTTCCTAAAATTATTCATGCATATAAAAAAATCGTTCCATACCATCATTGAATAAAAACATAGAAAATAATAACATCACACAACATGTGCATCACCCAAGGTGAAATAACATCTAACTATAAAAAATATCAAGAACAATAATCCCACAATGCGAAATTGGGGTTCCTCTACACATGGGTTAGATACTCCCATGCTCAAGGTTATTTCAAATGCCATATATATCATATGATTATGTATTTATTTCACAAATAGTATGATAATAGAAAATAAACCCCTATGATACCACATTTTAATGTCCAGACCCGAGTGATGCTAATACATGTTCCATAAGCCAATGCGCCACATGATCTCAGGTGCACCTACTTGTATGTCAGAGGCTTTTTGACTAGAATTGAGGGTATAATGATCTATGTGTGGATAATATATCCTATTTACTATAGTATGATAGTAACCAAATCAAAATAAATAATATACAAATAAGTAATAATCCACAAGCATTCATCATTATATCAATTCCCAAATATGGGTAAATTCACACACAAAAAGACAATAAAAATGTGATGTCTTGGTAGTTTTATGTTCCAAAATATAAAATGAAATAGAAGCTAAAAATAATCCCCAAAATGTTTCTTGAACACAGTCTAGTCCCATCATCCATGATTCATCCTAAAAATCTGCCTCAACCATCTTTCATAGGTCCATTTCCCTTATCTCGACGTATAACTATGAAACCTTCTCATGAACCAACAAAAGCCAAAGCAGGGTTCAGGTACAATTCATTAGGACACCACCAATAGTTTCTAAAGCAATATCAATTCTATAAAAATGTACATAGAAGTATAAATGAATAATAGACAATCTATAAAGGAAAGATGTATCATAACTTAATAATTATCAATTAACCACCTTTGTTCTCGATTCAAATTGTTACCCAAACCCCTAAAACATACATTCTACCATTCCATTCTTGTAAAACACATGTCATAGGGTAACATGTCAACATACAAGGAGCATTAATCTAAGTATTCGATATAGGATTTGGAACATGATGTTTGCCCACCCCAACCATGATATTGATTCCATGTCCATAACCTTGGAGTTAGGAGAACCAATCTATCCGTCGAACCATGAATGCATTGGGTTCTTGGAGAATTATTCAAGCACACCCAAGTATTAGGAGAATTATTCCAATATCCTACTATATCATAAATCAGATTTCTAAGAGCCAATATCAGTGACTGCACATAATGAAATAACAACAAGGGTTCACCTTTTCTTTTTTATCAACACTCCCATGGTTTATTTCTTTCAATACATTTAACTAAATTTATCATCATATTTTGTTTTTCCATTTACTAATAAAAAAACATTAGTCCCACCTTCAACTAATTCTATTACAAGGACACACTTCCTTTAACCATTTATAACTTTTCTATTTAATTATCTAACAACCAATTTTACTTTATAAGTTAATCCAAACATCATTTTATGCCATGTTAATGAGATAAAAATGATTACAGTGGTATACATCTCATAAAAACTTTAATTCATCATTTAATAACTCAATTCCCATGTTCAAGGGAGTGGAACACCCCATAGGTGGCTTTAGGCCCATTATAATCATCACCAAATAATCCAACATGATCCTTGAGAGATTCAACACATCATTTAGACTCCCAAATTTATCATTTCTTACCAAGGAATCAAATGCGTAGTATAATGGCACCAAATAACCACCATTCACACATGAAATAAAACATCCAGACTATGTGAAATCACTTATAGACCAACTACGTGATGCTCATTGATAACCGCTCACTTAAACATGTACGTTGACTTAAGGCCAAACAAACCTTAATTCCTAATCTAATAATATTATATAAAATAAGGTTTTGGGGATTTATAATGAGATAAAACATTTAACCATGGTTATTTCAAGAAATAAAATAAATATGGGTGGTAGAATCAGCCAGATCATCGATTCTCAACCAATGATGTTTCAAATCACCAATTCTAGGAGGAGAATCACCCTAGGAGAGCTTGGGAGTTCTTAGGTTGGACCCATATCTATTGGAGGAGTAATTGGGAAGAAAATTAGGTAATAGACCTTTAATACCAAGGGAGAACATAATAAAATACCCCAATTTTAAGTGGTTCATGGTTGGACAAATTCTATGCCAACTATGTGAAAAACATTGTCCAAGAGGGGGGATAAACTGAATTACTTGTCTAGGACACCTGAAAAGTTTGAAAAAAATGTGTTGTGGCCATGTGCCCACCTCTATCCAAGGGAGATTGGTCTTGCGATCTCCTAGTTTATGGTGTACAATCATCACTAAATATACACTGACTATGATCCAAACATAGAATGGCCTCTTTAACCCATTTTCTCTATCCAAAACCAATGAAACACCCCCAAGACCAATCATACTCATGAGTATCATTCCATTAACCAATCATAAGGGAGTTAAACCAATATTTAAACCAAAAAAACCTCAATAGAATCTTGGGATATCACATACTTTCAAACTGAGTCCTTGATGGAAAATTGATACTGTTATTGAATCCAAAATATAGATTTTACCCTTTTTATGACATAATTATTGATTGCATCAGACCCCAAGGTGATGTAAATTCTCTAGTGGACGTTAAATAAAATAAATAAATAATTTTTTTGATAAATTTATTTGTGTAACTAAATTTATAAACCTAGAAATTATCTATTTAAAACTCTGTATAGTGGATCTCTAGGTTTTTCCACACCACCCTAAGATATCCATTGATAGGGATATACATTGTGAGTGGATTCATAGGAAAATAGTCAAATTCAATAGGAATCATTGGTTGATAAATAAATAAATGGGAATCAACATTTAAATCATCACCAACTCGTTTTTATCCAATGATATATTCAATGACTAGATATTAATTTTTGGTGGATTTAAACCCCATTTCAATATCATTTAATTGTGGATAAATTATTCAATAAATTTAATCTAGATTTAGCTTTTGTAAATCCACATTAAATTATGATTTTAATATAGAATTATTAGATTGATAGTTATTGATCATAGAATAATTATCAAACCCCTTTTATTCTTGATTTTATTCCCCATGATTGATGGAAGAAGCATATATGACCATCATGGATAATTCACTTTGGTGTTTTATGGTTTCCCCTACATTATTACCTTCATCATGTACATTAAGTGTTTTATTTTTTATTCAAAAAATAGTGTTTCATTTTGAGTTTTAATTGATCCCAAATCCACATTATTTGTGATTACGGTTGGTGATGAAGAACTAGAGGCATGTAGAACATCACCATATGCTGGACATTATGGTTGGTGGGGAGTAGGAATGTTAATGATTTTATGAGGCATGTATGAGTGATGGAAGAGATAATGGGTCTCATTTTTCTGAAAAATGGTGGATGAAATTCGTCTTTTGTCTTGGAATTGATGTTGGTCAACATAATTTGTTAGTTTCTTGGTGTAATGCATGATAAAAATGGATATAGTAAAAAAACTTGAGGAATAAGAAGAGTTTATTGAAAATTCTGAACTATATAGCATGTATGTTGAAAGAACACACACCATGTGTCTCATTGATATATTGAAAGGGTTTTATTTAGTGAGAAAAATATAACACATCTATTTGGACAAGACCACCCTCTATATAACCCTAGATGACCATCTTGTCATGTATAGAGTGTACATTCCTAATAAACTAAAGTTCCCTCACATGTCACATGGAGGTTCCACAAACCATGTGACCTTATTGGAACATGACAGAATTAGTTCATGCACATATTGAGTTCTAGGCCTAGGCCCACATGCCATGTGACTAGGAACACATTCCATGTATCTGGGCATTCCATTCCATGTATACTTGATACATAAGAAAATGATTTTTACATTGGGTAAAACCCTATGTACCTCTTGGACATGTCCTGTATTCCCATTTTTCTTATATTAGGATGTTCATGTGGTCCTTTCTATGTAGGTTTCTGAATGGGATGTGGTTTTTGAGTGTATAATCCCATAGGATGAGGTCATATATTTTACCCTTCTACTTTGGATACATGATCCCTTATCTATGGGTGGATTATAGAGAGAGTTAGATCCATGATCCACTATTCCTTTTCACTAGGTAGGTTTAAGAATCCCTCCACCACCAACCATGGAATTTGATCCCTTCCAATAGGGTAATACAAATCGAGTTTAGCATCACAATGTGTTCCATGGTGCAATCCTCGATTTTTGATTCAAACTTCGATGGAGTCTGGTTCCCCCTATACCCAACGTGTGATCCTATATCATTGAGTTGAATCCCCTAGTACGAGTTATACTCCATCAAGGTGTGTCTTTCCTTCAGCTATTTACTAATTGGTCTTGTAGACTATATTTCAATAGTATATGTTGGGAATACATGTAAAGAATTTGGATTATTTGGATGGATATTAGGTTTAAGATCTTTCTGGATGGATGATACCCTTTTATGAGCAGATAAAGGTTTCCCATTATTTACCCTTTTTTTGTTTTTTTTATATGAATCTATTTTAGTGATTTAATTATTAATGATTTCAAGGTGTTTTAATGAGTATATTTATACACAACCCTACATGGGATCTAGTCTCACATTTCATGTCTTATGAAAACAACATGCTATTCGACAGAGACCTATGTGGACCTTTTGGGGGCGCATACATAGTGTTGTTTGGTGTTTATAGTTATAGGAATGTGGTCAGACTGAAGGTTACGTACTGGGAAAATGTTTTCTCCAATTATCTGGCTGGATATAATTTATAGTTGTTGGGCCTGTATTTTTTCCTTTTTCTTTGGTTGTGTACTCATGTACTCTACGGTGGGATATTATAGGTTTTGAATGCATTTATTATTTCAGTTTTTTATTATTCCGCATTACTCTAGTGTATATTGATACATGTGTGCATTTATACTATTATGTTGGGATAAGGCCTCGAATATGTATGATATGCCTCATCATTTATATTCCTTAGCCCCTCGCCTAATGAAGGCATGCTTAGGGTTTGACACGCAACTTACCACCTTCTTGGTAGGCCCTAGTGGATCGGTTTGTATAAAAAATATAGAGAAGTAATATATTTGGAAGGTATTAAACGTATTATTTTAAGTGTGACCCACTTTTTGATGATGATAATGAATTTATCTTCAAAAAAATACATGAATTATCAATAATTCTTAAGATAGAGAAGTTATTTTTAAATGAGAAAGAACTAGTTGAAATATGTTTCAAATTAGTGACCCAAAAAATCATGTAACTTGATTGAAAAAGATGTGAATAATCTATAGAATAGGATACTTGGATAACTTAGACATAAAATCATGAGTAAAATTTAATGTATGAAGTTTTGAGAGTCCTTACCCAACTTAAAAGAAAAAGGGAGAAAATTTATGAATCTTTCCAAAAGTGGAATATGATCCATGAAACTAATAAGATAATAGAGAGTCAGTCCAAAAATAACCCTAAGACTCGTACATTAAGTCAATTTGTTCTTATGAGACATATGACTTCTAGAGGTAATTTTTAATTAACTACATTAATTTATGATTATACTCATATGAAAAAATTAAAGTTCATGAAACATAATTTTTATGTAGTCGACATGTTCATAATTTTCTAGAGACAATTTGAGAAAGAAATCAAATTTTACATTATAAAGTTTTTAATAAATAATAGTAGGGAATTCAAATTTAATTATTTTCAAAATTATATTTCTATGAATGTAATTTATCACCAATTTAGTGATCTATAAACTATGTAATAGAATTGAGTAGTTTAGAGGAAAAATAGAAGCATGTTTGAAATGAGTAGGACAATTTAAGCAGAGAAAAAATATTCTAAATTTTTATTGAGATAAATTATTTTCATTTATTGACATTTGATATAAATAGGATACCATGTGAAATTTGGTTCATAATAAATCCAACTATGATTTACTTTAAAGTATTTATTATCCCTTATTTTTTGAAAATCAAAGATCCTAATTTGGTAATGTTTGATGAAAAAGAAGAAGAATGAATCTTCATAGTCTACCTATAAAATTTCACTGGTTATAAGTGATGAAATAAAAGGATTCAAAATATTTTTTATCACTAGTTTATTAAAATTGTGTAAAACCAATCAATGAAATAAGTTTCAATTAATGAAGCTGATGAAACTATTGAAGCTGGTAACATGTAGATTTCTAAAAAATGGTTGAAGTCGAAGCTAAAAATGAGTAGAATCTAGTTGATGTTAACACATACCAAACCAGCGGTGAATATGAGACTACTAAAAATCAATTATTGAGGCCTAAAAAATTGAAAAATTAGGTATTTTAAAAATATTATTAGTAATCTAGAGGCACTAGTTCTAACAAGAAGAATGTTAATACTTGAAAAATAAATTTATCTTATTTCTCAAGTTGAACCCCAAAAAATTATAGAGGCAGTTGATCATTAATAATGAATAGATTCTAAGCATAAAAATATTGATAAAGTTGAGAATAACATCTCTTGATATTTTATTCCAATAAATTAAAATAATAATGTTATTTAAACAAATTAGGTTTCCAAAACAAATTGAATGGTAAAGAGGAAGTGGCTTGAAATAAAGCTAAACTCGTTTACAAAGGCTACTAAAAAATAGAAGGAATATATTTTGAATTCATATTTTTATCAGTGAAAATGATAGAATATATTGAAATGTTCTTTGTAGTGGTATAAAATAGAAATTACTTGGTCTATAAAATAGATGTGAATTCTCCTTTACAAAATGGAGACCTAGAATAAAAATTATTTTTTGAGCAAGCTAAAGTGCTCATTTTAAATAAATATGGATTCATGGTATGTAGGTTAAAGAAAGATTTATATGGAAGTAAATTGGAACCTAGAACCTGATATTTAAATTTAGATATCAATTTAAGATAGATGGAATTTTTAATGGTAATGGTTAATAATAACCTATATGTGAAATCTATATCCATAAGGACACTAATGTTCATTATGTGTGTGGAAAAATTTATAAATTATAGTGACAAATAGAATATATTGGAATATTTTTAAAATATGATGAAATAGAATTTTTAAATGTGTATATTGGGTGAGATGAACTACATTTTCAGTATTTTAGATTACATAAAAACTTGAATTTATTTTTTACCTCAAGTAAAATGCACCACATAATTGCTGAATAAATTTAGCATGAAATATTGTAAATAAATTTCTACACCCATTTTATTTGGTACTAAGATTAGTAAAAATGAAACTTGAATTATGATGAATTAGAATGATTTTACAAGAACCATTGGAAACTATCACTATTTAAAAAAATAATGGCCACAAATTTTTTACAATGACTATATATACATGATTTTAGAGTGATCATAAAGGGTAAAATATGATAGAATCCGACATTATACTGATATATATGAAGGAAGCTCGTAACAATGTCCAATTTTATGGAAACTTATCTGAGTTTCAATTACATGGATATACTGATAAAAACTGGAACAAATTATAATGATAGGAAGTTCATATCTAATGATCATTCTATCTTATATAAATCTCTATGATTTGGTATAAAAAGAAAAATAATTCAATTTCAATGAGTACAATAGGGGTAGAGTATATTAAAACTATATATATTTGTACAAAAGTTCTATAGATGCAAGTATAAAATGAAGATATGAATTCTAATGTTTATAGAACACTAAAAAAATCTAATGATTATTATAATTCCATTTATCATTAAAAAAATCCAATTCATCGTTAATTTTCAAATCACATTGAAATAAGGATTTATTTTATTAAAGAGATAATGTAAAATTGTGATGTGATACATGAATACATTTTAAAAAATTGAAAAATAACATATATTTTTACAAATAAAATACCATGATAGAGGTTTGAATAATTTAATGCAAAACTATATGTTTAAACATCAACTCTCACTTGAGGAAGTGTGATGTTTTACCCCATAAGGTTTGGATTGTGTTATCAAAGGGGAATATAAAGTACACAAATCTTATTGAAATTTTTTACACTTATTTATTAGGGGTCGGGGTGGGGGTGGGGGTGCTCCTTTTTTATATATTTATAATATGATGCTTTGTTTATTTATAAATTAGTGATAAATTATTTTGATAATTGAGGGGGAGATCATCTATGTCATTTAGAAATAATATATTATCATCGAGGGATGGAATTCTCTCAAAAACATTACTTTGTATAGTAGTGTGGTGTCAAAAAACATCTCATCTAATAAATTCTATGATTTAATTATTTTAATGATATTTTATGAATTTTGAGATAAGTTGAGTGGATTTGATAAGACTTTAATGTAATTTAAAATAATTAAAAAGTGGGATATTAATGCTTTTCATGAATGTGTGGATCAATTGTATTTGTTATTGGCCATGTTTGAGAACCATTGAAGGATAATAAGATATTTTTTAAATATTTTAGGTTGTTTTTGAGATATTTTAAGGGTATATGAAATTAATTGAAGATAATATGTAAGTATTTAATCATAATATGTTATTTTTATTTCATTGTATGACTGAAATATGTTTAATTATAAAATACATAAGATATTATAGTGATCCGAGGAAAGAAATATTATAAAGGTATTGATATCTGAGATATTTATGGAAGATAAACTAATATTTAATATAATTTTATATGTTATATATCATATTTTATAATTAATGGATTAAATTATAAAAAGAAAAAAATTATTTTCTAAACATTTATAACATATTTTACAAATTGTTTAATATGTTTTTCCAGAGTTTAAAAAATATTTAAAGGAAATTATTTTATGTATGAAATGTAATATCTTTCCCTTAAAAAAATTCTAATATTTATAAATCTATTGGATTTCTACAAAATCATATAAACAAAAGTTTTATAATGATTGTATTTAAATTCATTGATTAAAATTTAGATTAATAGTGATTTAATCAATTTATGTGAAAAAATGGGTGATCACTCCATAAGTTGTATGATATTTTAATATTTATTAAATTTTAAAAATACAAATGATAATGGAAGAATAATTTTGTTAATGATAACATCTAAAAAATAAGTCTATAATTCTATTAGGATGATGCTCTGTAGATCCTAAGTTTATTTTTCACAAAAAAATCATTCTTTTATTGAAGTTGTATTTATACTTTTTTTGAATTAATAAATGTTTGAGATTTCAATTGTTGTTTAATAGTGAATAAATAATTTATTATATAAGGAGTTTGAATATAATGATAACCATTTTTGATTTATTGGGAAGAAGTGGGGATCACTATTGAGTATTTTTATAATTCTAAAATTCAAATATATGTGAATTATTTTGAATGGTGATTAAAGATGAATGATTTCGCAGAAATTTTATTCAGAAATTTAAATGGGGATAAAAAGGAAGAGATTTATTTTAAATAATTTTATTGTGTAATGTGATTAAAAAAGAAGGTAATATATAGTGATTGTTTAAATTGTCTCATGAAATGTCGATTAAGGAAATGCTCGAAGGATCTAATTATACCATTTGGTTTTGGGATTTCTCTATAAGATGAGATAGAAATTAAATTCTTGAATTAAAAATAAATTTTTATTTTTTAGGTTTTCTGAATAAGGGTAGTAGTTATAGAAATATATTTAAGGAATTTTAGACTAAGAAACTTAGAAAAAAAATATCCTTATGTTGGAGATTAGTGAAGAATATAAAACTTTCAAGAACTTGAGCATTTATAGAACTGAGACTATAAGAAGAATAAATAGAGTATCAATAACTAATAATGTATGTTTTCATAAATTTCAAACAATTTTTATATTAATATCATTTTTTATCATAGTTAAGATAACTTTAAGATATTAACAAGTTTTGATCTATTTATCTTAAAGTATCGAGAAGGATATATTCATCAGTTGTTGGAGCAACATAGATTCAAAAGTGATCTTTCTCATTTTGGTTTTTTTCCATTGTAACTAGTGGGTTGTTGTGTATTTCCTAGTAAATAAATGGTTATAGGATGATACATAATCTATACAAATAAAATTGGTAATGAATTGTTAGTGTAAAACTGGAAGATCGAGATATTTAGTAAATGTAGTAAGAATTAGGTACCCACACTAGGATATAAATTTATTAAAATTATTATGTTGATTATCATTGTTTATTTATGAATTATTTTAGGTAATGATAAGAGAAATATTTTAAAGCATAAATTCTTTATCGATAATAGAGGTTTATTTCAATCATAATAATTTTTTAAATATTTTCACCAGCAATTCAACCCCCCTTTTTTTGGTACACTCTTTATAGGGGAATCTCAAAAGATAACTTGGTTTCTTTTTCATCACTCCTTTGAAAAAGATATTGATGATCATATCAAGAAACAACACCAACTTACTCAAATTTACCAATATCACACCATATCCTATTGAGTTTCCCAATCCAATAAAATATGAAGTAGGTGGCCCTGACCATTTATTCAACCCCTCTCTATCGACTGTAGATCTTAGGATAACACCTTCAAAAACATTATTGATTAAGAACCATGACCTAATAGGGAATTTCCTACTCCATCACATAACAAGTGTTTTTATACAATTGGGTCATCTATAAATATTCAATAAACACACCAAATTAAGGGATACAATCTAATTAGTGGATCCTAATAAAATATACGCATCATGAAATTTAAAAGGAACTCCAAATAAAAACCTCTATATACTTAGGTAATTAGATGAAATTATACCCACTTTTAGAAAAACCCTTTAAGTATATTAATTTAGAACATATGGTAACATTAAACCACTGAATTTGAATCACCACCATGTGCCTATCTCATAAAATGGAAGAGTGTGGGGAAACCATCAATGATCAATGGTGAGAAACCTCTCAATCTCTAAATAAGAGTCAAATACTTTAAATATATCAATTCAACAACGACATCCATTAACAAGACACATAATTACATGTTAAGGGTATCAACCACCACTCCAATACCATGGAAATTTTAATATCATTGTCCATTATGACTTTAACTTTACAAAGGCCAAATATTACTCCATGAATCAAAAAATATCACTATTAGATTTTATTTCACAACTAGTAAACTCATGATAAGACTAGTGAAATTCATCGAATGTATAATTAGATCCTACATGAACAATCATATGGAATGTTTTGGTACTTATTTTCTATATGAAAACAAGTTTTTTAATAATTACACTCATCAATACTCAAATTACACCTTTAAAATGAATGTTGATGCATATGTTAGTCTCCTATAGAGGGAAAATCATGGGTCACTTTCCAGAGGCATTTGAACATTCTTCTACACTCATAGGAAGTGAATTATCAACTATACTGAAGTATGTAAAAATAATTCTTCCATTATGATCGGTATTCATTAAAAAATTATAGAAAATTGGATCTACTCACCACACCTAAGGGAATCCCAATCACTTATGACGTTTTAAACTCAACACTTTTACTCAATCATCCAACACTTTAAAATTCTAGTATTAGGTAACCAATCTATTATGAGGTGGGAACCACTAGACCTTATATTTACCAAAATAAGATCTCATGAAGGTAATATTTTTATACTAAGGTAAAATTCACTTCATCATAAGGTATGAGTAGAATACGATCACTATTAGTGGAAATTCTCAAGACAATGAGTTCTGGTTAAGGCGCTCAATAGAAAATCGAATTACTAAACAATAATTCATGAATAAAAATTCATGCTTGTTTCAACCAGTTTGTTGTTCCATGATGGGAGGAAATTAATCATACCTAATACTGTACTAGATTCCACTTAACATTGGGTATCCATTAATTCATCCTTCATAGATTAGACTGTTAGCACTCAATACTTAACATGAGATACCCAAATTTAGTGATTTTGGGAGTAGATAAATATGTCGTCAATCTCTAGCTACTCTCCCACCACTGACTCTTATACTGAATAGCTACCTCATAATGAAAATTTCTTACATTAGGGAGGTCCCTGATGTTAATTTCATCATTAATATATAGTTTTATTCTTTTCTCCACTTTGTTTGTCTTTAAAAAATGATAAAATACTCCCATTTATAGGGTGAATCTCTTATGAAACTACTAATATTAAAAAAATTACATCAGAAATAATTCCTTTAGAGAAACCATGTATGGATTGGGGGGAATCAAAACATAGTCAGACAAAGTTGTGATTCCCTAAGAACATCATATGACAAGATTCAACCCATCATAGGGGGTCCAAATCCAACCATAGAAGAGAATTTTTTCCATGGGTTTGAGAAGAACATCATCCAATAATGGATTTCTATATCGTTTTCAAATAAATGCAGGAATCGTCATTTGGATGGTTAGTGTAGCAAATAAAAAAATTACATAAGTCATTAGCTCTAATAAATACTCCATCATGTGTGGATTATCATCACCTCGGAATCATAGAAGCCTCAACAACTAAATTTACACAATGAAATTTTCCTATTGGTTGTCCTGTTTGACTTAACATAAACTATTATTGACATTAAAATAATTTTCAACTAAACAAAAAGGGAAAAAAACTACCTTAACATGATTTTTCCAAAACATCTTAACTGAAGAAACCCCTTTCATGTCTGCTGAGGTGGAAGATTGTATCAGACCTGTGATCACTGAAGAGATCAGTAGGATGCTCACCAAAGACATGACAGATGATGAAATACGCCTAGCTCTGAAACATCTTCATCCCACTAAGGCCCTGAGACTGGATGGGTTCCACACCCTTTTTTAAGCAATACTAGTATATAATCAGTCCTGACATCTGTACTTTGATTAAATCTATCTGGGCTGTTTATTCTAGCATTGCGGCCATCAAGGAAACTGTCCTCATCCGCATCCCCAAAATCTAGAAACCTCTGGCGATCCCTTACTTTCGACCTATAAGACTCTGCAATGTCTCTTACAAGATCTTCTCAACGATCCTTGTCAATCGGCTGTGACCTTGGCTACCTGATATTATCTCTGAAAATCAGAGCGCCTTCATATCCAAGAGACTGATCACTGATAATGTGATTGTGGAACATGAATTATTCCATTCAATGAAATCAAGCTCCCCTATGAAAAGAGGAACTATGGCCTGGAAATTGGATATGACCAAGTCCTACGATAGAGTTGAGTGACACTTCTTAAGAGTCATTTTGTAGAAAATGGGTTTTGTGCTAAATGGACAGATATGGTCATGAACTGTGTCTCGACCATCTCATTTAGAATCAAGGTCAATGGGGAGCTTACCAGAGAATTCGCCCCATCCCGAGGCCTTCTCTAGGGAGACCCCCTCTCCCCTTTTCTCTTCATACTGGTGGCTGAAATTTTTTCTAATCTTATTTTCAGGGCTATATCTTCTAAGTCTATTCATGGGGAAAAAGTCTTCCAAATTATCCCTCCAGTGTCGCATCTCTTCTTCACTGACGACTGCCTCCTTTTTTCAAGAGAAACAATCAATGAATTTCCGGTGATCTGTCAAGAGATCCATCAGTATGAGAAGGCGTCTGGCCAAACTATCAATCATGGAAAATCTAAAATATCCTTCAGTGCAGGGGGGCCTCTTTCTAAGAGGGATGAACTTTGCGCATCATCTGGCATACATATGGTTGATAAACATCATAACTATATCGGGCTTCCCACGGTGATTAGCCGGTCCAAAAAAGAAATCTTCGCATCTCTAGTAGATAGGATTGAGAAAAAAATTCAAGGCTGGACCCCAAAAGGAATCTCTAAAGTTGGAAAAGAGACCCTCATTAATGGTATCATCCAATCTATCCCCAGCTAATTTATGTCCTTGTTTAAGCTCCCAGAGGCCATTGTTGACCAGATACACACACGTACTGCCAATTTCTGGTGGGGGAAGAATGATGGAAGGAATCGACCCCACTGGATGGCCTGGGAGAAACTATGAAATCCCAGATCAGAGGGTGGGATGGGGTTATGGAATCTCCCTCTCTTCAACGACGCACTATTGGCCAAGAAAGGATGGCACCCTATTAACCATCCATCATCTCTATGTGCGCTATTACTATGAGATAAGTACTTTTCCCACACGGACTTTCATGCTTCCTCTCTTGGTACTCGTCCTAGCTTCCTCTAGAAAATCATTTGGGGGGCCAAAAAGCTCCCGGAGAAAGGACTCGGCTGGCAGATTGGGACTGGATCATTTGTTAAAATATGGACTGATCCATGGCTTATTGATAAGGAAGATATACGGGCTACATCCCCCGCCCAACCAGGCCTTGAAGACGCCACTGTCGGCTGCCTCCTTTCCGACCTGGGATAGGGGTGGTGTTTGGATAAGATCCTTGAATAGTTTAATGAGAGAGACCAAAGAATTATCCTTAGCATTCCCTGGGTACCAGATGCAGGCCCTAACCATTTCTTCTGGATCTATGACATCTCGGGAGATTACATGGTTAGATCCGGCTACATACTTGCTCTTGGAATCCACTCAGTCAGCCGGGATGAGGGACCTTGGAAATTGATTTGGACACTCAACGTCCCCCAAAAAATTCGTCAATTTTGGTGGCAGGTTTGCACATGAACTCTCCCAACAATGAGCCTTCTCGTTCACCGACATATGGCCAACACCGTTTTTTTCCCTTTCAGCCTGAACATTCCAGAAACTCCCTTGAACTCTATCATTAACTGTCCGACAGTTAAGGAAATTTGGAATAATTGGGGCCCGACTTTAGTTGTTTCACTGGAATTGGCCTCTGACCTTCTCGGTCTTCTGTTGCGTTGGTTCTCCTCTCTATCTTCGGTAGAAGTAGGCTCACTTTTCACTTTGGCTTGGATTATCTGGGTCTAGCATAATGATGTTGTTTTTCATCAAGCTCACATACCCCCAAATTCTGGATTGATCGGGCCATTTCATGGATTGAGGGTTGGAAAGGCCACAATGGACATTATTTGTAGGGTGTTACCCCCTCCCATCCCTCTCATTGGAATCCCCCAATGGAAGGGATTCTCAAGATTTACATGGAAGCATATCTTCCAAAGGATGGGCTTATTGTCCTCGGCCTCCTTGCCCAAAATCATCCGGGGTAGATCCTTGCTGCTAAATATGAACCACATCAGGCATTCTGGGAACCGACAGTTGCTGAATCCATGACCATCCTTGCTGGTATGATGCTCGCTATTGAACGTGGATGGGGCAATATCATCATTGAGTCTGACTGTCTCACGGTAATCGACGCTATTAATCACAACGATGGCGGAATCCAGTCATTTGGCACCATCATCAAGAGAATTATCTCACTTCACCAATGATTCTCATTATGCACCATCTCCTTCACCAAAAGGGAAGGAAACAATGTGGCCCATCAGCTAGAGGCCTCATGCCCATTCATTACCAACCAGTTCTGGGTGGATAATTTCCCTTCATGGCTTGGCACATGTACTTCTGCTGATCTTCATCATTAATGATATATACTCTTAATAAAAAAATGATTTATGAACCATATTGATTATACCTTATAATTTATGTTTTAGAGTTCTTTGTTGAATAATAGGTTATCATATTATTGAATAATGGATATATTGGAAACACACCTATACTGGTCACCCTATTCTAAAAACCAAACTCAAATCATTCTTCACATCACTTCCTTAAATTACTAAACCACTCTTCATGCGACTATTAAATCTAAATTGTATCAATATGACTCAAACCTCTTTGATACCACTAAAAATTTACTTAACCCATTAGATCCACACCTGGGATTATTGTAAGACAATGTGCTACCCCACACCCATATCTAAGGGGTGAGGGGCTAGTGACTAGCATTGAATTGACATATCAGACAATATGTTAGGACTTAACCTCTATCAACCTACAATATACACATATCTAAAATGTAAACAATATTCAAATAAAATATTAGTTAATATATATAAAAATAACTAAATTGTATACCATTCATTCATGATATATCATATAACGAGTATATCAATATATAGGGAAACACCATAGGAACTACATATCTGATAAGCCTTTAAAACTAGAAAAATTGAGACACAAGGAAAATACTACTCACTACAAGATATCCTGGATCGATATTCAATTTAAATAGTCACTACCACCATTATGAACTACCAAGTTCCACTTAGCATCATCAAGTGTGAGATCCAAACATGTAAAGACCCTAAAATTTCAAGGGAATTTTTTTTCTTAATTTTCTTTGGGATTTTACAAGAACGCAATTTCTGACGGCGCCTGATTCCGAGGCCCGGTGTGCCCGTAATCAATTTCCAAAGTTTAGCTCGGGTACGTTCAGTGAACGAATGAGCGGGTTTTTCTAACTTTTGAACCGGTGCTCGGAATCGAAATCTGAGGGCACCGATGAAACCGCAGCACCGGTAATTGCTTAAAAAGAGCTTTTCCAGAGTTGCGTTTGCTCGGGAAGAGTTGTTTAGTTTTGTGGATAAATACTTCCGAGAAATAAAATTTGTGCAACTAATTTTATTTCTTTAAAGTGGTTAAATCCTAAGGATAGAGGTTGGGTGAACCTAACTACCTAAGTGAGGTTAAATGTGAGGTGGGGCCCACACGAACCCCACTCCTTCACATTCCTTAAACCTCCTTTAACTTCCCAATTAAGTGGGTGACCTCTCATCTTCCATAACTCTCTCCAACCCCCCTTGACACCCCTTAAAGTTTTAATGTTCCATGTCTTTAATTAAATTTATTCAATTGAGTTTTTAAATTTTAAACTCTTGGCATGACTTAATAAAATAAGTGGAGCTTATTTTATTATTGGGTTAGTTTCGTGGTGTTAAGGTTTGGGAGAGAATACTCAAAAGCTAGAGGAAACTTTATCTTCTTCATTGGAGAATGCGAAGAACGTTAAGACCCCAACAAAAAACACCATCACTGCAAGGAGTGATCATCGTGGCTTTCTTCTCCTCTCCACAGCCGGTTTGAGACGTTTCTCCACCTCAGATGATCTCTGTCAAGCGCATACGGATTTTTACCTCACGACGCCATTTCCACGACGCTCTTCGATCGTCAACCGTTGTTGAGGTAGGGGTTTGAATATATGTTCGTGAATATTCGAGCGTTCTTCGTAATCATAGACGCTTGCTATCGATTAACAGGAGGGGGCCGAACCGCAAAAACACGGCCGACCCTCCTCCCTTAATTTCTGTTGTTGACCTTGTTGTGGTTTGGAACGGATATGGCGCGGTGACGTCACACCTCGCGGAATCATGCGGCAAGGATGCGCGGTGCCGTCACACCGTGCCATTGAAGTTGAACAAGGTCGCGACGCCATCGCGCCGCGCCAGAGAATCACGAAAACACCGCGGCCGAAGCAGGGCCGCAGTGGAGGGGCGCGGCGTCGTCGCGCTATGCCGGTCGGACCAAGGCCGCGGCCTGAAGCTGTGGCCAAGTAGGGAGCAGCGGCCGGCTTCCGGCCACCGGCGTCGGAGCAGGGGGACGGGACCGTGCCAGTCCCGTGGCGGTAGCAGCCGACCGGCCAGAGTGGGCCGACCTGTCAGGGGAGAAACTGGGGGTTTGTAACCCCGGGCTGGAAGGGAGGAGAAGCCCCCCACGTGGGGGCCACATTTAATTAAACAGGGGGGCAGCGCCCCCCCCCCCCCTTGTTCGCCCAGCTCGGTCACGCCAAGCGGGCCAGCGGACCACGCCAGCGAGCCGGCCGGGCTGCGCCCAGGCCGCGCCAGCTGTGACGGGCCGCGCCCAAGTGGGCCGGACCTAGACCCGGTTCAGGTGGACCCAATTCGGGTCGACCCAGGGGGTCTCGGGCCAGGTCGGTCCGGGCCCGAAACCCCATTTTCGGACTGTTTTCCTTATTTTTCCAATAGATTGGGATACGAACCTCCAATCGACGCACAGTCAGTTGCGATGCGATCCTTGGATCGAGTCGTTCATTTTGGTGTATTACACTCAGGGTTTCGGAGAACTTTGGGTACAGCCGAGTTGGTTCAATCACGAAACCAACCGGGCCCTCGGAGCGGAAACGCTTATATCTCAAGTTCCGGATGTCTGATTGACATGCCATAGACTTTGTTGGATTCCACTTGATGAAAAGAAACTTTTGGCAGGCTTATCCTGAGGTTTGGATGCAGTTGGATAGTGGCCGGGTTGGATTATACCCGAAATCTAACCGGGCCCATGGAATGGAAAAGCTGATAACTTTCAGACCGGACGTCCGTTTGATGAAGCATCAGCGGTGTTGGTGATCACATTGAGAAACGGTACCTTTCAGTATACCCTATGAGAGTTTGGGGTACAATTTAGATACGTCCGGGTTGGTTCGCTCACGAAACCAACTGGGCCCCTGGGACGAAAAGGCTATTAACTCACAGGCCGTGCGTCCGTTTGACGCGCCGCCTATTGCGTTGAGACCCCTATGATGAGGTGGTCCTTTGAGATACTTCTTCATGGGACTTTGTGATACTTGGAGTATCGACCTATAGCTCGTGGAGAGGACCCTCCTGGAGATGAGCGTACGGAGTATGGAGACCGTTTAGCTGGCTGAGACCTGATGACTACTTGTCCGATTCGATTCAGAGTGACTAGAATAGTCCAGTGGGGAGAACTACTTTGTGAGGTGGCAGACCCATGGCGGAGGAGCACTAATTTGTGAGGTGGTAGACCCGCGGTACTCGACAGGAGGAGTACCTCTGTATGCTATGAGGGGGAGCACTACTATGTGAGGTGGCAGAGCCATGGCGGAGGAGCACTACTGTGTGAGGTGGCAGACCAACCATACTCGATAGGAGGAGTACCTCAGCAGTCTTAGGTTAGTGAGCAGTACCTCGGAGTCGTGACAGGATCACTGTACTTTCCAGAGACGGAGCTCTTCATCAGTTACTATTTTGATAATGAAAATTCTGGTTTGAGTTGAGTCTTTGACCTTTGTGTTTACCTCATGACTGAGATGGGTCACTTGATCACTTAGGTATATGTATGGGCATATACCTAGGTAGTGGTTATCCGTTGATTTCATAACCTTTGTGTTTCCTCATGATTGAGATGGGTTACTTGATAACTTAGGTATAAGTATGGGCTTATACCTAAGTAAGGGTTATCTGTTGAGATCCTTCTTTGTGGTTATCCTTATTAGATTTAGTGAGACCTTGAGGGTCTTGGGGTCCCTACTGAGTATCATATACTCACCCCTACACGGGCTATGACCGCACTTCGTTGTGTTGGTTGCAGACGTCGGGCAGCGCTGATAGAGGCCGAGTGTTCGAGGACTAGACGGTACCCGGAGGTGGACCTCACGACGAGTCAGTATCCGAAGGTGGACTTCACGATGAGATGAAACTAGGATGAGGTTGACGGGAGAGAGCGTTGTGGAGGATATTTGTACCTACGGTTCAGGTAGGATCAATGGTGGACTATCCAGGAGCTGCGCTTTCTGTACCTACCCTTCAGGTAGGATCCGAGGAGGATGAACCAGGAGCTGATTCCATTATTCCAGCTGTTTGTCTTTTTCTATTGTACTTTTGTTCAGTTGTAGATGTACTTTCGATTGGGTTTGTATTCTAGCCCATTTACATTTCAGCACTTCCTTTTGTATTTAGTTTATTACTTCTTCTTGTACTCTATGGTGTTTTGTTTACTTTTATAAAGGCAATGCCTTCCCATTTATCGGGAATTACGCCTTTGGTGCTAGTCACCAGCCCCTGGCCTATGGAAGGCGGGCTTGGGGTAGTCACGTCATGGGCCCTGAGGACGGGTAGTGACAAATTGGTATCAGAGGAGTCGGTTCTACCGCAGAACTTATAACTCTGATATTTTCTTTTAGTGAAGCAATAGTGTTTAGGGTACCGAGTGTGGTTTTCAGTTCAGGGAGTCTAGTGTTGGTGCGGGCGGCCGACGTATCCATACACCAGGACCCTGACAACTGATTTCCGACTTTGTGCATGAAAACACTGATTGCGTGTGTGTTTTTAATGGTTTTCCCTTAAAACAACTCAAACCAGGTCATCTCACCAGGTATAAATCATTTGACCGTGTCACATTTGTTTCTTTCAGGATGCCTCCCCGCGAATGACCAGCTAGAGCCCTGAGAGTTGTACGTACTGATAGCCCGCTGAGTGACGTGGCCTTAGTACAGGGCCCTATCCTAGTTGAGGCACCAGCGGAGGCACCAGCGGTACTACTACCCGTTGGGCCACAGATGCCACTAGCCCCAGCAGCGGAGGGTGCACGTCGCTTGAGCGCACTGCATGAGTTCCAGCGCCAGAGGCCACCCAGGTTTAGGGGAGAGACGGACCCGCAGGCAGCTGAGGATTGGCTGGAGGCTGTGGTGAGATTCTTCAGGCTAGTGGGGACGCCAACAGACTTCATGGTGATCCTTGCTACCAGCCTTCTTCAGGCAGTTAGCAGGAAGATGGTGGAGCCTGATGCTTCAGATGCATGACGAGGCGACACTTCTGTGGGCAGACTTCAAGAGCCTATTCCGGGAAGAGTTTGTACCAGCCAACCTTCAAGCGGTGCGTATACAGGAGATGCTGCATCTATAGCAGGGTATCATGACAGTGGCACAGTACTCGGTGAGGTTCACAAACCTCTCACTCTACTCCACAGATATGGTACGGGACCCAATCTTCAGGGCCCGAACCTTCGATCAGGGGCTCAGGCAAGAGATTAGAGCTTATGTTGTTTCTCATAGCATCCCGACACAGATAGGGGTGTTGGAGCGATCACTCTTAGTGGAGAGTTTCCTTGCTAAGAAGTCTCCAGCAGCAGGACCCACCACTAGCTGGCATGCGGCATAGTCTTCTGTAGCAGGCAGTAGATAGATGAAGCAGAGGTCCAAGAGGACCAGACCTATAGGTGGTCGACCGCATGACTCAGGGTCAGTAGTGAGAGGTTCCAAGGGGAATGACAGAGCCAGACCTGCCATGCAGTGTTACTCCTACGACGGGATTGGTCACATGGCACGTGACTGTCCGACCCGCCATGCAGATGACCTATAGTTAAATGAAGAGCCTCCCAGGCAGAGGTAGAGGTTCGATTGAGGCGGACCGCTAGGAGCAGAAGGCCGAGGGAGGGGAGTTGGTCGTGCAGTTGGATGTGGAAGACGCTACGAGGTGTTGCCACCACCACCACCAGGAGGTCCACCCCGACCGCAGGAAACGGGTGGACATGGCAGAGCTTAGCTTCAGGTAGCGGAAGCATACGACTACAGAGCTCCGGAAGCAAGTGGACAGGAGCGGAACTAGTGGTTTCCTTTTGTTCTTCATACTTCTAGTTCCATGTTGTTGTTACATTTATGTCTTTGTACTATGAGCTGCAATAATAAAAATACACTTACCTTTGTGACATTTGCTTCCTTCCTTTTCATGTACTAAGAGGTTCCGATTTAAACTGTTGACTTGACCCTCACTTTCGAGATTCCTAATGGAGGAGACCCAGTTACCTCATGCTGATCCCGACAGTGTGACTCGACCCTTAGAGGTGAGAGTGACGGTTGGATCTCTTGGTAGTAACGTCGATGCCTTACGATGTTTTCCATGGCATGAATACATGATTCATGTCCGGATTCACTGTATTAGGAAAAGAACATGGTTCATCTAGGGGATGAGATTAGATTTCTATTATCGGCAAAGAAGAAATCATAGCAGCTCTTGTGGGACCAGAGAAGGTCCAGGACACAACAGAGAAGGTCCAGGTCATCCAAGAGCGGATGAGGACAGCTCAGAGCCGACAGAAGCCTTATGATGACAAGAGGCAGAGACCACTAGAGTTCGAGGATGGCGACCACGTTTTCTTACGGGTCTCACCTCGACGTGGAATTACGGAGATTTGTATGAGGCGACAAGTTATCTTCGCACTTCATTGGACCCTTAAAGGTCCTCAGTAGGGTAGGCAAGGTGGTTTACCGCTTGAAATTTCCACCTCAGTTGTACCGGGTGCATGAAATCATCCACATACCTCGGATGAGGAGATAGTGCATGATCCTTCACACATCATCGACCTCAGGGAGTTGGACGTCGATGACAGAGTGACATGCACGGAGATTCCAGTAGAGGTTGAGGATCGACAAGATCGGGTCCTACGAGGACGGTTGATTCCTCTTGTACGCTTTTTCTGGCAGCACAGGAACCTCCATGGGAGCACCTAGGAGCGGAATGCTCATATGCGTGCTCAGTACTGCTTTTGTATCCCTAGTTTGTGTTAAAGCTTAACGGGGACGTAAATCCCTGAGGTGGGAGTAATGTAAAGACCTGGAAATTTCAAGGAAATTTTTTTTCTTAATTTTCTTTGGGATTTTACAAGAACGTAGTTTCTGACAGCGCCTGCTTCCGAGGCCCGGTGTGCCCGTAATTAATTTCCGAAGTTTAGCTCGGGTACGTTCAGTGAACGAATGAGCGGGTTTTCTTGCTTTTGAACTAGTGCTCGGAATCGAAATCCGAGGGCACCGATGAAACCGCAGCGCCGGTAATTTCTTAAAAAGAACTTTTCCAGAGTTGTGTTTGCTCAGGAAGAGTTGTTTAGTTTTGTGGATAAAGACTTCCGAGAAATAAAATTTGTGCAACTAATTTTATTTCTTTAAAGTGGTTAAATCCTAAGGATAGAGGTTGGGTGAACCTAACTACCTAAGTGAGGTTAAATGTGAGGTGGGGCTGACACGAACCCCACCCTTCATATTCCTTAAACCTCCTCTAACTCCCCCATTATGTGGGTGACCTCTCATCTTCCATAACTCTCTCCAACCCCCCTTGACACCCCTGAAATTTTTATTGTCCCAAGTCTTTAATTCAATTTATTGAATTGAGTTTTTAAATTTTAAACTCTTGGCATGTCATAATAAAATAAGTGGAGCTTATTTTATTATTGGTTTAGTTTTGTGGTGTTAAGGTTTGGGAGAGAATACTCCAAAGCTAGAGGAAACTTTACCTTCATCATTGGAGAACGCGAAGAACGTCAAGACCTCGACAAAGAACGCCATCACCGTAAGGAGTGATCGCCGTGGCTTTCTTCTCCTCTCCGCAGCCGGTGTGAGAGGCTACTCCACCTTGGACGATCTTCGTCAAGCACATACGGAGTTTTACCTTGCGACGCCGTTTCCACGACGCTCTTCGATCGTCAACCGTTGTTGAGGTAGGGGTTTGAATATATGTTCTTGAATATTCGAGCGTTCTTCGTAATCTTAGCCGCTTGCTATCGATTAACAGGAGGGGGATGGACCGCACAAACACGGCCGACCCTCCTGGCATAATTTTTGTTGTTGACCTTGTTGTGGTTTGGAACGGAGATGGCGCGGTGACGTCGCACCGCGCGGAATCATGCGACAAGGATACGCGACACCGTCACACCACGCCATTGAAGTCGAAAAAGGTCGCGGTGCCATTGCGCCGTGCCAGAGAATCACGAAATCACCGCGGCCGGAGCGGGGCCGTGGCGGAGGGGTGCGACGCTGTCGCACCGCACCTGTCGGACCAAGGCCGCGGCCTTCGGCCGCAATAGAGCAGGGAGCAGCGGCCGGCTTCCGGCCGCTGGCGTCAAAGCAGAGGGACGGGACCGCGCCGGTCCCGTGGCGGCAGTAGCCGGCCGGCCGGAGTGGGCGGGCCTGTCAGGGGAGAAACTGGGGGTTTGTAACCCCCGGCTGGGAGGCAGGAGCATCCCCCCATGTGGGGGCCGTGTTTAATTAAACAGGGGGGCAACACCCCCCCCCCCTTGTCCGCCCAGCTCGGTCACGCCGAGCTGGCCAGCGGACCGCGCCAGCGCGCTGACTGGGCCGCGCCCAATAGATCCGGACCCGGACCCGGTTCAGGTCGACCCGATTCGGGCTGACCCAGGGGGTCTCAGGCCGGGTCGGTCCATGCCCGAAACCCCCATTTTCGGACTGTTTTCGTTCTTTTGACAATATCTTGGGCTACGGACCTCCGATCGATGCACCTTCAGTTGCGATGCGATCCTTGGATCGAGATGGTCATTTTGGTATATTACACTCAGGGTTTCAGAGAACTTTGGGTATGGCCGGGTTGGTTCAATCACGAAACCAACCGGTCCCTCGGAGCGGAAACGCTTATATCTCCAGCTCCGGACGTCTGATTGACGCGCCATCGATATTGTTGGATTCCTTTTGATGAGACGAAACTTTTGGCATGCTTTGCCTGAGTTTTGGATGTAGTTGGATAGTGGTCGGGTTGGGTTGTACCCGAAATCCAACCGGGCCCCTGGAACGGAAAAGCTGATAACTTTCAGACCGGACGTCCGTTTGACGAACCGTCAGCGGCATTGGTGATCACGTTGAGAAACGGTCCCTTTGAGTATACCCTATGAGAGTTCGGGGTACAGTTGAGATACGACCGGGTTGGTTCGCTCACGAAACCAACCGGGCCCCTGGGATGAAAAGGCTAATAACTCCCAGACCGGGCATCCGTTTGACATGCCATCTGTTGCGTTGAGACCCCTATGATGAGGCGGTCCTTTGAGATACTTCTTCGTGGGACTTTGTGATATTTGGAGTATCGACCTATAGCTCATGGAGAGGACCCTACCAGAGACGAGCGTACGAATTATGGAGACCGTGTAGCTGGCTGAGACCTGATGACTGGTTGTCCGATTCGATTCGGAGTGACTAGCATAGCCCAGTGGGGAGCTCTACTTTGTGAGGTGGCAGACCCATGGTGGAGGAGCACTACTTTGTGTGGTGGCAGACCCGCGGTACTCGACAGGAGGAGTACCTTTGTAGGCTATGAGGGGAAGCACTACTGTGTGAGGTGGAAGACCCATAGCGGAGGAGCACTACTATGTGAGGTGGCAGAACTATGGTACTCGACAGGAGGAGTACCTCAGCAGTCTTAGGTTAGTGAGCAGTACCTCAGAGTCGTGACAGGATCACTGTACTTTCCAGAGACGGAGTTCTTCAGTATTTACGGTTTCGATAATGAAAATCCTGGTTTGAGCTGAGTCTTTGACCTTTGTGTTTACCTCATGATTGAGATGGTTCACTTGATCACTTAGGTATATGTATGGGCATATACCTAGGTAGTGTTTATCCATTGATTTCATAACCTTTGTGTTTCCTCATGATTGATATGGGTTAATTGATAAATTAGGTATAAGTATGGGCTTATACCTAAGTAATGGTTATCTATTGAGACCCTTCTTTGTGGTTATCCTTATTGGATTTAGTGAGACCTTGAGGGTCTTGGGGTCCCTACTGAGTATCGTATACTCACCCCTGCATGGGATATGCCCGCACTTCGTTGTGTTGGTTGTAGACATTGGGCAGCGCTGACAGAGGCCGAGTGTTCGAGGACTGGACAGTACCTGGAGGTGGACCTCACGATGAGTCAGTATCAAGAGGTGGACTTCACGATGAGATGACACTCGAAGGAGGTTGACGGGCGAGAGCGTTGTGGAGGCTATCTATACCTACCCTTCAGGTAGGATCCATGGTGGACGATCTAGGAGCTACGCTATCTGTACCTACCCTTCAGGTAGGATCCGAGGAGGATGACCCAGGAGCTGCTTCCATTCTTCCAGCTGTTTTTCTTTTTCTGTTGTACTTTTGTTCAGTTGTAGCTGTACTTTCGATTGGGTTTGTATTCTGGCCCATTTACATTTCAACACTTCCTTTTGTATTTAGTGTATTACTTCCGCTTGTACTCTGTGGTGTTTTGTTTACTTTTATAAAGGCAATAACTTCCCAGTTATCGGGAATTATGCCATTGATGTTAGTCACCAGCCTCTGGCATATGGAAGGCGGGCTTGGGGTAGTCACGACACGGGCCCCAAGGACGGGTCGTGACAAAACAAGACACACCAGCTCCACATCCACCTAAAACACCTCTGGACTATATATCATTTGCATAGACAAAACACATGTGGGAATGAATCTCATATAGGGGTGAGTATAAACATACTCAATAATATTCAATAAAACCATAGAGGAAATAATATAAATAATTTATCTCAAAATTTCGAATAGGAGAGTGACTGGGATAAAGACAAGGAAAATCTAGATATACTATACAACTAGAAGACTCATGGATAAAAATATGTCCTAGTCATCTTAGATCAAATCATTAAATATTAATATACAAGGAGTAACTTGGGATTATTTGAGTTTGAAAGGGTTTAAAAGGATAATAATCTATTTCCCAAATACAATCAACATCTTGAAGACATATAAGTGGTGCTTGAGGAGTCATAAGGATTGAAGTATCCAAAATACTCATCTTTTATAACTTCCAAATTTATATTAGAAAACTAAAAAGGTTAAACCAATCATCTCTATAGTATTCACATTAGTTAATACCAAACCTTAATATCCATAATTATTGAGTCACCATTCTAGAAACATATGATGGAACCTCAACCTTTTCCATGTATATTTTCCAATCAACGGAGATCTAATACCTACTATAAAAACTACCCATCCATATGAAACCCATACCACCTCTCATAAACTATAGTGTGGTAACCATTCCTTACGTAGAGGTAGTGTCAATCGAGGTTGCAACCAACCCCTATGGAGGACCCATTCCCTGTCAAGTAGCCCTTATCAAAAGTGGGATGACCCAACTCTATAAATAGAGGACCCACACCCCATGAGTATGGGAGTTTCTAATTATATTAGTCATTTAGGGGACATAGTACCCAATATAACCACATCCAAAGGGGGTTTCTAACCCAGTGATTTCTTTGATCATCATGCCTAATCCCCATCATCGGCTTTAATAAGATAAAGAAACTAAATTTCCCAAATCACCTCACTCATAATATAAAACTCTAAATAAGGATATACCATCATGTTATATATGAAAAAAAACATAAGGATATACTAATCACATTTCCAAATTTGATTCTAGGGAAATGAAATATGAAAAATTGTAAGAGTAGAAAAGTACACCAGATGTACTATGGGGGTATGCGACATATAGCACCTCGTTAGTTTTATATCCACATACTAACTTTAAATTGGAAGTTATAATTCAACCTACATGGTGTCTATACTAGTGTACACAACATGTGATACTATATATGGTGCTTAGGATATTTCCCTAGTACACATGATCATGTTATCTTAGTATACATAGATTGTGATGCCTATGAGAATACTCAGTATGTATCACTAGATTACTAAGTTCTGTAGTCCCTAACTACACAACATGCCCTTATCTTTACATGGTGTGTGGTCCCATACATGGAGTTCACTCCCACTACACTCCATTTATTCTAGATTGATTATTTGGGAATATACTCCTATGTACCCAGATTCATGGTTTTCTATAGATATATGGTGTAAATTCCATCACATGACATGTGTGGAAAATAGGGTAGCTAAAACATGAACTCTAGTACATGTTGAACTATTTCACCCAGATCAACGCAACATGTGTATCAATGGATCATAGTTTATGACATTTTTAAGTATCTTGAACCCAATTTCCTTTGGTATAACTATATATGGAATGTGTTCCTCTAGAAAACACATCGTTCATTTATAAAGATCAAACTCAAAAACTCATTTCCCTATGATTTAATCATCCATTACATTTAGTTCCATTTTCACTGATTTTGAACCATTTATCATACCAAATTTGTTTAGGGTTCCTTTTGGAACTCGATCTATCATCATCTTCTTCCAACCATCAGTTTGAATACTAGGGAATTTCTTAGGGGTATACCACCAACACTATTTCTCATCATAATAAAGAATCATTCCTTCACCAATTATTGGTATGATTTGATTATGTATTCATCCCATAATTTTTCATTCAATCATATTTCACCATAACATTAGGACCCCAAACCATTGTGGAGGCCAATTGTGATCCTTATCATGAGTAATAGAATAACAAGGGGGATAATCCTAACCAAACTATTTATTTGGTCATCAATTTTTTTTATATGAGTTCAAAAAAGGAGGTTAATTATTGAGTATCCTCCATAATTAATGTAAGAATTATTTTTGAATAAACATGATTTTAAAAAGGGTGGGAAGAAGTTTTAAAATAAATTAATCTAAAAATTACCACCAGAATTAAGAATATAAATTTTAATATTGATTTAGTGAAAAGAATGAGGTTTAAACCAGAGTTATAATTCCTAATATGATAGATAATCACCATATCTTAAATGGATTATATTTTACATGGACCCATTCAAAATTTAAATATGATCTATTCATCGATCTCCTCAAAGATCCCACCCCACTCCTTTAATGTGATATCAATTCCATTCAATTGGAACTATCCCGTCTCCCACATTCTATCTAAATATCTATTTAACATTTATAACTAATAACTATAGGTATTTTCTAATACACATATTTATAACCATAAATTACTGTTAGTGGGTATAATAAATTAATAAATTAGTCAATAAATTTAATTAATTATTTTCCATACATGATAGTAAATCTTGGGGTCCTAAAATGTTAACAATGGTTACATCACCCCTAAGGTAAACCTCCAACTATTGAATCCAATGTGATTTCAAAATTCCCATATGATGTTCCATTTAGAAGATATATACATATACACTAAAGGAATAAATTTTTATTTAAATATTAAATATTAACTATCCCTTAAAATCCACCATTCTCGGAAACTCCTCAAAAAATATATCAAGGTTAAACACCATAGCACAAGATCGAAATAACCATCATTTTTTTCTAGGTATTATACTAAGGTAAATTTAACTTTTTACCCTAAGATATGTATCAAGACTCTAAAATTAGACTTTATATTTTTCTTTATAGAGAAAAATAATGGTCTCTAAAATAAATACATATACTTTAAAAAAATCAACATCCAAAACACATTATATCTATGGTTCATTTCATATCAAGTCTACCCCTATCTCCTTGAAATAATGATCACCAAATAATAATGTGTTTGTGCAAATTTACAACCCACACTTAATAATATCACAATAATAAAGAATATCATGAACTATGACTTTCTAGAGTCCAATAAGAACCTAGGTTCAATACCCATGCCTCAATTCCACACTCATTTAAATTAAGAGGGTTAATAATCATAACTATAATTTTATTTGATGATATAGAAGAAAATCATTACCTTGATAAATGTTGGAACTCATCCTCCCCATAAATGAATGATAGTCACATAATGTAATGTTTCATTTAATAATATAACTTGGTTTCACCCATTAAAATAGTTTGGTACCACATAAATGTCAAAAATAACATAAAATAATGTTATAATATAGTATATCCCATTATAAATTTCCAGGATAACAAATCAGCCAAAATAAACCACCATCTCACAATTAGGCAATGACTTAATGACTAATCTATCTAAATCCCTGAGTTTTGGGTGAGGAATTAATAAATGATTTGTTCTCATCTACCTTAACCCTAGGGTATTGGGAGATAAAGTGTGTATACACTCATGTGAATCGTCATCTACCTAAAACCTAGGGTTTTGTGTGAAAATGATAATGGATATTTTTGTGTATCATCAATTTCCACTAACCAAAGGATATAAGTGAGAATGAGAATAGATATATGAATATTTCATTGTTTTCCTATAAAAAGGTTTATGTATGAGAATTATTTGGGTACTATAATGTATTGTTACTATCAACATTGTATACTCACTTAACTACATCATACATATATAAAATTTCATTGATCAGAAAACTATACCACTCATCCTATGATCAACATCCAAACCATGATCCATATTAACATCCTCTAATATTCTCATGTGTTTTCCTACAAAAAAATTCATCATAATAATATCAATATCCTTATAATGATTTCAAATCTATAAATTTTATGCGCAACATAAACACAAAACTTCCATGTCATCAGTAGAACATAATTGTACCATTATTGAGTGTAGTTCACATATTCATATTGAGTTTATCCAGTTATTCCACATTTCCATCACAATTTTTATTTACAAAATTTTATGTATTCCAATTTATCCTAAAAAATTATTCATGGTGTATTATTTAATAATTAATATAATATTCATAAGTAATTCATGTTCTTCTCGAGTAATCAATATCATCGTAAGAAGATCACATCTTCTGGAAGTGACCCACATCATCTTAAAGAAGTACAAGTCATCCAAACCATCTACATATTAAGTTAGTAATTATTTAATAATAAATTTTTCTTATTTCTATAAATATCCAATCATGAATTATATGATGTACAATTTGATTCCTTGAAAATTCTATATCAACAATGAAAGTAGTTGATCAAATGTTAGCATGAACATAGGACATTCAAATATGAGGAGTCTTTTGAGAAATAAATTTGTCAAATTGGAAAATAAACATAAATAAAATTTTCCAAACAATGTTTTATTATGTCAAAGAGGTAAAATGGAGTCTTACAATAATTTTAGTGTACAAATATGAGCCCTCAAGGCCTCCACCACAACAATATATGTCTTAAAAAATATTGCATTCCAAGTGAAAATTCTATGTGCCTTTTTACTAGCTCCCATTCTATGATATTGAATTGTTGAGAATTATAAATCTGATATTTTATTAGATAACCCAGACAATCCCAACATAGCTATAACTGATCTATATCCCTATATAATTACATGTACATAAAATTTATTATTTGATTGAGTTAATTATATTTACTTGATGGAGGGAGTGTAATTCCCCATCAAGTAAATTTAAATATGTGGGATGTTTTATTATTGAGTTAATAAGGCCACCCTATATGGGCGATTCTATCCATCAGTGTAGTGTGAGGGGAGAGAGATGTGACCCTACCCATGAAATATAATAGATTAATTTATTAACTATGATTTCTTAGCCTAGATTTTTCATACCACCATTTCCATAATCTATCCACTACCATGTATGGAAACAAATAGAGAGGGTTTATTTATAATTTCCTTTAAATATTCACTGCATTTTTATATCATTATGAGGATCATGTAAATGTAATAATTTATAAAAAAATAAATCATTAAGAACATTAAATGATAAAGAGAAAGTATAATTTAATGAATTATCTCTCTTTAATATCTATATTCCCCCATGTGATCCATATCCTCACATTTTGAGTCATTGTAATCCTTCTTTCCAAAGTTTGTGTTCCCTAGGAATGACTCGTGATACTTTGGACTTCACATTGGTCAAGAGGATGAGAGGTCACCTCATCCCTTAGTGGGTATTATTTATTATTTTGAGACAATATTACATATTTAATATGTATTAAAGATATCATTTATTATAATAATTATAGTTACCTTGGTATTGAAAGCGATTGATCAATACCACGCGTCGATGTAAACATCTGTACATAATAGAGGTTTTCCATATACCTTCAGCTAGTTGACTACACTATGTTTTAAATCCACATGGTTGGGAACTACCATATTTATCTCCACACTAGGAGGCATTGATATCCTATGAAATAAGGTAATATGTATTTTGGAGTTGGGGTTTAATGTATGATAGGGGATTCTAATTTATTCATATGAATGGAATTGAAACCCATGTAGTTTAGTGAGAATTAATAGGACACATTGTTCCTTTTAATATCATGTGATTGAAACAATTGTGGTGTATTTTATAGTGATGAATCCAAGAAAAATGATGTGAATTTTATGTTCATTTATGTAGGACCAACAATATACCTTTTAAGGTCATACTTCTTGAACTGATGATGTCTTTTAGTTTAATTTCATATGGTGAGGACTTATTCTATGAAGTTTAACAACATTTTGAATATGTTATATTATATATGTTTTAACTTCATGCATCTAGGATTTACTTGATTAAAGGATCATAACAATGATTTATGTTGGGATTACTCATGAGAAATGAAATGTCCTGAATCTGGGTGCCACTCAACTGGTTCCCCTTACCTAGTTGGCTACATGGCCTCAAGTTCATTTCCCCAAATGCCAGAGGCTACCAACAGGCAGGGAGGGCCTAGGGTGTGATAGTGGGGAAACTATGCCCTCATTGGCAGAGTGTAACACAATGTAATTATAATATACAATAGTGGAAGAAGTAAACAACATACAATAGAAATAAACAGTGGAAAACTGATTAGATAAATACCTAAGCATCATTCAATACAAAAGATGATGAAGTCACATGTTTTAGGAAATAATACAAACAAGTACACTGCAGTAATACACAATATATGTCTCAAAATAACAAATGAAACAAAAAGTGACTAGAAATCATCACAAGCCTCAGCTCGTTCCCTTGCTCTCTGACTTCTAATAAGCACATAAAGTTCTTGTAGCAGGGCACTTTCCATGATCAACACCTGCAATCAAATAATCTCTTTGGGCCCAAAAGCATGACCCAAATAGGGTGTGAGACTAAATCCTGGCAAGAAACCACCCAAGGTCTATAACAATCTGTTAGTGAATATATATACCTGGAATTATACAATTAGTGAAAGAATAAAACAGTAGTTACTCAAAAGTAAGAACAAAAGATGTCTTAGAAGACAATATAATCAAGTATATGTGAATATTGAATCCAAGATTGTGCTTTGTTTTGGTAGATGTGTCACTAGTCATTCCATTTATTTATTGAACTCCATTGGATTATATAAAAGTATCGAGTTCTAGACTAGGCCCGATGACCCCTCATATAAAAGTAACTGTCAAATCGTGAAATAATAATAATTTAATCATTTTCCAATAGGGCCTGGCCCGGTTATCCCTCAATGGATCCTAGGTTCGCTCAACATTTTAAAAATAAGACTCAATGAGCCCGACCACCCTATCTGTCGATCACTCTCGACCATTACATAATTAACCTCTTGATTCTATCCATTGTATTTTAACCAATACAATGGTTCACCCATGTTATACAAGGTAAAATTAGTCACATGAGATTGACCTTGTCTTTTAACAGATATTGTGGGTCACCCATTGCCAATTAACTCTTTTTATCATTTAATTCAGTTAAACAATCCATATTAGAAGAAACACATGTGAATTAAACTGTCACAAGTCTTTAACATAATAAACTCTCATGGGTGCAGTTGACATAATAACCAACACATGTAAATTAAACTATTACATGGTTAAACAGGGATAACTCACATGGGAAAAATATATAACAAGCCTACTATGAAATTTAAACATTTAAAAGGATTAACATAACAAGTATCTCATGTGGGAAATTTATACAATGACCTATACATTTTTAAAATCCCAAGATTGGGAAATCAAGTCAAGACCCATATGCATTCTTGTCCAGACAACCATCCATGGGAAACACACCCATGGGGAGGCCCTAAATCAAGGTTCACAACCCTAAACATGCTTTCAAATTATCTATTTAACTACTTAATAATCATTAGGGAATAACAAGGTTCATTATTCAATAAAATGACACCCTAAAAGTGGGTGTGTGACACTTTGGTATATATAAACATCATGAAAAATCACGAAAGGCACAAGACCACCTACCTCATGCTCATACGACTCTCCCCGTCCAGCATCAAGCTCTAATTTTCCCCTGAATAGAGTAGATCTACTGAATGAGTATAAATTCTTGACCATAAATAACTAGATCAATATAAGAAATCAAGAAAGTGGCTCAAGTGGAATTTAGTTCTTACCAATTGGGTTCAAACACCTTTGACGACGATCGAATTGGAGTTCGGATGAAGATTCAGGAGGGAAAATCATATTCAACACTACGGTTCACATAACAGGGTGATCCTTCTATCTATCTGAAGATAAATGACCCTACTGCTCAATTTAATCAAATAAAAAAAGTACACGATGTGTACTTGAGACTACATTCCATGTCTATACAAATTTTATCCAGACCATTACATGGTCATGTACCAGGATAAAATAGCGTGTATCCTTCCATACACAACATGTACCTTTAAGTACACAACATGTAGTTCTTATTCATGTTGTGTAGAAGGCCTAAAACTATCCCCTTGATTTATTTTCCCTAATTTTCTTATGTATAAATTAAAAAGGAAAGATCTATACCTCAAGGAAGAACCAGGTTCTTACAAATTTCACCCCTTAAAGAAATTTGTCCTCGAATTTCTCTTCTAAGGGTGATGAAGAAACATCAGAGAATAACTTTGGCCATTGTGATTGTACGTTGGGCTCCCTCTCCCAAGTCTCTTTCTGCACCTAGCCATGCTTCTATAGCACTGGAACCAAAGAAACAGACCTTCCACAGAGAACCTTCATGCTACGATCCACAATACTAATGGGATGATCATGAAAGGAAATATCTTCCTACAACTCCATTTCCTCAAGCTGAAAGGTGTGAGACAAGTCTGAAAATCAATGTCGAAACTGAGAAACATGGAATAAGTCATGCATATCCCTATACCTCTAAGGCAACTATAATCAACAGGAAACTAGCCCGACCCTCTCTAGAATCTCAAATGGACTGACGTATCATGGATAAATCTTACCCTCTCTCCTGATCCTCTTGTGTCCCAACCTTGGCGTGACACGTAGGAAAACTCAATCCCTGACGTCAAACTATAATGGTCATATACGATTATTAGAGTATGATTTATAAGAAGACTATGTTGTATCCATATGTTTCTGAATCAACTGCAACTGGTCAATGGTCTCCTGGACAAGATGATGTCCTAGCATCGATACCTTTCTTGTCTCTAGCCATCATAGGTTGATCGACATGGTCTACCATAAAAAGCCTCACATGGAGCCACATTAATAGTATCCCGAAGGCTATTTCAATAGGAAAAATAAAATAGGGGTATGTGTGTCTCCCAGGAACCCCCATAATCTAGGATGCATGCCCCAAGCATGACCTCTAGTACCTGAATCGTGCGCTCTGATTAGCCATATATCTGGGGATGGTATGTTTTTCTTATAAATATATTTTTACCCAAATCCCTTTATATCCCTTGCCATAAATGAGAAGTAAAACGGGTTTCCCTATCTAAAATGATAGTATAAGGAATCCCGTGTAGTCATACAATATTCTAGATGTACAACCTCCCAAGCTCATCAATATTGAAGCTTTCCTTGATCAGCATGAAATGTTAAACCTTCGTAATCCTGTCAACCACAACCCATACTACATCATTATCTCTGGGAAACATTAGTAAACCTATCACGAAATCCATTGCGACATCATTCAATTTCCACTCAAGAATGGGTAGCTGCTTCAAAATTCCTTCTGGTCTTTGGTGTTTCACCTTCACCTACTGATAGGAGGAACATATCATGATAAAACCAGCCATGTCTCCCTTCACACCTAGCCACCAATACTGATGATGTAAATCATGATACATCTTGGTGACACCTAGATGCACTTCCTAAACTGAAGCATGAAAATCCCTCATCATCTCCTTACACATGTCTTCTAATGCTCATACACGACCATGACACTGCAAAATCTCATCGTCGCTTCTGGTCCAACTAGGAGAAGTGTCCTCACCTGACATACTTTCCTGTAGAACTAGGCCTTTAGAATTTGATAGGTGCCTCATATTCACTCTGTCTAGTAATTTATATGTAACAAATAAGGATGTAATAAAATTATATCTCTCACTGTCATAAAAATCCAAGTGATTCTCAAAGAACACCACTATAAGCTACCACTCACTACTCTCCTACTATACTGCCTATATCTAAGTCCTCCTGCTCAGTGAATCAGCCATTTCATTTCCTTTTCCAAGCATGTAAGAAAGCTCAATGTCAAATGACTAAAGGTATCCCACCCACCTTTGATACCTCAAATTCAGATCATGCTGAGTAATTATGTACTTGATACTTTTGTGGTCTGTGTACACCACAAAAGATCCCCCAATAAGTAATGTATCCAACATGGTAAGTCATGAAAAATAGTGGATATCTCAAGATCATGTGTCGGTTAGTTCCTCTCATGTGGCCTCGACTACCTAGACCCGTACGCAATGAATCGACCCCCCTACATAAGCACTGCTCCCAGACCGATACCTAATGCATCACAGTACATAGTGTAACTCCTAGCCAACTCTGGAAAATTCAGTATCAGTGTTGATTTCAATCTCCCTGTAAGATCTTAAAAGGTCATCTCAAAAGAATCTAACCATACATACATCACACCCTTATTTTTCAAGCCCATCATCGGCACTACTAAGAATGAGAAGTCCTATATGGAACTCCTATAGTAACCAGCTAGCCCTAGAAAACTCCACAGCTCAAATAAATTCTTGAGATTCTCCTAGGTAACTACTACTCTCACCTTCTTTGGGTCCAGTAATACTCGTGTATCCGAGATTACATGACATAGGAAGTGAATTTTATCCATCTAGAAGTGGCACAATGAGATATTAACATATAACTGATGCTATATCCAGTTCCTCAAAATGATATCAAGATGTGTGGCATGGTCTTTTAGATTATGAGAATATTCCAAGATATCATCCACAAAAACCACAATAAAAGAATCAAGATAGGGATGGAAGAATTGGTTCATTAGTTCCATGAAGATAGATGGAGTGTTCGTGAGACCGAATGACATAACCACATACTCGTATAGACCATATATTCTTTGGAAAGCTATGCGAGGTATGTCTGATGATCTAACACACACTTGATGATAACCAGATTTTAGATCAATCTTATAGAAAACCAGAGCCCCTTGGAGTTGATCTATGAGATCCTTTATTCATGAAAGAGGATACCTATTCTTTACTATTAACTAGTTCAATTTACGATAATCCATGTATGGGCTATGGGTATTGTCTTCCTTTTTCCCAAAAAGGACCAAAAAAACCCACAGAGAAGTACTAGATCAGATAAAACCCTTTACCATCCAAATCCTCCCGCTGCCTCTTGAGCTCATGAAACTATTTCTTATCCATTCAATATGGAGGAATGGATACTGATTCAGCTCCTAGTACTATATCAATAGAGAACTATACCTCTCTTACTAGAGGTAAACATGAAAAGTCATCCGAGAAGATGTCCCTGAAATGATCAACCACTGGACGTAAATACATCCAATGTTTTCTCTAGTAATCCAGATACAAACTAGAAATCTGTGATGTTGTCTCACTCAACCCACATTGTTTGTGTCTAGCTAGGATTTCCTAGACAACCCACTCTCCCTGACATAGAAATGATCCACCTTCTGGTGACGTAAAACTCACCCTATAGTGATAGAAATTGAAAAATGATTGAATGGAGACTAACCAGTCTATTCCTAGTATGAAATCAATGCCCATATTCTGAAAGACATAGAGATCCCAAACCAAGTGACACCCACCAATTCCAAGGGTCACTCCATGCACTATCTCACACCTACCATTCTAATCCTTGACAGTGTATCTAGTTTAATAACATCATCAGAAGTAAAAAAATTAAAGCCCAAAGCTCCCCAAAATAGGAACATATATGAAACTATGTGAAGCCTCTTTATATAATAGTGCAAAATCTAAAATAGAGGTCACTAGAATAGTATCTCTAACTATAGAAGGTCCGAGATCCTACTCCAACCGAGTATGTCTCACTGCATAATTCTAGCCTGTATCGTGGCCTTGAGACACTGACCGGATACCCTAAGTTATCCTACCCTACTGTCGCTAAGATCCTGTGGTCTAGCTACCTTGACCACGACAACTACATTTTCATGAACAACCAGGCACAGTCTAGTTCCTTGACTGGTGAGAAGTTGTAGACCCTGCTTCAGAATGTGGAGTTGTTGCATACCCTTTCTCACTAGATATTGGTGGAAACTTCTTGCATAAATGTTGTAAGTGGGGCTTCTTTCCACAAGCTCAACACTCGACTAGGTCCTTCAGGCATTGAGGTTTGGTATGTCGAATTATTCCTCACTGGAATCACCTCACCTAGCTACTATAAGATACATTATGAGTACTAGATTATTCGTGTGTAAGATCGAGATGACACTTCATCCTATCGTTTCAAAACAATACCATATCTTAGTTCCGAACCTCCCTAGATCGCACTTCTAGATTCCATATGATTCTGCTCAGTAATCACTCTCGGGTTCACAATAGCAGATACAATTATTATCCAGAAGATATTAAAATGCGAGGGGATTTTGTACTTGAGAGAATCCTCGAATAACCTAGCCTTTGACAGAATTTCATGCATCAGAATAGGTGTGAAGTGTTGGATCTCATTAAAGTGGGAATATTAATCCATAATTGATTGATTTCCCTGCTCTAGATGCATAAACTCATGGGCTTTGTCATCCCTCAGCATCTCAAGATAAAACGAGGCATAGAAGACTATCTGAAATTCATCCCACGCCATGTCCCATTGATTCTCTCTCTGTGTGGTAACATCCCATGACCACTTAGCAGAATCATGCATCATATAAGTCACAAACTTGACCCTCCTCTTAGATGGCATCTCAAGATGCTCGAAGATCAATATCATGGACTCTATCCATGACTCTACAGCATATGGCCCACCTTCCCCTGAAAACATGGGTGGATACTACTACTGAAACACTCATGTCAGTTCTTTCATAGACATGGCAGGTTGTGGTGCTCCCTGAAAGGTTTTCATGAACCTCATAAAGCATTCATGGAAGATTTCATCTTCACCTACGTCTGGTATAATAGTTGGTACTACAACTGGCACAGCTGGAGGGTCCACTGAAATCCCATGGCCTACCACCTCTAGGGTATGATCATTACCACCCTCCTGGCATGCTACTAGAGGCCATCATGGTGTAATTTCTCTGTAAAGTCCAGCACATACACCTTAGTATAAGCTTATTCATCTAGGTACATAGTTCAAGAGCACAAGAACTAAATGGAAGAAGGAAAGCCTAAAATTTTTAGAAAATTTGGGTACACAATGTGTATAAACTAAAAACGACATGTCCCATGAAACTCTCACCTAGGTAGGTTCTCCAACCGTCCTAGGGATGTAAACATCCCAGGTACACGATGTGTTAGTCTGGTACACAGTGTGTAAACAAGTGTTCCCTCCTGGCCATGTACTTTTACATGGATATATCCACATGGGTCTGCCTATGTAAAACTACATGGGGTGTACTCAGGGTACACATCATGTTCTGATCAAAACTCAACAACCCATGTTCTCTCTCACATGGATAGTCATACGGTCAAAAACCACACTATGTGTACTCAAAGTACACGATGTGTACTTAAAATTATCGTTTCTTCCTGAATAGAAGAATGCATGATGTGTGTTATTAAAGGAAAAAATGGCTCTGCAATCCCTTGGCTCTCATCTCTCTCCCACCTGCTTGCTCCACTGGGGTTTCTTCCCTGCTCTTTTCCCCCAGCTTTATATTCGTCATTCGGCTTGATTATTCTAGGGTTTATTGTCATGGTTATCTCTCTCGGTAGTTCCGCTCAGGTCTTCTCTCAGGACTTTCTCCATGCCCTGTTCTCGTTTCGGATTCAGTGACGGCAGATTGGTTCTTCCACAACTACCTATTATGCACTCTAAATTCATGATCAGCCACTCCTTTTCAGGTCAGACTGAGAGCATCAGATTCAGAAAGTTTTTGGGCTTTGCATCTGGCAGTTGTGGATTTCCAAGAATCTCCTTCATCTTCTATGGTTCCATTCCTATTTTCTATAGGGTTTAATTACTGGTTCCTTTTGAGTATTTTTTTCTTTTTTGGATGTTTTTAAAATCTTTTTGGTATGATGTATTTGTTTCTGTTGGTTGTTCACTTCAGATGTTGGCCGTCTGTGTAAGGCTTCTTTTTAGAGTTTCTCGATTACCTTGTCGGTCTCAGTGGATAATCGCTTCCATGGGGTGGTGGGTTCTGGTGGTCATATCGAACAACAAAAATGTACTATTGGTTTATGATGACATGAATGGTTTGTTAGGGTGAGCAGATAGAGTTTCTCTGGTTCTATGTCTGGTAGCCTTGAAAATGGTGGTGCAGAGACCTATTCAGCACAGTTGGTGTTTTTTGGTTGAATGTGACAACGACATTAGTGCAGGATTTCTTCAGCATCGACGGTTCCAGGTGATCCTTATTGTTATTCTAACATACAATTTCCCACTTTTTCTGTACTCTAGATCCAGGTTTCCCCAAATCATTCCAAGTTGGAGCTACGCAGTGGGATTCAAGGATCTTGGGGATGTGTGTTTTGAGCGGGCGGTGTCGACAGCTTGATCCTCGAAAGTGAGGAGGGTTTGGCTCCGATGATGTGGATGATGGTTGTTATCAATGACATGAACTATGGCGAAGCATGATGAGGTTTGTCTTGTGTTATGAGTTTGGTGATGATAATCCTTTTGAATTTTGAATTTTGGAAATCTTTGAGCGGTATTTTTATTTTTTAAGTTTCAATGGGTGGGATCTTGTAGTGGTTTAATATGAAACTGAGTGGAGTTTTTTTGGTTCACACTTACCCATTAAAAGTGTCATTTGAAAATAAAAATACGGATTTTTGTGGTGTAGGACCACACACCGTGTTGTCTTGGTTTCTAATAGTAATCCTCAGAAACTACCCTAGAACCCCTGTTTTTGAGAAATAAAGAATTCGTGTTCCAAATTATAATATGTGGAGGCCCATACTCCCCCTAAATCAAAGAATGGAATCCATATTGTAGACACCGAAAAGTGCTCAAGTACTGAAGAAGGTTCCAAAACAACAAAGCGAAGTCATATTCAGACCCGGGGACCTCGTCCGGGGGGCCTGGAGGGGCCGCGTGAAATAAATTCCTAGGCGCGTGATAAAATGTGGCCGGTGCGGAAAGTTCCGGGTTGCACGAAGTGGCCTCGGCCCAAGCGCGAAATTATTTCATGCCGAGCTATTTTCCTCACGCCCCGGGTGCCTATAAATAGAAGGTGACCCCCTTTTATTTTGGGGCTGAAGAATATGAACCGGCTCTCGTGCACCCAATCTGGATTCTGCGTGTGCAATATAACCTTCAGGTATGATTCTCTTCACGTCAAGTCACCCTGGGGTCCACTTTCATTTGAGATCCCCATGGCTTAGGCTGAATTTCAATCCCTTCGTGGTCCACCCCTTGCGCACAATTATTCCATTGCGACTAGGCCGACCAATTGTGTGCAATTAATTCCATTGCGCACACCCCCTATCATTGTGTGCAATCACTCCCACTTGCAGACAATTCATAATCCTTGCATGTAATCCTTCCAGTCATGCGCAAAATCTTAGACCCAATTACGCACAAGCATCACCGATTTTCCGCCAGCCCGGTGTTTTTCGCATAGGCCTACTTATTTTTCAAAAGCCTCAAAATAATGCGCGCAATCCCCCCCCCTCGGGGCCCCTCACCTCGGTGCTCCCCAAGATCCCCCTTGTGCGCGCGCCCGATGATCTCCTTATGGATTCCATTCGCAGGTGTCTTTCTCACCCCGAGCATCCACATCATGCATTGTTTTCCCATGCGACCTTCTAGGATCGTACGAAGTAACCTCAAAGTCCCTTGGATGATACTTCCCATTGCGTTTCTTTGCCTTATGTTTCTTCACATAGGCATGATAACATCTATTACTTTTTCGCATATCCATGCTAACGTGGACCCCTAGATGGTTCACTCTACGACACCCCCTAACTATGGCATTGTCGATGCCTTCCCTCCCGCAAGGATCAGAGGGTACCGGTTATGTAAGTCCTAGGGTTGCGGAGCAAACTCGCCTCATCCGAGCTGTAGGACATTAAACTGCCAAGCACCATCGTCCTCAGCACATGATGTTAAACTGTGACCTGACCCCATGCCTTCCACGTAGGGTACCCCTTGCCTTGGACATTAACCATGCCCACTCGTCTCCATAGGGATGGGATCACCCCTCACATGGGATGATATCCTCCTTATCGGAGTGGCGTTTTTCTGCAGGGAAGGGCATCCACTTTGGTGTAATCACATAGCCTTTATTTCAGGAGGTAACATCCCTGCTCCTCCTCACTTCCTTGGTGACAAGGACCAAGTGGGGGGATGGGGACATGGGTTTTTGTCACCCTTTCCCTCTCTCGTAGGGCTTTGTCACCATCGGGCCTCCATCCTGGAGTAAGCCCCGACTTCTCGGGCCGCTAACCAATCATAAGCCCCTGTTTCAAATTTGGGCCGCTCCATGCATAAGCCCCACTCCATCTCCCACGGATGCACCTTTCGTGACGTGATCATCATGTCTCGGCTATCCCTTGTTTCTCACACCGAGCATGACTCACGTGAGATTAGAGAAACAACAGACCATGACCCCACACCTTGGGCCACCTCAGAGTGTAAGCCCCAATCCATCCTGAACTACAAGGACTTTGACCCATGTCAAGCCATGGTATGTAGGAAGCCTCCACAAGGTTCAAGCCCCACCACATTGGGCCCCCTCACAGTATAAGCCCCAATCTATCCCGAACTATGGGGACTTTGATCCATGTCAAGGCATGATACATAGGAAGCCTCCACGAGGTTCAAGCCCCACCACCTTGGGCCACCTCAGAGTGTAAGCCCCAATCCATCCCAAACTACGGGGACCTTGATCAATTTCATGGAATGGTACATAGGAAGCCTTCACGAGGTTCAATCCCACCACTCGATCATTCTGACCACCTCCACGTCAGTTCTCCCCCGTCCCGCATGACGTTAAACTGTATTCACCATCTGAACTATGTGGTCTTTGATTCACGGCCCCGAGGATACATAGGAAGTCTCTTCGAGGCTCAATCCCAAAGCCATCATCCATACTGATTCTTATTCAGGTGCCACATCCTGGCGAGATCATGCCACTTCATTCCCCTCCACAACATTTGGGAATCCACCCTCGTGTTGGCCCCAATATCACTGTTCCCTCCAGGGGTTCCTAAATATGATCCACTCTAATCAGTGTTCTGATCAGTCTGATCCATCTCTGATGGATGTTAAACTCATGGCATACCCAAGGTTAAACATGGGAAGCTGAGGAAAACCTCAGATGCATGCCAATGGCATATGATTCCCCGTGTTCGATGTGTGATGCCTCCGGCTTCCGCGCCCTCGATAATCCCTATAATAACAGATAGAAGAAAAAAATTCAAATCCCCCAGTGTCAAGACACGCCAGTGGTGCCCAACGTGACTACTCCCATAACCGAAGGTTGCTGCCCTGATTGGACTCCTTGGAACATTTTGACAGAAGCAGTGTAATTAACTGGTGTCTATGAAGTTATGTCACCGGGAAGAGTTTTAGGAACTACGTCTTAAATCTATGAGGGAGACCCATACTAGGTGAAAAATTTCGAGGAGGAATCCAAGGAAGGAAGAAACGACATCCCATCATCCCATTTTGGTCAAGGAGCAGACGTATCTGAATAAGGAGTGAATGTTTCCCGCCTTTGGAAAGAGGGAATGCGAGGAAACATCCACGTGTCCTCTGAGTGATGGATGTGCATGCCCCGGTGAAAGCATCAGAAATAGAAATGGTGAACCCGACGTGAATGTATTCTCCTCAGAATGGATACTAGTGGTGTTTGAGGCACCAATGGATTAGATTTTCATCAGATTCAGTCACCCGGCACCAGGTCCCCAAGCAAATAGCGAGCCTGACATGAAACATGCCAGAATTTAGGACAGTAGGGACGTTGAGCATTCCATTTTATGGTGTTTCAGCGTGGATACTGTTGGAACCACTCTGTGTATAAGGTTGTATTTGTTGTCAATAGTTGTCAATGCAGATCAAAATGAAGGTGATCATGAAATACTCCGATGAAGTAGAGGAGTGGTGATTCAGATGATTGTTGTACTGTTCGTAAGTTCAAAGAACATGTGTCAAAGGTGATACATTGTTTACAACAATGAATGTTGTGAGGAGTAATCCATCCAAGGATGATTAAGGCAGGATGGTGTTTTTGGATGAAGGTCATGGCCTTTGATGAAGACCATGCAATTCCTCATTATTGCATGAGAACAATGGGTTTTGATGAAGACCATGCAATTACTCATGATTGCGTGAGAACCATGCTAGAGACTTCTATGACGGTTGATGAAGGAGGCAATGTGCCAATGTGCTGACTTATGAAATGGCCATGCACATCACGCTGTCATAGAAGATGATGGTACTAAAGTTGTTCCTTCAAAGAATACATATCACAATGGTGGAGTTTGTGATAAAAGCAAAAGAATTGCTGAAGGATACAGATCACCAAGAAGAAGTGTTGTTGAGGTGATCGTGCTTGTCGACAAAGCAAACAAACGACATACAAATTTGTTGACAAAGGAGATTCCATGGTGACATGTCGCGTTCAAGAGTTGTGGTCAACGACCTATGGTTTATTCAAGAACATCGACAGAGGAATGGATGATCTGGAGGCGGTACAAAAAGAGCAGATACAAGGTGGCGCTGTTTTCCAGTGTTTGCCAAATTTCAGGGCCTCAAAATCGGAAAATGAAGACATGGATTGTCTGCAAAAGGAGGTGCGCACAAAGAGGAAGTGGTGCGCGGAATATAAGAGGCTTGCGCGAAATATTTACGTTGGGCGCGGAAAACAGCGGGATGCGCGAAATAGTTTTTCGCGCAAACAGTGTTTCAGAATCAGAACGTTGAAAAATGGTAAAGGCATGGGCTGCGCGAAAAACCAGAGCTGTGCGCGGAAAAATGGGAATGTGCGCGAAAAATGTTGTGCGCAGAATAGATGGGTGAATTTTTCGCGCAATCAGCGTATCGAATCAGAAATACTGAAAATCGGCAAAGGCAAGAGGTGCGCGAAAAATCAGAGATGTTCGCACCATCTGCGCGGAAAAATCGAACTGCTGCGCGTAAAGTTGGCTGTGCGCGAAATGTGGGTTTGAAGTTTTACGCGCACGAGAGGATTCATGTTCTAAATGATGATAAATAGAGAAGTAATAAGATGCGCGAAAAACCAAGGTGCTGCGCGAGATTAAAAGGAAGGTGCGCGTAATTCAAAGAACTGAGAGACAGTTTAACGCGCAAGAAGGGGGGTTTTACGCGCAGGATCAAAAACGTCTATAAATATGAGGTGAACCCCTCTCATTTGGTGAGGCTCGACACTGAGACAAATCCTGAGCTCCGGCGCGCGGAAAAATTAAGGTACAGAGGGTTGCGCGAAAAAGAAGGCGTTGCGCGAAAAAGGGAAGTTTTGCGCGAAAAATAAGAGTAGCGCGAAAAGCCTTTTACGCGACAAAAGTTATTTTTACGCGCAAGGTTTGAATTTTACGCGCAAGCCCCTGGGAAGGGTGCGCGGAAAATTTGGGGGTCCCGCAGGCCTTTTGACAGGTGCTTAGCACTCTCAAATCTGCTTTGCGAAGAGAAGAAGAACGATCGTGCAACCAAAATCTGATCTGCACAGAGAGAGAAATATATCGATACACTCAGGTGTCAGAACTGGGAATTGAAGGAAGAGAAGGAGATTTAGTGCATTCAGGAATTGCACTGAAGTAGAATATTGATTTCAAAAGAGCATCAACTCAGGACTCTGATGCAAGCAAAGTCTCATGCTGAACAGGAGACAAAGACTTCAATGCATATCTATTGAAGAGACCTTCACGTCTATAAACTGAGTGAGACTTCACCAACGGCAGTGAGCCAGGGGGAGTCAACGGGAGTGACCCGAGGGACGCAGTGAGCTATCCCTGAACAATTGTAAAGGCAGTGAGCCTGGGACAGAGTGTTTGTACCCGAACATTTGTATCCGCAGCTAGTGAAGCATAGTGGATTTAGGTACGACCGGCAACCTGTCGGCGTATACTCCTTGGACGTAGCCCTCAGTGGTGAACCAAGTAAAAATAGCCGTGTCATCTGTCTCTGCATGTGAATGTTTAATTGCTGATCATATCCATCATACAGGTTTAAGTAGTTCCTACCAACGTGGGAACAAGATCCACAACTTTAAGAAGAAAAAGTTGCCACCCTGATTCACCCCTCCCCTCTCAGGGTGTCCCGGGGTCCTACAGATACCTTACCGACCATGGAAGAAGGAATGATTATGGGTCACTAGTTTTCGATTTGTTTTCCTAGTAGTGTTAATGAGTTCATCTCCCTAGTTTCAGGAACCAAGTTGTTGCATCCAGAGCTCAATCACCTACCCACCGATGCAGGAGTAGGGGAAATATCTATGAGGCTACCCCGCACGGTCCTGCCTCTTCCATGACAGCTTCAAACACCACGAGTGCTGGGCACCCACGCCCCCTCTCCCCATCAGAAATTATCCAAATAAGGGTAATTAATGACCTTGTACGTAGGTACGAGGATGAAGGGATCATCCCCACTAGGGAGATGGCCCGCTTGGATCTCAAGGCAGTTGCACCTCGCCTTGAATGCCACCCCCGAGGGCCGCGCAGGGAGCCGCTACTCCCCACCCCAACATTCAATCATATCGGGAGCTTGTCCTTGGAACATCTTGACAACTCACTCCCCTACACCGACGAGGTAGGGAATACTCGGATTGGCCCAATCAGAGTCCCGCTTCAAGGGCTCCCGGTGAGGGCTCCCACCAGGCCGCGTCAGCGTCGCCACCCACTTCCCTGAGCCAAGGAGCAGGTATGCCACACACCTGCACCATCGGCTTCAGTTCTTCTGATCCGACGCCAGTATCAGACGCAAATAGAAGAGGGCGCACACCATGGGGCATCAACATCAGCGACTACTGTGGCCTGATCCACCACCGACTCATATCACCAACTCCCCACATATGTTGAGCATGGTTATTTATACGCCCGGCCCGGATCGAATCCCCAACCGCCCCACAGGTAGGTTCGGTTGACTCTCCTGGTCATCGGCACAGGTGACGGCCGCTACAGACCAATCCGTAGCAATGCCACCCAGTGAAGAGGCCTACTACAAACCGCCACTACGGAAGGTGCATGTCCACCCTGTTTCCACCCTCGACATGGAGGTCTGCCCCACACCACCTTCAACCCAAGTGAGGTTCTTCCCCGTGATAGATACACTTCATGCGGGGGTCTCTCCCGCACTCACTACACTGGGTACGAGGTCGCTCCCCCTACCGCAGGCTATGGGTATAGAGACATTGCATGTCCAGTCACTCTCCAGCATGGAGATCATCCCCATGTCCCCGTGCCAATCGGCAAAGGTCCTCCTCACCCTAGAGGTTAGAGAGGTGAAGGCCAACCTCACTTCACCAATGACCAGCACGAAGGTCCTCCCCATTTCCCTTTCGACATTTGTCCCGGTGCTCCTCGCACCCTGGATTTCTCGGGTGGGAACCCTCTCCGCCCCAACGCCAGTGTTGACAGAGGACCCTATGTCAGAAATCAGCCCTGTCTCGAAGAACCACCCAGGGGCAGGAAGGCGGGTTGTTGCCGCCACAAGAGGAATTATGGGGAAGGATGGATAGGAATCAGACCAATCCACTTATTGGACTCCGAGGCAGAGTACGACTCGGCGTTGTATCCCTCTCTTCAGCCCTTCTGGTCAAGGGCTGGGGCAGGAATGAGGCGCGTCAACCTCGTACTCCCAGAATGCAAGATCCATATGATACCTGCCTCCCTCAGAAGGTATATCCAGGAGGAAGAGAACCTAGCATGTCCCCATGGACCAACTACACAGTCACCGATGTCATCTCCGGAGATGCCCTCTATCTTGGATAGAGACTACAGAGAGTTATTTTGGGGTTCAATAGCAGGATAGCTGCGACATAGCACACCCTCGGTGGATGCTAATGTTGTGTCAGGGGCTTTGTTCACCGGTCCATCTAATTGTGATATAGCAGCCAGGTCACTACAATCCTCAGAGGACAACCCAAGATTCGGCGGCCAATCAGCCCGCTCACCGTATTCTCCGTCGGCCAGCCCACCGGCCCGGCAGCCTGCCTCAGCGCCACTAGTTCCTCAGCCACCCTCAGTTAAAAAGTGGGGAAATAAAAGGCCAGACATTCAATCTGAGCCGAGGAGCTTCTGGACCATCCTCACAGTGGTCCACTTCCCTGACAAGTTTTGGCCGGTCACAAGACCGAATTTTGGTACGCCAGAATCCCTCACCCTGGAGGAGTTTGACGGTTTCCTCCAGAACCTCTGGGTGACTCACTTCCGTCTTCACCGCCAGTGAGTGACTTATTCTGGGAGCCAAGAGCACCTTGAAGACATCAGCAAACAATGTCGTCTGGTTGACCTGGACACACTCCCTGTGGTCCAGCACCCCAAGTCACCTGGTCACCGTAGGACCCTCCAACAACAATGCGCTCAGAGTTTCCAAACACTCCACAAAGTTATTAAGGAGGCTACCCCCCCCCCCCACGTGTAAGTCCGTGGATGGGGGTAATATGCTTCCCTCCTCTTTAGTACTATTTTCCAACAACCCAACTCATTTGGCGATGCCGAGGACATACCGACGAGAAGAGTCGCGATCAACATGACTGATCTGTCGGGAGGGGAAAACGATATGGAACTTCTCGATGGGAACCTACTACCTGAGGATGCGCCCCCACTACTGGACCCATCGGGGAGAGTTACTCGCTAGTAGAGGAACCTATTTGGCCTCCCTCCACCCACTAAGTCATTGTCACTCAGCTAGAATCTTGGTAAGGGCAAGGAGCATATTGGTGTCACCAAACACTCCGACCTGTCTACCTCAGTGTAGAAGATAGAGGAAGATCTTGAGAAGGCCACGCTGCGGCAGTAGCTTGCTGAGCCGAAGAAACCAGTTGATGACCTCCAGGCCGAACGCGCTACGGAGCAGCGTCCAGATTATGGTGACCCTTGGCCAGTACAGCAGGGACAGACACAGCTTCTCCCTGGTGAATTTCCCCTGGGTAACCCTGAACATCTTGTCCATGCAGAAAGGGTAGAGGCCGGTGCTTACGACAGGAGGGAACGGTATGTCTCTCCTAACCCTCCTAAACAGCGCAAAAATCCTAGGAACCCCGCTCGGGCTCCTCTGGCCACCCCAAGGGTTGCTCCACCAGCCACCCCACGAGCCATTGAGCTTGTCTACCGCATTGAAGAGCCTGAAAACGCGCTCGTGGTTAGGGATCCCCATCAGGATAGGGACCCACGTCCAGAAAATCCAATGGAGATACTCATAACCCTCCTAGAGGCTCTGGAGATGCGACAGGTGGCCATCCCACCTGATGGCAAGCCCTATCCGGCATGGGTGGATGACATGCCAACACCTTCAGGATTAAGAAACCCAACCTTATCCCCTTTTAATGGGATGGGGGAACCACCGCAGCACCTGGACCACATTAACTCATGGTGTGGGCCTATGTTAGGTACCCCAGTGTAGCAGGAGGTTGCCAAGCTCCGTTGTTTTGTTCAGACACTGTAAGGGCCAACATTCATTTGGTACAGCCAGCTCCCTGTCAGATCTGTGACCAGATGGGTGGACCTTCACAGGATGTTCCTTTACCAGTTCAGCTCTACCACCCAGAAAATGAACATCACATACCTCTTAAAGTGCAAGAAAAGGCCTGATGAAAGAGTCGCAGACTTTATCGCCTAGTGGAAGGGGATCACGTACTCCTTTGACATGCCACTAACTCAAGAGAAATTACTGATGATGTGCATGGGGAATGTCAATATGGAATTGGTTCCCTCCCTGATCACTCAGAACTATCACGAAGGGTTTCGAGACTTCTCAGATAAGGCCCATAGCCTCGAATAAGATCTGTAACAGGCTAGCCAGGCATATTCGCTGCCCCCTGTAATCCCAGCAAGGAGGGCTGCCAGAGCCGAACCCACCGCAGGGGCCTGAATAGTCCCCTAGGAAGCTATAATTTCTAACAGTGGAGCCAACTCTATAGCCCTGCAGTGGTCCGCCACCACGGGCACAGTTTCCAGCCCTGCAGCGACCAACTCAGAATCGGCAACCGCCCCCGCGTAACGCGCCGCCGCCACCTAGGTGAGACAATCAAGTTCCTCCTCCTCGGTAGGCTCCTCCACCCCCCGTCAGGGTCAGGCTCTTAGATCCCCCTTTTTGGAAAAAATAAATCATACCTACTCATTCAACGAGGCTCAACTCCCTGGTTACTTCCGCAGCACCTTAGAGCACAGGATTGTATGACCACCTGAGTGTCGAAAGCCAGAAGAGGCGCATCTCACTGATCACCCCAATTATTTTCCTTATCACTAGATACTGGGGAAAACCCTCTGAATATGATATGTGTTCAAGGACTGGCTCCAAGACCAGATTGACAATAACATAGTCAGGAAGGGCCCGACCCTGGTACAAGTGGAAGGTATCTCTGTGAGGTCAGATAGCAGTAGCGACGGTGAAGGTGAGTGGCAGCAGGTTTCTGACCATGGATCCCAGATGTATAATGACTGGATGGCTTGCAAGATGGTCGCCCGCGCCCATGGCATTATCTGTGCATGCCCGAGTCATCCGTATCCTTCAGAAGCTGCGACCACCACTTCTGCATCATCATCTCATCCAGCCTCTTCCGAAAAGAGAAAGCATCAGCGGCGTAAGAAAAAGCAACGCGCTCTACCAATGCCACCATTGTCCCACACTATCGGTGACTTTATGCCCTTGGAGATGGGGATTCCCCCCATAATCCACCCAATGGTGGATGATTTTTCAAGTGATAGCCAAGGGTATGCTTCGGTTAACATCGATGAGTTGGTAAGCCCCTATATGACTCCCGATGAGGGGGAGCGCCAGGAAAACCACCCCAATTTCCCCAGCCAACGCCAACGTCGGCAGAGAAATTACCATAATGGTCATCGGGGCACGTTATTTTGCACCTCCAGCCAGTCTGTGCATGCCGCTGAGACTAGATAACAGGCTCGACGCAGAACTCAGCATGCACAACCTCTTCCTCCGGTGTCAACAGGCCTGCCTCTACCACCGTTTGTGCTACTGGATCAGGCAGAACCACTTCATCCATTCCGCGACCAGCTTAGCCCTGCTATAGGCCAATCTCAGTCATCCAGACCTCATCCCGAAGCTACTCTTCAGGCTTCGACTAGTTGGAAACAAGATATTCCCAACACCATCCAGTCGCCTGTCCAACCAGCAGGGCCCGCCATGCCTTCCATCATAGAGTGGATCCCTGCGAGCAGAATTTCACTCCTGGCATGGAAGTACGATGTTCTCAAGAACCTCTCTGAAATCCCAGTGAGGATTTCCATCCTTGAAGCCATTCTTCTATCGCCAGATATGCATGAAGCACTCACTGAGGCTTTAAAGATCCCCCTCCAGTTTGAGACGGAGGTAGCAGCTGTAGAAGCTTTTCATGCTGAAATAGTTGAGGATGCCACATGCTAGACCATCATTTACTTCTCTGGAGAGGATGAAGGATCCCCCATACAGAGGCACATATACCTGCTGTATATCTCTGGCCAATTCAATGGTGTGGAGGTTCGCCGCTGTCTCATTGACACCAACTCAAGGATTAACCTTATCCTGATACGAACACTGCGGAAGCTAGGGTTATCTAAAGATGACACGACTCCCTCCGATTTAAGAATCTAGGGATATGACAGGACAGAGTAGACCTCAGTCGGCAAGATCTATCTGAATACCCAGTTCGGTGGCCTAGTGGCCAGCACCGAGTTCATGATAGTTTCCCTGGACACCGCGTATAATGCATTGATGGTCAGGCCATGGCTCCACCTGCACGCGGCGGTCCCCTCATTGTATCACCAATGACTCAAGTACTACTTTAATGGACGAGTGGGCATACTCTAAGGTGATGCATCTTATTTTTCCTCTTGCGAATCCCACTACTTGGATGTTGACTATTACAATAGCAAGGATAAACAAGTTCGGGCAAGTGGATTTGAGCCCGTCACCACTATGAACGACCTTTGGGTAGGCCTAAATGACACCTACATCTTCCCAATACATCGGTTGGAGGCCACGACCCCTGATATAGAGCAATGTTTTGTCATTTCTAGGACAAGGGGGAATCATTCTCCCAGATCCAGGAGGTGTCAGGAGATCACTTCATATTTTTATACGAATCAGGCTTTAGTGATCCCGGAGCCTCCCACTCCCATCAGGTATTGGGACATCCAGCTCATGGCAATGGCGGTATGTCATAATTTTCTGTTTCATCAGGCTAGAAGAAGTCGGCTCCGTCCGACGTGCCACTACTGCTTTGATATTGTCAAGCGTGGCCCCTTGGGCCACAGACCATATGGGATCAGGTCGACGGCCATCATAGACATGGTCTCGACAACGCCAGAGTTCCCCAATGAAATAACTACTGCCGCAAATGCGGGTACTAGCCTCCCATCAGGGTTTAGTAGCTCAGAAGTAGCTTCCCCCATTAACAATACCTCCAGAAGTAGAGAGGATGACATAGAGGATGCCCCCTACCTTTGAGGAAGGCGTCTCAGCCATGGTCGACAGGTTGGTATAGGTGAATCTTAGAAGAAAGGAAGACCTGGGGCCCACATTGATCAGCACTGCTATGTCCCCCGAGGAGCAGCAGTGGTATGTATGCTTCCTTAAACAGCACCATGATATATTCTCCAGAACTTATGACAAAATGCTGGGACTAGATCCTCAGGTAGTTGTCCACCGCCTCAGCCTTTCAACAAATCATCACGGGTTCAAGCAGCCTCCCAAGAAGATGCACCCTTCCCATAGTTCCATGGTCGAGGCTGAATATTACAAGCTCATCAATGCCAACATCATCAAGGAGGTCCAGTACCCCAAGTGGCTAGCCAGCATTGTACCAGTCAGGAAGAAGAACAGACAAATTAGAGTCTGTATTGACTTCCATGATCTCAATCGCCATTATCCGAAAGATGATTTTCCCCTTCCAGTGATAGAATTGTTGATCGATTCTATAGCGGGGTTCCAGACCCTCTCCTTCATGGATGGTTACTTTGGATATAATTAGATTCGGACGGCCCCTGAGGATGAAGATTCCACCGCTTTCAAGGCACCCAAAGGTACTTTCTGTTACAAGATTATGCCCTTCATCCTGAAGAATGTCATTGCCAACTATCAGTGGGCCATGCACCACATATTCAATCCAATCCTTAGGACATTGGTGGAATGCTATGTGGATGATTTGGTGGTCAAATATCGCCATCACCAGGACCATCTCGAGGACCTTGAGAAAGTGTTCGACTTCATCTGTTACTTTCACCTTAAGATTAAACTATTAAAGTGTGCCTTCGGGGTCACCTCCGGGAAGTTTCTTTGATTTTTTGTCAGGTAACAGGGAATTGAGATCGACCCAGAGAAGATCAAGGCAATCAGTCAGATGCCTCCCCCAAGTAATATCCGAGAGCTTCGAGGTCTTCAAGGCCACTTGTCCTACACACGCTGATTCATTATGAATCTGGCTAGTAAGTGTAAGCTCTTCTCTCGGATCATGAAGAAGGGCACACCATACTAGTGGGAGGAAGAGTGCCATAACTCCTTTTAAGAAATCAAGCAATATTTTCTCTGGCCTTCAGTCTTGATGACACCCATCTCTGGGAAGCCGCTGGTCCTCTATGTCACCTCCCTGGAATGGTCCCTCGGTGCCATTCTCTCCCAAAAGAACAATGAGGGGACATAGAACAACCTTTACTACCTCAGCTGCATGCTCCTCAATACAGAGACCTGGTACTCCCTCATCGATAAGAGCTGCATTGCGCTCATATTTTTTGTGCAGAAATTGTGGCATTACCTGCAGCACCATGAGGTACAATTGGTCTCTCGAGTAGACCCATTGAAGTACATCCTAATTCGTCCCAAGTTGACTGGACGACTAGAACGGTGGGTGGTAATCTTACAATAGTTTGACATCAGGTTCGTGCCTCCGAAGGATATCAAAGGGAAAGCGTTGGCAGACTTCCTGGCTGACCATCCGACCTCCATGGATCAATCCCTGGACCTGGATTTTCTTGATGAGGCAATCCTCTCTGTCGATCAATCTATCCCTGTTGACATATGAACTTCGATGGTGCCTCCCGGATCCCCATCGGTAGGAGGCTCAATGATCCTAGGCTCAACAGAGTAGGCTTGGGTATCGTCTTTATCACCTTGGTGAAAGCTGTCCTTCTATACTTATTCCTGTTGTCAGAAGGCTGCACCAACAACGAGGTAGAGTATCAGGCCCTCATTAATAATCTCGAGATGGCCCTTGAGATCGACGTGCCCCGTTTTCATGTGAAAGGGGACTCCGAGCTAGTTATTAATCAGGTCAACGATGACTATGTAATCAGGATACCAGAGCTCATACCATTGTTAGAACGCACTTTCCAGCTACTGTCATAGTTCCCTTCTCAGCTAGAGGTTATCCATGTATCTCGGTCACAGAACGGTCGATCATATACTTTGGCCAGCTTGGTTGCATCGCTTGCAGAGCCCGAACAGGACGATCTTGTTATCCATGTGGCGCATCGGAAAGTCATAGCTCATGTTAACCCAGATGGCGATGATGACCCATAGGTAAGCCATCTTACCATCGACACCTTTTCATCATGACCCCAGGGTCGTCCGAATGTAGTGATCAAAGTGCTTACTGATTGAAGGACACCATTGGTCAAATACCTCCAACACCGTAATCTCCCGTCAGATCGGGCCGAGCGTGAGCGAATCCGATGTCGCGCGCTATAGTCTACCCTCTAGAGTGACCCCGGTCTTGAGCAGATCCTCTATAATCAAGGGTTTGATAGTGTTCTCCTCCATTGCATTCAGGGGGTTGAGATTCCACAGGTCATGCAAGAGGTTCACTCCGGTTCTTGTGGTTCCCATCATGCTGGGCCAAAACTGTCTCAACTGATCCGGAGACTAGGGTATTTTTGGCCCTCCATGATCCACGACTGCATCGAATTTTCCAAGAGATTCCATGAGTGCCATGTTCATGCAAACTCTTTTCATCAGTCACCAAAGATTCTCCACACTACCAAGTACTATTGGCCCTTTGCAGTCTGGGGATTAGATGTCATAGGACCATACCCACCGGCAACGGCTCGCCAATGATGATTCATTCTGACCGCTACGAATTTATTTTCCAAGTGGGCAGAGGAAATTCCACTCAAGGAAGTCAAGGACCATTCTATCATTTATTTTGTGAGTTCTGATATCATCCATAGGTTTGGGGTTCCTTACACTATCCTCACCGACAACGACACTAAATTTTGAGCAGCCAAGTTGAAGAAATTATACGCCAAGTATGACATCCACTCTAACCATACCTCTCGCTATCACACACAAGAAAATGGAAAGATTGAGGCATTCAATAAAACCCTCTCTAACATTCTGTAGAAAATGATTTTTCAGAATAATAAGAGTTGGCCGGATAATCTCCCCAACGCCCTATGGGCCTATCGGACGACGAATTGTAATTCTACCCATATGACCCCGTATTCCCTAGAGTATGGAACTGAGGTCATCCTGCCCATCGAGATTCAGTTTCTCTCATTGCGCACAGCGGTCTATGACCAGCAAGCGCCGGATAGAGTGGCTAAAATCCGTCTAGCTAATTTGGAAGCACTGGACGAGAATAGGCTCCGTGCCCTGCACAACCTAGGAAGACATCAGAGCAGTATGGCTCAATCTTTTAACAATAAGGTTCGCCTATTCTCTTTCTTGCAAGGTGATTTGGTACTAGCCCATAGAGCGCCAATGATCCCCTGTAGGAATCCACCCATTTTGGAGCCCAAATGGAAAGGACCTTTCATTTTTCATAAGGTTTATCCCAATGGTGCGTACTGCCTGGTTACCATGGATGGTGAGTGTATAAATCCTCCCACCAATGCCAAGTTCCTTAAACAATACTTTACCTGACCTGGGATTTTCCGGGTCCTCCATGACCTTAAACTGGATTACAGCCCCACACGACCTTAAACTATTAGTCTCGCATGACCCTAAAATGCATGCTCGTCCCGCATGATGTTAAATTGTATGTTGTCCCAGATGACATTAAACTGTATGCCGTCCTGCATGACGTTTAACTGTATGTCATCCCACATGATGTTAAACTAAATGTCTTCCTGCATGATGTTAAACTGTATGTCATCCCGCATGACGTTACACTGTATCTTCAAGAAATACGTGTGGCTTGATTCCCATCCTTATGGGATACACAGGACCACCTGAAGATTTAGATTTCAGGTACAGCCCCATCTCTTAGAGATCTCCCAATCTCATGGTCACCTAGGCCCCTTGGCCTGTCCCTCTCCATAAGGGGGATATACGGGTGTGGTATAGGGTTATTCCCTCCTTCACGTTTGGTTTTTTGCACCATGCCCACCTAATATTGGGAATTCTCCATTTCTTGGACACTCTCATGTTGGGCCCCTCGACCCTTTGTAGTGGTTCCCGATGTGTCCAAGACTACTCTGGTCTAGGACCTGGAGTGTCGAATTCAACTAGGGAAAGTTTCCATCCACTTTTCAAGCTTCATGTTCCCCTTTATTTGGTCCCCCGTTATCTTTCACACCTAAAGGGACCCCCAAAAACAACATGGATACCATGCCTAAGGGCTATACTACCATTACGGGTCAATGCCCCGGAGGGTTTCAGACAAAAAATTGATACAAATCCCGTGTTGAGAACATGGTCAGCGGTCGATTCTCATTTGTTTTCCCCATTTCAGGCTAACACGACAGGATGCTGTGTTTCAAACATGGTCAGCAGTAATCCTCTGTCATCATGCTAGCCACTTCAGGCCTTGAATGTTGGTTTCATGATTCAAATTATGTTCCAACCCATCATGTCCGGGTGGAATCTTGACACTCTTGGCTCTATCCCTCAATGCACCTCCGCATGCCAGGGGGACAAAGCTGCAATGCGACATCCTTTGGGGCTCCTGTGATCCGAGTGCTAAGACCATTGGCTGGGTTGTTCTCTAAGAGCTATGTGTGACTTGATACTCATCCTCATAGGATACATTGGATCACCTGGACATTTCATTCCCAGGTCTAGCTCACCTGGAAGACATCTCCTCCGGCCCCTTATCCTCTGACCCTCACTGGCCTCTTAGCCCGAGGATCCTATCCCGGAATTGTGCATGGTGATGATTCAGACTCATGTACTCATTCATGTTGGGTATGCTTTATCTCATCGTGAACATTCCCTCAAGTCCAATAAATATGACCTTAAATTGTGCTTTTTGGTCCTATCACATGACCTTAAACAGTCATAATATCGTCCTGGCACATGACAAAAAACGTCACTACATTGTGATGACCTCATCATAGGGGACATCACATTAGGTATCAGTCATCCACCATACCATTTGTCAACTCTTTTATATGGCGTGATTCTTATGGAAATGCTGGGAATTTCTACCCCAGGCCTCTCACTACGCAAAAAAAACCATTCACTTTAAAGGAAAAACAAGATATATCAAATACTGCTTCTTTTGGTGTGAGGGCCAGACCCGCACGCCCCTTTCATCCTTTTCACTAGTACCTTACCATGCTACTCTTCAAGAACTACATGTGGCTTGATTCCCATCCTTATGGGATACGTAGGGATGCCCAGAAGTTTTATCTCGTTTCTATCCCCAGGAATCAGAAATCCCATCCTTTCCCCCACTATCGGCCCCTTGGCCTGACCCCCTAGGGAGTTGAGTAACTGCATCATTTTCCATGAACAAGTTCGGGATGCCCAAAGATGACTTAGGGAAGCGACATTTCCCTCACGAGAGAGGTCTTTTATGAAAGAAGGGATGATCTGTGATCAGATTAATGCACCTGCCTAATGTTATTCCACCACGGTGGTGTAATTTTTGGAGTGTTGGATTCTGTTGAAACAAACCACCACTTCACTTTCCACACTTTTCATGCCCCTTTATTCAGATCCTCATCCTCTTTCACATTTTAAGGGACCCCCTATCAGTATGGATGCTCAACCTATGGTCCTCCTTCTGTCCTAGGTCAACATTCTGGAAGACTGATCACATTTGACGGGACCCTCTAATAGTATGGATGATCGACCTATGGTCTGCCTACTGTCCTGGGTCAATGTTTCAGAATACTGATGGAAGATATTTGAGTGAGGTCCCGTGTTGCGAACATGGTTAGCGATTGACCCTCATTTATTGTCCCCATTTCAGACTAACATAATATGGATGCTTTCTTTTTAACATGGTCAACAATTGTCCTTTATTGCCATGCCCCTCCCATAGTGTTCCAAATATTGGTAACATGATTCACATTTTTCATTTCCCTATGTCCGGATTGATTCCAATTCCCCGGGCATTGCCCCGCTCATGCGCTAGAGCACATTGAGAAGACGCTACATCGATTGGTCAGAGATTCTCTTCCTTTGATTGGGCCCCCTCTTCTCCTCATAAATCTGGATTCAAATTTCGAATTCCCGAAGCTTAGTTAACACTCAGAAAATCAAAAGAAGTGATAGTACGATCATCCCTTGTTTCTCACATCGGGTACGGCCCACGTGAGCTTAGGAATGGATTGCTATTTATTTTAGGATTATGGTTGATCATGTTAAAGAAAAGGGACAAATTTGTTAAGCCAAATGGGAATGTAAGTAAATTTTGTCCATATATACAGTTCAAAAGAAAACAAGAAGCAGTAAGGCGAGGTAAGTTTATGTGTTCGGCCAAAATAGGGCCCTTAAGGGTCGGATTCTTAGATAGATCTCTCCAATGCGGCCACCATTTGGCTGATGGCCTCCAGGACATCCTCCCATCCCCTAAGGACTCTATCTTCTTCAGTGGCCGTAGAGCGCAGTTCGCTAACCCTGGCCCGTGCCTGCGCCTGTTCAGTTTGGAGATCAGTTATCTGGCGACTCGCTTCCACGAGTTGTTCTTGGGCATCTGCCAGCGAGGCCCTAAACTGCTCCAAGATCTCAGAGTAGTTTGTGATGAATATATCTTGTTCTTTTTTCTGTTCCTCAAGGAATTAGACCTTTTGCTCCACCCTCAGAAATTCTATGGTACTCCCCGACTCCTCCTGAAACTGGGCAACGTCAGAGCGACGACTACTCTCAGGAATCTTCTTAGCCATGTAATCACAGACCGTCAGGTGAAGGCATTGAGCGTCTTCCCCTCCAACACATAGGAAACACAACCAGGTTTGGAGTGACCCCATCTGCTACAGCCATTCCTCCTGAGGATGATTGAGAAAATGCCAGATGCACTTCCATCCCTTGAGTCATGTCATCCATCTCTCCTCATCCTCTTCTAAATCTGAATCATCAGTTTATTTGGGAGCAGCAGGCCGATAGATAGGGAAGACGGACAACAAGCCAACAATAGGGTCTTCCTCAGAGATTCCTCCCAGGGAATAGGCTCCTCAGCGTCTGAGCGACCTTCCTCTCTCTCCTTGACCCTGGTGGAACCTTCGTCAACTACCAGCCCTACCACGATAGTAGCGCCACTGGTGTCCATTGCTCCCCACTACCCAGTTTTCAGGGTCGACTCAGTTTGGGAGTCATGTTCTAGATGCGGAGGTACATTTTCTATCGTCTCACTCGCAGACAACTCAAATTCAGCAGTTTGACGAGCCTCCAATGCTGTGATCACTGTACTGACAAGGAGCACCCTTATCAGTTGAGTCCTTCGACAGTGAGTACCAGTATCGAAGCAAGAAACTTATAGGAACCCAAGGCACAAGCCTCCAGTGTTCTGGCCGCTACAGGATCTCTCATAGCAGGGGATCTTTCAGTGCCCGTCAACTCGATAATAAGCGTCGGTGCCCCACTTTTCTCCATTGACACTTCTCTCCCTCCTTCAGATGGAGACGCTTGATCAGCGCCAATATTCTCCTAAGTATGATAAGGAAGATGGATTAAGGATTTCAAAGGAAAGCAGATAAAAGGAGGAAAGTAGATAAGGGTCGAAGCATACCTCGAGCATATCAGTCACATCCAGATCAGAGTTGACGATCTTGCCACTCTCCTAGAGACTCCCTTAGTGGGAAGTCCCCTGAGACCCTTCACCTTCAGTCTCTTATTCTCATTTACCTTCACCTTCCCCTTCTCCTTCTGCCTGATGTCCTGTTTTTCCACCCTCCAACTCATCATCGCTGTCATCTTCCCCCGACGACATCGTTTCCAGATCATGCTCCTGGCCAAGCATCACCTTCACCAAGAGAGGTGGCTCCACACGCCGACCCCTTTGGCGTGCGTACATGTCCATGGATGTCAGATATGCATTCCATCGATGGAAGTTTACTCTGTCGACATCCCGGATGAGCCCGACTTCTGGCAGTTGGACCCCGTCTCGTATTATCTTTTACCAAAGGGTTCCGGTGCTCACCGACTACCACAGGGTTATCCAAGCCGACCATAGTGCGGGTAAAATGACATCTTGAGAAGTTTGAATCAGGTAACTTCTTTGCTTCCTGGGAATTTTTCTGGTAGCCTCGTGAGACACTCCTCTAGGCGACGAGGGCGCGACCACGCCATGCGACACCCCCACTACTGAGGTCCCGGCCTGTGCAGGCTCCATTTCCTGACGCGCTTCTAGTCTCTCCCCTCTAGAGGCACCCTGCCTACTCTCTCGCCACCCGGGCTCAACACTGGAGACCTTGAGTTACCGAACTCGCTTCCGCAGGAGCCCCTCAGGGTATGCTATGGCCCAATGTTCGACATACTCAGTTGAAATACCCGATCCGGTGGGAGGAAAGGTGATGATGTCTCTAGAGCCATAAGTTGTGAACATTAGCCACATCTGATGAAGATTAAAGGAATGCCTCTCCTCCCAAACGTCTGTGTATACATTTTTCAGCATTCGTTGGAGGAACCTAAACTACCTGGTGAACCTAGATTGTACATAAGGATCACAAAAGATCTTCCCGTCAATCCGGGCCATGATAACCCTGCCTCGGATGCTCTGGAAGTACTCCTTCTGCTCTAGAGAGCCTTGATTGTTGTCTATCATCTGGCTAGTTGGGGTGGGGAATGGTCTAAAGGTGGAGTTGTCATAGTTACCAATCTTGATCTGTACTCCCTCCTCATTAAGTTTCATCGACATGACCCCGACAATGTTCAACAGAGAGGGTCACAGGCCATTGTCCGGAGGACAGATGGCATTTGGGAAAGTGTATCCACCATAATGAGCTGCAACCTAGCCATGGAAAATCTGGATGGGGCCACATACTCTCATAGGTGACCCCCTCTTGAGATGCATCCCAAGATGGTGTAAATAAGAGCCAGCACGGGGACCCCCAGATTGAACCTCTTGTTGGGAACCATGATGCCAGCCATCAATAGGGTTGCTGGATGGATTACCATCCTTGCGTCCCTCACCGACAGGAGCCACCCGCTCAAGAATGTAGCGAGAAATCTGGCATACCTAACATTCAGATCCTGACTCTCGTTTATGCTATTTCCCCACGACTAGTAGTGCCCCGCCTCCAGGATCCTCCAGTATGATCCACTCTTACTTCTCTATGCTGTGGTTGGACACCGTCACCCCCGCCCTGGCATCTTGACTTCCAGATACCTCTCTAGGAACAGGCTGAACAAGTCCTTGTAGGCGATATCCTTCAGGATGTCCTTGAACCCTAGATTCTCCTTGTCCAGCTTTAGCAGGTGCCACATCAGTATGGGGGTTCATGCTCTATCTCCCCAGATGTTCATTGGCGGAAGGAATTCTTCATATTGATGACCGTCTAATGGGATACCCCCGATGTAGTGAATGTCCCAGAGACTGATGCCGACTTCCCTGTGATGGAGTTGGAATGTGTTTGTATCAGGGGACCACCAGGTGAATAGCTCTGGCACAAGCTCGTGATGATGGTAGAAGTAGAATTGCGATGTCCATACCACCTCAAATAAACTAATATGCCACAGCTTGACCCAAAATTGGTTAAATGTATGGAGAACCCAATACGCCTAGGCCTAATTGCTGGTGAAGTTTTCTCTAGACCGCAGGTCCCAGTCCTACAACCAACCCTTGGTCTTGTCAGTGACACTCTGACGAAAAGTGCTTGTATAGAGGTTCGGGGAACTCTCCGCAATAGGGTCACCCCCAGCAATGGCCCCAGTCCTGGGATTGATGACATATACATCCATGTTCCTGGTTTCTCTTGCAGGATGACCATTGTTGGTGACGTTATACCGAGGAAGGTCATCCTCACGGGTCACCCATGACCGCAGTGTATCCACCTCAAAGCCCGGTAGAGGGACCTCCTCAAGAATACAAAAGTCCCATAGTGGTAGGTTATTGGAAAAGGAATACTCTTTTGGGCAGGGGTTAGAAAGTTTAAGAGGGCATGGTTGTTAGAAACAATCCTTTTCGCGCCATAAACTTCTGGGTTTGCAGCCATTTCAGCCCTACGAGCCACAACTTCTCCCTCATCAATCTGGTTTGAAACCATCTTCTTTTGACCAAGTGATTGAGTAGCTGGTGTGAAATCTAGAAGGTTAGCATGTAAAATCATCGAGCATCTCGAAATTTCAGGTTGCGGCATGAAAAAACCTCAGGATTGCACGGAAAATGGTGCCTGATATCGATGGAATTATGCGCAGTCGGAGCGGTTTTTCACGCAGGACCGGAGAAAATTTCACACACGAGAGCTCCAAGCCTGTCACACGAGAAAATTCATACGGATCATGTGACCTAAGGTGGCTATTATAGGCTGATCCAGGGTTCCACACTGCGTGAAAGGTGCCTTTCACGACCGCGCGAAAAGCGAATTCCATGCCTTCCTGAGTTTTTCACGATGCACTGAATGTTTTCATGTATGAACCCCACGGAGCCCTGCATTTTGGTGTGTCCCTCAGAACTGACCGTTGAGACTCCTCACTGATCCAATTCTGAGGGGGGGGGGCATTCGTAGATGTTGAAAAGTTCTCAAGTGTCGAAGAAGGTTCCAAAATGACAAAGTGAAGTCATATTCGGACCCGGGGACCCCATCCGGGGGGCCCAGAGGGGCCGCACGAAGTTAATTCCAAGGTGTGCGAAAAAAATGTGGCCGGATTGGAAAGTTACAGGTTTCACAAAGAGGCCTCGGCCCAGCCGTGAAATAATTTTACACCCCACCCCACAAGTTTGACATTTCGCACAACCGACCTTGGCGCACAATTATTTCGCACCGAGCTATTTTCCGCGCCCCTGGGTGCCTATAAATAGAAGGTGACTCCCATCCATTTTGTGGATGAATAATCTAAACTAGCTCTCGTGCGTGCAATCCAAATTCCACGCACACAATATGGTCTTCAGGTACGGTTCTTTTCATGCCAAGTCTCCCCGGGGTCCGCTTTCGTGCGAGATCCCAATGGCTTAGACTGAATTCTAATCCCTTCGGGGTTCACCCCTTACGCGCAATTCTTCCATTGCGTGCAGGCTGTCCAATTGTGAACAATTCCTTCCATTGATCACACCCTTGTCATTGTGCATTGTCACTCCCACTTGCGAGCAATTCATACTCCTTGCGCGCGATCCTTCTAGTCATGTGCAAAACCTTGGTCCCAATTACGCGCAAGCATCTCCAATTTCATGCCAGCGCGTTGTTTTTCATGCATGCCTACTTATTTCATTCAAGCCTCAAAATATAGCATGCAATCCCCCCCAAGGCCCCTCACCTCGGTGCTCCCCGGGCACCCCCTTGTGTGTGCGCCCAATGATCTTCTTATGGATTCCATTCCCGGGTGTCTTTCACACCCCAGGAATCCACATTATGTGTCGTTTTCTAGTGATACCTTCTTGGCTCGTACGAAGTAACCTCAAAGTCCCTTGGATGATACCACCCATTACGTTGCTTTGCCTCATGACTTTTTCACATACGCACGCTAATGGCTATTTCTTCTTCGCATAGCCACACTAACGTGGACCCCTCGATGGTTCGCTCTGCGACACCCCCTCACTACGTCGTTGTCGATGCCCTCCCTCCTGCAAGGAACAGAGTGTACTGATTATGTAAGTCCTGGGGGTGTGGGGAAAACCCACCTCATCTGAGATACAGGACGTTAAACTTCCAAGCACCATCATCCTCAGAACTTGACGTTAAACTATGACCTATCCCCATTCCTTGCACGCAGGCCCCCCCACCCTGGACATTCTTCAAACCCACTCATCTACACTGGTATGGGATCACCCCTCACATGGGATGATATACTTCTTATCGGAGTGGTGTTTGTCTACGGGGAAGCACAACCACCTTGGTGTAAGCCCATAGCCTTTCTTGTAGGAGGTAGTATCCCTACTCCTCCTCACTTCCTCGGTTCCAAGGACCAAGAGGGGGGATGGGGACATGGGTTTTTGTCAGCCTTTCCCTCTCCCACTAGGCTTTATCACCATCGGGCCTCCATCCTCGAGTAAGCCCTGACTTCTCGGGCCGATAACCACGCATAAGCCCATGTTTTCTCTATGGGTTGCTCCATGCGTAAGCCCCACTCCGTCTCCCACGGACGCACCTTTCGCGACGTGATCGTCAGGTCTCTGCTATCTCTTGTTTCTCACACCGAGCATGACTCACGTGAGCTTATAGAAAGCACCGACCATGACCCCACACCTTGGGCCACCTCAGAGTGTAAGCCCCAATCCACCCCAAACTATGGGGACTATGATCCTTGTCGAGGAATGGTACGTAGGAATCCTCCACGAGGTTCAAGCACTACCACCTTGGGCCACCTCAGAGTGTAAGCCCCAATCCATCCCAAACTATGGGTAATTTGATCCATCTCAAGGCATTGTATGTAGGAAGCCTCCACAAGGTTCAAGCCCCACCACCTTGGGCCGCCTTAGAGTGTAAGTCTCAATCCATCCCGAACTACGGGGACTTTGATCCATGTCAAGGCATGGTACGTAGGAAACCTCCACGAGGTTCAAGCCCACCACCCGGTCATTCCGACCACCTCCACGTCGGTTCGCCCCCGTACCACGTGACGTTAAACTGGATTCACCATCTGAACTACGTGGTCTTTGATTCCACACCCCGGGGATACGTAGGAACTCTCTTTGAGGCTCAAGCCCAAAGCCATCGTCTATACTGATTCTTACCCGGGCTACCACATCCCGGTGAGATCATGACACTTCATTCCCCTCCATATCATTCGAGAAGCCACCCACGTGATGGCACCAAAATCGTTGTTCCCTCTAGGGGGTTCCTCAATCTGATCCACTATAATCAGTGTTACGATCAGTCCGATCTGTCTCCACTGGATGTTAAACTCATAGCATACCCTATGTTAATTATGGGAAGTTGAGGAAAACCTCAGATACACACCAATGGAATATGATTCCCCGAGTTCTATGTGGGATTCATCAGGTTTCCACACCCTCGAGAATCCCTATAATAAGGGACAGAAGACAGACATGCCAATCCCCCAGTGTAAAGACACGCCAGTGGTGCCCAACGTGACTACTCCCCTAACCGAAGGTTTTGTGCCCTGAATGGACTCCTTAGAACGTCCTGACTGAAGCAGTGTAATTAAGTAGTGTCCATGAAGATATGGCACCGGGAAGAGTTTCACGAACTACGTCTTAAATCTATGAGGGAGACTCGGACTAGGTGATGAGTTTCGAGGAGGAATCCACAGAAGGAAGAACTGACATCCCATCATCTCGTTTCGATCAAGGAGCAGATGTCCCTGAATAAGGAGCGAATGCTGCCCACCTTTGGAAAGCAAGAATGTGGGGTAACAGCCATGCATCCTCTGCGTGACGGATGCGTGCACCCCAACGAATGCATCAGAAACACATATATAGAACATAAAAACACAATATATATCCCATGGACAAAATATGATCAACCAAATTATGATCCAAGAGGTCCCATACTCCTCAATGACCAAAGTTTGGAATCCATCCAATTCTACCATAACATGTACCAATACACCTATCACAATAGCATTCATATCTATCATGATACCTATCACAAAAACATGAATATCTAGCACAACATCTATAAAAAAATAATAAAATCAGTAATACTATCTAAATGGCATTGAATGAAATCATGGAATGTTATTTCTAACAAGTTCCTATATGATGCATGATATGTCATACCCTAATCTCATTAGTTTGTAAAAAATAGAACCAAAATTATATCAGTAATAATAATAAAAAACAAGTGTGTCAGCCAATAATGAAATCGAATTAACTATAATAGCTCAAAATTGAAAACTTACAATTTCATTTGAGGGAATTTGGATTTTCCCTGTACCCGGGGTAGCTACTCCTGGGAACAAATAAGTACCAAATTCCATTTCCTTTATATCATCACTAAAAAGTAAAGAAAACCAGGAAATAAATCCTATGCTACCACTTTTTAACATAACGGATCTAGGTGTCACTCAACTAGTGCCCCACACCCAGTTGGCCACATGGGCTCAAGAACATTTTGCCAAACATCAAAGGATTCTGACTAGCAGTGAGGGCATAGCGTGTGATAGTGGAGAATCTATTCCCGTATTGTTAGTGTGTAACACATTGGAATAAAAATATACAATAGTGGAAGAAGTAAACATCATACAACTGAAATAAATAATGGAATACTAATATGATAAATAACCAAGCACCATTCAATAAAAAAGATGATGCATAATGTCACATGTTTTAGTAAATCATCCATACAAGTAAACAAAAATAATAAAAAATATATGTCTCAAAAGAAAAAAAAGAAAAAAAGTGACTAGGAATCATCCCAAGCCTCAGATCGGTCCCATGCTCTCTGAATCCTAAGTATCACATCAAGTACCTTTAGCAAGGAGCTTGTTCTAATCAACATCTGCAATCATATAATTTATTTGGGCCCAAAAGCATGACCCAAACAGGATGTGAGACTAAATCCCAGTAGGCAACCACCCATGGTATGTGCCAATATGTTAGTGAATATATATAATAGGCAATGTAAAATTATTGAAAGTAGTAAACAGTGGGTACTCAAAATTATGCACAACAGATGTCTTAGAAGACAATATAATCATATATAGGTGAAGACTGAATCCAAGCTTGTGCTTTGTCTTGACTGACACGTCATTAGTCATTCCATTTTATTATTGAAATTCATTTAATTATATAGAATTCTCAAGGTCAGGCCTAGTCCTGATGACCCCCCCATATAAAAGTAACTATCAACTCATGACATAATAATCATTTAATAATTTTCCAATATCTCCCGACATGGGTATCCCTCAATGGATCCTAGGTTCTCTCAGCATTTCAAAAATAAGACTCAATGAGTCTGACCACCCTATATGTGGCTCACTCACGAACTTTATATAATTAACCTCATGAGTCCATATATTGTCTTTTAACCAAGATAATGGTTCATTCAAGGTATACAAGGTGAAATTAGTCATATGATCCAGACCTTGTCTTTTAACCAAGATTGTGGATCCCCTATTGTTAATTACCTCCTTTTAAAATTTAATTCAATTACACATTCCATCTCAAAAGAAACACATGAAAATTAAAATATCATATGGTGTTAACATAATAAACTCTCATGGGATCAGTTGACATAAAAACCCACACATGTAAATTAAACTATTACATGGTTAAACAAGGATAAATAACATGGGAGAAACATATAACAAGCCTACAGTGCAATTTAAACATTTAAAAGTCTTAACATAAAAAATATCTCATATGTGAAATTTATATAATGAAAAATAAAATTTTAACATCCCAAAAATGGGAATTCATGTCAAGCCTCATAGGAATTCTTGTCGAAATGACCATAAAAGGGAAAAAACCCATGGGGTGGCCCGAAATGATGGTTCAAAACCCTAAACATGCTTTCAAATTATCTAATTAATTACCTAATCATCAATAAGAAATAACACGGTTCATTCTTCAATGAAGAGAAACCCTAAAAGTGGGCATTAAAAACTCCAGTATATATAAACATCAGGATAATTCATGAAATGCACAAGACCACCTATCGTGTACTCGTACGACTCTCCACATTTAGAATTGGGCTCTAATTCTCCCTATAATTGAGAATATATTCAAAAAAATTATGACATTATGACATTAGATAACTATATCGAGAGAATAAATATAGAATAAAGTCTCAAGAGGAATCTAGGTCTTACTGATTGGGTTCAAACGCCTCTGACAACGATCGAATCAGATTTCAGATGGAGATTCGGGAGGGAAAATCCCATCTGGTTCTTCTTTTCATGTAACAGGGCAAGACTTCTATCCATATAATGAAAAAAAAACTACTTCCCTATTAAATAATTTTTAATAAAGTACACAGTGTGTAATTGAGACTACATGCCGTGTCTGTAAAAATTTTGGGTAGACCATTACATGGCCATGTACCGCAATTACATGACATGTAGCCTTACATACACAGTTTGTACCTCTAAGTACACGATGTGGAAATACCAGAAACATCATGTAATGGGACTGTATCCAGCCCCTCGATCTCTTTTCCTCCATTTTCTTAAGTATAAATTGAAAGGGAAATATCCATATCACAAGGAAGAACCGAGTTATTATAAGAAACACTTTCTAGTTTATTTAGTCCACTGGTAACTAAATAAGATAGAGAATGGTTTGGGATTTAACCTAATATGAATACCTATCATGCCTAGATAATTTATTTGGTCCATATGGATGAGATCATCAATTAAAATATTGTTAAGGATTACACATGGTAGGAGGACATATATAGATATCCAACTTACTTTTTTAAAAAAACAGATGGGGAAGGAAGATTGGACTCTTGGGTAATATGGTCTGAGGAGTATGGGTTGGGGATTATGATTAATAATAATAATATATATTCATGAATAATTGATAAAGATTATAGGGAATATATCATCAATGAGGATATGGTTAGGGTATATTCCCAAAATGGGTCTTATATATGCATATTCACTTACTATCTATTGACAACTAAATAAGGAAATAAGACTAATCTCAGGGGTGATATGACCCAATGAGGATGGGTTTAGACTTAAAATTTATTAGAGGCCCATATATGCATTTGGATCATTAATTAGGTGTAAGTAATCGAACCAAATTCTTTATAAATATGAATATCAGTTCGGGGAATCCAAGATAAGAATCTCAAGCCAGGGGAGGTTCCACAAATAGTCTAATGATAAAGAGGCTTTTCATAAATGGAATATGTGATTGATTGTACCCTGAGAGTCCTATTGGTTAGGGAGGAAAACCTAGAGAGTATTCTTACGGGATACTCGATCCTCATTATAAAAGGAATACAAGATTGAAGGGGAGGGCCCCGATGTTCACAATGACCTAATCATATATGTATTATAGGTTTAGAGTGGGACTTGATAGAATGATTCATTCAAAGATTTGAAGTTTGAAATTTATTTCCAGTGAGGTTATTTAGATTAACACAAACCAAGTAATTTAATTGAGTGAAAAAGTGGAGTTTAAGATGCCCAAGTATTAAAAATATGGATACTTTGTAAATTAGCTGACCATGGGTTAAATATTTCATGGTGATGGATAATTAGAAAGGGGATAAAATAAACTTTAATTAAACCAAATTTCAGAAAATATTTTTGTTTTACGTGAGTGGGTTGGGTTATATAATGTCATGGTGTCTAAAGGCCATCATTTTCAAAGGATTTACAAGATCATCTCTCTATGAAGGAGTTTCACTATGATCTTTCATGAAGGGTATTATATGAGAGGTCCCATGAAGTTCTTATAAAAAGAAAAAATTACCAGGATAGTGCTACATTATTCCCTTAACTTATTTATGCTCAGACTTAGAAGTTACCTAAAAGCATTTAAGGGTTCATGTTAAAGGAGTGTCCGTAAATGGGATAAATTTAAAAAAATGGGGAGATTCCTCTCCTGAAATACATGTTTCCAAATAAATTAAAATTTTCACTTCAAAGTGAATGCTTGGGTATTTATATACCAATCATGTTATTATCGAAGTCATTGTCACATATAAAGTATGTGAAAATAGAGGATCCATTCTATGATTCCACAATGTTCTTCCCAGGGATATGAGAATGTTTTGTATTCACAAGGGATATCTACTTACATTCCATAAAGTGTTTCTTAAGGTCTTGATAATGTTATATGGTTTTAAGGTATTTACACTACTATGATAAAATGACATTCATGCCATAGAAAATGATTCCTTTCACGAATGAAGTGATTTATTCATGAAAACAAATTTCATTTTCCATTTTCCCTTACCCTCTAGTTTTCTATAGGAAAATGAAAAACTTTTATAGGTGTCATAAAATGGCCCCCTCTAAATTAGATCTGATTAATGTTAAGGGGATATATTTTAGAGGAAATAATTTTACCTATATAATTTCTATGTGGGCCACATATGACCCTATTAATACCTTAGGAGGGGGCCTCATTAAATAATTTTTGTTTCAGCTATGATTCTATAAAAATTATTTCACTCATAAATGTTTTTTTATTTTTTTTCTCCATGAAAATACTTTTCATAAGAATTATGCAATTATTCACTAACAAACAAAACCAAATAATCTTTACATGAACTATTCCTTTACAACGTTTTTATATTTGAAACATTGATTCATAAGTTTTTTTAGTGACATCTACTTTACATGATTTCTATTAGAAATTCATTACTTTGATAATTTTTTTTTGGTTTTTTTAAATTTATTCCTCCATGATGATTCTACCCCCTATATCTTATATTTTTTCTTTTATTGAATTGTTTCTAGAACAAATTTCCCATGTCACCCCTGGAAGTTAAATTGAGATGATTACTAATGTTGAATCTAGTCAATGCCAATGAGTTCACCCCAGGTATTTTCTCCTATAATATCTTGGATTAGGCTGGTGAGACTATTATAAATCAGTGAGACTTCCAATCTATGGAGTTATGATGTTTAGTAATACACCGATTCCTACACCCCAACCATAAAAGAAACTTGGAATTTGGATCAACCATCATCATGTGATAACCGAAGCGAATATTTTTTCGGTCTAATTATTTTTCAAAGAGGTTGACCATGAAAAATGTTACATTATTGGGTATAGTTCTCTAACCCTAGATTACGGAAACCACATTCCATAACCCAATGTCCATTACTATTAATCCAACCCAAGTAGATTTATTATATAATAGGTATTGGGGTGGGATTTATGTTACTACCTTCACTATTGGGTTATTTTTAGTATGGATTAGGTTTTTTTCTTCGTAGTATTCCATAGTTTTGAATATTGTTTAGAGTATCTTTGTGATGTAGGATTATACTAGGTGGTTTGGGTGTTATAATGGTTCTATCACCATAAGAAGAAGATTTTCCCATACTTAATTAGAATATGGAGCCTATATACAATCATGTTCCACTTTATGCACAAATATGTTAGGATTATCCTATGGGATGTGTATATGATAAGTGGGGATAAGATCATAGGATAAATTTATGTGGATTTTATTACCTTTTTCTTTATATGTAAGGATTCAGAAAGGAATCCTTCACTTTCAAGGGAGATTCCACAGTTGGTGAGGGGCACCATATATCAAAACCATCACCCCAAAGTTAATTTTCCCTTTATCATTTTCGTCAAAATATTTATTTTTACAAAAATTTCAAAAACCATTGATATGGAAACCAAAATGTTTCTGAAAATAACAAACTTGATGGATTATGAGTACTAATTAGATAACAATAAAGGAAGGTTGATATACTGAATTGGGTTGGGTAGTCACCCCTATAGTCTATATAATGGTCTGTATGGAAGTGTTCATGGCCTTGTTCACTAGTGGATACCTTCTCCAAGGGATTGTATCACAGAAAAACATAAGGATAAATATGTCTTTAATGGGATCTCAATTTAATATTTGTAGTTGGATCAATGTGGATGTGCCAATTTTGTCCAAGATAAATCATAATCTTAGGAACATATATTGGGAAAAGTCCTAATTTATACTTTTTAGACTATTATAAGTGTTTTGGGGGTAAGATAATATCCCATATATGAGGATAAAAATTCATCACCAACTAGGAGATCTCATATTCTTGATTCATGGATTTCCAAGATGGCATATATGAAATTAAGTTGATGTTACTTTGCAATTGAGATATAAGAAATTTTTAGAATCTCAATAATAATTTCATCTTCCTACTATGACCAAACATGACTAGTATAATCACTGACAGTGAGATTGAAACCTATCTAAAACAAGAATACATGATGAAATTGAGGGAGGTAATTCTGGTATCCTATATTGATGGGGATACATTCTATGAGGTTTTTTAACATTGAAGATTTTGTGGACATTTTGCTATGTAAAAAATATGTGTCCCACATCACCTCAAAGTGAACATTAAAATTGACACATTATGATTGCATGTATGTTATAGTTAATGTTGATGATGGTGGAGATGAGTATACAATTTATCCTCCCACAAATTAATTTTAGTTTTGGGATTTCAAATAAATATTTTATAAAATGGATACAGTCATATCCTGTTGAAAGGTTGGATGATTTTGTACACTAATTCAAAGGTTCGTTGATGGCTGAAGGTGTAGAATAATAAGAGTGAAAAATAGGTAAGAAGAAATCGTAGGAGGCTCATACCAAGAGGTCTTTTGATAAAATATATGCCCAATAAAAAGTTATGGAATATCAACCCTTAATCCCTTGATGGATGGTGTATCTATTATTTCACCCATCCCTACTATTGAATAATTTCTAGAATCGTGGAGGGATTTAAAATGTTTGAGGGACACCTCGTCTGTAAAGTAGATATTGGATACAATCTTGGTGGATCATGCTTTAGTGATATAGTTTGGGTATGTGACTACACCCTCTAGTATCTCCTATAAGAATTATCACAAATAAATATAGTCTTACATTAGGTATCTCAAGGCTATAATCCACTTTCATAGAGGTGAAATCTTGTTCAAAAATTGTGTACTCAAACTTTTGGATCCACAACTAAGAAATGTTGAGGATAATGATGATGAATGAGGTGATAAAGATGGTATTATAGAGGCAAGGGACACTACTAATGAAGAATAGGCTTGTTAGAGATCATTTTGTGAAGAGGTAAAATGTGTTCCCACATTACATTAACATTATTTAATAATTTTAGTTATTAATTCCTTAGTTTTCCCCCATAGAAGTATGATATTTCTTGATCACACATTGTATCTTCAATGAATTCGGATGGAGAAACCATGACCATCCCAATTACTTAGGGAATGAGGTTAAGGAAGAATCCTACCATGCCAAAATGGAATAACCTTGAGTAATGGTCTCTAATCCTCTTAAAGTGTTCCAAATACCACCACTAGTAGTTCCTCCTATAGAGTTTTGTTTAGAAGAGATCCACTGGTGGGAGAGGGGGAGGTATATGGAGATTTTTATTTTAAAAGAATCATTAGTTAAGTAAAATATTTTTCAAACTTACCTCCCTGTCAAACCTTTATAATCCCATACTCATCAATTTTCTTTTTTATTAATTGATTTAAGCCTCACAAATTTATGGATAAAATCTTTTTAAGATCAAATTGTCAAATCCCATGAGAGGATATAGTCAAATCTTTACCTAAATGTTTCAGATAATGTTTTATATCATTTTTTTCTATATATGTGACCTCATGTATGTAAAAAACCTAGTAGATAAACTTGAATAAAGGGTCTCTATATTCAATTATTCTTTATAGGATTTTATGTTATCCTTACATTCACACTTCCTTTATCAGTATTGTTAATTACTGATTCCTATATACAATTATTCATGGTGTAATATGGGATGCATTTAGACCATATAAAAATTTTGGGACCTAACCTCCATTGAGGTTATAGTGATTCTAGAGGTGGTATTTTAATCCTGAGGGCTTATTTCAAAATGATCATGAGAGGTTCCCTCTATTGTACCTTTATATGAGGCGATAAGTTTTTGGAAAATTCAATGCCGTAATGGGTAATGCTAGGTATCTAATTTTCCTACTATTTAGTATTTATTTATATCCACATGATAATATATACATATATATATATATATATTTGTATTAACTTCAATAGTTCTACCTCAAAATCTAGAAACCAAGGTGATTAAAACTATGGTGTCTCTTCTAGTAGATGTTTTGGGGATGAAAACTTGGTTGTCAAAATATGAATCCAATGATTTTGTGACTGCGACTTCTCTAAGAGATTTCTTACTAGATTATGTGTTGGTTTCTACAATAAATTTTGACACAAACCTAATGTATTCCTCACTTAAATATCTAATGTGTTAATTGTTATATAGGAACATCTAAATGATGGTTTATGATACCCCCTCAATGAAATTAGTGGTCAAATGCATCACCTCCAACACATGTTTTCCACATTCTGTTATGGAGGATTTTATTATCGTGTGATCCATGTAGTGTGATTGAGGTGATCATCACATGATATTAGATAGAGGAACTATATTCAAATATCTAAACCATGTAAATTGTGGTCCATTCCTTGAGTCTCATTAGTACTACACTTCCTGAAACCTCTCAACATGTGGCAGTGACACCTAAGAAACACCATGAATTTGTGGAAGGGAGGGATATAGTGGAACATCTTCACCATGACTTATGAACCACTGAGAGTGTGATTGAAGATCAATAAAACATTTTTCATGAAGTTTAAAAGGTATGTATGGATACTATCATGATGGTAAAGGAACCCCAACTTGTTGAAAAGGTAGAAGTTGTAATGTTTGTTGGGAAACGCCATGCCATTAATGATTTGAAGCAAGTAATGAACTAACTTTGTTAGTCCATAAACATTTCCCTATGAAAATATTATGATTCATGTTTCCTTATATATATATGTGTGTGTGTGTGTGTGTGGATATAGAGAAACTAGGCTTTTTATTCTGCTCTATTTTTTTCTATAAATGATATATTTTTAAGATCTCAAAATGACAACATTTTCTTGACTCCTATGTCTCTTAGACCATCTGTTCATGATAATATATGAATCTCACAATGTGTAATATCATAATAATTTAATCCATATTAATTTTTTTTTGTAATGGATCACATGAATCATGAATTCCAAACACTTAATTAAATGATGATACATATGAATCAATCCATTATATTTTAAACATACTCCATGTATGGATATATGTGGGTAAAATACATTTCCACATTTACCATCACCATAAGGTAGGGAAAGTTCACGAGACAATGGAATTTTAAATTCAATTTCCTCATATAATTATAGCTTTAAATGAATATAGATGTTCCATATATTGTGTCACATATAAGATAAATGAATGACATAACACAATGAAATTCATAAGGTGGGGTTTAGAATGAGACTTTCAATGATAAAAAGGGATCAAGTACCTAAAAATAACCCCTTTATCCTTTTCAAAAAAAATTGAACTAATATATATGGGTAAAATTTTTCGCTCTAACTTTTTCTCGGGCCAATTAAATTAGCAAGCATGGATTTAATTTTTCTAGGGTGGGATAATGACCACTATAAGGTTTATTTGTTTTTATTTTAACTCTAATTGCTGGTTAATCCATGGATGTGGGAGACTTAACAAAAATTAAACTAGCTTTTACTCATTATTAACTTTTTTTATTTTTCAACTTGATATGTTTTTTAACTTTTAATTTTTTTAATTATCAAAATTTCTCCCAAGATATGAAAGGTTCTTGTGCAGTGATCACATACTCGACTTTTGTCTATTAAGGCCACTAAGGGTTTTTAACCTGATGATTACTATGTCATTTACTTTGGGATCTTTATGGTATTGAAATTTAGACTAATTAATATAGTGTTTATAATTTAATAAATTGATCCAAAAGGTGGGATGATTAATATAGAAAGGGAAGGTAAACCCGATATGAATTGTGATCCCAAACATAATATAATAATTATGAAGAATGAGTGTATTAAATTTAAGGTTATTTTGATTATATTAATAAATACAATGTTTAAGATCACAAATATTTTAAACAAAATGGGGTTTCACATCTATCAGTAAAGGTAGGATAAACCAAAAATTAATTTGGGTTTAACACTAATTTTAGAAAACTTGGGAAGAAAACGGTACACACAGTTTTAAGTCATTGTACATAGACCAATAATTATTATGATTTGTAAAAAATATATAGTAGACTATATAGTAATAAGTGTGAGTTAAACATAATGTTATGTGAGAGACCAATAATTATACATACAAACTTATCCATCGATATATGTATTTTAATGTCATGATTATTATACCATGGTTTACTAGGGGTTGAGGTCATATAGATTTCAAATAAGAGTAAGGTGATCTATACAAAAATGGAGAGGCACAATAGATACTAATTTATATCAAAATCATATTATAAAAAAAACATTAGTGGTTTTATGAAATTAAAAGTCATAGTGATTAATCTAATAAATGTTCAGGTGATATATTTAGAGATAAGGGAATGTTAAAACCAATGTGAATGGAGAAAGGGGCCATATCAGTATTGGAAAACTCAAGGATAGGTGAATACAAGTTAATTTCATAGTTCTTAGACCAATAGGAGGGGTTTGATGTTACAACCAAAATGGGGCTCAAGATATAGCTGTTTTATAACAACTTTGGACAAGGAATGAAAATGGTGTAACTCATAACTTGAGTATTTGAATTGGGGAGTGATAATATGAAACAATTATACTGAGGAATACCACAAAAAAATTCAAATGGAAGTTTCCATAATTTTTTAAGGGAACATGGGGTAAGATGATCTTATACTAAAGAAAAAAAACATTCCTAGGGTTAGCAGACTAGATATGCGACACACATATCATTATCAAGAAGTGGTGTACTTCTTGAATCAGATACTACCATTACCAAGGGACATGAATGGTTTATAATAAATAAAACACATAACATATGAATTCATGTATATGAGAAGAAAGTATTCAAAATTTATTATAATAATGTAGTCTTAAAATGACCTTTTTAGGCTATTGTGTATTATTGAAAGGGAGTAAAAGTGATTTATGATATATATATATTTAGTCCCAATATATATAGTTAAGATGGAACTAAGTATCATATGATTATATAAATCAATAAAAATATAGTTATTATTATTTACATGTCATCCCAATGTAAAGTCTAAAACAAGAAACCAAAAATGAATGAGGAGATCATAAGTTAGTAGAGGATTTTTAAATTGATATAATTTTCATCATGGACTAGTATAGGTAATATATATGTCACTACGCATCATGAAATAATTGGAATCAAGACACATGTAGTTCCGGGTACAGAGTCACTTCATATATATAGCTCTTATATAGTAGAGAAAGGGGATATATGTATGGGTCCCCTGATGAGATAAGATAGGATGAAAGTTTCCATGTATTGGAAGATGTCTTATTATTAGGGAAGAAATGATCATGGAATTTGTAGCTAGGAATTGGATGAGGTATTCAGTAATCACTACATATCCTATGAATATAGTAATTGGGCTACATGTAGTTCAATATTGGTCATTTTTTTATTCTTGTACAAGTCCATAATTATAATTCATCCCTATGATGATACCTAAGATATGAGAAATAGGTTTCATTATATGGTGTATCAATATATTGTTATCATAGAAAACCTAACATGAATGAGGAATTACCACACACTGAGATATTAAATAAAGGTTAATTTTGTTGCTCGGTATGGGATGAGTGATCTAGATGTCCATGCATTTCATAAAATTAACAAGAATCCAGACACATTTAGTTCTTGGGGAAGAATTTATTTATAGATATAACTCATATGAAGGGGAGTGATATAATTATTATATCTTAGGTTTGATTTATAGAAGGGATAATCCTAACATGGATTACGAACACCCATACACTTGGAAATATTTATTAAGATGAGGGAATGTTACCTGATTATTGGTTTATGAATAAGTAACTATACACCCTTTTCTCCTACAAGGATTGTGTTCTCATATGAGTAAATTAGGTCATAAAAAATATAATACCCAAAATAGTTTATGGTCTATGGAGTGGACTATATTTTGTGTAGTTTATCAAAATTGGACTAGGACTCAAATTTCCTATAGTTTAAGTTCTTATGGAGAGATAATTTATAATAATGGATTTAAATAGATGTATATCATGTACAAAATGAGATGGTTTTATCTTTCTGTTGAGTTAGTGTAGAATAATCAATGTGAATTGATGAATCCTCATAAACCAAGTTGAAAAAGGAGTTTAATTAGGATGAAACTTGTGTTAGATTTACAAGAAAAACAATTCAAACATCACTACGTATCTCAAAATAATAGGAATCAAGATGAAAATAGTTATGGGGTGAAGATAGACCCATATTAATAAATGGGAATTGAAGAAACCAACGTGAATGAGAGGACCCAAACAATATTATTATATTTAGTGGGGGTAATGGCCAGATCTGAGTCAAGGCCACTAGAAATCACTATTTATCCCTAGATTACAGGAATCATTCCACATATAGTTCTCAAATTGAAATAATTTTTTCTTAGTATAGGGTCATTGAAAGTAAACATATGTGAACTGGTAAACCCACACACTAGGGAATCTTATATAGATCTAGCTTGTATATAATGGATTCAAGTAACATATAACAAACTGTTCTCATTAGTTATAGGTCTTTACAAATAGACCATCATATCTCATAGTTTAAGGTCATGTGACTCGGACTAGGTGTCCAAGAGTTTATGGTTATATGGCTTGGAATAGTTATAATCAGTTTAAATTAATATTGAATAGACTTTATTAAATTGTTTATAGTCATGTGGGATAGAATATATACAATAAGTTTATGTTTATGTAGTAAAGATCTTATGTCATTATATTTTAGGTTTTATGAAAAGGACATTATGTTGTGTAGTTTAGAGTCTTGAAGTATGAAATTATATGTATTGAATGAAACTATTAAATGTATCTATTTAAATACATTTCATTTGTATCAGGGGTGATATAATATCCATACATCGTGATCAAGGAGAAACCCAAATTGCACTCGAGCATATATATGGTATAAGGTCCTTCCCATTTTAGCTATAGCTTTATCAGATTCTTACGGGGTATCATTGGGGATCTTAGAGCTAATACCAACACCACTAAGACAAATGACTAAAGTAAAACCTTCTTATTTAATGATCACATGACATGTTTTAAAATATACAAAGGTTTTATAGTGCATGTAACCTATTTCCATTGAGTCACAACAATTAATCCAACTAAATATAAGACCCCTCATCATCATTTAATTTATTACATAAGGTGATAAAAAGTGAGAAAAAGTAAACCACAATAGAAAAAAACAACTCAATATCTCATATAAATGAATATTGGATCTATTTTTTGTCATTATATGTAGTAATGAAATAAACCCACAAACCATGTAGTAGTTTTTATAGCCAAGTGTAATTTTCCTTATCTACCATCTTTAAAATAATTTTAAACAAGGTTTTTTAAGGCTTCTATCTTGCTGTTGAGCATTTTTTTCAGTAGGATGAATGATTGAATTGGATATTGTATTCCTAATATAACCTATTAAATTTAAAATCATATAAATTCATTCCATTTTTCATTAATATTATGTAAGGAAAACCAAATATATTAAGGATATTTAACTTCACAAAATTAATGACAACATTCATTTTTTCCTCATTAAGGGGAATCAATTTATCTTTTTTGGAGAAGAAATCGATGATAGCAAGGATGAACTAAAACATCCTTTCTATAGATGTATGGTATGGAACCTTATTTTCTATACCTAATATATAAAATGGAAAAGTGTATCTGGTGGTATAAAATGATTATAGGTGTTGACGGATGAAATTGGCATGTATCTGAGAAGGATAAAATTTATTTAGCAACCCCATATAGACTTTCACCATCAGGGGCCAAAAGTTCCCAAGTATTATAATTTTATTTAATATTTTGGTTCCAAATTAGTGGGCATAATATTTACTAGAAAGGCCTTATTTCATAATAATGAGGGGATATCCTCTTTTGATACACTCAATGTGAATCCCACCAAATCCTTTATACAGAGGACCTTCTGGTAATTATTACCATCATATAAGGAAATATTGTATATCTAATGATGGATATATTATTTATTAACTATATCTAGTGGTATAATACCATTTTAAATGAAATACACAAAGGGATAAATAAATTCAATTATGAAATCAGTTGGTGTGTCTTAGTGATTATCTTGATCCACACTGGAATATATCTCATTAATTTCATTTATATCATATACATTAAATGGAGAGGCCAACAAGTGATGTGTGATGTGATTGACTATATCATCATAATCTATATTTATAGGGTTTTAGTTTTATTGGCTAGTGAATCCACTTGGGAATTTTAAAAATGTAGGATGCGATCTTGTGTTGGTTCTGAGGGGAATTCAGTTATCGAACCTCATATATAATCAAGCAAGGGAATATAATATTCCTTTTTGATGCTATAACACACATTAATTTTCTTCATCACTAAATTTAAAACTCCCCTGATATTTAATAAGGGAATTGGTATTTGTAGAGATATTTTAAATCCTATAATGAATTCTGGGTATTCTATCTCATTAATGGATCATCATTTCAAATGTATATAGGAGTAAAGAAAATAACACTTTCATCAGAAATAAAAACACAATTCCCAAGATGAACCAGATGAACTGGGGAGTTTCCATCCATCTACAATATGGACCATTAGAGGAACCATAAAAATTCATTTCACATGCCTAGAAAGTTTAATAAATTTAGAAAAAACATTCATCTAGGAGATCCATGTCCAATAGTGACATTTCTAGGTGGGGGTGAAACATGGTGAAATTTTCTAACACCTTATATTTTGATCACCCACTCAGACAGAAATTGAATGCGAAACTACATCAGAATGACTACCCACCGTATTAAATTCTCTATTAACATCAAATGAACAAGGATATATCAGAGAAAATAAACTTGAGAGATCAAGTGGACCCCATGGTTCTATAAATAGTGTATTAGATTTTGTATTGTAAAGAGAAATAAAAGGAATCTCCTATCGATGTTAGAATATAGAGTCTTAGTATCAAACATCGCATTAATAATATTGGAAAACTATTTTCCTTCACTGCATTATTATTCTGAGCAAGGATGAAGCCAATAAATTACTCAAGGGTCTCCACATTAGGTATGGGAGACTTCAATTAATAACTGTAATCAAAATAGATGGGTGTAGAAGGTAATTTTTTAGATTATCCAAGGCTCTATAAAAATATTAATATTAGTGATAGTTGACCCATTTGTTCATCAAAATTGTAATGGGTGGAGACATACCATAATGATTAGCTATGAAGCACCTGATGTAGATGAGAAACCGTTGAATTCATCTAAATTTACTATGGTTTTAATTAGGTGTAATGTAAAGTATCACATTGGTCTCCTCAGGAAAAACTTTGATTCCATGACAGTCTACCATAAAGCCAATGAATTTATCTAGTGTCACTCAAAAAGAAAATTTTGGGGTATTAATTATCAATATATATTATCAAATTTTCCAGAACAATTCGTCAATATTGTTAATATGATCATATATATTTTGAAATTCTACCACTAGATCGTTTGCATAGTACTCTATGGTCTTCCCTAGAAATTAATAGAATATATAGTCATGACACATTGTTATATTACACCATCCTTATTTAAGAAAACATGAATTAATTTTTCACTATATACTTTGTGAGTTCCCAGGAAGGAATTTCACTCTATATATATGAGGACCATTTATATTTTTTTTATCGACAATACCCTTCCATAAAGGAACGAGACTCAAATACAACTATTTCATTGATCAATATCTCTCTGATCGATACTGGGAAAACATTCTTTTGATAGTGCTAAATGAGATCCATAAAATAAATGAATACCTTTATTTTATTATTATATTTATTGATGGGGATGATGTTGGTGAAATATTTAGAGTATTAGACTTCTCAGATGATGTCATATTTGATTAACTTATCAACTTTGGATTCCACATTGGTAGCATTGGTTATATTTATTCTATTTATTACCTTTTTATAGCCATAGTGGTACTCATAAAAACCTGAATGATGGATATACAAAAGGGTATCAAAACCAATAATTTCTATAAAATTACATGAAAATACATTTCAATTTTACTTCAATAAATAAATGTATTTTTCCTTTTATTTAGGCGTTATTAAAGAACTGATCAATGTAGGGCACATATTTTCCTACATACCAAGATTCACCTATCTGATTTCATTAACTATGGTTGAGAAAACATCCTTGAATTTAAAATGAGAAAAATTGATTGCATCCTCCCACTATTCACTATTTTATGAGTGTAAAGTGTTCCAATACCTCAATACCTAAGAGATTATGTAGGGGTATTCTTGGTTCCATTGATATCCAATCATTCTTTTGAATGGATGGGTTCATATAATGTAGTGGATTCCACTAAGAAATTTGTGAATGTTTTTAAAACCCTACACCCTTCTTATAATATTCATGTCTAGTTAATCAAAGAGATTTGAATGTGTTGACTAAATATAACACATAAATATTCTCTAGTAAATATTCTCAAGGGAAATATTAATGTACATGAGCTATACATAGGTTGTTTCTTCTATTAGTGGTAAATACCCAATGAAAGAATATGGTTGACATATGACAAAAAAGTGATTGGAGGGTTTAATTCATTTTTCGATGTCAAACACATGAATCAATGGCTACATAGATATTGAGTTTTCACCTCAATTTGGTTGATGGGAAACATGATGTCTTCACCATGATCACTCATTGGATTAATATGGGTGAATTAAAGGTCTTCAGGATTATTAATACGAATGTAGTTTTCTATAATAATTTTATTATCCCCTATTTTATAGTACCCTATGTCTATATACATAGATTCACAAAAATAAAAAGGGGTTATATCACTATACAATAACTCGACTTCCATTCAGTCAAGTATTTCAATAACTATTGAAATGATTAGGGAACTACTGTATTAATATGAATCAAAAAAATTCCTAGAATGATATTTAATGGTTTGTATTGGTGGATGAAAATAATTTTAGAGTCATAAAAGTGATCACTAAATTGCGTTCTTAACATGATTCCTCTATGTGGCATGTACTCACTCTTTTTATTTCCCAGAATTGTCAGGTTAGAGGGAGAAAAGTTAGCTTCACTATGACTAATAAATTAAAATATTTATATAATGATAAAGTTAATAATGGATCCCATTATTGACAAAGTTTTAATGAACATCAATATCGAGTTTTATAGATATGTATAGGGTCAGAATATGGCTATATATGGTAGCTTCCTCTTTGTGTTTAATAAAATAAATGACCATGTGACATTCAACTGGTCTAGTTTCTACATGATATTTCTTAATTACAAAAACTTTAGTCTTAAACTCTTTACGGATTTAAATATTCTCACTAACGGATTCTATGAGTTTTTCTTGAAAGGTGAAGGAAATCCGTGATTGAGAATTTTCTTTGGATAACAATCATATGATTAAAAAATTTGTACTTCTAGTCTAGGGTCCTATGTTTTCTACCATGATTTTTACCCATCTTTAAGATTAGGGGAAAATGCAGACTACTATTAAAACTCCTTTACATAACTAAAACTAGGGTACATCCTTACTATCCATGGTATGGGTTGGATTATTATTATTTTATTTGAATGTCAACCAAAAAATTCATGTTTTTTAGTTGGTTTTCCAATATAATTGGGTTTGAATTATCCTTGTAGGACTTATTATCCGATTAATGTTCCTTTTGAACTCATTAATGTTTCTACATCTAAGTCTTAATTATGAATATAGACTCAAAGGAAAGGATTACCAACCATCAGGGACCACTAAAATTTTGCCTTATCCAATCTCTAAGGAATCCTACTTGATAATGGATTTGAATCCTACGATCATATGAGTTATCCTCATTGGATAATGGGTCATTCATGTAAATAAAATTAAAAAATATATTTTGAAACTTCTCATAAGATGAAGGTTTTATTTAGTGGGTAAATGGTTGTCCTCCTAAAAATAAGAGTAAGAAGTCTAGAAGTGTCAATAATAGCATGGGTATTATTAAGGGATATTTTTCATGTTCCTTATTTTTCTAGTGATAATTGTATCAACTCTTGGATTAATTTGATGAGTAGGATTTCATAGGGGAATTGGGGTCACAACTTATTGATTTAGTCATTCCATGATGATTTCATGCATCTAGTTTACTAATCTTCTAGTCATACAGTCCTCAAATTTTCATTCCCCGCTAGTCAAGACTTCAAGTGACTCTCCATATTCTTCTATCATAGAAGTAGAGACACATGTGACATATGCCATGGGTTTACCCCTATTTAAAAACATGGAGTAAATCATCAATTGAAGTATATCTTGGAAGATATATCATTCTTGGATATTAGTCCCAAACAATTTATGAATTGGAAAGTATACTAGGCATTCATTTAGACCAATCTAATTATGTCTCCTGATATCTCAAAACTTATCTAGGCTCTTACCTAGGAAAGGGATGAATAATCTTGAAACTTTTTATTTTTAAATACGTGAACTCCATTATTATAATCCTAAAATCATGGGTGTTTTTTCTTTATTACCCTCTTGATGGAGGCTCTCTTGCAACCATTGTTGTTCAAAAAAGGTATCTACATGATATTCAGTGGGATTACAAGTCTAATATGGAATAGAAGCTAGTTTGAAAATAATAGTTATAGTATCATCCTTACCAGATTTATTCCCTTGTAATGATAGATTCAAATATAAGTTATCTTTGGGATGCCAAATGGAGTTCTCCAGGGTTTTTTCTATTGTTGGAGAATACAAAAATCCACCATGATATTTTAAGGGAATAAGAGGAATAAATAACTCATATGAGATATTATATATATATATATCACATATATATACTCTTAGTGAAGATTCTTATCAAGTGATCAGGTTAAACCATTCAACATGGATATTATATTTGAAATTATCTAATTTCACATTTTATTCATTTTAAGAGGTCGATATTTATTTTATTCCTCATCAAAGAAATGAATTGAAAATGAAATTTCTATTTATGATCTTCCCAGCTAGAGATTGAACCAAGTGGGAGATCACTATACTACATAAATACTAGTCCTTTTTAGGTATAAATAATGCATCTTAGTTTCACCTACACCTACTACTTTGGTGTTCCCATAATAGGGCTCCATTGGGATTCAAAACACACTAGGTGTAGCTTTGGATATCCCATTTTATTAAATACAAGGAAAGTGGGACTCCCAAAGTTGGGGGAGTAGGATTCCTGACAAAAAATATAGATATGGTTTCTTTTATGACTATAATAGTGCACATCACCCCTCTATGCTTCTATCTATGTAGCAAGGGACTCAATAGAGTTTAGTAGTTATAAAGATACTATTTCCTTGGATGACACCCAATGGGTAGAAGTGGGTGGACACTGATATGGTTGGATTTCATGAATCTTCTATTGGTAGATATATTGAGCTATCTTGGGATAGATCACTTAAAATTATCATAGTTTCTACTTTATTAAAGGAAATGTTTTATATTACATGGTCACCAGGGTTAAAAATATTGGTTGTCTAGGCCTCATGTAGGATAGATGTTTAGAATCCTCTCTTAGTGGTTGATAAATTACTTATTGTTTAAGGTGGTTAGATAGAGGAAAAATATTGGCCTCAACATTTAATTTTCACCCAATGGGTATATTTACCCTGATAAAATCAACATTAATTCACCTTATCTTCTATAACTCAATTTCATATTGATTAATTCTCTCTTTAGTAGAATGTTTCTCAACTTCTTCTGGTGGTGGGTAGGATGTGGATATAGATATTCCCTCCCCATTATCTTCAAACAATGATATTTAAGTTGGTGATAATTGAATATCTAATGGAGATATTAGAGTTTGGGTTTTCATTGGATGTCTGGTGTGCATTAATTCATCATGCATTTTATTGTGAAAAACATTTAAAATTATTTCCTCCTTATAATATTATTCAATTTTAGTGTCACATTTCACTTTATCTATAGGGTTTACATGAATGAAATTAACCAATTTTATTCATATACATGAGATCATATCCTCATCCATATTAGAGTAGAGATGACATTTTTTATCCATGGAATATATTTCAAGGTATATGTAATATTCCTCTTTGATGTATTCTTCTATAGAGGGTCATTTTTACTTGAAACCCTTACAAGGTTTCATCCTTTTCACTTGATTCTATCCTTGTAGTGGATTATAAAAGGTAGTCTTAAGTAAGTATCAAAAAATTTCCACTGAATATAAATGGGATGAACCATGAAGTAGAAGAAACCACAGAGTCTCTTCTTTTGAATCTAACCCCATTCTAGAAAAAGTTGTATTCCCTAAAGGAGAGGGTAGTAATAATTCCCCCATATTTTTGGGATGGGGTATATTTGATTCACCACTATAATGGCTTTGGTATGGGTTATATTTTCTAATTTAATGGGTGAATGATATCATATATACTCTTTTATTTATAAAAAATGGGGTTTCTCTTGTACTCCTATTAAAAATGCTATTCTACCCTTCCTAGACAATAAAATATTTATCTTAGCATGATCCAAAAGAAATACCTTCTCTATTTGATAGATAATTACTATCAATGGATATTATATTATTACAAGTTTCATTTCCTTCTGATGTGATGTAATCTTGACCTTATTAGATACCTAACACATGAGCTCGTCAATGTATTTCTCCTATCAAGTACACCATTTCTTATCATTTGGAATGGAAGGAATCTTTTGACCTGACCAAATACCATATACAGACCTAGGGACTAAGAATTATCTTAATTTAATGAAATTAAAAGATCCTTTTTTAAAAATTCTTTATTTCTAGTAAGATTAGTAGAATTAAGAGTATTGTATTTACCCCACCATATGATATGAATAGATTGTGGGGTGTCCATGACTATCTAGAAGAGATCATTCATTCTAATAATGTAGGAACTCTAGAGACCCTCACACAATTTTTTAACATTCAATTTTTATTACCAAGAATAAATAAAATTTGACATAGTGGAAAATATCATCCATCACATTGATATGGTTTATGTACTCATCTTAATACATTTATCTTATCTTTAGATGAAGAGTAGTCACCCATAAGTTGTGATAAAATCAAGGTATGGATTTTTCTTTTATTTGAATTAGAATTTCATACTATAGATTATCCATGGGATAGTTTCACGCCCCAACCCCTGTATTTATTTTATTTTGTGCATTTTTATTTATCTAGTGATGATTGGATGTTTCAGTTGAGGTTTGGGTTAAGTTCCTGGTAATTGTTTTTTTTATTTTTGGTTGTTGTAGGTGGGTTTTCACTCTATCTATGGTTTGGGGAGAGATAATGCTGCTAGTTATGGTAGTGGGTATTTGGAAATTATTTTTTATAGCACAATTTGAATTGCATTGTTTGAGCTTTATTTCGTCTGAAATTTTCAAACCAAAGGAGTAAACATATGGTCTACTAGTGGTGTATAAGGCAAGGAACACGACATTCACATAGTTCGGAGAAACCATGAGGAAAGCATATTGAGCCTCTGCATTTTTGATAGAGGTTATTTTTAGGGTTGGGGTATAGTTTCCCAAACCCTGTGGCTAAACCATTTGAGTTTCCCTTCTTTCAAGTAGGGTGAAAACATTTAACAAATGGTTTGAAAAACCATATGGCCAAACTATGTGACTTACCCAGGTTCATAAAATATTTAGTTTCCAATTCTTCCCCTCTTATTTTTTAACCACAACTTTGGATTTTCCTCCCCCACATGACCCAGGAAATCCAGGGGGATCCCAAACCCCTCCTCCCTTTCGTCTCCTTGGATATTTGATGCTTCCTCAGGGACTGTAAGTTTGTTCATATTGTATTTTGGATTCTTTTCATCCCCTACTTTTCTTCCTCTCTAGTGTCTTGGGTTGTTATTGGTGGGGTTTTCTCTTGGCCGAACCCTATGTTGTTGGGTTTCTAATATGGGTTGTTTACTTTGATATTATGGTGCGTAGTTTTCTTCTCGGGCTTAGTTCTCCCTTCTATTGAAGTTTCAACAATTTCACATATTTTTGAGGTAGCTGTTTCTAACCATTCCATTTCTTAAACATTCCATTTGATGCTTGATTATTTTTTATTTAAGTTATAAATGTGTTTCTCATGTTTTTTATGCATTCATATTATTTTTATGGGGTTTTAAAATTAAAAATTTGTTGAAAATGGGGTTTCAAAGGGTTTATTTAATTATTAATATATATATATATATATTCACAAAGGTGTTTTATGAAATTAAAATTATACTTTTAAAATTAAATTGGGTATTTTAAGATTGTGTTTGACCTTTGTTGGATTTTCGAAGTTTGTTTCACATGGGAATTGGGATTATGAGTGAGTTTTTGTGACTTTTATGTTTTGATGTTTACATGTGGATCCTTGTGATAGGTTTTGGTGTTACTTTTGTTTATTTAAATATAATCATAGTACTTTCAAGGATTTCAATAAGTGTTCTATTGGATGTGAGAATATCCATATGTGCACAGGGTGTGCACACATGGATAGGCACACACATGATAATGGCATTCCATAAGATTGTCAACCTTGAACCCCATATTTTATATCACTATTCTTACATTCCTTCCTCTCCTCTGTCCTATATTCTAAAAGGTATTATTAAAAACTCCATTTTTTCTCTAAATGGTTTTTGGTTCCAAAATACATTCCAATGTGGTTCCTAAGTGTGTTATCTAAATCCTTATTTCTTTATAACCTTGAAACATGATTGGTAACCCCCTAAATTTAGAGGTCCGTTTGGAACCTTTCGAGTATAAGTTATTTTATCACCTTGAATTGAAAATGGTTTTTTTAAAGAAAGGTATTTTTATTGGAAATGGTTAGAAATTGTAAATGTCAAGTACCGATTGGTACTTTGTGATGATTCAGATTTTTTTAAAATATATGATGTGTAGGCTTGGTTGGTAGGTTGGAATGTCTTGATGTGTGATAGGATCCCTATGGCCATCCTTATGATGAGAGGGACTTCGAATAGTTGGTTTTATGGATTGGGAAATGAATACATAGGGGCATCTATGACTTGTTTTTAATTTCAACCAAGTGATGACCTCCTCATTCTCCTTTATACTATTATCATGGAATTTCTAGATGTCACATTTATGGTCAGGTGATGGTTACTTTATAGTCCTAATTAGATGGATTAGAAACCTCCTTGATAGAGGATAGGTCAGGTGGTATTTTCCCTTGTTCAGGCATGTTTAGAGTAGTCAGGGTGGTTATTAACTATCGATTTTCACCATACATCGGTAGGTAGGTCTGAAATGAGTATTTCTAGGTATTTCTCTTGGGATGTTTCAGAAATTCCCCTATTTATATATGTGTATATTCCAATTTTATTTTACCTCACATTGAAAACTTATTATATTAGTGGTTGTATGATTATTATTGAATTGTTCCATTATTCATGCTCTTGTTTTATATTACCTACAGAAAGTTTTAGATTAGTTTGTCTTTCCTTTGATGTATTATTTGGGTTATATTTCTAATTGGTTGTTGGTCTTCTAACTGGGTTTAAAAATGAGAAATTTCTTTAAAAATTGTAAATCATGTTTTGTCTTTAAAGTGGATTTATGGAAAGCGATACTGATAATTTTAAAGATCAAAACCGTAATTTCTTTTTTTAAACAATCATTTTTGGAATGTTTTAGCGAAAGGAAATGTATGGATTTTATGGTGCTTTCCTACCACGAATTGTTTTTCTCAAACACTACTTGTTTCACTTAGCGTTGGTAGACTAGAGATATACCAATGGGTTGGATTTTTTCAAGTTTACATATGGAGTGATTTAGTCACATGGATGGTGGAATCCAAGAGGTCACATGGATGTCATGCCTGGTCCTAGTTTGGTTTATTTTTTGTTTATTTTTTGTTTTTATTTTGTCCCACTGTAGTTGAACTTAGATATAGTTGTGCATATTGATGTTCGTTTTGTATTGGTTTATGTTATGTACTACATTTTGGTTATTTATATCTATTTATTATTGGAAATAATCATTATCATATAGATTATATTCGATGTTCGATATAAGTTACTAGCACGAGAGGATCAGGAAAGCCTCTCAGGCCTTGTTGTAGACCAACATGGGTGACCGGTGTAAGAACCTGATTTCTCACTCAGGTAAAAATCCTTTTATATTTGGTCTAATTATTTATTTTGGGTCTAATATGGATTCAAAATGAGTACAGGGGTGTCTCAAGGGTGTCTAGGGGTTGTTTGGATCCTGAAACCCATGATTTTGGGAGAAATATGCTGGCCAGATGATTAGTATAAACTGTCTGGGGAAGGCTGAATGGTTACTTCTAAATGTGTGGGGGTTATACATTGGGTTGGACTAGAGAGAATGTTTTTCCCTAACTATGTGTAAGGGGTTTCATGATTGTGAAAAAATATAGACAAGTTACATATGTGTTTTTCATAGTTGGCGCGTGGTTTCCCTAATTGTGAAGCCAAACCATGCGGGATGCCCCTCCAAATAGAATATCGTGCATGGTTGGTACATGGTTTAGAAAACCATGCTGCCAAATAGTGTGATGCATATATTTTGGTGAATTTAAGAAATTTTCCCTAAATGGACTGCTTTAAACACCTCCTTATTTATTTCTCTCTACCAGAAAACTACCACTCATTTCGTCATTTTGGGGCTCACATTAAGCTTAAGATAGGAATTGATCCAGAGTGTCCATTCAAAGTCATATCAAATCATCGTTCATCTCGTTGGATCCACTAAAGTAATATCTTAAATATTTTTATCCATTTTTCATTCTTAATTATATTGAATATGTTATTTAGACGTAGGATCATATGACCTATTTTCGGGACATTGATCCTCTATTTAGATCTTTTTAAATCCAAGCCATATTAGAGGTTTATACAAGATGAGGAGAGTCATAAAAGTATGCGGTATTTGGTTTATAACATATCCCTCAAGATTTTTTATTTTATAAATTGTTGTGTGTGTGCATTGATTTCATCAGTAACTTACTATTTAATTCATGTTTCTTGATTATAGTCATTTGAACTATATTCTAAGAAACTCATTAAATATCGTATCCATCACTGGAGATTGTGAACCCAACAATGACCATAAATTTTACGGTTTTTTCTATGTTTTATTTTTTTAGTGGTTTGACATGTTACTCTAAGCCACCGTTTCAATATTCCAAGGATTGAATATTCTAATGGTAATCCTCACTTAATTAAATGACTATTTAAATATGAATTTCTAATTGGGTAGTACCTTGTGGTTTCCACTTGACCCTTATAAGGTAAGTGTTCTAATTAAATATTGATTGTTAAATGGAGAACTGGAAAGTGTATTAATTTTATGAATTCTCTTTATTATAGATAAATGAATTCTTGTTTGCATTTCCATAGCACCCCTTTCTATTTATGGTAGAAGAAAATAGAATGAACCTCATGAATTAATTATGGCTTGAATGAATTAAATGGTTTCATCCCTAAACATCCATTTTCAGACTAATAAATGGAAACAAGTTGAACATAATGACATATTAAACATATATTTTATTACATTGAATAATTAATTAAATGAATCAATTATAAGGTGCCTTGTATATAGACCATGAAACTATTGTAGGAGTGGTCAAACTCAAGCTCTCTTTGGATTCCTGATGGAATTCCTTGAGCACTTGTTGACACCATTCCGATTCAAGGATGCCGATTTCCAAGGGTGAGACCCACCATGGCACCCAATCATTGCATATTAGTAGATTCCCAATATCTTACCATAGGATCCATCCTTTATTACTATCATCGGATTCCTTTGATACACTCCTTGGATCCAACATGACTTTTATAGACATGAGGTGCCATGGTTTCACCCTTAGTCATGGTCACCACATATCCCATTTTACCTTGGATGTTTTCATTGTAATCATTTAGATTTATTGTTGTGGGATGCCTTTAATGATGCTACATGGATTACACTCTTACCTCTATATTCTGGATGTAGTTATTACGTATGTTTTCTTGCCCCATGAGGTTAAGGTAGCCTTTATTATTATCTTGGAACCTCTCCTTTATTACAATTTCATTACAAGATTCCTTGTATACCTTGGATACTTTACTATTACACCCATGTTATGATGTCAGTTCTTGTAATACATCAAGTGTCCCATTTATATAAATTGGAACATAATTAATTAATTAAATGGTTACATGATCATAAACTAGATAGGGATGAAGCATGTACTTCGGTATTTACATTACTGTAATTCTTTACATTCCTATATGGAGGATTTCACACTATTTAAGTTTAAATTTCATGGATAGGACGTTATAAACACCATTTATGGTGACCTAAAGATATTTATCTCACACCCTATCTAGAACACCATTGGTACCCAGACATATTACGTGTTTGTAGGTGCAGACAAAGGGAATTGTACTACTTCAGACACTAAATTACTTTCTTGATTAGAATGGAGAAGGTAGAAAATGACTGAGCTAAAGCTTGGGATGCTAGGGATAGTTTTTGGATTCATTTTTTCTAATTTTTTATAGAATGTATTGTCTTATGATTTGTATCAATGTTTTCTATATTTATAGTCACATGAAATATATCACCATCAGATTTTATATATTATTATCATTTTTTGAATTGGTTATTATTCCTATCTACTTCTATTATGCCATCTATTTATAATAATTACTCCATTTACTTATTATTACTTTTATCCTCTATGCTACATTCTATTAATGATGGTGTTGTTTCCCTACAAACACACCCTAGGCCATCGCTTCTAGTCAGCAACCTTTGGTATTTTGGGAGATGTGCTTGAGGCCATGTGACCCACTGGGCTCGAGGAATCTCTTAGTGGCATCCGGGTCTAGGAAGTCACAAAGTGGTATTATAGAATATCCTTTCATTCATTATTATTTAGAGAAAATAGACTAGAGATTATCAACACTTAGAACTTGGTTATAAGCTGTACTTGGGTGTAGCAAGCCCATGTTTGGGGTAAATGCTGAGTTGCATGAATTATAATTGTTGTTAGACTTTTTACTATTATAGTTGATATCATTTCACTATTAGGAGAAAGACATGTTGTGTTTTAGTTATTATTATTATTATTACTCAAATTAATAATTTCAATTTATCCTTGGAATGATGAGATGGGGGAAAAGATAATTGTTACATGTATCTTCATAGGTACCTAAAATTCACATGTCAGGCATATGACATTCTGTATAGGTGGGTTTCACTGCTTTTATTGCTTGTTTTTTCCTATGATTGTTGAGTGATGTTGTGGTAGTTATGTTATTCATATTCTATTATATGGATATGATTGAGTGATTATTGATTTCAATCCATTACATGTATGGTCCCTCATGGGGTTTAATGGGTAATTTATTGATTTGAGACATTCAAATGTAATTAAATGGAGTTCGATTTCAGTGATAAGGTGTATGGGCCCAGATTTACTTGGAAAGAAAATCCATTTCAAATAAACCATGATATGAGATATAAGAAAATGCAAATGTAAAAAGTGAATCTTGGCTTATTATGTATAATGATTTCCAATAAATGATGAGGTGAAGTATAGTTTACCCTTCATCTATTGGAACCGCTATAATTGAAACACGAACACCTACAAATAACTAGGTTTATAACTGGGTATTTTGGGTAGTATATGTAACGCCCCGACCCCAGCTACCCAAAGTCGGTGCATTACTTCGTAACATTAGCATGATCACAAAAGATCAAGTCTCAAAAGACCGATTAGTTTAGCAGCCTTGGAAACACAAGATACATTCATAAATGTTACATTACATCATAAAGTGAAAAATTAATAACAAAGTCTTCATAGTCCACACTCATATCCTCTTCTGACTATCCCTGCAGGTCATTCCTAAAATACTTCTTCACATCCTGGAAAATATTAAAACACTGAAAGGGGTGAGCTCAGATGCTCAGTAAGGATAACAACATTGCAGAAGCTTTCATAAATAAACATAAAAATTTAAGGCAATGTATAACTAAAACAAAAGACTTTTAAACTTGAACATAAACATAATATGGAAAAAGTAAAATGAGATAATTCCATTCACTTCTTCACATGGATATTATACTGGTCGAATAATCACATGCAATATCAATAACCACTTTCATAATGAGGGAATCTATAATGCCAGACACTCTGAAACATTTTGTCAAGGCCTCGACCAAGACGTCTAAAATGATTAAGGCCTCGGCCAAAACCATAAATCAAATTGGGAAAGTGCCTCGGCCAATTCCACGTCTAGTTGTCTCATGAGACCTACCGATGCATCGAGGAGCTATAGCGGGCTCCACCCGTCACTTATTAAGTCCAATACATTCCTCATATGAATAGGTTTAAACATATCATAAACCATAACATAATCGTATCACATAAAACAAGCACAAAGGAAACATAACATTTCCACATTTCAATCACAAGATATCAATACAACACATTGATATAGTAAAAACGCTTTCGAAACCATTTTCAATACCAAAATAAAAGAAAAGTAAAACATGGTATTTATTTTTCTTTTTAAAAAAAGTATGGCTTGTAGAGGAAGCCGAAACCCAAATAATGGTCACGGCGGCGGAGAAGTTGTTGTCGCCGCATATGTATGGAAAGAAAAACATTCCCTTTTTGTCATTTAGTAAAACACTTCTTATAAAAAAGTTTCCTTTTGAATAAACATAAAAGTCAAAGGGGTTTATACACCGTATAAAAGAAAGTTGTGTATAAAACCTAATATGCCTCAATGAAAGAAGATTGAGACAAAGTCCTTAAAAAGATCATTTTTAAAATAAAATAGATCTATTATGTGTATTCACTATAGGCACACATAAAGAAAGTAAAAATACAAAATAAGACATAATAATATCATGACATAATTTGAAAGTAGGAGATTAACCCAAAGACTGGAAGTTGGGTTATGAAATTCCCTTACCTCGTGTCTGACTTGACTCAACCGTTATTTAACCTCCTGAATAATAAACAAGAGTTAATATATACGTTATTAAGAACCATTTTCAATTTAATTATCCTTTTTATATCACTTATTACAATGATATGAACATTATGTAATTATTTAAGTTAATAACGGTCGTTTTGTCGATCTTTGGTACTTGAGTCAACAATAAACTTCTTATAATTACAAGTTGTTTATGTGGTAGAATATCCATTATCTCCAGAATTATATTCATGATTTAGATGTCATATATATCATATATATCCAGTATATACATTGATTTATAATATTACGTAACATTTAGATGTATGAAATGAAATGCACCGTTCATGGAGACGGTAAGTCGTACGTACGCATGAACGCTACTTTCATTTCTATTTCATATTTAATGGAATTAAATAATAATGATATAAATTTATAATATAATTCCAGTATAATATAGTGTATAATACCATTTAATTCATCCTTTATACATCCCACATATGGCATTTAACGATTCAAATCACTTTGAGGGGGCGGTAGTCCGCACTTCCTAAAATGAAATTATCGCGTTTACCCATAATGGAAATCAATAAGTATGCCATAAATGAGAAATACAGAAGCATAAGTAAAACATAAAAATATTATATATCATATATAAATATATTGACATCTTAATGGCCACCTTTGAAGGTGTTATATGAGTGTTGAACAATCATCGTTTCATGAGGCAGAAATTCGCCATCCACAGAAACCGTAAGTTCTTTAACCATTAGATGTAGGTGTGTGTAAGTGTAGCTCGAATCATTCTTATAAAAACATCCTAGTATATTTAGGATACTGGTGTTGTTACAAAAGAAATGAATAAAAAGAGTTTAGGGGGTTGGAGAAGAAAAAGAAAACAAAACAACATAAGAGAAGACATTACCTTAAAATTGGGTAACTCTTTTGATTTGAGCCAAAGGCTTCCTTGGGAAGACTTCTGCCCAATGTGAGGCTTCTAGGAGTAAGGGAGGGAAGTTGGGAGAGTATTTGGGTAGAGGTTGGCCAATCCAAAAGGCTTTGAAAGTGTGAGTAAGGTGGTAGAGGTGGGGGCCTTTTATAAGTGGAGAGGAGGGGCACTCTTGGAAAGTAAAGAAAAGTCACTTTATTATAAAATGGGTTTCGGATTTTAGAGGTCCCACACTTATATAATTCGAGTTTAAAGTGATATGGGTTCAAAATATACTCATCCAATAGGTTTTTGACAAGTTTAAGCCTTGGATTTTACATTATCTTTTTATTTTATTTAAATTGTTAAATAATGAGGTCATCGCTGCATCATCATGATATCATATATAATTTAAATTATATAATGTATAAAAATTATAAAAAAAATACTATGATTTAGGAAATCGTTTCAGATTTCCAATGACTATTTATAGTCAAAAATATGACTTGTATAACCCCATGTAAAAATTGTTTTAGTAAAACATTTCATGTTTGTGTCATTTTTTACTTTAACATTAAATAAAAGGTATTTATGTCATTTTCCAACTAAAGTGGCTCCATGGGGTCCTCAAGTTGACCCATGGATTGTCTTGGTCGGCCGTGGCACATCCAATTAGGGTAGGACATGTGACAAGCTCATCTCATAATATTAAAACATTAATTTTACCTTAAACTACACTAATTACCTCTAATCGCGATTAAGAACTTAAAAGTTACTATTCACCAAAAAATTATTTTAAAATCATTGAACCACATTTTACTTCTTAATGAAAACCATGTATGTTAGATTTTTGAAATTCAAAACACAGAAGTGGTAAAATTTCATTTAAATGAAAAATCAGTTTTTATAAATACCACTTAGTGGTTTCACTATTCATCAAAAATTGATGTTTTTCAGAAAAATCCCAAAAATTCACCCTAAGCTATACTTGATATTCCGATTTCAAAAATGATGTCTATTTTAAAAAATTCCAAACATATAAGTTGCATTAATGAATTTTATAATTAATTCCCGCTGTCACAACAAATAGCGTGTTTTTAAGAAACAATTTATATCAAAAGATTGACAATTGTTCATGACCAATTTCAATGTTAAATTAATTCTAATGACAACCATTGGATAAAATGGTAAAAATATATTCTAATTATACTTTAAAACCACTAAATAGTGTAATTTATCACAATAAATTATTTTGATTAAAAAAGTTGTTTTTAGTATTTTTCACTATTCATAAAAAAATTGGAAGTTCTCAGAAAGTTACAAAAAAATCAACTTAGGATAATTTCGATATTAAGAATACAAAAATGAAGTCCATTTTGAAATATAAAACTTCTATAAATTTAAAAAGTGGTTTTTACAATTAATAACGGCTACTTTGATTAGTTGCGGTGTGTCAGAACTCGAAGTTGCGTACAATGCAAGCTATTGCATTATTGAATGAGAAGCGTATCATGGAAGCTCGGGGTGTTACATTCTCCCCTCCTTCAATAAATTGCGTCCTTGCAATTTGAAATTTTTCTTTGAAAACAAAAGGTTGAAAATAGAAAATACCTTTGTGGAAAACCCACATCGGAAATAAGGTTAATAAATATATAACATTAAAAGAAAGCAAGATAAGTACAATGGTCACCCGAGATAGCCCATTCTAGGATTATATGAAAATATGGATATGGAGGACAAACAAACCATCAAGGTCTGATGGAGAGTTATAGAAAACAGGATTAGGAGAAAGTTCAACTACAAGAAAATCACAAACTTGTGATTGGTTAAACGATCATTGATTCCCCATTAGGAAAAGTTAACCAACAACATTTTTGTTTTGAGTTAACTTTTATAAAGTTGAGGAATTTATTTAGGAGATTTAATAATAACGTAAGGGAATATACATACTTGTCATGTAGACTTTCATTATTTAATAATTTTTTACCACAAACCCGTCTTTCACTCTAAAAGGTAATACAACTCAAAAATATTCTATTTATCCTAATGGTATAAGGTTCCAAATATTAAAACATACCATTTAGATTAGTAAAACTATTTTTTAATAACCAGGGACAGCCTGTAGGCTAGTGGTAGGAAATAAAGGCCTATCGCACTATGGTTTTGGGTTCGATTCCTGCAGCTTTGTCCGACGCGACAGGTTATGCCCCACCCTACAGGTTGTCATTTTCCTAAAACTATAATAATATAATATTCCAAAAATAATCTTCAGAAATGTTTTAACCATAAAAAATACTATCCAAAGATCAACTTAATCCATTCCAACCTTTATAGTTATCCAAAATACCTCCATCTAGACTTTCTCTAAAGGGTCCTTAAATTCTAAAATCAATTGTATCATCAGATTCCTCAAACAGGGTAAAGTTTCTCTTATTGTCACATAAAAAATATGATTACCTTCATCATATTAAAACATTAATGAAAACAACATGTACTACAGTACAATCCTTATATGTATATCACATTATTCTAATAACCAGAATATAGTCCATGAGTCCAAAAGCACCAATATATTAATTATTCTGCTTCAACTGTAGTCACAGCATAAGATTGGCCTTGACCCCTTGGCCTTTTCTGAGGTAAGTTTCCCTGACACTTAGGACATTCATTTGCATAATGCCCCATTTCCCTACAGTTGTAGCATTCAACATTGATAGCCTCTTTCTTTCTCTTGCAATCACGCGCCTGGTGACCTTTTTCCCCACATTTATAACAAACTCCCATTCCTTTTAGGCAAGTACCTGGGTGATTCTTCCTACAATTATCACATACTGTAAAATCCTTCTTTCCCTTTTTCCCTTTATCTTTCTCTTGTTCCACCGTTCTCTTCTTCTCTTGCTTTACTTTATTGTCATAAGACTTAGAGAATTCTTTTTCTATCTTGATAGCACACGAGACAATATCTTCATACGATGAGAAGGATTGTGATACTAAAGCTCGATGAAGAAATGGTTTTAACCCATCAAAGAAATGATTAATCTTACTTCTTGGGTTATGTATATAATCTGCAGCATGTCTCGCTAGCCTTGTAAAGTTAGCCTCATTCTTTGTGACATTCTCATCCTCCTTCTGCCTCAGACTCAGAAATCGCCTTTCCATATCTGCTCGATGATCATGTGGAAAGTATTTTTCTAAGAAAATTTCCTTAAACTCCCTCCATTCCATAATTGATACTTCTTCATCTTCCTTTGTGTTTTGAATCAGCGACCACCATTGCTCGACATCTCCAGTGAGGCAGTAAACTGCCATGATAACCTTTTCCCTTTCACTACTCCCCAAGGCGTGGAATATTTTTTCTAAGGATTTTATCCATTGCTCAGCTACTAACGGATTTGTACCCCCATTAAATGTTGGTGGTTGTTGCCTCCTGAAGCGGTCTAACATTGATCCTTTACGTTGCGGATCAGGGTGCTCCATACGAGTAAGGTTATTATTCATAACCTGAGTGAGTTGTCCCAGTATGGTAACAAGTTGATCAGCACCAGTTGTATCTCCAGCTCCACAATAATTATCTTGAGCAGGAGGGCAATCCCTACACGGAGTGTGTGCATTGATATGGTTTACATTCCTTCCACTAGGCGCCATTTCTAAACAATGGCATAAACTAGATTAGTTTATGAATCAAAATACATAATTCTGTACTTGTAAAACACTTAACACTAATTGAACTATTTTATGGATATAATCCATAATCATAAAAAAAAGTTTTCTTTGAGGAATTATATACTCATAACCCTTCATAGTGGTTTGTAAAGAAATGAGAATTATCCTACGCATATCCCCCAGGAGTGTCGTAACCAAGAGTGCAGTAAGGCCCGTTGTCGTGCACCAGTTCCCGTTCGAGTCTAGCTCAAAGCGGTGTTTTCGGGTTTTACCCCTAGGTACATCTGTACCAGAGCTTCCTCTACCTGCTCGTATCCAGACAGGGATTTATTGCTCGGAAAACTCACAAAATCTCTATAATACCAAAATTCTAGGAAGTTATTCTATACTAATCCTCAAAGTCTATCTTTGGTCTATGTGCTCTAATCAGAGTTTATCTAAATCTAGCTTCCAAGGTTAGTACTAAACTGCCTCTGATACCAACTGTAACACCCCGACACCAGTTACGCAGAGTCAGTGCATTACTTCGTAACATTGGCATGATCACAAAAGATCAAGTCTCGAAAGACCGATTAATTTAGTAGCCTTGGAAACACTAGATACATTCATAAATGTTACATTACATCATAAAGTGAAAAATTAATAACAAAGTCTTCATAGTCCACACTCATATCCTCTTCTGAGTATCCCTGCAGGTCATTCCTAAAATAATTCTTCACATCCTGGAAAATATTAAAACATCGAAAGGGGTGAGCTCATATGCTCAGTAAGGATAACAACATTGCGGAAGCATTCATAAATAAACATAAAAATTTAAGGCAATGTATAACTAAAACAAAAGCCTTTTAAACTTGAACATCAACATAATATGGTAAAAGTAAAATGAGATAATGCCATTCACTTCTTCACATGGATATTCTACTGGTCGAATAATCACATGCAATATCAATAACAACTTTCATAATGAGGGAATGTATAATTCCAGACATTCTGAAACATTTTGTCAAGGCCTCGGCCAAGACGTCTAAAATGATTAAGGCCTCGGCCAAAACCATAAATCAAATTGGGAAAGGGCCTCGGCCAATTCCACGTCTAGTTGTCTCATGAGACCTACCGATGCATCTAGGAGCTATAGCGGGCTCCACCCGTCACTTATTAAGTCCAATACATTCCTCATATGAATAGGTTTAAACATATCATAAACCATAACATAATCGTATCACATAAAACATGCATAAAGGAAACATAAAATTTCCACATTTCAATCACAAGATATCAATACAACACATTGATATAGTAAAAACGCTTTAAAAACCATTTTCAATACCAAAATAAAAGAAAAGTAAAACATGGTATTTATTTTTCTTTTAAAAAAAATAACGGCTTTTAGAGGAAGCCGAAACCCAAATAATGGTCACGACGGTGAAGAAGTCGTTGTCGCCGCATATGTACGGAAAGAAAAACATTCCCTTTTTTTCATTTAGTAAAACACTTCGTATAAAAAAGATTCCTTTTGAATAAACATAAAAGTCAAAGGGGTTTATACACCGTATAAAATAAAGTTGTGTATAAAACCAAATATGCCTCAATGAAAGGAGATTGAGACGACGTCCTTAAAAAGATCATTTTTAAAATAAAATAGATCTATTATGTGTATTCACTATAGGTACACATAAAGAAAGTAAAAATATAAAATAAGACATAATAATATCATGACATAATTTGAAAGTAGGAGATTAACCCAAAGAATGGAAGTTGGGTTAAGAAATTCCCTTACCTCGTGTCTGACTTGACTCAACCGTTCTTTAACCTCCTGAATAATAAATTAGAGTTAATATATACCTTATTAAGAACCATTTTAAATTTAATTATCCTTTTTATATCACTTATTACAATTATATGAACATTATGTAATTATTTAAGTTAATAACGGTCGTTTTGTCGATCTTTGGTACTTGAGTCAACAATAAACTTCTTATAATTACAAGTTGATTATGTGGTAGAATATCCATTATCTCCAAAATTATATTCATGATTTAGATGTCATATATATAATATATATCCAGTATATACATTCATTTATAATATTATGTAACATTTAGAGGTAAGAAATGAAATGCACCATTCATGGAGACGGTAAGCCGTACGTACGCATGAACGCTACTTTCATTTCTATTTCATATTTAATGGAATAAAATCAAAATGATATAAATTTATAATATAATTCCAGTATAATATAGTGTATAATACCATTTACTCCATCCTTTATACATCCCACATATGGCATTTAACGATTCAAATCACTTTGAGGGGCGGTAGTCCGCACTTCCTAAAATGAAATTATCGCGTTTACCCATAATGGAAATCATAAAGTATGCCATAAATGAGAAATAAAGAAGCATAAGTAAAACATAAACATATTATATATCATATATAAATATAGTGACATCTTAATGGCCACCTTTGAAGGTGTTATATGAGTGTTGAACAATCATTGTTTCGTGAGGCAGAAATTCGCCATCCACAGAAACCGTATGTTCTTTAACAATTAGATGTAGGTGTGTGTAAGTGTAGCTCGAATAATTCTTATAACAACATCCTAGTATATTTAGGATACTGGTGTTGTTACAAAAGAAATGAATAAAAATATTTTAGGGGGTTGGAGAAGAAAAATAAAACAAAACAACATTAGAGAAGACATTACCTTAAAATTGGGTAATTCTTTTGAATTGAGCCAAAGGCTTCCTTGGGAAGACTTCTGCCCAATGTGAGGCTTCTAAAAGTAAGGGAGGGAAGTTGGGAGAGTATTTGGGCAGAGGTTGGCCGATCCAAAAGGCTTTGAATGTGTGAGTAAGGTGGTAGAGGTGGGGGCCTTTTATAAGTGGAGAGGAGGGGCACTCTTGGAAAGTAAAGAAAAGTCACTTTATTATAAAATGAGATTCGGATTTTAGAGGTCCCACACTTATATAATTCGAGGGTAAGGTGATAAGGTTTCTAAAGATACTCATCCAATAGGTTTTTGACAAGTTTAATCCTTGGATTTTACATTATCTTTTTATTTTATTTAAATCGTTAAATAATGAGGTCATCGCTGCATCATCATGATGTCATAAATAATTTAATTTATCTAAAGTCTAAAAATTATAAAAAAATACTATGATGTAGGAAATCTTTTTAGCTTTCCAATGACTATTTATAGTAAAAAATATTACTTGTATAACCCCATGTAAAAATTGTTTTAGTAAAACATTTCATGTTTGTGTCATTTTTTACTTTAACATTAAATAAAAGTTATTTATGTCATTTGCCAACTAAAGTGGCTCCATGGGGTCCCCAAGTTGACCCATGGATTTTCTTGGTCAGCCATGGAACATCCAATGAGGTTAGGACATGTTTCAAGCTCATCTCATATTATTAAAACATTATTTTTACCTTAAACTACACTAATTACCTCTAATTGCGATTACGAACTTAAAAGTTACTATTCACCAAAAAATTATTTTAATCTCATTGAACCACATTTTACATTCTAATGACAACCATGTATGTTGGATTTTTTAAATTCAAAACACAGAAGTGGTAAAATTTCATTTAAACGAAAAATCAATTTTTATAAATACCACTTAGTGGTTTCACTATTCATCAAAAATTGAAGTTTTTCAGAAAAATCCCTAAAATTCACCCTAAGCTATATTTGATATTCCGATTTCAAAAATGATGTCTATTTTAAAAAAATTCCCAACATAAGTTTCATTAATTAATTTTTTAATTAATTCCCGCTGTCACAACAAATAGCGTGTTTTTAAGAAACAATTTATATCAAAAGATTGACAATTGTTCATGCCCAATTTCAATGTTAAATTAATTATAATGACAAAAATTGGATAAAATGGTAAAAATATATTCTAATTATACTTTAAAACAACTAAATAGTATAATTTATCACAATAAATTATTTTTATTAAAAAAGTTGTTTTAAGTATTTTTCACTATTCATAAAAAAATTGGAAGTTCTCAGAAAGTTACAAAAAAATCAACTTAGGATAATTTCGATATTAAGAATACAAAAATGAAGTCCATTTTGAAATATAAAACTTCTTTAAATTTAAAAAGTGGTTATTACTATTCATAATGGCTACTTTGATTAGTTGCGTTGTGTCAGAACTCGAAGTTGCGTACAATGAAAGGTATTGCATTATTGAATGAGAAGCGTATCATGGAAGCTCGGGGTGTTACAGTATATGATGGGTATGAGACCTTTCCTTTTGTTTAGAATACACAATTTCTATCTACCTTCTTGAAGTTTGTTCTGAGATGTGTTATTTGAATTTTTAGACCTATGTCACCATTAAATCCTCATGTTGTGATCCATGAGGTTGGAGATGATCATGCTCTGGACATGGTGAGCCCTAAGCCACCAGTCTTACTTCCAAGAGTTCCAGAAGGGGAACTGCCTATATACCCGATCAGGGCACTAATGCTCGGATTTTTGAGAGTTTTCCATGTTTATTGAATTCCATATAAGGTTCTCTATGACATGCACCTACGATGTATGACTTGACTCATGAGTTTCAGTAGAAGCATCATGTTACTGTCTTAAGGGATGTTGGTCCATAAGCTGCTAAGTCTTGGATAGAGTCAAACTTATCTATCATTGAGTATCTAGAGATGCCTCTAGAGTGGATATTCAATATTTCTACTTACATATTTTGGAATTTGGATAAGTTTTGGTGGGATGTGATTACCTAGGATGGTCACTATCTAGGCGTGGTATGGGTTGGATTTCAGACTGATTTCTATGAATACATATTTCCTCATATTCTAAGAGATAACTGAGCCAGATAGTTAATGCATCAAGAGTAGGGTGTTTTTTAAGTCATGTAATATTCAGCATATTTCACTAAGTTACAACTCTTTTCACTGATTTAATCTTGGGATGATATTTCATGTTCTAGATGCTTTGTGGATGGGATTTAGTATGCCATCTGTGCTCAGATGAATGTATTTCACCTACCAACTTTTTCTAAAATATTAAATCAAGATCATATAACTAAAAACAACCTACGGGAAGGTTAGAATACCTGGAATAGAGTATTAGTGCCGAGGAAGGCCAATAGTTCTTCAGGTTGCAGAAAAACATTCCCTTGAGGTTTCTGTTTAGGGAAATGGCAGCCCGTGTACCCATAATGAACGTTCAATGATGTTTCATTAGTGTATATGAATAGTTAATCTGAAACCTTAGTGTGATAGAGACCCTCTGAATTTCTAGTATTGCAACCATATAGGGAACCTTCAATGATTCTATAAGAAATTCCCATAAACTTCTAGTTGAAGGGGTTCTGCACCAACTCCACCTTAAAGAGCATGTTCTTTTACACCGCATCAGGTGGGGAGTTGGAGTAACAATTAAATGACATGATGAAGAGGAGTACATGGATAATGTAGCTATAATTTAAATTATCAGTAACCCCAGTAGTGTATTCATGATCGTAGTAGTCTATATGGAGCATAGGTCCATAGATCGGGTCAATTTCATGCACGACAGCCAATACCCGAGGATCAAGATACACGACCATCTATAGTACGAGGTAATTTTATAATAACCTCTAATATAGTATCTAATTTTTTTTATATGTGATTTAAAATCCTTCATAACGTTATCTATTATGGAAAGTCTCAAGTTAGATATATAGTATTACTATGGTGTAATGACCCTAGATACACCATTAAAAGTTCCATATGATGGAATACACCAATGCTGGGACTTCCCCTTGGGACAGGAAGTCACCTTTCTTGTGGAACCTCTTTTTTATCGAGATGATATGATTCAATTTAATTCTTAATATGGATTGGTTGGTTCTATATCACACCTTTGTAGACTTCTATCACTAAAGGGAATCGTTTACATCACTATAGGGTAGTATTTAACGACATAAGGATGAGTGTGATGTCAATGATAGAAGAGATGGACTAGAGTTTCATGGGAAATGTTGAGTGACCATCCATATTTCTAATATATTTATAGAGGATCAAGGATTATATCTGGATAAATTCATTCTAGTAGTAGATCATTTCAGGGACATCTTTCCAGTCAATTTTTTTGGTTTACCTCTAGAGAGAGAGGTAGAGGATATGATTGAGATCCTTCTAAGAGAATCTCAAATATCTATTACTCAGTACAGGATAAAACCTACAAAGGTCCAGGTGATCAAGTGGAAGCTATAGGATCTAGATGACAATGGTTTTATATGGACCAACACTTCCTCTTCAAGTTGAAATATTCTTTTCTCCAAGAAGGCGGATGGTACCCTTTGTTTATACATGGATTAATGATGGTTGAACAAAATTAAGGTTAAGAATTGGTATCCATTTTCTTGAATATATTATATTTTAGACTAGATATGACGAACTATGGTGTTTTCTAAGATCGAACTATGAAAAATCTATCATCATGAGCGAGTCAGGCTGCAAGACATACCTCATATAACATTCCATAGTAGATATGGCCTGTATAAGTATCTTTTCATGTTTTTAGGTCTTACGAACGCACCCACCATTTTCATGGATATTAGGAATAGGGTGTTCCATCCCTATATAGTTTTTTTGGTATTTGTGGATGAAATATTGGTATACTCTCACACTTGTAGAGAGTATACAAAGCACCTTGGGATCATTTTGACTACACTGATAGAGCATCAAATATTATTCAAATATTTCAAATTTTAACTTATGGACCAACAAAATTCACTTCTTGAGTTATGTTATCTCTAAATTAGAAGTATATATTGACCCATAGAAGGTGATTGTCATGGTTTCCTAGGAGAATCCCAAGAATGTGTTTAATATATACAGTTTCTTGGGGATGGATGGATATTACAAGTGTTTCATACATGAATTCTCATGAATTTTTTCACCTCATATCAGTATTACAAATAATGTTGTTAAGTTCTTGTGTTTAGAAGAGTGTGATAAATCATTTCAATAGTATAAATGAAGACTTCTCTCCGAACCTATTCTAATACTTCCAGAGCTTGAATTAGGCTATATAGTGTTATGTGATGCATTCAACATTGGGATCGGTGTAGTGATAATATTGAAATATTTATTCCTAGTATTTAGATCTCATTAGTTGAGGCCTTATGAGAGATACTACCCAATGCATGAACTTGATCTAGAAACAATTGTTTTTGACTTACGTTACTAGAGACACTAATTGATGGGAAAGCGCTTTGTGGTGTATACAGACCATGTGATCCTCAAATATATATTTACACAGTGTGACTTGAATCTCAGATAATGGATATGGTTGGAATATCTCTAGCCCTTAAATTTTGAGTTTGCCTATATGCTTGGAAAAGGATATTCCATAACAGATGAATTGATTCAGAAAACTCAGGAACATGCCATATGAGAAGCTCGTAAATAATGGAAATTAATAGACCTTTTCACTGAGTTTCATCTGGAATTTCATGATATTCATGAGAAGTCTTATCTATCAGCCTTTATAGTTACCTATTCCTGCCTTGATAAGGTGGAGATTAGGAAATATTTAGATCTCGTGGTCTTCATTCTCTATGAGAGTATCTTAGGAGATGAATTGCCTCTGGATTGGTATGTGGACATAGTTGACATCCTTCAGATTCATGGAAATATATTTTTCCCTTAATATTTGAGAGAGGAACTAATTTGGGAGTCCCACACTTCTCAGTGGGTAGTTTATCCAAGAACCTCCAAGATGTATTGAGGTATGTGACGCCAGTATTGGAGGCCTAGGATGAAATGTTACATAGTATGCTTTATTACTAGGTGTTTCACCAATCAGTAGGTGAAGGTGGAGCACTAGAAACCAGAATTATTGTTACATCAACTTCTGGTCCTAGGATGGAAATGGGAAGATGTTTTCGTGGACTTTTTCGATGGCTTACCATGGTTTCCTAGAGGTAGTGACACTGTACGAGTAGTCATTAACCGACTGATGAAAGCATCCCACTTCCTTCCTATCCAGGAGACTTTCTCGGTAGATGAGATGGTATTTTTGTATTTCTGTGAGATCATCTAACTACACGGGGTACCAAGTAAAATTGTTTTATATAGGAGTGATCATTTCACATCATAGTTCTGGAAGGTTTTATAGATGGATATGGGTAAATAGGTTCTTATGACCATAGCGTTTCCCCTCTAACTGATGTACAATCAGAACATATGATACAAGTTATAGTGAAAATTATTTAAGAATGCGTCCTTGAATTCATCAATTCATTGGAGAATCGTATCCCTCTCATCACGTTGTCCTACAATAATAGATTCTGGGCGATTATTAAGATAGATCCTTTTTATTACTTATATAGTATGTCATGTCATTCACACCTATGCTAGGTAGAGGAATGAGAGGTAGCCCTAATAGGTCATCATATTGTGCATTAGACTTTGGAGATGCTTCAACTAATTAGAAACCATATGTCTACAACTTGGTCTAGATAGAAATATTATACCGCATACCACCAACAAACTCTAGAGTTTGAGGTTGGGGATCATGTTTTACTACGGGTATCATCCATGTTTGTTCATAGATAGATATATAGGAAATAATATCTATCACCATGATATATAGGGCTGTTTGAGATTCTAGAGAGAGTTGGGCTGGAAGCATATTGTTTTATACTACCTTAGAGGTACCATTCCATGCACGAAGTCTTCCACATTTCACTGCTTCACCGGTATCATGCCAACCCATCTCATACATTTGATCCTAAAGATATTGAGATAGATGTTGATGCTTCATTTGAGGAGTATTATTTTCGCATCATTAACCGAATCATGAATTATCCTTGAGGTTATTATTTTCCTATATTATGGGTTGTGTGGTAACACAGACATGTTCAAGATGAGACTTGGGTGTTGGAGGATGACGTACTTGACTAGTGGAAAGAGTTGTTTTCAGATAGTGTTTTACCTCCATTGGGAGGTGAACTTAGGGAATATTAACTTTATGGGGGTAAGACTATAATAACTTGATTTTTCATTCAAGTATAAATCCTTTTAAATTTGGTATAATTCTTTATTTTGGACCTAATATAGATGCCTAATGAGATCACAAGTGTCTCATGGGTGTCCAGTTTTTGTTCAGATCCAAAAACCCAACTTTTTGGGAGAAATATGTTGGATAAATGGTTACTTATATCCATGATAGGCTAGAAAATGGGATGGATTATGGTGTACAGTTTTATAAAACCATATGCCAAGGGCCGCACGACAATGGAAAAAAATACAGAAAAATTTTAGAGTTGTTCTTAAAAGTTGGTGCATTGTTTCCCTAACCATTCATCCTAACCAATAAGGATTCCCCTCCCTATAGTATATCATAGATGATTGACATACAGTTTGAAAAAACATGTGGCCAAATTGTGTGAGGCATATTTTTGGATGAATTTATGAAATTTCATTTAAATTAAATGGTTTCAACCCCTATTACTTCTTTATTTACCTCTAGAGGATAGCCACCCATATATTCATTATTTTGGGACCCTCTTCAAGACTAATCTAGGAATTAATAGAAATATTCCATTTGGAGTTATAACTAAGCACCATTTGTCTCATTGGATCCATGCTAGGGATATCTTAATTTCTTTAAAGTCGTTTTTTGTTCTTCTATCTGTTGAAAATGCTATTTATATGCAGTCGCATATGCCATATTTTTAGGGAATTGACCCATTATTCAGATATTTTCCAATCATGGACAAATTAGAGGTTGATTCTGGATGAGGAGAGTCATACAATTATGTGGTAGTTGGTCTATAACTCAGTCCTTAATATTCTTTGTTTTATAAATTTTCATGTGTGCATGCTAATTTCATCAGAAAATTCCTGTTTAATTCATTTGTTTTTATTATATTCATTAGAAACATATTCTAAGACTCTCCTTAAATATGATATCCATCACTAGAGGTTGTGGCCTCAATGAAAAACACCCCTTGTAGGATGTTTTATTTATTGAGGTTTTTAGTGGTTTGACATGTTCATCTGATCCACCATTTGGGTGTTCATAGGATTGAACCTACTAATGGCAAGACTCCATAAATTAAATAAATATTTAAATGTGAATTTATAAATGGTTAGAACCATTTTTTCACTTTAATCTTCTATGGAAAGTGTTCCAATTAATTAATTAATGTTAAAAGGATAATTGTAAAGTGTGTTAAGTATATGACTTGGCCTTATTACTTGTAAATGAATTATTTTTTTCATGTCCTTAGAAATCCTCTGCATTTATGATGGAAGGTAGCACAATGAACCTAATGAATTAATTATTAAAAAATTAATTAAATAGTCGCATGCCTTATCCAACTTGTCACACTAATGAAAGACAACGACTTGAACCTAATGATACATTAAATGAATTGATTATCACATGAACTAATTAATTAAATGAACATATTATAATGTTTCTTGTATATAGACCATGACATTATAATGGAAGTGATTAGACTTGAGATCACCTTGGATTGTGGAAAAATGATTTTTTTGAGTGGTACGAGGATGACGCCGCACTCTCCCAGGGTCCCTCTCTCTTGGTGCTACTTTTTATAGGGTTTCCTTTCCATGGCGGCGTGGGCGATGCATCCGAGCTCTGGCATTATTCTTCCCCATCCTTCATTATGTCTCCTCTCTCTCTCGATTTCTCTCTCTCAGAGTTTCTTTCTATCAACGTTGATTTTTCTAGGGGTTCCCCCTAATTCCTCCTTGGTGGATTTTTCGATGCATCATTGCTCTACAGTGTTTCTTCTCCTCCCTTCTGACGTTGGTTGTCTACTGCTGATTCCCTCAGACTTTCTTCTTGCTTCTCTCACCTCAAGTTCCCCATCATCTTTCCAGGTCTGATTTGGCATAGCGGTTCACGAGATTTTGGGTTTCACGATTCAGCAGTCGATGTGTCTCATGGCGCTACCTGGGTCAATTTGCTTCTCCTTGTAAGGATCCTAATTTTTTTCCTCATCGATGAAGTTTCCATCGTTCAGAGCCCTCAGCTACTAAAACAACTGCCCTGACCTCAAATTCTGCCACTTGTATCCTGGTCATATCTGAACAGTTGTAACATTAATGTTTTGGGAGGTGTGGGTCGACAACCGTCAGTGTTCCCAGGTGAATGACTTTCATCGTTGTTTTTGGTTCTTTCGGTTTTATTCCTCACAATTTCAATGATGGTTTGTGTCTTCTTATCAGTGGTCGATTTGCTATTCGATGGTGTTCAATTTGTGTTTCTGGTTGTACTGGTGTTTGGTTTTTCTGGTTCACTGGAGATCGATGATGACTTGGTGCGGTGTCATGTTCTTCAATGGGTTCAATGGATTTTCTTCTTTTTCTTCCTAGTTCTGGTGTTTTGTTTTCTACTAGCTGATGGGGATTGATGACGTCTTAGTTTACGGTGGCTCCGGTGGTCTCCGAAAGTCTTCTTCATCGTTTGTGTTTTTGTTTTGATGTGGCGAACTTCCTCTGTAATGGTGGTTTACGGTGATGGAAGATGACAGTGGTATGAGAATTGGTGTTTATGGTGGTGATGCTCTCCGATGACCGGTGTGGTGTTATGGATGACTGTAGAAGTAGGATGGATGAAAATGATGGTCGGTGATGATGAGGGTAGAAGTTTTAACGTGAATTTGGTAGTTGTGGGTACACTTGGCTCGAGGTCTCCTTGGATAATGTGATGTTTTTGAATTTTGTACTTCCTTTGATGCTTGAAATATGTATCCCTCCTTTGTGTTTTGGTTACCACTCACCCTCAAAGTGGATTATTTGAAAAAAAATTGAGGATTGAGATCACCTTGGATTCCCGAGGGAATTTTTTGAGGACTCATGGATTCCATTCTGATTCAAGTATGCCGGTTTCCAAGGGTGAGACCCACCATGGAACTCGATCCTTTTCTATTAGTGGATGCCCAATATTACACCATAGAATCCATACTTCATTACTATTATAGGACACCTTGGATATACTCCTTGGATCCAACATGACTTATACTGAAATGAGTTTCCTTGGTTACACCCTTGGTATTAGTCACTTATTTTCTTGTTTTACCTTGGATATTTTCTTTGGACTCAGTTAGATTTATTATCGTGGAATCACTTGGATGACACAAATTGGATTACAATATTACCCATATAAATAGGCTATAGTTATTACTTGAGTTGGACCGACTCATGAGGTCAAGGTTTCCTTGATTATTATTTTAGAACCCCTTCTTTAAGACATTTTCATTACATGATTCCTTGTATACCTTAGATCCTTTACTATTACTACCATTTTAGGATGTAAGTGTTGGTAATACCTCACATTAACTATTTATGAAAACTGGAACATAATTAATTAATGATATGTTTACATGTTAGTAAACCATCTAGGGATGAAGTAGGTACATGGGTATTTACATTACCGTAATTCTTTACTTTCCTATATGAAATCTTGCACACTATTTCAGTTTATATTTCAAAGATATGATGTTATAGACATCATTGGTGGTGGAAAGATAAGATTTATCTCACACCCAATCCAGGATTCCATTAGTACTCAGAAATATTATGTGTATATAGGTATTGAAAAAGGGAAGTGTACCACTTCAGAAACTTGACTGATTAAATGCTATGGGTGGAGTTTGTAGCATATGACCATGCTGGAGCTCGAGATTCTAGGGGTAGTTTTTAGAATCATTTTTTCAACTTTTTTATAACATGTACTATTTTCTCTTTGTATCAATGTTTTATAGCTTTATAGACAAATGAAAGATATCGTCATAATATTTTGTATATTATTATCATTTATTCAACTGGTTATTATTCCTGCCCACTTCGGTTGTTCCATATATTTATACTTATTTCTCTATTTAAATATTATTACTTTTATCAATTATGATACAATATGGTAATAAGTGCATAGTCTCCTCATGGACACACATTAGGCCCTCACTGCTAGTCAGCATGCTTTGGTGTTTAAGGAGATACTCTTGAGGTCATGTGGCCAAGCAGGGTTCGAGAACCTCTAAGCGGAATCTGGGCCTGGGACATCACAACCTATTTAGGGTTGACTTGAGTTGGTTTAGGAAACAATGGTATCAATGCATCCCTTTTTTAGTTTGGGGTGTCAAGTAGTTTTGAGGTAGGATCGTTGGGATTCAGGAGGTAGGCACTGAAGAGAATCATGAACTATTTCTTATTCTGATCCTTGAGTTAGTTGGAGTAGTTTGGTATTTGAGTCTTTTATTTTGGATTTTTGGTTTTTTGGATTTATGTCATTGGTTCTTGATGGGTTTTTGGTTTCGAGAATGAAAGTGGGAGTGAACCAGTGTTAAATAGCATGCTTTCTTGGAGTATCAGCCCATGTAGAGCTTGAGTTTACAGTTCAAGTCACTCCTAGTGGTTGCTTCTTACTCTGGGTGTGGTCTACTAAACCATCTGTCTACGTTATGCATAGACACTAGTTCCCTATACAAGTAGTTTGGTGTGAGTTATGTCTTAGATTGATTTTTTGGTGTCAATGAATTTATAAAATTAAAAATTGTTTTTGGAAAAAGTATTTTCAAAATGGAAAATTATTTTGGGATATAGTTTTATTTTTAAAAGTGGGTTTGGGTGTTTAAAATTGGATCTATAGGCAGGTTTTAGAAATTGAAAAGTGGCCTTAGAAGAAGGTGGTTTTTGGAATTTAAAAGTCAATAGTTATTTTGAAAGAGGATTATGATTTTGTATTTTGATAATTGATTTATATGCATGGTGTTTTGATTTGATATTTCCATTTTTGGATGAATTCTGGTTTTATGTTGATTTGGTTTTATGTTTTATATTATTTAGATTATGCCACCAAGAACGATCATAATGGTTTCCAATGAATCTGTTCTAGTTGTTGACTCTACCTAGACTCTTAGTGGCAGGGTATAGTCAAGTTATTCAAATTTGTTTCTAGTTTTACCTGGTGATTGAGTTATGTTAGATGTTAAGGAGTAGATTGATAATGTTGAAGGTTTTTCTTGTATTTTGGAACTCTTAAAGATATGGGGGTTTGAGCTATTCAAGGTTCATTTGAGGGACTTGGTTTGGATCAGTAGAAGGTAATAATCCCATCTTCATTGCACATTGGGTTTTCCTATGAGGTATTTAAGACCAATGTTGTTTGGTGGTTCATACTTGATGAGGTGAAGGCAAGGAAAGTTGTAGATATCTTAGATGTTCATCAAGGTTAGTGGACAGTGAAGGCCTTTGTTGATCACTTTAAGAAGTTAGTTTCTTTTTATCCCAAGATAACCTCAAACTATTAGCTGAAAGATCATCTATTTGTCTAGGGTCTTTATCGAGAGATTAAGGAGTGAGTCTACCATTCGGGGGTGTCTTGTTTGGAAGGTCATTGATGATGAGTTTCTAGATGATTTGTTTCCTGGAGGTTTGTCACTAGAGGTTGTCTATCCAGTTTTTCATGGCGCTTTTTTAGGTTCCCCATTAGGTGAAAAGTGCGGGCCAGAGGTACCTACTACTTAGAAATATCCTTTGATGATTTTTTCTTCTCGTTCATTGGACTGTTTTCTCATGTGTGTATTATGTGGTTAGTTTAGTAATTTAGGGACATATTTTCATAATACTCTGAATTATTTTGGATGATGTGTCCCTTTGGGTCACTTAGAGAAGTTATACATGAAGGATTCCTAGAAAAAATAAACTCAGCCAGAGGATTTTAGTTCCTGACTTTGGGGAAGTAGATGTTTCAGGGAAATAGGGCTTAATCTATAGGCCACATGGTGAAACCTTTCATTTAGTTACGAATTAATATGTTTGGGGAACCTTGGGATTGATTTTTTCATCAATTTTAGAGAGAGGATAGTTTATGTTCTCTATATTGTTTTGGTTTTCCCTATTTTTGAAAAATCCATATTGTTTTGAGGATTTTTATAGATTTGTATTATTTGAATTTATATAGTGGTATTTTGTGGATGTGAATCATTAAATGTATATCATTTTTATGAATTGATTTTAGTTTTGGATTTTTATCTATTTTTATATGATCATGTATTTTTGAAATAATGAATCATGGCCCAATTTGATGTTTGACTTGAGCTTCTTCTATTGGGTTTCTCCTAATACTGGGAATTCTATTGTTGTTCTATGTGGGTAGAATTTTATATGGGGGGAGACCAACCATGGGTTTTTTTCTCTATTATTTTTTGTTTGTGACTTTTGGAGTTGAAATTTCACACAAGGTAACATGGTTCTATTTTTATTCATTTGTATTTGTGTTCTGGCTTTGTTCTTAATTTGGCATGGTGATGTTCTAGGGAAGAAAGTTTATGTCATGGGGAGAATTGTCAAACCATCACTATGGTTTTTTTATTATATATATATATATATATATATTATCTCATTATCATTGGATCTTTTGGTTGAAGCTTGGGTTGACTTGTTGGTGATAATGTTTTTTGTTTTGGATGTTTCTTGTGGTTTTTAACACTATTCACGATTAGTATGCACAGTTTGGGGAGAAACTATTTAGTTTATTAAGGAATATGGTATTTTAGATCATTTTGTTCATTAATGGTTTTAATTTTACAACTTTATCATGGTTTGGTCCAAATTGTTAGAGCCAATGGAGTAACCGTGCGGTCAGTTGGTGGTGTCTGAGGTAAGATGCACAACTTACGCACAGTGAGGTGAAACCATGAAACAAGCAAGTGAGAGCCTCTAAAATTTTGATAGAGGGAATTTTCATGGTTGGAAAATAGTTTCCTAAATAATATGACCATCTCATGTGGGTGTCCCTTATTTTTAATATAGCACATATGGTTGGCGCATGATTTGGAAAACTATGTAGCCAAACCGTGTGACATCTTCAGATTTTTAAAATTTCAAGTTTCCAATTTGACCCCTATTATGTTTTAACCCCAAATCATGACTTTCCTCATCCACTCATCCTAGGTTCCCCAGGGTGCTCCCAAATCCCTCCTCCCTTACCCCTCCTTGTATATTTAAAGCTTCCTCGTAGTTTTTATATAAGTTCTTCTTGGATATTGTTCTCTTTTTTCTCCTCTCCTTGTCTTCCTCTCTAGTTTGTTGGTTATTTATGAGTGGGGTTACCACTTAGTCGAACCCTAGGGTGAGGTTTGGATAATGAGGGATGTTTTATTTTATTTTAAGGTGTATGATTTACTTATTAGGCTTAATTTTCTATTATCAAAAAGTTTCACCACATTTGTACATCGTTGTTGTAAGTGTTTCCATCCATTTTTTATCTAGATAAATCCATTTGAACCTTGAGAATTTATAATTAATTTATAAATGTGTTTCTCATATCTATGATGATTTCGTATAATTTTTTGTGGTGTTTTAATGTTAAAAATTTGGTGAAAATGGGGTTTCAAAGGATTAATTTAATTATGCCTGTATATATAATTATATTTATGCAAGGTGTTTGATGAAATTCTAATTGGTCTTTAAAATGAAATTTGGTATTTTAGGATTTTTTTTGGACTTGGTTGGATTTTGGTTGTTTATTTCGCATGGGAATTAGGCATATGATTGAATTTTGGTTCCTTTTATGGTTTTATGTTTATGTGTGGATCCTTGTGATAGGTTTAAGTGTAACTTGTGTTTCTTCAATTAGAACCTTTATAAATTTTATAGATTTTAATAAGTTTTCCAATTTATGTAGTCATGTAAATATGTGCATTGGGTGAACATATGGATATACACAAAGATAATAATTATTGAGTCAATAAGGTTTCCTTATGACTTTTCCATTCCTTTATGTTTTGAAAATCACAAACACTCTATCTCAAGGAAAGTTTTATTTCCCTAATGATTTTTCTTAATAAGGAAATCTTTCCTTCCCAAATGAAATTTCCCCCTATCTTTGTTTTTATTGTTCATGATTTAGTTTCAGTAAATATAACTCTTTTTATTTGTAAGTGTAAAATTTGGTTTTATTTCTAAAACCTTGGAATCCTATAAATACTTAAATATAAAGTATTCTGTTTTCAGGTTCTAAATCCAGATTCCGAAATCTCTGAAATTCAGATTCTGAATTACTTAGATTTCTAACTCCAAATTCCGTTGAATTCAGATTTTGAATTCCTTAGAATTCGTATTCTGAATTCCTTAGAATTCTGATTCTGAATTCCATAGAATTCGGATTCTGAATTCCTTAGAATTCAGACTCCGAATTCCTTATAATTCAGGTTCTGAATTACTTAGAATTCACACTCTGAATTCCTTAGAATTCAGATTCCGAATTCCTTAGAATTATGACTCCAAATTCCCTAGAATTCAGGTTCTCAATTCCATAGAATTCAGACTCTAAATTCCTTAAAATTCATATTCTTAATTCCATAGAATTCAGAATCCAAATTCCTTATAATTTAGGTTCCCAATTACTTAGAATTCAGACTCTGAATTCCTTAGAATTCTGGTTCCAAATTCTTTATAATTCATGTTCCAAATTCCTTATAATTCAAACTCCAAATTCATTATAATTCAGGTTCCAAATTTCATAGAATTCATAATCCAAATTCCTTAGAATTCATATCTTGAATTCCTTATAATTCAGACTCTAAAGTCTATAGAATTCTGATTCTGAATTCCTTGGAAAAAAAATCTGAATATCCTTGTAATATAGACTCTGAATATTTACTTGCTTAGACTCAGAACATTATTTTTCCTCAGACTCTGAAAAATAGATTTGGTTGAGAAACCATATTTACTTACCCTTGTTATAGTTATAAAATGATGTCATGAATTCTATTTCTAACTAATCGTTGTTTGAGTGAAATGTGTATAGGACCCTCTAAAATTCAAGGAAAAATATGACCATTGGAGGAGGGAGCCGATCTTTGAATAAATGCCTATAAATAGGAGCTCATTTGAATGATCTCAACACTGTTCTACAACTCTAGAGATTACATGCTGTTGAAGTGATTTCTAGAGAGAAAGACTCTCATGCTTTGTGTGTACTGAACATCTTGTTCATATTGATTCGTGCGACTTCAATTGTTGTAGTGTATAATCGAGGGATTTCAGGGATAGGAAGATATAGGTACTAACTACCTTAAGTTTCGAGTACTTTCTTGATAAGGAAGAGAGAGGTGTCGATTACCTTGAAGTTCGAGGGCTTGTGGGGATAGAAATACAGACTTCGATATTCTTATCGAGGACTTACCCTGGTGTGGGTAAGACAGACTTTCTTGAAAGTATAAATCAAGGGACCTTTATCCAAGGTTGTTGTATACCCTACTCTTTGGGTTAAAGGATTCTATACTTGTTACTTGTGTTGTTTCAAGTTTATTTTCCGCTACATTTTGATTAATAAGTAAAGTATAACTATCTTATAATTTCTTGTACTTGTACTCTGATTAGTAAGATTCTATAAACTTTAAGGTAGAATCTTTTCCCGTGTAAACTTTTCTAAATTTTCATTTTCAGAACTATATTTCTGGAATCTAGCAAGTTTGTAGAACTAAGAGGTCTTGCAAACTTACCTTTTTAAAGTTTTTTAAACAATATAAAGTTTTATATCAACTTTAATAGTTCCAAAGGAATTTTTAAAGGAAGAAATTCACCCCCATCTTGTATATTGAGCATCTACATCATATTTTGATCCTAAAATTGGTATAAGAGGAGGTCTCTGAAATACTTATATTCACATATACGTTTTTTTGCTCAGTTTTTATTGTTCTATATTTTCTTTTCTTAGGATTTTTATTTGTGATTGACAAACTTTTTCTATTAACAAGTTTTTGTGGAAAGATAATTTATTTAAGATGACAGAAATGAATGTTGGTTCGATTGAAAATATTAATCCCACTAGAACACCTATATTTTATGGGAATGATTATGAATATTTACGAGATTGTATGAAGACTTTAATTTTAAACACTGGAGTGGACAACTTTGTTATGCTTACTGAAGATTACAAGATTCCTAATGACGAAGTTAGAACTTTTACTAGCCAAGAAAAGTCAGAATATCAACTAAACTACAAGGTACATAATACTTTATTGTGTTCCATGACTAGGAATATATATAGACATATTTCTTCTTGTGAAGTTGCAAATTGTGTTTGGAAGAAATTGGAGGTTACTAATTTTGGTATATTCAAGTTTATAGAAACTAGAAAAGATATTCTTAGAGAAGAATATCATGGATTTCTATTTCCTTATGGAGAACAAGTGAGTAAGGTACAGTAGAGGTTTATGAATATTGTTAATAGTTTACAATCCATGGGTGGAAAAGGTTTAGATGATGAGTCACTTGTGGACAAGATTATAGACATCATGCCTAATGAGTGGGAATCTAAGAGAACAACTATTGATGAGAATAGGAAGGTATATCATATTACTCTTGATGAGGTTTTTGGAACTCTTCTTCAGCATGAGACAAGAATGAAAAGAGATGGTGATTTTAATAAAAAGAATAATGGAAATGTAAGTGTAGACTTTACTACTACAAAATCCAAGACTCCTCAGAGAGTTACAAGATCTAAATATAAGAAGGTTTTTATTCAATATGAATCAAGTGAAAGTGAACATTCTGAGACTGAGCTAGCAAATCTTTCTCAAAGGATGAACAAGATATTTGGGAAGAAAGACTTTCAGTATAAATATAATAACAAAGAGATAAAGGACAAGAAAGACTCTGAAGTCACTTGTTATGAATGCAAAAGAGAAGGGAATATAAGGCCAGATTGTACTATGCTTAAGATAAAGGATAGAAAGGAAAAACATTCTGAGAGGAATAGAAAGACGTACTACAAAACTAAATCTAAGAATTTTTTGAAAGACAATGACACCTAGAGTTCCAGTAGTGGAGACTCTTCTGATGAATCCTCAGAGTTTGAATCTTCTAGTCATAAGAATATTGGTTTACTTTCCAAGTTGCTTATTGAAAATCATTTTTTAATGGCCAAGGTACACAATACTGAATCTGTAACCAATGTATCCTTAAATTCCAATTATAGTGATAGTAAATATTATGAATATTTGGATGAAGAATCTTCTCCTGATGAAGATAATACATTACTTACTTATGAAGAAGTTTCTAGGTTTTCTATGCTCTTTGAGAATAAAACTTCTAAAGTCCAGAAAAATATTGATAAGGAAAATTCTAGAATTTCTATTCTTACTAAAGAAGTATCATATATTTCTAAATATCTTGATAAAAAATTTATGATTTCAAAAGTATTTCAAAAACCCTTGGGGAAAGTAATTATCAGATGGAAAAACTTTTTAAGGATCTAGAAAAAGTAATTTCTAAGAAAAATGTTTTAGAGACTAACTCTAGTGCTAAAACTAATGTTTTTGAGGATAAAAACATATTTATTAGACTGAAGTTAGAAATATTTTCCTTAAGGAAGTGTTTGTAAAACTATACCATAGGTAAGGAAAACATTGATAAGATGTATTCCCAAATTTGACCTCTAATGAATAATTCTAGATTTGGTTATACTCATTCAAAACCAGTTTTTAGTAATAATTATTTTGTTCCTCAAAGTGCTCCATTTTGCACTAAGTGTCAGTGTGGTGAACATTGGGAAAACATTGTTCCTTAAACAAAACTCAGTCTTTAGGTTTTCATAAATCTTATCTTTCAAAGAAAATGTGGATTCCTATGATTTTTTTTCTGAAGTTTCCAGATCCAAGAAAGTCAGGGTTATGAAAGTTTAACACTCTTATTTTCGGGAAAGTAAAGATAGTACCAATAGAAATACATGGTATATGGATAGTGGATGTTCCTGACACATGAATGTTAACAAAAACTTTTTTCAAAAGATTATCAAGACGAAGGGAGGAAAAGTAACCTTCAAAGATAATGCGTAGGGAGAAATTATTGGCATATGCAATATTATTCTTCTTGGAAAAACATTGATTTAAAATATTTTATTTTTTAAGAGTCTTAAACACAACCTTATTAGCATAATTCAATTATGTGATGAAGGTTACCTTGTAAATTTTAGGAATGAGAAGTGTTTAGTACACAATTCTAAGGAAGAGTTTGTTCTTCTGCCAATAAGCAAGATAATTTATACACATTAAACTTATAAGACCTTAGGAGCCAAGATCTACCTTGTCTTAATGCAATAGAAGATCATTATTGGCTATGGTATATAAGGTTAGGACACTGTAACCTTAGGAAACTATGAAAAATCTCTAAGAAAATACTAGTTCAAGATTTACCAGAGCTTAGATTTGATTCTTCAAAAGTTTGTGATCCTTGTCAATATAGAAAGCAACGGAAACCATATTTTAAATCAGTCAGTGAAGTCTCAACCACTGATGAATTACAGTTGGTGCATATGGATCTTTTTGGTCCAACACAAAATGGAATCATTGGAGGAAAATATTATTTATTTTTCTTAGTGGATGATTACACTAGATTTACATGGGTATATTTTCTAGCAATGAAATCTGAATCTTTTTTTATTTCAAAAGTTTTAGAGCCCAAGTTAAAAATGAGAAAAATATTCCTTTTATAACTATTCATAGTGATCAGGGATGATAATTTCAAAATTCTTATTTTGAAACTTTTTGTAGTAGAAAATGAATTACTCATAACTTCTCAGCACCATTATCTCCTCAACAAAATGGCGTTGCTGAAAGAAGAAAAAACATTCTTCAAGAGATAACAAGAACCATGTTGGTGAATATTTGGTAGCCAAAATTTTTTGGGTAGATGCTGTAAGTACTTCTTGTTATACTATAAATCATGTTTTGATTATACCTTTTCTTAGTAAAACTCTTTATGAGTTATGAAATGGTAGAAAACCTAGACTTCCTTACTTCAAGGTTTTTGGTTGTAAGGAATTCATTATGAATACTAAAGATAATTTATATAAATTTTCACCCAAATCAAATGGAGGAATCTTCTTAGTCTACTCCACAACTTCTAAGGCATATGGAGTTTGTAATAAAAATACTTGTAATATTAAAGAAATGGTACATGTTAAATTTGATGAAACCAATCCCTTTGATTTTAAACATCCTCAATCTACATCTTCGGATGTGTTTTAAAAAACTGATTGTCAACCCTTGATAGAAGATCCTTTCGATAAAGAAAATGTTCAAGAAGATATTTTTGAATCATTTACCCCAGGATATTACCTACCATATGTTGATGAATAGGTTTTACAGAACACAAATCAGTTGTTTCTTAAGAATCATCCCAATGATAGTATCATTAGTGATGTAAATCAACCTATAAGGACTAGAAGTTCCTTAAGAAATGAAGTACAACATCTTTCATTCCATTTCCAAATTAGAACCAAAAAGCACTAATGAAGCTTTAGGTGATGATGTTTGAATAAAAGCTATGTAAGATGAGCTAAATGAATTTGAAAGGAATAAAGTTCGTACCTTGGTTGAAAGACCTAAGGAAACATCTCTTATTGGAGTAAAATGGGTCTTTAGAAATCAGTGTGATGAAAATGGAATCATAGTATGAAATAAAGCTAGACTGGTTGTTAAATACTATAATCAACAAGAAGGAATATACTATGAAGAAACCTATTCTCCATTATCTAGAATCGAATCTATTTGTATTTTACTTTCCGTTTCAGAATTCTTTAAATTCAATATTTTTCAAATGGATGTTAAATGTTCTTTCCTTAATGTTTATGTTAAAGATGATGTTTTTGTTAAAAAAACCTCATAGTTTTGAAGATATAAAAAATCATAAACATGTTTTCAAACTTACCAAAGCTTTATATGGACTTAATCGAGCCCCTAGAGCTTGGTATGATATGATTACTGGGTTTTTTTTATAAAACAATTACATTAAGGGAAATGTTGATCCATACCATTTTATAAAGAAAGATAAGAAGAATGTTTTTATTGTTAAGATTTATGTTGATGACATTATATTTTGTTCAACTCAGCAATCTATAACTGATTCCTATGCGGATCTAATGAAATTTGAGTTTGAAATGAGTATGATGGATGAGTTAACATTTTTCTTGGTTTTAAAATTTCTCAAAAACCAGAAGAAATCTATATATCCCAACATAAGCATATTAAAGGTATTCTTAAAAAGTATGGATATGAAAACACAAAGAGTATGAGTAGTCCCATTGGTACCTCAAATTCACTTGATCTTGATGAAGCTGGGAAACCAGTAGATCAAACATCATTTAGAGGTATGATAGGAAGTCTACTTTACATAAAAGCTAGTCATCCAGACATAATGATTTCAGTATGCTTATGTGAAAGATATCAATGAAATCATAAGGAATCTTATTTAAAGGTAGTGAAAAGGATTTTTCACTTCTTAAAGGGATCCATTGATTTAGGACTCTTTTATTTTTCTGGAAATGATTTTGTTTAAAAAAGTTTTTCGAATGATGAATTTGGTGGATGTAGAATGAATAGGAAAAGTACATCCAGAACATGTCATTTCATAGGTGATTCATTAGTTTTGTTGTCATGTAAAAACAACACTCTGTAGAACTTTCCACTGCTGAATCTGAATATGTAGCAGCGGGAAGTTGTTGTGCTCAAGTGTTGTGAATGCAGCACACACTCATAGACTATGGTATGAGTTTTACAAAAATAAAAATATTGTGTGATAATACTAGTGCCATTACATTAAGTAAAAACCCTACACATCGCTATCATGAAAAAAATTGATATTCAACATCACTTTCTTAGGGATCACACACAAAAAGGAGATATCATTCTTCAATTTATTGGAACGCCAGATCATCTTGCTAACATTTTTACAAAATCCTTACCCTCCGTTAGATTTTAATATATTAAACAAAAGTTAGGAATAATAACCGTAAGGTAATCTTCCATATTAACTTCTTGTTGAAACCTATCTTGTTACAGTAAAAAAATCTTTTTCATAGGGGGTAGATTTTCTTATTTATCAAGTTTTTTTGGTAATCAATTTTTTTTTCTGTAATCATGTTTTTTTCGCAATCCAGTTTTCTTTTCCGTAGTCAAAATTTTTGTCGTCTAAAATTTTTGTAATAAAATTTTTCAGAATCTAAAGTTATTCAAGAAGATATTTTCCTCATTACTAATAATGTTCCAATCATTCGAAAAGGTATGTTTTATTTTTTAAATATTTGTAATAATCTTTTAGAAGTTGGTATTTCTTTTAAATTTTTTTTGTAGATTCATTTTTTCCCGAAATCCAAATGTCCATCTTAAAAACCACAAAAAGATCGGAATCTATCAATATTATTCTTCAGTTATCATCTCAACTATCAGATTTGATCAGAGGTTTTACAACCATTGGATCAACCATGTAGGTTAAACCTTCACTTAAATTGCCTATATAAATCCCCACTAATGGTTGTCCCACATTTGTTTTTCATGCTTTGGCGTGTAGAAGCTCTACCTCTGTATTTTAAGGTTGTTCTGAATCCTCAAAGTTTCCTCAGTTCCTGATGTCTGCTGAAGCTTCTCCTCAGAAAGAAATGTTAATTGTTAAGGAAATATCTGAGTGGAAGATATACCGAGAGAGGCTAGTTGATCATAAATTCCATGACAAGTACGATTCTATTGTTTCCAAAAATATTAAGCTGAATGGTTGGGAGAGTCTTTTTATTTCGAAGCCAAAGGAATAGGATCTTGTGTATCCAGAGTTGATAGTGGAGTTTTATGAAATAGTTATCTTTTTCAATGAGGGAGGGAAAGATAAATTTTCCTTCAAGTGTTATTGAAATACCTACTCTCTTTCATACAGCAAGGCTACGAGTCTTATTGGTATTCCTTACGAAGGGGAAGCAGAGTTCTGTACTCAAAAATTACATGATGAATCCAGATATTTCAATAAGGAGATGGAAATAGAATGTCTTGGCTTGAAAGGAGTGAAGACTCCAAAGTTCATTCACCTTTCTACAAATTTGTGTATTCTAGAATTGTGGGTTCAAAGATTTATAATTCCAAGGAAAGTTTATAAGGATACTCAGATAAAGAGTGACATATATATTTTTGATTTCTTGGCGAATATAAGGAAGATAAACTTGGTTTATTATATCTTGGATATGATTGAGAATATCAAGAATGGAAATCTGATGTCTCAGATTATTATGTATCCGTCTATTCTTTCAAATATTATTGTTCTTTGCCTTCAGTCATTCAAAATATCATGCAGTTCCAAGCCTATAAATTACAAATTGATGTTTCTGAGTGATGAACTTTAAGGATATTGAAAATTGGTTTTTCTAGTGAATCCAGACAATTCTATGATCTTTCTAAAAATGAAATAGAATCTTTTTCAAATAATCTGGAAGTGGATGAAACCTCTAAAAAAGGTGGAAGGAAGAGAAATAATAAGGTGCTGGAAGATAAAACAAAAACTCCTATGGCCAAGAAAACTCAGTCAGCACCACCGAAGCTGAAGAAGTAAAAAGCTTATTCTGATGAAGTTGTGGCTAAGTGGAGAGAAGATAAGAAGAACTAGAAAGAAGGGGAGCCTATGTTTTTATTGGACCCTACTGAAGAAAAAGAATTGAAGGAAAAGCTGCTGAGATTCTTGAAAAGGAAGAAAAATAAAAGAAGTAAAGGAATAAATTTTCAGAAGATGAAATCATTCAATCTCTTTTCAATGCTACTGAAAGAGCCTCTGAAAAAATTCCAATACTAGAATCATTTTTGAAAAATCCATTATTGGAGACTCTAGGAAAGAAAGTGGTGGTTCCAGAATTGCGTCAAGAAGAAGAAATTTCTCATGAAGAGGAAGAGGAAATAGAAGATGAGGAAGAGGAAGAATAAGAAAGAAAATGAAACTGATGATATTATCAAACAAGTTGAAGAGTTCCATGAGAGGGAAAGTCCATATATATAATTATCAATCTGGACATCCCAAGAAGAATCCTAAAAAATTGTTATGCTAGGAAAAGATGATAAAGGTGAAGAAGAAGTGAATAAGACAATAGATGATGAAAGTAGTAATCATGATTTTACTCATCCAGAAGATCTAGTGGCTTATGAAGAGAAAGAAGAATTTGAGGAAGATAATATTGTTCAACTATCTGATAGTGAGCATGAATCTACTAAAGAATATGACTTCATTATGAGACTAGATAATGGAAAGAAATTGGTTGTAGATACACCTAGTAAATCTTCTGCGAAGAAGAAAGATGCTGGTGCTTTATCAAATAAGAAAGATGAAGTCATAGAAAAATAATCCTCACCAACCAATCATTCGGATTCTGAATCTTCTTCCCTTGGACATGTTTTTTTTGTCCAGTCATTAATGAAGATGGTTGGCACTATTATATTATTGGGAATTATATATTCAAGATGTCAGATGGTTCATCATACAATAAACCAGAAGTCAGATTCAGTTTCCATGGGGATGGACAAATTTGTTGCACTAGAGGCAGATTTCAAGACCTTCCTCATTGGTTATGAGGCTCATAAAAGGTGGTGCAAGAATATAAAAAACTGGTCAAAGAAGATTATTGAAGAAATGAGAATTTTTTATGAATTCCATGTTAATGTCAAGGATGATTTTGATACAGAGGATGGGAAGATAAAAGATCTTTCAAATAGTTTTGAGGAAATGTTAAGTCTTGAAGAGACTACTTGAAAGAAGTTAGTTAAGGATTTTAATGGCAAGATAAATTCTGTAGCTATGAATTGGAAGAGGGAAAGGGGTCTTATAATGGAGATTTAAGAGAAGATTTTTAAACAAGAAGAACTGTTGAAATATCAAGAAGACATTCTTAAGGATCAGGAAGAGAAAATTCAAGCCTTAGAGAAGAAAACTGAATACCTGGATCAGTTGATTAAGCGTTCATAAGAAGATCACAAAGAGCTCAAGAAGCTAAAAACTATTGTGAAGAAGCTAATACCAAAAGAGAAAGTGGGATAATTTCAATACATTCCAATCTTTTGTGGTATTTTCATTATTGTACAAATACTTCTAGTCTTAATGAAATTTTTGTTGTTCTCCATATTTTTGGTTGTTTAGTACTAATGTTTCAGGTACTAATTTTTCCATTCCCTCTATTGCTTTTTGAAAATCACAAAGGGTGAGAAAAAAATGTTAAATATAATACAAAGTAAAGAAGAAATTTTCCTAAGTAATGGGGAGTTCATCTAGAGGAATGTTCTTATTAATGATGTCTTTAGAATGAAAGAAAATGAAAAATATCATTTAGGAAATCAAGAATACGATCCTTAGTGTTTCCAAAGCATAAGATGGAGTTATTCATATTCACTATGATCCATAAGTTAAGGGAGATAAGTTTTATTTAGTCTATAAAATTTCTAAGTCCTTAGATTCATTTTAGTAATGATGTCTGTGCTTTCCAAAAAGGGGGATATTATTGAGTCAATAAGGTTTCTTTATGAATTTTCCATTCCATTATGTTTTGAAAATAAAAAACACTCTATCTCAAAGAAAAATTTATTTCCCATAAGTTTTTTCTTAATAAGGAAATCTTTCCATATCCATGGAAATTTTCTCCTATCATTGTTTTCATTGTTCATGATTTAGTTTCACTAAATCTAACAGTTTTTATTTCTATGTGTAAAATTCGGTTTCATTTATAAAACCTCAGAATCTAATAAATACATAGATATAAATTATTCTTTTTTCAGGTTCTGAATTCAGATTTCTAATTCCCTGAAATTCAGATTCAGAATTCTTTGAAATTCAGATTCCCAATTCTATGAATTTCAGATTACAAATTATTTGAAATTTAGATTCCTAATTCCTTAAAATTCAGACTCTGAATTCCTTATAATTTAGATTCCGAATTCCCTAGAATTCAGATTCCGAATTCCTTATAATTAAGACTCTAAATTCCTTAGAATTCAGGCTCCGAATTCCTTTGAATTCAAACTCTAAATTCCTTAGAATTCTGATTCCAAATTCTATAGAATCTAGACTCCAAATTCCTTAGAATTCAATTTCCAAATTCCTTATAATTCAGACTCCAAATTACTTAGAATTTAGATTCCAAATTACTTATAATTCAGACTCCGAACTCCTTAGAATTCAGGTTCTGAATTCCTTATAATTCAAACTCTGACTTTCTTAGAATTACAGTTCTGAATTCCTTATAATTCAGGTTCCGAATTCCTTATAATTCAGACTCCAAATTCCTTATAATTAAGGTTTTCAATTCCTCAGAATTCAGTATCCGAATTCCTTAGAATTAAGGATCCTAATTCATTTGAATTATGACTCAAAATTCCTTATAATTTAGATTCTGAATTACTTATAATCTAGACTCCAAATCCTATAGAATTCTAATTCTGAATTCCTTGAAAAAATGAATCCAAATATCCTTGTAATATAGACTCTGAATGTTTACATTTCTAGACATCGAACTTTATTTGTCCTTAGACTCTGAAAAATAGATTTGTTTGAGAAAAAAAATTTACTTACCCTTGTTATAGTTATAAAAGAATGTCGTGCATTTTGTTTCTAACTAACCGTTGTTTGAGTGACACATGTACATGTCCCTCTGAAATTCAAAGAAAAATATGACTGTTGGAGGAGGGAGCCGACCATTGAATAAAATCCTATAAATAAGAGCCCATTTGAATGATCTCAACATTGTTCTACAACTCTAGATATTACATTCTGTTGAAGTGATTTCTAGAGAGAAAAAATCTCATGCTTTATGCGTACTGAACATCTTGTTTAGATTACTTCGTGCAACTCTGATTGTTGCTGTCTACAATCGAGGTCTTCCAGGGATAGTAAGACATAGGTATCGACTACCTTAAAGTTCGAGGACTTCCATGGTAAGGAAGATAGAGTTTTTGACTACCTTGAAGTTCGAGGGATTGAGTGGATAATAAGAAAGACTCCAATATTCTTATCAAGGGCTTACCCTTGTGTAGGAAAATGAACTATCTTGAAATTATAAATCAAGGGACCTTTATCCAAGGTTTTTTGATACCCTACTCTTTGGGTTAAAACATTCTATACATGTTACTTGTGTTGTTTCAAGTTTATTTTCTGTTTCATTTTGATTAATAATGTGAGTATAACTATCTTATACTTTCTTGTACTTGTACTATAATTAGTAAGATTCTATATGCTTTAAGGTATAATCTTTTCCCTTGTAAACTTTTCTTAAGTTTAATATTCAGAACCATATTTTAGGAATCTATCATGTTTTTAGAACTAAGAAGTCCTATGAATTTACCTTGTTTAACTATGATTAACAATAGAATGTTTTATATCAACTTTAAATGTTCCAAAGGAATTTTTAAAGGATACAATTCACCCCCCCTCTTGTATGTTGAGTATCTACATCATATTTCAATCCTAAAATAACAGTGTTCCATAAGAATGTATTCCTTGAACCCTAGCATTTTTAAACACTCATCTTCCATTCCTTCTTCTCCTCCATCATGTCTTCTAAAAGGTTTTCTTAAAAACTCCCAATGTTTTCAAAATTCTTTGTCAGTTCATATCTACCTTCAAATGTGTTTACTATGTGTGTTATCTAAAAATTGTCTCATTTTTTACCTTGAAACATGGTTGGTATCCTAATTATTTTAATGGTATGTTTATAACCTTCTGAGAATGAGTTATGTTATCACATTATTTTGAAAATTATTTTGAGGATAAAGGTATTTTTATTGGAAATGGTTATAAATTTTAATTTTTTAGACCCCATTGGAATTTTTTTAGGTTTTAGAAATTGGTTTTAAAAACATATGATATGTAGGCCTGGTTGGTAATTTGGAATATATCTATGAGTGACATGAACCCCTGTAATCATCCTTTAGATGAGAGGGACTTTACATAGTTGGTGTTGAGGATTGGGAAAGGCATTTAAAGTTCCATACAAGAGTTATGCTTAATAACAAGCATGTGTTGAGCTCCTCATTATCCATTATACTATTATCATGAGATTTTTAGACGTCATATAGTGGTTTGAGTGATGATTAATTTCTAGCCTTGATTAGTTGCATTCTAACCCCTATAGATAGAGGATAGTCTAGGTGGTATTTTCCATTGGTGAGGCTAGTTTAGAGTAGCCATTCTGGTTATTAACTATGGAGTTTCACCATACCTTGGTCGGTGTGATTTAACTGAGTAAATACAAGGATTTCTTCAAGGGATATTCAAGAAAATACTATTATTACATATATGTATATTCTTGTTTTATTGTACCACACTTTGATTACTTGTTCTACTAGTGGAAGTCTGATTACACTAGTAATGTTCCATTATTCTTGGTTTTGTTGGATATTCCCTACTTATTTTTTAGTTTAGATTTTCCTTTCTTTGATGAATGATTTGGGTTATATTTCTACCTGGTTTTTCGTCCTCAATAAAGGTTTAAAAATGATATATTTCTTTAAAATTGAAAAATATATTTTTTTTCCAAGTGGATTTTTGGAAAGTGGTACTGAATTTTTTGAAGATAAAAACCCTAAATTTGTAAATTTATTTCAAACAAGAATCTTTGGAATATATTGGGGAATTTAAAATTATGTATTCTATATTACTTACATACTGATCTATTTTATGCTTACACCCTAATTGTGCCACTCAATATCAGTAAACGAAAGATATATTTCATGTTATGTTTTTTTGAATATTTCCTATGGAGTGGTTTAGTATCATGGATGCTAGAGAAGAAGATATTACATGGAGATCATGTCTTGTTTTGGGTTCATTGATTTCTTGTTTTGTTTTAGTTTTCTATTTTTCCCACATTAGTTGTACTTCAACCTGGTTATATGTATTGATGTCCTATTATTATTGGTTTATGCTTCATAATCTATTTTGTTATTTATATCAATTTATTATTAGGAAATAAATTCCCATATGGATTTTCTTTGATGGAAAACACTAGTTTCTATCCCAAGAGAATTGAGAATACCTTCTAGGCCTTTTCGTAGACTAGCACGTGTAACCGATTTGGTGTTGACCCAGGTTGGGTCATGATAGCTAGCACATGATTGATATTTTGTTCTTATAAACCTATTTACACATAACCATATTGTTCACTTTATACTCTATGATGGGTTCTGGGAATTAATATGACTATAAAGTTTGTTAATCTTTATCTCTATTAAGAGGATTATGATCTTTCAAAACATCCACATTTTCATAAAAGGGATAGTCCTAGCTAGGTATATATAATAATCATCACCTCAAACTACCTTTTGACTCAGATGAGATATCATTGATAAATGATGATTCACCTGATGTATCTAGAATCGGTTTCATGGTCACCTCTTGATATGAGGGAAACCTCAGAGTAGGATAAACACAGTGGGGCACTTCATTATGATATTAAAATTCATTGAAAGCATGACCTTCAAAGTAATCACCTTGGGTAGGAACTGTATAGTGGATTCCAAATTCACCTTTATAAGGAGGACACCCATTCTAGATTAATGTTCTATTGTAGGGAGGACTTTTTAAATGATTCCTTTGGGAGGACCTCTAAGGCTGCTGACTTGGTTTCCATAGTGTGAGCCTCCATGGTTTCTAATTTTTGATGAGTTGGTTGGGGGAAGTCATCCATTCCAATCTATTATCATGTTCTAGGGAAGACATCCAAAATTATTATCATAAGGATAAATATTGAGAATGATCTTCGTATCACCACCGGGAGAAACATTGTGGTGGGTGCTCAAGGGAGGACCTCTTGAGCCACCTAGTTTCATTAGTCTATGGTGAGGGCCTCCATGGATGATGATATAAATATGTTACGATGATTAGGACCTTTACAAATGATATGTTTGAAATTTTTGGGAGGACCTCTGTAATGGGTAAATGTTGGGAGGACCTCTAGATTTTCAGGATATGGAGATATGGATAGGACACTCAAAACTAATAATCTAGGGAGAAGCTAAGAATTTTTATATCAAGGTACCATGAGAATGTCCCCTCGGACCATAGTCACCTTATCCTACTGATGAGGAGTTGTAAGACCCTCAAGATACTATCAGAATATGTCGATGATACATAAGGATATCAGCTTTGATAGGGGATGGGACGTAACCCTAGGTTGTAGATTTACCTTGCGAGACATCTTTATATACGTTCCCATATAGGAAAATAAGGATGAAACCTAAATCATTATTGGGGTTGAATAGTGTGGGAATTGATCTTCATTATTATGATCCCTCATTGATATATCCTTAGTTGATATAGGTATATGTTGATGGGATTTGTTGGTATGAGTAGAAATAGTAATATTAGCCTACTCTATAGATTCCTTCAAAATATAATGATGAATTTCCTAAGGGTTAACCAGAACATGGATATGATCCTACTATTGAGATTTTATTGTAATATTCCAAAATAATTCTTGAGTATTGATGGAAACAAGTATATGATCCTGATCCGGAATTGTTGTCAAAATAAAATGATGAAATTCATGGACCAGAATATGGATATGATCCTTCTCCAAGGAATCCATTGGAATATACCAATAAACATCCTAAGTGTTGATATTGAAGTTACTAGATTCACAATGGAAGACCCAAAACATGGGTTTTAAAAACATTTCCACTGATGATCAACAAGACAACATCGTTAATAGTGAAAAACTACCCGTTATAAGCCCTAGGATCTTCATGTGAGTAATTTTAATAAAAAAATAAAACCATAATTACTTGGTCATATTAAAATCTATGCTCAATATCTTCTCTTTTATGGTAGTTGTTTCTTGAAGGATCTAAATTCAAATCCCTCCGGATCATCCAAATGCTCTTTGAAAGCCTTCAAGAACTTCAATTGTCAAAATCTGGGTGTTAGCACAGAGTTTTGACTACTTCTACAATGTATCAATGATCGCCACTACTCTATGTCATCGATCCATGATGAATAACTTTTATTGGGTTCTTGGAAACAAAGCATATATCTCTAGAAATTAAGATAGATAGAGAGAGAAGTGTGAGAATCCCTCACCATTTGAGCAGTGAATAGTATTTTGCAAGATCTCCCTTTCTTCTATTTATTGTGAATCAATAAATATCTGAAATGTACCCCGGATGCCTAAATATTTATTTCTTATTATAATTTTATCACTTGAATAATATGAATTTATTTATTCCTTTGGTGATCATATATCCTAGGAAAAAACTTGAACCCCAGTGGTCGGACCCACCATGTCCAAAAATCATATTTACTAGAATAGGGTAGACTTTTGAATATGTTATTGTGTGTAAACCTCTAGGCCCTTATCTCGATATCATCGAATAATATCCATAGACCAAGAGAAGAGTCTAACAAAACATCAAGGCCCCAAAAGAGAAAAGATGTATCTAGACTATTTGAAAAATATTTATGATTAATATCATAGCATCTTGATGTTCTCATTATATCCTAGTATCTTTTATTACCATTTGATACAAAAATTAATATATAGAAATTTCCATTAAATAGAGGAGGTATAAATATCTACACTATAATGGTAAGTTTACATCATATATATCTAACTGTACACATGATGTTTTAATAAAAAATACTACATAGTCAGTTCTAGGCAACCCACTATTAGAAAACTACCAATTGTACTAGATATAACATTCTAAACAACCTTGTTAGATCTCACATGATAAATATCATGTTTCCACTAAGTAATGACTTTTTCTATTGGGTTTTCCATGTTTCTGTAGCATGGATATTTTACTATATGGGACCTCATCTCCTTGGGTAAATCTTATCCAAAGATGGTATCCTTGAGTATATTCCTTTTTTCCACTTTCATAACTTTACATCATGGATAGTTAGAATATCATAATTTATATTATGATAATACTTTACATACTATGTGTGATTCCATCAAATAGAAAAAATCTTTATGTTTAACTGCTTCTTTGCCGCCTCAGAAACTACATCATACTCGGTATTTTTAGGTTCGGATATTAGTGGAATATATGATCTTGTATCTCTCATCACTAGAGCCTAAATGCAATACTAGATCACATGGATATAAGTAAGACTGGTTTGTGTCCTATCAAAACTAGTATTCTCTCTTCTCGACTTACTAGATACATATATTTTGTACTTGTTCAAGTATATTCAGATAGTTCTGACTTCTTCCCATACAGTTCTCTTGGACATAACTGATATTTTCCTACAATAAAGTATATACTGTTGATATCATTTCTTGTACATAAAATTGAATACATTAGTTCTCCCACTAACCACTAGTATAAATATAGAAAATATTTATTCCAAATGGATGATATAAGATCTTATTTCATACTTTATCAAAAATTGGATTTCAGTAACCTACAACCCTTATTAGCATTTTATGATGTTACCATACCTTTCTAGCTGTGTTGTATAGACAACTTCAATGAAAGGTGATCTTGAAATCAAATGCTCAATTAAATGATTTTATAAATTATATATGAAATGTATAATTCTAATGGATTTAGGTAGAATGACTCAGTATAACCATTCAATCCTTATGGGTACCACTCTTATACCATCCATGTGTTACATCACTTTAATACTCACTTCAACATTCAAATAATAATACCATTTTCACTTTCACACATGGAATCCACTATTGAATTACAATTTATCTTATAAATCATAAATAATTTCTATATACTGATTATTTATAGGAATTATTGTTATTCATAATGAATATTTTATCACTGGTCGTGGTGAATGTAAAACCATTACTATGATTTTAACCTTCCTACACAGTATGTTTCTATAAAACATTCCTCTTCTACATGACTTGTGAAACATGTTCCTATCACTTAACTAAAACTTTTAAATCTATGGGATTTATGTAATATCTTAAGAAACTATTAGGATAATTACAACTATTGCAAAAAAAATTAGTTCCTGATGAATGTTTTTTTAATTTCCAAACAAAATATGTTCATCTAAACACATTCCTTATGAAATAATGGATTTCCATCATACTATAACTCATGTGATATCCATTTTTCATTATAGTTTTCATATGGTTATGGGATTCCTCTATTCTTTGAAAAGAATGTACTGAAATATAATGGATGTTCTTGTAAGTTGCGACATTGTACTACTTACATCATATCTATGATGTATAAAATGTGAATTTATGAATTGTTCCATGCTACATATTTCTGATCAAGGTTAACATGAAATACTTCATCATCGATCCTCCTCATTAACATCAATGTCAGGATGTAGATAAGGTAATGTGCATTTAGGAATTACTCCATGATAAATTATATTGATCAATGATTTCCTGGTCAAGATATTCTGAGGAATTTCATCTTGAAGCAACTCATATATTTTGACTATAAAAATACCATACTTCACATTCATATTACTTACTCACTTAAAGGAATATAATGAAGCATTTTTACTACTAGATTACACTTTAAATAGTTCATTCTCACTTTTTGAACTAATTTCAAAATCCACATGGCTTAACTTTATTTATAAAGCTTCATTTGTCAAGAAATAAGTATATACATTGATAATAACTAAGGTTTTGATCTAGTTAGAGTATACATATGATACTGGGTATATGCTAGACATACTATTAGTTTTTCTCAACAAAGAATTTCTTTCCACAACTGGGTAAATTAAGACATATATTTCATATTCACTATGTATCACCTATGATTCATGTATCACATAACTACAGGTTGAGTATTATAAACCACTAACAACATTTATTCTTGAAACATATAATAATGTCTCATTGTGTCAAAGGGATTTGTGAGATAAATGTTTTGGTTATACTCAATAATAGTTTTATTAGAATCATTCACTTGCAAAAATGGAAGTCATGTACTTCTCATCGCTGACTTAGGAATCACCATTTCTCATCCTCTTGGAGAATGCATCTTGCATCTTGTAATTTTTCTATAATTAATTGGTTATTATATTTTGATACACATATGTGACAAGCATATTGTATGTAATACCCATGAAGTAAGACTGAAACATTATTTTATATTGATGAATATACCTGAGGAAGAAGTGGTAACTTGCTTCTTTAATTTAGTTCATTGATTTTTGTTAGGTCCAAAAGGGGACTAGATACCATGAGAGGGGGGATTAGGGTATGTATATTATATTCAAAATTCTTCTTGACCCACTGGATCCTGTCCTCTTGATTATGAGTTTCACTTCATTTTTTATTTTATGTTTATATTCATGATATCCTTTACAACATTATCTGATGAAGATGTATAGAAAGTAAATAAGTAAATAAATCCCATATAAACATAGATATTTACTTGGTTCACCTTCACTAGTCTATATCTAAGGATCATACAATGACAATGTGGTGATGTATCAAATCCATTACAGCTCACTACAAATACACAGTTTGGGCTAGATCACTTTAATGCTCAGGATCACTACCTTTACAACATGTAGGGTCAGCTCATCGCTTTCCCAAGGGTCACTAAATAATTCTCTCTCTATGGATGACTACCTTTCATGACCCATCCCCATAGGGTCTGTGCCGTGACTCCCCAATACTATCTTCAATTGGCCAGAGGATGGTGACTAGCACCGAGTAGGCATGCTAGTAACATGAGAGATATTGCCTATGTACCAGCACACACACACACACACATATCCAAGGCCCCTAATGTTGAAATGTAAAAACCACTACGGAAAAAAATTCATGCATACTTCTAAACCCAACCAACAGAGTACAACATAAAGTAGAGTGAGAAAAGTAAAATGGGCCATAATACAAGCCCACCAAAAGAAAGAGTCTGCAAACTAAAATGTCCAACCTATAAATAAGATAGGTACTTAGACTATTTATTGAAGCAGTAGGAACAAATCATCTTGTATGGAACTCGCAAATCTCTATCCATTCATGGACCCCCCCTGAAATCCATCAAAAGGTCGATCGTCTACATAAGACGCAGCACGTGCGGGCAACGCCCATATAGGCGTGAGTATAACAATACTCAGTAGGACACCAGAAAAAACTACAAAGAAATATGAAAAGTAAAGGTATAGTCATTTCTACATAGCATATGTATATAGTACATATAACAAGAACATATCCATATATACTCAAAACCCAAACCTGTAGTCTAGAGGTAAGTCACAACAGATGCATACTGATGATAGGGATTCAGTCCAAAGATTCCACAAGGCACTCATCCAGGATAACTCAGTCTCATGTTTGATAGCCATTATGAAATTTGTTTGAGAAGTATTATTCATCAGGAACCCCCATGAAATAGAGGTACACTTATATATCTGTAGAGAGAATATGATACACTGACTTCAGGAGAACCAACTCCATGAGTGGGATGATCACGATAAGTAGATGAGGATCACTACTAGGGCCACAACGTTTACCATGACTCATCCAGATTCACCTACTATGTTGAGTACTGAAGTCCTGTATGATTGGTCACATTGATAACCTCACTCTACCTAGGGAATAAGAATGGATAGAGGATCCTGCTCTGGGCCTCTCAGAGTGGGCTCCCGACTTTATCCAGAAAGTCCTGCTGAAGTGGGTCACACTCATATGGATAAGAAATGATACCAACTTACCTTTAGGGGAACAATAAAGGAACCGAACCAAATGAAACTTGTCCAAGATATGATGGAAATGGAGATCAAGCCATTTAAAATAGAGTACACAACTTGTAGATGTGTCACACCCCATGTCCCTTTACATTGGGTACTGCCCGTGTACAACGACCCATGTGAGAAGAAAATCTCATGTGGAAAAGGTATACACAATGTGTAGAAAGTCTTGCATGCCATGTCCAACACTCCAGGGTACACTCCATGTATTCTATCCATGTGCTATTACACGACATCAACCCATGTCCACTTTCCGATGTACTAGTATGTGGGGTGTTTTGTGTAACTAGTATGGGTATAGTTGTGTGGTGGAGTACATGATATGTACTCTACCCAGTGTTTGTGTATCCTCCAAGATACCTGTAAAGTTCTAGGTAAGGTCCCACATGCCATGTGATATCTTTCACAAGTCGTGTTCCACCTCTTTGTCCCCTAAAACCCTAGCCTCCACTGGACCGGTCCCACACATCGTGTATTCCGAGATACACGCCATGTTCTTTGAGATTTTCTAGAATAAATTTTATTCCTCTAGTGCTTTGTTTAATCTTTCAGTGTTCGATCCAATGATCTGTTTGCCTCGAAATTGAATATCTAGGGTCATCTCATCCTTGAAACACCGATTTGGCATGTTTAAGCCTTCAATAAACTTTGAAAACTAATTTTTATTATCCGCAAGAATAGTGATCAACGAATGATATATCCTAGAATATGTCAATTTGACTATAAAAATCACCATCACACCTCATCTAGGTAGTCATGATGTCAGATCTATGATTTTAGAGAATTGCATCGTGAAACATATGCACAATGATCCTTCATTCATAACCATGCTAAGACTTAAGAACACATGGGGATAAAGGGTGAAAAACAATCACATATAAACAATCCAAGGAAATAACCTCAACCATTTTTTGTTATAACCTTAATCGACTCCCGTTATAAGGACCAAGAAACTAAATCGAAAGAGAATCAGTTCCTCGAATCAATCCCACAATCACCCATCCCACAAGAATGATCGAATCGTGGGTCAACCTGTTGGTGGGTTGATTTGTGTTTTTCGTTGAATCCAATAATGGGAAATAAAGAATTAAAATCACACATCATACCTTCAGTTTGGATTGATTGTTGTTGAAGCACAATTGCACTACCTTCATCGACGAGATCCTATAACTCTACTCACGCAGTGATTTATGATAACTTGATTCATTGTTATTCATTGTTGAGAGGTTTCTCCAATGGTATCCTCTCAAAAACTCAGGATATTTATAGGGTTATATGGATAACCTTGGAAATTTCTCTTAATATATTATTTAAAAGCATAGGTGGTTGCATTAACAAAATAGAAAAAATAAAATAAAAATTTATTTTATGTTATTTCCTTTAATATTCAAAAACTAAATTCCACAACTGGCCCATGCTGGAAAAGGATAGGACTCTCCTAAGTTAAATTCACTACTCTGAACCAAAAAGTTCTCTTAGATTTCTAATTCGGGTTTTTTTTAATTTTCCACTTTTTCAGGAATGTTGCTCGCATGTGGTATTTACAGTTCAATTTATTTCAAATATTTTTACGGAGAATCCTGGGCCTCAGAATCTCATTCCGTCTCAGTACCTGGACTCAAATTAATTCACATAATATTTAAAATAAATAAATGGGAAAACTAAGATAATACATTCTCCCCACATTGGGGATTCACGTCCCCAAAAATCCAAAAACAATGGTTATACAAAGAGATGTGGGTACTGTACTTGAATTTAAACCTCGCACTCCAATGTGATCTCTTGGAGATTCCAGTGATTCCATTGGACATGCACTAGGGGAATCACTCACCCACATGGGATCCTCTCCCACTGATCCCTGATCTCTAATGTGTACTCAGAAAAGTTCACTCCATCATTAATTTCCATCTCTCCCTAGTTGATGACACATGATAGATCGTGCACGTACCTCCTCAGCTGTGACACATGAAAGGCATCATTTACCCGATGCAACTGCGGTGCTAGATATAAGAGGTATGCCACCTCACCAACTCTACACAATATCTAAAAATGGCTGATGAACCTTTGAGATAACTTGTCACCCCAGACAAGTCTCTACAACCCTTGTCAAGGTGAGACCCGAATGAAGGCATGGTCTCCTTCCTTGAATTCCAATGGTCTCCACTGTTTGTAAGCATAAGGCTTCTTTTGGATTAGTGTTATCTTTATTCTCTCACAAATAATCTACACCTTCTCATTCGTTTCTCATACCAACTCTAGACCCATGAGTGAAAACTCACCAGGGTTAGTCTTGCAAAGTGGTGACTGATATGGTATCCTATATAAATCTTAGAATGATGCCATACTAATGGTGGAGTGGTAACTGTTGTTGTACCAAAACTCTACTAGTGGTACATGGTCTCCCAACTATGATCAAAGTCCAAGATGAAATCCCACAACATATCATCGAGAACCTGGATGGTCCTCTCTGTCTGGTTGTATGTCTGGGTATGAAATGATGTGACCAATCATAACTGAGTCCCAAAATCCTCTTGAAATCGCTTCCACAACCAGGATTTAAAACAAAAATTATGATTTGAAATTATCATCGATGTGATTCCATGATGTCAAACTACCTCCTACATGTAGAGGAATCCCAAGATCTCTACTAAACTCTTCTCTCAAATAGCTAGTAAGTGGGATGAATTGGAGAGTCTATCAACAATCCCCCCGATGGTATTGTGCCCCTGGATATACGTGGTAAACCCTGACAAAATCCATTGATATTCCACCCCACATCCATTTCATCACCTCAAGGGGATTATTTAAAGCTACTATAACCTGATTCTTAACCTCAAACTGCTAGCACATAAGGCATCAAGAAACAAACTCTTCCACAACCTTCTTCATCCTTGTCCACCAAAACTGGAATCATAGGTCCTTGTACAACTTTTTCACACCAGGGTGTACTGTAAAAGGGGATAAATGAAACTCCTTTAGAAAATACTCCCAAAATTCCATTGGTACAACTATGCATCCCCTAAATAATATGATGTGCTTACCACCTTGTGAATATGCATAAAGAGTATTCCCTGTAGACATCTGAGCATGTAATGTCTTGCTGTCGGTATCCCAAAGTTGTGCCTCCCTGACTCACTATAAGATTAGTGGGGTTAAAAACAAATGACTAGAGGTAATATACATCATCTTAATACCTGAAGGATAACTATAACAAGTCCAACTACTCTGATGCCTCGTTCAATAGATTTGAACTAGATCTCCTGCTATGAGAATCTACCACCATGTTCCCCTTCCCAAAAGTATATAAAATATCAAATTCATAATCCTAGAGGAACTATATCCATCTACACTATCTCAAGTTTATATCCTTTTATGAGAAGATATACTTGATACTCTTGTGATCAGACTAGAAAAAAACCACTCACCCATCTGGTAGTGTCACCAGATCTTTAATGGGAAGACCATTGCTGCTAACTCAATATCATGGGTCATGTAGTTCTGATCATGTGGCCTCAACTAGCACAAACCATATTCAATCACTACTTTCATCTACATCAGGACACAACCAATTATGACCCTCGATGCATCATATAACACTACGTACTCTACTCCCTCCTAAGGAAATCTCAAGATTGGGGAAATCATCACACACCTCCTCAACTATTTAAAATCCTATTGTAACTTCTCCATCCTCATGAATGGATACCCCTTTTGGGTCAATGTTGTCAATGGTGTTGATAGCTGTGATAAATAATGTATGAATATCTGGTAATGGACTACTAGCCCAAGGAATATTCACACCTCTATATCACTCCTAAGTGGATACCATGCTAACACTATTTCAACCTTGGCTAGGTTCACTGCCACACCATCTACTAAGATAACATGTCCTAGAAAGTGGACAACTTGAATTCTGAACTAGCACTTCCAGATTTTACCATAATGTTGTTTCTCTTAGAGTATATCTTGAACAATCCATAGGTGTCTCACATGATCCTCCTCAGATGCTGAGTACACTAGTATTTCGTCGATGAAGACCACTATGGACCAGTCTATTTATGGCTGGATTATTTGGTTCATGATTCCCATGAACACTGCTATGGTGTTATTCATTCCAATGGGCATCACCATGTATTCATAATGACAGGATCAGAATCTGAAATCCGTCTTCATTACATCATTATCCCGTACTCACAACTGGTCATAGCTTGATCAAAGGTTAACCTTCTAGAACCATTGTTCCCATCTAAACTGATTGAAGAGGTCATAAATCATCGGAAGTGGATACTTGTTCTTTACTGTAACTTGGTTCAAGCATCAGGAATCCGCTCAAAACCTAAATATCCCATATGCCTTCTTGGAAATAAAATCGAGGTCATCCAGGGTGAAACACTCTGTCTCATGATTCCCTTCCTATGAAAATCCACTTACTGCACCCTGAACTCACATAGCTCTATGAGATCCATTAGATACACTAGGGCTGATATCATTGTCGTCTCGGGGTTTAAGTGGATGTAGAAGTCAATCTCTCATAAGGGAGGTAATCCAGGAACATATTCTAGAAATATGTCCTTATACTTCACCACTACTGCTGGAAATTGAATAATCAAAAAATATGATTCTATAAGGGTAAGGTTATCCAAATCATGAGTGATATGATGCAACTTTCTATGCATGGTACCATACTGTGCTACCTGGGATTCCATTTCACCAACAAAGAAAAACCTCATCCCATCACTGCAGACACACTACACCCTTCACCTAAAATAGTAAATCTAGGCATGGACTGAAGATATCCAATCTATACCAAGAATGACGCCGTAAGGGATCAACACTACCACAAATAGGTTACAACCAAAACTCCCACTTCCAAGGGTAATATCACATTGTTGGAAAATGTGTGTGATCATCGATTCTCCTCCCATAGGTGTCTCCAAGCATAAAGGTCGATTAAGAGTATCTACCAGAATCTCAAGATCTCTTATAAGGTATGTGTCGAGGAAATAATGAATGAAACTTGTGTCTATAAGTATGGAAGCTAAGGTATAAAAGACAAATATTTTACCTTAGATCATCCCTAGAGTTCCTTGTTCATACACCTAGACCTCATGTAGATTCCCCTTCCCCTATCCTCCCGCTCCCTCATCCTAGTGTGGAACTCCTGGGGGTGGTGGTGGTAATATGTAAAAATTCCTTCCACCTCCTGTATCTTTCCCTGATCCTCTTCAATGTCTGCCACCTATATGATATACTTTCTCCACTCATTTCCTATTAGTTGGTGGTCTATCCACTGCCTCCCTGGATATAGCTTGACGGGATAGAAAATATATAGCGATACATTCTCTACCATCCCATGTGTATCATCACCTCTCCCTAGGCTGAATGGATCCATCTTGAGAGCCCTGGACTGCATATCACCTATCATGGGACCTCAAGTGATGTATCCCACACCCCGATCCATATGCCTAACATTAGCTCCCTTCTGTTGAGGTCTCTACACCTGTTTTATTACTCGTGACTATTGTTGTCTGTCTCTGCTCATCCAAGAAGCTCTCGACTGCCAAAGATCACTTGAGCACTCCATTATAATTCAAAATACAATGAGGTATTATTTTTTCTCGGATGTCCCAACATAGACCATGATCGAAGGGCCAATCCCTAATGTACTGATCCCTAACCATATCCATAATGTGCCTAGATAGATTGGTAAGACTCATTGAATAGTCATCCACTATCATGAAACCAACCTAGAAATAAAGAGTCTCTTATATATGCACTTATCTCAGCATAACTAGATATAAATCAACTCTAAATTGATGCTCGAACTTCATCCACGAAAGAGTCTCCTCATCGTAATATTGCATGGTCAAACTCCACCATCACCCTACCAAACCCTAAATAAAGCCCATCTCCAGGATCATTATCCGGTCTGCTGGTTTCCTCACTTAATGGAATACTCAAGTCACTGCATCAATCTAGTCCTCAAATGCCTAAGGATTAGGCTCACCTTAGAATTAGAGGGGTCAATATCTCTAAAACTCATAGAGCGTGCTAATCCGGTGCTTCTTATCTTCTAGTGCTGCTGGTACCACGTGATGCTCCACTAGTGGTGGTATAGATGTTACACCACCAAGAGGTAATTATTTAGAAAATAGTAGTTATATCATTGCCACATCACTGAGGGGGTTATCCTCGTGATTAAGCGGCTGAATCCAAGTTGGTATGTGTCACTGAGCAATCCTATAGAGAAACAAGATATACCACAGTCAATGAGTATATCTGAAGAGATTACTCAAGGACATGGAATCCATAACCCATTCCTATATGATGTATGTACCATTTTAGTTCCCCAAAAACTATGGTTCTCATGTAATGAGCCAAAAATAAGTTTATTAGGTCCTGGTGTATGGATATATTGGCTTCCAGCAACAACACTGGAGTTTCCGGCCAGGAATCCAAACTTGAAACACATAACACGGTTTCCCCAATCCAATATCATTGACTATTAGTCCTAAGGTAGAACCAAACACCCCTGATACCACTTTTTTCATGACCCGTCCTAGTGGGGCCTATACCGCGACTCCCCAAGTCTTCCTCTAATAGACCAAGGGATGGTGACTAGCACCGAGTAGGCATGTCACTATCATTGGAGGCATTTCCTAAGTACTAAAATACACACAGATCTCCAAGCCCAAAAATGATGAAATGTAAAAAACACCAAGGAACAAAATGCATACATACGGATAAGCCCAACCAATAGAGTAGAATGGAACGTAAAGTTCAAAAAAGTAAACTGGGTCAGAATATAATCCCACCAAAAGAAAGAGTATGAAAACTACAAAGTTCAACCTATAAAAAATATAGTTACAGGGGACTGCTTCTCAAAGCCATAGGAACACCTTGGCCTGTCTGGAACTCATAATGATCTGTCTGGTCCTAGTCCGCCCTAGAATCTGTCAAAAGGTCACCCATCTTCATAGGACACGACATGTGTGGGAAAAGCCCATGTAAGGTTGAGTATAACAATAATCGGTAGGAAACCCCGAAAACCACAAATAAATACACAAAGTAAAGGTATAGTCATCTATACACAGTATATGTCTACAATATATATAATTAGAACATATATAGATATAATCAAAACCCAGACCCGTAGTCTAGAGGTAAGTCACAATGACTGCATACCAATACCAGGGATTCAGTCAAAAGATTTAAAGAAGCACTCATCCAGGAGAACTCACTATGGAGGCTAATATCCCAAATGAAATATTTTTGGGAAGTACTATTCTTTGGGAATCTCCATGAGATTGAGATACGCTGAAGGATCTGAAGAGAGAATAGGATACAGTCACTCTGGTAGAACCAACTCCATGAGAGGGAAGATCACGATACATGGATGAGGATCACTTCCAGGTATATGGCATATACCATGAATCATATAGAGTCACCTACTAAGTAGAGGACCTATGTTTGATGGGATTGGTTTCATTGATAATTTGAATCTACCTCATGCACAAGAATGGATAGAGGATCCTAATCTGGGTATGTCGGAGGGGGCTCCCAACTTTATCTAGAAAGTCCTGCTGAAGTGATTTATACTCCCGTTGATAGTAAATGATACCATATAACCTTTAGGGGAACGATCAAGGGGAACCAATCCAAATAAAACTTGTTAAATATATAGTGTAAAAGGATATAAATCAATTTAGAAGAGAGTAACCTACATGTAGAAGGGTCACACACCATGTCCCATGACCCTAGGTGCTGCCCGTGTACAAAGGCTCATGTTAGAAAAACATTCCATGTGGAAAAGGTATACACGGTGCGTAGAAAGGCTTACACACAGTGTTCAACTATATGGGGTCTGCTACATGTACGTTTTCCATGTTACAGCACTTTGATTCAGTCTGAATTTTCCTTCCATTGTACCATTACACATGATAGTCCATGCAATCAGTCTGGGTCTAGCCGTGTGGTGGAGTACATGTCGTATACTCCAACCCATGATCATGTATCCTCGGAGATACATGCAGAGTTCCGGGTAAGGCCCCACACACCATGTGACAGCTGTCACATGCTGTGTTCCACCTCTCTATCGCTCGAAACCCCAGCCGCTATTGGACTAGTCCCACATGCCGTGTATTCTGAGATACAATCCATTTTCATCTAGATTTTCTAGAATGGATGTTCATCCTCTATCGCTTCAGTTGATATTCTAATGTTATATCCAATGATATTTTTCCACTAAATTGAATATACAGGGTTGTCTCGTCTTTGAAACAATGATTTGGTATGTTTTGGGCCTTCGATCGGCTCTAAAATCTACTTCTAATCATCCTCAAAAAGAATGCTCAAAGAACGATATCCCCCTAAATATGTCGATCCATCTGTCTCCATCATCGTCACACCTCTACTAGGTCGTCATGATGTCAAATCTACAATTTTAGATTATTTCACCATGAAACAGATGCGCAATGATCCTTCGTTCATAACTCCATAAAGAACGAAGAACACATGAGGATAAAGGGGAAGAAGAATCACATAGTAAAGACATGAGGAATTATCCTTGGATATTTTTTATGGCCTTGATCTACGCCCATTATAAGAATCAAGAAACTAAATCAAAAGAGAATCAATTCCTCAAATCAAACCTTCAATCACCCATTCTGCAAGAACGACTGAGTCATGGGTCAACCTGTTCATGGCTTCATCCTCGTTCATAATTGAATCTAATAATGGTAAAGAAAGAATTTAAATCGCATACCCTACCTTGAGTTTGGACCGATCGTTGACGAAGAATGATTGAGCTTCCGTCGTTGATGAGATCCTCCAACTCCGCTAGCGCAGTGATTCATGATCGCTTGATTCGTCATCATTCATCATCAAGAGAATTATCCAATGGTATCCTCTAAAACACTCTTGAGAATTCCATGGTTATTTGGGTAACCCTATAAATTCTACTTGGTGACTTATTTAAAATCTAGGTGGTTGTGTTAGCAAAATGGAAAAAATAAAATAAACATTAAATTTATTTTATTTCTTTAACTATCCAAATTTTAACATCCACTGCCGCCCACAATGGAAAGGGTTAGACCTTGACTAAGGTAAATATGGTACTATGAATTCAATGATGTACTTATATTTATGATTCAGGAACCCGTTTAAATTTTTTCCCACTCTTTTAGGAAAACCGCTCACGCGTGTGATTTACAGTTTAATTTATTTCAAACATTTATTTTGAGAAACCCAAGATTTGAATTGCATGTTGTCTCAACACTTGACCTCGAATTAATTCTATATAAAATTTATAAGAAATACATGGAAAATCCAGGACATCAAACTACTGGTGGAAAGGTTCACCTTCTTCATCTTCCTCTGATCAGAACTATGGAAAGGATCCACACATATTTTATGGGCATGTAGGTCCCTTCATTTTCAATAAAGAATTAATCCTAATATATAGGTAGATTATTTGTGGAATTAATATCTAGGATGCTCCTTAACTTCTCCAAAGACACCTAGATGCAACACTTACACTTTGCAATCAACTATAATGGACTTATATTTATATTAGAAACAACAATTACAAACTCATGCTTTTGAAGGATCTCCAATAGATTCCAATTCTTATTTTCACTAACTTGTATGCAGAAGTGAATAATCTCCTTCTACAAGATTTGTTGATTGGTTAATATATTATAAATTTTTATTTTTCTACTTCATAATTTAGATATGACCATGATACTGTTCACTGGGTAATATTGGAATGTATATCCTTGCATGAGATGCTGAAAATAGTTTCACATGTAAGTGTTCCATGAAGCCTCATTTTCACCTGGTATAGGGAATCCACTCTTCAAAATACTTTTATTTTGTATAAATTGGGTTCATGAATTGTTTTAGTCTCTTCATGTACTTTTTTTTCACACCTTGTAAACTGTCATCCTACCTCTGGAAACTGCCTTTATAAGGAACAAAACTTCTGAAATGATTTTGTTTCCTAAAAATGTGGGTTATATTTCACCAAAAAACTATATCTCATTAATAATGAAGTAAGTATATTTTAATGTGGCCATTGGGTTTAGACCATTATATCATAATTGTTCAATAGGACAGTTGGAAACTATACTCTTAACATTATTAGTATTGTTTATAAATCGAAATGATAATGGTTAATTAATGTAGAAAGAAGAGTCGATGGATTAATTCAGTAGAATCATACAATACGAAACCTATTTTTCCAAACATAGGAGGGAGGTAGCATCGGGATTCACCATTGACCTATCCCATTTCAAGCTTCAATATGTTAATCTTGGAAAAATTCTCCTATTAGTGAAGTTCAAGTTAGTAGAGATTACCACTCAGGCAATGTTATCTGAGATACCAAAAGAGTCTATGACTATTGCAGACCTTACTGATATGTCATATGAGGGTGTTATAAGGGGTTATTTTTCAAGGCCTTATTCACTTAAATTTTTATCCTCTTTGTTTAATTTTTTTTTCATCATTTATGTTTTAAGAATAGTTTTTCTTAAAAATTCAAATATAATTTGATAAATTGAGTTTTCAGATAAAAATTTTACTCTAATGAGAGATATAAACTAGTATATTAAACTAATGTTTTATTAATAATATTTATTTTAATGAAATATTATTATAAAAACACTATAATTTAAATACAAATTATAAAATAATTTTTTTTAGTGTTGAAAATTTTACTATGCATTTTACTATACATTTTTTGTCCACTATTATATTTAATAAATAAGTATTTTTATAGTTAAAAGTTAAATTTATCATATTTAGAGATTTATTATGATAAAATAAATATAAATTTTTGAATTCAGAATATTGATATTGGGTTAGGGTGAATTTGTGAGAATTTTATAGAATACTTTAGTTTTTCTGAATAGTAAAAATAATGTCCATGTTTTTCGGTAAGTTTAATGACATCATAGCTATGTATTAATGATGTAATGATTAATTTAAAATTATTTTATACTATTATTTGTTAAATTAACTCAATAGGTGTTCCAAGTGTCCAATTTCATGGTAAAATACCATGTGAAAGCCCATGGTTTTTCAAATACCACTAGTGAGGCGTTCTTAGAAATTGATAAAAAACAACCTCTCTTTTCCTATAAATACCCACTAATTCCTTAATTTTATTTCATTACCAATTTTTTAACAATGATTATTTGATATTATTACATTCCAAGAAGTCATACCAACGTGTCTTCAATCCACCAAGGTCTCGATATATGAGTTTTTGGAGTCACAATTCACGCTAAATGAAATCTCAACTTCTCTTTTCCTTTAAAGTAATTTTTTATGTGGTGTGCCTTTTAAATTTCCATATCATGTTACTCATTCCATTTTTTCTATAAATTTACTTTATTAAGGGTATTTTATGAATTGGATACCCTTTCCCCTCTTTTTTTATTTTTTTCTAAAACCATGTCTGATACCCGTTATGAAGCCAAATTATCAAATCAAAATTTCTCTCTTTTTATAAAGAAATTATTTTATTTTATTTTGTAAATACCAAAAAATCTATCTTATATAGGGGTTTTAAAATGGATTTAAAATTATCTATTTTACTTATGATATTAACATACATGAAACCCACCTTCATTTTAAATGGGTATAAAATGAAAAATGATCTTGTTTTTAAGAACTCTCTAAAACACCGTGATTTTGAAATGAAACCCACTTATTTTATTATCCATGGTTTACTTATGAGATGTTTTATTAAGAATCATGTGGATAAAATTAATTAAGAAATACAAAGGTTTCACCCTGATTGTGCTCCGATGTATTGGGTAATGAATTTAATCTCTAGAGATGACATGTTTTATGATACCCTGGTGAATAACCTTGGAAATTCTTATGACATCTCGGTGAAAAAACATGGTGATATGATAAAAAATGACTCAATTAAATGTTGTATCTATATTTCCATGTTATTATACATGTTATTATTATTATTACATGTCTCTTTCTCAGGAATATATTTATTTCATCATGTTCTTACTGATATTCCTCAAGATCACAAGTAAATTATTTACCTCATTTACCCTTTTTTTTTAAAAATGTTGGGTCCGAAGACTCAATTTATTATTTAAAGAAAAGACCTCTTTATTGTGGTTAGAGGGAGACCCATTACATATCCCAAAGGCCGAAGGCCAAGTGGCCTAAATACAAGGCTTGAAAGCCCATTTTTTGGCCTAAAGGACCCCTCGGTGAACAGTACTGCTACAATACTCATGCTGCTACAGTACCTGCTACAGTACCGCCACCACTATAGTACCCTACAATAGTGCCACCACTGCTACAGGTCTTCCACTGCTACAGTACCGCCTGCTACTATACCCGAAAATTCATCCCTACAGTACCCTTGTTTACCCTTACTTGGCCTTATTCTCACCCATTAATTTTTTTCTTGTCACCAGGTTATGTTATGAAATTAATGTACTTAGGATGAACCATCAGTAATACTTTCAAGAGGAATAACAAACTTTTTTATTCTTTTATTATATACCTTATTTCCACGAAACAAAATATTTAATGATCCTTTGCTTGTAAAATGTAATTAAAAGTTATGTAATGAAAAGATATGATGCCATAGTCAGTATAAATGGTTGGTTTAGTTATTTGGGATTTGAAAACTTTAGGAATAAACTTAGAGAAAAGTTTAAATATAGAAACAAATCCAGGTATTTTGGGGAAAAATTAAGTAAGTGGTTTATGGATAATGAAATCCTTGTTTGGATATGAAGAAGTGGTTGTGGCTTTTACACGGAAGTATCTAGAGGTAAAAACTGAAAAAAACACTTTGAGCTAGACTCGAACAGGAACTGGTGCATGAAAATAGGCCTTTCTTCCCACCTGGTTTAAAAATCCTAGGGGATATGTTTGGTTAATCTCTATCTTTTTATGTACTATTAGGAAGGATTTATAGAAAATGTAATTGTTTTTAAAGAATAAAAAATTTATGAATGTTGTTTTAAGAAATAAAATTATTTTAGAGTTATAAGATTATTTAAAGAAACTTCTTTCTCACTATGTTTTTCATCTTTTATAAAATTTATAGGAATTAGAGGAACCATGTAAATAGTGAGCATAATGGAACATGCATTGACAACCCTCTAATGGAAGCTGGAATGGAAAAATTCATGATACTGATGAATCAACTAACTCAAGTGATGGGAAATAACTTAAATCATGTTGAGAAAATGGTTTGACCACAATGGGAACAACTTTTACTTTGAGTCCTTTATGTATCAATGACCACCAATGTTTAGTAAATCTATTGACCCATTGATTGAATAATAGTGGATAAGCTATATAGAAAAGATCTTTTACGTTATTCATCATTAAGAATAAGATAAAGTCACTCTAGATGAGTACTGTTTAGAGGGAGAAACTGATCAGTGGTGGGAACTAATTAAAAACATGAGGCCAAGAGGGGAGATTAAAGCATTGGAGTGGGAAGAGTTTAGTGGCATCTTCTTTAATAAGTATTTCCTGCATTCGATGAGAATGAAAATGGATAAGGAATAACTTGAACAGAACTATAAGGAGAATAGGTTTGTTTCCAGTTATAAGATGAACTTTAAAAGACTTTCCCTTAATATCTCAATATTTTTCATTGATCCTAATGGGAACATTGATAGATTCTTCTTGGGAAAATGACCTCCTCTATAGAAGAATTTATCCAACCAAGACTATGATAGCTATGAGGAAATTATACAGAGTTCTATGAAGGTCAAACTAGGGTTCGGTGACATGCAGTGCTCTCACAAATCAAATGAGAGGTAGAGACCTATAGAGCTAAAAATGGGGAGGAGCTTTGATGAAGGAAGAGTATGAAAGAAATGGGAACTTTACACATGTAATAAACGTGGGAAGAATCATTCTATGAACTTCCTTCTCAGGATTGGTAAGTGTAACAAGTGCCTAAGTGAAAGCCATATCGCTCGTAACTGTCGTAGTGACGTGAATCCTAAACATTAGAACAAAAAAAACAAAGGGAAGATGGTTAAGGACCTACTTAAAGTCTAATTCTTAAAGTGTAAATATCTTTGGAAATTTTCTTATAATGACTCAGATTTTCCAAATTTTAGTTTTATAAAATTTATAGGGAAATTATGAGACCAGGTGATATGACAACATGAGATATTGAGGCCCAATATACCCAGAACAATTCAGTGAAAATTTTTATGTTTTTAATAGCACACACAACTAATTTTCTTGAAAATGTGAAATAACTTCTAAATTAGTACCCAAATTATAAATACACGGGTGTCTTTGAGCTTAGAGTAATGAATTTACTAAAGGCGTGACATAACATTAGTCAGCACAAGCCTTATGTGGAAAAAACTAAAAATGGAATTACCTTAAATAAAATTATTAAATAATTTTTTTTTGTTTTTAAAATAAGAATAAATAAAAAATGGTAACTTGGATTGGAAATATGAGACCACTATTGAGTTCATAAAGGGGTGATTTCCTTAGGCAATTCCTAACCTCAGCCTGTGCATGATAGCTGTGAAAGATAGTTTTTGCATGTGAACATCATTAAAATATTTAATAAAAATGCTTTATTTAACTTTATGTGATAATATATCGGTAGTTTCCCTTTTTTAATATTACTTGTTTAAATTACAAGGTTATCTCTATAACCATAGAGTTTCCCTATGTCAGGGAGAAGGATACTCTCTAACTAATCATGAAAGATTAGAGGTCGAAACTCGGATCAAGCATCAACGAATCGACAAAGGATGACAATGCAGCTTCTCCCTTCATCAAAGAGCGATCAAAACCCCAGGTAGTGTTTCAGTTTTTTTATTTTCATCCCCATTCATTATCCCTATGATGAATTTGGATTAATAGACAAATAGATTAATCTATATGTCATGCAAATAGTGAGTTAGGATTATTCAAATATGGGACTTGTTATTAGGTTGATTCATGTTAGAAATTGTTTATTCGTCCCCTTAATTCTTCATCTAACCTGGAAGGATTGAGGTCGACAAGATCAAGGACAAGATCTGTCCATTTTTGGAATTCATGTTCTTTCTTCTCCCCTATTCTTTGTTCTTCATTCCTCATAATTCATGATTTTCCATGAAAATTTGAAATAGTGGTGGCGTAAAGTCCGTGACAACATAAGGAGATGACTGGAGGTTATATATTCGACTATTTCAGGTAGAGCATGGCGAGGCAACTCCATCAGTGGGGTGGCCAGTGGGGCCACCGATGAAAGAGGAAGCACCGACCCGACAAGGAGGTCGGGATAGGAAGACCCAGCAAGACAACCACCATTAGGGAAGCTGGCGACGGCGGCAACACACGGTCTAGGATGGATCACAGTGGTGAGATGGCCTATGGCGACAGAGTCCATGGGTGACGATAGAGGCCATGGAGGGTGACCAGGTGAGGCCATTGGAAGGGAAGCTAGTGGCAGCGCAACACGTTCCAACCAAACTATGCCGGAGGAGGGCCCGAAGAAGTAGAAGCCACTGGTAGTGAAAGAGACATGGTAGAGCCTGTTTTAGTGACTGGGACATAGGAGAAGGCTGTGTTAATGAATGGGACATGGTGGAGGCCTCAGAATGCGGTGGCCAGCTATGTGGATGCCTCACCGATAGTGACTATGTGTCATGAGACAAAACAGGAACAATGACACATTGTTCATGGAATACAGCAACTACGTTAACTGAGCAGTGCACAGAGTTGGTTCGTGTGTTGTATAAGGTCTCACAAGCTTATATAGGTAGGGCTGACGCAATTGGGCTTCTCTATCAGCCTAGTGGGATGGACCACAGTCCAGCGGCCCATCGGGCCGTGCTGGTTTGGGATGGCCCAAACCGACTGGGTCGGGTCAGGTCGTGGAACCAAGTCGGGTCGGGTCAGCCGAACCAGGTCGGGGTGGGTTATCCGGGTCAGGTCGGTCTAGACCCATTACACTAAAATGCACATATCTTTCAAATGGGACGTCTAATTGATGATGCTTCTTTGGTGTTGGGACCCTTACGATGAGGCATTCCTTTTTGAGATGTCTTGGTGGGTTTTTAGTATGGACAAATGTTGGTGTAGAATTTACCTTGGTTCATTCCTTGAGGATTCATTATGACATCCTGTCCACATAATTGGATAATAATCCCCTCTCAATGATGATTATTAAATATTGTTTTGGAATCCCTCCTTGGGACTGAAGCGTTCATCTATCACCACTAATAGAGTTTTGTGGGAATTGACATGACCTCCAATCGTAGGGAGTTAATCCTCTATCCAGTGGTCTGTATCTGTAGGGTTGTCGGTATACTCTGAGAAGGATCCCCTACATTACGAGAAACATCGGTAGGGTTTCTGGTGTCCTATGAGAAGGATCCCCTACATTGTGGTGTAATACATATTCGGTTGTTAGTATCCAATGGGAAGGATCCCCTATTTGTATACCACGACCTTGAGTAGTGATTTCTCTTTGGGTGGGGCCCAATTTACCTAGACCTCTTCGTAAGAGTCTATAATGATATCAAGGCTTGAGGAGTTAGTTCTCCCGAAACTAGCATGTATGAAGTATAATCATGGGGATGATGTTTGGTTGTGATATTGAGACTCCATGTATTAGAGAGATTAGATGTATCAGGGAAACTTCATGATATATCGAGACCAGGTGTTCTCTCAAATAATTTTGGTAGATGTATTCTACATGATTACTATCAGATGGATTGAGGAGTGAGATCTCTTGGAATGAGTGGGATATGAGCAGAACCATATGGCTGGAATTGGGGGAGACCTTGAGTTTTGGAATATTTTATGAGTATACTTGGATATTCTTTTTATATGTGTGGTAGATATATACCTACATTGAAATAACTATATCCTCTTAGTGATATTTCCTTTGCAGTCTTTTACTTCATGTGCCTGGGTGTCCTACTGAGTCTTATTTTACACATCTATGCATGAGATTTTCCCGCATGTGTCATGTGTTGTCAATATGATCAATGCTTTGATGAAGTCCTTAGTGGATCAGGTCTAGGAAGTTCTTAGAGCAACCCAACAGACGAGGTGTTCTTATACAGCTTTAGAAAATTGTTTCTGTACCTACCCTTTAGGTAGGGTTTTCTGTGGAGGAGTTCTAGGGACATGTACCTTTTTTACTTTTCCTTTTTGGGATTGTATTATGGCCCGATTTACTTTTAGTTTTTATACTGTTGCACTCTGTGTTGGTATCTTAGTTGTATGCCTATTTTTTTTACTTAGTGTTTTCAGTATCATCACTTTTTCTTGGAGACATGTGCATGTGTATAGGTACTCAGGAAAATTCTTCCCATTTGTGGGATATGCCTATTCATTTCTAGTCTCTAGTCCATGCCCTATGGGAGGTAGGTTGTGTTAGTCATGGCCTATGCCCCTCTAGGATGGATCATGATAGAGTGGTATCAAAGGAGAAGGTTAGTTCTATTTTTTGAATGAAGAGTATGTGTGGTTTGGTTTGGGGAAACAGTGATAAATGTTTCGAGTTTGGATTTAAAGCCAGGGAATCTAGTGTTAGTGTGGAAAATGATGTATCCATACACCAAGATCCTGAATTCTTCTTTTCGACTTGGTACATTAAAACACTAGTTGTATTGGGAAAATGATGGTCCATGCATCATAAAATAATCAGTTGTGCTTTCCATGTCCTTCTTGAGTTACCTCACCATGTATACTCTATTGATCGTGTTACATCTTGTTTTACTTCAAGATTTTTCTACATAGACTGTCATCCAGGATTCCACCACATGATCATGGGGATGATCCATGGGGTGACGATATATGGGTACAAGTATTCATACCAGATATAACACACCCAGGTGGTGTATGAGATATAACAACACCTATAGAGCAGAATATGGTACCCGTAGTACTAGTGGATGAGATGAATAGGCTGAGAACACTTCATAAGTTTTAGAAACAGTGAACCCCCAGGTTAAAAAGGTGATCCAAACTCTCAGGTGTCTATTGAATGGATTGAGGTGGTGACCCAATTTTCAATCCATTCAAGGCACCATCAGATCCGATGGTGGTTCTGGAGGTGAACCTTCTATGTTGTTTGGCAGGGCAATGGTGGGGTTTAGATTAACTAATATTATGATGAGGTGAATCCCCCTTGGATAGAGTTTTAGAACCTTTTTCAGAGAAGGAGTTATCACCTTTGAAGCTATGCACTATGCCTCCCCAATATATTCTATAAATCTGACAGGATGACATGTAGGTATCTTAGTATTCATTGAGGTGTACCGATATTTCCTGGAACTCAATGAATATGATACACAACCAGTACTTCAGGGTTAGAACCGCCAAGAAAGTTGTGTTTAGGGACATCTAAACCAACATTATTCCTCGGTGCATTCCTACTTATGATAGAGTTCTAGATCGAACCTCTGTGGTCAAAAGTCACTTGGTTGAGCAAATACAGAAAATGAATTTCAGTAGTGGGAAAGTAAGGAAATGGTGGATGGTCCACCGAGGTAGATATAGTGATAGGAATAGATGGATATTAAATGTGGTATACATGGTAGAGGAGTTAGGAGAGAAGTAATAGGTGGTGTATATTTCAACATGTTACCAACACCACCCATAAGTGGTCCACACCAGGCTCAGGTAGCTGAAGGAAAAGGGAGGGGACAACTGCACGTGGTCAAGGCGTATGACCCAAGGGATCCAAAATTTATTTGAGGGGAGGTATGTGTCTACTCATAGAAATCATATAGATAAAAACACGTTTTAATCATTCTTTCATTGTCATGAATATTTTTTGAGACCTGTAGTTTCCAGTTAAACCATTAAACTGACCCTTACATCTAAATATACCTACTGGTGGAGACTCGATAATCACAATAGTTTTGACCATGTGATCTGACCCTTTAGGTGAGAGTTTTGGTTACAACATCTTGGTGAAGGCATTGAGGCCATACATTTTCATTCTTGGTATGGATTTGTTATATACAGTCCATGCTCATATCGAATATTTTAGACAAAGGGTGAGGTATATACAAAACAAGGGAACAATATTTTCCTTGGTTGATGAAAAGGAAAACCCATGCAGCACAGGATAGACTCATGAATAGGAGGGTGAAACTGATCACTCTTGAGTCAGCTAGCCTTACCCTCATATTAGTAGATGTTGTGAGTTTTTATTTCCCTATAGTAGTGGTAGAGTATGAGGACTTCTTTCAAAAACATGTTTCCAGGATTACCATTCCACCAAGAGATTGATTTATGCATCGTTTTAAACCCTAGTATGGCATCGATATCAGTATCAACATATCAGATGGATTTTGCAGAGCTTCATGAGACGAGGGTGTGGTTTGAGGAATTGATGAGGAAGGTATTAGTAAGATCCAATGTTTGAGGTTATGTGTGGATTACCGATGCTTTAACCAAGTGACCCGAGATAATGCATGTCAAATACTAAAGTATTGATGACTACTTTGATTAGTTGAAAGGGTGTAGGGGTTCTTGAAGGTTGAACTTCAATCAAGTTTTCACTGGCTGTGAGTACCAAACATATATATACTAAAGTCAACTTTTAAATGCTGCAATTGTTACTATAAGTACATGGTGATTCCATTCGACTTGAAGAATGCCCCAATAGTCCTCATGGGACTCATGAACCGAATCCTTCAGCCTTGACTTGAATGGGGTAGCCTTTTGTGTGGACATAGTGGTGCTAGAAATATTTTTAGCAGTTGAGACAGAGTTTGACAAGTTCCATGATCTTGATATTTCCATAGGTGGGAATTGAGTATGTAGCGTTATGAGATGCATCAGAGACCGAACTTTGTTGTGTCCTAATGTAGAGGCAATCAGTGATTGGCTATGGTCTGCGCCAGGTGATACCACATGAGAAGAACTACATAACCCATAATGATGATAAGGAAATGGTAGTCTTCATATTGATGATGTAGAAACAATACTTGATGGTCTATTGGTTCATCATTTACCCCTAACACAAGAGTCTCAAGTATATATTATATTAGAAGGACCAAAACTTGTGATAGAGGTGATGGATAGAGTTCCTCCAGGACTATGACTTCAGCATAGTCTATACTCATGGGAAGAGGGATGTAGTGGAAAATCATCTCTGCAGGATATCTAGTTCACCATTAATGCACAAGGCATCAGAGTAGTTGGACTCATTACAGTTATCCTTCATGGATAGAGATTAGTGTTATTACCTCTAGTCGATATTTTTCACCCATCCACTCTTATAGTAAAGTAGGGCGGCACAACTTGGTGACACTGATAATTAGACTTTATGTACTCATATGTCCACAAGGAATACTCATGATGGATATTTGATAGGTGGGGAGCCTATTTCTCTTTTTAGAGGATAAATCAGAGTGCTAGTGGCATTGTAGGTGGAGTTTTGAAGGACTTCCTTAGATAACCATTTTTATCCACATTGTTCCTGGTTCTTGTGATAACAGTGGATTCCTAGAGTGGTGAGATGCATCGGGATATGCATGTGGGTGTCAAGACGGACACTAGGGATGAAGAAATGGGATGAAGTTGGGTTACCTATTGATATTAAAGATGAGTGCTTGTTTGAATCAATTTCCTGGTTTATCAACTCACTGTGTTGAGCCCCCTTTTCTTTAAAGGGGTTTCTCCTTTTATTTCATTGGGTGTCAGGAAGGAAGTGGAAAAGGATATAAGTAGACTTCAGGATGAGTTTACCACTTATGTCCAGGAGACATGATACCATCCCTGTGATCATTGAATGACTCACCAATTCGTCCACATATTAGCTTTTCGGAAGCAGACTTTAGTAGAGAGCTTGGGATGCCTCTATGTGCATGAGATAGATCAACTCCATGGAATCTCATCAATGATCTTTTCTGATCGGGATGCTCATTTTTCATATAGGTTATGGAGATCGAGGATCATAAGGAGAGGATCCTCCATGGGTAGTCGATTCCTTTACTACATGCCTGGTGGTAGCATGAGAATCTCCAGGAGATGACATGGGAGCGGGGGGATTTGATTCATTCTTGATACCCTCATCTATTTGGGTACAAATTGGTTTTATATTACGGGGACATAAATCCTTAGGGCGGGGAGAATTTAATGACTTGGATTTTCATGATTAATTTTTAGAAATTTTTTTGGGAAATTCCAAGACCAGGAAATGAGACAGCGTGCGATTCTGAGGACCAGTGTTCCCAGAATAGTTTAGTGAAAAATGTTAAGATTTTAATATCACAAAAGAGAAATATTACAGAAAAAATGGAAAAATTATGAACGGGTGCCTGGATTAGAAATCTGAGGGTACTGTTGAGCTCAAAGCAGTGACTTTACCCAAGGTCCGACTTAACTTTAGTTGGTGCGGATCTTCTGCAGAAAAACCCGAAAATGGCCTAACCTTAAATAAAATAATTAAATAAACTTATTTTATTTTTAAAATATTAATAACTAATAAATATGAACTCATATTTTAAATTTGGACCATCGTTGAGTTCGTAAAGGGGTGTTTTCCTTAGGCGAGGCCAAACCTCAGCTTGCGTATTCCAGCTGTGAAAGATTGTTTTTGGACGTGAACATCATAAAAATATTTAATAAAAATATTTTATTTAATGTTACGTGATGATGAAGTAGTGGTTTTCATTTTTTTAATTCTTTTCAAAAATCCAAGGCTATCACCATTACCCTATAGTTTCCCTAAGACAAGGAGAAAGATTCTCTCTCACCGATGACAATAGATTATAGGTCAGAACTTGGACCAAGCATTTAAAAATTGACAAACATTGAAAATGTGACTTTTACCTTCATCAATGACCAATTCAAATCCCATTTAGGGTGTTAGTTTTTTTTGATTTCCTACCCCATTATTTATCCTTACAAAGAATGTGGATTAATTGACGAATGTATTAATCCATGACTCGCCTATATTGCGGGTTGGGCTTATTCTATTGAAGGAATTTTTATCAGGTTGATTCATGTAATAAATTTTTTATCATTATCCTTTATTGTTTATTTAAAATGGATGGATCAAAACCAACTCGAATAAGGCCATGATACATCCATTTTGGGTGTTCATGTGCTTGCTGCTCCCACGTTCTTCATTCCTCATAATTCATGATCCGTGACAGTAATTTGAAATCGTAGCGGTGTATGGCGTACTACCGAGCAAGGAAGTGATATGAGGTGGAGAATCCATCAATTTAAGGTGGAGTGTGGAAAGGAGAGGACAGTAGTGGGGTGGAAATGGGGCAGATGACAGCGGAGACAACACCGACCAGATGAGGATATCGGGCCAGGCGGACCTAGCAAGATGACTGGTGGAAGGGCGGAAACCAGCGGTCCGTGAGGGAAGACAGTGGTAAGATGGACCAAGGTTCAGGTGAGACCGTGGTGGGGAGATGATTTGTGGTGTAGGAGGCTAAGGGAAACGACCAGGTGAGGTCGCCTGTGGGACACAGTCCAGTCAGACCACAATAGAGGAGGGATTGCTGCAGTGGAAGTCGCTTGCGGCACCCGAGACGTGGTGAATGCCGCATCAGTGATTGTGAAAAGGAGGAGGAAGAAGAACAAAATGTCCGGTTGCATGGACCCCATGGTGGTCCATATTTAGTGAATCAACACAAGGGAAGATGGGGCGTGCTGTCCTCAGAACACATAAACTACACTAACCAGACAACGGATATGGCTAGGTTACGTGCGGGAGAAGGGTTTTCCCACTCATTTGGACTGGGTTGAAGAAGCCATGATTCTCTAGCAGCATAAAGGGCTGGAATACAAGGACCAACGAACCATTGAGCCAGGACAATTCAGGATGTTTGAGACTGACCGAGTTGGGTCGGGTCAGAACCAGGTCGGTTTAGATCCATTACACTAAAATTGCCATATCTTTCAAATGGGAGGATCATTTGACAAGGTGTCTGTGGCATTAGGACCCTTGTGGAGAGGTGATCCTTTTTAAGATAGTTTTATGGGTTTTTGGTATAAGATATTTTATCTATGGAGTTTCTCTTTATTCATTCCTCAAGGGTTTAATATGTCATCATGTCCACATCATTGGATAGTAACCCCCTCTAGAGGCTAAGTCTAGGATAGAGTTGTAGCATCCCTCTTTGGGATTGGTGTGATCCTATATCACCCATGATAGAGTTTTTTTGGGAATTGATGTGAACTCCAAGTGCAGGTTGTTAATACTCAATCCTATTGTCTCTATCAGTAGGGTTGTCATTAACCTCTTAGAAGGATCCCCTACATTACGAGCCACATCAATAGGGTTGTTAGTATCCTCTGATAAGGATCCCCTATATTGTGTGGTAATACATGTTCGGTTGTTGGTATCCTCTACAAAGGATCCCCTATCTGTATACCATGAACTTGACCAATGTTTTCTCTTTGGGTGGGGCCCAAATTATTAGGACCTCTTTGTAGGAGTATCCAATGATGTCAAGGCTCAAGGAGTGAGTTATCCCAAAACGAGCATGTCTCAAACAAATTCCTATGGCTAATTTTTTGTTTTGATATCGAGACTTTGTGTATTATTGAGATCAAATGTCCCAAGGAAACATCGTGATGTATTGATACTAGCTATTCTCTTGGATACTTTTTGTAGACCTGTTTTATGTTCTTACTATTCGATGGCTCGAGGAGTGAGATCTCCTTGAACTAGCATGCTACGAGCAGAAACATCTGGATAGTAGTGGATGTGACCTTGAGTCTTGGAAACCTCTACAAGTATACATGGATGTTCTTTTTATATGTGTTTTATACATATACCTACGTTGAGATGACTATATCCTCTTAGTTATATTCCCCTTGTGGTATTTTACTTTGTTTTTTGGGATCTCATAATGAGTATTTTTCTACTCACCCGTGCATGGGATTTTCCTGCACGTGTCATGTATGGTGAATTAAATAGACAATTTGATATAGTCCTTGGTGAACTGAGGCTAGGCGATTGATAGAGTGACCCGAAAGATGAGGTGTGATTCTGCGGCTTAAGACAAATGTTTCTGTACCTAACCTTCAGATAGGGTTTTTGAGGAGGAGTTACAAGGACTTGTAACTTTTTTACTTTTCCTTTTTTTGGGTTTCTATTCTAGCCCCGTTTACATTTAGATTTCTAATATTGTACTCTGTGTAGGTATCTTAGTGGTATCCCTATTTTTTACTTATTGTTTTCAATTTCAGAACATTTTCTTGGAGACGTGTGCATGTGTACAGGTACTTAGGGAAATGACTCCCATTTTTCAAATATGCATATTTAGTGCCACTCTCTAGCCCCTATCCTATGGGAGGTGCGCTTGGGGTATTCACAGTACAAGCCCCTCTGGGATGGGTTATGACATTTCCAATCACTATCCAAATCCAAGGTTAGTGGAGGGTAATCACCATCAACCACAACATAGGCCAAGGGAGAAAGGTCATGCTTTTCCTGTCAAGACAACTAAAGTTGAAGCTCCAAATGATGTGGTGGTAGGTACTCTCATTGTTCTCTAAAGTCTAGAAATTACTTTGTTTTATTCAGGTTATATGAATTCCTTTATTTCCTTCAAGTTTTCAACGAATATAGAATCAATCTTGGATCTTCTAGAAGTAGTGTTATCAGTCAAGGATGTTGGAGTTACTATCTAACCATAAACAGTGCTTAGAAACTCTAGTATTCACTTTGGCGAGAAAAATATCATCTGAAATCTAGTAGTCATTCCCATGTTGGAATTCAACATTATACTAGGGATGGAATGACACTCAAATTATAATTATATGATCAAATGTAGAAGTAAGGAAATCTTAGTAGTCTTGAATGGAAAGCCTGCAGTTGTTTTCAAAGGAGAGATATCTAGACCTACATTTTTTCTAGAATGACCACCGTATCCTTATTTATTGAGATGATTTGTGAAGTTGAAGAAGGAAATGAAAGAGTGCCAATAGAGAATGTCCCCATAGTTTAGGAATAAAATTACATATTTCCTACGGAGTTACCTAGAACTCCCATATAAAGAGAGGCAAAGTTCTCTATTTAACTTAGTCCTAGTTCCAAGCTAATATCAAAAACCTCATATAGAATGGAAAATGTGGAGTGGGGTGATTAAAGAAGAAACACCAAGATATTTAGGAGAAGGGGTTTATCCGGCCAAGTGTGTCCCCTTGGGGAGCACCTATTATCTTTGTGAAGAAGAAGGACAAATCAATGTAGTTTTGAATTGATTATAAAGAACTTATTGGGATCACATTGAAGAACAAGTACCCTCTTATAAGAATTAATTATTTATTTGACCAACTTCAACTCAATTCTTCGTCCATATTGATCTTTGATCTAGTTATCATCAATTGAGGGTAAATAAAGAAGTAATTCCAAATAACTCATTTTAATCAAGATATGGTCATTATGAATTTGTTTTTATACCCTTTTTATTGACTAATGCTCTGATTATTGTTTATGGATTTGATGAATAGAATAGAGTCTTCACAGACTACCTTTATATCTTTGAGGTAGTTTTTATTGAAGATATTCTGATATATTTCAAATGTCATGAGTATAATGAGTATCATATAAGGGTAGTACTAAAAACTATAAGGAAGGATAGGTTATTTGGGAAGTTCATCAAGTGTGAGTTTTGGTTACAACGAGTTTCTTTATTGGGGAACATTGTAACCAATGAAGGAATATCAGTTGACCTTGTCAAGACAATGTTTGTGGAGGAGTGGCCTCATCCAAAAATAGTGACTGTTATACATAGTTTCATGGGTTTAGTAGGATATTATATGAGGTTTTTGAAAATCTTTCAGGAATTTATAATCCACTATCCAGGTTAACTCTAAAATCGGTTTTGCTTATCTTGACAAATTAATGCGAAGAATGATTCCAAGAGATAAAGAAGAGATCAGTTACTACACCCATATTAACTCTACCCTGTACCAAATAAGGATTAAATTTCCTAGCGATGCATCTCATAAAGGGATAGGGTGTATCCTCATGAAAAATGATAGGGTTATTTCTTATGCCTCTCAACAGTTTGAGGTTCATGAGAAGAATTATCCTACGTAAGATCAGGAGTTAGCTGCAATTGTTTTTAATTTTAAGATATGGAGGCACTATATTTATGGGGAGAAATGTGATATATACATAGAACATAAAAGTTTGAAGTATATTTTCACACAATAGGAATTTAACATGAGACAAAAGATATTGTTAGAACTTCATAAAGATCAGGATTTTTGAATCCATTATCATCCCAAAAGAGAAAGCAAAGTTGATGGTGCATTAAGTAGGAAAGACCCAATTATTCTAGAAATAATGAGGATTAAATGAGATCCTTTGATTAAAGACTTACTAAAACTAGACATGGGAATTGTATGAGAATGTATATCATCAAACCAATCCCAAATGATTTCTCAATTCTCATTACTGGAGTGGATCAAGAAATCTCAAATAGAGGATCATTTATTGTAGAATAAGTTTGAGACTGTGTTGGATGAGAAGTTTCCTAAGTTCATTATTTATCAGGAAGCTATAAAGAAATTTTGTACAAGGATATGTTCTCTATCTATTCCAGAAATAAAATATGAGATGATGGATGAAGATCAATACTCTACATTATCTATTCATCCTGGAAGCACTAAAATGTATATGGACCTTCATGATAATTTTTGGGGGGATAATATGAAAAGAGGGATAACTGAATACGCTGAAAGGTTATTGGTGTGTCAACAAGTGAAGGAATAGAGAAAAATCCCTAAAGGGTTTTTTACAAAAACTACCCATAATGGAATGTAAGTGGGACACTATCACTCTTGATTTTTGTTGCTGGTCTTTTGAAAACATCTAAAGGAAGCAATGCGGTATGGATTATAGTGGAATGTCACACCAAGGCAACCCATTTTATCTCTATTCAAGAAGATTAAGATCTTGACCAAATCACCAAGATATATGTGAAGGAAGTGGTAAGGATGTATGGATTTCCACTTTCTATCATATCATATCACGATCCATGGTTGTCATCAAAATTTTGGAGAAGTCTTCAACATGATCTGGGTATCGAATTTAATTTCCAGTATGGGATATCACCCTTAAACTGATGGAAAATTTAAAATTACTATGGAAAGAATCAAGGACATGATGATAACATGCTCTATGGATTTTAAAGGTGGATGAGATCAACATCTTCTATTAGTTTAGTTGTTATACAATAAAAACGTTCATTCGAGTATTCAAATGACTCCCTATGAAGCTCTATATGGTAAGTAATGTAGAACTCATACTTTTTGGGATGAATCTGGTGAATGCGTTGTTGTGAAATTTCAAATTGATTATGATTTTAAGGTTGATTTATAGTCTAGGGAAAACCCTAAGTCATCTCTCAAGGAGCATTGGTGGGTTTAGAGTGTGCGCTTTTAATAAGAAGTACTAAAATAGGAGTAGTTTTGAAAATAGTTTTAGGATGAAATGACTTAATTAAAAGCTTAAAAGTTGAGAAACCAAATGGATTTTGAAAAATATATAATAAAATAATTCATTATGATTTCACTACACACATTTCAAGTTCATTTTTCATATATATTCATTTAGGTTTGGAGTAATTCCTTGGTTGAAATTAATTGGAATCCTGATTAATTTTTAAGATTTTATTTCAATGCTTAAAGAACCAAACCATGATGTAACAATTGTATTGTCAAGGTACAGAATTTATGCATGGAATAAGAGCTTCAAATTTATATTTAAATATCCAGAATGTAGGTATGAAAAGGATTCTTGTGCTGCCCAATCAGAACAATACAAGTCACACGCTCAAAACCTCGCACCGATCAGTTAGATTTTAAGAGTATCTCAATAACATGAATCAAAAAAAGAATTTAAATATGTAATTATGTAATATACATGGAAATAAATGTTTTCAAACCCAAATTACTCCATACCAGTAGCTAAAAAAAGAATCAGAACTCCCTTTACATGTGCATAGCTCCCTCACAATGAACTCCCACTGTTTAGCTCGACATTCAGAGGAGGAAGAAGCTCAGGTGGAACTCCTTCTTCATTATTCATCCCCTTATGAGGATAGGGGCGTCTAGAACTTAAAGGATGATGAGGATACACCTCTAGGACTTCTAAATGGTAGATTTTCACTTCTGGTTCTAACTTACAAATGGGAATCCCAAACATCCATTTTATAGGCAAAGTGGAAGGTGGTTTTGGGAAGACTGTGTCGAACCAATTGGACCACGGATTTCAACCACTTTATAGTTGAACCTATATTTGGAAAAAACCTATAAAAATGTTTTCCCCTATTTACTATCTCCACTGAATGTTTGGCACCATTTGAAAAACTACAACTCAATATATTGATAAAATACAGACCACTGTATTTGACTTTGTGCAGATTTGATTCTTTGGATAGATCAATTCAGATGGGATTCATATAGGTTTAATGAGGCTCCCATTTTTTCATATGAAATGTATCCATTTAAATTTCAGACCATACCACAAAATTTCATCCCATTTGGATGCAAATTTTAGTAGAAATTCGTGGTTGAGTCCACTTGTGTGCATGGATCCTGCACAGTTTGGCCCATTTTTCTTGGACATCATAATGGGACATCCAAATCACCTCCACCTTCAATGAGATTATTAAAACATGTATCACTTAACTTTTTAAAATTAATAAATAAAAATTATTGAATAAAAAATTAAATGAAATTTGTTATTATTTTAAAAAATTTCAATACAAAACTAGTTTAGCACAGTGGTGTAAGGGTGAAAAGAAATAGTGAATCATAGTGTGATCACACCACCACATCTAAACATTTGCAGTCCTGAGAAAAGTTAAATTTTCTAAAATTATACATGTAGATATTTCTAATTTCATAATTATTTAACATTCCATGAAAAGTTAATTACTTATAGAAATGTGATCAAAGAAAGAAAACACCAAGGAGTTATTCTCAATGATTATTGAAAAAGACATCTCAAAAATTGTATTCAAATGAAATATCAAGAGATACATGATACCAATCAATGAAAATAATTTAAAAGTTTATCATGTCAATAATTCTCTATGTGTGTGAGTGTGAAAACCATTTCATGCTATTCATTCCACTTTCTATTGAGTAAATATAATTTATTTTAATAATTGTATACTTAGAAGATCCTTTATACTAAATTTTCCCCACATCCTTTGCAATCTAATTTCAAAACACACTCAGTTAAGAATTCCTAGAAGTAAAACCATATGCTCCCAAACTAGATATCCTCATAAGTTGTACATTTCATTACTACCCTCATTTATTAATTTTTCAAAATATTCACTTGGAAAAAATCTCACACTCTTCTCCCAACCCATGTTTGATATCCCGAAGACACTAATTGTAATAGTTATAACAGGATCAAAGGTTGAGGAAGGGTGGGTTTTGACATGCCTAATATACAACCCTTTTTTATTTTTAGGGCGTAAAATAGTAGGATAAAAGATACACACGCATAGGTCAATCAGGTATAATTATAAAATAGATCATATATGGAACAAATGAATGGAAAAATGATTTTGGAAAGTAGAGAAAAATCATCCTAACTTGTATTTACCTTCAATTAAGTAATAAATTTTCACACATAATGGTTGGGTGAAAAAATGTGTGGAGAGATTAAGTGACACAATTTTTACTTAAAATATTCTCGAAAAGGGAAACATTCTTCTCAAAAATCTCAAAATGATAAAACCATTTATATCATTGAAAACAAACCAAATTTTGAAAGAAAGTCACACCACAATATTGAATTCTTTCTGAAATAAAAATTTCATCTGAATGTTTTTTAATGATAAAACAATTTGAAATACAGATATTCCACATGCATTTTTAATAATATCCATGATTAAATGGGCCTCATTTTCCATGATAAATTGCACATAAAAAAGTAATATTATAGAAAAATGGTGAGGGGAAGGTAAGGGGGAAAGTAATTATAAAATTCATAAAGGTAAAAAAAATGAAGAATAAAGATGATGAAAATTCTTCCTAACTAACACAGGAATATACCCATCCCTCCCACACTTAAAGTGTGCAATGTACTCACTGTAATAAAATAGAATGTGGTAAAGAAGGATAAAACCTGATAAGTTTAATTCATAGTCTACTTCTTAAACTTGTAGTTCCTCCATTGGGGACTCTGGAATGGATTCATGGAAGTGCTTCAGCTGCTGCTCATTCACAGTGAAGGTTTGCTTGTTTTTTTTATTTTGAACCTGGACAACACCAAATGGAGAGATGTTAGTAATAGTGTATGGTCCAAACTAGCGGTAATGATGCTTACCTAGATGAAAATTCAGCCTTTCATTGTAAAGGATGACCTTATTCCCAATGTAGAACCGACAATGAAGGATAAGACGGTCGTGGGAAGCCTTGGTTCTCTCTTTATAAATCCTAGAGTTCTGACATGCATCTCTTCTCATTTCCTACAGTTCTTAAATCTACAACTTTCTTTGAGATCCTGTACTAGAGATATTATAATTTCATTGTTTGATGGCTTAGTAGGCTCTGTGATCAATCTCAATAGACATGTGAAAACTCATTCCAAATACAAGCTGATAGGGTGACATTCCAATGGGAGTTTTGAAAGCAGTATGGTAAGCCCATAAGGAATCATTGAGTCTAAGACTCAATTTTTTATATTAGATTGAACCATTTTTCAAGAATTGGTTTTACTTCTCTATTTGATACCTCATCTTGACCAATGGTTTGTGGATGATATATAGAAGACACTCTATGACCGACCACATACCGACACAAAAGTGATTGCACTATTCGGTTATAGAAATGAGAACCCTAGTCATTGATGATGAACCGAGGTAAGCCAAACCTACAAAAGACTTGGGTTCTGAAAAATACTACAACTACCTTAGAATCATTAGTCATTGTGGCCCGTGCCTCTAACCATTTTTACACGAAATCATCTTCCAGAAGAATGTACAAGTTACCAAAGGAATTGGGAAATCTCCCCATAATGGCAATAACCCAAACATCAAAAATGTCATGAAGGAGAAATGGTTGTTGTGGCATTTCATTTATTTTAGATACATTACCCATTCTTTGAAAATCAGGACAAGATTTAAAAAATTCATGGGTATCCTAAAAAGGTGTTGGCCAAAAGAGACCAAAATAAAGGACTTTGCGAGCAGTCCATTGGGGAGCAAAGTGGCCTTCACAAGCAAGAGTGTGGCAGAATCTAAGAACTGACTAAAACTCGCTATCGGGAACACAACACCTAAGGACTTGATCACTATATATGCACCAAAGGTTGGGGTCATCCCAAATGTACCAATGAGACTATTGTTTTAGACTATTGGCTTTTTTTTTGAAATTAGTAGGAATGAAAGATGATACCAAATAATTTACAATTTCAACATACCAATGAATATCATCTTGCACTTGGTAGAATTGGTCATCAGGAAACATATCATTTATATAAATACAAGGCGATGAGTCAATGTCTAAGGATTGGAGAATCCTACTGATAGGGTCAGCCACCACATTCTATGCTCCTTTTTTATCTCTAATTTCTACGTTGACTTCCTGAAGGATGATCATCCAGTGAATGCAACATGGTTTGGCTTTAGTTTTCTTAAAGAGATTCTAGAGGGCTACATGATCCGAGAACACAATGAATTTGGACCCCAAAAGGTATGACATGAATTTTTCTATAGAAAACACAATGTAAATGAATTCTTTTTTAGTTTTGGTGTAGTTTTCTTAGGTAGGGTCCAAAGTACATGAGGGATAGGCAATGACATATGGAACTCGATTGACCCTTTGTGACAAAAATGCCCCAACTATATAGTTATATGCGTCACATATAAGCTCAAATGGTAAATCCCACTGAGTTGGTTGGATTACCAGGGGTGACATGAGACTCCATTTTAACTCATTAAAAGCTTCCTAACATTAATTTTCAAAAAAAACTCTTTTTCTATTAGGAGTAACGAATATAGGGGGCGTGAAATCTTACTAATGTCATGAATGAAACGACAGTAAAATCTAGCATAAACCAGGAAAGACCGTACATCCCATACATTTTTGGGGAATGGTAGGGAAGTAATGACACCCACTATTAATTTATCTTCTTGGATACCATCCCCAGAAATGACATGTCCCAAAACTATACCTTGTCGCACCATGAAATGGAATTTCTCATAATTTAATACGAGATTATTTTCAATATATTGATGTTCGACTGAATAAATACTACTAAAAAATTCATCAAAAGAAGGTCTACAAATAGTGAAATCATCCATGAATACTTCCATGAAATTATCCAGGTAATCCAAAAAAATACTAACTATGCATCGCTGGAAAGTACCTGGAGCATTGCACAGACCGAATGGCATCCTTCTATATGAAAATGTGCCAAAGGGGGAAGTGAAGGTTGTATTTTCCTGATCCTCGGGGGAAATATGGATTTGAAAGTATCTAGAATACCCATAAAGGAAACAGTAGTGGGACTTACTCGCTAGCATCTCTAGGATTTGGTCTATGAATGGAAAAGGGAAATGGTCCTTCCTATTGTGTTGGTTTAGTTGGTGATAGTATTTGTAGACACAACACCTATTCTGCACAATGAGTTAGAACCAATTAATTATTTTCATTTTTGAATACTATAATGATAGTTTTTTAGGAAATAATTGAATGGGACAAACCCATTGGCTATCAGATATGGGGTAAATGATTTCATCAGCAAAAAATTTTGTTACCTCCTTTTTTCACAACTTCAAGTAGGTTTGGGTTTAGTCAACATTGTGTCTTCCTCACTTTTTTAGCCTCATAATTTAATAAATTATGGTTTGTAAAATTTTGTGGGATAATTCCAAGAATTTCAGCTAGTATCCATCCCAAATCTTGTTTATAACCCCTCAAAAGTTCAAGCAGTTTCAAATCATGATTAGTATGGAGTGAATTAGCAATGATGATGGGAAACTTGTTTCTATTCTCAAGATATGATTATTTTACATCTTGAGGTTGTTGTTTTAGTTCCAATTTAGGTGGGTTTTGTATTGATGGGAGTGTGTGTGAAAATGAGAGGTCACTGATATCATCCAACTGCCCAATGGTATTATCCTTATATGAGTAATGACCTTTTACAAGCTTAGAAGTATCATCAATGGTCATTGGATCCTTATTGTTCATGAAATTATCAATTAATAAACATGCAAGAAACTTTTCTAGACCACTAAAAAAATCAATTCATGATTCATTAACTTGAATTTAAATCAATGAAGAAAAATCTGAAAGGGGATCGTGGGAATGAAAAGTTGTTTTTTTAGGGGAAGGGAGTACATAAATTGAATTAATAGAGAGAGATTAATTTTCTTCTAAGGGATGCATCACGACATCAAGGATGTTGCAATGGAATATGTCACCAACAAATTCCATAGATAATGTACCATTATGGACAATAATTATGGCTTTGGTAGTTTTTGAGAAAGGTCTCCCTAATATAATTGGGGCATGTCCATTCATACTATCAACATCCATTTTTAGCACATAAAAATTCTGCAGGAAAAATTAAAATTTTCACCCTCATAAGAACATCCTATAATACACTAGAAGGGTGTGCAGTACTCCAGTTGGCCAGTTGAACAATAATTACAATGGGATTCAGATCCCTGACCTGTAATGTAGATTAAATGGAGTGATTCATCACATTTATAGAATAACTTAAAGCAAGCATGGAATTGGAAAATGAATACTCCCCTATAGTGCATGGAATCAAGAATGTCCCAGGATCGTTGCACTTGGTGGGAAGTGATGGCTCTATCAATGCTGATACGTTCCTCCCCACGATCACCTTTTCATCTCCATGAATTTTCCTTCGGTGTGTACACATCTTATTTAGAAACATTTCATATCTTGAAATTTGTTTCACAACATCAATCAATGGGATGTTTACCTGCACTTTTTTGAAACATTACAATATTTCCTTATCTAGTTAAGTTTCCTTTTGTTTCCTAGGATGGGGTACCATTGGATAAATGGGATAGGAATGGGTTGTCTTGGAGTATCATCAACAAAAACACTCTTTCTATTGGAAGGGATTCTCTCAAGACATTGATTTTCAACATTTGGAACATTTTCAATGGTTGGGATGTAGGTTTCATCAGGAGGGGATGTCTCTAATGGAGGATTCATTTGGTTTTTATGTTTTTTTCTACTCCTATGGGTGATGGAACTAACATTTCCCTTATCCCTAGGGTTAACTATAGGTTAAGAAGGTAGATTACCTGGCCCATGACTTTGAATTTCCCCCACTAAGCTAGCTAGTTGGAATAATTGGGTTTTTAGGTCTTGTATGGATGCCTAGGTGGTTTTCTGGAAGTGGAGATTATTGGCAGCCATTTTTTCCATCAAATATTCTAGGCTAGGCTCAGGTTTTAGAGGGGATGGTGGGAAAGGCCTTTATGGTGGTTGATAATTTTTGGGTGGTGGTGGTGTATGAATACTCTGAAATTTTTGGTACCATGGTTGATGAGGCTGGTTTGAATACGCCCCTTGCTTATAAGCTTAGTTTTCATTCCACCCATAGTTAGATGGATAATATGGTTCTTTCCTAAAGGGTTAGTAATAGGGGCATCCTAGGAATATTTCCTCACAACTCTCATAATTGTTTCTCAATTTGGGGAATTGATAAGAATAATGGGTGTTAGAAGAGAAAATTACACAATGTATGGAAGGAGGAGATTGAGATTTCCCTTGTGAGAGAGCAAGTTGTTATACATGGGTACTTATATCCTCAAACTTTGTGTCCTCCTTCTTCCCAAATTCAGTTCTTTTCACCTCATGGACACCTAGAATGGGTATATTGGACCTCAAACCAAATTATTGAGTGTTTTTCTACATGTTCTAAATTAGGTTCCTTGTAACAATTGGGGTTTTATCCACTAGTGAACCACCTACAACAACATCAATCATGTTACGACCAATTGGAATTAAACCTTCATAAAAATACGTTATTAAAAGTTGATATCTTATTTTGTGGTGTGTACAACTTGAACATAACCTTTTAAATTGTTCCCCATATTAATGTAATGTTTCCCATTGTGATTTACTTATACCAAATATTTCTTTTAATATATTTGTCCTTCAAGAGGTTGGGAAATATTTTTCACGAAAAAGGAATTTCATATCTTCCCAGCCTCTAATAGGTGAATTAACCTAGTAATACCAGTCTTTTGTTGTGTCTTCTAATGAAAATGGGAATGCTCTAATATTTACTTGTTCTTCATCCACATTTCCAGTTTTTAATGTAGAAGACACAATATTAAATTCTTTTAATTGTTTATGTGGATCTTCTCTAGGAATTCTAGGGAATCTTGGCAATAAGTGAAATAGATTGGATTTCAGTTCAAAATTGGGTGCCTCACCTTATATTTGAATATATGTGGGTTGGATATCAATATCAGGAAAGGTTAGTTCTTTTAGTGTTTGATTGTTTTCATACATTTTACACTCATTAATTTCATGTTCTAATTTGGTTCTATAAGAATATGGGTTTAGAAAAGTCTCAAGTTGTGGTGTGTCCTCCTTGAAAGAGTTGTCTTGTGCATCTCGGTGTCACTGACGTAAGATCCTCTCTGGTTCGAGTTTAATTGGTGGTAAATCTCCTGGATTAAAACCCTTCATTCACAAAAAAAACACAATAAATAAATCAGAACACAAATATATAGGTAAAGGTATAAGATAAAAAAAATAAATATTCAGAAAATTTACAAAAATCTTATAAAAAACATGCACTAAAAACCAAAGACCTCCCCTACAACGGAGCCAAAATTTGAACACGATATCATGAAAAGTCAAACTGTCTATGATTTTAATATTGATTTATAGTATAGGTGAAACCCTAGGTTGTCTCTCAAAGAGAATTGGTGGGTTTAGAGTGTTCATTTTTAATAAGAAGTATTAAAATAGAGGTGGTTTTGAAAATAGTTTTAGGATGAAATGACTTAATTGAAAGCATAGAAGTTGAGAAAACAAATGAATTTTGAAAAATATGAGACAAAAGGGTTCATTTTGATTCCACTGCACACATTTAAAATTCATTTTTCATTGATATTCATTTAGGGTTGGCGTAATTCCTTGGTTCAAATTAATTGGAATCCCAATTAATTTCTAATATTTTATTTTAATTCTTAAAGAAGCAAACCTTAACGTAACAATCATATTTTCAAGGTATAGGACTATGCATGGAATAAAACTTACAAATAATATTGAAATCTCAAGAATGTGGGTATGAAAAGGATTCTTGTGTTGCCCAATTGGAACATCAAAAGTCACGCACTGAAAACCTCACACCGATCGGTTAGAAATTAAGAGTATCTCAATCACATGCATCAAAATAAGGATTAAAATATGGAATTATGTAAGATACATGGAAATAAATTTTTCACACCCAAATTACTCCAAAATAGTGGCTAAAATAAGAATCAAAACTCCCTTTACATGTGCGTAGCTCCCTCACAATGAACGCCCACCATTTAGCTCGACATTAGGAGGAGGAAACTCGGGTGGAACTATTTCTTCATTATTGATCCACATAGGAGGATACCGTACTCTAGAAATTCAAGGATGATGAGGAAACTACTATAGGACTTAAAAATTGAATAATTTATCTTTATGTTCTAACTTACAAATGAGGATCCCGAGCTTCTATTTTATAGGAAAATTGGAATGTGGTTTTGGGCATATAGATTGTGTAAAACCACTTGGCCCATGGTTTTCGACCACATTACAGTCTAATCTCACATTGTAAATATATATAAAAATTTTTCCCACCTATTTATTGTCTCCACAGAATGTTTGGAACTATTTAGACAATTATAACTTGAGATATTGAGAAAATACAGAACACCATATTTGACTTTGTGCAGATTTGATTCTTTGGATAGATTAGTTAAGATGGGAATAGTAGAGGTAGAATGAGGCTTATATTCCTTCATATGAAATGTATCCCATTAAATTGTGGACCAAACCACATAATTTAATCCCATTTGGTTACACAATTTATTAGCAATATGTAGTTGTGTCCACTGGTGTGCATGGATCCTGTATAGTTTGGCCCATATTTTAGGGACATCATCATGGGCCCTCCAAATCACATCCTCCTTCAACGAAATTATAAAAAAAGTATCGTTTCCATTTTTAAAATTAATAAATATAATATTTTTGAATAAAAAATTATGTTCAATTTGTTATTATTTTTATAATTTTTAATACAAAACTAGTTTAACACAGTGGTGTAAGGGTGAAAAGAAATAGTGAATCGTAGTGCGATCACTCCCCCACACCTAAATATTTTCACTCCTAAGAAAATTTACATTTTTAGAAATTATACATGTAGATATTTCCAACTTCATAATGATTTAACATTCCATGAAAATTTAATTCCTGATAGAAACATGATCAAAGAATAAAAAAACCAAGGAGTTATTCTCAATGATCATTGAAAAAGATGTCTCAAAAATTGTATCCAAATGAAATTACAAGATATACATGATACCAATCAAAGAAAATAATTTAAAAGTTAATAATGTCACTAATTATATATGTGTATGTGTGACAACCATTTCATGCTATTACTTCTACTTTCTATCGAGTCAATATAAGTAATTTTAGTAATTTTATACTTATAAGATCCTTTCCACCAAACTTTCCACACATCCTTTGCAATCAAATTTCAAGACCCACTCACTTAAGAATTCCCAGAAGTCAAAACATAAGCTCCTGACCTAGATATCCTCATACATTGTATATTTCATCACTCCCCTCATTTATTAATTTTTCAAAAGTTTCACTTGGAACAAATCTCACCCTATTCTCCCAACCCATTTTTGATCTCCTCAAGGCACTAATTGTAATAGTTACAACAAGATCAAAGGTAAAGGAAGGTTGGTTTTTGACATGCCTAATATAAAATATTTTTTTAGGGTGTACAACATTCGGATAATAGATACACATGCACAAGTCAATCTGGTACAGTAATGAAATAGATCGGATAAGAAAAAAATGTATGAAAAAATGCTTTTGGAAAGTATAGAAAACTCAACCTAAATTATATTTACCTTCCATTAAGTAAGAAATTTTCAAACATTATGGGGGGGTGAAAAAATGTATGGAGAGATTAAGTGACACAATTTTCTATTAAACTATTCACAAAAAGGGAAAGATTCTTCTCAAAGGTTTCAAAACGATAATACCATTTATATCATCTACAAAAAACCAAATTTTGAAAGAAAGTCACACCACATTATTGAATTATTGCTGAAATGAACATTTCATCATATTTTTTTGGAACGTTAAATCAACATGAAATATAGATATTCCACATGCATTTTAAATAAATTCAATGGTTAAATGGGCATCATTTTCCATGATAATGTGGGCATAAACAAGTAATATTCTGGATCCAAGGTGAGGGGAAGGGAAGGGGGAAAGTAACAATACAATTCATCAAGCTAAAAAAAAGAAGAGTAAAGATGATGAAAATTCTTCCTAACTAACCCACGAATATACTCATCCTCCACACCTAAAGTGTGCAGTGTACTCACTGTATTAAAATAGAATGTGGGAAGGAAGGATAAAACCTGGTAAGTGCATTCATAGATTTATTCTTGAACTTGGAGTTCCTTCATCAAGGACTCTGGAATGGAATCATGGAAGTGCTTCAACAACATCCCCTTCACAATGGGTTTTGTCATTTTGAATATATACATCACTAAATGGAGAGATGTTTGTAACATTGTATGGTCCAAAACAATAGGAACAAAGCTTACCTAGATGCAAGATAAGACGGCCGTGGGTAGCCTTGGTTCGCTCTTTATAAATCCAGAAGTTTTGATATTCATATATTCTCATTTTCTCTAGATCATGAATTTGGAACTTACTTTGAATACCTGCACCAGAAATATTATAATTTCATCATTTGATGGCCCAGTAGGCCCGGTGATCAATATCAATAGATAGGTGACAACTCTTTCCAAACACAATCCGGTAGGGTGACATTCCAATGGGAATTTTGAAAGCAATACGATATGTCGATAAGGAATTATCAAGTCTAAGACTCCAATATTTTCCATTAGGTTGAAACATTTTCTGAGAATTTGTTTTACTTCTCTATTGGAGACCTCATCTTGACCATGGGTCTATGGGTGATATGTAGTAGACACTCTATGACTGACCCCATACCAACGCAAAAAGTGATTGCATTATTGGGTTGCATAAATGAGAACCCTGGTCACTGATGATGAACCTAGGTAAGCCAAACCTACAAAAGATTTGGGTTCTCAAAAAATCTACAACTGACTTAGAATCATCAGTCTTTATGGCTCGTGCCTCTACCCATTTTGACATGTAATCAACTGCCAAAAAAATGTATAAGTTTCCAGTGGAATTGGGAAATAACCCCATAATGTCAATACTCATAACCTCAAAAATTTCATGAAAGAGAAATGGTTATTTTGGAATTTCATTTATTTTAAAGACATTACCCATTCTTTGAAAATGAGGAAAATATTTACAAAAGTCATGGGAATTATGAAAAAGGGTTGGCCAAAAGAGACCTGAATCAAGGACTTTGCAAGCAGTCCGTTGGGGACCAAAGTGGCCCCCAAAAGCAAGAGTGTGGAGGAATATAAGAACAGACTGAAACTCAATATCAGGAACAAAAATACTAAGGAATTAATCACTACATGTTCACCAGAGTTAGGGGTCACCCCAAATGTACCAATGAGACTCATGTTTTTGTCAACTGGCTTGGTTTTTGTTGAAATCAGCAGGAATGCAAGATGCTACCAAATAAGTTTTAATTTCAGCATACCAATGAATATAATCTTTCACTCAATACAATTTCTCATCAGGAAACATATCATTTATAGGAATATAGGGGGATGGGTCAATGTCCAAGGATTTCAGAATTTTACTGATATGGTCAACCACCACATTCTATGCTCCTTTTTTATCTCTGATTTCTTAATTGGATTCCTGAAGGAAGACCATCCAACAAATGATACGTGGTTTGGCTTCTGGTTTCTTAAGGAGATACCAGATGGATTCATGGTCTGAGAACACAATGACTTTGGACCCCAAAAGTTATGACCTGAATTTGTTCAAGGAAAACACAATGGCATGGAATTCTTTTTCATTTGTGGTGTAGTTAGCTTGGGCAGGGCCCAAAGTACGTGAGGCATAGATAATGACATGTGGAGCTTGATCGAACCTTTGTGACAAAATTTCCCAACTTCATAGTTAGAGGCGTCACACTTGAGCTCAAATGGTAAATCTCACTAAGGTGGTTGGATTATAGGGGGTGCCGTGATAATTCATTTTAACTTATTAAAAACTTCCTCACATTCATTATAAAAAAATTCCATTTCGTTTAGGAGTAACCAATAGAGGGGGAGTGAAATCTTACTAATGTCACAATTGAAATGACGGTAAAATTCAACATGACCCAAGAAAGACTACACATCCCATAAATTTTTGGGGAATAGTAAAGAAGAAATGACATCTACTTTTGATTTATCTGCTGGGATACTATGCCAAAAAATGACATGTCCCAAAACTATACCTTATCGCACCAAGAAATGGAATTTTTCATAATTTAATACGAGATTTTTTTAATATAGTGACGTAGTACTAAAGAAAGACTACTCAAACATTCATCAAAATAAGAGCCATAAACAGTGAAATCATTAAAGAATACTTTCCTGAAATTCTCTGGGTAATCCGAAAATATACAAACCATGCATCACTAGAAAGTAAGTGGAGAATTGCACAGACCAAATGGAATCCTTCTATGTGAAAATGTTCCAAAGGGGAAAGTGAAGGTTGTATTTTTCAGATCCTCGGGGGAAATATGGATCTAAAAGTATCCATAATACCCATCAAGGAAATAGTAGTGGGACTTACCCACTAGCCTCTCTAGCATTAGGTCAATGAATGGAAAAGGTAAATGGTCCTTCCTAGTATGTTGGTTTAGTCGGTGATAGTCTATGAAGACACACCAACTATTATTCACACAAGTTGGAACCAATTCTTTATTTTCATTTTTGATTATTGTAATGATGGTTTTTTAAGAACTACTTGAATAGGACTGAACCATTTTCTGTCAGAGATAGGGTAAATGATTCCAGTAGCTAATAATTTTGTTACCTCCTTTTTCACAACTTCTAGGAGGTTTGGGTATAGTCAACGTTCTTCCTGCCTCACTGGTTTAGACTCATCATTTAATAAAATATGATTTGTACAAATTGATGGGATAATACCATGACTGTAATCTAGTATCCATCCCAAATATTTTTTATACTCCCTCATAAGTTCAAGCAATAACAATTCATGCTTCGGAGGGAGTAAACCAGAAATGATGATGGGAAACTTATTTCTATTATTAAGATATGAATATTTTATATCTTGAGGAAGTTGTTTTGGTTTCAATTCAAGTGGATTTTGGATTGATGGGAGTGTGTGTGAAAGTGAGTGGTCATTGATCTCATCTAACTGCTCAATGGTATCATCCTTAGATGAGGAATGAGCTTTTACAAGCTTAGAAGTGTCATCGATGGTCATTGTATCCTTAGTGTTCAAAAAACTATCAATTAATAAACATGGATGACACTTTTCTAGACCACTATAGCAATCAATTCATGATTCATTACCTATAATTTCAATCAATGAAGAAAACTCTGAAAGGAGATCGGGGGGAATTTTTTTTAGGGGGATTTCATCAATTGAATTAATAGAGAGAGATGAATGTTCTTCTAATGGGTGCTTCATGACATCAAGGATGTGGAAATGGACTATGTCACCACCAAATTCCATAGATAATGTACCATTATGGACATTAATTATGGATTTGACCATTTTCAAGAAAGGTCTCACCAATATAATTGGGGCATGTCTATTCATCCTATAATCTTCCATTTTTAGCACATAAAAATATGTAGGAAAAATTAAAATTTTCACCCTAACAAGAACATAATATAACACAACAGAAGGGTGTGTAGTACTCTGGTTGGTCAGTTGAACAAAAAATCTAGTGGGCTTCAGTTCCTTGACCTGCAATGTAGAGTAAATGGAGTGAGGCATCACATTTATAGAAGCACCTAAATCAAGCATGGAATTGGAAAATTAATACTTCCCTATGGTGAATGGAATTGTGAAATTCCCAGGAACGTTTCAATTGGTGGGAAGTGATGGATCTATCAATTCTAAAACATTCCTCCCCAAGCTCACCTTTTCATCTCTAAGAAGTCACCTTTGGTGTGTACACATCTCCTTCATGAAAATTTTCATATGATGTAATTTGTTACACAACATCAATCAAGTTGATGTTTACTTTCCCTTTTTTGAAAGTTTCCAATATTTTCTTATTTAGTTTAGTTTCCTTTTGTTTCCTCGGTTGAGTTTCCCTTTGGGGGAATAGAAGATGAATGGGTTGTCTTGAAGATTCATCGACAAACACACTCTTTCCTTTGGAAGGGATTCTATCAAGACATGGTTTTTATCATTTGGAACATTTTCAGTGGTTAGGATGAAGGTTTCCTCTGGAGGGGATGACTCTAATGGAGGATTCATTTGGTTTTTATGTTTTTTCCACTCCTAAGGGGGATGGAAATAACATTTCCCTTATCCCTAGGGTTAACTACTGGTTTAGAAGGTAGTTTATCCAAACCATGACTTTGAATTCTCCCTATAGAGATAGCTAGTTAGCCTAATTGGGTTTTGAGGTCTTGTATGGATTCCTGGGTTGTTTTTTGGAATTGGAGAATATTGGAAGCCATTTGTTTAATCATATCTTCTAGGTTAGGCTCAGGTTTTAGAGGGGGTGGTTGGAAAGGCCTTTGGGTGGTTGAGAATTATTGGGTGGTGGTGGATGATTACTATGACCTTGTTTGTTCAATGGTTGATGAGGCTAGTTTGAATATGCCCCTTTCCTATAATCTTGGTTTTCTTTCCACCCAAATTTGGATGTATAGTATGGTTCTTTCCTAAAGGGTTGGTTATAGGGGTGTCTTGGGATGATTTCCTCACAACTCTCTGAATTTTCTCTCAATTGGGAGCAGTGGTCAAAATAATGGGTGTCAGAAGAGAAGATTCCACAGTGGATGGGAGGAAGATATTGAGATTTCCCTTGGGAGAGAGTAAGTTTTCATAGAAGGGTACTTACCTCCTCAAACGTTTATTCCACATTCTTCTCAAATTCAGTACCTTTCACCTCATGGAAACCTCAAATGGGTACATTGGATCTTGAACTGAATTGTTGAGTGTTTTTCTCCATGTTCTCAATTAGGATCCTTGTAGTTATTGGGGTTTTATCCAATAGTTAACCACCTACATAAGCATCAATCATGTTACGATCAATTGGAATTAAACCTCAATAAAAACACTTTATTAAAAGTTGAAAGCTTTTTGGGTGGTGTGGAAAACATGAACATAACCTTTTAAAGTGTTCCCAAAATTCATGTAATGTTTCCCCTTGTGATTGCATTATACCACAGATTTATTTCTTTATAGTTTCAGTTTGAGAGGCTAGGAAATATTTTTCAAGTAAAAGGCATTTCATGTCTACACAGCCTCTAATTGGTGAATTAACATAGTAAGGGTCGTATTTTGCAGTGTCTTCTAATAAAAATGTTAATTCTATGAGATTTAATTGTTATTCATCCAAATTTTTATTTTTTAATGTAGAACACATGGTATGAAATTATTTTATGTTTTTATGTGGATCTTCTCCAAGAAGTCCATGGAATCTTGGCAATAAGTGAATTAGACCAGATTTTAGTTCAAAATTGGGTGCCTCACCTTGTATTTGAATATATGTGGGTTGGATGTCAATATCAAGTGAGGGTAGTTATTTTAGTGTTCTATTTTTTCATTCATTTTATTCTCATTAATTTCATGTTCTAATTTGGTTTCAGAAGAAGAGGGGTTTATAAAAGTCTTAAGTTGTGGTGTGTCCTCTTTCAAAGAGTTGTCTTGTGCGTCTTGGGGCTGCTGACATAAGATCCTCTCTGGTTTGGGTTATAAAGGTGGTAAATATCAAGGATTAGAGCACGTCAAGTACAACAACTACACAATAAATAAATTATAACATAAATATATAGGTAAAGGTATAAGATAAAACAAATAAATATTCATAAAATTTACAAAATTATTACAAATAACACACACTAAAAACCAAAGCATTCCCTGGTAACAGTGACAAAATTCAAACGCACTATCATGAACCATCATATTGATTATGAATTTAAGGTTGATTTATAGTCTTGGTAAGACCCTATGTCATCTATCAAGGATATTTGGTGGGTTTAGAGTGTGCGTTTTTAATAAGAAGTACTAAAATTGGGGTGGTTTTGAAAATAGTTTTAGGATAAAATGACTAAATTGAAAGTTTAAAAGTTTAGAAAACAAATGGATTTTGAAAAATATGATATAAAATTGTTCATTGTTATTTCAATACACACATTTCATGTTCTTTTATCACAGATATTTTTTTAGGTTTGGGGTAATTCCTTGGCTGAAATTTATTGAAATCACAATGAATTCCTAAGCTTTTATTTCAATGCTTAAAGAACCAAAACTTGACATAACAATCATATTTTCAAGGTCCAGAACATATTCATGGAATAAGATCTTAAAAATCATATTGAAATCTAAAGAATGTGGGTATGAAAATGATTCTTGTGCTTCCCAATTAGAACAATACAAGTCACGCACTCAAAACCTCACGCCGATCTGTTATAAATTAAGTGTATCTCAATCACATAGATCAAAAAAATAAATAAAATATGGAATTATGTAATTTACATGGAAATAAATGTTTTAACACCAAAATTAATCCAAACCATTAGCTAAAATAAGAATCATAACTCCTTGACATGTGTCTAGCTCCCTCCCAACGAATGCCCACCGTTTAGCTCGACATCGGAAGGATGATGAAGCTCAGGTAGAACTCCTTCTTCATTATTGATCCCCCTATGAGGATAGGGGCCTCCAGAACTTAAAATATGATGACTATACTCCTGTAGGACTTAAAAATGGCAGAGTTTCATTTCTGGTTTGAACATACATATGAGGATCCCAATATTCCATTTCATAGGCAATGTGGAAGATGGTTTTTGGGCACACGGATTGTGTAAAACCACTTAGACCATGTTTTTAGACCACTTGATAGTCGAATATAGCTCTGAAAAAAAACTAGAAACATATTTACCCACCTCTTTACTATCTCCACCGAATTTTTGGAACCATTTGGACAACTAAAACTAGAGATATTGATTAAATACAGAACACCTCTTTTTTACTTTGTGAAGATTTGATTCTTTGGACAGATCAGTTTGGATGGGAATCGAAGAGGATGAATGAGGCTTTAGTTCCATCATATGAAATTTATACCATTAATTTTGGACCCGAAAACAAAATTTCATCCCATTTGGATGCACAATTTATTAGAAATATGCATTTGAGTCCACTGGTGTGTATGGATCCAACGCAGTTTGGCCAATTTTTCTTGGACATCATCATGGGACCTCCAAATCACCTCCACCTTCAATGAGACAACCAAAAAAAGTATCATTTCTCTTTTTAAAAGTAATAAATACAAAATTATTGAGTCTAAAATGAAGTGAAATTTGTTATTATTTTTGTAAATTTCAATACAAAACTAGTTTAGCATAGTTGTGTAAGGGTGAAATGAAATAGTGAATCGTAGTGCAATCGACTGGTGAGAGAAAGATTCTTGGGACTGTTCATGTACAAGAGATGAAAAAAATATTCATGCCATACGAAAAAAATTAAGGTTTATCAGATCTAGAAAAAGAGTCATGCTAACAACCATCAAAGGGATATGGAGTTTTATGTTGACGGAAAAGTATTCCTTCAAATTTCACTATTGATGAGAGTCCTGGGATTTGGGAAGAAAGGGAAGCTTAACCCTAGGTAAATTGGGCCATATGAAATCCTTGATCACATAGGATCAGTGGCCTATCTACTAGAAATTCCTCCAAATCTATCTAAAGATCCTGATGTTTTCCACATATCTCTCTTGAGAAAGTAAATATGTGACCCTTCACAAGTACTGAATCTGATGGTGGCATAAGAGTAACATGATCTCACTTATGATAAGCAGCTGGTGGAGATCATGGACCACATGGATAAGGTTATACAAAACAAGAATACCCATCTCATCAAAGTACTATGGAGGAACCACATGTATGAAGAAGGGATGTGGGAATTGGAGGAAACAATGAGGCAGAAGTACCCTCCCATTTTCTCAACTGAGTGAACGAGTTGAAATTTCAGGGATGAAATTTCTTAATGGGGGAAGAATATAATGACTTGAACTTTTTAGTTGATATTTCTTTCTGGAATTTTTTTGTTATATTAGAAAAAAAACTATATATCATTAATAATTAAGTAAGAATATTTTAATGTTACTGTTAGGTTTCGACAGTTATATGATAGTTGGACAATATGACCATTACTCAATATGACTGTTGGCCAATATGACCAATGGTCACTATGAATCTTGGATAATATACAATTTACGTTATGATTATTATTTATAAATTGATGGTATAATGGTTAATTAATTTCGAAAGAAGAATCGATGGCCTCATACAGTAGAATCGTGCCATCAAAAAGCCTATTTTTCAGAACATGGGATGGAGGTGGCATATTTGGGCTTTATTCATGACTAAGCTCAAGTTGAGCTTCAACATGTTAAGATAGAATGAAATCTCATACAGGAGAAGTTCAAGTTAGTGGATATTACTACTCGGGTGATGTTATCAGTGCCGCCCTAAGAGTCTATCACCACCACACACCTTACCCTTAGACCATATGCATGTGTTATAAGGGGTAATTTCTCAAGGCCTTGGTCACTTAAATTGTAATGCCTTTTTTTTAATAATTTTTTTTATTTTATCATTTTCATTTTAAGAATAGTTTTTCTTAAAAATTAAAATGAAATTTGATAAATTAATTTTTTAGATAAAAATTGCACTTTTATGAGAGATATAAATTACAATATTAAACTGAGGATTTATTATAATGTTTATTATAATGAAATAGTATTCTAAAAACTGTTCAATTTAATTAAAAATGATAAAGTAACTTTATTTTTTAAAATATCGAAAATTTTACTATGCATTTTACTATGCATTTTCTATCCACAATTATTTTTTTAAAAAATAATTATTTTTATAGTTAAAAGTTAAATTTATCAGATATATAGATTTATTGTGGTAATATAAATTTAATTTTCTAAATTAACAATATCGATATTAGGTTAGGGTGAATTTATTATAATTTAATAAAATACATTAGTTTTTCATGAATCGTAAAAATACAGTTCGAGTTTTTTGGTGAGTGTATTGAAATCCAGGCTATGTCATAAGGATGTAATAATTAATCTAAAATGATGGTAGAATATTATGTGTTTAGGTAACTAAATATGTGTCCCAAGTGGCAAATACCATCGGAAAATACCATATGAAATCCCATGGTTTTGAAAATACCACTATTGCGGTGTTCTCAGAAATTATAAAAAAACACACTCTCTTTTACAGTAAATACCGAATCATTACATCATTTTTTATCATTAACAATTATTTACCAATTAATATATAAAATTATTACCTGTTAATTAGTCCTCCCAAGGTTTCATCAATCCCCCAAGGTCCCGATCATCAAGTTTTAGGAGTCACTATTCACGGTAAGGGAAATCTAAGCTTCACTTTTCCATTAAAGTTCCCTTTTTTAAGTGGTATGCATTTTAAATTTCCATATCATGATCTTATTTATGTTTTTTTGTATACCTTTACTATATTAAGATTATTTAATGAATAGTATTCCTCTTCCCCTCTCTTTTGTTTTTTTTTCTGAAGCTGTGTTTCATACCAGTTATGATGCCATATTTTCATCTCAAAATTTCTCTCTTTTTATCAAGAAATTATTTTATTTCTTTTTTGAATACACAAAAATATATCTTCTCTAAGGGTATTCAAATGGATTTCAAAATTTTCTATTTTAATTATTGTATTAAAATACATGAAACCAACTTTCGTTTTCCATGGGTATAAAATGACAAATGGATCTTGTTTTTAAGTACTTTCTAAAACAACATGATTTTGAAATGAAACCCATTTGTATTATTATATATGGGTTATTTATGAGATGTTTTATTAAGATATATATAGCTCAAATTAATTAACACATATTAATGGTTCTCCATGATAGTTCTCTAATTTATTTGGTAAAAACGTAATCTTTAGAGTTGACAAGTTTTATGATACCACGTTGAATAACCTTAGTAATTTTTATGATACCTAAGATACAAACACAGGTGATATGGTTATGAGTGACTCAGTTAAATGTTGTAGATATATTTAAAAGTTATAATTCATGTTATTATTATTTTTATTATGTGCATGTTTATCAAGAATTTATGTATCTCATCATAAACTAAATGATATTTCTCAAGATCACAAGTAAAGTTTTTCCCTTGTTTACCCTTATAGAGACTTATTCTTACCCATTCCTTTGATTTATGTCCCCAGGTTATGCGATGGGTTAAATATACTTAGGATAAAACTTGAAGAAGCTTATAAAAAGGATTATATGTTTTATTTTATGCCTTGATGTATTATGTACCTTATATCCAAGGCACTAAACTTTAAAAGATCCTCTATTTAAAAAATGTAAAGAAATGTTATGTAATAAAAAGGCGATATGTCACAGCCTTGATTCATCCATGAACTGATTTTCACCACATGACAAGAGTGCTTCATAGAAAAATGTTCCCTCGTGGGCCTCCTCTGCTTTGTGGGTGGATGATGACTCTGAAAAATATTGATTTTTTATTGCCCACTTTTCTTTGGATACTAACAAACCCCGAAAATCCCTTCCTCAAACCATCTTCATGGACTTTCTCATTCATGGAATTGATCCCCCACGAAACTCTAATCCTTTGCATAATTCTTCATAGAGAACTAATTTATACTTCAATGAATTCTTTCTAGAGTGAAGGATTATTTCTAATGATTCCCTCTTATTAATGATTTAATTAGGGGTATTTATATAGGGAAATTGATCCGAAAAACATTTAATATGAAATAACCAAAACATCGATGTCGTACCACCTTCATCGTGAGCTTTACTATGTGGTCTGCATAGTTCCTTAATCATTTGTAGTGAAAAATTTCTCCCGTAAACATAAATCTATTGCATCCCCTGAAATCTCCACCTCTTACCCGCAACTAATGAGCCACCCATAAACCATTAGCCTCTAGAAAACTACAAGCCTCCCATGAACTGCTTTTTACTACACGGTCCGAGTACCACACTTTGTGAACCACATAACACTACTATGCAGAAATATCCATTTTTCTATTTTCCTTTTCTATTCCACATACTACATTTATGGTCCTTAAAGTGTGCTTTGCGGTTCGCAAACTTTGGACTGTAAACTCCTTTTTGGAAAACATTCTTTTTCTATAAAACAAACCACCGATTTTGAGGCCCAAAAATTTGGAAAACATTGGGATACAATTCCAACTTAAATATCTACTTTGGAAACACCGACCATAATAATTTATAGTCATATCTCTTTGTCAATAAACATAATCACCCATAAAACACTAAAAAGAAAAATTGATGAATTTATCCCCAACACTATTAAAATTCAATAATATTATTTCATGTGATAAAGAAACCTCATGTTAATACCACTTTTATTGAAGGAAATTGCTAATGTACTCTTGGATTTCCATGTTCCATTGGGATTTTCACATTGCCTTTCAATTTTTTCTCCATAAGAATTAATGATTCTTATTTCATTATTATGTTCTTATTTTACATGGTTAACTTTACCTTTATAGGTTATGAAGTGTTTACCCAATACTATTCACTTTATAACCTAAAATGAAACTTTAGTTAAAGGGAGTAATAATGGGATGACATGAAAGATCATGACCTTCCTTCCAATTTACACATAGCCAGTGTAATCATTGCATTCATATCTTGCTTCACATTCTCCTTGCAAACTTATCGGAGATGATACTTCATCGTATATCTCCCATGTCCTGATGTAGTGACCAAAACTAATATCATATGTTGATTATATCATAATAACATAATTATAATATTCTCTATATAAGAGTCTCTAGTATGAATTTGTACACCCTCGCATCCTGATATAGTTTATAGGTATTGGGGATACCCTCACATTAAATTTATGATATTTTTGCAGTGTACACAATAGCCTGTTATACTATTCGATACTTGTACCAGTGTGTACATATAATTTTTATATTACTTATCACAATACTTATTGTGGTATTACTTTCCATTTTATATAGAAATAAAATTCTAGAAGATTTTTACTCTTTATCTTGATTACATTTTTTTGACATTTTGATTAATTAAATAAATCATTCATTGTCTCAAACTATTTTATTAAATTATAGGAAGCCTCTATATTAGAATACGAATAAAATGTATCTTGAGTATTATAGTGGAAAGGATTCATAAAACTCCCCTACTAATCTATAATATTTGGCTACGCCACTACTTGGAGGGTTCAAGGTAGACGTTTGTCTGGAAAACTACATTAACTAATAGTTCCTTGATCTGTTGAGTGAAGTCCAAGCTTCTAAAATCATAAATTTAATTACTCAATGCTTTCCTGTAAAATTATTTCAAGTTATCTTTTGTTAATCCTTACTACCAATTTTGTTAAGTCAACTCACCACTTTCATAAGAACACCATGATAATAAGAGGCACCCTCAACTTTGGATGACAAGCACCCTGAACACTCAGGTTTTTCTAAATTTGATTTATGGAAGGTAGTTACAATTAGATATTTATTTCAGGGGTTAATATTTTTATGTGGAAAAAGAAATCATTTTCTATTTGATATGAATTTTCTATTTGATTACACTCTGAACTGACTATGCAATAAATACAAAAATATTCAACGCATCACAAGTTCATTTTTTATGTTCATGCTTGTTTATTATTTTATGTTATCCCATGTAAACTACACATTCACAAAATAATAAGCGTAAAAAAAATAAAATGAAGATGTTATCATGAGATGATAATAATGTTTTATCCATTAAATAAATAATGGATCAACCTAGACCTTATGGGTAATACCTTGAGCCACATCGATTTTAAATCGAATTGCAGAGCCTGCCCATCCAACACGTTAAACTCTTGTCTTGTGCATCACCATAACTTGTTACAATGTGATCACTACTCATCTTCATCAATATACAAAAATACACACTCACAGATGAGGGGGCCTCGTGAGTATAAAATACTATAGAGAAACTGTGCACGTAGATATTTATACATATAATTACATAGACGTCACACCAATCACCATTTATTAAAAAATTATTACATACCACCATTGAAATAATTAAATAAATAAATATATAAACATGCACCAGACATACATGGGTCTGTAAATAGCTCATGATCAGTCTAATATGCCTTAAACATGCATACTGAAAATAAATATAGAAAAAAAATTTAAACATTCATTAAACTATACACTAGGACATTTTTATTGAATTAATACTCACTCTTATTTTAATTAAATATTTAAGTAATTTGTTCCCATTAAATAATTTAATTCTGAAACCAAAAATTTAATTAATTAGTTAATTTAATTTTAATATAAAAAATAAAATTAATTAAACTAGAAGTAATAATTATAAAACAAAAATTTAATGTTCATTAATTTAATATGAAACCAAAATAAAATTTATTACTTAAATTAATTTTTTATTATAAAAAATGTAGACCTCGAAAATCACAAGAAACACCTGTGCGTGTCAGGTTAAACCCATGAAGACCTATTCTAGGACTTGTAGACCCAATGAAGGGGTGTTTTGGGCCATATAGGTATGTCCAGATCAATTACAGGTTGGGAAGACCCATATTAGCCTTTTCGCACTGGATATGGTTGTGTATAAGTGAAAACGGGAGTACCAAACTGGGCACCAAGACCCTATGTCCACACAAACAGATGAGGCAGTGACCAGAGACATTTTTTCTGGTGATGGTTCTCACTGAGGGAGGTGGTATATAAAATATTTTGGTAGTTTCAGGTGGTAAGAACCAAATGGAGACTGCCATGGATTAAGGTGGACTAGTGTACAAATGAGTTAGGTGGATCTCATCGTATGTCAGGGAGGTTGGGGGTCATTCTCAAAAGGGAGGTTCACTGGTGTGGTGGTCTGAAGATCTGGTCGGTGGAGCGGTTGTCCATGGTGATAGTTTGAAGCGGTAGCAACCTGGGGCAATCCATTATGTAGCACTAGCTAGTGTAAGTGAGATGCAAGGATGGAGGTGGCCGGATGTCCTGGGCTATGGTGTTTTTTTCTTAATTCCATTCTTTTTTTTGATAAAAACACAACACCCCCTTTAAAAATTTTGTTTGGAAGGCAGCTGATCAGGAAAAAAACACCCACCGCTTGATTTTTTTTATTGTTTTCCAAAACTAATATGTCTAAACACTATCATTTAGATTAAAAAAAATAAATTATTATAATAAAATTATAATAATAGTAAAAATAATTTGCACCTCACAAAAAAACACTGTTCTGGTGATCTTTAATCTAGATGGTGTTCGACTTCATCCATAACGCCTTTGGGTTATTATAACACATATATTAGAATTATACATTCATCAAAATTAACTCAAAAAACTAGTGATTTCAATTCATATTTAAAACTTCATATGAATATAACATGTCCACCCGATGTCAGATTTAGTCGCCGTCATCAGCATTGGGAAAAGAACAAATTCCATTATTAAAATTAATGAAAACATAATATTTTATTGGATTAAAATATTCACTCATCCCTCTAATACCAATTGAAGGTAACATGTGTGTACCCGATTCCCCTAAAATTGGGTATTTGGAAAATTTCCCCTAAAGATCAACATGAAAACATCTTTGGTGGAAAAATGCTTCTCAGTATGAGCTTGAATATTTTTCATGAGGAATTTTATGCATAAAAATTAAACTATAATTAACTTTTTAGAATCAAATAATTGCTTGATGTATTCTCTTCACTAGAAATAATTATAGGAAGGACCATATTTTGAATCCCTCTAGATCATCCAAACGGGAATCGAATTCCCACGAGAACATTGATTATCAGAATTTGGCTGCTAGTGAGGAGTTTCAATGACTCCTTCTACATCTTAACAATCAATGTTTCTATGTTCTATTAATCCAGGAAGCATAATTGAGAATGGTAACTTAGAACCAAAGCCTCTATCTAGGAATCATGATGGGGATAAGAGATAATATCTCACCATTTAAGCTGTAAATATTATTTGGCAACATCTATCTTTATTCGATTTATAATGAATCAATAAAAATCTGAAATATACACCAGTTACCCAAATATTTATTTCTCAAAAAATTAATGATATATTATAACTATTAAAATAATTCATAAATATCATTTATATTTGTATCACTTTCTTATAATATAAAAAATATATTACATGATAATACCATATCCATTAACATGGCTCATCATTCATGAAAATATTAAATGACCTTTATTTTAAAATACTATTCATTCAAAAAATATATTTAATAATAAATAAATTCAAAACCAATTATTTTAAACTTGAATAATATGAATTTATTTATTCCTTTGGTGATTTTATATCCTTGGGGAAAACCCGAACCCTAATGGTGGGTCCCACTATGTACAAAAATCATATTCACCATATTAGGGTAGACTTTTGAATACACAATTGTGCGTGACTCTCTAGTCCCTTATCTTGATAGTAGTGAATAATATTCACAAACCAAGATTGAAGTCTAGTAAACTATCAAGGCCCCTGATGAGATATGGTTAGTCATAGTAATGACCACCAACCTACACACACACTCTGTAATATGATATATTTATCATTAGCATCTCATAAAGTAGGACACACACTCGTGTCATTATCCTTTATTTTTTTATTATTAGTTGATATAACATGATAGATTAACCATGGAATACCATAGAGATGGATTTATCAAGGTACTACCATCCTGATCAACCATGCATTATATATTTTACTTCCTTATCTTGGAAGCATCAAAATCCTTTCTTGACCATTAGACCATTTCCATTCCACTAATGGAGCACCAAACACAAGCTACCTCGCTATGATTTCATTATCAGGGTTTTTTCCTTGTACCAAAGTATGCTATCAAATTGCACACATTGATAACGATCTCAATTCAGGAGACCAATACACATGTCCATAGATAGAAACATCCATGAACAACCAAAACATGTGGTGTTCTTGTTGGCGGGTCTGTCCTCATGATCTCACTACTAGAGAGCACCAAGTTAAAAATTCATGACAAGAAGTCTCAATGATTATCATCCCCAAACACCTGATAGTAAATCATATATTGTGTCCACTAAGTAATATGTATCTATACCATAAGACATATATTTAAGATTAATATCATAGTATCTCAAGGTTCTCATTATAGCCTAAGATTTTTTATAACATTTTGATACATAAACTAATCTATGAACATTACCATAAAGAAGTGGACATAGTAATATCTACAATATAATGGTAAGTTTACATCATGTATATATAACTATAGACATGATATTTTAATCAAAAGTACTGTATAGTTGGGTCTTGGGAACCCACAATTAAAATAGATAGGACCATGGAAATGAGCCTAATATTGAGTTTCTATTAGAATATTCTAATGAAACAAATTTGTATTGATATTTTTTCATTGATTTAATTAATTAATTTGGGATTATTTCCTATTTATATTTTTTTATTTATATATGATAAGAAATTTCTTTATTTTTGAATCAAAGGAGAATTAATGATTTGGGGATGATTTCTAAACAAGCTGATTGAGAACCTAAATTTGGAAAAGGTTGATAATACTAATGTTTTTTCATTGAAGGGGTTTATTTTAGAAAGGTTTCGTGTCATGGTTCTCTATATACATGATATTTTCTTCTATAATAATTATTTACACTGAATATTTTATTCCATCACAACTTCTTGACTTAGTTTCAAACAACGAAATGGTGGTGTAGTTTCACGATGGTTATTTCCTCTACACCGAAACTAGGGATGCATAAGAAATCCAGTCTGATGTTTAAGAAATTATATGTTTCCATTCGAAAGGATTAATAGTTTCTTCCTAATTCTATATAATATATTTGGTAAATATATTTGTCTTTTTTACTTTCCCATTTTATGATAGTTTCAATTTGACTCACAAGGGAAAATAAGGCTCCGTGATGATTTGTACAGAGTTCCACATGCTTGATACATAAGATTTTGGATGTCTTGGACAGATTTTGTATGTGAGGTTTTACAATTTTTCATTAAGAAGACTATATAGATACATCACCATTGAATGTTCTGTTACACCATTATGATACATAATATTCATTCTAGGCATGATAATTTGGAAAGTGTGAGGCTACACTGACATTTTACGATATTAACTATGAAATTAGAATGTCATATAACTTTTATCCCTCTTCCACTTGAATATGATATCACAATCTTATCAACATCACTTATAACATGGTGAAAAGGGTCATAAAATTGATTATCTATGAATGTTATTCTACCTAACCTCCACACCATTACACTAATATGAATTTAAAATGTATTGAGTATGTTTCCCATAATTTCAATCCACAACTAGAACTCTTAGGATAAATGAGATGTGATATTTGATGGTTTAAAATTAGTAGAAGATATGTTTTCTCCATACATCAAAATCCAATTTGTAATATGAAACTGGTGAAACACTTCATATAAAATTTAGGTTTTTATTACTCTATTCTATAATCACCATGATTACACTCTGGATATTAATAACATATTTTTTTATAAATATTACCAAATTTGAGGAAGAGACAAATTTTGAAACTCATGTAGAGTTATAAAGATTAGAGGATAAAGTCCTTGAGAGAGAGAGAGAACTTAAAATGTGGTATTCAATCATTTAATTTTGATTTTAATGTTTTGATTTAATATTTTTTATTGATATTGAAGTGCGTATAGTAGTAAGGTTTCATTCATTACCTTATATTATTTATTCTATTTATCTTACTTTTATTATATGCCTTCAGTCCCTTGATTCCACAATTTCACTAGTGATGGATAACTAATTCATTATGAGTGATTAATAACTTAAGGGATAATAATTTTGGAGTATTCGGATGATAATTAAACATAATGATTAAATTCACACTGTGAAAGACTCATATTATATTAATATCACATCATGAAATTTTCTGTGTTATCATTTTTCTCTTAGTTGGAGTGATAGAGATTATAGAAAGAAACCTAATGTGATAGAGGAGATTGAGAGAGCAAGAGATGAACTCAACTTCTCCATTTACTTTTGAGACTGAACTTAATGCATCTAGGTGTTACTAGGTTACCTTTAAAATATTATTCAAAAAGACATAGATAGTTCTAATAGTCATATATTAAGTGGAATTAATCATTTCAAGAATTATCAAAATTATCCAACCTTACTAATTCATAGAATAAATGAATCATCATATTTAGGATAACTAACTTTGAAATAAATCCACCGTCTCTCTTCCTTGTCTTAAATTTGAATCAATCTGTGTTTGATCTCTTCCCTATCACCATTAATTTTTTTAACATTTTCTTAATCAATTGTTTTTCAACTAGTTTTTTCTCACCCTTTTTCCAAATCATCAATTGAGAAAGATTTAATTATTATGTGTTCCAAGTAGTTTGAACTTAGACTGTAAATTCTATTACAATATTTTTCATGATTAGGGTTAAATATTACAAATTCAAAGCTATGAACAATTACTATAGGATTTGATGATTTTTAGGGATGTGTCATGTTTCTAGTTCCATTATGGGGGAAAATGGAACAAAATTAATAAAAGGATCAATTATTAGTTGATTTTTTAATTATTTATTTTTTTCTATTTTGGATTTCACTTTTTATTCTATTTTATATTCATGAATGGTTTTTTTATTACTACAAATTACATGTACATGAGACTCTCTCTACAGATGAGATCAAAGATCATAGATTAAAAAACCCCCTTTAATTCCACCCGTAACAATGAATTTCACTTGTCTAAAAATAGGAGAAAAATAATTGTAAACAACCAAGTATCCCATGCAACATGAAAGGAGTTATCCAATACATTGGTGTTTCCTAACAAGCTCAATGAGAGATGAAGTTAACAGATTACATGATGCCATATAACAATTGGGATCCTCCTTCTATCATGCGGTCACTTATTCAAGTAAAAAACATTTAGTTGGAGATGAGTGTACTCTAGATAATCCATATCACTGGGTATTTTAGAGGCATGAGTAATTATGATACTATTAGTCATCTTTCTAACTTTCTGGAAATCTATGATATATTTAAGAAAAATAAACTCTAATTTTAAATGATCCCATCATGTTCCCTTACATTTTCATAAAAAAGACACATTAAATGTTTTTTAAAGTTTCATCCATCTGGATCTATCATGATATGGGAATATCTCACCCAAAGATTACAATAAAAATAAATTCCACAAGAGAATAAAAAATTATCAAAAAGTGTTATAAAAAAATATCACAATAGGATATGAAATCAATAAATAATTCTTGGGAATGTTCCAAGGAAATGTTAGGGAGATTCTGACATCATGGAGTTCCCCTATGGAAGAAACTATATACTAGAAAGGTTTTGGTACTGAGCATGCTCGACCCTAAAAATATTAATGAAAATAAATGTGTAGATACAGGATACAAAAAGGAAAGTGGCACAAAGAATACCAAAAAAAAAGTGTGAAAACATTGTCACCTGAAAACAACAACAAAGACCTGCAGGCCCACACATGAATACCAAACAACACAAAAAACATAAAGGGCATAATCCCACCCCATTAAAAACCCAAACAAGTTCCCTACTGATATCATGAGCATTGAAGTCCCAACCCATTTAATTAAAACTCACTGACGAAACCTTTTTCCATACTATAAGTGGAATCCCGAGATACAAATTCCATCCATCCCTATCCCATGGTCTTCAACCTACCGATAATCCATCCCTATTTCCATGACTGGTCTTTATCTTCTGCAAATCACGTACCTTCCTGAAAGAAAAAATGAGATCAATGCACTATCATATCCTCCTTGTAAATTGCTCATTTCCGAACCACCATGTCACCACCGAAACAACCAAACACATCAACATCCTCATGTGAACAGAACAAGTCAATGGTTACTGGATACCCAAGACTCACATCACCAACCTCTAACTCACCGCCAATGTGATACTCGATGGTAAAAGAACAGCCAATCCACCTTCTCCATCTATCATTACACCAGTGAAAAGTCCCAGCATCCTGACTAGATGCAACGAGGGCACCCACCACGATCTCGCAACCCCGTTAGGATCCTAATACCGATCAGGAGAGAAACACATGAAACATCCCGAAATGCATCCCAGATATCCTCCCTCCCAAGGTCTTAAATCGTCTCTAGTTTTTTCTCTGGCTAGTTCACCACCGAATAACTTAGATGATCTTTGGTCACCTGAACCTGACGGGAATGATGTCTCCTGGATCCTAGATCTTCCATGCCTCAGGATGCCTCCATCGCCAGCCTCCCTTTCTAGCCAACATCCCTCGCCAAGCTCCCACGGTCCATCCAAAGTCATCATCATCAGACATCTCCTACAAACCGCCATCGTGAAAAAGTGTTTTCCAATACAATGAACCAATCATAATCATCCCATTACTACCGAGAACCGTGTCCCCAGATGCAATTATAGAACCCCCAAAGTAGATCTCTTCCTCTTGGGCCATGGAACACCGTTTAGTAAAACAATGTCATATTTGACAAAAAGGCCATGTTTCTGATGACCTTTAGAGATTTCTTCCCTATATTTTTAAGAAACATCAAACAACTCACTCCTCTTTCATGGACATCAAAGATAAAAGAGATATTTGTGCCCAGACACAAAAAAATAATTCATCTATTTGAAGCGATCTGCATGATCACCATAGATTAAAAGAGAGAGAAACTCTTCTCTTGAGAGAGAAGCTCTCTCCATCTATTAAGCTATGGATGAAACTATAATAATGGTATTTTAGGATGAAAAAAACTCTCTATATGTAGTCATTTTAGTTATTAGACTAGGGATGAGGAGGAATATCCCCATAATATCTAAAGTCATTTTAGATGAACATAAAAACAATAATTAACAATTTAAAGGGGAGAGAGGCTCGGTAAATAGTGGTGTGCATCAACTGGATGAGATGACTGAGATGAGCAGTTATATAGAGGCCATGTTTAAGAAGATGTAGACACTGTTGGCCATCAATAATAAAGGATTACCTTACAATCCCCCTAAGGTAATTTTCTGTGAAATGTGAGGTAATAACCATATCCTATAAGGAAATTAAGTGGGAGTATAAGAAAACTCATTAGCTGTGGGAAAATTTGTAATCTATAAATGGAATGAATGTTTTGATAAAAATAATTCATAGAAGGGGTTGGGCTGGTTAATAAAAATCAATTTTGGAGAGAAAGAGGAGGGAAGAAAAATTTTGTGATCAATGTTCTCTATGATTTCTCAAGACAAAGAGTAACATTAACAATAAAAAAATAATTTCATTATACTTGGAGATAGTTTCAGTAATAGAATTAGTACCAATCACAACTATAAGAATCCCAACCCTCTTTCATGGAGTTTTTTTATAAATTATATTATGAAAAATGACTATTACCTTAGTTATTTTGAGATAATACAATAAAATAATGAAAAAATCTTAGAGAATCATCAAGGGATGCTTTAGAACATCAGGAAGTGGATGGGAAATATTTATAAAAAGATAAACAAGAGGCCACTTGAGGTCTTACTAGGAAACACATAAGTATTAAGGTGCGAAGAAAAGTCTATAAAATTGTGGATTATAAGAGATATATAAGAGAAAAAATATTATTGAATGTTAAAGTATGTTTAGGTAGTGATGAAATAATAACCAGAATATTAGATTAAGATAAGAAAAGTAGGTAATGATTGAAAACAAAAGCAAGTAATACAGAAAGATAAAATAGTGGGACACCAATTAAAGAATAACATAGAAGTGAACCATAATGGAAACCTCTCCTATTTCTAGAAACTATGATCCATTATAGTTTTTATAAAAAATATTATATATTTTTGGATATTTATATGTAATTACACATAAATACTCTGTTCATAGAGAAACTATCAAAGATGTGGGCTACACTAAGTTTCACTAATAATTACTCTAAAATAAAAATAAGTTAGGTGTAATTGGGAATAATTTATTTATGTTAATAATGATGGATAATGCTAAAGTGTAGAACCTTAAAAAATTTCTAAGATCTGGATAGTTTCATTATTCATTTCATGATTGGGATATTCACATTATTTTAGATTATTTAAAATATGAGAGTGATTTTAAATTTTATTTCAATTAATTTATTCATGAAGATAAAATTAATAAATAAAAAACCCATAATATTCATGTTTTAATCATTGGAAATATACTTGATGTATCATAGTGGAATCCAGGAAGATGTATTGGTAACAGTGGGGAAGTTTATATTTCCCTTTATATTTTTTTTATTATAGATATGAAAGAATAAGAATAAGTGGTGAAAATAATTTTTGATCACCCTTTACTTGATATTGGAATGGATACCATTGACATCAACCAAGGACATCTGATTTTATAAGTGGTAGATGTGTAGGTTAAATTTGATCTCATTGAAGTAGTGAAAAAATGAGATAACCCAAAATATTGTCAATTCATCACCACCAGTAAGGAAATATTTTTTTATAAAAACTGAATATTATGAGGTATAAGTGTTGGTTAAATAATAATTTGTGAAGACAAAAAAATCTGAGAGTTTGATGAAGAAGAAGTTTTATTGTTTATAGAATAGTATTCCTGGGAGAATTTTATGAAACTAATAACTTCAATTGTAAAGGAACCAAATCTATACCTAAAGAAACTACATAAAAACCTTTTAAATATATTCTTTGGGGAATATTAGGCACTATTAGGTATTTTTAATGAATCCTTCTAAAAATAAAAATAAAAATTGTTGGTGGACGTATTGAAGCAAAGTAGAAAATTTGATCTCTTAGAGCATTGCAGATATCAAAGGAAATAACCCATCAATTTTCACCAAAAAAGTATGACTAAAAGTATGGAAAAACTAACATGATATACCCAAATAAGTTTGAAATATTTTTTGGGGTGGGAAATCTATATGGATGAGTTAGAGCTACTAGATGCTAGGATAAATTTTCTTATTTTGAATAGTGAATGAGTGATCCCTTTATAAGTTTTCCTAATTAAAGGATTCATAAATGTGGAAAAGAAAGATGATCAAATTATCGCCACCCCAATAGTGACTATATGGAGGGTGCATGTTGACTATATAATATTGAATCAGGAGATGAGGAGGTATAATTTTATCCATTTTTATATTGATTAGATGTTTTATATATTTACTAGGCATGAATATTATTACTTATTGGATGATTATTATGGGTATAACTAGATTCTTATAAAACCTAAGGAATAATATAATACTATATTCATACACCCATTTAAAATCGTCATCTAATAATGCATTTATTTTGTATTGTGTTATTAACCCACCTCATTTTAGCATTCCATGACTCATATCTTTTATAGAACAGAGGATGAGTTTCTTAACATTTTCATGAATAAATTTTTAGTCTCTAGGATGTAATTTGAATTTTTCTAAAGATTCTAGAAACAATGACAGAGAGATATGAAGAGACATTACTTGTAATAAATTAGATGAAATTTCATTTCATGGTAATATATGATATTTTGTAAGGACACCATATCTCAAAAGAAGGAATAAAATCCAATCAATATAAGATAATTGATAATGGACTTTCAAGATCAAAAGAAGATATGAGAGTTACAATGTTTTCCGGGATATGGTGGTTTTTACTAATGATTTTTTAAATATTTATCATATAATTTTTTACCCCCACTAAAATATTAGACAAATATAAAAATTTTATATTTGATGAGATGTGAAAGGAATATTTCAGGTAATTGAAGACACAACTAATTACTGCTCTCATTATTCTACGAACAAATTTGGAGAAACCATTTGGACCATTGTGTGATTCTAGGATTATGTGGTGGTGGTAGTACTTGTAATAATACGTGCTAAAATTTTAATAAAAATTAACTATTCTAGTTGGACCCTGATAAAGGAATAATGAATTAACACAACTACAAATAACGAGTTACTTGTAGTGGTATTTTGATTTTAACAAGTTTAGACCCTACCTAAAACTCTCGAAAGTAATGGTTCATATTAATTAATTCACATTGAAATATTTAATTATGAATAAGAATGAAAATACCCACCTTAATAGGTAGATTATGTTATTTTAATAGTTTGATATTGAAGTATGGGATATAGAGGGGTCAAAAAATGTTTTTTCTAATCTTCTCTCAAGGATGTAGTTGCCAAAATATTTTATATAATAAGAAGTGGAGATCTGAGATGTGTTCTCAGCTAAGAAATTATTAATAGTGGAATTTATAGTGAGATCATGGTTCACTATCATTGTGAACTACTTTTCAATCATGACTATATATTTATAGTTTTACTTATAATTAAATAAGTTATATTTAGTTGATCACTACTTATGGTATGATCCAATGATATTTAATTAGTGTCAAAATGGGATGATTTATAGATGTGTTCCAAAAAAGTGAAATTGAAATTGTGATGTAATTTTTTCCTTCCCCACTATCTAGAAGTTACCAAGTACCAACATACAATGTGGATAATATTTTATAAATAAGAGTATTCTATTAATCCTTGTATGAAGATGAAAGAACGTTTCTAGTATATTTTGATAACTATTTATTCATAGGGAACATTGATAAAATAAATAAAATTCCCTAATTTCCCATCATGGAAGTTGTTTGATGTTTGTGGAATTGAATTCATGAAATCGTTCCCCAAATATTTTGGACACATTTATATCTTTGTGTGTGTCAACTATGTTTCATAGTGGGTCGAAGATGATTCCACCCCAACTAAAACTAAAAATTTGGATTCCAGGTTCTTAATGAATAGAATATTATATATATTTTGGGTACTAATGATGATGATTAGTTATAAGGGATCTCACATTAACAAAAATATCTTTAGGAGAGTGGTGAAGAATTATGGGGTTCTCTACAAAATGCACACCTTTTTTCACAAAAAAATATATTAGAAAAGTGGAGGTGTAAAACGGAGAGATTAAATATATTCTAGATAAACCCATTACATCATGTCAAAATGATTAGTTGATAAAACTCAATGATACTTTTCTAGCTTATTGAAAAAACCTAAAATACACCACTAAGGAAGTCTCTATTCATGTTCATGTCATAGAAACTTTGACACCTTGTTGTGGGGCTATCTAGCAGATCATTTTGGGTGGTCAAGATGCTGAAATATGGTGAAGATAAATATGGAAGGAATATTTTCTATAATTGGATGAGTTATAAGAGATCTGTTGTGATGATTTTGAAATGATAATATTTAAAAAGAAAAAACAAGAAGATAGCTTAATAGAAACATCCAATGGAATGAGATAAACCTGAGATATAGGTTACTATGATTTAATTCATGTTTGTGATTATTTCTAGGAAAGATGAGTTTAATATGGTTAGGTCCATTCATGATTACATACATGTTTCTTAATTGAGTTTTTGTGATTATAAATCACAAATAGACACCATTTATTGTGAAAGGACATCGTCTCAAGATGTACATCGATAATTATCCCATGGGAAATGTCCTTTAAGTTGACTTAGAATAAATATAATGGTATGTTGAGGTTTCAACTTTAAATAAAGTAATTATTGGGAGGATGAATAGGTAGGATTTATATTTCATTAGTGTTTTTTTGTTTCTAGTTAATTTAAAAGATATTTTGGGACAACTATTTAGTCTATGAGACCTCTAATTGTTCTCCACTGACACATGAATGGCCATACAAAAAATCCTTGAGAAAAGAAGGAATTATAATAAAGAAAAAGGAGATACTTGGGGGGGGGGGGGGGTTAGACTAAAATTTACAAAGGGATAGGTTAACCACACCATAATCAGAAGTCTATAAAATAATAGGGTCGTTGAGGAAAGTAAATTTAAAAAAACTTAATGCATCCATGATAGAATATAAGAATTAAACCATAGATCCTTGATGCACATAAAAAGAAAAACATTTAGATGCAGTGTAATTTTTATAATTTCTATATTGAAGGGTGTGCACCACTTGAAGATCCTATAACCATAAAAATAAAATAAGAGGTAGATTAATTGATCATGATGATATATATTTAGTTATATAGTAGAGCCTCAATTCATTGAAAATGAAACCTTTTGGGACCTCTGAATAACTTAAAATCCCCACACTATATCTATTGGGTCACAATGATATATATGTTTTCTAAAGTATTAGAAAATAAAGTGGAAACATCCCAATAATGGATTATATATAATTGGAAAATGATGGTTGGGATTCTAAAATTTCACAACATACCTCCTTTCATAACATTTCAGTCCAAAACAAGACATAATTAATAGCTATATATATGTGACCAAAACCCTACTTTCACACCATAAACTAATTGTACCTTTGATATAGAACTATCATTTCTTAGGATCTTAAGAATATTCAATTCCAACTTCAACCATGTTTGGGTTGATTTATATTTTTCCGATCTTTTTAGACAATCCATTACCCAATTTCAAAGAGATTTCAGTCCATATTCCTTATCCTATCCCTAAACCATCACATCCCATATTTTTTCAACCATAATCACATTTCCAATATATCATGAAAAAAACATTATAAACCCCTTTCTTAAATCTCTTCAGCACATTCCCAACCTTCCATAATTGCATGGTAAAAATGTATCACATCCCCATCCTCAACCAAATCTTCTTCAACCTCACCATATTCATACTTAATCTAGATGTCTCATCCGAAATCCCAAATCAAAATCCATCAAAATAAAATTACTAGTATTAAAACCAAATTCACAACCAAATAAAAAACCCAACTGGTGATGTGAGCTACTTCCAATAAGAGAAATAATCAATCCCCTTTCCTTGATCTTAGCCCAAAAACAACCCCAATCCATCCCTATATACAGCCTATGAACATTCTTAACCTCAATCAATACTCCCTACCGACAACATTTCTAAATTGAATCATGATTCCCATGGACACTATTATCAATTAATTACATTCAAAGATGATTCTTATTATTTATAGTTGGATAAATTATAGAGAAAACCCTTGTCCACTAACATGAAATTATATTTATAGGTGATGTGATAGATAAAAATAAAATCCAATGTTAGGGAGGCCCTATAAAAAATGCATCTTAAGAACAATATTAATTTTTGGGAGAATGTTTATATGTGATGCATGTTAGAGTACCTATTCAATTTTGAGATAAAAAATAAGTTTAACAAAATTATATAGTGAAGCGAGGAGTAGAAAATGGAACATTATGATTTTGGAGTTTTCCTTGGGATTTATAGTTTTATTACTGTAAGTACACTATAATATGAATCATTGGATCTCAAGCCTATAAATTATCAGGTAATTTAAATATTAAAATTCGTGAAATTTGATCCTACCATTCAAAATGATACTACCGAAAACAAAAGTAGTTAATTGATGATGAACACCTTGAGAATCGTCCAAAAATCAATCACCCATGACTACCTCGAAAAGGGTTACTCACAAGGATTAGTAATTCATGTTGATGTGATAATTATATAATCCATTTATATAAGGAAAAATATTAACATGTACTATAGGTTTTCACTTTATTTTTAGGGCCAATGAAAGAATAAAAAAGGACCCCTCATGGGTGGGAGCTTCGTTAACCACTTGAATGTGTATGTTGGGTCCCAACCACATACCTATCTTGGTTATATTGAATTAATTATATTAATTTTTATTCCATGTTGGGACTACTAGGAAAGGATTGTATTAATTTTTCTGGAAGATTATTATTCCCTTTACTACACTACTAAAAAATTTAAGGAATTTTTTTCTTAGGCCACTTCAGAATTAATATATCCACCAACATGATCACTTTTAGACTCAGTTTTACCTTTATATAGATCCATTCGATATTAGGAGTGGAAAAATATTATATGTAATTATTTAGATTTATATTCACCATCTTGGGAAACATTTATGATGGGATGGTACTAGATTTGGATGAACACCAGTGCTACCCTAGACCTCTTGAAAGGTTCCTCCCCTATCTAAGCTCTCCTAGGCCCCTTTCGCTCTTTTTTTATCAAACCTTGACATTGAACCTTCCTAAAACATAGTAATTTCTACCCTAATGATTCCCATTTTCATTTTTTAAGAATATATATCATCATAAACGTCATTGAGATCCTCCTCCAATAGCCCCATATTATCTCAATGACACTTCCAACCATTATTCTCAGGATCAGGATTACTAGATGAAGGGAAAGGGGATGTTTCATGATTAACCTTGGGATGTCCCTTTATCAACCCTACTACTAGTTAAATGACCTCATTATTGATTTGGGAGTCACCATAGTATTAAAAGACTAAAAATATTCTTGGATACCTAACTATGATTGCTAATACTCAATATGATTATGGAATAGACCTAGAGATATATCCCACTCCACCAGATATGTCAAATACTACAACAACTCACTTTAAAAAAATTTAACAGAACCTTGATATGGAGAAAAAGGAAAACATTGAGGAGCCTTAGAACATTCACCCTCTCCCGTTTTGTTTCACCTAGGTCATAATTTTTTATTTTTTATTATGTGTTTATGTGTCTATGAACTACATGAATTTATTGTAAATATTTCTCAGGATTGACTAACTAATAAATGAGATTTTTTTTGAGCATAACTCCTCTTAATATTTCATTTGATAAATAACTATTGAGATAAAAAATATTTAGTGTATAATTTTAGTTCTTTAAAATGTATCACCGACTTATATATGAATTTCACTTCCATAACCTTTACACATGAATCATAGAATAGAGACTACATTCTAAAGGGAAATTTTTTTAATTTAAATATATTGGGATATTATTTTTATAATTTACACTTTTAATAAAAATTATTCTATTACAAATTTCTTTATGCATTGAGGTTAATATACAATTTTAGTGCGGGTGAGGGATCCTTGGTCCCAACTGAATCATTTCCCCTTGATTGATTTAGGATACATAATTAATTAGAAGAATTATGTTTACATGTTTGAAAATATTTATTAATCATGATCATAAATAATGAATATATAGGTGGAAATTTTGGAAGTTTCATGATCATTCTAGTTATAGAGTTTTTTTAAAAAAATGATTGTTTATATAATATAAATTGATGATTCTAATTCTTAAAAATGTGAATTTATTAGAAAAATTATAATTTTTCATTACATGGAATGATTGATTGATAATTTTTGAATTCACATTCTGGATTGGTAATCTAACCTTTTTTAAGTATTATTTAACAAACCATATTTATTAATATAATATCACGATACACATAACTTCTATAACTTTATTTTTTTCTTATTAAAGTATAGCTATTTTGAGCCACACTAAAATAATTGAGGCATTTTACTAAAATATTATTCCCTTTTGATTTGGATATCTACACCTAAATTTTATTTTCTAAAAAGGATTTGAGACCATGATATTTGATGATAATGAAATCCACACTCCAATCTAATTTTTCCTTATAAACCTATATGTTTGGTATAAATGCATGATTTTAATTGGTCTTTAATAAGGGAGTTGGGTAATTTCATGATAATACTAGGATACTTATAATAAAGTGATTAAATAAGTTTTTTTATTTGGATTATTTGGAAAATATACTCAAAACTTATGTACACATTTTATCCATCAACACATTTACATTTTGGAAAAAATGAATTTGAAAATTAAGGAAACTGGATAACATGGTATAAACATGGACTAATAACACCTCAACCCTTTATATGCCCACTATTTGAAATAATCTCTATTGGATATTTTTTTGGGGATTGGGTGATAATTCGTTTGACTTAAATGCTCATGGGATTTAACAGTATGGGATTTTAATATATGATTAAATTCAAATAAGTCAACGTGTTCAGTAGTTTGGTCCACACAAAACACTGAACTTAGTAGAAACCACAATACATTTATATAAAAATAAAAATATTATGTATACCCATTAATACATAGCCGTTAAATTAACAATAATAAATGTGTATATAATATTTCTAAAAATATTTATATAAATTATTATAATGGTTAAATTAAATACCAATAAAATTCAATTTATATAGCCAAAGAAACTAATAAAATAATTTTTTCAAAGAAATTTATTTTTCTAAATATTTTATTTTTATGAGATATGAATTTATGTTTATGTAACTTTTCATTAATGATGAAAAAAATAAATTTTATAGAAAAAAATATTTAATACTAAATTAATTATTAAATTATAATAAATATGTTTGAGAATTGTTAATGTTCTAGAAAATTTATTTTCCTGTAAAAATGTTTCTCATTATATATCATATTTTTATTTAAAAGTTATATTTTAAAATTATATAATTTTAAATTTGAAAAATGAAAATTATTTTTATACTAATAATATGATTATTTTAATTAGAATAATTTTTTTATTTTTCTAAAAATATTTATTTTTAGGTGAATAGTTAGAAATACTGGTTTTACAAAAAACATGAATTTTAAAACATTATTAGTATGTAAGTATGAATTCAAAAATATTGAAATATTTTTATCAAAAAAAAAATATTTTATAAGTGAATTTATAATATTTAAAATGTGTTTCAATATTTATAAACCTGTATTTGGAATTTTAGAACATAATTTATATTTTTTCAAAATATTTTTTTAATATGTTATACATTTATTTTTTTTAAAATTAATTTATATCAATTTTAAAAATTGATTAAAATTAAATGGATTTAAAATTTGGAATAAGTAAGTCCATATTATTTAATAAGTATCATTTTATTTTTATGTATAAAGTGTAATATACATAACTAAAATTATGTTACCACAGTAAGAGTAAATTTGGGTTAATAGGGTTTTACCTAGTGAAAAAGGATAAGACATGTTAAAAAAATGTGAAATAATATATAGTTGAGGAATTTTTCAAAATTATCTCTTTCACTATACATTATATATATATTTATTAGATATAATTTCCCTGAGATTGTCTTCCCATTATGGAAATGTTTTGGGTATTTATAAAAATTTCATCCATTTACACTTTTAAAAATGGAGCTTATATTCTCACCTTAAATCACACCAAACACTACTTAGTTTGGAAAAAATATATCCAAAACTCTCCTAAAATTTCTTGTACACATTTAATAATTTTTGGTATTGCTATACTTCTATCCCCCAAAGGCATAATCCTCTTTTCAAAGAAGATAATCCTAGAAGTGAGGTATAAATTCATGACCATTCCATTCACATTTCTATTTATTTATGCAAAGTTCTTATTCCGTAAATTCAATTACACCATATTCAAATTATAATAATAGTATAATATTTATAATGGTATGTTATTATAATTATGGAATAATAATTAAACTCCATGTTTCAATGTGTTTCTCTTTCCTTCACTAACATTATCAAAATGTCCTAATAGTAAATTTAATATTTAAGAATTATATTCATGAAATATTTTATATTCATAAATGATAGAAAATATTATTCCTTTAACCCTCTCTATGGAAACCATAATCATCATCCATGCATACATGTGTACTACTGCCTCTATAGAATGCTTGATTTTCATTTTAATTTCATAACCAACTTACATGGAAGGTCAGGAGAATGGGTTTAATGGATAAACATTATAATTAAGAAAATTTTATGGTCTTTTGAAGAAAAATTAGTTAAAATATTAATAATATGGCCAGTAAAAAACCATTCTATATTCAATTTTCAAAAATATCATTCAAAGAGAAAGAAATGATTTCTTTGTACTATGAAATAATTTCATATAGGATAATTTTTTTTCCAAATTATGATATATAAAACTAATAAAATATAAATAATATCATTATTATTTTTGTATTATGATATTATAGTAAAATCACATTAAATTTACCCATTAATTATGGTATGTTCTTGTTTGGGATGGTTTAACCATATACTTGAAAAATGTTATATATTTATATTGTGGATTAATATATAAATTTAGTTTCTTATAATATATGATTTAAGTAATTGAATATTATGTTTTTTTAGTTCTATAATTAAAAAATTATTATAAAACTTATTAACTAAGAAAATACATTTCCTTCATTCATAATAACCATAATATAATCATCACTGATTTCCTCATCATTGTTTGATACTAAAGATACCATAAAATGATATTATAACTTTATAAATATGATGAAAAATATATTCCATAATATTTAGTGATATTTTAATGATTATATTTGTATCAATAAAAAATACCAACATGGATTTTACAAAACTATTACAAATGATCAATCTATAAACACATGATGTGAGAAAATAAGTAAAATACTAACACGAATTCAGTTTGAGAATGACTATATATTAAGAGTGTAAATTGAAATTTATATGTTTAAGTTTATTAATTTGTTAATATATATATGTTTGTGATATATGAGGTTAAAATATGTTTATGGATGTCAAGACTAGAGGTAAGGGTTTCATTTCCAATTTTAAATTCTTTTGGGAATATTTATTATTATACACCATGTTTTGTTTGGAATGGGGTGTCTAATTCCTATTTAATATTTTATTATCATGATTCTATCACTATTATTTGTATTTAATTTTTAGATGGAAATTATATCCTTCAACGGTATTTCATTCAGAAGTTACAATGGTTTTCTTGGTTTTCTTGGTCTCAATTATGATTCTATGAGACATGTTACATGTTATGAACCATGTTTCTATTATATAGTGCTACATTGATCTAATACCCCATGAGTGTTTTATAATTAATTTCTATGTAATATAAGGGGTATACTAATCCAAACAAAGTTATCTTCTTTAAATGTATTTTGACTCAAGTGTTACCACAATTGTAAGAGTTTTTGGTAACTGAATTTTTATTCCCTGTATGTTATAAAAATTTATTTTATTATGAGTTATTATCTATTTTTTACATTTTTGACATATAAAACCATTTTAAAATATCTAATTCTTCATGGAGTATGTTTCTCATAAGTGATATTGATAGCTCAAATATCCTTTATTTGAGTTATAATGTTTTTTCTTGAACATTATTATTTTTTATTAGGTTCCCCCACCATAATATTTTATTATATGGTATTTTATAATTATCGTTGGGGATATAAATTTTTTATTACACTTTTTACGATATAAATTTTCAATATAGTTAATTTTAAAGTGTTAAAAAGGTTCCTTTCATAATCAAGTGATTTATATTTGGGTCCAAATTTCCTATAGAAAAATTTATCACATTTCTAAGGCTCCATTATTGGAGATTATTCATAAAATTAAATGTTTTCAAAATATTTAACTTCACATTTTCGATAGATACTTTTCACAGTGAATATAGTATTTTATTTTAAATCAATATTAAAATTCATTTATAAAGGTTATTCAATGTTTGGACCTCCATTTTACTTTTAGTATTCAAAAAGAATTACACTCATGGTATTTATGGACCATGATTTATTATCTAATAAATAAATAAAAAAAATAAAAATGTGGGATATTTAATTCATTTTATAAAACAAGTCGATTCTTGATCCCATCTTGCGTGATGTCATTCTTAGAATTATTTTGCAAGGTTGTTTTTCTTATATGTGAACAACATTTTGAGTTTCCCTTATTACACTGGATGAATTTTATTATGAATCCATCCCCATTCTTTCATTGTATTTATTATATATATTTTCTATCAAAGATAAAATCCATTTCTTTTATTTGTTTCCCTACCCATCCAATGTATACATGTATGTTTTTTCATCCAATGCATTCCCTTTGTGAATAACTTATTTTTCATTACATAGATTTAATGGTATTCACATAGATTCCATATATCAATTTATTAGAAAAATTATTTACTTAACCGTATACCATTACTTCATATGGTTTTTGATTGAGGGATGATTACATTGAAATATATTCCATTTACTGATTGGAGAACTATTGAGAATTTGTATATTTGTTACTCCAATACAACTATTTATTGATTATTTAAGAATTTTTACCATGTATTACTTAAAAGTACAATTTATTTATCTATATGGGTTATGATCATATTACCCCATTTATTGAAATAATAGGAATTATTGGTATTATTTATGTCATTATTCCAATAGGGATGATTATTTGAAAAAATTATTTTGTATTGTTTACTCACTATTTAATATAAATAATGTATTGGAATTAAACAAGTGAAGGGTGGGGAAAAATATTATATAACCCCACAACGGATCAGTAGATATTATGTGACAAAAAAGTTTGGGTGTTTTTGGTGTATTCCAACTAATAACTAGATATTTCCTAAAAAGGGACTTGATAGTAATATCGTGATGTCAAAGATCACGATGTCTTGGAGTAGGGTATGTAATTAGATATCCGACATTATGCATTTCATCACTAAGGAACTTTTTGTTTTTATCCATGTACTCTATTTATTTTAATTACTATAAATGGATATAATATTCTTTTAGTTTCAATTTATTATGTAATTACGATGATGGATTATTATTACTTTAATATTTAAGTCAAATTTATATCATGATTCCCTATGTTATATGTTTTGTATTACTGCTAATTTGATCTCACCCCTTCTTATGTTTCCTTTTACCAGTTCATGAAAAAAAGTATTGCACATGATATGACTATAAGAATAGAATTCAAGGGGTATTTGTGGGAGATTTTGAAGACATATCATGAAATAATTAGTTTATTATATAGTAGAAAATTTCTATTATTGAGAAATTAATAGTTTTAATTAGATTATGATATATATTAATTATCTAAAGGTCTAAAATTAAAAGGTATTGGGAACATATGTAATGAAATATTTGTTTTATGTAATGTAATTATGGGATAATTATGTCCAGGAATCTATAGTTTGTATCGAAGCCAGTATATGGAGTATGTGTTTATGACACTAATCTCATGAGTTCGGGGTTAGGGAGCCATAGATGGTATCCATGCAGAGTGTAGATAACTTTGGAGTTTACAATGTTATTTTTTAAGTATAATTTAGGAGTTAAAAAATCCTATTAATGGTTGAAAATTTAATGTTTTTCATAATTTTAAAGGAATAGGTAGAAATTTAGGTTAGTTGAGGTAATTTTGAAAATTTTAGTTATTAGAAACTATGTAATTTGGTGAAATCTCAAGGAATAAGTCTAGTGAATTAGTTTATGTATAGGATAACATCATGAAATTTTAGTAAAGTAGTAATTTCATGGTTCTCTTAGAAATTAAATACCAATATGGATACTACAAGTGGATGGAGGCTCTAAAACCTTTGTACCTAGGGGTAAAAACCCCGAAGAGGGTGAATTTGGTATTAACTCGATTTTAATGGGGTACATAAAAAAATTTCCAAACTATGCGATGAGATTGACACTCCTAATGGATATTATTTGGTTAATCACATTATTTTTATCAAACATTATTACATATTAATGTGTTATGTTAACTAATCAGGTTAGTAAAACTAATAGAAAAATAACCATGGATAACCTATAATTTAATAGAGTCGTAGGTTGAACCAAAATTATTATATGTTAAGAATAAATGTATAATTGGGGAAGATATATTATAATTGAATGTTTTCATATTCAAATTTTGGATATCATCACTACCATATTGGATTTAATATTTTTTTGAAGTAAGATCACAAAGATGATGTTGAGAAAGGTATGTATCTAGAAACTACTATGTCTTATAACTGAATAAGGTAGTGTACTTCAATAGTTGATAATTTTAATATATTATTATTATAATTTAAAATACATGTTTCCTAGAATTACCTAAGATAGGGAGATAAATATTTTAACAAAAATTAATTTTTGAACCTATTAATTATTTCATTATTGAGAGATATTTATCATTGAAATTCTAGTATATTCTAAAAGTTTTTGTGACACAAAAAAGGATTTTTCTTTATTAGTTTTATTTTAAATATTTGGAAACATATATTAAATGCTATAAATAACCTTGAAAAGTTATTTTATAAATTTTTTATATTTTCAGGGATAATTATTAGGGTACACATGATTAACGGATGGATAAATCTTAGGTTTAAAATATTCTTGATGTTTATGTTGTAAAATTTTGATTGATTTTGAAAAACACCACTGAGTGTTGGTAACCTTTGAATTGATTATTTATTTAATGAAAAAGTGATCCATGATATTTTTGGGGATTTTTAACTCATTTTTGGGATTATTTTATATATTTACTAGTGTATAAACTTAATAATTAGTAGTTAATATCATTTTATGGTTAATTATTGTGTTAATTTATAGAAGAATATATGGTTTCAGTGCGGTTTATTGTGTTAGAGAATCATACGGTTTTATAAAAGGTATATTTTAAAAAATGTATAATTAGGGTATATAAATACATAAGTATATAATTGTATAAAAAAGTAATATTTTTTGAGGAAAGATATGTAACTTAATCTATCGAAATAGAGTAAGGTAGATTCCATATTAGATCTTATATACCAATTGATAAATATGTTAAGAAACCCCTAAACTACTTTTATAAGTAAATGATAATTAAAATTGTTAGGACATAATTTATTTAATGTGGGAGAATGTAACACCACTATATTTTAACATATGATTACCTTTAAATATTTCATTATGTTCAATATATTTCTTCAAATGAAATTGAAAAATTAAATTAAACCATGATACATATAGATGAAAATATAAATATTTAGTCTATCCATTAAAACCTAGCCATTAAAATTTTATTAATTAATTACAGTATCCAATTTATAAAACATTTATATAATGGAATATTTTCTTTAATTTTAGAAACATTGAAATTCAATTGATATAACTACAACAACCAATAAGATCATTTTTTGATTAGAAATATATTTCTCAAAATATTTCCTTTTTAGGTGATATTAATTTTTATTTCAATAAAATTTTTATTAATGATGATAAAATATTGTTAATATGAAGAATTGGTTAAAGATAATTTAATTAGTTATGATAGGAAATAGGAATGAGAATGGATATGTTATGAAAAATATATTTCCCTATAAAAAGGGTTTTTCATTATATCTCATATTTTTATTTATATGATAAATTTTTAATTTTTAGAATTTTTATTTTAAAAAATGAATAGTATTTTTGGATTCATCATTGTTATGTTTTCTTCTGATGATTTCTAGGATTTTTCTAAAAATAATGTTCTTAGGTGAATAGTGAAAAATACCATTTATACAATTAACATGATTTTTGTGAAATTATTAATATGTAATTATGAATTTGAAATTCATTAAAACTTTTGATATGGCTAAACATATACTTTATAAGTGACAATATAATTTTAAAAATAATGGTTTCAATTTACAAACCCATATTTTTCATTTTAGAACATAAATTACATTACATTATTGTAAAATGATTAAATCAGTGTCATTAGTATACTGATATGTTATTATAATGATATTAAAAGAACCAAATTTTTTTCCATTTTTTCACATTAATAAAGTCTAAACCATCATTCATGTGTTGTGTGGACTACCACCTCCATGACACAACATGGTTTGTTTTCCTTCACCTATTCATAACGATAATATTAATAGATAACTTAATATATAATAATTATATCAAAGAAATATTTTTTATTCATAAATTATAAACCATGTTACTCCTTTTCTCAATTCTAAGGAAAATTAAATCATCATCCATTGCTAGATGTGGACTATCACCTTAATGGAACAATTGATTTCTGTTTCACATTTCATCACCACCTTACATGAATGTTCATGATAATTACTTTAATTGATTAATATTATTGTTATAAAATTATAAATATTTTATATATAATTTTAATAAAAATTAATATCAATATAAGAAATAATTTATTGTGGAAAATTAAGACATCTAAAAGAGCATTTTAAGAGAGAAGAAAATTTTCATCATACTATGAAAAAACTTCATTTTGTTTGTATTATTCTTATAATTCTTTAAAATTTTGATGAATAATATTATAAATTCTAAATAATATCATTATTATTAATGAATAATGTTATTAAAAATAAATCACTTCATAATCATCCATTAGTTATGGTATATTCTTTTCTGGGTTGGTTTGACCACCTACTTGAAAAATTAAATAAATTGATATTAAATATGACTATGGGACTTTAATTTATAGTAATATATAATATAAAAAATTAAATAATTTTTTTAAATTATTAAATTATTATTAAACTCATTAATCAAGAAGAAACCTTTCATTTGTTTAGAATCATAGTAACAAAATCATCGTCAATTTCATCTTCATGGTTAGTAACCAAAAAAACCATGAACTAAATTGTTCCTTTATAACCATCATGGAACATATATTCTAGTATGTATAATGATATTTTAATGATTAAAATTATATAAATAATTAATACCAATAATTTTTTATGAAACTAGTACATACTATCAAACTATAAACAACCAATGTGGGAAAATAGGTAAACAACGTATAAGAAATAATTTAGTGAATGACTATATAAAAATCACATAAATGAAATTATATATGATTAAGGTTATTAAATATGTTATTGATAAGGCTATGTTTTTTATACATGAGGTTAAAGTATGTTTGTGGTAGTTAGGACAAAAGGCAAGACTTTCTTTTCTCAATTTTTAATTCCTTGATGAAAATTTATTATTATACACCATCCATTATTTAGAATGGTTTTTATACTACCCATTTAATATTTTTTTTATCATGATCCTCTAATTATTAATATTATTTAATTTTTAATTTTAAATCATGTCCTTCAAGGTGTTTTGACTAGAAAGTGTCTACGACTGTAAGGGTTTTCTTGTTCTTAATTTTTATTCTTTGGGACATGTTACATGTTATGCACCATGTTTCCATTGTGTAATGTTCTATTGATTAAATAACCCATGATTTTTTATACTTTATTTCTATGATTATAATTGGATAAACTTATAAGAACCCGTATCTTACTTTCAAATATGCCTTTTTTTGTTGTTTTTGAGAAAAAGAGGAGTCTCTAGAAATTTCAGGAGTACACGCCGTGTACTTATAAGTACACACTGAGTACCCAGTTTCCACAGGTATCCATGTGCTAGCCATGTAATAGCTGAGCACATGTCCATGTGGGGTGACCTGGAGACCGCTTAAAGTGGGGCCGGTTAAAGCAATTACATGCCATCTACCCTTGAAGAACATGACATGTACTTTCTTTTTATTTCATTAAACTGACCGGGGTCGCATCTCGTTCAAAAATTTATCTTTTTATCTGCTCATCTCATCTAGGAGCATCCATAGCCCATGATTCATCTCTGATCCCTCTAATTTCCATATGTTCTCGGAATCAACCACCGTTGATTGCGTTGTAATCACCATGGTAAGATCTTCCTTCTTCTAAAGCCTCATTTCATGATTTATCTTATTTCTTGAGATATCTTCGGTTGAACAGTTTTAGAATTTTTGTAGATCTAAGGCATTATATGGTGACTAAAGGCAGGATGTTTATGTATATCTATTATACAACACCAAGGTAGGTGTTTTGTGCCTTTTCGTAGTTAGTCTTTGAGTTATATGTACAAAAGTTCCCAATACCCTTGTTCAGGTTATTGCTTGTTTATGGGTTTTAGCCCTGTTATTTCATACTATGACTTCTATGCTTGAGTATAGGATTTATGATTTTAAATATGGTTATTTACCTTCCTATGGATGTGTTTCCCATGTTTTCATGATATTGTCCATTTTGTATAGCTTTTCTAGTTAGGTTGCTTTGTTTTCCATTCCTAGTATTATTAGGATGGGGTGATTTTATCTGACATGTTGTGAGATGTTATAGACTATTTAGCCAAGTAGTTCTTGAGGTTTACTTTGGATGACAAATACCGTTTGTGCACAATTGATTTACATAGGGTTGTGGGAACCTGGTGTAGTAGACCATAGGGAGAATGGATGCTGAGGGCTTCTCCAGAGTGTCTGTTTAATTTCACGTTGCAAGACCATAGGGAGGATGGAATTTGTGCTCCCTCATAGTGTCTATAGTTCCACTTTGTGAGACCACATTTGTAAATTCAAAATTGAGTGCTTCCCTAGAGTGTCTTTAGTTTACAGATAAAAGACCACAAGGGGTAATTGACAATGTGTGATTCCTCATAGAGTCTTTTCTAAAACTGAACTAGAGTGGTTAGACTGTGAGTAATTCATAGAGGGTTGCTTGTGTTTGATTAGATGAACTAGAGGGGTTAGGATTTGATTAATTCCCATAGGGTTACTTGTTTTTTATTAGTTACTTACTTGATATATGAAAATAAATTTAATTGAAACTGTAGGATTGTTTACTTTTGAGTAATTCCTTGTTTACTACTTCTTTTTACATATTTCCTGCCATATATATTCACTGATTTTTAGGCACAGATCTTTGGATTGTTTCCTAATGAGATTCATCTCACTCCTTATTTGGGACATACTTTTGGGCACAAACAGATTATATTACTGCAGGTCTATATGAGGGAAAGTTCCCTTCTACTTCAGGTACATGACTGCTGTGGAGCTAGAGAGCATGGGACCAAGATGAGGCTTGCGATGCTAAGGATTTGTTTACTTGTTTTTACTTTGTACATTGGTTTAATATTATATTCTAGCACTGTGACTTATTTGGATTCTTTCCTAGGAACATGTATCCTGCATCATTATTGACATATATATATGCTATAGTTGTTTATTTACTTTCACTCTTCCACTGTTTAGTGTTGTATGATATTATAACTGTTTTTGTTATTATTATATATTTACTTCTGATACTTTACTATACTAATGAGGGAATAGTTTCCCCACTATCACACCTAAATCCCTCAGTAATAGTCGGCATCCTCTTGCATTTGGGGAAATGTGCTTGAGGCCATGTGACCAACCGGGTACGAGGCACCTCTGGGCGGCACCCGGAACTAGGACGTTATAATGTGGTATCAAAGGAATTCTTTCTTCATGACTTACTGTTTGGATCCTATAGTTAACGATAGGATGGAATAGGTAATTGGTAATAAGTTGTGCCTGGTAGTATCTAACCTTTGAACAGGGAAAAACCATTTTACCTCGATTATTGAAACTTCTCTAGTTTTGCAATTATTATAGTTGAATAGATTACACCGTTAGGTGATTTACATGTTTATGCTATTATAATTGATATCACTGAAGTTCTATTTCGGTTCCAACATGATGAGATGACGGTATACCATCTCATGCATCATATAGGTACTTGCAAGAGATCACACGTCATGCATTTTTTCCATGCCATTTAGGGTGCATTACTGATTTCATGTTGTTGTGATAGATGTTGTGCTAGATATTCATGCTATTGTGATAGATGCCTTGATAGAATACCTAGTATTTGATAGGGTATCACTAATATGTAAGGTTTCATTTGAACGAACACCAAAATTTGGTTCTTGAGGTGTTATGGGCCCTTATGGACCGAAATTTGGTGGATTATTTCCCTATTATGTTGTATAAGGCATGTAAAAGATGGAAGGATTTGATTTGTGGGGAGTATGGGCCTTCACATATCAGAATCTGGCACTTTAATGTTCATTTCAATGTTTTCTGGGTTCGAGAGTAGATTCTGAGGCTTATTGTCTAGAAAAACCCTAAATACACGGTGTGTAATGATAAATACATGCCATGTATCCTTATGTTCAGGAAGGAGATTTTTTTAAGTACACTTTATGTGCTGTATGTACACACCGTGTAGTCTCTGACTATATCATGGCTATGTTGGCAGAGACATGGGGTTGGGAAATCTTTTGTGCAACACACAATGTACTGGATATACATGACGTGTGTATAGACCACGTGTCTAGCTGTGTGTCCAATGACATGGGTGGATAATGGGTAGTTAGTACACGGTGTTTTTGGCACAAACACACCATGTAAAGTCATCTATGTAACCGATCATGTGATTAACAACACGACCTGGTGAAGTTTGTTTAGTATACACCTTGCCTATCCCAAACACACCATGTAGTATTGTTATAGGGGAACTGTGTGGGTTAGTCATGTTGAAGAACTCGGGCATGAGAACACAATTCAAGTATATGCTCTCTCTTGGAGAAACATTCTGTGTGTATGGGGTGTTACATGACCAGAGTTGGAAGGAGTACTCGCCCATGTGAAGGCTTTAAGGAACACACCATGTATTCCTATTAAAAAATATCAAATTATTTCTTTATACTATTCCCTTATAACACTTATATGTTTTAGTCCTTGATAGTCTTGAAATAAGTGTGTGATTGACCTTGTAGAGCCAAGCCACTGAGACGTCCTTCGGTTGTACGCCAGTAAATGGCATTGATCAAACACCGGACATGGTTGATCAAGAACATCCAGCAGATCCTCCTATAGTGCCAGTCTTGGAACCAACCATTATTATAGATATAGGTGTTGATGCATAGTTCCAAGTGGGATTCATGAGGTTCAATCAAACCTTCCAAGGAGTACCGCCTCCTACCTCATCTATGGTAAAGTTGACATGGGTTTTCCAACAACAGCATCCTCCGACCTTCACAGGGGATGAAGGACATCAGGCTACCAAGTTAGCGTTGGAAGACATTCTATGTATCTTTGAGATTTTGGAGACGCCTCGAGATAGGAGGGTGAAGCTCGCTACGTATATGCTTCAGGAATCCGCAAAGAGATGGTGGGATGTGATCTCACAGGTGGGACACCTTCAAGCCAAGGCATGGGATGAGTTCCAGCCTGCCTTCTACGACTAATTCTACCTGGAGAATTTGAGGTCCAACTAAGCTTGAGAGTTCATGAGTCTGGAACATGGTACTCTCTCAGTCATGGAGTATTATTCTCGCTTCACAGGGATGCTGCGCTTCACGCCCATTCTACGGGGGATGCGTTTTTCTTAGCGAGGAAGTTTTTGGATGGTCTCAGGTACGACATCCAATCTCAGGTGAACATATTCCAGTTGACTTCCATTAACTCTATAGTAAACTAGGCTCTGATCACAGAGCACAATCTAAGTGATTATGTATCTTTTAGATAGGATGTATTGACATTCGGAGTTGGTATCCCTCCTACTAACAGTAAGAAGCACCATAGGGATTCTACGTGAGGGGATACGAGGAAGAGGGATACTTATTCTAGTAGCCAGGTGGTGTACTACAAGTGCAGGAAGAGTAGGAATACATGGCCACAATTTCCTGAGAGACCCAGTGTAGTTCATATCTTGTGGAAAGATGGGTCATCTTTAATGCTTCTGTCAGTTCTTCTCACCAGCAGCTGGTGATATGGGTTCTTCTATGACTCCTCTTCCTGGAGAAACACCACCAATTTCTCATCATTATGGGAACTAGCATTCTTTCAGTCATTCAGGATGAGGTGGAGTTCATGGCCATGGTATCCAGTTGCCAGTCATTCAGCAACATCAGAGTGGATCAGATTAGAGTGATCAAACAGGGTCATAGGGCCATGGTAGAGGTCAGAATTTTGTAGTGGACTAGACCCAGCATGAGAAATATCCCATCCCCTTTACAGTTCGAGGTATTATTATAGTTTCCTCAGTTTTAGATTCTACACTCTTCGATATAGGGGCTTTTCATAGCATTATATCTATTGCTGTTGTGGAGAGACTTGATATCTGTATCTTTTCTTATACAGATATCTTGACGCTACACACTTCGTTGGGGACTAGAATGACAAGTGTGAATTAGTGAAAGGATTTATCTATTGAGGTTGGTGGGTTTCACTTCTTATGGTACCTTTATGTATTAGAGATGACATTCTATGATGTCATTATTGTAATGGACTGGTTAGGTCCCTTCTAGGCTGTTGTCGATTGCTATCTTCGTAGGGAGAGTTTCACATCACCAGAGGGCAGTTTGTTCTTACATAAGGGAGAATGGTATGTCCAGGAAAGAAGAGAAGGACCCAAGCTTCATGGGTTGGGAGGAGTTAAAGCCTATATTGCTAGTCTATTTCTGGATGACTAGGGGACTTCACATTTGGACTTTCCTCTAGTGGTGGATCATTTCCGGGATGTCTTTCCAGAAAACTTTTCTGGTCTTCCCCTGGAGCGAGAGGTAGGATTTTCTATTGAGATTGTTCCAAGAGTAGCACCGGTTTCCATTCCTCTTTATTGGATGTCTACACTATATTTAAAAGAGCTCAATAAGTAGTTGGAGGAGTTACAAGAAAAGGGTTTTATTTGACCCCGTACTTCTCCTTATGGATCGCCTGTCCTTTTTTCAAAAAAAAGACAGTACCCTCGGAATTTGGGTGGATTATCGGTAGTTGAACCAGTTGGTGGTCAAGAACTGATATCCCTTGCTGAGGATTGATGATCTCTTTGATCATATTCATGGACCTAGAGTGTTCTTGAATATTCACTTGACATCATATTATCATAAGTTGCATGTTAGACCTTCTGATATACCTCTTACCACCTTTCAGAGTAGGTATGGTCTGTACGAGTACATGGTTATGCCATTCGATATCATGAATGCGCCTGCAGTTTTTATGGTACTGATGAACCGAGTGCTCTATCCATACGTGGATTCATTTTTGGTAGTCTTTGTGGATGATATCTTGGTGTACTCTCATACTCGACACGACTATTCTACAAATCTTGAGATCATTATTAGTACACTAAGAGAGAACCAGTTACATGATAAGATCTCAAAATTCCACTTTTGGATAGACAAGATTCACTTCTTGGGTCATGTTATCTCATAGACATAAGTATCAGTAGACCTAGAGAAAGTAAGAGTAATAGTTTTCTGGGAGCAGCCTAAAACTTCTTTGAGGTAGAGTGTTTTCTAGGGCTGGCAGGATACTACAAGATTTTTAGACAAGAATTTTCATGCTTAGCAGTTCCAATGATGGGTCTAAATAAGAAGGGTGTGAAGTACTTGTTGTTCAATTCTTATGAGTAATCATTTTAGGAGAATATAATAAGGTTGAATTAATCACTGATACTAGTTTTTCTAGAGTCAGGAAAAAGTTATATACTTTACTATGATTCATCAGGTATCGTGCTGGGAGAAATGCTTATGCATTGATATGGAGTTGTTACGTATGGGTCTCGGTACTCGAGGACACATGAGAGGAATTACCCAACACATGATCTAGAGTTGGTTACAGTTCTTCATGCTCTGCGCTGTTTGAGATATTATCTCTTGGGAGAAAAATTTTGTGGTTTTAATCAATTATCAAAGTCTCATGTATATCTTCACTCAGCGAGATCTGAATTTGAGATAGCAAATATGGGTTGAGTACCCTCGGTATTTTAATTTTGAGCTTATCTATACTCCTATGAAAGGAAACGCAGTATCTGATGCATTGAGTAGGAGGACACATATACAGGCAGTTCCGGAGGCCAGCAGTGAGTGGCAGCTTGTGTCTTTGTTCTCAGAGATGCATTTGGAGTTGCATGATATGAAGTGGAAGATGTTTCTTTCTTCTGTAGTTGTTACCTCTACTCTTCTTGATTGAGTGAGAATGATTTAGCTATTAGATGTTGAAGGCCTAGTCCTACAGGAGAGTGTGTCGGGAGAAGACCCTATTCCTAGTAAGACCATGAGCGAGAATGAGATTTTGTGTTTTCATGGATGTGTATGGGTGTCAGAAAAAATGCACAAGGAGCTGATGTGGGACTTTAATTCCTCAGTTTAGGCAGTTCATCCTGGTGTCACCAAGATGTATCAAGATCTGCACCATCAGTATTGGGGGCCAGGTATGAAGAGAGATGTTGCTGATTTTTTCATGATGTATTCCACCTATCAGCATTTGAAGGTGAAGCATTAGCTACCAGAAGAGCTTTTTCAGTAGTTACCCATTCCCAAGTAGAAGTTTAATGATGCTGTGATATACTTCGTGACAGGTTTACTAAGGTCCCCTCGAGGGAATGATGTTGTTTGGGTTATCATTAACAGACTCATGATGGTTTATCACTTATTTCCGATCAAGGAGACCTTCAGTGTTGATGAACTGGGAAGGTTGTACATCAAAGGGATTATACATCAACATGGGGTTCCACGCTCCATTGTTTCATATAGGTACACACATTTTACTTTTCAGGTCTAGTAAGGACTACTAAGGGATTTTTGTACACAAGTACTTCTGATTATGGCTTACTATCCCCAGGCTGATGGCCAGTCCGAGTATACGGTACAGGTGCTGGAGGACATGCTTTGGGCATGAGTCCAAGATTTTGGTGGTTCTTGGGAGAAGCACATACCTCTTGTGGAGTTTTCCTACAATAATAGTTTTCAAGAAATTATTCATATGGAACATTATAAGGTTTTGTATGGTAGGCCATTCCGATCACCATTATGTTGGTTGGAGGTAGGACAGACAGCTATAATGGGACCTCAACTTGTTCAGGAGACCATAGAATAGATAGATTTTATGCAGAAGAGTATAGATACTACACAGTCACGATAAAAGTCTTTTTTTGATCGACAAAGATGACCTATGGAGTTCAAGGTCGGAGATCATGTTTTCCTACGTGTCACACTGAGGTTGGGACATAGGAGAATTAGGAGACAGGGAAAGATTTTTCCAAGATACGTTGGGCCTTTTGATGTATTGGAGAGAGTTGGGACAGTTTCCTATTAGTTACAGTTACCTCAGAGGTACCAGGATATGCATGATGTCTTCCATGTTTCTCTGCTAAGACGTTACTTCTCAGACCCATCACATGTTTTTCATCCCAAGGATGTTGAGAAGGTGGTGGATACACAATTCGAGGAGAATATCATCTGGATTTTTGATCGCAGTTCAAAGGTTCTTTGTGGCCGGCCTGTTCCTATGGTATGAGTGCTATGGAAGCACAGGTGGGTACATGATGAGAATTGGGAGAGGGAGGCTGATGTACGATCGTAGTGGTCAGAGCTGTTCGGGGTTTCTTCTTATACGACGCCTTACTAGGGAGATTCAGGGATGAATTTCAATAATGGGGGAAGTTTGTAAGAACCTAGATATTCCTTTCAAGTTGGTCTTTCTTTTCTGGTTGATTTTGAGAAAATGAGGAGTTTTTTGAAATTCCAGGAGTACATGCGATGTTCTTATAAGTACACGATGTGTACCCAGTTGCTACATGTAGTCATGTGCTGGCTGTGTAACGACTGATAATAGGGTTGTGTGGGGTGACCTGGAGATCACCTAAAGTAGGGGATAGTTAAAGAAAGTACACGTAGTGTACCCTTGAAGAACACACATTGTACTTTATTTTTATTTCATTAAATGGACCAAGGTAGTGTCTTGTTCACAAATTTATCTTCTTCTCTACTCGTCTCATCTAGGAGTGTTTGTAGCCGATGATTCTTCTTTGAGCCCCTGACTCGCCATCTGTTCTCCGAATCAACTGCCATCAATTGCGTTGGAATCACCACGGTATGCTCTTCCTTATTCTAGATCATCGTTTCTTGATTTCTCCTCTTTTGTTAGATATAATCAGTTGAAATTTTTTTTTGTAGATATATGGATTTCTAGGTAAATTCAAGGCTTTAGGTTCACGTATATAGATTATACAATTCCGAGGTAGGTGGTTTGTGACTTTCTATAGTTATTCTTTGAGTTATATGTGAAAAGGGCCCAATACCCTTGTTCGAGGTGTTGCGTGTTTATGGTTTTTAGCCTTGTTATTGTCTGATATCCCTTGTATGCCTGAGTAGAGGATTTATGATTGAAAATAGGGTTATTTACCTCAATATGGATGTGTTTACCATGTTTTATTGATATTGACCATTTTTTCTAGCTTGGCCTTTTAGGCTGCTTGGTTTTCCGTGCCTAGTATTGTTAGGATGGAGTGATTTTATATGACATGCTGTGAGATGCTAAAGACTATTTATCCAAGTAGTTCTTGAGGTTTACTTTGTATGCCACATAACATTTGTGCACAATTTATTTACACAGGGTAGTGGGAACTTGGTTTAGTATATTATAAAGAGAATGGATGATGAGGGCTTCTCCAAAGTGTTTGTTTACTTTTATATTGCGAGACCATAAAGGTGATAGAATTTGTGCTCCCTCAGAGTGTATGTAGTTCCACATTGCGAGAACACAAGGGGAATTGGACGTTGAGTGCTTCCCTAGAGTGTCTTTAGTTTACCTATTAAAGACCACAATGGAATTGACGGTGAGTTCTTCCACAAAGAGTCTTTATTAAAGAAGAACTAGAGGGGTTAGAATTTGAGTACTACATAGAGGGTTTCTTGTGTTTGATTGGATAAACCAGAGGGGTTAGGCTGTGAGTACTTCCCAGAGGATTAATTTTTTTTGGTTATCTTCTTACTTGATATATGAAAATGATTTTAATTGAAACTGTAGGATTGTTTAATTTTGAGTACTTCCTTTTTTACCGCTTCTTTTTTCTTATTGACTACCATATATATTCACTGAAAATTAGGCACAGATTATTGGATGGTTTCCTACTGGTATTCATCTCACACCCTGTTTGGATCATTCTTTTGGGCCCAAACATATTATATTACAGCAAGTCTAGATAAGGGAGAGCACCCTTCTACTTCAAATACTTGACTGCTGTGGAGCTGGAGAGCATGGGACCAAGCTGAGGCTTGTGATGCTAAGGAGTTGTTTACTTGTTTTTCCATTGTACTTTGGTTTAGTACAGTATTACAGTATTGTGACTTGTTTGGATTCTTTCCTAGATTAATATATCATACATCATTTTTTAGATATATATATATATATGTTGTAGTTGTTTATTTGATTTTAGGGTTCTGCTATTTTCTGTTGTATGGTTTTATTACTACTTCTGTTATTGTTATATTTTTACTTCTACTTCTTTACTCTGCTAATGAGAGAATAGTTTCCCCACTATCACACCCAAGGCCATCACTTCTAGTCGGAAGCCTCTGGAATTTGAAGAAATGTGCTTGAGGTAATGTGACCAACCAAGTACGGGTTACCCCTCGGTGGCAACCAGAACCATGACATTACAGTAATAATCCAAATAAATATCCTTTATAAAAATGGTTTTTGACTCATGCGTTACCCCAGTCGAAAGAGTTTTTCGTAACTCAATTTTCAACCAATGAGTTTTGAATTTACATACTTGTGGGGTACGTTAAACCCATTTATTGTATTATGTGTTATTATATCATTTTTTAAATTTTTACCACATAAAACCATTTTAAAATATTTCTTTCTTCATGGGGTATGTTTCCCTTAAAAGATATTGATAGCGTAAATCACCTTTATTTGAGTTCTAAATATTTTTCTTGAACATTGTTATTCGATTATTAGGTTCCCCCACCCTAATATTTTAATATATGGTATTTTTCAATCTTATTTTGGAAAGTGATATTTTAATAAATATAAATTCCTATTAAAAATTTTCAATGAATATTTTCAAAAAATAAAATTTGAAAGTATTGAAAAAGTTTCGTTCATATTAAAGTGCCCTATTTTGGCTCCATATTTCCTATAGAAAAATTTATGCCAATTTAATGGCTCCATTACTGGAGTTTTTTTAAAAGTAAAAATTTTCATGTAATATTTCAATTTATTTTTTTGAAAGTTACCTATAATGGGGAATGAAAGTTTTTGGTTTATGTTAATGTTAATTTTTTTGAAAATATTTTTTAAGTTTTCACCTCCGCTTTCCTTTTCATATTCAAAAAGATTTACACTCATGGTATTTTCAGTAAATGATTGGTTGTATAATATATATATATATATATATTTATAATTTTGGGGATTAAACTCTTGGTATTAAACAATTGGATTCTTGATACCTTATCTTGTGATATTTTAATACCCAATTTGTAAGGATAGGTTTGGTTTTCAAAGTAAGTTGGAATTTTCAACTACTGGATGGGTTTAATTTTTATTATAGATTAAAAGGATAATTATAAATATTTTGATATATTTAAGTGATTTTTTGGAAATGGCTTGTGTTAAAAGAGGTAATTATAGTTCTTATATGAGTCTCGGAATCTCTAAGTTATATTTCATGTGTTTTGGAGGAATTTCATAGAGTTCATTGTTTGGGATGCATGGTTTTGAGAAAAAAAAATAGTTTCCATTATATACAAGAAGGTTTAGATCAGTAACTATAAATCATGATATTATGGAATAGTTAGTGAACATGTTTAATGAAATTGAGTTATCTCTATAAGAAACCATATGGATTGGATTCAGATAGAGGTCTGGAACTGGGTTTTCACATGGTTATAGAAAAATCATTTGAAATGTTTCCGACAGAGGTAGTTATAATTTTTACAGTTTTTATGTGATTTAGAAAAATATCTATCTTAACCATGAGAGAGAAGTGTTCTTAGACAATTCCTACCACATTGTTACCACATGGTTTGGAAAACTATGTGGCCGAACATTGAAAATACTTATAAGTATGTTTTCCCATTTCCCCTATTTGATTGTAATCCCATCCTCTTCTATTTTTCTTCCTCCGCATGTGTTAAACATCTAGCCAATTGAGCACCTCCTTCCCCCATTTACACCCTCTTATTTTTAGTGTATCTAGTTATATTTTTAATTTTTTTAGGTAAAATTAACATCTATAAACCTCTACCCATATCTTTCCTCCTACTCTCTAATTTATAAGCTCTTTAATTTAGGGTTTTTGAAGTTTCCACCAAATAAAGAAGGAATCACTAATTTTTCTTAGGGATGTTGTGTAGTTTTAGTAGAGTAGATTTATTATGATGTTCATACATCGTTGGAAACAAGATGAATGTAGGTGGAGATACCAACTTTATTTATGTTTTCCTTAAATTTGAATGAAATTAATGTTTTTCTTGCAACCATTGTTTTGGGATTTGTCCAGGATTTTAGTCGGGGGTACATCATTGATTTTTGGTGGGCTGTTGGTCATTGTTATGATGTAGTGAGAGCACCTAGTTTGTGTTTAAATATTTATGAAATTTTTTCAAGTTTTAAATTAATAATACTTTATTATAATTAGTTGTTCATGATTTCCTGAAATGACTTATTACCCAATTGGTGATACAACTCTCAATAAGCCTTGGAATTTTCTTACCCTTGGTTTTAAATTACGAAAGTGTTGAATAAGGTAAGTGGTCTTTTAATTCACCAATAGTATTATTTAACTTTATAATTGAATGTGAAGGATACATCATTAGTTCATCTGAGTGATGAAATTATAATTAAAAAAGTGTTTAATAGTGAAATCTTTTTAAGTTAACAAACTTGAAATATTTTGAGCATTATGGTAAGGTGGTGTGTAGTGGAACCCCAGGAAAATAATGTGACCATCGTAATTGAAAAATTAAACTATGTGTTTATTAAAATGGAATTTTTAGGATGTGGGTTAAAAATACAATTTGGTTATGTTACTTGAAATGGTTTTTATAAAGGGTGATTTTTTTGAAAATGGGAAATGGGAATGGTAAATTGGTTTTGGTTTTTGAAATGGAAATGAAGGATGGGTTAATGGCATGGTTTTGATATCATGAGAAGGTTATTTTGAATGGTATCTTGAAATAATTCTTGGAAATGGTATTTTGGTAAAATGGATATGAAATGTCAAATGGAATTCATTTTAGAAGTGGTATTTGAAATGGGTTTGACTAATGGTGCTGGGATTCATTTTGGAATGAAAATATTGAAGGATCATTTATGTATTTTTTTTCATTTTGAGATATAATCATTGTGATGTGTATTTTTTTATTATGGATATGATGTTAAAAAATTGGGGTGAAATTGAACCCCCAACTGGATACTAAGAGAAATGATTAAACGTTTGGTGGACACGGCCTCCGGGTGGATGCTGTGAATAATGGTAAACCCGGGGTGAATAAGGCCTTGGGGTGGATGCTAAGAATAATGGTTAAACACAGGGTGGAAATCATCCCTAGATGGATGTTTATACTAATGGTTAAATTCGAGGTGAACAAAAACCCCATGTATATGTTGAGACTAATGGTTAACCTAATGTGAACACAACCTTCAGATGGATGATAATGCTCTAGGGATGTGTTTATTACCCTCAGATGTTGGTTTGGACTTGGGATAGGTATATTACCTCTGGTCAGGATATAGTTGTAGTAGTATTCATGATTTTCTCAATGATATTCTGACACCTGCCGAAGAATGAATATACTGTTCATGGGTAAAACCCATCCCCCTTGTTTGGTTTTTTTCATTATGCTTTAAATTTAAATGTTTTAAATGGTTGTATTTGTACTATTTGGCTTAAGAAATTCTACATGCGCTTAATTACCATGCTAGTTATATTTTTGGATGCCTTTAGTGGTGGAATACTAAGTTATACTCACAATGTTACCATATAACACTGCTATATTTTAAAATAAGATCACTATTCTTGATCGTATATATGACCCACAATACTGATTTTTATGTGAACCACGATATATTAATAAAATTTTATTATTAAATGTAACCATTATAACATAGCTATTAATTTTGTAGGAATTAAAAATTTTAATCACATTATGAATATATATGTATATTTTTTTTATAGATTTTATGTATTAATAAGTATGAAATTGTAAATAAAATCATTTAATGCTTCAATAATACATTTTCTTATATAACAATTTAATTTTTAATTTTATGTTTTGAAATTATAATTAATTTATAGAATTTTTTGGACTTTTTGTCATAAAAATAATATAATTTTTAAAATAGAAATAAAAAAATTACCTTAGAGATATATTTTTGTATTTTTCTAAAAAGAGTGGGTTTTTAGTAAATAGTGAAAATACCGCTTTTTTGTAAATCATTCTTTTATTTAGATAAATTAAATTATATAAAAGTCACATATTGATTTTAATTTTATTAATTGTAATATAAATTATTATTTAGTTATATTTAATCTAATTAATTATATTTTAATAACTTTTATACCATATTTTGGTATGAGTTTAGTTGGAGGCTTAAAAACACATTTGTTTTGAAAACTGTTTTTATGTCCATAAGGTTTTTCCATTTTAATTAATTAAAATAATAATTAATGATGAAGTATTTAAATAAAATTTATATATTATATATCTTACTATATTAATCTATATATATAATGATGATTACTAGTGTTATAGTTAATATAAGATCATCCTAGGCTTTAAAAATGCATTTCATGAAGACATATTTTTTGAAATGATTTGCAAGATTAGTTTTAATTATACATTTAAATATTATATGAATTTAATTTGATAAATGGGATTCCATATATTTTAATTATAATAATTAAAATAATAAAATATGATCAACTTAATTTTTTCCCATAATGAATAGTAGAAATATGAAAAATTAATTACTATTGTTCAGGTTAAAACATAGTTTTGTGTGTTATATGAACTTATGTTAAAATTAATTTTCCACACACATATAATTTTTATTTGATAAATTTTATTCCAATTTTATAATCATTTGGACCAAATTACCTAATGATTTTAATTTTATGATATTCTCATAGTAAAAATTACCATGTTTAAAGAACAAGTTAGCATGGTGAACACTAAAATGGTAACCATCTGTAACCTTAGCAGTGGAGGGAATAAAATATATAAAATATTTTTCTCTTTAATGGTGGAGGTGTTTCTAGAACATGGATTTCTTAAAAAACATTATTAATCAATTATTTTAAGAACATGGGTTGATAGTGGCATCCCATTATTAAATATTTTTGGGTATTAACAAAAATGCCACTCCTCTTTAGTTATAAAAGGGTACCTCACCCCTCACTTATTCACACATATCAGGAAATTTATCTCGACAAAAAATAACAAAAATATCTCCCAAAAATCATTATACATGTTATATAGGTGCTTTTATTCCCAAATTACTTACCCTTGTTCCTTTAATAAGAGATCCTAAGGATTTTTTTCTAAGAAATGGTAATCATCTTCACTAAGATCTTTATTTTTTTACTTATTCTTTTTACCACCATTAAATATGACTTAAAAATAAAAATATAATAATACGAAAATATAAATTATAATTATATGTTATTATATTTATATCATAATAGTTATCCATCTTTTTCTTTATAAAATGGGAAACATATCCATTACCTGTGTGTACGACAGACTACTGCCTCATGAACTGATTTAATTTATTTTCCATCGCTGACTAACATTGACTGTCATAATGATAGAAATAATTATTATATATGATAAATAGGATATGATATTAATTCATAGAGATTAATATATCATCTAATTCCTTAACCTTTCACCAATTAAGGGACTAATATCATCACTCGTGCGTACATACGACCAACCATCTCCACGAACCGATGTGATTCATTTTTCATGTAAAAAATTCAATAATGGTTATAAAAAGGTACATAAGAATAAATTATATATTTATGACATTAATATAATTTTGTATATTAGTGATCTATATTTTTGGCATAATAATCATAACATCCATGAAAAACTATGTATGAGAAAATGAAGTAGTAAGCCTGCAAAACATTGGTGATAAATAAATATTATTAACAATTGAGTGATAAAATGTTATAATTATATCAAATATGTTATTATAAATATTAATATGGTTATGTTATAAATTAATAACATGTTTAAAATAATTATACATGAGTTTAAATAATGATCAACTTAATAGAAATGTGAAGAAATGGATTTTTTCCCAACTTCCTTTCATTAAAACATTTTTTAATGTTATGAACCTAATTTATATTATATTATGTATATAATACTTATTTTTTATGTAATATCATGAATCACTCATTATTAATGGTATTTTATGTTTTAGTTTTAATTATTCCATCCTAGGGTATGTGACTTGAAATTTACCAAGTGGTATGGAATTTTATAATTCAATTTATTTTCATTGTGTTATATTATTTCTTTGTGGTATTTGATATTATAATATTATAGATGTAATTTATATGGATTATGTTATGATTTATTTCCATTTTTATGTGTATTTACATTTTATACACATAATTAATTCATTGATTAATCCCCACTTCAATGGTATGATCTTTGTAGGGGACTTCATCTCAATTTCCCTTCATTGTGACATATTTTAATATTATACACATAATTTATTTTATATGTGGAATATAATTACACATTTATATTTAATATAATGAATCATTAATTATTAATTATATTTTACGTTTCAATTTGAATTTTTTCATTCAATGGGATTTGACTTGAAACTTACCAAGTCGAAAGGAATTTCATATCTCAATTTCTTTTTGTTGGGTTATATCACTTATTCATTATATTTTATATTATAAGGTTATGTGTGAAATGTATTTGATTATTTTAGGTTTTATTTACACCTTTTATGTGTATTTTATTTTTATAAAAATAATCAATCCATTGATTAATCCACACTTCAACGGTATGATCATTGAATGGTGTTTCGTCTCAATTTACATTCCATTGAGACATATTTATTATTATGAACCTAGTAACTTTTATGTGGTGAATATACATCCCCATTGATGTATTTATCATAAATATTTATTTATTCATTATGATTAATATTTAAATTCTAATATATTATTCCATGTTGTGGAAAAGTAAGAGTTACCAATGAGGTAAAAATCTATTTTAAAATGTTACTTTCTTTTGAGATCGATTTTATTTTCATTAAAAGAATTTTATCATTTATCCTCAATATGCTCCAATAATTTTCATATCCACATGATATTTAAGGATTTTACATATTCTTTACCAAATTTTTCATTATTTGGTACTTGAATCACATAATGTAATGTTTAAGGGAAAGAATGATTTTTTTTCTCTTTTAATTAGATATATTTTTCTTTCATTTCCCTATTTTTCAAAACAATTTTATAAAATTTATTATATTTTTTTACTTTATTTATTATGTTTATTTTAAGTTGTCATTGAGTTTTAAAAATTTATTAAACGGAATATTTATAATTTTTTACTAATGTTACTATTTCAACTTTCCTTACAAAAAGTCAAAAGGAATGTTTTTAGTGTATATGGTGACAACAGACTTCCCCGTGGCCAAATTCATTTTATGAAAATTTTATTATTCTACATATTTTAAATGGATTTCAAAAGAAAACTATTTTACAAATGATTATTTTAATATATCCCTTATATTTTCTTTATTCTTAAAAATTTTCATTATTTTATTACAAAACCTATATTCCCGGTGAACTGATGGCCATATATATAAATATATATATTTATAAGTAATATTGTTCTAGAAACAAATCAATCATTCAATAAATGAGTAATGATTTGGAAAATCAGTGATGAGTGGGTCGAGAATTATATATCCCCTCAATGAATTAATAGTATCATGAGGTGAATCTGTTGGATAAACAAATTAAATGGGGTTTTGGTGTATACCTAGATTTCAATTAAACTATCTAGGTGAAAAGTATTTATGGTATTCCAATAATGATGTCTGAGAGCATGACATATAATATTATGAAGTTACTTCATTGATAATTCATTTATTATTATCTATGTGATTAATGCATTGAAATTATCCATAGATTAGCTTCAAGATCATGTGATTATTTATATGGAGATTTTATCATTATTTATTCCTTATATATTATTCCTCATACTCATGGTTTTGATTAAATGAATGCTTTTTTAGTTATTTATCTTTACATAATGATTATTCCTTATTTAATCATGATATATTCCATTATACGTAATCATTACTAAGCATAAAAGATCACCCATTATTTGTTTTTCTTTCCGCATAATATGAAGAAGGAATTTTAATTGAGTTTAAGGATGCATACTATTTTATTTTTCTATTGTGAAATTTATGATTTCAAAATATAATTTGAGACCCAAGTATGTATCTAGTTTACCAAGACTACTAAAATATTCGGTCCTTTGGGATATGATATCTTGTATCTTATTCCAATGTAATAAAGTAACCAAAATTTTTGGTTTATTGAATTACAGGTCTTTATATATCAGGACACCATGGTAATTGAGTACCCACAAAGAAACTGTTCTTGTACATATGTACAAGTTTAGGGAAAGGCCCAATGTTGATGCATGTCATTAGGAATCCAAGGATAGAGTTGGATTGTGGATATAAGACCACATATTTTTCTAGGTACTCACCTCTTAGTTTTTCATTGAACCTATTTTGTTTGGGTTTTATTTTGTTATTGGATCTTGGTGGTTATGTATCATTCTCATATATAGAGATTGTATTTTGGAAATAACCTAATGTTTGGGGATGCATGTTTGTTTTAATTAATAGTGTATGAGTATAAATGTGTTCAATGGGATTACATTGGTTCTTAATGAGTTTGTAAGTCTCCAAATGTTGTTCAAGATCCAATGAAACATTTCAGTGAATACAACTATTTGTAGGAAATTTACTTGCAGTGTATATGTATTACAAAACATGTAATTATCACTAGGTAGATTCTATGAAGGGAATAGAGGACATGAACTGGTTCATGGTGTGAACTAGTTATACATCATGAATCAACATTACACGATGTGTAATTTTTGTAAATGGTTATATTCACCTAAGGAGATGCGAATTTTAGAAAATATCATAATCGAGAATGAAATGTCATGTCATATATTTAAACAATGTGTATTTCTCATACTCAGTGGTCATAAGACATGATGTAGAATTATATTTTCATTCCCTTTGTGTGCAACCTTTCTCTATCAATAACTAAGAATCTAATAAGTTATTTTGGAGTTCCTTCCTCCATTCTCTACATCTAGTTCAAGAAATTGATCTCTGGTTTATTTTTGTAATATTTTTCACCTTTTTCCTTATTGGAATTACTTATTGGAAGAATTTTATCATCACTGGTAAAAGGTGGGTGGTCTAATCCATATCCCTTTTTATCTGATTTTTTATCCTTAGTATATTTAATATATGTAATCATGTTGGCATGGGGTGTGTGCAACTAAATAAATTGGATAATCCTTATTAAACAATGATCCTTTTTCAAGAACAACCATTGGATATCATTGGGTCAATAAGCATGTAGACTGAGACATGTGACTACTAGAGAGGTTTACCATCCTTGGAACTTATTACAACATGGTTTACTTGACCATAGATCCCTATGATAAACTATAAAAATTGATTAATTTTTTGTTTAATATTATGAATAGACCTCACATATAATTTTTTTGATTTATTATGGTTGAGCCACCTTGGCTAAAATTTAGTTAAATGTTAAATGAATTAGGTTTGGTACAATAATGATGATAATTAAGAACCAGAATTAATAAAATATATATGGTTAGAAAAATAATAATTTAATTAATTGATCACTACGTCTTATGATTATATGTTTTATATGTGTGTTATTGGGCTTGTGATATTTATTTCCCATCTTTTGAGCTAATGTGACATTTATTTAATCAATATGAGTATGTGGGGTGGTTATTGGAATCTTGAATTTTTCTTGATATAAATCATGTTTTATGTTTATTCCTTAGGGTTTGGTGCATTTTTGTCATACAGCTTGAGGGATATAAACACTGATACTGGATGGATGAGGGAAAAGTATATTATTATACTGGATTTCTGAGGGCAAGATGCACAGTCACATTATGCATGAGAGAGAGTTTTTGGTATTCCTGAGGGTGAGATTATGGTTAACCTAATGGTACGGGCCATTTTCTTATAATAGTTATGAGCGATTCATCCTTAGTAGGAGAATATTCAACTAACTCGGGTGATCCATCCTGATAGATGATTATCCACCCTTTGAAAGAGATACCAGAAGGGCACCAAATCATGTTTGGATTACCCCATGTGTCAACTTGGATATTGGGGTATTTTTGGGATTAAATTATGCATAATAATAATTTATTAAATTAAAAATTGTTTATCACTAGATTTCATGCACTATGTTTCTCATACTGTATTTGTTTAGGCGGGGTGGTGTTGACCTATTGACTATTATTCACACCATATTCGGGCCACTCATTAGTACCCATATAGATTTCATGGACATAGGTTTAGAAAAGGGTAGGGTACCCTACTATTGATTAGGGGAATTATACATGGTATTGAGCATGGATATGGGACCGACATGGGGTTTAGGACTATGGTTTGTTGTATTTTTTTAATTTTATTCTACATAGTATTTTCTCTATATGATTTTCATATGGGCAATTGGGGTGGTAGCTGAGTGGTTAACACATCCTGTAATCCTGCATGAAACCTAGTATCAAATCCAAGTGGAGGAATATTTATGGGTTACTGTAATATAAATGTACCAGTATTGTAGGAGGTACTGTAGCAGTACTATAGTAGATAGAAGTATTCATATGTTTGGGCCTTTGAGCCACTAAATTGGGCCTATGGGCCACATGAACATCGGAGCACCTAATTAAATTATGATATATGGAATTCAAGCCACTAAAGACTATAGATAATCCTAGGTAGACCACACATAGATGTTCATAGAAGAGGATTTAGAGGAAGTAGAAGCCACCAGAGCAGAGCTAACTAGATTAGAAGAATGATAATGTATGGAAATCCCCATTGGTACCAAGAATTGTGAAACTATGTATGGGGAAATATTATCAGATCAGCAATGCAAGGTGTGATTTTGGAACCTTCATTGATGTAGATATTGGGGAGAGCCAGTTCTTCTATAGTTGGGTTTGGTATCCAGGTCATATTATGGGAATTGTGCCTATGGGCCTTTAGATCATGTAATGGACTTGTGCCACCAGGCCTAAGAGTTTGGTATGGGTTTCATGTAAACCCAGTTAAAAAGGCTATTATCAAAAATAAATAAAAATTCAAGGCCTTTAGGCCATTATGGAAGACTTTAAGCCTTTCATTTAGGTGCATTAATCATATCACTAGATTACTCTTTTATTATTTCAATTTATTTAGTTGGTCCAATCTTAATTTTTATTGTTTTATTATTTATTAATATTGTTTCAAATATTTATGAAACTCTTATATTATTTTGGGCTTTAATGGAAACTCTTTACTAGGGGGCATATTATCCTCACTATATTGATTAGAACCTTCCTACTAGTTGGTAGCCTCTAGAATATGGGGAGGCATGCCTGAGGTCATGTAACCAACCGACACAGTTAATTGAAAGAGAACTAGGTTGGAGATGTTAAAGAGTGGTATCGAATGATCATGTTTTATTTTGTATTACTTTATTATTTAGGAATGGAAATAATCAAACGAGGATGTTTCAGGACATGTTAACGAGCTTGGGAATGGGAGTAGATAAGCCATGTAAGAGGGAAAATCTATGTTACTAGTGATATGATTATTGTTCATGTTGTTCATTGTTACGATTGGTGTTATTTTAACTTGGGTGATTCACATGTTAGGTGAAGTAATTGTTTCTTTATATTTCTACTAGTGGCTTGATATGGTGCGAGATGAGTATGAAAGAATCATGACCATCACATAGGGACATATATATAGACACACAATATTAATGATATGGAAATATTTATTACATGTGATATATTTTCCTATATCGAATTTGAAATAAAATACCTATTATATATGAAAAACGGGAATAAATAAACTATTATGTTATGCCAATTCACAAGTTAAGACATGTTTAGAGAGGCCATGAGCTAGTTGTTCTATGTTTTTTTCAACTTTTGTGGTTCACATTGTTATTATCCAGTGTTATAAGAAGTGTGTTTGTCTTGTAGAGAGAATAAATCCTCTTATTCTTCGAATTGAGCGTTAGGAGAGTAGAAATCAACATTTCCCTAATGCAACTAAATCAGAGCTTCCTATTTCTCCCAAGAATCCTATGGATGTTCAGATCTATGATGGATTCATGAGGGTCATGAGATCTATAGAAAGGGAGACCATTTAGACTATTCCTCCAATGCATGAGATGATGATAAACATATATCTATATAATCCACCTATGTTTACTGGGGAGGGAGGCCCCAAGGTAGATGAGTTCTAGATTGTGTTAGTCTAGATGATCTTTAAGCAGCACGAGACACCCCTAGTGACAAGGATGAATATGTATGCATATATGCTTTCTGGACCTACCAAGAGTGGGTGAGATATTTTGGAAAAATATGGGAAAAAGAGGAGTTATCTCGGAAGGACATCAAGGTAATGTTTCTGATCCACATCTATCTTGATATGTTGAGGGATGAGAAGACCCAGGAGTTCATGCATTTAACGTAGGCGGGAATGGTAGTGATAGAATATATAGGAGGATTCACTAATCTATAACAAATTTACCCATTTTTATAAGATGATGATACCGAATGGTAGATACATTTTTAGGATGGTATTTTCTTTGAGATCAAATCCTCGGTGAACGTCTTTTTCTTAGGAATCCATACATATGTGATGAATCAAGATCACATCATAGAATGGAATATTAGAGATGCCTTGAGTTTAAGCCAAATAGTTTAATTAGGTTTATACTTGAACTCTTATACTAGTAGATATAAGAACCTGAATGATAACAATCTCCATGGAAATGATAGGAAGATCATGCAATGGAGTGTTATTCCACCTCATGACCATGGATTGGTGTAGTGATTTTAGTGTGGTAAGTTGGGACACAAGAATCAATAGTCTCCTCACCCATAAGTGGAGTTTTGTGTCAGTAGTAGATTGGGTCATCTTTAGAAGTTTTGTGGAAAATTTCCATATTAGATTATTGGTTGGGGATTATGATAAGAATATAAGTCATGAAGGGGCACAACTAACATTCAACAAACTGGTAGCTGGAGTTCCACTAGGTATTCATACCTAGGTATGGAATGTGGTACCCCAGTATAGGATCAGTTGTACCACTACGAGGGAACAATGGAAGGGAGTTATACTAGATCCTAGGGTATATGGGTGAGATAGTTTCATTAAATATAGCCTTCTCTGACCATTTTTTGATGTAGAACCTTATACTGTTAGAGGTATGATTCTTGTGTCATCTTCCCTAGCTTTCAATTTGTTTGATACAACAAAATCAATTTTATTTTCTATATGACCTTATTTCAAATTGTTTGGGTTTGTGTATGGAGAGAAAAGATGGGGTTATGACCATTGAAACACCGTTGGTAGTGCATTAAGATGATATTAAACATTGAATGGTGTGTTCTTTGTAAATTTGTTGTTAAAATTTCTTTTGGGAACCTTTAATGATGTAAATTAAATGATTTGATTTGATTCATGGTATGGATTCTCTAGTTATATACTATGCTCATATCGACTGTTATCAATTTATATTTACCTTTTTATCTCTAGATGGAGAATACTATATTCACTATAGTTATTGGGATCTTTAAGATGGTTTCATGGTACTAACTTAGCATAAATTATATTGTCTCAAAGGTCAAATAAAAATAATTATTCTAGATTATGGTGGAGTGTGGGAGAATACTTTTTTTTTAGTGGTAGATCATTTTTTTGAAACATTTATAGATTTATTCTATGGATTACTACTTGAGTGAGAGATCGAGTTCATGACAGAGTAGATGAAAGGAATATAGTTTGTTTCTATTTCACCTTATATGATGATACTATTAGAGTTTTAAGATTTGGAGGTTCAGTTGGAAGATCTGGATGCTAAATGTTTCATGCATCCAAATACATCTCCATGGGGTTCTCTAATTATTTTTTCTAAATAAATTTGATGGGAATATTCACTTATATTTAGATTATCAGAGACAAAACCAAATGACGACCATGAATTGGTATCCCATTCCATGAATTAATGAACACATTGATCAGATGATAGGCTACATGACTTTATCCATGATCTACTTGAGGTCAGGGTACTACCAGTTAAGGTTGAGACCCTCAGATATTCCCTGAACTACTTTTAGTAGTAGGTATGCCTTGTATGATTTCATAGTGATGTTGTTCGGTATGATGAACACATTAGTTGTATTCATGGACTGGATGAATTGGATCTCTAGTCCTTTATCGGATTGGTTTGTTTTGTTTTTTGTTGATGGTATCATAGTTCACTACAAGACTACAAATGATCATGACCAATAACTTAACATCATCTTATGTATGTTCAGAGATAATTAGATTTAGGACAAGCTATACAATTGTAGTTTTTGGATTAATAGATGGAACTATATGGGTAATTTTATCTCAAATTATGGAGTGATAGTGGGCCAAGAGAAGATATCTACCATGGACTCTTGGGATCAACCCAATAATGTCTTTGAAATAGAGTGTTATCTAGGTTTAGTAGGTTAGTATCAATGGTTCATCCATGACTTCTCCTATTTTTAGAACCAATTTCTAGGATGACCAAGAATGGAATGATGATTGTCATGTCAGAATATCATGAGAGATATTTTTAGTAGTTTAAGAGTAATAAAAACTCATCACCTATCCTCACTTTACATATGGGGGGTAAGGCATATACCATGCATTGTGACACATATAGAGTTAGACTCAGGTCAGTTCTAATGAATGGGGATTAAGTGGTTTCTTATAGACCTATATAGTTGATACTACATGGGAGAATTTTTTATACACATGATATTGAGTTAGCCATGGTATTACATACCATGAGATGTTGGATAAACTATCTTTAGGGTTCAAGGTTTTTGGTGTACACAGATCATAGGATCCTCAAGTAAATCATTTCTTAGAAACACCCAAACCTTTGGCAGTGGATGTGGATTCAGTATCTAGAGTCATTTTAATTTGAGTTGGATTACACCCCAAGTAATGTAAATATAATTTCCCATGCATTTATCTGAAATATATAGACAATGGTAGTGCATGATTCTTCTGATGAGTGGTGACTAATGTAACTCTTTTCAGATATGTGTCTCAATGTTAAGGCGTCCCTGGGATGAGTAGCTCTAAATTTGACCTCTGTTATATTAGAGAGTCTTGTCCAGATCAATATATTTAAATTATCTAGTATGGAGGGATTAGATCTAAGTGAAATCATATATTTTGGGGATCCACCATTAGGATGTTCATTAGGAGAAAATGATTTTCTTCTCATTCATGGTTGAGTATGTCTTATTATGGGTTTGCACGAGGAGTTGATGAGAGAGTTTCAGGGTTATAGATAAGCAGTATATCTAGGCATGAAAAAGATGTATCTTGATCTATATTGATAGTACTGGGGGTCATGGATGAAGATGGGCATAGAGGGATTCATGAAGAGATGCTTCACCTGTCGTCAAGTGAAGGCCGAGAATTAGAGGCCTACTGGGATGTTGTAACCTATTCCCATTCTTGAGTGGATGTGGAATGATGTAACTATGGATTTTATGATAGGATTACCTAGGAAACCTTGTAATACTTATTTATTATCAGAAATAATTGATCAAATGAAGAATATGTACCCTTTATTACCAATCAGGGATACATTCACCAGTAATGATCTAGGTAATCTATACATGCGTAATATATTTGGTTGAATGATGTTTCGGGTGGTCATTTTTTTATATTTATAACCGTGTTTCAATTATCTATTTTATAAAGGTATTCAAAAGGATTTGGGTTCATTGGTTCTTATGATTATATCCTACCATCCTCAGTATTAAGGCCAATCTAAGTAGACTATTTAGTTTCTATAGGATATGTTAAGATCATGTGTATTAGATTTCTTGGTTCATGGGAGTATAATTTGGAACACATTGAGTTCGCCTGTAATAATTTCTTCTATAAATAAGTCCAAAAGGATCCTTTTGAGGGTTTGTGTGGAATTCCATGCAGTTCACCTCTTTTTTGGTTTGTGGAAGAAGATTTAGTGGTTCTTAGACCTAGTTTCACGTAGGAGATGTCTACGAAGTTTCAACCAATCAGTAAGGGGTTTGTTACTACAAAGAGAAGGAAAAAATTATACAATTATCATGAGATAAGTACTATGGAGTATGATTGTGGTCATCATGTTTTCCTTAAGGTTTCCCCTAGGTTGGGGAAACACTATTTCAGAAAATAGAAAAATCTAGAACCCATTTTTTTAATCCATTTGAGATAGTGGGAAGGGTCGGTCCAGTGGTGTACCAATTAGACCTTCCACAACACTATATTTCATTTCATGATGTGTTTCATGTGTCATAAATTCATATATATCATCCAAGTCCATACCATGTCATAGAAGTTGAGGGTTTTGAGATTTGGGTAGATGAATCTTTTAAAAAGAATTTAATATAGATTTTGTAATATAATGAGAAGTAACTCTAGGGTAGGACTATACCTCTAGTTTGAGTTCAATGGAAGCATGATGATGTTCCAGAGAAGACCTATGAGAGGAGGTCTGATATACGATCAAAGTGGCCATATGTTTTCAAAAAAAAACCCATAGATATACTTTGAGTAGCTAAGGGATGATCTATTATATGGCGGGGAGGTTACATGATCCCTTCTTTTTCTTTGTATATCAGTATTTATGTTTTTCATTCAACCCATTTTGTTTGGGATTTCTTTTTTCTTTGAACATTGGTGGTTGATTATCGTTTGGTGATGGAGATATTTTATTTGTTTAAATTACCTAATGTTCAAGGATTTATATTTTTTTTGAATTATTAGTGTCAGGGTATAAATGTGTTAAATGAGATTATGAGGGGTTTCCATGAGTTTGGAAGGCTTCGAAGGTGGTTTAGGCTCTTCTGCAGAATTACAAAGCTTAAAATTTTTTGTCAGAAATTTAAAAACCATGTATATATATTACACGATGTTTAAATATCACTAGGTTGGTTCTATTAAGGAAATACATTCCATAAACTATTTTATGGTGTGAACTTGTTACACTCTGTGAATTTACATTACACGGTGTGTAATATTTGGGCATGATGTAATTCACCTGAGGTGACAAATTTTTTGGAATATTTTATAATTGAGAATTACACAATGTGTAATACATTTACACAATGAGTATTTCTTGGGATCAATGGTTATAATACATTTTGTATGTTTATATTTTTCATACATATTTATCATAACCTTCCTCCCTAAACCCCAAGGAATTTTCTATGAAATTTTGGTATGCCTTACTCTATTTAGGATGTCATTTTCAGGAAATCAATCTCTATTTTCTTATTATGATCTTTTATGCCTTCATTATTATTAGAGTTACCTGTTGGATGCATTTTTTGATCAGTGATTAATAGTGGATGGTCTAAATCATACCCCTTTTGTATAATTTCACTATCTATTGTATATACATTATTTGTAATCACACTAGCATGCCACACGAACAACCAAATAAACAAGTTAATAAATAATAAATTATAATCCATATTTTATACTATCCATTTGATCCCGTCGGGTCCATAGGTGTGGAGACTGAAATATTTGGCCTCTCGATATGTGTTCCATCTATGGAACTTATTTTTAATTGGTCTACATTACATTATAGCTCTGTATAAAACTAGAAAAAATGATTAAATTTATGTTTAATATTTTAAATTAACATGAAATATAAATTTTTGGATTTATTATGGTAGACTCACCATGAATAATTTTTGGTTAAATGATAAATGAAGTTAATTTGGTATAATTATGATGATAAAAAGTTACCTGAATTAATTTAATATATCCTGTTAGAAAAATGATTATTTCATTAATTGATCATTATATATGAGGATGATATATCTTGTATGTGTGCTATTGGATTTGTGATTTTTGTTTATTACCTTTTGAGCCCATTTTAACATCGAAGTGATTGATACCTAAGGATAGGATTCTTATTGGCATGTTGAGTTTCTATGGATACAAACCATGTTTTTTATTGTTGCCTGAGAGGTTGGTGTATATTTTTCGTACCACCTTAGGGATAGGTGCACTGATACTGGATGCCTAATGGTAGAGTATATAATTATGTATGATGCGTGAGTGAAAGATACATTGTCACGGTTTGTCTGAGTGTGAGATTCTAGTATTACTGATGCTGATATTGTAGTTGCCTTGATGGAAGGGGCCATTTTTTTAGGATAGTTATGGGTGATTCATCCTCAGTAAGATAATCTATAACTGAATGTTGTGGTCCCTCCAGATGCATGAGGATGCACCCTTAGATATAGTCACTAGAAGGGCACCAAAGCTAGTTTGGCTAACCTTGGGTGTCACCCTAGAGTTTGGGGGATCATCGAGTTTAATTTATGAATAGTACTAATTTATTAAATTAGTACTATGTTTATCCTTATATTTCATGAATTATCTATATCATATTGGATTTTTTTAGACATGGTGGTCTCAAACTATAGAGTTTTACTAACAGCCTATTCGGGATTCCATTTATTACTTAGAATGATTTCATGGATACGAGTTTGGATAATGGAAAGGGAGAATGTTGTTTATTTGATGATTCCTAGTTGGGTTGGAGCGTGGATACGGGACCAACATGGTGTTTGTGGCCATGGTTTTTGGAGTTATTATTTGGTTATACATATCCTTTTATCTATATGACATTCAACATGTCATTTTGATACATTTATCCTTTTATTATATGATTCATTTATCATTTGGATTCATTCAGTTATTACCTTATCAGTTTTGGTTGTCTGATTATTTATTCAGATTATCTCCACTATTTATAATACTCTCTATTATTTTCCACTCTTATTACAACTATTTAATAGAGGGTTTAGTCCCACTACTATATTCATTATATACTCACTACTAGTTAGTATACTTTGATGTATGAGGAGGTGTTCCTGATGTCACGTAGCCAACCAGCTGGATCAATTTAGGGAGCACCATGTCAACATAATTCCATTGGGACTAGGCCTAAATCAAAACCAATTGGGAGAAGCCAGAGAGCCACTATTTCATTTTAATATTTTAGTGATTTGGTATATGATCCATCCATGGGGGACCTAGTTTTTATGTATGACACATTCATTAATTATTTCATTGGGTGACAATATTATTTTATTGGACTCACTGAAAATTAATTTTTTATTAAAGAACCAAAACACTTTTGAGGGAAAAGTGAGAAACCCCAAATCCAAATAACATGTTCGAGAAACCATAAAACCAGGACTAAACTAAAGGAACCACCCCTCCCTTGCCAATACAAAGGATGTAAAACCCTCACCCGCACCTGGCCATTTAGGAAGTTGTCCCGTGTATGAATACACAAATTGGTAATGAGGGAATAGTCTACCAGTTGTATGATCACTGGATCTCACCACTAGTCCACATCCTCTATCATATTGGTTGGTTTTCCCAGGGTCATGTAGTGTTTCACCAGTCTCATCACCAGTCAGTGGTCTAGGTAGGAATGAAATTAAAAAGAGGTATCAGAGCTTGTATTTCACTTTTAACTATTTTGGAGTTGTATATAGGAAGATAGGATATGTCAAAGTTTTCTAATTTGAGCATGCCTAGGTGTTATAGCCCCACATATAGGGTAAAATCCATGTTTCCAGGGATATTAATTATTGTTATTTATTTTCACTTTTATGATTGATTCATTTATACATTGAGTAGTATAAATGGGTGTTATATTATTGATTTATTGGATTTTTATGATTAACTAGTATGATAATAGGGTGTGTACATTCATGTATCATTATAGGCTCAAAATGGTTGATATTCTATATGCATGTTTCATATGATTGATAGTTTCCTAAGATTCACAGGTTTTAGTGTTTTATTTATGTTATTTGGTTACTATTTATACGAGTTTAAATCTTAATTTTTAATTGATTGATAAGGGTTTTTATTTAAATTGTTATCATCCTTTTATATAACATTTTTACATATAAATTTATGGTGGAATTCTACTTGACCAACTCATCAAGTGACTTCTGGTTGATAGGAATGTATAACTGCATTATAAAGTGATTTTTCGGTTAAAAAGTTACAATAAGATATTTATAATGTGATTTACATTAAAACATTTGAATTAAATTATATCTAACCAAATATCGAATGTGAAATCTAATAAAACATGGGAATTAAAAAATGTTTGGTAATGAAATGTTTTTTAAATGTTACTCCTAGCGTTTAATTTGTGGAGATTTTAAATAAAATAAAATTAAAATTAAAAATAATAGAATATTTTAGGATCTTAATGATGAGAATCATTTATGATTCTGTCTAGACCCTATGTATGTGTAGTTTTTGGTGGGGTAGAGAGAGAGAGCTCAGGTGGTGAGATCCTTCGATATGAGTTATTCCAGATAGTGGGATGATTCTTTCTGTTCTTATAGTTTGGTTGTGGTCTTGGTATTGTGTGGTGTTTTCTTACACCCTGATTTCTTTCCACCCATATGTATTGGTGAATTTTTTTTTGTAGTACACTAGTTTGGGTGTATTGTCATGAGGTTGCATAGTTAATGAGTTTGTATCTATGGGCGCGGTATCTAGAGTAAGTGATTAGACTTATTGTGGTTGATGATGTGTGGTTTCGAAAATGGGTAAGAGTTACAATCACATGTATTTTTTGTGTTAGGTATCTTATAAGTGGATAGATAAAGGCCAAGTGTATTTTTTTTCTAACCTAGAAGAGTGCAGTGTTAGCGAGTTTTTGTGTTTGAGAGTAATTGTGAGAGGCATTTTCCTGATATCATGGATGAATTAGATGTGTGAGGAACATGTATATTCTTCCACACATGAAATGATACATATGATGTTTTATTTATTTTTTAATTTAAGGGTTATTCCTTGGGTCTATACTATGATGGATCACCTTGAGTTCTTATGTTTTGGGTTTAAGGCTAGTTTAAGGGGAATAATGGTTTGGATGACTGGCCCTATGTCTATGAGTTGTATTGATGTCAGAATTGATGTTAACCCTGGGAGTAAGGGTCTAGGTTTGATAGAGCATGGTCATATGCTTCTTATGATGAATGATGCTCGTGATGATTGGTGGTTTTGAGGTAATATTTTTCTCATGATAAAATTTACTCTTGTTGGATGATGCATCAACATGACTCACGAATAATGAGACTAATAGGACACTAGTCATTGGTAAATACTTAAGTCAGATGTTGAACCTACTTTTGGTGATGCATGAGTCAAGGGATTGTGAGTTAGGATTGGTATATGGTCACTATAGAGCATGCAACCATTTGGTTTTCTGAGTTTAATATGGATGGTGTGTGATGGAGATGTGCCCTATCATTTGTGTTTGGTTATTAGGTATCTTGAGAGAATGTTTAAAAGAATATTCCATCTTAACCCATTAAATTACATGATTTAGTGGTTGGATAGTGTGTGGAGGAAGCCTTATAGGGTTTAGGGGATGTTTGAGTTGTAGGAGTTCTAATTAAGGTATTTTATAATGTGAAACAGATTAACATTAGATGTTGGGAATTCCGGGTTTGTGTAGATGGCTGTTTTCATGGATTGTGTATGGATGTGGGGTAAATTCATGAAAATAATTCATTTTGTGAATTTTATTCTTGATGTGTAATTAATATGAGAATATGCGATGTGAAATTTAGTACAAGTTTTAATTATAGAGAAATCTTGAGGAATTCATGTTGTGAATTGATTTCATGACATGAAAGGGATGGGTTCTGGTTTTATTTATATATATTATTTAGATTATTTCTCTCCTGATAAATTTCCTTTCCCTATTTTAATTTTTGAGGAACCCTAGGAATTTTTGAAGGATCTTCCATCTATCCTTATCTAATTTCTATCCTTTGGTTACAATGGGGGTGTTTTGGAAATCCATGGTAAGTCATATTCATTTCTCCATTGTTTTCCCTTTCATTCTTCCTTGAATATCTTCTACAATGTTGTGATTTTGGTTTTGGGACAATGTGGGATGCGTTTTGATGATATGTGGCTATTGTGTAGGTAAATTTTCAACTTCATATGTATGGTTTTTTAAGGAATTCCTTCTTCACATGTAGTACAAAATGAGTTTAAAAAGATTCTTTGAGGTAGGGAATCACACATTTTTCACTTTTCTATATTAACCAAGAAGGTATTACTCTTGAACATCTATGGGGGATGGTTTTTGATATCCTTATCAAGATAAAATAACCCATTAATTGAAATTTAAGGGGAAATGGTTTTGATCCAATTTTTTTTAAAAATCTTATATAGTTATATTGATACTGTGACTGAATGGGTTAAACGCCCCATGAAAATAATGACCGTTTTAGGATTTGTTTTCAAAGTAATTCTTATGATTATGGAGCCATGTTGTGATTATTTATTACCAACCTAAAATAGAATTTTTTTAAAAACATATTGTTACGAACCGGATCTGGTTTCCACCATTAACGGCACCAAACCCGACCCGTGGCAAGGCCCGAAGGGAGTTCCCTATCCCCATGGGATGGCACAAGTGCTCGGGTATCAAACAAATTTGGTTTGGGAACGATTTACCCGAGTATGAAAGCAGAAATAATAAAAAAAACAATCAATTATTAAAATCTGAAATTTTTCATGATAAACAATTATTAACAAAACCAGATCTGAATACATATGTTTAAAGACACTACAAGTGGTCTAAAAACAAATAATGAAAACATAAAGACATCCCCATGGACTCCACATGACAAGGGGATCATCACCCGCAAGCCATCCCCGCAACTCCGCCCCAACGATGGGGACTAACATCCCGAACTGCCATCACCCTTAGCCTTCCCTTTACCTGAGTCAAGCATAAGCGGGTCTACTTACACCCAAGGGGTGTATGTAGGGTGTGAACCTAAGCCCAATAGGATACCACCGGTTGATTCCAAAGAGTATGCAATACAATGTGAACAAAACAATCAATTTTAATACACAAGGTGAAATAGTGTTAAAATTCAATGAAATGCAACATTCAAATGAAAACAGTTTTCAATCCGAGAATTTCAGAATGTTAGAACATTAAATAGACATGTGAGATACTGTAATGTACTTCCAAAAACAACCCACAAAAAGGGTAAATACCAAAAATCCTATGAGCATCAAAATCAGGAACACCCCTAAGCACTAGGTTGTCTCGGGCCCTATGTACCTCGTACCTTGGTGTAGAGTAACCATAGAAAAATCTGTTCTCGTGCATGAGCCACTAGTAGGGAACATACCCATAACCTAGTGGTCCCCAATAATCATCCAAATAGTTTAGTTAGAGTTGTCGTTATCCAGATGCTAAATGGAACAGGGACAAAACCCATCCGATCCACTAGCCGTACTAGTACAAATCTGCCCCACCTAAGTACCCAGGCTTCCCCTTTTTGTGCTCAAACAATTTCAGCAAACAACACACATCCTTTTTCATATCAAATATCAGTACTGGTCACAAACAAATTGTACAGTAGCTACACACATTTTATACCATTTAAAACACACAATAAAATAATTTTATTTCCAATAAAACAACCTCTCAAAACATTACATTTTTTTTCACCCAAAGCTCTTTAAGATATCCACCTTTCACACTATGATAACACTTGTAAGTTATTAAAACAAAATTTCAGTTCAAAACCCTTTAATGAAACAAAAAATTCAGTTATGGGGCATCCCAAAATGAACCAATAAAAGATTTGAATGGAAACCCCTCAATTTCACCAAAAATTGGAACTTAAAATTCATTTGCATTATAAATGCAACTAAAACCAATTTTTACACAAAAATTCAAGTGAAATAAACATTAGAGTACCATGAAAACAGCAAGCTAATTCACAAAAATTGCACACACAATGGAATAACCTACCAAATTAACAAAACCCCTTGAATCTCCGTGCAAAAATCAAATCGCACCCCCGCCGCACCAAGAGAGAACTAGATCAAACCTAAAACCACACAAATTGGCCAAAAAAGCCCAAAGTTAAACCCTAGGTTCGAAATCCTAGTTTCTGTACATTTTTAATCTCAATTATAACTGAAGAAACCCTAAGAACAATGAGTTAAACCCAAAGTAATTTGAAAGAGGAAAGAAAAGGGCTCATTTACTTGAAGTATCTTGAAGTAATCACTCCAACACTCAGGTATATGAAATTTAAAAGAGCCCAAATTTAGGTTTCATTCGAACAAGATGTATTATCTCATTTAGGAACTAGAATGGAGGAAAAATATTGAGAATTGAGAGAGTTATGAATGAAATACTTTACCTCTTCAAATCTGGGTGATTTGAGGAACCCTATGAAGATCGGCACAAAATCGCGATTCTACAGAGCTTCAAATGGGTGGGAGAGATTTCAGACGCGCGGCTGGGTTACTTGGTCTTGCATGAGACTAGGAATCACCGAAAAAGACCAAATATTGAATATGTTATAACAAAGTCAAATTTTATTTTTAAAACAGGAATTGGGCTTTCGGGCAGGCCCAATCCCTTAGACAAAAACCCAAATAACCCCTGGTTATGGATTTCAAAAAGCTCCAAATTACCTTGGTGGTGTTAATAGGTTAGGGGAGGTCAATTATAAATTTTAATGGATGAAAAATGTTGAAAAATGAAAAAGTTATAAAAGATACAAAATTTATTTTTTAATATGGAATTGGGCTCACGGTTTGGCCCAATTCATGAATACTCATCTATTCCTCCCTAAAACCTAGGGAAACCCCCCAAAAAAGAAAGGATGTAAATTAAATGAAAAAAATACCTCTAAAAATATGTCTTTTATGTGACAATTCTCCCCACCATGAAGGACTTTCCGCCCCGGAAAGTCAACATGAATCTCGGTTGGAAAACAAGAATGGGTACTCTTCCTCGACCCATGACTTTCGCTCCCATGTCTCATGTGTATCATTCCCATGATACCATAAATCCAAGACTAAAGGAATAGACTTTCCTCGAAGTATCTTCTCTTGGGAGTCCACTATTTTCATCAGTCTCTCAATGATAGACAAGTCAGGCTCTATCTCCAGTTCTTCCCAACTCAACACATGGGATGGATCCAGATTGTATTTCTTCAACTGAGAGACATGGAAGACATCATGGATGGGAATCAACTGAGAAGGTAAGGCCAACCTGTATGCCACCTTACCAATACGCTCGGTGATCTCAAAGGGTCCGATATACCGTGGCATCTGCTTACCTTGCTTCCCCAATCGACGATGACCCAGACGAGGGGCCACTTTTAAGAATACCCTGTCACCCATAGAAAACTCTAGGTCTCGACGCCTCCGGTCAGCATAAGATTTATGAAGACTCTGAGCTGTCAATAAGAGCTGCCTGATCAAATTGACCTTCTCAGAAGTCTCCTACACAAGGCTCGACCCAAACAGTGAAGTCTCTCCTACCTCAGCCCAATATATGGGGGACCAACAAGGCCGACCATAGAGCGCCTCAAAAGGGGCCATTCGAATCGTGGATTGGTAACTATTATTATAAGCAAACTCTACCAATCCCAATTGGCTATCCCAAGAACCTCCAAAGTCCAAGACACAAGCACGAAGCATGTCCTCCAATATCTGATTCGCCCGCTCTGTCTGACCATCCATATGTGGGTGGTATGTCGTGCTCATCTTAATCTGAGACCCCAAGGACTTTTGAAGGCCTTCCCAAAATCGAGAAGTAAAGCGGGGGTCTCTATCCGAGACAACAGCTGATGGTAAACCATGGAGTCTCACCACTACCTGAAGATAAAAATGGCCTAACTCATCTACTTTAGTTGTATCTTTTATCAGAATGAAGTGGGCTTATTTGGTCAGACGATCAATCACCACCCAAATAGCATTCTTACCCTGAGGTGTACGAGGTAATCCAACAATGAAGTCCATGGAAACCTCTTCCCACTTCCAGGTAGGAATGGGTAGTGGTTGGAGCAAACCGAATGGCCTTTGGTGCTCTGCTTTCACCTGCTGACATGTGTAGCATCTTGAAACAAAGTCTGCTATGTCCCGTCTCATACCAGGCCACCAAAACTGGCGACAAACATCATAATACATCTTAGTGGCACCCAGATGGACAGCCCACTGAGACTGGTGGCTATCTTGCATCACCACCTTCCGCAGAGATAATGGCACTACTGAACGGCCCTTAAAGCACAAGATGCCCTCGGGAGATGACGACCAATCAGAGGATGTCTCCCCACCATGAAGGAACAGCTTAGACCGCTGACAAAGATCATCACTGGGCTGTTCCTGCTGAATCAACTCCAACAGAGAAGGAGTCAACTGGACACTTTCCAAGAATGTCCATCCACTGTATTCCCTGGTCTCCACATGCATCTGAGAAAAGAGACCCATCAATTCCCACTCATCACTAGGCATCCTCAAAGCCTGCACTAGAACTCTTCTTCTCAAAGCGTCGGCCACTACATTACCCATGCCTAGGGTATAGACAATGTCAAAGTCAAACCCCTGCAAGTACTCGATCCAGCGACGTTGCCTCAAGTTTAGGTCCTTCTGCAAGAAGATATAATCCAAGCTTTTGTGATCAGAGTATACCACAAACTTCTCCCCAAAGAGGTAGTGACGCCAAGTCTTCAAAGCATGCATCACCGCTGCCAACTCCAAGTCATGGGTTGGGTAGTTCTTTTCATGTGGTCGAAGTTGGCGAGAGCCATACACGACCACATGATCATCTTGCATAAGCACGCACCCAAGACCCATACCTGAAGCATCACAATAGACCACATATCCCTTTCCAGCCTCTGGAAAAATCAGCACGGGGGCGGTAGTCAGCCGCCTCTTCAGCTCCTCGAACGATGCCTGACATTTTGGACCCCATACAAACTTCACCCCTTTCTGGGTGAGGGAAGTCATCGGTGAAGCAAGCCGAGAGAAATCCCGAACGAATCGCCTGTAATAACTGGCCCAACCAAGTAAACTCCAGATCTCGAACACATTCTTCGGTTTCTCCCATGACATGACTGCACTAATTTTCTCAGGGTCCACTGAAACTCCATGCTCTGAGATCACATGCCCCAGAAATCTCACCTCTCTGATCCAGAAAGTGCACTTTGACAACTTTTCATAGAGGCGGTGATCTCGTAATGTACCCAAAACGATCCTCAAGTGATGTTCGTGTTCCTCCTAAGAGCAAGAGTATACCAGAATGTCATCCACAAACACCACAACAATGGAATCGAGATACTAATGGAACACCCTATTCATAAGTGCCATAAATACCACTGGAGCATTGGTCAATCCGAAGGGCATGACCAAATACTCAAAGTGGCCGTACCTGCTTCGGAAGGCTGTCTTAGGGATATCTGACTCCTTCACCCTGATTTGATGATACCCTGAACGCAGGTCTATCTTTGAGAACCACTTTTCCCCCTTCAACTGATAAAACAAATCATCTATTCTAGGAAAATGGTATTTGTTTTTAATTGTTACCTTATTCAGCTTCCGGTAGTCAATGCACAACCGGAGGGATCCATCATCCTTTTTTGCAAACAACACAGGAGCGGCCCAAGGAGAGACGCTCGGGTGAATGAATCCTTTGGCTTCTAAGTCGTCCAGCTGTATATTTAATTCCCTCAACTCGGTGGGGGCCATGCGATAAGAGGGAAGAGATATCGGCTGTGTTCCTAGCGTCAGATCAATCGAAAACTCCACATCCCGCTCCGGGGGAAAACCAGAAAAATCATCAGGGAATACCTCGGGAAACTCATTCACTACACGAGGTAGTGCACCTTTAGGGGAAATACTATCCTCTAGCACAATCGAAGATAACTGTAAGCTAACACCTCCCAACTCTGGGAGTGGAGGCCCTGCGTGACTTGATCGTGGATCCCATTCTCCATGAAAAACCTGACGACTCCCATCAGGTGCTGTGAAACTCACACACCGTCTGTAGCAATCGATGTGTGCCTAGAAGTGTACTAGCCAATCCATCCCAAGTATGACATCAAAAAGGTCCATATCTAAGACCAATAGGTCCCACTCCATCTCGACCCCTGACATAGAAAGTGCACACGAGGGGCACCTCAGGCCCTGCTCCTTATTCTTTCCCAATGGTGTCACCAAATCCATCACAAAAGACATCAACTCAGTTGGAAAATTCAGAATGTCCACAAAATGTCTAGAAATGAATGAAACAGAGGCACCGGTATCAAAAAGAGCAGTAGCTATAGAAGATGCGATCAGAACGGTACCTCGAACTGTCGATGGTCCCGCCTCTGATCCTGCTGGTGACTGATCCACTGCATGGAGATGTCCAGTATCTGCCTGAGGACGACTGCTAGTCTATGGTTGTGGCCTGAACTGGATCTGCCCAGAAGATGATCCAGCCCTACCACCACGACCACCAAATCGAGATCCCCCAGTCCTCGACGGCTCGGAATGTGCTGGCACTCCTCTTGAAGCCACTGACCCTACTCCACTTGGGAGTGGACGTGCCACACCGCAGAAGCGCTGCAAATTCCCTATACCTCCACACTGGTAACAAGGCTTCGGAGGAAGAGGACATGCCGGTCAGATATGCCCAGGCCTCCCACATTGGTGGCACACGACCGATCTCACATCAGAAGCCGCAGAAGAAAACTGCCTGGAAGAGTGGCCTGAACTGCCCCGTCTTTCTTCACATGATCCTCCCGCTTCCTTTTCTTTTCTGAGGAGCTACCACTACCCACTACTGATACTGAACCATAGAAACCAGCCCTGCCTTTCCTATCAATCTCCACCATGCACGCCCGATCAACAACCTCAGCATAGGTCCTCAGCTTAAACAAGAACACCTGGGAGTATATTTCTGGTCGAAAGCCTTTCTCAAACCTCTGGGCCTTCGCTTGCTCATTAGAGACAATTTCTGGAGCATAAAGAACCAATTCAGCGAAACTATTGGCATACTCCATCACAGATAGATTCCCCTGAACAAGTCCCATGAACTCTCTAGACCTGGCATAAGCCAACACCTCAGGGCAATACTGTTCATTGAAGACAGCCTTGAAATCTCCCCAGCGCATCTGCTCATTCTTCCCAGACTGAAGCACTAACTCCCACCATTTACAGCTGGGACCCTCCAACAGAAAGGAGGCACACTTCACCCTGAGCTCCTTGGGTGTTTCCAGGAACTTAAACATAGGCTCGATCTTCTCGAGCCATTCTTATGCTTCTTGGGGTTCTGCGCTACCTCGGAACGTAGGAGGCTTGTTTTTCAGAAACTCTTGTGCTTTATCTTTTCTAGGACCTATCTCCTCTACCCTAACAGGAATAGGAGTATGAGATGGTCCCTGTCCCAAAGCTTGGATAGCCCGAACAACAGCCTCCACGAGCCTCTGATCAATCGGAGTGGGAGAACTCTCTCCAGCTTCCTCCTGTGGGTGCGTGGGAGCTTTCCGGGGAGGCATGTTGCTACAAAATGCAACAGTCACAAAACAATAGTCAATACCGCAATTCTGAAAATTGTAATCAAATACATCAAATATAAACAAACTAAACACATTCTTGTAATAAAATAAAGAACTACTCCACATCTGCCTGATGTCCACATGTGGTCTGCAGCCCACACGTCTCACCTGGAAGTGAAGTCAATCAGTAAATTCCAACATCCTCTGGTGACTCAAGGTCTGCCATGAGAGGTGCAGGCAAGGCACCCTACTCACAACCAATACCCCGAGCCCCGAAAGTCCTAGCTCCTGTCTATCCCGACTCATCTCAAAATAACAATATAACCCAGAAAAATTAACCTCCTCTGATACCATTTCGTCACGAACCGGATCTGGTCGCCACCATTAACGGCACCAAACCTGACCCATGGCAAGGCCCGAAGGGCGTTCCCTATCCCCACGGGCTGGCACAAGTGCCCGGGTAACAAACAAATCTGGTTTGGGAACGATTTACCCGAGTATGAAAGCAGAAATAATAAGAAAAAACAATCAATTATTAAAATCCGAAATTTTCCATGATAAACAATTATTAACAAAACCAGATCTGAATACATATGTTTAAAGACACTACAAGTGGTCTAAAAGCAAATAATGACAACATAAAGATATCCCCATGGACTCCACATGACAAGGGGATCATCACCCGCAAGACGTCCCCCCTACTCCGCCCCAACGATGGGGACTAACATCCCGAACCGCCATCACCCTTAGCCTTCCCTTTACCTGAGTCAAGCATAAGCAGGTCTACTTACACCCAAGGGGTGTAAGTAGGGTGTGAGCTTACGCCCAATAGGATACCACCAATTGATTACAAAGAGTATGCAATACAATGTGAACAAAACAAGCAATTTTAATACACAAGGTGAAACAATGTTAAAATTCAAAGAAATGAAACTTTCAAATGAAAACAGTTTTCAATCCGAGAATTTCAGAATGTTAGCACATTAAATAGACATGTGAACTACTATAATGTACTGCCAAAAACAACCCACAAAAAGGGTAAATACCACAAATCCTATGAGCATCAAAATCAGGAACACCCTTAAGCACTAGGTTCTCTCGGGCCCTATGTACCCCGTACCTCGGTGCAGAGTAACCATAGAAAAATCCGTTCTCATGCACGAGCCACTAGTAGGGAACATACCCATAACCTAGTGGTCCCCAATCATCATCCAAATAGTTTAGTTAGAGTTGTCGTTATCCAGATGCTAAGTGGAACAGGGTCAAAACCCATCCGATCCACTAGCCGTACTAGTACAAATCCGCCCCAACTAAGTACCCGGGATTCCCCTTTTTTGTGCTAAAAAAATTTCTTCAAACAACACACATCCTTTTCCATATAAAATATCAGTACTGGTCACAAACAAATTGTACAGTAGCTACACACATTTTATACCATTTAAAACACACAATAAAATAATTTTATTTCCAATAAAACAACCTCTCAAAACATCACATTTTTTCACCCAAAGATCTTTAAGATGTCCATCTTTCACACTATGATAACACTTGTATGTTATTAAAACAAAATTTCAGTTCACAACCCTTTAATGAAACCAGAAATTCAGTTATGGGGCATCCCAAAATGAACCAATAAAAGATTTGAATGGAAACCCCTCAATTTCACCAAAAAATGGAACTTAAAATTCATTTTCATTATAAATGCAACTAAAACCAATTTTTATAGAAAAATTCAAGTAAAATAAACATTAGAGTACCATGAAAACAGCAAGCTAATTCACAAAAATTGTACAAACAATGGAATCACCTACCAAATTAACAAAACCCCTTGAATCTCTGTGCGAAAATCAAATCGCACCCCCGCCGCACCAAGAGAGAACTAGATCAAACCTAAAACCACACAAATTGGCCAAAAAAGCCCAAAGTTGAACCCTAGGTTAGAAATACTAGTTTCTAGACATTAGTAAACTCAATTATAACTGATGAAACCCTAATAACAATGAGTTAAACCCAAAGTAATTTGGAAGAGGAAAGAAAAGGGCTCATTTACTTGAAGTATCTTTAAGTAATCACTCCAAAACTCAAGTATCTGAAATTTAAAGGAGCCCAAATTTAGGGTACGTTCGACAAAGATGTATTATCTCATTTATGAACTGGAATGGAGGAAAAAGATTGAGAATTGAGAGAGTTATGAAAGAAATAATTTACCTCTTCAAATCTGGGCGATTTGAGGAACCCTATGAAGATCGGCACAAACTCGCGATTCTACAGAGCTCCAAATGGGTAGGAGAGAGTTCAGACGCGCGTCTGGATTACTTGGGATTGAGTGAGACTTGGAATCACCAAAAAATCCCAAATATTGAATAAGTTATAACAAAATCAAATTGTTTTTTTAAAACAGGAATTGGGCTTTCGGGCAGGCCCAACCCCTTAGAAAAAAACCCAAATAACCTCTGGTTATGGATTTATAAAAGCTCCAAATTACCTTGGTGGTGTTAATAGGTTAGGGGAGGTCAATTAGAAATTTGAATGGATGAAAAATGTTGAAAAATGAAAATGTTATAAAAGATACAAAATTTATTTTTTAATCTGAAATTGGGCTCACGGTTTGGCCCAATTCATGAATACTCATCTATTCCCTTCTAAAACCTAGGGAAACCCCCAAAAATAGAAAGGATGTAAATTAAATGAAAAAATAACTTTAAAAATATGTCTTGTATGTGACACATATACTTGGTTAAAAAATAATTTCCCTTAGATTTATGGAATGTGTGATTATTCCCCTAAAATAAAGAAGTTAAATTGATAAAAATCCCCTTGATAAATCTGTAAAATATTTTCTAATGTTTTATTATGTGTGATTATTCTATGGTGTGGTGAACTTTTGTTATGGAATTTGGAGATAATGAGTGTCTATTTCCATGATGTGGGAAAAAGATTTGATGTGTTTTTTAGAGCTTGTTGTGGGGTGGTGACATGATGCGGCTGGTATGGGGATGTGTGGTGCATTGACAATGTGTGGATCTATTATGTAGTGAATGTGAAGAAAATGGGTGTGTAGTGTTATATGAATGGGTGTGATGGAATAACTGGTTAATAATATTTTAAATGGACTAGGATGGTTTAGTTAATGTTATCAGAATCTTTTTCGAATAAAATAATAATGGTTTGTGTTGTTAAATTTTGTTAATGATAATTTTTGAAAGGAATGTGATGATTAAATGAAATATGGAAGGATTGTAATAAATAGTGGAATGTGGAATGTGTATTGTGTTTGTTTTGTGGTTTTCTCTATTTAGTGGTGGCAGAAAATGTGGAAATCTGTTGTTGTAGAATGTGGGGATATTGATTTTGGTGTTTCTGTGTTATGGGGTAGTGATATGATGAGTTTGTGAGGCTATAATGTTGGGGTGATGATGTGATATGGTTGGTGTGAGTCCATGTGGTTTGGTGAAGATGTGTGGTAGTATTATATGGTGGATAGGTTGAGAATGGTTTTGCAATGTATGATTCCTGGGTAGTGATGGAATAACTATTTAATAACATTTTAAATGGTTTGGTCTAGTTTGGTTAACGAGAAGGGAATGGTTAATGAAAAAATTAAAAATGGAATATGTGGTTAAATGTGGTTTTTGATAAAAAATGAAAGGAATTAGATGTTTAAATGAAACTAGCCTAGCTTGTAATGATGGGTGGGAATTGGCTTGTGGCTTGTGCTTGTTATGTGGTTTTCAAAATTTACTAGTGGTAGTGAAAGTGGTGATGTTGTGAGTTAGTTAGTGTATTTTTGTGAACCAATATGATGAAATTATGTGTGGATATGTATACATATATATTGTACATTCCTTAGTATTTTTAGGTGAACCCCACCAATGTCGAGCACCATGTTCCGACAACCATATATATATGGATGTTGTTTTCCCTATATATTGATGGTGAGGATTGATGGGTTTATACTCTATCTTTCCTGATCTCCCTTCCAGAAAAGTAGAAATTCATCGGCTATTATGGATGAAGGTTTTATATTTCACTAGGTGATGGAGAAGGTGTCTCAGAACAAGATGATATGTGATCGGGCCATGGGGTAGTGGCCCAGGTGCCTTCAGGTGAGCTATGATATAACCGTGTTTTGGGGAGGCTTATTGTGGGGGTCATGAATGGTAGGATGAGGGAACAAGGTCAATTCATTTCATTTTATTGATACACTAATACTCTGGTTATTTATGTTAATGTGGTGTGATTTACCAGGTGTCTTTGAGTGAGATGAGATGTGACTGTATTGTGGGATAGTGGCCCATGTGTCTGAAGGCATGATTGGATGTTACTATTCTATGAGGTAGTGGTATATGTTATTTTTAAGAGATGGGAGTTCTAAGTCATACAAATTTTGGGAGTGATAGTGTAAAATCATAGGGAATGAAGTTATGGGAACCCTTTTATTGATATGTTTCTTATTATGCTATTGTACATTGCATGGGTTATTTAGTGATAATGCCTTGGTGTGGTGTGGGTTAGATAGTTGACCTGGTTAGGTGTTGTTGGTTCTACTATTTTCTCAGAGGTGTAATAGTATTCTTCTTTCCCATATTCAAGAGATACTTTTGTTTTTATACTGACTATACTTGTATTTTGAACCTATGTATATAATTTCATTTCATAGTTTCCAAGAGGATTATGTAGACCGTGTTGGAAATTACTAGCTCAAAAACTTGGACTATTTTTGGGTTTCTTGTTTTAATTTTCTTTTGGATATTACTTTGAATACTTTTATCAATAACTATTTTATTTATACGTTCATTTTGGGATGGTTTATGAAAATATTTTTTATATTTTTTCATAGATTTTAATGTGGTTTATTCATCTTATCTTCTAATATTATATTATTATAGAGGGTAATGCCTCAAATTTTATGATATTTTTATACCCTCGGTGCTAGTCTCCATCCATGTGGCTACTGGAGGAAGGACTCAGGGGTCATTATATCCCTTTTTTTATTACGGTATCTTTTGTGGGAGGGGATTGAGATAGAGTGGTATTATATTTGATGGTTAATATATAGGATGATGTTTGGAGTTAGTAACTATGAGGATTTCGTGGGTTGATATGTAAATGAGTCCAATTGATCTTGGTTCATGACATAGGTTAGGGGGACTGAATATGAAATTTTATTTTAGGAACCCTCATGATCTTATACATGGAATTTGACCTTACCAAAAGACCATGTGCAGTGGACATGTTTCTGGGGTATAGAACTAGGAAATGTATATGCATCATGACAACCCATGTTCTTGTTTGAATTAGGTGGTTTTGGTTCTAAGAAGTTAAAATGAATTAAAATTAATTTAACAGATCATAATAAAAAATTCCATAATTGATAGGATTATGAAATATTTTTCTCCCCTTTTAGCTGTGAATCTTAGTCATTATATATATGTGGTTCCTGTAGTAGAGGTTTAGAAAGATCCCCAATCCTGATGGAGGGTTGATATAGATGGGGAGAATGATCAGTGGAAGAGGATGTTACACACTTTTCAATGGTAGTATTTGGGAAAGAATAAGGGTATAATTTTAAATATATAGATAGAGATGGTTAAAGGATATTGGGATCAAATTCAGTTGGTTCCATGACTTAGTGGAGTACCCGCCCAATTTACCAGTTAGTTAGATGCGGGGAGACACATGCTAGTGGTGTACACTATATTTGATAAAGTGGAAAAAGGCATATGTTTCATTGATTGAATTCCAGAAAGAGTTCTGGGTAGACTTCCTTTCATGAACCATGAAGGAAGTGAAGTGGAATGAGATTCTTTTTCTTCAGTAGGGGAGTTTTGTAGTACATGAGTTGGGAATCAATTTCATGGTCCTTTTGGGGGTTTCTCTAAACCTTTTACTAGATATGGAGTGTCGTTCGAGACATTTGTAGGAGGAAATACATCCTCCGATCTAGTATACCGTTACTCCATTTTCATTTCCACTGTATCTAGAGGTTTAGAATAAGGTCAAGTTGATCATGTAGAAGCAATCATATGAAGGTTTACCATGATATTGGAAACAATAAGACCCCCTGAGGAGCATAATTTTTAGTGTAAGGTCTTGAGCATTCGGACTATTGAGGTTGTAACCAATGGGGAGTCGACCTCAGGATCCTCCTTTTTGAATTTATAGGGATAATATTTTTTATAACTTTTCATAGGCTTTGGAATAATGTGTTTTGTTTGTGGGGTTAATATCCTAGTTTATAGTGGATCTCAATGATCAGTTCACTAGAGGTAGTCAAGTTCAACACGATCCTCAGTAGTAGCATCTAGTGAGGTCGTTTCAGTAGCATGGGATGTAGGCTTATGCTCCACCAAGGAGAGATAGAGTAGGTATAAGCTGACCACAATATGTTCCTCATGTTTAGGGACCTCAACCTGAGCAAGGATATATATGTTTCCATTAGTAGAGTGATATAGGATATGGGCATGGTCATTTTTAGGCATTGGAGGTAGTAACACCAGATGGTACAAATATCATTAGAGGTTCGATCTATTTTTATTGGATCCATGTTTATACTTTGTTTAATTAATGATATTCACACTCATTTATTTCACTCTCTATAGTACATGCTTTTGGACTTTATAGAGTGAGTCTTCCCATTACCAATGTTTTGAATACTCTACTTAGAGGCCAAAACAACTTCTTATATGTTTGATGGCGGTGTAGACTGATGATGGGGCCCCATCACTCCCATGGAGATATTTTATTACTTCAAATGTAGCCGAATTATTTTATCCTCAACATAGAATAGTTTTATTTTGATCATTTCATTATATAATGATTCTATATGAGATTATTTTTATAATGTTGATGGCCAGCATGTGGTTTTCATTAGCGAGTACGGTTTTTTGGTTGGATGTCTGTGTATAGAAACCCTTCTTCATTGATAGATGATCCGTATTTGGATTTAGTGTATGTTAGGATAGTGGAGGTTATATGGGTCATTGTGGAGTCATGAGATGTTTTTATCGAGGAATTTCTGATGCTACCCCTATAAAAAATGTTGAGATTGGGATATGATTGTAGACTGGTGAGTTTTCTATTTTTATGGATCAGTATCTAATGGAACCTTCAGTGTTATGGGAGTTGATGATTCAGATAGATGATATCATTTATAAAGGTTTCATCTGAACCATTACATCCATATGGGGTTGTCTTGTGAAATTTTCTAAGAAGTGAGATGATACTCTAAGGTTGTGTCTTGACTTAATCTGGTTGAATTATGTAAATATCAAGAACCATTACCCACTTATGAGGATAAACAATATTTTTGATTAGTTGGGAGGGTACAATTGGTTTTTTATGATCAATATGTGGTCTTGGTATCACTAGTTGTGGGTAAAAGAGGATGATATGCAAAGGATATCCTTTATATGAAGGTATATGAAATTTGAGTTCATAGACACACCATTAAATTCCAAGAATGCACCATCTATGTTAATGGGGATCTTGAATTTTGTGTTACATGAATTTCTATACTACTTCATATTCATGTTCACTGATGACATTTGGATATAATCGATGTTACAGGAGGAGAGTGATGGTTATATAATAGTTTTTATAGGTTCTCCGACACCACTGGGTATATGAAAGGTTATCCAAGTGTATATTTTATACATGGGAGGCACATTTACTTGGAAATGTGGTGTCACAACTGCATATGAAAGTGAAACTATCAAAGTTTTAGGTAGTTGTTTCTTGGATATAACTTATAAATGTGGAAGAGGTTCACATTTTCCCGGATATTATAAGCTATTATAATATATTATTACTCGATTTATATTAATTTTTTTCCCCATTGAATGAGATAATTAAGAAGGAAAAAGATTTTTTGTAGACTGATCAGTGGGAGATACTATTTAGCTACTTAATGGGGAAATTTTTCAGTACTCAAGTGCTATAGTTTCCAGAGGAGGGGGTGATGTTTTAGCTGTTTTAAGAAACATAACATCTAATGTTGGGATGCATGTTGATGAATTAGAGATAAGTTATCTCTTATGGTTCTAGGTAATTATCTTCCCATGAATGTAACTATGACACCCATGATTTGGAGATAGAAGAAGTTGTGTTTTCACTAAAGTGGTGGTGGAATTACCTGATTAAGGATAATTTTTTGGGTTTTAAGGATCATAAGAGCTTGAGTTATATATTTTTGTAGTTTGATCAAAATATACAATAATAAAGGTGGATTTAGGTTCTTTAGGTTTATGTTTTTTAAATCTCCTACACATCAATAATGGGGAATTTTGTGGATGATACTTTTTGTTGGAAGTCACAGAAGGATGTTTTAGGAGTCCAAAGATACTTGTAAAGAAATGGAGGAGTTGGAATCCCTATACATGGATGCAAGGTTGGTGGATGGTAGATGTTATTTATTTTAAATGATAGTGAAATATTATATGATGAAGTTGGTATAAGAGTCTCAATGGGAAGACTCAAACAAATTGGTGATGCATAATCATGTTGGCCATGGTGATGCTCTAGAGGAATGGTCAAAGGATGGCCAGAACCATATAATGTTTCAAAGGAGACATTTTTTTTTCTGGAAGTGATGGATGATGGATTATCTTGTGAGTTTTATAGAGAAACTTTGGAAGTGAACCTGAGTGTATCCTAGATGTAACATGGATGGAAGATTCACTATTTGTGGCCCTCGATGAAATGGACAATGGTGAAGCTTCTGGATCAATGTATAGTTTACCAGTGGGGAATGGTTGAGTATCATAGCTAAAAAAGACTTTGCGAAGCACACATCCTCCACAAAGCCAAATTGGCTTTAACAACACGCCTTTCTTTCCCCAAACTCAACTGCCTCAATGAATTCACTTTTCATTCATGATGCTCCCTTCTCTATGAATCTCCTTCACAATTTGAGAACTTAAAGTTTTTATTTTTATCTCTCTACATTTCTCTTTGGGGATGAGGCCTTTTTATAGGCGATTCCACCAACTCGAGAACCTTTCGTGCAAAGGTAGCGCCACGTCATCTCAAATCGCAATGCACCAGAATTCCTGCCAAAATTCTCTCTGTACCACAAAGCACCGTAGAAATCTTTGGATTGAAGAGATATTATTAATCATAGAGCATTCCATCAATTCCTTTTCATCACCACTGCAAAGCTTCACCTCAATTCTATTCACCTCTACTGTTCGCAAAGCTCGTCGTAATTGTAGGGCACACCATCAACATTATTCTTCTCTCTGCGAAAAAACAATTCATGAAGCCTATCTTCACAAAAATTCATGCCTTTTCTATATTTTGATGATATATTCAAGGAAATAAACTTTTCATGATTCTCACCAAATTCCAAATTTTGGACCCCAAAAATTTGGAAAGCATTAGAAAACAATGCCACATTGTTTTTGTTCTTTTGTACCACCTCTAGATCACCCATTACTTTGTAATGGTTCTTTTTCAACATGGATTATCAAAAAAATATCTGGAACTTGACAATTCACCATAGAAACCAGCATTTTCAACAGACATAACCGACCCAAAAATGCTACAATGTTACCTTGAGAGATTTTTTCCCAACAAATCTCCCCTTTGGGATTTTTGACTACTCTTCTCAAAATGATTCTCTATACTTAGATACCTCACTTAAGAGAATTTCATCATCTACCACCATTCACCTCTTGATATTTAGATAGAGGCCAAAGATTTACTCACCACATACTCTAAGTCCACATGAGAAATGATCGTCTTGAGAAAAAAGAGTCTTATGAAAAGTTTATCAATGAATCTATTCATTTCTGACCCGAATTGTTGATACCATACTGATACCAATAAACTAAATTCATCACGAACCTCAACTGCCATGATATCCAATATCTGATTGATCACATCAGGCATCGTCATATTTAGATCTCTCCCCTATCTCATTTCGCTTCCCCTATCTCACTGCTCCACCTATCAGCTTCTCCCCATGTTTTTGACTAAGACATTTTATTCCTTTTAGCCACATTTTCTCCCCCTTAAGGAGTCACTATTTCTCCCCCTTTGTTAATGAACCCAAAGTTCATGCTTTTATGGTCTAAAACACAGTAGAGAACACATATCAACACATTAGGGACTGATACACCATACCTCGGGGAGAGGGGATGTACCACATCCCCACTTTTTCAAGTGTGGGGAGTCGATTGAACTCCCAGAGCCAATATATGCCTCTCAAAATCTTCCTTGGGTAAGGCCTTTGTTTGAATGTCTACAAACAGTAGTCCATGAGGCACACAATCCAACTTCAAGATTCCCTGATCAACCTTCTCCTTTATAAAATGATACTTTATCTCAATGTGATTTGTCCTTGAGTGATGGATGAGATTTTTGCTGAGATTTATAGTACTTGAGTTATCAAACTGGATTCGAATAGGAGACTTCACTTCAACTACCATAACATAAATCTTCTACTTCATCCACAATAACTATGTTCATTTTTGATTGTTGGAAATATACTTAGCTTCTACGGTGCTTAATGAAATGAAATATTTTTTGTTTCTTGGCCAGGAAATACACAAACCTCCATGATAGAATGCACCACCAGATGTTGATTTCCTGTCATCTATTGTAGCAGACTAATCTAAATCAGTATATCCCAAAATCTATGGCAAAGATTTATCATTATACATCAAAATGAAATCCACAGTGCCCTTAATATAACAAAGTATTCTTTTTTCATTGCAGGCATGTGGCTTTCCTTGTGATTTCTTTGATATCGTGATGCCTGGCATGTAGCGAAAACAATATCAGGTCTTATTGCTGTCAGGTATAGTAAACATCCAATAATATTCCTATATTATATTTTTTTAACTACCCTTCCATCAAAATATTTTTATTACTATCATTTTGAAAATAGATATTGTAATCAACTACACCACACTGAAACCAAGATTCTTTAAATACTAATCAAGCCTTGAGTACCTTGATCTTGGTGCTTGTTTTAGACCATATAACTATTTATTCAATAAAAGAACTCTGTTATAATCTTCATGAAATAGTAAACCATCTAGATTCTCAGTATAAACATCCTCCTCTTGAACCCCGTTCAAAAATGTAGATTTGATATCCATCTAGAACACTTTGAACTTCTGTTACACTAGAATGGTGAGGAATAATCTAATTGTCTCTAGCCTTGAAACCAGTGAAAATGTCTCATCGACATCGATACCCTCTATCAGGGGTATCCTTTGAACACCAACCATGCTTTCTTTCAAATTACTGTTCCAAATTCATTAATCTAGTTACAAAAAATCCAATTATTATTGATGACATTCGTACCTTCTGGCCCCAAAACAATCTCCCACGTCTAATTATTATCAATTTTGTCAAGAAATTGATTCATAGTCGGAATCCAATTCTCATCTTCAGTTTCTTCTCTAAACCAATTAGACTCTACCTGTGATAAGTATGATGCTTGTTGTAGAGTCATAATCTTCCATGTCTTCACTAGCACTATCTTATTACCAATCATAACTTTCAATTCAATTTCATCTTGGCTCTTCGACTTTCATTATGATTTAGATTTTACTTCCTCAGAGACATTATCAATATTTTCTTTTGAATTAGAATTTTCCACTTCTACTCCCCTTGATCCTCTTACCACTTCATTACATTTAATAGATAAATTTTCACTGTATCATTATTTAGTGACATCATTTCTTTCAACCACTTTTTTGAGATTCTTGTTGAAACACTATTGATATTCTCTCATATCTGAGTGTTGCTTCTTGTCCCCCAATCATTATACATGAACAAAATGATTCACCCTTTATATCCCATTGAGAAATTCATATGATTAAGAGATAGAGATCCACCTTTGTTGTTAAAATCTTCTTGTTGTTGGGACCAATGTTTTGTCCCACAATAATTCTCCTTCTCCAGTCTCAAGAATCCATATAACATAAACTCCTATCATGGAATTATAAAAAATTATGTCTTCATATCTGGTAACTGATTTGAATCAGTTGGCATTATATATCACATCACATCACTAATTTGCATCTTCTGATGCCACTTCCCCTTAGATCATATCTCCCATTGAACTATAAATACATGAATCATCCGTTAACAAAATTTATATACATAGGGAGATGTGTTCTTTTAGAATCCTCAAGAAGATTATTGTGGTTGATCCGAATGGGTCAACCCTTTGATTATTTCTTTTAAATCATTTCAATCATCCTTTTTTCAGATCCAACTTCCTGGAAAACTTCAACTGTTTTGTCCATATGACTAAGCATTCATTTCCCACATGCTATGCCTTTTTCTAATATGAAGATTTTGTAGGATTTTCCTTTCTCACACATTGGTATTTAAACCCACTAGTAGACATTTCCTTCTTTGATGTTCCATCAATATTCCACTTCTCTTTATTCCTTCTCTAAGTAAGAATCTCTCCACCTATTTTCACTTTTAGGTATGTGGTATGAGATGAGGATTTTCCAAGACATTCTTTATTAATTTTTCTTTTATCAGTTGTTTGAATAATGCCACCCTTTCTTGTTGGGGTTGAGTTTTCCACTAATTTTACATTATTCTTAATCACAATTAGAGTATATCTCCCATTAATCTTCAAATTCTGTTCACATTATCTCCAAGAGAGCTGTTGTGAGTGTGACAGAGAAGGTGATTGAAACAAATTTTGTTTAGCTCCTTGTGATTCCCCTGAGGTAGTAAACCTATTTTCAACTTACCAGTTTATCCTCTAATGTATGATTTCTCATTATCCATAACTGGAGTCAAGAATCACTTTATGGGTTAATTTTTGTTTCTCACTTTCTTCATGCTACAATGTCTTTCCGAATTCCATTTATCATAATATATAAAACACCTTCCATAAATGGAATACCTAATTCCATAATTTCTCAACCCAGATATTGATTTATCATGATTTATTATGAAATTGAGCTCCTGAACTTCCTGACACATGCTCATAGTGTGTCCTATTCTTCCACAATAATAGCATCGGATGAAAGATTTCTTTTGGGAGGTGTTCCTTTCAGACTTTTCCTGATGCTTATTCTTATTTTTAGATTTAGTAAAATTTCAATCTTCATAGTTTGAAATGTATTCCTAATCCTCTGAACAAAATATTGATGTGTGGCCTTTAATCCCCCAGAAATATAACATATCGTCACTAATTCTTGTAAATTTCCTCTTAGGTCTGTCTCTAGCACCTATAGTATTTTCAACATTTTTTGAACTGTTCAGGGATCTCTTTCTATCATGCATGGGAGGCAATTGATCAAATCCAATTCCAATTTTTCCTGAAAAGTATGGTCTTTTAGCTGAGAAAATATGATTCTGTTTCTATTTATAGATAGCATTTTTTTTCATTTTATCCTCACTTGCTGAAGGATAATCAAAAAGTAAGTGCAAGGAATCCTTTATTTTTGGCTTTCCGTTGGTATTAGAATTATCCACTTCTATATTCACTAACTCTATCATTTCATCCCATCTTTGAATCTTCATATCTATTGATTCAATTTGAGCATTGAGTTCTCTTCAGATATTATTCACGCTAATCATCTCATCTTAAAGATCATGTGTGAGCTTATATACCATATCTCTTTTCTCTTTTATTTTCAATTTTTCGTGAGCAACAGAATCAGAGAAGGATGCATTCCATTGTTGTAGCCTTCTATTCTTCTTGAACTAGTTTTGATAGCTATGTAAAAAGATCATTATTTCTGGATTTCAAATTCGGAATTTCATCTCAGATCAGATTATTTCCCCTGACACTAGATTTGATATTTTCTCTATTTATAGAAAACCTTTTCAGTTCTTCAAATTGATAATCATTCTTGTCCCTCAGATCAGTGGCCACGTCAATAAACTTCTATTTAATCTTGTTAGCTTGTTAACTACAATTTACATTACTTGGATCTGTATATTGTTAGATTTAATCTCATTGAATAAATTTTGAGACAACTACTTTAATTTCTTGGATAACTTCCACTTTTTTCATTCTGGGGGTTTCTTCACCATCAGAAATTCCAACATCACTTGGAATATCAGGTTCTTCACTCATTCCCACTACATCATTGAATGAGTAATTATTTTCACTGTATGATTTATCAAATTCATTATTCTGTTTACTACTTGATTCCTTCAACTGAATCACACTCTTTCTGTTGACACATCCACAGTGGGGAATTTAACAAGACTTCTACTTCTTCTATAAAGTTCTTCCCTTCACCATGGAACACAATGATAGGATCAGACTAAATCTATATCCATACAAATCGAAAAAACCTAGTCATAACAAACAAATCTGAAAAAAAGAATCCTTCCCTCTAATACAAATTATTATTACCAACAGGGGCCTATATACCCAGAGGGGGGGGGGGGGGTGGGTGAATCAGGTTATGGATATTATTTTCTAAATTCATCTTTTCCCACTAGATCTTGACCAATTCATCATTAGGGTCACTTTTTTTTTCACTTGTCTGTTTATTATGATCACATATTTTCTTCTTTATCTAATGATGATGATTTAGATTCAATATAAGGAAGAATGTTGGAAGACATAAAGATTTTTACTTGGTTCACCCTCATTGGGCTACATACAAGGAGCATACAACAACGATGTGTTGCTGTACCAAGTCCACTAAAGATCACAACCAATAATTTTTGGGCTTGATCAAATATGTGCCCATGATCCCTACATTTACAATGTTTTAGGGCTATTTCACTACTTTCTCAAGTTTCACTCCCCATTCCTCACACTCTAGCTCACTACCGGTAGAAAGGATCATCTTATTTTTCTTTCTTTCCTCACTGCTCTGGAAAGGATCAACTCATAGTTTATGGAATTTTAGGTCCCTTCATTATCACTAATGAATACATCCACAATTATAGATAGATTATCTTTTGAATTTAAAATTTCATTCACTGATGAATGAAATGTTGCCTCTAAACACTATGAAATCCATTTTGAATCTCTTTATCAAAGCACACTACCTTTTCAAAGCACCCACTTTTGAATAGCTGAAACCAGCCTTAAAAATTCTCCAACATTTTCATAAAGATCACAGGTTTGTAGATCTCACAAGTTAAAAAATCTCACTAGATTCCAAGGCTCTCTTGATCGTAGAGATCACTAGTTCATAGATCTCTCCCTGGTCTTTTTTATTTTGCAAAGATATACAAGACTTTGCCAAGCACACATCCTCCGCAAAGCCAAATTGGCCTTCGCGGTGCACCTTCCTTTCCCAAAACTCAACTACCTCTACTAATTCACTTTTCATTCATGATTCTCCTTTATTTGAAAATCTAATTCACAATTTTAGAGCTTATAGTTTTTCGATTGATATCACTACTTCTCTCTAGGGGGTCGAAGCTTATTTATAGGAAATTCCACCAACTCGAGAACCTTCTCTGCAAAGTTAGCGCCACATTGGCTAAAATGGAAAATCATCAAAATTTCCACTGAAATTATATATATATTGAAATGATCCATGGAAATTTTCTGATCACAGATCTTGTCATAATCACAAAGCGTTTTGTAAATTTTTTTGCGCTACCACCGCAAAGCTTCACCACAATGCTCTTCACCTCTACTGTTCGCGAAGCTTGATGTAATCACAGATCTCACCATCATCATTCTTTTAGTCTCTGTGAAATCCAATTAATGAAGCTCATATTTTTGAAACTTATTCCATTTCCATATTTTTATGGTATATTAAAGGAAATCCACTTTTCACAATGCTCACCATATCAAAAATTTGGACCCCAAAAATTTGGCAAACACTGGAAAAGGGAACCACCATGTATCTGTTATTTTGTATGACCTCCGGATCATCCATTCCTTTTTCATGGTTCTTTGTCAACATGGATTGTCAAAAACATCTATATAACTTGAAAATTAACCATAAAAACCTACATGGTCAAAAAACACAACCAACCCATAAATTCTACAATGTTATCTCGAGGGATATTTTCCCAACACTAATGTTATAAATGGATTTATGGTTGCATAGTTAAAACCTATGATAATAATTATGTTATAATCAAATTTTTTATTCCAAGCTAAATAGAGTTAATATAATCTTTATCTAAAGAGTTTTGGTGGACTCAAAAAGAGTGGATGTTTTTCCTAAAATACTCAGGGGATTTTAGTGTAAGTGGGATATTGTTGAAAATGCACTAAAATAAGCGATATCATAAAATAAAATATCCTTTGAGTCAGATGTAGTGATATAAATGAGGTGGATATTGTAGGTTGTCAAATTATTTTATTGTATGAGACATTGGATTCCATTATTAGCCTCTATTATAGTGTACAATAAACTTAATATATCCGATGAAGTTTATGGTAACCGCCACATCTTAAGGATTTATTTCTTAAATTTTGAATCAATGGGATGGATTCATTTAATTGATAAAAATTCATAGTTTTATTGTTTTAAGTTGTCAAATAGTTATTGAGTCTTTAATGGGAAGTAAAATAAGCTGGATTCCATTAGATGTATACTGATGCTCTAACTCTCTTAATTTCATTAAGAGAGTCTATAAAAGGAACGAGATACCCAGTTATTCTGTACCATGATACATGCTATCCAATCTCATATCTCTATTGTTTTCCTATTAAATTGTTAACATTTATTTAGGAAGGTTTTATCACATTTGGAATATCATGATTCCTATTATTATGAATGAGGAACCAATGTTAGTGTAATTCCCCTGGAGGTATTTTTCATGTGGCTATTTCTATGGTGATCCTAAGGAATCATACACCATTGTAGAGTAAAGGATGGAGGAAACTGTAATATGATTAATCTTGTTTATTTATGTTGTTTATTTAACACATTAGTTCTTTTTTATGAATAATCAACCTGTTTCATGGGTATGTTTCACTTCCAAAGATCATTAGATGATCAACCAAATCCTATCAAAATGATCTAGGTAGTGAGTATCAGATACCCCTATATTGGGTACCCCAAAATTTCATTTAGCTTCTTTAGTAGTATCCACACACAACACTTTATCCACTTTGAAGTAATTCACCTCATGATCTTGGAACCATATAAAAAATGGACCCAAAATTAAATCACTGACCTAAAATTTAATATAGGATACACCATAATGAAAAGGGTGATTACAAAATCCCCACTATAAGTATTATTATCACTGAGAAGTTCCTTGATATTTTCCAGTGAATTAACCCACCATTAGAATCTGAATTCATTTATCCCTCCTAGAAACCGACATTGATAACTCACAAAAATTATTGCTACACACATGTGGCATATCATCATAAGAACATCTATAAATAAAGGAACACTAAACCAAATTCACCCCTACTAATAACATATGAATAATATTTCACTAAGATACCACTACATACTAAAGGACAATACATTAAACAATAAACTATATGATTTCATTCCCTTAAACACTCATCGCACCTATTATAGAAACATTCCTGAAAATGATCATGCATAATATTTCTTATACCCAAAATTCCATATCATTGACCCATATTTTCCACTCTAAAATAAACCAAAGGTGGGGTTAATAAAACACAACTTACATAATACTAACCCAAATAAAATATTTAACATTAGTAATTAATTTATTCGACAATACCATTAATCATAAAAAATTCAATTCTCAAATGAAATTTTCACCCAAAACTAAATATATAAAATCACACAACAAGCTCACCATCTTACAATTCATCACCCAATTGAAAAAATTTATTCAGCATAATTTCATAATCATAATTGAATATTTTTAAATGAAATGAAAATAAAACATAATCCAATCAATTTTCATTGTAGATAATATAGTAAATAAATCATCCATTAATATAAATTCATACCCAAATTAATCTATTAAATTCATTTTAATTATTAACCAATTTTATTACTATAAATCCCATTTTAATCATTCTAAAACCGTACAAGTGAAATCAACTCATGGTTGTAAAATATCCTAACCTAAGACTCTTACCCTAGAAAATTATATTCAAAATAAAAATATACAAAATAATATAACACTTAATGTTATTACACATTTACCAATGTAATTAAATGCACTTACCATTACAATTTGAAGTGATTCTTCAAAATATCATAGTATTAGATATATTTTTTTATCACTTATTAGGATTCCTGAATTTTCCAATATAAAAAAGTTAGTTTGATTCAAAAGACCAAACATTTTTTATCATTACCAAGGTAAAATTTCATTGAACATTCCATTCCACTTCATCCAAAAATGAAACAAATTCTATAAACATCATCCATTTAAATTTAATTCGAACTTCTATTTCAAATTTAAATGACCATAAACCATAGTATTAGTTTATTTAAAAGAGAAAATTCAACTAAACTCACTTATCAATATTAAAAAAACCCATGATTATTATGTCTAAATTACATATATGATCCACCAATCCCCCAAAAACAACATTAAGTAATCTTTATAAAACCTGAAAGTAATTATAAGAGATAGATAAATAATTTCAAGAAACTCTATCAATAAAAATTTATCAATAACCAAGTTAATAAACATTGGTTTTTCTCTATTTATAAATCCAATTACCCTCTAGTTTAGTCTTATTCATTGTTTAGTTACATAAACCACTTACAATTATCAAGAATTAATGAATTTCAAGTAACATATATAAAATTTTTCACTCAAAAAATATTTTCTGTCATTTAAATTATAACTTACATGTCATAAATCAAAAAAAATTATTTATAAACTACTTTTTAACCAATAAAAATTAATTTAATTAATAAATATTAGTTTATTTGTAAATTTTATTTCAATTCAAGAAATCTCATTTTCTCTTTTTCATGGCATAAAAAAAAACATAATAGTATAAAAAGCTAATTTATTTTCTTAAAACATGCTTAATCCACACAAAGAAGTTCATTTCAAAAAAAATTAAAATATAAAATTAATCATAAAATGGTCCAAACATCATGTTTATATCACATAAATTATCTACATATTTCATTTATTTTGATCCAACAATCATATATACATAGAGATCATTTCAAAATAATTAAAACAATACATAAAAATGAACATGATTTCCAAGAATACAACTCATTTAAATTATCAAACCCATAATAATAATAATTCAGATTTTAAAAACACACTGAACCTATAATTTCATTATAGCTATGAAATCCTAGTACTGAAGGCCACTTAATTGGTTCCCTGAGCCTGGTGGGCCACATGGCCTCAAGCTCATCTCCCCAAATTCCAGAGATTAATTATTAGCAGTGAGGGCCTAGGTTTTGTCTATAGGGAGACTATTCCCACATTAACAAAGTGTAACACATCAGATAAATATAAAGAGAGTTAAATAGTGGAAGAAATATAAGTAAATAGAAGGGACATAAGGAAATAGAGGAAATAATTACAGTAACTGAAATAGTTGGAATAAATTATGATGATATGTCATGTAACTAGAAAACTGGAAAACAATGGTACAATACTGCATACCTGACATGTTCCACAAGGTATAATGGAAATAAAAAGAGTATCTTAAGAATCGTGCACACCAACTCGGTCATATTTTATCAATAACCAACCTAAATAGTTATAAATAAAGTCTTTGAATCCATATAATTCCCTTTGATAACTCCTGCATAAATTTAATATGCCCTAGGAACAAAACAATGTTTGGAGAGGGTGTGAGATAAATCTCAGTGGGCCACCACCAATAGTGTCAATAACATCCGACCTCTATAATGGAAATTTAACTATCTTCAAGAATACATATATAAAGTAAATAAGTATAATTTAACTAAATACCCAAGTACCTTTTTTGTCCCTTTTCTAGTGTCTGAACATGTAACTAGTTCATTATCTGATTATTTCTAATTTTTAAATAAGTCACATGTTGACAATAGTGAAGGTTACATGATGTAACAAGGAAATATATATTAATGTTTAATAATGAAGTTCCAAGGTAATAACAAAGGAAACATAGACATAAAAAATAACCAAATTAGTAATAACTGTAGGCTGACTAAGGGTAAGAGTGTAATCCAAGGAGAATAGTCCAAGGAATTCTCCAATTAGATGCCTATAATGTCTATGGAGTTCATACAAGGTAAAATGGTGCTATGCAATTACTGGGGCCAATCGAATTTAACCTTGACACCTAGTTTTCAATGATGGATCCAAGGAGTGTATCCAAGGAATCCTATATTACTACATGAGGGATACTATTGTTTCATACTGGGTATCCATGGTTAGATAAAGATTGGGTTATATATTGGTGTCAACCTAAACAAGTAGTATCCTGGAATCAGAACAGGGTTCCTGAGTTCTGAAGGCATTCCATATGAAATCCAATACAAGACCAAGTTAGGACACTCTTATTTTATAACGATTTCATATAATATTCATAGGGTTCAAGTGATTACCTTTCATTAGTGTGATAAGTTAAATTGAGCATGAAACGTTTTAATCAAATCTTAATTAATCAATAATTCTATTTGGTTCAAACCCTGGATTTAGTTATTATGACAAGGCCAAGTAGAATGAAACCATTAATTTAATACATTCAAGTAATTTTCAATAATCAAGGTTCACTTTTCTACCTTCCATTAACATGTTTAGGGGTGGTACAGACATAAAACCTACTATTTAATTATATTTAATAAGTCCGAGTCATATAATTAATAAACTTTCCAAATTCCATTTCACATTTAATTCTCAACTTAAGAACTTTCCATGGGCTGGTCAAGTGCGAAAACACAAGGTACATTACATTATTCAATTAAAATTTTAAATCAATCCATTTAATATAGAAAAATATACTATTAGAAAGGCCAATCCATGACACACCTGAATGGTGGATCAAATATTCCAAAACACTAAACAAAAATTAAGAAAAAACATTATACATGGGATGTTTGGTGTTGGGGGAATAATATCTAACAAATAATCACATATTTGTAAAGAGAATAATAAAATGTTTCTAATGATTATAAGTATGAAATATAAATTTAATAAACCACACTCGATTAAATCAGTGGGCTCTGGGCAACAATTTCAAAATTCAATGCACTTAAGGGATGAGTTATAGGCAACCCACCTTAGGCTTGTACGAATCACCACCTCTAGTATTAGACTCAGATTTGGCTCGAATCATAGTAGATCTATGAAAAAGATAAAAATTCTCACACCTCGATAACTAGGTCAAGATAAATAAGTAAGAATTATTTCTCAAAAGGACTCGAGTACATAACATTTCAAATCCAACACAACAAACAAAAGCTTAATCGGATCCCAGATGAAGGAAATATCTGGATCCCTACATGAAGCCTTCAAAAAGATACTAAATGAGAGGAATGATAACTAAAACTATTTGAATTTGGATTAGGTAAGTATGATTGTTTAATTAGATAATTTATGGGGAAAAATGTAAAATTATCCAAAATTTAACCTCTGCATAGGTTGTTCGTATGGCTTCACAAACCATCCGCGAACCATGCACGAGTACCTGGGGAAGAGGGGAACTATAAAGGTTAGGCTGCATGTTTAGGGAAACTATGTGCCATCTATTTGAGATGTCTCTACCTAAAAATATAGACCATCTGCATGGTTAGATCTAACAGTGCAACCTACCCACAAGGTTTGTGCTGACCGTGTGATCGGCCTAGTTTTTCCCTAATGATGAGTTTCAGGATCCAAACAAACCCCAAACACCCTAAAGACATTATTTAACTCATTGGGAATCTATATTAGGTCAAAAATAAATAATAAGAAAAAAATTTAAAGGATCTATACCTAATATCAAAATCAAGTTCTTACAGGCTTCTGCTAAAAAAAATTATCCCTAAGTTCACCTTCCAAGGGTGGAGAAATAATGTCTAAGAACAAAATTGGACACTGAGCATGTACATAAATATCTTACTCCCAATTTTCTTCCTACACACAACCATGCTTTTATAGCACCTATCCAAGAGAGACATACCAGCCTTAGAGACCCTTCATACTCTGGTCAATGATGCGTAAAGGATACTCCTCAAAGGTATCATCGACATATAACTCAACTTCCTTGGGTTCAAAGGTATGATATGGGTCAAATGATATTTTAAAATCTATGAAACATGGAATATTTCATTCATATAATGGTACCTCTATGGTTGAAGTAACTGATAGGCTATATGCCTGACTCTCTCTAGGATCTCAAATGAATATACCTAATGAGGCGACAACTTCCCTTTCTTTCATAACTGTCTATGCCCTAGACTTGGAGTTACACAAAGGAAAAAAGATCCCCAATATTGAATTATAGTGGTAAAAAATGATGATCCGCATATGATTTTTTAGGCTAGACTAAGAAGTATTCATATGCTTTCTAATCAGCATAACCTGCTATGAAGTCTCCTAAACGAGACGAGGACCTAGTAGGGATACCTCACCTACCACCATCCAACACATGGGTGAATGAAATGACCTACCATATAAGTCGTCAAAAGAAGCTATATGAATTGTTTTCTGAAAGATATTACTATAGGAAAACTCAACGATTGGGATATTCCTCCCCAAAGAACCACTGAAATCAAGGACACATGCTCGGATCATGTCTAATAGGACATGTATCATTCCCTCTAATTTTTCATCAATCTAAGAAATAAATTATGTTCATAGAATCAATTATGATCCCACATCCTTCTAAAATCCATTCTAGAACTGTGATGTGAAATTTTCATCGCAATCCGAAATTATAATATGAGGGACACCATATAGTCATATTATTTCACGGTCATACAGTATTCCTAGTTCATTAACTGAGAAATTCTCCTGAATGGGTATGATGTTATCCACATTCATCAGCCTTTTAATGACAACCCATACAACATCACTACCTCTATGAGACCTAGGTAACCCGACTAAAAAAAAATACAAATATCTTCTGATTTATATTCTGGGAATAGAAGCTGCTGTAACAAGCCTATAGGTTTTTAGTTCTCCACCTTCACCTACTGACAGGTGGAACACCTTATGATAAATCCTACAATCTGATGCTTCATCCCGAGACACCAATACTAGAATTTCATATCTCAATACATCTTGTAATTACCTATATGAACTACCCATTGAGAATCACAAGACTCACGCATCAACTAATCTCTCATATATGTCGGAAACCATCCAGGTCCATGTATCTGTATGATGTTTTCTATGTCCATAGACCATTATGGAGGCATGTTATCTCCCGATATACTCTCACCGAGAACCAATCCCTCAAGATCTAAAACATTTCTACCCTTCACCTTCTTAGATAGGGAAGATGTAAATTTCAAAGACTAAAGGTATGAATATGCATTAATAACATGAAACTCCAGATGAAGCTCATATAATAGTGTCATTAACTTCCATTCATCATTGGATTCCCATACGACATGTTTTTTGGTATTCTGACTTAGTGCATCAGTGACTATATTTTCGTTCCCATGCATATAGGGAAGCTAAAAATGAAAGGATTGAAGATATTCTACACATATTCGATGTCTGAGGTTCATGTGATGTTGTGAAAAGATATATTTTAGTGTCTTGTGGTCTGTGTACACCACAATGTTCTCACCCAATAGATAATGTCTCCAACAATGTAAGCCATGGACAAATACTACTAGCTCAATGTCATGTGTTGGGTAATATCTCTCATGAGGCCTCAAATAATAAGATACATACACAACAAATCTATCCTTCTATATTAGTACTACTCCAAGGCTGATTCCTAATGCATCATCATAGATGATATAACCAATGCATTGCTTAGGTAGAATTAGAATTGGTGCGGAGACAAGCCTCCCTTTCATCTTCTGAAAGGATTTATCATATGCTTCTGACCTAGGGAACTTGAAACAATTATTTGTAAGGATAGTAAGAGGTGAAGAAATGAAATAAATGTTCTATTTGAAATTCCTGTAACATCTAACCAAACCTATGAAACTCCATATAAAAAAACTTCTTGTGCTGCCATAGGAAATTACCACATTATCATTTTTCGGGTCAATATAAAATCCTAGTTCTAGGATAATATGATTCAATAAGTGAACTCTATCGATCTAGGAGTGTAATTTAAAAATTTTATCATAAATATATTGCTCTCTTAGTTCACTCAGATAAATTAAAAGGTGACTGGCATGGTTGTCATGAGTGTGAGAATAAACCATGATGTCTTCCACAGAGACCAAAAAAAAGAATCGATATAGGAATTGGAAAACCTATTCATTTGAGAAATGAAAATGGAGGGAATATTCGTAATACCAAATGGAATAACAATATAATCATACAAAACATACCTAATATGAAAAGATTTATGAGGTATGTCAGATGGGATTACTCGCACCAGATGATAAACCAATATCATGTCGATCTTACAGAAGAACCTAGATACTCAAAGTTGTTCAAATAGATCACCTATTTAATGTCATGGATATTTTTTTCTTCACCATAAACTGATTCAACCTTCCTTAATCAACACATATATGTAAGGTTCTATCTTACTTCTTGGAAAAACGCACAGACGAACCCTAAGAGGATATACTGGGATGTATAAAATCATTGACCACAATATCCTCTAACTGCCACTAGAGATCATGAATATCTATAGGTTCTATCCTGTAAGGATGAATGGATAACATAGATTCTCCTAGAACATGATCTATTGTAAACTCTACCTCTCTCTAAGGAGGAAATCTATAAAAGTCATCTAGAAAGGGACCAATGAAATGATCCACTACTAGAGGGAAATTTGATTGATATAAACCCTGATCTTACATGATGATACTTCCAATTTGGGTGGTCACTCTACCTAGCCCATGATGCTCTTGTCCAACTCTACATTCCTAGACATACTACTCACGCTTATGTAGATAACCACTTATTCTGCTGATGTAAAAGATACCCTATGACAATAGCAGTCTACAAAAAATGATACTAAACCAACCAACCCCCCATACCCAATAATGACATAGAATCCTATCATCTTGAGAATTGAGAGGTTTCATAATAATTGGTAACTTCCAACCAAAAGGTCTTATTCCCTACATTGGTGTATTCCCTTAGAACACACTCATAATGGTGTATGTAGGGTCATTACTCCATAGTAACACTATATTTTTAGTCTAAGACATTACATGATAGATACAATGATAAAAGTGTTTTAATAACATATATCATATAAAGAAAATACTATAATATATTCCACTAGAATAGTACCTTGTACTATAGATGGTCCCATAACCTAATCCTTGAGTATCTATTGTAGTGCGTGCAACTCGCTTGATCCAAAAACCTATGAAATAGTAGAACTAAAACAACCATAACTACTTTGATGGAATTTTAGGTGATCACATGTCTTACTATTGTGTCCATGTACTCCCCCTCATATAGTCTTTCTTGTGATATTCCAACTCCTTACCTGACGTGGTTCAAAACAACCTACTATTAAAGGTGGAGTTGGTTTATCTACTTTTCCAATCAGAGATGGTGGAAAGGTCCTACAAAAACACGGAATATTCCCTATACAGACGTAAGACTGGAACACCATTGGGTATCTATCACAATGAGGCTTCATGAGCACCCATTATCAACACTGATGAAACACTATAGAGATATAAAAATGGGTACTCTGGTTGTCACTTCCTGGATAAGAAACTTCTAGGGAATGCTTCCTCCCACCAGGAAGACTAATCACCTAACGTGACACTAATACTCTATGTCTGTTGCTATTACCGTCACTCAGGTTTCACTCTGTGATAAGAGAATGATTTAATATTTCATAAAAATAGGAAAGTGAAAGAAATTCACCAACATATGGATTTTGTACACAAGCCCATCCTCCAAGCATCTATCAAACGAAATCCTATCAATGGATAGAAGTGGTGTAAATCACATTAACTCAGTGAAACATGCTTAATATTCAATAAATAACATGAAACCCTACTCAAGATGCATGAAATATTTGGCTCTTTCATCTCTCAGTGTCTGAGGAAGGAACCAATCATTGAAAACAATATTGAAGTCATCCCATATCATATCTTGATGGTGATCTGCCAGAGTAACCACATCCCACCAATGCTTGGATGAATCCCAAAGTATGTTTGTTTCAATATTGACCATACACTCTGTATGTGTTTCTATATAGTCAAAGAAGGATAGGATGGACTCTAGAAAAGAATCAACTGCCTCTGGACCACCATACCCTAATAATGTAGGAGGATGATACTACTGGAACTCACAAGTCAGATAAACCATTGTAGGTGCACGTCATGGAAAATCAGGCATAGAGTTATATATTTGTAGGAAAATATCAGAAACATTGGTTTCATCACCCCAATTAGGTACAACAGGCTGTTCCTCAACTGGAACTCCAAGATGAAAGACAAGAGGATCATGTCCCACCACATCGGTGGCACTATTTTCACCACCTTCTTAGTGTATAATATTTAGACATCGTGGAAGCATTGTTCTATAAATTTCCAGAACATGCATCATAAAATTCTTTAAGAAGATAGATATAAACAATTACATAATCTAAACAATGAATCATGACCCAAGGTATAATACGTCAACTACCCACTTAGATGACTAGTATTGGTATTTTCTCAAGTATAGCTTTCATTTAATCTAACATTTAATTACTAGGTTCAATCCATTACAACTCATAAACATGAAAAGGTGTCAAAAGGTCATGTAAACATTTCATTTTAGATTACATGTTTCAATTTATAATGGATAGTCATTCCCATTGAATCTATTCCCATACACATTATCAATAAAAACAATACCCATTTATTTACAATGCATGTAACAGTTCTCCTTTCCTTCATATCATAAGTCCAAGGGTAAAAGAAATCCTCAATCAGTGTAATAATAAAAAAATTCCACAAAGCATGTGCCTCAGCCAATGTTGAAATAATTTCAACTATAATAGTAAAAATAGACAAAAATTTTATTTTGGGTAACTTGGCTTTTACCCCGAACCTGGGTTCACGATTCCTAAGCATGACTTATGACCTAGTCCCAAGCATTCCTAATCTTCAATATATTATCTTCAAATAGTAAAGCAAGAAAATAAAAACCTCCCATGATACCAATTTGTGATATACCAAACTCAGATTCCACTTAATAGGTTCCCCTAGCCCGATGGGATACATGGCCTCAAGAGAATCTCCCCAAACTCTAGAGGCTACTGACAAGAAGTGAGGGTCTAGGTTGTGTCTATGGGGGAGATTATTCCCTCATTACCAATGTTTATCACATCAGATAAATATAAATAGATTTAAATATTGGAAGAAATATATGTAAATAGACGTCCCATTATAAAATAAACACAACGATGATAGTAACTAAAATAACTAGAATAACTGATGATGACATGTAATGTCAATAGGAAATTAGAAATTATCGAACAAGATAACAGAAATATTATGTTCCAAAAAGTATAATGGAAATAAAAATACTATCCCAAGAATCCTTAGGTCTAGATTAGTTATATGTGATCAGATCCATCCTAAACAATAAAAAAAAATCAAGTGTTTGAAGCTACATATTTACATTTGTCAAAACCTACATACATGTAATCTACCCCGGGTACTATAACATGCCCGGAAAGGGTGTGAGATAAATCTCACTGGGCCACCACCAACAATGTCTATAACATATGGCCAATGTAATGTAAATGTAATTGTGTGAAACAATGCATATATAAAGTAAAGTAGTATAATGTAACTAAATACCCATGTAACTACTTTATCCCTCACCTGGTTTATAAACATGAAACCAATTCATTACATGATTATTAAAAAATTATTAATAAGCCACATGTTGATAGTAGTGAGGGTACCAAGATGTAACAAGGAAACCTGTATTGATATTTAATTATGATGATACAAGGTAATAAAAAAGTAAATTTAGACATCAAGGTTCACCAAATCAGTAATAAATATACCCTAGATAAGGGTAATAGTGAAATCCATGGAGAATAGTCCAAGAAAATATACAATGATATGCCTAATGAGTACAAGGAGATCATCCAATGTAACGACCCGAAATTTTGAATAAATCTTGTTTCCTAATTTCATGTGTTATTTTTTATACTCAAAAAAAATGTTTTATTTGATAAACATGATTATAAATAAAATGAGACCATTGGTTTTTGAGTGTTATATGACCATCGGTCAATATGACCACTGTGAACAAAATGTTTTGATTATTGTCTCTAAATTTAAGTAATCTTGGTTAATTATTATAGAAAGAAGATTTGATGGCCTCACCTAGTAGTCATGGACCGATCGAAGCCCATCTAACAGAGCTTGGGAAGGAGGTAGCACCATTGGCCTTTGCTCTGGACCAAACCCAAGCCGAACTTCATCATGTGAAGCTAGAACGGAATCGCCTTCGCGAGAAGTTCAAACTGATAGAAATTACTACTAGGGCAATGTTGACCGAGCCGCCCCAAGATTCTATCACCCTAGCACACCTTACTCTTAGGTCCTATGCTGGTATTATAAGGGGTTATGTAACGAGACCGTAATTGCCTTGTGTAATCCTTGTTTTAAATAAAAATTGGGATTTCTTCTTATGATGAAGTTTATGAATTTTCAAATGACTGGATAAAAATAGTATGCATATTTTGATGAATTTTCAAAAGGATGTTTTTAAAAAATGTTTGTGTAAACCTTAAATAATTTAAAATGTGTAATGATTCTCAAAAAATGGTCTTCTACAATTATGTTCAGTACGAAATTTAGAGTCTAATAAGATCAACATGATTTTCGATGAATAGTAAATTATGAATAGTGATTTTATGATTAGGATTAGTAATATGACCAAATGGATTAGTAATCTCACTTAAATAAAGTTTTAAAATAATCTAGGCACCTTGATTAAGTAATGTGATTCAATAAAATGGTTAAATAACGGTTTCATAAATTATTATTCAAGTATTAGTTTTTTCGGATGAATAGTGTTTTTTAATTAAAAATTTAATTAAAAATAATTAGAAAATTATTTTTATAAAAATGACTTTATTTCAGAACTCAGAGCATTGATATTATGTTATGGTAATTTTTGGGGATTTTTCTGAAAAAAATGAATTTTCGATGAATAGTGTTTTTATTTAAAAATTAAATTAAAAATATTTAGAAAATTATTTTTATAAAATGGATTTCATTTTTGAAATCAGAGCATTGATATTTGGTTAAGGTGAAATTTTGGGATTTTTCTGAGAAAGTTGAATTTTCAGTGAATAGTGAAAGTATAGTTTTTAAGCTACGGGTGTTTAATGACATCATTAAATGATGTATTAAGTATATATTCAATATGTTCGAATTATGAATAGTAAGATAAGGTGTGAGGTGTCCCAAGTGGCCAATACCATGGGCAAATACCATGGGAAAGCCCATGGTTTTTCCAAAACCACTAGTGAGGTGTCCCTTGGCCATTAATGCTTTGTCCCCTCACTTTCCCTATAAATACCCACCCTTTCCTCCCTTAGTTTTCACTCCCAACTCTCCCCCAACGAAGTTCTGGTCTTCTTACCTTCCAAAGAGTCCTCCCAAGGTTCCCCCAAGCCCTCAAGGTCCAATCCTTTGAGTTTCAAGAGTCACATTTTAAGGTAAGGGATCCGACCCCTCTCTTTCTTTTCAAGTAATCTCTTTTATGTCATTTCTTTTATACTCCATGTTCTTATGTTGGAGGATGTTCTTTTATATTCATCCTACTGCCTATTTCATGTTCATATGATGAGAGACCCCCCTTTCTCTCATCAATTCGTTTTAAGAATGTTTAAGTGGCGCCGTTAGGCTGCCGAATTTTTAAGGGATTCTTTCACCGTTCTCATTTTTCAAGTTCGATTTTCATGTCAAGTCTTTCAAGTTCCTTTTTATTATGTTGGGGTATGATCTCTATATCTATCATACTGATCTCTTATGATCATATGATGAGGGACCCAATTTGATCTTGTCAAATCATTTTATTTAGAAGTTAAGTAACGCCGTAAGGCTGCCGAATTTTCATAAGAGAAATCTAATCTTTTTTCCTTCCATGTTTTTTATTTCAAATGGTATGTCCCTAAAATTTCATTACCATGTCCATATGTCCTTCTTATTCTTTCACCCTACTGTTTTATGGATCATTTATGAGTTGGTGACCCATGTCCCCTCTCATTTCAATGTTTTCTAAAACCCCGAAACTTAGACGTTATGCTGCAGAATTTTCCCCTCAAAATGCCTCTCTCTTTTCTCAAAAATTATTTTATGTTATAAAGTGAATACTCAAAGCTCTTATTTCTACAAGGGTATTCACATATATATCAAAATGTTCCATTTTAAATTCTGGGATTTACATACATGAGACCCGCTTTCCCTTTCCGTGGGTTTAAAGTGACGTAAAGATCATGTCTTTAAAGCAGTTTTTAAAACGTTATGGTTATGAAATGAAACCCATTTATTTTATGCTATGTGGGTTATTTATGAAATTTTTGATGATGATATATGTGGCTCACATGATAATAAAGGAAAATTTAAGGGTGCGCCCTGATAGCGCTCCAATGCATTGGGTAATGATGTAACCACTAGAGATTACAATTTTCATGATACCTTGGTGAATAACCTTGGTAATTTTCAAATGACACCTTGGGGATGGACCTTGGTGATATGTTCATGATTGTCTATGTTAAATGATGTAGCCACATCTTCAAGTTATGAAAAATGTTATTTTTATTATGAAATGCCTCATGATTTCTTTCTCATGCCTTAAAGTTCTTTTCATGTCCTTATTGAAGTATCTCAAGTTCACATGTAAAATGTTCCTCTTGTTTCCCTTACTGTGCCTTCTGCTCACCCTTTCTTTTGATGTATGTCCCCAGGTTATGAGATGCAGTAATAAACCTAGAATGAACTTAAGGAGACGCCTTGCAAGTGTTTAAGAAGAATGTTTTATGTTTTTTTATGTATTATGTTCCTGGTTTCCAAGACACTAAACCTTAAAGATCCTCGGTTTTGTAAAATGTAATTAAAGTTTATGTGATAAAAAGGTGGGATGCTATAGTTGGTATCAAAGGATGGTTTAGTTATTTGTGGAAATTAGGATATGAAAACTCTAGGAAGAACCCTATAGAAGAGTTTAAATATAGGAAGTCTTCCTGGTATTTTGGTGAGTATTGAGTAAGGGGTTTCCAAGCAAATACATCCCTGTCTGGATACGAGCAGGTAGAGGTGGCTCTGGCACAGATGTACATAGGGGTAAAACCCGAAAACACCGCTTTGAGCTAGACTCGAACGGGAACTGGTACACGACAACGGGCCTTGCTGCACTCTTGGTTACGACACTCCCGGGGGATATGCTTTGGTAAATTCATAAGCTTAGTATGAACCATTGTTAAAGGAACAAAGATAAAATAAAATAATGGTTCACATAAGAATATATGATCATGGATAACCTAGATGGGAACCTAGGGGATCACAAGTTAGGGTATACTTTTCTTCTACAAGTTATCCTTATATTCTTTAAGTTCCTTTTCATGATTATTGGTTAAGTATTTAAGCCTCTAATTATACTTTATCTTCTTAGTTAATGGTGGGAAATGGAATAACGTGTCCCAACAACCAATGTGATAGGAAATGCGACAATTTCCGTATTAATATGTCAGAGATGATTAGGGGATTAAAAGATGATTATTATTTTGGAAGGCGTTCACTATTTTGGGGACCCTATATGATCGAGGTAAATAGATTACTATAGTATTTTCATTGAGGAGTAAGGTTGACTTATATTTTGAAGAATTTATGAATTTAAGGTGGACTTATAGTAATTTAGGTTACTTTTGGGAATGATTAACCTATCTTGGGTAAAATATGTTTAGGTTAGCTACTTTTGTTATAAGATGTTAGGAGTGGTTGATGTTGTCTGGAGATGAACAATGAAGTTGTTTTGGAAGACTATGTTATCAAATCCTTCTTGTATTTGGGTTTCAATCTTAGTTTGGTTTATTTTGAGGAATTTTAAGGATCTTTATTTAGGGGATGGTCTATGATGAACTTCGGGTATTATCATGGAACATTGAAGATTTAAAATTACTTTCCATTCCTATGGGATCCTTCCTTTTTGAAGACTTGTCTAACCTTACCCTTTCTGTTTTTGGGATAATGTTTAAAGATAGAAGAAATAGATAGTTAATCTTTTGTGGATTATATGATTCTCTATAAGATGATTCTTGTGTTTTGATGAGACCAAGTAGTTTTGAATGCTCATCATTTGGGAGAAAAGATTAGATTTGGTAGAAACTTATTAAAGTATGAAACTCTACTTGAAGGTAGGTATATTTTCTTATGTTTTTGTTCTATGTAGTAAATGAAATCCTCAAAATTATGAAAAGAAACGTAAAACAAAAATGTTGTTGGTTTACGTTTCCTACTAGGTAATCAAAGACCGTTTACACACATCATAAGTTTGGGATTTTCTCATGGTTAACTTTCTCCTAATCATGTTCTCTATCACTCTCTCTCAGAACTGACCCTTTGTTTTCTCCTCCATGTCCATGTTTTCCTACATGGAACCCGAGTGTGGGTTAACTCGGGTGGCCTTTGTACTTCCTTTTCTTTCTTTTAAAGTAATGGTGTTACTGACTCTTTTTCCTATGTGGGACTTTCAATGAAATTTCAAAACCCAATTTAAAAAAAATTGCGAGGACGCAATTTCTTAAGGGGGGAAGATTGTAACGACCCGAAATTTTGAATAAATCTTGTTTCCTAATTTCATGTGTTATTTTTTATACTCAAAAAAAATGTTTTATTTGATAAACATGATTATAAATAAAATGAGACCATTGGTTTTTGAGTGTTATATGACCATCGGTCAATATGACCACTGTGAACAAAATGTTTTGATTATTGTCTCTAAATTTAAGTAATCTTGGTTAATTATTATAGAAAGAAGATTTGATGGCCTCGCCTAGTAGTCATGGACCGATCGAAGCCCATCTAACAGAGCTTGGGAAGGAGGTAGCACCATTGGCCTTTGCTCTGGACCAAACCCAAGCCGAACTTCATCATGTGAAGCTAGAACGGAATCGCCTTCGCGAGAAGTTCAAACTGATAGAAATTACTACTCGGTCAATGTTGACCGAGCCGCCCCAAGATTCTATCACCCTAGCACACCTTACTCTTATGTCCTATGCTGGTATTATAAGGGGTTATGTAACGAGACCGTAATTGCCTTGTGTAATCCTTGTTTTAAATAAAAATTGGGATTTCTTCTTATGATGAAGTTTATGAATTTTCAAATGACTGGATAAAAATAGTATGCATATTTTGATGAATTTTCAAAAGGATATTTTTAAAAAATATTTGTGTAAACCTTAAATAATTTAAAATGTGTAATGATTCTCAAAAAATGGTCTTCTACAATTATGTTCAGTACGAAATTTAGAGTCTAATAAGATCAACATGATTTTTGATGAATAGTAAATTATGAATAGTGATTTTATGATTAGGATTAGTAATATGACCAAATGGATTAGTAATCTCACTTAAATAAAGTTTTAAAATAATCTAGGCACCTTGATTAAGTAATGTGATTCAATAAAATGGTTAAATAACGGTTTCATAAATTATTATTCAAGTATTAGATTTTTCGGATGAATAGTGTTTTTTAATTAAAAATTTAATTAAAAATAATTAGAAAATTATTTTTATAAAAATGACTTTATTTTTGAACTCAGAGCATTGATATTATGTTATGGTAATTTTTGGGGATTTTTCTGAAAAAAATGAATTTTCGATGAATAGTGTTTTTATTTAAAAATTAAATTAAAAATATTTAGAAAATTATTTTTATAAAATGGATTTCATTTTTGAAATCAGAGCATTGATATTTGGTTAAGGTGAAATTTTGGGATTTTTCTGAGAAAGTTGAATTTTCGGTGAATAGTGAAAGTATAGTTTTTAAGCTACGGGTGTTTAATGACATCATTAAATGATGTATTAAGTATATATTCAATATGGTAGAATTATGAATAGTAAGATAAGGTGTGAGGTGTCCCAAGTGGCCAATACCATGGGCAAATACCATGGGCAACCCCATGGTTTTTCCAAAACCACTAGTGAGGTGTCCCTTGGCCATTAATGCTTTGTCCCCTCACTTTCCCTATAAATACCCACCCTTTCCTCCCTTAGTTTTCACTCCCAACTCTCCCCCAACGAAGTTCTGGTCTTCTTACCTTCCAAATAGTTCTCCCAAGGTTCCCCAAAGCCCTCAAGGTCCAATCCTTTGAGTTTCAAGAGTCACATTTTAAGGTAAGGGATCCGACCCCTCTCTTTCTTTTCAAGTAATCACTTTTATGTCATTTCTTTTATACTCCATGTTCTTATGTTTGAGGATGTTATTTTATATTCATCCTACTGCCTATTTCATGTTCATATGATGAGAGACCCCCCTTGCTCTCATCAATTCGTTTTAAGAATGTTTAAGTGGCGCTGTTAGGCTGCCGAATTTTTAAGGGATTCTTTCACCGTTCTCATTTTTCAAGTTCGATTTTCATGTCAAGTCTTTCAAGTTCCTTTTTATTATGTTGGGGTATTATCTCTATATCTATCATACTGATCTCTTATGATAATATGATGAGGGACCCAATTTGATCTTGTCAAATCATTTTCTTTTGAAGTTAAGTAACGCCGTAAGGCTGCCGAATTTTCATAAGAGAAATCTAATCTTTTTTCCTTCCATGTTTTTTATTTCAAATGGTATGTACCTAAAATTTCATTACCATGTCCATATGTCCTTCTTATTCTTTCACCCTACTGTTTTATGGATCATTTATGAGTGGGTGACCCATGTCCCCTCTCATTTCAATGTTTTCTAAAACCCCGAAACTTAGCCGTTATGCTGCAGAATTTTCCCCTCAAAATGCCTCTCTCTTTTCTCAAAAATTATTTTATGTTATAAAGTGAATACTCAAAGATCTTATTTCTACAAGGGTATTCACATATATATCAAAATGTTCCATTTTAAATTCTGGGATTTACATACATGATACCCGCTTTCCCTTTCCGTGGGTTTAAAGTGACGTAAAGATCATGTCTTTAAAGCAGTTTTTAAAACGTTATGATTATGAAATGAAACCCATTTATTTTATGCTATGTGTGTTATTTATGAAATTTTTGATGATGATATATGTGGCTCACATGATAATAAAGGAAAATTTAAGGGTGCGCCCTGATAGCGCTCCAATGCATTGGGTAATGATGTAACCACTAGAGATTACAATTTTCATGATACCTTGGTGAATAACCTTGGTAATTTTCAAATGACACCTTGGGGATGGACCTTGGTGATATGTTCATGATTGTCTATGTTAAATGATGTAGCCACATCTTCAAGTTATGAAAAATGTTATTTTTATTATGAAATGCCTCATGATTTCTTTCTCATGCCTTAAAGTTCTTTTCATGTCCTTATTGAAGTATCTCAAGTTCACATGTAAAATGTTCCTCTTGTTTCCCTTACTGGGCCTTCTGCTCACCCTTTCTTTTGATGTATGTCCCCAGGTTATGAGATGCAGTAATGAACCTAGAATGAACTTAAGGAGACGCCTTGCAAGTGTTTAAGAAGAATGTTTTATGTTTTTTTATGTATTATGTTCCTGGTTTCCAAGACACTAAACCTTAAAGATCCTCGGTTTTGTAAAATGTAATTAAAGTTTATGTGATAAAAAGGTGGGATGCTATATCCAAGGTGAAACAGGGCTAAGAAAAGATTGGGCCCGATGGGATTTAACCATGGAACCTACTTGTCAATGTTGGATCCAATTAGTGTATCCATGTAATCTTATAGTACTACATGGGGGATCATATTATTTCATATGATACATCAATATTTAGAGACTTATTGGGATCTAGGATGCTGTCAATGTATGCAAGCAGTATCCTTGAATTCAAATGGGGTTCTTGAGTGCTCAAGGAATTCCCTATAGAATCCAAGGTGAGATCGAGTTAGGACAATACTATTTGAAAATGATTTAATATAATATTTCATATGATTTAAGTCGTTACCTTTCATTAGTTTGACAGGGCTAATTGAGCATTCAACCTTTTAGTCAAGTCTTAATTAATCAATAATTCCATTTGATTCAATCCATGACTTTTATTAGTGTGACAAGGCCAATAAGAATGAAACCATTCATTTACTCCATTTAAGGAATTTTCAATAATCAAGGTCCAATCATATACCTTCCATTAACATGGCATGGGGTGCTATATACATGCAACCTATTATTCAATTATATTTACTAAGGCCAAGTAATATACTTAGTATACTTTCCAAATTACATTTAAATTTAATTATCATTTGAAACACTAAACTTATGTGGGTCTAGTGTAATAATTCATGGTACCTACCATTATGAAATTCATAATTTAAATCAAGCAATTTAATATTGAAGAACACACCCTTAGAGAGTTCAATCAAAGGAACACTCAAATAACGACTCAAACATGTCAAAACACTAAATTATATTTATGGTAAAACATCATACATGTGATGGATGGAGTTATGGGTGTAATCAATAACAAGAAATAAAAAAATTTTAAAGATAAAAACCATATGGTTTTAATGATTATTATAATGAAATATAAATTAAAAAAATGACACCTGATTAAATCGGAGATCCCCACCTGAAAATTCTAAAATCAACGAGCGTGAGGGATGAATTATAGACCACCAACCATAGGATTGTACAAATCTCTTCCTTAGGTATTATCTTCTGATATGGCTCAGATCAAAGCAGTTCTCAGAAAAAGTTTAAAATTCTCACACAATGACAACTAGGTTGAGATAAAGAGAGAAGAAAAAAGGCTTAAAAGGACTCAAGTACATAACTTTGCACAACCAACATGATGAACGAAAGCTCGATCAGATCCTGGATTAAGGAGATCTCTTGATCCCTAACTAGGGCCATAAAAAAATCCCAAAAATGAAAGGAATGTAGGCAAACCCCAGGGAAATTTTTATTAGATAATAATGATGGTTTAATTAGATAATTATGGTTAGAAATGTAATGTTACGAATTTTTTTGATTGTGCACTGTTTGTCCACTTTGTTTGAAAAACCATGTGAAAACCATGCCTGTGTACCTAGGGAAGAGGGTTACTAACATGGTTAGGCTGCATGGTTAGGAAAAATATATGCTAGTCATGGTATATGGATCTTACCAAAAATAAATACCATTCATATGGTTAGATCTAACCATGTGGACTACTTGCATGATTTTCTATAACCACGTGATATGCCATTTTTCTCTAAAAGAAGGTTTTTAGGCTCCAAACAAAACCCTTACACCCTCTAAACCTTCACTAACTTATTTTACATCCATATTAGGTCAAAAATAATAAATTATACAGAAATTTAGAGGATCCATACCTGATTGAAAAACTAGGTTCTTACACTATCACTCTATTTTCAATAATTATACAAATTCAATAACATTTTTCATTGTCATATTAATCAATTAATTTTAACATTATTTTTAACTATACAATCTATCATGGTAATTCATATTTAATTAGCACATTATACATAAAATTAAAATTATTTAAGATTTTAACTTAACCAAACACTTCCCTTCTTTTAAAATTGATAATTTAATGACCAATCACGAACAAAAATATTTAAAACATATCATAATATCCCATTATGCCTCTACATCATCCATAAAATGAGTCTTAACTTACAATTAGAATTATTTAATCCATTAAGAACACTATTATACCCTTTCCCAATTTTACTATAATCTTTTATTGAAATTCGTATTTATTATAAAAATAAAATTAATACTGTAACAAGCCAGATTTTATAAATTATATTTTGAATAAATTCTTGTTATATTATATAATTAAAATACTTAGAGAGAACATTGAGAAAAAAACTACACATTATTTCATTAATGAAAATAATTAAATTAGTCAACTTCAAAACCCATTAAATTAGACAACTACTAAACCCATAGAAAAAAGATAATCAATAATGGGAATATTTTTATCACCCCGATCAGCTAGAATCATCCTTCCATGAACAACACTATATAAAATAAAAATAATTTCAGTAAACCAATTGAAATTATAGAAAATGAAAATGTAAACCCTCAAAACGAATTGACGTGAATATTTAATAAAGGAATGGAATACTATTTATACAAGGAAACAAGATTGTTAGAATATTCATGTGGCCTTTGGAATTATGACCTGGACAATGAGATTAATAACATGACCATCTAGAAAAGTAACCTGAATGTTTGAATATTAATTATAAAAAAATAAAACAATTTATATAAAAAATGTTTATCTTGATTAATTTAATAAATATAAATATTACAATTCAATAATATAAAAAACAACATTAAAAATTCAATGAAAGTATAAGAATATTCTAAATATACTGTATTTAAAGGTATTTACTAAAATTAATAATTTTTATTTTAAAAATTAAAATATATTATCTTAAAAAATTATTTATTAAAATCAATTTTTTTAAATTATAACATTGAAAATTTACAATATTTAGTTTTTAGTAATATTATGAAATACATCAATTTAATGATGAATAGTAAGAATAATGTTTTTTCTATAAATGTTGTATCTTGAATTATATCATTCAAGATGTTATATTGAACTAATAATTTATAGAATGTGATTCCCAAACAAAACATATTTAATTTGATAAATGAGTCAGTAAAAAACAATAAACATTATTTTATACCTGAAAATTACATTAATAAGTTTAAAGTAAAAAAAATTTCTTTGAAAACTATTTTTTTTTCATTTTTTCCACATTTATTTTTAATAAACTATTTAATTCATATTATAAAGGTGTTTAATTTACATAAAAATTTATTATTTTTTGATATATTATTCATTAGTTTAAAAATATCACTATTAAAATGTTTAACTTGTATATAATTTTTTATTCGATATTTTATTATAAAAATAACCCTCTCCTCAGGTATAAATACCCACTCTCCCTCCACTAAGAAAATCACTCCTCCATCACTTATCAAAGACCAATATCTACCCAAATCATCTCTATTAATCCCTTAAAAAACGTAGGGACATTCTTGAGTAAACTAAATCCATTCCTCAAATAATTTCATCATCATATAAGAGAAGAAACATTGTAAAAATAGTTGGTTTCTATCAACTCTTTGATAAATTTCATTCTCTCTTCTATTTTTCTCCTAATTAGTTCGAAAAAAATATTCTACGATTAATTATGATGTATATTGAAATTATATTAATGATTTTACCAACTGTAAGAATAATATTTTTGGTGTATTTATATTTTACACCTCTCATTCAGCTACGTTGGACAATGTTCTTGATAATATTTAGTTAACCACCAATGATGAAATTCAAACTTATTTCCTTATCACTAACCTTATAGCCATTTGTTTAAAATAATATAGAAATCAAAGAAAAATGGGATTGATTTAAAAAGTGTCTAATATCAAAAATTTTTCCATTTATATATGTGAGTTAAGATATATAATCCAATAATTATTGATGATATATAGTAAAAAAGGAATTTGATTCACTTTAGGTTCAATGTTTTAAGAAAAATATGTTTATTATTTAGGTTTCATTAAAGAGATGAAATAAATTAGTACTTAAGGTATGGGGAATATCAAACCCAACTCATTATCATTGGGTTATCCATCATTATTACCATTTTCAGTAAAGAAATTTACCTAATATTACATAAATATCTTTTTAATATTCTTACATTTTATTTTTTGGGGACATACATCTTTTCCACCATGACAAAATGTTTTTTAATCCAAACTTAAACATTTTTCATAAACAAATTTCCTTCTAAAACACGTATTTGACTCCTATTACATTTTTTATTCTTCACTCAGGAATGATAATTCCTTTGGGAAAAAAATTTCCCAAATTTATTTGGGATTCACAATGTTTATTCACAAATTTTTTCATTATGAAATCCTTTTAAAACCATTATTTTTTCATGGGTTATTTAATGACTAAAATTTTGATACGATCTATGTGTCATGCATGATTTTGATAATTTGGGATTTGATGGGTGGGAATATATTTATATAATCCTCCAATGTATTAGTTTATTTGATGTATCTCAAGATATTATGTGTATTTTGTGTGAACATTATCTTAGCTTTATAGGATGATGTAATGATTTATACACATATGTTATGTGTGTACATGATTTCATATTTTTTCAATACTATGTGTAGTATATTACACATATAAAATGATGTTTTATATTTGTTAATATAATAAATTCCATGTCTTTATTGAATTTTTCCTCATAATGTTAATAATGATCATATTCTTATGGTATGATGATTTTGATTCTTCACACATGTACAATTGATTAATGTACCTTAATCACCCTCTTACTAGTCTTTTATCACACCCCCTTCTTTGATTTATATCCTTGGGTGAATAAATGTACTAAGGATATGATGAGATATTTTAATGGATAAAGAAGAAGAATTTTAAATAATGACTATGTTTTGTTTTTTATAACTGATGTATGAGCTTAATTGTTCCAATACACTAATCCTTTGGATCTTAGATTGTATTAGTATTTCATTTTTTATCTTAAATATTATGTTATAGTCATGTAAAAAAAGAAATTTTTACTATAGTTGGTATTATAGTATATATTTGTTAATTTTAAAATTAGGATAAGAAAACATTAGTGAAAGCTACTAGTATAAGTCAATGTATATGTAAAAATCCTAGAAAAATCATTTTATAAAATGGATAAACATAGGGATACCTTAAGTTATGATTTTCTATTAATTTTTTGTATAATAATAACATTTTTATTAATTATTTTAGGACTTATGAATTATTAAAACCTTTTTTATTTTGTAAATTGGTGCGAATGAGGAGAAACTAGTACAATGACTTGTGTGAGGGACAATTCAATGGTTGTCTGAATGACATCCCCAATTCCATGGAAGGTTGGGTTAAAAAATTCATGGGTATACTTACAAATCTATCTTAGACTACGAATAATATCCTAAAACATGTGGAACATCAACCATAACCTAATAAGGATAAACTGGCTAACAAGCCTTTTATGCTGCAATGACCACCAACATTTAGTTGGCCTTTTGATCCACTTGTTTCTAAATAGTTGGTTAACTCAATGGAGAATATTATTCCTGTTATCTACTAATATGATAATTATATGGGGATGTTGTATGTATAATTTTTTGATCAAGAGGAAAATATATTATATAAATTCATAAATAACACCAAGATGAATGATGAAATAAAATATTTGGAGTGGAAATACATTAGGGTAATATTTCATAACATGTATTTCTATAAAAATATCCTAAAAATTATTAAGATATAATTTCTAAAGATTATGAAAAATTATGGTGAATTTGTCAGGGATTAAAATGAAAACTTCACAAATCTTATAAGACAAACCTCTATATTTTTTCAATAGTGATATCAAGTTAGAAAGATTCTTTAGTGGTTTGAAACCAAACATTTAAAAGGCTCTAGCTATCTGAGAATTTTGGATTTATGAAGTTGTAGTTCAATGTTCTCTCATAGTAGATATTAATTTTGTAAAATGGTCCCATGGTTTTGAAGATAATAACACAATAATAGAGTATAAATATGGTGGATCAATAGATAATGGAAGAAAAAGATTCAACCACCAACTTTTTAAAAAAATGGGAAGAAGCATCATGAAAATTTCACAAAATGGGTGGGGAAATGCTTCATGTGTGGGAGAAAAATCTACTAATATCATTGATGAATAATTGTAATGAAAAATACATTCAACATGATGTATGAATGAAAGGAACCACCTATTGAACCTGCCATGGTATAATGCTTCAACTTTTGGGTCAATGGACACTATGAAAGCCAATTCACTAAACTATGGGTCCTTAATGGCAATCGGTGTCAACAACCACCAAAAATAAAGGTGAGTCAAAAATAATATTAAATCACTATTACTAAACTAGAGATTAAAAATTATTTCATATATGGTACACTTTATATTGACACAATAATGGAAAAAGTTTTTTCTGATTCTTGTTATATGCATTCCTTTATATCCTAAAAGTTTTCTAAAACTATAAAACTGAAAAAACAATACATTTTGGTAGATATATATATATATAAACACCTAGTTTTTTTATCATTAAAACCCATATTTTGGGATCTTGTTATGTTAGTGTATGTGGTAATATTATTCTAGTGATTCTCATAATCCTTCCCTTGGTGGAATGTAATTCGATACTGGTAATGGATTGGTTCTTGATATATTGAGCACAAATTAACTTTCAGGGACAATAAATATCTTTATATATTTCAAACCATCCAAAGTTTATATTAAAATGAAGTTAGTATCATGATTCTCTTTTACATAATCCTTTAATGTTGGGGGTGATGATAAATTTCGAAGATGAATACATTTCCCAAATGGCTGAGTAAAAGGAACGTATCAACATAGAGGAAATCCTACTTGTAAGGGAATAGAATGATTTTTTTCCTGAATAATTACCATGACATACCCTAGATCTTGATCTAGTATTCTCAATATATATTATACCCAGAGCCAATTCTATATCCAAATTATATAATTGGATGGGCCCAATTGAGCTGAAGGAGTTCGAGAAGTATCATAAAGAGCCTTTGGAAAAAGGGTTCAGATAACATAGTGCATCACCATGGGGTGGACCAGTGCTCTTTTTCATCAAAAAAATAGATCAATGTGGTTTTCTATATATTAATGGGATCTCAAAAATATCACCATAAATAACATGTGTCTCCTTCCAAGGATTTATGACTTGTTTTATCAGCTACAAGGAGATCTGTATAGTTATGGTGAAATTAATAAAGTATAAAATATTTTCTATTTTTAGAAAATGTTAATTTTGAATGCATCAAGTGACATTCCTAAGTCATGTGATCACAATTGAGGAATTTTTTATACCCTTCAATGACAAAGTAAATTGAATAATGGATCATACCCACTAGTGTCATGGTAATCAATATATATTTTTGGACTAATAGAGTACTATCTATGTTTTTTGATAAATTTTACATTATTATCTTGATTTTAGACTAAGATAACATAAAAATGGGTGAACTATGTCTGGAAGGAATATTGTTGGGGAGGATTTAAAAAGCTCAAGAGGAGGCTAATCACTGTGCATGTACTCACAGAACCATCATATAGAGAAGGTTTTTTTGATATAAAGTGATATGTAAAAGAAATTATTCAGTTTAGTAATCATGTATAATACTAAAGTGATTTCCTACACCTCACGACAACTGAATATCCCTGATCATAATTACCTAAAATATTTTTTGAAGTTAGCATTTGTGATCTTTTCCTTGATGTTTTTCTGCAATCCCTCTATAACAATTAATGTGAAACACACACATATATATAGATAAAAAAAGTTTGAAATATATATTTACAGATAAGGGGAAAATATTGTTTCAAATAATATGGTTAGTGATAGTCAAGGACTAGGATTACTCAATTAACTACCATCTTGAAAAGGAGGACTTGGTATATCATTCTCTTAGCATAAAAGAACCCGCTACTCGATCCATAATGCATATTAAGAAAGTCATTATCTTAATGTATATGAAAATGATATAACTAGAGATCCTAATAGTAGAGAATACATACTACATTGAAAAAATTATTTCCCAATGATATTTCTAATAAGGGATTAAGGAGGTTGAATGAGATGATTTGGAGATTCATAAGATGGTGAAAAAATTAAAGGATAATAAGCTTCATGAATTTCATATCAATGATGATGATGTGATTCAGTTTGGAATTAGGATTTGTGTGCATTCATCACCTAAAATAAAGAAGGATCTATTGGATAATGCACATAGGTCACCATTAACTATCCATCCTATATGCACCAAGATGTATTATGATATTACAAAGAAATTCTATTGGGAAAACATGAAGGAAGTTACTGAATATATATCAAGGTACTTTATTAGATAGAAAGTTAAAACTAAGAAGTAGAATTAAATGGGGATGATAAAACCATTTCCTAGACCCACATGAAAATGGGAGAACATCACTATAGAAATTTTAATTTATCTCATAGTTAAATATAAATGAAACAATGCAGTGCGTATTATATAGGATCATATAAAGAAGACTACCCACTTCATTTCTATTCGAGAAGATTTATCTCTTGAAAAAATGCAATGATATATTTAAAAGATGTGGTGAGGCTAAATGGTCTTCCACTTTTGATCATCTCTAATCAATATCCACAAATCAATTATAAATTCTAGTGAAGTCATCAATATGATTTGAATAATTAATTTAATTCTAGTATGAACTATCACCCCCAAACCGATGACCCCTCTAAAAGGACTATTTAAACACTCTAGGACATGATGAGATCCTTCGCAATAGAATTTAAAGGATAATTGGATCAACATATCCCATTAGATATGTTAAAATACAAAAATATCTTCCAATCAAGTATTCAAATGGATCTACATAAAGCTATGTATGATAAATAACGTACAACTCTTACATGCTGGGATAAATTTGGAGAACAAAAGCTATATTGAATTGATCTTTTTAAAGAGATGACAGAGAAGGTTAAATCAATCCAAACACATATAAAATAAGATCAATGTAATAAAATTAGCTATGATAACCATTTTTGGAGGGAGAGTTTGATGCTGGAGACAAATTTTTCATTTGAATATCACCATGGAAGAGAGTCATGTGGTTTGGAAAAAAAGTGAATATTAACACTAGGAACATTTCACCGTTCACTATTCTTGATCACATAGGATCATTTCTCGATCTGATTTCACTTTCATAAGATATGGATCAAGTTCATGACGATTTCTATGTATCTCTCTTGAGTAAGTAAAGAATCGATCCCCCATATGTAAAAAATCCTGACCTAGTACAAGTGGTGAATTAACTCCCATGTTTTGAGTATTTGGTGCAGATCTTGGACTCTAGAGATAGAGTTCCTAACAGAAACACAAATAAAATTTTCAAAGTTCAATGAAGTTTTCTCTGAATTAACTCTACATTTTCTTCTTGGTTCTCAGTCTGTTTGCTGATTTGGAGTTTTCTCCGACTATTTGATGCTTTTCATTCTTGGTTCGATGTTTTTATGAATGTCATATGCCCTATTTGGTACATCATTTAGCCCTTGAAGTGAATATCCTTGCTGGATGATCCTAGATGGAATATCCCTCTGCATTTTGAAGGAGCTAATATGGGGTACTGGTTTTTGTTTGTTTGAGTTTCCTTGTACCCCCCTTAATTCCCTGCTGAAGTAATCACATTATTCCTTGTGTTTTGTATTGCAAATTTTCATTTAATAAATTCCTTTGATGACATGAGCTGGGAAACGAGTTCATGTCATCACTTTTCTAATAAATATTAATTTGGAGAGGTGATGTGGGAACCAGAGGGAATAACAAAATAAAACTACCCTAACCTATTCTTAACCAAAAATAGGAGTTGAGGATGAAATATCTAATGGGGGGAAGAATGCAATAACAAAAAGTTTAGAAATTATAATTGTAATAAATGCGTGTTATATTATATAAGTATTATAAACATATAGCACATAGAGATACTAATAACACCTTATTTCATAAATTAAAATCATTAAATTGTCTAATTAATAAATCCATTAAAATGTCAAATATTACATGGGGACAAAAAATAGACAATATAAAAAATGCAGTGGGAAAATTTGGATCACCCTAATAGGATAGAATCATCCCTCCCATGATCCACACTATTGAAAAGAAATAGAATATTAGTAAACCAATCATCATTATAGAAAATAGATATATAGATCCTTTAGATTAATTAAGGTGAATAATGAATTAATGAATTAATTAGTATATATATAAGGATGTTTGACCATTGGAAAATTAATGTGACTATTGGAATAGTAACATGACCATTGAGAATAGAAACCTGACTATTGGGAATATTAACCTAATTGTTGGAATAGTAATTTGATAAAAAAATAATAAAATGTAAAATAAATAATATTTATCAAGATTTATTTATGTAAATATTAATATTATAATTCTATTAAATAATTATCATGATTTAAAACACAAAGAAAATTAAACACATTTTTAATAAACTGTATATTAAAGTATTTCATAAAAATCATAATTTTTACATTAAAATTTAAAATGATATATTTTAGAAATTTATTTTGATAAAATTAATGTAATTTTTGACATCATCATGTCTAAATTCTCTATGTGTATTTTTTTTGTTAATTTTATGAAATAATTCAATTTTAAAGTGAATAGTAAAAAATAGGTTTTCCATAAATCGTGTATCTTGAATTACCTTGTTAATGATGTTATAATGAAAAAAATAATTTATATAACTTTTTATTCAAACAAAAAATTATAAATTTTATGAATGATTCCTTAAGATACAATAAATATGATTCTCAAACCCTAAAGTTACTTTCCAATGTCCAAAGTCAAAAGTATTCCTTTTTAAAAACAATTGTTTTCTTATGTTTTCTACAATATTTTTAGTAAACTAGAGAATTTATATTATAAAGTGATTTAAATTCCTAAAAACATTATATTTTATTTATATATTATTCATTATTTAAAACATATCACTATTATATGGTTTACCTTGTATATATTATTTAATTCAGTATTTTATTCCAAAAATACAGCTCCCCTAATGTATAAAGAACCACTCCACCCTTTGGAAAACCACTACTCCCTCACATACCAAAGCCCAATATCATCAAAAATACTCTCTCTTAATCCCATAGATACATTAGGTATGTTATATAGTAAACCAAATCCATTCATTAAGGATGTATAATGTGACATACCAATCAAGTTTCCACTCAAAGGTGACCCAAACCTAGTTTTCTACATGTCCTCAACTGTGTATCCCCATAACCCAGAGGCTACTGAATGGTAGCAAGGGACTAGGGTGTGTCTATTGGGAGATTATTCCCTTATTTCAGAGTGAATTACAATTTATATAATATTATATAACAAATAATAATAATAGAGGAAGCATAATAGTAATAAATAACTTAGTAGTAGCTGACCTAACAAGAAATAAATAGATAACAATACATAAAATATGGAAGATGAATCATATACAGTATGATAATGTAATTTCATTTCTCTACAATTCTATAAAAAATGTATACATGGATGTATGGAACACATGTTATTAAAAAGAATAAAAAAGAGGCAAAAAACTATCCAAGCATCCCAAGCAGTAGCCTAGTCATCTACTACTAAGATCCCATCCTAAATCAAGAGAACAAGTTAGGTGTCCAAAGTGGGAGGCTTCCCCTTATCAACACTTTCATACCTATACTCATCAGGGGTAACATTTTTGTCCTATAAAGGGTGGGAGAAAAATATTTGTAGGCCACCACTAATGGCGTCTATAAAATCCAGTTTATGAATATAAATTGATAGTGTGTAGGTATGTATAAAGGTAATTATAGTATAGAGATGTAAAAATTCATACCTTCTTTATCCTTAGCTACTATATAAACATGTATCATTTAATTATTTATGTTCTTGTTTATAAAAAGTTTCAACCATATTGTATATTATAGATATAATTTAAGATGATCCAAGTTGTAACCATGGCATCCTATAATGATGATAATAATTAATGGGGATCTAAGGTAAAATAAAGGAATCCTACAAATTAGGGGTCGATCTAACTCAGTAATAACACACATTCTAGAAATAAGGGGTTTGAGTGTAATCCAAGGGGCATGCCTAGGGAATTACATTGTAAATTATTATAACCGAGTCCAAGGATCTCATATATGGTAATCATGGTCTAAGCAAGACTGGGCCTATTGGGGTGAATCTATGGTTCCACGTGTCTGAATATATCAAGATATATCCAAGGAATATATCTGATTCATCATAATATCTAGAGAGTTAGTGGTGAGATTTTACAGAATCATGTTGAGAATCCACTAGTAGATAAGGAACATGTTCCAAGGTGGGTATCTCCATCAGTAACTGACTCATTGTATCAAAAAGGAATCCTCTGAGTGCTCAAGGAAATCCATTGAGATTTGAAGGATAGATCATGTCTGGCCATCACTATAATGATAAAGTGGTCCATTTGAAATAGTCACCTTATACATTAATCATTATTCATTTTAGGTCACGTAATACTCATTACATATAATAATTTAGATGGTTTATTCCATTTTATTTCATACTAGATGGAAAGGATAAGTAGAACATGAAACCAATTCAATTGATTATAATAATAAGGGACAAGTGATATTTATACATATACACATTCTAATTAATATTTCATTATGTTCATCCACTATCTTTCATCCATGGTGACATAGATATGTAAGATAAGAAACCAATTTCCCATTTCAATTTATTTGAATTTAAAAGGTTCATATCATTTCCTTAAATTTGAAATAACATGGTAAATTGAGACATGAAACCAATTCAATTATGTATATAAGTAAAGAATAAGATATATATATAAGGTAATTTACCAAAATAATTCATTAATTAATTTAAAATACATACCTTAATAAGGTCAATACCAATCACACCCTAAAGATGCTGCAAATAGACATGCATGGGTCACCAATGCATAAATTAGAAAATACCCTAATTAGGGTGGTCAAAACTAAGGTCATAAAGTCCAAAGAAATAATGAATATGCATAGAAAGGGAAATTGAACAAGATACCAATCCTTATATTAAATTCATAATAATTTTATCAAAAATCCCCAGTGAAATAGTATGCACAAAACTTTGGAAATTTAGAAACAATAATACATTTAGTGAAAATTCATAGACCACCTACCTTGAGACTATAGAACACTCCTCATACAATATCTACCCTTATTTTGGCCTAGATGAGAAGAAAACTTAAGAATATATCAAAGATATAAAAATAGGGAATATGAGACTATACGAAAATAACATTTTTGAGAGCAATAAAAATGAAGAACAAAGAATAAAGTATAGAGAATGTACCATCAGCTATCCAATGAGGCTGACATCATTCAAATCGGAGTCCAGATAGCTAAAATATATAAGAATCTATATTAGGAGGATTTAGTTTTATTTAATGGAGGAGGAAGACTCTATATGTTGGAAATGAGATGTGAGGAAATGAAATAAATGTTTTAATTATTTTTAAGGTAAAAAAAGGTTATTTTACAAAGAAATTATGCATTACACAGTTTGGTCACACATTTTTCCAAAACCTGTGCCAACTGTGCACACCACACTTCATCAAGATGGAACCCACATGGTTTTTCCCCACAGTTTGAGAAATTGTGTTCCAAATGTTCCATTTGGATCCACTAATAAAATAGAAAAACTGAATGGTCATGCAACACTAGGTGTATGGTTAGGGAGATCCATAAACCTTGATTTTCCCTCTGAATTCCTCACATGTTTAGGAGAAATCACGTGGGATGGCCTTATTGATTTATATTTATCATGAATCCTAGTTATTTCTTCCACCATTTGAGATTTCGAGATCCTAAAAAGGTCTAAGTAACCCTAAACTTCTTTAACCTCATTAGGAATCCAATTTTTGTATAAGATAAAGATTTGAAATAAAAAAATCTTCCATACCTCATAGAAAAAAATTGTTCTTACAGTTTCCCCATCAAAGGAAATTTTCCCCATGTTTCCCTTCCAAGGGTGGAAAAACATCATTAAGAAAAACTATGGTCACTATGAATAAACATCAATATCCTACTCTAATTTCTCATCCTATAAATATCCATGCTCCCATATCACCCATAATAAAAGGATAAACTAGCCTAAGAGAGCCTTTATTATTCATTAAATAATGAGCACCAGATACTCTTGAAAAAAGGCATCATTATTTAACTAAACCTCCACTGGATCAACAGTTTGAGAGAGGTTGATAAGATAATAGTGAATCTATGAAACATGGAAGATTTTGTGCATGGAATGGTACCTCAGAGGTAATAAAAACTAATTGGATGTTGGACTGACTCTATCTAGAATCTCAAATGACCTGAAATAATGAGATGGAAACTTCCCTTTTCTTCAAATCCATATATTCCCATGTCTGGGTGATACCTATAGGAAAACACAATAAATGAACTTGAACTCCAGAGGTCATCAATGATGATCATTGAACAATTTTTATATAGACTATGTAATAGGCATATTCTTCTTGATCAACTGAACCTACTCCAAAGTCACTTACATGAGAAGATGTCCTAGTAGTGATACCTCTCCTACCTAAAACCTGTAACGTCCTAGTTCCGGAAGCCACCAAGAGGCGTCCCGTACCCGGTTGGTCACATGTCCTCAAGAACATTTCCCCAAACACCAGAGGCTACCAACTAGTAGTTTGGGCCTTGGGTGTGATAGTGGGGAAACTATGCCCTCATTGGAAGAGTACACAATGGAAATAGACAAACATGCAATAGCGAAAATTCTGAATAACCAACAATAATAAACAGCGGAAGACTAAATTAGAAAATTGGAGCACATATGTATATATGGAATGATGCAAGATAAAACTCTAGGAAATCAGCAAAATAAGTCACAATGCTGAAAACACCATAGTACCAAAACAAGTACAAAAGAAAAGTAAACAGCTCCTCAGCATCGCTAGCCAAAGCTTGGTCCCATGCTCTCCTGCTCCAAGTAATCAAGTACCATAAGTCGAAGGGCGCTTTCCGTTGTCTATACCTACAACAACATATTATGATTGGGCCCAAAAGCATGGCCCAAACAGGGTGTGAGATAAAATCCCAATAGGCAACCACCCGAAGATCTGTGCCTAAGAGTCAGTGAGTATATGGCAGGAAATAGTACAATAAGCAGAAATAGTAGCAGTAAACATGATGATAAACAACAAAAACCAACCACAATAATAGCAGTAGTAAAGAAAATCAACTAACACAATAGGAATCCCTATGGGAAGTACCTATAGCCATCCCCTCTGGTCCTAACCACGATGTACCACAACCCTCTGGGTAGTCCACTCAGCCTAACCCCTCTGGCTTGGTCATACAAATTTATGAGACTCTCTGGGGAAGCTCACTCGGTCAATTCCACTTATAGTCTAGGGTAGTCAGGGACTCTCTGAGGAAGATCACGTGGTCTAACCCTCTTATCCCCAATGTCTAGAGACTCTCTATGAAATATATCTTGGTCAATTCCTCCTATAGCCTCAGGTATAACACAGACTTTCTAAGGAAGCTCACTTGGTGAATTCACCCTCTAGCCTGGGAAGGTTCTTAAAGAGAAATCAAACAATGTAAGAATCTCTGAGGAAGCTCATTCGGTCTACCCTCATGTAGTCTATTAAATCTAAAGGCACCTTGGGAATCTCGATCGGTCTATCCCATATGGCATATAATGTCTAAGACTCACTGAGGAAGCACACTTGGTCTACCCTCCTGTAGTCTATAATGTCAAATACTCTCTGGGAAGTTCACTCGGTCTATCCCTTATAGTCTAGAACACCAAGTTCTCACAGCCCCATGCTAGTCAGTGCATGATAATTCTATAAGGCCAAAGTACACCTATAGAGCTACTTGGCTAACATTATTCAGGACAATAAGCATGTTATACAAAACACTCTATCCTATAGACACAAGGCATGACAACAGTCATAACGGCCAAAGGCTAACAAGACCCAAAGGTCGTAAACAGAGAAAAGAAAGGGAAAAACATCCAAGCACAAAAAATTATCCTCTAACATGATTAATTTACCTCTAGACAAGCATAAAATCAATGCAGGAAAACAACAAGGGCAAAAAGGTAAACATGCAATACCCCGTTCATAGGTATTGGTGGAATTTGCACATAAAACTCAAAGACTTTGAACGGTAAGGAAAAAACCACCTACCTTGATCCTAGGATATCGATATACATGAACCACGATAACTGAATCACATTAGAACATAGAAGATCTGAGAAAACACCCAAAACGTTCAAACCACGATAACATGAGAAGAAGGAGGAATTGGAAAACAAGGCTCAAGAAGAAGGAAGAACTCACTGATGTGGTTCCAACGCAATCTACGGTGCTCAAAACGGAGAACGGATGGAGGAATGATGGCTCATCGAAGATCTGTAGATTCCAGGCACTCTCGGATGAACATGACCTATTAGAAGACGTTTATGGTTATCAGGCGCGACCCCGGTCCGTTTAATGAAAAAAAGTACTCGGTGTGTACTGTTAGAGTACACAGAAGGTATTAGGTCTTTCCGTACTCTTCCAAAATCGGCCTCCACATCACCCCTGCACAACGTGTGTGTGGCCCGGACACAGACAACACACGGCTTCGAGCGGGAAAAGAGTACACAACGTGTACTGAGAAAGTACATGGCGTGTACTTAAAAAATTTCAAGAAGCTTAATTTTTCTAAAAAATTCCAAAAAAAGAAAAGCATACCTGAAAATGAATATCCGGGTTCTTACAAACTTCCCCCTTAATGAAATCCGTCCCCAAATTTCCCTAAAGTGGAGTAGAAGAAGAAACCCCGAATAGCTCCGACCACTGCGATCATACATCGGCATCCCTCTCCCAGGTCTCGTCATGTACTCGCCCATGCTACTAAAGATCCCGTACTAAAGGAACCGACCTCCCACGGAGAACCTTCGTACCACGTTCGACAATCCGGATGGGATGCTCCTCAAACGATGCGTCCACTTCGAGCTCACCCTCCTCGGGATGAAAGACATGTGACAGGTCTGAAAAGTAATGTCGGAGCTGAGAAACGTGGAAGACATGATGAATAGCCCGGTACCTCTGAGGTAACTTCAATAAATAGGCAGCTGGATAAACCCTCTCAAATAACTCAAACGGCCCGATGTACCACAGTGAAAACATACCCTGTCTTCGAATCCTCTTGTGTCCCAACCTCAGTGCGACACACAGTAAAACTAGATCCTCGACCTCAAAATCCAGAGGTCATCTCCACTGATCAACATAAGACTTCTGTCGAGACTATGCTGTAGCCATCATCTTCTGAATCAACTCTATATGCTCTTGGGTCTCCTGAACAAGATGAGGTCCCAGCAAAGTTGCCTCTCCTGCCTCCAGCCAGCATAAGGGTGATCGACATGGACTATCGTACAAATCCTCGTAAGGTTCCATCTGAATGGTCACCTGAAAACTATTGTGGTAGGAAAACTCCAAAATATGTATATGCTTCTCCCAAGAACCACCGAAGTCTAGAATTCATGCTCAGAGCATATCCTCAAGCACCTGGATCGTTCGCTTGGACTGGCCATCTATCTGGGGATGGTATGTTGTACTCAAAGGTACATGTGTTCCCAAAGACTTCTGAAGTCCCTGACAGAACCAAGAGGTAAAACTCACATCCCTATCTTAAAAAATGGAGTGTGGAACTCCATGTAGACGTACAATCTATCGGATGTACAATCGTCCCAAATCATCAACACTGAAGGTCTCTTTGATCGGAAATTAGTGTGAAACCTTCGTAAGCCTGTCGACGACAACCCAAACATCATCACTCCCCTGAGGTGGCCTCGGTAACCCGGTCATGAAGTCCATCGTGACATCATTCCACTTCCACTCGAGAATGGGTAACTGCTGCAAAAGCCCTGCTGGTCGCTGATGCTCTTCTTTCACCTACTAACAAGCAAGACATCTCATAACAAAACCAACAATATCTTTCTTCATACCTAGCCACCAGTACTGGTGGTGTAGATCACGATACATCTTGGTGCTTCCAGGATGAACTTCCCAAACAGAGGGATGGAAATCCAGCATCAGCTCCTCGCATATGTCTGCTGGAACCCATACGCATCCCTAGAAACGCAAGATCTCATCCTCTCCCACTATCCATCCCGGAAGAGGGTCCCCTCCTGACACACTCTCCCACAGGAATAATTCCTCTGAATCTTATAGCTGCCTCATCCGTACCCGATCAAGAAGTGTGCTAGAGAAGATAGGACAGTCTATCCCTGCCTGTCGTGAACTTCCATGTGCATCTCAGAGAATAGATCCATAAGATTCCACTCACTACTGCCCTCTTGAACTGCCTGAATCTGAGTTCTCCTACTCAATGCATCTACCACTGCATTTCCCTTTCCCGGCGTATAAGCGAGCTTGAAGTCGAAAGACTGAAGATACTCGACCCACCTGCGCTGTCTCAGATTTAGATCATGCTGAGTGAAGATATACTTGAGACTATTGTGGTCAGTGAAAAACAAAAAGTCCTCTCCCAGAAGATAGTGTCTCCAAAAACATAAGGCATGAACAAAAGCTGCCAACTCTAGGTCATGCATAGGGTAATTCTTCTCCTGTGACCTCAACTGCTGAGACCAATATGCAATGACTCCATCTCCCTGCATAAGCACAACTCCTTGCCCAATACCTGAAGCATCACAATAAATGGTGTAGCTCTTGCTTGGATCTGTCAGGACTAGTACCGATGCTGACGTCAACCTCACCTTCAGTACCTGAAAGGCGGACTCACAAGAATCTGACCATAAAAACTTTACTCCCTTCTCGGTCAGACCTGTCAACAGTGCTGCTAGGCGCGAGAAGTCCCGAATGAAGCGTCTGTAGTATCCTGCCATCCCTTGGAAACTCTGGACCTAAATGACGTTCTTCGGCTGCTCCCAGAAAACTACAACTCTCACTTTCTCTGGGTCCACAGACACTCCTTCCTCTGAGATGACATGACCCAAGAAGTGAATCTGGTCCATCCAAAAGTGGCACTTCGAGTGTAACACCCTGAGATTTTATGAAAAATATTCTTTTTAATTTTATTGTTGTCTCGTGTTTTATGATACACCAAAATGAGCCAACACTACACGCATCCCTGACTTGACTTGCATTACACGCAATCACGACCTTCCACGATAGCGTGTGTTGTACGCAATACCGAGTTTCCCTAAACAATGATATGTTTTATAAACTAGCCATTATGAATAGTAATACCCATTTTTTAAAATATTTTAAATTTTATTTTTCAAAATGGAATTTATTTTTGGATTCGGAATATCGAAATTAGCCTACAGTGAATTTTTGGTATTTTTCTGAAAACTTTCAATTTTTGATTAATAGTGAAAACACTGGGTTACTATTTAAAAACCAACTTTTTATTTAAATAATTATTTATTTTATTTAAATTTATTTTATGTAAAAATTGATACATAATACATATATATGTTCAATGAAATTCATTGGAGTTATTTTATAATAATTTTCGATATATTAAAATTTTGTTGAACTTTTCACCGTCTTTTACCTACCTCCTATGAGCTTTTTGAAAACTTACATAAAACATAATTTTACAGTTCTATGAGTGGAATTCCAAAAATATGAGAGACATGGTTAATATCAAGGACTAAAATTTGGTTCAATGAGATGAAAATAATTTTTGGTGAATAGTATCTTTTTACTTTTTTTACCACGGTTAAAAGTAAATAGGGTAATTAATAGTACAAATGATATTATTATTACCCTAACACATGTCCTAATTCTATTTTATAAGGGTAATTCGACCAAAAACAACCTTATGAATAAAATATGACCATTTAGGCCCACTTGGATTAGATTAAAACATTTAATGTTATTTTATTTAAAGAATAGTTAAAATAGTTAAAATCAAAGTTTAATAACAAAAACATTTTTAATATAGGGTTATACATAAAATAAATTGGCCTATAAATATTAATTAGAAATATAAAGATATTTCCTAATAATATTATTTTATTTATAATTTTTAGGAATTAAATAAGTTAATTTCTTTATGACACAATGATGATGCAGTAATTATATTATTAATGAAATATTAACAAAATTGATGTTATAAATACTCAAATAAATGTAATTTGAGACTTTTTATGAATTAAACTAATTTTTGAGGTTAATATGACATGTTTTTATTGATTTAATTAACTTTGTTCGAACTAATCATTCTGTTATGGTTTTCACAAATATCAATTACCAAATAGTGTCAAAATTGACATAAAATAATTTTTAAAACAAATATTATATTATTAATTGTTATTATATTCCTAAAAATCTAAAGTTCGTCCAAGATACTTATATCATGATAGGTGTATCATTAATGGACCACTTGGGGGTCACTTGGATCTATATGGTAAGTTCATTAACTATATAATATAAAAATACAAAGTGACATAATAAATGTCAATCTAATTAACTAAGAGTTAAAACTAAATGATAAGGTTAATATAATGACCCAAACCTATCTAAAATCTATTGGATGAGAGGATTTAAACCCTTAAAAACCTTATATTTTAAATAAATCAATTTGGAGCTATTAAAAACCAAATATGACTTTGTTATAAAATAATATTTTATGTCTTTCCAAAGGTGCCCCATTCCTCCCTTATAAAAAGGGCACCCCCTCCATCTCCTCCTCACACCACTTTGAGCCTTGAAGCTCGAAAAACCCTATCCAATTTCTCTTCTAAACTTCTCTAGAAACACCCTAGTGGTTCTGTTCTTCTTCAAAGACCATCTTTAATTCCCTAAGAGGAGGTTAATAAGAGGCGCTTCAAAGAAGAGGTAATGTCTGTTACCGATTCTTTCAACTTTATTTCTTCTTCTACTTATTCGTATTTAGTTATTTCATTAGGAAGTAATAAAATAAGTATTAATTATATACTAATATGTTATTATAAATACGAAACAACCCTATTTCACCTTCTATCCATTTTACGGAAAAGGAAATCACCGCGCGTGCATACGTACAGAATACCGTCTCCACGCCGTGGTGTAATATGTTTTCAACCACCACCTTACTTGGATGGGTATAATGGTGTAAATAAATAACTATATATGATTATTGTAAAGTTCTTTTTATTCTATGATATTATATCATTCAATTCAATTCCATTCAATAAATATGGTAATGATATCTTCGCTCATGCATACGTACGGATTACCATCTCCACGGCTCGATGAGATTCATTCTCCATGTTAACCATTCAAGAATAATTATAATGTATATATAATAAGTAATCATGAAATATATGACATAATGATGCTACTGGATTTATATATATATATATATGTATGTCATCTACTTAATTCCATTCAATTCAATAAGGAAATTAAAAACAACATTCATGCGTACGTACGACCTACCGTCTCCATGAACGGTGCATTTATTTCCATTTATCAATCTATTATATATGTGTATATTCTTAATATATATTATATATAAATCATGTTTTATATTCTGGAATTAATTAATCATGATCTAAGTAATCATATTAATAATTACAAGTCAAAACACGGGTGATAAATGAAACGATCTTACCCAAAATGATGCTTTATCATGGAATTGACAAATAAACGGATAATATAAAGTCATAAGTGAATCATATATGATATAATAAATATTATAATGGTTCGGTTACAAGTTAATAATATGTTTAAACCCACTATACAGGAGTCTCAGACACATACGGAAGAAGTTGTACATAAGGTATGGGATAACTATACCAATCTCGTTCTTAACCGAGATTGTTTATTCGTAAGTATTTACTGGGGTTATTGTTATAATCCATGTCCATGTTTCCTATAAATGTTTTCATGTTTGTTTAAAGTAATTTTTAACCATTTTTTACTTTTACTACTTGGTATGTAAATAATCTTTCTTTTTTTACGATACGAGGTACTTTTTGACTTTTCCAAAAAAAAGTACGAGGAGAATGTTATTTTTAACTTATACATCATGAATGGATTTTTACAGTTTTATAAAGCCTTATTTTCATGAATCTTCCTCCAAAATATTTCATTACTATTTTCAACAAAATCATTTTTTTAAAAATTTCATGTAATTTTGTGAAAAGAGAATGATTTTGAAAAAGAAAGGATATTTTACTCAAGAATTCATTTCAAGTGTTTTATCAAAATAATTTTTCTATATAAGATGACATTATTTCCTATGTGTTTGTTTCAAGTATAATGTCTCTATGATTTACATGGTTTCAATTTTATTATGATGAAATATCCATTTGTTTTATATGGATTATGTGATGATGGGATGATGTTTATGAAACCCATTTTATTCTTTGGGTTATGATGAATGTTTTATGTTTATTTTGGGGCACAAGTAAGAATGATTTCATTATGAGATGGGTGGGACCTATATCTCCTTCCAATTCATTGGGTAAAGATTTATATCTCATGAGATAAACATGGCTAGAACGATAAGTTAATTCGGTTCAGTAATACAGGACTCGAACGAGGAGTGAACTTGATTCAGAAAGGGACTTTTTCCACTAAGATGGTCTTGGCAGAAATGCATTAGCTACTATGGAAATCATATCATGTGCTTAATGGTTTCCATAATAACATGTTTTATTCCCATTCTATTTTATCATGATTAATGTTTCTTTCTGATATATGCCTTATGTACTACCATGTTTTATGTCATTGATCAAGGTTTTGATGTTTAAACATTATGTTCATGTTTTTATGTTGAATTGTATATGATTTGTTTTATTTTATCCATGATTACCCTTACTGAGAATTTGAGTTCACCCTTTATATGTTTTCTTTTCCCCAGGATTTAAAGAAATGTTTTAGGTAAGAAAACAAAAAGGGGAATATCTTTATGGGAGATGTTGAAGATCTTTCACCACGATTAGAAGATTATGTTCCATTTTTCCAAAGACACTAAAATATTACGGTCCATTTGTGTCTAGTTTTGTTATGTATTAAGTATTTCGAAAAAGTAATGTAATGACCATGTATGTCAAGCTTCGAGTCTCTACAGTTGTTATCAGAGGAAAGGTTTAGTTAACCTTTGGAAACTAGGATGCGAAAACTTTAGTGAGATCCCTAGAGATATTTCTATGTATATCTAGGGATGTCCCCAAGGTTAAGTATACGTATAGGTTATAGTCCTAGAATTACGTAAACCATATTAGAATTAAACCTAAGAAGTTAGATATTGAAGGTACTCTCCCTTTATTATGTTGTTTTCCTAGCATGTTTTTTCCCCTCACACTATTCTTTTTGGGTTTTAGATGATGGATGGAAACCGAAGGAACCATGTTGATCAATGTAATGGACAATGCAATGATTGTCCTCCCAAGCAACCAAATGTGATGGGAGATGGTGTGAAAAATCTTGTCGCTATACTTACAAAAGCTATGAATAATTCTAGATTTCCAAATGATCAGAGGAGGGATCAATATTCTATTGAGTCCTTCATGAGGCAACATCCACCGTCTTTCAATGGGTCTTCTGATCCACTTGTGGCTGAACAATGGATCAGTACCATTGAAAAGATATTTTCCATACTTCGCTGTTCAGAACTTGAAAAAGTCATTTTAGCTGTTTACCGTTTAGAAGGTGAAGCAGACCAGTGGTGGACTCTAATTAAGAATACAAGGCCCCAATATTAAATTGAATCCATGGAATGGGACGAGTTCAAGAACTTGTTTTTCAGTATGTACTTCCATCATATTCTTCGAAAATAGATGGAAACTGAGTTTCTTGAGCTTAAGCAGAAGGATGATGAATCTGTTGGTATATACGAAGCGAATTTTACAAGACTTGCATGGTATGCATCTTTCTTTAACATCCAACCTGAAAGAAAAGTTGATCGATTATTTAGTGGATTAAAACCAAGTCTTCAAAGGTCATTAGCTATAAGAGACTTCAGTACCTATGAAGAAATTGTGCATTGTGATATCAAGGTAGAAATGGAAGTTGGTGTTACATATCCATCTCATGGTTTTGACAAGAAACGAACGATGGAGTTCAAGGAGAAATCTCAAAATAATGGTGAAAAGAAGATAAATGTTTCTTTATGCTCAATGTGTGGAAAAATAATTATAGAGATTGTCTTAAAGGGACTAGAAAATGTTTTAAGTGTGGAAAATAAGGTCATCGAGCAGTTTATTGTTGAGGTAATGGGAAAAAAGGTTTCTAATGATGTGAATAGAGAAAAGACTACAGAGAATGCTCCACCAACATTTCAATGCATCAAGTGCAAGGAAATGGGTCATTATGCTAATCAATGCCCTAATCCAAGTGTTAATGATGATCAATGTGAGCAACCTCTTAAGGAAAAGGACAAAGGGAAGTCACATGCGATCACTATTAGAAATGTTGAGTATGACAACGATGTGGTGGAATTATTAGGTGTTTATGTAAAGGGATTCCAAAATAATGTCGTGGGATCTCATTTATAGTATTATTGAACATTGGAATATCTATGTAATGGTTTATTGTAGTTTTCGATAATTATATGGTACCAGTAACCAAGAAAAGTGATTCCAATATTTTGGAAAGTAGATGATATTCTCATAAATAAGGGATAAAGAGATAATGAAATGATTGATAGTATTAATGAGCTCATGACTAATATAAGGAAAAAGTGATATCATGGTTTGAGTCTATAGAATTTTTGGGATTTTGGTATATGGAAAGAGTTACCTTGTGACAGCAAGAATATTTTCACTATGGTTCAAGAGAATACATGATTAAGGTATTCACATGTTTGGGATGTGACCAAAAAGATATATCGTATGATATATGGGGGATAAATGATAGTATTCACATGCTCGGTAGATGAAATTTCTAGTAATTGTTTTCTTTATACTATGAGATTGGATAGAAGTATTTTGGATAAGCCTAAAGATTGAAATGAATTAAGTTAGACATAAGATAATATTTTTTTTCTATTTTATTGTAGGAATGTTATTGTATTGTGGTTTTAGAAAAAGGGACAACCTATAGGATGGAAGACAACCCATCACGTCGGACAAGGTTGTGGGAATCAAACCCACAACTGAAGTGCGATAGGACTTTATCGCCTACCACTGGCCTACAAGAAGTCCCTGGCTAGTATAAACTAGTTTTATTATATTAAGCAGTATGATAGATGAATTATAAGTCCATTTTTGGAATCATATACGATTAAACTCACCAAATATGGACTTATGTATATTTCATAACTTTTGCTAACCTTTTGTTTGAGACATATGGAATGACCCATCATTCTATCACATGATCTGCTAACACGTCATGAATAAAAAATTCAACTTCATTTCTTTAAGAGATGAAGTGGAAATTGTTCAAGGGATGAACAACGGTGATATTATACCAAAAAAAGTAAGTATTTATTCTAATTCAAATTCTTCAACTTTAGGGAAATAATCTTAAAAACCAAAAATTATGTCCTAGTTCCCTTATATCTGATGAATCAGATGGTACCTTGGATCATCACAAATTTATGACTTTGTGATTGTTGGCTTTTTCATAGCGATGTAATCTACCACTCTCCATCAGAACATGATGGTTAGATTTATCATTCATATCCATATTTTCACCTATGTTCTCCTATGTGGAAACCTAGTGATTAGTTAATTTGGGTAATCGTTAAGTTTCATATGTTAGTTTTTAAAGTCAAGTTTTGGTATTCCATTATACAATGTAGGTTTTTATGAAAGAAACATTCAATTAGTAAACCATTTATAACCCCGACGAATTTTGAGGGAGAAATTCATTTTAAGGGTGGTAGAATGTAACACCTCGAGATTTTATGAATAATATTCTTTTTAATTTTATTGATGTATTGTGTTGTACGCTACACCTAAAGTAGCTTGCACTACACGCATCCCTAACTTTTCTTGCAATACATGCAATCGCGACCTTCCACGATAGCATGTGTTGTATGCAATGCAGAGTTTCACTAAACAAAGAAATGTTATATAAACTAGCCGTTATGAATAGTAATACTCATTTTTAAACTTTTATAAATTTTATTTTTCAAAATGGACTTTATTTTTGGATTCAGAATATCGAAATTATCCTAGGGTGATTTTTTGGTATTTTTCTGAAAACTTTCAATTTTTGATGAATAGTGAAAACACTCGGTTACTATTTAAAACCCGACTTTTTATTTAAATAATTATTTATTTTATTTAAATTTATTTTATGTCAAAATTGAAACATAATACATATATAAGTCCAATTTAATTCATTGGAGTCATTTTATAATAATTTTCGATATATAAAAATTTATGGAACTTTTCACCGTCTTTTACCTAATTCCTAGGAGCTTTTTGCAAACTTACATAAAACATAATTTTAACGCTTCTATGAGTGGAATTTAAAAAATCCGAGAGACACAGTTAATAGCAAGGAATAAATTGTTGTTCAATGAGATGAAAATAATTTTTGGTGAGTAGTAACTTTTTACTTTTTTTTACCACGGTTAAAAGTAAATAGGGTAATTAAGGGTAAAAAAGATATTATTATTACCCTAACACATATCCTAATTCTATTGGATAAGTTTAATTCGACCAAAAACAACCTTAGGAAGAAAATATGACCATTTTGGCCCACTTGGATTAGATTAGGACATTTAATATTATTTTATTTAAAGAATAGTTAAAATAGTTAAAATCAAAAATTAATAACAAAAACATTCTTAATATAGGGGTATACATAAGATAAATTAGACTATAAAAATTAATTAGAAAGATAAAAATATTTCATACATAATGGTATTTTATTTTTATATTTTCGAAATTAAATAATTTATTTTTTTTATGACACAATGATGATGCAGTAATTATCTTATTAATGAAATATTAACATAATTGATGTTATGAATACTCAAATAAATGTAATTTGAGACTTTTTATGAATTACACTAATTTTCTAGGTTAATATGACATGTTAGTATTGATTTAATTAACTGTTTGCGAACTAATAATTCTGTTATGGTTTTTACAAAAATCAATTACCAAATAGTGTCAAAATTGACATAAAATAATTTTTAAAACAAATATTATATTATTAATTGTTATTATAGTCAGAAAAATATACGGTTCGGCCAAGATACTTATATCATGATAGGTGAATCATTAATGGACCACTTGGGGGTCTTGTGGATGTATATGGTATGTATATTAACTATATAATATTAAAATACAATGTGACATGGTAAATGTCAATCTAATTAACTAAGTGTTAAAACTAAAAGATAAGGTTAATATAATGACCCAAACCTATCTATAATCTATCGGTTGAGAGTATTTAGACCCTTCCACACCTTAGGTTATAAATAAATCAATTTGGAGCTATTAAAAACCGAATATGTCTTTATTATAAAATAATATTTTATGTTTTTCCAAAGGTGCCCTTCTCCTCCCTTATAAACAGGGCACCCCCTCCCTCTCCTCCTCACACCACTTTGTGCCTTCATGATTGTCCAAACACTGAAAATTTCTCCTCTCCACTTCCCTAGAAACATCCTAGATGTTCTGGTCTTCTTAAAAGTCCATATTTAGTTCCATAAGAGGAGGTTAAGAAGAGGCGCTTCAAAGAAGAGGTAATGTCTGTTACCGATTCTTACAACTTTTTTTTTCTTCTTCTACTTATTCTTATTTAATTATTTCATTATTAAATAATAAAATCAGTATCAATTATATACTGATATGTTATTATAAATATGAAACAACCCTATTTCACCTTCTATCCATCCTACGGAAAACGAAATCACCGCGCGTGCGTACGTACGGAATACCGTCTCCAAGCCCTGGTGTAATCTATTTTCGACCACCACCTTACTTGGATGGGTATAATGGTGTAAATAAATAACTATATATGATTAATGTAAAGTTATTTTGATTCTAAGATATTATATCATTCACTCCAATTCCATTCAATAAATATGAGAATGATATCATTGCTCGTGCGTACGTACGGATTACCGTCTCCACGACGCGATGAGATTCATTCTCCATGTTAACAATTCAAGAATGATTATATTGTATATATAATAAGTAATAATGAAATATATGGAATAATGATGCTACTATATATGTATATATATATGTATTTCATCTACTAAATTCCATTCAATTCAATAAGGAAATGAAAAATATCGTTCATGCGTACGTACGACCTACCGTCTCCATGAATGGTGTATTTCATTACATTTATCAATATATTATATATATGTATATTATGAATATATATTATATATATATATATATATCATGTTTTATATTCTAGAATTAAGTAATCATGATCTAAGTAATCATATAAATAATTACATGTCAAAACACGGACGATAAATGAAACGATTTTACCCAAAACGATGCTTTAACATGGAATTGACAAATGAACGGATAATATAAAGTAATAAATGAATCATATATGGTATAATAAATATTATAATGGTTCTGTTACAAGTTAATAATATGTTTAAACCCACTATACAGGAGTCTCGGACACATACGAAATAAATTGGACATAAAGTAAGGGATAACTATTCCAATCTCGTTCTTATCAGAGATTGTTTATTCATATGTATTTACTGGGGTTATTGTTATCATCCATGTCTATGTCGCCTAAAAAAGGTTTCATGTATGTTTAAAGGCATTTTTAACCATTTTTTCCTTTTACTACATGGTATGTAAGGAATCTTTCTTTTTTTACCATACGAGGTACTTTTTGACTTTTTCGAGAAAAGTACGAGGAGAATGTTATTTTTAACTTATACGGCGTGAACTGATTTTTAGGTTTTTATAAAGACTTATATTCATGAAGTTTCCTCCAAATTATTTCATGACTATTTTCAAAAAAATCCTTTTCTTTTAAAATTTCATAGAACTTTTTGAAAAGAAAATGATTTTGAAAAAGAAAGGATATTTTCCTAGAGAATTCATTTCAATTGTTTTATCAAAACCATTTTTCCATCTAAGATGACATTATTTCCTATGTGTATGTTTCAAGTATAACGTCTCTATGATTTACATGGTTTATCTTTTATTATGATGAAATATCCATTTGTTTTATATGGATTATGTGATGATGGGATGATGTTTATGAAACCCATTTTATTCTTTGGGTTATGATGAATGTTTTAAGTTTATTTTGTGGAACAAGTAAGAATGATTTAATTATGAGATGGGTGGGACCTATATATCCCACAAATTAATTGGGTAAAGATTTATATCTCATGAGATAAACATGGTTGGAACGGTAAGTTAATCTAGTTCCGTAATATAGGACTGGAACGAGGAGTGAACTCGATTTAGAAAGGGACTTTGTCCACTAAGATAGTCTTGGCAGCAATGCATTTGCTACTATGGAAATCATATCATGTGCTTAATGGTTTCTACAATAACATGTTTTATTCCCATGCTATTTTATCATGATTAATGTTTCTTTATGATCTATGCCATATGTACTACCATGTTTTATGTCATTGCTCAAGGTTTTGATGTTTAAACATTATGTTCATGTTTTTAAATTCAATTGTATATGATTTGTTTTATATTATCCATGATTACCCTTACTGAGCATTTGAGCTCACCATTTATATGTTTTATTTTCGGTAGGATTTAAAGAAAGGTTTTAGTTAAGAAAACAAAAAGGGGAAGATCTTTATGGGAGATGTTGAAGATATTTCACCACGATTAGAATATTATGTTCCGAGTTTCCAAAGACAATAAACTATTACGATCCATTGGTGTCGGGTTTTGTTATGTATTAAGTATTCTGCAAAAGTAATGTAATGTCCATGTATGTCAAGCTTCTGGTCTCTACATTGAGAGTTTAGAATACAACCGATGCTCTCTCAGTGTACCCATAACGATCTCAAGATGGGTAGCATGGTCATGTCGAGTAAAAGAGCACACCAAGATATCATCCACGAAGACAACAACAAAGGAGTCCAAATAAGGATGGAACACTCGGTTCTTCAGTTCCATGTAAATTTCTGGCGCATTCGTGGGACCGAACGACATGAAAGTATATTCATATAGACCATACCTGCTTCTGAAGGCTGTAAGGGGTATATCAGATGGTCTAATGCGCAACTGATGATAACCGGACCTCAAATCGATCTTCTAGAACACTCAGGCTCCTTGAATCTGATCAAAGAGTTCATCTATCATTGATAAGGGATATCGGTTCTTGAATGTCAACCGGTTCAGCTTCTGATAAACAACACAAAGCTGAAGGGTACCATCTGCCTTCTTTGCAAACTGGACAGGCGAACCCCAAGGAGAAGTATTGGGTCGGATGAAACCCTTTGCTTGAAACTCCTCCAACTTCTTCTTGAGCTCCTGCAACCCAGGTGTAGCCATCCTATAAGGAGGAATGGACACTGGTGCCTCTCCTTCCATGAGCTCAATCGAGAAGTCTACCTCATGCTCCAGAGGCAAACCTGAAATGTCATCTGGAAAGACATCCCAGAAAATATCTACCACTAGGGGAAAGTCTAACTGTGAAGTCCCCTGGTCATCTAGATAAACACTGGAAATATGGGCTGTAACTTCACCTAGACCATGATTCTCTGGTCGATCTATACCCACCTAGATATCCCACTCTCCATTATGAATGAATGATCCGCCCTCTGGTGATATGAAACTCACCCTCCGAAGATAGCAATTGATGACTACCTGGAAGGGAACCAACCAGCCCATAATGAGAATGAATTCATAACCCAACATCTCTAGGACATAGTGGTCCCATAAGAAATGACTCCCCACAACCTCTAGAGGGAACTCTCTTCATTGACGTACACTATATGTCCTTGTTCCCAACGGCGTGTCAAGAGTCAACAAGTCGGCAGACGAAAAGATACAAAGCCCAAGGCTCTCCACAACCGCAACAGAGATAATTTTATGGGAAGAACCAGTATCGAAAAGAGATGAAGATAAAACTGAGTCTACTAAGATTGTACCTCGAACTGTAGAAGTCCCAAGATCCTACTCCTGATATGTATGCTCCACGGCGATAGACTGGCCTACACCGCGGCCCTGCGCCCCTGACTGACCACTCTGAGCTGATCCACTCTGCTGTCGCTGATGACCTGGTGATTGACCACCACGGCCGCGACCTCCACCTCAGCCCGAATGGCCGGAAGAACTCCAGTTCCAAGACTTGTGGGAAACTTGTGAAACATCTCCAGCACGCGGGGTCATAGAAGAACCCCTAGCACCAACTGATGGTGAGAAGTTGTGATAGAAGTTCTTAAGATGGCCCATCTTGCCGCAAGATCGGCACTCCATCGGATCCCTCTGGCATTGAGGCCTAGTATTCCCACTCCTACTATACTGGTAGCATACAACCTGGATGCCAGAAGACACATCCCGCGAACCCCGAACTCCTCGAGAAGACTCTCTGCGACGCTTCCTACTGTCCGTAGGAGGAACACCAACTCTGGAATTCATACCGCCCTAGATCACTGCTCCAGAATCCCTCAGATTGCGCTCAATAATCAGCGCCTGGTAGACGATGGAGGATATAGAAGTCAACTGGAAGATATTCACCTAGGAGTGGATCTCCTGCCTGAGACCATCCTCAAACTTCCTAGCAAGGAACAACTCATCACCTGCTGAGATCGGTGTGAAAAGCTGCAGCTTAGTAAAATGGGATGAGTACTCCATGACATAAAGAGTACCCTGTTGCAGACTCATAAACACTTGGGCTCGATCGGCCCTCAGGGTCTCTGGATAGAAGTAGTCATAGAAGGTGCATCGGAACTCATCCCATGCCATACCCTACTGGCGTCCTGACTGTGAGATCACCTGCAACTACCTCTTGGCGGTATCACTGAGCATATAGGTGGCCCGCTTTACCCTCTTCTCTAGGGGTATCTCCAGATGCTCGAAGATAGTTAGGGTGGCCTCAAACCACGACTCTGCAGCCTGGGGTCCTCCATCCCTTAAAAAATTAGGAGGATGCTGCTACTGGAAAACCCTTTTCAACTCAGACATCGACGGGGCAGGAGGTGGCGCTCCCTAAAAAGTCTGCAACATCCTCAGGATGTCCTCCCTGAACAACGTATTGGAACCTGAAATGGGTATAACTACTATTTCCAAGGCTGGAACAGTAGGAGGATCAACATGAGGTCCTTGATCAGCCATATCTGGTGTCTGGTCACCGTCTGGAAACTGACGCATGACCGGAGGATGTCTCAGAGGCATATCTTGGAAGATCAAAAGAACTCCTTAGATCAGGATTAACCAAGACAGAAAACACAGGAGTATAAAACGGGAACAGGGGAAAGAAACTATCAAGTTTTACAAAACATGACTACACGGTGTGTATAAAAACTACACCCATGTCTTCTTTATCAATTAACATGGGAATTTAATCCTGCCACAGGTTGTGTAACACCCCAAACTACACGGCGTGTTGTTCCCACACATGGCATGTACTTGAACTCTAAACTCCTTCCCGAGTCTCCTTACACGGCTAACCCACATAGTCCAAACTAACCCCAGACTACATGGCGTGTTCCCCAGGGACACGGCATGTACTAGACATGGTCTTGGTGGCTCGTGTTGTTAGTTACAGGACCATCTACACGGCTGCACTTACACGGCGTGTTTCAAACAAACACGGCATGTATAGGAGAAGATAACACCGCCCTGTGTTGTTCGTGACATGACTAGGTAACTGGGACAAAATTACATGGTGTGTTATTTACTAACACGACGTGTTCTACTTGGGATTCCCCGACCCATGTTGTTAGTAACACGGCCGGGTACACGACTCTAAACTACACGACATGCACCTACCGTACACGACGTGTTCCTGAAGTTATTTTCACGACACTGTGTTTATGCTCACACGGTCAGTGACATGGCCTGAAAACTACACAACGTGTATCCAGAAAGTACATGCCATGTATTCTGGGTTTTTATCGGCATTAGCTCAGAAACTGCACAGAAGCCCATATATACTGAAAATAAGGCAAAGAGGTGCCAAATTCTGATCTGTGAGGGCCCATACACCCCGCGAATCAAAGTCTGTAATCTCCTACAGTCATGTACAAGAGAAAACATGATCATGATCCACCAACTTCCAATTCAATAGGGCCCATAACACCTCAAGAATCAAAATTTGGCTTTCATTTAAGAAAAGTACAACACAATCCATTTATCTATTACAACTGCTTGTATTATATCAAGCATCTATCACAACAGCATACATAATCTACATAGAGTCTATCACAACAACATATAATCGCTAATACACCCTAGATGGCATGGCAGGAATGCATGGAATGTGATTTATAACAAGTGTCTATATGATGCATGAGATGGCATACCCTCATCTCATCGGGTTATGACAGAAATAGAACCACAATAGCCAAACAATAATAACAACGCATGTCATGTGAACCACTCTAGGTGAAATCATATCAACTGTAAAATCTCAAAACCAAAAAACTACTATTACGAGGTAGTATGGCTTTTCCCTGTATATGGGTTAGATACTCCCGGGCACTGCTCGTTACCAAGTACCGAATCCATCCTATCCCTGGCTAAAGGCTACAAACAGTAAATCAAGAGAATAGAATTCCTCTAATACCAGTTTTTAACGTCCCATCTCCGGAAGCCACCTAGAGGCACCCCATACCCAGTTGGTCACATGGCCTCAAGCGCATTTCCCCAAATTCCAGAGGCTGCCGACTAGCATCGAGGGCCTTGGGTGTGATAGTTGGGAAAATATGCCCTCATTTGTAGAGTACACAGCGGAAATAGATAAGCATGCAATAGCAGAAGCAGTGAATAACCAACAATAATAAACAGTGGAAGACTAAATCAAAAAACTGGAGCACATATATATATATGGAATGATGCAAGATACAACTCTAGGAAAGCATCCAAACATGTCACAATGATAAAAACACCACAGTACCAAAACAAGTACAAAATAAAAGTAAACACCTCCTCAACATCACAAGCCAAAGCATGGTCCCATGCTCTCCTGCTCCAAGCAATCAAGTACCAGAAGTCGAAGGGCGCTTGCCCTTGTCTATAACTACAACAACATAGTCTGCTTGGGCCCAAAAGCATGGCCCAAACAGGGTGGGAGATAAAATCCCAGTAGGCAACCACCCGAAGATTTGTGCCTAAATGTTAGTGAGTATATGGTAGTAAATAGTACAGTAAGTAGCAGTAGTAGTAGTAAACAAGATGATACACCACAACAATCAACCACAACAACAGCAGCAGTAAAGTAAATCAGCCAACAAAACAGGAAACCCTCTGGGAAGTAACTGCAACCATCCCCTCTAGACCTAACCACGAAGTACCACAACCCTCTTGGCAGTGCACTCAGCCTAACCCCTCTGTCTTGGTCGTACGAATTTATGAGACTCTCTTGGGAAGCTCACTCAGTCAATTTCCCTTATAGTCTAGGGTAGTCAGGGATTATCTGAGGAAGATAATGCGGTCTAACCCTCTTATCCCTATGGTCTAGAGACTCTTTGAGGAAGCTATCTCGGTCAATTACTCCTATAGCCTTATGTATACCAGAGACTCTCTATGAAAGATCACTCGGTCAATTCCTCCTCTAGCCTGGGAAGGTTCTTAATGAGAAGTCAAACAAGGTAAGACTCTCTGAGGAAGCTCACTCGGTCTACCCTCCCGTAGTCTATAAAATCTGGAGGCACCCTGGGAAGATCTCTCGGTCTATCCCCTATGGCCTATAATGTATAAGATTCACTGAGGAAGCTCACTCTGTATACCCTCCTGTAGTCTATAAAGTCAAAGACTCTTTGGGAAGATCACTCGGTCTATCCATTATAGTCTATAACACCCAGTTCTCACAGCCCCGTGCTAGTCAGTGCATGATAATTTTATAAAGCCAAAGTACACCTATAGAGATACTTGTCTAACATTCTTCAAGACAACAAGCATGTTATACAAAACACTCCATCCTATAGACACAAGGCATGGAAACAGTCATAACGGCCAAAGGCTAACAAAACCCAAAGGTCGTAAACAGATCAAAGAAAGGGAAAAAAATCCAAGCACAACAAATTATCTTCTAACACGATTAATTTACCTCTACACAAGAATAAAACCAATTTAGGAAAACAACAAGGGAAAAAGATAACACTCAATACCCCATTCATGGGTATTGGTGGAATTTGCACATAAAACTAAAAGAATTTGAACAATAAGGCACAAACCACCTACCTCGATCCTAGGAGATCGATATACGTGAACCACGAAGACTGATTATCCTTAGAACATAGAATATCTGAGAAAACGCCCAAATCGTTCAAACCACTATAACTTGAGAAGGAGGAGGAATTGGAAAACAAGGCTCAAGAAGAAGGAAGAACTCACCACTGCAGTTCCAACGCGATCGATAGTGCTCAAAACGGAGAACAGATAGAGGAATGATAACTCGTCAAAGATCTACAGATACCCTGCTCTCTCGGACGAATAGGGCTTAGAAGAAGACGTTTATGGCGATCAGGTGCGACCCCAGTCCATTTAATGAAAAAAAGAAAGTACACGACATGTAATTTTAGAGTACATGGCATGTACTAGGTCTTTCTGTATTCCGCCAAAATCGGCCTCCACGTCACCCCTACACACCGTGTGTGTGGCCCGGACACGGCTAAAACATGACTTGGAGCAGGAAAAGAGTACGCGACACGTACTCAAAAAGTACACAACGTGTACTTCAATAAATTCTAGAAGCTTCATTTTTCTCAAAAAATCCAGAAAAAGGAAAGCATACCTGAAAACAAAGATCCGGGTTCTTACAAAACCAACATAAGGGTGAACGACATGACCTACTATAGAAGGCCTTGTACAGAGGAATCTGAATAATCATATGAAAGATATTATTGTAGGAGAAATTTATGAGAGGGATATTATTCTCCCATGAAATACCAAATTCATGGAATCATGTTCAATGCTTTTCCCATAACACCTATATTCTATGTTCCAATTGAACATTGGTTTAAGAGTGAAAAGATATTCTTAGGAGGAGTTGTGTACCCATATCCCTTTATAACCCCTTCCAGAACCTTGATGTGAAATGAGTGTCACTATCTTAAATGATAGTATGAGGGACCCCATGTTTTCATATGATCTCATGGACATAAATATATCCAAGAACATCAAATGAGAAAGTATCCCAGATAGGAAGGAAGTGGGATAATGTTTTTAGTTGGTCCCCGAATACCCAAACAACTTCACTATATCGGGGAGACCACAGAAAGAAAACTAAAAAATACATTTCAACATCATCAAATTTCCATTAAGAGATTTATAATAGATATAAAAATACAATAGGATTATGGTTCTCCAACATCACCTACTGATAGGTGGAACAACTAGTGATGAAACCAAATATATGAAATTTCATCCTTAGCCACATGTACAGCATATGCATATCACAATATATCTTGGAGAATCTTAGATTTAGTACTCACTGAGGCATGTGGGACTCTCACATCAATTCCTATCTCATATCTATAAGAACCTAAAAGCACCCATATATAAATATGATGTAATATTTAGAAAAAAAACCAATCCTAAGGTGAGTCCTCACAAAAAATAATATACCATAGAACCAAGTCTTTAGGATCTCAAAAATGAATTCTCTTCACCCTATATATGTGTGAATATGTACATTCCATGGATAAGAGATAAGAATACTCATGACTCTAATGAAACTCTAGATGCCACTCAAAAAGGGGGACATTAATTTTCATTCATCACTAGATTCATGTATGTTAGGTGCTTGAGTTTTCCAGCTCAATGCTTCAGCCACAACATTTCCCTATCCAGGAATTTAGGAAACATAAAAATCAAAGAACTGATGGTATTAAACCAATCTTTACTATAAAAAATTCAAGTTAAATTTCATAATGATTTATTTGAGGCACTTTCGGTCTTTATACACCACAACACGCTCACCCATAAGATAGTGTCTACAGAAATTCATGGTGTGGAAAATTGTTGCTAGATATTGGTCAGGAATCGAGTAATTATTCTCATGAGTTATCAACTAGAGAGACACATATGAAAAAAATATATTCTCTTACATCAGAATTATAACTAGTATGTTTCCCGATGAATTAAAAAACACTATATAGCCTCTTCCCTTCCCTGGAGTAATCCAAACTAGTGCCAAAGTAATCCTTCTTTTTTATCTTGTAAAATGATTTCTCACATACATCAAATCAATAGAACTTCACATCAATATTTTAATGACCATTAAGAGGTGGAAAATGTATTATAATTCATGTATGAAAGTCTTATAATATCCATATATGCCTAAGAACAATTTATATCATGTTTGTTATTATGTTTCTCTTAGGAAACAAATTCAGTCACCTTATATGGGTTAATAGATACTCTTGATTTCGAGATAATATTACCCATGAAGTGCAATTTTTAATTCCAAAATTGGCACTTAGAAATCATGGCATATAGATGGTTCTCACTCAGTGTATTCAAAATGATCTCCGGATATTTAGCATGGTTATTCCATGTATGATAATACATCAATATGTCATAAAAAACCAAAACTATGGAATCCAGATAGGGGTGAAAAACCTGTTATTTATGGCCAAGAAAATGGAAGGAACCTTTGTAATACTGAACAATTTAACTAGATAATAATATAATCCATACATAATTCGGAAATCTATATTTGGTATATCTAAAGGCCAGAACTATACCTAATGATTTTCTGATATCAGGTTGATCTTTGAGAAAACCTAATATCCTCACACATGGTCAAAGTGATCATCTATTTTAAGAAGTGGATACAATTTCATAATAGAAATCTAGTTCAAACATTGGTAATCCAAGCATAAATGAAGGGTCGTATCCACCTTCTTGAAGAAAATCCAAGGTGAACCCCAAGAAGAAATACTGGTTTGGGTAAATCCATTTTAAACCAAATCCAATAACTGTATCTTGAGCACATAGATCTCAGTAGGTTCCATTATGTATAGAGGAATAGATATTGGATCTACTCTCAGAAAAAATATCAACTATAAACTGTACCTATCTCACTTAGGTGGTATGAAGGAAAAATATTATAGAAAAAAAACCCTTAAATGATCTAGAATGAGAGTAAAGTCTATTTGAAGCATCCCATTCTCTTCTATAAAATGGCTAGAAATATGGGAAGTCACTCCACCTATCCTAGAATGTTCTCGTCCTGCTCTACTATCCTAGACACTTCAGTCAGCCTTGTAGAGATAAATTCTACCCTCTAGTGATGTTAAAAATATTCTATGGTGATATCCATTCACATAAGCATGAAATGGGACCAACCAATATTTCCAATAATTTCATCAAAGGATATAGTTTCTTATATTAAGAGTTCCCATTATTAGGGATAACTACCTACCTAATGGGGATAGTCCATGCATTGGCATATTCACTCTGACCTCACTCCCAAAGGTTGTGTCTTGGGCCATCACCCCACAATAGTGCTAAAAATATATAAGAAGACTTCATATGGTCAATAATGAGATAACTAAGGTAGATTCACCTATATTGAATAAAATATATGCAATAGTAGAGTCCACTAGAGTAGTTCATAAAATAGTGGACGACGATGTACATTAATATCAGGTATCATTTCTAAATCCTACAATAAGATTGATCTAAGACCCTATTTTATAGATAGAATAACCTAACCAAGTCCCCCATACAATCACTGATAATCATAAGTTTGGATACCATGACCAGGAGCTTCTCCTCGTCCTATTCAACTAGTGCTACTACAACTCCTATCTTGATGTGGTGAAACTGATCCTTCCCCTAATGATGGAGTTGGTGTGGATCCTCTTCCACTAAGAGTAGGTGGAACAGTTTGGGGGAATATATGAAGATGTACCATACAACCAAAAGTATGAAACTCAAGAGGGTATCTATAAATCCAAGGATTTATATTCCCCAACCATTCACATAGGTATAATATAATGGATCTTCCTATGAAGATACTATGACTGAGACTGATCTAATGAGAAACCTTAGGGCTATGATTCCATCTAATGGAAGAAAAACTACCTTATATGAAAACTAATACTCTATTCCTTGTACTATTATCTTTTATCAAGTTTCACATAGTTCTAAGAGACTAATTAATAATCATAGAACATGTATGAAAATGAAAGGCATTCACTAGCGAGTGAATGGAATACATGAGGCCATCCTCAAAAAATCACACCTGTGATATATCATCACCTTTTCGAAGTGGTGAAAATTGATAGAAATTATTAAAAATAATTGAATATTCCATGATAGACATATAAACCTGATCCAAGTTCATAACCTCCCTATATTGGTAATATCCCAATAACTGAAGGAAAAATTGATCATAGAAGGTAGTCAGGAAGTCTTCACAAACCATTCCATGGTGAATATTAGCCTGAGTAATCACATCCTATACTAGATCTTGGAGTAATCACATAGAATATAGGTGGAATTATTTAACCTCCTCCCTTGAGGTGTCTTCCGATTCTTGAAGAAATGAAGGATTCCCTCTATCTAAGGCTCAATAGCTTGATGACCGCCATCCCCCCAAAATATGTGAGAATACTACTGCTGGAATTGATGAGTCAAATTACACATAGTAGGTGAAGGGAATGGATTAACCTTCATGAAATGCATCATATGTAGGAAATGTTATAAAAAAGGATCATCAGTTCCCAATTTAGTGTTAAAATGGGGTCCTTAGGTTGCACTACTGAAGGGACCACTGGTGGATTAAGCCCCACCACCTCCAATGTGTGGTCGTCACCACCCTCCTGGTGCCCAACTAGAGGTCCTCATAGTGGAATAATTCTATAAATTACAAGAATATTCTTCCAAAAATATTTAATGAAGATAGAAGCACTAGAGGAAGAAGATCATAAGGAAAAGGGATCACTACCCAATTTACTACCCCAAACTACACACTTAGAAGTCCATAGTATTGTTATGTGTTCAAATTTTTTATTTACAGATGTTCTAGTAGGTAAAGGGTTAATCAAACCATGTATCTTCATTTAATAGAAACCATTTCCATTTATAATTCAAGATTTAAATTTAATGTTTGTATTTTATTATATATATATCATGGATATATTAAATGGACCATCATTCCAAGCTAATAATGGCCCTTTCACTTTATAAATGAAATAGAATCCCATTTAATTTCAAATTAGACCCCATAAAATTCAGTTTCAGAATATAATGGTAATATATGATATATAGATTCATCTAATTACCCGTTGAAATTCACATAGGCCAATACACCTCATGAATTGAAACTAGTATTCACCAAATCACATAAAATCTCAACCGATGTAACCAGAGGTTCATAACTGACATGTGTAGAAACCATCTCTTTAAGATGACACTATAAAACTATATAGTAAAACATTATTTATATTGATAATTACAAATTAAATTACCAATTAAATTACCCAACATGATATGTTAGAATCACATGCATAAAGATAACAACCATGTATCACATAAAAATCATAGGAAACAAAGGTAATGTAAGGAGTGAAATTCACATATATGGATTGGAATATACATGACATGTGAATTATAGGTGTCTATAATGATTCATGTAACAATGATATTTTCCATACCATTCCATTTTATTATATCCATAAATAAAATTAAATACCATAACTCATGTGAATCACCCAATAGGGAAGGTTTATCAACTATAACAAGATAAATACAGAACAATATTTTCCCATTTCCATACAACATGGAATTTACTCTGAACGTGGGTTATATATACCCAATAACGACCCCTGAAAAAGGAAAAACATTTTCTTAATCTCCGATATCTTCCCAAAAAATAATGAAAAATAAAATAAAAAATCAGTTGATACCAGTTTGTGACATTCTGAATCAGGTTCCACTCATAGGTTCCCCAAACATAGTGGGATACATGGCCTCAGGAGTGCCTCCATATACTCCAAAGGCTTTCGAGTAGAAACGATGGATTGGGGTGTGTATGTGGGGAGAATATTACCTTATGTCAAAGTCAATCACATAAGATATAAGAATATGTAACAGATGTATTACAATATTGTAAGTATAATAATCATGAATAACTCAAAAAAATCAAACATAACAACCAAGAAATAGGTAATAATACTCAAAAGCTATAAACTGAATCATATACAAGCTGATAATGTCATTTCATGTCTCTATGGATATGAAAAATAGGTATACATGGTAGTAACCAATATATTTTATAAATAATCATCAAAAAGAAGAAAAAACTATAAAATATTCCCCAGAACTAGCATGGTCATCTGCTACCAGGATCCCATCCTAAGGTAATAAAGAAAGTCGGGTTTCCAAAATAGGATGCCTCATGTTATAAACACCTACATACATATAATCTTCCCATGTACCATCAGTGGCCCAAATGGGGTGTGAGGTAAATCCGAATAGGCCACCACTAACACCATATATACAATCTATTATGTGAATATAATCAAACACTATTCTTGTATATATAATGATACTGATAGTATAAAAATGTAAATATCTCATAGATACATCACCTCAATTGGTTTCTGAACATGAATAATTTATTTATTTATATTCCAGTTTATAAAAAGTGTCAACTGTACTGTATATGGTAGAGATAATTTAAGAGTATCCAATGTGTAACCTAGGAATCCTCTAATGATAATAAAAATGAATGATGATTCAAGATGAAAATAAGGCCTCCTTAACCTTAGGGGTCAACACAACTCAATAACGATATGTTTTCTTACAATAAGGATTCTAGGTGTAATCCATGGGGCATGCCCAAGGCACTCCATAGTAAATTATTCTAACTGGGTCTAAGGATCTGGTCCAAGGTAATCACGAGCTATGAATGACTGGACCCAATGGGGCGAATCAATGGGTCCATATATATGAAGTCATCAAGATGGATCCAATGATTTTATCTGAGGAATATTAATATCCTAAGAGATTGTTATGGTAACCTATAACATCTTTTCAGGAATCCATGAGTTGAAAATGACCATATTCCAAGTTGAGAATTTCCATCGACAACTGCTTCCTTGAACCAGAATAGATTCCTATGAGTTCTCATGGAATTTCATTAGGAATCCAAGGATATCTCAAGTCTCACCATACATATAAATGGAAAGACGTCCATATGGAATAATCACCTTATACATTTATCATTGTTCACTTAAGGCTATGTAATACTCACTCCATTTTATAATTCAGAAGGTTCATTCAATTTCCTTTCATACTAAGGGACAAGTCTAAGTATAAAAAGAAACTAATTAAATTAATTATAAGAATAAGCGATAAGTGACATATATACATATAAAATTTCAATTTAATTGTTCATTAGGTTCATCCATTACCTTTCATGCATGGTGAAATGGTTTTGTAAGACATGAAACGAATTTCCCAATTCAATTTTTAATTATTTAGTAGGATTATACCATTTCTTTCTATTCGGAATAACAAGATAAATCAATACATGAAACCAATTAAATCAAGTATATAAGTCTAGGACAAGTTATATCTATAACTTATATACCATAAATTATTTATTAAATAATTTAAAACACCTACCATAACAAGTTCAATACCAAGGGTACCCAAACAATGCCATAGATAGACTCACATGGGTCACTAAGGCATAAATAAAAAAACACCCCACTTAGGGTGGTCGACATTGAGGTAATAACCTCCAATGAAACAATTAATATTCATATAATGGGATATAGAACACGAGCCCAAAAATTATAATAAAGGCATTCAAATTTTAGGGGCAACATCTAGTGAAACTATAATGTGAAAAACATCAAAAATTTAGAAACAACAAGACTCTATGGGAAATGTCATATAATACCTACCTTGAGCCTATATCACTCTCTTCGTCTATCATAGACTACTAGTTTGGAATAGATTAGAAGAAAAATAAATTACATATCAACAACTTGAAAATAAAGAAAATTATGTGGCTACATTAAAATATAATCATTGAGAGGAATAAAAATGAAGTACCAATACTAAGGATTAGATAACATACTGATGTCTATATAATGATAGCGATGAAATTTTAATCAAATTTTGGATGTCTAAGATATATAAAAACATATCTTAGGAGTATTTGGATCTCTTCAATAGAGGAGTAAGCCTCTACATGCTGTAAAAGAAAAAGGAGGAAAAAAATGCAGTTTTTAATAAATTTTATGGGAAAGAAGAAAAATTTTCCCCAAAATTCAAGGTATTATGGTTAGGACACATAGTTTTTCAAAACATGCACCAACATTCCAAACCACACTAATCAAGAGGGAATTAACAAGATTTCGCTGCATGGAATGAGGAATCAAGCACCAACTATGCTATTTAGGTATGATAAAATATAAAGACACAATCAAGTGGCATTGGGAACATATTAATGGAATACCATGAACACTTATTTTCCCAGTAAAACACCATGTAATGTGAGAATAAATCATTCGGGTAGGGCGTCATGGTTTCTAAAAACCATGTAACTCGGTGCTTTCTTCCACCGACTGGGGTTTTGAGCTCTGAAAAGGCCCCATGAACCTCAAAAAATTCTATAACCTTGTTAAGAATCCAAATTAGGTCTAAGATAAATAATTAGAAAAAATTTAAAGGACTCATAACTCATATAAAAACTATGTTCTTACATATAGTGCTTTACAAGAGAATCAACATCATGGGAAGAGTAAGTTTTTATCAACTAATCTCTCATTTTCCTCATGTATTTTCTTTTTATCCAATTTATTTTCAAAAAATATCATCTATGATTAATTATTATGTGTATTAAAATTATTTTAGTGATGTTAACCTATTATAATAAGTATAATTTGTATTTTTTATATGTCTCTCTCTCCTCCTTTGGAAGACATTCCAAATAACGGTCGATTTTCCAATAAGAGGGATGTTTACAAATTCTATCATTATAACCAACCATATGGATGTTTATAACAAATCATTTATGATATATAAATGTTAAAATATATTTATTTTATGCTTATGTAATTAATTATACTAATTCATAAATTACATTGAACAAAATAAAAAAATCAATTAAAAATGAGACCCTTTAAAAAACACGACATCAAAACATTTTTTAACATAATCGATTGAATTATGAAATATAATTAAATTATTATAATTTATAAATATTTAAAAAATGAAAATAATTCAATTTTGGTTCAATGTTTTAATAAACCTATGCTTATTATTGTGGATTCATAAAAGTGATGAAATAAAAAAATGGATTTATGGTAAGGGGACTCTTGAACCAAACTCTTTTTTCTCTGGGTTATCTATATATTTCATCCTTTTTCATATGGATATTTTCCAAATATTCCTTAAATATCCATTTACTATTATTATCATTTAGTTTTAGGGGTATACATGTTTTCCACCTGTCCAAAAGGATTTTTTTAAAAAATACAATTTTATCATGAAAAGTATTTTCTTTCCCAAATTTTTTTTTGCCATATATTAATTTATTTATTATTATCCAATGAATGATGCTTTTTATTCTAAATATATTTCCCCTCATATTTTTGGGAACCCCAATGTTTATTCATTAATGTATGACTTATGAAATTATTATAAAAATCATTCCTTTTCATGGGTTATTTCATGAATACAATTGTTATACATTATATATGGCATGCATGATTATGAGAATTTATGATGTTATTGGTGGGACTAGATTTATATATCCCTCCAATTAATTTTTATATGTGATTTATCTCAAGATATTATGTGTATTTTTCATAAACATGTTTCTCTCTTTTCTCACAATGATTAAGTTATGATTTATGTAGACATGTTATGGATGGGAATGATGCTAGCTTTCTTGACAACTAGGTATGGTATCTTACGACTATAATATGTTTTTTCATTTTTAGGCAGGTGAAACATTGAATTTCGTTATCAAATATCTCCCCCATTATTTTGACAATGATCCTACACCTATTATATGATGATTTTGATTGTTCTCACCCATGAACTACTGATTCACGTCCTTTATTCCTCATCTTACTTGCATTTTACCTCACCCCCTACTTTGATGTATATCCTGAAGTGACTACATATACTAAGGATATCATGATAAATTTATAATTAAAAAGAATAATAATTTAAATAATGTTTATATTTTATTTTTTTATAATTGATGTATGATCCTAATTTTCCCAAGACACTAAGCCTTTGGATACTGGATTGCATCACTATTATATATTTATCTTAAAAATGTTGTAATAGTAATGTGATAAAATGTTGGGGTATTATAAATACTAAAAATTAACAATATAATTCTTCTATATACTAATCAATAGTCCCCTAAAATATTCTTCAAAAAAATCTGAAGAACCTCAACATCATTTTATTTACTCATAGATTCATTAAATAATGTATTAATAATTTTATAATCACTTAAATATTTAACATAAACATTAAAATAATTTAATAAACATAATAAAAAATTAATATAAGTTCCTTTTATTCAACATAGAATACAAAAAATTAGTATGATCCATTTGTTCCAATATATACATGGCTCACCATGAAATTTCATTCTAATTTTAAACATGTTTAATGTAAATCACAAAAGACAGAAAGAAATAATAACATAAAAATTTAAAAAACATCACACATATTTAACCATTAACATTTAAAAATTAATAACTCATCATTAATATAATTCCATAATTACCCTCCTATAGGTTCATCAAAATTAATCACAAAAACCATCCAATTTAAATTCCACACCAATTTTCTCATTAAAAAATCATTTTATCCCATTATAGAATTTATAATTTCAATACATAAATTTATTTTTTGTTAATAAATTAATATTAAATTATAAGAAATAAATAAAATAAAAAAACACATTATGAATCATCCTAAATAAACATCTTATTTAAATTTAATAAAATGATTATCTCTAATCTATTCAGAATAAAAGTATTTTGTTTAGTAAAAATTAAATTATTTATCCTAAACCAACTGCAGAATTAATTTAGAAACCAAATTTAATGACAATCATCATATATATCTATGTTATAATATAATTAATTAATATCCCAACACTCACTCTTGAATGAGTGAGTATCATACCCAAAAAATATTATTCACAATTATCATAAATATATTCCCATAATTACCTATAAATTTGAAATTCTACCAGGGTTGTGATAACTATTGATCAACAAATTTACTTCCATACTAGGTATTAACTCTATATAATCTCTATAATATATCCCAAATATCAAGATTATGGGAAATAACTTCTTTGATACCATTTTGAATCATCCTACCTCGGTGCATTTGTGCCATCGAGGTGGAATGCCACACGACCAAAAGTTCACTCACCGACCACTAAAGGCTTCAGACTTGTAATGTAGAATTAATATACGACCCAGTGAGTAATTTATTCTCTAAAAACCCATCAAAACAATTATTTAGATAAAATTAGCAACACAACATGAAAAAGGGATGATATATATATTAACCCAATCAGCTCAAAATAATATCCCAACATTCACAGAAATATTATACTGTCAAGAAATACACAATGATAATTCTTATACAGTAATGAAATTGAAATATATCTGAAGAATATTATAAAATAAATACTGAAAAACCTACTCCAACAGACTATGAAATCCCATGAACTAAGCATCAAAGAGTCCATAGACTCAAACTCTTAACTATATATCCCCTTTTCCATTACATGATGTTTGTTACATGAAATTTTTATGGATAAGTAGTGTGTATGTATTTTAATTTAGAATATAATTCTCAGTATAAACCATTTCAAATCATTCCATATTATAGAGTCATAATGTGAATAACAATAAAATAGTATAATAGAAAAATATATTAATTACTAGATTTTTTTTCAATGCTATTATGAAGAAGCTGAAATCAAGTCACCTAAACAAGTCATACCTACCTTGGACAATGCCGGTAACTATGGATCAAGAAAAATTCTCATAGATCTTTATAAAATATTAGCCCCTCCCACAGCTCATCACGCACATGATAAAAATCCACCCGACCACTAAGGACCGATAAAGTCATAGGAAATTACATTCTACAAAATATTTGGGAGTATAGTGGAATATAATATTTACATCAAATTGATCCCACTATTCCATACTATAAAATATCATATATCCACCTCAAAAAGATATCTAGGATATATTATATACCCATCCAAATTGAGCTAACTATTCCATATCATGACATATCATATATTGGCCCGTTATGGGACAAGTAAAAGTGATTGCTATCATAGATTATAAATTCACTTCATTATTAGTAATTAACATCCCACACATCATGTAAAAAAGCATACTAAATATCACATTTTGCATTTTTATTTTCAATGAGAAAGAAATGTGTATTTCACATGAAATAATATGTTTTTCTTTAATTAATTTTCAATATTAGACACATGATTTTAGCAAAAAAACACCCATCAAGGACCACCATTAAAGTCTTAATACCTCCCATTTCAATCCAATGTTCACTACATAACACTTTATTTGGTAATTAAACCTCAAAACCATTTTACGTTCATTTTACAACATCATTTATCATAATAATATTAATAAATATACACATTAAACAACCCAAATTATACCTCATTATCACACATTCAAGTCTAATGTATTTTAGACATGCACTCACACTTTTATTTACCTTTGTATTATCTTATAAACACACTTACCATCAATTAACACATAAATTAAAACAAAAAAACACTTTTTATAAATAACACATAAGTCTAACATACAATGAAACCTAGGAATTTTTACAAATTTATTCACTACCCTCTTACAATATAATAAAATTTCAAGATTTAGTTAGTTCCTTTAAAATATAAATAATTATTTTACCAACCACCATTGTATAAGGTTAGCTTTAATGGTAGGATAGACTCTCCTACCAAACATTAGCCCTCTTTTTTACATGGGCATGAAATAATTACAACAAAAATACCATTTTTATAAAACATTAAAATGAGAAAAGTTATAAAAATCACCAAAAAATACATAAAATCATTAAAATAATTCATTAAGTAGTTTTTTCACACTTTTAATCAATATCCCCATTAATTATTAATTTAAAAAATATTAATCCATCCAAAATGATTATAATGTTTTGAATGTAATATCAAATTTTCATGCTAGTGTTTCTCTTACCAATTCATCATTTTAAATATGAAAAAGTTCAATTATTTCTCAAATCCAACACTTTAGGGTTAATATTAGATTATAATAAATCAAAATTAATTAAACTCATAAAAATTAATTTAATTTTAAAGAAAATAAATTCATAGGATAAATTTAATAATTAATCAATCCCAAAATTTTCATATAAGTATATAAAAAATCTATATGAGAGAAAGATTTTACATACCTTAAGGAGTATAATAAATCATATTAAGGTATATAATTATAGTTACTAAAGAAAATATGAATTTTATAATATGATAAACTAAAATTAATGGAATTTAAATTAGTTTCACAAGAAAAATATAAAACTCATTTCCAAAAAATAAAAAATTAAGATTCACAATATACTTATTAAGAATAATTAAATTCACTGATAGGACCTCAAGTTCAATATTAAGAAAATAGAGAATCAAAGGCTAAATTTTGTGAATGAATAAAGGGGGTTTCATTTATAATAGTCTATCAAATCACATCCAAATATTCCCTAAATAAAAGGAATCTTGAGGGAAGAACCAATTCCCACAACCAAAAAATGAAATTACACTCTTATTAAAAAATTGTACTAGAACCCACTACACACCCAAATACACTACACTAAACACTTGGTGGATAGTTCAGTGGACCTACACCATTATATTTGGCAATGATTACCTAGTACTGATCTACATGTTTCCCAATGGACTACGTTGGGCCAGTCCAGTAAAGTTTTAGAACCCATTTTTTTGTTTTATTTTTTTTTCAATGAGGATAAAAGGAATTTGGTGAAGTCACATGATTCCAATAGATGAATGAAGTGTTTCTGGGATGTTTTTTTAAGTTCCCATGAATATATATTAGAATTTAGATAGTTTGGATGGAAGTCATAAATTCCCAAGCATGTTGAGAAGAAACCAAAAGTTCCAAAGTAAATCATTATGACTTGTAGAGTATTGTAAAGTTTAATTGAGTATTTATGGTATAAATTAATCCTCATAAGTGATATAATATTACATTAATAATACAATAATGGATGAGGAATCCATGTGGAGTTTATGTATTGAATATGTTGGAGCATAATTGATAAGTTAAAGTAGGTGATACAATTGTACATGTATGAAGATGTATTCACTTGGAAATGATGGTTTGAAGACGTTTCTATTTATTTTTCCATATTTAGATTCAGTTAAAATATATGTGAGAAGATACATACTTATATATATCATTATAACATGATTATATGAAAATTAACATGGACTAATTTGGAACTAAATGTGATGTTTGAAGATCCATTATTAAATGAAGCATAATGAAATGTGATGTGAATAATGAAAAGAGTAGTCTATAATAGTATTAATTGAGATCTTAAAGAATAATTCTAAATGATATTTAAGAGGTACTATTAGTTATGTGATAAATATAACTTTTGTAAAAAATATACACCAACTGAGAACCAAATATAAAAACTAATATATTTGATAAAGAAAGATATTTGGTTGATTTTTAATGAAATATTAAATTGTATGAGAAGGCTGAATATTAATAAAACTAATTTTTTGGCTTTTTGAGTGAAGTATGAAATTTCATGTTCTTTTAATAGAAAAATGAAAATTTCTTATAAATCTCGTATGATTTTATCTGAGGTAGAAGAATGAAAATGTTAGGAACACACCCAATTCACCTAAGACTTTGTTTGTGCATGTGTATGGAATTCTTGAGGCCAAATATAACTTTTATTATAGTAACTATGTATGAATTCGATCAAGATTTTATTATTTTTCGAGTAAGCCTATATGATTTTGAGAGGGCTACGATAGAATTTACATTAGTTCTAGTTACACTTATGATTTTTCATTGATATCATATGAATTTTTAAGTTAGTGTAACAATTTACATAAGGATATCACATGACTTTAGAATCAAATAGGACTTCTATCCCACATATGAATTTTTTTATAAAGGTTATATGATCTCATTAGAAGCATGTATAATGTTTTTGAATTTCATAAGATATTAGTGATCTCCATATGATGTTTGTCTTAGTGTGATATTATACTTTAGGAAAATTATAGGAAAATTATAACTCTATAATTATGGATTCTATTAAATTATAAAGTAACTATGAGGCTGAAATTTATCCACTATTCATAGATTAAACATCATGATTAAATAAATAATCATGATCTAAGGTCAAATGAGGAAAATCTAAAGAGGTACATGGAGTTCGATATGTATTTCATTATCAAAGAGGGAAGTTCCTTATCATAGTGTATGTGTCCATTCACAGATGGATAAGAAATAAAAAATAATTTAAATTTTTTATTTTTTATAAAAAAAGAGAATAGATACAATTAAATATTGCTTGGGAGTTAATAGAGGGTGAGTCTTCAGGATGATGTATGAAAAAGGAGATTTAAAATTGGAATAAATAATGAGAATAATGAGTCTAAATAACTAAAATTCGAAGTACATGAATAATAAAATTAAGGAAATGTGACATTTAATATTCATGAGTTTATTTGAATATAAAATATGATATTAATAATAATAAATACAATGTTATTATTAACTACGTGAGACTTTTAAAAATTATATAAGTATAGAGAGAAGAATAGAAAAATAGATCCTGACTCTAGTGACTACTATGAAATAAATAAACTAATGGGGAAAGGAGAAAATGACTTCCTATGCTTACGAAATATATCATTTTTTTACTAAATATTAAGAACATAAGTGCTTTCTACCAACACTGTTATGGAGAAAGTTTTGGCTGAGAATATTTATAAAGACATACTACATGAATCTATTATAAAATTATAATGAAATTTGATGCATGTTTTGATGATTTTTGAACCTGAGTTATCCCACATTATTACTACAAGAATGGAAAAAGATCACCTATATTTTCCACGATTTAAAAATGAGTTTCATTACATATTGAATTCACAAGGACAAGGTGGAAACATATATAATTTTTATAATATTGAATAGAAATATAATTCATTCATTATGTAACATCTCAGACCTAGATGCCAGTAAATGATGCTTTGATCCTGGTTAGCCACAGAGCCTCAAGTGCATCAACCCAAAAGATAGAGGATGCCGAATAACATCAAGGATCAAGTGTATGTCTGTGGGGATACTATGAAATCTTATTAGAGTTTAACACAATGGTAGAAGTACTGAAAATCAACTAAATAAGAATAAAAATAACTATGTACCTTGTAAACATCTGAAGATAGATATATAAAACAATGCTAGTAGAAATATCATATACAAGATGATATTTAATTTCATGTGTCTAAAAAGAATTCAAAATTGTTATACACACATCGATGCAATACCAATAACAAAATACAAAAAAGATAGAAAACTATCATAGCCTGAACCATGAGCCTCACCTCATTCCCGTGCTCCCCCACTCCCAAGCTTGGAACAAATTCAAGGATCAAACTATGAGAGCTTTCCCTGATCCCTTCATGTATCCAGATAATGTTTCTAAATACCCAATGAAAACCTAAACATGGGGTAGATACAATTCTATTAGGTCACCACCCAAAGTGTCTATAAAAACACTTGGATGTGTAATACAAGCTAAAGTAGAGTATATAATATTATAGGTATGATAGCACTGAATGTAAATTTCCCAAGGAAAAAGTAAATAAACAATTGATACTATAAAAACATACAAGGCACCCTAACAAAAGTTTCAAGATCCTATCACAAGGAAACTTACAAACCAAAGGAAGTAAAAACCGTTACTATTACGTATACAGAACATATCAAAACACCCTAATCCATTCCATATAACATATATATATGATATCCATCACAACCACACTGTATAACACGACGTGTCCCAAAATAAAATGCATGTGATATATAATCAACCATTATGTAACATTCACCATGACATTAAAATATAATCAGAAGCTTTAGTCCCCAAAAGACTGGATCCACGTTATAGAAGTCCAAGGTATCTTCATTGAGTCGATAATGATCATAATAGAAACATGGTAACATCCCTAGTGGTGTCCAATGATCGTTTAAATAGAAAATTTCTAATGTGATTATATAAAATTGTATCCAAGGGGTAGAAATTCCATTGGAATTCTAAGAAATCAATATCAAAATAGAATAAATCTCTAAGGAATATTATACCATAAGTCAAGACCCATGGGTGAAATTTCCACGTCATCTACGATCTATGTTATACCAACAAAGGAATCCAATACCATTTATATCAAAACCTTTCTATTTATTACAATTTATTTCATGATTTATCAGATAAGATTACACATAATACAACCTATAATATCAATAAGTCTAGTGTATATTGGAATTAGGTAAATTTTATAACAACATAAAATATGGAATACATATTCTTTAACTAAAAACCTCCTTACCATGTTCATAATATTCCTTCTTACCTAAAACTACATGGGATAACCTGGGGAAACACATAATAAAGGGGTGATCTATAATGTCCAGTAAGGGAATACGCATGGAATAATGTGAAGGAAATAATATATTTTATACAATAGGAATATCATTGTGGAATAAAATGATTGAAAATCATAAATATGAACAATGAGACATGATATAACATGATAATCATAAAGGAAACAAGATAAATGTGGAATCATCTAAAAACCCAGCATCATTAACAAATTTTATAGATAAATGATAATAAATAATGAATTAAATTATCCCATTTTGGATAAGGTTCACTCCCTAATCATTTAAATGATTTATTATGAGTCTAATTCATTACCCAATGCATTGCAACACTATAAAATCTTGGGCGCACCCGTCTCTTTCATTTATTTCTCATGGTTAAGTGTTCAATATAGATAATAAAACATGTATTCATTCATCATAATAGTTTATTCGATAATATAAGAGTGTGTAATATATTAATTTATATCCCAAATAAATTATTATAAGTGCATACATTTTAACAACCTTGATAGTAAATGGGTATGGTATTCACAACACTATCGTTTTGGCATGGAAAATCAAAATGAAATTTTGGTAGCATAACAACATCACTAAAAGATTCATAAAATGGGTTGATGAAAGATAAAGCGGTCACTAATAATTTGGAAATAAAATGGTTAATAATATGTACAAGTAAAAATATATCCCAATATTAGGAATTGGAAATAGAATTTATAATATAATGAATAAACATGGACAATGAAGAGAAGGAAAGGATCCCTTACCTTGGGTGTATGAATCCAAATGGTTGGGAGGAGATTATTGAGAGCTTGGGGGAACCATAGGAGAACTCATAAGATGGAAGGGAGAGTATATATGTGATCAATGTATTATTAGTAAAGTTAATTGAGATCTTGGGAGGGATTATATAGGAAACAAGAGGGTAATTCTTTATTATTTCTCAAACATATCATTTGGAGTCTATATAATAAAATAATGAAAAAACATTTAAAATGATTTTCCCCATGTTTTATGAAAAATGGGAGTGGTTTTTTCTTATTTTATATTAAAAGTTCATAAATTAATAAAATAATACCCTTAATGATTTGTAAGTGAGTCATACTGTTAAAGAACTGTTTTTAAAATCTTAGAATATGTTATAGGTATTGGAGTATTCATAAAGGCTATATAAAATTAATAAATTAAAATAAAATAAAATTATTTTAAATTAAAAAAAATATATTTGGTCATGGATACCATTTATTTTAGTTATTAAATTATTTTTTATCATTGTGATGTCATAATACACATAGTATATTTTTATGGTATTTAATTTTTACCCTAAAATTCACCTGTCTTAGGAATTTATGAAAAATTTTCCATTGAATAATTTTATTTTTATGGTTCCAAAAATAATATTTATTTCCACCAAATAATTTTATAAATATATGAATTTTCACTTTTAAAATAAAATCATAATTTATTGAGAAATTCTGGGATTTTTTGACGATAACATTTTTAAAACCTTATTAAAATTACTTTTGACGTCATAAAAAATATATGATCAACTATATTCAATAAAAATTAGTTAATAATACTATTTTTAAAATATATTATTTATTTCATAAAGAAAATTAATTCATGAAAATATATATCTTAATTGAAATTGAATTGAAAATACAAAATCTATTTTATTGTATGAAAATCATAATATATTATAAATTAAAAATAAAAATAAAATATTCTCACTATTTTATAAAATATATATATTTATATTATTATAGTCTTGATACATATCCCATTATTTCATTATAATATTCTCTATGGGTAAGGTGCACGACGGTGATACTTTCATGTTGTGGTTATGCATACATGGTTTTGGCCATGATCTCAATAAGCTTAAACTTCTCCCATAAACAGGTTCTATCATGCTTAATTTGTTGGATCTAATCTTAGTCTAGGTTGAGGGGAAATACCATGATTCTATATCCCTCAAAAGCTCTAATAAATGGTTTTAATGGGGTACGATCCTACTAGTTGAGGTCATCACTTCCTTTGTCTAAGTAAATTGGATCTATCAAAACCCTATATTTAAACTAGTCATATGATCATTGTTCAATGACTATATTATCAATGGTAATGATTTTTAATGATATTTTAGGTTTTACTATTTGTACCAAAAACAATTAAGTGAATGTTTTTTCTATGACTATAATATATAATAATTCATTTTATTAAATCGTATAGAGAATTTTATTTATAAAAATTTCGTTCATTAAAATATTACCCCCTCAGAAATTTCACCCTTCAATTAATCTTTTCCCACATTAAAATAGATGAGGGTAATTCTATTTCATTACTTCGTTAATTTTCTATATTATTTATTCAGACTTTTGGTTTCTCCATATCACTTTGATGAGGCAAATTTTCTTTTTTCATAGAACATTGTTTCTGTAATATAAGATCTTCATCAACTACTCGTCATATGAGATATCATTCTCTAATGGTACCCCCTATAGATTTAGTACATGTTAGGGTTTCGATATGTACTTCCAGAAGGGGGTTACAAGGAATACATCATGTACTTGAGATAGGTTAGGTGGGAGTGTAAGTAGATAATCTACCGCTTTGATGTGATCAAGGATCTTAAAGGGGTCAGTATATCTTAGAATATTCTTTCCCTTTTCCCTAAATACAATTAATTTATTCCATGGATATGGGTGGAGGAATACCATGATTCAAACAACAATCTGTAGGTATTGTAGATTATTTTTATCATAGATTTTTTTCTACTCTAAGAAACTTTAATGTCCTACTAAATGGTGTTGAGTTTTCCACCATTTTTTAAACCAATTCAGGGCCTAAAAATTAGTGTTCCCCAACTCCATACCAATTTTCAGGTGTTATGAACCTCTTCCCATAAATTACTTAAGAGGGAGGAATTTTTATTCTTAAGTATAAACTGTTACTATATTAGAACTCAATTGGAGGAATATTTTTATCCCATTATCCTTTGAAATAAATTGATCATGCTCTCAACATGTCCTCAATTTTATGGATAGTATACTCATATTTTCCTTCAGTTTAAGGGTGATAATTCTTAATGAGGTTCAAATATATATTTTGATCATGTTCGAGACTTTCCAAACCATAGAGGAAAATATTGGATCATAATCAGATATAATTGATAGTGGTGTTTTTTGAAGTCTAAAAAATTATCTAATGTATAACCTTACAAGTAGATCAAGTTAGAAGACCAATAAAATTACAATGAAGTGGAAGTCTTCATAAGATGACCTGCAACAACCCATATAGCATTATTTCCTATTTATGACTTTGGAAGACTAGTGAAAATGTCCATAGTGATGTGTTCCCATTTCCCTAAAGGTATGGGAAATGGTTGAATCTTCCAATTCAATTTTTTTTCTTTCCTCCATCACTTTATATAATAAAATAAATAATCATGTATATTCCAATATCTACTTCTTCATATTTTTCCACCAATATTCTTCTCAAATATTTTGATACAGTTGTGTTCTTCCTTGGTGTATGGATAAGGTAAAGCTATATTAATTATCCAATAGATCATTCTTTATCCCAAGATTTTATAGTACACATATTCTTGAATCAAATCTAAAAAATTATTATTTATTAATATTAAACTCTAAGTATTTCCTATTTCTTATACCTTACACTTCTAAACTCCCACATCGTCTCTTTGATTATCATTTATAATATTCAAAATTGATGGTTGAGAAATCATTTCTGAAAGGATTGATTTTGTTCCTTCCATTATGATTCTAATTTCCATCCTTTTAAAATATAAGAAGATAAGATCCTTCTCAATTATCATCAATGATGAAATTGATGTATAATTCTACATAGAGAATATTAATGTTTATTCAATTTCCAAAGATGGTAGTGAATTGATATTCATATTCAGTGATAAGATCTAACCATCTTCATTGGTGTATATTTTGTTAAATTGGTGTGAATATATACTTGAGGATTTTTCATCCATATATATTTCCTAATTCTACCCAAAGAGATAATGTCACCATATTTTCAATGTGAATATCTCTACATCCAAATCTATATCATGAATTAGGTATTTCTGTTCATGTAATTTCAAATTCCTTGAAGAATAGGCTATCACTTTTTCATTTTTCATTGAAACGTAGACCAATCCCTTCTTCGAAGAATCATTGAATACCATGAACATATCTATACTCATGGGTAGTGTGAGTACACATGTAGGGATAAAACTCTTTTTTATATCCATGAATCTATCATAATATTAATAATTCCATGAAAAATTAACTCCCTTATAAGATATCTAGGCTAGAGGGGTTATAATAGTGGTAAATTTATCACAAATCAAAAATAACACCCAACTAATCTAAGGAAATTACATATACTAGTCACAGATGTTGGCCTCATATATCTTTTAGTTTATTTTTTATTTTAAGGGTATACATTAATCCCTATTCATATAATAATATTACCAAACAATTAGTGTTACTTCCACTATAACACACATTTTATGTACTTTGCATAAATATTCTCTTTTCATTACGTCTATAGAATAGTTCTTAGATGATCCTCGTGACCCTAAATTCTTTTGGTGTATATTAGAATATCATCTATAAATAATACCATTTTTTGGATAATCCCTAAAGTCTCTATTGATCAAGTCCATGAATATTTATGTATCATTATTGAGTCCTAATGGAATTACTAGGAACACATAGTTCTAGTACCATGTATAAAATGTAGTCTTGGGGATATCTGCCTTCATCACCCAATCTTGGTAAAACCCAAAATACTGATACACCTCAATTAAGTATTTTTATCCTTGTAAATGATCTAAAATGACTTCAATCCATGGTGGCTGACACATTTTCTTTATATTCATCATTTTGATATCACTATAAGCAATGAAAAGGTGCATTCACCCATCCAACGTTTTGATGAAGAGGACTGGTGCACCCCATGGGGAAACACTTGGGTGTATGAACCCTTTATCTAAATTCCATGGTATTTGTTTTTACAGATCCCAAATTTCCAAAATAGCTATTCTATATTTATAATTGAATAATAGTAATTAACTATGTATAATATTTATTAAAAATTCAACCTCTAATCATGGAGGAAGACAAGGATATTCCTTAAGAGACATCTCAGTGCATTCCCTCACAATGGGATGTCTTAAAGGAAGATATTTTACTTAGAATAAATAATTTGACCTAGATATTATTACTCAAAGGGAAATAATATCCATGCCTGATATGTAGTTGATAAACAAGATTCATCCTCCTCCTTTCACTTGTACAAAATTGTGGGTTGATTCATGATATGAGTGATTTTCCTTCTCATGGAAATTTATGTGGGATATATGTAGGTAAAGTCAATCCATACCCATAATTTAATCAAATTCAACCGAAGGAAGTATGATATGGATCCTGGAGAAGTTCATCCCAAAAATTTGATAGGGGAAGTGTTATATAGTTCAGATTCAATAATTTCCACATTTTTTATTTTCACTGATAGTTATACTTCCATGATGTGTTGTTGTCTTTGAATAGTTCTACTAAAAATTCATGACATGAAGAAATGTGTATAACCAGAATCAAATATTATTTTCTATATTATAGAATAAATAACCATCATACCTATAACCATTTTATTTTTAGGATCCACCTCAGTGGTTGCGATGGCCAATGATCACCCTTTCTACCATGGAGGTTATTGTTTGTCTCTAAAAAAACCTTATCTTAGTGTATTGCTATGTAAAATGTCCTTGATCCTTACAATTGAGAAATGAAAAATACATAGAGGGTTGACCGTAGCATTCCTATCCTCTGACACATTAGTAGGTTTCTCCCATTGGCAATCACTATCATTGTGTCTTTATTTCCCAAACCTAAATCACTTACTCAACCCCTTAAATAATTTCTAGGGTGATATTTTTACATCATTGACATGTGGGATGTTGAAATATCTTGTAATTTCTTGATTTAACTATCAGACTAAAAAATTTAAACTCTAATTTTCTCTTATTATACTCATGATGTCCTTTAGATTCTATAATATTGATTTCTACATCCTTGTCACATTAGAAAATTTCCTTATACCTTTCAATGTATCATATTTCTAGGGATTTTTATTGGCAAGGATTTATCCCACCAAAGAAGTGTAAATCCTTGCATTCAGGGTTAATTACAATGATGAAGGGATATCATGGTTGTCTTGTGATATTTTCCTCATACACCCTGATAGATTCTTCTTATTTTTTATTAAGGTAATGGAAATCCCATTCCATTTTATAAATGAGAGTACGACGAAAATGTTTATCGAAATAATTTTTATAGAACTCCTTCCACCCCATTGCTTCAATCTATTCATTAGGATATTCATTTCTTAAACAATGTACATAAATGATTAGATTCTCCCTCCATACAATAAGAAACCATTAGAACATTACCTTGTTTAGGACTTTGAAGGATGTAGAATATATTCTCAGTGGAGTTGATCCATTGCTCTGCGATTATGCGATCATAAGAACTATTGATTATCGGGGGCCTCTATTAAATAAAGATATCAATTTTAGATTGTTCATTCATAGGTGGATTTGGGTGATCCTCCTAATATAGGTCTCTATTTAGAACATTACTCAACTGATCTAGTACCATAAAAAAGATTTTGATTCCCCCTCCCATCGGAATGGGCATCTCGGTGGGGGCAGTTATCACATTTCCCATCACATTTATTATTTACCAAATTCCTCATATTTTGTCAATTTTCTAGAATAAAGGAAAAATTTGGAATGATTAGTTTGAAAATAGTAAAAACATAAATGGAAATCTAATATTGTTAAAGATATAACTTATAAATTACATGTATTTCCCTAACATATGAATTTCTAGGCTTCAATCTATGTAATCCATGATCTATTTCATAACATATAATCTTATGGGTATTTTCCCCCTTAATAATGGTTCATAATTATCGGATGAATTTACAAAATAATATCCACAGAGGGTGTCAAACTAGGTGTTTTACAAGGCCCTTTTTTCGTGCACCAGTTCCCGATCGAGTCTTGCAGAATATGATGTTTTCATGTTTTACCCTTATATACATCTATTTTAAAGCCAAATGAAGTTGTAGTATCAAGACATGGATGCATTTATTGATAAAACACTTAATCTATACTTAATAAAATTTAAGTTTGATTTCTTATAAACTATTTATACCAAAGGGGTTTTCTAGAGATTTCTAACAATAATCCAAAAAATAACATAACATTTCGTTTGAAACCATCTATGTAAACCCTTATCCATAATAAAATTTATTTAATGAATTTTTAGATAAGATTAAAAATAATGAAACCAGTAAGGTCAAGAATTATTGTGTATATTGGAATTGGGTGTATTACATGAAAAATTAAAATAAGGATTGCACCATCATTATTTAAAACATCATGATCATCTTCATATGATTATTTAATACTTAAAACATCATGGGATAACCTGGGGACATGCATAAGAAAGGGGTGAGATACAAATCCCCATAAAGGAATAAAAATATAATAAAATGATGGAAATAATTCATGTTATAAAATATTCATATCAATGTGTCATAAAAGGAGTGACGGTTATAAACATGAACAATGATACATGATATATCATTATAATCATAAAGGAAACATGGGAAATGAAGAAAAAACATAAACACTATGTCATAAATAATGTTCAAGGCTAACATCTAGTACATCGTGATGGAAAAAGTCTCATGATGGATTCATTTCACTCGGTAATCGCTTGAATGATGTCTAATTGGAAAAAAACCTTACCCAATTCATTGGAGCACTATAAAATTCCTTGCGCACCCATCAATTTCATTTCATTATATTTCTTAAGTGTGCCACATAGATCATAAAAGATGGATTCATTCATCATAATATTTTATTCAATGATCAAGAACTATGGAATATATACATAAAAGTACCTATTCAAGAAATATAAGTCAATAAAGGTGAGAACACTAGATAGTAAATGAGTATTTTATTCATGACCCAATTGTCTTGGAATGGAAAGTCGCGATTAAATTTTAGCAACTTAACGACATCACGTAAATATTAATAAAATGGTTTGATTAGTGTGAAAGGGGTATATAATAATTTTTACATCAAATTGAATGTAATAGGGTTAAGGAAAAACAAATCCCAACATTAGGAAGAGGAAATTTATGTCCTAAGATAATAATGAAACTTTTATAAGAAGAAAAGGAATGGATCCCTTACCTTGAGACTGTGACTCCAAATGTTTGGGAGGAGCTTATTGAGAGATTTTGGCTACCTTGGGTAAAATCTAGTGATAAGAGGGATGATTAAGGACTAGATTCAAGGATTTTTAGTGAATATAATTGGTACATTGGGTGGATTTATATAGTAAAATAGAGAGGAATTATTTTTTATTTCTCAAACATAGGATTCAGACATGATACACTAAAATAAAAAACAACAAACCATCCCATGGGTTTTAACAAAGTTTATTAAAAAGGATAGTGGTTTTATTATTTTATATGTAAAAGGATTTAAATTAATAATATAATACCCATTCTGATGTGTAAGTGCGGCATACTCTTCGAGAAATGATTTTAAAATCATAAAATATACTATAGGTTTTGGAGGATTTATAAATCATTTATAAAATTAATGAAATTAATATAAAATCACATTATTATAAATGGAGAACATATATTTTTTCATGGATAAACTTTATAGTTTTTACTAGATGACTTTTGATGCATTATGATGTCACAATACACAGTATATATTTTTATGATATTTAATTTTTATCCTAAAATTCGATTGTCAACAAAAATTATGAAAAATTCACTATTGGATAATTTAGAAATTCTAATTCCAAAAAATAACATTTATTTTTATTGAATAATTTTATAAATATGTGAATTTTTTACTTTTAAAATAAAATAGGAATTTATTGAGATCCTCTGTGTTTTTTGACAATAATTTTTTTCAAAACCTTATAAAAATTACATTTTACTTTATAAAAATTATATGATGATTTATATTTAATTAAGAATATTTTTAAATTATTTCAAAAATAAATCAGTTCATTAAAATAAATGCCTTATTTATAATTGAAATAAAAATAGAATTTTTTTATTTTACCAAAATTAAATTCATGTAAATTTTTTTTAAAAAATAAAAATATATTCATTATTATATACAATGTATGTATCCATATTATGATATTATTTATAAATATACCTTTATTACACCAGTAAAAAAGTTGAGGTTATTGTGCATGATGGTGAGACTTTCTTTGGGTGGTTCAAAATATGTGGTCTTGTTTGTGATCTCGATGAGCTTGAAATTCTACCGTAAACGGTTTAGTGGATTCTTAAGTTGTTGGATCATAACATGGGGGTGATTAAGGGAAAATCCAAGTGATTCTATCTCCATAAAAAGATTTAAAAAATGGGTTTCATAGGGTGTGATCCTATTGGTTTAGGCCATCACTTCTATTGTCTGTGTCAATTGAATTTATCAAACCCCTATAATTATTCTAATCATATGATTGATATTGAACAAATATATTACCAATAGTAATGATTCATAGAAGTATTGTAAATATGATTGGATAATATAAAACCAAATTAGTGAATGTGTTTTCTATAACCATAATATAGAATAATTCATTTAATTAAATCACAAATTGAATTTTATTTATAAACATTTAGATCATTATAATATCTATTCATGTGTCATTCCATTCATCATCTCGCAAGAGTTTATGTTCCAAGAGTATATAAAATAATTTAAAAATATATATAATCATTCAATAAAAATCATAAACACAAAAAGAGGAAATATAAAACTCCTAACAATTTATTAAATTCAATTGAATTCATCATTGGATTTCTTTAACATGAAAAACAACAAACTAGCCCGATGGGTAGTATGTAAAAGAAAAATTTCAAAGGCACAACCCATGGGTGACCTTGGTTGGGGAATCTACCTCCATGAAGTGTCAATGAACTATTGGGAATCCATAATAGGTTTCAATACATTCAATTTAAATATTAAATTCATATTTGGGGAAATTCCATAAATTATAGTGGGTGTGTAACGACCCGAATCCAGAGCCCCTCAACTGGTGCCCCGTGCCCAGTTCGCCACATGACCTCAAGAGAATTTCCCCAAACAGAAAAGGCTGCTGACTAGTAGCGAGGGCCTTGGTAAGTTATTGGGGGAAACTATGCCCTCATTTGGTAAGGTATACAAGGTACAGGAAATAACAGTCAATAGCAGAAGCAGTAAACAACATACAACAACTGAAACTAAACAGCGGAAGAAATGTATAATATTATAATGATGCATCATGGTACATGTATCTAAGGAAAACAGAAACCCAAAAACGTGCTGAAATACAACTGAGAGAAAAGCACTAAAAGTAAACAGCAACTCCAGAAGCATCACAAGCCTATGCTCGGTCCTATGCTCTCTAGCTTAAACCAGCAATCATGTACCTGAAGTAGAAAGTCCAAAATCATTATCCACACCTGCAACCATATAACCTATTTGGGCCGAAAAGAAGGAGCCAAATAGGGTGTGAGAATAATCCCAGTAGGCAATCACCACAAGTTCTCTGCCCTACTGTGAGTGAGAAATATAGAAAAAGTAAAGGAAATAAATGCCGGAGAGAAACAGGAGTACTCTAATGTAAACAATACTACCAATCTCCATTCACATTTAATTATTAATTTAATTCACTCATTAAATTATCAACCAATAAATCTAGAAAACAGATTTATATTCTCAAGGAAAAGTAAGTAACAAAACAGGTATCTCATCAGACTACCTAAACTACCAGCAGTACGAAACACAAGCTTGTTCTTTGGATTGGTGGACTCGTCACAACCAACCAAAAAATATTCACACTGACTCTCTGGGTGGCTAATACTGGCAAACCCTGATAGTCAAGTAATCATACAAAGGCACATACACTTTGGGAAGCTCTCACCGTCAATTCCCCTACGGTTTTGCAACGATATCTATAGACTCTTTGATGAAGCACTTACGTCTAATTCCCCCTAGAGTCTCGATATGTAACTAAGGAAAATATAAAGAATCACAAATTCCCATTCTTGTAGGTCCTGCGAATGATTATAATTTATAACAGACTCTCTAGGGAAGCCATTAATCGTTAATTCCCTCTTTAGTCTACCTCACCAGGTTTCCACAGCCCTGAGCAGTCTATTCGTGCGTAATCGAATGTCAGAATCCCTATGTAAGTTCAACAACTACTTGTCTAATAGCTACAATGCATCAAAAGCATATAAACAGCAGGAAATACATGCAATCAATTATACCAAGGCAGGAAAACAATGTAACAAGGTATTCCTCATAGGCATCCTAATCCAAACCGCAATAAACAGCCAAAACAGGGGGAACACCCATGGGGTGATCCTCAAACAAGCTAACAAGATATTATCAATCATCTAATAACCTCAAGAATACATGCAATCTAAGGAAGATAACAATACAGGATCAAAACCCTAACCCTAGATACCCGATACATGGGTATCTGACACTTTTGCACCAAAACTCAAAGACATTCAACGTATAGAAACAAACCACCTACCTCAATCCTAGGAGATCGATATACTTTAACCTCGGCCTATGAATCAGCCTAGAATAGAGAAGATCTGCAAAAATTTCAAAAACGTTCAACCTCAGATAACTATCACTAGAGAAGGAATCATGAAATGTTTCCCAAGAAGAACCAAGAACTCACTGCTGTGATTCTATGGCAACTGAAATCGTTCGATTCGGACAGCAGGTGACAGATCGGTGGCTTGGAGAAGATTCGCCCTCCTTGGATGCTCTGGACGTAATTAGGGGGAGAAGAAGACGTATTCGGGGTTAAGTCATGACCTCAGTCCGTTTAATGAAATAAAAAGGAAATTACACGTTGTGTACTTCATGAGTACACAGTGTGTATTCATCCTTTCCATACACCGCTTTAAGCGGCCTCCACATCACCGCTACACACTGTGTGTGTGGTCTAGAAACAGCCAGCACACGGCCTCGCGTGGGAGAAAAGTACACGGCGTGTACTCATAAAGTACACAGCGTGTACTTATAAAATGTCTAGATTTTCCTCTTTTTCTCAAAAATGACTAGAAAAGGAAAAACATACTTGAAATAAAGATCCGGGTTCTTAAAAACTTCCCCGCATAAAGAAATTCGTCCCTGAATTTCCCTAACATGGCGGCTAAGAAGAAAACTCGAACAACTCTGGCCACTGTGATCGCATATCGGCCTCCCTCTCCCATGTCTCGTTCTATACACGGCCGTGCTGCCATATAACCCGTACTAGAGGAACAGATAGACCATGGAGTATCTTTGAACTACGATCAACAATCCTGATTGGATGCTCCTCGAACGATGTGTCCTACTCCAGCTCAACCTCCTCGGGTTGAAAAACATGAGACGGGTCTGAGAAATCGCGGAGAAGCTAAGAAACATGGAAGATGTTGTGCATAGCCTAGTACCTCTGAGGAAACTTCAACCTATAAGCAACCATCCCAACTCTCTCCAGAACATCAAACGGCCCGACGTATCTTGGTGAAAGCTTACCCTGTCTCCTGATTCTCTTATGTCCCAACCTCAGCGTAACACGTAGGAAACCCTGATCCTCAACCTTAAAATCCAAAGGTCATCTCCACTGATCAGCATAAGATTTCTACCGAGATTGTGCAGTAGCCATCATTTTTCGAATCATCTCCACTTGCTCTGTGGTCTCCTGAACAAGGAGAGGTCCCAGTATAGCTACCTCTCTTGCCTCCAGCCAACACAAGGGTGATTGGCATGGCCTACCGTACAAATCCTCGTAAGGTGCCATCTAAATAGTTACTTGAAAACTATTATTATAGGAAAACTCCACTAGAGGTATATGTCTCTCCCAAGAACCTCCAAAATCAAGGACACATGCCCGTAGCATGTCCTCTAGCCCCTGAATAGTGCGCTCTAACTGGCTATCTATATGGGGATGGCAAGCTGTACTCAGAAGTACCTGTGTACCCAAAGTCCACTATAGTCCTTGTGAGTAATGTGATGTAAAGCGGGCATCCCGATCTGAAATTATAGTACTCAGAACCCCATGCAAGCGTACAATCTCACTAATGTACAACTATCCAAGCTCATCGACACCGATGTTCTCCTTAATAGGAAAGATGTGAGAAACCTTCGTGATCCTGTCAATGACAACCCATACTGCGTCATTACCTCGAGGCGATCTTAGTATCCCTGTCACGAAGTCCATCGCGACATCATTCCACTTCCACTCGGGAATGGGTAGCTTCTGTAAAATCCATGCCGGTCACTGGTGCTCTGCCGTCACCTGCTGACAGGTGGAACATCTAATGAAAAAAACAGCAACTTCTCTCTTCATACCTAGCCACCAATACTGGCGGTGTAGATCATGATACATCTTGGTGACACCAGGATGAACTGTCCAGACTGAGGAATGAAAGTCTCACATCATCTCCTTGCGTATATCTGCTGGCACCAATACACGTCCCTGAAAACGCAAGATCTCATTCTTGCCTCTGGTCCATCCGGGAAGAGGGTCCTCTACTAACATTCCTTCCTATAGGACTAGGCCTTCAGAATCTGATAACTTCCTCATTCGAACTCGGTCGAGAAGCGTGGAGGTAACAACTAAAGAAGATAAGAAAGTCTGCCCCTGTCTGTTATGCACCTCCAAATGCATCTCAGAGAAAAGATCCATAAGCTGCCACTCACTACTGGCCTCTTGAACTACATGTATCTGATTCCTCCTACTCAGTGAATCAGCCACTGCATTTCCTTTCCCAGGCATATAGGCATGCTTGAAATCTAAATACTATAGGTACTCAACCCACCTCCGCTGTCTCAGATTCAAGTCACGCTGCGTGAATATTTACTTGAGGATCTTGTGGTCAGTATACACCAAAAAAATGCTCTGCCATAAGATAAAGTCTCCAAAGATGCAAAGCATGAAAAACTGTAGCCAACTCCAGGTCGTGCGTAGGATATATACTGCCTGTAGTAACCAGCCATCCCTAAGAAACTACGTACCTCGAAGACGTTCTTCGGATGCTCCCAGGTGACTACTACTCTCACCTTCTCTAGGTCTACTGATACTCCTATGTCTAAGATGACATGTCCCAGGAAGTGAACCTCATCCATCCAAAAGTGTCACTTTGAGATCTTATCATAAAAATGATGCTCCCTTAGTGTACTCAAAATGATCTCAAGATGGGTATCATGGTCGTGTCGAGTGTGAGATTACACTAAGATGTCGTCCAAAAAAACCACCATGAAGGAATCCATGTAAGGATGGAAAACTCTATTCATCATCCCCTTGAAAACAACTAGCTCATTCGTGAGACCGAACGGCATAACCAAATACTCATACAGACCATACCTTCTCTGGAAGGCTGTAAGAGGTATATCAGATGGTCTGACATGCAACTGATGGTAGCCAGATCTCAAGTTGATCTTTGAGAACACTCTAGATCCTCTAAGCTGATCAAAGAGATCATCTATCCGCAGAAATGGATATCAGTTCTTGACCGTCAACTGATTCAGCTTCCGATAATCAACACAAAGCCTAAGGGTGTCGTCTTCTTTCTTCGCAAACAGGATAGGCGAACCCCAAGGATAAGAAATGGGTCGGATGAAACCCCTTGTCTGCAACTCCTCCAACTGCTTCTTGAGCTTCTGCAGCTCAGGTCTAGCCATCCTATAAGGAGGAATAGACACCGATGCCGCTCCTAGCACAATCTCAATAGAGAATTCCACCTCAACTCTGGTGGAAAAACTAAAAAGTCTTCTGGAAAGACATTTGGAAAGCTATCAACCACTGGAGGAAAATTTACATGAGATGTCCTATGGTCATTCAAATATAAACTATAAATCTAGGCCGTAACACCACTCATCCCATGATGCTCTGGTCTAGCTCTGCTCGCATGGACATCCCATTCTCCCTTGTGATGAAATGATCCGCCTTCTGGTGATGTGAAACTCACCCTACGGTGATAGAAATAGACAAATTCCTAGAAGGGAACTAACCAGTCCATCCCAAGAATGATATCATAGCCTGTAATCTCCAAAACATAGAGACTCCATGAAAAACGACATCCACCAACCTCAAGGGGGAAGTCTAAGCACTGACGCATGCTAGCAGTTCTAATTCCCAATGGATTGTCTAGCGTCATCATATCCTCAGATGTATAAACAGTAAGTCTAAGGCATTCCACAGTATGCATAGAAATAATTCTATGATAAGATCCTGTATCAAAATGTGTTGCGGATAAAACTGAGGCTACTAAAATCGTACCTCGAACTGTAGAAGGTCCAAGATCCTGCTCCTGATGAATCTGCTCTATAGCAAATGTCTGTCCTATACCATGGCCCTGCATAGTAGCCTGAGATCCCTGTACTACTCCTCCCTGAGTCTGACCACTGCAACTATGACCATTACCCTAGCCTGAACAACCTGAAGAACTCCAACCCCCAGTCTGCTGCGGAACTGGTAATACTGATCCTACATGCGGAGTGGAAACTGATTCTACTTCACTAGCCGCTGACAGAAGAACCTTGCAGAAGTGCTGTAGATGAACCATCTTGCCGAAAGATCAACACTCCACTGGGTCCCTCGGGTACTGGGGCTTCTTATTCCCACTCCTTCCACCCTGATAACACACCACTTGGTTTCTAGAGGGAATATCCCATCTACTAGAAGGAATACCTCGCTTCATTGAGTCACCTCGTGTAGACTCTCGGTGGCGCTTCCTGCTCTATATCCAGAGAGAATCAGCCCTAGAGGCTGAACCGCCCTGGTCCACAAATCTAGCCTCCCTCAGGTTTCTCTCCATAATAAGCACCTGGTTGACTATCAGAGTGATAAAAGTCAACTGAATGACGTTCACATGTGACCTGATGCCCGGTCTGAGGCCTTCCTCAAACTTCATTGCCAAAAACAACTAGTCATTCCCCAGAATGGGAGTGAAACAATGTAAATTTGTAATGCAGGAGGAATACTCCATAACTGTGAGAGTACCCTGCTATAGGTTCATGAAGTCTCTGGCTCTGTTATCCCTCAGCATTTCCAGATAGAAGTAGTCGTAGAACTTAAGCTGGAACTCGTCCCAAGCCATAGCCCGTTGGCGCCATGTCTGCGAAACCACATCCCACCATCTCTTTGAGGAATCTCATAGCATATAAGTCATGAGACTAACTATCCTCTAAGGAGGTGTCTCCAGATGCTCAAAGATGGAAAACATGGATTCTATCAATGACTCCACAGCCTGTGGTCCTCCATCCCCTTTGAACGTGGGAGGGTGATGCTGCTGAAAAAACCATGTCAACTCTGCCATAGACGGGGCAGGATGCTGAGATCCCAGGAAGGTCTGCATGAATGTCATGAAACCCTCTTTGAACTGTGCAATGGCACCGGTGTCTGGAATCACTGCAGGTGCCATGTCCGGAATGATATGCGGAACTACTGGTAGTCATTAATCTGTCGTATCAGGCATACGGTCACTACCTGGTTCTAGACATGCAATGGGAGGACGTCTTAGTGCCATAGCTCAGAAAGGTCAAAATAACACCATCATTAACAATGAAAATATATTAAACTTAAGAGATAAAAATGGAACAGGAGAGAAAAACCTTAAAATTTTGGAAAACATGACTACACGACGTGTTTCTTTAAAGTTTAACCTAGGCGTGTACCTTGGCCATTCGTGGCTTTGTAAACCACCCAGCTACAAGGAGTGTTCTTAAACTACATAGAGTATAGTACACCTTTTCCTCCCTACCCGTTCACTCCTACACGGCTGGGAACACGGACTGTCCCAGCAGGAAACTACATGGCGTGCTTGTCCACTACATGGTGTGTCCTTAAGATCTTCCCCTTGTCCATGTCGTTAGTCACACGAACAGGTACATAGACCACTACTACACAGGGTGTCAAAAGAGACATGACGTGTACTTGACATGCCTTACCTAGCATGTGTTGTTAATGACACGGCCTGACACACGGTCGACACTACACGGCGTGTTCCTTACAGACACGGTGTGTACACAGAAGGATAACTCCAACCCGTGCTATTGGCTACACGACCGACTACATGGTCAACTATACATAACATGTTCCCAAGGAAAACGACGTGCACTTGAAGGAAAACCCCTACCTGTGTTGTTCGTGACACGGCCAGATACCTATTCCAGACTACACGGTGTGCTAAGCTGGTACACAGCATGTTCCTACAGGAAACTTTACAACCCCATGTCTCTTCCCAACACAGTCAGCGACACATCTAAAAACTACACAGCGTGTATGCATAAAGTACTTTCCAGGTATTTTGGGGTTTTATGCATAAATTACACGCCATGTATTCTGGGTTTTTCTGTACAGTAGCCTCAGAACTGCACTGGAGCCCAGAAAACACAGAAAACAAGTGTTATGGAGCCAAATTCCAATATGTGGGGGCCCATACTCCCCACGAATCAAGTCTTGGAATTATAACATTGGATATAACAAGTAAAAAGTATAACAACTCACAATCCACCAAATTATGATCCTCGAGGGCCCATAACACCTCTAATACCAAAGTTTGGCGTCCATTATAAAGAATCTCTAATGCAACATAGCAGGTATTCTATCGTAGCAGCTATGACAACATCATACATATTCTATCACAAATTCTAACAAAAAAGCTATCACAACATCATGCATCTTCTATCATAGCATTTATCAAACAATACCCTATCAACATAGCAGGTATTCTATCACAGTAGATATCAAAATAGCATGCATCTTCTATCACAAATTCTATCACAACAACATGCAAATTCAAATTCAATCTAGATGGCATGGAAATATTCATGACCTGTATTTTTCTAACAAGTGCCTATATGATAAATGATATGGAGTACCCTCATCTCATTGGGTTCAACAAAAAATAACCACAATCATACAATCAGTAATAGCACAAAACAAGTGCAGCACCCAACGATGAAATCAATTAAACTGTAACATTTGCAAAAACATGAAAATTGCAATATTTGAGGTATTCTGGTTTTTTCCCTGTACACGTGTTCTAGAATGCTTGGGCATAGTTATTTACCATATAACTATTCCGTACTATCCTTGTCTAATGTTGCTAAATAGTACGTCAATATAAAAGGAAAGAAACTCCTTTGATACCACTTTGTAACGACCCGAATCTGGAGCCCCTCAACTTGTGCCCCATTCCTAGTTCTCTACATGACCTCAAGTGCATTTACCCAATTTCCAGTGGCTTCCGACTAGTAGTGAGGGCCTTGGTAAGTTATTGGGGAAACTATACCCTCATTTGGTAAGGTATACAAGGTACATGAAATAACAGTGAATATCGGAAGCAGTAAAAAACATACAAAAAATGAAACTAAACATCAGAAGAAATGTATAATATAATAATTATGCAGCATGGTATATGTATCTAAGGGAAATAGAAACACAATAACGTTTTGAAATAAAACTGAGAAGAAAGCACTAAAAGTAAACAACAACTCCAGTAGCATCGCAAGCCTAAGCTCGGTCCTATGCTCTCCAGCTCCAACCAGCAATCATGTACCTGAAATATAAGGGCCACAATCCCTATCCACACCTGCAACCATATAACCTGTTTGGACTGAACAGAAGGACCCAAACAGCGAGTGAGAATAATCCCAGTAGGAAATGACCACAAGATTTGTGCCCTACTGTCTGTGAGAAATATAAAAAAAGTAAAAGAAATAAATGTAGCAGAGAAACATGAGTATTCTAAATTAAACAATCCTACCAATCTCTATTAATTTTTTTTATTAATTTAATTGACTCATTAAATTATCAACCAAGAAATCTAGCAAACAACTCTATATTCTCAAGGTATAGCAAGTAACACAACAGGTATCTCAACAGACAACCTAAACTACAAGAAGTATGAAACAAAAGCTTGTTCTTTGGCTTGGTGGAATCGTCACAACCAACCAAACTATATTCACACTGATTCTCTGGGTGGCTTATACTGGCAGACCCCTACAATCATGTAATCATACAAAGTCACAGACACTCTGGGAATCTCTCACCGTCAATTCCCATGCGGTCTTGAAACGATAGCTATAGACTCTCTGAGGAAGCACTTTTGTCTAATTCCCACTATAGTCTCAAACATAACAAAGGAAACTCTAAGGAAGCACAAATTCCCATTCTCGTAGGTCCTGTGAACGATTCTAATTTATAAAAGACTCTCTAAGGAAGCCCTAAATCGTCAATTCCCTCTTTAGTCTACCGCACCAAGTTCCCACAACCTTGAGAAGTCTAGTCGTGAATAATCGACTATCAGTAGCCCTATGTAAGTTCAAAAACTACTTGGATAATATCTAAAATTCATGAAAAGCATAAAACAATAGTAAATACATGAAATCAATTATACCAAGGTAGGAAAACAATGCAACAAGGTATGCCTCACAGGCATACTAAGCTAAACGGTGATAAACAACCAAAACAAGGGGAACACCCATGGGGTGATCCTCAAACAAGCTAACAAGAAATTATAAATCATATAATAACCTCAAGAATACATGAAATCTAAGGTAGATAATAATATAGGATCAAAACTCTAACCCGAGATACCCGATACATGGGTATCCGAAACTTTTCCACCAAAACTCAAAGACATTCAACGTAGGGTAACAAACTACCTACCTCAATCCTAGGAGATAGATATACTTGTACCTTGGCCTGTGAATCAGACTAGAACATAGAATATTTGTAAAAACATCAAAAACTTTAAACCTCAGATAACTCTCACAAGATAAGGAATCTAGAAACATGGCCTAAGAAGAACCAAGAACTCACTGTTGTGATTCTATTTCAACCAACAGTGTTTGATTCAGACAGCAGGTGATGAATCGGTGGCTCGGTGAAGATTCGGCCTCCTCAGATTCTCTGGACATAATTAGGCGGAGAAGAAGACATATTCGAAGTTAAGTCATGACCCCGGTCTATTTAATGAAATAAAAATAAAAGTACATGGTGTTTACTTCATGAGTATACGACGTGTACTCATCCATTCCGTACACCGCATTAAGCAGACTCCACATCACCACTACAAAACGTGTGTGTGGCCCAGACATGGCCAGCATACGGCCTCATGTGGGAGAATAGTACAAGGCGTGTACTCATAAAGTACATGTGTGTACTTAGAAAATTTCCAGATTTTTGTCTTTTTCTAAAAAATGACCAAAAAAGGAAAAACATACCGGAAATGAAGATCTGAGTTCTTACAGGGTGGTACAATAGAAACTATTTGTATAAAGAAGAAATCCACTCATGAAAAGTATAAAATACCTACCATAGGTCCACAATAGAGTTATATTCTAATATATACTTTTGAATAAACTGAGATTAAGAAAGAAATGGATTGAGAGTTTGTGTGAATACAATGAGACCGATGACACATGATTCTTGATTCAGATTGAATAATTAGAGAAAAGGATATCCATTTTACTTCAAGGGAACTATAATATTATTCTCTATATAATGAATTTGTAGATGTTAAAATTAGTGTTTAAATTATAAATATTTTTAAGTTAATTTTTTTACACCAAAAATCTGGGTCTCACGGCTTTTCCGTATGGTTAGAGAAACTATGAACAAACTGTGTGCCCTATGTTATACCAAGCGGGAACCTGTATAGTTATCGCACACAGTTTGACTAACTATGAACAAAATATTCATTTCTTTACTTAAAAATTATATGTTCCATGGGATGGTGTGCGCCTCCATCCACATGGTTTCCTCAAAACATGGGGGCTCCTCAATCCCACTATTCATCTCGACACGGTTTCATCAAGCTATGAGGATATGGCTTCACAACTACTACTAAACATGTTACCTAGATATTTTTCTACATGAGTTGGGTTCTAAGCTCCAAAAAAGCCTCAAACACCCCTAATACTACCATAACCTCAAAGTGTATCCACATTTGGAAGTAAAAAAGCATTTGAACAGATGATAAATTTATTCATACCTCATAAAAACAGGGGATTTTACAATATTCCCCCCTTAAATAAATTCATGGATGAATTACCATATCAAGGGTGGAAAATAATCTCCGGAGAATAACATTGCCCCTGAGCATGCATGTCAACTTCCATCTCCCATGTATCTTCCTATAAATAGTCATTCTTCTATTTAACCCATACTAGAGGAACTGAATGTCCATGAAGAACTATCATGCTCCTATAAACGATATGAATAAGATGCTCCTCAAAGGATGTGTAAATCTATAACTCCACCTCATTTGGATACAGGGTGTTGGGAATGTATAAATGATAAAAGTGCAGCCGAGATATGTGGAAGATTTCATGCATGGCCTGGTACCTCTGAGGAACTAAACCCAATATTCTATCATCCCAACACTCTCTAGAATCATGAATGACCCAACATATCACCGTGAAATCATACCCTATCTTCTGATCTATCTATGTCCCAACATCAATGTGAAACATAAAAAACATGACCCCATCCTTGAAATATAGTTGTCATCTACAATGATTAGTGTAATATTTCTTTTGAGAATGTGTAATAAAAATCCATCTTTTGATAAAATTAACCTTCTCATAAGTCTATTGGAAAAGATGTAGTCCCTGTAAATATACCTCACCTTCCTATAACCAACATAGGGGAAATGAATGTGGCCTAAAATACAAAGCCTCATGAAGCTCCATATGTATAGTTTCCTGATAACTTTTTGTAGTATAAATAAACCAGGGGTATATGACTCTCGCAAGGTTCCCCAAAATCCAAAACACATGCACACAACATGTCCTTAAGCACCTATATTGTATTTTCTGACTATCCATCAGTTTGAGAGTAATATTCCCTGATTTGAATAACCTATGTACCCAAATAGCTAAAAAAAATATTCCATAAATTAGATGTACATTGGAAATACTTATCTGAAAATATTGTACAAGGGACCCCATGAAGTCGTATTATCTCATATCTTTACAAACCACCAAGCTCATCAACACTGAAGGATTCCCTAATATGAAATAAATGAGAAACATTTATGAGGACTTCAACAACAACCCACACAACATAACTACCTTGAGGCAATCCATTCACAAAATCAATCATGATTTCATACCATTTCACCTTGAAAATAGGTATTTGCTGTAAAATACTGGTTGGTTGCTCATATTCCACCTTCACATTCTAGTAGGTGGAAAACCACATAAAAAAGAAAATACATCATGTTACATCCTTGAACACTAGTAATGACTACATAAGTCACAATACATCTTGGTAATTATAGGATACCCTTCACAAAATGATGTTTGAAACTCCCACATAAGCTCATTGCGTATATCCACTGGAACCCATACACGACTTTGGATAGTTTGGTTCTCATTATAAACCACAATCCAACTAGGAGGTGGGTCCTCACCTTCCACACTCCCCTATAGGAATCGGTTCCAAAAATATAAAATATGTCTCTTTCTAACTCTATCCAAAGGAATAGAGGTCACAACCAAATTAGAAATAATGGTCTTCCCCTGACCATCCTATACCTCCATGTGTATCTTAGAAAACAAATCCATAAGCATCCACTTTCTACCAGCCTACATAACTGCCTATATATAAGTCCACATGCTTAGTGCATCGACCACTTCATTATATTTAATAGGTATATTGGAAAGATCGAAGATGAAAGACTGTATATACTCAACCCACCTTCAGTTCCTCATATTGATATTACACTATGTAAAATTACACTTGAGGATTTTATGGTCCCTGTAAATGAAAAAAATACTCTCCCAGTAAATAGTTTCTCCAATAGCACAATGCATGCTCAACAATAGATAAATCAAGATTTCTTGTTTGGTAGTTCGATTAATATGGCCTTAGCTACTGAGACCCCTAAGCCAGTACTATACCCCCTATATTAGATGTTCTCCAAGATTGATAACATATCCTTCATAATAAACAATATAGATTATTCCCTACTATATAATAATCATGAACGATGCTGAATTAAATCTCCATTTTATCTCTTGAAAGTATTTCATGCATGTATCTGACCATAAAAGCTTCAACCCTTCTTAGTCAAACCCTTCAACAGTGATACAAATCATGATAACTCCTAGATTAAATTATAGTAATGTCATTTTATCTTAATGAAACTTCTTATGTTAATGTTGTTCTTGGAATTCTCATAGGAAACTACAAATCTCAATTCTCTTGGTCAACTAATACTCATATATCTATGTTAATATAACCTAGGAAGTGAATCATATCCATTCAGAAGTGGCACTTTGTGATCTTATCATATATCTGATGATTTATTAGTGTATACAATATGATATCAAGATGTTTGTCATGGCTGTGTCAATTGTATGAATACAAAAAAATATCATCCATGAAAAACACCCCCAGAAAAAATTATAGAAGGATAGAATAGTCTTTTCATTATCTACCTGGAAACTGTTAGCATGTTCATGAGACCAATCTACATAACCATATTTTTTATAGACCATAATTAATATAAAAAGATTTACAGGGTATGTGTGTAGATCAAACACATACATGATGATATACGGAACACAAATAAATTTACAAGATCTATAGAGGTCCTTGAAGATCACAGACAAGGTCATCTATCTATGGAAAGGGGTACTAGTTGTTAACCTTAAACTAGTTCTATTTTCAGTAATGCACACATATCCTAAGGGTACCATACCCACTTTTCACAAAACGGATAGGAAAACTCCATTTAGATGTTCTAGCTCATATAAATCCATTTTTATCTAAATAAAAAATCTACCTCTTGATCTTTTTAATCTCTATTATAGCCATCCTCTATAGAGGAATGGATACCGATGGACCTCCTGGCACTAGGTCAACATATAATTCCACAACTCTCTTAAGAGGTAATGTAGAAATTTTTTCCATGAAGAAATCCCTAAAATGATCCACCACTAGAGGAATGTCCACCTTACATGATCCCTAATCATCAAAATATATACTAAAAATCCAATATATTATCTTGCCCAGCCCAAGATGCTCTATTAATGATTAGATTACTTGGAAATCCCATTAACCCATGTGAGTGTAAACTATTCCATTCAGTGAGGTGAATGTCATTATCCATTGATAAGAGTCAACATATTCTAGAATCACATGTGCCTCAACCAGGTTGGTGAGGAATCCTTATGTTCTTCCAAGATACCCGGGATCAAATCTATGTAGAGGAATATATCCAGTACTGTAGCAGGTACTGTAGCAATAATGTAGTTGGAATGGTAGTGGAAATTGTAGCAGTACTGTAGCCGTGCTGTAGTGGGAACTATAATAGGTATTGTTTGCAACTATAGCTGCGGGGACTATTCCCCCATTTGGGCCTTTGGGCCACCAATTTGGTCCCTAAGTACTTTTAGGACTTTGGGGCACCCCGACCATAGGTTCAGTAAGGCCTTCGGGCCACCTCAAGGCCTTTGGACAACCTTAAGTGTAGATGAAAACCAGACAACCTACAAGGAACAAGCTCCATAAGAAGGATGATCAAGGAGCTTTCACCATAGTAGATGCTAAATGGATTGAAATAATGAGAGGGTATGGCCCCTACCATCGGGACAAGCCTGTTCATGCATGGGAAGTCCTAGCCGAAAAGCTATGTGAAGGTGGAGATCTGATTTCATGATGAAGATACTGGGGAGGAGTAGTTTCAAGTAGTTAGTCTGGGTTGTATGTAATGTTTTAAGCATATGGGAAATGAATTACTCTAAGGACTATGGTCCATGTAATACTTAAACTTATGAGACTTTTAAGGGTTCCACCTCACCCCTTAAAATGTGGATTATCAAAATCAATAAAAAATGAAGTCCTTCGGGCCATTGGAAGAGGAACATAGTCGAAAAAATCCACTAGCTTGTCCATATTGAGTATTAATTAAAACACATTCATCTCAATGGAAAAAGGCTCTAGAAAAAGTTACACACACCAATCTGAAGGGGGAACTCCTTAAACTGATGTAAAACCTTCATTCTGATCCACAATAGAGTTTCAAGCATCATAACTACCTCAAAAAATGAATCATGAGCCCAAGGATCTCCATAATAGCTATAGATATGAAACTATGTGTCACAACTATATCAAAATGGGAAGATACATGTTTTGAGGCTAGTAATATTATACCTTTAATTGTAGAGAGTATGGCATCCAATTTTCTATGTATAGGCTGTAAAAAATATATCTAGTCAGAAGTGCACCCTTGAGACACAAACTCACTACCTAGAGTAGTCCCACTAGGTTGTCTTAGTAGAGATAGTGCCTGGATGCCTCGACTATGACCACCAACACCTCATCCTAAAATACTGGGACTTCTCCAGAACCCTAAATGACATGGAGTAGAGAAATCCACTCCCAAACCGTGTGTCGAAGCTAATTCCTTACTACTCATTGTGGGAGGGAAGGTCCTGTAGAAAATTTTCACATGTCCCATCCTTCCACAAGCTCTAGAATCGACTGGGTTATGATCGGCCAAATTTCACATGTGGCCCTATCTACAAAAATGATGATAGAAAAGGGAACTACAATTATTGACAACCTAGCTAATACTAATCTCATGGGAAGCCTCAAAATGTTACATCCATCCACTAGAATTTGAACTTCTGGTTTGAGAGAATATGCTGCTATGAACTATACCCCCATCTTCCCTCAGGTTCCACTCTTAAATTAACACGTGATTTACTCTCTTAGTAACAATATTTAATTTTGTAACATTAAAATTTGTGACAAAAACTCTATATACAAACCAGAGGTTGTAGGCAAGCAATGAAGGACTATGTTGTGTCTGTTGGGAGATCATTCACTATTATCAGAGTTTAACACAATAGTATAAATCATACAGATCATTATTAGAAGCATACCAATAACATAATAAGTAGTAATAATCTATATATATATATACAATAAAACAAATATAAATATCATGTAAAAGAAAATATGTAATTTCTTGTGTCTACAAATCATCCAAAACAATTATACACACATCAATACAATACATTTAAAAAAATACCAATAAGACCAAAAAAGTATCCCATCTTGCAAATTGAGCCATAACTTGGTCATGTACTCCCCTTCTCAAAATCCTGATAAAAATTTAAACATCGTATTGTGGTTTCATTCGATGATGCCTACTTACATCTATATAATCTATCCAAGTTCCCAACGATAATCAGAATAGTGTGAGAGATACAATCCCACTAGGTCACCACCCAATGTTTCTATAACAAATCTTGGTTGTGAAATACAAAATACATAGAAGTGCATAATATAACAGCTATGATGGTACTGAAATTAATGTTCCCAAGGGAAAATTAAACATACAAGTGACATTGTTTAACCATACATGGATCCTTGATAAACAAGTGTCAGTATCCTGTCACAAGGAAGCAAATAAACTGAAGGAAGCTAACACCATGTCCAGGCCTTATACACAACATATCACACCACCCATGAAATTTCTGTATACCCTATAAATCATATTCATCATCACCAATTAATACAACAATATGTTCTAGAAAATTCAATGATTGATCCATAAAATCATTCATGTCACATTTACCATGAGCATGCTATATAATTAGAAGTGTGAGACCATGCAAGGTCAGTTCTAAGGTATAGATGTCCACGACATCTTAGTCAATTCCCTAGAGTATCTCTATTTAAACATGGTAATAACACTGGTGGATTCCAAGGATCAGGTCAACATTTCATGTATAATTTGAGTGCATCATGCAAGATCCAAGGGTTTGAAATTCCCTTGGAATTATACATAATCAGGATCCAAGGAGTATACAGGTCTAAGTAATATTCTGTCATAAATCAAAACACATGTGTGAAACTTCCATCAAATCTAAATGTAATCAATATCAATGGTATTCCAACCAAGGAATCCACGACCATTTATATTAATAACTTATTCTATTGGTCAAATCATAAACATTTAAGCTCCATGAGTATTCCCACTCATGTATATATCTGTATAATCATTCAATCAAAAGCATCAATATGAAATGAAGTAAATATCTATATCCTAATATTTAATTAAGTTCAAATACATTCAGCACGAGCTTCCTCTAAAAAAGCAAATCACAAAAGTCACCTCATGGGAGGTATGTAAAAGGGATATCTCAGAAGAACACCCCATAGGTGACCTTGGTCGGGGAATAAACCTCAAAAAAGTATCAAGAACCTAGTGGAAATACCAAAATGCTTCTAATATGTCCAATTTAATTATTCATTTTATTTTTGGGACCATGCTGGAATGTTTGAAGGGAGAAACAATGACAACTAGTTCTACAAAGCACCAATCTACTTAGGAAAGTTATAGACCACCTACCATAGGTTCTTAGTAGAGTGAACATCTACTATCATATTTTTATTAAACCTCAATATAGAGAAAATGAGGAATGGATGAAGTGATGATGAAAATCCAACAAGAATGAAAATTCTTGATTTAGAGACGAGATAGAAGAATGGGAGAAAAGGCTATCAATTTTCCTTTAAGGGAGCTCCAACAGTTTCTGCTATCCCATGAAGGTGGAGAAGTAAATTTTTTTATTTTAGGTTATAATAATTATAATCCCAATTTTTTAATTTCAATCCAAAAATCCATGCCATACAGTCGAGCTACCATGTTGGACAAACTGTGCACCAACCATGCACCCTATTCTTTAGTAAGGGACCATCCACAGGGTTACTGTGCATAGTTTGACTAACTAATAGAAAATTTGGAAAATTTTCTCTAATAAAACATTTAGGTTCCCTACATGGGGGTGTGCAACCATTTGAAATGTTTCCTCAAACCATGAGGGCTCCTAAATCCCCCTATCAAAATCTACGTGGTTTCATCAAACCATGTGATTTCGGTTACACGATTACAACTAATCATGTGAACAACCTATTTTTATCAAAGAGTTGGTTTCTAGGGTCTAAAAGGCCTAAGACACCCCAAATACCCTCATAACATCAAAGGGTATTCACATTAGTCCATAAAAAATAATTTAAATTGAAATTGAATAGATCTATACCACATTTTTGTAGGACCCAAAAATCCCTAAGAGGGTAGGGTTTAATCATGGTTTCATGTTTTTCTTTTAAAGAGATAGATCTTATTCACACATTGTCCTGAAATTTTTAAACGTTTCTGATGGAATCATACTGTAATAAAACATTCATATGTAGAGAGGAAACACAACATTTTTACATGGTTCAAAACTAAGGTATAGTCCAAGGACCATGTACTGAGAGTGTTTTAGGAGTACCTATTCCCCCATTCTTCAATAATTATGGAATATAGATATTTAGACAGAGTAAATCACTGCCAGGCACACTACCATTACAATATTTTTGGAAAATCACACTTCCTCCCTTAGAGAATTTTCGTTGAATGCCCCTAGACCACTACTTTGGCTAAAGTATTAATAAATTAAACAACATTATGGTTGCTTTAGTATATTGACATAGATGTATTTTAACCTGATTAGAAAAAAACATTACTTGCATCATAGACCTGAGTTGATGATCCTGAATGCACTATTTATGTAAACCGTATGTTTGACACTACTATTTGTGAAGATCCTAGCATTCACAAAAACCCATTTTATGTTTCAAATAAATTCCAAATTTCAAAACCACACACATTCAGTAATATAATTCATGAAGCTTATTCATGAAGCTAACTACCTTCCTAATGAAATATCCATTCATAGAACACTATTTCATTGTATAATAACAAGTAATCGTTAAAATAATTTTTCTAATATGCCAAAGCATTCATCATGAATAAGATTTCCTTTTGGTGATGCTCAATCTCATAATGAATATATGAATAACGAAGCTCTTATCCTTCATGAATTCAGAATGATCCATCATTTTCTACCATTCCTATCATGTCAAATAATGTTCTATTTTACATCTATTTATAGGATCAACCCTTCATGATGATCCCACACATCCAAATACATTTTCATGTAGCTTGAAAAACATGTTTGTGATGCTAATATATTCAAAAATCTCTAGTGAAATTTACCCTTTAACAATGACTATCTTAGTCATGAATATTTAATGTCACCCCATCACTCACTCATGATTCTTTTCAATGTCATGAAGAACACCATCTTTTGATCTCACATTCATGAAGCTCCATACCTTCACGAATCTCAACCCTTCATGAAACCCAGTCCTCATGAAATGTAGTCATCACAAGACTCTTGAATTTACCATATTTGAGAGTCTTAAAACATAGAAAACCACATTTTTTCGAAGCTTACTCATTTTTCCTTAATTTGATCCCAATTTTTTTGAAAAACCAGTGAAATGATTCCACCTTAAACATTGTATCCATATTTTACTGTAAGATCACATTCCCTGAAAACTGCTTAATAAACCCAGTGTTGATTGGGAAAAACACAAACTAGACTCATTTTCTATAAATAAAAATCATTTGTTCCAATAATATACCCCCTTGGGATTGATGGAAATATGTAGATAAATTAAATAAAGAACTAAGCAGTATCAAAACCTGAAAGGAGAGACACAATTATTCTAACACTATAAGTCTACGTGAGAAAAAATCTGTGTATAAAATAAGAGGTGAAGCATAAAATGGGTTCTCATGATTTGGAATGGTAAAATATGTACATGATAATCTCTAATATATATCTAATGTTTGCTCATAAAACATAGTTTTTATTGTGTCATTGAAGTATAGCATGGTTTTTCGAAGACTTGTAACTAAAAAAACCTTATAACCCTAAATTTATCCACTCTAATCCACGATACATAATCCCATAGAATATGTATTTTTACTATTTGAGATAAAAAACCTACTATATTGTATCTTCCCTATAAACTGAAATCAATTTCATAAATAAATGAAAATAGTAAACCATAATCGGAATAGGGGACAAACCATACTATCCTCATGCACTAGGAGGCGGTTAAGCACTATGGTTCAATCGAAGTCTCTCAATGATATATTCATCCATTGGATTAGTTAGACTGTTATGCACTTGGTTATCAATTCCAGTATTCTCCATTTTAATCACACCTTGTTCAATGTTTTTCTTTGATGAAGTGATATCTCATCTCATTTTGTTTTATATGAGAGTTGTGGATCATATTATTCATAAGTTTGATCATGCTATTGTGTGTCGTAGTGAATCATCATCGACTTTTTCACCTCATTAAAAATATTAGTTATATTTTTATTCATCCAAAATAGCAATGTGAAATACCTTATAGAAAAGATATACTCTACTTTATCCAGTCTAAGAGAAGTATATTCCCATTTCTTGCTCAACTGATCCACACATTTGTTGCCTTTGAAGAAAGAAATACCAATTTTTTAATTTTGATCTATTAGATCTCTAGTATAATCTACATTATAAAACGATGATAATTAATTTTCACTACCTTCTTCAAAGTATAATAAAAAAATGAGTGTACCTTGAATATAACTCATGATTTATTTAACTTCTTCCAAATTCTCTTCCTTTAGATACCTTTTAAAGAAGTTAGATAAGCATTTTGAAAAGACAATATATAGCCTTGTTATATCCATGTATAATAAGAATCTAATTAATATCCTATATAGGGTGGGATCCATAGATTTCCCATCCTTGTTCTTTCTATGTTTTTTTCCTAACCAAAATCTATGTCATTATTTTTCTGTAGTCATGAATGTTGAATTTATTCAGAATCCCTCTTGTATATTTTTCTTGAGAATTGAAGGTATAATCCTTCTTTTGAAACATTTCAATTCCAAAAATCTTGTGAGTTCAGAAATCATGCACATTTAAAATTATGATTTCATATGATTATTAGATTTTTCCACCGACCCCTTCCTACTTCAACAAAATATAATATCACCCACATAAAAAGGATCCAAAAATTGATCTTATAGTGAATTATTTACATTGAGGGGATGATCAAAACATCCACTTTTTAAATTAATATTCTTTAGATAAGCATCTATCCAGGAGAACCATGCTCAAAATTCATGCTTTAGACCATATATAGGATTCTTTAGTCTACATACATTTTCTTCAGCATTTATAATCATAAATACCACTGGTTGTTCAATGTTGAATTATTCTACAAGAACACCATTCAAGAAATATATTTTTAAATCCATCTAATAAAATTTATATCCTATTTGAACTTCTATTGAAAGGAAATTATTGATCTACACTAGTCTAGATACTGCAGAAAACGTTTTTTAAGATCAATTCCTTCAATCTATGCATTTCCTTTACATAGTAAGTATTCCTTGTTTCTGATCACATTTCTATGCTCATAAAATCTGTTTTTAAAATCCACTTTGATCCAATATCATTGTGATTTTCATGTATGTTAACAAGATCACATGTTTGGTTCTTGTCAATCTAATCTAGTTCTTCATCAATGTCCTTAAGCTGTGATTTATCATTCCCTTATTCTTCAAATGAAGTTAGCAACACAAGTGATATAAAGATAGTATGTGACTCATTAATCGTTCTATTTGACTGTGTGGGTGCGGTCCAATCCCCCTTGATGTTGTATTAATCAAATTCATCTCATTTATTTCTCCTGTGAGGTTCTAATGATGTTTTTTCATCAATTTTTTCCTCTTCCGATTCTTCTTTTGAATCATAATCATTCTATAAGAATTTAATTTTTTCCCTGAATTAATCATTTTCTACATTTTGATATGTCCCTTGAACAATTTCTTATTCGACTTATAACATATTATCATATTCGTTCCTCTATATATTTATGGTTTTACCTTCAATGATCATAATATAAATGCTCTCCAAAATTATTCCAAGAGGATTATTGAAAAATTTGTAGGCTTTAAACATAATTGAATATCCAAGGAGTATTCCCTCATCTGTAGCATCACCATAGTTTAATTGATTTCATTCTTTGTTTCGGATGAAACATTTACTTCCAAAACATGAAAATACTTTAGAGAGGGATTCATTCCTTACCATAGCTCATATGGTGTCTTGGATTCTCTAAAAAAATTCCATGATTCATTTTTATAGTACACCACTACATGAACAACCTCTTTTTCTTAATGATGAGAAATACAACTCTCGACCAGTATAGTTCTATCCATATTTTCTACTTGTCGATTTATGCAATAAACAACATCATTTTTCTTTGGAGTTCTCATGATATCCAAATAATATTTATTCCATGTTTTCAGGGTAATTATAAAATTCAATGGAAGTGTATTATCCTCTACGGTTAGTTCATGGAATCCTGTTTTTGCGGCTAGTTTCATTCTCATATATTCAAAAATAACATTTCATAAAATAAATTACTTAATTTATCTTATGTTTAATAATTACACAAGAAATTTTACTATAATAATCAACAAAAATAATGATGTACTTATCCCTATACATCCCAGTTACCTTTGTTGGACCACATATGGATATGATCAGGTAGTTTCAATTCCATTTTGTTCTTCAACAGATATGAACTCCTGAACTTGTTTCCAAGCAGGCATGAAATGTATTTTATTTATAATGATTTATATTGGGAATGATGAAAACTATATTAAGCATATATATGTGTTCCATTCTCTACTGATTAATGTACCACAGCCTCTGGTGCCACAATTTGTTTTCTTCTTCCACTGTTATGTAACAAATATTCCATTTAATTTCAACCTAGTATAAATTTCCATCTATTATACATCATTTCATAAGATAATTACCTTTATTTCCAATGATAGTTTAACCCTTTAATATAAATGTCACCATCATTCCTGAGGCGTATATTTCAATCACACTCAAGAGATTTTGAATCGAACCCTCTACATGGAGAACATCATTCTTCCTTACCTCTTCATTTTCCAGTTTAGTAATTCCAATGAATCTTATATTTAAATCACCATCATTTCCTAGTATCACTTTTACATCAACCTTCTTCTAAAAATTATTAAAATAATATGCATTTCCTTTCATATGGGATGATCATCCACCATAAAGAATCTAGGTTCTACTATTCATGGTAGCTTTAAGAGCTATTTCTATAAGGTTGAGTTTCTTGATTTTATTTTTTTCCTTCCATGTGATAATTAATTGGGTGAAGGATAAAGATGTACTTTCCAAATATCATTTAAATATGTGTGTTTTTATCATAATCATATTATTCTATTATAATATAGTACCTATTTGAATGAGTGACGTCACATGGTTGGATTCTGTTGAAATGTCTACGAGTTTTGTAAGTAATGTTCTCACATTTACACTTCTTGAAATAATAGTATTTTCATAGGTAGAAAATTGAAAATAGTATCAACAGAAAATATTTATTCTACATGATTAAGGTTATGGTATCATTATACTTTTTTTCTTCTATGCACTTACCTATTTAAGAAGCTCCTTTACTCTTCATAATAGGACATGATCTAGACATAAATCCACAGAATTAACACTTAAAAATGGAAAAATATTCTCACTTACCTTACTAAACATGTATGCTTTTAATTTAATGAATCTTTACTGGTGATCCTTTCTCATGACTTGAAAAATATTTTCATCTCTTTTCAGTTTGGTTCAAATATTTATTTCTCAGGACATCGGGTGCCTTTGTGATATGTTGAACTTTATACTTCCCTTCATTTTGGATCATCTCATTTTTGGACATTGAAAATTTTGCTTCATAGAAAATTATAGTTTTTTAGATTCCTATGGATATCTGATCAATCAAGTCATCAAATAATACTTCAAAACCATGTTTAGCTATATATAATAGCTTTATATATAAGAATATTCCAATCTATAATTTCTTCTTTGATTCCATTGATTTTGATTTAGTTTCCACTTTATTCCTACGAGTAACATTATCTTCTTAATATCCCTCAACTGTCTTATCCTTATGATCTAGTATGGTTATAAGGACATTGAGGAATTTTTCCTTCTCTTCAATGCTGATCTTAAATTCAAAAAATTCTTTAAATATTTAAATATATTTTAAAAGATATTATTCCTATACTTCCCATCCATCAATTTCTACATCCAGATGATCAAAATAATTTGATGAATATTTTATAATGGATCTCATATTTATGTTTCTATTTCTTTCAATTTCATGATTATGAAGATCATCCTCAAGTTACACCCTGATATGAAACAAAACCAATAAATTCATTACCTTAATCTTTTAAAGGTTTTAACTTTTAAATAGCATCTATCTTGAATTCTTGGGTTTCATATTTAAACTCTAGTTCTTTATCCTATGAAAATAAATTATAATCCTGGTCATTTTATAAACTAAACACTTTCAATGTAATATCTTTCATGATTTGAAGTTTCCTTTTAGGGAAACTTTTTTTAATGCTTATACATGATTCCTACTTCACATTCTTTATCATATAACAACCTTGAGAACTGAATGGTATTGTGAATTACTCTACCACATAGAAAATAGGCTCTAGAAATATTTCCTTCAATAATCACTTTTCCATTATTTAATTTCATTGAAAAAACATAAAGAATTTAGAGTTAAAAATTTTCTTCATCAACACTATATCTATAAACCTCATGTTTTCCTATTGATTTGAAATCATTTTCCTTTATTAATCATGTTTATGAATCTTCTAGTTTGACTATTATTTCACAAGCCACCAGACCACTAAGAAAACAATCAAGAGAAAGTTTCAATAGTACCCTTTCCTCAAGGGCTCAAAATTTGGGATTGTATAGAGGTGGAATGCTTCTCAAGATTTTATTCAGAATTTTATATATTTAATTTCCTCATAATGTCATCTAATTTCATGTTTTTTTAATTTTATTAATAAGGGTTTCTGTATTTTCAGCAAGATTCATTTTCAGATCATCAAAACTGCTGTGAAAAAACATGGTGTTTGGACTCATTCACTTTGTTATCACATTAATGTATATTACCATGTAATTATCGTATATACTTGTATGAAATAAAACTCATAAAATTTAAATAAATTTTATCAAATAGATATTTCATGTCTGAAATTTATGCTTTGGATTATAAATCAGGTATTTTCCTCACAGTTTATGTCATAGAAAGACCTATTGAATCAATAACCTGAATCCCATGAGAAGTTGAAAAAATAAATTCCATATTAGTGTATCTCATGTTATATCCCATTATATTCATCCACATATTGATGATTCTTTTATCAAATTGGAGAACTATGCTATAATCCACTGAATTATCCATGAAAAAATATTGGAAATATTTAACTCCAACAACCTATTCACCCAGATCCCACTTGTAGGAACCAAAAGCACCTTAATAGGGGAAACGTGAATCACAGTGTCAAATTTTTATTTTAAATAGATACATATTGTTCCCATGTTGGTAGGATATTGTTAAACCCATTTTATGGAATCAAGTAGTAATCAAACAATCACATGGAGAGCGACAACACAACTTTTTTACTTAGTTCACTACTGAGAGATAGTCTAAGGAGAATATGACTATAGCATGTTAGTTGTACCAAAATACACCAATGTTCACTTTTTGTGGAATAAATACATTTAGAAATAGTCACTCTATTTAAGGAACTCTACCTTTACAAGATTTTAGGGAAAACAAAATACCTCCCTCAAAGAACTTCTGTCCAATCCACCTAGATCACTGGTTTGGGTGATGTATTACTCACTTTAATGAAATGAAGGTAACTTCAATATATTTTAATTTAATTGTTTTTCATTGACTATAACGAGACTATTATTTATACATAGACATCAGTTGATTCACTTGAACGAAATCTTCACGTAAACAAGATGTTCTACACTTCTATTCACAAAGCTCCTAGAATTATTGGAAATCCATTTAAGGTTTCAAATATATTAATACATTCTAACCCATGAACATTCAAAAATATCCTTCACAATGCTTCTTCGTGAAACTAACTTCCTTCACGATGAAAATTCCCTTCATAGAACACCAAGTCATCATATAATAAACAATCATTGCATTACCCATTTTCCAAGATACCCAATCATTATATAAGAATAAGATTATATTTTCATGATCCTCATGATCAAAATGAATAAATTATTCATTAAGCTCTTAGTCTTCATGAATTTGGAACGATTCACCATTTTCTCTAACTATTTTCATGTAAAATGAAGTCAAGGTGGATGCCTATTTATAGGCTTAGCCCTTTGCGATGATCCCACAACTCTAGCGGCCTTTTCATGAATCACCAAATACCAGTTCACAAAGCTCATCTCTTCTTGATACTATAGTGAAATTAACCCATTAAAAAAATATTTTCATAGTCCTAAAGATTCACCATCAACCCATCAATGACATGTGATGCTTTTTTTAGTAATGAATAATTCCATCATTCCATAAGGAATTCGTGAATCCCCATACATCTAAAAAGCTCAAAATTTTGAAAAAACATGAATTTGAGAAACCTAGTCATCTTGAAACTCACAAATTTACCATATTTGAGTAGTGTAAAACCTAGAAAAACACCTTTAATGAAGTTTTATCCTTCCTCTTGAGCTTATACCCTAAAATTTGAAAAAATCAGGGAAATGATGCCACCATTCAACACTGTATACATCTTGTACTAAAATATCACATAACATGAAAACTCCCTGATAAACCTAGTATGGAAAGAAAACAATAAAAAACTAGACACTGTTTATAGTAATTAAAATCATTGGTTCCAATTGTACAAAAAAACTAGGATCTTTAACATTGTAACTAATTAGTGCTAGGTCAACATGATCAATATAATTACTTATATAAGTCTTCTTTTAATAATTATAAGGATGTTTATTGTGTGAAATACCAACCACATATCATTAGGGTCTTGTAATACTTATGTATTTGGACAACATCAACAAATATTGGCGTTCTCATAGACCATTTTCCTATTCTGTGTAGGTATATATGCTAAACAGAGGATAGATAGAGATTAAGAAATAATTTGATACTGAAAAGTGAAGAGGGAAATAAGAGATAAAAAATAACTTTAGAAAATATGTATATCAACACTAATTAACCCCCTACCAGTTTTGGAAACATCCCAATGTGATTTTTTCAAATAGTATCCAAGCATTTCACACTTCAATTATATTCTCATATATACAATTTTTTTAGAATTAAGTATCACTTTTTAATGGATATATAAAGTGAATATTTTAAGAATCATGTGAATGAACTATCAAATAATACATTGTAAATGTGTATGACAAGATAATTAAGAACATGAACACAATAGATACAAATATGTTTAGATAGTCTTCATCTAGGAAATAATAAAATAACATATCTCTAATAATTGAGCGTAACAAAACTATATTTCCACCATATACTGAAATTAAAAATAAGTTTCCTAATGAAACATGCAATGAAAATCCAACCCTATCTAGTAAAGATGAAGAAAAATCAGTTTCCCCATGCAGTAACCCTAATGAGGAAAAATATTTCTTAGAAGAATAATATATGGGGTGGTTCAACTTTTAAGGAGATAGTCAATAGTTATTCCCCATGTAGGTCACTATCACCATAATAAAAAATGGTATTAAAATTTTATTTTCAAAAATATCATCCTGATGAGCCATGTACAAGTGGTGAAGACCATATCATTGAAGAATAAACTTTTTGTGACTCACTTGTAGATGAAAATAGTAGGAAATCACCCAATTAGAGGAAGATTTAAATTATTTACAGAAAGATTTGGAAAAAGGGTAATAAAGAGTATACAGATCTATAAATATATAGGGTACAGAAATACCATGAATGAGTATCACAAATAAGGATGATATACCTTTGAGAATAAAAGGATAACTAAAAGAAATATTAACAATCAATCATTATTGGGGGATCCCACTCATGGAACCCTAGTGGTCAGTGAGGTTCCCCCATGGGCAGAGGTGATGGGTGCTCCACCCGACCTCCCTCCTCAACATAGAGGGTAGGCTTTGGGGACGTTCTCCTCCTTTACTAGACATACTATTACACAAATTTCCCCTACATGAATCTTTTATCCAATGTACAAACTATTAATCTTGGAACCCATCTATTCGACTCTACCTCCATGAGTTCTCGAAATAATTGTCTATCTTCAGCCTTTCTTTGGTAATACACTTTTTCATATAACACCAATAGCTTGAAAATATCAATAGATTAATCAACAACACTTGGCCCTTGTATGAGTGAGTCACTATCAGGTTGTTTTATTATTTCAAACTTATTATTGGATTCACTATTTATTATGAACTTTCCTAAAAATAGTGTGAAGGAAAACGTTCTTGTGACATTTCCCATTTCTTCATATTTTGAAGGAACTACCTTTTTTATTGTATGTGGGACCCATTATAGTTTTTATCTAGTTTTGTTTTTCTATCTGGCCAATTCCCTTAAAAACTAACTTGATTCATCAAATTATGGTTAACCATGTGAGAATTGTTTTTCTTTGATGATTTTTTGAGATCCACATAACACTCTATTACTCCCCAAATTTGCATGGAAGTGGATGTTTCCAAGCCTCATATTTATTCTATACTGATCGAGGTGGGTAAAGAGTTTAGATTCCCTCAGTTTTTGGTGTTTGAGTCATGTTCTAATTTTTGATCATCATTATTTCAGTTTGGTTAGAAATAGTAGACCTTTGGACTATATTTTAATGGGAAGCCTCCTATACTGGTAGTTAGTAGATAAAAAACTATCCAACATGAGGGACACTCAGATGGTTTCTTGGGTAATGAATATTTTTCATAGAATGATTCTCTTTGGAAGGAGATAGGGTTATAGAAAATTTATTCGAAGGTAATTAATATTTTTTTGTCTTTTGGCATGCTTTAGAAGGAAAAATATATAATGTTCTAGTTGTAGGAGAGAAAATGTTAGGCTCCTTAGAAACTGGTTTTACGTATCATCAAATGATGTCTTTTTATGTGTTTGAAGGGCATGTGATTACTGATAGTGTTGATATAAGAACCATTTTTAAAAATAATTTCTTGGTAAATTAATCTCCCTCTAAATATATTTGGATGGATTCAATCCGTCAAAATCCAAGTGTTCTTCCAATGCATGTGTTTTCTAATTACCAGGCTCCCCTATCTCAATTCAACACAATAATAATTTCAAATTATTGGATGATGATTAGATCAATTATTGTATCTTGGAAGGGTGGAATATATTTATTCCCAAGTGTAAAAGTATGTTTTATGGTTCTAAGACACATGAATATTCTGTGAGGGGTGATAAAGAAACATTTTACCTCTATATTCTAGATATTGAGAATGAATATTTTTCTTTGGAAAATACTAATGGAATGCACTATAGAGGAATGAAAAAAAACAAGGATGGAGAAGAAGAATATGTTAAATTGGGACTTGGGAAGGTGAAATGAACATAATTGAAAGAAACATGAATGGATAAAGGATTATTCCAACTCACCAATAACCCTGTAGAAAAGATCGTCTAAAAGTATTAGGGTCAAGGATCCAAAATGTGAACACACTACACGTGCTGAGGTTCATGATATGATGGAGGATCTCATTCTAGTTATGATAATCTTCCGGGATGTAGAATAATATAAAATTTATTTAAGCTCCAAAATGGATGATCCCATTAATATAGTATTAGTGTGTCAGAGATTAGTGCTTACTCATTACCTGATCTGGGTGGTAGGAAAGGAGGCAGCTAAAATTGAAAAATGTGTCAAGATAATTATCCTTTATAAAGAATAAATTTTAGAGTCAAATATTGATATTAGGGATTCAATGAATGAATTTAATAGTTTTAATTAGAGATTGATTGATTTTGATGATAATGAGGAACATAGGGTGTGGATTGAAAAATATGATCACATTTTGACACTAGGATTCAATGAAAGGAATACCAAAGTGGAGTATTAAATTTATAATTTGGACGAAATGGGATATTATTTTAAAAATATTATCATTTATGAACAGAATAGAATGGTAAATTCAATTTTTTGGAGTTTTTATATGTTCAATGATTGAAATATACTAAAATGTGTCTTCAATGAATTTTTTCACTCATATGGTGTTTGATGAATCTATTCTATGATATTGTAAGGTTTAACACTTTTTCCCTAAAAGATATTTAATCATAAATATTTAATTTTGATTACAGAATTACCATTTCAATTCAAGATGTAAAACATTCCACATAAATTAATGGTGAAAATATTTATGCATTAAAATAAGTATCTTCTACATAGTATGATAAATTGGTGTTATGAACCAACATAGTATGAAACAAAATATAGTATGATTCTTACCACCACTTGTTCTGACGGGAATTTCCAATCCCGATAGGCTAGAAACTAGAGTATGATTATCAAGAATTCACCAATGGGAATTATTTCTCCATCATATAACAAAACTGGAAATAAAAAAAAAACTACTAAATCACAAATACAAAAATGTCAACATAATATAATCATCCATCCAAAACATGTATCTGGATAACTAAAAGAAATATATTTGAAGTAGAATAAAAATTATTAGACTAAAATTAACTAGTAAAACATCTCGAATTAAAAAATAAACCCGAACAACTCTTCCCTTGAATTTAAAGGCATTCAAATAATTTGATTAGAAATTGGGAATATGAGATAAAACATAAGAGCTACATGAAAACACATATAGACACATAGAAAATCACACACACACACACAATGATATAATAATTCATATGGAGGATGCTAGCTAAATATATCTGTGTGTCCTCCATCATATAAAATAACATTACAAACTATAAGTAAAATAATATATTCCATTTAAATCTCATTAAAAGAAAAAACATATGGCTTCTAGAATTATAAAAGAAAGTAAAATATTGTTTTACTTATCAGTTGTTCTATACTTATAAAAAAATCTTCTTATTTTACCAAAATCTTTTTTACTAGCCTTAGAAAAATACAACATTTAATTTTTAAAATAGTTTTTTCAAAATAATTTTAAAATCATTATGAAAGTAAACTAAAATAATTACAAAAAACAGGACTTAATATAATGAAACCAAGATAATAATGGAATAAAATAGAATACCTAATAACTAACCCTAGTATAATGAAATAAAAAAAGAGGGCAAAATCAATGTATATGTATCATGATACCAAAAATGATCCTCGCATGGATATAAGATTAATGGAAAACACGATAGGATTTAACATGAAGGATACTAGATCACGTTTCATCAAGTCATATTTCTCTTTTACCCAAACATGAAGCTAAAACCCACAGATCAGAACAACTTGGGGCCATTGAGTATAAAAAAAACTCTAAGAGGGAATAACTTTCTTAGGTAACTATCCAACCTATAAAAAATAATCTATTGTAACACACATTAAAAAATTCAACTTAACTACCTATGTTTCCTACTATATGAATAAAATGAGGTGAGATATAATAAGTTATAATGTCATCATAAAAATCAACATTTTAAAATAATAATGATTAACATAATTTCACCTCAAACACCCAAACATGAAATAACACATTTTAAATACATTCACATGAATTAATTAATTTTTTTTTGAAACGACCCACTTTGGGGATTGATCAACATCAAACAAATCATGAACCAAGGGTATGAATAATGAGGGTAATCATAATTTTAGAAAAAAATAGTTAAATAAGTTCAAATTATACTTTTTCACATTTTTTTAAAATTTAAATAAATTTTTTAAGAATTTTAAATTCAACTATTTAATTCTTCTATGAAATGATTTGGTTCCCAAAACCACTTTGAAATCACCCATTTCTTTTGATAGCATGTGTCTTGAATTTTATGAAACATATGGCCTATGATAAGTCATTTCCAAGTGTTAAAACAATTTTAAACACTTTCAAACACCTATTTATTATAACATATAAATATAATTTAGAAATAAAATAATTTTAAAATGATTAAGAATCACATAACATGAAATATAAAGGAAATAAATTAAGAAAACTACCTTATTTATGTTGAAATTGATCATAACATGCCACATTTAAAGGATAACGCATAACCAATATAGGATTATAATTCATGGACCCATGAAAACTAAATACCCTTCATTAGACCGTCACAAACCCTAATTACAACCCGTAGAATAGTTAAGGATCATGGAAGAAAGGAAATCATGGGAAAAGGAAAATGGGGGGAAAGAATAAGAGTAGAGGAGTGGAGGAAGGGATTATCTCTTGTAAACCACTTGAAATTAGGTGAGTGGGGGGGGGGGGGGTTGTAATAAATTGATAAATAGGGTGGGATATCACTATGAATTCCCCATATCATGATGAGGAACGAAGTGGAGGAGAGGTAATAAACCCATAAAATTGATAAGGAAAACCTTGAAAAATCATAGTTTAAAGAAAACCGGACAACATGAATGGTTAGGAAAACTATTCAACAACCATACTTGAGGAAGAATATGGGAACAAAAAACTTTTAGGATGTTGGAACATAGTTTCCATACCATGTGATAATAATGAAAAACCAATATATTAAAACAATAGAGCCTCTTAGACACTTTTTCCACAGTTTCCACTAATTATATTCAAGATGTGTCCCAAAACCCATATTCCAAAATTTTCTTCCTCGTTTTTCACTATTTGTTTCATTGTTTAAACACATCCATGTTCTAACTATAGAGAAAAACCATGGGAGAAAAAAATTGAACTGAAATTTTGACTATATTAGGGAAACTATCAAATTTTCCAAAAACTGTGAAAGAAAACTATACCTAGAGGAATGATTAATTGAATCTTAAAATTTTAAACAAAACTATTGAATAAATTAAGTGATCCAAAAATAGGATGAAATAATATATAATCATAAACAATAGTGAAAAAAGGGTGTGATAATTCAACAACAATTACACTTTCTACCATAAAAAATTTAACAACAATGGTAGAATTAATTTAAAACTAAAAAACTCTATACATAAACATAAATGGTGAGAGGATGTAGAAAAATTGAGATGTATCATTTGAAAAATGGAACACTAAATTTTAAATGAACCCTAAAAACTCTTGAAAATGTTCCTCAATAATTAATAAACAACCTCAAACATAGGCTATATAGAAATTATCAATCAACTCACTAAGAATACAGAGACCTAGCATATTTATCTGCACATTTTATGATTAATCTATGTTGGAGAAAAACTGTTTATGCACACCCATTAGAAAAAATTTCACCAAAACAACCATGTTTCCACTATTCATCAATTGAGACAACAAAATTCTTCTAACCATAGATTCTACCAAAGAAAATCATCTCAGAACAATGTAAGAGTCAACAACACACACAAGAACATTAAAAATGATAACATGACTAGTTCACTAACCCAACACATCCCAAAATAATATGAGGAACACAATAGATTATAAAAATTCCACAATATGGAATAAAATTGTTCCAACCTTGGGTTACAGAATTAACGGAAGGGTATGTTGAGGCTAGTTCATAAGACACTAACTCATGATGACCCCGATATAAATTACCCTCTCTAGATCACATATGACCTAAATAGAGATTAAATACACATCCCTATTACCCTAGATCATATTCAAGGACTTCACATGTAATATACTAAATATTCCTTATTCATTTACTTTAACAAAAATATAGTATCACAAGAAACCACAAAAGTATAACCAAATTTGGAATTATTATACTAAATATTCTACCTCTTACACACATGAAATCCATGACTACACCTAGAGGGAACAAAAAATGATGACCACCTCAAAGCCTCAACTGCTTTAATATCCTCAACCATGATTCCAAAAAGAGAATGATATATAAAATTTATCTAACCACATTTCTATATGAAATTAATAATGATATCCCAAGTGATCCCCATCAAAAAAATGAAAAAAAATGTCAAAACCATCGGGGAATAAAATAATGAAGGTTCAAAATATAATAGATAACCAACACAAGGTATGAGCAGAGACCTTATCTAAAGGATAGAGTAACAAGTAGTATTTACTTCGCCGATCACTCACCGCAAAAGAAGTTACAGAGAGTCAATGGCTTCCTGCATACATGGCCTCAAGAAATTACCAATACAACAGGCCACCTTGATTCGGTTTCCATGATTAACTAAAACATAATGAGATATAATAATGGTGTATCCACTCTATTTTGAGCCACGGTAGTTCCAAACAATAATAGGATCCTAACTATGAAATAAGAGGATCCACCCTAAAGGGTATCCATAAGATAAAACATTTTGTGTGAGTTATATTTAATGTCAATGGATGTCGATGGTTAATAAAATAGAAATACTTAATTAATTTCAATATAATGAAGATGTTATAAATAAGAATCTCACAAAAAGTTAAGCTAATGTTTATAGGGTATCTAATATGTATAAAAAAGTTAATATAGTTTGGATGAATGGATAAAGAAGAAAAGAAGTACTCAAGTCTTATTATCTCAAGAAATCTGAATAATATTTTGAAGAAATTGAGTTTACTCATTCCGATTGTTGAGATGATCATACTATCTCAAACATAAGCTTGATTATTTGGAGAAACATTTATGTGTTCAATATTATGAAATCTTACTTAATGTGTTTCCTTAATAATTTTTAAAATACCTACAAAAGGATAAGGTTTTGATGAATGGAATATGATGGAAGTTAGTGTTTTGGTGTTATTAGAATGATTCAATCAAACTAAGGTGATCTGATGAAATAGATTAGATTGAGGTAATAATATGAAGGTTTTTCAGTGTCACCATCATGTGAATTATTCTAAATTGAGATATGGGATGGAGTTTTCAAAGGAATCACTTTTATAAATTCATAAAAATTGAGTATATCAGAAGAAAAATTATAAATTTATCACACATAATCCAATTATAAGGGAAACAATGATAATTCTAATCATGATGAGGAAATATTGGGTAACAACTAAAGGAATGTTTATAACAATAATAGAGTGATATAAAATGATTGATACAACAATATAACTAGTGGAAATAAATGTTTGAATGATTCAATTCATAGTTACATTGGATAGATAATGAACATACACACAAAATTAAATTATTCTAAGTAATGTGTTCTTTATTTATCTTGTATTACCACTACTTATGGCTATGATTCCAGATAATATTTGGCATAAGATAAAATCCTTTAGGTCATAAAGAGATTTTATTAGACCAATATGAATAAAGTCGATTGAATTGGGGGATATTTATAAAGCTGTAAGAACTCGATGGTTCCCAGATAAAGTAAAGAACTGTATGAAATCCATCAGATAGACTTGTAAAATGATCAAGATAAAAATATAAGAAGTTGGAGTGGAATGAATTATTCAAGCAACTGATGAGGTTATATAAAATTAATGTATAGAAGAAGTATGTCATTTAGTTTTGGTGATTCATTGGATATAATATACTATAAAAACATTCTCAAATAATCAATCACATATTTTTTTACTAATTTCAAAAATTATAGAAAACAAGTTTCGATCCTTGAATAAAGAATCTTATAGATTATCAATGAAGAGTTTATATATAATCAAACATGAGAGGATGTTTCAGAAGCAGGTAATTAGATGGAAAATAGTTATAAACTTAGTAGGAAAATGGTTTAGAATGATAAATTAATTTTTTCGAGACAATGATAGAGAAAACATAAGAATATCATCAGATAAATGTTGATGAAGGTTTCTGTGAAAAATAATAAGACATAAATTTCAATGGGAAGTCATCAGTCATATGTTTTAAGGTGATTTTCATTTGACATAAGTTTATTAAAACATGATCTGAAATAGGTTTTTGATGTTTTTAAATAGATTAATTATAAAAAAGTCTTAGAGAAATGTCATCAGATAAATATTTTTTAAATTAAATCTAGTTTAATATTAAAAATAAATCTAATAGAGTCATGTGAATCAATCAAATAGAATAATTAAAGTAGATATATATGGGTTAATCATATGGATGAAAACTGATATAAATATAAGAGCCCATGATATTGAGGAAGATATCTACGTAATATGTTGAATGAAAATGAAAAGGGAAGATCAAGAAGTGTCATTAGAAAAAGAAGTTAGCAGATACAGATTTATGATGAATTTCATCAATTAGAGGAAGAATCTTTTGAAGTACATTTAATATATTCCTAAGAAGTTTTGATGTAAGACTACATGAAGTTTACTAGATGGAAGATATGTTATATAGGTGTAATAGATAGAATATTTTAATAAACATATGAATATTAAATAGTCATATTAATTACATTGATGTTGAGTTGTCCGAAAAAGGTTTTAATGACCAGTAAATAAGATTAGGGTTCTAGTTGATAATTTATGATTAATGAGAAAGAAAATTCAGGATAAGATCTCAGTTTGTTTCTTATACATTTTTTAGTTAGATATTTTATGAAGTATGAATATTGAAAATGTGTGTATGTTTCTGATACGGTAAATGTAAATATTATGTGGGACGTTAAATATAATGTGTTTCACATTATAACAAAACATAACTGCAACTATATAATAGGGAGTTGATATGCTGTGAATTTGGGATGAATTAAAATGAGGTTGGGTGTTATGATGAAGAATTGATTTTCCACAAGAAATATAAAGCTATGATGTGTGGGAAAAATTCTCATTTGGGTGGATGTTTTGGAAGAATTAGTACTAGAAGATGCTGGAGTAGCAGATGGAGAAGAAAAACTGGATGGAGAAATAGTTCTTTAGAGTAATGAAGATAAAGAGATATTCCATATTCAAGATGGATTTTTCTTATCAATTAGTGATCAAAATAAGGATTTTAAATGATTATAAATACAATTAATGAATTTATGAATACTTGAATGGAGTATTATCAATATATAAACATATACTAAATGATCAAGAAGAAGAAATAAGGTTTAACCATATATAAAAAAAGGATTTTTTATAATTTGGTATTAGGGGAACATGTTGAATTAAAATAATATACGGAACTATCATTGGAAAAATAGTCTCCAAATTCCCATAATTATATGGATAAGATTAGATAGAGTATCATATAGACAAGTTACAGATAAATTAAGAAGAATAAAGAATGTTACTTTTCCATAATTGTGAAAGTAACAAGTGAATAACAAGGAAGTGTAGAATAACATAACAATATGACATCAAAAAAAGGTATCATCTAGTAGAAGACATTATTTGTGTCAAAATGTACCTTAATAAGACATGGGAGACTATCTATATAAACTGTATAATAAACCAGTGAAGATTTGAAGTTGGACCATGTTATCACCAGTTCAGAGAGTCAAGATTATTTACATCCCCTCCTAATGTGTAGTTATGAACAAGTATGATAAATATTGTCTTATATCCATGTAATTTTACTTGGTATCACATTATATTATATAATTCATTTATTGGTAATTTCTATATTCAATAAGGACTAGAAAAAATTATTGAGTAGTGAACCTTGTAAAACTATCACATGAAATATTTAATTTCTTTCATATACTATCATATGTTTTTGAAATATGAGTTGTATAATCAAGATCCTCACATTTCTATGATTAAGAGGGATAAAAAAATATAACTGGAAAAAACTTCATCACGGATTCACCCACAATTTTGTATTGACAATATAACGAAGTGATCCCCCCAATTGGTATCGTAGTGTAGGGCCACCTTTAGTTGATTATGTATATTTAAGATATTATATTTTTTATATTTTGTTTTTATTTAATTTATTAAAAATAATGTATATTCTTAGTACTAATTAAATTTCTTGTGACAAAAATTATATTTCTATGAAGTTCAAGATGAACAAGAGAAATAAAGAGAAAATAATGATTAAGATGTGATCCCTCTTATCTAATGATTAGGACATATCAGTTTCTATATTCTATGATAAAAATAAAATGTAACTGTTTTGAAAATTATAGAACATTTAGTTCAATTTGACACCAGAGATTATGCTAATATTCCAAATTCCAGTGAATCAAGTTAGATAAGGGGAAACTAGGAATATGAATATTATTATAAAAACTATTATCAAGAATGAGAGATAATAAAATATGGTAATGATGATCTATATAGCACTTGTGAAGATATATCATATGATATATTAATATATATTATGAATTCTATACTAAAAGAAACTAGTAATCTAGTTTGTGAAGTCCTTTTAATCCTGAAAGAATAGATCCCCCACATAAGAGATGAAGTCGATGACATGGAGAGGTACTTATAAGGAAACAATATAAAATGTATAAAGATATCCGAACAAGTTGGATCCATTGGAGAAATAAATTTGGATCATGAAATAAGTTCCTCAAACTTCATATAGAAAATGATCTAACATGTTTATGTTTTATATAGAGTCAAGAAGACTAAGGAATAAAATAGCTATTCACTTAAAGAAATGCAAGAAAAATAACATTGATCTCAATGATTTTTTAGGAAACCGAATAGAATCAAGGAAGAAGGATCTTTTTTACAAATAAATTTTAATTTCCCTAAATTTTATGTTAAAATAATTGAGAATTATTATGATGAAAAATCGATTACGATTATATATCAGAAAAACAACCTCAATATGATATTTCTATAATTTGAAGGAAAGTTTTTTAATCTTGAAATTAAATATATTAAGTATTCAATAAAGAAAGATAAAGTTTATGATTCTAAATAATTATCACCTTATGATTCTATATTTTAATTACCTCCAAAAATGGAAATAATATCATGTAATCATTCATTAATCTGTCTTAAGATTTAATGAATAAAGAGGTTCTATCCATATGATCATGTAATAATGTTTATAAATATATTTTCATGAATAATGCTATTTGGAAAAATATATATACAAGTATATATCAATAAATGTGATAATAATACCAACAAAAAAACTAGGTTGGATATAAAAATGAGTGTGGAAGGTGGTTCCACATTAGTATCCCATCAAATTATAAAGAATACAAAAAACATCATTATGTTAATTTAGAAGAGAAATAGTTTATGGATAATTGTTGGTGATTTAACAGATTCAGTAATTGTGTTTTATATATTTGTCATAATCCTTATTATTTAAAATCCAATTATAATCTCATTTCCAAGGGGAGAAACCCATAGATGAATTGAAACATCTATATGATAAGAAAAGTCAAAATACATCAACCAGAATTAGAAATGTGAAAATATCTATGATGTATGAAATTATTTGATTAAAAGGTTTTTCTCATGATCATATTATAATGTTTTAAAAGTTGAAAAGAAAATAAGAGCATATAATTTGGCTAGGAAACAAGAATAATCATTTCAAAATAAAAAAAAAATTTATATACAAAAATTATCTTAATAATACTTCAAGAGTTAATGGTTTGAAGGCCTTATATTCCAAATCTGTGAATTTGAAGAAGAATTCATGATCACAAATAACTTATATTAAGTATTTCACTATGTTTAATTCATGTGGAAAATCAAAGCTTTCTTCTAATATTCCTTATGATATGATTGTTATCCAGTAATAAGATTTGTAAAGAATGAGGAAATATGAAGAATAAAAAAAAGCCTAGGGAAAATAGAAAATAATTGTTTCAACATGAATGTAAATATGTTCTATTTGTTTGGTGAAATATATATTATCAAACAATGAAAAATAGTTCTATAATAATTCTTGTATAGTTAGGGGTTTTTAAAAGATGAATATTATACTAGGTGATATAAGGGATTGAAAATCTATTAAAGAAAAAAAGGAATACACAAAAAGAAATTTAATAAGTGATAGTATCCAATAAACCAAGATTAAAATATATTGTTAAATGTGAAATAATAAATAGTGGATAAAATGAATCATCTTGGTTGAGAAAATCATCTCAACCTTACCCTTCAAATTAAAAATAAAGGAACGATCCACCTTATTAACTTACCGATTTCTTTGACTCTCTCTTAGAAAAGGGAATTAAAGGTGATACATGATATCAGGGGAAGAACCTGAGATAATGGATGCCTACATAATTTGGTTATCAAACCTAATAATGATTCTATCTAGAAATGTTTTTTCTTGATGTGGACCATGAGGGACCAAACTACGACTACTGTAAGCACTCCTCTAATAGGCCATGGGATAGTGAACTATATTGAGTAGGAAGATCACACACATGAGAGGAATTCACCTAATGTACTTGTATGTATGAAAAATTATCCAACACTATAAAATTATGAAATATAAAATAATTAATTACCATTAATGCACATATATATATATATATAAAAATGAAATTAGAGTAGGGAAACAAGTTACATAAAAAAATAACCAAATACAAGCCCACATAAATAAAATGAAAATAATCCCAACCTATAATGTATGAGAGAAATACTACTAATTAATCCCGTATAACACACAATATCTACTCATGTCACTACGCTCTGCTTGGTTTTGGTCCCAACATGACTCCATCAAATGGTGAATCATTAGCATAAGATATGACACATGTGGGAAGTGACCATGAAGGGTTGAGTATAATCATACCCAATAGAACACCTCGAAAACAATAAACACATAACCTCCAGAATATTTATCTTATAAAATATATATAATCTAGTGGGTAAAAATAAATTGGATATACTCATGAAGGACACCATGCCTCCCGCTTGTCATAACCAAACTGGCTGCCACAAGATTCAACTCGAAGCATCTGGGAAATACTTTTTCTGGGATAACCCACTCCCTATTCCTTGATATCATCAAATAAAATCATCTTATAGGCCTTGATCATTGGGCCTCACCAAATAAAACATAGTTTTCTTTAAATACCCTGATACATAGATTGGGGATCACACCATGGACAACTATGGGACACCACAAAGCCAATATAGATCAACCCACAATGTAGTGGATCATATAATAATGATATCATGAAACCTATTAAAATGGATTTATAGATTGATGATGAAATCCCTATGCATAAATGTCATGGTTATCCCACAAACACCACCTAGGTTATAAGAATTAATGATAGAGTATCACACTATGATCCCATAGAGGGACCCCAAAAACTGTGACTAAGACTCATCCTCTATAGGGGATCACAATCCATATATGTGGATGTAATGTTACACTATACCCTCAAGGGGAGAGAATAAGGGAAAAAACACAACCAATAATGGTCCAAAACAAAAAATGAAGGTCTCTAAATACACTATAAGGGGTTACATGAATATTACTATGGAGTACACAAAATTTCTAGCCAAACCGTGGCTTGTCTGTGTGGTTGTTCCACAAATGGAATTTAAAATTCAACAAAAATGATGTTTATGTATGTTAATAGGATGTTTATAGGGTTTTCAATACACTATATGTGATTTTTTCCACGCTCATGTACTGCTGGATGTGATCGTGTACCAACCCCTATATACATAGACATTCCCTTGTACACATGATCATGTCCATGAACCAAGCCTACCCCTAACCATATACCATTCATGGTACATGAAGAGATACCATAATAGATATCAAGACATGTGACATTTGTCACATGACATGTCATATTTTATTCATTAGAGTAACCATAGTGCCGCACAAGGGGTCCCAAAAAATGTTTTATTTCAGATTACACAATGTGTAACTCATAATTTCCCAGACCCCACTAGTTCTTATCCACATCATCACCTGTGTGGATACATCCATAATTATCTCTAGAAAATAGTGATCTATGGTCTACTGGCCTCTTCAGTCACTGATTGTTGGGATACAGACTCATATCTGCTTGAAAAACACCCTCGATCCATGCCATCACAATTGGGCATCAAACTATGAATAATGAGTACCTTCAATCCACCAGAAATACCACTGACCATCCTCTATAATAATTACACCTTGATTTAACCATATATCATAAAAAACACATCCATTATTGTTCTATATCACCAAATAATGGTCACATAATGATTTAATACTGTGTATTTCATCAAACCATGTGCTATAAATGTATCCTATGATGAATGTGCGAATAAATGAGGGAGAAATTCATGAACCATAATATGTGAGAAATGAATCTCAAAATTTTTTATTTGTCATATTTCATTCATTTTTAAAGAATTAGATGATCCAATAGGGAATATAGTCAATGGAAAATAAATCTACCAGAAATAGAATCAACCATTGATGTATGAATCAATTCGGGTTCATGGAATTGATTATCTTTCAATGATGATAAAGCGATGGATGGAAATCACAAAAAACACACATCATGCATGAATTATGGATTGATCGCTTTTAAATAATGGTCCCTCATTTTTTTCAATTGAAAGATCCATGAACACTGATGGGGAATTGATCCCAAATATCAATATTATTTTATACAATTTTCGATGATATCCTCCAATGCTTTCTCTCAGTTCATATGGATATGTATCTTACCATAAAAATTGGCCATAGGAGCATATATATAAGTGATTATTAGGTTATGAATTTAATTTTATAATTAAATAAATATTGTTATTTTAAATTTTTCTCTCACGAAGGTTGTCAATACCAATAGCCAATTCCAACCATGTTTATGTTGTGATTAGGATAAAACCCTTCCACTAAACTAAATTTCAGCCTCAAATTTCTGATTAGATCATCCAATTATGACTTATTCAACTTTTTCTGTAAAACTATGCATGAGTGATTTTAATATATTTGAAAACTAATTCTATGAATAACATGCCTCAGAATCTCACTTGGTCTCAGCACTTAGCGAAACAAATAATCTCTATATATATATTTTATATCAATTCATGGTAAAATTAGATTCATTAAATTCTCCGCAACATAGGTATTTTCATCCTAAAAAGGGGGGGAAATACTTTAAATGATATGGGTATTGGGATTGCTTCTAGGTCTCATGTTCCTAGGTTCTTTCCTGAAGATTCCCATGCTTCCACCAGACATGCACTAGGAGAATAGATCCCCCAAGAAGTATCATATCCTATGGATCCTCAATCTCCACCAGGTACTCAAAGATTGTAGCATAATCGTCATTGTCCATCTCACCCAAGTGAATTTCATGTGATGGGTCATGCAGATACTTCATTAGCTATGATACATGGAGGATTTTCTATAGCTGACCAAATATTGGTTGTAGAGATAAGTGGTATGCCACCCACAAAGTCTACACATTATAAATAAAGGGAAAATGATTCTTAGAGATAGTTTTCCACCATAACAAAATATTCATAATAAATATTGATGTGATACCATTAGAAACACATAGTCTCACTCCTCAAACTCCAAGGACCTCCTTCATTAGAACACATAGGAATTATGACAACTCTATATAGTCCTCATATGATCCTGGATGATCTACACATTCTCTATCATAGCATGAACCAACTTTGGGCCCATGAGTTGTAACTCACCTGGATTAGTAACAAAATGTGGTGACCTATAGGGTCACCCATACATGGCCTTGAATGGTTCCATAATGATGGTGGAATGGTTTCTGTTATTTTATGAAAACTCCACTAAGGGTATGTGATCCTCCAAACTATGAAAAAAATGACATGCATGCCTGCAACATGTTCCACATGACCTGAATGTTCTACTAAGGGGCTAACACTGGGGCTGTCCAAGGGAAAACACTTGTTCTCATGAATACCGTCTTCTGTATGTCTTATAACTACACCCTTTGCTCATGAACCTCTCTGGTAGCCATTAAATATGATAGCATGGTTATTAGGGACATATCAGGATGTATGTCAATTCTGAATTCAATACCTTGGTGGGGAGGTATGCTTGGAAACTCGTTAGGATAGACATCGTCATACTCCACCACTGCCATAGGTAACTATTAGTCCATAGCATCTATCACTACAAGAGCCATTCTAGACAACTGATGAGTAATCAATTGCACTAATATCTTCTTAATCCCATCCTTCTCTTTTGGGATTTATTTTTCACCCATAAAAGAAAACATCATCCAATTACTATGGACATGCTATATCCCCACCAAAATTAGTAAATTTGGTAATGAATTGTGGATAGCTAATCCATACATAAACTTATGTCATAATACATCATCGATGCTTCAAAGAGATCCCATATGAATCTTTCAACCCCAAGCATCAGATAACACTATCAGTAAAATTGTGCAATTTCAAAGTCTCCTCCAATCGGAGTCTCCATGTGGAAGGGTTCTAAAAAAGGATTAACAGAAATCTATATGTCCTGAACAAAAAAAGTGGAAATAATGTAATTATCCTCACCTATTTATATCAATACATACGATAAGGTAGAAAAGGAATAGATCATACCTAATACCATCCATAGATTCTTAGTGTAAAAGGACTCCATAGCCTATAGTTATCCTCATCCCTATCTAACAAATCACTGAGCCTAGAATGGACCACATGGGGGTGGTGGTGGTAATAGTTTATACCTATGAACAGCTCCTATTTCTATATTGACCCAACATACACATCTCCCCCTGTGATCCTCCCCGAACATGCCACTATATCTACCTAGGGTGTCCATTGACCACCTCCCAATCAGCTGTATGAAGGGTTTAAAAATTCTTTGAAAGATTCCCCTAACCATCACAGGAGAAACACAACCTCTCCCTTGACATACATGATCCATCTTGAGATCCCCACACCACTGATACTCTATGATGGGTTCATCTACTAAATCATCTCACATTATTGAATCCCAACAACTTCCATTGACTACCTACTATCAAGGTCTTATCTCCTAGGTTCACACTACTGGCACCCATTATCAACACCTACTATTCTAGTAATCTCTCAACCAGTATGGAAACATCTTTCACTACAGCATATGTGGGAATGAAAATAGATGTTACTAAAGCCCTGATATCTTAAAGTAATCCCAACCTAATGGTCTATTCTATAATGAATAGATCTTGCAGCATATACATTGAGTATCATGATATATCATTAAACCTATCTAAATACGCCACCACCGTCATAGTTCCTTGTTATAGATGTAGAAGCTAATATATGTGCATTGATCACAATGTGGGTGGATAGAACTCCTCCCTAAAGAGGTGCTCAATGAATAACTAGGATAGAGTTTTATTGTCTCATGACTGAGTCACAAAACATCACAATCATACGAAAAATCCATAAAAAACACTCACTTATATGACTTACACCTGATCTTAAGTCCTCCACATAATTCTGAAAATGTGAGTTAATATCTATAACTAGTCCTCAGCTACATGGGGGTTTAGATTTCCTCGAAACCAGCAGGTCAGTACCTTTGGAACTGATATAGGGAACTCACCCAGTGTTAATCATCAATTGACACTTCTAATGTTATATACATATACAAAGGTAGTTGTATAGCTAGATGTACTATCTTTAGTACATGTCCCTTTATTAAATCCATTTCATTTGGAGGATTTTCCTCGTGATCATGTAGTGTAATCTTAGATGGCTGTTTTTGTAGAGGAATCGTGAAATAAAAAATATGTACCATGGAAAAAGATTAACTACATGGATATGACTCATGAAGGACATGGAAACCACAACTCATTCCTATATGTTTCATGTACTAGTGATTCCCCTAAAACTAATTTCTACATGTCTCAAGTCAAGATGTAGGTTTTCAGAGTCCCAATGAATGGATATGTTGGCCACTAAACTAAAAATTGGGTCCCTATCATAAAATATGAAATCCAAAACAACTTAACACTATTCTTAGAAATCCACAACCAATTTCACATAATCCAATCCTAAGGTAGAATTGACTGGCTCTAATACCAATGTATTATGGCCTGACCTAATGAGGCTTGAATCCCAACTACACCAATCTCACCTATAATAGGATTGGGGTCAGTGACCAGCTCCAAGTGGGAATATCACACAAATATGATGATTTAGTATAATTTATTTATATAAATGAACACAACTCCAAGGAAATACAATGATAAAATGTAAAACATATGATAACCATGAATGCATATATCTACAAACCTATAATATGAGTCTATCTACAAGGTAGTTGAAACAAGGTCCAAATACAATCACAACCAATGAAACTGAAATAAATACCTACCTATAATGTTGTATAAGAATACTATCAATATAAACACAAGAACACAACTTGGTCTCTTCATTACACTAAGATCTTCCTAGTCTTGGTTATTCTAGGACTCTATATAATTATTGGCTATTTTTATAATACATGACATGTGTGGGAAGATACCATGTAGGTCTGATAATCACTATACCCAGTAAGAAACCCAAAAACAATAAATAAATATCATCAAGAACTTTCATCTCATAAAAAGTATACAGAACCCAATGAATTAAAAAACCAGATATACTAAAAAACGAAATTGTTCCTACAGATGGTCATAACCCAACTACGAGCCACATGATTATACTCAATGAATCTAGGAAATTATCATTACAGTAAAATCCACTCAACAATCCATGCTATAAATTGATAAACTCATCCAGGAGGTCATGATTGTTGGCCCCTCCTATGAAAACTCATTGGTCTATGAATAACTTAATACATAGATAGGGGATCACACCTAGGACTATTTGGGGACATCCCAAACCTAATATGGATGAAATATTTATATAGGGGATCATATAAAAATGATACCGCAAAGCCTATTGAAATTTCCTTCTTGATGGAAGATCAATTCCCCGTTTATGGAGTTCATTACGATTCCACAAAACCCACAAAGGGTATATGAAGAAATAATTGATTATAACACTCCAATATCACAACATGACACCAATAACTCTATCTAAGACTCATCCAATAGAGCATATCATAATCTAGAGTTGTGGATTTAATTTTTCATTCTATGCTTGATGTGATGAACCAAAGGAACACAGTCAACTAATATTGGTCCCAACTAAATAAATGAAGGGATCCAAAAAACCTCAAAGAGGGTACACTATGGTCACTCGGGTGTACACAATGTGTCTATACAACACATGGTCTACTCATATGGTAATGCCTCACATGGAATGTAAAACTCAATATAAATAGCATGTATGTAAGTAAACATAGAGTGTAGTGGTTTTTTGGTACATTGAATTTTCCATCTATCCATCCATATGTACTTCTGGTCATGCACCTATACCAACCCATGTTCACATGGCCATGTCCATATGCACCTGGATGTGTCAATGTACCCCAGATTGTACAAGACTATGTACCCTTTAAGGTACATGCCTAGCTTCTACCATGTTCCACTTAATGTGTGATATTTTATTCTATGTGGAAACCCTAGTGCCACACAATGGGTTCTACAAAATGGGTAATTTTAGATTAGACATTGTGTAAGATATATTTTTTAGATTTTACTGGTTCATCTCCGTATCTTCCTCCATGATACCACCACATAGAATATCACTAAAAATAGGGATTTGTGGTTGTAAGACCCCAACCATCACCTATCACCAGGATTTGAGATCATATCTGCATAGAAACAGAACCTTGACCTATACCATCACTATTTTCATGTTTAATTGAGAATAACAGGAACCGTCGGTCCACTCCATCTACCTTCTATTGTCCTCTATCATTGGAATTCATTGATTACACCCTCGATTGTGAACTGAAACCATGTTGTTGATCAGTCTAGATGATGAATAACAACAGAATGATAGAATTCTAGGTATTTCAGCGAACCACTAGGCCAAAGAATTACACACGATGAACATGTGAAAAAACAATTGAGAAATACATGAACCCTAAAATATAAGGAATTATCATCAACATTTGGTCATTTTCATCATCAATTCATTATTTATGAATTAGATGAATAAAGGGGGAAAATAAAAAGTGAACAAAAAATCAAATGTAAATAAAATAATCCATCGATGAAAATATAAATTCTTGTCCAGTTAATTAATACGTATTCAACTTGAATAAATAACAGGATAGAAATCACACAAAAAAATCCAACAAGGTGTTTTCATTGATTGCTGATGAAGAACAGTCCTACAATGCCGTCATTGGTAACATCCATGAACTTCAAAGGTGGAATGATCCCTGATCTCAATCTGATTTTTTGTTGTTCACCAAGATCTCCTCCAATGCAATCTCTCAATATGTTGGGTTATGCAATTAGACAAGAAAATTGGAAACAATAGAATATATATTGGATATTATTAGGTTATACATTTATTTGAATAATTAAAATATGTAATTAAATTAATATAACTATTCTCTGATGAAGGATCTTGAGACCAATTGATGACACCAATAATGATTAGGTCATACCTAAGGAAAACTCATGAATTAAATAAATAGAGGTGTTAGATTTCATTTTTTTGTATTTAGGAGTTGTTATATTTTTTTATAAAAACTATTCATACATAATTTTAAAATATTTAAAAAATTAATTATGAGACCACCATGCCTCAAAATATCACGTTGTCTCAATTCGTATCACTAAAAATAATCCATAATATATTCTAAATTAATACATTGAAAAATAAGATTCATTTCAGCTTGCTTAATTGGTTTAATAAAAATTCTTATAGAGGGACCATCCATGATGAACATGCAAAAATTTTCAGTTCTTAAAATCCATATAAGAAAAGTCCCATTTTGGTGCATTATAAACATATAGATCCCAAATCATATCTATTGAAGAGAATCATCATTACTAAGATCTTAGGAAATTCATTGAAAAGGTATATTTTTTCTCAATCTCTCATCCTCGGTTATTCATGATAAAAATATTAACATAACATATACAAATTTAATTAATCAATGGCATAAGAAATGAGGATGTGTGGAAGTGATCCAAGGATTCTTATATAAATATTTTCACATGAATGTTTTTAATATGTTAGTCTAAGTGTGTGAACGAGTTTTAGGATAATCAATCATAAAAATGATTCATATCAAATATAGAATCATTATCCTAGAATAAATGAGGAAAAATCAGGAATAAAATTTTAGGAGTTCTTATGTTATGAGGTATCACGATCAACTAGTTGATAAAAACATTATTTTAAAAATCAAATCCTTTTTTATACAATGAGAACATTTAAAAAATATATAGATTAACATTATTGATGGAATATTTCATAATTATGGAATAATACCCTTTTCCAAATTAAATTTTCTTTATTGTTAATAAGGGGGATATAAAGTGAAATGAATGTTTTGAAAAGTTAAGGTATATAAAGAAGAAAAAGATTCACATATTGACATATTAATTTTGAATGGAAATTACTAGTTTTTAAAACAAATAAAATAGAGGATATTGAATAGAATAAATAGTGTGTGAGATTTATTTGTTTGAATGGATTTAACTGTAAAATTAAATAAAATGAATTCAAAAATTGAAATATATTGAAGAACTTATAATAAAGTAGCTATTAGAAATTTTAGATGATGTATCCAAGGTATTCAATATGGGTAATGAATTTGATGTAGATTGGATTAATGGATGAAGAAGAAAGGAATTAATAAATTATTATTATCTCACAAAACGTGAATGTTCTTATGAAGGATTTGAGTATACTTATGAATATTTTTGAACTATTCCTAATGCCTCAAACATGTTCCGGATTGCTTATAGAATCATGTTTTTTATCAACATCATTAATATTTATTTTTTTTACATTCTTTTTATGTTTGGAAATTCGAATGGATGATGAAGGTTTGGACTAATAAAAGAATTTATAAGGTAGTATGACAAGTTGATCAAAATTAACTGATCATACTAAGGTGACTTGATGAAGATGATCTGACTGATGTAACTATATAAATGTTTTTGAATAGCACCATATGATGAAGGTTTCCAAATTGTGTTATCGAATGAAGTGTCCAATGATTGGAATTCTGTTAATTCAACAAAAAAATGTCCATAATATTAAATATTAAAAATTAATCTTACATTTTCAAATCATATGAAAAAGGTAAAAAGGCCAATCATACTGAGGAAATATTAGGAAGCCACTATAGGAATGTTCACACTGACAACAGAACAATGTCAATGAATTCATTTAATTAGCTAACTATTGGAAATAAATGTTGGACATATTACATTTTTAGTTATATTGGATAGATAATGATTAAAAAAATGATATCATATGTTTTTGAGTAATGTGTTCTTCATTGATAAAATATCTCAGTGTTGTTTAACAATAATTCGATATAATATTTAGAATAATAGAAAATACTATGTGTCACTAGGAAGTATAAATGGATAGAAATATATGAATTGCAGTAAATAATTTTATATTTACAGAGGTTGGAAGACCATGGTGGTTCCTTAATGAACTAAATTATTGTATGATTCCCATCAGATGGTGTTGTAAAAAGATTAAGATATAGATTTAAGCAGTTGGGATGGAACAAATGAAGCATGATATTGATGTGGTTTTAGAAAATGAAAGTAATTAAGGGTTATGTCAAATTATCATGGTGTAATATACTTATATTTTATAATAAAAACTTTATATTTGATATCTCATGTCACACCCAACACGAATTTTAAATGAACCACGATATACTGTTATTTGATGATGGTTTTTAATATTAGTGATATGAAGTATAATTAAAATATAATAAAATATATCTATAATTGGTTTATACAATCTAAATGTATTGTTTTATTTATATAAAAAGTGGTAAATTTGTAAAAAAGTTATTTTATGCTTCAAAAATATGTTTTCTTCAAAAACTATTTTTATTGCCTTTTGTGGGTGGATAATATAATTAATTTTGACCAGTTTTATTAATGGTATTTTATAAATGGGATATTATTTTTAAAATCAACATATCAAAATTATCTTACAGTGAAATTTTTATTTTTTTAGAATGAATTCTTTTTCATAGAATAGTGAAAAATATCAATGATTGTAAAACTATCATTTAATTACATTAAATCAAGTAATTTATAGTTCGATTTTTCAAAAGCTTTCCCAGATACCCTGGTACCATAATACTCAATCCCACAATGACATGGCATGATGGAAGTTCCTGATCCCCAAAGTTTGGATAATAGCACCTGGCATCATAAAGATAAAATAGGGACCAAATTTTCCATAGAACAAGAAAAGACAATGAAACAAGTCAGTTTTATCAAAAATGAAAAAGGATAAATTTATAAAAACTAAATAGGTATTAAAAACCCAAAATAGTACATCATAAAATTACTCAATAGAAACAAAAATATCTAAAAGAAAACATCACTCTATTCCCAATGGATGAAGAATATCCACCTCCTCCAAGAGGCACTTTCCCTCTTCTTAGATCTTGAAGAGGAAAAATTACAAGTACCCAATGTAAAGGGTAGTGTGTGAGATATAAATACTATTAGGGTCTCACCATGTGTTCTATAGAAGATTCCATAATAATAATAAACCTAAAAAAGATTTTAATTTAAATAAAATAGGGCATGGTAATGCATCTTCATATTTAAAAAAATATCCTTTTATATCAAAATAATAGAAAACATTTCAAACATAGATTAAATAAAATTTTTAAATAAAAATATTATATAAATCAAGTAGATTAAAGGAGATATTTATATAATAAATGGTATATAAATATCATGATAAAAACAATAAAAACCACAGTCATCTCTACTATGGCACAATAGTTTCTAGTTATAGGATCATCACACATCTAATATTAGTGATCATGGAAAGAACGTGTACACAATTCCCTCAGGCTCTAGAAGAATATTACTCATCAATTCACTTCCAATAAATTAATATCCTACAATGATAGTCCCAAAGGACCAAAAGACTACCCAGAATCACATGTTCAAAATTAAAAAAAAATTAAAATGTGTAAAATCATCTCAATTCAAATCAATCATCATTTATAATTAAACTTCCCAATTTTTAGTTTCATTATTCCAAATAAAATTCAAAACAATAACATGGGTTTTTTTTTCGATTCATTCCTTTTCAATAAAAAAATCATAGGTTTTCATTTATCCAATTTAATTTATTTTCTCAAAACAATTATCAAATCAATATTTCCATTCCATCAATTTCATTATACACTCCAAATTATAATTTCCATTGTAATTGGAGGTTTTTAACAAAATAAATTCCATTTAAAATTTCAAATTCCAAGTCACATCAAATTGGGTTTTTAGAAATCAATTGAATTATATTTACAAATCATGAAAACTAAGGTATTATTTATATAACAATTCTCAAATTGAACAAAATACCCATATCACAATATCAAATATCAAGACCCACAGTATGATTCACCAACAAGGAACGATGATGAAAAAGATAAAGAAACCAAACCAAGAATAATAATCATATAAAATGGAGTTTAGATCCAAAAAAATAAAAAAAACTATTATTTTATTTGGAGGAGTTAAAAACAGAGTTGGAGAAGACACGTGATAGGAGATCCACTTACTCAAAGGAGATCAAATGATATCCAAAAAACTTTGATTATCCTGAAATAGTTTTTAGAGGAGACAAAAATGATTATATGGAGCCTCCGAAACGCTAGAATTTATCATAGGGTCGATTGAGGGGTTTTGGTATCAGAAACTAGGTTTTTAAAAATATTAAATCAATTTTTAGAACATAAGAAACTAATCTTCCTGGTTAGCTATGTATAACAACATGGTTTAAAAAACAGCATGCCATAACCATGTACCCACTTTAGAATCACTATAAAGGGTATATAGTTTTTACTAGGTTTGGCCATGGGTTTTCAAATTGTACACTAAATGTGCAAACCCACAATATCTAGGGTTACACAAATTTCACTAAAAGGGTGCACTTTTTGAAAAAAATATGTGCCAAACATTAAAAACAAAGAAAACCTCTAATGTTTTTAAATTTCACTTGAAACAACCCATGAAAATACAAAAACTAAGAATGATGAAAATAAGGGACAGTGAGTAACTGAAAAAATTAAAAAAATATTATAACCTCCCATTAATAGAAACATTCTATCCACAGAAATCTGGTCAATAAGATTCCATATCAATAAGATGAGGTCGTTGCTCTCTAATTAGTTCCTCCCTCTACCATGTCTTTGGAGAATCATAACCATACTACCATAGCACACCTACCAAAGGTATTGTCATCCCATGAATTAATTTTAACTCAATATGAATTATCCTTACTGGATTCTCAATCACTAATAAATCACACTCAACATCATGATCCTACTAGTTCAAGATAAGAGACATATCAGAATGATACTTCCCTAACTGAGATACATAGAACAACTTATGAATTAATTTAAAATACTGTGTATGTGATAAATGTTATTACACTTTACCTACCATCTCAATTACCTCAAAAGGACACCAAAAAATAAAATGAAAGATTCTCTGTCCATGAATTTATTGATTACCAAAACCAGCTGAATCTATAATGAACACTTGGTTACCGAATGAAAAATCAAACAGTCTATGAAGAAAATCAATATAAGATTTATAGTTTCTATATGGTTGGAAAATTATTTTAAGGATCAAAATAATCTTTTCTCATGTCTCTCGAACCAAGCCCATTCCATCATAGGAACTATCCCTGATCTTCTAATAGAAAAACAGATATTTACAAGGTTGGTTATACAAGGCCTAAAAAGGGGATATTACTATAAAAGACTATTGAATATTATTATATAAAACCTTAAACTATCACAAATGATCATCACAAACTACACTAAGAACAGGGATACATGAATGAATAATTTCCTCAAGAATCCCTATAGATCCTTCCATTTTTCCATCCAAACAAAAATGGTATGCCATGATTAAATGAATCCAAGATCCCATTTCCTCTTAAAGGAATCACTAAAAAGAGATGTAAAATAGGGATATCTATCAGTTACTATAGAAGATTGAACTTTGTGAAAATGAAAAATCTCTTACACATATAGATTTACCAACTCCTAAAATTTGGTTATATCGTGAATTTGTATAATGTGAGCCAATTTGGTAAGTCTATCAATCACAACCCTTATCACATTATACTTTATAGGGGTATGAGAGAACCCAAACAAAAATTCCATTTAAGTATCATCCCACTATCATGTTATCACTGGATGTGTATAAAGCATACATGAAGGACTCTAGTGACCAGCCTTGACATGTTGGAATGTATAAAAATAAAAGATGAAATCAGCAATGTTTCATCTCATATAAGGACATTGTAATATTCACCACAAGTTATATAACATCTTTTGGTTAATGGGTGAACAAACCATTAGGAATTATGGAAATATACCATCACAAATTTCCTCATATATAAAGGAATAATTTTATGGTTCAGGAAACATAGGATACCCTCCATCGAGAATGATCACTCTCTAACAGTATCCCCACTATAAAGAGAGTCCATATTGACACATAATTTTTCATGAAGCATTAATTCTTGAAGAATAATCTCAAGAAGAGAATAGGTAAACTGAAAAATAGACAAGGAATCCTTGGACCCTATTTAACAAACTCTTACATGCAACTGTGAAAAAAGTTCCTTCATGTTCCACTCTTCCGATTATTCATTAACGGTAAGGGTTAGGTTTTTCCATCTCATAGAATAAGCAATGAGATTCCCTTTCCCTAGTGTATAGGTGATGTTGAAATCAAAATATTATATCTACTCCCCTCAATACCTATGGAGGAGATTGAGATAATTTTTATGGTAGATATAATACAAGATTTTATTATTGGAATACATGGTAAACCATTCTATGAAAAGGTAATGATGCCAACCCTTTATCAAATGAATCATAGATGAGAGTTCAAGGTCATGTGCTAGATAATAATTATCATGTAGATTAATATTCTAAAATTTATATGAAATTATGTGATCAACCTACATAATAGAACAACACAAAATAGAACTAGATGTTTCAAAAAAGACCACATAGCCCTGCCTGGCCCCTGGAAGAGTCAGCACCATTACAAAAATAAAAATTCATTTCCACTCCAAAATATAATTTTGAAATTTTTCATAAAAACAATACTTTAATACCTTCCAATTGAGTTTAGTCTCCCAGGAATCAAAATTATTGAAATAGTTTACATAATAACAATAATACCCAACTAAACACAGGATGATCTAAAACGTGAAAAAGTTACATGGTTTCTCCCTTGTAAAAAATTATTTCACCATATCTTGATCAACTGAGATACCATGTTCTATGAACACATGCCCAAATAAATTCACATATAAAATCTTGAAATCATATTTTGGTAGTTTCGAATAAAGACATTTATTTATCAACAATTACAAAATTTCTGTTAGATGGATGAAATTATCCTATTTAGACAGAAATTAAAACACAACAACATCCAAAAAGACCACCATGATTTTATCGAGATACTCATGGATGATCTTGTTCATAAAATCCATAAAGAATGTGGGAAACTTTGTTAGAACAAATTTCATGGGAAGACACTCATAATGTACATACATTACCTTGAAGGTGATTTTATAAATATTAAAATCTTTTATTCTCATCTGGTGATAACCTAATCAAAGATTAAACTTCTATAACCACTTAACCCATTTCAACTAGTTAAACAAAGCATCAATCCCTGGAGAAAAATAACTTTTGTTTAACATAACTTAGTAGAGTTTCTAGTAATCGTGTTAAAGGTCTAGTTTTATATCATATTTCATAAAAAAAGGGAAGAAACCACCCAAGTTGAGACACTTAGGAATATAAATACTTTAACTAACAAATCATCCAATTGAGCCTTCAACTCTCTCTTTTTAGCTAGTACCATATGGTATTAAGGTATAAATACCTATTGGGTACCAATAACTAAAAATATAGAGAAATCTACCTATCTTACTAGTGTTAACCCAATGAAATCAGAAAGAAACTTTTTGGGAAACTCAATGAAATCAATGGAGATAACATCACTCAAAGATTCTACTCTCGATTAAAAGAAAACACTGGTATTACCTTGCCAAACCTTGGATAGAAATTCTTAGCTCTACTCATCATAATGTCCCATTCTCCCTAAAAGGGATAGATCACCCCATCAGGAGTAGTAATGCAGACCTTCTATAGATAAAAATCAATATGGTCCTTATTAGCAATAATCCAATCCATCCTGAAAATTAAATAAAAAAGATTTATGTTGGGAATCATAAAATACAAAGTGAGGTCAATCCATAATAAAGAGAGAAAATATGTAGGATAATGGATACCGTACATGCTCTTCAATTCCATGGGTCTTAGTATTATCCATCATATAAGATGAAAGATCTGTATGAAGATTTTGTAGGTTCATAATAATAGTAAGTATCAACAAATGAGATTCACCAATATCAAAGAGATAAGTAACTAAAGATGGATCTATAGTGGTGGTACCTTTCACAATAATTGAACCCATATTCGATTACTTTTAAGACTCTTAAACTATCTGAAGAAGCTTTGTTTTGGATTATTGTGTCAGGAACCCCTTTGTTCAGGCGCCATCTAAATTCACCCAAAAATGTTTTGTTCTAATGATCATGTTCAACTATGTGTCCTATAAAAGATATAACAATATATATGAAATAGTTCTGAGTGACCATATGAACTACATATCTTGGTTTCCTCATTGTAAAATCCTTTTTAATTCCCAAGCAATAAACATAAAAATAAATTCATATATACACTTCCAGGAACTATAGGAGGTCTAGATGAACCCTACTACCAAGATCCACCATGATATGTATAACAAACCTATTATTTATATCACATTAATTCTGGATTTATTGCATAATTTTCCCTTAATACAACTCGAAATACCTAGAATTATAGTGTATTTGGGAATTATACATAATAAATAACAATTAAAAATAGATATACATTAGATTTATTGAATAATTACTTAATATAAATGCACTTAAAACTGCATGGGATATCTTGGGGACATACATAAGAAATAGATGATCTATAATGTATTGTAAGGGAATAAACAACGAATAACCTGAATAGAATAATACGTGTTATAAAATAGGTATATCAATGTTTCCTAAAAAGAGTAGGAATAATAAAAAAGAATAATGGGACATGATACAGGTTGATAATCATAAAACGGGGAATGTGGGAACAACTTAAAACACTGCATAATAAACACAGGTCAAGTATAAACCACTAAGAAATCTTGGTGGAAAATGTACCATAGTGTAATTAGGTTCATTCCCTATACCCACATGATGTTACATGAGACTAAATATAAAATTTTCCCTATCAGGATCTCATTATCACTAAGAGGGAGAGGGGTGAATCAATGATAAATTTTTTCCTTTCATGTTTTTTTTTAATTTTTGACGCAACCTTCACATCCTGTTAAAGAGTTTCTTCCTTACAGAACACAATCCAAACACAGAACCACAAGAAAACAAGAATTTACAGGGATCAATACTCTACAAGAGTATCTATGTCCTTGGTATGGTATGGAAACAATACAATAAAAAAATCAACTCTAAAACAATTCTTTGTTATGGAATACAATGAGGAGGATATTCCCTTAAACTAGTGTGGCACTAAGAAAACAATCTGCAAACATATTTTCTCCCTTTTAGCAAAAATAGGGTAATTATATATTTTGATTCTTCTTTATTAGCCTTCAAAAATTTTATATATCAAATTAATTCTTCTCTTTTCTACCCAGAAGCTGGTAGAAACTTATTTAAGTCCTCTAAGAGCTGACCAAACTCCTCCACGAACTATCCTGTCTCCTCTAAGTACTGCCCTTTTCCTCTGCGTACCTTGTATCGAGAATGTTGAACGAACATCTCATCTTTAGAGAACTCCCTCTTCTACTTGTACTACTTCCAATTCTATGTACCACCTTTTCTTACCACTTCCACTATTGTAGAATCCCTTCTTCCATAGACATGTTCCCCTAAATTTTCAAACCGTATTATCTTACTTGGACCACTTTTTTCCACATGAAATCTCTCTTCTGTAAACCTCTTCGTACATCTCCTTATCATTTTCGCAGTTATGATCTCTTCCTATAAAATTCATTCACACATAATGATTGGATTAGGTTGTATTATATAGGAAAATAAATCCAAAAAATCTACTAATCCATTTTACCATAATTTTCAATGTGGTACATCCTTCATTGCATACTGCTTCTCCTGTCCTGAACCGAAATCCTTCTGCATACCATTTTTCCTTCTTGGTGCACATAATGCATCTCTTCGACAAGAGAAAAACCATCTCATGTACTGAAAATTCTTTTTCCGTGAATAGTGAGCCTTCCGTGTACTGGAATCCTCTGCTATACACCTTCCCTCAAACCTTTTTTGGTTTTGAGAACATTTTTGAGAACCGTTCACTCTTCCTCATATGCATTTTGCAAACCATTCCCAAACATAGTACATAGTCCATGTTTTTAGGTATGTATTTTTCATCTTTTGTTAATTTCCTTCGACATTTCACAAACTTTTCACTACTATGAGAAAATCCTTCCATTTTCCAAAAACAAATTCTTGATTTTGATTCCCAAAAATTTGGCAAGTACTGGGAAATGATTCCACCTTAAATATCTGTTTCAGAAAGAACACCCATTCTAATTCACAATAATCTACCTTATTCGAAAAACATATGCATTCATCATGAACCTTATCTATCATGATATATAATCTTTGGTTGGTCAGTTTCAGCATCGCCATATTTTCAAAAGAAAGTATTGAAACTTCCGTATCTTTCAGCAACATCATTGTTTCCAATAAAAATCGAATATGATTGAAATTTCCTTTTCTCCCTTTCCATCATAATTATTTCATCACATGTTCTCAAAACTTATGATATTTGTGAAATAAAAATTAGAAAATTAACATCTGATTTTCCAATACTTTTACCAAGTGAATTGATTTATCCTCTTTGAAAACAAAAGACGTCACTCTACAAAATAAAACTCTTAAAAAATTCTTCTCCAGCCTACTTGGTATCAACAAACATTACCCAATTCATTATTGTGCAATATAATTCTAGGCACACTCATCGTTTTTATTTCATTATCACTCTTACGTATTCCACATGGATCATACAACCTAGATTAATTCATCCTTATAATTTTCCAAAAAATCAAAGAGTGGTGAATACATATATTTATGTCCCTAATAAAAAGTATATATGGATAAATGTGAACACCCTTGATAGGAAATGGGTATGGTGTTGACTAAAATATTTTTTCGGCATAGAAAATCATAGTGAAATTTCAAAATCATAATGACATAAATTAACGATTCATAAAATAGGGTTGATGAAAGAGAAGAGTGTATCATATAATATATACATATAATGATATGTAATTGGGAAATGTACGAACATATCAAAAATTTATAAATTAAAAATATTAGGTAGGATTTAATAAAGAATTTTGAATAAAGAAATGAATCATAACTATATTTCGACATGGTCACGAGTGTAAGAAAAGGATCATGGGATGCTTAATGAGAGTGAGTTGGGTATCTCACAATTTATAAATTAAATGCAATTTAAGGGGAATATAGAAGAACTAATCATGACATAATAAAATGGAATTTAATTGACATAACATAAAATAATCACATTAATGGAAATGAGAAGAAATGAAACCATTACTTAAGTGTGGGACTCCAAATGCATGGGAGGGGATTATTGAGAGACTAGGGGTGCCTTTAGAGTAAAATAGAGAGTATGGTGAAGGGTGTTTACATGCATTAAGGAGTTTGAGTAAAGAGAAACAAGATCTTGTGTGGATTATAAATGAAAATAGGTGGATTTCATTATTATTTAGGTTTTGGAATCTACATAATAATATAACCAAAACCACAAACCAGCACTTTGTTTTTCCCATGGTTTATTCCAAATGGGATTATTTCTTATTATTTTATAAGGATTATAGATGAAAATAGTTAAATAATATCTGTAGAGACCCGAAGCTTGAAGTACATGGACATTATATTACTTTTGCGGAATACTTAATACATAACAAAACCAGACACCAAAGGACTATAAGAGTTTAGTTTCATTGGAAACTTGGAACATAATCTCCTAATAGTGGTGAAAGATCTTCAACATCTCCCATAATGATCTTCCCCATTTTGTTTTTTACCTAAAACCTTTCTTTAAATCCTGGGGAAAAGAAAACATATAAATGGTGAGCTCAAATTCTCAGTAAGGGTAGGCATCGATAAAATAAAACAAATAATATAAAATTGAACATAAAAACAAGAACATAATTTTTAAACATCAAAACCTTGAGAAATGACATAAAACATGGCAGTACATAAGGAATAGATCATATAAAAACATTAATCATGATAAAATATCATGCGAATAAAATATGTTATTGTGGAAACCATTAAGGACCTGATATGATTTCCATAGTAGCCAAATAATTGATTCCAAAACCATCTTAGTGGACAAAGTCCCTTTCTGAATCGAGTTCACTCCTCGTTCTAGTCCTGTAACACTGATCCAGATTAACTTACCGTTCCATACATGTCTATCTCATGAGATATAAATCTTTACCCAATGAATTGGAGGGAGATATAGGTCCCACCCATCTCATAATGAAATCATTCTTACTTGTTCTACAAAATAAACTTAAAACAATAATCATAACCCAAAGAATAAAATGGGTTTCATAAACATCATCCCATTATCACATAATTCATATAGAGAAAATGAATATCATTTTATAATAAGAAAATTGAAAGCATGCAAATCATAGAGACATTATACTTGAAACATACACATATGAAATAATGTCATCTTAGATAGAAAATGGTTTTGATAAAACACTTGATATGAATTCCTGAGGAAAATATCATTTCTTCTCCAAAATCATTTTCTTTTCACAAAATTCCATGCAATTTTAAAAGAAAAGTATGTTGTTGAAAATAGTCACAAAATCTTGTAGAGTATGCTTCATGAAAATGAGGCTTTATGAAACCGTAAAAATCCATTCACACCGTATAATTTAAAAAAAACATTCTTCTCGTACTTTTGTCGGAAAAGTCAAAAAGTACCTCGTATGGTAAACAAAAGAAAGATTCCTTCCATATGATGTAGTGAAATTAAAAAAAGGGTAAGAATGACTTTAAAAATACATGGAAGAAAATTAAAAATTTTATTAAAACATTTTGAGAACATATGGACATGGATAATAAACATAACCCCTATAAATACTTACGAATAAATAATCTTGGATAAGAATGAGATTGGAATAATTATCCCTTACCTTATGTACGATATGCCTCATATGTATATGGAACTCCATTATAATAATTTAAATAATTTTATTGACTTATTACAGAATCATATTCATTGTTATGATATCATATATAGTTTTCTTATGACTTTATATTACCCTTTCTTTTGTAAATTCGATGTAAAAGCAGCGATTTGGGTAAAATGGTTTCATTTATTGTACGTGTTTCGACTTGTTGTCCTTGATATTATTACTTATATCCTGATTTACTTAATTCCAGAATTTAAAACATGATTTATATATAATATATATTCATCATATACATATATATATATGATAGATCTATAAATGGAATAAAATACACTGTTCATGGAGATGGTAGGTCGTACGTACGCATGAATGCTGTTTTCGTTTCCTTATGGAATTGAATGGAATTTAGTAGATGAAATACATATATATATATATATATATAAATAAACCCAGTATTATTATTATGTAATATATTTCATTGTTATTCATTATATATACTTTATAATCATTCATGAATGGTTAACATGGAGAATGAATCTCATCGCATCGTGGAGACGGTAGTCTGTACGTACGCACGAGTGATGATATCATTCCCATGATCGTGGAATTGTATTAAAGTGTATGTATAATATTTAAAAATAAATATCACTTTAAAATAATCATATATGGTTATTTATTTACACCATTATACCCATCTAAGTAAGGTGGTGGTCGAAAACAGATTACACCACGGCGTGGAGACGATATTCCGTACGTACGCACGCGCGGTAATTTTGTTTTCCGTAGGATAGATATAAGTTGAAATAGTGTAGTTTCATATTTATAATAACATATAAGTATATAATTAATACTGATGTTATTAAATTATAATGAGGAAACTAAAGAAGAATAAGTAGAAGAAGAAAGAAACTTGAGAGAATCGGAAGAAGAGATTACCTCTTCTTCGATGCACCTCCTTTAAGATTCCTCTTATGGAAGTAGAGTTTGTCTTTTGAGGAGACCAAAACCTAAATAAGGTTTCTAAGGAAGTGGAGAAGCGAAATGTTCCAGGTTTGGATGAGATTAAAGGCTAAAAAGGTTGTGAATAGAAGAGGGAAGGAGTGCCCTTTTTATAGGGGAGGAGAGGGGAACCTTTGGAAAAACATAAAATATTATTTTATAATAAAGTCATATTCGGTTTTTAATAGATCCAAATTGATTTATTTTGAATCTAAGGTGGGTATGGGTCGAAATAATATCAACCTATAGATTTTAGACAAGTTTAGGATACAATTTTAAACTTATCATTTAGATTTAACTCTAAGTTAAATAATTTAACTTTTACCATGTCTTCTTGTTTTCTTACACTATATGGTTATTAAACTTACTATAACATGACAAAAGAACTCCAAGATGTTTATTATTAATATATATAACCTTATATAAGTCATTTTTCCGAAGCATAGATTTTTAAGAATAAAATAAAAATTAATAATATAATATTTGTTTTAAAATCTATTTTATGTCAATTTTGACACTATTTGGTAATTGATTTTTTTGAAAATCATAACAGCATGATTAGTTCGAAAAAAGTTAATTAAATAAATATTAATATGTCATATTAATATATAAAATTCATGTAATTCATAAAAATGCTAAAATTAAATTTATTTGAGTATTTATAACATCAATTATGTTAATATTTCCTTAATAAGATAATTACTGCATCATCATTGTGTCAAAAATAAATTAAAATATTTAATGTCTAAAAATTATAAATAAAATACCATTATGTAGGAAATCTTTTTATATTTCTAATTATTATTTATAGTCTAATTTATCTTATGTATAATCCTATATTAAAAATGTTTTTGTTATTAAACATTGATTTTATCTATTTTAACTATTCTTTAAATAAAATAATATTAAATGTCCTAATCTAACCCAAGTGATCCTAAATGGTCATATTTTATTCCTAAGGTTGTTTTTGTTCGAATTACACTTATACAATAGAATTAAGAAATGTGTTAGGGTAATAATAATATCATTTTTACCCTTAATTACCCAATTTACTTTTAACTGTGGTAAAAAAGTAAAAAGTTACTATTCACCCAAAATTATTTTCATCTCATTGAACCACATTTTAGTCCATGATATTAACCGTGTCTCTCAGATTTTCAAAATTTCACTCACAGAAGCGGTAAAATTATGTTTTATGTGAATTTACAAATTCTCCTAGGAGGTGGGTAAAAGGCGGTGAAAAGTTCAATAAAATTTTTATATATCTAAAATTATTATAAAATGACTATAATGGATTACTTTGAACTTATATAGGTATTATGTATCAATTTTCACATAAAATAAATTCAAATAAAATAAATAATTATTTAAATAAAAAGTCGGTTTTTAAATTGTAACACAGTGTTTTCACTATTCATCAAAAATTGAAAGTTTTCAGAAAAATACCAAAATTTCACCCTAGGCTAATTTCGATATTCTGAATCCAAAAATGAAGTCCATATTGAATGATAAAATTTAAAAAATTCTAAAAAGTGGGTATTACTATTCATAATTGCTAGTTTTAATAATATTTTAATAGCATATCATTGTTTAGTGAAACTCGGTATTGCGTACAACGCAAGCTGTCGAGGAAGGTCGGGATTGCGTGTAATGAAAGCCAAGTCAGGGATGCATGTAGTGCAAGATTATTTTGGTGTAGCGTACAACACAAGAAATAAATAAAATTAAAAAGAATATTTTTCATAAAATCTCGTGGTGTTACATTCTACCCCCCTTAAAATGAATTTCGCCCTCAAAATTCATCGGGGTCATAAATAGTTTACTATTTGTGAGTTTCTTTAATAGAAACCCACATCGTTAAAAGGAATACCAAAAATTTTCTTTAAAAACTAATGTACGAAACATAAAGGTTACCTAAATTAACTAATCATTGGGTTTCCACATAGGAGAACATAGGTGAAAATATGGATATGGAAGAGAAATCTAACCATAAAGTTCTGATGGAGAGTGGTAGAGAACATAGCTATGAAAAATCCAACAATCACAAAGCCATAAATTTGTGATGATCTAAGGTACCATCTGATTAATCGGATATAAGGGTAGTAGGACAACATTTTTGGTTTTCAGGATCATTTCCCAAATGTTGAATAATTTTCAAAAAAGAAATAATTACTTGATTTTGATAAAATCTCACCATTGTTCGTGCCTTGAACAATTTCCACTTCATCACTTAAAGAATTGAAGTTTCATTTTTCATTCGTGAAGTGTTAGTAGATCATGTGATAGAATGATGGGTCATTCCATATGTCTTAAACAAAAGGTTAGAAAAAGGTATCAAATATACATAAGTTCATCTATGGGGAGGTTAATCATATATGATTCCAAAAATGGACTTATACTTCATATATCATATTGCTTAATATAATAAAACTAGTTTCTACTAACTGGGGACTTCCTGTAGGCCAGTGGTAGGAAATAAAGGCCTGTCGCACTTCGGTTGTGGGTTTGCTTCCGACATCCTTGTCCGACGTGACGGGTTGTCACCCATCCTGCAGGTTGTCCTTTTTCTAAAACTACATTATTATAACATTCCATAAATAATATCGAAAAAATTTCTAGCCTTAAACAATTCTATCTGATGTCCAACTTAATCCATTCAATCATTTAGGCTTAACGAAAATACTTCTGTCCAATCTTATAGTATAAAGAAAATGATTACTAGAAAGGTCACATAAAAAGAATGTGAATACCATGACTTATAATACGATATATCTTGTTGGTCACATTACAAACATGTGAATTCCTTAATCATGTATTCTATAGAAAAATGAATACACATTGAACCTTAGTGAAAACATGAGTGCTGTCAAAAGTTAACTCTTTCCACATACCAAAATCCCAAAATTCTATTTACTCAAACCATGATATCACTTAGTCCTTATAACAATCATGAGCTCATGAATACTATCAAACATATTATTTCCTCCCTATCCATTCATTATGTGCATATCATCTTCTTTCCAAAAATATCTGAATAACCTTTCATGGTTACCAGTACCATTCAACATATACTTTCAAATAATTTTGAAAAAACAATAGTTTAACACTCCCTAGATGTTTCTTTATTCCATAGTACCATTAAATTACCTATACAACATAACTATTGATAAACATACAATCATTCCACTACCTTCTTAAACAACTGAATGAGATTAAACACTTCTTTCATATCATATATCATTTTTAGTCTCCCCATCATCATCCACATAAATAATACCCTTATGACCATGCTGGTTCACTTCATTGGATTTTCCCTTAGGGCATTGGTTTTCATAATGCCCATACATTCCACATTTAAAACATCTAATCATTGTTGATTTTGTAGCAATACCATTATCCTTATCCATGGTGTTAACTAAACCTTTTCCTTTTCACTTACTGGATTTGTGTCCCTCTTTTCCGCACCCAAAGAATCTTCCAGTTCCTTTGAAACATTTTCCTTGATGCCTCTTCCCACATTATTTACATGAGGGTAATTGAACTTTCTTTCCTCTATGATCATCATGAAACTCCATCTTTCTCGTATTAGCTGAGTCGGGATACTTACCAAAGTTGAGATTATTGATCATATTATGAGATTGTTGATTAGGCATAATAACGATATTTGGAATTCCAGATCCAATTTCATTTGGTTTCTCATGAAGAATATCATTCCATTGTCCATCATATCCTCCATTATCGTGTATCTTCTTGTTTCCATCCATTTTCTAAAACCCAAAAAGAATAGTGTGAGATACAAATATCATGCTTGGAAAACAACATAACAAAGGGGGAGTACCTTCAATATCTAACATCTTAGGTTTAATTCTAAGACCGTTAGCGCAATTCTAGGACTATAACCTATACGTATACTTTACCTTAGGGACATCCCTAGACATACCTTAGAAATATCTCTAGGGATCTCACTAATGTTTTCGCATCCTAGTTTTCAAAGGTTAACTAAACCTTTCCTCTGATACCAACAGTAGAGACCTGAAGCTTGACGTACATGGACATTACATTACTTTTGTGGAATACTTAATACATAACAAAACCAGACACCAAATGACTATAATATTTTAGTGTCTTTGGAAACTCGAAACATAATCTTCTAATCATGGTGAAAGATCTTCAACATCTCCCATTAAGATCTTCCCCTTTTTGTTTTCTTACCTAAAACCTTTATTTAAATCCAGGGGAACAATAAAACATATAAAGGGTGAGCTCAAATTCTCAGTAACGGTAAGCATCGATAAAATATAATAAATCATATACAATTGAACTTAAAAACATGAACATAATGTTTAAACATCAAAACCTTGAGCAATGACATAAAACATGGTAGCACATAAGGCATAGATCGCAAAGAAACATTAATCATGATAAAATAGAATGGGAATAAAAAATGCTATTATGGTAACCATTAAGCACATGATAAGATTTACATAGTAGCCAAGGCATTGCTGTCAAGGCCATCTTAGTGGATAAAGCCCCTTTCCGAATCGAGTTCACTCCTCATTCCAGTCCTGTAACATTGAACCGAATTAACTTACCATTCTAGACATGTCTATCTCATGAGATATAAATATTTACCCAATGCATTTGAGGGATATATAGGTCCCACCCATCTCATAATGAAACCATTTTTACTTGTGCCACAAAATAAACTTGAAACATTCATCGTAACCCAAAGAATAAAATGGGTTTCATAAACATCATCCCATAATCATATAATTCATATATAACAAATGGATATCATTTCATAATAAGAAAATTGAAACCATGAAAATAATAGAGACATTATACTTGAAACACACACAAATGAAATAATGTCATCTTATATGGAAAATGGTTTTGATAAAACACTTGAAATGAATTCATGAGGAAAATATCCTTTATTCTTCAAAATCATTTTTTTCCACAAAATTACATTAAATTTTAAAAGAAAAGTATTATGCTGAAAATAGTCATAAAATATTGTAGAGTATTCTTCATGAAAATGAGGCGTTATGAAACCATAAAAATCTTGTTCACGCCGTATAAGTTAAAAATAACATTCTTCTTGTACTTTTGTCGGAAAAGTCAAAAAGTACCTTGTATGGTAAAAAAATAAAAGATTCCATCCATACGATGTGGTAAAAGTAAAAAAAGGGTGAGAATTAATTTAAAAATACATGGAAGAAAAGTAAACATTTTATGAAAACATTTTAAGAACACATGGACATGGATAATAAACATAACCCCAGTAAATACTTACGAATAAACAATCTCGGATAAGAATGATATTGGAATAATTATCCCTTACCTTATGTCTGATATGCCTCGTATGTATCCAAACCTCCTGTATAATGATTTAAATATTGTTATTGACTTATTACATAATCATATTCATTGTTATGATATCATATATTGTTTACTTGTGACTTTATATTACCCGTTCTTTTGTAAACTTGATGTAAAAGCAGCGATTTGGGTAAACTCGTATCATTTATTGTACATGTTTCAACTTGTTGTTCTTGATATTATTACTTATATCCTGATTTATTTAAATGAAGAATGTAAAACGTGATTTATATGTAATATATATTCAGAATATACATATATATATGATAGATCGATAAATGGAATGAAATACACCATTCATGGAGACGGTATGCCGTACGTACGCATGAACGCTGTTTTCATTTCCTTATTGAATTGAATAGAATTAAGTAGATGAAATACATATATATATATATATACATAAATCCAGTATCATTATTATGTCATATATTTAATTATTATTCATTATATATACTTTATAATCATTCATGAATGGTTAAAATGGAGAATGAATCTGATTGCGTCGTGGAGACGGTAGTCCGTACGTATGCACGAGCGATGATATCATTCCCATGATCGTGGAATTTTATTGAAGCTTATGTATAATATTTCAGAATCAATATCACTTTAAAATAATTATATATGGTTATTTATTTACACCATTATACCCATCTAATTATGGTGGTGGTTGAAAACAGATTACACCACGGCGTGGAGACGGTATTCCGTACGTACGCATGCGCGATGATTTTGTTTTCCATAGGATGGATAGAAGGTGAAATTTGTTTGTTTAATATTTATAATAAAATATAATTATATAATTAATACTGATGTTATTACTTTATAATGAGACAACTAAAGAAGAAGAAGTAGAAGAAGAATGAAACTTGAGAGAATCGGAAGAAGACATTACCTCTTCTTCGACGCACCTCCTTTAGGCTTCCTATTATGCAAGTAGAGTTGGTCTTTTGAGAAGAAAAAAACCACCAGAATGTTGATAGAGAAGTGGATAAGAGAAATGGTCAGGGGTTGGTAGAGCTTCAAGGCTCAAAAGGGTGTGAATAGAAGAGGGAAGGGGTTCCCTTTTTATAGTGGAGGAGAGGGGAACCTTTGGAAAAACATAAAATATTATTTTATAATAAAGTCATATTCGGTTTTTAATAGCAATAAATTGATTAGTTTAGAAGATAAGGTGGTTATGGGGAGAAATCATCTCAAACAATATATTTTAGACAAGCTTAGGTTAAAATTTTAACCTTATCATTTAGATTTAACTCTAAGTTAAATAATTTAACTTCTACCGTGTCATCTTGTTTTCTTACACTATATGGTTAATAAACATAATATAACAAGCGAAATGAACCCCAAGTTGTTAATATTAATATATATAACCTTATATAATTCATTTAGCAGAATTTTATATTTTTAATTATAAAATAACAATTAATAATATAATATTTTAAAAAAAAACTATTTTCTGTCAATTTTGACACTATTTGGTAATTGATTTTTTTTTAAAATCATAAGAGCGTGATTAGTTCGAAAAAAGTTAATTAAATAAATACTAATATGGCATATAAACATATAAAATTAGTTTAATTCAGAAAAAGTCTCAAATTACATTTATTTGAGTATTTATAACATCAATTATGTTAATATTTCATTAATAAGATAATTAATGCATCGTCATTGTGTCATAAATAAATTAAAATATTTAATGTCTAAAAATTATAAATAAAATACCATTATGTAGGAAATCTTTGTATCTTTATAATTAATATTTATAGTCGAATTTAGTTTATTTATAACCCTATATTAAAAATGTTTTAGTTATTATACTTTGATTTTAACTATTTTAACTATTCTTTAAATAAAATAATATTAAATGTCTTAATCTAACCCAAGTGAGCCTAAATGGTCATCTTTAATTACTAAGGTGGTTTTTGGATGAATTAGACTTATCCAATAGAATTAGGACATGTTTTGGGGTAATAATAATATCATTTTTACCTATAATTACCCTATTTACTTTTAACCGTGGTAGAAAAAGTAAAAAGTTACTATTCACCCAAAAAAAATTTCATCTCATTGAACCACATTTTAGTCCTTGATATTATTTGTGTCTCTCGGATATTCGAAAATCTACTCATAGAAGCGGTAAAATTACGTTTTATGTGAATTTTCAAATTCTTCTAGGAGGTGGGTAAAAGACGGTGAAAAGTTCAATAAAATTTTCATATGTCTAAAATTATTATAAAATGAATCCAATGGATTACTTTGAGCTTGTATAGGTATTATGTTTCAATTTTCACATAAAATAAATTTAAATAAAATAAATATTTATTTAAATAAAAATTCTGATTTTAAATAGTAACCTAGTGTTTTTACTATGCATCAAAAATTGAAAGTTTTTAGAAAAATAGAAAAATATCACCCTAGGCTAATTTTGATATTTCGAATCCAAAAATGAAGTCCATTTTGAAATATAAAATTTAAAAAATTTCAAAAAGTGTGTATTACTATTCATAATGGCTAGTTTTAATAATATTTTAATAGCATATCGTTGTTTAGTAAAAGTTAGTGTTGCGTACGATGCAAGCTATTGAGGATGGTCATGATTGCATGTAATGCAAGACAAGTCAGGGATGCGTGTAGTAAAATCTCCTTTTGGTGTAGCGTACAACACAAGACATCAATAAAATTAAAAAGAATATTTTTAATAAAATATTGGGGTGTTACAATATCCTTGAATATGTGGAGGTGATTTATACTCTTATAGAAATGGTTTTAAAACTATAAAATTTATTAATGGTTTTAGAGGATTCAGATGGAATATATAAAATTAATCAAATAAATGAAAATCAAATAAATTTGAATGTAAAAAATATATTTTATCTTTTATACCATTTATAGTATTTATTAAATAACTTTTGGGTCATTATTATGAAATAATATACTATGTATAATTATTAGATATTTAATTTTTACCAGAAAATTCGACTATCACAAGAAATTATGAAAAATTAAACATTGGATACTTTTTATTTTATGATTACAAAAATAATATTCCTTTTATTTAAATAATTTTCTAAATAGTTTAATTTTAACTAATTAAATAATTTTGAAATTAATTGATAAATTATGGGTTTTTGACCATAATGGTTTTCATACCCTAATAAAATTAACATTAAAATTAATAAAAATTATATGATCATTTATATTTAAAAAACATTATTTAATTATAAATTTTTAAAAATATTTTTTATTTCAAAAATACATTAATTCATCCAAACAAGTTTCTTAATTTAATTTTTTTATTTCTAAAAAATTTTATTTGTGTTTTATTATATCGAAATAAAAAACATTTATACGATAACCATAATATGATGAAAATATATTTACTATTCTATAAAAAATAATTTAAATACTAATATTTCTATGTTCATGAAACATATCCCTTTAATACACTTGAAAATTCTCCAAGTTTAATGTGTGTGACTATGATACTTTCTTGGGGTGGTTCAACGTACATGGTTTGGGCAGTGATATTAATGATCCTGAACTTCTCCCAGAAATGGTTTCTATAAATATCACGTTATTGGGTCTTAGTTTATTCTTGGTCAAGGGAATGTATGAGAGATGCTATCTCCTTTGAATATCCAATAAATGGGATTCATAGGGTATAATCCCGTTGGTTGAGGCAATCACTTCCTTTGTCTGTGTCCCTTGGATTTGTTAAAACCCTATACTTATAATAATCATGTGATAACTATTCAACAACTATATATTGTCAAAAAGTAATGATACGTAGTGGTATTTTAAATTAAATAGGATATAATAAAACCAAATATGTGATTTGATTTCTAATTTTTTTTCATAATAATACATTTAATTAAAACATATGTTTAATTTCATTTACAACACTTCAATCATTATAATATTCTTCCCTAATGAAATATCACCCTTGAAAGTTTCATTTCCCGCACTAAAATAGATGAGGGTAACTATATTTAGTCACTTCCTATAGATCCCATGTCTCTTTTTAAAATATTTGGTTTATGTATAACACATTGAAGAGGCCAATTTTATTATTTGGTAGGATATCCACTCTACAATCTACAATCTACAATCTTCACCAATAACTCTTCATATGAAAGATCATTATTAAATTGTAACACATCTGGATCGAGTACATCTCAGGGTTATGGTATTTACATTATCAATAGGGATACATTAAATACACTATTTACTTGAGATAGGTAATGTTGGAGTGCTATTTTATAGGGAACCACTCCGATGAGATCAAAGATCTCAAAGGGACTGATGTATCATGGAATAAGAATTCCCTTCTTCCCAAATCTGATAACTTTATTCTATAGAGATAATATAGAATAATAACATGAATCAAACATAAATCTCTTGGTATTATCAATAGTTATTAGCCTGACTATTCTGTTGAATCAGAGTAGCCTTAATGTACTACAAAATGGTCTTATCATTTTACACTATTTCTTCGGCCATTTGAGGACCTAGTAGTTGACATTCCCCAACATTATCCCAAAATGCATATGTTTTGAACCTCTTCCCATAAATGGATTCATAGTGAACCATTTTTATGAACAAGTGGAATGTTTGTTTTTAATATAACTACACCGAAGGTAGATTTTGGTACAATCCTTTTTTGAATTCCATAAAACATTCTCTTAAAATATATCCCACTTTTGGAATAGTCTCCTAAGATTAGCCATCAGTTTGAGGATGATAGGCCATAATCTAAAAATTATAATATTTATTAGACATTAATAAATGATTTATTATATAAAATTAATCTTAATAAAACCTGGAATATGGTTAATTATGGTGTATTTAGGAATTAGTTATATAACACAACATCTCTAACATGGAATTAAACAACATTATTAACAACTTCCTTAACGTGCTTCAATAATTTCATTTCATTGAAAACTGCGCAAGATAACCTGGTAAAAAACTTAAGAAATGGGTGAGTTATAAATACCTGTAAGGGAATAAACATGGAAGAAGGTGATACATGTCAGAAAATAGGCATGTCAAAGGGGGATAAAATGATTTGGAGACATAAACATGAACAATGGGAGATAATATACCATAATAATCATAACATCAGAAATGTGGAAAAACATATAACTCTACATCATAAACATTGTTCATAGATAAAACAATAATACATCATGGTGGAATTTCCCATAAAGTAATTAGGTTCAATTCATATCCCGAAATGATGTATCGTGATACAAAACATTACCCAACGCATTGGAGAGCTATATAATTTTGAGCACACCCATCACATTTATTTCATTATCATGCTTAAATGTTCCACATAGATCATAAAACATTGATTCAATCATTATCATAATTTATTACATGATAAAGTAGTGTGGAATACATAAATTTAAATATCCAATTACAATTATTTGTTTATAAAGGTGAACACCATTGAAAGAAAATGGGCAAAGTATTCACTAAATAACTAGTTTGGAATGGAAAATCACTATGATATTTCAGTAGCATAACGACATCACTTAAAGAGTCATAAAAATGGGTCGTTGAGATATAAAGGGGCCTATAATAACATAGATACAAAAAATTAAATTAATATGGACATGTAAAAACATATCCCCACATTATAAATTAAAAAGTTAAGGCATAAGGTAGGGAAGAAACATGAATAAATAAGAGAGTCCAAACTATATTTCCTCATTGTAACGGGTGTACATAAAGGATCCTGGGAGGATTAATGAAAGTGAAAAGGGGATATCATTATTTATAAATTATATTTTGAGTTAGGGGAATATGTAATAACATATACCAACATAATATAATATAATTTAAGAAACGTAACATAAAATATGTTCTTTAATGGAAATGAGTAGTGAGAAATCTCTTACTAAATTTGGGCACGGTAATGGGTGTTCATAAAGATCATGGAAGGCTCAATGATAGGTAAAGGAAGCTATAATAATTTATAAATAAAATATATAGTAAGTTTTATATGTAATAATGTATTCCAACATAAGAAAAAAATTAGTTTAGAGACATATAAAAAATAATTTCTTGGTAAAAATAGGAGAGTGGAAGATCCCTTCCGAAATTTCAGCATAATAACAAATTAGTTAAATTTCAAAATGAGTGATTATAAATGATATATCATTCATTTAAAATAAAAATTTAAAATTATTGAATGAGTCTAATGTATTAAAATATAAAAAATTTAATTTAAGAGTACTAATTTAAAAAAATGTGCTTGAATTAAAATGATGAGTGGAAGTTGAGGATACCTTACTTTAGTGTGTGACTCCAAAATATTGGGAGGGGATTCTTGAGAGATTATGGGAACCATGGGAGTACTATATAGAATAAGGGGAAGAGTATTTATGTTATAAAAGAATTTTTAGTGAATATAAATGGGATATTGGGTGGTTTTATATAGGAAATGGTGTGGATTTCTTAATTACATAGGTTTTGGACTCTACATAACAAAATATACAAAACAAAAAACATACCATGATTTTTCAATTGATTAAAAAAGATTTCACTGGTTTTTATTACTTTATAATGTCATGGGCCTAAATTATTAAAATAATTCCCTTTCTTATGTGAAGGCAAGTAACACTCTTAAAGAAATTATTTTAGAACCATGTAATGTAATAATGGTTTTGGGGGATTTATAATGGCTTTATAAAATTAATAATATAAAAATAAAATCAAAATATTTCATATGGATAACAAATATTTGGTTATGGATCCCTTTTATAGTATTTATTATGCCATTTTTGGGTCATTATGATGTAATCAAATAGAAATAATATTTATGCGGTATTTAATTTTTACTCGAAAATTTAGGTGTCTCAGAAAATTATGGAAAAATCACTGTTAGATAATTTCGATGTTCTAATAATAAAAAAATATAATAAATTTTAAAAAAAATTCTAAATATATATGAATTTTCACATTAAAAATAAAATTGACTTTTATCATGTAATGTTAGGTTTTTTTACAATAACAATATTTGATCCCTTATAAAAATTATATTTGACGTTATATAAATTATAAAATAATATATATTTATTAAAAATTATTTAATAATAACATTTTATTAAAATATTATAAATTTTAAAAACCCATTAATTAATCAAAATAAATTCTTTAATCAAAATTACATTTTATATATAAATATCATTTTTCTTTTATCTAATTTTTATCAAAAATTATTATTTAATCCGCCATAATGTGAAACAAAATTTAACAATTACTATAATGAAATTAAACTATAAATCTTCATAGATTTTTGGTTAATTTTTTTATCCCTTTTTATATTATTAATAGTATTATTTTAACTATAATTATCTTATTTTCCTTTTATCATGGTAATAAATATTTACTATAGTTTCTATTTATATTTTCAAAAAATTAAGTTGAAATTATTAAATAATATTAATTTTTTTGATTATAAAATTCAATCCATTTTATTAAAATAAATTTACATATGTTTTAGAACTTAATTTAATTTATATCTCACAAGCATAATAGAAAGCGATTTTTGGAATTATACATATTTTAAGAAAAAAATGACTCCACATTGACTCTATAAGTAGTAATCTTAATTATAAAAATTTAAATTCATATATATATAACATTAACATTAAAATTATACAATTCCTCATTATGGGAAATCTTTATTAATTATAATGGAGATACATTATGCATTTAAAAAAGCTATACGAAAAATGATGTTTTAATCCAAAAAATATACTCACACTAAAATATGAAACCAATATAACATAAATTTAATTAAATGGATTAAATATTAATAAATAATTGTTGTGTTACTATTAATTTAAATGAATATAATATTGGGACTTTTATATTGAATAATTTATTTGAATAAATGACAAGTTTACTTTAAAAAAATATATTTACTATTCACTGAAGAAAATTTATTTTCCAAAAAATAAAAAATTTTCACCCGAAGTTAATTTTGTTACTTTGATATCAAAAATGGTTCTGGTTTTACTAATTCAATATTCTAAATTTTCCAAGAAATATATTTTATTTTTCAAATAAACTAAATAAAAAATATTTTTTTAACGAAACATATTTGTTAGAACCAAAAGAAATTGAAAAACATTGATTGATTATCACAAAAAAAATTTAAATATATTTAGGAAAAATATATTTATTTCATAATTAGATAATGATAATAATTTTTTTAAAATTTAATATAATGATTGAAATATTAATATTTAAATAATAATTATTTTTTTGGGTTTGGTGTTACATATCACATACAATATCAAACATTTTTCTCTTTAAGAAAAACTCAGGGAATTACATTATTCAACCATTTAATAATTTTCATCCTTATAATTTAAACATGAAAAAATAACTAATTTTTATGACACATGAAAATATATTTTTTAATAATTTTCATGACTTTAAACACATAAACTGGAATCTTATAAAATTGAAGGGTTAACATATAAATGACTTGAATTTACCTAAAATATGAATTTCTAGGTGTAAATATATATTATCCATAAAAGTTTACTAACATATATTTTTATGGTCATTTTTGTTCTAATAACAATTTTTTATAATTATTTTTTGATTTTACCAAAGCATATCCCCTGAGAGTGTCAAACTAGGTGAACAATAAGGCCTGTTATTTTGGACCTGGTTACCCCAAGTTAGGCCCGAGACACCTTGTTGGAGTTTTTACCCCTCGGTACATCTATGCTTCTGCCACATCCACTATTATTATCCAGATAGGGTTTTATTTGTTTTATTATCCACATTCACTATACATACCAAAATTTAGGGATGTTTTCTTATACATAGTTTTATCCCTAAAGATTTTGCTAATGTTTTCTATTTCAAATCCCGAAAACAACTAAAATTTTCCTCTGATACCAACTATAAAAACACTACACTTTATTACACAATAATATATGATTTTGTTATATATAATTAATCATAATAAAAGAAGGAATATTGAGAAGTATAGTGTTTTTTGTAATTAGGTACATATAAAAACATATTGATCATGGGATACAACAACATTATTAATAACATCCTCAAAATTATTCTAAAATTACATGGTTTCCAAAAATATGCGAGATATCCTGGGGAAAGCATAAGAAATGGGTGAGATATAAAGCCGAGTAAGAAAATAAACTTGGAATAAGGTGATAAATGTTATAAAATAGGTATATCAATGGGGAATAAAAATTTTATGAATCATACACATGAACAATGAGACATTATATAACATTAAAATATTAACATGGAAATGTAATAATAACTTAAACCATTACATCATAAACATAGGTCAAGGATAATAAACCAAAATGTCTCGCTGGAAAAATTCCTATAATGTAATTTGGGTCACTCCCTGTCCCAAGATGATGTAACTTGATACTAAATAGTACACAATGCATTGGAGAGCTATAAAATTTTGAGTTTACCTATCACATTAATTTCATTATCATGATTAAGTGTGCCACATTGATCATACAAAATTGATTAATTCATAAATTATAATTTATTTCATGTTTAATTAGTGTATATGACGTACAACTAAATCCCTTACCCAATTTATATGTTCATAAATGTGAACACCCTTGTGATGAAATTTCTACGGAATTCAGTACATAATTGGTTTGTCATGGAAAACTGTGGTGATATTTCTTTTACATAACGATATCACTTGAAGATTCATAAAAATGGGTTGATGAGAGGCATATTGGTCTTTAATAACATATATACAAAAATATATGTAATACGTAAATTGAAAAATATATCCCAACATTATAAATTGTAAATAGAATGCATAAGATAATTAATAAACCTGAATAAAGAAGAGAATCCTATCTATATTTCAGCATGGTAAGCAGTGTAAATAGAGGATAACGAGAGGCTTAATGTGGGTGAAAGGGGGATGTAATTATTTATAAATTAAATGGGATTTAAGGGGAATATGTAATAAAATAACACAACATTATGAAATATAATTTAAGATACATAACATAAAATAAGTTCTTGAATGGAAACGAGAAGACAAAAATCCCTTACTAAATTTTGGCATTGTAATAGGTGTACGCAATGGATCATGGAAAGAATAATGAGAGTTAATGGAATCTATAATAACATATAAGTAACATGAAAAATAAGTTGGATATGTAATAACATATCCCCTTATAATAAAAAAATTAAATTTAGATACATAACAAAAATAAGTGCTTGATAAAAAAGAGGAGAGTGGAAGGTCCCTGAAAGAATTTTGGAATAGTAAGAACTTAGGTAATTTTACATCTGAGAAATTAAAAATGTTATATAATTCATATAAAATCAATTGGTAAGTACAATGATGATTATAAATTAATTATAACATAAAAAATTGAAATTTTTAAGACTGATTTTAGAGAATGTGCTTGAATTTAAAGGAGGAGAGGAAGGCAAGGATCCCTTACTTGAGTGTGGGACTAAAAATATTAATAGGGGATTATTGAGAGTTTTTGGAACATTTGGAGGAGTCTATATAGTTTATAGAATATTATGGATGTTCCAAAAAGAGTTCTAGGGAAGATAAATGGGATCTTTAGTGAGTTTATACAAGAAATGATGGGGATTTCATTATTATTTAGGTTTTGGAATCTACATAATAAAATATCCTAAACCATAGACCATACTGAGTTTTTTTAAAAATTTTTAATCCAAAGTGGGGTGGTTTTTAGAATTTTATAAGGAAAATTTCAAAACATATAAAAATAATGCCCTTTTTTATGTGGAGTTGAGTCAATCTCTTAAAGAAGTGATTTCAAAACCTTAAAATATATCACGGGGTTTGTAGGATTCAATACAACTTTATAAAATTAATAAAATAAATATATAATCACCTTATTTTAATGGTAAAACACATATTTGGTCTTTTATCCATTTTATAGTATTTATTACATCACATTTGGGTCATTATGATGCCATATCACACAAAGTATATTTATATGGTGTTTAATTTCTACCAAAACATTCGACTATCTCATAAAATTAAGAAAAATTATCCATTGGATAATTTATATGTTCCTATTCCTAAAATAATATATATTTTATCAAAATATTTTTCTAAATTTTGTAATTTTCAATTTTAAAATAAAATCAGCATTTATAAAGAAATGATGGGTCTTTTGATAATAACAATTTTCGATCCGTTATAAATACTACATTTGAATTCATAAATATTTTTTTGTTAATTTATATATAATAAAAATTAATTAATATTATTATTTTATTAAAAATTGTTGATTTTACAAATCGACTAATTTATCAAAATAAATCACCTCTTTGAAATCTTATATTACATAAAATTATAATTCATTTTTTATCAAATTTTTATCAAAAATCATCGTTTAATCCTTTCTAATGTATCAAAAAATACAATAATTATTATAATGAAATTAAAATATGAATATTCATATAGTTAGGTTTACTTTTTTTTGTATGCCTTGTAAAATTATTATTATTATTCTTTTACGCTTAATTAACATAGTTTCCTTTTATCATGGTAATAAATATTTATTATAATTACAATTCATATTGTTCAAAAATTAATTTTATATTATTACCTAATGTTAATTATGTTGACTAAAAAATGGAATCAATTTTATATAATTGAATTAACATATTTGGATGAATTTAATTTAATTTAAAACTCGCATGCACAACGAAAAGAGGGTTTTCAAAAAAACATTTTTTTATGGGAAAGATGATTTCACTTTAACTCTAAAACTTATAATGTTAATTATATTAATTTAAATTTATATTTATATAAATATAAAATATAAATATTTAAATTAAATAATTATGTCATTAGTATTTTTTTTAAATAATTAATAGTTAGATATATTATTCATTTTAAAACTTATTTCTAAAAAATGTGTTTTTAATCATAAAAATAAATTAAACTAAAATCCCAAATAAAGGTGATTTAAATGTAATTAATTGAATTAAATATAAATAAATAATACTTATGTTACCTTCAAATTAAATTAATGAAATAATTTCACTTTTAAATTAATTAATATATCATAAGAAATGATAATTTTAATTAAGAACATTATTCTTTACTATTCAATGAAAAATCATAAATTTCTAAAAAATTAAAAAAATCTCACTAAGATAATTTTGATATTATGATATCAAAAATGGATTGAGTTTTACCAACTAAATATTATAAATTCTATAGAAAAATAATTATAGTATTTTTGGAACAATAAAATAAAAAAATCATTTTTTAAGGAAACATATTTTGAATAACAAAAATAAATTACCAAAAATTAATTGATTATGAATAATAATTTATCAATATATTTTGGAAAAAATATATTTCATAATGTATATAGTGATAGTCATATTGAAAAATTTAACAGAAATGATAAAATAGTCATATTTAAATAATCATCATTTCTTTGTGTTCAGTGTTATATATCACATACACTATCAAACATTTTACTATTTTAATAAAATCTAGGTGCATTAAACATACTGCTGTTCAACATAAAGATGATGGAATGTTGGATAATTTTCTAGAACATGGATGTGAATCTCATATCTTGGTCAAATATAATTAATAGTGGTACTCCAAACAGCCTTACCACTACTCTGATTTATATCAATGCATGTTGATCGAGCCATAAATCCTCACAAATCATAATAATGTGATCTTAATTTTAAGAGGATCTAGAAAAACCATATATAATTATTCCCCATAGATATAATCATAAGTCTAGTAAAACAATTCTATGGTGTTTTTTCCCATTTCAATGTTGTTATGGGTAATGGTTTCAAAATCCACATAGAATTATTCCTTTCAGCCTTCACATGCTGACATACCAGACACTTTGATGTATATTTTGTGATATCCTTATTCATATTTTCCAAAAAATAGTTATCTTAAAGATCACGATACAAATTTTTGATTCCTAGGGGAATAGATAAATTATAACTATATGCATCATCAAATATTCCATTATTTAACTCAAGATTTCATGGTACACATAATCATGACCCAAATATCAAAAATCTTACTTTAGTAAGACTGAAATTCAAGGATTTACCTTTCCTTATGATTTCCACTTTATTCTTAATTCCAACAATATATATTTGATAATCACTTAACCTCTCTTTAAGATATGGTTGAGAAATCATTTATCAAATGATTAATGATGTTCCTTCCTTTAGGATTCCCACACCCATCATTTTCAAATTCCAGCATATCAAATCCCTCTCAATTGTCATCAATGGAAGAATTTCTGGGCAATTTATACTTAGACCATATTAAATATTATTCACATTACCAGGATGGTAGTGGATTAATAATTCATAGTGATTGATCTTCTATAATCATCACCTTTTGCATATGTTCAGCTCTTTTTCTGTTAATACATACCTGAGGATTTTGTGATCTATATATATTTCACACTTATCCTAATAGAGGAAACCATGCCATATCATTAATTAAGAGATTATATCATCCAATTTTAGATCATTAATTTGGTGTTTTTGATCATGAACTTTCAACTTCCTTGAATCATATTCTATGACTATGTTATTCTATAGAAACACATTCCCAAGACACTCTTTTAGGAATCATGGAATACCATGAAATGTTATCCACTTTTTGGTAGTGTAAGCCATAGGGAAGTGATATGATTCTTTTTTAACTACTTGATTCACTCTTCAAAATCATCATTCCAAGAAAAAAACTCCATTCTTAGTTTCTTGTTTATAGGGTTTGACAATAATGATAAAATTATCACAAATCCACAATAGTAACTAGAAAATCAACGGAAACTATAGATATTTACCGTATATGTTGTCCTCAACCAATCATTAATTTCATTTTTCTATAGTGTTTCCATAGATATTCAACTGATTGTGATGATATTCCCCATGAATGAAACTTATTTCAACCAAAAATCACATTTTCTATACGTGGCATATTGCTTATCCTTTCACAGGGTCTTTAGTATAGTGTTCAGATGCTCCTCATGATCCTCCTTAATTTTGGAGTATATTAGAATATCATATATAATGAATACCACAATTGTTTTTGAGTTAATATATATATACTCTATTAATCAACTCCTTGAAGACTTTTAGAGCATTAGTGTGTTATAAAGGTGTCCATATTATCTCACATGGCTTATACCATGCACAATAGAGAAGTATTGTTCTCCATGTATATGATCAAATAAGTCATAAATCCATGGTAGTTTATACTTTTTATTTATCAAGGTCTCATTGAGATCACTATAATCAATGAAAAGGAGAATTTACGCATTCTTCTTCTTGAAGAAGTTGATTGGTGCACCCCACAACAAAGCACTTGGGCGTATGAACACTTTATCTATAATCTCACGTTTTTTTTCAACACCTAATGTTCCACAATAGTAGTTCTAGATGGTGTCTTATATAATGGTAACACCCCAAGTATAATATCAATTCAAAATTCAACCTCCCAGCTAGGTGGAAGACCATACAATTCCTTGAGAAAGACACTAGTGCATTCCTTCAAAATAAGAATGTTTTTGAGGATGTTATTATCCATAGAATCAATCATGTGAGCAATAAATGCTTACTCATAGGGAAATAATTTCCATTACTGTTATTCTTTTGTCAAAGAAGATTCACCCTCATCCTTCCACTTGTATAGAATTAAGGGTTTATTCTTAATATAGAGACTGTTTTATTTCATGTGGAAATTTATATTAGATCTATATTGGGAAATAAAATCCACGCCTAAAATTGCATAAAATTTTACCTAAAGGGGGACTGATATTATTTTCATGATGAAAACTTCCAAAAACATCATCATGAGATACATAATCATAGAAGTTGTATGTGATGATAAAAAATCATCTCATGTTGCGAATCGATGTTCTTAGAAAAATTACAAGATATTATTGTAGGTAATGAGTTCAAATATAACATGAGATAAAACATTATTGAGTAGAGGTTACATGTACTTTAATAATTATGATCTATCTTAGCATAGGGCTAAACTTGTTCCCCTGTTCCTGGAGATCTTTGATTCTCATCATGCTTATCAACCCTTGGAATGGATCATTGACCTGGATAATGCCCAAATTATCCACACATACAACATAGAACTATATAACACACATTAAATTGAAAATTATTTCCATCTACCACATTATCAATTTCTTAAAAGAAAATTTCCAACTTATGCCTAATCTTTCCACTCTCAAAACACCTCCCAGCCCCTTTGTGACAATGCCCTTTGTGCCTCTTTCCACATTTTTTGCACAATTGAAATTGGGTATTCTTTGTCATGTCACCTTTATCAGATGAACTTCCTTAAGATTTAATCTTCCTCTTATTTTATGTATTTGGGAATTGTACTAAGTTCGACTTGTTAATTGTTATTTTTTATATCTAGATTGGCATAATCATGATATGTCCAACTTAAGCTCCCATCCAATTGGGAATCTTGTTGGGGAAGTCATCACATTTCCCATCACATTGGTTTCTTTCCTAATTCCTCATATTTTCAGATATTACCTATAATAAAATGAAAATTAGTTATGAGTATATTTAAAATATTAAACCCATAAAGGGAAATCCAATGATATAAAATGGATAACATATAAAATAGACTTACTTCATAATATTTGAATTTTTATGCTTCAATTTATGTTATCTGTGATCTATTTCATAACATGTACTGTTATAGGATTTTTGTTCCCTTAATAATGATTAATAATGTTGTTATTAATTTACCAAATCATATCCCCGAGGAGTATCAAAACTAGTGTGCAGTAAGAGCCATTGTTGTGTACTAAGTTACATCGTGTTAGGCCCAACCCACAATGTTGATGTTGTTACCACAATGTATATCTATTCCAGTACCACATCCACATATAGTATCTAGACAAGGATTTATTTTCTTGATAATAAACAAAATATATACTTACCACAATTTAGAGATGTTTTCTTATAGTTAGTTTAATCTCAAAGGATTTCACTAGAGTTTTCTAATCTTAATCCCAAAAATAACTTACCTTTTCCTTTAATACCAAATATAACAATGATTCTCTCTATTACATACTAATTCATGATTTATTACATAATACTACACCTAATAAGACAAGAATTTTGGAGAATTATAGTGTATTTTGGAATTAGGTACATTAAATAAAAATTTAAAATAGGAAATACATTAGCATTATTGAAAATTTAACTAATATCCTCACATGTAAAACTGCACGGGATATTCTAGGGACATACATAAGAAAGGGTTGAGATATAATTCCCATTAATGGAAAAAAGGAATAAAATTAAAATAATAATACATGTTATACAATATTCATATCAATGGTCCATAAAAAGGGTAGGGATCACAAACATGAACAATGATATAGGATCTATCATGATTATCATAGCATGGGAAATGTGGAAACAACTTAAAACACTACATCATAAACATAGGTCAAGGAAAAACCGCTAAGATAACATAGTGGAAAAAGTCACATAATGGAATTAGGATCATTCCCTATCCCAACAACAAATTTAATGAAATTAAAAATTACCCAATTCTTTAAAGAGCTATATAATTTTGGGCACACCCATCACATTAATTTTATTCCCATACATAAGTGCACCACATGGATATTACAACATAGATTCATTCATCATAATACTTTTTCCAGGGTATGAGAGTGTATAATGAATATATGTAAGTCCCCAAAAAAATATGTGCATAAATTTGAAAACCATTTTCTAGAAATGGGTTTGTTATTCACTACACATTTGTTTTGGAATGGAAAATCACTGTGAAATTTCAGCCACATAATGGTGTCCATGTAGGATTCATAAAAACAGTTTTATGATAGAGAATAGGATCTCTAATCACATATACATAAAATTAAGAAGAAAAATATACATGATAAAACATATCCTAACTTTAGAAATTGTAAATAGAAGGCTTTAGTTAATAATGAATCTTAAATAAAGAAAAGAATCCTACCTATATTTTGACATGGTAATAGGTGTACATAATGGATTATGGGAAGATAAATGATAGTGAAAGGGGGATAAAATTATTTATGAATTATGTGGATAGTAAGGATAATATGGAATAAAATAACCCAACATAAGAAAATGGAATTTAAGAGACATAACATAAATGAAGTGCTTTGATTAAAATGAGAAGAGAGAAATCCCTTATTGGAGTGTATGAATGAAAATGCTTGGGAGGGGCTTCTTGAGAGAATTCAAAATACTTTTTTGGAAAATATAGAGTGTAGGGGATATTATCAATGTTCTCTAAGGTGTTTTAGTGAAGATAAATGGTATCATGGGAGGGTTTTTACAGGGAATTAGGGGGATTTATTTATTATTCAGGTTTTAGAGTCTACATTATAAAATAACCAAAAACATAATCCATACCACGGTTTATACCAAGGTTTACTACCAAATTGAAGGGTATATAATTTATTTATAAGTATAAGGGCCTAAATTAATTTAATAATTCCCCTTCTTATGTGGAGGTGAGTCAAATTCTTAAATAAATAGGTTTAAAACCATAAAATTTAATAATGTTTTTTGAGGATTTAGAAGGAATTTATAAAATTAATAAAATAAATATAAAATCACATTATATTAAAGGTAAACAATATATTTTTTCGTGGATCCCCTTTATAGTATTCATTACATCACTTTTTGGTCATTATGATGTCATAATACATAACCTATATTTATATGGAATTTAATTTCTCGTTGAAAATTCATTTGTCTCAAAAAATTATGAAAAATTAAAACATTATAATTTAAACATTTTGATTAAAAAATTATATTCACTTTGTATATATAATTTTCTAAATATTTAAATTTTCACTTTTAATATAAAATTTACAGTTATTACAGAATAATGTGTTTTTTAAAATAACATGTTTCAAACCCTTATCAAAATTACATTGGACTTCATAAAAATTACTAGATAATTTATGTTTAAAAAACTTATTTAATAGTAATATTTGATTAAAATATTATTTATTTAAAAAATACATTAATTCATCAAAATATGTTCCCGAATAGAATTTTAATATTTCCCCAAAATACTATTTGTGATTTTTTATATAGAAAAAATAATCATTTATAAAATAAAAATAATAGGATGAAAATATAATCACTATTATATAAAAAATAATTTACATACTCTTATTTCTAGGATCTTGATATACATCCCTTTAATAAACCACCAAACACCCAACTAGTAAGGTTCATGATGGTGATACTTTCATGGGGTGGTTCAAGGTACATGGTTTGGGATGTGATCATGATGAGTTTGAACTTATCTCTTAAACATTTTTTATCATGAAAAATTTATTTGATATTAGCTTAGTCTTGGTCAAGGTGATATCCCAGAGAAACTATCTCCTTCAAAACATTTGACAAATGAGCTTCATAGGGTATGATCCATCTGGATGAGGCCATCACTTCCTTTTTCTATGTCACCTTGATTTTTTAAAACCAAATATTTATATTAATAATTTGATCACTTTTCAAAGACTATATTTTATCTAAGGTAAAGATACATAATGGTCATTTAAATCCAATAGGATATAATAAAACTAAATAATATCATGTATCTACTATGACCATAAAACAAAATAATTCATTTAATTAAAACACAAGGAGAAATTTATTTGTAATATTTTGGGGCGTTATATGACTCATAATTCTTCCTATTTCCTTTTAAATATCTCACATAAGTTTCATAGGGAAAAAAATGATCTCTAATAAACCTTGAATTTCCATCTAGGTCATGTTCAGCCATTAAATCCCTATCCAGTACTTCAATCTATGAAATGAGATTCCATTTTAAAACCTGATAATTAATATAAATTCGACAAACCTTATCAAACTATAGAGACTTAATATTCTTATTTAACATAATCTAAGGTGTTCACTGTACAAGATCAAAAAAATAATTCTCATACTCCATCATAGTCCTATTATCCATCTCATGTTTGAAAAAATCCACATAAATAAGTAGAACCATCTATTCTAGATAGAACTGCATAGTGAAATAAACTCTTGAGTCCTCAAAATCTAAACCCTCAAGCTTCTTCACCATAAGCATTGAGTCCCCCCATCTCTTACTAGGTCCCTCTAACTTGAAGGTGAAATATTTCACATTAGTAGATTTAAGTGTTCACAATAATTGAAAAAAAACTCTATATTTCTCAGCCATTCATCTGCCTCTTTAGGATCAATAGAGGCTTGTAATGTTGGTTACTTCTAGTGAATGAGATTCTAGGAATGATTCCTAGATTCATCCCTTTGAGGTACCACAAAAGGTTTCTGAACAAGAATTGGTGCATGCACCTGTCCAAGATCGTGGACAACACACCCAATAATCTTGACCATATACTGTTCCATAGGAATATATTCCCACAATGATTCTTAAGTGGCTTACACCTACAACATATTAATACATCTTATCAGAGGCACAATGATACACAACATTAGAAAAAAACACCGACTAAATTATATGATTACTTAGATAAAAAAAAGAGAAATGGGAAAATTAAAACCATCCAATTAGATGTAAATATTTGGATTTAAACCTATCCCAATAAAAAGTTATAGAAATTACATGAACTATATCAAATTATTTATGAATATTCCATTCCCATACCACCCACGGTGACATAAGGCTTGTTACGAAGAGAGCTGGACAGACAATCGCTCGTAACTACCTCCAAATTCTGGAAAAGGTATCTCAAACTGCATACTAACATCAATGAATTATTCTTTACATTCACTTTTGTTACCAATTTATCACGAACCAGCACAAATACCACGGTACCCTGATACTAGATCTAGAACTGACATGGACTAAAGGGAGCTCCTAAATACCATAAGTTGGAAACTAGAACATGGAATCATACAAGACAATAGAACGAATAAGTATTACTTAAAACAATGTAAGATAAAGAAACATGCCAATATTCACAACACTATAATAGAATAATGTATAATAAACCAAATAGGTATTACAAAACAAAAAACAATACATCATCAAAGCACTCAGTAGAAAGGAAACCATTCCAAATGATACATCACTCCAAGCCGAAAGGGTCATGAACATCCACATCATCTAAGAGGAACATTCCCTTTTCATATACTTGACATAATAAAATCTACAAATTACTAATCAAAATAGTAGGATGTGATCTATATAGCCCAGTGGGGTCTCATTAAGTGTTCTGTAATAGGTTTCATAATAATTGTCATGATCCAATAGGGATTTCCATCTAATTAGACACCTAATTTATCTCGTTGCATGGCCCGATGGGCATTCCTAATCACCATGGGAAAGAAACTAGTTTTAGGGTATCAACATTACATCATGGGAATGATTTCACCCATTGACATAACCATAACCAACCAACAATAATAAACAAACCAAAACTTGATACTCCACCCAACATGGCATAACCACATTTAGATTTAATATTTACATCTTTAAACAAAAACAAAAACGAGATTAAACAAAACAAATGAGGAATTAAAACTATTAAAAAACCACCATGAAATTAGAGGAGAATCTTCCTCAAGCCACCACCATAATTCTTGTGCAGGGAAGCCACTATCAACCAGATCTATCATCTCCAAACAACATTTCTTTACCTATATCAGAAAACCCAATGTATAATATTACAGAACAATGTATATATGGTGTTATCCAAATCCTAGTTGGATTCCACCCAACAAAAATATTTCCTTCTATAAAAATTATAATAAAATAAAAAATGCATTTTTTATAAAAAGGTAAAATTAAAACATTTTTATAGAGAACATTTTAATAGAAAACATGATTTTATTTCAATAACCAACAAAGTACACCTTGTGGCAATGGTGAGTATGAAAACACATGAGATACCTAAGTAACAAGGAATCCTTATTGGTACTAGCTAATAGTGGGGCACTAGTAACATTGTATATCAGTGAAATGTGGTATAAAAACTACAACAATTAACATACTTGTGAACAAGCCACTAGAGAGGATAAAAATTCATATTTCTAGTGGTATTTAATCATAATAAATATTTAGTTAGTGTTTTCATCATCAATCCCACTTGGTGAATCTGGGACAAAGCCACTTCCAAATCACTAACATTCTAGTCCTTGCCCATCCACCTAGTCACTTAGGATTCCCATTGTACTAAATTCACATTTCACATATCACATAGGTCTCCTGTTTCACATATACACAAGACAAAGAATGCATCAGACATGGTAAACCACCACTTTTATACCCTAAATTATTTTTGAAACCAAACACACACCAAAATCATTTAAAAATATTATTCCCACAATTCCCACATTTTACCAAACACCCTAATGACATTAAATAAGGAATCATATATGAAATACACATGGAAATTATCCCGTTTCAATTGGAAAATAATTTTTACATAATATATCATCTTAAATCATCTCAAAAATAGTTTTCGATCCTCACATACAATATATAGAATATAACCAAGAAGAAAAGAAAGCACATTAAGGTCACCAAATAATGTTTATGCATTAAATAACCTCCCTAAAATGATGAAACATCCAAAATCTAGTGAAAATGTAAACCAAACCTAAATCACACCATAAAGAGGCATGATTGAACCTTTAACATCAATATTAATCCCATAAAATTTTGATATCACCCAAAAAAATGACACCCTACCCACGGGAGAAGTGAAACCCCATGAAAGAATATGGGAAACACTAGAAGGGGGGGGGAGAAACCAAGAGAGTAGGGAATTAATTGAAGATTTGTTGAAGAATAAAATCAAAATATAACACCAAAATGTACCCCATGGGAGGAATGAGGATGCATTCCAATGGTAAGAAATCTTGAGGAGGGAGAGAAATGGGCGTTTATGGTGAAAAATCTGGGAGAGAGAAAAATAGAAAATCCAATTTTTTTAATGACCTAGACAATCCCCATAGTTTTCACTAACTATTTGCAAAACTATGTGGAAACTTTGTGGTCTCCAATCTCCATAAGGGTCATGTCTCCAGATTATCCCAAACGGTTTACAAACCATGCACTAACTATGCGATAAGACTATATCCAAAAAACGACACCATGGAACACAATTTCTGGTGAAGGGAACACTATTTCCCATAACCATGAACAAGTAATGCCCCACCACTTCCGAAGAAAAATTATCCTTTTTAAACCAAAATTCACAAAAAAACCAAAGGAAAAATTCAAGATGAAAATAAATAGGTTAGATACCTAAAAAATAAATCACGATTGTGACAATTATCCCCACTTTGAAAACATTTTGTCCCCAGAAATTCAACCAATATCATGATTAGTGAATAGAAATAGATATTCTTGGTCAACCCACGACTTCCACTCCAAAGGCTAATTCTCAACATTTCCATGCTACCAAAGAAAAAAACTAACATAACCAACTTCCCACGAAGCACTTTCTCTTGAGAATCTATAATCTTCACTGGCCACTAAAACACAGTTGAAATAGGTTATATTTATAACTCTTCCCAATTTATCACATGTGATGGATATGGTGTATAATTATTCAGTTGGGAAATATGAAACTCATCATGAATTTAAGTCATCTGATAGGGAAAATCCAACCTTTATGCGACCTTTGAAACCTACTTAGTAATCTCCAATAGTATGATATCCCTCGATGTTAGATTCACTTATTTTCACAAATGATGGTGACCTAATATAGGAGGCACATTCCAAAACACCCAGTCACCCATAATATAACTCAAAGTCTCATAATCTTTGATAAAAAAGATATTTTTAGTGACTGTGTGATGTCAAAAAAAATTCCTGATCAACTTGAATTTCTTTGATGTCACTTGTGAAAGGCTCAGCCCCCATAATGTTGTCTCACCCCACTTAGTCCAACACAAAGCCAACTGAAATGGTTTTCCATAAATCACCTCATAATGATCTATTCTAATCAAGGATTGGTAACTATTGTTATATGAATATTCAACAAATCCCAAATGTACATCCCATTAGACTCTGAAATCCATGACACATACTCAGAGCAAGTCTTCAAAAATATGATTTTCCTACTCTGTGTGAACAACTTTTTGGGGATGGTATTCCATGATGGTATTGATATATGTCCCAATATCATTTTGAAGGACTTACCAAAATAGAGAGGTGAAATGAGGGTCCATATGAGAAAAAATTTCTGATAACACACCATAAAGCATCACAACCTTCTAAACAAATATTCGGTCCAAATCATCCTCCTTCTAGGAATATCTGATAAGATTGAAATGGAATGATTTTTTCTCATTATCTATCACCACCAATATAGCATTCCATACATGGGGAGTACAAGGAAATATTATAATGAAATTCATGGAAATATCATCCCACTTCTAGGTTGGAATGGGTAGCGGCTGAAGCAACCCTAAGGACCTTTGGTGCTCTGCATTAACATGTAGACAAGATTAACACATCAACATGAAGTCATCTATGCCCATCCATATTCTGAGTCACTATAACTACCTATGAGCTTCATAATACATCATGGTATCTCCAAGATGAATATCCCCCTAATACTAGGGTTTATCTTGCATAACCACCTTCCTTAGAGATAATGACACAACAAAGAGAACCTTAAGGCATAAGATTCCCTTAGGAGACAATGACCAATCACATGGTGTCTCCCAACCCTAAAAAACTACATAAAAAAATCCAACAACTCATCAGTAGGATTATCCAACTAAATATACACTAGAAGTGAAGGATTTAACTGTATAATGTGCAAGAATGTTCCTCGACTATGCTCTTTGGTATCTAGGTGGATTTGAGAAAAAATACCCCTCATGGTCTACTCATCACTAGAATAAGTCCATGCATTCATTGATTCCTTCCTTCTCAAAGAATATTCCACAAATTACTTTTACCTAGGGTATCAAGTATATCAAAATAAATCCCAAGAAGTTACTCAACCCACTGTTCCTTCCTCCAATTTAGATCTTTTTGGGAAAAAATTTAATCCAAAATTTTATGGTAAGAATAAAAAAAAAATTCTCCCCAAAAATATAATGAAACCACATATTTAGGTAATGAATTATCATTACTAACTCTAAGTCATGGGTTGGGTACTTCATTTTATGTGGTTAGAGTTAGCGATAACCATACGCTACCACAAGGTCATCCTACATAATAAGACACCCAATAACCATTATAGAAGAATCAAAATAAACTATAGGCCCCTTTCTAGATTCTAGAAAGATTGAAATAGGAGCATTAGTCAACAGCTGGTTTAGCTCCTCAATGGATTCTTGGAATTCTAGGCTCCATTTAAACTTAACCCCTTTCTAGGGGAGCACTGTCATGGGAGAAGCAAGTCGAGAGAAGTCTTGAACTATCCCCCAAAATTATTTAGCCACGACTAGGAATCTTTTCATCTCAAACACATTATTTAGCTTCTCCTATGACATCACTACACTAATATTCTCAGGGTCTAATGAAACCCTTCTTTCAGACATATCAGGCCCTCGAAACATTACCTCTTTAATATAGAAATTACACTCTATAAAATTTCTATAAGGATGATGGTCCAGAAGGGTACCAAAAACAATCTAAAAATGATGCTCATGCTCCTCCTTAGATCTAGAATGGACCATAATGTCATCTATAAACACCATGATGAATGATTTGAGTTACTAATGGAACACCCTATTCATAAGTTCCATGAAGACAACTAGATAATTCTCCAACCTGAAGGGTATGACCAAGTACACCAAATGGCCATATATACTTTAGAACTCTATTTTCAGGATGTCAACCTATCTAACCCAAACTTGGTGATAAACAGAACCCAAATAAATTTTTGGAAACCAACTTATCTAATTTAACTGATTAAAAAGAATCATAAATTTGGATAAAATAATATGTTTTCATGATAATTACATTGTTCAACTTTCAGAAATCAATACATGAACAGAGAGATCAATCATAATTTTTCCCAAATAAGACCGGGGATGCCCAAGGAGAGACACTTTTGTGAGTGAATCCTTTGTATTACATATTTCCCAATTTTACCTTCCATTCGCACAATTCGGTTGGTGTTATAGAGTATGAGGAAAGAGATATCTGTTATTTCCCTGAATCCAAATATATTGAGAACTCCACATCTCGATCTTGAGGAAAACCCAACAAATCATCTTAAAAACCCTCTAGAAACTCATTCACCATAGGAGGTAATCCATCTTTAATGGAACCACCATCGTCCTCCAACACGAGTGAAGATGAATGAAAAAATGGTTACCCAATTCTAGAAATTGGAGGTCTAGAACGACCTGACTGGTGGTATCATCCACAATGAATAACATAGGTACTTCCATTAGGTTCCACAAACTATCCTTCCACATATAAAAGTTGATATACACCTAAAATTGCACCAACTAATACATACCGAGGACTAAATCAAAGAGGTCCACATCTAAGATGGGGAAATACCATTCTATCTCGACCCCAAACATGGTGAGTGCTCAAGATAGACACCTGGAACCCTTCTATTGCTTCATAACATGCAGCTTTACCAACTCTATTTAATACAGAAACATCATAGTTGAAAACTCGAACACATTTACTAGTTTAGAAGAAATAAAGAAAACAGAAGCATCAGTGTCATACAAAACAATGAGTATAGATGATACATTAAAAATAGTACCTCAAAATATAAAAGGACCTACATGTGATCCTATTAGTACTGCATGAAGATGCGTCGCCTCCGCTTGAGATTCAGAAAAACCACTCTCAAAAAGCCTTTACCTAAACTCACTCTGCATATAAGATGATCTAGCCCTACTTCCATTACCACTGAAACAATATCCCACTATCTTGGATGAATCTGACTGAGCTAACACCCCCTTAGAAGCCACAAATCTTGCTCCACTCTGATAAGAACATATGGATCTAAAAAATAACTGAATTTCTCTCATCACTACACATCAATGTATGGATTTGGGAGTAGATGTACATGCTGGTAATTTATTCCCCACTATCCCACAATGGTGGGTCACAACAAAACTAACAATAGAAGCCACAAATGAAGAATTCTTGGAAGGATGTCCTGATATACCACCACCCTTTTCCCCTCCTCGTCTTGATTCATCTTTTTCTCTAATGATATGAAAATTCCCACATCCAAAACAACTCATGGGAATCCAAACATTTGATTCTGATCAACCTCAAATATACATGCACAATAAACCACCACTACATAGGTCCTTGTCTTGAAGAAAAGCCCTAAGAATAAATCTATTCTCGTAGCCCTGTCTCAAACCTATGATATTTCATATGCTCATCTGAAATGAACTCGGAGGCATAACACACTAGATCAATAATGAAATTTTCACTCTCCATCACTATCTGGACTCCCTGGGTAAGATCCATGAATTAATGTGATCTATAATAAGATATAAGCTCAGGATAATAATTAATGTTGATGAATACCTTGAAATCATCTAAATCATCTACTCAATCTTCCCATTTAGAACCACTTAGTCCCACTACCTAGGATTGAGGCATTCTTGGAAGAAATAAGTACACTTCACCATGACATCCTTAGGAGTTCCAGGAAAATATGTCATTATCTCTATCTTCTCTATCAACTCCTCTTATTCCTGAGGCTATGCATTACCTCAGAAGGAAGGAGGATTGTTCTTGAGAATCACCTGTGCATTTTCCTTTATAGCACTAGGTTTTGCTTCTCTAACCAGATCATGACCATAACCCACTCCCAGTCCCAAATCCATAATAGCCTGAAATATATATTTCACTATACTCTAATCAATTAGTGAGGGATAACTCTCTCCTGACTCATCCCATAGTTGAAAATAAAGTCTCTAGGAAGGAATTTTGTAAAAAGAAGTAATTATCATAAGAAAGCTATCAATATATACCATTCTGAAAAAATTTCAGTAATAAAGAAAGATAAATAAATTCCATAAATCCAAATTAATCATATATATCATAATAATGTTACAACCAAACCACTCCATATCCACCCAGTGTCCATATATAGTCTACATACTACACATATCACATGGAGGATAGGTCTATAAATAATACCAACATCCCATGGTGACTATAGATCTATCACAAGGTGTGCTGTCCAGACGGCCTAGTCATTGTCAAAATCTATAGCCAAAAAATCATATCTCTAGTCTATCTGGAATCATCCAAAACATCATGAAGAAAGATAAAAACATATTCTGATGCAATTTTTTCATGAACCCAGATAGAGTTTCATCCAATCTGACAATTAACCTAACACATGGCATAGCCTGAAGGGAATTCATAATCATTATGGGTTGGAATCTAGTGCATGGGTATCAATATTACATTGTGAGAATGATTTCACCCATTAAAATAACCATAAATAATGAAAAATAAAAAACACACAAAAATTGTACAGTTACCCAAACATGGAATAAACACTTTCAAATACATTGTTTACATCCTTAATCAAAAAATTAATGGGTCTACAGTAAAGGGAACAAAAAAATTATCCCAAAAACCCCATGAAATAAGAGGAGAATAATCCTCAAGCCACCACTACAACACCTATGAGTGTAAACCACTAGAAACATTAACCACCATCTCCAAAAATTTTCCTTTACATATGTTAAAAATAACCAAGTATACTTACACCCAAAGGTGAAGGTAGGGTGCAAGAAAAATCCCAGTAGATGCCTCCTAAAAAAGAGATTTAATTCTATAAACATTATAAGACAATATAATTTGGATGTTTTATAAAAAGGAAAATGTGAGACATTTTTATATAAATCATTTAAAAAGAAATTATGCCTTATCATTCAATAAATTTTTTTTTACCGATATTCTTATGGTGTGTAAAATATCACATCAGTGAACTAAGTCACAGGGGATCTATATATGAACTAGAAAAGAGTGGGACACTAGTAACATCATATCTTGGTGAAACATGTTATAATAACCACAACAATCTTCTTCCTCATGAAGGATCCACTAGAGCTGAGAATCGTAGAAAATCTATTAGTCTATAATCATCATAAATACTTATTTAGTGTTGTTATCATTAATCTAACTAGGTTAATCAGGGAAGAATCATATTTTAAATCTCTAGAATAATAGTCACAGTCTTCCCACCTAGTCACCTAGGATTTATTCTATGCTCGATTCACATTTGACATATCACATATATCACCAATATCTCATTTATACAAGCTAAAAAATTAATAAAACATGAAAAACCGCCTTTTCCATACCAAAAATCTATTTTGAAAGCAAAAGTACACAAAAACCACTAAAAAATATGATTCACACCATTCAGAAATTTTATCAATCTCCCTGAAGGCATCAAATAAGGAATCATATGTGAAACACAAAAGAAACTTATGCCGTTTCCTTTAGAAATTATTTTTTCAATATTAAATCACTATGAATCTTTTTAGAAACACCTTTTAACCTCATATACAACCCATAAAACATTACCAAAAAGAAAATCAAGACCATTAAGGTCACCAAATAATGTTTAAGCATGGAATGGCCTTCATCAAATGAAGAAAACCTTGAAATTTGGTGCAAATCTAAAACCGCAATTCAATCACAACATAATGAAGAAATATTGAACCTTTAAATTCTATATTAATCGCCAAAAAAATTTATATAGACCTAAAAATGACTCCCTTCCCATTGGGTAAGTGAAAAACCATTAAAAATGATAGAAAACCCTATGGGGGGGAAACCATAGAGTAGGGAATTACATGTGGATTTCATGAAAAATTCAATCCATATATCCCACCTAAATAGATCCTATGGGAGGAAGGAGGAAGGGGGAGGCATGCATAGGGATAGAAATCACGAGGGAGAGAGAAATGGGGGTGTCGAGTGAAAAATAGAGGTGCTAAAGAAGCAAAATCCAATTTTTAATGACCTAGGCAGTCCACACGATTTTCAAAACCATACAAAAACTGTCTGGTCATCCCTATCCATAAGGAACAAATCATAAAATTAGCCCATATAGTTTAAAAACCATGGGATAATAATGTGATAATCCTATATCCAAAAAATCACACTTTGGTGCACTGTTTCTTGGACAAGTTGCACAGTTTCCCCTAACTGTGCACAAGTCATGCGCCGCCCCCTGCCAAAGCCAAAAATTTTCTTTTCTCCCAAAACTCAAGAAAATCCAAATGGAAAATGCAATATTAAAATAAACAGAATAAATACTGAAAAAAGAAATCACATGTGTGAAAAATAAATAAACCAATTCATGGTTTCAATTTTAATAAATTTGGGAATGGATGTACATTTCCATATTCAATACAAAACATTCATTCATTTGAAAATGTTGGAAAACATTTCATAGATGGATTAAATTAATATTTATCAGAAACTATTTATATAAATCAACTAGCATGACGAAAACATTTCTACAACTAAATGAATATATATATATATATATATATATAATCCCCAAAACAAAATTATCAACTACCTTGATGTATGATATTTTATAGTTATATGATCCTTACACATATCACATCAGTGATAAATCCATGAATGTGGAGACACATCCCTCAGTCTCTGGAAAAATAGGGCCCATCAATATCCAATTGGGGATAATATTTTAAAACCAGGATTTTGTTAGATTTTTCATCATCAATTAATTTATAAGGAATAATCATCGCAGAATTTTTATCCCAAATATCCCACTAAATATCCATGATCACATGTGATCAATCAATCAATCAAAATTGGTTAAATAATCTCATTTTAAATCAACCATCATTTACAATTTACTTTCCCTATTTTCAGTTTCAGTATTTATATTAAAATTTAAAACCAAAACATTATTTTTCCTAGATTCATTCCCTTTCAATATAAAACATGTCATAAGTTTTCTTAATTTAAATTTAATAATTTTTCTCAAAAGAAATTCCCAAATCAATACATAAATTCCATGAATTTAAAAATATTCCCCAAATTCTAATTTCCATTGGAATTGGGGAATTTTTACTAAAATCCATGACCTTTCAAATTCAAAAGTCCAATTGGCATCAATTTGGGTTTCAAAAATCAATTGAATGTTATTTACAAATCATGATAAAACTAGGTATTAATTATATGGAAAATATCAAATGTAACCCCTTACCTTTATCATGGAATCAAATATCAACACTCATAATCAGATCTGCTAACAAAGAAAGATAATTACGAGGATCAAGAAACTAAACAATGAATAAAGATCCAGTTAAAAATGGTTTGATCTATCAATAACATGATAATATAATAGATTATAAGGAGAAGAGAGATAGAGAGTAGGATAAGACACATGAGTAGAGATTTACATAACAAGAATAGATTGAATGAGATCTATCACACTTCAGTCCTCCAAGAAACGGGTTTAGAGGATCCAAAAAATAATTTTTGGGATCCTTCTCAACCATAGAATATGTGATAGAGTGAGTGAGTGGTTTCACGTTCTTAAATAAGAGTTTTAGAATTTTCATTATAAATTTTATATATAAAAAACCACACACACAATAGAATATGACGGGTCATACTATCAGACAAACAGTACACCCTAACCATGCTTCCCCTCTAGACTTACTATCCAATGTACCAAGTTTCTACAAGGTGGGCACAATGTTTTTTATATTTTGGGACAACCATGTAATGACTTAATGGATATGGTTTCACAATTTTTTTAATGGGTTCCAAAACTTATAGAAACTGTGCTCCAACTGTGCATAACCCACAAAATCTCCAAAATTTTCAAATTTCATTCAAAACAACCCAATACAAGCCCCATTCAATGCATGATCAAAAGAAGGGTCAAGGAGTAACTAAAGAAAAGAAAAAAGATGTTACATAATGATATTTTGGATTTGGAATTAATGATAAAAATGATCTATTATATTTAGCATAATTTAATTTAATTTATATTAATCAATCACTTACAATTTTTTAATCTATTTTATGCTTTAAAACACACTTTTTGTGAAAACTATTTTTAAATAAATACCTTGTTTAATTTTAATTAATTAAAATAACACCTAATGATAAATTATTAAAAATAAATTTATAAATTGAATATCTATCTATATTAATTTAAATTCATATAAATATGATTAGATTACATCGTGTTGACATAAAATGAGAATTTCCAAGAAAAGTGCATTTTAATAAAAAACGTCATTTCATCATGCTTCGTGGGATAATTGTAAAATTAATTTCACTCAGTTATAGATATTTATAATTGTAAAATGGATTCCATATTTTTATCATAATAATTTATATTACTTAATATGGTCAAATTAATTTTTTGTCATAAGGAATAATAAATACAATAAAAATTACGCACTATGGTAAATTAGAAAATCAAGTTAATCTTAGTTAAATATATGTGACAAGCCCCCCATTTTCTGCTTTTTTATTGGATTAAGTCATTTTTACTATTATCACCTTTTTTCAATATTTAACTGTTTATGAGCCACTTATCTATTAGGATATACAATATTATAATTTATGTTAGTAAAAAGACAAAATATCACTCTCTTTATTTTAAATATATATTTTGTGTGCACATCAGGATACAATAATATTAGGAATGAATATTAGTTGTTATTTTTAGCAAAATAAAATTATTTTCATTATGGTATTTTTTTAAATCTTGGGGTTGAAATAATTTACTTAAGTTCCTATGAAACGATGGAATAATATTAATTAAATTAATAAAAAAACATAAAACAATTGAGTTTAAAAATGTTAAATGTAATTTTTTTGAATAAATTATTGATTTTGATGATTTTTTAGATATTAGAGATCTTTTAGGTATTTTTGATGTATTATATTATAATTCCATTATTTTAATTCCATTTTTAATGTAAAGTTAATTGAAATGTGTCAAAATGAAATTAATGTAATTTTATAATATATAATATTTTAATAAAGGATGTAAAATTACTAAAAATACTATATTTTTGAAAAAATGGTTATTAATTATTTTAAAATATCATATATTTTACACTTATTAATCAAATTTCCTTTTAATGTAACTATCGTGACCCCGAAAAAATAAAAACATCATTATCAAGATAATTATCAAAATGGGTTAACATGGATTAATAAAATATAAGTGTAAAAACCTAATATAATGTTATCACAGTTTTGTTGTATGATAGGGTTTATACCCATCTACACCCTATATTATAATTATATCACTTGATTTCCTTTTTAGTGAAAATTAATATATATTAAATAAATATTTTTAGAAATGCCAAAAGTGCCACTATACTCACTTATAAAATGGAACCACCTCAGATATTTTATTTACACATAAAAACCCACTTGGTTAAAACAATAATTAAATAAATGTATACCTTACTTCCCTTAAAATGTATTATAGAATTTTTTTTTGGATTACAAAACCCTCATAGGAAGGATTTTATTGTAAACCTCATGAGGTTTTCTGAAGAAGTTGTATCATTTTTAACCGAGCAATTTTATTTTATTTCCTATTTAAAATCATTCAAAATTTATTCAAAATTTATAATACAATAATGTATGTATATCATGTATGCAGATATGTTAGTATGTTAATGAATTCCCCTATATCTATCTCATTTTCCATCAAATGGGAAACATAATCGGCATTCATACGTATGATAGAATATCACATCACAAACCAATGTAATTCCTTTTACATAATCACCAATCATGAATGGTTTTTGTGCTTGGTTTACTATATATTAATTTATTATTCTAAATATTATAAATATAATATATCATATAATTTTTTACCTTTCCATTAATTTATAAATGATAATGTTTTCCGTGCATATGTGTGGATTACAACATCCATAAAGAGACATGATTCATTTTATTGTAATAAAATCACATGAAAACTATATATAAGTTTATTTAAATAAGTAATAATATATTTATCCTATAATGGTAATAATTTAAAGGTAAAATTATAATTATGTTCTTTCCATAATTATTTTTGACAAATGGAAATCTTATTCATGCATACGTATGACTTACTGTTTCCATGAGTATAATGTAGTTCACTTTTCATAACCATATTTTATTGTTGGTATAAAAATAATAATTTATGAATAAATATGTAATTTTTTAATGAATATTATTCTATAGATTAAGGAAAAATGACATATTTTATCATTAACAAACTACCAAAATTATTTTAAATATATGAACTGATTATCATTAAAACATTTTGTGTAGACTTAGTTAATTATGTAATTGAATATTACATGGTATTTAATAAAATAAAATACATAATAAAAAATAATAATCTTATTAATAAATAAAATAATTAATATAATTTTATAATTTCGGAATGTAAATAACGTATGTGATGATTCATCCCTGAGGTAATGAATTTCATCTCAATTTTTTAGTGATGCATATTTTAATGTTATCCACCAATTTCATTTTATGGTGTATATAATACCCTATTAAATCATATATAATTGATAATTCATATTTCATTTTATTTAATATTATAATTAATATTTTTTAGTGTATGTTTATTTTAATCAAACGTTACCATGTGGTAAGGGGATTCATAACATAGATTATTTTAATTGGGTTATATTACTTCATCATTGACAGTACTATTCAAAGATTAGTGAGTAATTTATTTATTTTTTTTTTCAGTTATTTTATGTCGATTCAAATTTTATTCACATTATAATTTTTTTTAAATTATTACTTCAATGGTATTACCTTGGTAAGATATTTTATCTCACAATCCTCTCCATTGAGACCTATTTGGTATTATCCACCTATTTATTTTTATATGGTGTATCAGTTACCAATTTGATATGTTACATCATCAATATCTCTATATTCATTCTGTATAATATTTAACTTTAATTCATTTCATTTATTCTGGTTATTATTCAAAAGATACAAAAGTGGTAAGGGATTATTTAACAATCTCATCATTATTCAAGAATGATTATGTTTAAATCTATATTTTTAGAATTAATTATAACTACCATAATAATAATTATATTTCTTTATCCCATGTTATTTTTTTTAAATTATAAATTTTCATTTAATTTTATTCTTTTAGATACCCATGATAGTGAAATAATGGTTCAAAGAAAAGGGGTTTAATTTTTCTACTCAGTTGGGAAACAATTTATTCCATGTCCATATTTTCTTTAAAAAATTTCAATGAATGATTTAAGTATTTTGTAATGATTTATTAAAGAAATTTTAACTAGAATTTGACACTAAATATTTGGTTTCCATCTACACTTATGCTGGCCTGAAGGCCTTGAGGTGGCCTGAAGGCTTGGGTGGCCCGAAGGTCTTAAAGAACTCGAGGACCAAATCAGTGGCCCAAAGGCCCAAATGGGGGGAAATTCCCAGCTACTACAATTCCAAACAGTGCCTTCCACAGTTCCCGCTATAGTACTGCTACAGTAACCTGAAAATTATGCCTCTGCCTGGATTTTATCATGGGTCGCCTGGATGCACTTAAGATTCCTCACCAACCAGGATGAGGTTCATGTGAAAAATGCGTTATTGGGTAATGAGGTATTGGGGTGACCTCCCCACCTGCACGTCGCACATCACCAGGGAGGCCCATGGTGGCCAACCCTTGGGCTTAGGCCAGCTCCCAACTAGGTATAGGGTCCCACGAGAGGTTTGTTAGCATATAGTGCATGCTCCCTTGTGAGGACTCGAACCGAGAACCTCGGGGTCAGGACACCACCACCTTTTACCAACTCACCCGTGCCCCACGGGAAAACGAGCATCGCGAGACTCGAACCTGTGAAATTTTTGTTGTCGGGGAGTGGTCTCCTTATATGGTACCACTAAGCCAATCCCGGTCGGCAAACATGTTATTGGGTAATGGGGTATTGGGGTAGCCTCCCCACCTGTGCACCACACGTCCCCAATGTGGCCAAAGGTGACCAACCCTTGGGCTTAGGCCAGTTCCCAATGGGGTAGAGGGGCCCACGAGAGGTTTGTTAGCATATAGTTCGTGTTGCCTTGTGAGGACTCGAACCCGGAACCTTAGGGTTAGGACATGGCCACCTTTAAATATAATATTAATGTCAAATTCAATGTTAGTTACATTATGAATATTTTCCAAAAATAATAAAGGAATTATTATTTTAACATACTCAACATAAATATAATTTACTTCCTTTGTGATCATTAATTTATTTGAATCTTCATTTAAAATTTTATACAATTATTTTGAAATATATTTTTTCCCTAATATTATTGAATTTTTTTATTTTTTAAAATTTAATTTAAATGTGAAATGGGTATTTTCCTCAGGAATGTTTTGAAAATAATTTGATAATATTTTAATGGTATTTATATTTATCAATGAAAAAATAGTATGTTTTATCAATGATCAAATAGGGATATATTGTAATGATTCCATCCTTATTCTTTCTCTTGATGGTTTATGATCAGATTGATTAGGGGAAGTATTAATATTGGTGATACTAGTTTTTCACAAAAACTGTTTATATTTTATAAGTATTGAATTGTTATTCTACTATTTAATATATTGCATTCATATTAATTAGTAATTTATGGGAGAGGCCAATTATAATGGCTTGATGCATCAGTTATCCTCATGAAACAAAATAGTTTTGGTATTTGGATGAGGCCATACACATTTGTATTAGATGTATTGGAACAAGGCCTTTAGGATATGTTTATGATGCACAACATTATGAATTCTGTATTTATGATATTAGTTATTTATTTCCATGTGAATATATGAATATTTATTATAACCATGTATTAACATCAAGCTCATATGTTTATTTATATGAAATTGTTTGATCATCATTTATTTATGTCATATTATTCTTCATGTTCATGTTATGGATTAAATGGAATGTATTTTAATTTATTTACCATGCCATATTGATTTTTTAATATTTACTCATGATAAATTATACTACACATAACCCTTATTGATCATTTGAGTTCCCCATTTATTTTTTTTCATTCCCTATGTATATGAATATAGAATATTTTAATGGGATCAAGGATGAATAATTATTAAATTCAATATATTTTATTTATATGTTTCCAATGTAATGTGAGAATAATATATATATATATATATATCTTACCATGACTACTATCCTGTTCGGCCCTTTTTTATGAGATCTATTATGTCATATTATAATTTAATAAATTAACCACTGACACTGGGATACTAGGTTTGTGACTATTATTTTTTACCCCCATGAAATATTATTATAAACCTTAGGAATTATTTTTAATAAAACACATATTAGGGAACATAACTATATTACCGACTTTAAGGATATGTGTAATTTTAGAATGACATCCAAATGTTATTGTAAGGTTGATATTATGTGGTTTTACTAGTAAAATAAACAATTTTGGATAAAATAATTTTATGTTGTTTTTGAACATAAGCATTTTAGGGTAATAACCTTGAAAAGAGTTGGTTGAGTATATATCATACATCATTTTTGTGCCCTATTAATATGCCCTTACTCTGCATCGGGTTGATAGTTTCGAGGGATATACATGGGTTAATTAATATTTTCTCTACAAACCATTATGATGAATAATATCATATAATTTATCGAACCCTTTGATATTCTATATTGATATAGGATAAAACTAATATTTTTTTGGATGAAAATTCTAAATTTGATTATATGTTTAATGACATAGATACCCCCATCTAGATTTTGTGTCATGGGAATTTAACATGATTAAGGATATTCTAGTTTAAATTTATTACAATACAACCCTTTTTGTTGGTATTTGTTTAAGTATAAATTCTATTTGTTGAAAAATAATTTTATATTTTATTGAAATAATTTTTGAGTCATTGATAAATATTATGGTTTATATGACCTTTGATGATGAAGTAATTCAAGGTTATTAAAATTTCAGAACACGTGTTTTATTATATATATAAAAATGGGATTGAAAAAATATTTGATAATTGATGTTATTTTTGAGGATGTTCATTATATTTTTTTGAAAATTATAGGAATTGTAATAATAAAATTTAAAAATAGGAAAACCCATGTTCTGGGACATAACCCATTGAATCCGAAAATCACTCGATGATTGAACCCGTAAACAAAGGGATATGAGGTTTAAAAAAAACCACTAGCATACATGACTCCCTACTATCATGACATTTTCTTTACTTGAATGGTTTTATGGATAAATATTATGTTTATTTGGGGAGCCATATAATAGGATCAAATATGTTTTAATTTTGAAGATTTTGAGGTGATTAGTGCTATTTGGGGAGAATTTTTATTGGGTTGAGGTATAAATAACCTTCATGTTTAATGTATAAGATTATTTATAAATAATTATCTTATGTTTTTAGAGATTTTATTTGAAGGGTATGAGATAAACTTTTAGGTTAAATCCTTCTTTCATGGAGAGTTTATTGAGGTAATTTAGATTATTGGGTTATATATATATATATATAATTCTCTATGTTACTCATTTGGTTTTATTGAAATGTATTATATATAAATGTATTATTTCTTCATAATAAGTTTTATTGATTTTGGGTTTTATATTTCACAGTTCTAATCATATTTATTTTAGTAAAGACATGAGGAATGAATTTTTATTATTTTTTAGATTTTGTGATCAATTAGATGTTTATTTTTGTGATTTAGGCATAAAAACATCATCTTTAATATTCATCGCGTGGAGAAAATGATGGGGTCATTATAGAAATTTATTAAAGGATGGAATTATACATGTAATGTATAATTTATTATGTTTTTATTTAATATTTTAATGAAAATTTTAAACTCTAGGAAAAGGATCTTGAGACAAATATGTGACCATATTAACATTATTTTTAATGATTTTATTGTATTTTAACCCATAAAAGATGTATGGTTTTATGGTTTTTAAATTTCTATATAATGTATTTTATATCACTCTTTAATAGTCATTTTACATTAGTTTTCTCCTTAACATCTATATTTTCACTTTCCATTAATTTTATCCTATTTAGAGACATATTTTTGTGTTATTGTAGACAACCTTGGTATTTCCCTTTCCCCCTAAAAGGCCTGAAGTCCCTTGTATTTATTATTATTATGGATAATTCCCCTTTTAAGGGTTGAAGGGGAACCCATAAATGACTCGTAGGCCCAAGGTACAAGGCCCGACTGACTCACATTACATGACCCAAAGTTCCAGAGGCATATCATGCCCAGTACAAGACCTGTAGGCCCAACCGACTTGAACTGACCCTCCCTAGCTTATCCTTCATTTGTTGACCTAGCTCCCCAACATGCATTGTTGATCGACTAGCATTTCCCCATACAAAGCTGGACAGTGCCTGGTCCCGTTGGCGGCTGCCATACCCTCTCATTCTTCCAATCTGTTTAGCTCTTCATATGGTGGCTGCTACTCTTGTTGCTTTAATCCTCTTCTGGGGCATGTTCTATGTGAATGGGGCTACTCCATGGTCTTTGTGGCCCGAATGCCCTGTGGCCCGAAGGAATTTGATGACCCGAAGTCCCTTGAGACCCATAGGCCCAAAGCGGTGGCCCGAAGACCCACCTGGGTATTTCCCTTTCCCTATTTTAGGAGGATGCTTTATTGATAATTTAATAATGTGGGTTTTTAAAACCAAATTTTTTAAGGTCGAATATTTGTTTTCTGAATTTTTTTTTAAATTTTGATGGTTAAATTTATTGAAAGTGGGGAGAATATAAAACCCTACAATTTTAAAATAAGAACATTATGTTCGATATATTACATCATGAGCAACACTGAGTTTAAACAAATCACAATATACTATTATATAAATGTTATCATTAAAATTATTAGTATGGATATAAATAAACAAAATATGAGAAATATATCTCATAATTTTATATAATATAATTTTTTTATTTACTTATAAAAAATAAGTACTCAATTTTTAGTAGTCATTTTATCCTTCATTGTATTATTTTATTCAAAAAAAATTATTACTTTTTATGTATATAATATAATTAATTTATGAGACTTTTAGTAATATTTTTTTATAAAAATGAAATCATTTTCGAAATTATCCAATAAAAATTATACTCGAGTGAATTTTTCAATGTTTTTTTTGGAAAATTTTGAGTTATCAATGAAGATGAAAAAAATTGATTATTGTAAAACTATCATTTATTTTCATAATGAAAATGCAATTAATTTATTAAACATTTGGTAATGATATTTTATAAAAATGGTATCATTTTTTAAATTTTCCAATAAAAATTAAATTAGGGTGAATGTTTGTTATTTTTATTGAAACGATTAGGTTTTTAGTGAATAACGAAAAATATTCACTATTATAAATATATGATTTATTATCATGAAATAAAGTAATTTAGCGATTTATTATACCTTAGATTGGGTATTTAATTAATTCCTGGTACAATTTATTTATAATAATTTAAATTATATATTTTTAATTAGTAAATTCTCCAATTTTGGTATAAATCTATTTTTTTGCTTAAAAACACATTTTTGGGGAAAATATTTTTAAATTCATAATGTTTTTTTATTTAAACAAAATAAAATACAATACAGTGAGGAATTATTTAGATAAAATATATATATATTATATATCTATCCCTATCAATTGATATTCATATATTGAATATTTTTAGATATAGAGTTGATGTAAAATAATCTTTTATTTGAAAAATAAATTTTAATAAAAAAGCAGATTTTGTTGAAATTTATGAGATAATTATAAAATGATTTCATGACACATATTGAGATTAAATTTGGTAAAATGGATTTCATATTTTTAATCATAAATATTAATATTATTTAATAATGTCAACTTATTTTTGGGTCAAAATGAATAGTAAAAATAGTAAAAATTCATGACTATGTTAAAAGGGTAAATCATGTTATCCTAGGTTAAAACTAAGTGATAAGACTGCTATTCTTCATCTTAATTATTATTAGACAAATTAATTTACACCCTTATCAACTGAGGCTTTCTATTTAACAATTTCTAGAAAACATGTCTGTCAAAATGACCTATATAATGAATTAAGTAAAGAAAATTAAAAAATGTCAATATTTTACTTCAAAATATCTCTTATGTGTTCACATAAGGATAAAATGATTTTTTTATCTAATATTAATGGTTATATTTAAAATAATAATGTATATTTCATGGTGTAAAATTATTTATCAATTTTTGTAATGAAAAAATTAGCTTATATTCTTAAGAAACACTAATAAAGTTTTTATTCAATTAATCGAAAATTAAATAAAATTGTCTTTGAAATTGGAAAAGTAATATAACTTGAATGAATTATTTTATTACATGATTTTTTATATCAAATTGTTTTAGATTTGTTATTGGATTATACTATAATTCCAATATTGTGAATATGGTATTGATGTCAACTTAGATGAATCATATAAAAATGATGTTAATGTTATTTTATAATATATAATATTTTATTAAATTATTGAAAATTACTAATATTACTATCATTGTTCATGTGATTGTAATATAATAAAAAAAATCATTTTTTAAACTTTTATATCCAAAATTTCTTTTGGCAGTAACTCTCATGACCCCTAAAGAGTAAAAACATCATTATCAGGGTAATTGTCAAAATGGATTAACGTGGATTAAAAAAATAGATAATAGAAAAAACATAATATTAAATTGTCAAAATTTTAATATATTGTATTATTAATACCCATAATAATAATATATTCAAATTATATCAGTGCGGAGTGTTTTATCTTTAAATTTTAATTTATATAAATTTAATTATTTAGGAAATTTCTAAAGTGCTCCTCCCCCCAATAATAAAATTCTAACTAAACTCTTATTTCATCCCATCTAAAATGACTTTTTTTAGAAAATAAAAACCAAAATACCTTACTTACATCACTTAATAGGTCCTAGAGGCCTTATTTTGATTAGAAAACTCTCCAAGGAAGTCTTTTGGTGTAAATAAAAAGTTGTTGTCCGAAGAAGAGGTATTGCTCTTAACCAAGTGTTTTTTATTTATTCTTTTACATAGTTCATATATTATTTTAAAAAAATTATATTTAATATATTGAGATTTTTTTACATTAAATTTATCCCCTATATCCCTCTCATATTTCATCAAATAGGAAACAAAAATGTCATTCTTGTGTATAATGGACTACCACCTTGCGAACAGATGCAATTTGTTTTTCATTTCCACCGATCATGTTAGAGTTTAATTATGGATTTAATATATATTTATGAAATATTTATTATTTTGTAAAGATAATATATCATGTAATATCATTACATTATAATCATTTGAAAATAATTACATCGTTTATTTAAACATGTGGATTACCACCACCATGATAGAAAGAGATTCGTTTTTCAAAACCATTTCACGTGAATTCATTATATAAGTTTATTTAATGAAATAAAATTTTTATTATGTTATAATGGTCACTATATAAAAATAAAATTACACTTATGTTATTTCCATCATTATCATTGAAAAATGAATACCTTACTCATACATACGTACAACTTTTTGCCTCCATGATTGTAATGTATTTCATTTTTAATAACAAAATTTCATGGTTGGAATAAAAATTATAATTTATGTATTAAAATGATAATTATTTCATTATTATTATTATTATTTATATTATGTAATAATTAAATATTATCAATAGTCAAACTACCCAAGTCATTTTGGACATATGAACTGAATGTCATCCAAATGTCAGTTGTAAAGATAATAGATTATTGAATTAAATATAAAAAGTTTATAAATAAAATAACAAGAATGGTAAAAATTAATATTTTTAATCAATAAATAATTAACTTATGATTATTATTTAGGAATATAATGAACACACGTGATGTGTTAAACCAATGGTATGAGATTCCATCTCAATATTTTTTTCCAAGAGGCTTATTTTAATGTTATACACCAATTTATTTTATAAAATTTATATACTAGACTTAAAAATCAATATCATGAATAATTTTTATTAAATTGTATTTTCTGTTTGAATTAAAATTATTTTATCCAAGGGGATATGACTCAAATTTTAATTATTGGTAAGTGATTTCATAACATATTCTATTTTTCATTGGATTATATTACTTATTCATTGTGTATGATATTCTATGATTAAGTATGCAATGGTTTCTGATTTATTTTATGTCGTATTTTCCCTTGTTAATGTTTTATTAACATTTTATATAAATAATTAATTCATTTATTAATCATCAATTAAATATTTTTATTTTTTATGAGATTTCATCTCAAATTCCACTCTAATGAGATATATTTTGTATTATGTGAATAATTATTTTTACTAGGTGTATATAATTCCCCATTGGTATGTTTTATAATGAATCTATTTATATTCATGGTATTAATTGTATTACGGGGGTTGTGATTTTAAAGTTAGCAAAGTGGTAGGGGATGATTTCTCAATCTCATTATTATTCCAGATTTTTTATGTTTATGTATCTTCTTTGAAAATTATTTGATATTTACATCTTAATGACAAAATACGTCCTTATCATATTATTATTTTTTAAAAATAGATGTTATAATTTCTTTTAATTATTTTAAAAATTCATTATTAAAAATTAGTTTTTTTAAGAAAACTGTAATATTTTCATACTTTGTTGAGACACATCATCTTCTATATCCATATATTCCTAAATATATTAGAAGAATGGTTTTAGAATTATCTTATGATTTATTATAGATTTTTAACTATGTATAATTTTTTAAAAATGTTTTAAATATAATCATATTTTCATTTTATGAATGAGGTACTTTTTGAATTTTATTGAAAATGTGGATTGAATCATTATTTTAATATAATTGGAATGAATATAATTTATTTCCATTATGACTGTTCAATGCTTTAAATATTCATTTACATGCTTCAACGATTCTTATTAAATGAATTTTTTTCAGAATTTTTTTTGAATTTATAGAATTTAATGGTGAGTTTCAGTGTGAAAATCACATTTTCCTTATGAAATTTTTATTGATATTTTTTAGAGTATTTATATTCATCAATTAAAATTAACCTTTATTTTTTCTATGCTCTACAAGGGATATATGTTAATGATAACATCCTTATTCTATATTTGGATTATTTATGAACAATTTGACTCTTGAAAATATTAAGATTTCATATTGTAGTTATTTAATATTAATTATTATTAATCATTAATTATTTAATTTTTATTACCCATATCACATGTTGAATGAATTATTCTTGTAGGATATGGTAGGGGACCTCTATAGCCTTCGATGAATCAGTAGGTCTTATAAGACAAACATTTTTGGGTATCTATCCATGACCCTAACTATTTATGAAGTATATTTTATAAATAGTCCTTAATGAAAAGTTTATGATTTCCATTTAAATATTTTATTAGTTATAAAAACCATGGATTATCTTCCATCTCATGTGATTATTTATATGGAATTATTGGACCATAAAATATTTATATATTATTATTATTCATTACCATGTTATTGATTAAATTGCATTTGTTTTTTGTTATTTACCTTATGATATTTATTATTAATTATTTACACATGATATGTTTTGTTGTATATTACCCTTACTGAGCATTTTATCTCACCCTTAACTTTTTCCCTTCCCCATTATATGAATAATGAATCTTTAAATGATATCAAGGAAGAATAATTCTAACTTTCACTGTGTTTTTTTAATATTTTCAATTGTAATATGTGATTAAAGTATGTATATAGTTTACTATGAATAATAATTATTTGTTAATTTTGGATTCGACCAATTATATCTTATGCCAATGTAATAAAGTAAAAACCAACACTAAGATACTGAGATTGAGACTGTTACACTTGGTGAGTCATTTGAGAGACTCTAACTGGATAAAACTCTCAAATGTTCATGTAAATGTTTTTAATGATGTAAAAAATCAGTGAAAAAAATTTATGGTCATTGAATTATGAAATTGAATAATTATGGGAGAAGAGTTTTCTAATCATTATACAAGATATTTAGTTTTTAAAGTATGTAATTAGGTAGATGAATGGTTCTGATATTTGGAGAAAAGAGTTTTAGATTGGTCAGATAAATGATTCTGAACAATGTTAGTGGAACCGTATTAAGATCATAAGAATGAGGTTACTGAATGTTTCAAAAGTTTCACACAAAATTTTTTATATAAAGTTATCATATAGATATTTTGGGGGATGTTCCTTAGACTGATGATTCATGAAGGATGATCAAATAGTGGTTTTTGAGGTTTCTAACAATTTTCATTAGAAATATGAATCTAAGAGATATCATCAGATAAAAACTCTTAAAAATAAATAAGGATGATTATTATAAATTCATATCATAGAGTTTTATGAGGCCTTTGTATTGCAGGAGTAGAGAAAATCTTTGAGGGTTTATTGGATGGAGGAAAACTGACGAATATATGAGGACCCATCAGAAGATTGAAGACACCAATGAAAGTATAATGAATCAAATTATAAAGGGAATTTCATGTTTATTTTTCAAAAAATAAGTTATTATAAAAATATATAAAATTATTTCAGGAAAAAAGAGGTTTATTATTGTGAAATACTACCTAAATGTTCTTAAGAAGTTGTAAAGGAACACAAAACAATGTCTTCCATATAGAAGAGATTTAAAAATGATGCACTAGAGAAAAAACTAAATTAACTTTATGAAGTATTTATAAAGATATTAATTATGGTGATTATGAGTTGGATGTTTAATGATTCAATATTAAAAAAATAATTATTGTGATCATAGCCTAGATTTCAGTTTATTTAAGGAATAACATTGACTCCTAGATCTATGGAAGTTTTCTATAATGATTTTTTGACTCATATATTTTTTAATAATGAATGTGATAAAAAGGAGGAAGATTTTGAGTGGGTAACTGGAAATATTAATCAGGAAATTTTAGTTTTAATTATGTAATTCACCCAATAAACCTCAAGGAAGTATGCCAATATAATGGGGTTCTAAGATGTTGTGATGGTGTTATGTGTTGAAGAATGATTGAGTATTATTATATATAATTAATGTTACATAAGAATGTTTCTTCCATGAAATTTTAAATAAATTCTAATTTTGGATGAAGTATTGGAAGAAGAGGTAGCTAATGAAGAAGGGGTTACTGGATGGAGCCAAAGTACCAGAAGTTGAAATAGTTCTACGACTGAAGGAAGAAGAAGGGATATAACAAAAACTAGATGGTGGTTCCTTATCAATTAGAAAGAATAATTACTATAAGAAGTGATTATATGTATACATGATAGACTAAATAAGTATTTAATGGATTTTTATCCATGATACTAGAGAATCAAGAAGGAGATGAATGGTTAAAAAAGTTATTGGATAGAGATTTTATAATCATTTGGTATGATAAGAACTTGTTGATTTATAAGGATTGGGTGAAATATCAGAAATTTAATAATAAATAGATAAAAATTATTGAATGGACAATATCTGACCGATAATATTGTATGGAGGATCAAATGGATAGGTTCCACATGAATGAATAAATAGGAGGAAACTTTCTCGCATGCTCTTATGAAAGTAACATGTGAAGAAAAATGAACATATGAATAATGTAAAACTATGAAATATGGAAACATAAAAACACGATGGAATAATTTCATTATGATACAATATACACTAATATGAAGTTGGATATTGTCCAAATATGAATTATAATGAACTAGTAAGGAATTTAATGTTGGAAAAGGTATTCACTAGTACAAGAAGTCATGTTTATTTAATCCTCATACTAAACTATATAGATCCACACTTATTCTAAGGATTTTTTTTTATCCAAACCATGATAAATGGTATCACATTATAGTGGATACTATATATAATGGTCATAATCATATGGTACAAGGCCTAGCTACTCATACTAAGTAGTGAACCTTATAAAAATTTCATGTTTCACCATTGATATCATTCATATGCTGGCATAAAAATGGGAAAAGATAATAGGAGAATAAAGATTGTAATTGGTATAAGAGTTATATGGATACAAATTTATAATTCATAAAAGGTCCCAACAAGAATTCATCCCACCATCTTAGTGTGATTATATACTGAAGTGTTCCCCTCACATCACCCAAATGATAACCATCTATCTTAATTGATTCCACTCTAGGTGAAGGGGTGTAGATAAATTAAATGAAACATAAATCCAACCTATTAATGATTCCTAAAACAAATTAACCAGTACCAACACATATGAATGAAATAAATTCAAAAGAATTAATAAAGAATTGTAAAATTCTTAAAACAATGACCCCATTTTTGAATACATTATTTTAAGACCACTACATTTTATAAGGTTTCAAACTCACTTTATTAAAATAAATTCTACTTTAAAAAATGATTTTAAAACATATCACATTTTCTAAATAGGCCCAATTCCTTAAGAGAATATCAAAATAGTTACCAAAATTAAAAAAATAGTGAATTATATTTATAATAAGAAATAAAATTGTTTGTTTCAAAATAATTCACCCCTATTACAACATTTCAAATAATTTATTAATTTTTCGTTTTAGAAAATCCAATTATTTGGATCACACCGCAAGTGTGAATTTGTTTTTTACAAAAAGCTAATTTTTTGAAACCCAAATAATTTTCTTATCTTTATAATGAAATCAACCTTGTCTAGAAAAGAGAATCCTAAATACTTTTCCAAAAAAATAATTCAATTTTATAAACAATTCCAATGGATTAATTTCAATTTAAAAACATTTTTCAGGAAATTCCCTATTTTAAAAAAACCTACTTCCATAGAAACTATATAAACAAAATACAACACAGATATATAATAAATCCAAATCCACATATCAACATATCACACTTATTCCTTGATTAACCCCTATTATTGGGTATCACTCAATGGTAGCCTAAATATCATGCTAAAATGGGATGAAGGACCATACAGTGCATGGACACATTATTTTTGGGGCCATTGGCATAGAATTAATTAATCCCAAAAGATGTTTGTAGGATCAAGCACTTGGTCAATGCACGAATTATGGTGCCTTGAAAACCCACCTCACACCTGTGAGCCCTTATCCCATATTCATCCCAAATTATAATATCTATTCAAAGAACAACTCATATGATATCAATGGGGATAAAAATAATAACAAATTTAATAAAAATGAAATCACAAATCCCAAATTGATATTAAAACTACCCATGGGGACTTAATGCTTCCACGAAGGGTAGTGACCAATAACCCAATTAGTACTAACCTATTGAGTCCTGAACATAATCATAACTCAATGCCACCATTAAACAACCAAATTATAAGAGATTTATTCCAAGAACTTATCCCCCCTATTGAGAAATATAGGAATTAATAACATTTTTAGTGAACTAGCTTAGGTTGACCAGATATATCACTCGATATGGGTTTCCAAATAGCCTTAATAGAATTCTCAATCCCCATAGGCTGAAAACCAGTTCATATATATCTTGAACAAATTTTAGGGAAATTATTTCACCCTAAAATAATTAAATATAAAAATAAAAAATAATAAATAACATATACAATCCTTGAATAAGGATATAAACTTCCACTTACATCTTACAGCAAGGTAACAAGAAGAAATTCAATAAAAGTAAAATAAAATAAATCGGGACACAAAATTTTGTGATACAATAAACCAAATGACAAATTAAATCCAATGAACTCTATTAAGAAAACCTCATGACCCATGGCCGCTAACCGTATCTATATATATCCATCCTTAGATAATTTTTTTAAAATAATGTGACATAAAACAAGTAACCTAATAGGAAACACAATATATTTATTCACACACACACGAACACACATACATGTGCATAAATAGGTTGCGAGATAGACATTACTTATTGAATTTCAATAAATAATCTTTGAATTTTCATCCATATTACTTTATATAAAATCTAGTTCTAGCTTAATTTAAAAAATATGTTTTTCTCATGGGTAATTACATAGAAAATAAAACATATTTCCTTATCATTTGCTTTCTAAAACTAATGTAAAACCTTTTTAAGAGAAAATGAGGCTTGATTAGAAGAAAAATAAACATATTAAATCGAATTAGTAAAATAAAACCTTATTTTGACAAATATTTTAGACTAAAAAATATGGCTTCTATACTATAAAATAAATCAACTATTTATATTTATTTTAAAAAACATGTATTAGTTTCCATTTTAAAACAAATTTCACTTTCCTTTTCAAAAGCACACATTATAAACAATATACAACTATTTTAAAATTAAAACAATCCCATATCTAAAAAAAAATGACACCAATATACCAATAATATAAAATTAAACTACCAAAATCCAACCAAGGATCTATGAAATAAAAAATAGTGGATATAATCAAGTTATCTATATAAGTATTTTATAAATAATTCATAGACGAATATATGTATCATGGGAAATATGTTATATCTTACATTAATAATACTGGATTTAGTTTTATTATGTCACATATCTTTAGGGTTAAACCTATTTGAAGCTATAATATACCTATAAACACCAATTGGGGTCACTAGGTAAAAAAATAAACCCCCAAGAGGGTGTAAAAATCACAGTTAAATGGACATACTAAGAAAACTAAGCTATAATAACATTTATGAAAACCTTTTACATTATAACATTGGGTTACAATGATATCAATAAATGGAGGTGAGAAACATAATCAACTTGTTCATAAAATAAATTATATTTAAAAAAATTAAAAAATCATCATCTCACCTCCTTAACCCTAAAATTTAGAATACACTTTCACATCCAAGAATAATACTCAATAATAAAATAATACACAACATCCCACTTAGGGTACTCGTATTTAACCAAAATAATATAAACCATGTGGAATAATAATGAGGGTAAACAAAATTTCAAAACAAATATTTTTAAATATGTTTAAATTGGGAATTCTAAAAAATATAAGGAATCCAAATCCATTTTACAACATTTTAAACTCAATCATTTAAACTATATTCAAAATTCACTACTTACATAAACCCTTTTGAAGTCAAATCATTCATTTGAAATAAGAACCCAATAATTTTATCAAACACTTGGTGTGTGAAAAGTCCATTCTAAGTGTTTAACACATTTAGAAACCGGATAAACCACTATTGGATATAACATATATATAAAAAATAAAAGGTAAATCATTTTAAAATTATAAATAATCACATGAAATGTAATATAAAGTTGAAATAAATAAATTTACCCTATTCATGTGGGAATAAAACAAAATGTATCTTCTTTGAAGGGGAACAAACGCATGAGTAAGGAGAACCCTTGAAAAACCCCTAAATAAGAAAATTCACTTAATTGTACATAAATAACACTAATTATAACCAACATAGAGATTAATTTTTTTCAAATATATGAAATTGATGGAATAGGTCAATGGTAGAAGGGATGAAGAGGATAGGATGTAAAGAAGGGATTACCACCAGAAAACTTCTTGAAAATGAGTGATATGGGGATTGAAATACAAGGATAAAAAAGGGAGAGAGATACCCATGTGTAACTCACATTTATATTATCCAAGGATATGAGGAAGGGTTCCCAAATACTTACAATTGATTCGGAGAAAATGTTTAATTTCCCTGTCATGAAATCTAGGAAGCTAAAATTTTTTGTCATAGGATTTGGAAAACAATACACCAATCATGCTACAGACAGTGGATGAGAACACCATAGATACATGCTTTAATTGTATGGTTTCTATATAATGTTTCAACCATGAAAATAATTAAATTATAACTTCAAAGACTCTCACACACATTCCTCAAGATTCCAACTAATAGTTCTATAGCTCTATTCCAATACCAATCAGGTCTATTGGTCTTTCATGGTTTATAAAGGTTTTCACATAGTTGTGATTACAAAATGAGCATCCTAATAATTCAAACAATGCAAGAAAAGAATTAAATTTAAAATATAAATGTGTGAGGTTAATTTAATGGTTTCCCCTTAATTTCCCATGAAAAATATTCCTAGAGGAAATGTTTATAGAATAATAAAATTTCAAAAAAAATCTAAAAAATATTAAATGAATCCAATATCCGATTTAATAATGTAAATTCATAAATAATATTCACCCATGGTTGTCACAATTAGATAGTAAAGAAAACTAGATTAAATATCTATACCATATATAACACTAGAAGAATAAAATTCATGATAATGAGTATGATAAAATAAATAATATGAGTGAAGAAAAACTGAAAATAGTGAAGAATAAGGAATATATTCATCAATTTATATGATTATAGATTGATGTTTAACTGAATAATATAGAAATATCTCAATCTATATCATCATTACAAGTTAATTAGGGTGCTATTGAGACTTTAAATTCCATGAATCTTTCTAATATAAAATGACTGGTATCTGGTGAAAAGAAATCATAATATTATACCATGATTGAAAATTAGTCGCTATAGAATTAAAAGTACCATCAACAAATGTTTATAATGACTACTATAAATATATTTTATTGAATAATATAGTTCAAAAATTAAATTTTTGTAAATATGGATTAATAAAAGTGGTAACAATATAACCACTATATATGTGGTGTTTGGAAGCACGAGTGAATTAATCTGTTGGTCGGAGTGGACACTCAAGAGGGGGTGAATTGAGTTACAATTAAAATTTCTGCTACAAAAAATTTCTATTAAAATCCCCCAATTTCAAAAACAGATTAAACTGTAGTGAATTTATAGAGATTATAATGGTTCAATTAGTTTCTCAAATATTGATTAGTTCTCAGTTAACTTAATGTGATGATTAAATTAACTTTTGAAACTAACTTATTGATTTATAATAAATATAAACACTTGCGAGTTTAACTATAAAGGTAGCTTTGAAGACAAATTATATTTCAAAGTAATAGCAGCGGAATATGAAATAGATATGTTTTGTATGGATATAAACTTTAACTAAAAACGCAGAGGGGTTAACCAAGAGGTTCAGTCTCAAGCCGAGACTTAGTCCTCTCAAAAGCTTATATAAGGATGATCCACACCCTGAATTGGGGTTCAATAGTTTACAACTGTCCAGGTCCAAGACCTCTACCACTGTTATCCGTGGGAAACAAAACAACAGCAACCAGCCGTCCAGGTGACACACGACCTCCACCACTATCCACAATGGGAAAAGGAATGAAAAGATAGTGAGTGAGGATTTACAAATCCTCTAGTTAAGGTTCAGGAGATAGTGTGTGTGTAAAATACAATAGATAACACACACTGCTCGTAATGTAAAAAGTAAATCACAGAGATAAATATTTAAAGATTAGAAATGGCTTTAATGATCTTCATGCAGCTCTTGACACCTTTTGCTGATTAGAATTCGTTCTGAGACTTCTTCTAGTTTTTGTCTGGAAAACAGAGTACCATCTGCTTCCTTGACTTCGAGGTTCAGCTTGCTTATCGGCTCAAAGAATGATGAGTTTTGTGTGGTTCTTCTTTAGCATAGATTGCTCGATGTATGCTCTATGTTCTGGAGGCTGGTAGTAGTAGTCTCATGAGTGCAGGTTCTCCAGTAGATCTTGGCACGTTTTGAGCTTGATCGCAAGTGTGTTCTGTGTGCTTGATCTCTTCGAGTTTTCTTTCACACCCTTATTTTTGATACATACACGATGTCCTCTTTATACCCTTTTTGTTTTTCTGACAAGAAGGAATGATTATACTTTTTGATCGTACTTGGTACGGTTTCCTGAAATGGCAACATAAATCATTTAATAACATTAAATGCCTCAAAAGTAACAAATGTAACCGTTAGTATAATAAAAAAATAGTGTCGAGGATATAGGATTTGACTCCACAGTTCATTATAGGTAGTCGTTTGTTTGTAGACGTGTACAGTTGACTCGGTGTAGGGATCTTCCATCGGTAGCTCTTCAAACTCTTATCGGTGTCTCTTATCGGTAGCTCTTATCGGTAGCTCTGAGTGCATCGGTAGCTCTGTGTGTGCATCGATAGCTCTTTGTGCATCGGTAGCTCTGGCTATCAGTAGCTCAAGCTATCGGTAGCTCTGGCTATCGGTAGCTCAGGCTATCGGTAGCTCTGGCTATCGGTAGTTCTTGCTATCGGTAGCTCTGGCTATCGGTAGCTCTGGCTATCGGTATCTCTGGCTATCAGTAGCTCTGGGTGCATCGGTAGCTCTAGCTATCGGTAGCTCTGGCTATCGGTAGCTCTGGCTATCTGTAGCTCTGGCTATCGGTAGCTCTGGCTATCAGTAGCTCTGGATATCGTTAGCTCTGGCTATCGGTAGCTCTGGCTATCGGTAGCTTTGGCTATCGGTAGCTCTGGCTATCGGTAGCTCTGGCTATCGGTAGCTCTGGCTATCGGTAGCTCTGGCTATCGGTAGCTCTGGCTATCGGTAGCTCTGGCTCTTATGCAAACCACATCTAATTGACTTAGAATTGTTTCAAAGCTTGTATAAACTGGGATAATCGAGATTAACATAAATCAGAGATTATTTAAACATTATTATTAACATGATCACTGATTTGAATGAATTAAAATGTAGATCATAAGTAATTGAGAGTAGCATAATATATGAACACATAATGGGGATTATCAAAACAGTTGAGGTCAACAATCTCCCCCTTTTTGATAATCATAACTTATGATATGACCAAAAATAGTGAGAATATAGTATAAGAGAATATAACATTTATATTCTTATTTCTCAAAGAAAGCAATCAGGGGAAATAGAGGAAATAGTTATAGAATGAAATAGATCAAAAATTATCATAGGAAGTATTAAATACAATAGTATCAGAGATAAGCTTTGAAAGAGTTGGTACTAAGGAAGGAAATGTAAGAATAGTAGAAAAGGCTCAAAATTTCTCCCCTTTGATATTGCCCCCCCCTCTCTTTATATTTTCTCCCCCTTTATAATTTTCTCCCCCTTTGTGATAATCAAAAAGTGGTAAAGAAAACAGAGATAGTGTAAAGAAAAGCATTTGTATTAGACCAGACAAAACTTTCATAAACAGAAGAGAAGAGAAAAAAAAAAGAAAAAAGACAATTCCTATGAAACAGCCTGGCCACTTCAGCAATCCGGATCTTCAACATGAGATTTTCCCTTTGGATAAGAAGAGGAGGCAGGTGGTGAGGAGGTGAGTGAGGGCTTTGGAATCCCAGAGATGATCACAGGAGGCTGAGCCACTGATACAGTGCCTGGCCTGTATTGGGAAGTTTTTTGAGTAATCATAGGTGTGAGGCTTCGGATGGCCTGAGCAGGAGTCATCTGGACTGGAGACTCAGTAGAGGCAGAGGCAGGTAAGGCAGGAGGGACAATAACTGGTCTGGCATCAACATGGAAAAAGGGCAGCAACAGATTTCTGAAATCCATAATGATTCCTCCCCCTCTTTCCATAGCAGATATAAAATCATCTTTGTTCTCTATAAATTTTTCTAAGGCAGGAGTCAGCTCTCTTATCTTGCTCACTTGTTCTCGGAAGGCTTGAGTTACAGGTGGTAATTTCATGTTTTCCAACATCATATTGAAATGATGGGTGAGTTGTTGCTTGGTAAAAATCCTTTGGAAATAATAATCCACCTTGTTCTTGATTTCCTCCTGAGAGGCAGAGGCCTCTTTAATAGTGTCGTGGATGATTTTCATTATTTCCCTTACTGAATCTCTTGTAGAGAGCACTATCCGGCTTAGATCTAATGAGTCCACAGAGCCACTGGTTGAAATAAAACCAAGATTCTCCTTCATCATAGCTCGTAATTGATTCAAATCAAATGCATGTTTTGAAGCTAGAGGACCAACCGAGAAGGATACAGTTTCTTTGAAACTTTTGGTCAAGCCACTAATCAGAGTTTGCAGTTGAGAGTCCTGATTTTTAACATGAACCTTTATAGAAGATTTGAAATCTTCAAATACTGAGACCATTTGGCTTACAACACTTTTCACATAGGCTAAATCCTTATCATCTTGAGGCTTTGAGCTCATGTAAGAATCTAAAGCAGTAACAAACTTCTTTAAGGCTTCATGATCTGCTTCTATTCTAGAAGATTGGGTCTGGAACTCTTTGACTGCTTCCATTAGCTCACCCATAAAAGTTGACAGATTGAAACCAAGAGAAAGCTCAAGAGATTGTTTTAACAACATCATTTCTTCACGAAAATAGTGCTTCATCTCAGTAACTGAGGCACTGAAGGATTCTTTCAGCTCATGCTTCAGGGATTCAAGATCAGACTTTGTAACAAAATCAGTAGGAGCAACTGTAGTAGATACTCGTGGAGAAGCTAAGCTGACTACTGAATCATTCACGACTGATTGAATTGAGGACACTAAAAAAGATTCCATTGTCTTTACTTCTTCTACAAAACTTACTTTGAGATTTTCTTTCAGCACATCTAAATCATGTACTAGGACCACATCATCAGGTAATAACTCAGAATTGATGTCATAGCTGATCTTTGGTCTATTCAAGGATACTTCATTATCCGAATCAGGATAATCAAAACCACATACTATAAAACCTGGGTCTTCTACCCAGTCTTCAATCTCAATAGCCACTGTAACATTTCCAATATTGGAATGATGTTCCCCCTCAGTGGGTGCATTCCTATGTACAACAACTACATTTTCTGCTGGTCTTTCTTCATCAAAATCATCCACAACAACTTCCATCTCAGCAGCATTAAGGAGATTTTCTGAAACTGGTACATCTTCTTCTCTTTCTTTTTCTACTTCATCAGTAGGCACAACTGAGTTTTCAATCAATGGACTCAGACTCAACCTAGCAGAATCAGATGATTCAGATACATTCTCTTTTTCTTTTTCCTGCTGAGGAACTGTCTGGTCTTCCTCATGAATAAATAACACTTCCTCTACTTTTCCTTTTCTTGAGTATACAAACTCAGTAACAGGACTTGGGGGAAAGTCTGGATCTCCTCCAATATCCATAGGAGTTTCTTCCTCTTCTTCTTCTTCTTCTTCTTCTTCTGACTCATCACTGTACTCGGGTTCCTCTTCATCAGATCCTAAACTTGGATCTCTTTTATCCTTTGGCCTTGAAGGATAATCCACAGGATTAAATTTATCATACACCTTCTGGTCATCACTGACCCATTCTCCTTTCCATGGGTTCCAATTGATTTTCATGTACTTACAAACTGTAGTAGTGATACAGAAGTTATTCTTAACTACAACTGTCTCATCCTAAGACTCTGCTATCCCTTTCACGTTTATCATCACAGAGATCATTTTGGCAAAGAATAAAGCATTAGTCTTTGATTTTGGCATAATCATGTCTTCCATTTGATTCAACAGCAGTCTGTACAGATTAACTTTCACACCATGTCTTTACAGATGTAGAAGATAAATATCTTGATATCTCAGATTAGAAAAATCTCCTCTCCTTGGTATCAAAACATGTTGAACAAATTTGAAAAACAGTCTGTTCTCTCCATCCAATTCAGTAGCAACCACTTGCCTCTGACTTCCATTACCCGTTAGCTCTTTTAAAGCGGTCTCATAGTCAAAGATGTTACTGGTAGGTGGAATTGCTCTTGATACATACCCGGATACACCTTCATGTGGGACTTTTAAACATTCTGCCCACTCTACTGAAGAAAACGACATATCTTTTCCATTTAAAAAAGAACATACCCGATTTTCATTTTCAGACTTCTCGAAGCTTACGAATTCGTAGAACTGTTTCACTAACTTCGGGTAGTAGGGACCATTTTTATTTGAAAAACAATCTACCCATCTCTGATCTTCCAGAATTGTAAGCACCAACGACTTGCTTGGTAGCAGCCAATCTACGCATAGCTCCTTTTCAATCACAATATCTCTATTATGCAAATGAGGGTTTACTGGTCGCTTTCCCGACCTAGTTCTGACATTATTTCCACGAGCTTCTTGCTGCACTTTCTGCTTCTTTGTTTTAGTCTCTACACTGTCATCTCTGGTGGTAGGAATCTTGGTTATTGCCATCGCGGATTTAGGGATCTCAGTTGATTAGGGAGCTAGGATTCAAAGGTGAAAGGTTTTGGGTCCGGTGGTGTGAGAAGCGGTTTAGGCATAGTTTTATCATGTAGGAATCATAAATAAATGAATAAAGTAAAATAACATAAAAATAAAACGATTCATATTCTTGGCGGTAGACAGAAGTTTTAAAATTAATTGCATCGGTGAGAATTTCAACATCGGTGAGAATTTCACATCGATGAGAATTTAACATCAGTGAGAATTTTACATCGGTGAGAATTCCACATCGGTGAGAATTTCACATCGGTGAGAATTTCACATCGGTGAGAATTTCACATCGTTGAGAATTGATCATCGGTGAGAATTTCAACATCGGTGAGAATTGATCATCGGTGAGAATTTCAACATCGGTGAGAATTGATCATCAGTGAGAATTTCAACATCAGTGAGAATTGATCATCGGTGAGAATTTCAACATCGGTGAGAATTGATCATCGGTGAGAATTGATCATCCCCAGCTCGTGCCTAATGTAACTTAACTTATCAGAACATAAAGGTTTAGTGAAAATATCGGCCAATTGATGTTCAGTGCTAATAAATTCAAGAGTAATATCACCTTTTTGATAATGATCTCTCAGAAAATTATGTCTTACATCTATGTGTTTGGTTCTAGAGTGAGATACAGGGTTCTTAGATATGTTTATTGCACTAGTGTTGTCACAGTTAATTGAAACATGTTTAAACTCAAATCCATAGTCCAATAAAGTGTGTTTCATCCACAGAATTTGTGCACAGCAACTACCAGCAGCTATATACTCTGCTTCGGCAGTAGACAATGCAACTGAGTTCTGTTTCTTACTACACCATGACACTAGGGATTTCCCAAGTAAATGAAATGTTCCAGATGTTCTCTTCCTTTCTAACTTACATCCAGCAAAGTCAGCATCTGAATAGCTAGTTAGGTCAAATGATTTTCCTTTTGGATAAAACAAACCTAAATGTACAGTATGCTTAAGATATTTAAAAATCCTTTTAACAGCTAGTAAGTGTGATTATTTAGGATTAGCTTGAAATCTAGCGCACATACATACACTGAACATGATGTCTGGTCGACTAGTAGTAAGATAAAGTAAGCTACCAATCATACCTCTGTAATTGGTTTGATCAACTGGTTTCCTAGTTTCATCTGTATCCAATTTACAGGTAGTACTCATAGGAGTTTCACTTTCCTTAATACTGTCCAAACCAAAACGTTTTAAAAGATCTTTTGTATATTTACTTTGATTTAAAATAATTCCATCTCTAGTTTGAAAAATTTGAAAACCAAGAAAATACTTAAGCTCTCCCATTAAGCTCATTTCAAATTAATTTTGCATACTTTTTGAAAAATCAGTACATAAAGAGTGTTTAGAAGATCCAAATATAATATCATCAACATAGATTTATACAACTAAAATGTCTTTAGAAATTCTTTTAATAAAAAGAGTTGGATCAGCAATCCCTTTAGTAAAACCTTTTGAAATAAGAAAATTGTTGAGTCTATCATACCAACCTCTTGGAGCTTGTTTTAAACCATATAAATCTTTAGAAAGTTTAAAAACTTGATTTGGGAAATGAGGGTTTGTAAATCCATGTGGTTGTTCCACAAAAACATCTTCAATTATAAAACCATTTAGAAATGCACTTTTGACACCCATTTGATATAACTTGAAATTCAGATGTGATGCATTTGCAAGTAAGATCCTAATAACTTCCAGACGAGCTATAGGTGCAAAATTTTCTCCATAATCTATACCCTCTTCTTGTCTATATCCCTGTGCAACTAGTCTAGCATTGTTTCTAACTATGTTTCCTGATTCATCAACTTTATTTCTAAAAACCCATTTTGTGCCTATTATCAAGGTGTCCTTGGGTCTGTCAACTAATTCCCAGACTTTGTTTCTTTCAAATTGATTTAACTCTTCTTGCATGGCTATTACCCAGAATTCATCATTGATAACATCATTGATATTTTTTTGGATCTAGTTGTGATAGAAAAGCATGATGTTCAACCTGGTTCCTTAGAGAAGCTCTAGTTTGTGTTACTCTATCAAGATTACCAACAACAACATCTAAAGGATGATTCTTTAGAATCTTAGTCGATTTGGTAAAGGTTGGACTAGAAACTTCAGGTTCATCTATAGGTTCGGGTTCAACAGAAGCAGATTCCGGAGAAAGTCCAGAACTGGATGTTTTTATAACAGGTTCTTTAGATTTATCATTAAGGTCCAGAATAGACAAATCTTCTTCAAGATTCCCAAGAGAGGTTTTAGGCTCATGTGGATCAGTTTCATCGAATTTGATGTGAATAGATTCTTCCACACATTTGGTTCTCTTATTGAAAACTCTATAAGCTTTACTTGAAATAGAGTAACCCAGAAAAATTCCTTAATTTCTTTTGGGAGAAAACTTATCCAGATTATCTTTAGTACTAATTATGAAGACTTTGAAACCAAAAACTCTGATGTAATTAACCTTAGGCTTTCTATTGTTCCACAACTCATAAGGGGTTTTCTTAAGAACAGGTCTGATCAAGACTCTATTGATAACATAACAAGGTGTTTTAACAGCTTCATCCCAAAAGTAAATAGGCAGTTCATATTCATTGAGCATGGTTCTAGCTATTTCTTGAAGGGTTCGGTTTCTCCTTTCTACTACACCATTTTATTGGGGTGTCCTAGGGGCAGAAAAATTGTGACTATAGCCATTGTGTGAGCAATAAGATTCAAACTCATGATTTTCAAACTCACGACCATGATCACTTCTTAGGGTTTTAATCTTAAGTCCACTAAGGTTCTCTCTAGACATGGAATATTTAATAAAGTAAGGAAAAGCTTCACTTTTGTGAGCTAGAAAGTATACCCAAGTATATCTAGAAAAGTCATCTACAAGGACATAGACATAATGCTTCCCATTTAAACTAGAAACTCTTGATGGTCCAAACAAATCCATGTGAACCAACTCAAGTGGTTGAGAAGTTGAGACTTGTTTCTTTGATTTAAAAGAAACTTTGTGTTGTTTTCCCTTTTGACAGGGATTACACACTTTGTCATTTGGGAATTCTAACTTAGGTATGTCTCTAACTATGTTTTTCCTAGCCAGTTTTCTAAGTGATTGAATGTTGCAGTGTCCTAATCTTCTGTGCCATAGCCATGATTCTTTATGAAAAGCATTCAAACAAGAAATATTTTTTTTGGCTAAAGAATTTAAATCAACAGCATAAAAATTTTCATTCCTTAGATCAGAAAATACTAAAGAGTTTTTGGAGTTAAAAACATCACACGAGTCATTTTCAAACTTGACATTGAAACCATCATCACATAATTGAGATATACTAAGCAAGTTATATTTAAGTCAATCAACGAATAAAACTTTAGAAATTAATTCTGAGTCAGTGTTACCAATCTGGACTAAGCCGATGATTTTTCCTTTAGAGTTGTCACCAAAGGTGACATGACCTCCATCGACCTTTATTAAGCTCTTGAAGCAAAAATAATCTCCAGTCACGTGTCTTGAGCACCCACTGTCTAAATACCATATCTTCTTGTGACAGCTCTTCAAGCAGGTCTCCTATAAAACAGATTTAAACAGGAAATGACTTTGGTACGCATATTTTCTTGGGTCCAGATAGGTTAGCAATCAGGGCCTTAGGTACCCAAATTTGTTTTATGGGTCCCATACAATTAACAGAAACAACAGATTTTGAAAGATAAACTTTATTTGGTCTATAACCATGTGAGCAACCTGTTGAAGGATATGAATTTCCAAAACTGGAACTAGCAGAATTTTTTTCAGACTTAGGAATAAAACGGGTTCTAGTGAACTATCTCTGTCCAGGTTGGTATCCCAAACTAGTAGAATATCTAGGTGGAACTTGCTTTCCCAGCATTTGTGTTAACGCATCCTTTCCATTTTTGAATTTTTCTATGTCCTTTCTAAGTTTCTCATTTGAAAGTTTCAGTTCTGTATTTTCCTTTAGTAATTGAGCATTCTTTTCCTTTTCTATATCAAGATCAGATTTATGCTTAACACTTAAAGCATACTGTTTCTTTAAAACTTTGTATTTGTCTTTAAGCTCATTACAGGTTTCTTCCAACATATCACAGTACTCAAATATTTCAGATTTTGAAATGTTTTCTGAATCAGAATCATCTCTAGAATAATATGAATTTAAAACAGGAGTGTCAGATGTTACCTCAGAAGTATTTTTCATGAAACTGATGTTGGCTCGATTCCTTTCAGAGTCCGAAGATTCTGCTTCACTAGTGCTGTCTTCTGAAGCACTCCAGGTAGCCTTTATGGCTTTCTTGTACTTCTTGTCTTTGTAATCATATTTATTTTTGAATTTTAACTTTGGACAGTCTGCTTTGATATGTCCTTTTCGCTTGCATTCATAGCAGACATCTTCATCAGTCCTGTCAGCCTTCTTCCAATCCTTTTTCCATTTGCCTTTTTGATCATACTTTCCTTTGTAATTTGGTTTCCTAAAGAATTTCTTTTTCCTATAAAACTTTTTGAATCTCATGGCTATTTGAGCCATCTCGGCATCACTGTCAGATTCTGAATTTTCACTCATTGACCTCTCAGTCTCCATTTGTAGTTTATCCTTGTCTTTACTCTTAAAGGCAGTAGTTTTAAACGCTACAGATTGTCTTTTGGGTTCCTCATATTCTTCTTTATTTACATTAAGCTCTTCTTCATACATCATCAGCTTACCAATTAACTCCTTGATAGGCAATGTTCCAATGTCACAGGATTCTCTAATTGAAATGGATGTACCTCTCCATCTATCTGGCAAACATCTCAGTATTCTCATAATTTGTTCTTTTGCAGGAACAATCTTTCCGAGTGAGCTCATTGTGTTCACTATCTCATTGAACCAGAGATACATGTCAGAAATAGGTTCATCAGACTTCATTTTGAAATTATCATATTTAATAGTATAAGTGTTTAATCTCATTTCTTTAACATTAGTTGATCCTTCGTGAGAAACAGCCAAGGTATCCCAAATTTCAATAGAAGTTTTACATGCAGAAATTCTGTTAAATTCTTCATCTCCTAGAGCACAGTACAGAGCATTCATAGCTTTACAATTATTATTGTAAGCAGTCTTTGTAGGTTCATCCCAAGTAGATCTATCAGTAGTGGGAAATTTATATTCAGATTCAATAGCAGACCAAATATGAAAACTCATGCTTTCTAGATGAATTTTCATTTTGAGTTTCCACTGAGCATAGTTATTTCCATTAAAGAAAGGTGTTCGGTTAGTAGCAGCACCCTCAAGTCTATTATCCATTATAAACAAAATGGAAAGAGATAAAAATTTAGGAATAACAGAAATTTTAAGAACTTTAAAAAAAAACTAAAATCACAGTTGAAAATAGAGTAATTTAGAAGGTATTAATAAACCCTCTGATACCAAATGTTGGTCGGAGTGGACACTCAAGAGTGGGGTGAATTGAGTTCCAATTAAAATTTCTACTAAAAACAATTTCTATTAAAATCCCCGAATTTCAAAAACAGATTAAACTGTAGTGAATTTATACAGATTATAAAGGTTCAATTAGTTTCTCAAAGATTGATTAGTTCTCAGTTAACTTAATCTGATGATTAAATTAACTTTTGAAACTAACTTACTGATTTATAATAAATATAAACACTTGCGAGTTTAACTATCAAAGTATCTTTGAAGACAAATTATATTTCAAAGTAATAGCAGCGGAATATGAAATATATATGTATTGTATGGATATAAACTTTAACTAAAAACATAGAGGAGTTAACCAAGAGGTTCAGTCTCAAGCCGAGACTTAGTCCTCTCAAAAGGTTATATAAGGATGATCCACACCCTGAATTGGGGTTCAACAGTTTACAACTGTCCAGGTCCAAGACCTCTACCACTGTTATCCGTGGGAAACAAAACAACAGCAACCAGCTGTCTAGGTCACACACGACCTCCACCACTATCCACAGTGGGAAAAGGAATGAAAAGATAGTGAGTGAGGATTTAAAAATCCTCCAGTTAAGGTTCAGGAGACAATGTGTGTGTAAAATACAACAGATAACACACACTGCTCGTAATGTAAAAAGTAAATAATAGAGATAACGATTTAGATATTAGAAATGGCTTTAGTGATCTTCGTGCAGCTCTTGACTCCTTTTGTTGATTAGAATTCATTCTGAGTCTTTGTCTGGTTTTTGTCTAGAAAACAGAGTACCATCTGCTTCCTTGACTTCAAGGTTCAGCTTACTTATCGGCTCAAAGAATGATGAGTTTTGTGTGGTTCTTCTTTAGTATAGATTGCTCGATGTATGCTCTATGTTCTGGAGGCTGGTAGTAGTAGTCTCGTGAGTGCAAGTTCTCCAGTTGATCTTGGCACGTTTTGTGCTTGATCGCAAGTGTGTTCTGTGTGCTTGATCTCTTCGAGTTTTCTTTCACACCCTTCTTTTTGATACATACACGATGTCCTCTTTATACCCTTTTTGTTTTTCTGACAAGAAGGAATGATTATACTTTTTGATCATACTTGGTACGATTTCCAGAAATGTCAACATAAATCATTTAATAACATTAAATGCATCAAAAGTAACAAATGTAACCGTTAGTATAATAAACAAATAGTGTCGAGGATATAGGATTTGACTCCACAGTTCATTATAGGTAGCCATTTGTTTGTAGACGTGTACGGTTGACTCGGTGTAGGGATCTTCCATCGGTAGCTCTTCAAACTCTTATCGGTGGCTCTTATCGGTAGCTCTTATCGGTAGCTCTGAGTGCATCGGTAGCTCTGTGTGTGCATCGATAGCTCTGTGTGCATCTGTAGCTCTAGCTATTGGTAGCTCTGGCTATCGGTAGCTCTGGCTATCTGTAGCTCTGGCTATCGGTAGCTCTGGCTATCGGTAGCTCTGGCTATCGGTAGCTCTGACTATCGGTAGCTCTGGCTATCGGTAGCTCTGGCTATCGGTAGCTCTGGCTATCGGTAGCTCTGGCTATCGGTAGCTCTGGCTATTGGTAGCTCTGGCTATCGGTAGCTCTGGCTCTTATGCAAACCACATCTAATTGACTTAGAATTGTTTCAAAGCTTGTATAAACAGGGATAATCGAGATTAACATAAATCAGAGATTATTTAACCATTATTATTAACTTGATCACTGATTTGAAAGAATTAAAATGTAGATCATCAGTAATTGAGAGTAGCATAATATATGAACACATAATTGGGATTATCAAAACAGGTGAGGTCAACATAATCCTTTCAAAAAATGATACCCTAAATGTGTAGGAAAATACCATAAAATTATGTAATATATTTAAAAAATTCTACACAATATGCATTAAAAATATTAAAATAAATTTTTATTGGTATGTGTTGGTGCTATAATATATTTGGGAATAGGGAATTAAATTGTCAAAAAAAAATTGATCCTATGGAAGAAATGGAGAGTCAATATAAATAGGGAGAATACATATATTGATGGGAATATCATATTAGAAAGGAAAAAATAATTTTCCTTAGAATAATTTTAAATAATTTGAGATTTATTTTATCCTTGTGACCAAGTTAGTAATATGATTGAGGAAAGATAGAATTAATCCACCTATCTTGTATCAAATGATACTAATGATATACGAACAAAATTTTTAAAGGATAAACTTGTTAATTATAACGGAAATATTTATGAAACAACTGGCCACCCCGTGGATCATTGTGATCATACCCTAGAAATTAATGATGATAGATGAAAATTGAATAGTGTTTAGATTTATTAAACACTCCAAAATATAAAAAGTGGACTCACATTATGAATTATAAAACCATGATGTTAAATTTGAAATTATTATCAAATTTGTAAATAATGTTTTAAATTTTGGATAACCTAATAATAAGAATTAAGTAGAGTAGAAGAATAAAAAATGGAGGAATGATCTGAAGAGAGAAAGGAAAATGTTTCACATGATGAGGAATTTGAGTTTACATAGAGGTTTTAAATAAATTATGATTAATGGTACTTAAATATTCTATGTGGGAGGTTGAATATGGAAGAACACAACTCAATTAATTGTTTAATAATCAATATATCCCAAAAATAATCTCAATAAACATAATGTCTTCACCAAGGGATGAATGTTAATTGTTGTATTATATGAAAAAGATGATCCCAAATAAGGATAAAAGATATGTACCTATTAAATCCAAAGTAATTCCAATATTTAAAACTCAATGATAGTGCATGAAATGAAACTTTTAATCCAAAATTATAAAATACTAGAATATTTTTTATGATGAAATTACCGACCTTATTTCTAAAATTGGAGAGTAAAATAAGTTCCACATTAATCCCTAATCCTTTGTTTTGTGTTTTTGTGATAACCATGAATGGAATTGAATTAGAGGATTATTCTCAAATAGAAAACTAAAAAACAAATGTAGTCTAGAATAAGTATTAAAAATCTAAAATATTCTCCATCAAGGAATTATTTATAAAATTGGACTGTAAATTAAATCATAATAAAATTAATTCATTGATGAATTTCTAGGGAATATAACCCCTTAATGTGGATTTCATTTTTGAGAAGCTGGTGGTACATTATATCTCAAGAAAATATTTAATTTATAAAAATTTATTTAAATATTCATTGATGATGTTTCCTAGAACCATAATCTAAATACTACAATGAAATGTCCTTGAGTTTTCTAATTTTTTTGTTAATATGAGTTCATGTATTTTAGGATATAGTTTATAACAAGAAATATTTATCAATTAGAGTAATGTGATTATTTTTAAAAAAATTTATCCATCCACTAAGGAAGAAGATTGAAAAATGGTTTGAGTCGGTATCATATTCAGGGAATTATGGACAACCTTGAGGTTTAAATCAATCTATTATGTTTTATATTCTTATCATGGATCATGTATAGTTAGAGTGGAATTATTTATGAAACATTTTTTATGTAAGAAATAATTTCATTTTTCTTATATGATTTGTATTCATTATCAATAAGGGGAAAATAAACATCAATAAAACCAGAAAAAACTGGGTGTGTATAGAGTTTAATTAGATCACATATTTAACATTCATTTTCTAGGTGGTATTAATAATCAACACAAATGGGGAGTTTGTTAAACCAACTTGGGGATTGTATTATATTTTTTCAGGAATAATAAAGGAACAAAGGGATATTATGTGATATTAATAAGTCTATGAAGTGTCTCTTGGAATATGTTTAAGACTATTAATCATATTGATTAGAAAATGGATATATTAGTAGGATTCTTGAATTTCACAAGCTTATTGAAAATAATCTTGTAGCTATTGATAAATTTATGAAGATATATAGGGAATTATATGTATTAATTGACACATTCTGAAATACCCTATGGGTTGTAAGTGTGATGTTTTTACATTATTAAAATAAAACAATAAGGAATATATGTGGATTTAATGTGTATTTTTTATTAGAGAATACACGATATGTTTATATAGGCTCTTCTATAGGACAAGCCTGAAGATACTTTTAATTTAAAATCATTATTTAAGATGTTTTTTCTTGGTGTTCCATAATTATATCTAGATCATGTTTAAGTTATAAATCTATCCTTTTGGATACTGTAACAAAAACATTATATGAAAATGTATATAGAAAAATTGTGAAGTAAATTTCATGATTTAATATACATTTTAATTCAATATAATGGAATGTACTATGATTAATGGAATAATGTTTATAAAAAATATTTAGGTGAGATCTAAAACATTCTCGATAGAATATATTGTAGAGTTATTATTAAAGAAGGTAGAGTTCTAGGTGTAGTCACGATGATTTATCAATTGATTACATAATTTCAAAACAAATATATATGATTAAGGAGTACCTTTAGGTAATATTTAGATAAAGTATCAAGTGATTGAGAAGGCCTCATATTGAGATATGGAGTCTCTGAAGCTATTTGACTAATTATTGGAATTGATTTTGTTGTCATGATAATGATTAAAAATTCAAATAAATTTCAAATGAATCTGTTTGTTGTAGAAATATTACAAATTTTAAAACCCACCCTATGTACATAAGACATTTTTTGTATAGTCATATGAATTTTTTAGGTAATTTTTTGTGTTTCCCGTTAGAGTTGTGTATGCCCTTGATCATGCCTCATAAAACTTTTGATGTATAACCATATTCCTTTAAGAGGGAAATATTAGAATCAGTTGATGTTCTGGTTCCACATATGACTATTTACTGATTTTATATGACTTATAAAGTGTGCATAAGAACTTTAATGAGGATCCTATAATACACTAGACTCCTAAATGACCTCTATCCAACACATTATTTTTTTGATGAAGTGTGCAAGATGGTTTAAGAAATGTATATGACTTTTATAATGTTTGAAAGATATCAGTGATCCCCATGTCATATCAATCTTCATATGATAATTTACAATGGGAAATTTATGAAAAAAATGTGAATTCTATAATTATGTATTCTGATAAATTAGATAATAAATCACATGATGAAAATTCACAATTCTCTATAAATTATATACCATGATTACATAAATTTTCATGATTCTTGACATGATCAAAAGTGAACTATCCAACTATGTGGCTAGAGCCCATGATGAATTCCATTACCACTAATGTATGTTCCATGTATAATTTATGTGTCCATTCATTTGTGAATAATAAATTACAAATAATGAACAATTATTTTTTAGATAAAAAATGATATTGGTATTAAAATATCAAATGAGAATTAAGAGAGACTATTGATTTATAATGATCAAAGAAAAATAATAATCAGAAGAAGAATTATGATCCTGAAGGTTCAGTGTTAAGAAAATAGATTTTAAGAAATTGAATGATTATGATTATCAAAATTTGAGTTCCCATATTCTGATGGTGAAGTGATTATAAAATATGAGAAGGGGAATAATGATTGAGTTATTTTAAATTTCTTTTGTATTTTAAATATTATTTACATGAAAAGAATCAAATAAAGAAAAGAGATATCAAATTTGGGGACTATTGTTCTTTCTCTAAGTTGAGGGAAAAAATTTAAAATGAGTTCCAGTACTAAAATAAGAGATAATTTTTTCATTAAATATTAATAAGGGAATAATTTTCAGAAAAAACTCCTTCATATTATATTAAGTATTTGAATATTGAGAAATATTATCTACAATAATAAATTCTAGATGTATTAGGAAAGGTGAAAAAATTAGATTCTCAAATCTTACAAAGCCCACCTAATTGATGAATATAATAAATAATATTTACTATATTATCATAGAGGGACCCTAAATCTATATTTATAATCAAATTAAAAAATTGTTTGTTGAAATCAGTATTATTTCGAAATTTTAGAATTGTAATCCTTTGCTTGAATTGTACCATGTTGGATCTATTATAATTGGTTAAAGGTATTACATTTTATTGGGGTAATTTTGATAATAATAAAAAAGATATGTATATGGGATAAAAACTACATATCTTTGGGGATTTAGTCATCCTTATGTAGGAAAACCTCATCCAGAAATTTGGGATTTCTCTTGTGTTGCTTTCATGTTAAAAATTTTCTTAAAAACTTGCTAAATGTGGGATAGAGAGAAAGGGAGAATCACACAATGAAAAAGGGAAGTGGAATCAAAGGGTTGAAAATTAATTTTGGAAAAATAGTATTGCGGTACTAATTCACTCCCTCTTATTATTGTATGCATCCCCATGTGATCCTAAAAATGATCCACCTATTATTCCTTAACCGCTTCATACATATTTGACTCAAACTCTTGAAACCATCTCTAAAATAGGCCTTAAATCATATCAAATTCCTAAAATTAAATAAATGACTTACCATATTAACAATGGTCTTTGAACATAAGATGCATCATTCATAAATAAAATTAAGAATAAATATTGGTCAGTAATCCATATATGCATTGTTAGAAAAATACATTCTAAAGATATTGTACTGATTATTTAAATTATAAAATGAAATTTTTAATAAATAATGAAAACATCAAATTCAATAAAATTTAATGTTATGTACATGACATATAATTATTTTTTGGATAAAAAAATTATAAAGATATGTTTTTTTGAATTATTTTGACACACACAATGTTATTTTTCATGGGACTATCTTATATGAATTTTTGATAAGTAATATAGTTGAAAAATTGATGGAGGTAGTTAAGAGGAATGTATGATTTTATATTATTTTGAATAATATATCAAATGATATGTTTAAAAATTATTTATACAATAAATTTATTCATTTTAACACTTAAAAGTATATATGGAAATTTTTTTAATGTTATATGACGGTTATTAATTTAAGGTTCGTTGTTTTAAACATTCAATTAGGGATATCATAGATAATGAAAATAATGATAGTTAGTTTTAAGATTCTAATAAGAAACTGTGGTGTAAAAATGTTTTTAGGTTGCTAATTAAAATATTTATTTAAATATATATAATAACACATGGTTGGATATTCCAAAATAGATATTTCCACCTAAATTTTTCAAATGAAAAATAAGAGTAAGTAAATTAAATGAAACTAGACATTGATTATTTTATGTGATCTAGTCAAACGGTACTCATCACTGGACCATTTTATCTTAAAAGATCATTCACACATGTTTTAGTAATGACTCAATTTTGTCCATTTCAAACTTGGTAATATTTAAATGAATATATTTAGAGATAGGCTCTGATTCGACTGAAGATTCTAGATCCCTAAAATCCTTGAGTTTAATATTATAAAAATATTAAATATATAATATAATTCCATCATGTTTTTGTCAAATAATTTAATAAATCTTGAATAGAGTCTCATATAGTAAATTTTATATAGAATTTAGATCTATAATGTTGGTTTTACATTAGGTGTCACATAACTATTGTGCATGTTGGGAGTTTGGTTTAGGAGTGTTCATGGGCTGATTAGTAAATAAATAAATAAATAAATAAATAATTTATTAACTGATCAAAGATAACTACATCCTCTATATAATCCTTATTTTGAGAAACCCCTTAGTTTATCATCATAACCCTTAGGATTATATAGGGATTTTGGATGAGATCATAGGAAAATGTAAAGATCATGGGTTGATGATCGATGTTCCAAGGAGTTCATCTTCAACAAAGAAGTTCATGGATCCCAAAAAATGACAATGATGTAGAACCATTCTTCAGAAGCGATTGATAAAAAATCAAGGTAAGAATTTTGTTTAAAGTGGTTTAATCATTGTTTTTGTTATCCCATATAGAACGTGAATCATTATTTCTAATAAGTTTATTCATGGGTTAATCGTTGATTTTTATGCAATGATTTATCATCCAGGATTTAGGAATGGATATTGTTATTGATGATCCTTTAATTTTCCCTTAGTTAAATGTTTAATCCATTAATGAATTGAAGAAAATATGAATGAATGATATGGTTCATTCATTATGTTCATGTTTTTTCATTTCTCACCTTATTCTTTAAACATTTAATATTATTATTTTAATTGATGAATGATTCAAAAAATACACAGAAAATGATTTTTTCACAATAGATATTTGAAAAAATGAATCATTTATATGGGTTTATATTTTGTTTTAGACTAATTTTAGAGGAATTATGTGGTGTTATGGGAGGAAAAACATGAACTATGGACCACATTCCAGTTTTTCATTCACTATTTGTAGATCTAGTGATGCAGTTCGATTGGCATTGAGTAAAAAATGTATTGGTTGATGGAATACAACCAATGATGATGTCTCAAGAATGGTCAAACCCAAATAAAAGATACAAGGGAATGATTATTAGTAGAATTGTCAATGGTAGTGTGGGTGAGATGTGTAAAATGATGTTTTTTCTGAAAAAACATGATTTACATGACATGTAGTTTAGAAACATAGGACTATGTAATCCCCTTCTACAATAGCTTGGGATTACATGAAAATTAAGGTAACATATGTTGTGTATACACTATATATTCCATGTGATACGATTCTTGAAACTCTATGCATAACCTAGTTGTTCATGGGCATGGGCATGACCACATATACATGCACAACCATTGTAAATAGGGATAACTATGCACACAAGCATGACCACGTACACAGACACAACTAGGTACCCAAGCACAAACACGGATCCCAAGAATTAATAGAATACATGGGAATGGTCTAAGTACACAGGAATATCTAGAGTAAATTGTCATGGAAAAAATTACATAGACACAAGATATAGTTCAAAATAATTAGTAGTTTATCCAAGAAATACTATGTAGTCCCTATACAAACTATGTAGTTTTTTCCAAGGAAGTTTGAGGCCCTCATTTTCATTAGTCTAGGTGAGTATCTATAGGGTGAATTCCCTTATTCCATCCCTATGTAAGTATAGTGAGTCACCCCATCCTTATTATAGTACGATTAATACCCTCTTTGAGACAATCATGGATATATTCATGTATCCATCAATGTGTCATAGTATGTGATCCTTTACCATTCTTACATGGGTTGGGTCAGGTATCATGTTTCTGACCTCTAGGGGGGGTGGTACCCATCCTAACAGGATAATCCAAAGAGGTTTATTTATCCAATATAGGCCTTATTAGAGATCAACTATATGTGTATCAATATCGTCTGAGTTATAGTGTATACTTCTTCATGGCATGACCTTGAGAGGAAAACCTCTTCATCAAGAACAATAAATGTTATTAGACTCAAGGAGTGAGTTCTCCTAGATGAGAAATACATTAAGGCCTATAGTAGAATCCTTGTATAATAGTATGGTTGTGTCCATACTTTGAGACATGTTATTTATCTTGAGTACATATGGGTTATTATTACTATTATCTCATATTATAATTAACATATCTCCATGATAATGAGAAAAAATCTATTTGATGCTCTTTGTTTCTTGATTTTGGGGTGTACTACAAGGTATGTTTATACTATTCCCCATACGGGATCTACCCACACATTTTTTATTTGATGTATTTAACTAGACTTATAATGGAGTTTTAGGTGGACCAGTAGCAGGTGAACCATAGTTGATCTAAACAGATCATGGTTGGTTCTAGGAGTTTAATTTTATAGTAGTGTCCTCATTAAAAAAAGATAGAAATATATTATAGTTTATATGGGATTGTATTGGACCCTTTAGGATTTTCCATAATTTTTTACTTTGATGTGGGATATAGATGTATGCGTCTATATTGGTATATTTCTATGTTTTATTTTTCATTGTATTGATTCTCAGAGATGATTTCATGTGATCAGTACCTTTGGATAAGGCCTCTCATTTATGTGTTATGCCTACTCAGTGTTAGTATACAGCCCCTGGATTATTATATATGGGATTAGTGCATCAAATTCATCTTACATCCTACTAGGAAGGAACTGAAGTGTCAGTTCATGATAGAGTGTAATTAGATGAGATTATATTAGGATTAAAGTTTCAATATTTTCTAGCGGCGATGTTTGGATTGGTAACTAGGGAAACAATGTTAGAGTATCTCAAGTTCATCTCTTCGTTTATGGAATCCAATTTCTGTTCAGAAAACAATGTATAAATTTACTGGGACTCTGATAACCTTCCTTTGGAAATTATATAATTAAGAACTAGTTTCTGGGAAGACATTAGTACACGCATCATATAAGAATTATTTTGGGATTCAATATTTATCTTCACTCAACTCCCCATATATAATATTTGACCAAAGTACATCATATATATCATATGATTCCTCCAATATTACATCCATCTATAATAATACAATATGATCAAGATGATGATCCACCTACTGATGAGACCATAGTTAAGTGGCCTATAGAGAAGCTGGTGCCTTTGGATACTTTACATATATTTCATCCAATAATGAATCTTAAAATTATTCTGGTAGATATAGAATATGAAATTTGTAGTATCAGTACACATCAATATTTTCAAAGGAAATAAGCAGTCATGTTTTAGAGAGATCTAGACCCCAATATGTAGAGGGCTATCTTGAGACAGTGGGGTGAGTTTTCTTCCAGGTTAAGACCCCTCCTGATCAGATGGAGGTCCTTCAAGAGATAATTATTTGGGGATAAATAGGGAAAATGGGGAGTCTAGTGGGTTCGACACTTGATGAGGAGACTGTCTATTGGAATAAGTTTGACTGTCTCTTCAGATATGATTTCTACCCATCTACATTGGGAGAAATATGTATCTAGGAGCTTAAAAATCTCCAGTGGGGCAGCATGACTGTTTCAGAGCATGCATTGATTTTACTAACCTATCACAGTACTCCATAAATATTATTTGAGATGCATAATTTCTATAACCTACCATTGAGTATTAACTTCACTAATATATATGGTATCGTTTGGTATCCCGCTGAATTCTTTCATATGATGGAGTGCTCAAGTGAGGCTTGGTGGTGGAGATATTCTTGGTAGAATTTTCTCCAATAGTTGGTGTTGTTAGGGGGAACACTGCTATTGAGAGATTGGTAGATAGTATTCAATGATAGAATCAACAACCTAGGATTTCTTGTAGTTTCCAAAGGTAGTATTAAGATAGAGGCTCTGTAATTCAAGGATCATAGGATGATTCTAGTCAATAGAGGGATATGGGGTGTTTCTTTAGTGATGGGAAGGGACATCTCATGTAGGATATCTTAATACATGAGGCAACTGACTAGATGATGATACATACAATGATTATTTAGAAGAACAAATTTTGTAGGGAGGTCTATAGGGAAGAAAACATGAAAGAGGAGATGAGAGATAATTATAAGGTTGCTAACTTTTTGATATGTTGTCATCACCAAATCAGGTGGTCCAAGATACGCTTAAGGAGTTAGTTGTAAGTGATGAGGGAAGTTGTAGACTATGGAGGCTCTTCAACTAGACTATCTAGGAATGATTTTATGTATGATATATATGCCCTATAAATTATATTGATTAGTGAAAAAACACAATTAAAAACCACTATTTCTGTGCCACATCCCTTATTCATGATCTAGATATTTCGATGGATCCTTTATCCCAAACATTGCATTTTTAGACTCCTATTGGAAGATATTCAGTGATCCCACACATCTCAAAATATTTTTTCATTACTCATGATGGAAAGAGCTTATTGTGGAATCTTCTCATGACCATAATGAGGCCTTAAGATGTTATCTTACGTATATACTTGGTTTTCATAGTACATTCAAAAATAGATTATTTTTGTTAGAGGAAATAATGATTATTAGTTAACGTATAATGTTTTCCTATATTGGTGAGAGGGAAACCCATTTAGATTAGGATGCAATTATTTTTTGGAGGATACAACTGATTACCCATCAGTTGGATAGTATTACCCTTGTGGAAGAGAATTTATTAGTTTTACACATACTGTAGTGGTGGTAGATTTGGAGGATGTCTTCCCTATAGACATTCCAATATTACCTTCTCACCAAGATATTGAATTATTCATAGACATACACATAGGGATCCCCAATACTTTATCCCACATATCATATGTTTTTTATAGATCTTTGAGATATTAATGTGTCATTTTATGGATTGCATATGAAAGGAATTTTCAAACACAATGTGCATCCGTGGGATTCCCCAATTTTATTCATCATAAAGGTGGATATAAAAATGAGTTTGTAGAAACTCGGGACACCCTAATAGTGGATGAGTGAATTATGGTGTCTACTTTTTATTTTAAAAATCAAGGATCTTGTTTATATGTTGGTAGGAACTCATTAAACTTCTATGTCTGATGAGAAAAGAATGAAAACAATTACATTCATATAGACCAAAAAACACTTTTAAACATTTCACCACTAAGGGGTACGTCTAAGGATCATATGCCGACACTATGTCAGTCGTAACTAAATAAACTATTCTTCTCTAGTTTGAGGATTACAAGGTTCAGTCACAGTCTCTCAGTGCTAGGTACAATGCCCTTAAAAAGGTTTAGGGATAGCTCACTGCATCCCTCAGATCACTTCCCTTGAATCCCCTTTACTCACTGCCTTAAGAGAATTCAAACATTGTTTATCAACATGAAGGTAACATCAATAGATTTTCATTGAATTCTTTGTTTCTGTTTAGCATGAGACACTACTTGCATCAGAGTCAAAAAATGATGCACTTGAAAGCACTGAACCATTGAACCAGATATTCAAAAGCCTGTTAGAATCATAATACCATGCTTATGTGCAATACCTGAACTTGCACGTAGGATTTGAGATTTTTCTCCCAAGATGACTTTCGCACAAACACTACTCTTCTTGAAACCCTTATCTATCACAAAAATACACCAAAGGGTTCACTTGGTCTTTTCAAACTAAAGGAACACCTTGCACACAAGATTAACTCTCTTCCAATATTTTGCGTGTAAATATTTGTCACAGAAGAGCAACCAGATTTGTGTTGAATTTTTTTAAGTCTTCCATGGGGGTAGGCTCTTATTTATAGGCCTCAATGAACCTGTGTTCATGTTTCTGATACATCTTTGTCGGTGCACACAAGAATATTCCTGAGCATACAAAAACACTTTTGACATTGCATTGGGTGTGTAATATTCGTCAGCACAACCTCATCTTTGGTACACATTTAAATCATGCACACAGATTTTTCCTTTTCCATATTTTGATGCACTAATCCCAAATTAGGGCTTGCGCACAACCTTATAAACACCCTTTAAACTTGCACACAACTCCCTCTTCCAAACACACATTTCCCCATTTTCTGATTTTCAAGGCCAAAAAATTGGAAAACACTAAGAAACGATGCCACTTTCAATACTATTGTTCGCATGAACTGTATGATCCCTTTCCAAGAAATAATTCTTAACAACCATAGAGGATTGACAACAAACACAAAACAAACTCCCTTTATATCATAGAAAATATTTGGTTTCAACAATATCCCCATGTGGTTTTGTTTGGAATCACTAGAAAATTCAATAGAATAGCAACCACAAGAAAATCCTAAAATGCAAGAATCAACTCACCCAACACTCTAAGTCTATGTGAGAAATTCTTGGTGTAGAAAAAAATAGGGGAAGATTGAATTGGGATCCCATATTTTTGAATTCCTAAAGATGCCCAAGATATTCTCTTACTGTGTCACAGAAGCCTTACATGTCCAATGTATGTTTTCTAATCCTAACACTAAATTCTCATCGTGTCAAAGAAGCATTACATGTACAATGTATTCCTTATCCCCTTAACACTGAATTCTCATTATGTCACAAAAGTAGTATATGTCAATTAAATGTACTGAATTTATTCCTTCTCCCCAAATGAAAATAAACCCAAAGACTAATATTTTTTCACAGTATAGCTCAAAACACCCCTGGATAGTATCTCCCCAACAAACCTTCATCACATCCAAAAAACAGATTTAAAAAAAGTTATCATAACCAGGAAGAGGGGAATTTTGTATCCTCTATATGCACTAGGAGGTGGCAGAACACTAAGGTTAAACTGATGCTTCTCAAACAAAGCTGCTGATAGTGGCTTAGTTAGGATAACATCCACTTCCTCATCAGTTCCCACATGATCCATTTTAATCACACCGTAATCAACTTTTTTCCTTGATAAAGTGATATATGACATCAGTATGTTTTGTATGAGAATGATGAATAGGATTCTTAGTAAGATCAATTGTGCTCTTTTATCATAGTAAATCACCATTGGTTGTTTCACCTCATCACCAATATCAATCAGTTGCTGCTTTAGGAAAAGTAACTGATTTCATTCCTTTGAAGAAGATATATATTCTGATTCATTAGTACTAAGAGATGTAATTTGTTTCTTCTTGCTCAGCCATCCCACACATTTTTTTCGAAAACTAAAAGCTCCACCACTGGTGGATTTTTTTCCCACTATATCCCCAGCCCAGTCACTTTCTTAAATTGTAGATAATTCATTGTCTTTTCATGAAAAAAAAATAATCCATAATTCTGGTTACCCTTCATGTACCTCATGATTTGTTTAATTGACTCTATATGATATTCCGTTTTATTAGTTTGAAACAAGTCCGCTAAAATGTTTCAAAGAAAACATCTGGCTATATCACTATCAGGTATAGTAATCTTCCAATGATTCTCTAATACATTGTTGGATCCACAAACAACCCATCCTCAAGATTTCAATGTTTTTTTTCTAACCAAAATTGGTGTCCCCATTGGTTTGGAATCTCGAATTTTAAATTAATTCAATATCACTTTTGAATAATTTTCTTGAGAAAGAAAAGTATAATCATTATTTTGAATCACCCGCAGCCCTAAAAAGTATGTGAGTCCACTAATCACAGTCATTTAAAATTCTGACTTCAAGTGATTAGAAAATTCTTCCACTAATCCAAGCCTGTTACTCCCAAAGATAATATCATCCATATAAACTAGCAGCATGAACTGATATTTATGAGAATTATTCACATATAGATAGTGATCTACTCCTCCTTGTTTGAATTCCAAATTTTTGAGATAAGAATCTAGCCGGGAATACCACAGTCGCGGTACCTACTTTAAACCATAGAAGGCCTTCTTTAGTTTTCAAACCTTCATTTCATCAATACTAAGAAATAACCAAATAGATTGTTCAATGTAGACTTGTTCTTTGAGAACACCAATGAAGAATTCTATCTCGACATCCATTTGATTTACTTTATATCCTATTTAAATTTCTTTGGCAAGAAATAGTCTGATTAACTCCATTATTTCTACAAGAGAAAATGCCTCTTCAATATCGGTGCCTTCAATTAGTGAATATCCTTTATAGACCAAACAAGCCTTATTTATCATCACATTTCCATGCTCATTAATTTTTTTTTGTTTAAAATACACTTTGTATTAATCACACTATGACCATATGGTCTCTTTACTAGATCCAATGTCAGATTTTTTTCTATCTAATCTAAATATTAATTAATTTATTTCACCCAAGACTCATCCTTTTCAACTTCTTCAAATGAGTATGGTTGAAAAACTGATAGAAATGCGTATTGTGCATTATTACATATTCTCCTTGTCTTTGTAGGTGTATTCTGATCCCCGATAATGTTGGAAAGATAAATCTATGTTCTTTGATTTCTCTATTGGGGTTCAATCAAATTCTCTATATCTATGGATTCCTTTTCTAAATCTTCTTCTGAGTCAACATCATGAAGTGTCTCCTGAGTGTTTTGTACACCTTCCTCTTACTATGTATTAGCATTTGTTCCTTGTTCACATTCTTCCTCATTTTCAACCACATCATCATAAGAATTCCTTGATGCATTCATGTTTTTCTCTTCAATGATCTTAACATCACTTCTTTCAACAATTATTCTCAATAACTTATTGAAAAAATTGTAGGAATTACTGTTCATTGAGTATCCACGAAATATTCCTTCGCCTGTATTTTGTCCACACATCCCTTTATTTCCTTTATTGATTCAAATGAATCATTCGCTTCCAAAAAAAGAATATATTTCGAAGTGGGCTTCCTTCCATGCCAAAATTTATATAGTGTTTTTTTCCCACCCATATTTATCCCAGTTTGATTTTGAATATAAACTGCATCTTAAACTGCCTCTTTCCAGTAATTTTGAGGAATACCACTCTCAATCAGCACAGTTCTAGCCATGTTTTTTACCTATCGATTCATATGCTCAACAACGCCATTTTACCGTGGAGTTCTCAAAGCAGCCACCTCATGTTTTATCCCATGATTCTCTTGGTAATTTTCAAATTCAATGGACATGTATTCCCTCTATTGTCAGATCCGTGGACTTTGATCTTCCATCCAGTATCATTGTTGGCAATTGGTCGATAGGTTTTCATGAAATAAAGCACCTATCACTTCCTATGTATAATGGTCACACATGCCATTATACTAGAATCATCTATAAAAAGGAAAAAGTACCATTCTACATGTGTTCCAGAAACATTTATCACCCCACAGAAATTTGTATGAATGAGATCAAGGAGATTGGATGCTCTTTTCTTCTTTGGCATGTAGTAACTGCAGACCCTCTTTCATCGACTATGGGAATTACTGGTCTTTTCTTGTTCATGATTCAAATTTGGTATATCCTTGACTATCTTTATCTTAGATACTTGTTCCATGTCTTTCTGATTGATGTTCCCCAATCTTCGATGCCAGAAATTGTTTTCCTCTTCAACTGTTAGGTAGCAAGTGTTCTCTGTGCTATAAACCATATATAAGTTTCCATCTGTTATTCAACCTTTCATGAGAGGATTCTCTGATTTTCCTCTTATAGTACAACCATTCTGATTGAATGTCACAATAATACCTGAGTCAATGAGCTAATTCACACTCAAATGATTATGACATAGACTATCCACAAAAAGGAATTCAGTTTTCTTCATCTCTCCCTTAGCTAGCTTAGTACTTCCAAATCCTTTTATCTTCAGAGCACCATCGTTACTGAACCAAAGTATTCCATTAAAATTTTTCTTGACATCCATTAAAAGGTGTGCATTACCCATCATCTAGGACAGACAACCACTATCTAAAATCTATGTTTTGTTATTCTTTGTAACCTTGAAGGATACATATGCATGATTAGATATTTCAATTTTCCACTTTTGTTTCCACGAGTTATTGTGTTTAGTGTAGAATATTGTTGTCCTTTCTCACTTCTATGTACATGGGTTCAACATATTCTTGCTCTTATTCTATAGGGGAAAATATGTTTGAAATAGAAACATAGTCTTGTTGATGAACATTGAATTCTATAAGACCTCGATATGAGGTGTCCAATTCACTCTTCTACCTACAATAAAAATCGGTATGGACAATGTTATAACAATGAAACAAATATCCATTGAAATTCTTTCTTCTAAAAGAATTAGGATATGAATTTTTTTCTCCATTTTGGAGCTCCCATCTCTTCTCCATTCAAGTAGCTCCTTGCCTCATCGCAATAAGACATGGTATGGCCTAGATATCCAGAGAACATAAAATTCAAGAGAGAAAATGTCTTCTCACTTATATTAATCCTCATTCCTTCTTCTATGGTATAATAGTTTGACTTTCTGTTATTCCTGGTGTCTTGAGGATAGTCTAATGTTCTTATTTCCAATTTAATTGGGGGTTTCTTTTTCATCACTTAAGGTTACTCTTCCACATGACCCCCTATTAGCATGCATTTATTTTGGTCACCTCTATTCGCATCCTTTGACGATTCAGCCTCACAACATATTCCACTATTTAACATGAAAGTGGTTCATTGATGATTAAAAATATTTTCAACTCCATTAGAACAACATTTTTCTCCCTCCACTAGCTCAACATCTAAGAACCTTGAAAATTGTATTTTCTTCCTTGGTTATTTTGAAATTGATTCACTCTCATGTTTACTCCTATGAGTAACAAATTACATTTCAAGAACCTCAGTAGTCTTGGAATTTACATCTATTATGGATTTGAGTTAATTGATGATCATTGCATGCTCTTAAATTATCCACTAGATTATCCAAGATTTCATGTATTTTAAAAAGTACTTTCACAAATTCTCCTAGTCATTCTATTTCAGCTTCAAGTTGATGAGTATATTCAAATGATTCTTCTACAATTGATTTAAACTTATTGCAACTCTTACATTTAATCTTAATCTTAATAACAACATCCTTAAGTTGCAACTCAGAATTGGAATTAGTTGTCAACTGATTATCTACACCATTATCTTTTGAGGGTTCATATTTTTCAACCATGGCCATCTTGGAAGCATGTTTTCCAAATTTAAATTCTGGCTCCTCTTCCTTATAGAAATCATAATCCTCATCATTTTCATTACACACAAAACTATTTTTCTATATTTTTTTTTGAAAATTTGAAGTTTTCTTTTTTGAAGAACCATTTATTAAGATTCTCAATTCTATTAACTTCACTCTCTTCATCATCAAATTTCCTTGAGCACTGAGAGGCCATGTACCCAACATTACCAAAACTAAAATATTCTAGAGGTAGTATGCCTTCAAAGTTTCCTTTCCCCTTTTAGAATTTCATGAGAATGAGAGAAAAAAATATATTTATTCTCATCAACCTCACCGATACTATATCTGGAATGTTTCGGTTTGCACATATCTTTTAATTCCATTTCGTTACTCACATGAGTAGTAGAGTCTTCTAGTTTGACTCGCATTTCATATGCCACCAGGCTACTCAGCAGATCATCCATAGAGAGTTTGGAGAGATCTCTATATTCAAGGACTAATGCATTTTAATTGTAAACGGGTGGATGTCTTCTACAGATTTTCTTTAAAATGTTAATGTCTTTGATTTCTTCACCCAGTCCTCAAATTTCACCTATAACTTCAGTAATTCTATTGAAGAAGGAGTCTACATTTTCATCAGGATGAATCTTCAAATCATCAAACCTATTGTGCAGTACTTGATTTTTTTACTCCATCAATTTTTTTCTCCTTCATAGATATATTCACATTTGTACCACATAGAATTTTCTAAGGTGCATCTCATCACCTTTAGATAAATATAATTTGAATGAGATGCGGTGATAACATTCTACGCCTTAGCATCTACCTCAAGAATTTTTTAGTCTATCTCAGTCATGGCCATCCCTGTTGGATCAGTAACCTATATTCCTTGCATAATAGCACAGAGGATATCCATTCCAAGATATCTAAGATAAGATCTCATTCTGTTTTTTCAAGTTTGTAAATTACTTCCATCAAAGAGGGGGACTCCCCATACATCGGCTGAATTAACCATGATTGAAATGAATGGATCTAAAACAAGAAACCTCCCTCTAATACCACTTATAGAAGTCTGGGACACCTTGAGAGGGGGGGGGGGTGAATCGGGGTGTCAACGTTTTAAAAAAAACAAGGATCATGTTTCCACATTAATAGGAACTCATTAAACCTATACGACTGATTAGAACATAAAGAATAAAATCACATGCATAGAGACCACACATCACTTTTACTTGGTTCACCACTATGGGATAAGTTTAAGTACCATACACTAATAGTGTTTCAGTCGTACCTAAATCCACAATTATTCACTAGTTTATGGATTATAAGGTTCGGTCATAGTCACTCTATTCCAGAAAAAATTCTTTTAAAAAGGTTACGGGATAGCTCACTGCATCCCTCAGATCAGTTCCCTCAACTCCCCTTGGATCACTGCCTTGAGTGAAGTCAAACATAGTTCATCTACATGAAGGATACATAAAAATATTTTCATTGAAGTATTTGTCTCTGTTCAAAATGAGACACAGTTTGAATCAAATTCCAAAAATGATGCACTTGAAATCACAAAACCATAGAACTAGATATTCAAAATCCGGTTAGAATTTTAAAATTATGCTTGCATGAATTACTTGAACTTTTGAGAAAAATTTGGGATTTTTCATGTAAGTTGACATTCACGCAACCCCTACTTTTCATGAAACCCATATCATTTGTTCAACTGAATCAAAGGGTTCACATGGTCTTTTCAAACTAAATGAACACCTTGTGAACAATATTAACTCTCTTCTAATCATTTCTGTGAAAATATTTCACATGACAGAGAAACATGAATTTTGTTGAAAAATTATTAGGTCTTCAATGGGGGTATGCACCTATTCACAGGCCTCGATGACCTTGGGTGCAAGTTTCTGATGCATCTTTTTTGGTGCAAGAAAGAATAATCATGATCACATAAAACCCATTTTGATGTTGCATTGGGCACATAAGATTCATCCGCACAACCTCATCATTAACGCACATTTAAATCTTGCACACACTTTTGGACTTTTCCATATTTTGATGCACTGGTCCCAAATTAGGTTGTGAGCACAACCTTATAAACACATTATAATCTTGTGCGCACCTCCCTTTACCAAACAAACATTTCTCCATTCTTGGATTTTCTATCACAAAAAATTGGTAGACACTCTGAAATGATGCCACTATCAATACTGTTGTCTGCTCGAACTGTATGATCCCTTTCATGGAAGACATTCTAAACTCCCAAAGTGGATTTACTACAAACACAAACCATACTGCATTCCTAGCATATAACGACCATGGTTCCAATAGATGTTATGTGTGGACTACCATTTCTTAAAATAAGTGGTCATCCAAAATTAATATTACCTTCACAAAATAAATGAAATCATGGAACAATTTAAAGGGGTGAGGTTGTTCTCCAAGATTAAACTCTATCCAGGCCTAGAAAGAACTTAGATATAGATGAGGATATACCGAAGATGAAATTCATATGTTACTAAGAATGCTATGAATTCATAGTGATTCTCTATACCATGAGGAAAACCCTATAAATTTCCATGGGGCTTATGAAATGGATCATTTATCCCTTCTTAGATTGGTTGGTCATATTCATCATCAATGACATAATTTTGAACTTAGTGAAAGAAGAGGATCCACAAGACACTTAAAGATGGTCTTAGATATTCTATTGGGGGGAAAAATTTATGGGTTTCTATTAATGTGTCAGTTCTAAGTCTGAGTGGACCCCTTCATGGGATATGTTATCATAGAAGAGGGAGCAATTGTGTACCCAATAAATGATGATGAAGATACATCTATGGACCCCCTAATAGAATTACTATGGTAAAAATATTCCATACTATGGGAGAATAATATTAAAGATTTTAACATAAATTCTCATGGATATTTGCATGATTAACTGATTTAAACTAATAGGGGAAACATTTCTTATGTGGGGAGAATTTGTAGAAGTGATTTTAGTATTTGTGAAAAAGGATCATCAGTTAGGCCATATTGAGACTGTATGAGGAGGGTGTTGAGTATGTGGTGATTTGTTATTCCTCCTAAACTATTCATGGATGTGTTCTCATGAAGAGGAAGGAAGTGATTGCCTATGGGTCTAGATAGCTGTGACCAGATTAGAAGAACTTACTAGACCATAGTCTAGGGTTAGAAGAATTGTTATTCTCCCTAAATATCAAGTGGAACTACCCAATGTGTGAGTAGTTTATCAAATATTCAAAGAAAAATATTCTCAGATATATATTTTTAAAAAATATATATTAACCTGTGAATATGGTGGTGGCTATAGTTCCTCTTTGATTATCACTTCATGAATATTTTTTATCTCAGAAAGGGGAACATTATTGCAAAATATCTCTATAAGAGACCATTTTATTCTTTTTTGATCATTGTATTAGAGTCGTTAGCCTCATTATTGTTCTCATTATTGGAAAATGATGGTTTAGATTACCTCCAGTTGATGGTTGTTACCCCTCCTTTTATTCAACAAGTGTGGGAGGAAAATCATAGGGATATTGATTGAAAGAAATTCATGGACATATATCCCCTAAATTTTATCTTGATGGATATTAATAAGGTGTTGAGAACGTTATAATTTTCTAAGGATGAACCGTGGTACTAGTGATTATATGATAGGAGGTTCTTTCTGACACTTACACTTGGGAATGTTGCCTCACATATTATCATCTGATGGCGTGTGTTGTTTCCTAGGATTCTCGCTATACATATATGGGAAGTTTTCATCACCTTGTTGATGATGTATTCCATTTCATCTCAATGAGATTATGGGATGCCATTTTCTCCTTTATTGGATTTCTCCTATAAACTTGTCGCCTTCTTGAGGTCTCCCTCATAGATTAAGAAGTGTTTGTGGAACTAATTCTTGGTTCAGTCTCATTGTGGAAACTATTTAATTACCTTTCTACTGCATGTACATTCCAAGGGGTCATGATAAGGAGGAAACCATCAGTTAGGGTATTTTTCACATTTGGCATCCCTGGTATGTTTGGATTCTAGAACAATGGTCACCAGTATCCTTTCTCAAAAGAAGGCATCAAAGGGAGGCATCTTAGCCACAAACCCTAAGGAATACCATGTCACTCGTAGGTTATCTGATCTGAAAATCATACCATCCATGGTTTTCCTCAGACAGCCCATGTTTAACATGAGGAAGGACTATGAAAGACCCCAAGTTTAATATTTTCCAGAGATAGTATTGATAAATAGAGTAGAATTCCTATGGAGGCATAACAGATGAGGTGTGTCCCATAAGGGAAGGTGTCACCCCATGAAGGCGTACATTCCTAGGAGGGATTCACCAAGGTTTTCTAGATGTATGGATACGAACACCCTATGATAGCAGACCTATGGTGGAGTTTCTCATGAAGGGAAGATTTCACACCTTTAAGGCCAATCATAACACCAATGGAGGTAGATAAACAGGGTCCACCCATAGAAGGGGGAACCAAGGATTATTATTGGTCATTATTGAACCTCAAAGGGGAATCCTACATACCTTTTTTAAGAAAAAGTAATCAAAACACATGTAGTTCGATGGATGGGGTGGGTCTTACACATGATATGTTCCCTTTTCAAGAGTGTTATTGGTTAGATTGTATTGGATTTTGTGGGGATTACACATGGGAGCTATGTGGGTGCTTCTTGTAGTAGGGATGAGAGGAATATAGATTACGTGTAGGAACATCCTAGATGGGTGGCGTGATCTCAGTAGGATTTGGTGTCTTGAGTAAAAATTATGATGGATTGTGGAAGGATTTTCTCAAATAGATGGGAATGATAATAGGCTTTGGATTGAACCTCATGAAGGTTTCCTACATATCAATGTAATTTGGGAATCAAAGTCAATGTTGTTCTAATGGGGGTGTTATGGATTAAACCTAAAGAGGATTCTCAAGATAATGGATAGTATGATTGGGGATTACTGTAAGGGAGATACCGATTTTTTATGGATGGGTCTCATGTCCACTATTATCCTCTATGCCAACATGATTCATTCTTAGGGTGAGACACAAGAGGAAGCATTATACTTTACTGTCATACTATGAAAGATTTATTAATGAGAGATGATGTGGGGATTATACATACAATATACCTAAGGTGGGCCACATTTTATGTGAAAAAGATCTTATTCCCTATGGTCGTGGATTATGCATGGACATGACCTATGTAACACCCCAAGCTTCTATGGTACGCTTCTCTTTGAATAATGTGATAGCGTGTGTTGTACGCAACACCGAGTTCTAACACACCATAACTAATCAAACTAGCCGTTATGAATAGTAATACCTACTTTTTGAAATTATATATATTTTATATTTGAAAATGGACTTCATTTTTGGATTCGGAATATCGAATTTAGCTTAGGGTGAAATTTTGGTACATTTCGGATAACTTTCATATTTTGATGAATAGTGAAAATTTCTAAATTTTAATTAAAAACAACTTTTTTAATCAAAATAATTAATAGTGATAAATTATGAATTTGAGTGGTTTTAAAGTATATTTAGAATATATTTTTACCATTCAATTTAATGTTTATCATTGGACATAATTTTACAATTAAACCGAACATAAACAAGTGTCAATCTTTTGATAGTTATTATCTCTTAAAAACACGCTTTTTGTTTTGACAGCGGGAATTAATTTTAAATTAATTTCTGCCACTTCTGTGTTTTGAATTTAGGAAAATGGATTCCATATTTGGAATCAGGATGTTCAAATTGTGTAAATAGGTAACTTTTATTTTTAGACATTTTGAATAGTTACTGTGGTAAATATTTTATTTACCATGGTTAAAGGGTAAATCCGGTAAATAAGGGTTAAAAAAATAATATTATAATAACACAAAATTACCCTAAAACGTGTCCTAACCTTATTGGTGGACACATACCCGACCATGGGCATCCTTGGGTCAATTTGGGGACCCCTTGGAGCCACTTGTATGTGGTAGGGACACTTTATATTAATAAAGTTAAAATAAAAATAAAAATGGCATAAGCTTACATCTTTTAGAAGAACAATTTTTACATAGGGTTATACATGTTGGATTTTCGATTATAAATATTAATTAGAAAGCTAAAACGATTTCCTACATAATGATATTTTACTTATAATTTTTAGACATTAAATAATTTATTTTATTTATGACACAATGATGATGCAGTAATTACTATAATAGTGAAAAATTAAAATAAGTGATATTATAAATACCCAAATAAATATAATATGAAACTTTTAATGAATTAAACTAATTTTCTAGGATAATATGATATATTAAGATTGATTTAATTGACTTTGTTCGAAGTAATAAATCTGTTATGAGTTTCACAAAAATCAACTAATGCATAGTGTCAAAATTGACATAAAAGAATTCTTAAAACAAATATTATATTATTAATTGATATTAAATTCCTAAAAATCTAAGGTTCGGCCAAGAGACTTATATTATGATAGGTTAATCATTAATGGACCACTTGGGGGTCTCTTGGATGTATATAGTATGTTTATTAACCATATTATATAAAAATACAAAGAGACATTGTAAAAGTGAAACTAATTAACTTAGAGTTAATACTTAAAGATAAGGTTAATATAAGTACCCAAACCTGTCTAAATTCTATTGGTTGAGTGGTTTTCGACCTATCCCCACCTTAACCTTTGAATAGTCAACTTTGGAGCCATTAGAAACCGAATATGAATTTATTATAAATTAATATTTCTATCTTTTCCAAAGGTGCCCCTCACCCCTCTTATAAAAGGGCACTCATCCTTCTCATTTCTTCACACCTCTAAAGCCTTTTGGTTCGGCCAAACTCTGCCCAAATACTCTCCCAACATCCCTCAATACAACCTAGAGGCCTTAGTTTGATCAGAAAGCCAACCTAAGGATCCATTTTGATCAAATCAAAAGGAAGAACCCGAAGAAGAGGTAATGATTTCACCACCCTTTTCTAAGTTCATTTCTTCTTCCACTTCTTCTTCCTTTGTTCTTACCATTCTGAAATAATAACTCCAGTATCTCACATATACTGTGATGTTATTATAAATATGGTACAATCATATTCAGTATTCTATCCACCCTTTGCATAACATGTCACCATACGTGCGTACGTACGGCTTACCGTCTCCACGTCGTGGTGTAATTGTTATTCAATATAATATTATTTGGATGGGTATAATAATGATGTGTAACTCATGTAAATAATAAATATAACATGTTAATGATTCTGTATATATGATATACCATCCATTTATATATTATTTTAATATCAAAAGAATGATATTGTCGCTCATGCGTACGTACGGACTACCGTCTCCACGAACGCGATGAGATTCATTCTCCATCATAACCATTAAAGCGTAATTATCATTTTATGATTTAAAAATGATGTTTAAGGACTTGATATCATTCTGGATATGAATAATATACAACCTATCCTTTACAAACATGTCTTACGTAACAAAACATATGAAAGAAAACAAGTATGTTAACACCCGAAACAACGATAATACTAAGATATTATTATCAAATCAATATTAAAAGATCATATATGATATCATATTAATGTATATGATTCTTGTATAATTTAATAACAATTATTTCACCATTATACAGGAGGTTAACCTACCACAACCAAGGAAAAGTACAAGGTAAGGGTTATTTCAAAATCTCTTCATTATCCGAGGTTGTATTATACGTAATAATCTACTGGGATCTCTTTATCATCCACATCCATGTTTCTTCGAAATGTATTTCAAAACATTTTTACTATTTACAAGAATATGGGTTAAAGTCATTTATACCCTTGTTTGACTTTTTATAAGAGGTTTATAAAGGAATCGTTCCGTCGTTTTCAAAACAAGGTCCTTTTTAACCTTTTCGACAGAATTGAGGTAAGAATGTTTTTTTTAACTTATACGGCGGGTGCGGTTATTTTCCGCCATTATAAAATCGTCGAAGCTTCCCATACAAGCTTATAAAAATATTTTCAAAGAAAATGTTTTATTTTATATGGATCTTAAATGATTTCAAAATAAAAGGAGATATTTCTTTTAAAAGAATTTTGATTTCATCTATGTCAACATCCTTTGATGGATTTTAAGATTATTTGAAGTTGATTTATTATGATACAAAACTTCTATATTGTATTGAAGGTTTTGTGATATGTTTGACTGTGGATGTGCTATTTTTATACCATTCATAGTTTATTGTGAAAGTATTGACATTTCGTATGCTAGTTTTAATACGAATGTTTATGTTATGTTTAAACCTTTTCATATGGGAATGCATTGGACTTAATAAGTGACGGGTGGAGCCCGCTATAGCTCCTCGATGCATCGGTAGGTCTCATGAGACAAACTAGTGTCTTGGCACAGGGCCTTGACAAAATCTTATTTGTAGTCTTGGCACGAGGCCTTGGCTATGTGGTTATGATAGTCTGGCATTATGCATTCCAACATTATGAAAGTGGTTATTGATTTTTGCATGTGATTATTCGATTAGTAGAATAACCATGTGAATAAGTAAATGGCATTATTTCATTTTACTTTTGCCATACCATGTTGAAGTTCAATTTTAAAAGGCTTTTGTTTTAGTAATGCATTGCCTTAAATGTTTATTCTTATTTATGAAAGTTTCCGCTATATTGTTATCCTTACTGGGCATTTGAGCTCACCCCTTTTCAATGTTTTATTTTTCCCAGGTAGTGAAGAAGTAAATTATGAATGACTTGCAGGGATATTATGAGGGGTTAATAGTGTGGATATGAAGACTTTGTTGTTGTAGTAGTTTTTCACTTTGAAATGTAATGTAAAACTTTATGATTATATCTAGTGTTTCCAAGGCTACTAAACCAATCGGTCTTTCGAGATTTTATCTTCTTGTGATCATGCCAATGTTATGTAATTAATGCACCGACTCTGGGCAACTGGGGTCGGGGCGTTACAGTTGGTATCAGAGGGAGGTTTAGTACAAACCTTGGAAGCTAGATTTAGATAAACTCTGATTAGAGCACGTAGACTTAAGATGAACTTTGAGGATTAGTATAGAAGAACTTCCTAGAATTTTGGTATTGTAGATACTTTGTGAGTTTTCCGAGCAATACATCCCTGTCTGGATACGAGCAGGTAGAGGCGGCTCTGGCACAGATGTACCTAGGGGTAAAACCCGAAAACACCGCTTTGAGCTAGACTCGAACGGGAACTGGTGCACGACAACGGGCCTTGCTGCACTTTTGGTTACGACACTCCCGGGGGATATGCTTAGGATAACTCTCATTATCTTTACAAATCATTATGAAGGGTTTATGAGTATATACTTCCTCAAAGAAAAACATTTTTATGATTATGGATTATATCCATAAATAGTTCAATTTATGTTAAGTGTTTTATAAGTATGGGATTATGTATTTTGATTCATAAACTGATCTAGTTTATGCCATTGTTTAGAAATGGCGCCTAGTGGAAGAAATGGAAACCGTATCAATGCGCGCACTCCATGTAGGGATTGCCCTCCTGCTCAAGATAATTATAGTGGGGCTGGTGATGCAACTGGTGCCGATCAGCTAATCACCATACTGGGACAACTTACTCAGGTTATGAATAATAACCTTACCCGTATGGAGCACCCTGATCCGCAGCGTGGAGGATCAATGTTAGATCGATTCATGAGACAACAACCACCAACGTTCAATGGGAGTACAAATCCCTTAGTAGCTGAGCAATGGATATTTTCCCTAGAGAAAATATTTCAGGCTTTGGGGAGTAGTGAAAGGGAAAAAGTTACCATGGCAGTTTACCGCCTCACTGGAGATGCTGATCAATGGTGGTCATTGATTCAAAACATGAAGGAAGATGATGAAGTATCAAACATGGAATGGAGGGAGTTCAAAGATCTGTTTTTAGAAAAATACTTTCCTCGCGACCATCGAGCAGATATGGAAAGGCAATTTCTGAGTCTGAGACAAAAGGAGGATGATAATGTCACAAAGTATGAGGCTAACTTTACAAGGTTAGCGAGGTACGCTGGTGATTATATTCGCAACCCAAGAAGTAAGATTGATCGTTTCTTTGATGGGTTAAAACCATTTCTCCGTCGAGCATTAGTCTCACAATCCTTTTCATCGTACGAAGACATTGTCTCATGTGCTATCAAGACCGAAAAGGAATTCTCTAAGTCTTATGACTTTAAAGCAAAGCAAGAGAAGAAGAGACCTGCTGATCAATCTGGGAATGGAAATAAGGGGAAGAAGGGAAAGGTTGAATATCCATCTTGTGGTAAGTGCGGGAAGAAACACCCCGGTGCTTGCCTGAAGGGAATGGGAGTCTGTTACAAGTGTGGTGAAAAAGGCCACCAAGCTCATGATTGCAAGGGGAAGAAGGAAGCTACCAATGTTCAGTGCTACAATTGCAGGGAGATGGGGCATTATGAAAATGCATGTCCTAAGCGTCAGGAGAACTTACCTCAGAAAAGGCCAAGGGATCAAGGCCAGGCTTATGCTATCACTATTGCTGAGGTAGAAACTCCGAAAGACGTGGTGGCAGGTAATTTAATGGTTTCCTCAAGTTTAGCAAATGCATTATTTGATTCTGGATCATCGCATTGTTTCATATCTTCCCAGTTTGCTAAGAAAATTAGATATTTCCAATTTGATTTAATAAGGGAGTTGTCAGTTAAAACTCCTAAGGGAAGTATCGTTGCAACAAAGTTTTGTGAATCAGTCCCCATTAGAGCACATAAATTTTCTTTATCTGCTGATTTCATCGTCATACCTATGATTGAGTTTGATATAATCCTCGGTATGGACTGGCTTTCGGACTATGATGTGAAGATTTATTGTAAGAAGAAAGAGGTTACGATTCATGATGATAATGATAAGGAGCACCTTATTTTTAGAGCAGAATCGTCACCACCTAATTCTTATTTAGACCCACCCCCAGTAGCTCAACTTAATTCAATTATTGGGGAGGAAGAGAATGAAGTAACTATCGGTGAGGAAAGGAATGTTCAAATAGAGGATGTACCTGTTGTGAAAGAATTTGTAGATGTATTTCCGGAAGATTTACCTGGACATCCTCCAGAACGAGAAGTTGAGTTTTCTATTGATTTGATTCCTGGATCAAGGCCTATATCGAAGACCCCTTATAGAATGGCCACTGTAGAGTTAGTCGAACTAAAGAAACAACTAGAGGAATTGAGTAATAAGGGATTTATTCGCCCTAGTGTTTCTCCATGGGGAGCCCCTGTTCTTTTTGTTAAAAAGAAAGATGGATCTATGAGGTTATGTATTGACTACAGGGAGATCAATGCTATAACGATAAAGAACAAGTATCCCCTACCTCGTATTGATGATTTATTTGACCAACTGCATGGAGCTCAATACTTTTCAAAGATTGACCTTCGATCTGGATACCATCAGTTGTGTGTGAAGAAGGAAGACATTCCGAAAACAGCATTTCGAACCAGGTACGGGCATTACGAGTTTACTGTAATGCCGTTTGGATTGACCAATGCACCCTCTGTATTCATGGATCTGATGAATAGAGTTTTCAAGGAGTATCTCGATGAATTTGTGGTAGTATTTATTGATGATATATTGGTATACTCCAAAACCTATGAAGATAATGCAAATCACTTGCGCATTATCCTGAAGACTCTGAGGAGGCATGAATTATATGGAAAGTTTAGCAAGTGTGAATTCTGGCTTCAGGAGATTTCTTTTCTTGGCCATATTGTCTCTAAAGATGGAATCTCTGTTGATCCTTCTAAGACCAAGGCAATCCAAGAATGGCCAGCACCGATGAGTATAACTGAGGTACGTAGTTTTATTGGTTTGGCTGGTTATTATCGATGTTTCGTCCAGAATTTTGCCCGATTGGCAAACCCATTAACGAAGCTCACACGTAAAGGGGTTAAATTTGTTTGGACAAAAGAGTGTGAAGAATGTTTCGAAGAACTGAAGAGAAGATTAGTCAATGCTCCTATATTGACTCTACCATCGGGGAATGATGGGTTCGTTATTTATAGTGATGCATCAAAGAAAGGACTTGGCTGTGTCCTTATGCAGAATGATAGAGTTATTGCCTATGCATCACGACAGTTGAAAATTCATGAACAAAACTATCCTACTCATGATCTTGAGTTAGCAGCTGTGATCTTTGCTTTGAAGATATGGAGGCACTACCTCTATGGTGAAAAATGTGAGATTTATACTGATCACAAGAGTTTGAAGTATATTTTCTCACAAAAAGAACTCAACATGAGGCAAAGGAGATGGCTTGAATTACTCAAGGATTATGATTGCACGATACACTACCACCCGGGGAAAGCAAACAAAGTAGCAGATGCTTTGAGCAGAAAAGACCCTGGTGTTCTGAACATGATGAGAATTGAAAGGGACCCAATTTTCATGGATCTAGAGAAGATGGACATGGGAATAACCAGGGAAGGTGAAACATCAATGCTTTTTCAAATGGTTGCCAAACCATCTTTACTAGAAAGGATTAAGAGTTCTCAGACCAATGATGAAGAATTCCAAAAGAAGATTAAAGCTGTGAATGATGGGAGATTGAGAGACTTTGTGTATGAAGATGGAATTTTGAAATTCGGGAAGAGACTTTGTGTTCCCGATTTACCTGATCTGAAAAGGGAATTGTTGGATGATGCTCATAGTTCCAATTTCTCTATATACCCTGGGAGCACCAAAATGTATAGAGATTTGAAGGAAAATTTTTCGTGGGACAATATGAAGAGGGAGATTGCTGATTTTGTGTCAAGATGTATGGTTTGTCAACAAGTGAAAGCTGGAAGGCAACAGCCTGGAGGAGTCATGCAACCGCTTCCCATACCGGAGTGGAAATGGGACAATATTACGATGGACTTTGTCATGGGGCTACCAAAGACTCCTAGAAGGAACGATGCAATATGGGTGATTGTTGATCGTCTTACCAAGTCAGCACATTTTCTTGCTATAAGAGAAGATATACCCCTGGAACGTCTAGCAAGACTATATATTAATGAAGTTGTGAGACTTCATGGAGTACCCCTATCGATTGTTTCTGATCGTGACCCCCGTTTTACTTCAAGATTTTGGAAAAGTCTTCAGAAATCCCTGGATACTGAACTTCATTTGAGCACTGCTTACCACCCTCAGACAGATGGACAATCAGAACGGACTATTCAAACCTTAGAAGACATGTTGAGATCTTGCTCACTTGACTTTCAGGGTATGTGGGATCAATATTTACCTCTGGTAGAATTTTCCTATAACAATAGCTTCCATTCGAGTATTCAGATGGCACCATATGAAGCGTTATACGGAAAGAGATGTCGTACACCAACCTGTTGGGATGACGTTGGTGAAAGAAAACTTGTAGGCCCAGAACTGGTGGAGGAAACGGTGGAAAAGGTGAAAGTAATCCAAAATCACATCAAAGCAGCTCAAAGTAGGCAGAAGAGCTATGCCGATAATCGAAGGAAGGATTTGGAATTTCAAGTCGGTGATCATGTTTTCCTGAAGGTATCTCTGTGGAAGGGAGTCATACGTTTTGGTAAGAAAGGTAAATTGAGTCCCAGGTACATCGGACCTTTCGAAATTCTAGAACGAATTGGGGCTGTAGCTTACCGATTGGCAATGCCGCCAAGTCTCTCCAAAGTTCACGATGTGTTCCACGTATCTCTGTTGAGAAAATACATGCCTGACCCAACGTATGTACTCACCTATGAGGAATTAGAACTGGAACCGGATCTGTCTTATTGTGAAGAGCCCGTCAGGATTCTTGATACAAGAGAACAAGTACTGAGAAACCGGACGACGCGTCTGGTAAAAGTTTTGTGGAGAAATCATAAGATGGAAGAGGCAACGTGGGAACCCGAGGAACTTATGATGAAGAACCACCCGAGTCTTTTTATGCAGTAATACCCTAGAAATTGCGAGGACGCAATTATTTGAAGGAGGGGAGAATGTAACACCCCAAGCTTCTATGGTACGCTTCTCTTTGAATAATGTGATAGCGTGTGTTATACGCAACACCGAGTTCTAACACACCATAACTAATCAAACTAGCCGTTATGAATAGTAATACCAACTTTTTGAAATTATATATATTTTATATTTGAAAATGGACTTCATTTTTGGATTCGGAATATCGAATTTAGCTTAGGGTGAAATTTTGGTACATTTCGGATAACTTTCATATTTTGATGAATAGTGAAAATTTCTAAATTTTAATTAAAAACAACTTTTTTAATCAAAATAATTAATAGTGATAAATTATGAATTTGAGTGGTTTTAAAGTATATTTAGAATATATTTTTACCATTCAATTTAATTTTTATCATTGGACATAATTTTACAATTAAACCGAACATAAACAAGTGTCAATCTGTTGATAGTTATTATCTCTTAAAAACACGCTTTTTGTTTTGACAGCGGGAATTAATTTTAAATAAATTTCTGCCACTTCTGTGTTTTGAATTTAGGAAAATGGATTCCATATTTGGAATCAGGATGTTCAAATTGTGTAAATAGGTAACTTTTATTTTTAGACATTTTGAATAGTTACTGTGGTAAATATTTTATTTACCATGGTTAAAGGGTAAATCCGGTAAATAAGGGTTAAAAAAATAATATTATAATAATACAAAATTACCCTAAAACGTGTCCTAACCTTATTGGTGGACACATACCCGACCATGGGCATCCTTGGGTCAATTTGGGGACCCCTTGGAGCCACTTGTATGTGGTAGGGACACTTTATATTAATAAAGTTAAAATAAAAATAAAAATGGCATAAGCTTACATCTTTTAGAAGAACAATTTTTACATAGGGTTATACATGTTGGATTTTCGATTATAAATATTCATTAGAAAGCTAAAACGATTTCCTACATAATGATATTTTACTTATAATTTTTAGACATTAAATAATTTATTTTATTTATGACACAATGATGATGCAGTAATTACTATAATAGTGAAAAATTAAAATAAGTGATATTATAAATACCCAAATAAATATAATATGAAACTTTTAATGAATTAAACTAATTTTCTAGGATAATATGATATATTAAGATTGATTTAATTGACTTTGTTCGAAGTAATAAATCTGTTATGAGTTTCACAAAAATCAACTAATGAATAGTGTCAAAATTGACATAAAAGAATTCTTAAAACAAATATTATATTATTAATTGATATTAAATTCCTAAAAATCTAAGGTTCAGCAAAGAGACTTATATTATGATAGGTTAATCATTAATGGACCACTTGGGGGTCGCTTGGATGTATATAGTAAGTTTATTAACCATATTATATAAAAATACAAAGAGACATTGTAAAAGTGAAACTAATTAACTTAGAGTTAATACTTAAAGATAAGGTTAATATAAGTACCCAAACCTGTCTAAATTCTATTGGTTGAGTGGTTTTCGACCTATCCCCACCTTAACCTTTGAATAGTCAACTTTGGAGCCATTAGAAACCGAATATGAATTTATTATAAATTAATATTTCTATCTTTTCCAAAGGTGCCCCTCACCCCTCTTATAAAAGGGAACTCCTCCTTCTCATTTTTTCACACCTCTAAAGCCTTTTGGTTCGGCCAAACTCTGCCCAAATACTCTCCCAACATCCCTCAATACAACCTAGAGGCCTTAGTTTGATCAGAAAACCAACCTAAGGATCCCTTTTGATCAAATCAAAAGGAAGAACCCGAAGAAGAGGTAATGATTTCACCACCCTTTTCTAAGTTCATTTCTTCTTCCACTTCTTCTTCCTTTGTTCTTACCATTCTGAAATAATAACTCCAGTATCTCACATATACTGTGATGTTATTATAAATATGGTACAATCATATTCAGCATTCTATCCACCCTTTGAATAACATGTCACCATACGTGCGTACGTACGGCTTACCGTCTCCACGTCGTGGTGTAATTGTTATTCAATATAATATTATTTGGATGGGTATAATAATGATGTGTAACTCATGTAAATAATAAATATAACATGTTAATGATTATGTATATATGATATACCATCCATTTATATATTATTTTAATATCAAAAGAATGATATTGTCGCTCGTGCGTACGTACGGACTACCGTCTCCACGAACGCGATGAGATTCATTCTCCATCGTAACCATTAAAGCGTAATTATCATTTTATGATTTAAAAATGATGTTGAAGGACTTGATATCATTCAGGATATGAATAACATACAACCTATCCTTTACAAACATGTCTTACGTAACAAAACATATGAAAGAAAACAAGTAAGTTAACACCCGAAACAACGATAATACTAAGATATTATTATCAAATCAATATTAAAAGATCATATATGATATCATATTAATGTATATGATTCTTGTATAATTTAATAACAATTATTTCACCATTATACAGGAGGTTAACCTACCACAACCAAGGAAAAGTACAAGGTAAGGGTTATTTCACAATCTCTTCATTATCCGAGGTTGTATTATACGTAATAATCTACTGGGATCTCTTTATCATCCACATCCATGTTTTTCGAAATGTATTTCAAAACATTTTTACTATTTACAAGAATATGGGTTAAAGTCATTTATACCCTTGTTTGACTTTTTATAAGAGGTTTATAAAGGAATCTTTCCATCGTTTTCAAAACAAGGTCCTTTTTAACCTTTTCGACAGAATTGAGGTAAGAATGTTTTTTTTAACTTATACGGCGGGTGCGGTTATTTTCCGCCGTTATAAAATCGTCGAAGCTTCCCATACAAGCTTATAAAAATATTTTCAAAGAAAATGTTTTATTTTATATGGATCTTAAATGATTTCAAAATAAAAGGAGATATTTCTTTTAAAAGAATTTTGATTTCATCTATGTCAACATCCTTTGATGGATTTTAAGATTATTTGAAGTTGATTTATTATGATACAAAACTTCTATATTGTATTGAAGGTTTTGTGATATGTTTGACTGTGGATGTGCTATTTTTATACCATTCATAGTTTATTGTGAAAGTATTGACATTTCGTATGCTAGTTTTAATACGAATGTTTATGTTATGTTTAAACCTTTTCATATGGGAATGCATTGGACTTAATAAGTGACGGGTGGAGCCCGCTATAGCTCCTCGATGCATCGGTAGGTCTCATGAGACAAACTAGTGTCTTGGCACAAGGCCTTGACAAAATCTTATTTGTAGTCTTGGCACGAGGCCTTGGCTATGTGGTTATGATAGTCTGGCATTATGCATTCCAACATTATGAAAGTGGTTATTGATTTTTTCATGTGATTATTCGATTAGTAGAATATCCATGTGAATAAGTAAATGGCATTATTTCATTTTACTTTTGCCATACCATGTTGAAGTTCAATTTTAAAAGGCTTTTGTTTTAGTAATGCATTGCCTTAAATGTTTATTCTTATTTATGAAAGTTTCCGCTATATTATTATCCTTACTGGGCATTTGAGCTCACCCCTTTTCAATGTTTTATTTTTCCCAGGTAGTGAAGAAGTAAATTATGAATGACTTGCAGGGATATTATGAGGGGTTAATAGTGTGGATATGAAGACTTTGTTGTTGTAGTAGTTTTTCACTTTGAAATGTAATGTAAAACTTTATGATTATATCTAGTGTTTCCAAGGCTACTAAACCAATCGGTCTTTCGAGATTTTATCTTCTTGTGATCATGCCAATGTTATGTAATTAATGCACCGACTCTGGGCAACTGGGGTCGGGGCGTTACAACCTAGGTTCCATTATCGAGAAATAAGGCTGTGGATAGGGATTATGGATGGGATCTACCTGGGTGCGACTATAATGAATAAATGATGTCGATGGATATTATGTGTGGGAGATGTATGAGTACCACAATGGGGATACAATTATGTGTGTGGGGATTATACATGAGATCTTCCTTGGTGACTCTATGGATCTACAATGATGTGGACACGGATTATATATGGGAGCTGCCTGGGTGATACTATAGAGCATTGATGATGTGGATGGGGTTACACATGGGAGATTTCTATGTGGCACTATGGAGATGTAATGATACAGATGGGGATTAAACATGGTATATTCCCATGTTCCTATGTGGAAAAACAATGTTTTGGATAAGGCTAATGCATGGGAGCTTCTTTGGTGACGGTATGAAGGGACAATAATGTGTATGTGGATTACGCCTGAGAGCTACCCAGGTACCTCTATGGGGAACCAATGATGTTTATGGCGATTACACATGGGAGTTACCCATGTTCCACTATGGAGTGTAAATGATGTGGATGGGGAATACACATGGGAGCTTCTTTAGTGCCTATTTGGAGAGACAATTTTGTGGATGGGGATTATGCATGGGAGAATCCAAAGTGATTCTATGGAGTGATAATGATGTGGATGGAGCTTAAACATGGGAGATTCCCAAGTGACTCTATGAAGAGGCAATGATGTTTATTGGTATTATGTATGAGATCTTCCCGGGTTCCAATATGGTGTGGGAATGATGTAGATGGGGCATCTATGTGGGAGATTCCTGGGTGTCAATATAGAGGGGTATTGATTTAGATGGGGAATATGCATGAGAGTTGTCTGGGTATCACTATGGTGAGAAAATGATCTGTATGGGTATTAGTCATGGTAGATTCCCAAGGGTTGCTATGGAGAAAAAATGACCTGGATGGGGCTTACGTGTGGGAGATGCCTGAGTGTCGTAATGGAGTAACAGTGATACATATGAGGCTTATGTGTGGGAGCTTCTTTCCATGCCTTACCCATGTTAAGTCATGAGGGAATACCATGTACATTTCTAGGGGAAAATACATTTAAATTTCATTTGAATGGGCAAGGTGTGAGGAGTACATGCATTGGAGTTCCCATACATGCGACCTCACATTAGTTCATGAGGGAATCCCAACTCACTATTGGGTTGAGGTATATTATTTAGGATTTCACTAGATGAGGAGGCACATGGTGGCTGTTTGGTGTTCATCTCATGATTATGGAATGATGCATCTCATTATATATGAATCTCAGGATTTAAGCATTAGGTATATCTTGTTTTTCAAAGGATTCATTCTATTCTTGAATGATATGGTATGCAACAATTTAATTTCATGCAGTGGGGACTACAAAATGTCTTATTATGGTCATGACATGAGGTATAATATTCTTGATGCATAGGGAATACTATTCATGAATGATAGTGTATGCTATAGTTTATAGTCATGAAGTGAGGAATACTATGGATAATATTTCCTTCATTGTCTCATGTGGGACTTACGCAAGGAAAATCCTTCTAGTATAACCCAACATATGATCTAGGTGATTAAGTTTGAAGATATTCTTAAATAATTGATCAAATAAAGTTACATAAATAATCCATGTTGAGAATATCCACTCACGACATGGGAAATGGAGAAAGAGGAGTAGGTTGACTCAATGTGCTTTTGAGAATGTGGATGAGTATGTCGAATAATGGTACACAAGGCGTGGAAATTGCAGCCACATAAGGGCACAATCCAAAATATCATCATCATGAATATAAAAATTCAAGGTGAGACTATTTATTTTATTGGGGGTTAGTGATAATAGTAAAGGGACCAGGCCAGATGCTCAAGAGTACAAAATTGAACTGATATTGAGAAGGGGTTTGGGGATGCAACCCCCATGACATGGACTAGTGGGAGCACGTCTAAGTGGTTGGGACCAAGTTGTATGGACAAGGATGCAAGAAGGGTTTTATTTTGAATATTGTTTTCTTTTGTTGACAAATGTATAAATCAATTCAATTTTTAAAATCCATGGAAAATATTTTGATACTTTTATAATTTTTATTACAAAAATACTAGATGTTGTTTGGAGAACTTGTGATGGATTCTTTATAATGGAAAGGGGGAGTAAATGTGTGTCCATTCATTTTCAGTTTTGATTTGAAATAATGATTTTATTGGAAGATAGGTAAGTTTGAATGAATTCCTTAGAAATCCAGTGAAGATAAAAATGATTGATCAATGATTAATAATCATGATAGATGAAGTTAGTAATGATAGAAAATGACCGCGAATCAGTATGGTTAGAGTTTGTAGAATTAGATTATTAATGTGGCACATTTTCATAGGGATTGAAAAATTTTTGGGCCTCAAAGTTAGGTGTTTGTTGTGTTTTTTTGGAAAATGAATAATTTCAATGAATAACAGTTCACAACATATAAATGAAATTTCATGAAATTCATAAGATGTAAATGGAATAGTGATGTAAAATAGGTAACAGATGAATTCCTCATAGCGGCACTATACTTACGGTGTGGTGTTGTACACAGATTTCATAGTAGAAAGGGTTTGGTGGGAGGATCATGGTTTGTGGGAGACCAGTAGTTCACAGTGAGGGCTATCAATGATGATGTAGAGGTGGTGATTTAGGAAACCATGAAGGAATAAAGGAGGTATGCGGAACACATAGGGAAAATAGATTATGGCACATGCACGATATGAGCTGAAGACTGCACCACATTGAGAAATTGGGTAAATATGATTAGTGATATTTTTTGATTGATTTTCGAATATAAGTTTAACGACCAAAATTTTTTGAATAGTATATTAATTTAATCTTAATGATTTAATAGAGATATTAATGGTTAATGTATAAAGAAGAGTTGAAGACTTCATCCAGTAGACTCAAACCTTATGAGGCCCACTTATCAGAGCTTGGGAAGGATGTGGCATCATTGGGCTTCGCTTTGGACCAAGCCCAAGCTGAACTCCAGCGTGTCAAGCTTGAGCAGAGACACATATGGGAGAAGTTAAAGTTAGTGGAGAATACTACTAGGGTAATGTTTTATGACCCTCCCTAATATTGTCTCACCTTATCACACCTTAAACATAGTTCATATGCTGGTGTTGTAAGGGGTCATGTAATGAGACCATAGCTACTTTGTGTAATCCTTTGAGATAAATAAAATTGTGATTTCTTCCTATGGTGAAGTTTGTGAATTTTCAGATGTTTGGATAAATATAGGATGTATCTTATGAATGAATTTAAAAAAAAGGATATTTTAAAATATTTATGTAAAACTTAAATAATTAATGATGTGTAGGGATTTTAAAAAAATGGTCTTTTTCAAATGTGTTCAGTATGAAATTTAGAGTCTAATAAGATCAAAATAATTTTTGGTGAATAGTAAATTATGAATAGTGATTTTACGTTTAGGATTTGTAATGTGAAAAAATGGATTAGTAAATCTCACTTAAATAAAGTATTAATATAATTTATGCACCTTGATTAAGTAATGTGATTCAATAAAATAGGTAAATAACTGTTTCAAAAACTATTAGTTAACTATTAGTTTTTTGGGTGAATTGTGTTTTTTATATAAAAAATAAATAAGAATTATATAGAAAATTATTTTTATAAAATGGAGTTCATTTTTGAATTTAGTGCATCGATATTATGTAAAGGTAAATTTTTGGGATTTTTCTAAAAAAGTTGAATTTTCAGTGAATAGTGAATTTTCAGTTTAGAGTTTCTGGTGTTTAATGACATCATTAAGGATTCAATAATTATGTAATAATTCTGGTCGACTTATGAATAGTATGATAAGGTATGAGGTGTCCCAATTTTCCAATACCATGGGAAAATACCAAGGGCTTTCCCATGGTTTGGCCAATACAACCAATGAGGTGTCCCTTGGCCATTAATGCCTTATCCCCTCACTTCCCATATAAATACCAAGACATTCTCTAATACTTTAGATTAAAAAACCTCATCAACGAATTTATGGTCTCCTTACCTCCCAAATATTCCTCCCAAGGTTCCCAAAATCCTCCCAAGGTCCCAAACATCGATATTTTTAAGTTACTCTTCAAGGTAAGGGATCCTACCTCTCTCTTTCTTGTCATGTATTCTCCTTTATGTAATTTATTTTAAGATACATGTTCTTATGATTGTGATGTTATTTTATATTCATCCTACATTCCTTTTTTATGTTCATATTATGAGAGACCCCCTATTTCCCTCATCAATTCATTTTACGAATGTTTAAGTGGCACCATTAGGCTGTTGAATTTTTGTAAGGGATTCTTTCACCCTTCTCATTTTCAAGTTCTATTTTCATGTCGAGTCTTTGAAGATAATTTTTATTATTTTGGGGTATGATCTCTATATCCATCATACTTTTCTTTTATTTCCATATTATGAGATACCCTATTTAATGCCATCAATTCATTTTTTAATGTTTTAAGTGACGTCGTTAGGCTGCCGAATTGTCATAAGAGAAACCTTATTGTTTTCTTCCTTCCATGTTTTTCATTTCATATGGTATGTCATTCAAATTTCATTACCATGATCTTAAAACCGTTATATTCTATCCCTATACATTTTTGGGTATCACTTATTATTGGGAAACCCATGTCCCCTCTCATTTCAATGTTTTCTAAAACCCTATAACATAGTCGTTATGCTGCAGAATTTTTCGTCTCAAAATGTGTCTCTCTTTTTCTCGAATTATTTTATTTTATTAAGTGAATACTTGAAGCTCTTTATTATATAGGGGTATTCACATGTATATCAAAATTTTATATTTTAAATTCTGGGATTTACATACATGATACCCACTTTCCTTTTCCGTGGGTTTAAAGTGACATAAAGATCACGTCTTTAAAGCAGTTTTTTAAAATGTTATGATTATGAAATGAAACCCATTTCATTTATGATATATGGGTTATTTATGAAATTTTTTATGATGATATATGTGTATCACATGATAATAAATACAATGTTAATGGTGTGACCTGATAGTGCTCCAATTCATTGGGTAATGATGTAATCTCCTGGGATTACAATTTTAATGATACCTTGGTGAATAACCTTGGTAATTTTTTTATGACACCTTGGGGATGGACCTTGGTGAAATGGAAATGATTGTTAATGTTAAAAATTTTAGCCACATCTTCATGTTATGAAAAACATTAATTCTATTATGATATTCTTCATTATTACTTTCTCATTCCTTAAATTTCTTTTTCATGGCTTTATTGATGTATCTCAAGTTCACATGTTAAATGTTTCCCCTTGTTTTCCTTACCGGGGCTTCTGCTCACCCTTTCTTTTGATGTATGTCCCCAGGTTATGAGATTTAGTAATGAACCTAGGATGAACATAAGTATAAGCCTTTAAAGTGTTTAAGAAGAATGTTTTATGTTTTCATGTATTATGTTCATGGTTTCCAAGACACTAACCCTTAAATATCCTTGGTTTTGTATAATGTAATGAAAGTTTATGTAATGAAAAAGGCGGGATGCCATAGTTTGTATAAAAGGATGATTTATTTATTTATGGAAATTAGGCTATGAAAACTTTAGGAATAAACCTAGAGAAAATTCTAAATATATGGAAAACTTCCTGGTATTTTGGAGAGTATTGAATAAGTGGTTTATCAAACAAGTACATCCCTTTCGGGATACGACATGGTAGAGGCGGCTCTGGCACAGATCTACATAGGGGTAAAACCCAAAAACACCTCTTTGAGCTAGACTCAAACGGGAACTGGTACACCATAATGGGCCTTACTGCACTCTTGGTTACGACACTCCCGGGAGATATTTTTGGATAATCGCAAGCTTTTTATGAATCATTATGAAGGAATTATAGAGAAATATAATTCGTTATGCATGAAATTTTAAGATGTTGAATCCTTTATAGTGAAAATATTTGTCAATGAAACAAGTTTCTCACTAAGATTTTATTCTTTTATAAAATTGAGGGAAATGGGAGGAACTATGCAAATGGTGACTGTAATGTACCATGCGCTGATGGCCCTCTGATGGAAGCCAGAATGGAAACATTCATGTGAATGATGAACCAAATGACTCGTGTTATGAGTAATAACTTGAATCAAGCTGAGAGTCCAATCTCGCAACGAAGGGAACAACATTCTGTTGAGTCCTTTATGTGCCAACGACCACCAACATTCAGTGGATCAATTGACCCATTGAATTCCGCGTAAAGGATCAGCTCTATAGAGAAGATATTTTCTGTACTTCATTGTTCGGAATAAGAAAAAGTCACCATTGTTGTTTACTGCCTAGAGGGAGAAGCTGATCAGTGGTGGTCACTAATCAAAAACACGAATCCAAGATGAGAGGTGGAAGCTATGGAGTGGGAAGATTTTAGGGGAATATTCTACTATAATTATTTCCCTTGTTCAATGATAACGAGAATGGAGAACGAATTTCTCGAGCTGAAGAAGAATGAGAATGAATCTGTTGGAATCTATGAGATTAAAATAAGAAGGATTTCTCGTTATACCTCAAGCTTTGTCATGGACCCTAATGGGAAGGTTGATAGATTCTTTGGTGGACTACGACTTTATCTGTGGAATAATCTAGCCAATAGGGACTATGATAGCTATGAAGAAATAGTTATAAGTGTTATGAAAGTCGAACTGGAGTTTGGTGACACATAGTGGTCTCACAAATCTAATGAGAAGAAGAAAGCTCTAGAACCAAGCCTGGGAAGAATCTTTGATCATGAAAGAGGTGGAGTAAAAATGAAACATTCCACATGCAATAAATGTGGGAAGACACATTCGGGGAACTGCTTGATCGGAAGTGGCAAGTTCTACAAGTGTGAAAGAGAAGGCCATATTGATCGGGATTGTCGTAGTGAGGTGAAGCCTTAACTCCCCAACACTAACGTCAAAGGAAAGATGGTTCTGGACCTACCTGAAGTCCAATTCTTCAAGTTTGGATAGCTTGGGCACTTTTCTAATCACTGTCCAAATCCAAGGGCAGTGGAGGGGAACCACCATCAACCTCAGCAAAGGAAAAGGGATCAAGGTTTTGCTTTTTCTATCACAACAACTTATGTTGATGCTTCGAATGACATGGTAGTAGGTACTCTTGTTGTCCTCTCAAAACTATAAAGTATTTTGTTTGATTCTAGTTCTACAAATTCCTTTATTTCCTTCAATTTGTAATGAATATAGAATCAATCCCCAAACTGTTAGAGGTAGAGTTGTTAGTAAAGACTCCATGTGGGATTATCCATGCATAAACAATGTTTAGAGACTCTAGTGTTTACTTTAGTGAGAAAAATCTTATTGCAAATCTAGTAGTCATTCCCATGATGGAATTCGACATTATACTAGGGATGGAATGGATCTCAAAGTATAATTCTAAGAACAAATATAGAAGTAAGGTAATATTAGTAGTCTTGAATGAATGACCTACAATTATCTTCCAAGGAGAGATATCCCGACCTGATCCTTGTCTAGAGGCACCTCCTATAGCTATCTTTATGGAGTTAATTGTTGAGGATGAATAAGGAAAAGGGAGTATACAAATATAAGATGTTCCGATTGTTCAGGAATACATGGACGTATTTCCTGAGGAGTTACTAGGACCTCCCATAGAATGAGAGGTAGAGTTATCCATTGATCTTGTACCTGGATCTCAACCGATATCAAAGACTCCATATAGAATGGAAAATGTGGAGATAGAGGAGTTAAAGAAATAACTCCAAGACTTGTTGGAGAAGGGGTTTATCCGATCGAGTGTGTCTCCTTGGGGAGCCCCAGTTCTCTTTGTAAAGAAGAAGGATGGATCAATGTGGCTATGAATTGATTATAGAGAACTAAACGAGATCACAGTGAAGAACAAATACCCTCTTCTAGGAATTGACGGTTTATTTGACCAACTTCGTGGGGCTCAATTCTTCTGCAAGATTGATCTTCGATCTGGTTATCATCAACTGAGGGTGAATAAGGAAGATATTTCAAATATTGCCTTCCAATCAAGATATGAGCGTTATGAGTTTACTATTATGCCCTTTATATTGACTAATGATCCTGTTATTTTCCTGGATTTGATGAATAGATTCTTTAAGGACTACCATGAAAAATTTTGTGGTAGTTTTTATTGATGAAATTTTGATATATTCAAAAAGTCATGTGGAGCATGAAGATCATCTGAGGGTTATTTTGCAAACTCTGCGAAAGGAGAGGCTGTTTGTAAAGTTCAAAAATTGTGAGTTTTGGTTACAAAAAGTGGCTTTCTTAGGGCACATCATAACCAATGAAGGAATCTCGGTTGACCCTACAAAGACAATGGTTGTGGAGGAGTGGCCTCAACCAACAACAATAATTGAGATTCATAGTTTCCTTGGTTTAGAAGGATATTATAAGAGGTTTGTGAAAAACTTTTCACAACATTATAATCCACTAACCAAGTTGACTCAAAAAGGTGTTAAGTTCATCTGGACAAAGGAATGCGAGGAAAGTTTCCAAGCGCTAAAGAAGAGATTGGTTACTGCACCTGTGTTAACACTACCCTCGATCGGAGAAGGATTCATTATTTTTTGCGATGCATCTCTGAAAGGGCTTGGGTGTGTCCTCATGAAAAATGGCATGGTAATTGCTTATGCATCTCATCAGCTGAAGCAACATGAGCAGAATAATCCTATGCATGATCTAGAGCTTGCGACAGTTGTTTTTTCTCTAAAGATATGGAGACACTATCTTTATGGGGAGAAATGTGACATATACACTGATCCCCAATGTTTAAACTATATTTTCACACAGAAATAATTGAACACGAGACAAAGGAGATGATTAGAGCTTATTAAATACTATGACTGTTCAATTCATTATCCCCTTGGAAGATCAAACAAAGTCACGAATACATTAAGCAGGAAACACCCCGTTGGTTTGGAAACAATGAGGATCCTAGGAGATCCCTTGATTAAGGATCTAGTAAAGCTGGACATGGTCATTATAAGGGATGGTACATCATCAAACTTATCCCAAATAATTTCTCAACCTTCATTACTATAGAAGATCATGAAGGCTCAAAAAGAATATTTTTGTGGCATGAGAAGTTTGAGGCTGTGAAAGATGGGAAGTTTCCTGATTTAAATATTGTTCAAGAAGGTGTATTGAAATTTTGTACACGACTATGTGTTCCATATATTCCATAGATAATGAAAGAACTGATGGATGAAGCTCATAGATCTACTTTCTGTATACATCTGGGAAGCACTAAAATGTATAAAGACCCTCATGATCATTTTTGGTGGGATAACATGAAAATGGAGATTGGTGATTACACTATAAGGTGCATGGTGTGTTAAAAAGTAACGGCCGATCGAAAACTTCCTAAGGGGGTATTACAACTGCTGCCCATACCAGCATGTAAGTGGGATAATATCACTATGGGATTTGTCACTGGTCTCCCGAAAACTTCCAAAGGAAACAATGTGATATGGGTTATTATTGGACCGTCTCACGAAGACATCCCATTTTATCTCCATTCGGGAAGATTTATCTTTGGATCAACTTTCCAATATATATGTAAAGGAATTGGTAAGGCTTCATGAGGTACCGCTATCCATCATATCTGATAATGATCCAAGATTCACATCAATATTCTGGAGAAGTCTTCAACATGCTCTGAATACTATATTGAATTTTAGTACGGCCTATCATCCTAAAACTGATGGAAAATCTAAAAGGACTATTTAGACACATGAGGACATTCTGAGATTATGCTCAATGGAATTTAAAGATGGATGGGATCAACACCTCCAATTAGTGGAGTTCTCATACAACAAAAACTTCCATTAGAGTATTCAGATGGCACCCTATGAAGCTCTGTATGGAAAGTAATGTAGAAATCCTACTTGTTGGGATAATGCTGGTGAGAGAAAGCTTCTTGGGCCTGATCTTGTGCAAGATATGACAAAAAGGGTTCATGCCATCCAACAACACCTAAAGACTTATTAGAGTTGGTAGAAGAGCTATACCGACAACCGTTGAAGGGACTTTGAGTTTTGTGTTGGCGACAAAGTCTTCCTTAGAATTTCTCCATGGAAGAGAGTCATGGTGTTTGGGAAGAAAGGGAAGGTCATCCCTAGGAACATTGGCCCCTATTAAATCCTTGATCTCCTAGGAGCAGTGGCCTATCATCTAGAACTTCCACCGAACCTAGCTCAAGTTCAATATGTCTTCCATGTATCTCTATTGAGGAAGTACATACCTGACTCTTCGCATGTACTGAAACCAGAGGTGGTACAACTAGAACATGACCTCTCTTATGAGGAGAATCTAGTGGAGATCTTAGACCATAGAGAAAAGGTTCTATGCAACAAGACTACCCACCTTGTGAAAGTGTTGTGGAGGAATCATAAGTATGAAGAAGAGACGCGGGTGCCTGAGGAAACAATGAAGCAAATGTACCCTCACCTTTTCGACTACGCCTTTGGTTTAAAATTTCTGGGACAAAATATCTTAAGGGGGGAAGAATGTAACGACCCAAACTTTTTGAATAGTATATTAATTTACTCTTAACGATTTAATAGAGACATTAATGGTTAATGTAGAAAGAAGAGTCAATGGCTTCATCCTGTAGACTCGAACCTTATTAGGCCCACTTATCAGAGCTTGGGAAGGAGGTGGCATCTTTGGGATTTGCTTTGGATCAAGCCCAAGCCGATCTCCAGCGTGTCAAGCTTGAACGGAGTCACCTACAGGAGAAGTTCAAGTTAGTGGAGATTACTACTATGGAAATATTATCCGAGCCTCCCCAATATTATCTCACCTTAGAACACCTTACACTTAGGACATATGCTGGTGTTGTAAGGGGATATGTAACAAGACTGTAACTACTTTGTGTAATCATTTTAGATAAATAAAATTGTGATTTTTTTCCAATGGTGATGTTTGTGAATTTTCAGATGTTTGGATAAATATAGGATGCATCTTATGAACGAATTTTGAAAAAAGGTTATTTTAAAATATTTATTTAAACCTTAAATAATTAATGATCTGTAAGGATTTTCAAAAAATGGTCTTCTGCAAATGTGTTCGTTATAAAATTTAGAGTCTAGTAAGATCAACTTAATTTTTGGTGAATAGTAAATTACTAATAGTGATTTTACGCATAGGATTAGTAGTGTGACCAAATGGATTAGTAAATCTCACTTAAAGAATGTATTAATATAATTTAGGCACCTTGATTATGTAATGTGATTCAATAAAATAGGTAAATAACTGTTTCAGAAATTATTAGTTAAGTATTGGTTTTTTTGGGTGAATAGTGTTTTTTAATTAAAAATTAAATTAAAAATATTTAGAAAATTAGTTTTTTAAAATGGAGTTCATTTTTGAATTCACAGATTTGATATTATGTTACGGTTAATTTTTGGGATTTTTCAGAAAAAGTTGAATTTTCTGTGAATAGTGAATTTTCAGATTAGAGTTTCGAGAGTTTAATGACATCAATAAGGATGTAATAATTATGTAATAATTATGGTAGACTTATGAATAGTATGATAAGGTATGAGGTGTCCCATGTGTCCAATACCATGGGCAAATACCATGGGAAAGCCCATGGTTTTTCCAATTCCACCAATGAGGTGTCCCTTGGCCATTATTGCCTTGTCCCCTCACTTCCCCTATAAATACCAAGCCATTCTCTCACCCTTTCAATTAAAAAACCCTCCTCAATTAAGTTATGGTTTCCTTACCTCGCAAATAGTCCTCCAAAGGTTCCATCAAGCCTTACAAGGTACCAAACATCGAGATTTGGAAATTACTCTTCAAGGTAAGGGATCCTACCTCTCTCTTTCTTTCCATGTATTGTCCTTTATGTCATTTATTTTAAGTTCCATGTTCTTATGTTTGGGATGTTCTTTTATATTAATAATACTGTCCTTATATGTTCATATGATGAGATATCCCCTATTTATCTCATCAATTCATTTTAATAATGTTTAAGTGGTGCCGTTAGGCTGCCGAATTTTTGTAAGGGATTCTTTCACCCTTCTCATTTTCAAGTTCTATTTTCATGTCAAGTCTTTCAAGTTCCTTTTTATTATGTTGGGGTATTATCTATATATCCATCACAATTTTGTTTTATTTACATATTATGAGAGACCATATTTGATCTCATCAATTAATTTTTTGAATTTTTAATTGACGCCGTTAGGCTGCTGAATTTTCATAAGAGAAATCTTATTTTTGTCTTCTTTCTATGTTTTTCATTTCATATGGTATGTCTTTCAAATTTCATTACCATGTCCTTTTATCATTTATATTCTATCCCTATACTGATTTTTTGATCATTTATGAGTGGGTATCCCATGTCCCCTCTCTTTTCATTGTTTTTTAATACCCTATAACATAGCCGTTATGCTGTCGAATTTTTCGTCTCAAAATTTCTCTCTTTTTCTTGAATTCTTTTATTTTATTAAGTGAATACTTAAAGATCATTATTCTACAGGGATATTCACATGTATATAAAATTTTTATATTTTATATTCTGGTATTTACATACATGAGACCCTCTTTGTTTTTCTGTGGGTTTAAAGTGACATAAAGATCACATCTTTAAAGCAGTTTTGAAAACGTTATGATTATGAAATGAAACCCATTTATTTTATGAAATATGGGTTATTTATGAAATTTTTGATGATTATATATGTGGATAACATGATAATAAATAAAAATTTATGGGTGCACCCTGATAACACTCCAATGCATTCGGTAATGATGTAATCTCTTGAGATTACAATTTTAATGATACCTTGGTGAATAACCTTGGTAATATTTTTATGTCACCTTGGGGATGGACCTTGGTGAAACAGAAATGATTTTATAATTTAAATTTTTTAGCCACATATTTATGTTATGAAACATGTTATTTTTATTTTGATATTCCTCATTATTACTTTCTCATGCCTTAAAGTTCTTTTTTCATGACTTTATTGATGTATCTCAAGTTCACATGTTAAATGTTTCCCCTTGTTTCCCTTACTGAGCCTTCTGCTCACCCTTTCTTTTGATGTATGTCCCCAGGTGATGCGATTTAGTAATGAAACTAGTATGAACATAAGGAGAATATTTTCAAGTGTTTAAGAATAATTTTTTATGTTTTCATGTATTAAGTTACTGGTTTCCAAGATACTAAAACTTAATGATCCTCGATTTTGTATAATGTAATGAATGTTTATGTAATGAAAAAGGAGGGATGCCGTAATAACTAATATTAATCCCTTCATTAAGGTAGAGACACTTTGAAAAGATAAAATCTTCACTATGAGGATGAATTGGGATATGTCCAAAAGAGTTAACGAGGGGGAATTCCACGAATGGAAGTAGTTAGCCGAGGAATGATTTTGTAAAGGAAGAATATTTTTGTCAAAGAAGAAACAGTTTGCGGAATAGGAAGAAGTAGTCTATGTAAAATGAAATTTTGTAGAAGAATAGGTGGTTTGATGATGCGGAACATGAGATGGTACACAAAATTAGTATAAGGAGGTGGTACACTATGGAGGTATGTGGAGGTGGAACGTGGAGTAGTGGTAGTCCACAATGAAGACATAGTTCACAAAGGAAGAGACTGTCTACAAATCTCTTGCACTATGTAGTGAAACTCCATTCGTAGATGATACAGGTAGGTCATTGGGGGAGTAGAATAGTTCTTCAATGTAGAGACCCAGTTTTTTCCCTATAAGACATTGTAATATTTCTACATATATTTCTAGAGCTAGGTGCTGAGATGACGTGTGATTCTGAGGCCTAGTGTGCCCGAAATAAATTTTATAAAAAAAGCTAAGTGTTTTTATACTATGCACGTGGTGGGGTTCTGTTTTCTCCTAAATAGTAGCTCGGATTGGAAATCCGAGGGCACAGTTCTGTCCGGAGCATTCCGTATACCCTAGGTGAGGTGTAAAAGTTGTGGGTGCGAGCCTGCAATGAGAAACGTCACCTAGGGGAAAAATTGTCATTTTAAAATAATGACATAGTTATTTTTATTAGTGGAATTCTTTTCAAATAAATTTAGAACGATGTCTCAGAATGGAAATCTGAGACTTCTGTTGAGTTCAGAATGGGGTGTTTTTCCTTGGTGTGATATAAAATAGGCAGGTGCGGTGGTTTCAGAATTCTCACCCGACGGTAGAGTTTCAGAGAGAGTTTATAAATTCTCTTGAGAGTTGGAATTAAGGGAAATCCCTAATTTCCCTTCTCTCTCTCTCTCTCTCTCCCTCTCATCTGTTCTTTAGTGTTCTTCGCCGTTATTCACCATTCTTCGCCGAATCGAGGGGAAACCTCCGCCGAAACCTTGGCGGATCGAAGTAGGAGAATCATGGACATGCTTCCAATGAAACACGACCGATTCGAGGTAGGATTCTTGATTAATTTTCACACCTTCATCGACTTCTTCACCTTTCATCAAATTTTTCTTCTAATTCTAAAATTATAGAATTAGGGCGATGACCAAACAATCACGACCATCGTCCGAGCCCCGTTCTAAATCCAATTCTTGAGCGTTCTTCGTCGTTCATCGTCTGAATTTTCGGATGCGATAAAACCTGTATGGATTGTCGATCGTAGGTAAGCATTGTGAAGTCCTCTTCCCAGGGATCCCAAATCCTCCTTTGGATTCGAAATTGGGCTGCAGGAGTGGTCGTGGAGGCCGACGGAAGGCCGGGCTCCGGCAAGGGGTGGTGGCCGGAGGTCGGGGTGGCGTAGCAGTGGAACCGAGCAGAGTTGCGCCAGTAGCACATGGCCTTGGAGAGGCGACACTCAGCTGGTGTGTGGTGGCGCAGTTGAGCGGATCAAGTGAGTCCAGGGCACTGTCGAACAGAGGAGCACTGAGGGGGTCTTTGGTGTGTCATTCGGTGACCAGGGAGAACTAGGGAGGTGTGGTTGAATGACTTAGAGGAGTGTGGGGCTTCAGTGGAGATGGTGGCTCAGGCAGCGGCATTGGGAGAGGTTGATCCGGAGGCGGCGGAGTGTGGCAGCTTTAGGGGAGCCGGCGGAGGAGCCGAGTGTAGTGGCGGTCGGCATGGTGGGGCGAATCTAAGTGGCAGAGTGAGGGACAAGGTGTTTGCGGCGTCAGGTGGTAGTGTCGTTATGGGGAACTCTGTAGAAGGGGAGCGGCGCGGGCGGCCTGTCGCAGTCAGGTGGAAGACCTGAGTTCAGCACCTCGGGGGGGGGGGGGGGGGGGGGGACCGCCGTACGCGAGTCTTGCTGTGCGGCGCGGAACAAAGACCATCCAACTGGACGGTCCGTTTGAAGGATCCAGACCTGAGGGGTCTGGTGGTTTTTGGATGGTCTGTGACCAGCAGGCCGTGCGAGCTGGACCGTAGCCGCGGCTGGGCCACAGGCCGACCATATGGACCGATTCAATTCTGGGCCCCTTGTGTTCAAGGGGTCATAACTCTTAAACGGCGCGCCCTTAGAGGCTATGGGTTCATCACTTCGAGACAGACTTTTTTATTTGGGTTTTGTTGATTTTGAGTTCTGGACCCCATGTCAGGTGACCTGAAACACTTTAATTTAATAATATTAAATTATTATTAATGTTTGCGACGAATGTGCTTCACGAGCCGGAGGTCTGTTTGACACGCAGTCAAAGGTGTTGTGGCCCAGGAGTTGAGACAGTTCTTCCAATGTTGGTTCGGAACCCTTGCGGGTTGGTTTTGTTGCTCGGTGGCACAAAATGCTTAATGTGATTAATTAATTAATTAATTATTCTTGCGTCAGACCAAACTCCTATTTGGGTTGTCCGATTGACACGCTGTCAGCGTCAGTGTTACCACAGTCCTCATGCAGACATTTTGGGATGCTTTCCGAAGCGTTCGGGTTGGAGAAAAGGTGTGGGCCCCACATGGCATGGTTCTCACGTTTTACGGTGAAATGCAATTTTATCACCCGAAATCCATTTGGGGTGTCTGAGTACTCGTTTCGGAGTGTTCTTACGAGGGGATTGCAACATTGCAATCCACCCGCTTAAATTCGAGCCCGAGGCGTGGGCCCCACGAGGCAACTTTCAGATGTATGCTGCATTTTTATGACTTATGCTTCATAAGTCCGTTTAGGGAAAATAAATAGACTATACCTCACAGTTATCTTCAAGGAACACAATGGTATAATCTGGGAGACGTGTTCTGGGATCAAGGTGTGGGCCCCATAGGGCCCCGTTTTCATATAACGTGGGGAGTTACAGCTTCTTCATCTTAAGTCCATTTTAGGCACCATCAGTGTCGTTGTGACCCTAGCATCGAGAAGACGTTGATATAGGTGGTTCCAGGCGTTGAAGCATGAGTTGAGGCGTGGGCCCCACAGTCCGTCTTTTTAGCTGTGTGTGGCGTACTGTGACTTTTTCATCAGATATCTGTTCAGGTAGAGAAAATATTATATCTCACGTGTTTTCCCACAAGGATTACAATGATGTAATCTTTTTTAGCATGCAGAGCCTATTTTGAGATCTCATTAAAAGTGGTAACATTAAAGGGCATTGGTCGGAGGTTCCTTTGACGCACTTCGAACCAATGGACGGTAGCGATGTCAGTGACACCCAGTGACGGAACAGGTATTGCAGAGATATCATACTAGTTCTGAGTTTACCCTCTAGTGAGGCTGGGTAGTGGGTTACCCATTGACCTTAGGGTTTACCCTCTAGTGGGGCTGGGCAGTGGGTTACCCGTTGACCTATTAGGGTGTACCTTCTAGCAAGGTTGGGCAGTGGGTTACCTGTTGACCCTAGGGTTTACCCTCCAGCGAGGCTGGGTAGTGGGTAACCCATTGACCTCTCAGGGTTCACCCCCCAGTGAGGCTAGGCAGTGGGTTACCCATTCACCTTAGGGTTTACCCTCAAGTGAGGATGGGTAGGGGGTTACCTATTTTCCATAGGGTTTACCCTCCATCGGGGCTGGGCAGTGGGTCATATGTTAACCTTAGTGTTTACCCTTCAGTGGGGCTAGGTAGTGGGTTACTTGACGACTTATTTCAGACTCAGCCCTTTTTACGAGGCTAGTAAGTGACTTTTCTCTATAATTACTGGAGTGGGACCCTTGGTTGTACAGTTTAGCGATGAGGCCGCTTGACGTGCAGGGTTTTTGGGAATTATTTATGGAAACCCTTAGAACAGTTGGTGACTTTTCCTGGGCTAATCTTCGCGATAGTGATCCACTTACACACTCATTCGGGTTTCTTGTTGAGCATATATATATTTACACCCTAATTTTGTTCCCACTCATTGGGTTCATTTACTCTCTTTCTAGGAGAGGTGAAGATGCGAAGGTTATGCCATGTGCAATCCGTGTCTATCTCCTCTTGGATTGGATAGGTCTTATTCCTTTCTTTTGTTAGGTTGAGCTGCACTCTCTCTATTGTACTCTTACACTGTTCTTTTTTTGTCTACTACTCACCATTTTAGTACATCCTGTTTTTCTCCCTCAAGATTTTGAAGCATCCTACTCTGTATCTTCATACTCACCCATTCTTGGGATTTCCCATATTTTTTGTGAACTTGCAGATGATAGACAGGTCAATCGAGACGATGGTGGAGCGTAGAGGACACAAGATCTTGGGCTACGTTTAGTAGTTGTATTAGGAATTTCAGGTGTGAGATGCCCCAACTGTTTAATTTGGTTTACCTGTTGCCAAGTTATGGAACCTTTCGGGATGGGTGCATGTATTTCCCTTTTCCTATTCAGATATCTTGTTAGTACTTTTCAGAACATTACCGATCCTATATAAAAATTGATGCATGAATGTGGTTGGGTTAGAGGGGTTTTTAAATTGGTTTTATTTTTTACTCTACAATTCTGCATTGAGTGGGCTATGTGTGTGTGTACAGGTACTTAGGCAAAGGCCTCCCTGAGATTGTTATGCCTTTAGCACTTGTCTCCATCCCCAAGCTTATGGAGACCGACTTGTGGTAGTTGTGTCTCGAGACCAGTAGGGTCGGGTCTTGGAAAAGTGGTATCAGAGCTAGTTTATTCCTTAGGGCGTTGTTCAGACATCCCCAAAAATGAATTTGTTGGGATTTAGGGCAATAGTGTCAACATGTCTCGAGAGCGGCTCTCAGGCCAGGGAGTCCACTGATGGTGCGGTGGCTGACATATCGATTCACGAGGACCCTGATTACCCGTTTGTCGACTCAGTGTGTTGAGACACTTGTTGCAATGGACATTTGGATTGTGCATCATATAGGATTGAGTTTTCGATTGTCCTTCTTCAGTCATCTCCCCATCATTATTGATATATATATGCACATTTAACCGCGATACATGTCGATCAGATTCAGGATGTATCCGCAATGATAGTTATCCAGGATACTAGCTCAGGTTTGTGACGACAATTACATGAGTGAAGAGGTCTTAGTTCAAGATCCATCGTAATATAACCCTTTCTCCAGGAGGGCAGGCTGGAACACCTCCACCTGTGGAGTATCAGATAGTACCGGTAGTGAAGGCCGATGATGAGCACATGCTGGGTGCGGTACATGATCTCCAGCGTCAAAGACTGTTGAGGTTCTACGGTGAGCTGTACCCTCAGACAGTGAAGGGTTGGTTAGAGTTGGTGGTTTGCCTCTTCAGGATAGTTCTAAAACTGTCAGGTTAGATGGTGGCTTTGACAACTAGTCTTTTTCCACCAAACAATTTGGTGTTAGTAGAGCCAGGGTTACTCAGATGAACGATGAGTTGGTACTCTCATGGGATGACTTCTAGTAGTTGTTTTGTGAGGATTACTTCCCCTCCTACTTATTCTTTATATGGTTCCAAGTGCTGCTGGAGCTTCATCGGGGAGTGATGGCAGTGACTGAGTACGCGATTAGGTTCAAAAATCTTACTCATTAATCTTTGGACGTGGTCCATGACCACAAATTCCCAGCACAGAAGTTTGAGTGAGGTCTCTATAGAGGAGATTCATGCCAGCATAGTTCTATTGTGCATACTCACCCATCTCAGGGTGCTGGAGCAGGCACTGGTGAAAGAGAAATTTCTGTAAGAGGGATGTCGATTGGTAGGGCCTCAACACCAGAGGTCTCCCCTTGATGGGACTCAGGCACATGTTCGGGGACACCATAGAGCACTGAGATAGCCCAGGGACGACTAGTGCTATGATTGTGATGTGCGAGGTCATGTGGTGTTAGACTACCCAACCAAATGAGATGATTTTTCCAGATAGTTGGTAGATGCACCACCACGACAGAGGTAATATAATGATCAGAGAACTCCCAAATGAGGACAGGGTGGTCCCCTGGGAGGTTGTGTTGGTAGATGAGTAGGAAGAAAGGTGGTTGGAAGATGACGTTTTGAGGTCCTTACATCACCACTAGGCGGCCCATGTCTAGCTCAGAGAGCTGACAGATGGGGCCGCGAGAGGCTGTGTGCTATGGATGTCTATAATCCTGCATCACATGAGAAGATAAGATGTCAAATCTATGTATTTTTCTACTTTTCCTAGTAGAACTTGTTAGACACTGCGTAGGTACTGTTTTCGTCTAACTCCTTGTTCGAGGGGTTTGTGAGGGTGATGCAGGGCGTCAGTGTAACCCTGTGTTGGTGTTTTCCGACATAGCTTTGAATGCATGGGAAAGAGGGGTTATTACCCCACTCAGACAAGTTTTTGTGTTGCGATCCGAACCGTGAGGGAGTGTTAGTACCACCCAAATCATATAGTATTGAGGTACGGTGGATGAGTCCCTCTAACATGTGCATACATGGCGGGGTTGTGTGGTGGAGTGTCAGAGCAGGTTCTGGATTTTCCAAAGGGGCTTTTCTCCTTGCCCCCCTTTTTTTCTTGAGGTTCCACTAGCAGGTTTCGCAGAGTGCATGTTTTGGGGATTACTCTCCATCCAAGAGGGGAAAGACCAATGGGGTATGCCCTGTGCTTTCTGTGTCTAGACTTTGGCTGTTGAATGAGTTTGCTCGCCTACCGTATTTGTTGGAACCTTGTGTGGTCAATGTCAATCTTAATAACTTTATCAAGTACATGTCGAGGTGATCAACACCCCATAAACAGAACTATGTGATTCACTATGTGGTGTTGGTAGTGGTAGTATTTTCCTTGAGAATTTGGAGACTCTATCTTATAGGAGAACACTTTGTGGTTTACTCTGACCCCCCATTTTCTCAGGTGGTTCCTCACCCAGAGAAACTAGAACATAAGACGACGGTGCTAGTTTAAATTTCTGCATGACTATGTTTTCGAGGTAGTCTATGTTCTGAAAAATAATGGAAGTGTTGTAGCAGGTTTCCGTAGCAGGGAGTCCCAAACTCGTTAGGTGCGGGAAGTTTTGTAGTAGTTATCTTCCCTGCAGTTGACCCCGTTGGACCAGGAGGGTGCTACTTTTCATCTGTCGATAGTGTTGACTCATCCACTTTTTGAGCGTGTATGAAAACATGTGTGACCAGATATCCTAGGGTGTTTCACTAGATGGGTATTATGAAGTAGAGAATCATGAGACCATGTTCCTGGAACCAATCAAGATTTCGTTCATGACGTGGAAAGTTGAGTTTCGACCATGGAAGTCCCCCTGAGTTTCTTTGGACTGTTCGAGAATTGTGTAAGGTATTGAGAGGTTTCCTATCATCTTTACCTACCCTCCCAATAGTAGGAGTGGGTGCATGATGTCTTCCACGTGTCACAGCGATGAGGTGCGTGCGTGTTCCTACGCATGTCATTGAAAGTAGAAAACCTTATGAGTATAAACAATTCCTTGGTTCACGTGTTTTGCCAACATTGTGTTTTGTATGTTTTCTTGGGAGTGGGAGTGCTAGGTGTGAGATATGTATCCCAAGTTGTTTTTCTTAATTTTGATTTTCGGGGAATAAAATATTGAAAGAGGGAATGATGTAGAGACCACGTTTTTTTCCTGTAAGAATTTGGAATATTTCTACATATATTTCTAGAGCTAGGAGCTGAGATGACATGTGATTTCGAGGCCCGGTGTGCCCAGAATAAATTTTATAAAAAACGTTACGTTTTTTATATCTATTCACATGGAGGGGTTGTATTTTCTCCTAAATGATAGCTCAGATTAGAAATACAAAGACACAGTTACGTCGGAAACATGTTGTTTACCCTAGGTGGGGTGTAAAAGTTGCAGGCGTGGGCCTGCAATGAGAAATGTCACCCAGGGGAAAAATTTTCATTTTAAAATAATGACTTGTGATTTTTATCACTGGTGTTCTTTTCAAATAACATTTAAACTAAGTCTTTGAATGGAAATCTGAGACTTCTGTTGTGTTCGGAATGGTGTGTTTTGCCTAGGCATGATATAAAATAGGCGGGCACAGAGGTTTCAGATTTCTCGCCCGATAGTAGAGTTTCAGAGAGAGTTTATAAATTTTCCTGAGAGTTGGAATTAAAGGATAGCCCTAATTTCAAATCTATGTCACTCTCTCTCTCATGTTCTTCGGTGTTCTTCACCGTTCACCACCGAATCGAGGAACAGCCTCTGTCGGAACGTTGGCGGATCAATGCAGGAGCGTCATGGACATGCCACCCATGACACATGACCGATTTAAGGTAGGATTATTGATTAATTTTCGCACCTTCATTGATTTATTGACCTTTAATCAAGTTTTTATTATAATTATAAGATTATAGATTTAGGACGATTCCCAAATGAACACGGCCATCATCTGAGCCCCGTTCTAAATCACTTTTTTGAGCGTTCTTCATCGTTCTTCGTCTGAATTTTCAGATGTTCTAAAAACATGATGGATCGTCGATCGAGGGTAGGCGTTGTGAAGGGCTCTTCTCGAGGATCCCAAATCCAACATTGGATAAAACATTGGGCGGCTAGAGTGTTCGCGATGTCCGACGGAATGCACGGCTCCAACAAGGGGCGGTGGCCGGAGGTCGGGTTGGTGTAGCGGTGGAACTGGTAGGGGTTGCGCCAGCAGCGCAAGGCCTTGGTGAGGCAGCACTCAGCCGGTGTGCGGTGGCGTGGTCGAGCAGATCTAGTGAGGCAAGGGCGCAATCAAACAGAGGAGAACCGGGGGGGGGGGCATCATCGCGTCGTGCGGAGTGCAGGGAGCACCAGGGCGGTGTGGTTGAGCGGCGTAGTAGAGAGCGAGGCTTCAGTGGAGCCGCTGGCTCAGGAAGCGACATCGGGTGAGGTCGAGCTGAAGGTGGTGGAGTGCAGCGGCTTCAGGGGAGCCGAGCGGAGTGGCGGCCGGCACGGTGTGTCGAACCCAGGCGGCGGAGCGGGGGACTAGGCGGCTGCGGCATCGGGTGGCGGTGTCGTGACGGGGCACTCCATAGGACGAGAGCGGCGCGGGTATCCTGCCATGGTCGGGTAGAAGACCCAAGGTCTGCACCTCGGGGGGGGGGGCACCGCAGATAAGGACCCACAGTACACGGGTCCTGCTATGTGGTGTGGAACAAAGACTGGCCAACTGGCCAGTCCATTTGAAGGAGCCGGACCCGAGGGGTCCGACAGTTTTCAGACGGACCGTGGTGAGCAGGCCACGATGTGCCAGACCGGACTCGCGGCTGGGCCGCGGGCCGACGGTCTGGACCGGCCTAATTATGGACCCCTTGTGTTGAAGGGGCTGTAACTATTCAAGGCACATCCGTTTGACGCGCTGTCAGCGGTTGTGGGTTCAACTACTCAAGATAGACTTTTTGAATTGGGTTTTGTGGTTTTTGAGTTCTGGACCCAAAGGAGGGTGAACTGAAATTCTTTAATATAATAATATCAAATTATTATTAAAGCTTGTGATGGACGTGCATTGCGATCCAGAGGTGCGTTTGACGCACCATCAAAGGCGTTGTGGCCCTGGAGTTGAGACGGTTCTTCCAAAGCTGGTTTGGAATCCTTGCGGTTTGTTTTCGTTGCTCAGTGGAACAAAACGCTTAAGGTGAATAATTAATTAATTATTCTTGCCTCAGACCTAACTCTTGTTTGGGATGTCCAATTGACGCGTCGTCAGTGGCAGCATGACCCCAGTCCTCATGCAAACTTTTTGAGATGCTTTCTGAAGTGTTCAGGTTGGAGGCAAGGTGTGAGCCCCATAGGGCCGAGTTCACACATTTTATGGTGAAACACCACTTTATCACCCGACATCCATTTGTGGTGTTTGATTACTTGTTTTTCAGTTTTCTTCTGAGGGGATTGTGATGGTGCAATCTGCCCGCCTAAATTCGGGCTCGAGGCATGGGCCCCACGAGGTAACTTTCGGACATATGCTACGTTTTTACAACTTATGCATCATAAGTCTGTTCAGGGAAAATGAATTGCCTATGCCTCGTGGTTATTTGAAAGGAATGCAATGGTACGATCTATGAGTCGTTCTTCGAAATCAAGGTGTGGGACCCAAAGGGCCCCGTTTGCATATAACGTGGGGAGTTGCATCTTCTGCATCTGAAGTCTCTTTTATGTACCGTCAGGGGCATTGTGACCCTGACATCGAGACGAAGTTAACCTGGGTGGTTCCAGGTGTTGAATCCGAAGTTGAGGCCTAGACCCCATGGGCTGTCTTTTAAGATGTGTGCAACATACCGTGACTTTTTCATTAGACATTCTTTCGGGGAAAGAAAATAGTCTATCTTGCGTGTTTTTATGTGAGTATTACAATGCTGTAATCTTTTTGAGTGTGCGGAGCCTCTTTCTAGATCACATTAAAAGTGGAAACATGGAAGGGTGTTGGTCGTAAGTTCCTTTGACTCACTCCAAACCAACGCATGGTAGCGATGTTAGTGACACCCAGTGATGGCATGTTTAGTGCGGAGATATCGGACCCATTTCAGGTTTACCCTCCATTGAGGCTAGGTAGTGGGTTTCATGTTGACCTTAGGGTTTACCCTCTAGTGAGGATGGGAAGTGGGTTAAATGTTGACCTCTTAGGGTTTACCCTCTAGCGAGGCTGGGTAGTGGGTTACCCATTGACCTTATGGTTTACCCTTCAGCGAGGCTAGGCAGTGGGTTACCCATTGACCTCTTAGGGTTCACCCTTCAGCGAGGCAGGGCAGTGGGTTACCCATTCACCTTAGGGATTACCCTCCTGCAAGGCTGTATAGTGGGTTACCCGTTCACCTTTGGGTTTACCCTCCAACGGGGCTGGGCAGTGGGTTAACCATTAACCTTAGAGTTTACCCTCCAGCGGGGATGGGTAGTGGGTTACCCGATGACTTCCTTCATACTATTCCATTTCAATGAGGCTAGTCAGTGAATTTTCTCCATGATTACCAGATTGGGACCCTTGGTTGTATGGTTTAGCGATGAGGCTTCTTGACGTGCGATATTGTTGGGCATTAGTGATGGCTACCCTTAGAACAATTGGTGACTTTTCCTAGGATGATCTTGGATATAAGGATCCCCTTACACACTCGTTCGGGTTTCTTATTGAGAATATATATATATACACCCTAATTTTGTTCCTACTCCTTGGGTTCAGTTACTCTCCTTCTAGGAGGGCAGAAGATGCGCGGGGTATGCCACATGATTTCTGTGTCTTGCTCCTCTTGGATTGGATGAGTCAATTTCCTTTCTTTTATTAGGTTGAGATGCACTCTCTCAATTGTAATCTTTCACTATTCTTTGTTCTGTCTACTTCTATCTATTTTAGTACATCCTTTGTTGCTCCCTCGAGCTTTCAAGGCATCCTACTGAGTATCTTTATACTCACCCCTAATTGGGCTTTTCCCATACTTGGTGTGCCCTTATAGATGATGGACAGGTCGATCGAGACTATGGAGAAGCATAGAGGATGCAGGATCTTGGGCTGTGTTCTGTGGTCACAGTAGGACTTTTAGGTGTGAGATGCACCTGCAGTTTACTTTTGTTTACTTGTTGCCGAGTTGTGGCACATTTTGGGTTGGGTGTGTTTTTTTCCCTTTTCCTATTCAGTTATCTTGTTAGTACTTTTCTGCACTTTACTGATCATATATATAAGTTTATACAGGACTGTGGTTGGGTTATAGTGGTTTGTACATCAGTTTCCTTTTTTACTCTGCACTTCTGTGTTGAGTGGGATGTGTGTGTGTGTGTAAATGTACTTAGGCAAAGGCCTCCTCTAGACTATTACACCTTCAGTGCTTGTCACCAGCCCCTAGCTTATGGAGGCAGTCTTAGGGTAGTTGCAGATCGAGACCGATAGGGTCGGGTAGTGACAAAGTGGTATGAGATCTAGTTTGTTTTTTGGGGTGTTGTTCAGACGTCCCTAAGAAGGAATTGGTTGGGATTTAGGGAAATAGTGTCGATGTTTCTTGAGAGAGGATATCAGGCCAGGGAGTCTAGTGATGGTGCGGTGGCCGATGTATCCATTCAAGAAGACCCTGATTACTCATTTGTCGACTCGGTGTGCTGAGACAATTGTTCCATGAAATATTTGGTACGTTCATCAAATCAGATCGAGTCTTTACTGTCCTTCTTGAGTAACCTACCCATCGTAGTTGATATATATATGCTCATTTGATTGTGGTACCCCTCGATCAGATTCAGGATGTCTCTGCGATGATAGTCAGCCATGATACTAGATCAGGTTCATGATGACAATTATGTGGGCAACGAGGCCTCAGTTCAAGATCCATTATATGATTACCCTTTATCCATGAGGGTAGGCAGCAACAATCCACCCGTGGAGTAGTAGATAGTACCAACAGCGAAGGGAGATGACGAGCGTAGGCTGGGCGTACTACGTGAGTTCCAGCATCAGATAACACTGAAGTTCCATGGTGAGCCATACCCTCAAACAGTGAGGGTTGGCTTGAGTCGATGGTTTCCCTCTTCAGGATAGTTCGGTCACTGGCATGTTAGATGCTGGCTTTGACAACCAGTCTTTTTCCACCATGCAGTTTGGCATCAGTAGAGCTAGGGTTACTCTGATGCACGATGTGTTGGTACTCTGGTGGAATTAAATCTAGCAGTTATTTTTTGAGGAGTACTACTCATCCTACTTACGCATTATACGGTTCTGGGAGGTGCTGGAGCTTCCGCGGAAAGTGATGGAAGTGGCTGAGTACGCAACTAAGTTCACAGATCTTACTTGGTACTCATTGGAGGTGGTCTATGATGACAACTTCCGAGCACAGATATTTGATAGAGGTCTCTGTTGAGGAGATTTGTGCCAGAATAGTGCTCTTGTGCATCCTCAACCATCGTAGGGTGCTGGAGGTGGCAATGGTGATAGAAAAATTTCTATCAGAGGGAGGTCGATTGGCAGGGCCTTGACGTTGGAGTTCTCCCCTTGATGAGACTCTTTCACATGGTTGGGGACAACGTGGAGCACTGAGATACCCTAGAGAGGACTAGTCCTATGATTGTGATGAGCGGGGTCACGTGGAATGAGACTACCCGACCAAATTTTCAATGTTTTCCAGATAGTTGGAGGATGCACCGCCATAATAGAGGTAGTGTCGTGATCAGAGAACTCCTAGGTTAGGATAGGGTGGTCGTCAGGGAGGTGGTGTTGGCAGAAGAGCAGGAAAAACAGTGGTTTGCGGATGATGTTTCATGGTCCTTCCACCACCAATTGGCTGCCCATGTCAGGCTCAGGGAGCTGATGGATGGGGCCACGAGCGGCTGTCTGCTATGGATGTCTACAATCCTGCATCGCATGAGACTATAAGTGGTACACTCTATGTATTATTCTACTTTTCTCAGTAGAACATGTTAGCCACTTCGTGAGGTACTCTTTTCGTCTAAATCCTTGTTCGAGGGGTTACCGAGAGTGACACAGGGCATCAATGTATCCTTGTGTTGGTGTTTTCTGCCGTAGCATTGAATGCATAGAAAAGATGGGTTCTTCCCCCCACTGAGATTTGATTTTATTATGCGATCAAAACCATGAGGGAGAGTCAATACCACCCAAAGTGGATAGTATTGAGGTGCGGTGGATGAGTCCCTCTGACATGTGCATTCATGGCGGTGTTGTGCGGTGGAGTGTCAGAGAAGTTTCTAGGTTTTGTAGAGGGGCTTTTCTGCTTGACCCCCCCCCATACTTGAGGTTCCACTAGTGGGTTTTGCAGAGTGCCTATTTTGGGGATTACTCTCATTCCAAGAGGGAAAAAGACACGTGGGTCATGCCACATGCATTCCGTGTCTAGCCTCTGGCGGTTGGATGAGTTTTATGCCTTCCCTATTCCTTAGTACCATGTGTGCTCAACATCAATCTTTATACCCTTATAAAGTAAATGTCAATGTGATGGAAACCACATAAACAGAACTATGCGATTCACTATGTGGTGCTGGTATTGGTAGTCTTTTCCCAAAGAATGTGAATACTCTATCTTCTGGGAGGGAGCTTTTTGGTTTACTCAGACCACCAGTTTCTCAGGTGCATCCTCACCCAGAGAGACTTGAACCTAGGACAATTGTGTAGGTTGAAATTTTTGTCGAACTATGTTTTCAAGGTAGTCTATGTTCTGAAAAAATGGTAGTGTTGTAGCAGGTTTCCTTAGTAGTATTTAGCTTCCCTGAAGTTGACCCCGTTGGATTAGGAGAGTGAAAATTTTATTCAATAGATGGTGTTGACTCATCCACTTTTTGAGCGTATAAGAGTGTCTCAGTTGTGATGCACTGACTATGAAAACTTGTGTGACCGAATATCTTTGGATGTTTCACTAGTTGGGTATTATGAAGGAGGGAATCATGAGACCATGTTCCAGGAACAAACTGAGATTTCGTTCGTGATGTGGAAAGTAGAGGTTTGGCCAGGGAAGTCCCTCGAGTTTCTTTGGGTTGTTCGAGAATCGTGTAAGTGATTGGGAGGTTTCCTACCGTCTTGCCCTACCATCCCAATATTAGGAGTAGGAAGATGACGTCTTCCACATATCACAACTGATGAGGTGCGTGCGTGTTCCTACACATGTCATCGAAAGTAGAAGACCTGATGAGTACGAACCATTCCTTGGTTCGTGTGTCATTCCAGCATGGTGTTTTGCATGTTTTCTTGGGAGTGGGAGATCTGGGTTGGGGCTCTGTATTCCGAGTGGTTTTTCATAGTTTTGCATTTCGGGTATGAAAAGCTTGAAGGAGGGAATGTCGTAGAGACCCTATTTTTTCCCTGTAAGACTTTGAAATTTTTTCTACATATATTTCCAAAGCTAGGAGTTGAGACAACGTGCGATATCAAGGACCAGTGTGTCCAAAATAAATTTTATAAAAAAAATTAAGTGTTTTTATACTATGCACGTGGTGGGGTTGTGTTTTCTCCTAAAAGGTAGCTCGGATCAGAAATCTGAGGCCACTGTTGTGTCCAGAGCGTGTCGTTTACCCTATGTGGGGTATAAAAGTAGCGAGCGTGGGCCTACTGTGAGAAATGTCACCTAGGGGAAAAATAGTTATTTTAAAATAATTAATTGTTGATTTTTATCACTGGCGTTATTTTCAAATAACATTCGAACGAAGTCTCGAAATGGAAATATGAGACTTCCATTGAGTTCAGAATGATGTGTTTTTCCTAGACGTGATATAAAATAGGTAGTCCTGGAGGTTTCAGAATTCTAGCCTGAAGATAGAGTTTCAGAGAGTGTTTATAAATTTTCTTGAGAGTTGGAATTAAGGGAAATACCTAATTTTCCTTCTCCCTCTCTCTCTCTCTATATCTTGTTGTTTGGAATTCTTCACCGTTATTCTCCGAATCAAGGAGAAACCTCCACCGAAACCTTGGCAGATCGAAGCAGGAGTGTCACAGACATGCCACCAATGACCCACGACCGATTCAATGTAGGATTATTTATTAATTTTTTCACCTTCTTCAATATCTTCACATTTCATCAAATTTGTCTTTTAATTCTAAAATTCTAGAATTAGGACGTTGGCCAAACAAACACAGCCATCCTCCCAACCCCGTTCTAAATTTTGTTCTAGAGCATTCATCATCGTTCGTCGTCCGAATTTTCGGATGCGTTAAAACCTTGATGGATTATCTATTGTGGGTAGGAACTGTGAAGGCCTCTTCCCAAGGATCCCAAATATACCTTCGGATTCAAAATCGGGCTTCCGGAGTGGTCGTGGCGGCCGAAGGAACGCCCGACTCCGGCAAGGGGCGGTGGCCGGAGGTTGGGGTGGCATAGCGGTTGAACCAGCCGGAGTTGCGCCGGCAGCATGGGGCCTTGCCGAGGTGACACTCGGCTGGTGTGCAGTGGAGCGATCGAACAGAGGAGCTCCAATGGGGGCCTTCGGCAAATCATGCAGTGAGTAAGGAGCACTGAGGTGATGTGGTTGAGCAGCATAGAGGACCACGAGGAATCAGTAGAGCCGACAGCTCAGGCAGTGGTGTCAGGCAAGGTCGAGCCAGAGGCGGTACTGCGCGGCGGCTTCAGGGGAGCCGAGCGGAGTAGCCAAGAGGAGCGGTGGCCGACCTAGTATGGAGAACCCGGGATGCGGAGCTGGGGACCAGGTGGCCGTGATGTCAGGAGGCGGTGGCACAGTGATGTGCTCCGTAGGAGGGGAGTGGTGTGGGCGGCATGTCGCGGTCAGGCGGAAGACCCGAGGACTGCCCCTCGGGGGGTGGACAAGGACCCACGGTATGTGGGTCCTATAGTGCGGTGCAGAATAAGGACCGACCAATTGGACGGTGTGTTTGAAGGACCCAGACCAGAGGGGTCCGGCGGTTTTCAGACGGGCCGCGGCCAGCGGGCTGCGACAAGTTTGACCGGACCCGCGGCTGGGCCACGGGACAGCGGTCTGGACCGGGCCAGCCGGTCTGGACCGACCCAATTTTGGGCCCCTTGTGTTCAAGGGGCTGTAACTTTTAAACGGCGTGTCCGTTTGACGCGCTGTTAGTGGCTGTGGGTTTATCTCTTCGAGACAGAATTTTTTATTTGGGTTTCATGGTTTTTGGGGTCTCGACCGGAGGGCATTGGAACTGAAATGTTTTAATTTAATAATATCAAATTATTATTAAAGCATGCGACGGACGTGCTTCACGAGCCGGAGGTCCATTTGACGAGTCGTCAAAGGTGCTGTGGCCCTGGAGTTGAGACGGTTCTTCCAATGTTGGTTCGGAACCCTTGCAATTTGGTTTTGTCGCTCGGTGGCACAAAACACATAATGAGATTAATTAATTAATTAATTAATTACTTAATTAATTAATTATTCTATCGTCAGACCTAACTTCTGTTTGGGATGTCCGATTGACGCGCTGTTAGCAGCAGCGTGACCCCAGTCCTCGTGTGGACATTTTGAGACACTTTCTGAAGCGTTTGGGTTATAGACGAGGTGCGGGCACCCTAGGGCCTGGTTAACACATTTATATAGTTAAATGCCACATTATCACCCGACATCCGTTGGGGGAGTTTGAGTATTTGTTTCTTAGTGTTCTTTCGAGGGGATTGCGACAGTGAAATCCACCCGCCTAAATTCAGACATGAGGCGTGGGCCCCATGAGGCGACTTTCAGACATATGCTGCATTTTTACAACTTATGCTTTATAAGTACATTTCGGGCATATGAATATCCTATGCCTCATAGTTATTTTCAAGGAATTCAATGGTATGATCTGCGAGATGTGTTTCAGGATTGACGTGTTGGCCCCGTTTTCTTATAACGTGGGTAGTTGCAGCTTCTATATCCGAAGTCTAATTTTGGTGCCTACAGTGGCGTTGTGACCCTGACATCAAGAAGAAGTTGGCCTGGGTGGTTCCAGGCATTGAAGCCAGAGTTGAGGCATGGGCCCCATGGGCCGTCGTTTAAGCTGTGTGCAACGTACTATGAATTTTTCTTCAGACTCCCATTTAGGGTGAGTCAATAGTCTATCTCATGTGTTTTTCTATGAGGATTACAACGGTGTAATATATTTGAGCATGAAGAGCCTCTTTCAAGATCTCATTAAATGTGGAAACATGAAAGGGCATTGGTCAGAGGTTCCTTCGACACAGTCCGAACCAATGCAAGGTAGCGATGTTAGTGACACCCAGTGATGACACAGGTAGTGCGAAGATATCGGACCAGTTCCAGGTTTATCCTCCAATGAGGCTGGGAAGTGGGTTACCCGATGACCTTAGGGTTTACCCTTCAGTGAGGCCGGGTAGTGGGTTACCTGTTGACCTCTTAGGGTTTACCCTACAGTGAGGTTGTGTAGTGGGTTACCCATTTTCCTTAGGGTTTACCTTCCAGTGAGGCTAGGTAGTGGGTTACGCATTCGCCTTTGGGATTACCCTATAGCGGGGTTGGGCTGGGGGTTACCCGCTAACATTAGAGTTTACCCTCCAACGGGGCTGGGAAGTGGGTTACCCAATGACTTCTTTCAGACTCATCTCTGTCTATGAGGCTAGTCAGTGACTTTTCTCTATGATTAATGTAGCGGGACCCTTGGTTGTACGGTTTAGTGATGAGGCTTCTTGACGTGCGGGATTGTTGGGCATCAGAAACGACTACCCTTAGACCTATTGGTGACTTTTCATGGGATGAGATTGGAGATAAAGATCCCCTTACACACCCGTTTGGGTTTCTTGTTTTGCATATATATATATACACCCTACTTTTGGTCCCACTCCTTGGGTTTGGTTACTCTCCTTCTAGGAGGACCGATGACACGTGGGGTATGCCATGGGCTTTCCGTGTCTGGATCCTCTTGTATTGGACGAGTCTATTTCCTTTATTTTTTTGGTTTGAGGTATACTCTCTATTTTACTCTTAAACTGTTCTTTTTTCTATCTGCTAATCACTATTTTAGTACCTCCTTTATTACTCCCTCGAATTTCAGGGCTTTCAACTGAGTATCATTATAGTCACCCCTGCTTGGGCTTTTCCAGTAATTGGTGTGCCTTTGTAGACAACGGACAGGTCAATCTAGATTATGGAGGAGCGTAGAGGGCACAAGATCTTGGTCCACATTCAGTGGTCGCAGTAGGACTTTCAGGTGTGAGACGCACCAGATGTTTACTTTTGTTTACCGGTTATCGGGTTGTGGCACCTTTCAGGTTGGGTGCATGTTTTACCCTTTTCAGGTTCAGTTATCGTGTTAGTACTTTTCAACACTTTACTGATCCTATATAGAAGTTGAATCATGACTGTGGTTGGGTCATAGTGGTTTGTACTTTGGTTTCCTTTTTACTCTACACTTCTACATTGAGTGGGCTATATGTGTGTGTATAGGTACTTAGGAAAAGGCCTCCCCGAGATTGTTACACCTTCGGAACTTATCACTAGCCCATATCCTATGGAGGCGGGCTTGGGCTAGTTATGGCTCGAGACCGGTAGGGTCTTTTCATGACATCCAATGATTAAAGGGAGTTCCTACCAGCTTCTGGGTAGGAAAGAGAATAATTGTTTTCAAGATAAAATTTATGAAATTAGTTGAAGAAGAACCATGGAAATGATTTTAACCATTTTTTTCTAAGTGAATCACACACAATATTTGATTATTTTAAATGTAATACTAATGTGTAATGGAACAGAAAAGAAAAATATATCACTGATTCACCCCTCCCCCTCTATGTGATACATGGATACTGACTGGGTAACATTATAAATAATGTTGCTTGCAAGATGGAATGTGAGAAAGAGGGGATTCATGAAAGAGGTGTTGTGTGGAAGAGGGACTATGCACACGAGGGGCTACACACAAAAGGGATACATGCAAGAGGTTCTTTGAAAAAGATCATGGCTATGTGCAAGTTGTTTTTTGCACACACCCAACTTGGGTAAAAAAATGTTGGGTGAGGATTAAAAAACTATGGGCCCAGTAAAGGGATGACCCATAGGGAATCTATCATAACATAATTATACCTTACAAGTTCTATCTTACATTATGTCATGGAAGATCATATTTCTACATAGTAGAGTAGTGTTCAACTTCTAGTGCATCTCCCAAAGGGTGGGGGGTTGTCTTCAATATTTAGAAAAATCCTTCTTCCACGACGCTCAATATTTTGGTCATGGAAGTGGTCTTTGGTGAAAACACATACTTACTCAAAATATATGATCACACAAGTGATCGTTTGGCCTCACATTTGGTGAAGAGGAGTCTTGTGAATGATTAACCACCATACATACAACACTGATCCCTTGAACATACCTTCCTTTTTTGATTTCATAGACTATATACAATGGGGATGTGATACAACACATTGGGTTTTCAAGACTCTTTCTTACAAATATCAATATTACATGCAAAACTTGAAACTTTATCGCATCAACCTTGGTCTTCTCAGAGTGTTCTGTTTAGTCAGAAAATTGATTTGGATTTCCCAAAGATGGTTGTTTCCATCTTCACGTGAAAATTTGTGCCAATCAAGGTACTAAGGTAGTTTCATAAATCCACCTCAGTAGTACTTCCATGGGTTGATAATATTTACTGGGTCCTTTAATGTCAGTTCTGGAGGCTGGGAATGAAGAGACATGTAGAGATGTTTATATCTCGATGCCCTACTTGTTAGTAGTGAAGGTTGAAAACTTGGTTGTAGTAGGTTCTGATCAACCTCTTATATTTCTCGAGAGTAAGTGAGATGGTACATCCATATAATTTATTACAAGACTTATAAAATCAGATAGAGGCCATGAAACTATCTGGGTGATATTAGATTGACTCGTCAAGTCGTCCTACTTCTTATCCATCCATGAATATATTCTAGTAGAGAGTTTGAAATGATTTACATGAAGGAGGTGTTCAAGATTCATGGAGATACCCATATAATAATTTTAAATTGTGATTATCATTTCAATTTTTTATAGAGATTATTACATGAGGACTTTGTGACTTAGCTGTGGTTGAGCATAACGTTTCATCCCTAGGTAGAAGACCCTACTACGATTACCATTCAAGTTATGGAGGACAATATTTCAGAATTCATGTTGAACTTTTTCCAATGATGGGAGTGTTACCTACCCTTATTGGATTTTGTGTATAAAAATATTTACCACTGTAACATCAGTATAGAACTATTTTAGGGCATTTATAGGAAATTATAAAGGTCACCACTATACTAGACCTATCTAAGAAATTCCAAATACATGGGACCAGTGTTAGTCCGAGTGATAATAGTGAAGGTGAAAATTATCCAGAAGTGGTTGAGGACGTTATAGAGATGGCATAAGTCATATGTATACCAAATACAGAGGCATTTTAGAATTGATGAGGAAGGCATGTGTTTTTAAAAATCCCACATTAGCGATAATTGTGGGGAATTGGATAGGGTGGTTAGTTATCTGTAATTTTCATTGACCCCTTCTAAATGATACAAAGGGTTAGTTAGGTGGAATATCCCTTAGCCTTACATCCATGTTTATACCATTTAAATGAAGTCTTCCATGTATCATAGGTGAGGAGGTATGGCCACAATGCATCATATTTTATAGATTTGGGAAATAAGGACATTGAGGATGTAGATACCTTCATTGAGTACCCAATACTGATTGAGGATTAGCATGAGAAGATCCTTCATATGTCGTAAATTCACTTGGTGTGTTTCTAATGGAGGATAAATAATCTATAGGAGTTCACTTAGGAATAGGAAAATCAGTTCAGGGACAAGAATTCTTACATTATTTATTATTCATTTTGTTTTTTAAGATAAAAATCCATGAAGCGGGGAGAATGTAATGAGATTATTTTTACCTCATCAAACATAAGATATCTTAATGAATATTTATATATCTAGGAGTTGAATCAGTTTGGGATTTATTGGCCTGGGGAGTCTCAGCGTTGATATAATAATAATATTTTATATCATGAACAAATAATTATTCTAAAATAATAAAATAACTTCCAAATAGAGTTTTGAATTGAAAACATGCTATGAAATTTAGATCTATAATGTGGGTTCTACCATAGGAACAACATAAATGTTGTGCATGTTGGGTGCATGGTTTAATAGTTTTCATGGGTAGATTAGTAAAATAATAATTAAATATATTCATCTATTATTAATAAAATTTCCAGATATAACTCCCTCCTCTAAAAAACCTATTTATGTAAAACCCTAGGGTTATCTCCATAACCCAAGATATTTAAAGAGTGATCAAGGAGAATATCCTATAAGAAAATCTAGATCATTGGTTGATGATCAGGGTTCCTAGGAGTTTGTCTTCAACCACAATTTTTTTGGATCTCACCATGGAAAATAACATAGAACCATTCTTAATTAGTTATCGAAAAAAATTCAGGTATGAATTTTGTTTATATTTTCTTAATCCCAATTATGATAATCCCTTGTAGAAGGAGAATCCAACTTTTTAATAAATTGATTTTGGGTTTTATCATTTATTTATTGGTTTTAAATTTTCTTCCATGAATTTGGAATAAACCATATTTAAGAAGATGCTTGATGTTCCATTATTTTGATGTTTCATAAATCAACGAATAGAGTTCAACCTAAATAATGGTTGAGGTTCATTCCTCACATTTGTGTTTTTTTCATTTATAACCTTCTTTTCATGCATTCATCACCAATATTTTATTTTGTATATGGTTGGATAATTACCCTCAATCATATCATTGTATAATCAATCATTGGTGAAACCGATTATTACCATGGGATTAGATTTCCGATATAGATAATGGTTGAGGAGTGAAGAACTATAATGTATGGACATAGACATATCAGAGATAAAATCAGTGGTTTTTGTCCGTCGTCTGGCAATGCAAGAGTATGGTGTGAGAGGGATCAAGTACCTAATAGTTAGGATTCCAGAATCTGGCCACCAGTGACATCTCAGGTATGGGAAAACCCATATTGATGAACTATGGGAATAATTCATAGAATAATTAGTGATTATAGAAGCATTGTAAATATGTATTGAACAAACATGAGTTTCTAAAAACCCTAACCTACAAAACGTGTAGTGTAGAAACACACACGGTGTAGTACCTTCATTGAATATTACCTGTTATGCACAAAATAAATTATCACATACTGGGAATACCCAATACACACAGTGTGACATTATGCTAGTGGATGGAGGTGTACACTAGAGGTAAAAGAAAATAAGAATATCTAGGTACCAATGAATGGCTAGATTTCATGTTCATTACTAGAGTAAATGTACATGTGATGATATAAACGAGCATGGAACAGAGTTCATGGGAATGCAGTGGATAGTAAAGGAACACCATGTAGTCCATATACATGTAGAGTACTTTTTATAAAGAAGGATTCCACCCTCCTACTCTTCTTTATAGATGAGTATATATATAGTTCATTCCCATAGTCCATCTTTATGAGGTTATAGTGAGTAATCCCATCCTTATAACATGGTAAGTGATCTCCTCTACGTAGATGTTTTTAATAGAGTTAGGTATCAGTCCATGTGGATCAAGGTGCGATCCTTAACCATTATTCCCAAGGATGGGTTAGGTTTATCATTATTGAATTCTAGGGAATGCCATCACTATCATATCAGGTCAATATAGAAGGGGTTAGGTATCCTCGTAGTCCCGAGGTATGATCCCCTACCCATCCATCAATATCATTTGAGTTCAATTGTGTATTTCTTTATGTAAATTCCTAATGAGCACTACCAATCAAATGAGCACTATTGGTGTTATTAGACTCAATGAGTGTGTTTTTCTAGAATAGTATTACCGTGAATCCTTATGTGGAATCCAATGATGGTTGTATAGTTGAGAACATATTTATGGGCTTGGTGTTTATATTTTATGTATCTGGGTTATTACTTTTATGTTTTATGTTTGGTGATTTTTAGGTATTCTATTAGGTATGTTTTTATGCACCACTAAATGGGGGTTTCCTGAACATTTCATGTATAATATTGATTAAAGGCCTTAAAATGGATTCCTAGGTAAAATAGGAGAATGTGGAGCATAACTGAGCTATATAGACCGTGCTTTGTTACATGATTTGTATTTAATAGCAGTCCCCTCTTTACTATAAGGAATTCATATTCTACAGATTTGGTGGGATTTTATTTGGAACTTTATGGTGTTCCATATGTGGGTCATATTTTAATGAGGGATATAGATATATACATAAAGATTTGAATCAGTTGTATCTCCACATTTTACATCATATTAGTTCTTTGAGATGTGTTCATGTATACATTTACCTTAGGCTAAGGCCTCTAATATGTGAATTATGAATACTCATAACTATTCCCCACCCCCTAACTAACATGATCTTATATTGGGATGTGTGATGTGATTTTAAATGTTTTTATGATCTTCAAAACCAAAAAAATGTGACATGATATGTAAAAGTTGAATTGGTGGAGTTCCTATCTCTCACCTATCATTTCAATTATTAGTAGAATAATGGGAAAATATCAATATTCACAAGGAGGTAAGGATATAATCCTTGGGTCATAAATTAGTTTCAATACCTAGGATAAATGTTTTGAAATTATTCTGTCTTACATTAAGAAACATAAACTATAAAAAAACCTAAATTCATTTTTAAATTATCAAAAAATAACTTAAGTATCATGGAAATTTGACTAGTCACATATAAACTCTCAATATACCAATTTATGAAATAATTTGTATTATCTTTTACAATTGAATATACAATTAATAAAAAAATTTACATGTAATATTAATTATAATTTTGTTCTCATATAAAATTATTTTCTCTTAATATCCCAAAGGCCATTTGTTTTATTATTTATATGATAATTTCTTTATCAGCTTGGTTGAGAGGGAACCGTTACATGTCCCATAGTTCTAGAGGAAAAAGGTCCAGATAACCAAAATAAATGGAACCACTAGACATTCCATCCAAGAATATATAATTTCTGATCAAACTCCAAATTTGGCAAGGATGCATAACTAGAATTTCAATGTATATTCATGATGCCTCAATGGTAGATGTCATAACCTCTAAAAAAATCTAATTATAGAGACCATTTACATTATAATCATTACTAATAACATTTATATTATTTTATATGTCTGTTTATATATAAATTAGAAAAATAATAATCCCACAATAGGTTTATCCATTTAGGGGATCAGGTAATCAATTTTCATGAAAATGGAAAATTATTTATAGATTCATTAATTGAAATTATTCTAAATGTTTGAGTCTATTCAATAATCTTAGTTATGAGGGTACCCAACTATTATTTCACCCCAAGGATAATATTAATTTTACACGCCATACAAAAAAACCATGTAGATACATAGTCACTTGAACCCTCAAAATTTTTTCCAATAGGAATAACAGTGAGATATAATTCTTCTATATATATACATATATTAATTAAATATTTTTTGTACCTGTATTAAATAATTTTTTATTTATAAAATATTAATTCATTTATAACATTATTCCAAAAGTTAATTGTATTCCTAATATAATAGGATTACTAATATTAAAATTAATCACAATAAAACATAAAAAATTATGTAAAAACAACATCTATAAGATTAATAGAACTGCATTGGGATAATAAACACATGTATTTATCATAACTAGAATTTGGAAATCTGATGAGTTTTTATCTCCTATAAATATTATTACTACTGAAAAAACATTACTAAGAAAACAATATTAAAAATAAGATATAAATTTTGTAAAATAAATATAAATAACCTTAAGAGAAAATTAATTAAATGAATAATGAAATAATGAAAAAGAACATATATGATGTGAAAATGGAAATATAAAAATTTAATATGGGTAAATAATCCATAGGAAATATGCTTATTAGAATCATAATCTTACCACTTGAATAGTAAATTAATAATTAAAATAGTAAACAATTAGCGAGAACTGAAAAATAAAATTATACGATCATATACATTGTAAAAAAATGAACACAAGTATCAAAATACCACCAAATGAATCTTTAAATAATATTACTCAATGTAGCTATGTTTATATTTTTTATAATTTTTTTGACGATGTTAAAATACCTGATTTTTTCTATTACATTTAAATATTTTTGGTATGTATTTATTAATTTCCTTCTAATTAAACATACTCAATTTTTTGAATAAAAACATATGAATTTGTAAAAAGTTTTTTTTTGTAATTTGATTTGGAAAATTATGAATTTTTGTGTGAGTAGTATAAAAAGGATTTTATTTGTATATGACGTGTTTCATGAGATTATTTTTTGATTAAATGATAAAATAATTTATGATTTTTTTTACATGGATTAAATTTTATTCATTTAGTTATATTATGAATTTAAAAATGAATAATTTAATTTCAAAAACCACTAGTCTTTTCTCAATGACTAGATAATATTATATCTTAGTACTATAGTGGATTGGTTACTTACTATAAATTATTTCAATTATTATATTGTCTTTTTCAAGGATTTTAATTTCTAGAAAATATATTTTGTATAAATACATTATTTGTTTTGAATAGTTGCTACTATTAATATTATAGAGTGAAAATAATAAACCATACGATATTTTATCTAAAAACACCTCCACCTTTTCCCTGTAAAAACCACACTAATTTACCTATTTTTAGTCAATTAAAAAACATCATATGTTTCATGTGATATAAAAAAATATATAAATTAATTATAAATTCCACATTGGGGGATCTCCGGTCACACCAAAAGACTATCATTTGAATTCATAAGTCACAAAGTAAAGATAAACTCTCAAAAGGAGGTAATGATATTTATTTATACAATTTAATATAAATTCGTCTCAGTTATGAAGCTACAATTTCCAAATTAAATTGAGACAATATTATAATATTCAATAAATTTTATTATTCTTTTTTAGAAAACTACAATCACTAGATAAAAAATAAATATTAACAAACAATTGTTTTAATAGAAATACATTCATGGATAATTTAACCACCTATGTAAATGATGACGTTAAACGATTATCTCCTTCATAACTATTTGATCTTATTGTTATTACATATGACTAAACATAAATTTAATATATCATTATAATTACTATGGTATTTTAATGTTAAATTCAATGTCAATACAGTTATAATAAATTGAATAATCATATATTTATATAAAAATCACAAAACATCTTCTTTAATGTATTTAAATTTTATACTTTTGAAAACAACTTTGACATTCATAAAATTATCTAATTAAATACCTTGAAAATTTTGGAAGTTATGTACCCACTAGGAAATATTTATTGACCATTTATATCATGTCGTTGTAACATTGGAATCATGAATTGAACACCTAAGAATGATTTACAAAAATAGCATGGAACAAATAGGTGAAAAATAAATGAATAAGAATTAATAATTATAATTAAAATAATGTCATAAATTAACTAATATAAGAAGATAATAATATGAAATTTTTAATCATCATCCATAATAAGGTAGGAATTAATTTATGTGTATTCAAGTCAAAATAACATTTCATTGAATAAAATTTCCATTTCTCTAAGAGTTCTATTCCATTCTGTGAAAATCATATAATACAAAAGTGTTCTAATCCATTTACCAATTCATATTTAGGATTAAAAATAATTTTCCCATTATTTATTTGATCAGTAAAAACTTCATGCATTATGGATTTCATTAGATTAATTATTTTATTCCCAATTCTGTATCTTCTTTTCAAATATTCGACTAACTACTTTAGATGTATTTTATATTGAAGTTATCATATTAATTATTTTTTAATTTTTTCAAGAGGTTAATATTCACAATTCAATCACTAATAATTATTATGTTATACTCTATACCATAAGAATATAGTAATGGGAAAACTTCTTGAAGACTTTCTGATCACCTTTATTTCTCACTAAATATTCCATTCTTGTATATATATAGACATATAAATTTTAAATATTATACCTTGAATATATAAAATTCCATTTTAAATTGATTATATAAATTTACAAGATATCACTTTGTGTTTCCATTTACTGATCATTATGACATACCATAGGTTGTTTTTAAGGGTTTTTCATATATAAAAATATCCCCTTTAATCCATGTTCAATCTACATTTTCTTTCAACTTGAATGTTCTATTTATACTATCCTAAAAAAGAAACTGATTAAAATTTCAGTTTATTACTTAGGGTTTATATGACTTTTTTTATATTTACCCTCATATTTATTCATACTTATTATATTAAAAAATCTATAACCAATATTTCATTATTATTTTTAATATACTAATTCCCATATTAACTATTTCATATATTAATCCAATACCTCATATATTTAATTATTTTATATTAATTCCACCATATTAACTTTCAATATATTATCTATTCATTATATATATTAATTTATTGTACAAAACTTTGACGTTGATAATGGATATAACTTTTATCACATTCCATTATTTTGAAATAATATTCATATTCCTTATTCAACAAATTCAATATTTAATAAATAATTTCATCAAAATTAAAATTTCACAAAAGAATGAGTGATGGATACATTATACCTGATATGAAGAAGAATATTGGGAGAAAACATGGTAAATATTTCCATCATATTTGAAATATATTAACGATCATTAAAAAATTACATGGTTATGAAGAACATACACCATGTCTAAGTATATTATGACCATATAAAATTCCATTTTTGTATGAATTTATTTTATTTTTCCATCTTCATCTTATGTAATAAATTCTTATTGTAGATATAGAATATGATTCTGGTGTAGAAGAATTTATCTTATGCCACAAACCATGGTATTTGAGAATGGAACATTATATACACTTGATTCTTTTGAAAGGATTTAAGACAAAAAATATTTGAGCTATGTGATTTTTCTTTTAAATATCTTCCTTGACAAGAATTTCAAATATTCATGTATTTTTAAAAGTAAACACAATTATAAATAACTTTCTTTATGAAAAAAACTTATAGAGATAGTATATAGAGATAATCTCTTACATATAAACTCCAACTCCCTGTTTGATATAGGAGGGGACCCTCTATGAAATATTTTTTTGGCCATATAATATCCACACAATTACATCTTGTGATTATCATAACCCCATACACATTTTATTAAATGTACCAAAACCTCCACTAGGTAAAATTTGTGTGGTTATCCATATAAATCCTTCACATATTTTGTGAATCTTATCCATTGGACAGTCTCAAATTTATGTGGAGTAGGGGAATCTAGAAGAACGTGTTTTCCCATTTCTAACAGTTTATATTAACATAATATTCAAACTAGGATAATCCATTTTCAAAGGATACTTTTTATAGGTATCCAATTATATTATATGAAAACAATCATTTTATATACAGTAACAGAATTAGGTAGGCACATTGAATCTCATCCATAATACCCACTATAAAAACCTCCCCCATTCCCTCCTAATATATAAATTTGGTCATAATACATGATCATGTATACATTTTTGATTATTTATTCCATTTGTAATGAGAATTTCCAGATTTTCCTTCCAAACCAATGGGTCCTTGAGGTATAAAAAAATATGCAATATTTTGTTTACGATGACCCATCCACTTGGATAAATAATAGAACCTCTATTTTATTAGGAAACTCATCAATAGTTCTTTGACCCACCCTCTATTTCTCAATCATCTAGTCAGTAATTTTTTTCTAATTAATGATAAAAGGTATTTCTAGGTATACTAGGATAGATACCCTTAGGGGGGGGGTGAATTTGGGAATGATAGATTAAAACAAATACCCATATTGATATTGTTTCTCTATTAAGAAAAAATCTCTTCTCTATCTTTCATGTTGAAATGTATAATCTAAAATTAAATCATGAACATGAAACAATAATTTTTACTTGGTTCACCCTCACTATGCTACATCCAAGGTGCATACACTAGATATATGCATAAAAAACAAAACCACCAAAAGTTCACTACAGTTTACAAAGTTTGGAGCCGACTCACTGTCCCTCCTTGTTTGCAGCCACTCACAATAAGAAAGCTCACTGCTCTCTCAACTGATGTGTTCTCACTACTTCTTTAGAAGATCAAATCATAGTTTAAAGACTTTTATGTCCCTTCATTTTAATAAATGAATACTTATTCATTTATATGAATATTATTTTTTGAATTCCAACTTTCACCCATAGATTAATCTCACTTTTCACCAGAGGTACCAGGAAATCTTCCAACTTTCACGCAACCCTAGAATAACTAGTGTGCTTCTCTAAGCCTTGCACGCTTCTCTATGTTTGGTGCGCTTCTACAATCCTGGTGCAAAAGTTTCACCAAAATAAATGTGTGAAACTCCCTTCAACAACTCAAAACTTGGGTGGCTCACAAACGTTTACACCCAAACCAATATTGACATGAAACCATCAACTGACACACAACTTATGATTATCTTTATACTTGCCCGCCCAAACAACCACTTGCGTCCCTAAACAACCACTTGCACGAATGGTGATATAATTTTATCTATGTGTTAAGATTCATTTCAAATGAGGTGGGGTAGCCCTCTATTTATATAAATTTTTGTCACCCTGAGCGCCGCACACAAGTCTCCTCCCGGTGTGCAAATCCAGCCGCCTAAGCCATTGTTTCCCAAGTTACCTTGGGCATCCAAACCAAAACATGGGCGCCCCTATTTAATTTTCCATATTTTCATGTTCTCACCTTGAAAAACATATGGCGCGCGACATTACAAGCCTCCAAGAAACTGGTACATAACTCCCTTTTTGAAGAATAACTTTTAAGTATTTGTCCATTTTAAGGCCCAAAAATGTGGCAGACACTGGAAAATGCCACCACCTTGTATCTCCTCTTTTTATACCACCTCAAGATCGTTCATTCTTTTGTTGAGGTTCTTCTTCCAAAAAATTATTGTCAACACCATCTCTTTTACTTGAACAATCTCCATTTAAACCCCATTTGTAAACAAATTGAACATTGTGGTCTTCTTTATCAACAAACACAACATGGAGGCCCACTTTGTGAACAAACAAAATCACCTCAAAAATGAATCAATGATATCTGGGGGGGATTTTTTTCCTAACAGGTATAAAATGAAAACTAATTTGGTATAAACCCTACATTACTTCCACTATATCACATTTCCAATGTGTACAATCATTAATAAATCTTGTTAGTAACAAAAAAATTTATATAGACACTAATGGGCATCAAACCCAATATATTACCCATAATTATAATATTTGGATCATTTTTTAGGTTATACCAAATGGGGTCACTTAGAAAAAATTCCTGCAATATAACATTACGTGGAAAATACACTTTGTAGTCCATTCTAAATGAAATTTAACTACTTAGAATATGTCTCAAATTTATAACCTAAAACTAGAAAACACATTGTTCAGGTATTCAAGACCATAGAAGAAAGAAAATTAGATCGTATCACACAACCTTAAATAGTATTATATTACTCATTAAATAGAACTAAACTATGTGTATATTTTTCAATCATTAGATATATAAAGGAAGACACTCTCATAGGCATATTACTAATTCGAAAACACAAACCACCTCCTAAGATAGAATATAATTATAGAGTTCCTATCTTTGTAGCTTTAAACCGTGTCAAAATTAACCAAAGGGGGAAATAAGTAGAATCTATCACACAATTAAAATTACCAAAAAATCATGGATTCAACAAATCACATCCATGAAAATGGAAAATTGTATTTTTATTATTAAAATTTTGAAAAATATATCTTAAATTTATAAGAGAATCCTAGGATACATAATAAACTATTTTTAGGGATTAATAAACCTCCCATCCACACTATTTTGATGAAACATACCACAAGTGGTATGAATTAATATTTATGAAAACAGATTTTTGGAAAGAGGATCCATTAAAATGTGAACATGTAAATGATTGAAATAATAGAGTAAACATAATATGAAATTATTTACGTGTAAAAGAGATCAATGTACAAATTATTCTCATTTCTGTCACTCCAACGAAATGTATGTTTTATTTTATTTTCCTAAAAAATGTCCAAATGGAATATTCAATCAATGTAGTTTAGAGAGTTATCTTAATTATCCATGCTTGGGGAATCTATAGGAAGACTTGTGTTGGAAATAAACCATCAATATTTGGTACCCCAGACGAATTTTCTTCAATAATTACCGCATTAGTTCCTACCACTCAATAGACATAATATCACACTGAATTATTTCATTTACTTGTGGAAAATTTCCTTTAGTAAGTCTACCTTCATAATTATATCATTATAACCATATATTTGTTTCTAGAATATATGAACTAAAACCACATAGACTATAACCCCAGCAACTGAAAAACATATAGTAAGTGTCCCCCATCAATACATAAAAGTATTTTTTGGGAATTTACTTAGAGTGAGGAAATAATATCCTTCTATATATATGGTAAGATGAATGTTATATGTACCATATATGAAATAAAATCTTATATCTTCATAAGCGGTTTCTCAAAAATGACGGCCATCACTATGACTGTACAACACCAACATCCCTGGAAGGCCTAATAAAAGCATTGACCCTATTTATTCAATAAGGAAATCTAGAAGGAGAGTCCACCAAGGGATATAAACTATATAATTCAAAGATAAATACCGTACAAATATATATTCCACAAACCTCAGGACATATCATCATATCTAAATGATTTCCCATGATAAATTCTTGATTACTAATATGAAGGATCCTTAGATATCATTTATGAGATTACTAGTGGATACCTTATTTGAACCCTCACCAGTTAGAGTAGGTAACATCCACTACTAAGGTACTTCTTACAGTAACCTACCATAAAGAAATAGAGTTACACCGTAATTCACTCATCATGGATGTATACTCTATAGTTAAATACAAACAAGAAAAAAATGTTTCCTTCTCTAGACCTCTCATTAAAGAGGTCCTACTAGTAATAGTATAATAACTAAATCTATAAGTCCTCCACATAGTGAAATAAAATTTTATAATTATTTATTCCCTTACTGTGATAAAAATTTTGAATGTCCTTCCCACACCATGTTATCTAATCGATGATAAATTCCTCAACTTAATTATAAATCAAAAAAATTAGGTCCTAAAAAAAGTGATTTTTATGGAGTTTATTATCATAAAAAACATTATTTATAAAAGGGGACCTCCCAATAATGGTTCGAAGTAAACATAAATCCCAGAGGCCCTCCTATGGGATCCTGTAATTAAATTACTCCCTATTTTTAAATTCTATGTTAACATGGAGTTCTGCCTCATTAGAATAAAAAAGATGTCAGTAATCTGAAAGGGCTTACCTAGGTTACTCTCAACGGATGTACTCCATGAATAATAATAAAAGTTAACCTTGGAGGTCCTCCCCATAGACCACTTTACTAAGTCTATCACAAGGGTGGGATATCAAATTAAAATTAATTTATATCCTATTCCAATTAAAATTATTTAGAATCCATAGAGGTCCTCTCCATGGTACCTATCAGGAAGGACCTTCAAATGACACTGTATATCCTTAATTAGAGGGTCCTCAATATATAAAAATAAACCTAAAGATTACATCCAATTGAAAAAATATCTTAATGAACATTTCATCTACACGAGGAACTCTATAATTAGATGGTAGTGTCCCATCCTGGTTGATGGATATGTTGAGAAAACCATTATCATCGATTCCTATTCCTGATAATTGAATTAGTGATAGGGTCAAAAAAATTTAGATTTATTATGTGTTTTTCAATAAACAAGATGTAAATAAACCGTTATAGTTAGAAAAGGTTGGAGAAATATTTGATAAAAATGATGATGATTATAACATTATGTGGAATGAGCTGACTAAATATAAAATACCGATAATGTTATGGCCCATAAACATTTCTTAATTTATAATACCATATATAATCAAATAGGAGTGTATACCAAACCATTATTTTTATCTTTTGTTGAAATAAAAATTATTTAAACATAAATTCTAATCTTCAAAATGGTATGATGAACACCATGTATAATTTGATGAAAAAACTACTTATGTTGTTCTGATTTGTCTTCTAATAGATTAGAACTCCAAGTCCATAAAATAGTTTTAGTTTCTACAACTAGATTTATTAAATGAAACTATGGTGATAAGAAAGATCATAGAAGATAATTTGAATTATATATGTATCACAAGGTGTGTGAGTTTTCAGTATTATATTTCACCCAACCAATATGTTAATATGGTTATCCCTATAAGTTATTTTTTTAATGTCATTAGAAAATTTATATCAATACATATAAAGACTCATGAATATCAGTTGATCAATCCTAAAAATCCCTATTGCCTATAAATTTATTAAAGGATTCACTCAAAGAGAAATAGAAATTTATTATCTTTAATATAAAGCTATAAACATGGTTAAAATGAATGAAAATAAATTTAAATTTATACCTCCCATTTGGGACAAGTCCATTATAAAAAATATTTATCATATAGACCCATAAAAAATGACTCTATGTCCATATCATGTTAGATTGAGAATATGAAATGAAAACATAGATTTCCCAAAAAATAAATCAATAAGGGTAAGACCTAGCTCGTATGTATGGGTAATTTTTAACCACCAATAAAAATGCTAGTATTATGACAACCCTAGTCTTTATTTCATACTTAAACATGATTTATTACCTAAAATTCACTTGTTACAACATATATCATCAAGAGTTATAGTGTCTTTGGGGACTAGGATCATTACATAACAACTTAAAACATTAAATAAAACATCCTTGTTGAAAACATCAATTACATGACCACTACATTTCCTCGTACTTAGCATTGCATGGGATAACCTGAGGACATGCATAAGAAAAGGGTGAGCTATAAATCCTAGTAAGGGAATAAAAATGTAATAACATGTGGAATACAAGACATGTTAGATAATAGGAATATAAATGGATCACAAGAGAAACATGACCATAATGTCATGATAATGCATGATAATCATAACACAGAAATGTGACAAGAACACTTAACATGGAATTAGCAAGAGCCAAGGCTCATTGCACATGGAGCAAGAGTAAACCCTCATTGCACATTAAGCATGAGTAAAAAATAATTTCAATTTAAATAGCATGATTCAACACTCATTTCACATGAAGTATCATGATACTATACTTTACCCAATGCATTGGAGTGCTATCAGGGCGCACCCTTTCATAAACATTTCATTTCATGCATAGGTGTTCTACATGGATCATACAACATGGAATCAATCATCATAATTAATTACATGATAAAGGGATGTGGAATACATAAATGATTAATTATAATAAATAAGTAAAAGTGTATAATGGTGAATACCCTTGATAGATTAATGTTCATGGTATTCACTACATAATGACACTGGATTGGAAAATTGTTGTTAAATTTCGGAAGCCTAACGACGTGAAATAAGAACTCATAAAAATGGTTTATGAGAGAGAAAGGGCTGTATAATCAAATTTACATGAAATGAATAGTAACTGGGTTATATAGATACATTTCCCAACAAGCATAATGTAATTTATATGCATAATAAAAAATAATTATTTGTATGTAAAAGAGGAGAGAGAAATCCCTCACGGAATTTCACCATGGTAACAGGTGTACATGTGACACATTAATGAGAGGAAAAGGGGTCTCTCATCATCCAAACATAAATAGGGTTGTATGGGGGAGGTGAAAAATCATACCCTAACATTTTTAATTAAAAACAAAAGGGCATAAAAACTTAAAGAAAATTTGTCAAAAATGAGAAAGGAAGAAATCCCTTACTTGGAAGTGTGATCTGAACGACTTGGGAGAGGCTTGGGAGAGGCATATTGAGAGCATGGAGCACCTTGAGAGGATTCTAGTGAGAGGAGGTCATGGGTTGGGAGAACTCAAAAGGCTTTTATTGAAGAGGAAGTTGGAGCTTGGGTGGATTTATATAGGAAAGTAGAGGGAATTATTTATTATTTAGGTTTGGGACACCTCACACTAAACTAATAAAAACCACAACCCAGCCCATGGTTTTGGAAACTGGGGAGTGGAAAAACATATTTTATAAACCCAATGGCCTATATTATTAAAATAATAGTGTGTCTTGTGTGGAGGTGAGTCACACTCTCAAGGAAAACAATTTAAAAATACAAAATGTTTTATAAGCCTTGAAGGGTCCACCAAAGCATTGTAAAATAAATAAACCAAACCCAAATCACATTATTTTAATTTCAAAACATATATTGGAATAACATAATGTTTATAGTATTTTATTACTTCACTATTGGGTCATTTTGATGTTATAAAATAGATTATATATTTAAATGGTATATAATTTTTACCCAAAAATTCGACTATCTCAAAAAATTATGAAAAATTCCCCATTAGATAATTTTTACGTCCTGATCCCAAAAATATTATTAATTTTATGTAAATAATTTTATAAATATTTGAATTTTTACTTTTAAAATAAAAACTGACATTTATGGAAAATTCACGGGTTTTGAAAAAAAATCTTTCAAACCATAATAAAAATTACAATTGCATTCATAAAATTATATGATAATTTATATTTAATAAAAAGTATTATAATAAAAATAATATTTTACTAAAATATTTTTTAATTAAAAAATCCATTAATTCATCAAAATATATTTCTTAGTTGAATATTAACTAAAAACACTTTGTGTGCATTAAAAACTACTTAAAAAGTAACAATAATAAAATGAATATATATTATATACAAAAATAATGCACATAATAATAGTGAAAAGTTCTTGTTACATAACACCTTATTACACCTGAATAAGACCAATGGGTAAGGTGTGTGATGATGACAGACTCTTGGGGTGGCTCAGAAAACATTGCTCGGGTGGTAATCTCTCTTAACTTTCACTTCTCCAATAGTCAGTTCCACTCAAGATTAAAATGTTCAAGCTCATATTGGGATTGGTCCAGAGCAAATCCCAATGACGCCACCTCCTTTCCAAGCTCCAAAAAATGGTCTTAGTACGTGGCAAGTCTACTAGATGAGGCCATCGCTTCCGTTTTCTTAGTAAATTGGATTTGTTAAAGCCCTATATTTATACCAATAATTTGATCACTCTTCAAAGGATATAATAGAAACAGTCACAATTCATAATGGTATTTTACAATCCATAAACATAAAAACAAATATGATCACAATATATATGACTATAATAATAAATTTAATTAGACCAAGAGGAATTTCCATTAATGAAAGTGTGGGTCATTACAATCTTCCCCCCTTAAGAAATTTCTCCCTCTAAATTTCATTTTCCCACTCTAAAACAAATGTGGGTAACTTTTCATCATAACTTCCTCCAATTATCACGTCACTTATTCAAACATGTGATTTTTTTACAACACCTTGGTGCATGGAATTGTCTTATTTCATATAACATTTTCTCTATGATCAAAGCTTTTCACTGGTTTCTCATCATAAGAAAGATCATCGTCTAATTTTACTACCTCTAAAGAGAGTACATGTAAGGGGTCTGGTATGTACTTCCTTAAGAGGGATACATGAAATAAATCTTGTACGTTGTCCATGGTAGGTGGAAGTTCAAGTCGATAGGCTACAACCCCATCATGATCAAGAATCTCGAAGGGGCCAATATACCTAGGACTTAACATCCCTTTCCTTCTAAACCCCATGACCTTTTTACAAGGATATATGCATACAAATAACATTTATCCAACTTTAATATCAAGGTCTCATCGACGGTTATATGAAAAACTCTTCTATTGACTCTAAGGGGCCTTGATATGCTGCTGAATGGTTTTCACTTTCTCCACCATTTCTTCGACCATTTCCGGTCCTAGCAGCTTACACTCACCGAATTCATCCCAACATGCTGGTGTTTTGCACCTCTTCCCATATAGGGAATCATAAGGTTCCAATCGAATTCTCAAGTAGAAACTGTTATTGTAGGAGAATTTAACCAATGGAATATATTGGTCCACCATCTTTTGAAGTCCATAGAACATGATCCTAACATATCCTACAGTTTATGAATAGTTCGATCTGATTGGCCATCAGTTTGAGGGTGATAGGCCGTACTGATGTTTAGTTCACTATCCAGATCATACTAAAGACTCTTCCAAAACATAAAGGTGAATCTTTGATCTCAATCGGATAAAATATATAGTGGTACTCCATGAAGCCTTACCACTTCCCTGATATATATCCGTGCTAGTTGATGCAATGGGAAATTCTCCCAATTTGAAATAAAGTGTGCAGACTTTATAAGATGATCCACAACAACCTAGATTGCATTATTTCCTTTGAATTTATTCAGAAGTCTGGTGACAAAGTCCATGGTGATGTTCTCCCATTTCCATTCTGGTATGGGAAATGGTTGCATAATCCCCTTAGACTTCTACCTCTCTACCTTCACTTGCTGAAAAACTAGGCACTTTGATATATACTCGGTGATATATTTCTTCATATTATCCCACAAATAATGCGCTCAGAGATCTCGATACATCTTTGTGTTTCCTGGGTGAATTGAGAAATTTGATCTATGTGCATCATCCAAAAGTTCCTTCTTCAGCTCTAAACTTGTTGGAACTCATAGTCTTTTCCCAAATATCACAATCCTTTCTTCATTAACATTTAATTACATGTATTTTCAGGTTTAGATAGCCTCCACTTTATTCTAAATTCCGTCATCATCCTTTTGATTATTTTATAACCTTTTCAAAAGAGATGGTTGAGCAATCATTTGTGAAAGGATTCATGATGTTCCCTTCTTTATGATTCCCATGACCATCTTCATAAAATCTAAGAATATTGGATCCTTCTTAATTCTCATCAGTGATAGAATCGCAGGGTCCTTTCCACTTAGAGAATCCACCATCTTGTTCAATTTCCCAGTGTGGTAATGGATTGAGCAATCATAGTCTTTGATCAGCTCTAACCATCTTAGTTGGAAAATTTTCAACTCTTTATGCTTGAATATATACTTGAGACTTTTGTGATCCGTATATATTTCACACTTCTCCCCAAGGAGATAATGTTGCTAAATTTTTAAAGCGATGATCACAGCAGCCAACTCCAAGTCATGTGTTGGATAATTCTTCTAATGAGCATTCAATTTCCTTAAAGCATAGGCAATGACATGGTCATTTTGCATCAACACATAGCCCATGACCTTCTTCAATGAATCACTGAATACCAGAAAAAGTTCTCCACTTATCGGTAAAGTGAGAATGGGCATAGTGATAAGCCTCCATTTTGTCTCCTTTAAGATTTATTCACATTCGTCACTACAAGAAAACATTACTCCATTCCGAGTTATCTTGGTAAGAGGGTTTTGGAAATCCAGAGAAATTTCTCACAAATAATCGATATTATCTAGCTAAACCTAAGAAGTTACAGATATCTGTTACTGATGTTGGCCTTCGACATACATCAATTACATCTGTTTGGGATGGATCCATATATATCCCATTTCTTGTGATGATATGACCCAAGAATGTGACATCCTTCAACCAGAACTTACACTTGTTGTACTTTTCATAGAGCTTCTCCTTCCTCAAGATCTCTAGTACAGTTGTTAGTTGCTCCTAATGATCCTCCTTAGTTTTGGAGTATATTAGAATATCATATATAAAGACAACCACAAATTTTTCGAGGGAATATCTAGAGACTCTATTCATCATGTCCATGAAGATTTTTGGAGCATTAGAGAGTCCTAAAGTCATTACTATGAATTCATAGTGCTCATATCTTGTACAAAAAGCAGTCTTAGGGATATCTTTCTTCTTCACCCTTACTTGATAATATCCTGACCACAAATCCACTTTGGGGACATATTGTGCTCCATCCAACTGATCGAACAATTCATCGATTCATGGGATAAGATGCTTGTTATTTATCATGATTTTTTAAGCTCATGATAATCGACGCAAAAGTGTATTGATGCATCATTCTTCTTGATGAAGAGGATTGGTACACCCCATGGTGAAGCACATGGACGTATAAACCCTTTATCCAGATTCTCATGTAGTTGTTTTTTAGCTCCACAAGCTCCAAAACAGTCATTATATATAGAGTCTTGGATATTTTCAATTCTTTATGTATAAGATCAATTGAGAATTCAACATCTCTTCTAGGAGGAAGACCAGGAAATTCCTTAAGAAAAACTTCAGTTAATTCCCTCAAAATAGGCATGTCTTTAAAAATAGATGCCTCCTTAGAATCCATCATCTGTGCTAGATACATGTTCTCATAGGGTAGTAATATCCACATATGAGATGATAGAGCTAAAGAAGAATCATCTTCCTCTATGCACTTGTACATAATCGGGGGTTGATTCTCCACATAGAGAGTGATTTCCCTCTCACGGAAATTTATGTTGGCTCTACATAAGGAAAGCCAATCCAAGCCAAAAATTGCATAAAATTCCACCAGAGAGAGTATGATAAGGTTCACCAGGAAATTAGATCAACATATTATAATAGGGGAGGAGTTATATTCATCAGATACAATGATTTACCCATTTTCCTTACTCACCAACATCTTTACTTCCATGATTTGTGGTGGTGCTGGGATTGTTCTACTAAATGTTTGGGATATAAAAGAATTTGTATAACTAGAATAAAAAATTATGTTCACTATTCTTGAATGAATAACTAGCATACCTTTCACCACTTCGATTTCAGGGTTCAGTTCGGTAGCAGTGATGGAAAAAGTTCACCCTTGCTGCCTTGGAGGATATTGGTTGCCTTTGAAAACCATTGGCTTAGGGCACTGATTTTCAAGATGCCTAGGTTATTTGCATTTGAAGTAATTAACAATGCATTTAGAGTTGAAAAAATTGATCCTCTCCTCTGTCGCAGTCCCGGGTTTGTCTTGCTGACAGTTAATATCCAGGTGCCCATCTCTTCTACACCTAAAGCATTTCCTCATCATCTTCAGCCAATTTATAGGGTGCTTCTTTACGCACCCTTGACAAGTGGGGTGTTGGATTTTCTTAGCACCATTAGATTTATCCATCAGACCTCCAGAATTTAAGTCCAAATTATGCTTCTTATCCCCATGATACCCCTGAGATTCTCCGATCTCTATTTCGATCTTGAGGGAACATCAGACAATTTCCTCATAGTTGTCGAAGTCACGGATCTCCATCGCTTTCCATAGGTTAGGTGTCAGCCCACCAAAGAAGTTGTGAACCTTGAATTTCAGGGTAAATAAAATCCTAAGTCATATCATTCAAGCGTTGTGAAGTTTTCCTCGTACGCTTCTATATATTGTTTGTCTTTTTTTATTAGGGAAACAAAGTCCCATTCCATCTTTTGTCAGAGGGTGCACAGAAAATATTTATCAAAAAATATCTTCTAGAAATCCTTCAATTCCAACGCCTCGATCTCCTCCTTAGGCTTCGTATTTTTTATCAACATCCACCATTGATCAACTTCACCCTCCATATTACATGAAGAAAGGATAACCTTCTCTTGTTTAGAACATTGAAGGATGAAGAAGATCTTTTCAAAGGAGTTGATACATTTTTTGACGATTGAGAGATCAGATGATCCATTAAATGTAGGAGGCCTTTGTCTCATAATGATCTCGATAGTGACATGTTATTTCTTAGGGGGGGGGGGGTGAATTTTCTTATTGACCCATGTTTCTATTTAAATATTTAGTTAACTGAGAGAGAATCATGATAAAATTCATGATTCCCACTCCCATCAGATTGAGTATCTCATTAGCACATTCATCACATTGATCTTTACATTGATTATTAGCCTGAGTACTCCTATTTTTGGCCATTGGCTATAATAAAAGGAAATTTTGGGGTAACACATAAAGGGTAATACAAGGAGAAAACAATGACTTATAAATAACTTTTATTCCCTTAACATATGAATCCATAGGCTTCAATCTATGCTATTCATGGTCTACTTTATAACATATATTCTTAAGGGTATTTTTTTAATTCCCCTAATTATGGTTCATACTAATCTTGTGAATTTACCAATGAATATCCCCCAAGAGTGTAATAACCAAGAGTGCAGAAAGGCCTGTTGTCATGTACCAGGATACCCAAGGTCAACCCCGAAACTCCTTGTTGGGGTTTTCACCTTGAGGTACATCTGTGCCAGAGCCGCCTCTACCTGCTCGTATCTAGATAGGGATGTATTTTCTTTTTAAACCACTTAATCATTACCCACAAAAACATAGGTTTGATTTTATTATACGTATTCTTATATATGACGCTTCACTAGGGTTTTCTAATCCTAATCCCAAAATAACTAAACCTATCATATGATACCAACTATGACAACCCTGGTCTTTATTTCATACTTAAACCTAATTTATTACATAAAATTTACTTGTTAAAGCATAAAATTTTGAGAGGTATAATGTATTTGGGGATTAGTACCATTACATAACAACTTAAAACATGAAATACAAATTCTTTATTAAAAACATACTTTACATGACCACTACATTCCTCGTACTTAGCATTGCATGGGATAACCTGAGGACATGCATGAGAAAAGGTTGAGCTATAAAGCCCAGTAAAGGAATAAACATGGAATAACATGAGGAATGCGATAAATGTTATATTATAGGAATTTAAATGGAGAACAAGAGTAACATGAACATAAAGTCCCGATAAAGCATGATAATCAAAACATGGAAATGTTGCAATAACACTTAACATCAAATTTGCATGAGCCAAGGCTCATTGTAGATGGATCATGAGTAAACCCTCATTGCACATAAAGTATGCTTAAACAATAATTTCAAATTAATTACAATGAGTCAACACTCGTTTCACATGATGTATCATGATACTATACTTTACCCAATGCATTTGAGCGCTATCAGGGTGCACACTTTCTTAAACATTTTATTTCAGGCATAAGGGTGCCACATGGATCATACAACTGGGAATCAATCATAATAATTTATTTCATGATAAAGGGAGGTGGATAACAGACATGAATCATTATAATAAATAAGTAAATTTTTATAAAGGTGAATACCCTTAATAGAAAAATGGGCATGGTATTCACAACATAATGACATTGGCTTAGAAAATCGTAGTGCAATTTTGGCAGCATAACAACATGAAATAAGAACTAATAAAAATGGTTCATGAGAGAGAAAGGGGTGTATTATCAAATTTACATGAAATGTATAGTAACATGGTTATATAGATGCATTTACCAACCGGCATAATGGAATTTATATGCATAATACAAAAGAATTACATGGGTGTAAAAGAAGAGAGTGAAATCCCACACGGAATTTTGGCACGGTATTGGGTGTACACGAGACAGATTAATGAGAGATAAAGGGGTCTACCATAATTCAAACATAAATAGGGCTGTATGGGGGAGGTAATAAATCATACCCTGACATTTTTAATTGAAAACAAAAGGAAAAAATAACTTAATGAAAATTTGAAAAAAATTAGAAGGGAAGAAATTCCTTACTTGGAAGTGTGATCCCTAAGGCTACGGAGAGGATTGAGAGAGTCTTATTAGGAGCTTGGGGTAGCTTGGTAGGATTATTGAGGGAGGAGGGTATGGTTGCGTATAACTCCAATGTCATTGAGTGACTATGAAGTGGGAGCTTGGGTGGGTTTATATAAGAAATGAGAGGGAATTCTTTATTATTTAGGTTTGGGACACCTCACATTAAACTAATAAAATACACAAACCATCCCATGATTTGTTTCCATGTATTTTGTGAATGGGGATTGGAAAAAATATTTTATAAGGAAAATGGCCGAAATTATTAAAATAACAGGGTGGAATATGTGTCGGTGATTCACACTATCAAGGAAAACAATTTAAAAAGACAAAATCTTTTATAAGCCTTGAAGGGTCCAAAAAATATTTGTAAAATAAATAAATAAAACCCAAAATCACATTATTTTAATGGTAAAACATATATTGGCCGAAAATAATGTTTATAGTATTTTATTAAATCACTATTGGGTCATTATGATGTCATAAAACACATTATATATTTCAACGGTATTTATTTTTTACCCAAAAATTCGATTGTCTCGGAAAATTTTAAAAAATTAACCATTGGATAATTTCAACATCCTGATCCCAAAAATATTATTCAATTTATCTAAATAATTTTCTAAATATGTTAATTTTTACTTTTAAAATAAAAACCGACATTTATTGAAAATTCATGGGTTTTGACAAGAACAACTTTCAAACCTTAATAAAAATTACAATTGCATTCATAAAATTATATGATAATTTATATTTAATAAAAAGTAATATAATATTTATATTTTATTAAAATATTATTTAATTCAGAAATCAATTAATTAATCCAAATAGATTCCTTAGTTGAATATTAACTAAGAATACTGTTTGCACTTTAAAAACTACTTATGAAGTGACAAAAATAAAAAGAATGTATATTATATAAAATAATAATTCACATAATCATAGTACTAATGTCTTGTGACATAAACCCTTATAACACCCACATAATACTGAAGGGTATGGTGTGTGATGTTTATAGACTCTTTTGGTGGCTCAAATAACATCGCTGGGGTGGTAATCTCAATTAACTTCCACTTCTTCTGTAGTCAGTTCCACTCAAGCTTAACATGTTCAAGATTAGATTGGGCTTGGTAAAGAGTGAAGCCCAATGATGCCACATCCTTTCCGAGCTCTGACAAATGGGATTTGTATAGGTCAATTCTACTGAATGATGCCATCACTTCCTTTTTCTGAGGAAACTGGATTTGTTGAAGCCCTATATTTATACTAATCATTTCATAACTGTTCAACGGCTAAATTAACAATGGTCACAATTCATAATGGTATTTTAAAATATAGAAACATAAAAAACAAGAAGTTCATATTATATATAACCATTTTAAGATAATTAATTGGATCAAGAGGAATTTCCAATAATGAACGTTTAGGTCGTTACAAGTATCATCAATTAGTTAGAACGATTCCTAAATTGATGCCACTATTCCCCTAGATTAATAATGGTTTCTAGGATTGGATAGGTGTGACAACCCACATATTTTTAGCAAGATATCACTTTTAGGGTTTTTAAATATTCATAATTATGAGTTTTTATGTTTTATTTAAACAGTTTTTTTATGTTTAAGAAATGTTTTAAATGATATTATGTTATCAATTAGATAAAAATTATACATTTTAAATTGTTATATTTACTTCATGATAAATTTTCTTAAATTTTTAGTATATTTTAATAAAATGATTTATTTTATAGTATTTTATATAATTATATTCATGTTAAATCAATAAATTTATTTTTATGTTTTTTTATGATAAATAATTTTTTAAAGTTATGAAATAATTATATAGGTTTTAAATTAAAACAAATAAATTTTATTTAAACAAATATGGTTTCCATGTGTTTTATAATATTATTTGAAATTTGAATTTAAAAATTTTAGAGGTTAAAATTGATAAAAATAATTTTATTTTTATATTTATAATTTCAAATTTATCATAGGGTGAATTTTAGGATTTTTCTAAATGGGATGATTTTTGTGTGAAGGGTGAAAATAAAATATTTACAAACACTATAAATTATTTGAAATCAACATGATATAAAAACGAATTAATTTTTTTTTTTTTAAAAACTATTTTTGAAAAAATATGATATTAATGAATAAAATAATTAAATTAAAAATATTATATTTAATTTATAAACTAATGTTTGGAATTTGGAACTAATGTTATATTCTTTTTTAAGAGAATATTTTTTTTGGATTTTCTACTTTAATTTAGTATTATGCATGTACCATTAAGTTAAAACATTGTTTTGAAGTTAGATAACTCTATTCTTTTTATCCATAAAGTAATTAACTTTATGTGAATAAAAACTAAACATTAATTTGTTGTAGGTTGTTTTATGATTAAAAAATAACTTTTATAAAAAATATTTTTATTGTGTTAAACATATATTATTTAAATTTAATTTTAAAAATTTATAGAAATATAATATTTTATTTTTTCATATTTAGAATAAAAAAATTCATATTTATTAATAATTTCAATTTTTATCATAAAAATAAGATACCATGGTAAAGGTTAGTCATATTTGTAAAGGTTATATAGGATTAGAAGGGGGTTAGGCTAATTGATATGGGAAAAAATATAACAAAAACATATAAAATTTCTATTGTATGAGTGTATTATCGACCTAAATTATATTATAAACTATTATGTACTAATATTAGTCAACTTCACTTGATTATAAAATTAAATTTATTTTAAGAAAACAAGTATTTGTAAGTGTTCTCATCTTCTCACTTATAAAAGGAGACCCTCATCACCTCTTTTTCAGAACACATTTATAAAATTTCCTCAATCAATCACTAAAAAATACCTCCCATAACTTCCTTCCAATATATTAGAGGTTTTTTCAATCTCCAAAATACCAATCTATGAGGGCTTAAGGTGTGAGGTAGATGTGGTTACCCAAAGAAGAGGTATGTTTCTTAACTGTGCTATTTAAAGTTTCATTTTTTCTTTAAAAATTTAAAAGTCTATTATAACAAAAATAATATAATTAGATTATTATAATTTATATACATAAATTTTATTATGTTGAAGGAACAAACATTTACTAATTATCTTCAATCAATTTGAAAATGAGAAATTCACATGTGTTATGTGCGAACAACCACCTCCTTGACTGAATTTTCTAATTTTTCATTACATCCTTACACAGAGGGTTATAGAATTGTATTTAATGTAAAAATATTACATTTATAATGTTATTTTTGGGTTTTAAAATTAATTTTTCCAATTAATTATTAATATTCCTAAGAAATGTTCGTCATAAAATTTTACATCCTAAAACAAGAATGACAAGACACGTTGAATATAATAAATTATTTCCATTGTCCTTCATTTATATTCATCACATAACACATCATCAAATTATTTCATAACATTAATAAAATTTATTTTAAATCATCACACTTCTATAAATCCAATATTATTATTATAGAATTACATGTTATTTTGTGTTTATCCATTATAATGGGTTCTTTTTTGGGATGGTTTTACAACTTAAATGAATATTCTTATAATAATTGTTTTTTAAAGAATAATAAATATTAAATAATGTTAATAATGTGTTCTAATATTAAATTTAATATGTTTACATAAATATTTAGTTCTAATACCTATACATATATTGACCTATTAATTCAATTCTTTTATAAACATGATAATTATCTAGAATAGAATTTAGAAGCCTTATACGAAACCCATCCACATAAGTTACTTGAAATTATGTTAAAATAAATAAACATATCAAAAAATAATTTATTTTTCATTAAAATTTTATATTTTATTATTTTATTAACATGACTTAAACTAAAGTCATCAAACTAGAGCTTGTAAGGGAAATGGTACGATTAACATTCGAATGATAATTTTAACAATAATTTTTTTATTATGGTTAATATGGAAATATACATGGATGGTATAAATTTAATTATCTATGAATAAAGTAATTATTCAAATGAATAATGAACCTACATTTATTATATAGGGAAGTAAGAGAACGACTGACCGAGTGGAAGTTTGAGGTAAGTGTTTGTAGGTCACAATTTCAATTACTTAAGAAATATTTTATATTATACACTGTGTATCTTTTCATATTTTACTTATTTTTATTAACTACCTAATTAATGTCTTATATATATATACATTTCAGGTAATTCATAGGATTTATAAATCCAAATAAAATTATTTATTTTTATATATTTTTATTGAAGTACTATAAAGTCCATAAGGGTTTCGGGTCTCAAATATCCTTCTTCGAGACATGTTTTGTAATATTCCACTCTTATATTTTTTATATTGTATCTATAAAATATTTTATTATATATATAATGATTAAATTATTATTTTGGTTTTTTTATAGTATATTCTCTCCTTCAATGAGTATTCATTCAAATCTTAAGAATGTTATAAATATTTCTTATTTTATTTTCCTTCATTGGGACATGATTCATATTATGCACATATATTAATTTATATAGTGGATATAATTTCTAATTTAAATTTTATATAATGTATTCCCTTTTATACAAGGGTTTTAAATATATTTTTTATGTTACCTATTTCAATGGATCTTGATTTTAAAAAGATAGAAGACAATTTTAATTTAAACCTTATTTTTAATATTTTTATTCTTTCCCATTAAATATTTTTAATAAATTTACAAATTATATTATATTATACCAAAATTTTATTATTCATTTTATTATTTTTTTAATTTTTTTCTCAATAATGATTGACTTTGTTTAAAAAAGTTTAAAAGGAATCATTTTATCATTTTAAATATTTATTAATTTTGACTCTCTTTAATAAAGTGTAAAACGAATATTTTTTAACATGTACTACTCAAATGATTTTTCATAATATAATTGATGTTATTTTTTAGTTATATTACTTTCTATTTTTACATTAAATTTTGATGAAAATCAAATGTTATTTTTTTCGAATTTTTTATTTTTAAATGTTTCCAAAAGAAAATGATTTTTGAAAGTATTTTTCAAAGAATACAGGGTATACATTTAAAAAAGTATTTTTCACCTTTATCAACATATATTAAAGATTGGAATATTTCACTGTATATATTATCTATAAATACCATCCAAATTTACTCTCTAGGAATCTTATAATTATTTTTTAATAAAATTATTAGAAAATCCACTTCTTTTACACTAGTAAATTAAGATATAAATGAATTCTAAAATCATTTATATGTTATATTACGATTGTGTAAGAACCATTATATTTTATTTAATTTATGGTTTTTGGGAATAATATATGATAAGGGGTGAGTTTTATATATCCTTCCAATGCATTGTTAATAATTTATTCTGTAGAGAAAATATTTTGGAAATTAATGGGTTGGTTATAACATTATATGGGTGGTTGTAATCATCCTTGAATGTGTTATATGAATTTATTTTTCCAAGTAACCTTCATGATTATTATTTGTCTTTTTTTATCTCTTTTGTTTTTTTGTATATAATAATTGAGATAGGAATCTATATTTTTTTAATGTTATGATTTCATGGCTTCTGAGTACTGATTCTTATTGTCACATTCCATTTATCCATGTCATATTCTAGGATACATTATATGACTATGGAATTATGATCAATGTTTTATTTTGTATTATTTTCCTATGATGTTACCATGTACTTTGTTTATGATATCATACCCACATGGTTATCTTGTGGTCACTTATGATATTTTACAAGAATCTATTAGATTTACCTTTACTGGGCATTTGAGATTACCCTTCTTATATTCCATTTACCTATGTTATAAAGTGAAGTATTATGTATGATTTTAATAGATTGGTATCATGTTGGAATAATTTTTTTCACATGTTGAAGAAGTATTATGGAATTAGAAAACATTTAAATAATGAGAAATATTTTTTATTGATGAGATTGATATAGGGATTTTTAGTAAATGGTTTTTTTTATATAATTTAAAACTCTAAACTTAAAATTTATTGGTTATGTATTAAATTTATTTTTCAGATTTCAGATTTTAATTATGGTAGGTTGTGTTTGGTTCACTTCAGTTGTTGTCAAGGTCAGTATGAAAGGAATATTTTTTTTGTTGGATCGGGGTGCGATGGTATGGGGAATCATAGTTGGTATAAGAGTTGGATAATGATAATAATAATGGATAGGAAGTTATTATATGATGATATTTTATGAGTTTTGGATACCAAAATCGGTTAATAACTCTAAAGTTTATCGTAATTTTATTATTATATGTACCTTATTAATGTTTTAGTTGGTTATATTATTATGTTATTAATGATATTATGGGAGGTTGTTATTGTATTTTATTAGATGATTAGGGTTTGGATAACACTTTTGGTTGGTATGTGATATAATTTTGGGGTAAAAATATTTATTTGGGAAAATATGATAATTGATTTTGGAAAAATATTACTATAGTTTTGGGGAACATGTGATAATGGAATATATATATTTTTTGTATATGGATTTATAATATCTTAATATAATTTAGTGGAGAATTTAATGTTGATTTGGGAAGAATATGCGATCAAATGTTTCTTATTTTCATGTTTTGTATTTAGTGAATGATATATTAAGGAGTACAAAAGGGTTTTAATTTATGGAATGAAATAATTCTTCATAAACTATTTTATTCTTATTTTAATGAGAAATTTATATAATAATATGAAATAGTTTGTTTTTTTTGTTATTGGGTAGAAATATGAGGAATAAGTTTTTATAAAAAACGTTTATAAAATGAATAAAATTTCTTTTTGGTGGAACTCATGATCCATTTAGAGTTTATTTTCATTATTTAGGATTGAAAAATTATTTTTGAATACTTTTCATTGAATATTAGGCTTAATAAAGGTATAAAATGACCATGACACACAACCAAAAGATGATACTATAATTACTTAAGTGGAATAATATTAAGTATGTAAATTTTCTCATGTTTTATATTTTATGAATTCCACAGACTCAAGTAGAAGGAAGAAAAAGGTATTAAATATTACTTGGTAAACATTAGTCAACTATCAAGGGATTGTATAGAAACTCATTAAAAATTATGAGTCCTATAAAATTACAAAAATAATTCTATAGAAAAATAATTTTCATGATATATATCCTATCATTAACTTTAAAATAACTTTTATTGATATTTAGGATCTCTTTTATAAATATCTATTATTTTCATCAAAATAAATGATATTAAAAGGAATATGTTACACTAATTTTTCAATATTTTACGGTAATATTTACTTTCTTAATTATTTATAATTAATAAAACACATTTTTAATATGAATATTTTTTTATTAAATCTCTTTTTTTGAGTCATAATATTTTTCTTTGGTACGATTCTATGATGTTGTTCAAAATAATTTACATCATATATGTTGATTATTTTTCATCAATATGCTTGTTTGGTTTATTTATATATTTTTTTCTTATTATAGATATAAATATGTATTTTATTCTAAAATATTCATATTTTACATCATCTTTATTCAAAAGGAAATCATATTTTTTGATTTCAATGCATTTTTTCTTAACAATCTTTCAAGAGAAAATAAAGAAGGTAATACATCACTCTATATTTATTATATTAACATTTATTTCCCCTTGAGGTTCCATTTTTGGGGATAAAATTGATATTTCTTTCTTTTTAAGTCCTCTTTTTCATTTTAAAATTTATTTTTAATAATATTTTTACTCTCTTTTACTCAATATGAAAATGCAAGGCTACAGTTTTTTTTCAAGGGGGAGAATGTGATAAATCATGTATTTTGATTATGATTTCAATTTTATAGTTTATTAATATTCATGATAATGAGTTCATATATATACTATAAATTTTTATATATGTTTACAAGCTATTTAAAATGTTGTTATATAAATAATATTATGCAAATTATATATTCAAAATTACTATATTTACTTTGTAAAGAATCAATGTTTTTTAAAAGATAAGTACACTTTTTAAAATTATCTCTTAGATGATAATATGTATATGAATATTATTTTTAATGAAATAAATTAATAATAATATTTATTATAATATTTAATTTTATCAGGGTTTTAATAATGGATATTGTTTTTATTTGAAAAAATAGGTTTTCATATAAATAAATTATTTCCCTTTTATTATATGGTTTTATTTAAATAATAAATTTCATGATGTTTGAATTTCAATTTCGTAAAAATAAATTTTTTTAATTAACTATGTGAAAATTAACTTTAGAGTTGTTTTGGTGATTTTTTATAAAATATTTTATTATTTTGGTGAATGGAGAAAAATTGTTTTTTTAGAAAAACTGTTACTTTTAAAACATCATCCTGATATAAGAATGAATTTAAAATTTATAAAACATTATAATCAAAAAATATTAATATAAAGAGTAAAATAATGTATTTAAAAATATCATGTGGAATTTAAGAACTTATTCTTGACATTTTGGAAGCTAAATTATTTATTTTATTGAAAAAAAATTTTCTGGATCAATCCCATTAATTAGTTATTCATAAGTTACCATTATATTATGGGATTATTATAGGGTTAAATAACTCTTCTTTTTTATCCATAAATAATTTAATTTCATTGTAATCAATACTATAAATTATTTTGGGGTAGATTAATTTTAATGCTTAAAAATAAATTTTCTTAAAAATACTTTTTTTTCATTATGTGAACCAATTATTAAAGGTAATTAATACAGAAATTTTATCCATTAATTATTTTTTAATATTTTGAATCAAGAGATTCAAATTATTTAATAAAGAAAATGTCATTGTTTTAAAAAATTGAGATACCGTGATAAAAATAAATCACTTTGAGAATGGTTAGAATCGTTAAAAGGGGGTTCAATGAAGAGATTAGTCCACAAATAACAAGAAAACATGGATAATTTTTATTATATGAGTGTATTTTCAACAAAAAATATATTATAATAGAAATTTGAAAAATTTAGAGCTACTTCACATGAGTATTAAATTCATTATATATTATAAAATAAGAATTTAAAGGAGTTCCACTCCTCTGACATAGAAAAGGATCCCTCCACCACCTTAAAATTAACACAATATTTCAGCACCATAGCTCATGAATCCCAAAAAAATACCTCATAAAACTTATGTCATATATCATAGAGTTTTATTCACCCCTATAGAAAAATCTATGTGGGGTTAATGTTTTACTTAAATGAAGATATATTAGGAAGTGGTAACAATCTTCACAGTGTTCATTCATGTTTCTTTCTAATTTCACCTTCTCAAAATCTATTAATACCATGAATATATAATGAAAAAAATTATATATCATAATAAAATGTTATTCTTTTTATAGAAAAATCATTATATACCTATATTCCATCCATTGGAAAATAAAAATGCCACTCATGTCATGTGAAGACTATCACCTCCATAAGTGACATATTTAATTTTTCATCACCTCCATATATAGATGATTATAAAGTTTTTTTAAAGAATAAAAATTATATATAATAAGTTATTAATGTTTTCATAACTAATTTTTTCTGAATCTATACATAATATCCACATTAAATGGTGATTTGCACATTTAACGTCATGAAACCATCATACTAACACACTTTTTATGTAATAGTTACATACCATTATATATATTTTATATTATTAATCTACCAATTCATAGATTTAATTTATCAAATTAATAATGATTCTAACCATTTAAATTTTTTGAAAGTATATTATCAATATAAAATAAAATGTTCTTAATCAATCATCTATTACAACTTGTTCTTGTTTTGGTCAGTTTTACCATGTACATGAAGATTGTTATAATGATTATCTTATAAATGAATAATATAACTTAAATACAGATAATTAGGTTTAAAAATAACAAATTAAATATTTATTTACAATTATAGAGTAGTAATTTTAAAATTCTATCTACCTATAAAATCAGTTCTTTTATTTATTTAGAAATCCATTAAAATGGGAATATTTCCATATTCCAAGAAAAAAATCAAAAAAATTCCATAAAAGGACAATTATATTCCATAAATATATCAGAAACATGAAAAATGTAGAAGGAAAATTATTTATGTTATTAATTCATGAAAAATTCTCAGGGACCAGAGCTGCAAAATCGATGAAAGTAAGGGAAACAGAACTGTTAACTCCCAAATCATAATTTTAAAAGTAAATAATTAAAATATATGTAATAAGGAATTATAAATGGATTCAATAATTTTATATAACTATGAATAAGGTTACAATTAAATTTAATAATACGAGAAAAATATTTTACAAAAAAGATAGAGTGCACCCTAACAAGAAGAAGTCTCAGTTAATGGTTTCATGGTCTCAACTAAAATTACTTGAGGAATGTTTCATATTAGGTTCTATGTATACTTTTATATTATAGTTTTCAAAATATATGATAAATTATTGTATTATTATAAGGTTTTCATTCTATTAATGGAATCTATAATGATAAATAAATTACTTAAAATTATTTTGATTCAATTGTATAATTTTTTTCATTGAGAGATATTTTTAAATACAAACATATTATATTTTATTTGGATTATCATAAAACTATTTGAAATTATATTTCAGGATTATATCTTTATTTATGGTATTTAATATTTAATTTTAAATCCACTCTTTCAAGTGGTTTGGATTTAAAGGTTACCAGATCTATAAATTTTTTCATATCAATTTTCATTCTTTGATACATGTTTTGAACTATACACTAATATTCATTTAAATGGTTTATATAATTTCACTTTGAAATATTATATCATTTTTATCATTTAATCATGAAATCTAATGTTACATTTCTTCTTATTTCATTCAAGGGTATTTGATTTTAATAATCCATAATAGATTTTTTAAAACCATATTTTAAATGTTTTGATATTTCCCATTCAACACTCTTTTCTCTATATTGACAGTCGTTAATGTTTTTAATTTTTTATATATTTAAATTATATTTTAATATTATTTTCAACAAACTTTAAATTTTTTAAAATGTTTCAAAGAGGAATCTATTTAACATTTTCTATATGGGTTATTTGTACACGAAATACTAATATGTTAAAAGAATGTTTTTTGATTTTTATATCTCAACAAATTTTTTCCTATATCATGTATATTAATATTTTTTCCAAGTTACATGGTTTTTAAAATAAAATCGTATTTCAATTACTCTTTGAATTTTTAGTTGTTAAAAAGTTACCAAAATAACATGACATTACTTATTTTTTCAATGCCTTTAGTAAGGTTTGAGTTTTATAAATCCCTTCAAATTGTGTTTCACTAGGGCTATAAAGTGTCACAAGGGATTTCAATGGATTTTTTCCTTTTATAGGGTCACCATGATGTGGTTGTGGGTATTTTTCTATCTATATTGAATCTTACATAGAAGCTTGAGTGTGGGGTATTCCATTATGTCCATGGGTATTTTGAGTTTGGAAATAGAGATTTATAATTTTTGATGGAGTTAAGTAAGGAAATAATATAGTTTTTTTTTGTTATTTGATAATATTTTTCTATTGAGTGTTATATATTTATGAAATTAGGGTGAATAAATGGATTCTAGATCCATTTTGATGATGATGAATGAGTGTATACCATAACTATTCTTATTTTCATAAATATGTGTCATATAGATCTCTATGCCATAATGATAATTGTAGTGGTAGAATATGGCATGGGTTTATTACAAAATCCCAAGATGGAGGCAATGCTTTTGGAAAAAATAGTTAGATAAAATTTTTAATTGAATGAGATCCTTGATATATATCTCCTTGTAAACTGGATTACACTTTGACTAAGAGAACCATAGGAGTTTTGGAAGTTAACAATGCCACAATGGAGGTCGTTGGTATTCTTCAATAAATAATAGTATTAATCCACCCTTGTTCAGATATTTATCCTCCTATCAACCCCTATATTTCCCCTATTTATCTTATTAATCTCTATCTTCACATGGAATATTTTAATCAACATAGATCATTTGATAAAATTTCTAGATAAAATTGTTCGCCTATTTCTTCCCTCATTTTATTTTCCCCAATACATATTCATCTAACTTTGTTTGGGTGGATTCGACTATTTTGGTTTGTGGTTTCAAGATATGTATATAGTGATTTCTATGTTTTATTTATAGTGGAATATCCTTCTATTTTGGTGAAATTTCAATTGATGTTTGTTGTTTCATGATTTTTAATTCTTTATTGGTGAAGAATGATATTTTAATCAAGGTAAGGGATCTCTTACTAATCCTATTTCTATATGAAAGTGTGATTTAGTATTGATATTTATCCTTGTATAAATTTTTTTCATTGACCATAATAAGATAATAATATGAAAAATTAACAATATTTCAAATTATTGTAAATTAATTAGGAATATTGTATGGGTAAATTAATTATTTTCAGAGTTTTTTAATATATTAATTGGAATTATTGTCATTATAATAAATAATTTCATTGTAATTTTTTGAGAAATTGGTATACAAGATCAATCATATGTCTTATCTTCACGTTTTGAGCTTCTTTAATCATTAATTTAATGTAATGAAATTAATAATCGCATGGTGCATAATTAAATGTAATTTTATTTGAATAAGAATCATTTAACAATTATGAAATTAAAATATTATAATGGGAATTAGCACATGGTAATGATAATAAATAGTTTGTTTAGAAAATCCAATGACTTTTTAGGATTTTATCATCTATGCATTATGTTTTTTTCTGGATGCATCTCATTATTTTACTAGGTTGTGTGATATACGTTTGAATGTATTTTTTGGTTGTTGTTTGTTTTTAAAAGATACAATTCATGATTCTTATAAATAATGTAACAATATATTTTGTTATAACTAATTGTAAGAGGCATTAGCATATGTATACTACTTTTTTTGAATTAACTATGTATTATAAAAAATTCTCAAAATCATGTTTTCTTTTATTTTGGTCTATTGATAACATTACCATAGGATTACTTGATAGAATTACATATTCTTAACAAATTGGTTAATAAAATATGGAATTATAATGGTTGTTTGATAAATATAAATTATTTTGGTTCAATGAACTCATTCCTTGTTATGGGAGGTTTTATTCATCGATCCCCTGGATATAGTGCCATTGATTGTGTAAGGAAAATACATTTGAAAAATACATGTGCTCTAGGGAAATGAAAGGTTTTATTTATTTTTTGATCGTAATACTATGGTTGGGAACCTTTAATGTGTAATGGGATAGAGGACCATGTGGATATTTTTTTTAATGTCTTATGTTATGAGTGATGGGATGGTAGCTCGAGGTTGCTTTGTTGGTAGATGATTGAGATAATGTGATAGATTGTATTATGAAAAATGGTGATGGAAACCAAATTAGTATATATGACTTAAATATGAGGCTAAATTGTCAATATATTTCGTATTTATTAATTATTTATTGATGTCTAGATGGTGAGATTTTATTTATATTATTATTTTCCACCATCCTTAAAGTCTTCAATACTATGAAATGCGAGTGTATTCATAATATGGTATAATAAGAAGATTCCCAATATACTAAAAAAATTCATGAAATGATTAATGAATTAATAAATGAATGATTATAGTCTATATTTTTTCTAAATATTAATGTTATACTTGATAATACAAGAATATAATTTATGATGCCGGATGAACTAACATTAAAATATTAAAAGGATAATCACTATAATTAAAATAGTCTAATTTTAAACAATATAAAATCAAATAATTAATATGGAACTTAATTATTTTAGGTTTTTTGATATTTATAACATATATGTGGTTTTCATAGGTAGTTTTCAATGATAACATGATATGACCCCATGGCTAGGTAGTTTCCTATAGTGTTGATATGGGGGATTTTATTCATTATTCGCCTGATTTCATATGCTACCCCAACCACATTTATAGGGAAACTGGAACTCAAATGTTGGGGGGTGGGAGTCTTTTCTCCAAAATATATGATGGAGAGGGAATCATTGATTATATTCTCCACCCCCACTCCCTGCCTCTAGATAGATATAGGTAGGAATATCCCAAGTTACTATGGATTATAAAATATGTTGTATTCCATTTGGGAAATGATGGATTACTGTTTCTTATAACTTTATGTGTGAGTTTTAATTACATAAGGTATAAAACATACTTGTATATGAATATAGTAGTTTTAAATTGATGTGGGTGTTTATTCATGGGCTATGTTGACTTGAGGTATAATGCACATATATAGGATGTATTGGCTTCTACGAATATGATTTTTACTATTTGGATGCAATGATAATAGGGATTTTTGTTGCATATTATGATATCATTATAGTGATACTATTGTATATGGTGAATTAGTTTTTATAGGTTGGATAAGAACTCAACGTATCCATTGGGATGTGAGAGAGAAAAACCAATAGAGATGTGGATGTGGGGTTCATTAATACAGATGTATATACTTTTGAGATAGAGTGTTTTACTTATACTCATTACATAGAGAGTGATCTATAGTGAGGATGAACAATTGGTGTTACCTATTTAAGAGATTATTTTGTTTAATTTGTGTGTTCACTAGGATATAATATGTCTATTTAAAAAAATTCACAAGATTTTGAAGGGACGATCCTATTGAGTCTATATGTTATGTGCACCTGACATATATGTAAATTGTTTTAGGTCAATAAGATTTGGTCGATGATCAATCTAGGTGGCACTAGTTCATGGAGTTTGTTTAAGTGTTTTTATAGCTTTTTGGTCATTACTAAGGATTTAGATTTTTTACATTATTATTTTCCTTTCACTATATATATATCATTACATGTATTGATATTGATTCTTTTATTTGTGCATAGTGTTGTTTTGTGGCTTTTATCATATTCTTTATAACTCAATAAATATATAAATAGTATAATTCCTCCCATTTGTGATATTGAAATAGATTCAGTGCTATTCAGTATCATATATTCCATTGGATATAACATTCAATTGTCTTTATTTATCTTCTTTTAATTATATTCCCAGAGGGGTACCTTTAGAGGGAGGAGTTCCTGAATCATATTTATATTAATTTCATTAAATTATTTTTCATCTATTTAAATATTTTTTAATGATTTTTTTGCTTCACGTGGGATATACAGTAATGACCCCATGAACATTCTTTCTCTATATAAATTTTGATGATATTTTTAAGAAATTACCATGAAAACCATTTCGTTTTCATCAATTAATGTATCGTTGATTGAATTATTAATATTTTTATGATTTTTATGGTGAAGGTGAAATCCCGTATATGTTTTGTTTCAGTTATGATTCCATATAATTTTATATAAAAATTTCTGGGTCAAATATAACTCCCCAATTTATTGGGTAATGATTTTTTTTTCTCCAATGAAAATATGTTAGAATTTACTGGGTATGTAATTCCATTATATGGTTGATTGTAAGGATCCTTTTAATAGTGATATAAAAATTATGTCCTTAGTAACTTCATGATGATTCATTTGATTTTATTCTTTCTTAGGATATTATTCTATATAATTCATGATTTATGAGGCTGAAATGTATCTTTGTAATTTTTTCATGGAACATGATTATTTCTTCACACTCTCATTCTCATTTTATTAATATCATATACCTAGATTCATGATATTAATCATGATTAATGGTCCAAGGATTATTGATTTTTATTTTCTAATGATGTTATCATTTAACTTTATTATTATCTCATAGCCACAAGTTTATCTTATCATCATATATAATTTATTATTGATATCATTTATATTGACCTATAGATAGAATTTGACTCCACCCTTCTTATATATCTATTTCTATATATTATGTATGCTTTTTTAGAAGGGTATCATGTATGGAGAATTTTGTGGGTGATGAAGAAGACATATTTATGACATATGTTCTTGCCACTAGATTAGGTTGTGGGATATTTGGTTATAAAAATTGATTTCAAATAAAGTTTTTTAATAACTTCCTTAGTTATGTGGTTTTTATATAAATATATTTTAAGAGTTCTACATTCTGTCAAGTGTTAATAAGACTACGTTCGATCATATGTTTATAGATATATATATACTTTTGAGGCTTTTATGTGGTAAGAATATAATTTTATTAATGATATTATGGGAGATTTTTATTGGGTTTTAATATATTATTGAAGCTTACATAAGCCTTTGGGTTAGTATGTGATGTTTAGATAAAAAATTGTTAATTGGGACAATGGTTTAAATGATTTCTATAAAATGCTACTATATTTTGAGAGAACATGTTATTGGGGCATATACATTTTTTTGTAATTTTATTTTATGGATGACTAATTTGTTTTGAAGAAATAAGTTATGTTTATTTTGGAATTTTTTGTGATCAAATATTTCTATTTTTTTAATTTCATATTTTTCCATGAATGTGTTGAAGAGTTTTATGGTATAGTTGTTTATTTATTTAATTTAGTTAATTATAGTTTTTATTTATTTTTTTGAGATTTTTTATATTGAATTATTACTTCTCCATATGAGTGTTTAGTCATATTTAATTATGTATTTTATTTATCAATGATAACTAGTTTGGTTTCATATAATATGTTAAGTTTAACATTCTATGTTTTAACTGAATTAAAAATCGAAGGAAATTAAATTTTTTCATTAACTAGGTAGGCCAATTTTAAAACAGAGCGATGAAACTTTTTATTTCTGATAGTTGACACTGCGATGTGTCTTTGAAATAAATTTTATTAAATTAATTACATTAAAATGAAAATGGAAAGAAATTAAATTATGGGTAAAATATTTTCCATGAAACTTGAAATATTATATGAACTATTTTTCGAGTCAAAAAATGAGTCAGTACAGGGTTATGAGACCCGTAGACTCTCATAATTGATTGAAAAAAAATTATTATATTTATTTTATTCATACGTGTTTTTTTCCTATCAAAAAATTGAAATAACTCTCAAACAGTGCATCGTACGAGAAATATATCACCACTGATAGGTCTGAAGCACTGGGATTACCTATGTTAGGTTATAACCTTGATTCAGATTGGATGTTTGAAACCCTAACACATGATAATTCCATTTTTATTTTTAATTAATTAATTATTCAATTTTTTATATAATAAATACATATTTTCTAAAAAACGGTATGTTAAATGAGAAATATGAGACCACCAATGGTTCCGAGACGTGGGGTATACCCTAGGCATGATATAACCTTTATGAGCATCTGATGTTTGGTCGTATCACACCTGATGATAATTTAATTGGGTTATAAATATTTTTGTTGGCCATTATAAATAATGATAATAATTTTACTATTAATATTATTATTATTTTTGAAGACAACAAATAAAAATGAACTTTCACAATTAATAAATTTTGTCATGGTGTAATAAATAATAATTGGGCAATGTAAAAAAAATTTATTATTAATTGTTTGTATTAAATACAAATGTGTAATCCATATTTATTTAATATCCATTATACATTTTATTAATATTTTTTGTTTTTAAATCATTAACGGTTCCATTTATGAGTTATATTGAATAACAAAAATTTTATCTATTTTAAGTTATCTACATAAATCAAGGTGTGTTCCATTTATGTTTTTTTTGTATATGTTCTTTAAAACAACACAGGGCGCGTGCCTGCGCACCCCGTTGCGGGTCCCAGATAGCTATTAAATTTAACTAAATGATTGCTCAGGATTTATGTAAAATATTATGTTGCATCATAGAAAAGAGTCTGGGATAAAAATAAATAAAAAGGAATCAAATAAATTTCTTGAATTTAAAGAGGGATAAAAATAAATAATAAAATAGATAAGGTTGGAGAAAAATTAGAAATAATTAAAATGTTTTAAACCAATTTTAATTAATCATTTCATTTCTTCCCCCATTCAATTTTTATTATTTTATTTAATTATCTCTTATTTATTTTTCTTTTATATTTTTATTTCTTTTCCTTTCTCTTTCTTTCTTTTCCCTCTCCCCTCTTCCTCTCCTCCCTTTCACATCGCACCTCCCCCTCTCCCTAAGTGGCACACCACATTCTCCTCCCTTCGGAAGATCGTTGCATCTCTGTTCGTCATCCGTTTTCATCTTTGTTAGGTCTACCATAAACCTCTCAATAAGACGTATCCCATTGCACCAAGAATCTTGTGATCTCATTCCAAATCCCTTACACAATTCACAATAGAAGGATTTTACCCTATTTTGTGGTTTTAAAAAATCATCCTTCTTCTGCTGTTTTAGGTCAAATCAATGCCTACTGTGGATCATAGGATCATCTACGATTGTAAGGTAGGGAGTCTACTCTCTTTTCCTTTATTTCATAGTGATTTATAAAAATACATGATTGATTCGTTCATTAGTGCCTACCGATGTTGTGAAAATTTACAAAATCATCTCAATTTAATTGTTCCGCTAAATTGTTGTAGCCCTAATTCATATAAATTAAATTGATTAAATTGTTGCAAGGTGGTAGGACACCCCTTTGGGTGTGCCGATGTGGTCGGTATATTTTTCCATTATCTCGAGTATTTAATTCCTTTAACTCCATGTGTTGCACATCCTATTTTTCTTGTGTTTAATTTATGTAATTATTTTTGAATAATTATGAACATTGAATTGTTGGATATTTGGTAATTTTTTTCCTGAATTATGTATTTATTAAAATATGCATGCATGGGAATTTAATTTAATTAAATACTTGTGTTACAGATCATATGTTTGTTGTGTGGAATTTAAATTAATAATTTAGATTAATTAATATTCATGATCTATTGGATTCTTGTTAGTTGGTTATGATGAATTATTTATTAATTTTAAAGTGCATTTATCTACTAATGTTAATGCAATATCTTTCCTTGTTAATATTTTTATGCTATAATATTTAATTTGTACCTTATGATGCACGGGTGTACCTATTTAGTTTTCAAGCTACAATTTCATATGATTATTATGTAATATATACTACTGTGAAAACATTAATTAAATTCAGGGTAGGGAAAGAAGGTGGGTCATGTATTAAGGGCCACTCCTAGACCCTCCATTCTTCATAGTTGCCACTACACACCGTGTGGTGGTGTCATTGGATTTGTCAGACCGAGGCTTCTCTTGGATTTCTAATACTTAAGAGTAATTCCAGTTCTAAAAGGGCCCCTCGAGATAGATCCATTGGAAATATGGATAGACCAGAATTAGATGATAGTCGATTACCTTTTTACAAGATCAGGATAGACTCAGGGTAATGACATGCCTCAAGTGATACTTGTTCTTTCAAAATATTTCCTTGGATGGGATCAGTGGCATTGGATAATTGGTGGATGTTCCATTACAATACCTACCGAATGGTCTCAGACTCCATCTCTCAACTTGAAACTTAATAATGATGCACTGAGGTTTTATATTAATGTCGCTGTTAGTCCCTTGATATTTGAGATATTTTCTAGTGTGTTGAAGCACACCTGGTTAACATGCAACTTATAACCCATGTTATAGCACAATCTTGGGTGTATGCCTCTCCATTGTTTTACCTTACTCTTCTAGGATTCATATATATGAATATGTGTATTTTTATTACAGTTAATCCCTTAAATACATTCGGCTTAGGCCGATGTATGTGATTAGGGATAGGTGTCGTTAGGAACCTGGGATGAGTTAATTATTTCATTCCACATAATTAATTACCTATAATTGTTATATTGTGGCACACTGCATTTTATTGTTGCACAAAATGGAATGGTTTAGACACTGCGGGTGATGGCCAATGGGGATTTTATCTCACACTCTACTCTGGAATCGCTAACACCTGAGTAGATTATATTTTTGCAGGTATTGACAAAGGAAAGTGTGCAGCTTCTGTTGCTTGATTTCTTATTACTGCTTAGGATGGAGACTGAGGTAGAGGACCAACCCTTTCTCATGATTTAGTTGTCGCACTTTGTGTCTGTTATTTTTATTTGGCAGTATGATTGGGATTCTATTTTCCATGTTTTTAGTTTAGAAAGACAACATGAATGTCATTGTCTTTTGAGCCTCCACACTTGATTCTTATTCAGTTGGATTATCCATATTACATCTGTTGAAATATATTCATTTATATTCTTCTCCTATTTATTATTAATTTTTTTACATACACTGTGATAATACCTATTACCTATCAGGTAATAGTCTCCCCCTTAGACACAAAAATTACCTCACTGCTAGTCGGCACCCTTTGGTATTCAGGGATATGCACTTGAGTTCATGCAACCCACCAGTCTGGCCACCATCTTAGAGGTGAGCCAGGTCAAGACGTTACAATGTGGTATCAGAGGTGGTATTTTTTTCCCTTTTTATTACAATTTTGGGTTGGTATATAGGAGACTAAGAATGTGTCGACACTTGATTAATAATCGTTGCTAGGACTGATCACCCCACATATAAGAAATAACCAATTGTCCAGGGTTGGGATTATTGTTCATGATTTTTGATGTTACAATTGATATGATTTCACCATGAGTGATTAGTGTAATATCCTCTACTTATGAATTTATGGAAGTTTTGATATTTTACCCTAGTTCGGTTAAGGTAATGATGAATAATTGCATGCATCATAATAGGAATGATGTAATTCACGTTCCATGCATATTTCCATGCCATTTAGTTGCATTTTTGGTTTCATACTGATTCAAATTATGGGTCTTGAATGTATTCCATGTCCTATAATTATTTATTAGACCTTTTTAGATACCATTTTTCATTGATAAATTTATTATGGTAGTCTGTTACCAATCTTCCTTTTTAATACCATGTTTTCCTTGTATCATTCTTCTATGCCTATTAGCATGTACCTATGATTAAAATGTTATGCTTCTATGATCACAACATGTATCTCTTGGATAGCTTCTTGTAGTGACCCACTAGCTTGTTTGTTATGTAATTTGTTTCTTTGATAAAATTATATTGGATTCTTTTGAATGGGATCCAAATGACAAAAACTACAAAGTGTATAGTATCTTATTAAGTTTATAGTCCCCCATATATCTTGGTTGATATGTGTTTGAGCATGTTATAATTTCAAATGAATTGGTTGACTACCTAAAGGAAGAACTAGGACTATGTAGGCTAGTTGGTGCAAGTTACATATGAGATAACCTGGTATGGGTGTTGTGACTCTTAATAATTATACGACTATTTTTTTGGGTTGCATTCTAATGAACTCAAGTTGGCTTATTGGGACCCTTGTAGGTCACCTTGTCTTCTTAAAAGAAATTTGTGTGATAAATTTTCAAAATTAAGGATGAGATACAAATTAATGTAAATGTTTTTAAAATGGAGTTTTATAAAACTTACATGTTTTCCATTGAAGCATTGGTTAAGATAAATTATCTTGTTTTTTGTTTTAGAAAATGGTACATGATGTTTTGATTAAATATTTTGATGATTAAAGATTAAGTATGATTAAATATAAAGGACATGGATATGAAACCTATATCGATGTACCCTATTTAAGACCCTTGTATAAAGTTTGTTTTGTTTTCTCCTTGAGTTGGTTTTTAATATTACCATTCTCTTGTCGTTGTGCCTAGTAAGACCCATTTCTTATAATGACACCCTTGTTTGGATAGGTGGTCATGTTTTCCTTGACTTTTTTGGGGATTGAGCATCAGGAAATGTTGATTTCCATCAGGTTAGAAATGCCTTAGGAATGGTCAGTTGCTTCTTAGTTCATTTGAACCTCTCTTCTCCATAGTGATGAATGATTCAGTATGTCATCCTCTGAGTTAAAAGTCATCTTGCTTCTGTATCACCTCGGCGTAGTATGGGTTCATGTACGTGGTGTTGTTGAGCTCTTAATGTTGTGATGAATCGGTTGAGTTTAGTGTAATCATAATGTCTTGCACTGTTAAATATGCATTGGGTCATAATCGTAGTAAAATGACTTTTTTGTTATTGGAATCAAGTTTATCCCAATGCTCTAGATGAATTCTAGAGAAATGGGTGTTTTGACACACCAGTCTGTTTGGTTGGGTATTAATTCCCCTTTTCAATGTTTTTCATCTAGTAATATTCTATTCCTCTTAGTGTACTCATCCTTAAGTTACGAGCATGTACCCTATCATGCCTTTGTCTTTGATGCACTAAGAGAATATCAGTATTACTCCAAGTTAAATCTTTAAAAGCTTTTGGTCTTGTTTAGGGTGTTTTTCTTTGTGTTTCAGACTGATGCATTATTCTTATTGAGGATTTGTTAATTTTTGAGTTACCCTCAGATTTCCGTATAGGAATTCCTTGGATGAACTCTTGTACACTAGTAGTTTCATCGACCTTGTCCTCCAGGAAAATACCACTCTAAGCTCAATCAATGTTTTGATATGGACATCTTTTCCTTGTACCAAAGTCTCAATCATATGCATGGAGTATGGATTACCTTGCGTTATTTGCTTTTACTCCAATTGTGCCAATCTAAGTATTTCCTAGACATGGTTTTTAGGTTTTTTTATGCTTAAATTAGGGATAATCACTGGAAGTCAGGTACAGATTTCATTGGATGTGTTCATGGTGAATGCAAGATACATTGGAAGAAGTAATCATAGTTCAGTTCATAAAATGATGGTTGTCGAAGCGGAGCATCTTTTTAAATGGTCGGTCGGAGTGGCTTGAGTTTTTCTCTCTCTTACTCAATGAAGCGGTCAGTGAAGGAAATTTTCCTAACATGTCATCAAGTGAGACAAGTGTGGTTTGGGTCAACCAGAGATTTTCATAAAATGTTGGCTCAACATGGGCTTTATGGGCGATGGGGAAATATTTGTTTTATCCATTTCAGAAATCATGCAGGAAATGTTTCTAAAATGATTAAGAGAGTGTCTTATCAAAAATTCCGAAGGTGGAAGGTGTTGTGACATGGAATTGGCCTTTTTCTAACATTAAAACCTAATGTAGGCATAAACATTGGCCAGAAGTTAATGATACAATGACATGGTCATCTCTCTAGATGAACGTGTTTGGATAGGTACTGTCTTAGTGTTTTATTTGGAAAATGAGCATTGGATTAGATCTTAATAGCTTACATGCCTCTTACATAACCAATGTTTGAACATGCGTTGGGCATCTAGATCTAAAACAAAAACTTTTGTATGAGACTACATGACCCTGTATATTAGTTGAGGGTTACATTGTACCCAAAGGCTTCTTGAGGATGAGAATTTCTGTGATGGGATGGCTGTAACTTTCCATATTTTGAACCGAATGAAAAAACAAAGGAAATTAAATTTTTCCTTTAACTGGGTATGCCAGTTTAAAAACCAAGCATCAGAACATTTAGTTTCTGATAGTTGACAATTTGATGTGTCTTTGAAATAAATTTTATTAAATTAATTAGACTAAAATTAAAATGGAAATAAATTAAATGTATTGTAAAAGTCTTTCTTAGAACCATGAAATATTATATGAAATATTTTCAGAGTCAACTAATGAGTCAACATGGGGTTACGAGACCCAAAGAATCTCGGCGTTGATTGAATAAAAATATTATATTTATTTTATTCATACGCATGTTTGTTTCATTTCAAAAAAAGTTAAATTACACTCAAATGGTGCATCATATGAGAAATCAAAGGCCACCGTTAGGTATAAAATTCCAGATTTACCCTAGGTAGAGTATAACATTGATTCACATCAGATGTTTGGCACCCTCGCACATGATAATTCCCTCATTATTTTTAATTAATTAATTATTCCATATTTAATATAATAAATAAAAATTTTCTCAAAAACTCTGTGTTGAATGAGAAATTTGAGACCACCGATGGTTCCGAGACGTGGGTTTTACCTATGTAAGGGTTCAAAATTCGAAAGAATCCAATGTTTGGTTATATCGCAACTGAAGATAATTTTATTGGGTTATAAATATTTTTATGGGCCATTAGAAATAATAGTAATAATTTTATAATTAATATTATTATTTGTGTTGAAGAGTACAAATAAAAATGCACATTCATAATTAATAAATTATGTCGCGTTGTAAATAACAATTGAGAAATGTTATAAATGTATTATTATTAATCGTTCAAATTAAATACAAATGTGCAATCCATATTTATTTAATTTTCATTATCCATTTTTTAATGGTTTTCATTTTTAAATTATAAATGGTTCTTTGATGAGTTATATTAAATAACAATAATTTTAATTATTTTAATGTATTGAATTAAATCACGGTGCGACCCATTTATGTATTTGTTGTCTAAATTCATTAAAACGACACAGGGTGCATGCCAAGACACCCATTTGTGGGTCCCAAATAGCTATTAAAATTAATTAAATGATTTCTTAGACTTTACATAAAACATTATGTCACACCATAGCGCTGCGTCCGAGTTAAAAATAATTAAAATGGATTAAACCAAATTAATGAAATTTAAAGAGGGATAAAAATAAATAATAAAATTGATATGGTTGGAGGGAAATAAAAAATAATTAAAATGAGTTTAGCCCATTTTAATTATTTATTTCATTTTTCAACCATTTATTATTATTATTTTAATATATACCTCCTTTTAATTTTTTCTTTATAGTTTTATTTCCTTTCCTTTTTCTTTATTTCCTTATCCTCTCCTCTCTGCCATTCCTCCCATTCATGTCGCACCCCCTCTCCCTAGGTGACACACCACATTTTCTTTCCTTCAGAAGATTGTTGTGCCTCTGTTCATCATCTATTTTCTTCGCCATTAGGTGCGCTATAAACCTCTCGGTTAGGCTTATCCCACACACCAATAATCACTTGATCTTCTTCCAAATCATTTGTTCAGTTTGACGTGGAACGATTTTACCCTATTTTGGGGTTTTTCTAAAATCACAAGTCTTCTTAAGTTTTAGGTCAAATCAAAGCCTACCCTGGATCATAGGATCTTCTATTACCATATGATAGGGCATATACTCTCTTTCCCTCTGTTACATTACTATTAATAAAAACACACGATTGTGATGTTTGTTGGGGCCTATCGACGTTGTGAAAATTCACCTAATGTTTTCAATTTTATTGTTCCGCTAAATTGTTGCAGCCCTAATTCATATAAATTAAAAAATTTAATTTGTTTAAATGTGGTCGGACACCATTTTGGGTGTGCGACATGGTCGGTATAAATTTCCATTAGCTTGGGTATTTAATTCTTTTAACTGCGTGGGTTTCGCATCCTAATTTTTGTTGTATTTAGTTTAAATAAATATTTTTGAATAATTATGAACCTTGATTTGTTGTAAAATTAGTAGTTGTTTGTGCTGAATGATGTGTTTATTTAAATGTGCATGCACGCGAATTTAATTTAATTAACTGCATGTGTTTTGCAGCCTATTTTTGTTGTATGGAATTTAAATTATTAATTTAGATTAATTATGAGCTGTGAATTGTTGGATTCTTGGTAGTTGGTTGTGATGAATTATTTGTTTATTTAAAAGTGCATTTATCTACTTATGTTAATGCAGTATCTTGCCTTGTTAATATTGTTATGCTTTATTTTTTCATTTGTACCTTGTGATGCACGGGTGTATCTATTTAGTTTTCAAGAAACAATTTCATATGCTTATTATGTCATATATGCTGCTGTGAAAACATTAATTACATTCAGGGTGGGGATAGAAGGTGGGTCTTGTATTAAGGTCCATGCATAGACCCTCTATTCATGATGGTTACCATTATGCTTCGGGGGCAGTGTTGTTGGTTTTGTGAGACAGAGACTTCCCCGAGCATTCTAATACTTATGAGTGACACCGAATCCAAAAGGACCCATCGAGACAGATCCATTTAAAATGTGGCTAAGCCAACCTCATATGATACTCAACCCTTTTTTTCGATATCGGGATGAACTCAGGGTAAATCCATGACTCAAGCAATACATGGTCTTTAAAAATATTCCCATGGATGGGGTCGGTGGTATTGGACAATTGAAGGATGTTCTGTAGTGAAACCTTCAGGACGGTCTCAGACTTCAACTGTTAACATGATCATTAATAATGATGCACTGAAAGTTTATATTAATGTCACTATTATTCTCTTGACATTTGAGATACTTTCTGGTGTGTTGAAGGACACATGGTTTACGGATGAATTAGACCCCAAGTTAAATCACCTCTTTGGAGGTATGCCTCTTCCTTGTTTTACCTTACTCTTATAGGCTTCATATATATGCATATATGTATTCTACTTATAGGTACTTCCTCCAGACATCCGGCTTAGGCCAAACCAGGTGATTAGAGATGGGTGCTATCTGGAACCCAGACCGAGTTATTTATTTCCTTACACTTAATAAATTATCTGAAATTTTAAATAGTGGAACGCTGCATTTTATTATTGCAAGAAATAGAAAGGATTAGACACCATGGGTTCTGGACTACTGAGATTTTTTTCTCACACTATGGTCAAACATCATTCACAGCCAATTATATTATATGTTTGTAGGTATTGTCAACGTGAAGTGTGCTACATCTGATGGTGGAATATTACTTGATGCTTAGGATAGAGTCTAAGCCAAAGGGTTGAGCCCTGCTCGTGATGCAGTTATCAAACTTTGTGTATTTTCTTTTTAGTTGATAGTATTCTTGGGTTTCTATTTTCAATATTTTTAGTTTAGAAAGTCATCATGGCATGAAATTGTTTTGTGAGCATCACCACATGATTCTTATTCAGTTGGATTATCCATATTACTTCTGCTTCAGTTTATTCATTTATATGATTCCACTATTTATTATTAATTTTTATTTACTTCTACTATGATAATACCTATTACCTATGAGGGCATAGTCTCCACCTTGGACACTAAAAGGCCATCGCTGCTAGTCGGAATCCTCTGGTGTTCGAGGAGATGAACATGAACTCAGGAAACCCACCAGTCTTTCCACCATCATTGAGGTTATCCGGCCTTATATGTAACATTAAGAATAAGAGTAATGAATTTTTATAAAATATTTTTTCATACAACAAGGAAAATTAACTATTAGAAGATCTATTGATCCCTTAATAGTTTATTTTCATGATTCAAGGAAGAAAAATTATTCTTTAATATTTGTAGTTTTGAATGTTATATGAGATAAAGGGGGAAAATTATAGAAACATGAAAAAAATAATGATATTGTGATTTTCAAAGTTGACTGAAATCAAATATATCACCTCATGTTTTATATTTTAATTATTCCTTAAGAGGAAGAAAAATTATGATAAATCTATCAACTATTATATATAAAATATTATATAATAATAAATATACTCCATAGAAACTCATTCACCTGTATGAGTCAAATAAAAGTACAAATAGGCTTTAATAAGAAATATTATGGCTGATAATTATACTTGTCTTGAATTCCAAATTAATGTTACTGACAATTATGATCCATGTTACAGATCACTATTCTTTTTTTTCTAAAAAATATTTTTAAAGGAATATATTAATTTATTCTAAGATGAACTCATTGCCTATTTTCTGTTCTTATGTATTTATAATTCCTCTCAACAATTATTAAATAAAATTTATATGGATCAATATCATTTTCCTATGTCATAAATGATTTAATTGTTTCTTTTCTTCAATCATTGATATATTATACCATTCAATTTTTTCGTATTGGTATTTTATTTTCCTCTCAATAAAAATTGAATATTTAAGTTGTGTTCTTATTCATTCAGAAATTATTACGATGTTGTTAATAATAATTTCCCTCCTCAATATAAAATATTTTTATCATATACATCCATAGTATTTCTTACAATCAAATGTTTTTTATCAAAGGAGTATAAATATATATTCTGTTTTAAATATTTTATTTTTCATAACATCTCTATTAAAAAGTAATTATTATATTTTTTTGATGCATGTTTCTTTAACTACCATTAAAAAAACAAGATGGAATCTCTTTCAGCTTCTATATATTTCATGTATTCCCACTGTAAATTTATTTCATTTAAATTTATTTCCAATTGATGTGCCATTAATGGGATTTAATTTATAATTATTATTTTTATTCCTCTTTTACCTTTGGAAATTTCTTTTTAAAATATTTTACTTTTATAATCATGATTAAATTTTGAGGAAATAATTTCTTTACGGGGTAAAATGTGAACATAATGGTAATTTTAATAATATATAAATTTACTTTTAATTAAGATACATTATTTTGAGTTTATATATATGATTTAAACATTTAAATATTTTAATAACTTGTTTGAAAATGTATTATAGTCAATTTTATTCCAATTATTCAATAAAATTTATTAAATTTATTTTGTGATAGAAAAATGTTTTTAAAGGATAAATATTTTTTCTTAAATAGATTAATTATATAGTACATTATAAATGGATATTGAGGTTAATTTTATAATTTTGTACTCATTTTAATTATGATATGTAATTTTTTCAATGTATCGAATAATGATATGTTTTTTGGAAACAATTATGTTTTATTTTAGATAAAATATTCTTCCATATATTATATGGTTTTATTTATAAGGTAAATTTATAGATTTTTGAATTTTAATTTTATAAAAACAACCTTTTTGGATTTATAATTTAAAAATTACATTTTCATTATTTTTTGAGGATTTTTCTAAAAAAGATTTTATTGTTGAATAGTGGGAAACATAGTTTTTTAAAATACTATAAATTTTATAATGTCATAATGATATATGAATGAATTGAAATTTTAAGGAAACTTTATATACAAAAATTATGAATTTAAAGAGTCAAATAAATGATTTAAAAATATTATGATTAATCTAGAAAACAATATATCACATTTTTTTAACATGAGTTATATTTGTTTTTCATGAAATAATTTTTTTAGAATCATTTCCTTTTTTATTTGTTAAAAAGGTATCATTTTTATGTATTTATTTTAATTTTACATAACTATCCTTTATTTTTCTATAAAATATTAAATTTCTTGTGAATCAACATTAAACATGACTTTTTGTAGATTCAATTCTTTGCTTGAAAATGTTATTTTAATAAAGAAAATTTTTATCACATTACACAAATTTTTTTTAAAATTGTTTCTTAACACATAGAGAAATTGAATGTTATAAAATAGTTTCTATATTTGGAGTCAAATATTAATTCTTTCTAATAATTTCAATTTTTAATTAAATTAATCTACCATAGTAAAATTTATCCACCACGGTAAATTATAAAAGGAATAAAAAGGGGTTAAAGTAAAGGATAAAACCACAAATTTCATGAATACAAGTGTATATTTGATTATATGGGTGTATTATAAACCTAAGATGTTATATCCTTCAAATTTTATTAATTTTGAGCCACTTGAATTGAGTATTAAATTTATTAATCATTAAAAAAATATTTACTAGAGTACCAATTCTCTATCTTAAAAAAGGATCCCTTCACCACATCAGTTTTATGCAAATATGATGAATAATATCGAGTCTATTCCATATAAATAAATAAAAAATTTAAAATTACATATTGGTTTTAATATCCCCAAAAAATAAATCCACTGTAGATAATTACTTCACCATACGCTCCTTCTGATAAACAATCCAAAGAAGTTGTTTAAGAATCACCTAGAGAAACCAGATTCCAGACAGAACTCTCCAAACATAATGTTTCATTGAATGAGATAAAAAAGTTAATATTAATCACCATATAATTTCAAAATTGATTCAGAATTTTTGACTCTTACTTAAAAAACATCCATGTAATTGAAGTAAATTCATGAAATAGAAGAAGAGATTAGTTTTTACATTTTTTAGGAAAAATTTCCAACATCCATTGGAGAAACACTGAAGAATTTCATTTCTTCGGAAAAAAAATCAATGTATAGCCATAATAGGTAACTATATAATAAAAAACAGAAGTAATCCAAATATTGTTCAATTCACCTTGTACTCTTCAATGGGGTCACACAATCCATATATAGATATTAACTTCCAATAATTTAGTTCCACCAATATTTAAATATATAGAAGAGTCCCTCTATTCCAATGTTCCCATTACTGGTCACCTATATATATCCCGAATGTGACTTACACCTCTTCTAAACCAACAAATAAAAAAAATAAAGCAGAAAATAGACATAATTTGTAAGTACATGTTTAATAATTTTTTAAAAATACAACATTCTACAGAGCATATAAAAATAAGCCCCTATCAAACCATATTCTTTCTCAAACCTCATTCTTGAATACTAAAGGATAGACCTAATGCTTCTAAAAATTATATTAACTGATGGAATTCCATAACCAATCCTTAAAAAAACATATTTTAATCAACTAATTCAATCTTTGTACATAGTAAATTATTTCCCACTTAAATATTTCTTCTACGGAAACACCACAACACCACCTATGACTTTAGAAAAAAATATCCATGAGTTTCCACTACATAAAATTATTCTCTACCTCTTTCATTTCACCCAAGCCCAACTAACGCATTTTGTATCCTCATTTATTATGAAACCAAATTCTTGGTAATAATAATTGATGGATATTATTTCCCAGCTCCCTTCCACTACTATAAGAAACCATCTTCTATCTTCTTCTGGATAAAAATTTATTTTATATCAATATGTCTAATTCATCATAAAAAAATTGTATTATTAGCTAAATGAATTTCATAGTAAATATCATTGAATAAAAACTATTTCCCCATGTTACATACATGTTCTTCACCTGATCACCATATATATACAATCTCCCTACTTCATTTCATAAAAACTACATACCATTATTTTATTGTAGAAAGTGAAATCACTTGTTATAGCTTAGGCATCCATTATAACCAAGTTCCTCCAAATGTGTAAACCAGTCTAGTTTTTGTCATTTGGGAATCAGAATCATCCAAGAATTATAAGTCAATAACCCCAAGTAATTAGTCACCACATAGGAAAATAGAGATGTTCCACCCACATCATTGAGATAAAACATAATTCACTTTATAGTTTCATAAGGATATTTACAATTATTTTCCATGAACCGACTGACTACTCCCACTGCATGAGAAATGCACAAAAATGTAAAATACATAACAAACATAAAAATTCAGACTGTTGAGCCATAATTTACATTATCCATATATTTATTTTCATTATCCATCAATACTACTATATATTATGAATTATTTAACTAATTAGTTAGAGGAGTTAAAATTGAATCACATCCACTCATTCCAAATATATTAGTAATATTTCAGATGTAGTACAATTATGATACAATAAAACATCCAAATTTTAAATCTCATTTAAACCTCATGACAATGATATTATTAAATTCACAGAGAAGATTCATTTCAAACATTCCAATCAAGTACTACGACATATTTTGCATTAGTTGAATATTTGGACCTACTAAAAACATATCATCCTCATATAAATTTATGATTATGAAGTAGTTTCCCTTCAGCTAATCCCAGTTATTAGAATTATGTTGTTTGAAACAATTCTAAAAATTAAAGGAATAAAACATCCAATTACAATATATGGGATATTGAAGAAATCCATAAAGATTTATTATTAGTATTTCACACCAATCCTGGATTCCAATTGTTTATGGAATAAATAGGTTTTTTCGTATTAATTTCTTCCTCAGAATTACTTCTAAGAGAATCTATCTTCACATTCATTTTCTCTTGGTACTAATGTTCAGAAGAAACCAATCCTAAAAATGTTCAAATAGTGGTATGTTTTTTCTATAATAGGAAATATCTGAAATAAGTAAATACCTTTATTCTACTGAATCCCTTCAACAACCAACTGTTTTGTATACCCTTTCCTCTCATCATCATCTTTTGTCAATCAGAAAACCCACTAATTCTCATGTGAATTATTACCAAGTGATAATTCCACTATCTCCTATATGATATTACCTTATAGTAAATATATATTCTCCTAAATATCTACCCCAAACCATCTATAATATCCTAGAGTGTCTAGTACTTCAATAATATCTAGTTCTCCAACACTAGTTAAAATTGTGAAACTAAGATAAAATAAATTCCTCTGAAATAATTTTCTGATCCTTGAATATACTCAAGAATTTAAATATGATTTCAATTCATATAACATTTTATCTTTTGGAACATTTAATTTTGGATCTCTTGATCAGTAATGTATGAATCCCAAGATTTCTGAAATTCCTTTCACTGGTTGAACATAAAACCCTTCTAAAATACCCTCAAAATATCCTTCTTAAATATGATTCCTTCTATTAGATTCAACATAAAATAAGTATTTAAATCCTTTTGATCCTATATAACCACCATTAATATCTACTTGAATTGATGTTTAATCTCTATACCCAAACATGTGTTCGCTTCATGTTTTGATATTTCCATAATATCTTCTCATTAAAGATAACATTTCCACTTTTAAAAACATTCTCATTTTCATCACCCTATGATAACAATCATTGTCTTAATATATATATACTATAGAGAAAAATTTAATATATTTTTCTTTAGTCTTATATCATTATTTTTCATCCACCATTATATAGGATAAACATCCAAGAACTCTATTGTTAGAATCTACCAAAACATTTCTAGACAAATTTTATTTTGGTAATTTTTGTCCAACTTTTACTGAAGGACATATATTGGTTATGTAATTTACTATTCGTTCATTTTCAACCTAAAATATATTATTCATTCTGAATTTTAGTTTTATAATTATTACCCCTTATATCTGTGTCTTATTCATTATCTTATCTACAAAATTTTATTCTAGTGTTCCTAGAATTGTAATCTTATGTCATATTCCCATTATATTGTAGTATTTTTGGAAACTAATTTCAATAAATCACTACTATTTATTGGACTAATATGATTAATATTTATTATAAATTCTATTTACACCATATAATTCCATTAAAAATACATTTTAGACACCTCACACTTATAAAATAATCAATGAATGTAAAAAAATACAAATATTGTCTATAAGAATAAAATAGGGAAGAGAGCAAAAATATATTTAATTGAAAAAATTATAACAATTTTAATTTTGGTTTTCTACCAGTATAATTGAAGGGCATATTATATTTCTTCTTGAATATTAAACTCTTACATATTCTAATGTTTGATTGATTCGTCATTAGTATGGAAATATATATTAGAATCATAATAAATTTATATCTAAATATTCAAAATATATTATGAATAATTTCCTAAAATATGTATAAATTCATTCAGGGAATTTAATCTCCCAGTAACCATACAAATATATAAAATAAACCATAATCTAAAACTCTGGATATGATATGTGAAACTCAAGTAATCATCCACTCTCCATTCATAATGCAAGTTTTGAAACCAAATTTATTTGGATGGACAACTGAAATTATTTTATTTTAATTAATTCAAACATCCCAGACTTCCGTTAGTATATTTAATATCCCATAAATCAACTAAATTATTCATCTCCCTTTCTCGAAATGTGCTTTATTAACAAGAAGATGAACTCTACGAAAACATCTAAATAAATAATTTGATATTCACCATTTTTAACCTATGAAATGGAATGTAGCTCGGAATCTATGATCCACCAAATTTTTTTAAAAAATCATTCATAAGTAGGTTTACAATTATATATTGTATGACCCGAAACTGCCCTAAATATTTCCTTATATATTACTTTTTCCTCTCTTGATAGTCATACTTCATGTTACCTATCTTTCTAAAATCCCAAAAGATAGGCCATAATTTTTAATAATTTTCTCTATATATATCCCTTCATTACATATATAACTTCTTTTTATTATTTTTATGATTTATGAATCCATTTACATTTATATTTAATACACCTAAAAGATTCAACAATCTCATTTCTATGAATCCCTAAATTAGAATAATGTTTCGAACATCAATGAAAACCAAGTCATTATTTTCTCATGAACTGCCCACAATGCAAATCATGGATTCCCAAGATTTGTGTGTAGATGATAAATAAGTACCCAAACAACATCTCCAAACGTATAATATAGAAACTGTATCGAACTTTATATTATATTTATGTAAATCAATAAATCAGATTCAAATTTGTTTTCTAATAACCTCATTATAAATAAAATTCACATCAGTTATAACTTAATTAGTTCTATGATTCATTTATATATCTTCAATTTCTTTTATAAACTATGATATAGTTTGGTTTTCATGAATATTGATATCCACATTCTAGACTAAATGATTTCAAATCAAACCAAGTTCCTTTTGATCGAACATCTTCGATTATTCATTTATCCATTACTTATAGTTTGAGATACATAAATGGATTCTCTAGATGTTTCTGAATGAGGTAGTATTAAATTTAATTTTTATAGAAACTAAAATATATCATATAGATATTTTCAATTCAAACCATTCCTTTTTCAAATTACATATATTCAAAAAAATATTGAAAACCATTGAAACTCTAAAAGAGTATTCCTAAATAAAGTTAGCTAAACTGCTTTGTCTTCCAATATGACTCATGAGAAACAATTCCCTAATTCAACTTTTTGAGAATTAAATCACCCCACTATCATTCCAAGATGAAATTGGAATTATTTGTTTCTGAATCATCTCCTAGAAATAGATTCGGGATAGAAGCCCTGAAATATAATGTTCTGAATCATGGAAGAAACAATGTACATCCAAATATCTAAACCATGTTGAAACAACATCATAACATCTCAAAATAATAGATATAAAAACATTAATGAAAAAATTTTAAATTTTAAATATAAAATAAAACATTGGGTTTATGTGGTTTTGAAAAAATTCATATGGCTACATGTGAAATAATGAAATAATCATTTATCTATGTAGAAAACATACAAATAACAACATAAAAAGTCACCATAGATTACTAAATAAAATTTATCACAATAATATTCAATGAACATTGAACTCATAAAAGTGGTACCACCATCTATGTAAAGAAAGTAACTTCTGGTTATCCGGTTGCACAATAATCTAAAAAATGAGGGACTCTATCAATTCCTAAATTGCCACTACCTATATCATATAGAAACTATATTTGTGACCATAACATCTATAAATCTAACAAAAATAAAAAATAGAGATGAACATCCCCATATTATATATATATGGATTGAGAACTTCTAAAAGTACTCTACTTTATACTATAAACCTCAAAATAACCCACTTTTGAACCTCCTCCTCCATGAATTATATAGGGAAAACCCACTACTTCCACAACTAAAAGGAATTGAATGCCTTCCCAAAATACCCATTCTATTGAAAATATTTAATTCAATTAAAGCAGTCTTCATACATTCCAAAAATCAGTGGGTGTTTAATGTGTGATATAAAGGAGTATATCTATCGAAAAGGTAATTATCTTAGCCATGTTCTTCGTGTTAAATTATTATCTTTCCCACCACATGACATATTTAACCTTAATAATATAATTATATTGATATCATTAGTGTACCAAAATTTTCTTATATTTATGGATATACCATTATCTACCTTCATTCTATCCATTTGAAAACGAATACCTAACCCATGTTACATGCAAACTACCACCTCCTTGAATGTCGTATTTCATTTTTCATCACTGTCATACATGTATAGTTATAAAAATTAAAATAATAAAGATATATGAAATTTAAAACATGATTAATGTTATGGAAATTTAAATTTTCCATTCAATCAATAATAATAATAATAATTGGTCATCATAACATTTTATTACCTAAAATGACCATAGATAGACACTTTGTCAGTAATAATTTCTAAAGACGTTCTTTCAATATTCTTCTTTATATAAGACCTATTGAATTTATTTTACCACATCAAGAACATGTTTTTGAAACCTATATGATTTTATAAAATTTATATTATCATTATACAATAATATTGTTTACTCATTTAACAGTTTTAACATATTCTTCTTTTGGACCATTTTACAACAGACATTAACTTTATTATAATAATTATCTCTAAAATGAATTAGAAAACATAATTAATTGAAGTTTTAAATAATAATGCTTAAATTAAGATATTTTTATAATCTTGTATTGGTAATATATAAAATATATTTACCTATCAATTCAATTACTTTAATAATTTGAAAATCACTGGAAAATTGAATTTTGATGTGTTCTATGAAAATAGTTAACATAAGTTTCATGAAATGACTATGGGAAATTAGAAAAATATCATAAAAAATATTCAAATTATCATGATAATTTATTATGTTATTAATTCATAAATATATCTCATGGAATTGAACTATTAATCTCAAACACGTAAGGGAAACAAAACTGATGACACTAGAATTTAAATTTTTTAATAAAAAACAATATGGATAATAAGAAATTATAAATGGTTGTTGTAAAATAAAATTAAAAATAATATTATTCATATTAATGGTACACCAATATTATTTATTATATTTTAGAACACATATGAAAAGTGTAATTCTAATGTAAGGGTCACTTGGTCTAAATTTCAATTCCTTGAGATATTTTTCATATTGTGAACCATATTTCTTTTTAACGGAGTTGTATATAGTAAATTCCCAATAAATATATTATAATATACTTGTCGTTAAATTTATTGTTTTTCTAAATCCAAATAATTTTCTTTATTTTAATATATTTTGATTTAAGTGTTATAAAATCCATATGGGTTTATTGTATACAAATTTTTTCTTTGAGACATGTTTTAAAATATGCACATATTTTATTTCATATGGTGTATATTCTATATATTTTATATTTTATATCATATTTATCTCTTTATTTTTGGTATTTAATACTCTATTTTATTTTATCCTCTTCAAGGGGTTTCAAATCAAATGTTACTAACGAGATAATGGTTCTTCATCTCATTTTTTCTTTCATTGAAACATATGTCATACTATACACCTACACTTATTAACGTGATATGAAGAATTTTTATTCGATATATTATATTATTTTTTTAAATTATGTTATTTAATTTTCCTTTTCAAGTTCTTTCATTCAAGATATTTTGATTTTAAAAATTCAAGAATGAGGTTTTCTTTAAAACATTATTATAAATGTCTAGAAGTTCTTCTTTCAACTCGTTTTCATTTTTTGTTTATATTCTATTAAATTATGCAGGAATGGTATCCTATATTTTTAGATAATATTTAATGTAATTTTTTAAAACCTATTTTCTAATTTAAAAATTTTATAAAAAAATCTATTTAATGATTTATATATGGGTTATTTGTTTTACTTTCTATTAAATTTTTAGAAGAATGTACTATAACCATTACTCCTTTAATATATTTTACCTCCCTCATGAATAATATTTGTTATTTGGAATAAATTTTAAATTCATTGGTTATTTTCAAGTAACATCATATTTAATTTATTCTATGAATTTTTTATTCATTCAAATTTATCAAAAGAAAATAATGCTTCTTCTTATTTCTCAGAGAATAATTGTAATGATTTTTTAAAATTATTTTTCAAAAATGTGAAATTTTTTTCATTATTTTGTTATAGAAGTAATATTATTTAATGATTCCATACTCCTTCATTTTTGGATGAATTATGATGATGTTTGAAGAGACATTTCATTAAATCTTTTTCTTTTCCCTTGGTTAGTTATGATAAAATGGAATGGAGAATGTTTTTTTGAGTTTTACAATGAAATAATGAGAACCTATAATAGTTATTAAATTTATGGTTCTTGTGCGTTATAAATGATGTCTATTGGGACTAATAAATCCTTCAAATTACTTTTACAATGATTTGTTAGTTGGGGGAAATATTTTTTAATTAACCTAGTAGGTTATTCCATTGTAAGTGTGGTTACAAAGGAAATTTTAGGGGTGATATTATTATGATGTCCTATGAAACCTTAATAACTGTTATTTTCCTTTTATAATTGATTGCAAGAATGGTATATAGATTAATTATATTAATATCTTAAAATATTCCTCTATTATGTTTTCATGGGTCATGATTATCGAATCATTCTCTTATATACCATATAATCATTTAATATTTCGAGATTAATGCCATGAATCTAGATTTATGATTAATGATTTATCTAAAATGATTTTATTATGATATATTATGTATAATGAATAACATCTCATACCTACTTTTCTATATTATCCTCACCTATGAGCTTCGATTAAAATTGGTTATATTTAACATTATAAAAAATTTAAGCTTATCCTTCAAAAGTTTCTATATACCTAGGTTATGAAAAGGATTATTATGTATTTTATCTATAAAAATTTATAATGTGTAATGAGTTTTTTTGAGAGATATTTATGGAAAATTATTTATGAATAAGTTATTGATATAATTAGGAAACTATTTATTATATTATAATTATACGAGGTATTTAGTTAATGGGGGTTCCTATTCTATAAAACATTCAACCTAAAAAGGTATTGAGTTTGTAAGTGACTCAATTTGTGTGGTTGATATTGTAATTGTGATTGGTTATGTTTGGGCCTCTTTAGTTGGTATAAAATCTACTATGTAAAGAATATGTTTTTACAACTTGATCTGGGTTTTTGGTGCAAAGTAATTAAAATTGGAATCATAGAGGGATTTATATATCATCATATGATAGTATGTTATTATATGATTTTATTTTTATAGTTTTGGATACCATCATGGTTTAATAAGTTTAATTTCGATCATATGGTTAATGTTATAAATACCATTTTTTATATTGTGAGAATTTAATGATATTATTGAAATTTTTGGGAGTTTTTTATTTTGTTTTAATAAATTATTGGTGCTTAAAAAACCCTTTCTGTGGGAATGTGATTTTGATTTGAAAATGGTCAATTTAGAAAATTGGTTAATTGAATTAGGAAAAAGTACATTATTTTGGGAGAACATTTGATTATAGATTAATTTTTTTGGTATTTAAATATTGGAGATAATTATATATTTAGAAATAATTTTTAAGAGGATTTTAGATGAATATATAATCAAATAATTCTATTTTTTGGGTTTATAATTTGGTCAATAATCTATTGAAGACATTTAGTTTTTAGTTATGTACAGAAAGAATTAAATTAAACATATCTTAATATTAATATGTTTAGATTTTATTTGTCAAAATTTCACTTCTTCATATGATGATTTCTTTATATATAAATTTTTATTATCAATAGTCATAGTAAAAATTCAATTTTTAGTAATTTTTTAGAAAACAAATGAATACAATTTCATAAATAAAAAGTTTATATGATTTTGAACATTATCATTTGGTGGATCTTATGATCCATTATGTGTCTATTTTCATGATTCATGAATGGAAAATTTATCTTATATATATCAAAATTGGATTGTTAGATTGAATAAATGTGTAAATAGATCAAAACACATAACCAAATGATGATATTATGCTTATGCAAGTGGGAGTAAATCATGTATGTATATTTAATCATATTATATGTTTTGATAATTAATTAAAACTGAGAAATGTTTTTATAAATCTATCATGTATTATATAGAAAACATCACTCGACCATTAAGATATGACATATAGTAACATTTATAAGTATAAGTCATATAAATATATAAACATGGTTTAAGAAATAAGAAAAATATGTTTGATAAGTGTCCTAATGTTGAAAAGAAAAATGAATATTACAAATATTTTCGATCACTTTTCTTGATATATATTACTTTTTTCAAAAAATTAAACATCATCAAAGAAATATTTTACCTTAAATTTTGAAGATTTTATGGTCTCTTTTCTTCTTTTAAGGATTTATAATTCACACACCACATTTTTTAAAAGTATTTTGAGAAATCTATTTTTCATGTGTCATAATCTATTTATTTTACCATGTTCTTTTATGATTGATAAATTATTCCATTATCTTTCATGAATGATATTTTACTTTCTATCTCTTGTAAAATCAACTTTCATTGCATGTTATTCTTATTTGAAAAAATTTATGATATTGTTTCGAATAATTTCCATCATTTATATTGACTAAGTTTCTACTCTATGTACATATTTTTGAATTACCTTATATGTTCTCCTATTTTAAAGGTTAAATATATATCCACCTATTAATAATTTATATTTCACATCATCTATATTTTGTTGAAATGTTAATTTTTCATTTTTTTTCATTCCTAATAAAAATTCTAAAAAATATAGACGATATTTCATTCCATTTCTACATATTTATTTTTGAATCCACAAAAATTTTATTATATTTATTTTTTTCCCAATTGAGGTATCTTTATTAAGGATTAAATTAAAAAATAAAAATTTTAATTCCTTATGTATCCATTGAAATGAAATATAAAAATTTTATATTAATAGTTTTGGACTCAGGATAACATTTGATGGACAAATTTTTTGTAAGGAGGGATAATGTGAAAAGTTAGACATTTTTAAAAAATATATCATTTTTTTTGGATTATTAATATTCCTGGTTATGAGTTTATATATACCTTTTAAAAAACAATATATTTTTATGATTTAGTTTAAAATATAGTATATAATTAGTTAGAAACCAATTACACACTTAAAATTATTATATATACTTTTTGATAGAAACAACATTTTATATAAAGGTTAAATATATTTAACAATTTTTTTTTATTTTGTTGTATTTTATAAATGGTTATAAATATTAATCCAATGAATTCATATTAATATTTATTATGAAAAATAATTTTATGAAGGTATGAAACCCAAATTTGTTTTTTTATTTTAAAACAATTATATATTATATTAAATAAACTTTTTTTATTTTTACGATTTTTTTATTGAAGAGTTAAAATTATTAGTTTCTTATTTGAATTTTATAAAATAATCTTATGTTTTGGATTTCCAATTTCATAATTTCCTTTTGATGAATTTTTGAGATGTTTTAAAATGGAGTACTTTTTTTGGTGAGGGGTGAAAAATAGAATTTTTATAAATTCCATAAATTTTATGAATTAATAATGAAAAAAAATTAATTAAAAATGTATAAAACATAAATAACAATGATATATAAATTTACAGAGTGAGAAAATAATTTTTCAATATTATTTTTAATTTATAAACCTATGTGTGGAATTTTGGAAAAAAGGTTATATTTTTCTTAATATATATTTTTGAATATTTTCTATTAATAAATTATTCACATAGTACCATTCAATTATTAATCAAATTGTAATATATATATATTTACTTAATCTATAAATGAATAAATTACATGGTAATTAGTATTATTAATGAATTTTCGGTTGATTTATTTGTAAGCCTAAAAATTGATTTTTCCATTTATTTTCTATACTAGGAATACTTCTTTTAAAATTAATTTTTACAATATAGAGATATTGAAACATATATAACAGATTTAATTATGGGAATAATAATTTTGAATATTAGAAGTATGTTTAATTTTATTTTTTTCAAGAAAATTTCCCAAGGCAAATATTTTTCACTTTAGTGAAGTTTAAAAGGGATAAAAGCGGGTTAAGAGAGGGAATACGGGAAAAATTTTACAAAAACATTTATAAATTTCACTATATTAGTGGATTTTCAAAATAAATTAACCTATATTATAAATTGGTATAATTTTGAGCCACATTACTTCAGTATGTAATTTATTATATATTAAGAAAACTTGTATTTATAAGAGTTCCCCAATGCTCACTAATAAATCGATCCCTATAACAACATATAGATTTATGAACAATTAATTTGCATGTTTTGGTAATAAGAGTGTTTTATAGAGGGATTTATTAGGTTCGATTATGGTTAGCACAATAACATTATTTCACCAAGGAATACAATACGTAAAAGAGGGAATCAAGACGTGAGATTGTGTTTTTCATCTTTTAAAGCAAGTGATTTGGTAGTTATATATAGTGGTACAGTATAATGGGAAATATATTCACCGTTGGATATGTTAATTCATGATGTAAAATAAATTATATCTAAGGAGAAATAATTTCAGGGAAATTATGGGATATCTTAAATTAATACAATACACGTGGTTCAAAAATTTAATTTCATAGTCCTCATAGAATTTACTATGTGAACATTGAATTTAAATTATGAATTAGAAAAGTTATATCCTATTTATAGGTTTTATGTTCTATTGAACCCCTATATTAAGCCATCGCATCCTCTCAATTTAGGGAGAAACCAAGATGATTTTTAGAAATCTTCCATCACCTTTCTCCAAGTATTGATGAATGGTAAGTAGTAGTTGTTTTTCGGTAACTAGGGGATATTTATTCTATATTATCCTTTTTCCATTTTTCATCATTGTTAAATTTTCATTCATGAATTTGAATTGGTCAAGCTTTTGTTTTGATGACCCCTTAATGGGGTTCAGGTTGATCTAGGGTTTCCTTTTTTTTCTAAGGGTTTTTTATGTTGTTTCTTCTTCACCTTGTGGTGCATAAAAGATTATAAAAGCTTCCTTATAGTATGGGACCATAATTGTTTATTTATTTATGTGCATGGTGTGGATATTGTTTGACTTATAATTCCATTTCATGGATAGTGAGCATCATATTAATGAGATATAAAATTATAATATCCTGAAATTGATGGGAAAAATGGGTTTTTCACATGATTTGACTACGTTGATTTTATTTTTTATGTTTTATTCCTACATATTTCTAATATATAAAATCACATATAGTGGTATCCTTTCTTATGTTATAGATGATATATTTGTGTGACCCTTGCTTTTTTTTCTATGATCACACCCTGATGAGAAGATTAAGAACTACTATTTGCACTATAAATATTTTCCAATGAATTTTTTTGTTATGTGGTATTAAACCTGCTAATTAATTAATCAATGTGATGTACAGTCATGAATATAAATTATGGAATCCAGATCTATTTCTATTGTGTGTGGTTTCTTTATTATATTTCCCTGTGTGTTGTAGTCTATCATCCAGTTATAGGGGTAACCATATTGGTTGTGGAAATAAGTTGGGTTGTGAGGTGTTTTTTGGTTGGTTGGAATGGGAATACATATATGTAGTTGAACTATGGATACTATGAGTGGTGGTCAATATGGGTAATGGTGAGTATGTATGGTAGTGTTATAGTTTATATAGGTGTTTTATAACGATGTTCTAGTGTGAGATGATGTGATTCAGATGAGATGAGTTATTATTATGCTGAGATAGTTTGGATATTATTGTGTGGCGATGGGGGTTGATGTGAGTTGGTCTAGGTGTGGTTGGTGTGGTTTTCTTATTTTCTTCATTATCAATGGAAATAATTTTGAGGTTGAATAAAATGAAAAAATGAATTGGTTAAAAATATTAAGAATTTTATGGGAATTGTTGGTTGGTAAATGGATTAAATGAATTGAATAAAATACCGGACTGTGAAAATGTGAATGAAATGGATTAGTAATGGGTGTTTCATAGATACTCATTAACTCTATAAAGTGGTGGAACTTGGGAATAAAATGTTCAAATGTGTGGATTTGTGTGGTGGGATTAATATAGTGGTGGAAATGGTTGTTACAATTGATTTGTGGTGCTGTGGTAGTTTTTTGGGGTATTTGTTGGTGCCAAAATTTGGGACGAAGAAAAGGCCCCAAGACTGCCCCAAGACTGCCTCGCGAAGCCCCTTCATGGAGTCCCCCTAGCATCGCGACTTCTGAGAAGAAAAGAAGGCGAGAGGCTCTGTGAACACATTTTACATTCGTGAGCCTATCATGAAGCAAAGGAGGCAGGATGCTCCACGAATGAATTTGACGTTCACGAACCCGCCATGAAGTGAAGGAGGTGGGACGCTCCGCGAAACCATTTGACGTTCGCAAGCTCACCGTGAAGCCGTCGAGCCCCTCTTCACGCCATGTGAGCTCCACTATGTGGCACCTCTTGCCTATAAATACTGAACTCCCCCAAATCTCTCTGGATGGAAAATCAAACCTTTCAGAGTCAGCTTCCGAATCGTGAAGCACTCTTATGCTCGGTGAACCATGAGCTGCGCAAGGTAATTCTACTTCGTGAAGTGCCTCCACATTGTCTCGTTTTGATCCACTCTTCCGAGAGGGCTTCCTTTCGCGAAGACTATGGGAATTCGTGAAGGAAGGGGACCCCAAGGGGACCTGGGTCGTCGCGGAGCATTTATTCTCCAAGAAACACCCTTCATGTACACTTCATCCATATGCTATGGTAGGATCACTGTACTTCGCAAATGACATTGCGTCCCGAAATTTTTCATCATGAGGCACCTTTTCTCCATGAGGTTGTGTTCTTCGAATTCCCTTCCACTTTGCGAATCACCTCCCATTTTCACCTCTACCCCATGCTAAGGCTAAGGAACCCCACTTTATGAATCCCGCCCCTTCTCAAGTGCCCTCTACCACATGGAGAAAAAGAGCTCCACAAGGCCCCTACCCATGGAACCCTCTACTTGGAAAATTCTTTTCCAGTGCGACCCACCAGGGTTGAACGATGTGACTTCAAAGTACCCAGGACAATACCACTTTTAGTGTTGTTGTGCCTAATGCTAATTCGCATAGGCACGCTAATGGTTGTTGCTTATTCTCATATCCATGCTAACGTGGACCCCTCGATGTATAGTTCTGTGACACCCCCTCAGTACGGTATTGCTGATGCCTTCCCTCCCACACGGAGTAGAGGGTGCCAGTTTTGCAAGTCCTAAGGGTGCGTAGTGAACCCGCCTCGTCCAAGCTGCAGGACATTAAACTACCAAGAGCCACCTTCCTCAACACATGACGTTAAACTGTGACCTCACCCCGTGCCCTGCACGCAGGGTCCCCTGCCTTGGACAATGTCCATGCCCCCTGGTCTCCACAGGGGATTATATCCTCCTTTTGGAGTGGTGTTTCTCCATGGGGAAGGGCATCCACCTTGGTGTAAGCCCATATATTTTCTTGCAGGAGGCAGTACCCCAGATCCTCCTCACTTACTTAGTTCCAAGGCCAGCGGAGGGTGTGATAGGGAACAAGGATCCTCCTTTCTTAAGTCCCAAGCCCCCCTCCCACTACTCTTTGTCATCCTCAGGCCTCCATCCTAGAGTAAGGCCCAACAATTTGGGCCGCCTCAGAGCGTAGGCCCCAAATCTTCTTCACTCCACACAGACGCACTTTTCATGACATGGTCATCAGGCCTTTCCTACCTCTTGTTTCTCACACCGAGCATGACGCACATGGGTTTAGACTAAGCATCGACCATGACACCATCCTCGTCCCACATGACGTTAAACTGCATTCCAATCCAGTGGTAAACCATTGTGACATCACCCAAACTCTGGGTACATTGATCTGTTTCAAGGAATGGTGGGTAGGAAGCCTCCACGAGGTTCAAGCCTAGCATGCAGTTGTTCTGACACCCCTTCATGTCAGTTCAACAACCCCTTTTCACCTGAACTATGTGGACTTTGATCCATGTTATGGCATGGAACGTAGGAAGCCTCCCCGAGGTTTAAGCCCACCACCCTACTGGACCAAGGTCCTCATTCTCATCAATTCACCAACACCATCCCCATATCGCATGATGTTAAACTGTACTTCTGAACTACATTGTATTTGATCCATGCTAAGGCACGATACGTAGGAAGCCTCCTTGAAGATCAAGCCCAACATCCATCGGACCAAGGTCCTCGTTCACTTCGGTTTGCCGACACACCGTCATTTGAACTACGGGGACTTTGATCCTTGTCAAGGAAGGGTACGTAGGAAGCCTCCACGAGGTTTAATCCCACAACCCATTAGTTGTTCTAACCCCATTCACGTCAGTTCACCAACACCTGGTCATCCTAGAGTGTAAGACCCACACCAACCTAAACAACTAGGACTTTGATCCATGTCAAGGCATGGTATGTCGGTAGTCTTTTCAATGCTCAAGCCCAAAACCATGATCCATCTTGATCCTTACCTGGGCTGCCACATCCCAGTGAGATCATGCCACCTCATTCCCTTCCACAGCATTCGGGAAGCCGCCCACGTGCTGGCCCCAATATCTGTGTTCCCTCCAGGGGATTCTTCCGTCTTATCCACTCTAGTCAGTGTTCAGATCAGTCTGATCTATCTTCACTGGATGTTAAACTTGCAGCATACCTCATGTTAAATACAGGAAGTTGAGGAAAACCTCTGATACATGCATATGGTATATGATTCCCCTCATTACATGTTGGATGCCTTGGGATTCCGTGCCCCCAAAAAGCCCTATAATAAGGGAAAGAAGAGAGACACCCCAATCCCTAGCGTCTAGACACGTCAGTGATGCCCCAGCGTGACTACTCCCTGAAACGAAGGTTACTACCCTGACTGGACCCCTTTTAATGTCCTAACAGAAGTAGCATAATTAACCGGTGTCCATAAAGATATGGCATCGGGATCAAGTTTCACAAAAAATGTATTAAATCTATGAGGGAGACCCAGACTAGGTGACGAGTTCCGAGGAGGAATCCACGGAAGGAAGAACTGACATACCATCATCCTGTTTCGATCAAGGAGCAGACATACCTGAATAAGGAGAGAATTCCGCCTGCCTTTGGAAAGCGGGAATGCGGGGTAACAAAAGCCGCACCTATCGCACGCAAGAAGATGGACGCGTGCACCCCGGTGAAAGCATCAGAAACAGAAAATGGTGAACCCAACGTGAAATTATTCTCCTCAATATGGATATTAGTTATGCTCGGGGCTTCCATGGATTGAAGTGTCACTGGATCAAGCTATCCGACATTGGGTCCCACCAAGAAAATAGTGGGCCTCGCTTGAAACTCACCAGAAGATGGGGTAGTAGAACATTGCGCATCCTATTCTACGATGTTGTCAGCGTGGATCCCTCTTACCGGCCACAGAAGATGGAATGGCACTGGGGCACTATTTTTCGATTTATTTTCCTAGAAGTGTTAATGAGTTAATCTCCTTGCTTCTAGAAATCATGTTTCTGCCCTGGGAAGGTGATCTCTTCCTGCCCGCCTATGCTGGGGAAGGGGAAACACTAGCACAACCACCCCACGTGGCTCCACTGCTGCCGCAACGACATCTGTGTCCACAACCATGGGAAGCCCACGCCCCACCTCCCCATTGGAAGTCATCCATTGAAGGGTGATTAATGAACTCGTACGTCCTTATGATGAGGAGGGCAAATTCCAACCCGGGATATGGCCCACCTGGACCTGGAGGCGTCCAGGCCCCACCGTCAACGCCACCCCCGAGGGCCACGTTGGGAGCCAATGCTCCCCACCCCAACATTCAATCATTTCGGGAGCCTATCCCCCAAGATCTTTGACGACTCCCTACCTTATGATGATGAGGTGGGTAATGTATGGCCTAGCCCAGTCAGAGACTCAGTCCAAGGCCTCCCAAAAAGGGCCCCCACCCATCCACTTCAACGCCGTCACCCAGCCTTGCCAGAGGAGAAGGAAGGATATGCACCTGCGCCACTAGCAGCGGCTCACCTGAACCGACTCCAGCGCCAGGCATGAGTTGAGGACGCCCGCAAAGGGGCGTCAACGTCGATGGATACTATGGCCCAAGACAATTCCTATTCATATCATCAAGTCCTTGCACACTCTGAGTAGGGGTGATTATATTCCCAACCAGGATTGAGGCCCCAACCGCCCCATGGACAGGCTTGGTTGACTCTCTAGGTTGTAGGCATGAGAGGGGGTCGCCGTGAACCTACCTGCAATGATGTCACCCCGTAAAGAGGTCCTTCCCATACCACTACCACAAAAATTATGGGTCCTCCCCGCTTCGAAGCTCTGCATGGAGGTTTTCCCCATGCTACCCCCAATTCGAATGAAGGTATGCCCTGCAGCTGCGATGTTTGGTACAGAAGCCTATCCCATTCCCATCACACTAGGTATGGAGTCCTTCCTCCTGCCCTCGACCATCGATGTGGAGACATTACACATCTGGTTCCTCTCTAATGTGGGGATCCTCCCTACATTCTCTCTGCATCGGGTGAAGGTCCTCCTCACCCCAGAACCTGGAGGGGTGAAGACCAGCCTCGCTGCACCCACACCAAGCATGGAGGTCCTCCCCATGCTCCAATAGGTTCCAGCAAAGGTTTTTCACACTCTAGTTCTATTTATAGAGGTCCTCCCCATGTCCCCTTTGACATCTATCCTGGTGATCCTCACACCTCGGCTGTCTCAAGTTGAAACCCTCTCCATCCTGGCATCAGTGTGGCTGAAGGGACACATATTGGAAATCGGCCCTGTCCTGAGGATCCACCCAGGAGCATGAGGGTGGGTCGTCGCTGCCACAAGAAGAACCTTTGGAAGGCCTAGATGGAGATCAAACTGGTCTGCTTCTCAGACTCTGAAATATAGTGAAATGTAGCTCAGGAACCCTCCCCTCGCTCATCCGAATCAAGGGTCGGGACAGGGATGAGGCGTATCAGCTCGGTGCTCTCAGAGTGAGAGGTCCACAGGATTATTGCTTCCCTCCGCAGGTTTATCTATGAGGATGAAAATATGGCAACCCCACAGGTTACGGTCAGGTAGTCACCACCACCATCGCTAGAAGTGATTTCTACTTCCACAAGAGATCACTGAGAGCTATTCTGGGGACCAATGGTGGGTGAACAACAGCATGACCCACCACCACCAGCCCTGGAACCTGATCTAGGAACAATGACTGCCAGCCCATCCTATCGCGATGTAGCAACCAAGTCACTACACTATTCAGAGGACAACCTGAGAATCAGTGGCCAGTCATCATGTTCGCCGTATTCTCCTCTAGCCATCCTACCATCCTAGCGGTCTGCCTCAGTACCGCTGCCAGTTCCTCAGCCACCACCATTTGGAGAATGGGGAATTCGGGGGCTAAACCCTAAATTTGAGTTTAGGACCTTCTAGAGTATTCTTGCAGTGGACCATTTCGCGGAGAAGTTCTAGCCCACAGCGGCACGAGATTTCGGCATACCTGAGTCCCTCACGCCAAATTAAGTTGAGTGTCTCCGCTATACCCTCTAGGTGATGAATTTCAGTCTCCATCATCAGCATGTGGTATATCCAAGGATCCAAGGGCCTTTTTAAGAGATCAGCAAGTAGTGTCGTCTAGTATATCTGGAGGCACTCCCTATGGCCCAATGCCCCAAGTCACCAGGTCACTGTGAGGCTCTCTAGCAGTAGTGTGTTCCGATTATCAAGGTACTCTGCAAAATTATCATGGAAGTAACTCCCCATGTGCAAGTTCGTGGCTCGGGGCAATATGCTGCCCTCCTCTTCAGCCCTATCTAACGACATCCCGACTCGCTATGCGATATTGAGCACATGCCTTCGAGAAGGATCACGTTCCACATGGCCGACATCATGGAAAAGGAGGACGATATGGAGTTTCTTGATGGAGACGTACCACTTGAGGTTGTGCCACCACTTTTGGACCCATTAGGGAAGATTACTCGTCAGCAGAGGAATCTCCTTGGTCTCCATATGCCCAACGAGTCATTGGTACTCATCCAAAATGCTTGTAAGGGAAGAGAGCATGTCGGAGCTGTCAAGCACTCCGACCCGTCCGCCTCAGTGCAGAATATGGAGTAGGACCTCGAGAAGGCCGCGTTGTGCCATCAACGTGATGAGAAAAAGTGGTTGGTCGAATAAATCTTAGCTAAACGTGCAGTAGAGTGACGACCAGACTATTGCGATCCTAGGCCAGAGCAGTAGGGGCAGGAATAACATACCCCCGACAAGATGCCTCTGGGAAACCTTGATCATAACACTCCACCTGACAGGTCCAAATTTGGAACACATGGAAAGAGAGCATGATATGTCTCACTGAACCCTACTGAGCAGTGTGACAATCAAGGAAATCAAGCCTGGGCCCCCCCCAGCTACCCCGCTGGCCATCCCACCAGTCGCTCCATGATCCGTTGAACCCATCCACTATGTTGAAGATCCTGGAAACACACTCTTAATTAGGGATCTCCGTCAAGATGGTCACCACCACCTGTATGATCTTATGGCATCAATCATTTCCCACCTTGAGGCATTAGAGATGTGGTAGGTGGCAATCCCACGAGATGGCAATCCATACTCAGCCTAGGTGGATGATATACTAGCACCTACGTGTTTCGAGAATCCAACCTTATCCCCTTTAATGGGAAAGGGGACCTACCACAGAATCTAAACCACTTCAAATCAAGGTGTGGGACTATGTTAGGGAACCTAGTGTAGCAGGTGGCTGCTAAGATCCAGTGTTTTGTTCAGACGCTGGAAGGCCCAGAATTCGTCTGGTACATCCAGCTCCCCGTCAGATCCATGACCCGCTGGGAGGACCTTCGCAGGCAGTTCCTCTACCATTTTAGCTCCACCACCCAGAAGACCAGCATCACAGACCTCTTCAAGTTCAAACAAAGGCCTGATGAGCATGTCGCGGACTTCATCGCCCGGTGGAAGGGGCTTACATACTCCCTTGACAAGCCTCTAACTCAAGAGAAATTACTGATGATGTGCGTGGGAAATGTCAAGATGGAACTGGATCCCTCCCTGATTACTCAGAACTATCCCAGAGGGTTCTGAAACTTCTCGGATAAGGCCCAATGACTCAAAGAATCCCTGCAATAGGCCAGGCAGGCACATCGGTTGCCCCCTGCAATCCCAGCAATGAGAGATTCCAGAGCCGAGCCCACTGTAATGGCCCAGATAGAGGCCCCCCGGAAGCTAGTGTTGCTACCAGTAGCACCAGCCTCGCCGCCTCACCGAGGCCCTCCACCTCTGGAACATCTTCTAGCTCCACAACCTCCTCATAATCAGTAGGCGCCTCCACGTAATGTGTCGCCGCTACCTAGGCGGGAAAATGAGGGTCCACCTCCTCGACAGGCCCCTCCAGCTCCTCGTCAAGACCAAGCTCTAAGGGATCCCTATTCGGAAAGAAGACACCAGACTTACTCGTTCAGCGAGAATCAGGTCCTCGGTTACATCCGTAGTGCCCTAGAGTAGTGCATTGTACGCTTTCCTGAGTGTAGAATTCCGGGAGAGGAGAATCTCACCGATCGCCCCAAATACTGCCCCTATCATCATATTCTGGGGCGCACACTCAAGCAGTGCGATGTGTTTAAACACTGGCTCAAAGACCAGGTCGATAAAAACATAGTAAGGCTGGGCCCATCCCCAGAACAAGTGGCGGGTGTCTTTGTAAGTTCAGATAGAGGTAGAGACAATGAAGGTGAGTGGCAGTAGGTTCTAATCTGTGGATCCCAGAAATATGATGACTGGATGGCTCGTAAAATGGTTTCTCATGCCCATGGAATTATTCAGGCGAGCCTGAATCAGTCGGAGCCTTCAGAAGCTGTGGCCACCACCTCTGCATCATCATCTCAGCCGACCTCTTCCCAAAAGAGAATGCATCAGCAGCGCAAGAAAAAGTAATGCGCCCCGCCAATGCCATCGCCATCCAGCACTATTGGTGACATCATGCCCCCTTATATGGGGATCCCTCCAAGAATCTACCCAGTGGTGGATGATTCTTTGAGTGATAGTCAAGGGTATGCTTCGATTAACACCATCGAGTTGGTAAATCCATATATGACTTCCGATGAGGGGGAATGCCAGGAGAACCACCCCAAAGTCCCCTTCCAACGTCAGCGTCGACAGAACCGTGACTATATGGGTCATCGAGGCGCATTAGTTTCCACCACCAGCCAGGATGTGCATGCCACTGAGACTAGGCCGCATTCCCAATGCAGAGCTCAGCATGCACAACCTTTTCATCCGTTGTCGTTAGGATCACCCCCGCCACTGTTTGTGCCACTAGATCAGGCATAGACACTTTGGCCGCACCACGACTAGTTTTTCCCCACTACAGGCTGGCCTCAGCCATCCAAACCTCATTTTACAGCTACTCTTCAGGCTTTGACTAGTGAACAACAGAAGATGCCCAACATTAGCTAGCCACTGCTCCAGTCGACAGGGCCCGCCATGCCTCCAATCACAGAGCAGCCTCGTGTAAGAAGAAGTCCGCACCTATCACAGAAGTATGATGTTCTAAAGAATCTTGCCAGAATCCCAGCGAGACTTTCTATCCTTGAATCCCTCTGCATATCTTCCAACATGCGTGAGTCCCTCGTTGAGGGTTTTAGGAGCCCCTCCTGTTTCAGACAGAGGTAAAAGCTGCAGAAGCCTTTCACGCTGAAGCAGTTGAGAATGTCTAATTCTAGGCCATCATTTCATTCTCTAGAGAGGATGAAGGCTCTCCCATATAGGGGAATATCTGCATGTTATACATCACTGGAAAGTTTAACGGTGTGGATGTTCTCCACTGTCTCATTGACACCGGCTCTGGGATCAACCTTTTACCGACACAAACAATGTGAAATATGGAGTTATCCAAGGAGGACCTGAATCCCTAAGATTTAAGGATCCAGGGATATGACAGGACAGAGCAGACCCCAGTCGGCAAGATCCATCTGAAGACCCAGTTCGGTGGCCTAGTTTCCAGCACCGAGTTCATGGTTGTCTCCCAGGACACCATATAGATTGCATTGATGGGAAGGCCATGGCTCCACCTTCATGTGGTGGTCCCCTCGTCGTATTAGCAATGCATCAAGTACTCCCTTAATGTTTGAGTAGGTGTACTCCTTGGTGAGGCATCTCTATTCACCTCTTGTGAAGCCCTTTATCTGGACGTTGACTATTACAAGATCAAGGATAAGCATATTCTGGAAAGTGAGGTTGAGCCCGCCCCGGTCACATGGGACCCATAGGCTAGTCTGGATGATGCCTACGTCTTCTCAATCCATTTATTGGAGGCCCTGACCCCCAACATGGGGAAATGATTTGTTGTCTATAGTAAAAGATGAATTCATATTACCAAGTCCAAGAAGAAACAGAAAATCAACTTGTACTTCTACACAAACCTGGATCATGTGATCCTGGAACCTCCTACTCCCGTAGGGTATCGGGAAATCCACCCCATGGCGATGGTAGTACGTCATACGTGTCTATTCCACCGGGCAGGAATTAACTAGCTCAATCCAACATCCCATAATTTCCTTGATATCATCAAGCGTGGCCCCTTGGGTCAAAGGCCAGATGAGATTGGATCGACTGCCTTCATCACTATGGTCTCAGTGGCCGGTGAATCTCATAATGCGTTGTCCACCACTGCCCGGGCTGGCACCAGCCCCCCGCCAGGTTCCTTAGACCAAGGAGAAGACTCACCCACTGGTAAAAACTCCTCTAAAAGTGAATAATAGGATCTGAAGGATGCTCCCACCACCTTTGAAGAAGGCGTCTTTTCCATGGTCAACGAGTTGGTATAGGTGAACCTTGGTTGCAAGGAAGATACGAGAACCCCATTGATCAGTGCCTCCATGTCCCTTGAAGAGTAGAAGTGGTACGTGGATATCCTTAAACAACACCATGACATGTTTTCATAGAGTTATATTGAGATTTCAAGACTGGATCTCCAGGTATCCATCCACTGCCTCAGTCTCCCAACAAACCATCGCGGGTTCAGGTAGCCTCCCAGAAAGATGCACCCTTCTCATGGTGCCATGGTTGAGGCCAAAGTTGATGAACTCATCAGAGCCAAAGTCATCAAAGAGGTCCAGTACCCCATGTGTCTAGCCAACATTGTGCCCGTCAGAAATAAGAACAGACAGATCAGAGTCTGTATCGACTTCCGAAATCTCAACTGTCACTGTCCGAAGGATGATATTCCACTTCTGGTGACAGAATTGTTGATCGACTCTACGACCGAGTTCCATGCCCACTCTTTCATGGATGGTTACTCAAGATATAATCAGATCTGGATGGCCCCTGAGGATGAAGATTCCATGAATTTCAAGACGCCCCAAGGTACTTTCTATTTCTAGGTTATGCCCTTCGGGCTGAAGAATGTAGGTGCCACCTATCAGCGGGCCATGCATCGCATATTCAAGACAATACTTGGGACATTAGTGGAATTCAATGTGGATGATCTGGTAGTAAAATCTCACCACCACCAGGACCATCTCAAGGACCTTGAGAATGTGTTCATATTCCTTCGTTCCCGCTGCTTGAAGATGAACCCATTGAATTGTGCGTTCAGGGTTACTTCCGGGATGTTTCTCGGCTTTGTTGTCAGGTACCGAGGCATCGAGATCAACCGAGAGAAGATCAAGGCAATCATCCAGATGCCTCCTCTGATCAATATCTGAGAGCTTCGATGTTTTCAAGGCCACATAGCCTACAAACACCGATTCAATGCGAATCTGGCTGGAATGTGTATTCCCTTTTCTTGGATCATGAAGACAGGCTCCATTTATGAGTGGGATGCGGAATGTTAGACTGCATTTGAGGAGATTAAGCAATATTTTCTCCAGCCTCTGGTATTGATGCCACCCATATCTGGAAATCCCCTGATTCTCTATGTCACTGCCCTAGATCGATCTCTCGGTGCCCCTCTCACACAGAAAAATAATGAGGGGATAGAGAACAACCTCTACTACCTCAGCCGCATGCTCCTCGATATGGATACCATATAATCCCCCATTGAGAAGAGATACCTTGCGCTCGTATTTTCTTTACCAAAGTAGCGACATTACCTACAACACCATGAGGTACAACTGGACTCTCAGGAAGACCCTTTGGAGTATATTATGAACCACCCCATTTTGACTAGCCGTCTAGCACACTGGGTGGTAATTCTCCCATAGTTCGACATTAGATTCGTGCCTCAAAAGGATATCAAGAGGTAGGCATTAGAAGATTTTATAGCTGACCATCCAACCTATGTGGAGTAGTCCCTAGACCTGGATTTTACTGATGAGGCAATCCTCTCACTAGATCATGCCATCCCATGTTGGAAAATTCACTTTGGTTGTGGCTCCCTCATCCCTACCGGTATGAGGCTCAATGATCCCTGACTCAACAGAGTAGTTATGGGTATCGTCTTCATTACCCCAGCGCAAGACATCCTGCTGTACTCAGTAATGTTGTCAGAAGGAAACTCGAACAATGAGGCAGAGTATCAGGCTCTCATTACTAGCCTCGAGCTGGCCCTCGATATCTATGTGCGCAATTTTCATGTGAAAGGGGATTCTGAGCTAGTCATCAAGCAAGTCAACGACGACTAAGTTGTCCGAAAGACAAAGATCGCACCATTGTTGGAGTGCACCCTCCATCTAATGGCAGATTTCCCTTCTCAACCAGAGGTTACCCATGTCCCTCGATCAAAGAATGGTCGAGCAGACACTTTGGCCAGCTTTTCCGCATAACTTGTACAGCCCGGGCAGGATGATCTGATCATACATGCGGCACATCGGAGAGTCATTTCTCCCATCACCCCATAAGATGATGGCTGCCTGTGAGTAAGAAACCTTACCATCATATCCTTTACGTCAAGACCACTAGGTCCTTCAGAAGTAGTGGTTTAAGTGACACCCAACTACAGATCCCCTTTGGTCGAGTATCTCCAAAACGGTTTCCTCCTAGATGATCAGGCCGAACATGAGCGAATCCAATGCCGCACGCTGTAGTTTACCATCCAGAGTGGTCCCAGTAATGAGAAAATCCCTTATAAGAACGGTTTTGATGGTGTCCTCCCCTGTTACATTCATGGGGTTGGGAATCCACAGGTCATGTAAGAGGTTCATGCCGGTTCATGTGGTGCCCACTAGGCATGGCCGAAATTGTCCCATCAAATCCAGATACTGGGGTACTTATGGACCTCTATGATCCATGATTGTATCGAGTTCACCAAGAGATGTCCCGCATGCCAAGTTCATGAGAAATTCATGTATCGGCCGCCAGAACCTCTTCACTCCAACAAGTACTGTTGTCCATTTGCATAGTGGGGGCTCGATGTCGTGGGACGATATCCACCGGCAACAGCTCGCTAGTGCAGGTTCATCCTGACCGCCACAAATTTCTTTTCCAAGTGGGTAGAATCAGTTCCAATCAAGGTGTTCAAGGCCTGTTCCATCATTGAATTCATTAGCTATAATATCATCCATTGGTTTTGAGTCCCTCACTCTGTCCTCAGTGATAACAGCACCAACTTCCGAGCAGACGAGCTGAAGAAATTGTACGCCAAGTACAATATCCATTCGAACAATACCTCCTGCTATCACTTGTAGGAAATTTATAGATTGAGGCGTTCAATAGAACCCTCTCTAACATTTTGCAGAAAATGGTTGGTCAGAATAAGAAGAGTTGGCTGGACAAGCTCCCCAACGCTCTCTGGGCCTATGGGACGACAAATAAAAAATCCACCTAGGTGACCCCTTATTCCCTGGTGTATGGAGATGAGGCTATCCTACCCATCAAGATCCATCTTCCTTCATTACACACTGTAGTCTATGACCAACAGGCGCTATATAAGGTTGAAAAAATCTGTTTAGCTGAATTGTAAGAACTTAACGAGAGTAGGCTCTATGCCCTGCACAATCATGAAAGGCACCAGAACAAGATGGAAAGAGCCTTCTACAATAAGGTTCACCTCTCCTCTTTTCTGCAAGGCGACTTGGTACTAGCCCTCCGAGCGCCAATGATCCTTGGCAGGGAACCACCCAAGATGGAGCCCAAATGGGAAGGAAGTTACATAGTCCATAGGGATTACCCCAATGGAGTATACTCCTTTGCAACTATGGATGGTGAGCGTATAACTCCTCCCACAAATGCCAAATTCCCCAATCAAAACTTTTCTTGAGCCCCATGGTCCTACATGAACTTAAACTAGATGGTCCTACATGACTCTAAATTGTATGAAAGTCCCACATTATCTTAAACTGTTCGGTCCTACACGACTTTAAACTGTGCATCGTCTTGTAATACGTTAAACATTATCTTGACAACTACGTATGGCCTGATTCACATTCACATGGGATACGTATAAACTCTCATACATCATGCCTTGAGCCCATCCTGAACTCTTCTACTTGACTATCCCCCCCTGGGTATCGCTTTCATGGAGGATCCTCGCATGATATGGTGTAGGCTCCCTTAGCCCCACTCATACAAGGGTTGTAATGGTCACACCATGTGCCCACTTTCATTCTTCAATCCTCCCATGTCCTAACCGCAAGATGATAAACTGCATGGATTTCACAAACTACGTATGGCTTGATTCCCATCCTCATGGGATATGTAGGAACGCTTGGAAATTTCATTTGTTGGACCAACCCAAACGCCAAAATCTCCCCCCAGGGCAAGATGTATGGAAAGGGTGAAAACATTTTCCCCAATTCATGTCGAGCTAATATCAATCCAATCGTATTTCCCACTCCCTGGAGACATACTCCTATTTTAGAGATGGGTACAGCTATGCTTCACCCACTCCTTGACTGGGATTCAATCACCTCCCCCATCCTGAAGGGCCCCTGAATGGTATGGATGCTAGGCCTAAGGGCTCTATTAACACTTCAGGCCAACACCCTCGAGGATGTCGAGCAACAAGCCGATACAATTCCCATGTTTCAAATATGGTCAGCGTTCAATGCTCATTTGTTGCCCCCATTTCAGGTTACTATAAGGATGCTGTGTTTTGAACATGGTCAACAATCGTCCTAGATCATTGGGGCCACCCCAATATGTCCCCAACATCAAGTTTAGTAGTTCATTATGACCCATTTTATCTCCAAGAAAGGAACTCCCTCGGAGAAATGCCAACTATTAGGCCCCTTGACCTTTTTAGGCCCCGTCCCAGGTTCTCTTTTATGGGATTGTGCGGTGTCGTATGGGATTATGTCCTCATTCATGTCGGGTTTCTCACCATGATGTACACATACTCGGATGAGACACCTTATCCTCTCCTCGTCCTCACTACAAGACGTTATATTGCAAGTTGGTCAGGCCATCCTCACTAAGGCCCAGCCTCAGGCCCCTTGGCCTTTTTGGGACCCCGACCAAGGTTCTCTGTTATGGGATTGTGCGGTGTGGTATGGGATTATGTCCTCATTCACGTCAGGTTATTCACTATGCCATGCACCCCCTTCATTGGGGTATCTTACCCTTGGGTTCCATTAAGAAATATGTGTGTCTTGATTCCCATCCTTATGGGATACATAGGACCACCCGAATGTCAAGAATTCAGGTCTATCCCCATCTCTCGGAAATCTCTATTTCACCTTGGCCCCTTGGCCTACACATCCCCAAAGAGGGGAGTATATGGAATTACATGGGATTATGTCCTCATTCACGTTGGTCTTGTAACGACCATGCAATGTACCTATCCCTCCCGAGCACCCTCGTCGACACATTCTTACGGTTCCCCAATGTGCCTAAGGGTACTCTAGTTTAGTACCTGGAATGGCGGACTCTGCCTGGACATGCTTCCACCCACTTTTCAGGATTTTTGTTCCCCTTCATTAGGGATTCCATCACCTCTCATACCCAAAGGGACACTGAGTGGCATGGATTCTAGGCCTAAGTTATCTCTTACCACTTTAGGCCAATGCCCCTGTGGGTTGCAGACAAAAAGCCGATACAATTCCTGCGATGCGAATATGATCAGTGGTTGATGCTCATTTGGTGTCCCACTTTAGGATAACGCGATATGGATACTATGTTTCAAACCTGGTCAACAATTATCCTCCATCTCCATGCCAACCCTATTAAGCCCTAAATGTCAGTTACATGATTCACATCCTTCTCTACCTTCTCATGTCCAAGTAAAACTTCGAAACTCTTTCCACTCTTCCTCAATGTGAATCCGCACATTAGGAGGACCAAAGTAGAGATAGGGTAATCATTTGGGGCTCCACACTGATTGCCCATTGGCAGGCATTCCAGGTATTTCAAAATAAATCTTCCTCCCTTGTTTCCCACACCAAGATTAACTCATGTGGGCTAAAGGATCGGGTTGAGGTCTGCACTTACTTGGAGGGTTTTCACTCCATCTATGGTCCGAGATCTAAGACCATAAACTAAGAACCTATCTAGAACTACGTATGGCTTGATTCCAATCCTTGTGGGATACGTAGGACCACCCAGATGTATCGTTTTTGGGTCCATCTCATTTGGGAGCTAGTTTCTCCTCCCCCTTTTACCTCTTACCTATATGTAGGCACCTTGGCCTGAGGTCCCCCTCTCGAAATTGCATACGGTTTGATATGGGACCATGTCCCCATTCATGTCGAGGATGTTATATAACACCATACACATTCCCTGACTAGCATCTTCTCTTCCAAGTCTGTGCCGCATGATGTTAAAATGCATGCTTGGTCCTATCACATGACCCTAAATTGTCATACTATCGTCTTGGTCGCACGACGAAAAACGGCAGTGCATTATGATGACCTCATCATAGAGGACATCACGTTGGGTATTGGGCTCATGCCATACCATTTATCAATGCCTACTACATCTATATTCTTGTTGTGATTCCATGACCTACTACCCTAGGCCTGTCGCTTCACAAAAAAACCACTCACCTTAAAGGAAAACAAGATTTATCAAATGTTGCTTCTTTTGGTGCGAGGGACATGCCCGCACGCCCCTTTTTCCCTGGCACTAGTACCTCACTGTGCCCCCTCAAGAACTATGTGTAGCTTGATCCCCATCCTCATGGGGTACTTATGAATGCCTTTGCATTTTTCCTAAGGCCCAGCTAAACTCTTGGTTTTTTGTCACTTGACCTAGGACCTCTCCAAAGAACACGTGATGGTTGGAACCCCTGGTTCCCATTCAAGTCGGGTATTTGTAGTTACCCCACCATGTGCCTCCCGTGTTTCCTATCATCCATGGTACGAGTTCTATAACCCTAAAATAAGATCTTCTTATGGGAAGAAGCTCGACCCCCTCAATCTAATACGCCTCATTGCCATATTTAGATGATTTTTGACAAAGAGCCCAAAGTGTGGAATTTTCATAGGGACATTCCCCTTGTTCCATGTCCAAGTATTGTGAGATCACTATTTGGATCCTCATCCTCTTCCACATCCAAAAGGACCCTCAGACAACATCGATGCTAGGCCTAAGGGATCTCCATGGATGACATGCCTAAGGTATCTCCTACCGTTCCGTGCCAACGTCCCTAAGGATCTCAGACAACATTTTCGATAGGTCGCGTGTTTCGAACATGGTCAATGGTCGACCCTCATTTGTTTTTCCCCATTCCTCGAAAATGTGATGTGGTTGATGAATTTCCACCACGGTCAATAGTTATCCTCCATCGCCACACCGCCATCATTGTGATCCAGATTGCGAGCACTGTGATTCACACATTTTCACTTCCTCATGTTCAAGTTGAATTCCAACATACTCGGCTCTAACTCTTCGCGCATCTAGGTGTGCTACATTGATGGTTAGCATCATTGGGCCAGCATTCACCGAGCATCCCTTCGGCCTACCATGCCCCTTCCTGTGTCAAGAAATTCCCACATTACTTCTCGTTTCCCATATCAAGCATGACTCACGTGGGCTTAGTAGTTTTGTAGGGATGTGTACCAGTGAAACCAGGCTTCTCCTCGTCTTACATGACGTTAAACTGTGCCTCTAGAACTATGTATGTCTTGATTCCCATCCGAATGGGATACGTAGAGACACCTCGGTATTTCACCCAGGGTCCAACCACATGAATCATACGTCCTGTTTTTCCCCATTTCCGGCCCATGGCCTGACCCCTCGTGATAAACCGCGTAACTGAAACTGTACCCTGAACAAGTTTTGGATGCCCCAAAATGACAATGGGAAGCGACAAAACCCATCTCCATAGAGGCCTTGTCTGAAAGAAGGAATAATCCTTGATCAAACCGATGCGTCCACCTAGTGTGTTTCCTCCACGGTGGTGTAATTTCAAGAGTGTTGGATTCTGTTTAAACAAGCCTTCACTCCACATTACATGCCTTACGTGCCCCTTATTTGGACCCTCATCCTATTTCATGTTTGGAGGAACCCCCTAACAGTTTGGATGATCGACCTATGGCCCACCTACTACCCTAGGACAACATTCCAGAAGACTAACAGATTGCATTTTCGATAGGTCTTGTGTTTCGAACAAGGTCAATGGTCAACCCTCTTTTGCTATACCCACTCCAGGGTAATACAATAAGAATAATGTATTTCGAATGCGGTCAACAGATATTCTTTATTGTCACACGACCCCCACAATGTTCCGAATCCTGGGTGTTGAGATTCACACTTCCCATTCTCATTTGTTCAGATCGATTTCATCTCCCCTGGCATTACACCGTTCATGCACAGGAGCACACTAGAAAAACGACTATTCTGCTGTTCTGAGAATTTCATTCTCTAGCTAGGTCATTCCCAATTCCCAGAAATCTAGACTGGTTGTCCAAACCCCGGATTCCTGAAGCTTGGTTTTCACTCCTACATTTGGATGGGGTGATGAGGTAGCCATCCCTTGTTTCTCACATCGTGCATGACCCACATTATCTTAGGGAATGGTTGTTGGACTCTCCGTTAACATCATAAGGGTGCAATAAACCAATGTAAACAACGGAACTCGTGCATGCTATGACATTCAAACAAACAAAGAAAAAAAGTACATTTAAAGTGTTTGTAATCATTATAATACCCAGAGGATGACTCCCCCCAAGGACAGATTGACCTCGTCGAAGGAACGTTGTTGCTCCGCCACCCTCTATTTGGTGGCATCTATGAGATTCTTCCACTTGTTCACCTCCCGCTCCTCCTCGGCAGTGAGAGGGCTCAATTTTTTGGCTGCAATCTAGGACCACTCCACATCAGCCCGGATAGCGATCATCTCCCCAGAAGCTCGCCTCAAGCCCTCTTCGTCTTCTACCAGCTGGGCCTTCAGTCTTATATCAGCTCAGATTGCGCATTGAGGAAGGCCATGTGCTCGTCTGCCTGATCCTGCAACCATTGGACCTCGTCTTCAGCTTTTTGGAGCCCTCATGATGTTCACCACCTTCCTTCACTGCCATCCCACACCGAGGCCACGGTCATACTCTCGAATATTCTCTTCCATAATACCTCGGATGAGCATGTGAGGATGTCGGGCATCTACTCCCTCAGCACATAGTTCACGTAGTTGGGAGCGATGTCTGGCCATCTCATCTAGCCATAGTGCTTGGGGCTATCATTGGTGAGGTGCGTGACCAGATTCCATGATTGGAAACTGACTATTTTGTGGTCCTCCTTGTCAGAGGTCGTCTCGTCCTAGTTCGCACGATTGGCAGGTTCGTATGCGGGGAATGCCCCCAGGAACTCCTCGGCCGGGTCCAAATATGGTGTTGGATTAGGCATGGCAGGGCCTGAATTGTTTGGTTGATCCTCATCATCAGATCCCACATTGATAATCTCAGGGGCGTTCCCACTATCGTCCCTGCCAGTGATCAGAAGTGTTGCAATTCAATCAGGATGGATTTCCACCTCCACAACCATTGGCATGGCCCGAGGAAAGGCATTACCAGAAGCCCCGACCAACTTCGCCGCGGTAGCCCAGGCTAATGGAAGGACTGTACACGCCAAGAAGGGGATGTAAATGTAAGTTAATGTGGTCACGGGATGACAGTTGTGAATGCGGTAGAGAAGACATATAGAGTTCAAATACATGGTCTCTCTCTGGGGCCGATGTCATCAAAAACCCAGGATGCGGCCCCCCGTATATGGTTGGTAGATCCAAAGTCTTCGGGGGAGCCACCTTGACTGTCCCAGCCCTGCCAGACATAGAAGTTGATGCAGCCACATGCATGGATTATGAAGGTCCCGCGTCGGCACCCGTTGAGGGGTGAGAATGAGGTCTATGCACAAGGACATCCTATACAATACATATGCTGATAAGGAATCCAGAGTAACCTAGGGGAAGAATATGAAGAAGGAACTTGGGATTTTACCTTGAGAGCCTCCGTAAAATATTCAAGATATGAGGACTGGATGCCGACGTTACCCTCCTCCGGCAGACTACCCCTACAAGCCTCGTCTCCCCATGAGGACTCGTTCAATTCGTCCAGCAGGGGGAAGTGATCCCTCAGATCAGTGGCGGATAGCTATAGAGGTACCGTGCAATCCAACAACACCCTGGCTCAGTCTATCATCAGGTACAGGGAGCCTCGAGAAAGGATTAAGTCCTCCAGCTCATCTATGTATTACTCCTCCTCCACCTGGGATACTGCAAAGTTGGCACTAATAGGGCCAATCGCCATCAATTCCATCCCGAGGCTGTTAAGGTGCTTTCATAACTCAGATGGTCCAAGGAATTGCCGGTTGACATCGCAGATGTCCCTGGCCTCTGGGAAGATAACATTATCTGGCATGTAAATGTGGGGTATCCATTTCCCTGGGGCCTGTGTAGAAATTTTGTGGAACCCTCTCGGTGGCCGTCCCCAAGATCACTCTATCCCCTTGGGACCACCAGCTCTGCAGCCGCTACCAGATCCACTGCTGTTGCTCCATCCTCAACTGGTGCGGGCGTCACCTCTACAGAAGCACCACCACTACATGATTCCCTTATTCCCTTCCGGTCTCTTACCTAAGATCGAGGAAGCTGGCCCTTGCCGACCAAGACAGTTGGCTACTTCAGGATCTCCCCTTGGTAGGCCACCTCCCAGATCTGGGCGTATTATATTATCAACCCAAGGACAGCGGTCAGTGGATGCAATACATTTCACATCTTCCTATCTTCCAGTGTGAACATGAGCCATATCTGCCTCATCACACATGGGTGATCCTCGTAGCACAACCCCAGATAGACCTGTGGGGTCAGCCGTTGCAGACACCAGAATTGCCTTGGAAACCGGTGTGTGGTGTATGGATCACAGAGATTCTCTTCATCCATCCGAGCCACTAGGACTCCACCTCGAATGGCCAGGAGGTAGGCTTGGTGGTCTTCGATTCCCTAGCCATCATCCGTGAAGGCCCCCATTAGCAATGCCAATCGGTGGAAATTGAATTCCCCCACCCTCAACACCTAGTTTAGAATCGATGGTGTGGTCATCTTAGTCAGAAATATCTCCATGGATTTCAAGATTGAGGGATGAAAGTTCGACCCCGGAGGTGAGATGGGGTTCAAATTCACGTTTATCCCCCTGATTTGCGCCACTATCCACCCATACAATAGGTGAAATGACCCATATACCTTTTGTGCCCTTTTAACCTCGCTGATATGCCATGACATTTTGTATATCTTGGCAGGCATCGAGATGCCTAGGTTGACCTGCCCTCCTGTCGCCAAAGTGGATGCCATGACGAATGTTCTTGGCCACACTCCCATGTTTTTATCCCTCAACGGCAAGATCCAACCACAGACATGGGATGCGATGAATGCCGCCAGCCTGACTATTGGATGTTGTTCAGTACTGACATTGGAACCCCAGGTCTTCCACTGGGTATCCTCCAACAGATGCCAGTATGAGTTTTCCTTAAAGTGGGAACCCTTCGGGAAAGGCCGAGTCCTCGTTGGGAACTGCCTGTTTTATAGGAAGATCAAGAACTTCTTGAACCAGTTCTTGAAGTGGACATCCCTCACCGCCTCCTTATCCTCCTCAGGCACGAGCTCCATCAGCGCCATCTCCAGACACGACATCTGCTCTGGATCCTACCACACACCCATTGTAAGGAGTAATTCGTCATACATGACCCCTAGTATCGGGACCCTTGAGATATGATGCACGTCCCATAGGCTAATGCCGACCTCCCTGTGATACAGGTGGAAGTTATTGGTCCTCAATGACCACCGATTCAACAGATCTGACATTAACTGCTTCAGATGGTAGATATGGAACTCGGAAGCCCAAGCTACCTCATAGAAGCCCACTCTTCTCAGCTCCTCCCCAAACTCCTCACACGAGGCGCCTACCCAGTAGGCCCAAGACCAATCATCCGTAAAGTTTCCACCCTGGCGCAGGTCTCATTCCTCAGTCCATCCCATCTTTGGGTTCCCCAGCGACGCCTTATTAATGGTTCGGTATGGTGGAGGGGATGTATCTGGCTGCAATGCCCTCCCGTCGAAATTGTTCAGATGATTTTATAGGAAGTCGACGATGACAGGCGTGATGTCTTCCCGGGCATGACCAACGGGTGCCCTGAACCATCCGTGCTGACATGATGTGCTCCTGAACCAGTAAGTTGGCTCATCCCTACCTGCTGCAGGGATGAATAAATCATCCCTCAGGAAGAATCCATACATAGAAATCCTCCTATATAGTGGATAGTTCTTCTGGCACTCCGACATCAGCTCCACTAAATAACTATGGTTCAAGTGGCTCCGGACTAGCTCTCCTAGCCCCAGACTGTTCTCCATTTCGTCCCTCCAGGCAGCATCTGCAAGGACCCCCATGGAAGCCTCTTGATGGGCCATTCATTCTATAACTGTGATGTTTCTTTCATTGGTTCACGAAGATCACTCGCAAAGTGCGTTCGCAAATCCCACTCGCGAAGACAGTTTGAGGGGTGCTGCCTCGGCATTCAAATCCGGATCACGGAGTGCTATGAGAAGAGTCAAGGACTCTTTGTGTGCCGTGAATACCCGATTCGTAGAGATCACTTGCAGAGTATGCAGAGCTTCGCGAATCAAGAGTTCAAGAAGAAAAGATTTCGGAGAAGGGAAAGGAAAAAAGAGATGGCATGCCCCCTATTTATAGGCGATGGCCGTCGGAGCTTCGCGGCGTGCCCGACCCACGCGGCCCCTGTCTGCCTTGCGAGCCTTTTTCGCAAGTCATCACAACGAATGGATGAGGATTTTGGTGATTTCCCTCACACTTCGACCCTTGATCCCTCTGCGGCTCCATGTTTGAGGGGGGAATTTGTTGGTGCCAAAATTTGGAATGAAAAAAAGGCCCCAAGATAGCCCCACAGACTGCCTCGCGATGCCCCTTCACAGAGTCCCCCTACATCACGTCCACCGAGAAGCAAAGAAGGCGGGAGGCTCTGTGAATGCATTTGACGTTCGCAAGCCCGTCACAAATAAAAGGTGGTGGGACACTCCACGAATGAATTTGATGTTTGCAAACCTACCGTGAAGCAAAGGAGGCGGGACGCTCCACAAACCCATTTGACATTCATGATCTTTCCTTGAAGCCACTGAGCCCCTCTTCATGTCGTGTGAGCTCCGCTCCATGGCGCCTTTTGCCTATAAATACTGAGCTCCCCCTGAGCTCTCCAGTTGGACAATCCGACCCTTCGGCCTCTCAGCTTCCGAATCACGAAGCAGTCATCCGCTTGGTGATCCATGAGCTACACGAGGTACTTCTGCTTTGCAAAGTGCCTCCCCATTGTCTCGTTTTCATCCCCTCTTCCGAGAGGGATGTCTTTCGCAAATCCTAAGGGCTTTCGCGAAGGAAGGGGATTTGCAAGGGGACCCAGGTCATCACAGAGTGTTTATTTTTCATGAAACAACCTTCATATACACATGATCCATTTGCTATGGTAGGATCACTGTACTTCACAAATCACATTTCTTCCTGACATTTTTCATTGCGAGGCACCTTTTCTCTGTGACGTTGTGCTCCGCGAATTCCCTTCCAATTCGAAAAGAACCTCCCATTTTCACCTCCGCCTATTGCTAAGGATAAGGCACCCCACTTCGCGAAGCACACCCCTTTACATGTTCCCTCCGCCACGTAGAGAAACAGAGCTCCACAAGGCCCCTACCTATAGACCCATCTTCTTGGAAAATCCTTTTCCCATGTGACCTCCATGTTTTCACGATGGGACTTCAATGTCCCCTGGACGATACCACCCAGAGCATTGTTGCGCCTAATGCTTCTTCGCATAGGCACACTAATGGATATTGCTTCTTCACATAGCCACGATAATGCGGACCCCTCGATGGATCACTCCACGAAACCCCCTTAGTACGGCATTGCCGATGCCTTACCTCCCACAAGGAGCAGAGGGTTCCAGTTATGTAAGTTCTAGGGGTGAGGAGTGAACCCACCACGTCCGAGCTGCAGGATGGTAAACTTCCAAGCACCATCATCCTCAACACATGACATTAAACTGTGACCTCACCCCATGTGCCACACGTAGGGTCCCCCACCTTGGACATTCTTCACACCCCCTAGTCTCCATAGGGGATGATATCCTCCTTCTTGAAGTGGCATTTGTCCACAGGGAAGGGCAGAAACCTTGGTGTAAGCCGCTAACTTTTCTTGCAGGAGCCAACACCCCTATTCCTCCTCACTTCCTCGATGCCAAGGCTAGGAGAGGGTGTGATAGGGAATGGGGCTCCTCCATTCTTCAGTCCCAAGCCCCCTCCCTCTACGCTTTGTCTCCCCTGGGCCTCCATCATGGAGTAAGGAACAACACCTTGGGCTTCCTCAGAGCGTAAGCCCCAACTCCTCTTCACTCCCCACAGACGAACCTTTCATGATGTGGTTGTCAGGCCTTTGCTGCCTCTTGTTTCTCACACATAGCACGACTCACGTGGGCTTAGAGTATGCATCGACCATGACACCATCCCCATCCCGCATGATGTTAAACTGCATTCCAATCCAGCAGTAATCCATTGTGACATCACCCAAACTATGGGGACTTTGATCCATGTCAAAGCATGGTACGTAGGAAGCCTCCACGAGGTTCAATCCCACCATCCAGTTATTCTAACACCCCTTCATGTCAGTTCAACATCCCCTTTTCACCTGAAAAATGTGGAATTTGATCCATGTCAAGGCATGGTACGTAGGAAGCCTACCTAAGTTTCAAGCCCACCACGCACCTAGGCCAAGGTCCTCATTTACATTGATTCACCGAAGTTATCCCCATCCCACATGACATTAAACTGTACTTCTAAACTACATGGTCTTTGATCCATGCTAATGCACGGTACGTAAGAAGCCTCCCTGAGGTTCAAGCCCAACATCCATCGGACCAAGGTCGTCGTTCACGTCAGTTCGCCGACACACCATCATTTAAACTATAGGTAGATTGATCCTTGTCAAGGTATGGTATGTAGGAAGCCTCCATGAGGTTCAAGCCCACCACACATTAGTCGTTCCGACCCCATTCATGTCAGTTCACAAACACCTAGGCAAACTAGAGTGTAATCCCCACAACAACCTGAACTATGAGGACATTGATCCATGTAAAGGCATGGTACTTAGGAAGTCTCTTCGAGAATCAAGCCCAAAACCATTGTCCTTCCTGATCCTTACCCGGGCCGCCACATCCTGGTGAAATCATGCCACCTCATTCCCTTCCACAACATTTGGAAATACACCCACGTGATGGACCCAATATCAGTGTTCCTTCCGGGGGATTCCTCCATATGATCCACTCTAATTAGTGTTCTAATCAGTTTGATCTGTCTCCGCTGGATGTTAAACTTATGACATACCCCATTTTAAACACATGAATATGAGGAAAACCTCAGATATATGTCTATGCCATTTGATTCCCCATGATCGATGTGGGATTACTCGGGCTTATGCGCCCTTTAGAATCCCTATAATGAGGGATAAAAGAGAGACACACCAATCCCCAACGTCTAGAAACGTCAGTGATGCCCTAGCGTGACTACTCCCCTAACCGGAGGTTGTGGCCCTGACCGTACCCCATGGAATTTCCTGACTGAAGCAGCATAATTAACTGGTGTATATGAAGATACGGCACCGGGAACGAGTTTCACAAACAATGTATTATATCTCTGAGGGAGACCCGAACTAGGTGACGAGTTCTGAGGAGGAAGCCATGGAAGGAAGAATGGACATCCCGTCATCCCGTTTCGATGAAGGAGTAGACATCCCTCAATAAGGAGTGAATGTCACCCGCCTTTGGAAAGGGAGAATGCGGGGTAACAAAATCCCCACCAGTAACACTGAAGCAGATGGACGCGCACGCCCCAACGAAAGGGTCGAAAACAGTATTCAAGTATATTTTTTGTGGATCCAATAGGTTGGGAACTGTCTTCCATGTAAATAACATGTTTTTTTAATTTCTATACACTCTCAACTGAGTTGGACCACATTGACAACACTCAGAGATTCTATGTTCTGGGTGTTTTTCCTAATATCTATAATGGTATTGATATTTATGTATGGAAACCACCTCTTAACTTTTCTTCCTTCAGTATCAATTTTTTACCATGTGTTTTTTGGATGGAAGGTTTCTGATATGGTAGTGATGTGATGAGATGACCCATTTTTACATAGGTTGGGTGTGATGTGATGTGTAATATAGTGTGGGGTCTTGTTTGGATAGAGGATAGATGATGTGGATTTCATTCATGTTCTTGATTTCCATATACATTGGTTATGTGGAAATATGTGATGGTAGATTTTTCATTAGGTGAAATATGCTTTAGTGGACCAGGTGTCATGAAGAGAGATATGATGTGATAGTGAATGATATTGGAACCAAATCCTATACTATGTGAGGGTGGGGTTGGTTTTGATGAATCCCAACCCACATCATAGTTGAATTGATATGTGAATAGATTCTTATGGATGTTATGGGAGCATAAGACATTCAATGTTGGGTCATGAGTGCAGAAAACCAGTTGATATGTGGTAGTGTAAAACCTCATTTTTTATTCTATTATATTCATCTATTGGATTCATAATTTTTTGACCAAGCCACAGTGAGCTTGGTATAGGATAGTTTCCATATTTTTCATCTTTTTAGTTCATTTTGTTTTCAATGGTGCAGTGGAATTTTTTTTCACATGTGAACTAGAGACTTTATGTTTGACCATACTATGTATACTTGTATACTAACCACACACAAATAAAATATTTTTCAGGTTTCAAGGAATACTTTTGGGACTAAGATATACATTTCTATCTTGGGATGGATCTTATATTGAGTCAATGCTATATTACTTGTCTTTAGGCACATTACATGTATACCTTTATTATATCAAACATTGTGTGATGGTTTTGTATTTACTTTTATATTAAATATGGTAGAGGGTTTTTGGTTTTTTATCAAAATTTATAATCAAGTATATTATTGAGGGTAATTCCTCCCATCCGTGAAATATTTTTACCCTAATTGCTATTGTCCAAAAAATCACATATTAGAGTTAGGAATCAGGGGGTCATTATCTCCAATCCATTATTCTCTTCCTCGGAGGGTTATCTTTGTAGTGATGGAGTCATGATAGAGTGGTATCCATGATTTTAGTTGATAGATTGGATAGAGTTTGGAGTTATACACAATAAGGATTATGTGGGTTAGTGGGAAAACATAGCCAATTGACATTTGAACATGATACAGGCCATGGAGACCAACTAGGGAATTTGATATTAGACCTGCAATGATTAGGTACCCATATACTGATCTTATTAAATAACCAATAGTAGTGGTACATTTTTCATGATTCACACATTAGAGAGTTACATCGATTTTGTTTGATTGTATTAGTGTCTAAATTTAGTTCTTGGGAAAATATATATTAATTAATTAAATATATCATAAAAATTATCCATGATTCAAGGATTAGAAACTTATTCTTGAGATTTAAAAATGGGTCAGGGTTATCATTAGTGAAATTACAAATAAGTTGAGGTTGAAAGGGACGATTCAGTTGACTTTCAAAGGATAAAACCGATAGGAAATTATGATGCATGGTATAGTGATTTTTGTTCCTTTTAGTGGAAGATTTTGGGGAATTATGAGGGGAGTATATCATATATAGAGAATGAGTAATGTTTTGTGGTTCTTAAGATTTATTATAGTCTGATTTGATTACAAGTTGTATTCTAGGAGCTGTTTTAAGTTAATTAGTTATGAAGTGGTACACATCAGTGGTGTACCTTGGTGATAAAAAACTGGAAACTACATTGTTGAAATAGTTTCAAATGGATTTCTATTAGTAATTTTTATTGTCGATGAGAAAGGAAATGAACTGGTAGAAATTTCTCATTTATCACTAGAGAATACTGAGTGTGTGGGATCTTGGAATCGGGTTCTGGTACCTATTACAATTTCCCAAGTTGGTTCTGTAGATGTGGATTACAGAAATGATATATGGAGAAGTATTTGTGCATAGTTATCATGTATGAGGATGGTATTCTGAGTTTATGTATAGGATATTGGAGGTTGAATTAGTTAATGGCCAAGAAATATTACCCTCTTTTGAGTATCTAAGATCTATTCGATTAAATTAGAGGGGTTAACTGATTTTTCAATATTGATCTATGGTCTGGATATCAACTATTGAGTGAAATGAGGTAGATATCCTAAATACTACCTTCAAATTACGGTATGGGAACCTCGAGCTCATAGTCACATCATTTAGTGTCATGAATGTCCCATCTGTGTTCAAGGGAATAATAAACACAACAATCCATGAGATATTGGGATAGTTTTTCATTGTGTCCATTGATAATATCCTTGTCCACTAATGATAATTGGAGGTGTATTCCTCTAATCTCATAGCAATATTGATGTTCCTTCAATGCCCTGTGCTCTTTGGAATGTTATCCATGTGAATGTTATAGAAAATAAATGTGCATTTCCTTAGGTATGTTGTGTCCCATAAGGGTGTGTCCATGGACATATTGATGTTTTAGGTAGTTTATTCTAGTTTATCACCATATAATGTATTAGTTTGTTTTAAATTTTCCAAATATAAAATTTTATTATTATAGGGTTTTCTTTGATTTCTCTTGGATTATAACACTATTGAAATTTTTTCCCAATACTTACCTTGGATTTGTGTGGATTTATTATTTCTAGATAATGTTCAATTACCTAATGAAGAATATAGTCAATGAGGTAGTGATTTAGTTTCTTTGGGGGGGTGATGCCTGATATTTTCACTCACGCAACCCATATAAGCTTATGATAGATGTTTATGAAGTAGAGGGGGGTGGTATCTTATGGGTATAGGATGTTACTTCCCCACAATCAAAACTATTCCACCCATGATCTACAGTTGGTGGAAGTTGTGTTAATAAGGATTTTTTGGGCACAATACCTCAATAGTGACCACTTTATGGTTTTCCGAAACAAATATAGCTTGATTTATGTATTCTCTTAGTGATATTGTAATCTAATCCAATACAGGTCGACATAGATTCCTTAGGATTTTGATTTTGAGATCTCTAAATCACTAAGGAATGATAATTTTAATACCAATGTGTTTTTCTAGATGTCCTAAGGGGATGTGGATTGAATGTCTTTTAATTATTGACGAGGGATGGGGGAGCCTTCTATGATGAATGTTTAAGTGGGGAGAGTAGTGGTAAATGTTTTCATCATCAGATGACTTTAGTGTCATATTTGATGAAATTTATTTAGGATTATCCTTGGTGGTATAAAGAGTTAGAGGTGATGCATGACCATGTTTTCCATGGTGATACTTCAGGGGAGATAATTAGAGGATTTATTGAACTAAGTGTTATTTTAGCAATGTTTTTTTGTTATTCAATTGATCTATAAGGAAATTCTACACGAGTTTAGAAAATCATCATTAGTAGCGAATCATGGTGGGACTTGGATGTATCGTGGAATGATAAGAATTTTGTTTGTACAATATCTATGTTCCAATAGTTTTTTTACAGACCATGTATGTCCCCCAGTGTAAATGGGTGGACATATAAATGGATTTCATTTCTAGGTTACCATGATCCTAAGAATTTTATGATGTAATTTGGGTGATAGTGGACCGACTGACTATGTTGGATCTTTTTTAGAGATATATAGATTGAGTGTCTTGGAATTCCTGGAAAATAAGTACATATATTATGTGTTTAGGATACATGGCCTATTGAGGAACACCATCCCTAACTAGGATCCTCAATTTACCTAATAAGTATATATGGGATTTTAGTGAGAATTTAGAACCCTATTCTGCCTTTGCACTACTTTCCATCCTCAAAAAATGTGTAGATTGAGAAAAACATTTCAAAATTGGAGGATATTTTTTCAGATTTCATACAAGAATTTGGTAGATCTTGGTTATGAAAATCCCCCTAATTGAGTTTTCCTACAACAAAAAACTATATCACTTACCTTGGAATGTCTCCATTTGAGGAATTCTTTGTGTGGTAGTGTCATTATGTATTATTATTAATGGAGGTTAAAGAGTCCAATTTTCTTTTTAATGGTGTGATACAAAGAATAGATGATAATATCTTATTTGTTTGACTGAGAATAATGTCCAAAAGGAACATTAGAGGTTCTATGATGATCACTATAAGTGGCCCTTGGATTTTTATGTTGGAGATCACATGTCCTTGTGGATATTTGGTTATTGAGGGATAGAGAGTGTTGGATGGAGGATTAATATTTATTACTAGTTCAATTTTACTTTTTATATGTTAGGTAATTTTGGAGTTGTGATGTATCAATTATTGATTCAATCATGGCTAGAAGGGATCTATGAAATATTCCACCTACCCAATATTTGTCAGTATCTACATGATGACTCTGACATCATTGACTGGTGAGAGTTGGATATATAGCATGAAATGAAATTAATGGAGTGCCTAGTTGAAATCTATGATCATCAAGAGAAGGTGTTTCATGGTTTAACCATTCTCTTGGTACATGTGCTCTGAATGGATGGTGTCCTGGAGGTTGGTACAAGGTAGTGAAAGACATAGATGCATGCTGGGTACCAAGAGTTTTTTTTGAGAATTTATTTTCTCTATTCGGCTTTGGGGATGTCATTTTTGGATCCTTCTTTTCTGTGGAATATTTTTTTTCAATATGATGTGATTCTTGATAAAGATTCAAGAATTTTAAGAGGGGAAAACCTGATTTCTAATAAATACAAGTTATACTATGATAACATTTAAAACCATGATGGTCCGTCAGTTCCACCAAATGAGGTTAATATCTTGACCTGAAAGGCAGAATTCCTTTATTTATGTTCTTGGAGAAACAATTTGTGTTAGTTTTAAATGATTTTGTCTTGGTCTATGTGGAGATTGATATGGTAGTGTGGATGTTTTTGTGGGAAGTATGTGGTCAATGGTGTGTTTTAACTATTTTTTTATCAGAATTGAATTTAGATGTGTTTGTGCAGTTGGTTTGTCGGTGTTTTAGTTTGATGTGTTTGGCCGGTTGTGGTGTTTGAAGAATAATGAGATCATTGAGAGTTATTTTTTTATGGTTTCTATAATCACTTCCCTTATTCTAGTAATGGGTTTCACTTTTGAGAAATAGAATCATTTCAGTGGTATCTAATGTAATGTCTCACATCATATCGGCCTGTCATTTTTATAGTTTTGGAGTCTTGAGTGTTCTAGAGGAGGCTTGAGGTGGTTTTTGGAGGTTGGGAGTACAAAAACATTTTAGTAAGGAATTCATGATGTGAATGGGTCATTTAGGATGTGAGTTTCTATTTAATGACTTGTGAATTTAGTAAATCACAACTTCTATGAAATAATGGAGTTTTCTATGTAATTAATTAATTTGGTACAAGTGTAATTCGTTATGTAAAATAAATTCCAACTGAGGAAACATGAATTTTAAATGAGTGGGGGACATGTGAAATGAAATCCATGTATATAGTTCACAAACTAAATTTCGTAGAACCCAAAATATTCATGGAATTAATATGGAATTCCCGTCATGAATCAGGTGACTTAAAACCTATTTATAAGTTTTATTTATAGCCTAACCCAATCATTCTTCTATCAATTACTCTAGGATTTGGTAAAACGTGAGGTGTTATTTGGTTATTTATAACTACTTTCTCCTGATATTGATATATGATATCTATCAATTAGTTATTGGTGATTAGTGGTGAGTTCTTCTCCCAATTACATTTTTCCCTCATTCCAATTTTTTGAATTCACTAAGGAGTTGTTGTTTTAATTAGGGTGGTGTTTATATGAGACATTGGTTTGGTATAGGATAATCTAGGGTTTAATTTTTTCTTTTTTTTTCCTATGTTTTTTCTTAATCTTCATGTGTTTCAAAGAATATTGGAAAATATTCAATGAGGTTGATGATCCACATTTTATCCTTATTTATGAGGAAAATATTGGGATTTCATGATTTTGACTTCCTTTGGGTGGATTGTAAGGTTCTTCCTAATTAGATAAAAATGTGGGATAACCTAAAATATAATGGGAAATGGGATTTATTGAATGATTTTACTATATTGTTTCTATTTTCTATGTCTTATGCTTTCTTGGATACAATACTCGAAATCACATATATTGGGAGCCTTATCAGTGATATAAATGTCATATAGTTGTTTCCCTTGATGTCAGGTTGTTATTAAAAACAATGATTAAAATTCTAATGAACTATAATTGTATAATAATATATTAACCAGGGAAATATGTTTTGTGTTATAATACTCATGCCAATTAAATAAGTAAACTAGTGTAAGCCCTTAAATGTAATTTGTAGAACCCAAAATGTGTTATTGTGTATGTATTTTTTTATTATTATGAGTTTTGTGTTGTGGGATATCATGTGGTGATAAAGGTAATCTTTTGGGATGTCAATAAATGTGGTTATTGAGGAGCGATGTGGTCAGTTACCATGGGATGTGATGTGAGATGTTACACGATGGCTATGGTACACGATCATGGGGATGTGTGATAGTGATGATGTGTGGTTGTTTTGTGCTATGTTGTTTCATTGTGTGATGAGGATGTAGTATTGGATGATGTGTGGTGGATAAGAAAAAAAGTTTTTGTGCTGATACGGCTTGACTATTATGGTGTGGGTATGACAGTTGATGTGAGTTTGGCTACCTATGGCATGTCAATGATACGTAGCTTTCCCGGTTAGCAATAGAATTAGTTAAGATGTTAAATGAAATAAATAATTGATTGAATTGTTTAATTAATAAGAATATGATGGGAATAATTATAGTTAAATAGATTAAATGAATTGAAAAAAATAATGGGTTCTGTAAATGTGAATGAAATGGATTAATAATGAGATTTTCATGGAAACATGTTTAATCTAGAAATTATTTGAACATGGGAATTGAAAGTGTAAATGTGTGTATTTGTGTAGTGTGTTTCATATAGTGTTGGAAGATGATGTTATATTTTACATGTATTAATATAGTACCATTTTGTTGTATTGAAGTAGAGTCAATATTGACCCATTGGTTGGGTATTGTGTGCATACTATATAACACATATTTTATGTTTTTTATATATTAACCCCACCCAAGTTGGATGACTATATCAATGATTAGAGGTTTTAGGTTCCATGTGTATTTCCCAACATTATAGATAGTGATGAACATTGATATAAATTTTATCTTACAATTCAATAACTAAAAAATAATATTTTTAATAAGGTTTAATATTGTTGAATTTAAAATGTTTTAATAATTTTGGAGTTTTAATTTTTAAAATATTATTTACTTATAATTTTAACTCTGGTATTAATTCAATTATCAAGAAAAAGTGAATTTTTAAGCATTCCTTAGAAATAATCAAAATGAGTTTTGGTAAAAGATATAAGAATTATGGAATATATAAAATAAATTAATTAAATTATCATGAAAATTTTAAGGATAGTAAATCTAGAACAAGATTCATTCAATATAATTGGCAAAGAAGATTATGTAAGGGAATCAAAGTAATTAACCACTGAATGTTAATCATAGCAATAAAAATTAAATTATATATAATAATATATTATAAATATATGTTATAAAAAAATAAATATTATTAAAGTTGATAATAAAATAAGTATAAATCCAAAATTTATTTTTCATTTATTTTATAGTGTGTTCATCTGGTTAGATGTATGAGGTAAGGGCATCTTAGTCCAAATTTAAATTCTGAGAGACATGTTTCCTATTGAGAATAATGATTCCTTTTATTTTGTGTTATTTTGATTCAATTATATAGGATTTTATTATAATGTAATTATTATGAATCAAATAGGATTTAAAAATCCTAATTTTTTTTATTTATTTAAACATATTTTGACTCAAGTATTATAAAAACCATAAGTTTTTCTCCTCTAGAATTTCCTTTTTTGATACATTTTTTAATATATAACGTTTTTCATTAATATAGAATATATAATAATTTATTGACATTATATATCTTGATTATATCTTTATACTGGGTTTTTAATGATTTATTTCGAGTTCCCCTCTTCATATTGTTTTTATTCTAATGATACATAATCCATAATGGGTTTCATCACTATTTTACAACTTTGAGACATGTTTCTTATTATATACCAACATTAATTTATATAGGGAATATAATAAATCATTAAAATATTTTACCATATTTATATTTTATTCATTGTATTTAAGTTTCTTATTCATGTTCTTTATTTCAAAGTATTTTCATTTTATAAATTAGTATAATATGATTCTTTAAAACAATATTTTAAATGTTTTTATGCTTTCCATTTAAATCCTTTTCCAAGAGGTCAATATTATTTTTAATATTTAAATATTGTTACTATATATTTTGAAATATGTATTTCTTTAATTCCATTTTAGAATATATTCTATCATATTTACAAATGTTTATAATTAAATGCTTTTAATTATTTCCAACTTATTTTTTAACAGTCATTACGAATGTGTTAAAAGAATGTATTTTATGATTTAAAACTCAACTATATTTTCCCACCACCATGATTATTATTCATAATTAAAATCCATTTCTTTTTTTCTAGGTTTTTAATGATGATACTATTTTAATTCTTAGACTATTTTTTAATGTTATCAAAAGAAAAGGGATAATTCTATATGATTTTGAAGGCGTGTTTATAATGATTTTTATAAATGATTTTCAGCTATTACAACATCATTAAATGATTTTTATGGTACACTGAAGATATTCACTAATTAGACCATCCACCTTATTTCAACATATGGTTCATGAAGTTGATTTAAATAAATTATCATGAAATCAATTTATTTTCTGTTGGTCAATTAGTCTGAAAGGAATAATGAATGTTTCTTTGATTTTTATGATAAAAGATTAACACCATATGTGTTTTTTATTTTTTTGTTATCAAAATTTATATATAATAATCAGTGGGTTTGATATAGGCCTCTAGTGCATTGGGTGATGATTTATTATAGGATGAAGCTATATTTTAATGAACTAGATTTGTAATTCAAATATACAAGAGATTGCAATGGTGTTTGTTTGATCAGTATGAATATGATACCCTATGTAACTAACATATTTATTGTTATTATTATTTTATTGTTTATTACAATATTGTTTTTTGGAATTATTTATCTTATATTTTTAATTGTTTCTATGTTATTTTTTCATGGGTCATGATTAGTGACTCATTCTCTCACTTACTTTTTACTCATGTCATTTTCCAAACTTCATGATGTGATCCCTGATCTATGATACATGTTTTTAATGGGTATGATTTTTTTGTGATGTGTATATAAATATTAACTATGATATCAAACCCATATATTTATATTATTATCACTTATTAGCTTTGATTAAATCATTTATGTTTATCCTTAAAATGTGACTAATCTCACACTTTATAGGATTCAATTTCCTCCAATTATGAAATGGATTACTGATTTAAAGGATATCACATGTGGAGAATTTTATGTGAGATGTTGAGTACTTATTATTGAATAATAGATTATTGATAGAGTGGGAAATTTTCATTAGAAGGGAAATATATTGTTTTTTATGTTAATGTATTTTCCTATTATCTGAAACGATAATCCTAAATGTTCTTGTGTATGTAAGTGATTCAAAATCAATTTTTGATATTGTAATTATGGGTGTTTTTTGTTTGGGTCACGTTAGTGGGTATCATATACATTATATAAAGATGGTGTATTTATACTAGGTTCCAAGAGTTCAAGTTCATAGTATCATAGTATCCCCATATAATCAACCCTAAAGTCTATCGTAATGACTATATATGATTTATCCTTTCCACCATAGTCATATTCAGTGGATATCAAGTTGAAATCACTTAAAAACATTATATATGAAGAAACATCAACGTAATCTGAATGAGTGAATAAATTGGAGATATTAATTAATTATTAGGATTATAAGCCCAAAATTTCATCTAGTAAAGAATAAAATAATAGTATTATGAACTTCCACTTGAATACTACTCTCAATCTAACGTGGAACCATAATTTTATAATGAATTTGTGGATTTTTTCTCACTTATAGATTATAATTTTCAAATGTTTAAAAAAAAATTAATTTGAATACTTTAGGGAATTGAATAGATGTGAATGAATCCAATTAGAAGGAATAATATATTTTTCAACATCGTTGATATAAAACTAATAGAATAATTAATCCATACCTAGCATGGAAGATATGATAATGACCTAATATATTCTCAAAATATAATGTTTCCACTTAATCTATGAGCTAATTCGTAGGAGAAGGAACGCAATATGGATACATTAATAGCCCACCCTCCATCTAAATATGTTGACATTATCCCTGTTATGGAATAAATTTCATGATATGAGGGTAAAATAACTATATTGAATATTATTAATGTAATTATACTAAAGGTATACATACCCACCTAGTGTAAATATCATAATAAAATAAAAAATTATCCTCTCTATAACACAATTATTCTAGAAAATATTAACTATACCAAAAAATCAATGTAAAATTTCCTCATTAACATGAAATGACACCAATCAGTGTCTTCGATTTTTGTTCATATTTATTATAATTTTTTTTTGAAATGGGGTAATATTTCCTTCTTTTCTAAAAAATTCTTCCTAGTATTATTATATAAATTTTCAAAGAAAATAGCTTGACCATCAATCTATATTATACTCAGTTAAGCTCCCCGTATCAAATTCCAAATTATATAGTAGTTTGATATGAAATTATTCAATCTCTTACATCATAGATGGAATCCAAGGTTGATTGATCAACACTAGTGTTACCAGAGAGAGAGATCCACATACAAAATGGGTGTATTAGATACCTCCAATACTTAACCTTGATAATAAAATGTTCTTAATATTCAATGTAAAATGATACCCAGATCGTAATCTTATATACTTCACCACCCAGTTTAGTCCAATCTTAAGATCACTAGATTAATGGGAAGAATCTATAATTGGATTTTTCATGAAAACTCCAGAAGTCCCTACATTCATTTGGTATAATAATGAAGTATTAATATCCATTTTCAGTTAATATAAAATTTTTGTTTATAATTTAGTTTTATCAATTCTTCTATATATAGACAAAAATGATAATTCATGGCCTCTATAATTTTTAAATGAGTAAACATGAGAGATTTTGAGATTTCATTTCTATGAATAAAGGACATACATACTCCCTAATTATGAATCACGCATAATAAAATTTTCTTAATTTTTTGGTAGAAAATAATATATATCGGTTGAAAAAAAATATACATCACCATAAATTACATTGATGGGTTTATAGAGTTTAGAATAATAACACAACTATTGGAAGATGCCATTTTATGATCTAAGAAAATAATAGTAAACAACATCATCATTGGATAATAAATCTTATAATCTAAAAAATCCATTATCACTATCAATATAGAATGTGTAATGGTTCTCAATCCTAATCCTACCATGTTCATTTAGATGTATCTTCCCACGAAACTGTAATAATGACCACATCCCAATTAAAATAAATTGGACATAATTAAATAGAAGAGTCTCTATTATTTAGTAATACGGAATAAAAAGTTTTATTTCTTTTGTAATGAATACTACATTAGGTATTTCATCTATTTTTGATAATAATCTACTTTCATTACTAAATATCCAAAAGGTAATTATGTTCGGAAATAATAATCATTCTAACTACATCCCTTGTGCTTAAATATTTGGGTAAAACATAAATTATTGATTTAACAACAATTAAATTATTTATATGATGGTAGATAAATTGAGAGTATCTCCGAATAGATATTGTGTATAATCTATAAATCTGACTTATTAAAAAAGTAAAAAAAGAAACAAAAAAATTTATAAAAACATAATAATACAATTTATATGATTGGTTGATTTAAAAATAATAAAAAAATGTACATAAAATCATCAATGAATGAATAAAATGAATTGTTAGAAAAAAATTTCCTCTGTAATTTTTGAATTAAATCCATCCACCCCATAATTTTCATAGTGTTGGTGAAACTGACACTGGTAAAAAATTGAATATAAGAGGTATCCCCACATGTATCGAAGAAAATCCTAAATCTCATAGAATTCATTCCTGTTTCATTGAGAGGATAGAAACCACCGAACTGAAATAAGTTTCCTTAGATGGTGAATCCCAATATGAATATATTATTTTTATATATATGACAGACCAATAAATAGATAAACATGTTTATTATAAAATAGGCTATTAGAAAAATTCAAAATAGAGATTTAACCATGGATGAGATAGAAAAAACTAAGGATAAATCTAATGTCATGGTTCCATATCTCTTGAAATTATATACATTTTAGAGACCATGAGAATGAAAAATCAGTGATCTAAAGAAGGATACCTGTCCAATCTAGAATCCTATAAGACTTGTTATACTTTTATAATATTTGGTTTTAACTGGATTGTATACAAAAAAATTGACTATGAAATATGAGAAATCAAGTTCTAATATTCCCACAAATAAAAAGAACCAAAAAATTATGACTTATTCATTTAATCTTCCACATTAAAACAAATATTGGTTTTCAATTTCAAGAATAAAAAAATCTTTTTATATGAAATTGTATCCACTAGATCAAAAATATGACACATCGATGCATCTCTCCATTATCAATGTGTAAATATAAATTATCAATGCATTATACCACTCAAAAGATATAATAGAGGCCCTATAAATCTTTTATGTGTCTAGGACCAAATTCGACACAATAATGGTATCTTGGGTGGAAACCGAGACTATTTAATTCCACATAGCTATTTATATCATGGAAAAAAAATTACGAGACATACATAAAATGAAAAATCATAAACCTTCATATATCTATTAAGATTTACCATATCAATATCAATTAGAATTAAGAGTAAAATGACCTTGGAGTTTATATAATTATGGTTAAATACCTCAACTATTTTGGATATAAGGTGGATGATTTATCCATTTATTTTTTTGAATATTCAATGATATATAAAAATGAAAAATAATAGTTGGGAAAGATAATATTAAATTCATAATTTAGAGTCCTCATATATTTCTTTTAATTTAGAGTGTTGAGGAATATATAACAATAAATGTTGTTTACAAGGCAATAAACTCATGTTCATAGAATATTACCCACTTCCTATCACAAGTGTGTGAAGTATTCCATTAATGTATCATTTAAGATTCTTAAGGGTTATAATTTCTATTTCAACTCCTACAAAGAACTATAAATACAATTCTAGTTTTGGGAATATAAATATGTACTACTATATCAAGGAATGGATTCCCAAATAACCATACCCAATTATTATGGATAAATAAATTTCTCTTTTAATCCACATCCATCAGTAGAAATAAATATTCCCTTTCGGTCCATTCACATTAATCTCATCCTTGAGATTATCTAACTATTAATGATATTAATTGATAACCAATAAAAATGAATTTTTTTTATTAGATAAAATTCAGCATTGAGTGGATATTCATTGATTATGTTCCTTTTACTATAATCATATCGTATATATCAATCTCTATGAACTAACATATACATCAATTGAGTATAGTTTGGATAGGGACATTAGTACCTCTATAATTTTGTTTATTTTAATAGGTGAAGACATGCCTCTTCATTGCATAGAAAATAAACAAGGGGAAATGAATGGGTTTTGAAAATACAATCTTACCTCATTCAACGTCAAAAAAATACACATGAGTAACATCAATAAAAGTCCGGACGATTATAATAACCATAAAACCAATTAGAATCATCTTCCAAATGACTAAAATAAGTACCTTGATCCTTTCTACCATGCAATATGGATATAGTTTTCATTGTACTATTTCAATGTAAATAGTGATTCCTTTTCTTTGTCTTCTTAATAGTTTCCAATTAAAATCATTAATTTTCTAAGAAATTACCTTCTTCAATAGCGTACTGTTATTCTATTTTCCTTACTCTTTCATATTTGTTTTCCAATTTCCCTCAATGTTATTTAACCACAATTTTTTTGTGTTCTACAATTATTTCATTACCTTTATCAAAGGAGTCACAAGAATCGAAATTAGTAGTTTTGGGATGTGTACCCACCTCTCTTAGAGACCTTTGAGGTTCAATATCCAGAATAGAGTAATATTTCCCTCCAAAATGAGTGTTATGTTCTAACAAAAAATCAATCTTCTGCTCTACATATCAAGTGGAATTATATAGAACTATTTCAAGCCCAGTCTATTCAAAGGGCCGACCATAAGATACCTATTCCCTTCTACTTGATAGTGAGACCCATACTACTAAGCTTGGAAATTTCCACTCGTCTTGATGTCATGTTCCTAAATTTCAACAAAATATCCACTACATCATTATCATGAAAAACCCATAGACATTATCAACACTAAAAGTGAATATTTTTTATGTATTCATTTCATGAATAGAGGTGGAGGATCTATCCCAACACTATTTTTTTCTATATTCCTATATGTTTTAAAGATATGGACTTTAGGGAAAAAAGTACAAATTTTATTCAGAAGAAAATTTTCCTTACTGTGACTAGGAAACTAAAATTCCGTATAAAAGGATGGATATTTCTCATATTTAATTTTCAAATTGATATTATATTTTGAAGTTGAAATAAAAACATATTCAACTAAAGAATAATTGATATAAGTTTCAACTAAAACCCTATCATCATAATCATACTTCATTTTAACAATTTTTATCATTATTTCCTCACCTAAAACAATATTAAAAAATATAAATGGATTCATTATAATAAAATCCAGAACCAAAATTATGATCTATACATGGAATTTGGTATTCATTATGGATAAAGTATTGAAATAAATGTCCTACTCTAGAATAGTGACCATTAATTGATTCAGGGAGATGGTGTCGAAGCCCATTACACTGTGCTTGAGCTCCATAGTCTGGAAGTGAATGCTAAGAAAACCCCTCTAAATTAAAATAAAGCATAATTATGAGAAACCCCATAACATAGTTAATCGTCAAATAAAATCACCTACATTCAATTTATATTCAACATGTTCTATAATAATTAAATAAAGAATTGATAATATTCAAATATGAATTCTATCATCAATAGAATCCTAGAAAATATTTCTCATGAGATACCTTATGATTGAAGGTTAATATTTTAGGAGCGATGAACTTTAGAGAAACAATGTGTCTCCTTCTTATTCCTTCGTATCACGTGATACCACCATGGTCATCATGTAATGATGGGGCTACCATGGATTTAAGATATGGAGAAGAAACCCACCAAAAAACAAGGAAAAATAATTAATTATGAGGAAATATCATGCTTGAGGTAGAACCCAAACCCATGATATCATCAACATGAGAGATACTTATCCCACCTCCCTCCACCCTTTAGTAAATTTAAAAAATCTCATATACTCCAAAAATAATCCATACTCCATTATTTATGAATAAATAGTAGAAGAAAGTATATATGACCCTCCTACATTTGAGGAAGGTGTTTCAGCAACCATTAATGTATCAATCTAAGTGAATTTTCATATAGGGAAAATTATATAACACAAAAGGATTGGTGAATCCAATACTCCAGAAGAGTTAGAGTATTTTAATTTAATTATCATGTAGAACATGTATTTATTCATATGTAATAATAATATAATTATTGGTCTAGAAAATTAGGTATTTTTTCATTATTTTGTCATAAAAACACCCACTATGGTTACAAAAAATTATTTAGAAGGATGCATCCGAATCATGATGCTACGGTGTATCCTTGATTTGAAAAAATGATCAAAATATATTTTATTGAATATTTCCAATTCATCAAAATGATGTCTAAAATAACAAATATAAAAAATAAATTTGATAAAATAATACTGTACATTGATATTTTGTTTTTGACTAATTAACTTTTAAGGGATCATATCCATGTTCCAATAAAATAATTATTGATTTCTTAAACTACCAATTTGTAATCCCTTTCATTTATCGGTGGATATTGTTGATAGAATAATATTTGGATATCTTCAAATGATAAAAAAGATACTTTATTCCATGAAGTTAAAGGAATATATTAAAATAGAGTACATACATTGGGTCAAAATTTCATTGATCCACATATCAGATTGAAAATCATTTATGTTTCAATCCCATTCATGATAAAACAATGAAATGTTATGACGATGATCTGGCAATGAATTCATGATTTTTAGTCCATTTTAGTGACCCCAAAAATATTTTAAAAAAACTAGATAACATAAATTTAATATAAATACTCTAAAATATTCTTTTTTATAGTCCTCAGGAATTTATTTTTGGTTTAATTTTCCATTATCATGAAACTAAATATGATACCTAGAAAACACTAGAAATCATGGGATACCCCCACTATCGAATCTTTGAAGTTTAGATGGAAATAAATAGTTTTTTTATTATATTTTTTTTTCATTTACAACATCTAGAAAGGTTTCTTCCCTTAAAAAAGTTGATAAATAAGAAAATAAACTTTTATTTTTATAAATTAATATATAGTTAATTTGATATCCTCATCCAATATCTCACAAAATATCGTTTTTAATGATACCCAGGGAGAGAAAATTTCTTTAACTCTATGTGGTTATTAAAGATTGATCATTTTTTTCCATATATACAAAAAATGATGACATTGGAAAATGGAAGTCTTTAATACCATATTAAAAAAATTTGAAGCTAATGATTAATACAATAATGTTGAAAATAATATCATATCCCTTAAATTTATAGTGTAGAATATTTTCCACTATCTATAATATCATTAGACCCACTTGATTTCCCATGTAGATCCACTATAGTATGTCCTAGAATACACTATATTGTATGGTGATTGTTATTATGATATATAATTATCATATATTTTTTTAATTTCCTTTTTTCCCATGAATAAATTAATATAAAAAAGTCACATGATTTTTTATTAGAAAAACCCTTCAATTGAGGAGTAACTTATTGAGAACAAAACTCTTGATAAAGATGTTTTATCCATAATTTAATTTTTTTCATGATTAATAAAAATACATTGATGATTCTTCTCAAAGTCCAAATAGTAAAATAGATAAAGGATATACAAAACAACTATGTTATGTTTTGGATAATGTTAATTTCCCTAACAAAAGTTCTCTTACCTTATTCATTAATCCAATAATAAGAATCCACCAATAATGAGTTGACATAATATTCCATCATTATAGATTTAGATATATAAATTTAATTAATAGTTTTCCTATTATATGTGAATGGTTATTTAGTTCTTTTGAGTACATAGATGAACAGTAGAATGCTATAAAAATCAATTTGATACACATTCTAGATTAGGCATGATATTTTATGTCATACATTCCTTTCATGTCCGCATTAGCATACATTTTGTATCCTATAGAGGATCCAGATGATTAGATAAATAATTTGGATTATTCTCTCAAGTATCTAGGCCTAGAGAAGATAATCATTCACATTTCACATAGAATAGTGATTATACCATTTTTGGTAAAATATATTGAGGAAATAAATGAGGTCCATAGAACCCAATCATAAATTAGGTCCTCAACACCACCTAAAAATACAAATGGTCATATGTCTTAAAGAATATAATACATCGGTAATAGGATTATACTACAAGATTATGTAAGGAATGATTTGGATTGTCAATGGGTTTCCAATTTATTCCACTGTTATAACTGAAATATTAAAAAAGACTTTTCTAAATAGAAATTTGATGAGACCCTTCTTAGCTTCATAAAAGGAGTAGAGATGCTCACCGTTATGCGGAAAACATTATGTCAACACTTGTAGTAAACATCATATAGGAACAAGTATCTTATAACAATTTGGAATACATAGATACGTTTTTCATCCCTGATTCATGATTTTATAGAATTCACAATGAAATTATACACATGAAATATTCAGGAAAAATGTATTTATCTAATGACATAGTTATTTCACTCTTCTATGTATTATAGGTCTTTAAAAAATATTGAATAGATTTCATGGGTCTATACCCACCAAATGTTGTTAGATATTTTAAATTCATCCTTTAAGATATAAATTTCTTCTTGAAATAGGATAAGGTTGCACCTATAATGGAATTAGGGACAAATTCTATGGTCAATTTTATTAATTCCAATATCCTCACTATCTGTGGAGTCCCTAAAACAAATTAAGTATGAAATGAAACTATCCATTTTACATATGAAGTGAAATAATTTTATCTAGAAAACAAAATATCATAAAACAATTCATTACACTACCATGTAAATTTATATAATAAAATAAGAATCATTAATAAATTATATGTAAAATATCCTTTGAAAATAGTCTACCAGGATACAAATTCTTAATCCAATAATCGACATAATTCTCTTTTCAATTATCATAATGAAAATCATACTTACTTATAGGTGACCCCATATTAACTTTTGTATTGGATAAAAGTATTCTTGCCTATTGAGGCTTAGTTTCCCTCTCTTGGGATAATCATTTGTGATCAAATAAATAAATATGAATGATCATGGTTCTATTTAGAGAACTGGAGTAACATTATGAGAAATGATTAAAAGGGCAACATTACATTGAAGTTAATAAGAATTCCATAACATGCACTACAAAAAATGGCTTATACTAACAAAAATTTATTGAATGATAATATATCTGTTAATAAAAATGCACAATTCCAACAGATATTAAGATCTACTAGTATTAATTTTTAATACAAACACTTATTTTTACCAACATATATATATGATGATATTGATAATTCAATACCCACGTATCATTTATAAACATTTGAATCTATTTCTTTTTCATACTAATACCAATATTTTTTTTATTAACACATTAATATATTATTAGTAATGATATTACCAAAAAATAATTTTCCATAAATAAAAAATGTTATGAGAAACATTTAAATAACAAAAAATATATATTTTATCAATAACTAAACAATAGAAACAATGTGGGTATATAATTATTATTTTTATTTTCAATATAAAATTTTATTTCATGGTGGTTAAAACATATCATAATTGATTTTAATTTTTCAATATTCCTGTAGTATTAATTGTTTTAATATTTTCCAATATTTTTTATTCTGTTTTCTTGAAATATTAATGATTTTTTATGTTTAAATATTATTTATTCAACAAACATTGAAGTACGTTTTATAAAAAAAATCAACACTACTAAAACCCAAATCTTCCTCAAGAAATCGTCATCCCCTATTCCATGTTTAGCCTCACATCCCGCTGCCATGCCACACGTCCTGCCATCCAGCTCTGGCATACCGCCCATTGTCCCATCTCGCATCGCATCTCCCATGTATAGCCTTGCATCCTACACCCTATTTGTTTATATCTTTGATCATGATTGGTAACATGTTCTTCTTTCTTGTGATGTTATGAGGGGTCAGTCCCGTAGAGTGATTTCAACGCTATTTAGGTTTATTATGGTGTTCTCTCATTAGGTTTTCTTCCCTATATTTTTCAGATCAAAGCTAGAATAGATTTTATATTCTATTTATCAAATTGGATTTGGAGTATTTCTATTTACACATCAACCAGTTTTGATTTCCATGTTTCGTTCTGTTTTGATTACAAGATCTCAATGATAGACGTCATTAAGGGTGGATGATGTTGTCATCTTTGGTGGACTGGCTAGGTTATAAATGTGATCCCCCTGTCCCAGAGTAGGATTGGCCTATCAACGAAGGGTGGTATGTTCAGTCCCTGATTTTATGTTTCTATTATTCTATTTTGGATAATGCATTTACTGAGGATATGTGATAGAGATTGTATTTGTTTGATCTTCAATTATTTCTATCTCAAGTATCTATTGAAGGAGTAGATTTAGATAGAATATACGATGGGGTACTTGTTCAAGATTTTCCTAGTTTGGATTTGATCTGTGTTAAATTTCAAGGTTTCATTACATTGGATTTTCTGATGCTGTATGACTTGTATAGTGATAGTTATAATACCTCCAAAAAATGAAATCCATCTTCTACTATAGCCAAAGAAACATTGGATGTAAGTCATCAAATTTCCAGGTTCCATAAAAAACTCATTGAATCCTCTTCTAATGACGAGAAAGAGTACTTTCATCTCGATGTTGTTGAGGAACTATTTATAGAAGGATCGTCCATGGTTTCTAAAAGGTCATTATTTACTAACTATATATGGATTTAAATAGTGTTTTAACCCAAAATGGTTGGATTTCAGGTTGGATATTATGTACCAACTGTGGATTATGATCAATATTTTCATCTGTGTTGTTTTGCATGTGAAGATATACCATAGTGATGACACTAAAATGCACATAGAATCCAATAGCTCGAGGAAGGTCCATTTGTATAATTTTCCATTTATCTTCCCAATATACCATGTAAAGAAGTGGTTCATGGATGGCGGTAGGATACCATGTGGCCCTACATCCCCCCTCACCACTTGCCAATATTTCTTTTTCAGAAACACTTATGTTGTTTTTTCATACGGAACATCAAGATATGATTTATTAGGTCTGTTATTGATATAAATATAAATAAATTAAATAGTTAAAATAATGTGGCTACATTGAAATGTTTTTATAAAATTTTATATAGTACTTATATTTGGTGAGATTCTATTTATTTCTAAAGTATTCATTGTACGTTTAACTTAAATGATGAGAAATTGACATATAAAAAATGATCAATTTTCATATAACTTACATTGAAATTACCTATTTCCACATTTATTCGGAGCTTTTTTTCTAGTACATATATTAGTGGTATGATTTTTATAATATATTATAAATATTATGAATGTACATTGTTGATATTAAATCTTTAAAATATTTTTTGTTTCATAAAATAATTACAAACAAGATTTGATGAATGGAAAACATTCTAGATTGAGTGCCCCTTTATGATCTCACCCAAGGCTATGATATTCTCCGAGGCATAGTGGGAAGATTATTGAAGTTTATTAGGTTTGAAGCATAAGTGCACTTTGTTTCTCTTTTAAATTTTTTCATTAACTAATTATCTATTTCTTTAGAAACAAATTCCACGGTATATGATTAATTTTTTTTAAATCTACTTATTTGTGTTTTATTTGGGAAAACAAGATAAACTAATTATTATAATTTCATTATTTCTTTTTGTCCTATGGTCTTTTTTATATTTTTCATAATGAGATACTTGTACAAAATATCAATGTGGATGTTGACATTTTGTTATTATTAAAATTTTGTATGAATTACACCCATTTTTTATAAATTATTTGAAAACATAATAGGAAAAAACAAACTGATTAAATGATGAGTCTATTCTTTTATTGGTATTTCGTTAGGATGATTAACTCATGTGGACAGAGGATTTTGAAATTTTTATAAAATGTATACTGAGAATTTAAATTGATAATGGAATTGATCCTGTATATGTTTCTTCTTCGTTAATCTTTGAAAATTCTACTATGTGACTATTCTACTTTGTGATCAGCAACACATATGGTAAGGGGGAAGGCTTCAACATCACTTTTATGGGAACCACCCTTAAATAACTCTGGAGTGTAGTTATAGTAGTTTTATTAATCTTTTTGTATTAAGTAGTCTTATAAATTTTATTTTTTTATTCCTTTTCATGTCATGAAATGAAAATGGAGGTCGGATTGATATTCAGTGCTACAAAATGTATGCATAAAATTGATAATGTGGATTGAAAGACTCATCTGGTCATGATGATAAACCCAACTGGCCAGTTTCACAGTTATTCAATAAAATTTTTTTTCTAGATAAATCCTTAATTCCCATACTCATTTCGTTTATATGTGAACCCATTTTTAGGGTACAATACTTTTGATTCTAGATTTGTTGCTGCATCTATAGAGAATCTATTCATGAAATATTGAGACACATGAGTATGTAGTGTTGTGACTTCTTTTCAATAATTATTTAACTTACGGTCATGATAGGGTATTTTAAATTAAATTATGTTAAATAATACCATCTATTATGAGATCAAACAGATTCTCAAGTATATTCCAGATCCTTGATGTTCAGGAAAAACATTTATTTAAACCCCGAGGTTTGTTCATTAATTTGGATTTCTCATGATTATCTTTTTACTCATTCACTTATATTTCTTTTTTTAATGGTTTTCATAAGCAAGGATTATTGTGTAATTCTTTATTATTTTTTTAGGTAGAGTGGTGACATATAAATGGATGGAGCACACAACCATTGAATTTTAACATTTCACATACTTCTTCCTTGATTTCTTATGCTTTGACTAGGAATGCTCCGGTGAGGAAGAATCCGTTATTTGTCTTAGGGAATGGATGGATTGGTGTATTGTGCACGCTGGCTCATAGTGTGGCATGTATGAGCTTCAGTTAGATAATTGGCATAGATGATTTGCTGCCGGCTCACTCGTCATGGGGCATCGATGTGCTACTAGTTCTCATTGGTCCCCTGTGGGGCACAGATGGGAAGATGGTATAGGGTAATGGTGGGCTACGTGTTGTTGGGGGTGTGTGATGGATCCTTTTGGGGAATGAATTTAGTACTGATAATTTTTTTATTAAATTATGTAATTAATGTAATTAATTTTTTCGTTCTAATTTTAAATAAGTTTAAAAATCATCATCTATTTAATAATTTAAAAATATTTCCTATAAATGAAAAATTAATAAATATAATATGATATTTTATTAGAAATAAAAACATATAATTTTTATTGAAATATAATTTATAAACAAATATTATATAATGGTAATATTATTACCAATAGATAAAATTGTCATTATTACATGTTGATGAACATTTTAACCAACATATATATTATCTATTGGTATTATTATAACTGGAACAAAATGATTTCATATGTTGAATAACATTTAGTGACAGGGATTTTACCGAAGGTTTAGTGATAGGGACATATATGTTGGTAAAATGTTTTACCAACAAAAAATTCAGTTTTACCAAGAGATACACACCCATTGGAAAAAGTGAAATATTTTCTTATGATGGGTGGTCAACAAAATTTACCTCCACCCATTCATCCATGGTCAAATGTTGTTATCCTTTAAGAAAATAATGATACCTAGAAATAAACCCATGATTATGGATCATAAATTGGAAGTTCCATAGAACACACATTATATAAACTCTCATGATTTATATACACTGATTACATAAGATATAATGTGTATTACACTACCCAATAATGTGATATTTCTTGTGAAATAATTTTCATAAATTCCCTTGGGTTTCAAATGTTTTTATAAAATGACTTTAAATTATGAAACACATGGTACATCATGAATTCCCTTAAATAGTTCATGGTGGTCCATCGTGTATGACTTTAAACAGTATGGAGTTCTCTATTCTATATGATCTGATCCCCTTATAGATAACATTTATCGACAAAATACAGTGTATATTATTATCATTTATCTTTTATGAGGTACATGTGGCTTGATTCTTATTCTTATAGAAAAAATATTTATTCATAGATTTCTTATAATGGGCCCAACTATCAATTTCAGGGTTAACCAAAAACAACCACAACATTTACAAATGAAATTCCCTTTTTGACAAAAATATATTCCTTATAAATTAATTTTGTTATATAAAACACATGCACTACTTTCTTAATCTTGAACCGTTATAAAATATAGACTATGAGATTTAAAATAACATTATGATTCCTAAGAATTGAAAATATATCCAAAATATAGTGATATTTAATGTTATTATATTTAGGGTTGTGATAACATCTAGTTGACATAGAAGGAATAAGTGATGCTCATGACCAGTATGATAATTCCCTATAAAGCCCATTTATCAGTGATTATCTCAGAGCTAACTTAACTAGGATTTTCATTTACTAATCCCAATCAAATATTAAACTACTGAATATTATGTCAAATAACTTATATGAGAATATCAATCTTATTGTGATCATGGACCAAATCATGTTTGCTAAACCATCCAAAAAAATAACCACAATAACACACCTTACACTTAGGGCATACACTAGTTTGATAAGTTGTTATGTATACTTACCATAGTAATAAAAATTTGCATATTTTATTTTTAATTTTATAATTATTATATTTATCCCTTTTAATATTACATTATCAATGAATTTATAATTACTTTAATGAAATTTATATTTTCACATGAAGAAATAATTTTTTATTTTATTTTTTGAAAATCTATAGTTTCAAATTATGAAAACATTTAATAAATTTGAGGTTTTTTTAAATAAATAATAATTTGATAAAATATTCTTGTTAGATAGATATTATTTAAATATTATGATAATATAAGTTAATGAAGTCCAATTCAATATTTATAAGGCTCGTACAATGGTTAATATTATAAACACCAGTATTTTCCAGTAAATTTGATTTTTTATTTAAAATTTAAAATTATGATATTTATAAAATTAAATTTTCAAATAATTTTTTTAATTTAAATTATTAGGTTTAATTTACCCAAGAGTGATTTTATTCATAAGTTTATAAGGAAGTCAAAATTTTGTGTAAGAAATAAATATGGTATAAAAATATGATCTATATTATGAAATTATAATAGCCCAAACGTGATGTAATAATTCTATAAAAGGAGAACCAGACCAAATATATGGTTAACATTTAAAATAAATTTATTTCAATTTATTCATTTAGTTTGGTAATCCTTTAATTAATCCTCCAAAACCAATATTATATTTTGTATTTTTAAAATCAATATTTTTTAAGATGAATTACATCCACATCACATGTTGTATTATTTTATGAAATTTAATATATATCCTTATAAAATACATGAATACACTCTAATATGGTAGAAACAATGGGAAAAACCATGGCAAGGCTTGTGGTTTTAATTTTTTTATAATATTGAATCCAAAACCATAGTTTAGAATTTACTACATAATTCCCCTATATTTTTCTATTGAACCCAACCAAACTCCCTATAATATTAACTAATAACACATTTATCAAGAATTTACACTTCCATATCCTTATATAAATAACGTTAAAGGTGTTCCCAATCTCATAAATTTCTCATCCATACATTTATAAGTTCCCTCTCAAGGCAAGGGATCCCACCACTTCGTTTATATTTCAAGTACTTTCTTCGTACTATTCCTTTTGATTTAAAAATTTTCATGTTTTAATGGTTTTTTACACATACATAAATAATACCTCTTATTCCACAGGAAATATAGATCAAAATTCACTCGCATTAAAATATTCCATGAATCTTTTTACACCTATTATGATGTCGAAATTATCCTTCTAATATTCGATGCTAATCAGTTTTAGTGAAAACCCATCCCAAGTTCCACTGATGGTATTTTAGAAAGAATTGATTATCATTAATTAATTGGGGACATCTATGTATGTAATACCACACTAATTAGATAAGGGATTAAAGTCTGTTAAATTCATTCTTATGTTATATGATATATGTGGAACATAAATGCATGCACTTGATATGAATGTGACATATGAATTATTAATTATATATCCCTCCAATGCATTTGGTATTTATTTTTATCTCATGAAATTCCAAATATGGTTCAATTTAGGTTATCTTAGGTACAAAATTTTATGTTTTTTTGGTTCTTAGACATGACTTCTTCTTAAGATGTCATGTTTTTTGTTTTTTTCATATTACAATCTTTCCTTGATATTATCATCGTATGTCATGATTCAACATTCGTTTTTTTATTATGTCCTCGTTATATCAAATTTAAATAAATCATGACTCACATAATCACTTTAATCGGTTTATTATTTTATTATTCCCTTAATGTTCTTTAATTAACACTTATTTCTTATGTACATCCTTTAGTAATCCTATGTTGTTTTAGAAGAGTGGTGTAATTTTAAGATCATGTTAAGAAGTTTTAAATAATATTATTCTTCCTTTATTTTATTTAATTATGTAATGTATATAACTATTTAGATCCACTAGGTATTTCAATAATTTATAATATTATTAGGTGTGCCTTTATATATGTAATCATGAATTGAGGATTATTAATGTTAAGGGTTGTTATAGTTGGTACTAGAGTATGATATAGTTATCATTATGGATTATGATTGGAAAAAAATTAATAGCCTTAGATATAATACTAAATATATAAAACATTCATAAAATATGGTAAAGTATAGAGTATGTGGTTTCCCAGAAACAAAATATTTTTATGGATACTACAAGTGTATGTGGATCTGAAAAAGTTATACCTTGGGGTAATAACAAAAAAAGGGAATATTGGGAAATGAATCAATCATCTGATGTTGTATAATAAAGAGGCCTTACTACACACATGGATTGAAAATCCTAGTGAAAATGATTTTTTTTATTAACACACTCTTTATGAACTATTATTAACGGAAAAAATTCCCATAATATTTTATGTTAGGAAATATACCATGATCAATAAAGATTAAATCCTAGAAATACATAGTTTAAGGAATTAATATAATTTTTGTGTTATCCCTTAAAGATTCATAGTTTACCATTTTTTTTGATTAATTGTATGAAAATTATCATCTATAATTCCATTATTAGAACTTGAATCCAATTGATGATCAACGCCTTATCATCCATTCATGAAATTCAAATTTCTTATACAAATTTGTCTCTTTATATTTTTTCTTATTAAAAAATTTTTGTAGGTCTATTCAAACTCCATAAAATAACTAGGGATTTAATTTATTAATCAAGATGAAAAATGATTCAATTATTTCATCCTAAGAATATAACCCATCCCATATCCCTCTTTTATAGCTGAAATAACCAGAAAACCATGTAATACACCCTTTAGATAAATTTCGTTTAATCCTATGTATAAAATTGTATTCTTAATATAGATAAGACATAAAATACTAATAGAAGAAAATAACCATCTGTATCTGGAATCACTATCCAATAAAACAATAATTCAAGGATGATGATAGATCTGTTTCAAAATAATCATCTCTAACATAGAAAATATTTCTTTATGAGGATGTGAGTCTAGAAAAAAAAATTTAGAATAAGGAAGAGATCATCCTTGAGGGAAATAAAATTTTCATAGAATATTTACATTAATAAATAGCTCAAATTCCCTATTAAACAATAGTTTGAGTTCTCAATTTGATGTATACAAGCAGAAAGTAACATCACTGGGGAATTATATCACCAAAAAATAGATATTTGTGGATACATTTAAGACATAAGCAATTTTAGTTTGATTGAGAACATCCCTTGTGATAGAGATATGTAGTTTACATGGATTAGATAGGTAATATAATTAATTTGTGAGAAACTTCTCTAAAATCCCAAAAACTAGTCTAAATTATAAGATGTTTAAGTCTATAGAAACTAATGAATATGAGGAGATATTTGGAGAGTTAAAAAAGAGATTAATCATTGTAGCTATTCTCACATTACCCATCACAAGGGATGAATTTTTGATCAAATGAGTTGCGTGCCAAAAAATTATTACTCTGTGTACTCATGGAAAATGAAAAAATTGACACCCTGATCATCTTAACAATTAAATATACATGACCAAAAGTACCAAATTCATAATCAAAAGTTGGCTGTAGTGATCTTCACATTACAGATTTTACCAAATTTTATCTACAGGGAGAAGTTAGACATATATATGGATCATAAAAAATGACAGTTTATATTAATAAATGGAGCTTAATATGAAAAAAATAATGGATGTTAGTGTTTATCAAGGATCACAATTTGAAAATCTATTTACCTACCAGAAAGGCGAACAAAGTGGAATAAAATCTAATAAGAAAGGACCCACAACACTATTGTTGATGATGACATAAGGGGATCCAATTTTATTGGACATACAATATATGGAAGAGGAAATATAAATTTATCTATATAATTAATTTCAAAAATAACTCATCTATCATTCATTTTTGAGAGGATGAAGGAAGAATAGAAAGATGGTTAGGATATATGGAGAAAATTAGTAAATATTCCAAATATCAAAATTTTTAAATATGGAGTTATAATGTTTGGAACATGATTGTATGTCCAATAAAACCAAATTTGAAAAAGGTAACTTCTAAATTATGCACATATCACACATTAATCTATTAATGTGGGAAAAAATTATGTTTAAACATATATGGAAAACATAATGGTGGGATAACATGATGTATAATATTTTAGAATTTGTATCACGATTCGTTTTCATGAAAACAGGTTATGGATTAATGAAAAAGTATATGGTTATGATGAAAAAATTTATATACCATTACGAATATGTTAAAACATAAGTATTTAATTATTCATAGGAATCCCATGAAAATATAATGGTGAAAATTCAATGTGGTTGGTAGTCAAACAACTTATAATGTTAGTTCATTCTATTTCTCTCAGGATGGATTATGCCCTTGTAAAAATTTTATAAGATATATATATATTAAGTGTTAATACTGCATGGAGTCCCACTCTCTATTTTATCTGATTAGGATCTGAGGTTTACCTTGAGGTTCTTTGAAATACTTTAACAAGTTATTGATAAAGAGCTAGGTTTTAGTACATCTTATCACCCTCATATTGATGGTTAGTCTAATAGAACCATTCATACCCTATAGGATATACTGTGATCATATTAAATGGATTTACAAGTATATTAGGACCAAAAAAATCTTTTAATGGGGTATTCAAATAAAAACAAATTCCATTATAAAATTTAAATGATACCTTATGAGGTTCTTTATAGGAAAGAGAGTCATAATCAAACATTATTGGAGGATGTTGTAATGTTGAAGATTATGGGACCTGATCGTATGAAACAGATAATTGAGAAGTTTCAAACCAATAAAAATCATTTGGAATCTATAAATAGTCAACATAAATGATATACCAATATTTTTTCGATAAGGCCTATTGTTTGAGGTTAGTGACATTATGTTCCTTCATATATTTCCTCAGAAGAAATTCATAATTTTTAGTAATAATGGAATGCTTGGTCCTAGATAAATCAACCCCTTTGAGATCATTAAACTCATATGATTGGTAGAATATCAAATATTACTCCCTACTAATATATCTAAATTATACAATGTGTTCCATATATCCCACTTGATGATGTACATATGGGACTCTTCACACGTACTAAATCTAGAGGTGGTACCCTTTGAGGACAATATTTCATACAAGGAGCTCTGAGTAAATTTATTAGATTTTAGAGGCATTGTTTTATGAAACAAGAAAACTCACATGGTTAGTGTGTTGTAGCCTAACAACATGTCTAAGGAAGAAACATGGGAAATGAAGATGTTATTAAATCAAAGTACCCTTATCTATTCATGTTTATAAAATTAAATTAAAATGGTGAAATTTATAAAGGGGAAAACATATGAAAAAAACATATATAAATGAAATTACCTTTTAGAATGACTAAATTATTTATTAATTAATGTTGTATAGAAAAAAATGCACTAATATAGTTTATTAAACCTTTATGAAATATATCCTATTGGATTTAAATGACTATTAATCATCATTAACATTTATAATATAATCATAGTATAACTACCATTATGATTAGTATTTTAAGGGTTATGATAATATCCAATGGTTATTGATGGAAGAATTGATGGACCCAAATAGTATGATCATTCCATTTGAAGCACATTTATCAGTGATTAAAAGGGAGATGACATTATTGGTATATTCCCTTAACCAATCTCAATATGAGAATTGAAAAATAAATATTTAGTGAAACAATTTATTATAATTGTTCATTCCCATCGAGTTTACCACCTAAATCATTTTTTATAAAAAAACCAATGGAAGCACTATCGTTGTAAACTATGCCCATAGGCTTATTCATAGTATTAATATACCTTCCCAATTCATTATAGTTTGGTTATTCACTAGCATAGGATTAGCTTTTGATGTTACTAGAAGCCCTCGACCAAATGAATATTATAGATAAATCTAACAAGGAATTTAATTAATCACTCATCGTTTGTAATATAATTTTTTTATTTTTATTTTAATAAGATAGCTATTATATTTAAAAAAATTTATTATTACATTATTAATTATTATATAAAGAGTTCGATAAAACATAGATTTTTTACATGAAAAAATATACATTTTTATTTTTAGGAAATAATTAGTTTCAAATAAGGAACGTTTTTTATAAAATCAAGGTTTTTCAAAATAAATGAAAATTTAATAATGAATTCGTATTAGATAATAAACAATTACCAATAAATGATAATAAAATTTCATTAATACCAATGTAAATTTTATAAGGATCTAAAAGTAGTTAATATATTAAAAACTAACATTTTTCATTAATTAAGTATTTTTATTTAAAAATGAAAATTCAAATTTTTTAAAAAATTATTATGAATGAATAACAATTATTTTTCCAATAAATACATAATAAAAATCCAATGCTGATTTATTTACAATTTTCTTAGATACTAAAAATATAGGGTTAATACTAAGTATAGTATAAGTATACGGTCTACATTATGAAATCATAATAGACCAAAAGTGATATTAAAAATAATAAAAAAGGGAATACATGAAAAATAATATATTTAACCTTAAAAATATTTTATTTTAATGTCATTTAATTAATTTTTCTATCCTTTAATTGATCCTCCAAAACATATATGATATTTTAATGAATTTAAATCAATTTTTTACGAACACGACTAATTAACACCTCAAAAACTGTATTATTTTAATGTTTTAGGTTATTTGACAATTTAAATATTTATATACTATCCAATTTGGGGAAAACCTTGGAAAATGACAATGTTATGGTTTTTAGTCTTGATAATTTTACCATATAGAGTCAAAAAGATCTTTTTCGAAATTAATAAACAATTACCCACTCTTTTATTATAAATACCCACACCAAATCCCACTCATATTTAGTAAAAAACAATTGATAAAGAATTTAATATCCCTAAACCTCTCTAAATCCATCATATAGTGTTATTAATCTCTTAGTAATATCCTCACAAGCTTTTATAATTGATCTGTCTTGGTAAGGGATCATATCATCTTCTTTTTTTTCAAGTACTTTCTTTGTAATAAGAAATTTCCTTTCCAATTGATAATGTAAAAATTCTTTTATAGGAATCCTATTAATATAATTATTTTCTTAATTAATAAGACAATACCTTTCACTATTATTAAAAAATTTATTAAATCATTACGTACCCCCATTATACTACCAAAATGTTATAGTGATTTTGGCATGCCAAAAACATGTGCAGTGAATAACCATACCCATTATTAGTTAAGGGTATTCACTAGGATTCACTTATCCATCATTAAATGAGGGATTATAGGTATTTAATATTACTTTCATTAACCACAATATTCAATGAGAAGAAATGAATTATTATTTTTTATGATCCTTGTTGCAGAAAAATGTGTGAATATGATATAAATGTGACATTTTGGTTGAAAATTATATAACCTTCAAATTCTTTGAGTAATATTTCTTTCTTTAAGAAATTACATTGTGATGTATGTAGTTTTATCCTTACCATACATTGTTATAATGACTTGGAGGTCAGCCTTGTCTTATTTATAAGATGGTATGTTTTATGTTGTTACAACATTCATTTGTTTCCCAGATGTTATAATTTTTTATCTTTCTTCGATGTCTATGTTTTTTGTTCTCACCCAATTATGTAACATTTTTATTCCTCTTGTCACAAAAGTATTGGTTCTTTAATGTCAACATTTGATTATTCCTTTAATATTTTTTATAGAAAACCCCTTTCTTATTCACATCCCCAGGTTATCAAATGTAGTTTTAGAAGAGGGGTGTAATTAATAGAGAATGTGAAGTAGTTTTAAATAATATTTTTGTGTACCGATTTAATGTTATAATAATATATATCTCATTACCCAGATACAAAAAGCATTTGGAACTTTTAGTATTGTATTATGTATGTATTTGTGTAATAAATAATGAAATAAGTTTTATTAATGATATGGGTTTTCACATAACATTTCCATATTCTACAACTGTGCTGATGTTTTCACTAATTTGGTTTTTGTTTTAACCATTATCCACACACTAGGGAAACCATTAATTTACATCATTCCAATTCTCTACATGGGGCTTATATTTTTTATAGCTCTCATTAAAATAAAACACCCTATAGAAACTGATCTATCTCTATGGAAAGTCTTTACTATCTCTATAGTAGATCAAAGACCAAAGAGAAGAAATAGTACCTTCTATTGAAGTTATATTTCCCCAGGAAAAGGTTCATATAAAAATATATTAATCCATGAAAACAAGAAAATTTTTGTTTCCTTAGAGATATTGTGGAAAAGTGATTATATCTGTAACACCCAAAATTTTTATGACTAATATTTTGTTCAAAGGAATCTTTCACTACACACTTGCTTGGCTTACTTTACACGCAATCGCGACCTTCCTCGATAGCTTGCGTCGTACGCAATACCGAGTTTCACTAAACAACGATATGCTATTAAAATATTATTAAAACTAACCGTAATGAATAGTAATAGCCACTTTTTGAAATTTTATAAATTTTATTTTTCAAAATTGACTTCATTTTTGGATTCGGAATACCGAAATTAGCCTAGGGTGAAATTTTGGTATTTTTCTAAAAACATTCAATTTTTGATGAATAGTGAAACCACTAAGTGGTAGGTTAAAAACTGAATTTTGCATAAAACATAATTTTACCGCATCTGTGAATGGAATTTCGAAAATCCTATAGACACGGTTGATATCAGTAAGTAAAATGTGGTTCAATGAGATAAAAATAATTTTTTGGTGAATAGTAACTTTTTACTTTTTTTTACCGCGGTTAATAGTAAATAGGGTAGCTAAGGGTAAATATGATATTACTATTACCCTAACATATGTCCTAATTCTATTGGATAATTGTAATTCGACCAAAAACAACCTTATGAATAAAATATGACCATTTAGGCCCACTTGAGTGAGATTAGGACATTTATTATTAATTTATTTAAAGAAGGGTTAAAATAGTTAAGATCAAAGTTTAATAAGTAAATCATTTTTAATATGGGATTATACATAAGATAAATTCGACAATAAATATTTATTAGAAAGATAAAACTATTTCCTACATAATGGTATTTTATTTATAATTTTTACACATTAAATAATTTAATTTAATTATGACACAACGATGATGCAGTAATTATCTTATTTATGAAATATTGACAAAATTGATGTTATAAACACCTAAATAAATGTAATTTGAGACTTTTTATGAATTAAACTAATTTTCTAGGTTACTATGATATATTAGTGGTGATGTAATCAACTTGGTTCGAACATATAATTCTGTTATGACTTTCACAAAAATCATATATCAAATAGTGTCAAAATTGACACAAAATAGTTTTTAAATCACATATTATATTATTAATTGTTACTTTATTCCTAAAAATCAAAAGTTCGGCAAAATGACTTAGATAAGGATATATATATTAATAATAAACAATTTGGGGTTCTTTTGGCATGTTATAGTAAGTGTATTAACCATATATTGAAAGAAAACAAGAAAACATGGTAAAAGTTAAATTATTTAACTTAGAGTTAAATCTAATTGATAAGGTTAACATAATACCCTAAACTTGTATAAATCCTATTGGTTGATAGTATTTCGACCCATCCCCTCTTTAGCTTCGAAATAAGACCATTTTGAACCATTATAAACGGATTTTGACTTTAATATAAAATAATATTTTGAGATATTCCTAAGGTGCCCCTCTCCCCCCTTATAAAAGGGCACCTCCTCCCCCTCCTCCTCACACCAATTTGAGCACTCAAGATCGGCCAAACCCTGCCATTTTCTCCTCTACACTACTCTAGAATAATCCTACAGGTCCTTGTATTCTTCAAAGACCAATCTTAGTTCCCTAAGTGGAGGATTCAAAGAGGCATTCCAAAGAAGAGGTAATATCCATTACCGATCTTTTCAATTTATTTCTTCTTCAACTTCTTCTTTGTTAGTTGTTTCATGATAAAATAATAACATCAGTATTACTTACATACTGATATGTTATTATAAATATGAAACAACCCTAATTCACCTTCTATCCATCCTACGGAAAAATGAAATCACCGCGCGTGCGTACGTACGGAATACCGTCTCCACGCCGTGGTGTGATCTATTTTCCACCACCACCTTACAAGGATGAGTATAATGCTGTAATGAGTAACTATTTATGATTATTATAAAGTAATATTGATACTTAAATAATATATATATACTCCAATACAATTCCACGATCATAGGAACGATATCATCACTCATGTGTACATACGGAATACCGTCTCCACGATGTGATGCGAATCTTTCTACATGATCATCATTACATAGTAATTATATAAATGAATTGAAAGAATAAATATGATATATGTTACACTAATACCATTCTGGATATAAGGTATCTATAACCTTAAAAGAAGAATAAGAATTTATTCGGCAAAACACGCATAAGAACAAAAGGCAATAAAGACCCGAGTAACAAGTAACAATGAAATATTACTAACAAGAAGCTAAGAATATGACCATATATGATACCATATCAATATGTATGATTATGGAATAAATCAATAACATTATTTAAACCATTATACAGGAGCTGCGGACACATACAAAGAAAATCGGACCTAAGGTAAGGGAAAATATCACAATCTCATTTTTATCCGAGATTGTTTTTACTATGGCATTTACTGGGGTGTATTTTATCATCCACATCCATGTTCCATAAATTTTTAATATTGGTTCCATCCACTTACAATAGTTTAAATCCAATTTTACCCTTCAGTGATTTTTTAGTAAATAATATGAAAGGAATCTTTTGTCGTTTTTCGTACGAGGTACTTTTTGACTTTTCCGACAAAAGTACGAAGAATGTTTTTTTTAACTTATACGGCATGAATGGATTTTTAAAACATTATTTCCAAGAAGAATCCTTTACAAGTTTTCATGTTTATTTTTAATCAACTTCTTTTAGTTTATAATTGTATGACATGTTAAGAAAAGAAAAGTGTTTTTGAAGAAGAAAGTTTATTTTCTTCAAGAATGGAGTTCAAGTGTCTTATCAAAATTATTTTCCATCTAATATAATAAAGGGTTTTGTTTTTATCCCTATTATTACATTGATTTGATTATGTTGTGAGGGAATTATTTTTATGAAGTCATTTACCTTATATGATTTGTTTTATGATGTCATGATGTTTCAAGAATCCCATTTTTGTTACACGTGTTATGCGATGATGTATGATTTATTATTTATGTGGCACACATAAGAAAGGATTCATTATAAGATGGGTGGGACCTATATCTCCCTCCAATGCATTGGGTAAATATTTATATCTCATGAGATAGACATGGCTGGAACGGAAGGTTATTTCGGTTCAGTGATACAGGACTGAAACGAGGAGTGAACTCGGTTCAGAAATTGACTTTGTCCGCTTAGATAGTCTTGGCAATGAGTCATGACTAACAAGAAATGATTTTCCATGATTATGTGTGCATGAAAAAAAGTTTCAAGTTTCATGTTATGATAATGGGGATCTCATTTTCACTTCTATGATTTGTTCCATGTTAAGATATTATGATCTCCTTTGCAGGTTATGATTTTCAAAAAGATATGATATGATTTTTATTTCCTTTATTTTCCCTTGCTGAGAATTTGAGCTCACCCTTTTATGTTTTCTTTTCCCCAGGTCAGGAAGATGGATATTAAGTAGAATATTCTAAAAGGGACCCTAGATATGATGAAATAAATGGGAGACACTGTAGAAGATTTATGAACCATTTGTTTATGTTTCCCAGTTTCTAAAGACACTATACCTATACGGTCCTTTGTGGTTTTGTCATATGTTGTAATAAGTGTGCTTCAATTTTGAAGTATTAACAATGTATGTAAAGTATGTGTCGTTATAGTTGGTATCATAGGAAAGGTATAGTCAACCTTTGGAAACTAGGATGTGAAAGCCTTAGTAAGAACCCTAAGGATAAGTCTAAGCATAGAACACAATCTTAGTGTTTTAGAAATGGCCAAGAATACCCTAGGATAAGACCTTAAGTGTGAATTTTTATCCTTGATTATGTGGTTTTCCTATTATAATTAGTGTTGCTCACACTATTCTTCTTGGTTTTAGTCAATGGGTGGAACCCGAAGGAACCGTTTTAATGCGGAATGCGATGGGCAATGCAATTATTGTCCCCCTGAGCAACCAAACGATATGGGAGCTGGAATGAAAAATCTTGTAGCCATGCTCACACAACTTTCCCAAGCTATGAATCATGAAGGACTTCCAAACGAACAAAGGAAGGAGCAACATTCTGTTGAATCCTTCATGAGGCAGCGTCCACCTTCTTTCAATGGGTCTACTGATCCATTAGTTGCTAAAAATGGATTAGTACTACTGAAAAGATATTTTCAGTTCTTCAATGTTCTGAACATGATAAAGTCATCCTAGCAGTGTATCGTTTGGAAGGAGATGCTGATCAATGGTGGAATCTTATTAAGAATACGAGGCAAAGGGATGAAATTGAGTCTATGGAATGGGACGAGTTCAAGAACTTATTTTTCAATAAGTACTTCCCTCGTATTCTCGGAACAATGATGGAGAAAGAGATTCTTGAACTGAAGCAAAGGGATGATGAATATGTTGGTACCTATGAAGCAAATTTTACAAGACTTGCAAGGTACGCTTATGGTATTATTATCCAACCTGAGAGTAAGATCGATCAATTCTTTAGTGGCTTAAAACCAAGTCTTCGAATGGTGTTAGCCATAAGGGACTTCAATAGCTACGAGGAAATCGTTCGATGTGCTCTCAATGTCGAGATGGAGATTGGAGTAACCCATTAGTCACATGGGTTTGATAAGAAGAGGAAGATGGAATTCAAAGGAAAATTTAAAGAGCACACTGAAAAGAAGATGAGCTTTCCCATATGCTCAAAGTGTGGAAAGAAACATGGAGGTAGTTGTCTTAAAGGTACAAGTAAATGTTTCAAATGTGGAAAGTAAGGTCATCGGGCATTTGAATGCCGCGATAATGGGAAGAAGATGTCTAATGATGCACACAAAGGAAGGGATACATAGAATGATCCTACTACACTTCAATGTTTCAAGTGCAAGGAGATGGGGCATTATGCCAATCAATGCCCAAATCCAAGGGTTGATGATGATGGTGGACGTCAATAAAATCTTAAGGCTAAAGACAAAGGAAAGTCACATGCAATTTCTATCAGTGATGTGGAGTACGATAACGAAGTGGTGAAAGGTACACTTACCATCCACTCTAAAGTAGCAAATGTTTTATTTGATTCTGGATCCACCCACTCTTTTATTTCTAAAGAATTTTCTAAGGGTATCACCATATTACCTCAACAATTAGATGTTGAGTTAGCTGTGACAACACGTAATGGCACAACAGTCGCATCAAAAGTTTATAATTCTTCTCCGATTGAAGTTTGTGGGAAAGTGCTTCCTGCAAATCATGTGATCCTTCCTATAGTGGAATTTGATGAGATTCTTGGCATGGATTGGCTTTCTCTACATGGAGCTCATATCAATTGCCAAAGAAGGGAAGTCACATTTCATATTCCAGATCAATCTACTATCGTCTATCGATGAAAGGATGAATATAACCTTCCAGTGGAAATTCCTTCCATATTATGGGTCTTGATTCCACTAAATGAAGGTTATTTTTCTCAAATGGTTGGTGAGAAACTCATGATTAATAATATGCCCATTGTACGGGAGTTTGATGATGTCTTTCCGGAGGAATTACCGGGTCTTCCACCAAATCTTGAAGTTGAGTTTTCAATAGAACTCGTACCGGGTGCTTTGCCTATTTCAAAGAAACCTTATAGAATGGCCCCAATTGAGTTTCAAGAATTGAAGAAGCAACTCCAAGAGAATCTTGATAAGGGATTCATACGCCCTAGTGTGTCACCTTGGGGAGCACCTGTTCTATTTGTTAAGAAGAAAGATGTATCAATGAGACTCTGCATTGATTATCGAGAACTTAACAAGATCACTATCAAGAACAAATATCCTCCACCACGCATTGATGACTTATTTGACCAACTACGCGGAGCTCAATACTTTTCCAAGATTGATCTTCGTTCAGGGTATCATCAATTAAGGGACAAAAGGGAGGATATACCAAAGACGGCTTTCCGTACTAGGTATGGACACTATGAATTTATAGTGATGCCATTTGGTCTTACTAATGACCCTGATATCTTCATGGATCTAAGGAATAGAGTCTTTAGAGACTATCTTGATCAATTTGTGGTAGTCTTTATAGACAATATTCTTGTCTATCCAAAGAGAAAGGAAGAGCATGAAGATCACTTGATAATTATATTGAGGACCCTGAGAAAGGAGAAGCTTAATGCCAAATTTACCAAGTGTGAATTTTGGCTTCAAAAGGTGAATTTTTGGGTCACATAATCTCAAAAGAGGGGATATCTGTGGATCCAGCAAAAACAGAGGTTATCGAAAGATGGTCAAGACCAACAACAGTAACTGAGATCCGAAGTTTTCTTGGTTTGGCTGGATATTATCGACATTTTGTAAAAGATTTTTCACGATTATCTAATCCACTCACCAAGTTGACTCGGAAAGGAGTTAAGTTTGTTTGGACAGAGGAATGTGAAGAGAATTTCAAGGAGTTGAAAAGAAGGTTATCCAGTGGACCTTTGCTCACACTGCCTTGTAGTGGAGAAAGGTTTGCGATCTACAGTGTTTCATCCAAGAAGGGATTGGGGTGTGTTCTTATGAAAAATGATACGGTGATAGCTTATGCCTCATGATAGTTGAAAATCCATGATCAAAATTACCCAACACATGCTTTGGAGTTGGCTGCAGTAATCTTTGCATTAAAGATTTGGAGGCATTACCTTTATGGTGAAAGGTGTGATATTTATACTGATCATAAAAGTTTAAAGTATATTTTCACACAAATGGAGTTGAATATGCCTCAAAGAAGATGGTTGGAGCTGATTAGGGATTACGACTGCTCAATCCATTACCACCCTGGGAAAGCAAACAAGGTGGCAGATGCATTAAGTCGACAAGACCATGCTAGTTTATCCATGATGAGGATCAAAAAAGATCCAATATTTATGGATTTACAAAGGATGGATCCTGGAATTATAATGGAAGGGGAAAAATCTTATCTTTCTCAAATGAATGTTCAACCATCTATACATGTGAAGATTAAAGAGGCACAGAAAGAAGAAGTAGAGTTACAAAAGAAGGTGAGAAATGTTCCGGAATTCAACCTTGATTGTGATGGGATAATAAAGTTCAGGAATCGGGTTTGTGTTCCTCCCATCCCCGAATTAAAGAAGGAGCTGCTGGATGAGGCTCATAGTTCTTCATTCTCTATTCATCCTGGAAGCACGAAGATGTATAGGGACCTGAAGGAGTACTTCTGGTGGGATGGCATGAAAAGAGATGTTGCTGAATATGTCTCTCGATGCTTGGTTTGTCAACAAGTTAAAGCTGAGAGACAAAAGTCTAAGGGGATGTTACAACCATTACCCATACCCGAATGGAAATGGGAAAACATCACTATGGACTTTGTCACAGGACTTCCTAAAACATCCAAAGGCAATAATTCCATCTGGGTCATAGTTGATCGTCTTGCAAAGTCTGCAAACTTCATTGCTATTAGAGAGGATTTCTCTCTAGATCAGCTTGCCAGGATATATGTAAAGGAAGTAGTAAGATTGCATGGAGTACCACTTTCTATTATATCTGATCGGGATCTGAGATTTACCTCGAAGTTCTGGCGAAGTCTTCAGCATACTCTGGATACAGAGTTGAGTTTCAGCACTGCTTATCATCCCCAGACAGACGGTCAGTCTGAGAGAACAATTCAAACCCTAGAAGATATGTTGAGAGCTTGCTCTATGGATTTCAAAGGAGGATGGGATCAACACCTACCTTTGGTGGAATTTTCATATAATAATAGCTTTCACTCCAGTATTCAGATGGATCCTTATGAAGCTCTCTATGGAAAGAAATGAAGAAATCCAACTTGATGGGATGAAGTTGGGGAAAGAAAGCTATTAGGACCTGATCTCGTTGATGAAATGGCAGAAAAGGTCAGATCTATTCAACAACACATAAGAGCAGCTCAGAGTCGACAAAAAAGTTATGCCGACACCTGAAGAAAAGACCTAGAGTTTAAAGTGGCTGATAAAGTGTTCTTACTAATATCTCCCTAGAAGAGGGTTATGAGATTTGGAAAGAAGGGGAAGTTGAGCCCTAGATATATCGGTCCTTTTGAAATACTGGATCATTTTGGAAAGGTAGCTTACCGATTGGAGCTTCCACCGAATCTCTCTCAAGTTCATGATGTGTTCCATGTATCTCTCCTGAGAAAGTACATACCTGATCCTTCACATGTACTCAGCTCAGAAGTTGTACCAGTGGAGCAAGATCTTTCTTATGAAGAACAGCCGATAGAGATTCTGGATCGTAGCGAAAAAGTCCTACGAAACAAGACCACTTGATTGGTGAAAGTTTTATGGAGGAACCACCAATTAGAAGAAGCTACATGGGAGCTTGAGGATATGATGAGGGACAAGTATCCTCATCTGTTTGTTACAAAGTGACGAATTTCGAGGGCGAAATTCTTTTTAAGGGGGGTAGAATGTAACACCCGAGATTTTTATGAGTAATATTTTGTTCAAAGTAATCTTTCACTACACACTTGCTTGACTTACTTTACACGCAATCACGACCTTCCTCAATAGCTTGTGTCGTACGCAATACCGAGTTTCACTAAACAACGATATGCTAATAAAATATTATTAAAACTAGCCGTTATGAATAGTAATAACCACTTTTTGAAATTTTATAAATTTTATTTTTCAAAATGGACTTCATTTTTGGATTCGGAATACCGAAATTAGCCTAGAGTGAAATTTTGGTATTTTTCTGAAAACTTTCAATTTTTGATTAATAGTGAAACCACTAAGTGGTAGGTTAAAAACTGAATTTTGCATAAAATTTAATTTTACCGCTTCTGTGAATGGAATTTCGAAAATCCGATAGACACGGTTGATATCAATAAGTAAAATGTGGTTCAATGAGATAAAAATAATTTTTTGGTGAATAGTAACTTTTTACTTTTTTTACCGCGGTTAATAGTAAATAGGGAAACTAAGGGTAAATATGATATTACTATTACCCTAACACATGTCCTAATTCTATTGGATAAGTGTAATTCGACCAAAAACAACCTTATGAATAAAAGATGACCATTTAGGCCCACTTGAGTGAGATTAGGACATTTATTATTAATTTATTTAAAGAAGGGTTAAAATAGTTAAAATCAAAGTTTAATAAGTAAATCATTTTTAATATGGGGTTATACATAAGCTAAATTCGACAATAAATATTCATTAGAAAGATAAAACGATTTCCTACATAATGGTATTTTATTTATAATTTTTAGACATTAAATAATTTAATTTAATTATGACACAACGATGATGCAGTAATTATCTTATTTATGAAATATTGAAATAATTGATGTTATAAACACCAAAATAAATGTAATTTGAGACTTTTTATGAATTAAACTAATTTTCTAGGTTACTATGAAATATTAGTGTTTATTTAATCAACTTGGTTCGAACATATAATTCTGTTATGACTTTCTCAAAAATCATATATCAAATAGTGTCAAAATTGACACAAAATATTTTTTAAATCAAATATTATATTATTAATTGTTATTTTATTCTTAAAAATCTATGGTTCGGCCAAATAACTTAGATAAGGATATATATATTAATAATAAACAATTTGGGGTTCGTTTGGCATGTTATAGTAAGTGTATTAACCATATAGTGAAAGAAAACAAAAAGACATGGTAAAAGTTAAATTATTTAACTTAGAGTTAAATCTAATTGATAAGGTTAAAATAATACCCTAAACATGTCTAAATCCTATTGGTTGATAGGATTTCGACCCATCCCCACTTTAGCTTTGAAATAAGATCCTTTGGAACCATTATAAACCGATTTTGACTTTAATATAAAATAATATTTTGAGATATTCCTAAGGTGCCCCTCTCCTCTCTTATAAAAGGGCACCCCCTCCCCCTCCTCCTCACACCAATTTGAGCACTCAAGCTCGGCCAACCCCGGCCATTTTCTCCTATCCAATTCCATAGAATAATCCTAGAGGTCCTTGTCTTCTTCAAAGACCAATCTTAGTTCCCTAAGTGGAGGATTCAAAGAGGCGTTCCAAAGAAGAGGTAATATCCATTACCGATCTTTTCAATTTCTTTATTCTTCAACTTCTTCAACGTTAGTTGTTTCATGATAAAGTAATAACATCAGTATTACTTACATACTGATATGTTATTATAAATATGAAACAACCCTAATTCACCTTCTATCCATCCTACGGAAAAATGATATCACCGCGCGTGCGTACGTACGGAATATCGTCTCCACGCCGTGGTGTGATATGTTTTCCACCACCACCTTACAAGAATGAGTATAATGGTGTAATGAGTAACTATTTATAATTATTATAAAGTAATGTTGATACTGAAATAATATATATATATATATATACTCTAATACAATTCCACGATCATAGGAACGATATCATCACTCGTGCGTACGTACGGAATACCGTCTCCACGATGTGATGCGAATCGTTCTACATGATCATCATTACATAGTAATTATATAAATGAATTGAATTAATAAATATGATATATGTTACACTAATACCATTATTGATATAAGGTATCTATAAACTTAAAAGAAGAATAAGAATTTATTCGGCAAAACACGCATAAGAACAAAAGGCAATAAAGACCCGAGTAACAAGTAACAATGAAATATTACTAACAAGAAGCTATGAATATGACCATATATGATATCATATCAATATGTATGATTCTGGAATAAGTCAATAACATTATTTAAACCATTATACATGAGCTTCAGACATGTACAAAGCAAATCGGACCTAAGGTAAGGGAAAATATCACAATCTCATTTTTTATCCGAGATTGTTTTTACTTTGTCATTTACTGGGGTGTATTTTATCATCCACATCCATGTTCCATCAATATGTAATATTGTTTCCATCCACTTACAATATTTTAAATCCAATTTTACCCTTCGGTGAGTTTTTAGTAAAGAATATGAAAGGAATCTTTTGTCGTTTTTCGTACGAGGTACTTTTTGACTTTTCCGACAAAAGTACGAAGAATGTTTTTTTAACTTATACGGCATGAATGGATTTTTAAAACATTATTTCCAAGAAGCTTCCTTTAAAAGTTTTCAAGTTTATTTTTAATCAACTTCTTTTAGTTTATAATTGTATGACATGTTAAGAAAAGAAAAGTGTTTTTGAAGAAGAAAGGATATTTTCCTCAAGAATGAAGTTCAAGTGTTTTATCAAAATTATTTTCCATCTAAGATAATAAAGGGTTCTGTTTTTATCCCTATTATTACATTGATTTGATTATGTTGTGAGGGAATTATTTTTATGAAGTCATTTACCTTATAATATTTGTTTTATGATGTCATGATGTTTCAAGAATCCCATTTTTGTTACACGTGTTATGCGATGATGTATGATTTATGATTTATGTGGCACACAATAAGAAAGGATTCATTATAAGACGGGTGGGACCTATATCTCCCTCCAATGCATTGGGTAAAGATTTATATCTCATGAGATAGACATGGCTGGAACGGAAGGTTATTTCGGTTCAGTGATACAGGACTGAAATGAGGAGTGAACTTGGTTCAGAAATGGACTTTGTCCGCTAAGATAGTCTTGGAAATGAGTCATGACTAACAAGAAATGATTTTACATGATTATGTGTGCATGCCACAAAGTTTCAAGTTTCATGTTATGATTATGGGGATCTCATTTGCACTTCTATGATTTGTTCCATGTTAAGATATTATGATCTCTTTTGCAGGTTATGATTTTCAAAAAGATATGATATGATTTTTATTTCCTTTATTTTACCTTGCTGAGCATTTTAGCTCACCCTTTTATGTTTTCTTTTCCCCAGGTCCGGAAGATGGATATTAAGTAGAATATTCTAAAAGGGACCCTATATATGATGAAATAAATGGGAGACACTGTAGAAGATTTATGAACCTGTTGTTTATGTTTCCCAGTTTCTAAAGACACTATACCTATACGGTCCTTTGTGGTTTTGTCATATGTTGTAATAAGTGTGCTTCAATTTTTAAGTATTAACAATGTATGTAATGTATGGGTCGTTATAATATCCTTCTATGGGTGTACAATATATGTAGTTATCTAGAGAGGGGGATATAGTTATGGGAAAAACAATTAATGAATATAGCCATAGATGGTCAAGTCGATGGCTATATGGATGGTGTAGAAAAATACATTTACATGTGAGATAAACCATGTCTATATAGAAGAGGGGTGAGGGGATATAGACACAATCCCAACTGAATAATAGATATAGGTAATCATACCAACATAACATTTTAATTATTTTTATAATAATAAAATATTTATCTATTATATATATGTATATTTGTTAATTTGAAACATGGACACAAAAAACGCATTGTTTAGTGTTCATTTTTTGTTAGTCACAATAACATGGTTTGAGTTATAAGGGTTATAATTTTTTTCCAACATATAGAAATGGGAAAAATGTCCATGGTTATAGGGTACAATGTTGGGGGGGGTTATAGCTATTCGAAGCTAGCTCGTTGGTACAAGTTGAAAGGGTTGGATGAATTTGCAATGTGCTAAAAACTCATGGATATAAGGTGTAGTGGGGGGGGGGGTGTTATTTCCAAGTTGATACTTATATAACCATGGGATATAGAAATGTTAGTAGTATCCATAAGCACTAATAAGATATTTATATCCAATTTCCATGGAATGTTATTCTGTATCATAATTATGCTGTTGTTTTTATATAAACTAGTCATATAAAATTCCCCTTTATAAAATAATAAGTGAAATTAAATCCCTTTTTATGAATTTCACATGTCTTCATTCATATTTTCTTAGGATACAGAAAAATAATTTGATCTTATATCTTAGACCCAGACTAAGTGTACTCTCATACAATTTTGTTTACTATTGATTTCATTTTCATGATATACATGGGTCATGATTTTTGTTTTCATAAGATATGATGAAACACCAAGATCGTATATCTTATATATAAAAAATTATCTCCCATTTCAATCCCTTATATATGAGTTCAGGCTAATTTAATTTGATGATTCTTTGGACAAAATATTTTAATAGTCTTTTAATATATTTCACTAATTTATATAATTACTTCCTTTAGGGTGTATGTTAACACCAACCATCCTTGAATATTTATATCATGTACATAAATTCCAAAGGGACATCCTTGTTGTGGTAATAAAACATGCCATATATTCATCACACCTAAACACATTAGGAGGCATGTATTTATCCTAAAAAAGGATACTAAACTCCTATATTCCATTATCATTATTAAAATAGGACATACCATTAAAATGTGTTCATTGTTCATCCTTAGTATATCAAAGGGATGATTTTATCATTTACCCATAATTAAAATGTGGTTAGTTGGTTTCCTATCCTATTCCCTATTACCCCCAAAATAAACTTTATTTTAGATACCTCCACATATGATTTACCTCGGTCAAAATCCATTATTCAATGATGAAAAAAATTTATTTTCCTTTATAATCTATTGAGTGGGGTAGAAAAATTTCATTTTCCCTTATTGTTTTCATCAAAATGACTCTAATTTACATTGGTTTAGTGAAGTAAATTGGATGAATAACCACAATACCGCATTATAAAATTTTTAACATGAGTATAAGGGACATGTTTTTTTCGTAGAACAATGATCCAGAAATGCATTCCTATATTCTCTAGGGAATTATAATCCAATCTAAACTCAATTCAAATTGGGTTAGTTGCACCTTAATACCTTGAAATTATACCCCACTTTGGATGAAGGAATATGACCATAATCAATTTTTTCCTCATTAGGTCATTTATATCGTTATTGAGTTTTAGTATTATCATTAATTAAGTCTTTACAACATTACTACCTAAACCCCCTAAAATTTCAAAGATATATAAACTAAAACTATTAGTACCATAATTTTTTTATAAAGAAAAAATTAAATAAACATTATCCTTACATGGTCCAAAAAATATAATACTAAAATTCATTTATATTTTCCTTGTAATGTAAAACTATAAAATCATTATGAACATTAAATCATGTTATGTTATTTCTCCCACTTTTCTTAATAAGAAATCTTAATTAAGATATGGGAATAAAACCATAAAATATTTCCACTATAATATGGTCCAACTTGAAATACCTTAAACATCAAGTGAATGATGAAAATAATTTGTTAGATTGAATACTATGAAAGGGTGGCCACTCACTAATTTATTCATTCCATAAAATAAGAAAAACATATATCACAAATAATTTAATAATGCTTATAGGATCCTAATTTGGTCCTATAAAATGTCATGATATGCTTTATAGACCCACGAATCATGGAAAAATATATATCTCAAATTAAATTTATATTTTGGTTTAGATGATTTTTTCAAATAGAGTGATTATATAAATTCATTGAAATTGAACCCTTTCAATATATTAACTCACCTATAAAAACCATTTATAATTTTTATTATTTTGTCATTATATCTCTCAAATCCAATCGATCTATAGTAATCCGACCATGACAGAACATCTATAGCTTTTCTTGGTTTCTTTTCCATCTTGATAGAATAGGTCTATGTGGAACCCAAACTACTTCAACATTTTATCTTACAGGTTAACCAAAACATCTATTAAAAATATAGACACTACATAAACTTCTAGATAATACATGTCTCAGCTAATATTCCATAAAAAGTATGGTTTGGTTCAACGATTTCATCATTGAATCATGTCTTTCAAATGAAAATTTATAAAAAATAATCATCATTAATGGTTCATATGGGATTTATTTTTTTGATAATTATTCATCAATAGTTTTTAAATGTAATTTATAATTAGTATTAATATGTATAGAAGTTATAAAAATAAACGATTTCATTGTGGTGAGAATTCATTTTCATTAATTGACTAAAATAATAGTGTAGAACGTATAATTTGGAGTATCTCAAAATAATTCATACAAAATATATATAACAATATAATTTAAATGAATTAAAAATGAAACTATGCTAATTCCTAGAGTATTTCCACCGATTTCCTAGATTGATATATATTTTTTCAAATATATGGATTACAGTATCACTTTAGCATCCATAGTTAGAATATCATATCTACCCTTACCAAAAAATCTCATTATGTCTTCTATTCCTTTTGAAGAAAAATTGAATGCACAATTATTCTTCCCTTGTCTATGGAAATCATTTTATGGAGGTGTTATATTAAAGAAATTTATTTATTAGTTTAAATCCATCATTTAAGCACAACTATTACATTTTGATATATTTATTAAAATTCTTTGGCCCTTATATTTGTACGAGGAAATGCTACCAGATCAGCAATGCAAGGTAGGGAGCTAGGTGATCAATGATGGAGAAGCTGGGGAGGGGTAGTTCTAGTGGGTTAGGCCTAAGGGTCATTTATTAGGCATGGTATGCCTCTGGACCTTTGGGTTATGCATTGAAAGTCATGTCCGGCCTTGTGCCTGGGGCCTACGGGTTATGTACGAGTTCAAATTCAACCCTTTAAAGGGGGATTATCCATAATAAAATAAAAAAAGAAGTCCTTCGGGCCATTCGAGTTAATTCCATTGATGGAATTTTTATTGATCCACTTATATATGATTTCATTCACAATATCATGGTAATTGAAACCATTATATAGAAGAATGAGGGAAATATTAAATTTTTGGTAATTTATTTTGGAAATACTCAATAATAATTTTAAAAATAAATTTCCAAATGACATTCCACACCAAATACCTTGTTGTTAATAAAAACACAATAAGATTTTGACATTAATCAATGTTTCTTTTAGGTATTGGGATATAATCAGGGACTAGGTCACTAAATGGGAAGATGTTGTATGTCCCAATTTATCTTTTCAGCACCTGAGTACCCTATTATACATTTTCACTATTAAATGAGAAATTTTAATGGAGACTTAATAAAACTACTTATCCTTTTTTTATTCATCCCCAATACAATTTACGAATAAATTCAATGCTACTCAATAAATTATAAAGTTATTTTAAATAAAATAACATATATAACCTCTTATGTTATAATCTTCTGAAATAGTTATTTGAGATGTTTATGTATGTTCTGTGAATTCCAAAAATATTTCCTCAGGATAATAGGATTAAAAATTTCACCTTAAAATTAATTACATTTGATTATTCCGCATACCTGGATCCTAATCCATGATTTAGTTCACTCTATTAACTTTAATTTAGTTCTATCTAAATGAATTAAAATGGTTATTAATCAATATTATTAATAATGGTTATAATTTTCAATTTTAAGGAATGATAAAATAGAATTATCTTCCCCAAAGATGTTAGAATGTATCAATGAATGATTCAATATATTGGAATAATTTTTTGATATGAAACATGATATATTTTACTTTTACTAGTTATATTTTCATATTATGTGACACAAACACTTCTATACTAAATTATAGCCTTTCCAATAAATCAACGTCTATGGTTGTGATTTATAGTGCCTCTTGATGGGTAGTAATCACTTTATCATGGGTATATTGAAGTTTAAATTTTAAAGGAATCAGCATGGTATATAAAAAAGTCAATATGTTAGTGTAATTATTTAAAGTGAATTTAAAAAATGGATAAAAATTTCTAATATTCACTATCCATATATGGGTGAAGGCGACTGTGTAGTCCCATCAAGAAGTCAACTGTAGAGAAATTTTTGTGCATGCTGACACTAAAAAAAATAAAATCCTCAAGGGGGTTAGGGGTCATGGACCTATACTAAACTATAAAAATATGTGATAGGTTATTCATTAACCGACTACCTAGTTTTGTATCCAAAACATTTATTTTTTCTTCTTGGTAAACATTGTAGAGACCTAGTCATTGAATAAGTCGCCTTAGATTCTTATAAAATATTAAAGAGAAGATTATTGATAATATTAATGATAAAATGCAATATATGATCATAAATGTTACCACCCCACAAAATGAAGATATTTGTTTAGTAACTTATTTTTAGTTATTTTTTATAATGATACATCATCATCATCATCACCACCACCCATATCTCCACCACTACCACCACTACCACTACTATCACCACCACCAACATCACTATCATCATCATTACCATTATTATACTCCGAGTCATCTTCACCACAATCATCAAGTTTTTTTAATTTTAATCCCATCAATTTGAGTAATATTTGGTGTAAAAAGGACTTGTTCATCAACAACATGAGGAACATCCTAAATGTTTTCAATATAATCATTGATATCATTAAGGATATTACTGAAGGATATATTGAATTGTTTAGTAAGTTGAAAATAACTAATAAAAAGGATATAATATTCCTAAAAAGTATCCCATAATTACATAAAGGATGCATAAATCTATCTGCTTCCATACTCCATCAATTATTGTGGTAATTGAGTAATAACATATATGGCTGTCTAATGATTATATTTTTTGGTTCAGGGACATGGGTCAATGTCCCAATGTCACATTCTAGGATACCAATTGAATAAATTATTTCATTTCATGTTCCTCTTTTATTGTGTTAGTAGATCTGAGTAATTCTATTTCTCATTAACTTTGAATTATGGTAGTACTTCTACAAAGACCAAAAATTATCTTGTTACATTATTAGGGTATAATAAAATCCATGATTTAATGATATTAGAAAATAACTCACTTATGTCATCAATTTTTGAGATAAGATCTGCTTGTTTGTGTCTTATAAAATGAGAATAAACCAAATGTAGTGTTCTACCATAGGATTCTTCTTGGGTAGAAACTATGGGGAATTCCAAGGACTAATAACTATATGCATGGAATCTATGTATTAAATATATTTAATTAGTATTGATTTAAAATAGATTATGCATCAAGTATAGATTTTATCACCTATCTTATATTTTTAGAAGGAAATATCATTCTACATTTTACATAGTGACATTTTCAAAAAACATGATAATTGGAACTTGTATAAAGGTTAATATATTATATATATTCTCGATGGGGGGAAAAGTAATTTTTCCCCAATGATATTGGTTTCAAAACGTGATTTTTCTTTATAAATATTAACATAACTTGGCATTGGTGATATTTAAGGGGTTGGGGAATTTGTATCAACCAAAATAAGCCATAATCTAACCCTAAAAAACATGAAATGGGTTAATGATATTGAATTGGGAAACCTATTATTGTTAAGTACAAGTATTTGATACACTACAACATATATTAATAAGAAAAAGATGATAAATTTGTGACATTTCAGCTATGATTACATAATCAACATCTAGACTCATAATTTTCATGTCACTCGTGCATTGGAAAGAGGTAGCTATTAATGAAAATTTTAGGGAACTCTACAAAAAAAATTCCACAATTATTATTTTTGGATTGGTTCCTCATAATACTCATTATAAAAACAATTTATAGTGTTAGATAATATGTTTTTTGGAGTTAATTAGTATTAATTTTTTTTGGAACCCCAGGGAATACCCATCATTGGAGTTAGCCTTTCAATACAATAAAAATATTACTTTAGGAATAAAAGGGTACATTAATGGGTTTATCTAGGTCCCTTACCATGATGTCTCTCACTAACTCAAGGAAAGGAATTATTAGTGGAGGAGTCCACTCCATTTTACCTCATGTAGAGGAATGAAAAATATATTCATCATACCAATATCCTATTATTAGATCCCATTTTTCATATAAAAAATATAGAAGATGATATCAACCAATGATTTTTGTAAATAAAATATTTTGGTATCATGACTCCACTTGGTGGTAAAATTAAGGTTGATCTTCTATTTGTGATGTAAAAAGTACTTATAATATATTGACTACTAAGTACCACCTATTAGCTTTCAACTATATCTTTTTTATTACATACGTTGATAACTCCTTTAGGGAGACCCCAAGTCTATCCCAATGTTTCCCATGGGATAGAGATCCCAACATGAATTCCATCCTTCACATCCTTGATGGATTTATGAAAGAAAGATTTATAGTTTTGTGATTTGGGTTATAATGCTCCAGACTACATAACCAAGGTTAATGGTTCATAATAGAGGGAATAAAAAACTATAGTGCCGACCAATATAATGAAGAATATATTTAGAGACACATTATCTTAGGTAAGATCAGATTTTTGGGAGAAATATTACTCTAGATAGTTTTGAACTAATAAAGGGATGGGTTCATCCCTGAACAACATAAATATATAGTGTTAGAATTTATGATGTCATGTGGATTATTATGTTTTCACCAGATATGTATAATATAATATCAATATTAGGATGAAAAAATTACATTTATATTAATTTTTTCCATCAAATATCATGGGGAGTGACTGTAAAATACACCATATCTTCATTTTATCAAGAAATTGAATGAAAGTGTTCTGAAGTTGAGAGAACATTCAAAATGGAGTTGGCTGAATAAGAAAAGTTAAATGGTTTGGAAATGTACATATTTTTTACTAAAGAAAAATAGAAATAACTTAGCAAATGTATTATACAATTAATGTTTTCTATATAAATTATATATAGTTACATGTTTAGTGGAAATAACAATGAATGTTTTTTGAAAAAGGGTATTATATAATAGAAGACATGTGTTTGAAATTTATTTATTTGGAAAGAATAAATTTCAATACTAATTGGTTAAGTTACACTAGTACATCCCTATTTTCATATATATAGGGTTAGTGGTAACCTTTTAGGAACCCTTTTTGTAAAATCAAAGAAAAGTAAATGATGGTGCATATTTTCCCTCAAAAATAAATACTATTTGTTCCAATTATATTTTATTTAGAGTGATAATTTTTTAATACTAAAAATTTTTAGGGATAATTATTCAATGATGATGGGAAGAATATTGGGAGGAAATAAGGTAAATATTTTCACATTAGTATATATAATTTATAGTGACCACAAATAAATTACATGGACCCAATGAACGTACATGACACTCAAGACTATTCTAACTGAAAAAAATCCTATTTGAAATCACATTTATTTTAAAAAAATATTATTTTTTTTGATATATAATGGATACCCTTAATAAACATTATTTTCTTAACAAATAAATCTCATAATGTTTTCATAGCTATATAAAGCCTTAAAATCATGTTGATATCATATGTAAAGACCCGGAAATTTCAAGGAAAATTTTTTCTTAATTTTCTTTGGAATTTTACAAGAACGCAGTTTCTGACGGCGCCTAATTCCGAGGCCCTGTGTGCCCGGAATCATTTTCTGAAGTTTGGCTCGGGTACGTTCCGTGAACGAACGAGCGGGAATTTCTATCTTTTGAACCAGTGCTCAGAATCAAATTCCAAGGGCACCGATGGAACCGTAGCATCGGTAATTTCTTAAGAACGCCATTTCTGGAGTTGCGTTTACCCGAGAGAAGATGATAAAAATTGTGGAAGATAAATTTATAACTTAGCTATGATTTTTATTTTCTGGTTAAGTAGATTAAGTGTTATGTTACAACCCTTGACCCTCTCTTATGTGGTTTTAATCTATGTAAGGGAGTTAGGGGTGGGACCCACTAGGAGTTAACCACCCATGGGAGGATTTAAGGTGAGGTGGGGCCCACACGAACCCCACCCCTTCAAATTCCTAACTCCCTCACTCACCCCATTAATGTTGACAACTTGGCTTGAATTAATTCAGTTGAATTAATTCAAACTTTTGAAATTCAATTTCTTATCTTGTGCTAATAAAATAAGACTTGGGCTTATTTTATTTTTGGTTAGAGTCTTGTCGCGTTGGGAGGATTTGGGAGGATTTGGGAGGCTTGAAGAACATCTTCTTCAACGACGAAGAACGTGAAGAACGAATCGGTCTCCGACGAAGAACGTCGTCACGTCTTTCTTCCGAAGGACGACGACGTGGCATCCCTCATTCTTCTTCCCACGAAAAAAGAAGAGAGACGTCGTTCCACCTCGGAAAATCTCCATCTCCATCTACAAATCCTCTTCCGCGACACTGACCCGCAACGTGACGTCTTTGTCTCCGCGACGGTAACCATGTTCAAGCCACACTCGAGGTAGGGGATTTATTTTATTTAATTATTTCCGTTCATGATTCTGGTTTGTTGATCTTCGTGGATATATGACTAAATGTTATCGTTTAACGAGAGGGGGTCGGACCGCACAAACACGGCCTACCCTCCTCCTTTATCCATGTTTGATTCTTTGTGTTTGGGACGGAATGGCGTGGTTCCATCGCACCATGCGGGAATCGCACGGAAAGTAATACGCGACGCCGTCGCGCCGCACCGTGAAGATGAAACAAGGACGTGACGCCGTCGTGCCGCATCAAAGAAAACCAAAGACACCGCGGCCGGAGCGGGGACGCGGCAGTGGGGTGCGGTGCCATCGCACCGCGTCGGAAGAACCAAGCCGCGACCGGTTCCGGGCCGTGGCGAAGCAGGGTGACCGGTGGCCGGTTCTGGGCTACCGGTGTCGGCGATAGAAGAAGGACAGGCTATCGCCAGTCCTTGTCGGCAGAACCGGCCGGCCGGATGAAGGGGAGCCGGGGGAATTAATTCCCCCGGCCGACTCTACAAAACGGCCCCCCTTAAATGGGGGGGGGGGGGGGGTTACACAAGGGGGGCAGGCTCCCCCCCTTTTCCAAAGGCTCGTCAAAAGGCCGAGCTAGCCAGCACGCTGGGCGCGCTGTGCCCAGGGTGGGCCGCGCCGGCCGGGCCACGCTGGGCCGCGCCGGTACGGGCCGACCCGGACCCGGGGCGGGTCGGTCCGGGCCCAGACCCCCCGTTTTCGGACCCTCTTTGGTCTTTTGCCCATATCTTGGGCTACAGACCTCCGATCGACGCACCGTCAGTTGTGTAGCGATACTTGGAACGAGACGGTCGTTTCAGTATATCACACTCAAGGTTTCGGAATACTTTGTGTTCGGTCGGGTTGGTTCGGATACGAAACCAATTGGGCCCTTAGAGCAGAAACACTTATATCTTGAGCTCCGGATGTCCGATTGACGTGCCGTCGACTTTGATGGATTCCTCTATGTGAGACAGATCTTTTGTCTTACTCCACTCGAGGTTTGGATGCCGTCGGAGTGCGGTCGGGTTGGTTCCCTCACGGAATCCAACTGGGCCCCTAGAACGAAAAAGCCAATAACTCACAGACCGGGCGTCCGATTGACGCACCGTCTGTCTTGTTGATTTTCACTTGTTGAGATGGAACTTTTGGTATTCTTCGCCTGAGTTTCGGTTGCTGTTGGATAGTGGCCGGGTTGGATTGTACCCGAAATCCAACCGGGCCCTCGGAACAGAAAAGCTGTTATCTTTCAGACTGGACGTCCGTTTGACGAACCGTCAGCGGCGTTGGTGATCACGTTGAGAAACGGTCCCTATGAGTATACCCTATGAGATTTTGGGGTACAGTTGAGATACGGCCAAGTTGGTTCGCTCACGAAACCAACCGGACCCCTGGGACAAAAAGGCAAAAAACTCACAGACCGGGCGTCCGATTGACGCGCCGTCTGTTGTGTTGAGACCCCTATAACGAGGTGGTCCTATGAGATACTTCTTTGTGCGACTTTGGGATACATGGAGTATTGACCTGTAGCTCGTGGAACAGCCCCTCCCAGAGACGAGCATGCAGAGTACAGAGACTGTATAGCCGACTGAGTCCTGACAACTGCTTGATCGACTCGACTTGGAGTGAGTCGACTAACCCAGTGGATGGAGCACTACTTTGTAATGTGCAGACCCATGGCGGACGGAGCACTACCTGTGTGACAGTGCAGACCCACGGTACTCGTCCAGAGAGTACCTCTAGATGCTACTAGGGGGTGTGCGCTACTGTGTTTGGGTGACATACCTTGGCGGGAAGCACTATTGTGTCTGGGTGGCTGACCTGCGGTACTCAACAAGAGGAGTACCTCAGCAGTCTTAGGTTAGTGAGCAGTACTCAGAGTCGTGACAGGACCAATGTACACTCCAGAGACGGAGCTCTTCAGCAGTTACGTTTTCGATAATGAAAATCCTGGTTTGAGCTGAGACTTTTGACCTTTTTGTTTACCTCATGATTGAGATGGGTCACTTGATAACTTAGGTATATGTATGGGGATATACCTGGGTAGTGGTTATCCGTTGATTTCATGATCTTGGTGTTTTCCTCATGATTGAGATGGGTTACTGGATAACTTAGGTATATGCATGGGAATATACCTAAGTAGAGGTTATCTGTTGAGATCTTCTTTGTGGTTATCCATGTTGGTTTTAGTGAGACCTTGAGCGTCTCGGGGTCCCTACTGAGTATCGTTATACTCACCCATGTACGGGCTATGCCTGAACCTCGTTGTGTTGGTTGCAGATGACGGGCAGTGCTGACGGAGGCCGAGTGTTCGAGGACTGGACGGTACCCAGAGGTGGACTACACGACGAGTCAGTACCCAGAGGTGGACTACACGACGAGACGACACACAGAGGAGGTTGATGGGAGAGAGCGTTGAGGAGGCTATCTGTACCTACCCTTCAGGTAGGATCCGTGGTGGACGATCCAGGAGCTGCGCCATCTGTACCTACCTTTCTGGTAGGATCCGAGGAGGACAACCCAGGAGCTGCTTCCTTTCTTCCTGCTATTGTCTTTTTCTGTTGTACTTTGTTCAGTTGTAGTTGTACTTCCTTTTGGGTTTGTATTCAGGCCCATTTACCTTTCAGTACCTCTCTTTGTACTTAGTGTTTTACTTCCTCTTGTACTCTGTGGTGTTTTCTTTAATTTTATAAAGGCAATGCCTTCCCCGTTATCGGGATTTACACCTTTGGTGCTAGTCGCTAGCCCCTGGCCTATAGAAGGCGGGATTTTGGTAGTCACGGCATGGGCCCCGAGGACGGGTCGTGACAAATTGTTATCAGAGGAGTCGGTTCTACCGCCGAACTTATAACTTTGATATTTTCTTTCTGTGAAGCAATAGTGTTAAGAGTACTGAGTGTTGTTTTTAGTTCAGGGAGTCCAGTGTTGGTGTGGGCGACCGACGTATCCATACACCAGGACCCTGACAACTGATTTCTGACTTTGTGCACGAAAACACTAATTGCGTGTGTGTTTTAAAATGTTTTCCCTTAAAACAGAACAAACCAGGTCAGCTCACCAGGTATAATCATTTGACCGTGTTACGTTGTTTCTTTCAGAATGCCTTTTCTCGGACGACCAGCTACAGCCCAGAGGGATGTGCGCACTGACAGCCGGCCAAGCGACGAGGCTTCGGTACAGGGCCCTCTTGCAGTTGAGGCACCAGCGGAGGCACCAGTGGTACTACCATACATTGGGCCACCGATTCCACCAGCCCCAGCAGTAGGTGATGCATGCCACTTGAGTGCGCTACACGAGTTCCAGCGCCAGAGGCCACCCAGGTTCCGGGGAGAGACGGACCCGCAGGCGGCTGAGGATTGGCTGGAGGCTGTGGTGAGAGTCTTCAGGCTAATGGGGACGCCGGTAGACTTCATGGTGATCTTTGCTGCCAGCCTCCTTCAGGCAGCAGCAAGCAGGTGGTGGAGCCAGTTGTTCCAGTTTTGTGACGGGATGACCTTCGCATGGGAAGACTTTGAGTCCTTCTTCAGGGTGGAGTTTGTGCCAGTAGCTCTACACCCCGTGCATGTACAGGAGCTTCTGCCTTTGTTGTGTATTTTTCGATCAGTAGCCGAGTAAACTGTGGGCAGTAGATCGATGATACAGAGGTCCTGGTGGACCAGACCATCAGTTGGACGATCTTGGTTTGTAGGACCGGTGGTGCGAGGCACCCGGGGTGGGGTCAGAGCCAGGCGTGCCAGAAACAGACAGTGTTACTCATGCAGCGGAAAGGGTCACCTGGCATGTGACTTTCCGACTCCTCGTACAGTTGATCCGCAGGCTTTGGAGGAGCCACCGAGGCAAAAGCACCGGCGGGTGCTTGAGCAACAGCCGAGTAGTGGACCAGGAAGTAGAGCTCCGGGAGCAGGTAGACAGGAGCGAAACTAGTGGATATGTGTCTTGTACTTCTAGTTCCATGGTGTTGTTGTATTCGTGTCTTTGTACTATGAGCTGAAATAATAAAAAAGACACTTATCATTTTTTGCTTTCCTGTCCTTTTGTTTGGTTGATACTGAGTGGTCCCGGTTAAAATAGTTGACTTGACCCTCACTTTCGAGATTTCTACTGGAGTAGGCTCAGTGACCTCACACTGATGCCGACAGTGTGACTCGACCCTTGGAGGAGAGAGTGACAGTTGGATCTCTTGGTAGTTACGTCGAGGCATTACGACGTCATCCATGGCATGAATACATCATTCATGTTAGGATTGACTGTATTAGGCAATGGGCGTGGTTCATCCAGGGGATGAGACCGAGTTTCTCTTTTTGGCAAAGGAGAAATTTTGGCAGCTCTTCTGATCGTAGGCAAAGAAGGTGCAGATCATCCAGGAGCGGATGAAGACTGCACGGTGTGGTAAGAAATAGGAAACCCACTCCAGTCTTAGAGACTTGAGCGTATTAAATGTTTAAAGAAGAGGAAGCTTTAAGGAGAGATGAGGCTGCGAAGCAGCAGACATGTAGACAGAGCTAGGAGAGCAGTATGAGGTGGTGTACATCTTAACATGCTATAACCACCTGCCTTAGTCATCCCCGCCAGGCTCAGGGAGCTAGAGGGCAGAAAAAGAGTGCGGCTGCATGCGGTCAAGGAGTGTGACCCAATGGCTCTAAAAATGAATCAAGGTGCAGTCTGTGTCAACTACTAGCTTCTGTAGTAACTGACGTCGATATGAATCATTACATTCTTTCACAAATCTTGTTCCAGACCTAGAGTTTCCGGTATTCCGTGGACTTGACCCTCACGTCTGGAGATACCTTGGGAGGAGACTCGATAATCGCACTTACGTCGCCAGTGTGGTCAGACCCTCAAGGCGAGAGTTCCGGTTCGAATCACTTGGTGGCAGCGTCGATGCCTTACGGCGTTAGTTTGAGTATGGAATGGGTAATAACTATTTATACTCAAATTGACGGTTTTACGCAAACATCGGGATGGGTTTTCCTTGGTCGGCGAAAAGGAAACCCTAGGCAGCACAGGATAAACTCTTTCACAGGAGGGTGAGATCGATAACTCTTGAGTCAGTCAACCATGCCCTCGTGGCAGCAGTCGTTTCAGTTTCAGTTCTAACAGAAGTTGGAGACCTCTAGATTTCGAGGATAACGATCATGTCCTTATACGGGTCTCACCTCGATGAGGTTTACAGAGATGTGGCAAAGGCGGCAAGTTATCTATGAGGTTCAATGGACCTCTCTAGGTCCTCAGCTGGGTAGGAGAGGTGGTTTATCGCTTGAGCCATCCACCGAAGTTGCACCAGGTTCATGACAACTTCCACGTATCTCAACTGAGGAGATACGTTCTCGACCCTTCGCGTATCATCGACCATGAGGAGCAGGATGATGGCGATGGGGTTACTTCCACGGAGGTTCTAGTAGGGATCGAGTCTTGACATGAGCAGATCCTACGAGGACGGTCGATTCCTCGGGTGGGCTTTCTTTGGCAGTATGGAACCTCCAGGTAAGCACATGGGAGCGGAAGGCTCAAGTGCGTTCTCAATACCGCTTTTGTGACCCTAGTTTGTGTTGAAGCTTTACAGGGACGTAAAGCCCTGAGGTGGGAGTAATGTGAAGACCCATAAATTTCAAGGAAAATTTTTTCTTAATTTTCTTTGGAATTTTATAAAACGCAGTTTCTGACGGTGCCTGATTCCGAGGCCCGGTGTGCCCGGAATCATTTTTTGAAGTTTGGCTCGGGTACGTTCAGTGAACGAACGAGTGGGAATTTCTATCTTTTGAACCGATGCTCGGAATAGAATTATGAGGGCACCGATAGAACCGTAGCGCCGGTAATTTCTTAAGAATGCCATTCCCGGAGTTACGTTTACCCGAGAGAAGATGATAAAAATTGTGGAAGTTTAATTTATAACTTATCTACAATTTTTATTTTCTTGTTAAGTAGATTAAGTGTTATGTTACAACACTTGACCCTCTCTTAAGTGGTTTTAATCTATGTAAGGGAGTTAGGGGTGGGACCCACTTGGAGTTAACCACCCATGGGAGTATTTAAGGGGAGTTGGGGCCCACACGAACCCCACCCCTTCAAATTCCTAACTCCTTCAACTCACCCCTTTAATGTTGACAACTTGGATTGAATTAATTAAGTGGAATTAATTCAAACTTTTTAAATTCAATTTCTTATCTTGTTTTAATAAAATAAGACTTGGGCTTATTTTATTTTTGGTTAGAGTATTGTTGCGTTGGGAGGATTTGGGAGGATTTGGGAGGCTTGATGAACGTCTTCTTCAACGACGAAGAACGTGAAGAACAAATCGGTCTCCGACGAAGAACGTCGTCACATCTTTCTTCCGAAGGAAGACGACGCGCCATCCCTCGTTCTTATTCCCACAAAAAAGGAAGGGAGACGTCATTCCACCTAGGAAAATCTTCTCCTTAGTCTATGAATCCTCTTCTGCGTCACCGACCCGCGACACGACGTCTTTTTCTCCGTGACGGTAACCTCGTTCAAGCCACGCTCGAGGTAGGGGATTTATTTTATTTAATTATTTCCGTTCAAGATTCTAGTTTGTCCATCTTCGTGGATATACGACTAAATGTTAACTTTTAACGAGAGGGGGCTGGACCACACAAACATGGCCGACCCTCCTCTTTATCCATGTTTGATTCTTTGTGTTTGGGACGGAATGGCGTGGTGCCGTCGCACCACGCGGGAATCGCACGGCAAGTAATACGCGACGCCGTCGTGCCGCGCCGTGAAGATGAACAAGGATGCGACGCCATCGCGCTGCATCAAAGAAAACCAAAGATGCCACGGCCGGAGCGGGGCCCCGGCAGTGGGGTGCGGTGCCATTGCAACACGTCGGAAGAACCAAGCCGCGACCGGTTCCAGGCCGTGGCGAAGCAGGGTGACCGGCGGCCGGTTCTGGGCCACCGGTGTCGGCGATGGAGGAAGGACCGGCCGTCGCCGATCCTTGTCGGCAGAACCGGTCGGCCGGTGCAGGCCAGCCGGACGAAGGGGAGCCAGGGGAATTAATTCCCCCGACTGGCTCTACAAAACGGACCCCCTTAAATGGGGGGGGGGGGGGTGTTACACAAGGGGGGCAGGCGCCCCCCCCTTTGCCAACGGCTCGACCAAAGGCCGAGCTGGCCAGCGCGTTGGGCGCACTGTGCCCAGGCCAGGCCGTGCCAGGCTGGGCCGACCCGGACCCGGGGCGGGTCGGTCTGGATCGGGCCGACCGGGGGGGTCTCGGGCCGGGTCGGTGCGGGCCCAGACCCCCCGTTTTCGGACCCTCTTTGGTCTTTTGCCCATATCGTGGGCTACGGACCTCTGATCGACGCACCATTAGTTGCGTAGAGATCCTTGGAACGAGACGGTCATTTTGGTATATCACACTCAAGGTTTCAGAATACTTTGGGTTCGGCCGGGTTGGTTCGGATACGAAACCAACTGGGCCCTCGGAGCGGAAACGCTTATATCTTGAGCTCCGGACGTCCGATTGACGTGCCGTTGACTTTGATGGATTCCACTAAGTGAGAATGATCTTATGGCTTACTCCGCTCAAGGTTTGGATACCGTCGGAGTGTGGTCGGGTTGGTTCACTCACAGAATCCAACCGGGCCCCTGGAACAAAAAAGCCAATAACTCACAGACCGGGCGTCCGATTGACGCGCCGTCTGTCTCTTTGATTTTATCTTGTTGAGATGGAACTTTTGGTATTCTTCGTCCGAGTTTCGGTTGCTGTTGGATAGTGGCCAGGTTGGATTGTACCCGAAATCCAACCGGGCCCTTGGAACGGAAAAGATGATATCTTTCAGACTGGATGTCCGTTTGACGAACCGTCTGCGGCGTTGGTGATCAAGTTGAGAAAACGGTCCCTATGAGTATACCCTATGAGAGTTCGGGGTACAGTTGAGATACGGCTGGGTTTGTTCGCTCACGAAACCAAATGGGCCCCTGGGACAAAAAGGCGAATAACTCAAAGATCGGGCGTCCGATTGACGCGCCGTCTATTGCATTGAGACCCCTATGACGAGGTGGTCCTTTGAAATACTTCTTCATGGGACTTTGAGATACTTGGAGTATCGACCTGTAGCTCGTGGAGCGGACCCTCCCAGAGACGAGTGTGCAGAGTACGGAGACTGTGTAGCCAACTGAGACCTGACGACTGCTTGACCGACTCGACTTGGAGTGAGTCAACTAGCCCAGTGGACGGAGCACTAATTTGTGAGGTGCGGACCCATGGCAGACGGAGCACTACATGTGTGATAGTGAAGACTCGTGGTACTCATCCGGAGAGTACCTCGGAAGGCTACTAGGGGGTGTGCACTACTGTGTTTGGGTGTCATACCTCGGCAGCAAGCACTACTGTGTCTGGGTGGCGGACCCGTGGTACTAAACAGGAGGATTACCTTAGTAGTCTTAGGTTAGTGAGCAGTTCCTCGGAGTCGTGACAGGACCACTGTACACTCCAGAGACGGAGCTCTTCAGCAGTTATGGTTTTGATAATGAAAATCCTGGTTTGAGCTAAGACTTTTGACCTTTGTGTTTACCTCATGATTGAGATGGGTCACTTGATAACTTAGGTATATGTATGGTCATATACCTGGGTAGTGGTTATCCATTTATTTCATGATCTTGGTGTTTTCCTCATGATTGAGATGGGTTAATCGATAAATTAGGTATATGCATGGGCATATACCTAAGTAGAGGTTATCTGTTGAGATCTTCTTTGTGGTTATCCATGTTGGTTTTAGTGAGACCTTGAGGGTCTCAGGGTCCCTACTGAGTATCGTTATACTCACCCCTGCATGGGCTATGCCCGCACCTCGTTGTGTTGGTTGCAGACGACGGGCAGTGCTGACGGAGACTGGGTGTTCGAGGACTGGACGGTACCTAGAGGTGGACTACATGACAAGTCAGTGCCCGGAGGTGGACTACATGACGAGACAACACACAGAGGAGGTTTACGGGCGAGAGCGTTGAGGAGGATATTTGTAATTACCCTTCAGGTAGGATCCGTGGTGGACGATCCCGGAGATGCGCCATCTGTACCTACCCTTCCGGTAGGATCCGAGGAGGACGACCCAAGAGCTGCTTCCTTTCTTCCAGTTGTTTTCTTTTTCTATTGTACTTTGTTCAGTTGTAGTTTTACTTCCTTTTGGGTTTGTATTCTGGCCCATTTACCTTTCAACACTTCACTTTGTACTTAGTGTTTTACTTCCGCTTGTACTCTGTGGTGTTTTCTTTACTTTTATAAAGGCAATGCCTTCCCAGTTATCGGGATTTACGCCTTTGGTGCTAGTCGCCAGCCCCGGGCCTATAGAAGGCGAGCTTGGGGTAGTCACGACACGGGCCTCGAGGACGAGTCGTGACATCATATGACACACCAATTGTATGATATCGGAGAATGGAGTCTTATGTAGCTATGCTCCCTTCAAATTGCACAAATCCAGAATAAAAACTATGATATATAATTTTATGACTATAAATATCAAATTCGACATGAATTTCAAAGATAGCATCATTTTTAATGGTATAAAATTCAAGTAATCACTTCATTTGTGACCAAACCACGGTAACATTGTCTTTTTATATGATTTCCCACAGTTATAATGTAAATATATGTCATATAAATGAGGGAAGAATCCATGTAAGATTTATATATTATGACCTATCTATGTAAAATCATTACAGTCAAATCCAGATCACATTTACTATTCAATGGAATTTTCCAAACCCCCCATATAAAACATCCTTTATTCCCAAAAAAAATACTTTAAAACAATTGTAAAGAATATTCAATAATATAAACATAATATTATTTTAAATAGGGGTATCAATAAGAACTTGTTTAACTCTATACAATAGTTTATATTTTCTTAGAATTTTCCATGGGACTAACGCTTTCATGAAAGATCATTTTTAGTAGGAATAATTTCATGAATACATCATAAATCAATAAGGGTGTCATAGAATAGGAAATAAGATACATTTCGGGATGATTCATCCTCTTAACCACAATTTTCAAATATATTATCCTAATTAATATTAATTATGTTTAATGAAATCTTACCTTTAGAATTTGGGTTTGTGGAAACTCAAACATGGTAATATAAAAAATATATTTTGATATACTTATCATACATTATTCTCATGGACTTTTATATCTATTTAACTTATATATATTTTTAGTGATTAAATACTACCACCAATTCACGTTAAATTGAATTATTATAATATTTCTCACATTATACCTTTTATTTTAGTTCGATATATGTAATCGTTGACTAATTTATTTTAATCAAGGTTTAACTAGTTATTTTAATGTCATTATATATGATTTAGTTTTTATTCTATGACTTACATGATTTTTCAATTTCTTATTCAAGGATTATTCCCATTGGAATTAGTTTATAAACCATTTAATTTCTCAGTGGTTTCTATAAATATAAATAAAAAAATTATTCTTTATATAATTCATATCCATGTATATATTATGATATGATAGGTGGGAATGGAATTATACAGATCCAAAATATTTTGTATAATGCTCACATCTCATGATATACTATGTATTATTCATAGAGAGTGAGCCTTGCACTTTATGTTAGAATGATGTGGAAATGATGCTTGGTTTATTCTTATAATAAAGTATTTTTTCTCAGTTCCATATTATTTTTACTTATACATTCCAATAAATTATCTGATTTCCATACCATGACATGAATACCAAATGATATCAATGTATTCCACTTTTTTATGATTTTACTATTATTAGGACTTTTATCATGTTTTTACTATGATATAATTCCATATTAATATAAATATTTTTGAAATTTTTAGGATTTATTCATTCGTGGGTTTTATATCTTGTTACTTTTATCATATTGTAAATATTATAATCCTAATGAAATAAAAATTCATATATTACATATATTTCTATTATTTTTCATAAGTATCACTTATTATATGACATTAAAATAATCTCAAAATTGCCATCATTTTTATTATCATAACATTCTTAAGCCTTATTCATATTTCAGGACTTATGTTTCTCTTATTCATTGATCTCATTTTATTTGTGAATATCTATATAAATTTATATTCGTTATTCTTTTCTTGATTATTTTATATTTACTCCTTACTATTATATATATCTATCTGATTTATTCATTATAAATTTCTAAAAGAAACCAGATTATTTTGAAGGGTAGAATGTATATAAACAAATTGAAAAAATTTAAATTATATGGAAGAAAAATTAATTAAATTCATTTTATTTTACATTATCTATTAAGCACTGAATTCATGAAGAAACCGGAAATTTGATTCAATGAATTGATTTCTTTGATATTATGTATAATAAATCTATATTTTTTGAACTAGAGTTAATATTGAGGGTCCTGGGATTTATAAACATCTATTAGATAAGTGCCTAGTTATTTTTAGTAATTATGATATTGAAACTTCAAGATGAAAAAACATAAGGAGATATCCTTCTTTATAATATAATATTTTTATTGTAAAAATAATATGAAGATATAAGGAAGAAATATTATCTCAATATCTTTTTTAAATAAATTATATCACCCTATAGAAAAAGTCTACTTATATTGAAAAAATGTTACAATAGTACAGAGGATGGTATTTTTCAACAATCTCTTTGAGATAGATCTATCAGTTCATTGAGTAGAACATTTGTTGAAATGAATTCGTTGCATAGAAACCCTTAGTTTTAAAGACCATCTTGAAGATAATTTTCCTCCAAATTAAATGAGTGATAACATATTTATTCTTTGAAAGTGTATCTGATCCTTTGATCCATTAGGTAGTCACCTTAGTTGATAAATGATTATTGATAAACATAATAGCTAGCACAATAATAGTGGATTCATAGTCAAACCATAAATAATCCCATCTAATTTATCATTAAATCTCCACTAGATTGATTAATCCTAGAATTTACACCCCTTATGATGAATAAATTCTATAGGGTCCACAAAGGAAATTCATAACAACACTATTAGGATCCTTAAAAAGAACATTGAATCCAATAGGACCTATATTTTCTCTTAAGGCACCATCAATGTTTCATTTGATCCATCCAAAAATATTATAGTTCCAAATGAAATAGTGAGTACCTATGGGAGGATAACAATTACTTATAACATCAAAATCATTTAAAATAGAAATTTCATGGATTGAATTATTATATTTTTGATTTTGAATAGATTATCCGTTTCTCACTTCCACATGGATTTGAGAAATGTAAGGATTTTTTATAATTTGATCTAGACGATGTATTCTTCTATTTCGGTTAAATCAAACAATATTAATCAATTCAGTACTTTCTACTATGTAGAGATTAACCATTTTACAGGAATAATCAAGGATGTAGCATGACTTGTAATGTTCCAAAATAGATTATGCTCGCAGAAAGGTATCTTTAATAATATCAAACACTTCGTGCTATAGATCCAAACCTATACTAAAACATAACAACATATGGGAAATATACACACTGTGCTGATTACATAAATTTCATTAGGAACATAATGAAATTAATATTGATTACCGGTACGAATCAACATGTAACTTTCCCCCTAATAATCACCAAATAAGAGTGAATCTAGTAGGCCTGATCAATATCTTATTTGGATTATATATCCATATATTCACATCTCCATTTATATAAAATTGAAAAAACAATAAAGATATAATAATTCAATTTATTGAAGGTTCATAGCTCATCATATCAACATGGTTAACAATGTAATAATTAACTGCAACACCCCTAACCGTCTCATGAAGACTATCCAAATTGTCCATTTTCTCTGTTATATCTACAGAGATGTGAGTAATATCTATTGGACAAGGTAAATGATCTATAAGAGGCATGCCATTCCAATTTTCATGTTAATAATTCATAAAATAAATAATTTTTACAAGTCAATGAGAATTTATAATAGTGCTAGAAAAACTATTTTTGAAATATGGTCACATATATGATTTCAAATAATTCATTTTAGTAGAATTAATCTCACATAAAAATCTCAATCTAATAAATCCAAGAGAACCATAATTTTCATTTATAATTCTTCAGAAAAATTTAGCTTTATGGGATTTTTTAAAGTTTCAGAGATTCTTAATTCTAATACCTCAAAGAGAATAAGTCTAAATTTTTTCCATGAAACAATGATGGTATTACTTTCCTGAATGGTTCCACTCTGAAAAATGTATGTAATATGACTTTTAAATTTTTTGAGAGATGCAATAGGCTATTCATTGAAAATAAAAGAATAAAATAATTTAATAATAATTACGTGTTTCACAGGGCCTGATCAACCATACATTGGGAGTGGATTACATTTAAAGATTACAAAGATCATCTATATTGTCCCTTGATCGGATTGAAATGAAATTATTTTGTCCTTCCTCATAATAAAGTATCTACATGGTAAGTGAATGTTAAGGCTCATTCTTTGATTCCCAATTCATTTATAATGTTCAGTTTTTAGGATGCTGATTTTTTTGAAGTAGATAAGTGATTTATTCATCTTGATATCCAATCCTATAATAATTTCATTTTGTATAAGATCGTTTTCAGTATATCTAATGTTACTTTTTACCCTTTTCTAATGATAATATTATCATCATCGTAAAATAAATGTGAAGGATCAAATAAACCTATAGAAAATTCTTCTCTACTTCTATTATGTCATATTATGAACTTATTCCTGATAGATGTGGGATTTAGTATTTTGATTACATAACATATAAGGGAATAATAATAGGTGTCTATCAATTATTCAGATTAAAAGTATGAAATTTCATTAATTTATAGAGAATATAACAACCCAGATTATATATATACAATTATATCCCTTAAATAATATGTATTATAACTAAACACATTTATATTTTTTTATCTTTATGATATAAACATAATATATATATATATATATATATCCTTATCCATTAATTAGTTACGCCTTTATTAAATACATTTTTTTTAAAAAATATGAATACATGTATACAGTTATGACAAAAATAAATCACAAGAAACACAATACAAAAAGATTATAATTTTCTTTATAAAAATAGAAAAATAAAAATTAATGAAAAATATAATCCAAAATATTTAAAATTGGTATATTAAGATAATATAAATATTTAATTTTCATAATTATAATTTATAAAAATAAAGGGCCATGGTCTCTCAAAACTACCATAATTATTTAAAACATGCTACCAAGTAAAAAAATTTAGAAATAAGAATTTTATTTTCCAATATAATATAGAGGCACCTAAGATGAGTATATATGAAAGAATAATTAATAAAATATTTATTATATATAAAAAGTAAAATGGAATTATGAATTTTTTAATTTTCTAATGTAACCATTTGAAATATAACTGTTAGAACAGGGACCTAACCATTTGAATAGAATCCAAATAATTGGAATTGTAAAAAATCCATTAGAATATTAAACTAATTTTAGTTCAACTTGTATGATTAATAAAAATATAAATAAAACTTTAGGAATTCTAAAAAATTAATGTTCATTGAAACTCAACCGAAGTAAAATTTTATATTTTTAACAAAGCATGTTTTAACTTCATTACTAATACATAAAATTTTTTATTAATGTTATATATTATAATTTTTAATTATGTTTTATAAAATATTTATTTATTTGAATTATTTCATTAAATCAGTTAATTTATATTTGTAATCTCTTTTAGAAAATGTTAAATTATTTAGTGAATAGTTAAAATATAATTTTCTGTATGTGGTATGTTTTGTAACAAAAAATTATTTAAAAATGGATTAATAATTTATAAAATGTTTTATAGGACATAACATGTAATCTACTAGTTTATTAATTAATTAAAAATTAAGAAATTAAATTTCTAAACAAAGAAGAAAATTTACAATATGTAAATTATATTTTATTTCAATTTAAAAATGTTCTCATTCATTACTTCTATTAATTTATTATAGTGATGAAATTATATTTTATAATTCTTCACATGTCATTAAAATATATTATTTAGTAGCATGGTTTATAAATTAAAAATAATTAATACTTTTTATAGACATTGTTTTTGAAATAATACATTATTAAATATTTTTTTGTAAAACAAACTCTCCACCAATTTCCCTAATCATTATTCAACCATTTATAATCACTTAAAAACATCTTCTGTGTTAGAAGATATATCAAAATTTCTCCAAACACCCGCTTAACAATGTTGTAAAATCCCATATCTTACTAAGATAATATTCGTTGAAATCTTAACACATGTATGAATAAGTTAGTCTCAAAGAGAAGAAAATAATATTTATATATACTATTTTTTCCATTTCATTTTTTATTTTATCTCTTCCAAAGTGTAGTAAAAATTTGGAAATAATTAAAAATAATTATTATTAATATGTAAAAATAATATTAATAACAAATAAAAAATCAATTATAATTTATTATTTTTTATAAATAATCTAATTATAGTCGACATAACTACTTGTATAGATGATGATATTAAATAATTATCATTATAATAACTATGGTTAGTCTTATTGTATATGAATATTAAATTTAAAATTAATAATTACTATAATTTGTGATCAAGGTTTTATAATATTAATATTTATACAATTATAGTGATATAAAAGAAATTCATCATCGGTAGTATAACCCTTAAATGAGCATAGTTTGGAACATATTCTTTTAATAAATTGAATTGTATACATCATAAATAAACTATGGAACTTAGAGACTAATTAATTACTAATGAATAAACCTTTTTGATATTATAGACTATTTTAATAAAGTCTATTATCAAGTACGATCATAATAATTCAATGTTGGAACCATGAAAAAAATTTCTCCAAGGGATTGAGATAAACAACATGAAATGAATAATATAATAATTATTGAAAAAATGTTTTAATTATAATAAATTTAAAATAAATAGGGTTTATATATAACTAATTAATAAATGAACTTTAATTTTTTAAGAAGCTATAGGAATATCTTTAGTGAATTGAGAACTGATGTAAGGGGATTCTAGTTAATATTTTGTTTCATTATATTTTTTGCTCATAGTTGAATACTATAATGAAGTATGATTTCAAGGGACATTTGAGATTAATTTTTATTATTTTTTTGTTTTCAATTTTGGATTATTTTACTAAAAATTAGGATTTTTAGAGAAATTAAAATTCCTAGGAAATCATAGAGAGAGATAGAACTCCTTTAAGGTACTAGTAGATACAACTTGATACATAGTTGTAGGTACACTATGTAGTTGTTATGAAACACTAGAACTGTTCACCTAGATCCAATGATGAAGAAATATTATTTACAAAATATCATTGATTCCAAAAAAAGTATCCAAAAATTTCACAATTTAAATTTACATTATCAATAACCAATATTGAGTCTCTTTGATAGGTAAAACCATTTAGAATTTGAGTTTTATAGAATTTGGGAAAAATTTAACTAAAAAACATATATTTCATATCCAATGATCATTTTTCTGACTATAAAAGGAACATGTTATTTCCCAATAAATATTAAAAATATCCCACAAAATTTTCCACCAATGATTCCCTTCTTGAATTCATGTGGAATAATCATCCTTATAACCTATTAAAATGTAAACATATGAATGGTGAGATCAAATTCTCTATAAGGGTACATGTAATAATAGAAATTCAAAGATAATAAGTGAGTATAATATGAGAGTATGGGTATGGGGAATATTTCTATGTGCCTGTACATAACTTAAGTGATTCAGACCCAAAAAACATGATTCAAAGAAAAAAATTAGAAAAAAATAAATTTATACAAGTTAATACTAATGATCCATGTGAAATCAACTTTTATTAAGGAACCCATAAAGAATCGTAAAAATAATTAAAAGTTGATGATATTTTCTTGGATTATTATACTCATATCACCCATACAATCATAAAAAAACCTGGAATTTTAAACCAATTACATTTTGTGCATTAACGTGTAGGGTGTATCTAAGATATTTTCATTGGTAGATGGGGAAGAGATGGTGGATTTAAATTTTTATATTTTTCTAGAGATGGTTCTTATAGTTTAAGGAAAGAGATATGGTGTAGAGTCTTTTATTGGTTAACATGATGGGTTACCATGTCTCTATTGGTTTTTTACTATCTATGTTTTTCATGTAGGATGTGTCATGGAGTCAATGTGATTATGATTTTGATACCTCTATTTTTGGGTGGTTGTGATGGGGTGGCATGATTGTTACATTGTAAGGGGATTAGTGATTGTATATTTTAAAAGAGAAGAGGTGATTATTGAATGAAGAATTGAGTCACCAGATTTTGATTCTACAATTTATTTGAGGATTGTTATGGCATGGTGAAATGGACATTCCGTAGTCATACCCTTGGAATATATGATCAGGAAAGAATTATTAGAAAATCGAGATCATAAAAATTAATAACCATTTTGATGGATTGGATTCTAAGGGGATGATTTAAGAATAGGGAGGGCCCCCATAGGCGAAGAATGACATTTAAGGGTAGGGAATATATGGGGCAGAGTTAGATAAGGAATTTACTAGTAACATCTTAGAGGAAACTGTAGGAGTAAGTAAAAAAAATGAATTGTAAAACATAAGGGAGAATAAGTTGATGAATACTAACACATATTCAAGGTTTTAAATTTTAACTAAAGGAAATAAAATCAATGTATTCGAGGACTACATATAAATACCATTATTAATAGATATCTGGTCAGTTAAATAAATAAAACCAATGGAAATGGATTACATGCTTGTAGGTCTTTTTAATATGAAGGGGAACTAAGAAGAAGAAGATCCTGACATTGGTGAGGGAATATTTTTCAGGGAAAAGGTTGACATGAACTGTTCACGGTGAGATCTAGATTTGGAGTATGTCATTAACTAGAAAAACTATAGTTTATTACTCTATCAGGGGAATAAATTAGGGGGAATTTATTTTGTTCAACGATACACCAAAGGAGGTTGATCAGATATTGGTAAGGATTCATCTTCTTTATACCTATCAAGAGTAGAGTGATGGATTAAAAAGAATGACTTTATGTTGATAAGGGGATTGAATGAACAGATGATAAATAAAGAGGAGGACATTGAATCAAGGGATAATATTGATAAAAAATTTGAAGAACATATAAATAATTACCCATAATTATTGGTAAACACTCTATCTTGAAAATTATTTAGGGTAAAATTTTTAAATAGGATCAAGTTCATTTTGAATTATTTTTTATTATATATTATGTTTTTTTAGGGTGAACCTATGTGGTTTCTATGTTTTCTTTAAATGTGTTTTGATAATAATAAATTCAACTTTAAGTCTTCCCTTTGAATCTCATTATATATCTATATTTTATTCCAATTATCAAATGACCCATAAGTATTCATGAGATTCTTTTCATCCCCTCCTAGTGGGATTTGATCCTTGGAATCCAGAGATTGATTTTTGGTGATTCTCAGTAGTTCCCTCTTTTAGTATCTTATCGTATCCCATATTCATCATTCTATAGAGAAAAGGTTTGGGTAGTTTGAGTGGTGTTTGAGAGGATATTGATTACAATTTTGATGATTTATGCCGATCTTTGTGTTTCCAATTGTTATGAATATAAGTAGACATAATTCTATTGAATTAACTCATGAAGTGATTTAGAATGACTCTAATTGGGGATGGGGATTTTTATTATCTCTTATTTATGTCAATATGTGGGATTTTCATTCTTTTATTTTCATTTGGAGGATATTCTAGGTTGACATAAGAAGATAACGAATACAGTGAATGGGGCCAATGGGGATGTTGTGTATTCTCATCTTTTTTACTTGTTCATATGATATTTCCTAAGATCTTTTCCAATATAACTAATATTGTTAAAAACAAATAATTTCATTGATATATACATAAGTCATTTAAAATCTATCTTTAAACATTGATGTGATTTTCTTCATAAAAAAACCACCCATAAAATGTTAAGAACTTATATATAGATAATGTATCAGTTTTCTAGGAAAACCAAGAATTTTGTGAGAATACCAGTCAACTGAATAAAATAATATCATGAAATCATATTTAAATTATATTATGGTAATTATATGGGATATAAAACTAATGTTACATGTTTGATAGTGTAGGTGTTATTATCCAATGTGTATGTATGGGCTTCATGGGTATTGTATGTTGATTGTAGATAAGGATTCAAATTTGGAATAAGAAGGATAATGGGGAAGTGACTGCGTGGAATGGAATGTGATAAGAGATAATGGGATATGGTTAAATTATAGTTGTTTTTGTAACACCCGAGACTTTTATGTTATATAAATCATCAAAGGAATCTTTTTCTACAAAACACTTTCTTGTCTTGCTTTACACGCAATCGTGACCTTCCTCGATAGCTTGCGTCGTACGCAATACCGAGTTTCACTAAACAACAATATGCTATTAAAACTAGCCGTTATGAATAGTAATAACCACTTTTTGAAATTTTATAAATTTTATTTTTCAAAATGGACTTCATTTTTGGACTCAGAATATCGAAATTAGCCTAGGGTGAAATTTTGGTATTTTTCTGAAAACTTTCAATTGTTGATGAATAATGAAACCACTAAGTGGTAGGTTAAAAAACAGAATTTTGCATAAAACTTAATTTTACCGCTTCTGTGAATGGAATTTCGAAAATCCGAGAGACACGGTTAATATCAAGGACTAAAATGTGGTTCAATGAGATGAAAATAATTTTTTTGGTGAATAGTAACTTTTTACGATTTTTACCGCGGTTAATAGTAAACAGGGTAACTAAGGGTAAATATGATATTAATATTACCATAACAAATGTCCCAATTCTATTGGACAAGTGTAATTCGACCAAAAACAAACTTAGGAATAAAATATGACCATTTAGGCCCACTTGGATTAGATTAGGACATTTATTATTAATTTATTTAAAGAAGGGTTAAAATAGTTAAAATCAATGTTTAATAAGTAAATCATTTTTAATATGGGGTTATACATAAGATAAATTCGACTATAAATATTAATTAGAAAGCTAAAAATATTTCCTTCATGATGATATTTTATTTGTAATTTGTAGACATCAAATAATTTAATTTATTTATGACACAAAGATGATGCAATAATTATCTTATTAATGAAATATTGACATAATTGATAATATAAATACCAAAATAAATGTAATATGAGACTTTTTATGAATTCCACTAATTTTCTAGGTTACTATGATATATTAGTGTTGATTTAATCAACTTGGTTCGAACATATAATTCTGTTATGACTTTCACAAAAATCATATATCAAATAGTGTCAAAATTGACACAAAATAGTTTTTAAATCAAGTATTATACTACTAATTGTTATTTTATTCCTAAAAATCTAAGGTTCGGCCAAATGACTTAGATAAGGATATATATATTAATAATAAACAATTTGGGGTTCGTTTGGCATGTTATAGTAAGTGTATTAACCATATAGTGAAAGAAAACAAAAAGACACGGTAAAAGTTAAATTAATTAACTTAGAGTTAAATCTGATTGATAAGGTTAAAATAATACCCTAAACTTGTCTAAATCCTATTGGTTGATAGGATTTCGACCCATCCCCACTTTAGCTTCGAAATAAGACACTTTGGAACCATTATAAACCGATTTTGACTTTAATATAAAATAATATTTTGAGATATTCCTAAGGTGCCCCTCTCCTCCCTTATAAAAGGGCACCTCCTCCCCCTCCTCCTCACACCAAATTGAGCACTCAATATCGTCCAACCCCTGCCATTTTCTCCTATCCACTTCCCTAGAATAGTCCTAGAGGTCCTGTTCTTCTCCAAAGACCACTCTTAGTTCCTTAAGTGGAGGATTCAAAGAAGCGTTCCAAAGAAGAGGTAATATCCATTACCGATCTTTTCAATTTCTTTCTTCTTCAACTTCTTCTTCTTTAGTTGTTTCATGATAAAGTAATAACATCAGTATTACTTACATACTGATATGTTATTATAAATATGAAACAACCCTAATTCACCTTCTATCCATCCTACGGAAAAATGAAATCACCACGCGTGCGTACGTACGGAATACCGTCTCCACGCCGTGGTGTAATCTATTTTCCACCATCACTTTACAAGGATGGGTATAATGGTGTAATGAGTAACTATTTATGATTATTATGAATTAATATTGATACTGAAATAATATATATATACTCCAATACAATTCCACGATCATAGGAACGATATCATCACTTGTGCGTACGTACGAAATATCGTCTCCACAATGTGATGCGACTCGTTCTACATGATCTTCATTTCATAATGATTATATAAATGAATTGAATGAATGAATATTGTATATAATACACTAATACCATTCTGTAAATAAATTATCTATAACCTAAAGATAAGAATAAGAATTTATTCGACAAAACACGCATAAGAACAAAAAGTTATAAAGACCCGAGTAACAAGTAACAATGAAATATTACTAACAAGAAGCTAATAATATGACCATATATGATATCATATCAATATGTATGATTCTGGAATAAGTCAATAACATTATTTAAACCATTATACAGGAGCTTCGGACACATACAAGGAAAATTGGACCTAAGGTAAGGGAAAATATCACAATCTCACTTTTATCCGAGATTGTTTTTACTTTGGTAATTACTGGGGTGTATTTTATCATCCACATCCATGTTCCCTCGATATGTAATATTATTTCCTTCCTTCTACAATAGTTTATATCCAATTTTACCCTTCGGTATGTTTTTTGTAAAAGATATGAAAGGAATCTTTTGTCGTTTTTCGTACGAGGTACTTTTTGACTTTTCTGACAAAAGTTAGAAGAATGTTTTTTTAACTTATACGGCATGAATGGATTTTTAAAACATTATTTCCAAGAAGCTTCCTTTAAAAGTTTTCAAGTTTATTTTTAATCAACTTCTTTTATTTTAAAGTTATATGACATGTTATGAAAGGAAAAATGTTTTTGAAGAAGAAAGGATATTTTCCTCAAGAATGAAGTTCAAGTGTTTTATCTAAATTATTTTCCATCTAAGATAATGAAGGGTTCTGTTTTTATCCCTATTATTACATTGATTTGATCATGTTGTGATGGAATTATTTTTATGAATTCCATTATCTTATATGAATTGATTTATGATGTCATGATGTTTCAAGAATCCCATTTTTGTTACATGTGTTATGCGATGATGTATGTTTTATGATTATGTGGCACACATAAGAAAGGATTCATTATAAGATGGGTGGGACCTATATCTCCCTCCAATGCATTGGGTAAAGATTTTATATCTCATGAGATAGACATGGCTGGAACGGAAGGTTATTTCGGTTCAGTGATACAGGACTGAAACGAGGAGTGAACTCGGTTCAGAAAGGGACTTTGTCCACTAAGATAGTCTTGGCAATGAGTCATGACTAACAAGAAATGATTTTCCATGATTATGTGTGCATGCCACAAAGTTTCAAGTCTTATGTTATGATTATGGGGATCTCATTTTCACTTCTATGATTTATTAATATTTTATGATCTCTTTTGCAGGTTATGATTTTCAAAAAGATATGATATGATTTTTATTTCCTTTATTGCCCTTGCTGAGCATTTGAGCTCACCCTTTTATGTTTTCTTTTCCCCAGGTCAGGAAGATGGATATTAAGTCGAATATGCTAAAAGGGACCCTAAATATGATGAAATAAATGGGAGACACTGTAGAAGATTTATGAACCAGTTGTTTATGTTTCCCAGTTTCTAAAGACACTATACATATATGGTCCTTTGTGGTTTTGTCATATGTTGTAATAAGTGTGCTTCAATTTTGAAGTATTAACAATGTATGTAAAGTATGGGTCGTTATAGTTGGTATCAGAGGAAAGGTATAGTCAACCTTTGGAAACTAGGATGTGAAAGCCTTAGTAAGAACCCTAAGAATAAGTCTAAGCATAGAACACAATCTTAGAAATGGCCATGAAATGGCCATGAATAACCTAGGATAAGACCATAAGCATGAAAATTTTATTCTTGAATTATGTCGTTTCCTATTATAATTAGTGTTTCTCACACTATTCTTCTAGGTTTTAGTCAATGGCTGGAACCCGAAGGAACCTTGTTAATGCGGAATGCGATGGGCAATGCAATGATTGTCCCCCTGAGCAACCAAACGATATGGGAGCTGGAATGCAAAATCTTGTAGCCATGCTCACACAACTTTCTCAAGCTATGAATCATGCAGGATTTCCAAATGAGCAAAGGAGGGAGCAACATTCTATTGAATCCTTCATGAGGCAGCGTCCACCTTCTTTCAGCCGGTCTACTGATCCATTAGTTGCTGAACAATGGATTAGTACTACTGAAAAGATATTTTTAGTTCTTCAATGTTCTGAGCATGATAAAGTCATCCTAGCAGTGTATCGTTTGGAAGGAGATGCGGATCAATGGTGGAATCTTGTTAAGAATACGAGGCAAAGGGATGAAATTGAGTCTATGGAATGGGACGAGTTCAAGAACTTATTTTTCAATAAGTACTTCCCTCGTATTCTCCGAACAAAGATGGATAAAGAGTTTCTTGAACTGAAGCAAAGGGATGATGAATCTGTTGGTACTTATGAAGCAAATTTTACAAGACTTGCAAGGTACGCTTCTGGTATTATTATCCAACCTGAGAGTTAGATCGATCGATTCTTTAGTGGCCTAAAACCAAGTCTTCGAAGGGCGTTATCCATAAGGGACTTCAATAGCTACGAGGAAATCGTTCGATGTGCTCTCAAAGTCGAGATGGAGATTGGATTAACCCATCAGTCACATGGGTTTGATAAGAAGAGGAAGATGGAATTCAAAGAAAAATCTAAAGAGCACACTGAAAAGAAGATGAACTTTCCCTTATGCTCAAAGTGTGGAAAGAAACATGGAGGGAGTTGTCTTAAAGGGACAAGTAAATGTTTTAAATGTGGAAAAGAAGGTCATCAGGCATTTGAATGCCGTGATAAGGGGAAGAAGATGTCTAATGACGCAAACAAAGGAAGGGATACACAGAATGAACCTACTACACTTCAATGTTTCAAGTGCAAGGAGATGGGGCATTATGCCAATCAATGCCCAAATCCAAGGGTTGATGATGATGGTCGACGTCAACAAAATCTTAAGGCTAAAGACAAAGGAAAGTCACATGCAATTTCTATCAGCGATGTGGAGTACGATAACGATGTGGTGAAAGGTACACTTACCATCCACTCTAAAGTAGAAAATGTTTTATTTGATTCTGGATCCACCCACTCATTTATTTATGAAGACTTTTATAAGGGTATCACCGTATTACCTCAACAATTAGATGTTGAGTTAGCTGTGACAACACCTAATGGCACATCAATCGCATCAAAAGTTTATAATTCTTCTCCGATCGAAGTTTGTGGGAAAGTGCTTCCTGCAAATCTTGTGATCCTTCCTTTAGTGGAATTTGATGTGATTCTTGGCATGGATTGGCTTTCTCTACATGGAGCTCATATCAATTTCCAAAGAAGGGAAGTCACATTTCATATTCCAGATCAATCTACGATCGTCTATCAATGCAAGGATGAACATAACCTTCCAGTGGAAATTCCTTCCATCTTATGGGTATTGATTCCACTAAATGAAGGTTATTTATCTCAAATGGTCGGTGAGATACTCACGATTAAGAATATGCCCATTGTACGGGAGTTTGATGATGTCTTTCCGGAGGAATTACCAGGTCTTCCACCAAATCGTGAAGTTGAGTTTTCAATAGAACTCGTACCCGGTGCTTTGCCTATTTCCAAGACACCTTATAGAATGGCCCCAATTGAGTTGCAGGAATTGAAGAAGCAACTCCAAGAGAATCTTGATAAGGGATTCATACGCCCTAGTGCGTCACCTTGGGGAGCACCTGTTCTATTTGTTAAGAAGAAAGATGGATCAATGAGACTCTGCATTGATTATCGAGAACTTAACAAGATCACTATCAAGAACAAATATCCTCTCCCACGCATTGATGACTTATTTGACCAACTACGTGGAGCTCAATACTTTTCCAAGATTGATCTTCATTCAGGGTATCATCAATTAAGGGTCAAAAGGGAGGATATACCAAAAACGGCTTTCCGTACAAGGTATGGACACTATGAATTTATAGTGATGCCATTTGGTCTTACTAATGCCCCTTCTATCTTCATGGATCTAATGAATAGAGTCTTTAGAGACTATCTTGATCAATTTGTGGTAGTCTTTATAGACGATATTCTTGTCTATTCAAAGAGAAAGGAAGAGCATGAAGATCACTTGAGAATTATATTGAAGACCCTGAGAAAGGAGAAGCTTTATGCCAAATTTACCAAGTGTGAATTTTGGCTTCAAAAAGATGCATTTTTGGGTCATATAATCTCAAAAGAGGGGATATCTGTGGATCCAGCAAAAACAGAGGTTATCAAAAGATGGTCAAGACCAACAACAGTAACTGAGATCCGAAGTTTTCTTGGTTTGGCTGGATATTATCGACGTTTTGTAAAAGATTTTTCACGATTATCTAATCCACTCACCAAGTTGACTCGGAAAGGAGTTAAGTTTTTCTGGACAGAGGAATGTGAAGAGAATTTCAAGGAGTTGAAAAGAAGGTTATCCAGTGCACCTGTGCTCACACTGCCTTGTAGTGGAGAAAGGTTTGTGATCTACAGTGATGCATCCAAGAAGGGATTGGGGTGTGTTCTTATGAAAAATGATATGGTTATAGCTTATGCCTCACGACAGTTGAAAATCCATGAGCAAAATTACCCAACACATGATTTGGAGTTGGCTGCGGTAATCTTTGCATTAAAGATTTGGAGGCATTACCTTTATGGTGAAAGGTGTGATATTTATACTGATCATAAAAGTTTAAAGTATATTTTCACACAAAAGGAGTTGAATATGCGTCAAAGAAGATGGTTGGAGCTGATTAAGGATTATGACTGCTCAATCCATTACCACCCTGGGAAATCAAACAAGGTGGCAGATGCATTAAGTCGACAAGACCATGCTTGTTTATCCATGATGAGGATCACAAAAGATCCAATATTTATGGATTTACAAAGGATGGATCTTGGAATTATAATGGAAGGGGAAAATCTTATCTTTCTCAAATGAATGTTCAACCATCTATACATGTGAAGATTAAAGAGGCACAGAAAGAAGATGTCGAGTTACAAAAGAAGGTGGGAAATGTTCCTGAATTCAACCTTGATTGTGATGGGATAATAATGTTCAGGAATCGGGTTTGTGTTCCTCCCATCCCTGAATTAAAGCAGGAGCTTCTGGATGAGGCTCATAATTCTTCATTCTCTATTCATCCTGGAAGCACGAAGATGTATAGGGACCTGAAAGAGTACTTCTGGTGGGATGGCATGAAAAGAGATGTTGCTGAATATGTCTCTCGATGCTTGGTTTTTCAACAAGTTAAAGCTGAGAGACACAAGTCTAAGGGGATGTTACAACCATTACCCATACCCGAATGGAAATGGGAAAACATCACTATGGTCTTTGTCATAGGACTTCCTAAAACATCCAAAGGCAATAATGCTATCTGGGTCATAGTTGATCGTCTTACAAAGTCTGCACACTTCATTGCTATTAGAGAGGATTTCACTCTAGATCAGCTTGCCAGGATATATGTAAAGGAAGTGGTAAGATTACATGGAGTACCACTTTCTATTATATCTGATCGGGATCCGAGATTTACCTCGAAGTTCTGGTGAAGTCTTCAGCATACTCTGGATACAGAGTTGAGTTTCAGCACTGCTTATCATCCCCAGACAGATGGTCAGTCTGAGAGAACAATTCAAACCCTAGAAGATATGTTGAGAGCTTGCTCTATGGATTTCAAAGGAGGTTGGGATCAACACCTACCTTTGGTAGAATTTTCTTATAATAATAGCTTTCACTCCAGTTTTCATATGGCTCCTTATGAAGCTCTCTATGGAAAGAAATGCAGGACTCCAACTTGCTGGGATGAAGTTGGGGAAAGAAAGCTATTAGGACCTGATCTCGTTGATGAAATGGCAGAAAAGGTCAGATCTATTCAACAACACATAAGAGCAGCTCAGAGTCGACAGAAAAGCTATTCCGACAACCGAAGAAAAGACCTAGAGTTAGAAGTGGGTGATAAAGTGTTCTTACGAATATCTCCCTGGAAGAGGGTTATGAGATTTGGAAAGAAGTGGAAGTTGAGCCCTAGATATATCGGTCCTTTCGAAATACTGGATCGTGTTGGGAAGGTAGCTTACCGATTGGCGCTTCCACCGAATCTCTCTCAAGTTCACGATGCGTTCCATGTATCTCTCCTGAGAAAGTACATACCAGATCCTTCACATGTACTCAGCTCAGAAGTTGTACCGCTGGAGCAAGATCTTTCTTATGAAGAACAGCCGATAGAGATTCTGGATCGTAGCGAAAAAGTCCTACGAAACAAGACCACTCGCTTGGTGAAAGTTTTATGGAGGAACCACCAACTTGAAGAAGCTACATGGGAGCTTGAGGATATGATGATGGAAAAGTATCCTCATCTATTTGTTACAAAGTGATGAATTTCGAGGGTGAAATTCTTTTAAGGGGGGTAGAATGTAACACCCGAGACTTTTATGTTATATAAATCATCAAAGGAATCTTTTTCTACACAACACTTGCTTGGCTTGCTTTACACGCAATCGCGACCTTCCTCGATAGCTTGCGTCGTACGCAATACCGAGTTTCACTAAACAACAATATGCTATTAAAACTAGCCGTTATGAATAGTAATAAGCACTTTTTGAAATTTTATAAATTTTATTTTTCAAAATGGACTTCATTTTTGGACTCAGAATATCGAAATTAGCCTAGGGTGAAATTTTGGTATTTTTCTGAAAACTTTCAATTTTTGATGAATAGTGAAACCACTAAGTGGTAGGTTAAAAAACAGAATTTTGCATAAAACTTAATTTTACCGCTTCTGTGAATGGAATTTCGAAAATCCGAGAGACACGGTTAATATCAAGGACTAAAATGTGGTTCAATGAGATGAAAATAATTTTTTGGTGAATAGTAACTTTTTACGATTTTTACCGCGGTTAATAGTAAACAGGGTAACTAAGGGTAAATATGATAATAATATTACCCTAACACATGTCCTAATTCTATTGGACAAGTGTAATTCGACCAAAAACAAACTTAGGAATAAAATATGACCATTTAGGCCCACTTGGATTAGATTAGGACATTTATTATTAATTTATTTAAAGAAGGGTTAAAATAGTTAAAATCAAAGTTTAATAAGTAAATCATTTTTAATATGGGGTTATACATAAGATAAATTCGACTATAAATATTCATTAGAAATATAAAAATATTTCCTACATGATGATATTTTATTTGTAATTTGTAGACATCAAATAATTTAATTTATTTATGACACAAAGATGATGCAGTAATTATCTTATTAATGAAATATTGACATAATTGATAATATAAATACCAAAATAAATGTAATTTGAGACTTTTTATGAATTCCACTAATTTTCTAGGTTACTATGATATATTAGTGTTGATTTAATCAACTTGGTTCGAACATATAATTCTGTTATGACTTTCACAAAAATCATATATCAAATAGTGTCAAAATTGACACAAAATAGTTTTTAAATCAAGTATTATATTACTAATTGTTATTTTATTCCTAAAAATCTAAGGTTCGGCCAAATGACTTAGATAAGGATATATATATTAATAATAAACAATTTGGGGTTCGTTTGGCATGTTATATTAAGTGTATTAACCATATAGTGAAAGAAAACAAAAAGACACGGTAAAAGTTAAATTAATTAACTTAGAGTTAAATCTAATTGATAAGGTTAAAATAATACCCTAAACTTGTCTAAATCCTATTGGTAGATAGGCTTTCGACCCATCCCCACTTTAGCTTCAAAATAAGACACTTTGGAACCATTATAAACCGATTTTGACTTTAATATAAAATAATATTTTGAGATATTCCTAAGGTGCCCCTCTCCTCCCTTATAAAAGGGCACCTCCTCCCCCTCCTCCTCACACCAAATTGAGCACTCAAGCTCGGCCAACCCCTGCCATTTTCTCCTCTCCACTTCCCTAGAATAGTCCTAGAGGTCCTGTTCTTCTCCAAAGACCACTCTTAGTTCCTTAAGTGGAGGATTCAAAGAAGCGTTCCAAAGAAGAGGTAATATCCATTACCGATCTTTTCAATTTCTGTCTTCTTCAACTTCTTCTTCTTTAGTTGTTTCATGATAAAGTAATAACATAAGTATTACTTACATACTGATATGTTATTATAAATATGAAACAACCCTAATTCACCTTCTATCCATCCTACGGAAAAATGAAATCACCACGCGTGCGTACGTACGGAATACCGTCTCCACGCCGTGGTGTAATCTATTTTCCACCATCACATTACAAGGATGGGTATAATGGTGTAATGAGTAACTATTTATGATTATTATTAAGTAATATTGATACTGAAATAATATATATATACTCCAATACAATTCCACGATCATAGGAACAATATCATCACTTGTGCGTACATACGGAATACCGTCTCCACAATGTGATGCGACTCGTTCTACATGATCTTCATTTCATAATGATTATATAAATGAATTGAATGAATGAATATAGTATATACTACACTAATACCATTCTGTAAATAAATTATCTATAACCTAAAGATAAGAATAAGAATTTATTCGACAAAACACGCATAAGAACAAAAAGTTATAAAGACCCGAGTAACAAGTAACAATGTAATATTACTAACAAGAAGCTAATAATATGACCATATATGATATCATATCAATATGTATGATTCTGGAATAAGTCAATAACATTATTTAAATCATTATACAGGAGCTTCGGACACATACAAGGAAAATTGGACCTAAGGTAAGGGAAAATATCACAATCTCACTTTTATCCGAGATTGTTTTTACTTTGGTAATTACTGGGGTGTATTTTATCATCCACATCCATGTTCCCTCGATATGTAATATTATTTCCTGCCTTATACAATAGTTTATATCCAATTTTACCCTTCGGTAAGTTTTTTGTAAAAGATATGAAAGGAATCTTTTGTCGTTTTTCGTACGAGGTACTTTTTGACTTTTCTGACAAAAGTTAGAAGAATGTTTTTTTAACTTATACGGCATGAATGGATTTTTAAAACATTATTTCCAAGAAGCTTCCTTTACATGTTTTCAAGTTTATTTTTAATCAACTTCTTTTATTTTAAAGTTATATGACATGTTATGAAAGGAAAAATGTTTTTGAAGAAGAAAGGATATTTTCCTCAAGAATGAAGTTCAAGTGTTTTATCAAAATTATTTTCCATCTAAGATAATAAAGGGTTCTGTTTTTATCCCTATTATTACATTGATTTGATCATGTTGTGATGGAATTATTTTTATGAATTCCATTATCTTATATGAATTGATTTATGATGTCATGATGTTTCAAGAATCCCATTTTTGTTACATGTGTTATGCGATGATGTATGTTTTATGATTATGTGGCACACATAAGAAAGGATTCATTATAAGATGGGTGGGACCTATATCTCCATCCAATGCATTGGATAAAGATTTTATATCTCATGAGATAGACATGGCTGGAACGGAAGGTTATTTCGGTTCAGTGATACAGGACTGAAACGAGGAGTGAACTCGGTTCAGAAAGGGACTTTGTCCACTAAGATAGTCTTGGCAATGAGTCATGACTAACAAGAAATGATTTTCCATGATTTTGTGTGCATGCCAAAAAGTTTCAAGTCTTATGTTATGATTATGGGGATCTCATTTTCACTTCTATGATTTATTAAGATTTTATGATCTCTTTTGCAGGTTATGATTTTCAAAAAGATATGATATGATTTTTATTTCCTTTATTGCCCTTGCTGAGCATTTGAGCTCACCCTTTTATGTTTTCTTTTCCCCAGGTCAGGAAGATGGATATTAAGTCGAATATGCTAAAAGGGACCCTAAATATGATGAAATAAATGGGAGACACTGTAGAAGATTTATGAACCAGTTGTTTATGTTTCCCAGTTTCTAAAGACACTATACCTATACGGTCCTTTGTGGTTTTATCATATGTTGTAATAAGTGTGCTTCAATTTTGAAGTATTAACAATGTATGTAAAGTATGGGTCGTTATAGTTTTTGTGGGATATTTATAATTATATGATGTTATGTGTGTGGTGGAATATGAAGTTTTATAGTGTATTGCGGTTGATTTCCAATAGCTATGGATTGAGCTTATTATAATGAAGTACGAATGAACATTGGATGGAAATTTTGTTCCTTAAATTAAATTAATGGATTTAAATATTAATGAATTAAATTAAATGAAATTTGAATTAATGTAGGTCAAGAATAGTGTGGTTTTCGTTAAATAATGACTAAAATGGCTTAATAAGTTTATTTTGGTTAAACGAAACAAAATTTAGAAAACTGAAAACTTATAAATAAAAGAGATTATTGTGGTTTGTGTATGATTAATTTTTTTGTGTTGAATTTAGTGGTTGTATTAGTTGGTGAATGATATCTAGAGTTGTTATGGTGGTGTTGTGTGATTTTCTAGTAGTGTTGGATGTGAACCTTAAGTCTCGTGTTTTGTGCCTTCTATTTAACATGTATTTTAATTATATATACTTAAACATCCAAATAGATTTTGACAACAATACCAATTCTAATTTTTTTAATGTTTTATTAGATTTCCATATCTTCTAGTCACATTTTAAAAAATATGTTTAGCTAACACATTTTCCTCATTCATCCCTCTGTAGTTGTATAATACATACACACTATGTTGGTGGTGAGTACTTTATTATGAAATAACAGTTAGTATTAATGCTCAATATTGAGAGGATGTGATATACATTGGTGGTCATGCATGGTAGTAGGAGTGAATGAGGATGATTTTCAGCATTTTTATAATCCCTTATTTCCATATTTATGATGTTCAGACCAAATATGAGATGGGGTAAATGATTATATTGGAGTAGTATGTGATACAAGGATACTGAATGACATAAATAAAATTTAATGGACCCTACAGGTGGTTAGAATAGGTATGTTGGGGACCTAACCCACATTTGATAGTGATTGTTGTTTTTATTTAATGATATATAAGAGAGATGAGAACATTCCATTTGATGTTGGGAATGAGAGTGGGAAATCAGTACGGAAGTAGTTGCAGTGTGGGTTTTCATATGTTATTTGGTTAAAATGTAATTAAATATGGATGAATTATTTCATGAGTGGTACCTGGTGAGGTTATGGTGGATATTTTAACAATTTAGGTGATTTTTGATTTTTCAATTTATTCATTGACACATTATGATGATTTTTTCTTATTTTCATAAGAAACATTGTGTATTATCATACTGAGAATATATATTTTTTAGAACATTGCATGTTCCTTGCTGAAAAAAGAGACTATTTTGAGTTTATTATTTATATACTTGAATGATTGGAGATTTTTTAGGTAATGTATTCTTATGGTTCATGTTTACAATAGTGTTGAAGGTGGCATTGTTTCCCAGTGGTTTCCGTTTTTTGAGTCGAAAAATTAGGTAATGGAGGAATGTGTTTTTGGATTAGGATGTTTTAGGAAACATTGAAGGTGGATTTTAGTGATGTTTGAAAGTTATGTTATGGGATTATCTCATCAAAATATGTAAAAGAAAACATCATCATTCAAGATCTAATTTTTGTGCGATTGATTTTGTTCTACTTAAAATAGACTTAGGAATCCAATGCGTCATAAAAAATGGTTTTCCACACTCGAGGAAATTTTTCACGCAAGGTGGTCAGTGAGTTAGAATATTCTATAGAGGATCATTGAGTCATATATAAATTTGATACCCAAATTAAATACATATAAATTTTTTTATATAAGATCTATTCTATCTACCATGAGAAATAGTTGAACGTAGAAGACTTATGTCCCTTAAATATTACACATAGGATGTTAATTGTGACTAAAGAGACCAATTAAATATCACAATGTGCTTATGTGAAAGATATGGGTTTCTTGAAATAAATATTGAAAGAAATTCCCAAAACATTTACCCAAGATGAGGTTAAATGCAAAAGTGTGGTGTTGAGATTTAGCAGGTTTTGAATATTCAGGTTGATTGTTCATTGCATTCTTTTACATCAATTCAAGAATTTGGTGAAGTATAACATCATTATAGTCACGATAAAAGACATCAATTCCAATCTATTTCATCAAAATTTATGGTTTTATATTGATTAATAACTCTCTCAAATAATTTATCAAGGGGGAATCAACACAAGGGTTTTGAATGGGGCATTGAGATATCCTTAAAACCATGTAAACTTGATGTTCACAGGAATAGAGTGACTATGTATAAAATATTATATTCTATAACAATTGAATATTATTATATTTGGTATGACAGACACACTGTTGGCTTATGCTACTTTGATTACCTCTTAGTGGAAAACCATGTAAAACTGTTGTGTTTTCACTTTTCATGTGAATGTTTAAATTACATCACATTACCATCAGACTGGTTCACATGTTTCCTACCAACATGGGAAAAATATCCTTCACAATGAAAGAAAAATTTTACACCCTAATTCTCCCCCACCTCTCAGGGGGTTTTGGGGTCCAACAAGAGGTATCAGAGCCATGGTTCAAAATTGATGGATACTCTAGAGTAGAGTTATTCCCTATTGTAGATTTGAGTTTATTTCCTATGTTAAAATTTAATTATAGTTTTTATAAAGATATAGTTAACTTAGAGTAGAAATATATATAACCAACAAGACTATGATAAACTAGAAAACGAGATAGAAGAGACAGTTAAATAATTCCTAACTATCTGTAGGATAGGTAATATCTAGTTCTCTATGCCATTCTGGCAATGAAGATATACCAGGCATGGAATGTAAAGAGTGGGTTGCTCAGGTTTTCACCAAATAAAATTACAACAATTCTGTATCATGTAAATCAACAATTTCATGTTATCAAGAGGTATGTGTTATCAACTTTTTATCTTTTCCTAAAAATTAATATCCTATATAAATTGTTGTATTTTATCAATAGACATCCTCACATGAATTTTTAATTGAGATATTATGAAATTTTATACATGACATTCTCAAATAAAGATCCTCTATTATTTGCAAAATATTTAAATATATGTATGTTGATATCACCATGATGGAAGGAGAAGCTCATTCAATGGCATAGAGAATGGATTTAATTTTCTTGAATGTTTAAATCTCTCTAGAAAAGTTGATGACTTTGAACAAATAAGAGGGAAATTGAAATAATTTTCTTGAAATACCTCAATGAACGTGAAAAGAAAGAGGGAGTCAAATAGTTCTTAAAGGAAATATCCATGTTCATGCAGTGGAATTAAAAAATTCCACTAATTTCAGGGGTTTAAAATTGGATGGAATATCCCAAAAGATCTTGTAACTTGAAACTTTTATTTTGAATAATGTGATGAAACATGAATAAGAATATTTTACGATGATGAAATATTATAAAGAAAGTATTATTACTATTGATGGTAATAAAATAATCCTCAATGTAAAATATCTTGATCTGGAAGCACAGTGGGTCAATATTAAGAAGACATATTTTGACAATACAAAAATGATGGAAACTATTTTTGTTGATAAAAAATGACCACCAAAGGATTATAAATTTGAAAGAATTCCAATATGTGACAAGAAGATCAGGAAATCTTTTAATTATCTATCTCATGTAGATGAGAAGAAATATGTGCCATCCATACCAACTTGTTTTAATGTATTTAGAACTATTATCATGAAGAATTCATGTTTTAATTAAAATACTAGACAATTATAGATTATGAAAAATGATAATAAAACTACTACCATGACTAGGGTCGATAGGAAAGAGAATAAAAAATTAAGATTCCCACAAAGATCACAATAAGTCATTTAGAATATCCAACATCCTTATAAAGAAGATATAAGGAGATCATGGTTTTTTGGTAAATGTGGGTACTACAATATATTTGGGACTTGGGAATTGGATTATTGGTATAATCAACTGAATGAAGAAGAATAGTGTAAGCCTATTTCAAGGGAGGATTCCAAGGAAGAAGAAGAAACATCCATAAATCTAGAAGAATTTTTATTATTCTAGTAGATTTTGGAAACATGATTGAATGAAATGGAAGTGGTAACAACGTAAGATCATGATTATCAAAATATGAAATCATTGTAGATAAGTAAATAGGACCAAAAAAGGTATCTATTTTTGAAGAATCTACCTTTGGAAGAAATCAAATAATTTGAAAAAAATTTACCTAAGAAGATCTGAAATAATAAAGCTGTGAAGACCCTATATTCTAAATCAATTAATATAGTGGGTAGTGAATCAAAAATAACTACTAATAGGGAAGACACTCATATGAACCCATGTGGAAGTTCCAAACTTTCTTCAAGATCTTGTAGTGAAATTTTAGTTATTTGGAAAGAATATTTTGAAATAATGATAAAACATGAATATTCACAGGAAAAGGGTTGTGAAAAGGGAAAATAAAATATTCCACATTATGAAGACAATGTGCATTACAGTATAAAAAAAGTAAAATCATGTGTTAATGATGTTCTTTATTAAATATGCATGAAATCTGGTCACACTGAAAAAGGATGTTTAACCATAATACTAGATAAATAATTATCCCTTAAATAGAGTAAGAATGTATCATCCATAATGGAGGTTTTCAAGAAAAGTTCACCACATAATTTAGAAGAGAATGTGAAGGGATGTATTCCACAACATCATAATTTGGAACATATGTATAGATCTGAAATTATGATGAATGTTGAAAATGGAGCAATGTGGTTGAGAATATCAACTCAACTATACGTTTCATTATTCATGATGTAAGGATGATCCACATTATTCCCATGATATATTGTTTATTTTATTTGTTCTTATTGTGTAGGGAACTAAACATGAATCAAGTTCCTAGGAGGATAACCAGAGATTTAGATATACCAGTAAATTCATTATTTCCTAGATGTAGAAGTAACCATCTTTGTATGATTTTTCTATTTGATATTCAAATACATATATAATGGAGGATCCATTTTTATTGAAGATAAAGATGTTATTTTTGATATAATTAGGATAATGATGGTACCATCATGGATTTATCTTAATATTGGTATCCTAGGGAACAACTGTTTAAGAATATTATACATGGTTATGTTTTGAATGTTTTCCAATATCTATAGTCACAAGTTGAAGACCCATTCTGGTGTATTCTCGACATGTAAATTTGTGGAAATTAATTCATGATGTGATCCACCATTATGAATATTCTAAGAAGTGTTTCCCTTTAGGGGTAGAAAAAAATGATGAACAAGATTCTAGAATCATTATTTCAATTGTCATCAAACATGATTGTTATAGAAATTTCTTGATGTTCATTTCATTGGAAAAGGAGATTCAGGTTGAATGACCTCAATACATTCTTATATCATTTAGTATCTTCACCATGGGATGATTATGAATTAACATTGAATAAAAGTTTATTTTTTTCATCCCATGAGGTATCATGAGCAGTGGACATAGAACATATTCAAATGCTGAAAGAATTGGCGTTGAAGAAATATTTTCTACAATAGTAAGACTAGAATTGATAAGGTTTTTTATTTCTATAGAAATACAAGGTGGTTACAATTTTTATCATATGAATGTCAAAATACCATTCTTAAATGAATCTCTAGAAGAATAAGTATACATTGAATAACAAGTGTGTCTTATAATTGGTAATGAGAAAATGAAGTTTATAGATTGAAAAGTGCATTCTATAGTCTGACGCATGAACTATGAAAATGTTATTCTAATCTGGATTCAAATATAAATAATAGCTAATTTAAAATAGGTGGTGTCAACCATAATCTCAATGTATAGAATTCAAATGAAGATCAACTTAGGATTCTATATCACATGGATGATATTATATTTGGAAAAAGTAGGAAGAGATCCGTGGAGGAATTCTTCAATCCCATGAAATTCTAATGTTAAATGTCTAAGATTGGTAAACTCACATACTTCTTGAGGCTGTAAGTGATTCATAAGAGGGATTAAACTCTCATTTATTAAGAAATGTATGCAAGAGAGTTACTGAATAAATTATATATGCATGACTCCAAACCAATTTCCACTCTGATTTAGGTAGGGATAAAACATAGAAAGTACGAGGAAGAGACTTCTGTGGATCCCACCATATACATGAGAATCATTGGAATCCTATTCAAGTTGACTGCATCACGACACAATATCATATTCTAATTATGTTTAGTGACCTATATTAAAACTAATCTAAATGAATAGCAATTGTAATTAGTTAAAAGAGTCATGCCATAAATTCATGGTAGAGACAATTATGTATTATACTTTTTTGAAAGATGTGATAATGAAAAATAAACATTTTATGATGCTAACTGGGATGGTGATTTGGTAGAGAGAAATTCCCCCATTGGTGGATTATTCTTTATTTGCACTAAATGTGTCAGCCAGTTGAGTATGAAAAAAGAATGAAATTATCTTAGTATTGATAAATAAGTGTATATTAATGATACAAAGGATAGCACTCAGATATTATGGATGAAGAAAAATGCTGATTAAAATTGGGGATGAGGTAAAATAACCAACGGTGATTCAATGTGATAATAATAGTGAGATGGATCTTATGAAGACACATTTCCAGCATTCCTATATGAAACATATTAAAATCTAATATCACTTCATAAAATAAAACGTTTAATAGTGCATAATTATAATGCACCATGTTGGGACTGATGAAGAAGTTTATTACATTATGAAAAATCCATTTGTAGAAAGTATATTATAGAAACATATATTAAACCTCAGTGTTACACCACCTCCCAATACATGAAAAGGTTACAATTATTCCCCTATCCATATTTAAATTAACATCTTTAATATATTTGTCTATGTGATGTAGTTTTATGTGGGAGTTATGATCACATGGAAGTGTTTTTTCAGATTTAATAGAAAAATATTCCCATTGAGTTTTTTTCCAATGGGGGAGAATAGTGAAATTCAATGATAGAATGGTGGAGATTGAGAACCGGCTATTATGAGTAAATAGTTAAGGGCATGAAATGACTCTATGAAATGGACACAACATAGCTTAAAAATATTTAATCATTCCAAAATATGTGAACCACAATCATGTCATTCCTCTTTTTTTCAAGGATGATAATTTCTTACATGGACTTAGAGTGATGGATGATTTCTTTCTTGTATATCAGGTCTTGAAATCATCCAATGATCTGTTGAATTTATCTATATATTTCCAACAAACCCAGAGGGGGATATTGTGTGATCCGATGTTGTGCCTTACTGGAATTGGATTCTATTTTCTATTTTATTTCAATCCACTTGGATGATTTGAGATTTTTAAGGGAATGTATTCTTACTATTCATGCTAACAATGGTGTAAATGTGGTGTTGTTTTCATTTGGTTTGAAAATTATTGGATCCAAAAATTATAGAATGAAGGAATGTTTTTTGGTAAAAGGTAGTTTCATGTAAGAATAAATTTGGATTTGAAGGTTGTGTGAAGGTTATGTTCTGGGATTAGCATGTCAAAATTTGGAAAAGGAATGATCCTCATACAAAATCATTTTTTATGTGAGAGATTTGGTTTTTAATGGAAGATACTTATAAGCCTAATGATATGTTAAAAATGGGTTTTCATGTTTGGGGAAATTTTGTGTGCAAGGTGTTTAGTGGGAGAGAATCATTTGTTTAGGGTTTTCGTGGTCTATAAATATGCATCTACACCCATTCAAGACATATAACCTTTTCCAATGTAGAAATTTTCACTATGCCGCTTGAATGAGTGGTCAACATAAGGATTAGACATAGTATATGTTATGCCCAGGATGTTCATGAGTCTAAAAATTCCATATGAATCTCACAGTGTGGTTTCACTAATGATATGGTTTGTGAGAACGAAATATTTCATTAAAATACCAAAAATATATGTGCTAGAAAATGTGTTACGTTCATTTATTGTGTTGATCTTCTATCAGGTTTTGAATATTCATTTTGATTATTCAGTAATTTCATGTTTATCAATTCATGAATTTGGTTAAAAAGAGCCTCATGCTAGTCAAGGAAAAAGATATTAATGACAATCTACTGAAGTGAACATCAAGTCATCAAACTGAGTAAGAATTCTCTCAAATAAGTGTGCAATGATGATTTAAAAGAAGTGTTCCAAAGTAGGAAGTATGCAATCCTAAAATCCTAATAAGGGATGTTTTCTCTGGAATAGAGTGACTCTGTCTAAACTATTATATTCAAACTAGTGAAGACTAGTGGATGTTAGTATAAACAACACCCTTTCTGCATATTCCCCATATACTAGAAAATAGTTGTGAACCATGAAAAACTTTTGTGCTATTTATTTTTACGTGAATGTTTTAATTACAAAAAATTACCAGTAGACATGTTCAATAAGTTCCTTCAAATATTGTCACAAGAACTATCATTTTAATGAAAAAAATTTCACCTTGATTCACTCCTCCCCTCACAGGATGTTACAGGGACCTATATGTTTATCTCACACTACATATATATATAAATAAAATTTTATTTTTAGGAGGGTTTTCAGGACTGAGCTGTACATTACATCCATTTTTGTTGGAACTGCTTCTGATTCACTGTGTTTAGATTTCCTTTTTATAAATTTACATAGTGCCCTTTTTTTTTACTTGGTAGTCATTGTGAGAATTTTTTTAGTTTATATCATTTAATGGATTTTTTTGTATTTTTTCATTATATCTAACTATCACAGTGATATTATTAATGTCACTATATCCAATATTTTTTTATTTTATAAATCCTCTATGATAGTCACTAACATAGGTCCCATTGGAAGTAGGACATATGGGTGTTTATTATAATATCCCAAATCTAGATTCCACTGAATGGTGCTCTATTCTATGTTGGAAACATTGTATCAAGTGCATCTCCCCAAATATCATAGGATACCAAGTAATAGTGAAGACCCTGCGTGTGTCTACGAGGAGACTATGTCCTCTTATTAAAGTGAAACATGGTGGAATAAATCATACAAAATAGAAGAAGCATTAAATCAATCAGAAAATAGATAGATGATAAGAATAGATTAAAAATCCCAAAGGTAATCTCATATACAAAATGATGACAATTTTGTGTCTACAATTTAGAAAAAATTCGTATAAATACATTAGTACAATACATGTAACAAAAGACCAAAAAGTTCTAGAAGTTATATCTCCAGATAGAACCACGTGGTTTAGCTTGGTCCCATGATCCCTTGCTCATATGCATGGAACAAAATCAAGCATCTAACTGTGGGTGATTTTTCCGATCCCCACCTACATCAGCATAATATGTTTGGGCACCGAATGATGGCCTAAACAAGGTATGAGATATAATCCTAATAGGTCACCTCCTAAATTTTCTATAACAAATCCTTGGTGTATAATAAAATCTAAATAATATTGTATAATATAACAGGTATAACAATACTAAAAGTATTGTTCCCATGGAAAAAATAAATAAATAATTGATATTGTATGACCATATAAGGATCCCTATAAAATAAGTGTCAAGATCATATCACAAGGAAGATAATAATCTAAAGGATGTAAACTCCAGGTCTATGCTGTATATTTAAAATATCACATCACCCACATCCTTGAAATATAACATTCATATCATATCCATCACATCCAATTTGTAAAGCATGAAGTGTCACAAAATAGTTCAATAGATATGTATAATCAAGAGTATCTCATTTAACATGCCCAAGCCGTATAATCATATGTTTAATACAAAACAAGGATGAAACCATGGTATTGAATTAAAAGGTATCTTCACCGAGTCCTAGGAGCATCTCGATGAGAACATGGTAACAAAATGGGTGGAGTCCAAGGATCATGTCAACATAGCATGTCCACTAAGAGTCCAATAATCCTGATCGAAGGTGTAGAAGTTACCGTTGAATCATATGGAACAAGATCTAAGGATCATATAGGTCCAAGGAATCTTTTAGTTTAATATATGAGGAATGGGTGAAAATTCCATGGAATTTAAATGGAATTAATATTTATTGTATATCATCCAAGGAATATAAAACCATTTAAATTAATATATCATTCCATTCATCAAATCACAAGAATTCATGTTCCTTGAGTATACCCACTCATATAAAAATCCACCTAATCTGTCAATCAAATGCATCAACATGAAATAGAGGAAATATACATCACTTAAAAATAAAATAAATTCATTTCATTTCATTATGAGATTCCTAAAACAAGGAATTCACAATACACACCCCAAGGGTGGTTTAAAAATGGAAGTCACAATTGTACACAGCATGGGTGACCTTGGTTGCAGAATCAACCTCCAAAAAGTCTCATGGAACTAGTGGGAATCCCTAACAAGGTCCAATACGTTCAATTTAATTATTCAATTAATATTTATGGTCAGAACAGAATGTATTGTGGGATTAATATTGATAATGAGATCTATTGAGAAAAAAACAACTCTAGAAAATTATATACCATATACCATATGTCTATAGTGGAGTTCTCATCTAGTATCAACTGCTGACATAACTCATGTCCTGAGAAAAATGAAGAACAAATGAATAAAATGTAAATAATTAATAACATATTGTACTTAAATAACACCATCAATGCCACAGAAAACCAAGAATGACACAAAAGGAATTGATTACTCACCGTTATGAATCCATAGATACTGAAAGTTCTCGATTATGAGTTCAGATATATAAAATTTAGCTAAGACTAGGAATTTTCATTAAGAAGGTATTGAAATACTACTTTTATCTAATGAAAAAGAAAAGAGAATTGATTTTAGTTCAAAAATATTTTTAATGGAAAAATTGTAATTTAAAAAAAATTACTTGCCGCAATAGTTGTCTAGATAGTTGGCCAAGGAGTGCATTAAATTCCCTCCCTCATGTGTGATATGGGGTCACTAACATGGTTAATTCACATAGTTTGACTAAACATTATAAATAAATAAATTTTTTGACATAAAAAAAATTAAAGGTTCCCTACAAGGACTTTCACCTCCATATGTATAGTTTCCTTAAACAGATGGGGCTCTTTAATCCCACTATCCATCTCCGAACAATTTCATCAAACCATCTATTATGGATCAGAAAATTACTACCAACCATGTGGCCCAAATTTTATCTTAAAGAGTTGGTTTCTGGGCTTCAATCAAGGACTGGACACCCTAATACTCCCATAACCTCAAAGGTATTCACATTTGGAAATAAAGAAGAAATTAAACTGAAATTAAACTGATCCATACCTCCTCCAAAAACCCTATATCATACATTTTCACCCTCAATGAAATTTTTCTCGAATTACCCTCTAAAATTGTTTCAAGATTCACCTATGAATAACTGTAGACCCTAAGAATATACATTAGATCTAGAACTCAAATATCGTCATGTAGAAAACAATACAACCATATCCCCTATACTATAGAAACTGACTGGAATCAGATAAACTTTTTTCTCTTATCAACAATATGTATAGGATTTTACCCAAGGATGCACCATCATGTAACTCTATCTCCTTAGGATTAGGAATGTGATATTAGTCTGAATGATATGGAACAACTGAGATATATAGAAGAAGACACCCATGGACTGATAACTCTAAGGTAACTGAAAATGATAGTATAACAGACCAACTCTCTCCAGAATCATGAAAGGCATAACATATCACTGTAAAATCCTATCATGTCTTATAATCCATCTATATCCTATCCTCAGCGAGATATACAAAAAATACTAGACCCTCGACCATGAACTATAGAGTGCATCTGTAGTGATCAGTGTTAGATTTTTCTTGACACTATACAGTAGACATCCATTTATTGACCAAATATACTAACTTCCTAACAAATATTCCTCACAATCCTATAACTAAAAGACAGGGTGATCATAAAGACATACCGTACACGACTCAAAGGGTTCCATCTCTATAGTTTCATAATATTAATTAATGATGGATAACATAAAAAGGGGTATATACCTCAACCAAGAGTCCCCAAAATATAGGTCTCATTCATGTAACATGTCCCAAATAACGAGTGTCATACACTATGACTGACCATTAGTCTGATGGAGGAATTCCATGCTTAGAGGAACCTATGTACCCAACACCCTCTAAAAACTCAACCAGAAACAAGACAAAAACCATGAATCCTTATCTGAAATGATAGTACACATGACAACTTGAATTCGTACTATTTCATGGATGTATATCCTCTCAATATCATTAACAGTGAATGTTTCACTTATTGGTAGGAAACGATAAACCTTTATGAGACTATCACCAATAACCCACACAACATCACTACCTCGAGGCAATATCGACAAACCGGTCTTGAAATCCATCATGACATCAACCCATTTTCACTTTGGAATTCGTAAAGATAAAAAATTATACAAGGTCATGGATGTTTGGAATTCACTTGTTGACAGGTTTAACACCTCATACAAAATTAGATACCTCACATTTCATCCCCATCCATCAAACCTAATGGTGAAAGTCACAATAAATGTTTGTAAAACTAGGATTAACCCCCCAGATAAAGGAATGAAAATACTACATAAGCTCCTCTAATATGTCCACTGGATCCCAAATGTGATGATGGATGTACAAAATCTCCAACTTGTTCACGGTCAAACTAGGATGCAGGTCCCACCATCCACACACTCCCATAGTACTAGGCCCTCAAAAACAGGTAAATTCTTCATCCTCACTCAATATAGTAGAGTAGAGTTAACAGTGGAGGATGAGATATAATTATACCCTTGACAACACTAGACATCCAGGTTCATGTCAAAAAAATAAGCATTCAATCACTACTGGCCAACTAAATTGCCTATATGAGTGTCCTCCTGCTTAGTGTATCAGCCATTACATTTCCTTTATCATGAATATTAACAGAAATGATTTTGGTATACTTTATGATTTCAACCAACATTCAATGTCTCAGATTCATATCACAATGTGTACAAATATAATTGAGTTTTGTGTGTGTGTGTGTGTACCACAATATTGTCTCCCAATAAATAGTTTCTCATATAATGAAAAACATTAAAAACTAAATCTAACTCCTGATCATGCGTTAGGTAATTCCTATCAATGGACTTAGCTACCAGGACCGTTGCACCACATATCTATCCCAGTGCATCTAATCTCCTGCAAGATCAATACCTGATAAGTCACAATACATAGTGTACCTTCTGCCATGCTCCGGTAGAATCAGGACCAATTCGATAGTGAATATCCCTTTTATCACTAAAAGTGATGTATCGTAGGTATCTAACATTATGAACTTCACAACATTAATAGTCACTAACTTCAATGATTCTATTGATAGTGATAAGTTCTATATGAATAGTATGTAATATCATGCTTTCCCCAAGAAAGACCATATGCCAAATATGTTATGTTGATATTCCACAAGAACTATTGATCTCAACTTCTATGGGTCAACTAAAACACTTATCTCTAAAATGATATGACCCAAAAAGTGAATCCTAGAAATCCAAATGTGTCACTTTGTGATCATTGAATATACCTAATTCTATCCTAGTGTATCTAAAACAATATCATGTTGTTTATAACGGTCATGAAAATTGTGAGAATACACTAAAATATCTTCCATGAAAAAAAACATAAACGAATCCATATAAGGATGAAAAACCCAATTCATCATCACTTTGAAAACTACTACTGCGTCTGTAAGAATACACAACATAACCATATACTTCTATAGGCCATACATTCTATAAAATGATGCAGGAGGTATGTCTATAGGTCAATCACGAACCTGATGATATCCATACAAAAAATAAATTTTTAAGAACACCATAGATCCTAAGATCTGATAAACAAGTTTATCTATCTGTGGAATGGTAATCAAATTCACAACTGTAAACTAGTTCTATTTTCTAGTAATCCATTCATCTCCTAAAAATACCATCCTCCTTTTAAAAAAAAGATCCTATGAGCCCCACAATTAAGTATTGGGTCGTATAAATCCGTTCACCTCCAAATTCTCTTGCTTCCTCTTGATCTCCTACAACATTGTAGTGGCTATCCTGTAAGGAGAAATTTACACTAGTACATCTCTTGAAACTATATATATGGATAAATACACCACCATCTCTCTATTTAAAAATAAAAAGTCATCAAAAATGACATCCATTAAATGAGAAACCACTAGAGTAATTTCTTTCAGACACAATACCATATCATTTAGATACAAACTTGAAATCTTGGATGTTTTCCGAAATATACCATGATGCTCTATTCAATCTCGACTAACATGGAAATAAAATTCACCCTTGTGTGTATAAAATGTTCCCTATGATGATGACAAAATACCCCTCTAGTGAAATCAGTGAACATAGGATTGATAATTCATAAACCACTCTATCATGAGTATGAATTCAAACCCAATCATCTCATGTGAAAAATATCCAGATGATGTAAAACCCACCAATCTCATTGGGGGAACTCACTACATTGATGTATAACCTCTGTTATTTTCCCTAATAGAGTTTCATACATTATAAACCCCACATAAAAATGAATCTTCAGACCAAGGATCTCCACAACTTGTAAAACTATAAAATTATGTGATGGACCTATATCAAAAAGAGAAGATACAAGAGTTGAGTGTACTAAGATCATACATATCACATTAGAAATCCTAGAACCCCACTCCTCATGTGTATGATATAGTGAATATAACTATCATGAACTGTGGCCCTCTCAACCAACCTCACTTACTGAAGTAATCACACTCAACTATCTCAGTGAAAAAGGAGTTTGAATTCCTCAAAAACAACCACCACCACCTAGGCCTGATTAAATGATACATATATAGCCCCTGACTAATGTGGAGCTGAGAAACATTCTTCCGACCGTCATGATAGAGATGGTCCCTACCTCGCAACGCAGGAGGGTAGTTTCTAAAGAAATGTTTCACTTGTCCCATCCTTATATAGGCTCAGAACTCAACTGGTTCTTAATTAAACAAATTTCACATGTGGCATCTTCTTCCACACTAACGACATAAAACTTCTTTTCTAGAAATAATATCTTTGCTGATAATAATTTCATTGGAAGCCTCTAAACTTCTCTTCCTACCAAAGGATATCAAACTATTTGTTTGAGAGACTACACTGCACTTATTTTCACCCACTATCATCCCACATGCTCCTCTTTATAATTGTAACTGAATTGTGTTTCTCAGTGATAGATGTTCTGAGATCTAAAATCATGTTTGAGACCTTCCTTGAAGCAAGTCACCCTTTAAGCATCATCATTAGGACATATCAGTGAAAAAATATGCACCTATATGAAGAATTAATAATACTTTATATTCACCATATCTTTCTACTATATATGAATAAACTCATGTGCCCACTCTACACTTGTACTCTTAGAAAAAAATATTCATATAATCTAGTTTAGAATATAATGATTAATTCTTGACATCCATGGACACTATATTATTTTATGGAATACTTAATACATTGCACAAAATGTCTCCCAAATACTGTATTAGTATAGAGCCTTTGGAAACATGGAAGAAATTCTTCTATTTTGTTGAAGGACCTTCATCATATTTTATAAAGATCACCCCTCTATTTTTCTGACATAAATGCATTCATTATATCTTGTGGAAAACAAAAAATATGAAAAGTGTGAGCTTAGATTCTAAATAAGGATAAACCATGAAAATATAAACCAACACATAACCATTTGAATGTAATAACATGAACATAACTTTTGAAAATTATACAATGTATAAAATATATCGATATCTTGAGTCATGGAATAAATCATGGAAATTCATGAGGAATAAATCATAAAAAACAAAAGCCTTGAAAAATTATCATTGGCATAAATCATGGAATTATGGAAAACACATAAGCATTGATAAACATTTTTATATAATCCAAGGATCATTTCCAAGACCATCATAGTGGAAAAAGTAAATTACTGAACTGAGTTTACTCCACGTTCAAGACTTGTATTACAGAGCAAGGATTACTTACCATTACATCCCAATATTACAGAGCAGGGATAATTTCCCTGTTCTAGTCCTGCCTATTTCATGAGATATAAATAATTACCCAATGCATTGGAGGGAGATATAGGTACAACCAATCTCAAAAATAAAATCATTCTTACATGTTCCACAAAAACATAAATCATTCTTCATATTATATCACAAGGAATAAAATGGGATTCTTAATCATCATTCTGTTATAACATAATCATAAAAAAACAAATGAATTTAATAAATATAATTCCACCATAAACATAATCAAACCATATGAATAATAGAGATAATATACTTGAAATGTATCCTTATTAAATAATGTCTACAAATATAGATGAGTTATTGTGATAAATCACATGAATTTAATTCTTTAAGAAAACATCCTTCCTACTTCAAAATCGTTTTCTTTTCTCAAAATTTCTTGGATTTTTTAAAGAAACTAATTTCATTGAAAATAACCTCAAAATATTGTAAAAAAATCTTAATCTAAATAAGGCTTTATGAAAATGTAAAAATCCTTTCATGATATATATGTTAAAAAAAATAACTCTCAATCTTTTTCCAGAAAAGTTAAAATGTGCCTCGTATAAAAAATAATAAAAGATTCCTTCCATAATGTTTAATAAAAATTCAATAGTTGGTAAAATTGAAATTAAATTTTTTTAAAATTAATAGAATGATTATTTTGGAATACATATTCTAGAAACCTGGACATGGATAAAAAATATACCCCAGTAAAAACTTATTTATAAAAAACATGGGATAATAATTTGATTTATAAATTATCCCTTACATTTGGTATGGGTTCCTTTTTACATGTCTAAACCTAGTCTTCTTCTACAACATCTCTCTAGATATCCACATAAAAATGGATTTGATCTTTTGATAAGAACATCACTTCTAGAATGCGAGTAGGGATGTTTGGAAGGGAAATTAGAGGGGATAGACAATCACGAAGGCTCAATGTGATGTGAACTTTTGATAGAGGATGTTCCCTTTTATAAAGGAGGAGAGAGGAAATTTTAGAATATCCAAAAATATTAATTTATAATGTTATAAAACCACATATTAAAACCTAAAAAATGTCATATTTTTTAAGATGATATCATATATGGTTATAATCTCATCATCCAATAAATTTTAGGCATGTTTTCCTATCAATTAAAACATTATCCTTTTAATTAACATTTAGTTATTCTGTTATCTTTTTAACATAGGTAACAAATATTTCAATATTTAAATAGTGTATTTTTTTACTTATTTGATGTAAATTAGAATATAAATAATAAATTATGAAAATTTTAGACCATTTATAATTATATAATATTTTTAAAAGTTTATTATAATTTTTAATGATTTAATAAAAAATTATTTCGGAAAATTATAAATTATGTAACTTTTCACAATATTCATTTCCTTGATTTTTAAAAATATAATGATAAGATGTTTCCCTCAAACCAAATATTATAGTTTATCCATAAGGGGTCAATAAAATAAAAAAATCATTGTATATTTTATTTACCCAAAATTATATTTATTTCAATATTTTTAATAACATTATTTTAATATTTTGATTGATAAAATAATTACAACATCACATTTGTTTAATTATTTAATATAATTATATATTGAAAAAAATTTAAATTAAAATAGTTTGATGAATACAAATCCTCTATATTTAGTAATGACACTTATATTAAAATATAACATCTGGAAAATGCATTATTAAAAATGTTATATTTATTAAAACATGAATATGAAAACATTAAAATTACTTTAGATTAAATATTATGAGTGTCATAATATATTCTATAATTCTCCAAATGGTCAAAAACTCACCCCTTGGATGATTTTTGTAGATATATAATAGAAAAATAATATTGGTCAAGTGATTGGGCCTTTTAATATTTATTGTCATTTTAATAATAATTATTTAATTTATTTTTAATATATTAAATAATTTTTTCATCATCAATGTAAAATAAATTAAGTTAATTATTTATTTCAAAAAAAAATTCAAATAAATTAGCAGGACGGAGAAATCATTTTATATATCAAAGGAGTATTTAGGGTTGTTCTTATCTTCCATATAACCTTATATTAATGATTATATAGTTACTAAAATTTGAGTTATACATATTATAATTTTCATTAAATAAAATTTATCAAATGTCCTAATCTCACCTAAATGGCTTCCAAAGGTTACCATTTTGACCCAAGGATAATTTAGATAAAAAAACTCATCAAATGATATTAGTACAAGTGTTATCATAATTATATAATATTATTTTTATCCTCAGTTACCCAATTTTCCTTTTTACCATTTCAATAAAAGAAATATATTTAGATAATTCGGAACCACTGATTACAATTATGGAATATATTTTTTAGGAAATCAAAACAAATATGTTGTAGTAATTAATAAAAAATTACTCCCACTGTGAGAAAGATAAAACCTGTTTGAAAAGTTAAATCATGAAAAACATTGAAATTTGTTCACTTCACAATTCAATGTAAATTTAATGAAAATTATTTACTTTATATTAAATAATAAAAATAAAATATAGTATTACTTTTTTAAAATTCTAATATATAATTTAAAACTATTAATAAATTTGATGAAAGTGTAGTTTTCAATTATAAGGCATTATTTTTTACTATTCAAAAAAATGTGAAACTTATCAGAAAAATTAAATAATTAAACCAATGTGAATTTAGATACTCCAATTTCAGAGAAAAAATTTATTTTGTCTAATACAATATAAATAGTGTCAATAATAAATTTAAAATGGATAAGATATTCAAATGTGGTAAAACTAATTTTTTTTAAAATACTTATTTTATCCAAAAAAATGGATATGTACTTATGTGATGTAAGGAAATTGTATAAGATTAATTTTAAACATTATATTGATTATATTAAATATATATTTCATTAATAGAATACATCAGGTCATATTTTATTAGTTTATAATCTAACTAATTAGCATTTAAAATGTTTTTCAAAAGAAAATTAATACTATACATACCCTCTATTATATTGACTAGGTTATAAGGTACCATAATAATATTTATTTCCTCACATAAAATAGGTCTTGAATGAAACTAATTTTATCAAAATAACATAAAATATTTTGCTGCATAAGTCATGCATAGTGTACTGTACAACCCAAGCTATGTCACTTTTGCATGTGGCACATGCTTATCTTAGTTTATCATACAACAGAAGACATAAAAGAAGTTAAAAAGTGTATATCTCATAAAAATATTAAGGTGTTAAATTGTACCACCATAAAATTGAATTTCACCCATAAAATTCATGTAGTTTATTAAATTATAAATACTCAAATGTTTCTTTCATAGAAACCCATGTAAAAAATGATTTCTAAAACTTCTTTTTAAAAAGGAATACCTTGAAAATAAAACTTTTTCCATGAAAATCATGACTAGGTGTCTTTGAAGGAGAACATAGGTAAATGTTTTTTATGTGGGAAATTAATATATAATCATATAAATTGAAAAAGGACGTTGATAACAAAAATGTGTGTGATCTAAAGAACGATTACAATCACAAATCCCTAAAATAAGGATTCCTGGAATAGGTTATTAATGTAATAAAAAATAATGTTAATTGGACTCCATTTTATATCATGATCCCCTTTACAAAGGTTGAATAATTTTCATTATATGATATACTTACTTTATTTCCACACAATCCCACCTTTGATCATTCCTTGAACAATTTCCACTTCATTTCTTATTCAATGAAATTAAGTAGAATTTTTAATTCCTTATGTGTTAGAAGATCATATGATCCATAAATAGAATGATAGGTCATTCCATATATATTTATCATAAAAAATATTACAATATGTTAGCAAATATGCAAAATCCCACCTACAATGAGATAATAATTTATTCTTATAAACATCATCCAATGTTTAACTTAAAAATCCCATAAATGGATAACATTAAAATCCTTCTAGAAATTGAAAATATAAATCAATATAAATAGGTTAAAAAATTCTCTTAATATTTGTCTCTCTTATATCATAAGTTATCTATTGTTGGTCACAATCCAAAACATGTGAATTCCATTATAATTTTTTTCCTTGAAAGAAGGTAAAAACATAAATTACCAAAGAACCCTAGTGAAAACCTGCATTCGTTCAAAAAATATGCCTTTCCAGACACTGTATATCCAAAAAATTCATTATAAATATTCCATGATATTATAAATCAATTTTTCATAATACCAGTCCTGAGGTCATTAATGTTATCAGATGTCTCTTTTTTTTCTTAGGCCAACATGATACACATATTAGGGTTATCCTTCCCTTAATTTCTTTCCTTAAAAGATATGAATCACTATTTATGGTAACTGGTACTGGTCATCATTTTCTATTAAATATATGTGGAAAACCCACAGTGGACCATTACATAGATATTTCATTATTTTATAATACGATAATATTAATTTTACATCATTATTCTGGAATCCCATTACATAAACACTTAATCATTCCACCATTTCGATGTCATACTCTATATATACAATAGTTATCACATGAAATTTTACATTTTCTTTAGCCTGAAGAGGTCACTGATGTCGATCATCATTAATAAACCTTAGATCTATGAATTGGATAACATAATTCCCCAATCCATTTCCCTTCTAGCATTGAAATGTGGGAGGTTCATTTGGTGTTGCCTTTTCTCTATTCACATAATTAGGTAAATTTTTCCCATTACATCTGTACTCAACTACCCAATGACCATTTTTTTATAGATATAAAACATTTTCTAGTCCATTTATTTCAATCAACAAAAAGATTCATTCCATAACTCGAGCATAAGTAAATGATAATTTTTTTCACACCATTACATATGAGACATTCCCTTGAACTCAATCTTCCATTTCTTATCGAAACCATGAGACTGATATGTTACCCCATCATCCATTTCTACATTGATATTACAACACACAATCTCTTCAAATCCACTAATGTCTCTTATGGCTAATTCCCTTTGAATACAACATTTTAATCCAATGAAGAATCAATATTCATTATATTAAGATTGGATGATATTTCAAGAAGCATACCTTACAGGTCTTGAAAATCATACATCATATATACCAATAGATTCATTATACATTTTCTTGTGCTCATGGTAATACTTTTCCATCATCGTACGATGAATATGAGGGGATTACTTGTTGAAAAATAATTTCATGAATGAGACCCATTCCATGGATTAAATTTCATATTTTTACCATGTATTCTTAATTAAGGTCTACCACTTGTCTGCTTCACCTTCCAAATGATAAAGAAAAAAAATTATTCATATTCTAAAAATTTAAGGATATTATGTATCGTTTTAGTTGTATTAATCCATTGTTCAGAAACCAGTGGATCAGAAGATCCATTGAAAGAATATCGACTATGCCTCATTAAGAACTCAACAGAATGTTGTTCCCTTCATTGCTCATTAGGAAGTAGAGAATGATTCATATCTTTTATAAATATAGAGAGAATATATTATATTATAGCTCTCATAACATTTTTTTATACAGGATGAAAATAGGTTCATTTCCCATTTCATTCATCAGGAACACAGTCCCTTCTTGTTCCATCCATTATCTAAAACCAAAAAGCAATAGTCTGAGTGGAAAAATCATACTAGTAAAAAAATATCCTAGGGAAATGCTTACAATCTATAAAATTTTAGGTTTATTCCTAGGTTAACCATGATCATTAGTAAAATTAAAGGATTCTATCATATTCTATGACTTATCCATTGGGACATCCCTAGACATATCCTTAGAAATATTTCCACGGATCTCACTAATGTTTTCTCATCCTAATTTCCAAAGGTTGAATAAACCTTCACTCTGATAAAAACTATAATGACCCAAGCATGAAATATAAATAAATTACATCACTTTTGTGGAATTATTAAGACATTACACAAAAATACTACCAATGACTGCATTATATTATTTCATTTATAAAGATGGAACACATTATTCTAATTTAGATAATGATCTTTAACATCCCCCAAAAAGATCACCCCCATTAGTTTTAATTCCTAATTCTGTTATTTAAATCACAGGGGAATGAAAAAATATGAAAATTATGAGATAAGAATCTCAGTAAGGGTAAACAAGTAAAATATTTAACAAAAGATAAATATAATAATGTAATAACATGAACATATCTTTTTACAATAATACATTGGATAACATATATTAATATATTGCATCATGGAATAAGTATTTGTAGTTCATAAAGAATAAATAAATAAGGAACATGATCTATGAGAAAATGACATTGGCATAAAACATGGAATTGTTTCCAACACATATTAATTAAAAATCATTTCTATATTATTCCTGGCTCATTTCAAAGACCATCATAGCAGAAAAGACCATTACTGATCCAATTTCACTCCTTGTTCGAGCATTTTATTACTGGACTGGGTTTACATACCAGTGCACCCCTATATTTCTGAATTGATAAAATTTTCCATTATAGACCCATATTACTAAAATGAGATCATTTTTGTTCTCTCCCAAATTTACAAATGATTTTAGGTTTAAGTGGTCTCTTGTAGTTTATCTTGGGTTGTTGAATCCTCAGAGACCTAAGAAGAAACCTATATACATGTACATTCTATAGAATGTTCATGGCAATGAATTGTTAATATTTGGGTTAATTTTATATAGGTTTAAGTGAACACTAAGAGTCATAAGTGAATTAAATTTAAAATAATGAGTTTATCCTTGGTTTTCACATGGGGTGGATTGGATGCATTCCATTTTCAACTATTTCAATTTCATATATTTAAGATGGGTTAATTGAATAAGTTCAAGAAAAATCATAACTTACTGGTTTAATACCTAAAAAACATAATACTGATCACATATACACTTTAAGGATCAATGTTTTGAACGCTACAAGGTAAAGGTTCGTTTTAGCACTTGAAGTGTGCGACCTTAAATTCAACATGGACGAAAAAGATTAATGGTATTCAAGAAAAAATATCAATTAAAAGAAGTTATTATAAATTAATAGAGTGATAAATAACATCCAATAAATCCCTTTGATACTACCTTGGATCAACCCATAAGTGGGATATCCCTCCATTTATTCTATGGTTTCCATGGAAGTGGAATGTAGACCCATGATGGAAGAATTGGAGAAGTAAAAAAAAGATAATTAAATAAAGATCACTCCATCGTTGTGTGATAATTTCACAAGGTTGTGTGTGAATAAATTCACACCATGAACCAATTTGTATAAATATGATATGAATAAGAATAAAAAAGAGGATAAGAAGAAATTTTATTATGAACTAAGGTGATTCTAACAACTTATATGAGAAAGAAGAACATTACAAAGACAAATTAGCATAATAACATTACAATCAAAAAAAATCTCAAAGATAATTAAATTATCCAACACCACTACATTAAACAGGAATTTTTTGAGCCTTGGAATGATCCCCCATATTTATAAGTCTTATTAATTAATGGTGGTAGGCCTAGGGTGGTGGAAAGTAAGGGAGAGGAGACTTTTACACCCTTGACCCGAAGTTGCAACCTGCTTGCATCCCCCCAACGAGGAACCAAAATGACCTTTATATAGCCTAATTTGAGTGTTCCATATAAGATAAACATGTATCAACTTTTTTCCTCTAACAATATGAAAAATTTATTCCCAAAATAATTTTTTTAAGAGATATGATTTCATCAGTGGGTTGTTTCTCTGGGCCTTAAAATCTGGCCCAGAATATCATCTTCCACTTCACCTGACTAGAAATCCATTAAAATATCCTAAATATATCTTGTAAATATTTTATGGAATGTTCCCCATTATTAATTTTATATATAGATAAAATTTGAGAATCAGTTGGCTTTTATCTTGGCCAGTCCAGTCTGATTATTGGGATGATATCTAGTTTATTATTCCCAGAATGAGTTGGCATGAAAGCCCATTTTTGTGGTCTTCCAGTTTGAATCATCAAGTGCTCCAACATGATTAATTGTTACAAATATAATTGTATACCTGATAGTAAAATATGAAAATAAAATCATGGCCATTTTGTATTTTAGGAGTTTTTCAAATATATAACCTGTAATAGTGCATTTTAAGAGGGAATTAAAATCATATTGTGAATTAATGATCAAAGTGTAAAATGCACTAAAATTGTGTTTATTAATAATAATGAACATGAATAATATATATACAATGAATATTATCCTCCTTTAGTGGCTAATCACACCCCCACTTTAGATTTTCTAGTCTCGTGTAAAATATATCTTAATAATATGAAATTCGAATTCTCTTTTCCAAAAACTTTTTAATATAGAAATATCAACAAGAACCCTTATACAAAAAAATCAGGAAACACATAAAAATATTTTAATGCAAGAAAGTTTCATTAGAAGAACCCAATCCCAAGCCCATTACCTTGTTCAAATTCATCACCACATTTCACCCAATTTTAATAAAGTTTAATGATGTGTTTTGTGTCACAAAAGACATGGGGTATATTTTTATTCAAGGGTTAATTGATAAAAGAGATAGGTGGAATCACATTTCAATATTAATATGCGTATTAATTTTTTATATATTTATTTAGTGTTTTTGTTTTCAAATTTTCAATGGTAATTGAAATTTTACTCAAAAGAGTCAACCCATGTAGCGAGACTTTACCGATGACTCCCAAGCTCAAAGACATTAGGGAACCAAGTGAAGCCCGCATTCTCGGGAATCAACTCAAGTTAAATCATTCAAAAAAAATTCCAATTACCACAAGTTGATATAAAATTACTAACTCGGGGCGAGATAAATTTGGAGTCACGATCCCCATGTGTTTAAAGCCACACATTAGGTGATTTCAATTCACTACATGCAAATTTATTGTTTTTTTTATTTTTTTATTATTGAATACTAATATTAAAACTAAAATGATCACCCAAACAATGAATATTATTTGGGGGACACATGAACTCAAACTAATACGGCACTATTTAAAGGACGTGCGTTGTGATCTTTTTTTTTGAATGAAAATATAAACGATGAAATTTCACATTAGACAACCACAATTTCCATAATCTATGCTCATGAAATTATACATGGATTAAAATCAGAATCAAGGAATGCTAAATTATTTGATATTCATTTTCAAAGTTCTCAATTTTTATTATCATGTTCAAGGGTAAAGAAAATGTTTCTTTCCACACAATTTTTATGCACTCAAAATAAAATAATTTTTTTATTTTCACCCCCAAAAAAGAATAACACTACCCTAGTGTTTAAAAAGAATAAAATTAAGAAGGGTGTAAAGGTAGATTACATGACTTCTAATAGAAATTTTCAGTATGATGATCATGGAATGATGTCACCTGGTGGTTGAAGTTTAAGTTCCTGCTGCTCCAATTCAGTCTTTTGATATCGATATCACTTGTAGAGTTCCGTAGTGGAAAAAGGAAAAAAACAAGAAAAAACAATATATATATATATATATTCATATAATAAAAAAGTAAAATTATATTATATATATAAAAAATTATAGAATAAGGAAGCCCTATATGTCGTAGGTTAGTGGTAAACATGAACCACTGTCTCCCTTCAGTCCTGGGTTTGAGTCCCCGTGGCTTCGTCGTTTGTGACAGGTTTTTCCCCACATCCTATGACGTGTCCTTTTATTTTTTTATTATATTGTTTTTATTTTAACCTACAAACACATAAAAATAAAATTAACTGATAATAAAATGTCTTATTTTTAAATTTCTAGGTCAAGTATTACTCAAGGATCACACCACGTGACATGGATGAATATGGAGCTCACCTTTCATACCCATCCATACACATAATATAAGAACAGGTCAATAGTCTATTATTTTTAAATATCAAAATGATTCATTAATCCTACTAGAAAATTAAATATGATTCAAAATGATTGGAAAAATTAAAACCACAGGTTTCCTCTTCTGCACCGCTTTTGTTTAACGTCGCTAGCTCGACATGAACCCCCTAACTTACCCAATACCAAATTTCAACATTTTAAGGACCTCATATTTGTCCTTGTTCACTATATTGATATTGATTATTTGTTTATAATTTTTTTCATGTGTAAACCTATGTTCTAGCATGAGTGGGAAAATCCATGTTATATCAGAAATGGTTTATATATTTTCCTCAATAGTCTTTCCTAAGACATCAATGATCATTCCAACTCTTTTGGTTTCAAACGAATATTGAATTACAATTGAATTTTCATTATTATACCATATTAAGTTATACTTGAGCAGAGTATGAAGGGCCAAAATTTGGATCTCAGGTTAGATTGGACATTCAGACACAAGTCGAGATTTTGAATTTAACTCGGTTTAATTGTCAAAATTTATCAACATAATGGTTCCTTTTAAATGGAATATTCAACCACCAAATTGGAAAAATTAGTATCAATAACGGTTATGGACTCAAAGTTCATTTTTTCCCAATAGTTTAATGATTTTTTGTTCTAAAAAACCATCACTGGAGTAATAATAGGGACACTCAATCCAAGATGTCAAATTTCCCTCTTGTGAATACATTAAATCAATTTATTCTTGATTTAATGACCAATAAAAAATTACATGACCCTCTTAATCTACTCCAAATCCAATGTTTGGTTCTTCAATGAATTCATTATAGGTTTTTAGGGAACGAGACACTCCACATTAGGTTATAGAAGGGACAATTGGTGTAGGGATGGATTCCTCACATGTTTTAATGCTTTGTAGATCTAATATCCAAAATGAAACCTCAAAATTCATTATCTCCATTTAATCACACAATTTTTTATACAATGTTTAGTGTACTGGTTTGTATAAGAGTTTTTACATCATTTAAATCTCTTATATTGATCTATTATACTACCCTTGAGAGGTATGTAAATTTATCCTTTAAGTGTTCATCATTGAAAAGATTATACATGTTACTTGGTGATGGGTATTCATTAAAGGGATGATAAAATTAATTTACTATGTTAGGGGCTTCCCAATAGTTTTTTTCAATTTGATTCCAACTTAGGTTTAGGTTAGGGTATTTTTGATTATATTCGATTTGAGTTGATTGGAAAATGAGGATTTTAGCTTCCTCGGACACACGAAATAGAAATGGGAAAATATAAGAGGAATGGTGGTGAGAAAAGAGAATTTGGGTTATAATAGAAGGTGGGTGTCAAATATAACTTACTTAGGTCCCCAGAAACTGTGCCTAAATTTGGTGTCGCCTAAATTTACCCAATATTCTATGTTTATGCGGTCGCTTGTAGTTTATCTTCGGTTGTCGAATCCTTAGAGACCTAAGAAGAAACCTATAGACATGTACATTCTATGTAATGTTCATGGATATTATGTGAACATATTTGGGTTTCTTTTAGATTGGTTGAAGTGAGCACTAAATTTATTAGGTGAATTTAATTTAAAATAATGAATCGATGCAAGGTTTTCACATGGGGTGGATTGGATTAATTCCTTTTTCAACTATTTTAATTTCTTATATTTGAGATGAGTTCATTTAATAAGATCAAGAAAAATCATCACTTACTTAATTAATACCTACACAAATTAATACTAATCACCTATAATCTTGAATGATCAATGTTTTGTGCAGTCCAAGTTAATGGTTCATATTAGCACTTGAAGTGGGTGACCATTGATTCTACAAGGACTAAGTTGTTTCAAGATCTTCAAACAAAATTATCAATTAAAAGAACTGAATAGAAATTAATAGAGTGGGAAATAACATCCAATATAGACCCTTTCTACTCCCTTAGATAAACCCATAATTGAGATAGCCCTTCATTGATTCTATGGTTTCAATGGAAGTGGAGAGTAGACTCATGAGGGAGGAATTGGAGAAGTAAAAAAAGAGAATGAAATAACGATCACTCTACTATTGTGTGACAATTTCACAAGGTATGGTGTAAATAAATTCAAAAATTGAAACAATGGAATCAAAATAATATGAATACGATCCAAATAAGTGTATAAGAAGAGATTTTATTTAGAACTAAGGTGATTTGAACAACTTACATGAGAAAGAAGAACGTTAAAAAGACAAATCAACATAATAACATTACAATGAAAACAAAGCTCAAAGATGATTAAATCCTCCAACACCACTCCATTAAATTGGAATTTTGGGAGCCTTGGGTAGATACTCCATCTTTTCATATCTCGTTAATTAATGGTGGTAGGCCTAGGGTGGTGGAATGTAATGAGAGGAGAATTTTCCACCCCTGACCCGAAGTTAGAAACAACATAAACCCACCGAACAAAGGTGCCTAGATGACATTCTATATGGCATACTTGGAGTCGACCATATAAGATAAAAATTAATCTAGGGATGTATTATAACTCTCTATAAAATTTCAGCTCAATATAATTTGTGGTGGAATAGATATGATTAAATTGGTGGGATGTTTTTCTGAGCCACAGAATCTGACACAGAATTTTATCTTAAACTTGGGCGGACTACAACACCATTAAAACATCTGATTTATCTCTTGTCCCTATGTGATTAAATTTTCCCAATGATATACACTATCTTTAGATAAAGTTTTATAATAATTGGGAAGTTATCTTGTCCTCTACGATCTCTTTATAGGGATGATTTCTAGTTTATTTTTCCAAGAATGTGTTGGCAAGAAAGCCCATTTTGGAGGTCTTACAATGTGAATCTTATAAGGATCCAAAATAATTAATTATTTAGTATTGAATGGAATAACATAAAATAAAATATGAAAATAAAATTCAGGGCATTTTTTATTTTAGTAGGTGTTCAAAAATATACCATGTAATAGTGCATTTTCAGAGGGAATTATAGTCATAATGTGAATTAATGTTCAAAGTGTAAAATTCACTAAAATGGTGTTTATGAATAGTAAATCACATTAATATTATATATATTAACAATGAATATTAGCTACATTTAGTGGATAATCAATTTCCCTTTCAAGTCCTATCTGTATCATGAGAAATAAATATTTACCCAATGCATTAGAGGGAGATATAGGTCCTAATAATCTCATAATAAAATCCTTCTTAGGTGTTCCACAAAAAAAAGAATCATTCATCATTTCATAACCCATGTAATAAAATGGGTTTCTTAAAAATCATTCCATCATGACATAATCAATGAAATGTAAATGTATTTCATAAAAAACCTTCCATTATAAACAGAATCAAACCATCATAATAATGTGGATAATATACTTGAATAACATCCTTATTAAATAATGTCATGTTTTATGGATTATGCACATGATTAAACACACAAATTTAATTTTTTATGAAAATATATTTTCTTATTTATTTGTTTTTTTTTTCAAAAAATTCCACACAATTTTTAAAGAAAATAATTTATTTGAAAATAACACTAAAGTCTTGTAAAGAATGATTTGTGAAAATAATGCATTATGAAAACATACAAATACATTCATTCCATAATATTTTAAAAAAACATTTTTCTCGTACATTTTCTATAAATGTTAAAATGTCCCACATAACAAAAATGAAAAAAATATTCTTTTCATAGTATTTAATAAAACTTCAACACTGGGTAAAATTGACTTTAAATAATGGTTGAAGAATAAAAAAATATTTTGGAATACATATTTAGGAAACATGGAATGGATGATATATATACACTAGAAAAAAATTACATATAAAAAATCTTGGATAATAATGAGACTGTGAAATTATCTCATGCTTTAGGTCTGGGATCCTTCGTATGCATCTGAACCTCCTCTTCTTCGACGATATCTCTATATATAGTCTCTTAAAGGAACTTTGGTTTGTATTTTAGAATGCCAACACCTCTAAAATATTAATAAAGAAGTTTTGAATAGAAATGGATTGGGTATATTCATGTTGAAAGGCTCAATGTGATGTTATGTTGTGAGGGAGGACATTCCCTTCTATAATTGATGTGAGGGGCACATGTGGAATCTACAAAAATATTATTTTATAATAAAATAAACCCATAAAAAAATAAAAAGTTTCCTATTTTAGAATATTAGATGAGATAAACTTTTAATCTCATCAACTAATAAATTTTTGACATGCCTGTTCATTAATTTAATCCTTATCATATGAATTAACCCTTATTTATTCTATTTTAATTATAACTAAGGTAAATAATATTTCGAAATTTAAATAGTGCAGTTCTTATGTATTTGATGTCAATATGGCTATTATTAAACAATTTAGAACATTTTAGGCCATATCACAACTATTTTAAATTTTAAAAATTTATTCTCAATTTAAAATTATTTAATAAAACATAATTTTGACAAAGTATCAATAATGTCAATTTAGATACAAATAATTTAATTTATTTTGAAAAATATAAAGATAAGATTTCATCCATTTTTTTATTATATTCATAAGGGATCAAGTTAATCTATAAAATTCATTGGATATATTAATTATCTAATAAATTATTTTTTATATTTTTTAAATAACATTAATGTGATTTTTCCACTAATAAAATAAATACTACATCACTTTTGTGTTATTATTTAATGTACATATATGTTGAAAAATAATTAGACATAAAATATTGTGAAATATAATCATTTCCCACATTTCATAAAAATTCTTATAGTCGAATATATCTTCTGTAAAATCTAATAATAAAAATGTAATATTGATTAAAAAAGAATATGACTAATTTTACTTTACATTAGATAAAATATTATAAGAGTCACAACATATTCCTTCTGGATCAAAATGGTCAACAATTCTACCTTTGAATTATTATTTTCTATAAATAATATAAAATAATATTGGTTCATTTTGTTATCTTTTAAAATTTATTATCATTTTAATAAAAAAACATTTAATGAATTTTCATCAATTAAATATTATCTTTTTCATCAATTTATAAGTATTTAATGTAATTATTCAGTTCATAAATTTTAAAATTAATTACCTTGATAAATAAAAACATATTGTATTTCAAATGATTATTTATAATAAAACTTAGCTTATATATAACCCTATATCAAAATTTATATTGTTATTAAAATTTGAGTAAGACATATTTATCTTTACCTTAAATAAAATATATTAAATGCCTTAATCTCATCCATCATAAGTCCAAAGGATTCCATTTCCACCCAAGAATGATTTATTTCTATTCACACTCAGGCAATGATATTCTTACATATTTCAGCGCAATTTTATAATATTATTTTTACATTTAATTATACAATAGACCTATTCAACATATTAATAAAATATTACTGATATAACTATTCACAATGAAAAAAATAAAAGAACGATATTTTCATAATTTGGACCCACTCATTTAAATAATTGAATCAATTTTATAAAATTCAAATGTCAAAAGTTGACGTAATTAATTTTATATTAATATCATTGTTAGACTGAGAAAAAAAGTTTCAAAAGGTAAAACATACAATAGATTGAAAATTTTTTAGTTATAAATTCATTGAAAAATTAATTTGAAATACCTAATTTATATTGATGGATATAATATAATATTTTTATACTTTAAAACAATTAAAGTGTATAATTTATCACTATAAATTAATTTAACAAAAAAGTTTCTTTCATTTAATATGAACTATTTTTTTAACATTCATGAAACTATGAAACTTATCATAAAATACGAAAAATTAAACCAATGTTAATATATACATCTTTATTATATATATATTTTTTATTTTTTAATATATAATATAAAAAAGTTCCAAAAATAGATTTAAAATGGGCGTTCCATCAAAAGGTGGAAAAACTACATTTTAAAAAAATTATAAGAAAAATTGATTTTTTTATATATCAAATATAGAAAACATATAATATGATTTTTTAAATTCATATTAAATATGAAACATTTATATTTCATTAATAAAATCCATAAAGAGTGATTTTCTTATGTTATAAACTTTCTTATATGAATTTAATTTGTTTTTCAGAAGGAAGTTAATATTTTACATAACGGCCATTAAAATGACTAGGTTATAAGGTAACATAAAAATATCTAGTCATTCAAATAAAATTGGTCTTGAGTGAAATGAATTATATCAAAATAACATGAAATTGTGTTTAACACATGCTAAGAATAGTGTTTAGTATACCACATGATATGTCACAAACTGAATCAGGTTGACATCAAAACTGGCACCATACCAATCCCGTGACAAGGCCTAAAGGTTTTTTCCGATCCCCATGGGCTGGAACAAGTGCGTTGGTTACATAATATAAAAATTGGAAATTATTTACCCAAGTATACATAATTATAACAACCAAAAAATCCAAAAAAAAAACAAATCTCAATTTTTGAAACACAATCAACATTTATAAAATTTCAGAATTGAAATACACAATTTATAACAATTCCAAATGACCATAACATGGAAAAAAACCAAAAATGGAAATCAAATAACCTCTACATGGAAAGAGACAACTTTCTTAAGCCATCACCAAAACACTGCACCAAGAAGAACTGCTAAAATCCCAAAACACTGGCACTAAAATATTTACCCAAATCTATGACAAAAGAGAACAATTCTACTTACACCCAAAGGTGTAAGCAGGGTGTGAGCCAAATCCTAGTATGATTCAAACACTAGAGGATTCCATGTGAAAAAAATTCAATGATAAAGAGTTTGCATGTTTTGGTAAACAAGAAATGCCAGTGACAATTTTTAAAAGATGCAACTTTAAATTAAAAACAACAATTTCCAAGTGGGCTAATTTAAAGAATCAACACTTTTAAAATAAATTCCCAAGCTACATAATTTTAATCCAAATATACCATGTGATGATGGAAAGTGTAAAAAATATATTGATCACAAAAAATGGGAAATATCCCCCTAGGAACAAGCTTTCTATGGGTCCTAGGTACCCCGTACCTCCGTAAAAGTAAATATCACAATATATATATATTCTCATGCATGAGCTACTAGTAAGGAACATACCCATAACATAGTGGCCCCTATCATCATCATCATTATTTATTTAGTGTTGTACGCATCAATATTACTACGTGAAACTGAGGTCAAACCTCACAGGATCACTAGCACACTAGTACATGTCCACCCACCTAGATACCCTGGTTTCCCTCTTTCCTCGAACAAGTTAGTAAATCCATCATATATAATATGAAAATGAAAATACAACATTACCCATCACATATTAACCAATAACCCCTATGAATATCACACAATCCACAAAAACCCCTTTTTTCATTCAAATGAATTTTGAAATCTAACTCACACCAAAATAGCCCACAATTTTTTTTTCATATTTTCACTATTCAACAAATATTTCAAAAATTTTATAAAATCTTTCCAAATATTATATACATAACATAATAGCCCACCCACATGATGTATAATACCTTTTTCAAAAAAAATCCATTTCACACATCACACTCACACAAAACATTTCACAAACAAGTTTCACACCAACATCACAATTTTATAATTCACCTAAACAAATTACAAAACATTATTAAAACGTTTGACAAAAAAAATACCACATTATCTTTAAAAAACTCATTTTAGGTGAACACAAACACAAAAATAGTACATATACTTTCTTTCCCCCCTTTTCTTAACCTAATAAAACATTAACAATTTTCGTAAAACAATCCAAATATGTATAACCATGGTTTTCATACAAAAATCATTTCAAAACCCCCATTCAAGAACAAAACCATAACAATACCAATAAAAAATAAATTTTCACCCCTAACAATATTTTTTAAATCACTACCAATTGTTATAAAAATACCTCAAACAATACCACAAAAGGTACAAAGGAAAAAACACATGTTTTTACAAATCACATTCATAATGTACAACATGGTTTCACACATTAAACTCGTTAAAAAAGCCCATTCCAAGGACCCCATGAAATTAAGACATTAAAACCCATAATTGGTATCCCTTTTTAACACTAATAAATCACCATGTTTATGTTATAAAATACAACCAAACATTTCCATAAGATCTACATATGAAAATCACCCAATTCCAAGAAAAAATTAAACTAAAAAATTAAACGCTTATCCAAATACATAAAAAATAGTTTTCACACCACACCCAACAAATTGGAAACATAATAAGTTAATAAACCAAGCAAGATAACTCATAAAATATGGTTATACATGGATCACCAACCTTTGTAGTCAAACCCCTTGATTCTTGGTGTGAATCCCCAACTGCACCTCCGTCACACCACAAGGAAGTGAAAAACAACCCTAAACCATATGATTTAACCAAACATTCCCTATATCAAACACTTTGTATGAACCCTAACTTATATCAACTCTATAAATTCCTGAATATTGGAGGAAAACCTAAGGATAATAATGGTAATGAAGAGAGAAACACTTACCTGAATAAATAATAAAGAAAATGACCAAAATACACTAGTATCTGAATTCAAAAACAACCATAAATGAAAGTGATATACTACTAACGATATGGAGGTAATGTATGATCTGGAATGTTAGAAAAAGATTAAAAATAGAAGAAATTTTGAAAGCGTTAATTTACCTCTTCAAATTTGGGTTATTTGTGAAATCCAGAGAAGTATCAGCTAAATTCACGATGAAAATGAGCTCAAAATAGGGGTAGGAGCGATTTGAGGCTCTCCCAGAGTATGTGGTCTTGGGATAGAGTTAGAATAACCTAGAAAACATAAATATTTAATGATATATTAATGAATTAGAAAAATATTTTAATGCTGAAAATGGGCTTTTGGGATGGCCCAACCCCTTAATAAAAAACTCAAATCCATCATTATTATGGATTTTATGGGGTACAAATTTATATGTTGGTTTTAATATACCAGGATATTCTAATTGGGAGGTTTAATGGGTATAAAATGTGAAAAAATGAAGTACCAATAAATGAAATAAAATTTATTTTTAAATCTAGAAATGAGCTCACGATTTGGCCCAAATTTCGAAAACCCACCATTTCCACCTAAATGAATGGGAAACCCTAAAAACAAAGAAAGAATGGAAATTAAATGAAAAAATATCATTAAAAGAAGTTGTGGAGGTGAAAATTATCTACCCCATAAAACTTTCCTCCCTCATAAATCCACACAAGGCCAAAGGAAAAAACCAAACCCAACAGAAAGGCCAAAATAGACTCCTCAGCCAAGTTTTACCCACCTCCAAAAGGCCAAAACACCATAAATTGATCAATCAAGTAAGGAATAATCTCACCAACCAAAACATACACAATTTTCTGAAATTATCAAGTATATTCATATTTTATCCCAAAAGAAAAATTCCCAAACACTATCCAAACAAGATTCCAACAATTTACCCAAAAGAACAACAATAACGAATAATGTTACACTTACCAAGCTTTAAGCATACCATTGGGTGTTGTCCACTCCCAAAGTTTACCTAAGGATGATGTAGGTAGTTAGATTGATATGATCCAGACTACCTACATCCAAGCCAAGGACATGGAACAATTTGAGTGACTTGTATGGGGAGATACAAATGGTCTCCCAACCATAAGAGACAACTCCAAATTTCCTAAGACAGAATCAGGACACTAATAGGGGGAGGCCTGAATGGAATCCACGTACATGGGGTAGAATCCCATCTGAAATTTCCAAAATAACACACATGAGACTCATAGTGGGTCACCCCAATATAAAAACAAACCATCTTAACAACCAGCATGGCCAGACATAGAATGACCCCAAAATTTAAAAAGTTGGGTCGATCGCACGATTAGTTCGCATGGTTTGGGTAACCGTGCACTAACCGTTGGGATTATTAGTTTTTTCATGGATTCCTAGAACATGGTCACTACTTATCATGCACAAACATTTTTCCCAACCATGTATTCACCAGATATTTATACTATTCCAATCTTTCATACTGAGGATAGGACTTTGAATAATGTTTTAAATAAACCTGGTATTTCCCCTAACTATGCGCCATCTTCTCTCTAAGACCTATGGATGGATCTCAAATGATTGAAGCATTTTATTCCTCGTAGGTTGTCTTTAGAAACCCCTAAAAAAATATATTATTCAAGTGAAACAATAAACCATGCCACGAAACCATATGGGTTTACCAAGATAACACACAATCCAAAACTCAAATTACCCTAACCCAACATTTCACTAAAAAAAGGTCTTAGAGGTTTCACACAGATCTAACCTTGTTTCTTCATGTGAGAAACAATAGATAAAAATAGAACATATAAATACCTTCCACTAAAAAAGAGTATTTGGACGTTATTTCATGAGAGACATACTCCCAACAGGATAGAGGCTCTCAAAGGATTTCAAAACATCACCTTTATAATCAAACGAGAATGAGACATCACAACGTATCACTGAACTTGACCAAAGTGATTGATAGAAACAATACCTAGAGAGGGACCATATATAATTTCCCCTGAAATCATAGAATTCTAGAAAGTGGCCATAACAGCCTCCCATCACCAGATTTCCCATGCTGGTGGTTTGATATGAGCTCCTGCTTCAAAGAGACTCCGAAGGACCCATATTCCCTCTTAGACACCATCCACACACTCATCCATACAAAAAACCCCAAAACACTTCCACCATTGAAGAATCAGGAAACTTAAGAAACTAAGGTCTCTTTCAACCATCCATGAGCACTCCTCCTCTATAAAAGGATCCACAAAACCAAGAAAGGAAACGGTGTTTACTCAATATCCAATCCTCAAGAAAAATATTCTTCATATTGATCTACTAGAGGATTTTACAATAGAGAAACAATCCGAGATTAACTTTAGTTGTGCACTATCCCTTAATAGGGGCATACCTTATCCAATGAAAAAAATGTAGGGACCCAACCAAGATGTTCCATTGGTCAAAACATGCAAAAAACTAGATCCAAACACATGAAAGGAACCACCATAAATGCTTCCTAAACAATTTTCAGAAGATACTAGCAACCGGTCCTTCTACCCATCATACCGACCAAACAAAAAACCCATAATATGGTTCCATAAGAGAGGTTATTGGACTCAAAACATCCCACAACATCAAAATTTTCCAAAAACAGTTAACACAAACCATCCCAGTCTATTCATCAAGACATCATGTTTCCCTTGAAAAATTTTTCTTTGAAAAGAAATGGTTCAACAGTTACTGTGTCCACCAATGGTACCCCATGTGCCTCACACATGCATGTTTTTTATGCCACACCAGGAACCCTCCTCATATCCATCCCAACACTCATCCACCCATGCCATCAACTGTCCATCTCCCAGATAACCCCATGTATGTGTTCTCGCAACGATATATCAGATGTTAAAATAAAAATTATTTCCACTTTTCAAAACCCAAACAATCAACCAATACATCAATTTTCTCCAAACCACTAACCATGAAATAAAAAACCCAATAATTAAAATGAATACTATTTTTCAATTAATATACATCAATTTAAACATGTCTCATCCCATTTAAACAACTTTAAATTATTTATAATTCTTAATTGGGAACTCGTTTTCAAAAACAACTTTAACATAATTTACTACTTCTGAAAGAGGTGTAAACGCACCATTTTCCATTTCCAAACAATTCTAAAAATATAGTTCCACCGTTTAAAAATCCAAACCATTCAATTTTTTTTAGAAAATAAATTCACTAAAACATTACAATTCTTAAAACCAGGCCATTTTTATTTTAAAACCAATGTTTCGTGATTCCATAACTAAAGAACACAAGACAATGCGGGGGAAACTAGATTTTGTGGGTGACTTGGACATATATTTTGTGGCTGTATTCAAATAAATTCATCCTCATAGAGAGTGTTCATGGGAATATCCCCAGGTCCACATGGCTTTCCAGGCCTTATGATCTCACTAAGACCATTAACCCAACTCTCTTTTCATTTCCCCTAATCATGGTCAAACTAAGAAAACCAAAGGAATTAGATATATCCTGACTTCCCCTGGTGACATGAATCCTCTATTGAGGTGTGGTGATCAGGCACAAAACCAATAACTATAATACCATGTCCCATCAATCCTAACTCTAGACTATGTCGACTGTTCCCCAAATAACGTGACACAAAGAGTTAACATGGACATCTTTCGATACCATTTTATCACGAACCAAATCTGGTTGCCATCAAAACTGGCACCATACATGACCCATGACAAGGACCGAAGGGCATTACCGATCCCCAGAGGCTGGAATAAGTGCCCGAGTATCATAAACTGAAAATTGGGAATAATTTACCCAAGTTTACAAACTTAAAACAACTAATGAATCAAAAAATAGAAATCCTGATTTTTGAGACACAATCAACTTTTACAAAATTTTATAACTGAACTGTATAATTTTATACAAGGCCAAAATTCAATCAAGAAGGTAAAAAACAAAAAATCGACATCCATGAACAACCACATGGTAAGAGGAACCACCCTAAATCCATACACATACAAGTACATGATGAAGAACTACTAAAATCCAAAACAACTAGCACTAAAGATTTTACTCAAACATACAAAAAAAGAGACCAAATCAACATAGAGACAAAGGTGTATGTAGGGTGTGAGGCAATGCCCTGTAGAATTACACTACTAGATGATTTCATGTGATAAAAAATCAAAGACCAAAATATTCCATGTTTTGGTAAACAAGAAATGGTAGTGACAATTTCAAAAAGATGCAACTTAAAAAAAACAGTTTCCAAGTGGGTGATTCAAAAAATCAACACTTTTAAAATAAATTCCAATGCTACAGAATTTTTATCCAAATATACTATGTGACGAAGGTAAGTGTAATGAATCTAATGAGCACAAAAAATGTTAAATAACCCTTAGGAACTTGTTCACTATGGTTCCTAGGTACCTCGTATCTCTGTGAAAGTAATCATCACAATATATATACATTCACATGAATAAGCCAATAGTAAGGAAATTACCCATAAGAAATTTTACCCCCATCACCATTATCATAGTTTAGTTAGTTTTGTATGTGTCAATCTTTCTACAAGAAACTGAGGCCAAACCCCATGACATCACTAGCATAATAGTACACACCCACCAACCATGATTCTCGAGTTCCCTATTGTTATCAAACATGTTCAAAAATCCATCAAATATAATTTTCACATGAAAATAAAACATTAAACATCACATATTAACCATACATCCCCCATGTATATCACAAAAGACACAAAATCCCATTTTTCATTCAAATTCATTTTAAATCAAACTCAAACCAAAATAACCCAAAAAATATTTTGCATACCTTTCACAATTAAACAAATCCTTCAACTATTTTATATAATATATCCCAAGATTCTAACCATAAAATAAAATCCCTCTAAAATGATTTATAGTTACCCTTTTCATAATAAAAAATCCATTTTTCACATAACAATCACAAAAAACATCCCACAAACATGCTTCACACCCACATCACAATTTCATAATTCCCCCTGTCAAATTAAAAAACTTTATCAAAACGTTTAACATAAAAAATGACTACAATGTCTTTTAAAAACACATTTTTGGTGAACAATATAACCCAAATAGTTCATATACATTATTTTCCCACTTTTTTTAACCAAATAAAACTTTCACAATTTTCATAAAACAAACCCAAGAGGTATTATCGTGGTTTTCATACAAAACCCCTTTCAAAATCCTCATTCAAGACCAAAACCATACCAATACCAATCCAAAATAGAATTTTTATCCCTACTAACATTTATTAAATCACCCAAAATTTTTATAAAAATACCTCATACAATTCCACAAAATGTACACATGAAGAACCCATGTTTTCAAAAATCACTTACAAGAAGTACAACAAGGTTCCACACATTAAACCCATTAAAAATCCGTATTCCAAGGCCCACAAAACATTAAATAAATATAAAAATTGGAATCCCCTTTCAAAACTAATAAATCACATTAATATGTTATAAAATACACACAAAATATTTCCCAAGAGCCACACATGAAAAGCACCGAATTCCAAGACAAAATGAATCTACAAAATTAAACACTTAACCAAATTAATCAAAAATAGTTTTCACACCACAAAAAATAGATTATAAACATACTAAATTATTAAACCAAGCAATATAACTCATTATAAAATGGTTATACATGGAACCACTTACCTTTGGAGTCAAAACCCTTGAATTTTGGTGCAATACCTCAACCTCACAACTGCCTCACCACAAGGAATTGAAAACCGACCCTAAACCCTAATATTTCACCAAAATACCCCAAATATAACCCTAGGTATGAACCCTAACTCTTGGACACTCAATAAATTCATGAATTATTGAGGAAACCCTAAGGAGAAGGAGATAAATTCAGAGAGAAACACATACCCAAATAAATATTGAATCAAACATCCAAAATAAACCAGTATCTGAATTTCCAAACATCCATAAACGAATGTGATGTTTGAATAAGACTGAGGTGGTCCTGTAGGAAATGGAATGGGATAAAAAGATTAAAAATTGAATTAGTTAAAAAATAATCAATTTACATCATCTACTTAGGGAAATTTGTGAAATCCATAGAAGTATCAGCCAAATTCGGGATGAAAATGAGCTCCGAATTGTTGGATGAGTGCATGCGTGTGATCCATGCATATGTGGTCTCAGGTAAGAGTTTGAACAACCGAGAAAACATAAAAAATTAATGATATATTAAAGAATTTAAAAAATATTTTAATGTAGAAAATGGGATTTCGGGTTGGCCGAACACCTTAATAAAAAACTCAAATCTATAATTATTATGGACTCATATGGGGTCCAAATTGATATGGTGGTTTTAATATACCAGTAGATTCAATTTGGGAAGTGTAATGGGTATAAAATGTTGAAAAATGAAGGATTTATAAATTAAAAAAAATTATTTTTAAATCTAGAAATGGGCTCATGGTTTGTCCCAAATTTTAAAAACCCACCATTTCCACCAAAATGAATCGAAAACCCCCAAACAAAGTAAAAATGGAAATTAAATGAAAAATATCTTTAAAATTAGTCATTTTTGTGACAAGATGAGTTGGTGTTTCATGTATCACTTTTTATCATGGTGTAGCATACAAAAAAGATATCAAGTAAATTTAAAAAAATCTATCTCAAAAAATATTGGGGTGTCGCATGGAAATACCCCCAAAACCACATGATGTAACACATAATCCTTGTTCAGAACATCCAACTAGAACTTTTCTTTTCCTTGAAGCCTATAAGTCATGAGATTCAATATCCTCTAAATTGGTGTCTATAGATGCTTTAATATTAATAGAATATTCAAATTCCATTTTGTAGAAACCTATGAAATGAAATCCCATGAAATATGGGAGTATGCTACTATTGGAGCACATGAATCTACTCATCTATAGATGAGGCGGGCTACGGTGCTCCATGAATGGTCTTCATAAATCACATATAACACTCACTAAACTAGTACTCAATATTTATGTCAACTAAAAAAACCGGTGCCTGAGCTGGAACTATAGGAGGATCCACTGGTAGACCATGGAACACAACCTATGAAGAGTGGTCATCGCCAACCTCCTGGAATACGATTGGATGTTTTCATGGTGGCATGTCTCTAAAATTCCAAACCCACACCATAGAAAATTAAAAATATAAAAAGATTATAGCTCAAAGTGTGGTAGAGGAAAAAATCCTATAAGAAATTCATACCACACAACCTACACCTATGTCCATGACACATAAAAAATAGTTACAAATGTAACTAGTGACACTACCAAAATCCAACTCAAAAGTCAGGTCCTGGTCAAGTCGTTGTTCAACAAGTTCAATTTTTCTATTTGATTTCGCAATCATTTAACATTTAATTTTATATGTTTGAACCAAATGTTTCAAAAATACCAATTAATACTATCCCATACTACCCATGAACTAACATATGATGTCCACTGAATATACATTATAACACATTCAGTCCATGGGACTCATGGTCCATGACTCAATGCGCCATAGTTGGAGGCTTAGGGTGTCTACTGTAGCATAATCTGGACAAAACTACATATTTTATAGTAGTAAATCAAAGTAAAAACCATGTTAATCAATTTACTACATAGATCATCAATCTAATTAATAAGTATATCTACCATAAAACCTATCAAAGAATCCTGAAAATAGTAAATCCATTCTATATTTCCTGGAATAATGCTTAGCGTGTGATTATTGTAAAGTGCCTAAAATTATGAATTAGATAGAATACAATAATCTCATTAGGTTGAGAAAAATAAAACCCCAAATTAAATCAATGATAAAATTATAATTTATGTGCATCATCCAGTAGTGGAATAAAATAAACCATAACAACCAAAATATAGAGAACATCAATTTTTATTCAAGGTAATTTTTCTTTTTCTTATTTGCAGGTAAGATACTCCCAAGAAAAAATCATTCCCATATTCCAATTATTCATACTACCATTTCTATTTTATCATAATAATAATTAGAAAAAATACTCTAATATGAAATTGTATCATCCGAAAAACTGAATTCCAATGAATGGTGCTCCAAGCCTTGTTCACCACATGGACACAAGAGCATCTCCCTAAATTCCATTGGCTATTGACTAGTAGTGAGGTTGTAGGGTGTGTCTATGGGGAGATTATGAATTTTTATTAGAGTGAAAGAGCATGTTATAAATCATACAGAAATTGGGAAACTATTAAATCAATAATAAAATCGATAAAAAATGATTAGATTAAAAATTCCAAAGGTAATATCATATATAGAGTGATGATCATGTCATGTCTACAAACAATCATAAATAGGTATACATATAATAGTATAATACATGTAACAAAATACTAAAGAGACCAAAATTTTCTATATTTATATAACATCACATTCCTCATCTTGGTCTCGTGCTCCCCTACTCTTAAGAACAACATAATGTCATAAATCAACCAATGGGTTTTATACATTATCCCTACATGCATTAATATAATCTGTTTGGGTACCCAATGATGGCTCAAAAAATCTGTGATATACAATCCTAGTAAGTCACCACCCAATGTGTCTATAAGAAATCCCATTTGTGTAATAAAATCCCAAATTGAGTTTATAATAATAGGTATAACCGTACCAACTCTTTATTGACCTCAGAAAATGAAAATAATAATATGATACTATACTACCATACATGATTCCCTAGAAGATAAGTGTCAAGAAACTATCATAATGAATCTGATATACAATATTAATCAAATAACACAACCATGTCATATATACAATATATCACATCACACATGAACTTGTTATATGACCAACATATCATATCCATCATGGCCACAATGTACCACAATAAGTGCCATAAAATACCATTGTCAAGTCGTATAATCAAACAAGCCACATTTACCAAATATATGCATTAAAATCAGAAGTGTCGGACACCACAAGTCTAGAAACAAGGTATTGAAGTCCAAGACATCCTCATTGATTCACATAATCATCTCGATGGAAATTGGGTAGTGATAATATTGGAGTCCAAGTATCTTTTCAACCAAGATTATCCAAAATGAGTCTAAAAAGATATATCCATGGGGTATAAATGCTTCTGAAAGCCAATGAAGTCATGATCCAAGGATCATATAGCTCTAAGGAATCATCTTCTATAATTCGATACCCTTGTATAATATGTCCATGGAATTTAAATGGATTCAAGATACATGGTATACCAACCAAATCATCCAATATTAGTTCAATTTACATCTCATTCCATTCATCAATTCAAATGAATTCAAGTTCCATGATTATACTCATTAATTTAAAAATACATTTAATCGTTCAATCAAAATAATCAACATGATAATGAGGAAATATAAATAAATTAATGATCAATTCAAATCAATTTAGTTCCTTATGGGATTTGAAGAACAAGGAAAGCACAAAACTCACACCATGGGTGGTATGAAAATGGAAATCTGAATGTCACTCCCCAAGGGGGAATTTTTTTGGGGAATCAAGTTCCATAAATTCTAAAGGAACTAGAAGGAATCCTTAAGAAGGTCCAATATGTTTAATTTAATAATTCAATTCAATTTCTGGGCCACGCTAGAATTTCCAGTAGGAGTCACAATGAAAACTCGATCAATAATGTAGGAAACCACTTTGGGAATGTATAAAATACCTATTGTAGGTCCATAGCATGATGCTCATCCATTATAATCTTTTGATTTGACTCAAGTTGAGAGAAAATGAATAATGTATGAGGATACCAGAAATAGAGCATATTATCATGAACTAAAATTACTCATTTAAAACCAATAATAATGAATAAGTAAATAGAAGGAATGAAGTACTCACCAACATGAATCCACTGAGACCGATGGTGCTAAATTATGAGTACTGATAGAGAAATGGTAGCTAAGACTAAAAATTGTATTCATCAAGGTCTAAAGTGGGTGATGGTGTCCAAAAAATAAAAAAATTTATTTGATTTTAGGTTAAAATTGCTTTTATTAGAAAAAAAGTAATTTCCCAAACATTTATTGGGATACATGATTTGGCCACACAATTGGACATATTGTACACCAACCATGCATCATCTACTGTGCTAAGGGGGAACCCTCATGATTACTGCACACAGTTTTGGTAAACAACCACACACCACTAATTTTGGATATACTATAAATTTTAGATTCCCCATATGGATGTCCACCTCCATCTATATGGTTTTCTAAAACCATGCAGGTGCCTAAATATCACTATTGAACTCCGCAGTGTTTCATAAAACCTTGTGGCTTAGGTCACATGCATACTACATACCCTGCCACCAAACTTTTTTTAACCAACAGATGGGTTCTGGGATCCAAACAATCCTTGAACACCATTGATACCACCTATAACCTCAAAGGGTATTCAAATTAGGTCATAAAAAATAATTTAAACTCAAATTAATGAGATTTATACTTCGTATGAAAACAAGGAATATTAGAATTCACTATCTTCCTTAATAAGTGGCCTAGTAGGGGTACCACGGGAGGGAAAATGTATTGAGGAGTGTTATCAAAGATTATTTGGATGATATATTGGATATAGAATAAAGTTATGAAATAGAGAGACTTATATGGGTTAGTATAAAAATTGATATAGTTGATCATCATGCATGACATGGGAAAGAGAGCATGGCTAGGAGATTATATTTTAGGGCACCCATGATAGGACAATAGGGAAATAATTCAATAGAATAAGTAAGTGAGGTGTTACTTATTATAGGGTATATACCTATTAGAGGTACATGAAACATTCTTATTTTCAAATTTTCATAAAATTGGTTGATTTATTGAAATTAAAATGATGTTAATTAAATGAATGTAAATAGAATTTCTTACTTATGAGAATGGAATTTAATCTATATTAATAGGAATGGATCATTTGTATTTTCTTTGTAGAGTTTAATAATTATTGTCTTCAAAAAATGATCCAATCAATCAAAGGAGGAGTGATCAGATACAAGGGTATAAGGAATGGAAAAAAGTATTGTGTTCATTTTTGTGGTATATTCAAGTGAGATACAAATAGAGAATATTAGATCATGGGACATATTACATTTTGGTGGAGCTTGAGATTTTTTTCATTATGAATAAATCATGAATTGCATTTTGGGTTCCATTTCTATTCATTATTTATGTGGATCAATGCATAATTGTTGATGTTTTATATCTATGATAAGAAGAATGATTTTTTTAATGAGTTGATTTTTATAATTACTTATTATAGGATTTATTATCATTGAAAAAGAATGAATCACAGAGGATAGAGATACATCCACTTTAGAATGATATAATTAGTGTGTGATAGCATTGTATTAGTTTAATGGACCTTACATGCTTATCCCATGATATATTTCTAGATAAGTATCACAGGGTGACATATCTTGAGAAATCAATGCATATAGGGATTATATTTGTTTTCACCCCATTTTCAATTCCTCTATAATTTGAACTATATGAGAAGGATGAGGTAATAGAGAGGATCCATTTATAGGGAGAAGATAACTAAGGGGGAGTTCAGTAGAGTTTCTTTATGAGTATAGATTCTAGTAAGGGATCAATAATTTTATGGAATTTGAGGTTCTGATGGGTGGGGATAAATCCACAATAGTATTTTGTATAATAGTCTATGACTAGTATTTTTCAATATTCTATTTTGGGATCTCCAATTGTGTGTCATACCTATAGGGTTAACCGAAATTCTATGTATTACTTATTTATATCTATGGGAGGCTAGAATAGAATGAGATGTCTAGAAAAATTTTATTAGTTATAGTGGCTTCCTTGAAATATGTATTAGAAATTAGGACCAATAGAGATTTCGGAAAAATCATTATATCATGATTATAATATAATGATAGGAGATGAAGATCATAGAGGCCAACCCCCATGATTTTTCATGACCCTCAGGATCGAAACTTGACTATGACTATGGGTGTTGTTAGTTGTGAATATGAGGAGATAAAAACTGGAATAAGCATTATATGGAGGTGAAATCACCATGAAGGTCCAGAGGATGTACAATGTTTGTTTTTTATATTATTTACAATTTTTGGACTTATTTGGCTAATGAGATACACAATCCTTCATCGATATTACATTGGTTAACACATTTGGTAATGATGTGGAGGGGCATTTTTTCCCTTGGTGTTATCCACAGTAGATGGATGTTATACTATCATGATATATGTTTGATAGGAATATAGACCAATTAAGGTAAATCTATATTCATCGAGGTATTTCTTATTATTGTAGATAAAACCATGAAATTCTATCTTTGGAATATATTGGTTGTATCTTCAAAAGAAATTAAAAATTCCATCTAGGTGAGATTTTAGTTTCTCAAATGGAATGTTAGAGAAAGGTGTTAATTAGGTAAGAGTTATCAAATGGATGGTAGGAACATGGATCTTACTCTATCATAGTTTGAAGAGACATTAGTAGGATCCTAGGTGGGAGAGGTTCCTAGAGTTATTATTTGTTTAGATGTTTTTTCTAAATGAGGTTATGACACCATGCCTTGAAGTGATGTCAATATTGGTATTGAGTTCCATCCTTGAAAATAAATGATTTCTATGGATCATTATAGTGTTAAACCCATTACGATATATTATTTAAGGCTTTATATTGGTTATTTTCTATAGAGGGGATAAATTCGGCTCCCCTATGACTCTTTAGTGATCTCTAGTGTTATTCCTTGAGAATGATGATGGAAGTATGTGGTTTTTCATTTAATACCAGTGGTTGAATTATGTGGTGGTCAAGAATTGTTACCCCCATCCAAAGATCAAAAATATATTCAACTTTTAATGGGATATATTTTGTTTTTCTAATATTTCTTACCATTCTAGGTACACTGATTTAGGATGAAGGAAGAGGATACCCCAAAGGCTAGATTTTTCTTCATGTATGGGCACGTTGAGTCTAATTTTTATTAATTTAATGAATCTAGTATATTTATTTATAGGGATCATGAAAACATTGTTCCTTGAACTTAAATACCAGTTCATAGAGTTTCTCACCAATGTCATCATTATATATTTGAGAAATAATGGGATAATGTAATGAATTACACAAAAAACATTTTGGAAACTATACACCATGAGAATTATGGAATGGTATATAAATTTCTTATTGGAATGTGAGAAGTGAATTTCATTTGGAATTTGTTTTCTCGTTATGGTATATCTATACATATTTTTATGAATTATGTAGTTGTTTTTGGGGGAAGACCCAAGAATTTGGTTGAGGTATATAGAATCCTTTCTCATATTTATTATTTTTGGAGGTTTGATTATGTTTTCTATTATATAATGTCCTTGTTAATAGTTTTTAATAGGATTTAATGGGTTTCCATCTGGACTGATATGTTTCATCCCACCCCTTACTACTCAATGTGGACATTGATCAGTGCTCCCTTTCTTCTACTTCTAGAAGCAGCGGTGATGTTTATGTCATCTTATTCTCCAAATAATCTTATTTTGGGACTCATATTGATGGAATAGAAGGAAAAAAATATCATTGGTGCATGATTTTATATCCTATCAATGATAATTATGCCAACATAGATAGAGAGTATGTTGTAGAAGTCTTTGATCTAAATCTATAGAAAAATTACCCTATTGATGAGTAATTTATGGGTTTCACAGACCATGATAGGCCTTGGTATATTTTTTTCTCACTGGTATCTATGACTATTTTAGAATTGGAGAAATATTATTCTCTAGGATTAGTATTCTAAGTTATATACACCCCTAAAAAGGGAAATTTGGTAGATGGAATGTTTCTCCAGAAGTCACCGGTGGATACTACCTAGGGTTTGAGGATTTCTGGAAGGTTTCCTAAGAGAATGAATTAATAAACTATAATGTTAATGAAGTTAGTGGGAAGGGATTTTTACCAGGTGATAGTGGAATAATATATATTATGAAAGGTGGAGGTGTCTCTATAGGGAGACTAAAAAATAGTAGTGCTTTGAGATATGTTGGTCATGGTGGTTCTCTAGAAGGATGGACATAGGATGGTCATAATCAAATATTTTTTAGGGTAGATTAATGATCCATCTAACAATACATGATTTGGTTCTCCATGATATTTATAGTTCACCATTAATGGTACATTGTAAGTGTGTGTGATGTATACCTCGATATGATGAGGAAACATTGTTGTCCTAAGATAAAGTGGTTAGTGGTGGTGATCATGGTGTGGTGCTATGTTTTTAGTTAAGTTAAAACTAATAACCATGTTCTTGGAAGATATTTTCTGGCCTTAGATTCTCTTGAGTAGATGTGGGAAGACATCATGATGGATTTTTTCACTAATTTACATCAGGATTCAACATGATCTAATTATATTTCAGTGATCATGGACCGACTGAATAAGTCAACTCATATCTTTATAATATAGGAGTCAAGTGTCATGAATGTTCTTTTGATGATTCATATTGATGATGTGGTGAGACATCATGTGATGTTGGAGATTTTTTTTTAAATTAGTTTTCTGATTTGTCCTCATAGTATGGGATAATACTAAAATAAAGTTCTTTCTCTCAATTAACCTCCAATACCACTTCTCATTCCCATACAGATGGTATAACAGAAAGAACAATCTAGATGATGGATGATATTTTTAAGGAATATATCTTGTATTTTGGTGTACCATGTTCGATACATCTACCGATGGATTAGTTTTCCAATAAAAGTTACTATTACTCATCCATTGGAATGTACACATTTGAGACATTGTATGGATGGTTGTGTCATCATTTATTGTGTTGGAATGAGTCTAGAGAGTCAATAATAAAAAGTTCTGGTGTAGATCGAAAAATGATAGGGAATATCTATATAGTATGAGAGTATATGAAGGTAGAGAGAGACCACCATCAAGACTATGTTGATTGGAGGTAGACACCAAAGTATTTTTATAATAGAGACCCCATTTTTTTATGGTTCCCGCTCATTGGAAGTAGATGAGGTTCGATGAGGGTAGTAATGTTTCTCCCTAATTCATCAGACATTTTGATGTTTTGAAATTATTTTTAAGGTGTCTTATCAGTTGGAACATCATTCATGTTTGGACAATATCCATTATGTTCTCCAAAAACCCCATATTCATTTATATATTCATGATGGATACGATTTCATTTATTGGGGGTAGTTGGGTATCTCGTGTGCTATGAAATTCATGGAATGGATAATAGAGATCTGATATCCTTGAAATAAGGTATCTCGATTATTAACCATTCCCTTAGTTTGTGTGCAATAGAGGGATGATGGTTTGAGGAAAGTAAATGGGATCATGAGATGTAGAAGTGTTCTCTGTATTTTGAGATGGTTTGATTTATCATTTTTTATATAATGTTTTAAATATTGAATTATTGGTAACTAATGATGTATTCTTACTTATTTTTGGTAGTTTAGATTTATCGTTGGCTGTATTTAGATATAACAATACCCTTGATAGGTATCTCCATGGACGGTAATTAAAACATTACCCTTCCTTCTTCAATTATAGATTATATTATTATTCTCTAGGATAAGAATAATTTGAGTGTTATCGAGTGTAGAAGCCCAAAAATTTTGAACTATTAATTAGTGTGGATTAATGTGAAGGAGATATTATAGGTGATGATCTAGGGATTATAGGAGGGGATATGGGAGTTTGGTATATAATTTTCATTATTGATGGATTCTATTTTGTGAGGGGGGCCTACTATTTAGAGGCATGTGAAGTCTGTGAAGAGATGATTTAGTGTCTTAATTGATTGCTTCCTAGAAGTTTCATAGAGGTAGGATATAACATAGAGTTTGAGAGAGGTTTATTTCCCACCTATTATATTGGTGGATGTGTCAATGTGGAATGGTAGTTCTGACATATTGGGTTTGGTTATGGTATCTTATAGTGTAAAAGAAATTATTTTAGTGTGGAGGTTGGGGTGGTCAGATTTTGATTCCACAAATCATTTAGGGGAATCTATATAAGAGTGAAAAAGATACATCATAGAATTATTATAGGTTGATATGTTATACATGGGATCTACGACATGTAATTTGGAGGAAAATTGGTCCACTAGACATTATAGTGTTGGATAATGACATCTGTAATTGTTTTGGGAAAAAACAAAAATATTAAGAAATGGCATATGTTTTTGATCCATAGTCAAATGTCATTATGTTGTGTATAATGTGAATACCACAATTTGAATTCAATATTTCAATATATTATCCCTTGGATTTTGTTGTCTCCATACTGATTCCGAGTGTTTCTCCACCCCTTCTATTGGTCATTTTTCATGAGTATCTAGAAATTTAGTGTTAGAGATTTTATTTGAGTTCCCTCATTTTTTAACTTATTTTTCCCTTGTTCTTTAATCCAGAGAGTCAATGGTTGAGTATATGGCTAGTTTGGGTAGTGTATGAGTGGATAATGATAGGGATTGGTATTATTCATGTATATTGAGGTGTTTTGTTATGTTTGTAGTTTTGAAGACATATTTATCTTATATTATCTTTTTCAAAAATTCAAAAACTCTTCGATTGAGTTATGGGATCCCTTTTTTATATTATATATATATATTATATTTTTATGTATATATATTCCTTTGGGTGGAAAACCGGGGTTTTATATAAAAATATAATAAATTGGGCTAATGGAATTGATGGGGATTGGTAGAATTCGCATGTGTTTACATATTATTGTTGTGTTTTTTTTGAATATTTTAATTCTCATAGTTATTATAGAAAAACATACCTATCACTGATATTTTCATCAGTTTTGTATATTTTTATTTTTGATCCTTTTTGTGATTTCTTAGTTTAAATCACCACCCATAATATGTTTAGAACATATATATGGATAATTAGTCCCATTCTCAGGTAATGTAGAATTATTTATGCATACCAATGAATAAAATATAGAAATGTTTTAGAAGAAACTTTCAAAAATATTATGGTAACTACATGGGATATAAATATATTGTAATGTGAATTCAAGTATGATGGATGTAATACATTGTGGTTTTTTGTGATTCATGGGTATTTTATAGTGACGGCGCTGATAATTTAAAATAATAAATGATAATATAAACAAGGTTATATTTCTGTGTCATAGAATTTAATGAGGTATTACGTGACAGGGTAGGAATGTGATTGTTTTGAGGTGATGTTTAGAATACAATGGTGTTGAATTCTGTGTGGATGTTACTATTTTTTAGTTTCTTATGGTAGATTCTTAGTATCATTGAAATAAAAATATATTGATGAATTGAAAATGAGTATGGGATGGAAATTAATATGTGTAAATTTGAGTGATTAATAAATTTGTTGAAGCAAAATAAGAACTATATTCAAGATATTTTTGTGTGATTGTCAATTAAATATTGAATACATTATATTAGTAAGGATAACATGTTTTATAAATTATAAAATAGGAAATCTATTAAATTGTAAATTATAGATGGAATTGGGTTTTTTGTGTCGTGTGTTTCATATATTAGTGGAAATAATTTCTCACATTATCCATGAGATTTTATTTAGTGATGTGAGAATTGCATGTGGTGTTGGAAGTGAAACATTTGTATATATATTGGGTGTTATTTATGTATCTTTTATTTTCATGTTATATACATACACATCCCACCAAATTAAGATAACATTAATAACAACTATTTTTTTTAATTTTATTTGTTTTCCCTAACATCACTCTTAATGGTTAAATATATTGTTAGATACCTCCTCATCACCACTATTCCTTCATTTATAGTTTGAGACAACAATACCAAGTTGGTGGTGAGTACTATCTGATGATGGATCCAATGGTGGTGATTCCCAGTTATGGGATGGTGTGATATTTTTTGCGGGTTATGTGATATAGGATGAGGTTACAAGGTTGATGTCATTCATGTTGCTGATACCCTACAAAAATATTGATAAATTATTACTATATATGTGATTTCATGGATGATTATATGATATTGGTTTTTGGTGTGTGAATATTGACTGATTCCAACATGAACTTTTTGACCCTAATAAATCTTGGTAAAGGTAGGTCTATAGCCCACACCCCATAGATATAGATTTATTTGTGGTGATGTGATGATATGGATAGTATGGAAAAATATGATTCTTAACATTGGGTTATGAGAGTATAAAATTTTTGGGAAGCAGTTACGGGGAATATTTTCATGTGTTCTTTTGATACACTATTATTATACTTGGATTACTTATTTTGAGAGTGAGCCTTGGCGAGTCTAGTGTGGATATATGACCAATTTAGGGACTAATTGGATCTATTGTTTATTAATAGGTACATTTATACAATATTTTCACATTTTCATGAGAGACCATGTGTGTGATCCTTATGAGTAAACATGTTAATTTCACCCTATGAATATGTAAAATAATATTTAGGTTTACAGGAGGGTTTTGGAGATAGAGTTGTTTATTAATATCTTTATTGTTTAAGATATTATGGAGTTTCTGTATTAAGATTCCCATTGTAGTATATTATATTGATATTATTGTTGTATTACTTGATAAGCATTGTGAGATATTTTTTCTTTTACAGTATGATATGATGTTGTTTTTTGACTATTCATTCTACCTCTTAATTTTACTTATAGTATTAAGGGATGTACAGACCATAATTGTGATTTTTATACCTCCATGTTACCAATAAAATTACTAGGTCCTACTGAAGCTAGGAATCTAGTGATATTACCTTTTTTTCATTATCACCATACAAAATGGGGTTCCTTTCCAATTATGGGGTCATGAATATCAAATATACAAGAATCCATATATAGGAATAACTTCACAATTTGATTCTAAAATAAATTTTCAAGAGTCTATATCATTTTCAAATGCATTTCTAGGATCTTGTATATTCGAACATCATCATAATAATTTTCTTATGACTATAACATGAATAAAAAAAATAGTGCAGAAATGTTTTCAAAAACCTCATAAAACATTGATCATTTATTTATATCTTAATTTACTTAGGGAATATAAATGGGTTTTTAGGAAAACATCCCTACAAACACATAATAATCCATCAAGAAAAATAAGTTGAATCATATCATTTGAATATATCCCTAGGGATCATAATAAACAATAAAAATTTATTATATATATATGAGAAATAAATTAATAAAATAATCATATATATGCTTTAAAAAATTATAATAAATGTACTTTTCTGTGGTTAACTTTTATTAAGGAAATTTTTAAAAAATAATAGAAAAAATAATTTCATTGGGAAAATATGTATTCTTGGAATGAATATTAATAATGATCAATATAAATTAAGTCTAAAAAAGGTTATCAAATGGTAAACATTTAAAACAAAACATTCTTTTTATTCCATTATAATGAGAGTCAAAACTGACCAAAATGGAAAATGTTAAAAATATTTGTCTTAAATCACTTATAAATATAAAATATAGATTTAAATGAAAATAAGAAAAAAATTATGAGGAGGGAAGAAAATTATTTATATTATTTATAGAATATGGAATAATAGGAAAAAAGAGTTAGTTAAAATAATTCCACTCATGTAACGAAATTTTTTCTAAACAAAACACATTATGGATTATGAAATCAAAAATCCATGGAATGAAAAATCTTAAAAAAATACCATAAACAAAATTGAAACATATTCTAATATTTTAAATATGGTATATATAGACCACATAATTTAATAATGGTTCATAATATAATTCATTTCACATTGAAAAAAAATTGAGATGAAGAACTTTTAACATTTGGGGACAATTTTAATTAGAAACGATTTAAATAAGAGAACAAGAAATTAATCATTAAATATAGTGAATAATGATATAGTCATGAAATATAATGTCAATGAAAATTTAAATCCACCATATAAAATAAAATAGGCATGGGAGATTAAATATTCCTCAAAGAAAGATGATTGTGACATTAAACACTCACCAAATTACAAACATTTGAAAAAAACCCATTTAAGAGAACCATAAAAGGATTTATAAATATATTTACATTTATGGATAATATTATTGTAAAATCCCTCCCTAGGATCCATGTGATAATTCCCCAAGCCGGTTCACCACATGACCTCATGAACACCTCCTAGAATGCTAGTGGTTTCCAACTATTAACATGGGTCTAGTTAGTCATTAATGGGGTGATTGTACAATCATTTATCAGAATAAAACATCGGCAGAAACAAGCAAACAAACACGAAAGCATATATAACCAAGAAAATCACATGTACCAAAATAGGAAAACAAAGCATACTATACTAAATTGAAAGGTAAAACATGATATGACAACATATGTGTCGAATGTCTAATATGAAACTAGAAAATAAAGGCATTATGACTCCCCAAGAGGGTTTTGAACCATGTATGGTTCCCTCATTCATGCTACATCCCCAATCATCAACCTATCCCCTAGCCTTTACCCTTATCCTATCCTCCTACATTATTATCCATTTGAGTATTGATCATTCATGCCAAATTGGGTGTGTGTACAACTTAGTAGGCCCCCACCAAGGGTATCTAAAACAAGTACAATCAAGATATAGTTCATCCAGTTCTATAAGTAAATAAGTACAACATAATAATAAATAGTTTATCGCATTTTAATTAATTCTTATCTGACAACATTACCTCTAGGGTTCCCAAGGATACCCATAACTCAATACTAACTTCATCTCTTAGATTATCTCAATTTCTTCCCTAGTTAATACCATACTATAATACATGCTTCTTTTCGATGCTCAAAGTATTAAATGCTCTTTGATATCTCAATACCTTATTCAACTCATGCTGGTGTTCATGGATTCTCATGTGAGGACATAATAAGGAGTTCCATTATTTCCATTATTTAATTTAACATTTATTGAAACGTTTCCAATGTCACCAATTTCGCAAAGGTTTAATTAATATGACCATGATACCATGATTAAACCTCAATAGAATGACCTTGTTCCCATTCTATTTACTCATATGTATAATTACCATGTCACTATGTATACATCACATTAGAATGACCACGTTCCCTTTATCTTACTCAGAAGTATATTTACCATGTTACCATTTTTACTTCACATTAGAATGAACATGTTCCCATTCATAAACACATAATTAATTCATCAATTAATTATACGCATAAATTGGCATTATAATTAATTAATTAGTTAAATACATCAAATCCATTAGTTAACACAACAACTAACAACAACCCCCAATCCCATTAATTATATCATTAATTAATTAACCAATATCAATAATCATTACCCATAATTAATTTTATATAATTAATTATATCATTAAAAGTTACAACCCTTCATAATTAGTCTCACAATTAATATTCTAGATCATAATCTCGAAGAACATAATTAATTCAGAATTAATTATTTCTACTGTTCAAAACAACGTCCAATAATTACATCCCCAATTTATTATATAGATTATAACCCCTATCTATTATAAAAAGTGTCACCAAATTAATTATCTAATAGGTGATCCCCCTAGTATCATGATTATATCCCTTAATTAATCACCTATTTCAACAAAGATTCAATAAAAAATTTGGTCAAACTAATAATCCCAAATCAAAGAAAAAAATTTCTAAAGGATGATAGAAAGTATGAAATAATTCTTAAATTTATATTAAAATAATTCCTTTGGGAATTATATTTAGACTTCTCATCTCAATTCATTGACATATTTTTTCTTAAAAAAATCCTCAAATTATGAGCCTCACAATGATGTCGATAAATTTTTTTGATCTAAATCGCTAAACTAAAATCATGATCAAAAGAATCAAGATCACATAAATCAAGATATATATCCAAAATCATATCCCAATATATTTCAACAAATCATTATATCCAAATAAATACAGGATATCTTCCATGAAATGTTCAAGGAATAATAGAAGAATGAATGAGAGAAGCATTGGGATTACATCAACACGCTGGGAGAAGACCAGATCTTTGATTCCAAATTTTGATCTCAAATAATAGTGTTTCTAAGTTCTTAGGATTCATTTGGGTCTATGGAAAAACCTTCCATTAACCTTAGAAAAGTAGAATCCCATGGTAGGGCCACATGGGATGTGAAAAAAATTATTAAAAGTTCAAAACAAGTGAGATCCACAATTTTAGGATCTCACCATTATCCTGCGCACAGTTTAGTCACATGGTTTGAATAACCATGCACTAACCGTGTGTTAGCCACAACTTCGTGGGTCACATAACTTGGCCACCTCACATAACCTCTCAAACTGTGATGTAACCATGTTGACTCTACTACCTTACAGACCTTATATTTCATGGTTTCTCCTAGGAATCTCCTCGGTTTGTTCAAACAATGTGCCAACCATGAATAACCACTTTTCCCCGAGATTTTTTTAGACATAACCCAAACTCACCCTAAGACATAACTCCAAACAAAGGTACTTAAAAACAATAAAAAATAACTAAAAAAATTCCTAGATGACTCCATAAACTGTTAGGGTATTACAATCTCCCCACCATATAACAGATCGTCCATGAGCTGCACTTCCAAGACAATATAAACTTTGAAGTCAAATAGATCAGACCATTGATCCCTAACATATAATTTTTTCTCCCCTTTTTCCAATTTTAAAAATTATTTTTTCCATAATAAATTATCTACAGCCATAGAGTTTCCCCACAATACATTCTCTTTGTGGTCCAACACATGTATCGAATGCTCCACAAAGGATGCATCAATCTCAATGTCATCCTCATCGACATAGATCACATGATAAGGTTTGGGATGAGAAATATATAGTTGTGAAACATGAAAAAAATCATGAATAATGTTTATTTATCTATGGAAGAGCCAATCAATATGCCACCAGCCTAATTCTCTCCCCTATCTCAAACAGTCCGACAAACATGGGTTCCTACATGCATTGCCTCCATATCTTGTAGTGACCCAACCTAGGTGACACCTGAAGGAATACACGATCACACTCAATAAACTCTAGGGGTAAACACCATCTATCTGAATTTGATTTCTATCTACTCTAATATATATCCATATTCTTCTGAATTAATTGTACCCACTCTGATTTCTCCCACAGGAGACTCAGTCCCAAAAACATTATCTCAATAGCCTCCATCCATCATAGCGATGATCTACATGGCCTACCATAAAGGTATTAATATGGTTACATATGTATTTTTTCCTAATAACTCTCTTTATAGAGGAACTCTACAAAATCCAGGAGCTTTTCTAGTGTTCCACCAAACTCAAGGACACATTCCTGTAGCATATCCTCAAGAACCTATATATTACATTCTAATTTTTCAGCTGACTGTGTGTGGAAATATATACTCAATAATATCGGAGTGACATGTTCTTTCTTCAAGACCATCCATAACAATATGTAAAGAGTTAATAACTATCTGAAACTATATTCAGTTTCACTCTAGGCAGACGAACTATCACACGAACATACAGTTCTTCCGACTGTCCCACTATAATGGTTTCACTTTTAGGAAAAAAATTCACTACCTTTTTCATTAGATCCACAATGACCAAAATAGAATCATTATTACTAAGAATAAATGGAAGACCCACAAAAAAATATAGGGTAACATTTTTACACATCCATTTCAAAATAGAAAATAGTTGTAGTAAACCTCCAGGCTGTTTATACTCCGACCTCACCTGTTGATAGGTAAAGCATCTTTTCACAAACCCTACTATATCCTTTTTCATTCTTGGGTACAAAAATGGTTTTTGTTTGTCATTGTACATTTTGGTCACTCTTGGATTCACCAACCACTACGATTCACGAAATTTCTACATGATCTCCTCTCACAAGCTCATAGGTACATCAACTTGATTATTCAAAGAAATGATCTCATCCTTGTCTGCCATCCTTTCTGAAGATGTATCATTATCTTCAAATAATTCCTTCAAGCGTAATCACTATAGTTCCTCATAAAATCTATTCCTAATCAAATTCAATAGTGTAGACTCAAGTACAACTAAAACCAATGTCATTTTCTCCAGAATCTCCTTAACCAACACATGCTTTTTGGCAAGAAAGGTCATCATCTTCCACTCTGCACTCAACACTTGAACGATATGAGTTTTATTTTTCCTTCTCAAGTAATCAACCACACTATTTCCCTTCTTGTGCATATATGACTATTAGAAATCAAAATACATCATATACTCAGCTGATCTTCATTACTGAAGATTAAAATTACACTGTGAAAATATATACTTCAAGATATTGTAATCTGTATAAGTTGTAAACTTTTCTCCCAAATATATAGTGTCTCCAATACTTGAGAGAATAAACCATGGATTTCTAATGAAGTATATGAATAGGGTAATTCCGTTAATGATTCCATAAATATCGACACCCATACACCGCAACTATATTTCCATACCTTAGAGTATCTCCATGTCTAATTATAGAATCATCACAACAAACTGTATACTCTTCACCTAACTCTAGTAGGACCAAAATGGGTGTCAATGTTATGCTCTTCCTAAAACTATGAAAATATCTCTCAAAATACTCTTTCCATTCATAAATTAATCACTATTTGGTCCTGAACATAATTGGTGCTTCGAAACAACAATAGTCTTGTATGAATCATCAATATTATCAAGATAATCCCAGAAAGATTTGGTTATCAATAATTTTAATGTGATGATCTAAGGAAATCATTGCCTGAACATTCATTGGGTTCACTGACACGCCTTCATTCTATATGATGTTCCCCAATAAGTGTAATTGTTCAATCCAAAACTGACAATTAGATATCATGGAATACAAACAATGATTTTATGGTGTACTCAAAATGGTGTCAATATATTGGGCATGATATTCTGGAGTCTTGGTGTACACCAACAAGTCATCTAAGAACACCAACAAAAACAGATCTAGATACAGATGAAATATCTTTTTTATCATGTCCAGAAACACTACTGGTGAATTTTCCAACCCAAACGGCATTACAACAGACTCATAAAGGCCATACCTTCTTATGAATGCATTATTGGATATATTAGATGTCCAAAATATCAATTGACGAAACCCCAATCTCATGTTGATCTTTAAGAACTCCAAAACTCCCTCTAACTAGTGAAACAATGTTTTAATATGCAAAAAAGGATACTGGTATCTCACATGAATTTTTTTCATCTTCAGGCAATCAAAATATAAACATAAAACTATTGTCAGTATTATTTTTTACCAAAACAGTTGATCCCTAAGGTGATGTACTTGGAAGGATAAATCTCTTATCCTCCAATTCCTTAAACTGAGTCTTATGCTATTGAAGCTCAGTCAGTGCCATTCTATATGGTTGAATAGTCACTATCTAAGAAAAAACATGATTTTGATTAAGATATTCAATATATCTATCAGGTTTTATCCCTGATATTTACTTAGGAAAGACATCCTGAAATTGGTCCACTACTGGTGTAAGGAAATCTTGCATAAGACCCCCATAATCCAACAAAAGACTTGAGACATGGGCTTTGAGTTATCATAGATAATGAGTAATTAGAACTACTCATCCTACCTGAATATCATACTCTCCATGATGAATATAATAGTAATTTTAGGAGAAACAAAGGTCACTTTCCTATGGTAACAATCGATGTGGGATCTTTATGTGACTAGCCAGTTCATATCCATAATCAAATTGGAACCCATCCTATCAAGAACATAAAGATCCAATAAGAAACGATCTTCCCTGATCTCTAGTGAAAATCCATTTCATAGATAGATATCTTTATACTGAAATACCAATGGTGTATCTATAGCCATTACCCCACTCCCAAAATCCACTTTAATGATAAAAAGATCAAAAAAATTGTATTTATAAAGGAATGACTTTCACCAGAATCAAACAAGGCACTAGAAATTTTAGATGCTACTAGAATCGTTCCTCTCACTTTAGATGGTCTAGCCTCACTGTCCATAAGTGCAGTCTATGCCACATGTAAATGTTATAACATTATTCTCCATCATGATGTATGAATCTCATGAGTAGAAACAATATAATATTGAACGCAGTATAACCTAGAAGAACCATGTACACTACCCCTACCGCCTCAGCTAGTATAACTCCAACTGCCAGCTCGATATGGTGTAGAAGATCTTCTTCCAATACACTGACTCTACCCAGCTTCTCCTTTAGTACCAATATGTCCCTGTAACCTGGCGAACTTCTTTAGATGTCTCAACTTTTTGTATGATAAACACTCTACTGATTATTATGAATAATGTTGACAATAGTGTCCCATCCAACCACACTGATGACAGTTCACCCTAGTAATGTCTTTTCCAACCTACCCTCCTGTCTATGCACTTTCTATTCTCACTTCCATGTCAAAAGTTTTCATAATGAAGATCTCTTCTTTCAAATGATTCACCTCTTGATCGTCTAGTAATAACTACATGTCTAGCACATGAAGCCTCCCTCAGGTTCCCTTCAACTATGACAGCTTGATCCACCACTTCCATAAACTTCTTCTACATGAAGATATTCACATGGGACTTAATGTCTCCCTTAATTTCATCCTAAAAATGTTTCATCATAGCTGCCTCATCTCCTGCTAAGGCTAGGGAAAATAATTGCAGATCTATGTAGCATCTAACATGATACATCACTAATATTCTCCCCAATGTTAGATTCATGAACCCACCTAATTTTCTTATCTTGACATCTTTGGATAAAATTTCTACAAGAAACAATCAATGATGTCGTTCGATGACATACCATTATTCTGTCCATTTTATGGATGAATGTCCCATGATAGTTTCATTGATCTATGTAGCATATAATCTTCCAACATGAAACTCATATTTTACAAAGTCTCCAAATGGTCATGTATTGTCTCGATGGATTCAACCCAAAATTTAGCCCCTTCAGGTTCACCTTCTCCAGTAAAAGTTGGAGGGTGCTATAACTAAAACTCTATTTTCCACTCAGATATACTTTTCACTGCTCATCCTAGGACTCCTTCCATGAATTTCATGAAGTGAGAAAAGTTATCCCAAAACAGCTCCCCTTCTTCTTCCACTGGCACGATTGGTGCCTCAGGTTCCCTACCCAGAAATCCAATCCTAGGAATTTACCACAGTCATCCCCTCTATAAGATCTGTGGATTTATACCCTATAAAATCCTAGACCACATCTTGGGTCTCACAAAAAATCCTTAAAACATTTACATTAGTTTAAATAAACCCATCAAGTCATTTCCCCCACCCCACCACATGGTCAAAACTGAGGCACTATCACCATCCGTAACCATCCCACTCCTTGGTTTTTGTTAACATGGTAAACACACTATTAATCCCATTTATCTTTTAGACACCCAATTATAATCATTTTCTATCATCTTAAAATAATAATCAATTAATGTTAGGAATTTTTTTCATATTAATATCCCAAAAATGAAAAAAGATCATGTTTAACAACTTAACCATAACCCATTTCCCATGCATTTCTAAAATGATGCATGACAGAATAACCATAAGTTCCTAGAATGATGCTGGAGGAATCCACTCTCATTCCATTTTAGGCCACAAATCAATAATAAAAATTTCTCTTAAATAATAATCACATCACACCACAAGTACTCCACTGAAGGTCAAATAATATTCAACTATAACAAAAAATAGAATTAACAACAATCCCACATTGGGTGCTTTGGTAATCCCTCATACGTGGGTTTTCAATTCCCAGGAATGAGCTCATTACCAAGCCCCAACCCTTCCTAGTCCCTTTTCTACATTTCCAAAAATAGTAATAGAAAAGAAGATGAATGAAAACCTGTTATCTGATACCACTTTTTAATGTCCCACATTGAGAGCCACATGAGAGTTCCCCAAGCCGGTTAACCATATGACCTCATATGTACCTCCCAATATACTAGAGGATTCCAAATAGCATCAAGGGGCTAGAATGTAATTAAAGGGGAGTCTTTACCCTCATTTACCAGAATAAAACACACCAGTACAAATAAATAAAAAACACATGAGCATATATATGAAAGATAATACTCATGTCACAAGATAGCCGAAGAGAAAATACAATACTCAAATGAAAGAGAAAGCATGATATGGAAACATAAGTGTCTTGTGTCTAATATGAAACTGAAAAATAAAGACACTAAGACTCCTCAAGAAGGTTGCAAACCATGTCAAGTTCCCTCCTCCAAACTCCTTCCCCAATTGGTCACCAATCCCATTGGATTTTCCCTAATCATTCCTACAACATTATAATCTGTTCATGTACAAATCTTGAATATCGAATAGGGTGTGATGACAATGTTTTAGACCACCACCAAAAATTTCTAAAAAACGTCCAGCCAAGAGATAGTGTATGTTTTTCTGTTAGAAAATAAGTATAATGAAATATTATATAGATTAACACATTTTCATTTATTATTATGTAATTACTTTAACTCAAGGGTGCCCAAGGATTCCCATACCTCAATAAAAACAACATCTCTTACCGGAACCTATAGTGTTCCCTAGGTAATACCATATATGAATACCTTATTCTTGCTAAATCTTGATGTATTGAAGTTTCTAAGATATCTCAATACCCGATATGACTCATGCTGAAGATGGAATATTCTCTTGTGAGGCCATAACTAAGTGTTCCACTATTTCAATTAATTAATTTCACATTTAACAGACACATTTCAAAATTTACCAATATCTCAAACACACATGTAAGATGACAATGTTACCATGTATACCCCTAAATAGAATGACTATGTTACCATTATCATAACTCATATTTATAATGACCATGTTACCAAGTACACGTCACATTAGAATGACCATGTTCCCATTATCTTACTCACAAGTATGATGACCATGTTACCATTTTTTACTTCACATTAGAATGACCATGTTCCCATTATTAAACACAAATTAAATTCATCAACTAATTATCCATATCAATTCAATTAATATCTCAAAAATTAGTTAAATATATAAAATCCATTAGTTATCAAAACAATTGGCTAAATCCCTCAATCCCATTAAATAATTAAAAAATATCACAAATCATATCCCATTATTAGTTTTTTATATTTAATTATCTATTTATAAATCTCAACTCTAAATAAATAATACCAAAATTAATAATCTAGATCATAATCTTAATGAAAAAAATTAATTCACAATTAATTTTCTCAATGTGTCTAAACAATATATCATAATTAATTTCCCAATTAATTATCTCGGTTAAAATTCCTATATATTATAATGAATTTAACTAAATTTATTATCTAATTGGTTAGCCCCATAGTCTCATGATCTTTTACCCTAATTAATCACCTATTTAAACAAAACATTGAAAAAATAATTGGTTGATCAAATAAACGATATTAAAGGCAATAAATTCCTAAAGGATTCTTGAAAATTTATAATCATGAAAATATATTTCAAATTAAGGAATATGAGAATTATAATTATAAAACCCACCACAATTATCTACTAGTTGTTTGATCAATTTAAATCACCAAAATCCAAGTAGCCCAATGATGCGATAAATGTTCTAGAACTAAATACCTAAACAAAAATCCAGATAAAAAACATCAGGATCTCATAAATATAGATCTTGATCCACAATCCTTGATCTAGATCTCAAAATAATGGTTTAGATACAAGTAAATAGAGGATATCTTCCATGAAAAGTTCAAGGAAATTTATAATAATGAACTATAGAAGCATCATGCAAACATCCACTTACCTGGAGAATAACAGACATTCAATTCGAGCTTTCGATATGGAAAATGGTGATTATAAGGCCTTGTAATATCTCTGGTTAGATGTATGAACCTTCATTTACCATTAGGAATGTAAAATCCTGAGTAAGGGTCATATGTGAGGTTAAAAAATTAAATTTATGATGAAAACTAGTGAGAGCCAAAATTTTGTGATCTCACAGTTGGCCGATACACTGTTTACACTAACGGTTTGAAAAAACATGTGCTAAAAATGTGTTAGACCCTACTTCATGGAGTTACATTTCGTGCCCACCTCGCATGGCCTCTCAGACCATGTATTAACTATGTCTAAGCGACTTCCTCATAGACCATAGATATCATGGTTTTTATTTGGCAGTCACACATTTTTTTTCAAACCATGTGCCAGCTGTGCATAACCTCTTTTCCCCACAACTTTCTTAAACTTCACCCAAATGAACCCCATGCCATAAAACCAAACAATGGTACTTAAAAAAAAGTACAAGATAATGTGCCCTATATGACTCTATGAAATGTTAGGATCATAAAATAGTAAAAAATTCAAGGGAAATATAAAACCCACAAATAAGAAAACTATGGATTTATATAAAGTATGTCTTAATAAAAGTATATTAAGAAAACAATCCCTTTTAAAGTTCACAACATTAAAGTTATGAATCAATCAATGATGTGATTATGTGAAAAAAATATAAATCCACATTAAACAATTATAAATACAACATCAAATAATTATATTTCATAAAAATATAATCTTAGAATAATATAATGAATTGAGAATTGATATAACCCACACAAATAAAAATAATTTAGAATCCCCTTATCTAAAAATTAAACTTACTGGGATTCTCTATATCATAAATATATAATAAATCTATAACTACAATAAATCTAAATTATAACTATATATATTTCTTTTATAATAAACCATTAAATTATAATTTATTCTTTCCCATTTGTTAATAATTATTTAATAAATTCAATATCTACATCTTAATAGGCACATTTCCCATGTATGTTTTTATTTGAAGGTTTTGGTCCTTGAACCATGGTCATGTTTTCATCCCATACATAATTTTAAGAAGGAATTTATTTATATATTGGATACCATTATTTTTTAAAATTTAAATTTCATGGAACATATACTTATGATTTTCGTGGAAAACATAAATAATCACTTTCTAGTAGTTTTTATTTCCTAAAATGAATTTCTTTTGTTAAAACATATATAAATATATATATATATATATATATATATATTACTATTCCATTTTTATTAAAAAAAATTAAATTCATAATCATTACATAACATTTCTAATATATAACATACCTTAATAATTTATGAAATAGTTATTATAACAGTGTCCATGTAGGTTATAAACCATTATAAAATAAGAAAATAATATTATGACAGAACAATTTAGAAAATGTTATTTGATAATGGTAATATCAAATTCATTTTTTTTTGTAATTTTCTAATATCATATTTATTCATTAAAATAATTTTTAGAACCATCTATGTATGAAGGTGATGAAAAATGATATATGTCATCTAAGGAGGGAGTAGTACGCACATATACATGGATTGTTTTTCATTTTAAGGGATAACATGGAATACAATTATTTAATGATTTTTCTTTTTAAAATGATTATTTTTTTTATAAAAATTATATCTATTCATAAAATTCATCTTTATAATCAACTATGATATTCATTGTTGCAAAGTTATATACATTATTCATGGAGGTGGTAGTCTTCACATACTCACGAGAAACATGTTAATTTCCTATTTCATAATATGGGAGTAAATGATGGTAGTTACATCAACATATTAACATTTTAGGGTACTAATAAAATCAATTTAATTATATCAGTAAGGTTATAAAGGATTTTTGGGTGGTGAACTACGAATTAATCATGAAAGAACATAATTAATATAAATATATCTTCCATTGGAATCCCCCTTTGCATCTCCCTTTTAGACATCGTAGGATTGAATTTTTCTGACACCAAAACCAATAGTTTATTGATAATGGGGTAAGGATGTTATTTTATTATAAATTTGGAAGTGTTAATTTAAGATATCTAAAGAACTGTTCTCTCACATCTAGGGTCAAAAATTTAAATTTTGACATACTGGATTTGATTCCATTGTAACCAATCCAGCATAAACATACTTATTTATAATGTTAAAAAAATATAATGATTCATTTATATAACATTGAAATTTTTATTCTTAATGATTTGATGAATAAAATAATTCTATTTATGTAGTAGAACCCATATATTTCTCATCAAATTGTAATTATAGACATTATAATATGAAATTATGATTTCATAATAACTCTTCAAAATATACCATAAAAATATCCAGAAAAGATACCATTTTCATAAAATCATAGATAAAAAAATTTTGACACAATCTAGAGAAATGGAAAAATAAAAATAGTTGTAATATAAATATCAATAAGGTTAAAAGGGGAAGATATCAATCAATGCATCTAAGTGATCATAAGATGAGAAAAAGTGCTTGAGATTATTATTATGGTCATAATACAAAATAATCAAACAAATAAGAACATAACTCAAAACCAACTAGTCATGAAGTAATATTATTCACAACAAGAAGCGTGGGTTTGGAAACAAAAATGTAATAACAATCTATTAAAAAAACATAACATAGCATTGTGGTGTAACCTAAGTGTATGATATAAAATTAATCATAAGAAATCGTAAAATTGTGGATCATAAATCACGTATGGAATATCATAATATAATGGATTAGTAATCATCACCAGCATACCATATCATAATGGATCATATATAATAACCAAAATCCTTTATTATTATGGATTAGAAAATATTAATAGCATCCCATAGTATATTGTACAATTAATTACTACCACTGTCTAGAAAATATTTTATATGGAATTTTTACTAGAATCCATTCTAAATATCATGAGATATAACACCATTATGTAATTAATTAGTGAGTTATAATGTACCAACACATCAATGAATGAAAAATTATATATATGTTTTACCCATGATTATAAAATTCAATAATCCATCATCACTTATGTAACACCCCAAACTTCTATGGTACATTTCTCTTTCAATAATGCAATAGCTTACATTGTATGCAACTTCGAGTTCTACCACACCACAACCTATCAAACTATCCATTATAAATATTAATACCCCCTATTTGAATGTTTATAAATTTTATATTTTAAAATAGACTACATTTTTGGATTCAGAATATCAAAATTAGTTTAGGGTGATTTTTTGGTATTTTTCGGAAAACATTCAATTTCTGATTAATAGTGAAAACACTGCGTTATTGTTAAAAATATACTTTTTATTTAAATAATTATTTAAATTATTTAAAATTATTTTAGGTCAAAATTGATCTATAATAAATATATAATTTCAATGAAATTCATCATATCCATTTTATAAAAAAATTAGATGTATAAAATGTTATTGATCATTTTAATGCCTTTTACCAACCTTCTAGGAGCATTTGAAAATTTTAATAAAACATAATTTTACTACTTCTATGAATTTAATTTCATAAATATGAGTGACACATGTGACACTAATATGTAAAATTTGTTTTAATATGATGAAAATAATTTTTGGTAAATAGTAACTTTTGAATTTTATTTACCGTGGTTAAAAGTAAATAGGTTAATTAAAAAACCAATGATTTTATAATTACCCTTACCACATGTCCTAATTCTATTAGATAAGTGTTTTTCGACCAAAATCAACCTTAGTAATAAAATATGATCCTCTTTAATCCACTGGGATTATATTAGGACATTAATTGTTATTTTATTTAAAGAATAGTTAAAAGTGTAAAATTCTAATTTACATAACAAATATTTTTTCTAATATAGGGTTATAAAAAAGATAAATTGGACTATAAATATATATTATAATGACATAAAGGTGTTCCTACATATTTTTATTTTATTATAATTTGTATACATTAAAAAATTAAATTTATTTATGGCAAAATGATGATGTAGTAATTACCTTATTAATGAAAGATTAATGTAATTGATATTATTAATATACAAATAAATTCAAATTTATACTTTTGATCCATTAAACTAATTTTATAGGTTGTCATTACATTTTAGTATTTATTTAATATATTTTTTTCTAAGTAAATGTTTTTTGCTGACTTTCACAGAAACCAAATAGTAAACAGTGTCAAAATTGACATAAATGATTTTTATTTTAAAAAAAATAATATATTAATAACTGATATAATATTCCTAAAAATATAAGGTTCTAAAAAAGAACATAGATAATTTTAACTATTTTAATAATGAACCACTTGGGGTTCTCTTGGCTTTTTATATTATGTTTATTAATCATTTGTTATAATAATACAAGAATACATGGTAAAAGTTAAACTATTTAACTATGAGTTAAATATAAAATATAAGGTTAATATGGTGAACTTAACTTGTATAAAACCTATTTATTGAGATTTTTTCTACCCATACCCAGCTTAGTCTCGAAATAATATTTTTTGGAGCCATTAGAAACCAAATATGACTATATAATAAATTATTATTTCAAGATTGTCCTAAAGTGACCCTCACCTCTCTTATAAAAGGGTACTTCCCCTTCCCACAAAATAACACCACCAAAGTAATTATCCTCAGCCAACACAAAATCAATGATCTTACCAAATAAACAAACTTCAACCTAGAGGCCTTACATGGATCAGAAAGTATACTTAATGACCCTTTTTGATCAAATTAAAAGGATGAACCCAAAGAAGAGGTAATAATTTCCTCACCTCTTTCAATGTTTTTTTCTTCTTCCACTTCTACTTTATTTGTTTTTTACATACCCAAATAATAACTCCAGTACCTTCTAAATTATGTGATGTTATTAAAAATATGGTAAATCCATATTATCTATTCTATCAGTCCTATGAATGAAAAAGTCACCATACATGCGTATGTACGACTTATAATCTCCACACCGTGGTGTAGTTTGTTATTCAACACTTCATTATTTGTATGGGTATAATAATGAGTATAATTGATGTAAATCAAAAATATAACATGTTAATTATTATTTATATATAATATACCTTCAAATTACATATGATTTCACCATTAATATAATGGTATTGTATCTCGTGCGTACGTACAAATTATCGTCTCCACGAACACGATGAGATTAATTCCCCCTCGCAAAAATTCAAGAATATTACTAATTTTATGAATACAAATAATGTTTATAAACTTAATATTATTTAGTATATAAATTAAATACATCCTATACATAATAAACATGACTTACTTGGCAAATCATATAAAGGAAAATGAATCTGTTAACACATGAAACAATGATACAATAATTTTTTTTAACAAAACAATATTATAAGGTCATATATAATATCATATTTATGTATATTGTTATTGTATAATTTAATAAAGATTATTTAAATATTATAAATAAGTTTAAATTACCCTCGACCAAGGAAAAGTTCAAGGTAAGGGTTAATTTTACAATCCATTTATTATTTGAGGTTGTTTGTATGGCAGTATCTACTGGGACCTCTTTATTATCCACATCCGTGTTTCATAAAAATGTATTTAATTTTTTTTTACTATTTCCTAGAATATGGGTTAGTGTTATTTATACAGTTGTTTGAATTTTTTTTAAATGATCTGAAATTAATCTTTCTGATGTTTTCCAAACAAAGTGCTTTATGACCTTTTCAACAAATTATGGTAAGAATGTTTTTTAACATATACATTGGGTGGGGATATTTTCCAATATTATAATATCTTCTAAGCTTCCCTTACAAGTTTATAAGAATATTTTCAGAATAAATTTTTTCTTTTATAATATGGTTCTTTTATATTATTTCAATATACAAAGAGACATTTTCTCAAATAATTTGGATTTCATCTATGTCAACATCCTTTAATAGATTTTACACTAGTTTGAAGTTGATTTATTATGATAAAATCTTCCATAATGTATTGAAGGTTTTATGATATGTTCGATTTTTTATGTGTTATTTTTATAACATTCATTGTTTATGGTAAATGTATTAATATTTCATATGGTAGTTCTAATACGAATGGTTATGTTATATTTCAAACTTTTCATATGAGGAATTAATTGAACAAAGTAAGTGACTGGTGGAGCACGCTATAGCTACTCGATGCATTGATATGTCTAATGAGACAAACTAGAGCCTTGAAATAACTCCTTGAGAAAGCCTTATTTTTTGTTTTCGAATGAGGCCTTGACTATTTGGTTATGATGTCCGGTATTATGCATTTCATCATTATGAAATTAGCTATCGATATTAAATGTGATTATTAGACATATAGAATTTCCATTTGAATGAGTAAATGTTATTATTTGACTTATCTTGTCCATATAATTATGATGTTTATGTTTAAAATGATTTTTTAGTCTATTACATTTCCTTAGATGTTTATTCTAATTTATCACAGTTTCTGCTCTATTGTTATCCTTACCTAGCGTTTGAGCTCACCCCTTTCCGGTGTTTTATTTTTCCTAGGAAGTGAAGATGTATATTATTATTAACTTATAGGAATAGGATATGAGATATGAGTTTGTTAAAAGGGGACACAATTTTGTTTTTTCCATTTTATAATGTAATTTAAATCTTATGTAGGTATATAGTACATCCAAATCTAATAAACTAATCGGTATTTTGTGACCTTATCTCTTATGATCATGCCAGTATTATGTAATAATGAACTGAATCTGGGTAACTAGGTTCGGGGAGTTACAGTTTGTATCAGAGAAAGCTTATTGCAATCCTTGGAAACTAGATTTAGAAAAACTATGATTAGAGACATTACCCTATGATAGACTTTGAGGATTAGTATAGAAGAACTTCCTATAATTTTGGTAACATAGACATTTCTTGTATTTTCTATGAAATACAACCCTATTTAGATATGAGTAGGTAGAGTCTACTCTGGTATAGATGTACCTAGTAGTGAAAACATTGACAAGGAGTTTTGGGCTTGACCTGGGTTATCCTATTACATGAAAATGAGCCTTGCTGCATTCTTTTCTAGGACACTCCCATGAGACATTCTTAGTATATTTCAGATTTTATTTACAATCAATAATGAATGATTTATCATTAAATACTTCCTCAACGAAAACATTTTTTATGATTATGAATTATATGCACAAACTATTCAATTTATGTTAGGTATTTTTCTAGTTTGGAATTATGTATTGTGATTCATAAACTAATCTAGTGTATGCCATTTTTTAGAAATGTCACCTAGTGGAAGGAATGGTAACCGTATGAATCCATGTAATACTCTAGGGATTTATCTCATAATCAACATAATTATAGTGATGATGGTGATGAAACCAGTGCTGAACAACTTATAGACATACTAGGACAACTCACTCAGGTTATGAATAATAACCTTACCCATATGGAGAACCCTGATTCACATCGATGAGGATAAATGTTAGACTAATCTATGAGGAAACAACCAACAACATTAAATAGGAAAAGAAATACATTTGTAGTTGAGAAATGTATAAGTTCCATAGAGAATATATTTAATGCTTTGGGGCGTAGTGAAAAGGAAAACGTTTTCATGGTAGATTATTGCCTCATGGGAGATGCAGATAAATGGTGGCCATTAATTCAAAAAACAAATAAGGATGAAGAATTATTAAATTTGGACTAGAGGGAGATTAAAATTATTTTATTAGAAAAATAATTTCCTCTTGGCCATTGAGCAGATATGGAAAGACAAATTTTTACTCTGATTCAAAAGAAGGATGTGTATGTCGCAAAGAATGAGGCTAACTTTACAAGATTAGAAATGCATGAATTAGATTATAAACGTAACCCAAGGAGTAATATCAAATAATTTTAATGGGTTAAATCCGTTTCTACATCGAGAATTAGTCTCACAATCCTTCTCATTGTATGAAGATATTGTCTAATGTGCTATCAAGACAGAAAAGGAATTCTCGAAGTCTTACGAATTTAAAGCAAAGTAGGAGAAAATGAGACTTTTTGAACACTATGGAAATGGAAATAATGGGAAGAAGGGAAAAGTTAAAATTCCATCATGCTGTAAATTTGGGAATAAAAACCATGGTACATGCTTGAACGGAATGGGAGGCTATTACAAGTGTGGTGAAAAAGTCCACCAAACTCGAGATTTAAAGGGGAAGAATGAGGCTATAAATATTGATTGATACAATGTTATATAAATGGGGAATTATTTAAATGAATTTCATAGGAACCAAGGAAGCTTACCTTATAAAAGGACAAGTGAGTAAGGCTAATCTTATGTAATCACTACAGTTGAGGTTGAAGCACCAAATAACTTGGTGGTAGGTAATTTAATGGATTCCTCAAATTTACCAAATATTTTATTTGATTCTGGTTCATCACATTGTTTCAAATCTTACCAATTTACTAATAAAATTAGTCATTTAAAATTTGATGTAACAAGGGATTTTTAAGTAAAATCTCTTAAGGGAAGTATCATTGTGGAAATGTTTTGTAAATCTATTCCCATTTGGGAATATAAACTTGCTTTATCTGCTGATATCATCATCATAACCATGATTTAATTGGATATAATCCTTGGTATGTAATGTATTTCAGACCATGATGCAAAAATTTATTTCAGTAAGAAGGAGGTTACAATTTAATGATGATGATAAGGAGTACCATATCTTGAAAGTAGATACATCACCATCTAATTCTCAACTAGATCCACCCCTAGTAGCTAAACTAAATTGAATTATTAGGTTGGAATAAAGTGAAATAAATATGGTTAAGGAATGGAATGTTCAAATAGAGGATATACCTATTGTGAAATAATATGTTGATGTTTTTAGAGGATTTACCTTGACATTCTACAGAACAAGAAATTGAGTTTTCCATCGACTTAATTCCTAATTCAAGGCCCTTATCGAAGACCCCTTATAGAATCACCACTAGGTAATTAGTGGAACTAAATAAAAAAGGAGGAATTTAGTAATTAAGGATTTATTCTATCTAGTGTTTCTCCATGGGGATCCCCTGATATTTTTTAAAGAATAAATATTGATCTATGAGGTTACACATTGAGTACAGGGAGATCAATACTATAACAATAAAGAACAAGTATCCCCTACCCCACATTGATTATTTATTTGGTAAACTTTATGGAGCTCAGTATTTTTCAATGAATGACCTTCTTTCTGGATGTTATCAGCTATTTTTAGTGAAGGAAGACATTATGAAGACAACATTTCATACTAGGTTTGGGAATTACGAGTTTATAGTAATGACTTTTGGACTAACTAATGAACCCTCTATCTTCATGGATTTAATGACCAGAGTTTTCCATGAATATCTTGATGAAATTGTAGTGGTATTTATTGATGATATCATGGTTAACATTGAAGGCTATGAAGATCATGAAAATCACTTGTACACTATTCTGAAGACTCTTAGAAGAAATGAATTATATGAGATGTTTAGAATGTGTGAATTCTAGCTTTAGGAGATTTATTTCCATGGACATATTGTTTCTATGGATGGAATATCTATTGATCCTTCTAAGATAAGAGCATAACAAGAATGGACAACATGGACAAGTATAACCGAGGTACTCAATTGTATTAGTTTAGCACGTTATTATCAGTGTTTCATCCAAAAATTTTAATCATTGGATAACTGATTAACCAATCCCACACATAAAAGGGTTCAGTTTGTTTGAAAAAAAGTGTGTGAAGAACATTTTGTTGAACTGAAGAGAAGATTAGTCAATGCACCTATCCTAAATCTACCATCGATGAATAATGGGTCTGTTAGTTATAGTAATGCTTCAAAGAAAGGACATGGTTGTGTCTATATGTAGAATGATAGAGTTATTTATTATGCATCACAATATCGAAAAATTAATGAACTAAACTATCCTACTCAGGATCTTGAGTTAGCACCTATAATATTATCTTTGAAGATTTAGAGAAACTATCTTTATGGTGAAAATATTGAGATATATAATGATAAAAAGAGTTTCAAATATATTTTCCCATAGAATGAACTAAACACGAGGCAAAGATGGTGGCTTGAACTACTAATTTATTATGATTTCACTTTACACTATCACACAGGGAAGACAAATAAGGTGGAAGATGCTTTTATCCAAAAGGATCCTGAAATTTTGAACAATATGAGAGTTGAAATGGAACATATATTCATGGATCTAGTAAATATGGAAATGGGAATAATCATGGAAGGGGAAACATCAATATGTTTTTAAATGGTTTCCAAAAAACATTTACTAGAAAGGATAAAAAGTTTTCAGACTGATGATGATGAGTTTCAAAAGAAAATTAATGCTATAAATGATGAGAGATTGATTGACATGGTATATGAAGATGAAAATTTGAAATTTTGGAAGAGACATTGTGTTACAAACATATCTGATCTAAAAAGGGATTTTTTGGATGATTCTCATAGATTCTGTTTCTTTATACATCTTAATATCACTAAGATGTATAGATATTTGAAGAAACATTTTTGGTGGGACAACATGAATAGGGAGATTTCTAATTATGTGTAAATATGTATGGTTTGTTAATAGGTAAAGGATGAAAGACAACATTCAGGAAGAGTCATGCAACCTCTTCCCATACCTGAGTAGAAATGAGATGATATTATAATGGAATTTGTCATGGTGATACCAAGGACTCCAAGAAGGAATGATGTAATATGGGTCACTATTGATTGTCTTTCCAAGTCATTACAATTTCATTCAATAAGAGAATATTTACAACATGAACTTTTAGAAAGACTATATAATAATGATTTTGTAAGACATCATCGAGTACCCCTATAGATTATTTCTGATCATGATCCCTGTTTTACATCATGATTATGGAAAATTCTTCCGAAATCCCTAGATACTAAACTTTGTTGAAGCACAACCTACCACCCTCAAACTGATGGGAAATCAGAACAGACTATTAAAACCATAGAAGACATGTTGATATCTCTATCACTTGACATTAAAGGTATATAGAATCAATATTTACCTCTGGTAGAATTTTCTTATAACAATATCTTCCATTCATGTATTCAGATGGAACCATATGAAGCGTTATATAGAAAGAGATAGTGCAAACCAACTTGTTGGGATGATGTTGGTGATAGAAAACTCGTAGGCCCATAACTTGTTGAGAAACCAATAGAAAAGGTGTAGATTATCCAAACCCACATCAATATAGCTTAAAGTAGGAAAAAGTGATATGATGATAACCAAAGTAAGGAATTTTAATTTCAATTATGAGATCATGTTTTCATGAAGCCATCTCCATGGACGGGTGTTATACGATTAAATAAGAAGGATAAATCAAGACCTAGGTACATCAGGACTTTCAAAATTCTAGAATGAATTGGTCTTGTAGCTTACCATTTGGAAATGTATCCAAGTCTCTCCAAAGTTCATGATGTTTTCCACGTATCAATGTTGAGAAAATACATGCCTGACCCCACACATGTACTCACCTATGACAAAATAGAATTGGAAGCTGATCTGTCTTATTGTGAAGAGCCTGTCAGGATTATTGATACTAGAGAACAGGTTCGGAGAAATTGGATGACTTGTCTTGTAAAAGTTCTATGGAGAAACTATAAGATTCAATGAAAATGTTGGAATTGAGAACCATATGAAAAAGAACCACCTGAATCATTTTATGAAGTAGTATTTTAGAATCTTGGAGGACAAAATAATTTTAAGGATGGAAGAATGTAACACCCCAATATTCAATGGTATATTTTTCTATGAATAATGCAATAGGTTGTGCAGTATGAAACCTCGAGTTCAAGCACACCACAACCAATCAAACTAGCAGTTATGAATAGTAATACCCACTCTTTGAAATTTTATAAATTTTATTTTTCAAAATGGACATCATTTTTGGATTCAAAATATCAAAATTATTTTAGGTTAAATTGTTTGTATTTTTCTGAAAGCATCGAATTTCTGATGAATAGTGAAAAATCTCTGTCATTGTTTAAAACGTACTTTTTATTTAAATAATAATTTATTTCATTTAATTTTATTTTATCTCAAAATAGTTACATAATACCGGTATAAGTTCAGTGTAATTCATTGGTGTCATTTTATATTAAATATAGATGTATAAAATTTTATTGAACATTTTAACATCTTTTACCCAACTTCTAGGTACATTTTCAAATTTGTATAAAATGTAATTTTACCACTTCTGAGAGTTGAATTTTAAATATTCAAGAGAAACGGTTTACATCAGTAAGTAAAATGTGGTTCAATGGGATGAAAATAATTTTTGGGCAATAATAACATTTGAATATTATTTTCCATGGTTAAAACTAAATATGGTAATTAAAGGTAAAAATGATATTATAATTAACCTAACACATATCATAATTTTATTGTATAATTTTTTTTTGAAAAAAATAAACCTTTGGAATAAAATATGATCCTTTTTTATCAACTTGGATTTTATTAGGACATCTATTATTATTTTCTTTAAAGAAGAGTTAAAAGTGTAAAATACATATATTCATAAATAAAACATTTTTAATATAGGGTTATAAATAAGATAAACAAGACTAGATATATTAATTAGAAATATTACATTATTTCATACATAATGGAATTTTATTTATAATTTTTAGTTATTAAATAGTTAAATTTCTTTATGACACAATGATGATGTGGTAATTACCTTATTAATGAATGATGAAAATAATTGATATTATAAAAATCAAAATAAATGTAAATTCAAAATTTTCATGCATTTAAATAATTTTTTAGGTTTCTATGACATGTTAGTATTGATTTAATTTATTTTGTTAAATGTAATCAATCTTTTTTTGACATTCACAAAAACTAAATTAAAAATAGTGTCAAAATTAACAAACATGAGTTTTTAAAACAAATACTATATTATTAATTGATAAAATATTCTAAAAAATATAAGGTTCAGCCGAAGGACATATATAAGGTATGATATTTCAATAATTAACCACTTGGGGTTTTTAAGATTTTTATAGTGGGTGTATTAACCATTTATTATAATAATGAAAAATAAATGGTAAAATTTAATCTATTTAACTAAGAGTTAAATCTAAAAGATATGGTTAATATGGTTAAATAAACATGAATAAAACCTAATGTTTGAGATTTTTTATTCCCACACCCACCTTATCCTTAATATAAACTCTTTTGGAGCCATTATAATCTGAATATGATTGTATTATAAATTAATATTTCAATATCTTCCTAAAGTGACTCTCACCTCTCTTATAAATGGGTACCTCCCCTTCTCACAAAATGACACCTCCAAATCCATTTGGCTCGGCCAAAACCATATCAAATAACTTTCAAAATACCCTAAATTTAACATAGAGTCCTTACTTTCATCCGAAAGCCATCCTAAGGATCCCTTTTGATCAAATCAAAAGGAATCACCCAAAGAAGATGTTACAATTTCATCACCTATTTCAAAGTTCTTTTCTTCTTCCATTATATCTTTCATTATTGATTCCATAATAGAATAATTACATTAGCTTCTACATACTGTGATGGTATTATAAATATTGTATATCCATATTCATTATTCTATCCATTCTATGAATGACAAAGTCACCGTACGTGCGTATGTACGGCTTACCGTCACCACGTCGTGGTGTAGATTATTATTCAACACATAATTATTTGGATGGGTATAATAATCAGTATAACTGATGTAAATAAAAATTATAACATGTAAATGATTATATATATATGATATACCATCTAATTACATAACATTCCACCATCAATAGAATGGTATTGGCGCACGTCCATATGTACAGATTACCGTCTCCACGAACTCGATGATATTCATTCCCAATCTTAACCATTCAAGAATAATTTTCATTTTATGAATAAAAATAATTTTTAATAACTTAATATAATTTTGTACATGAATAAAATACATCAAATTTATAAGAAACATGACTTCTTTTGTTAAACATTTATAGGAAAATGAATCAGTAAACACCGGAAACAATGATACTACTGAAATATTATTAAGAAAACAATATTAGAAGATCATATATAATATCATATTTATATATATGGATGTTATATAATTTAAAAAAAATTATTTACCTATTATATAGGATTTTAACATACCATGGACCAAGGAAAAGTACAATTTAAGGTTTAATTTTACAATCTTTTTATTATTAGAGGTTGTCTATACGTGAGTATCAGCTGGGACCTCTTTATCATCCACTTATGTGTTTCTTAAAAATGTATTTCAAAACATTTTTACTATTTCTCAAAATATTGGTTAATGTTATTTATTCCCTTGATTTAATTTTTATAAAATGTATTTAAAGGAATATTTTCATCATTTTCCAAACAAGCTACTTTATGACCTTTTCGACAAATTAATGTAAGAATGTTTTTTTAACTTATATGGTGGGTGCAACTATTTTCCACCATTATAACATATTAAAGCTTATCTTAAATTGTTATATGAATATTTTCAAAATAAATGTTTTATTTTGTAATAATGTGACATTTAAATTATTTAAAAATAGAAATAGATATTTCTCTCAATTAGTTTTGATTTCATATATGTCAACATCCTTTGATGGATTTTACACTTATTTGAAGTTGACTTATTAGGATACTATCATTCATATTGTATTGAATGTTTTGTGATATTTTTGACTATGGATGTGTTATTTTTATACAATTAATGGTTTATAGTTACATTATTAACATTTCGTATACTAGTTTTAATACGAATGGTTATGTTATGTTTCAAACTTCTTATATGAGGAATGTATTGGACATAGTAAGTGATGAGTGGAGCTTGCTATTGCTCCTCGATGCATCGGTAAGTCTCATGAGACAAACTAGTCTCTTAGAATAAGGCCTTAAAAAATCTTATTTGTAGTCATATAATGAGGCCTTGACTATAAGGTTATGATGTCTAGCATTAGGGATTCCATCATTATGAAAATATCTATTGATATTACATGGGATTATTTGACTAGTTAAATATCCATGTGAATATGTAAATAGCCTTATTTGACTTATATTTTCCATGTTATACTAAAGTTTATGTTAAAAGTATATATTTAGTCTTGTACATTTCATTAAATGTTTATTCTTATTTTTTATTGTTTCTACTATACTGTTACCCTTACTTAGCATCTGATCCCCCTTTCTTATGATTTCTTTTTCCCAGTATTTGAGGAACTATATTATGATTAACCAGTAGGAATTTTCTATAGGATACGAGTGTGTTAAAAGGGGACACAATGTTGAGGTTTTTTTATTTCATAATGAAATGTAAAACAAATATATATATCTTGTACTTCCATGGCTACTAAATTAATCGGCCATTCGAGACATTGTCTCTTGTGATCATTCCAATGTTATGTAATAATTAACCGACTCTGGGTAAATAGGGTGAGGGCATTACAACTTAATTAAACTTTGTAATGAAATTGGGTTCAAGAAAACTATTTCCAGTCATAATATCTTTGCAAAAATATAAATAAGGTGGTTGATATCATTAGATCATATCCTATGTGAAACAAAAAAATCAGAAAAAATATTTTTATATAAATGAAAAATAGTTATATAAAATCATTTAAAATACTCTTTGAAAAATATGGTAAAATATCCTACCCTTTTGGTATATTATGATAACTAAAAATTCATAGAATATGATGAATATTAATTTAATTAAAAAATAAGTAAAAATGTAAAGAAATATCCTCCCCTTTCTGATGCAGTTGTTTCTATAAAATGATTTAATTGGATGAATTCTTTATTATTCATATAAATTTTATTTTGTTTTTTCATTTATTTGATGTGATATATGGTATCAATGGATTTCGTGGAAAAGACAATGTTTTTAAAGTGGGTTCTCTTGAAAATGGATTTTCATCATTTCAAATTGGGGTTTCAAAGGCCAAATTGAATTATATTGGATTTAAAAATGTTTTATAATGTTCTGATCATGATTATTAAATGTAATTGAATTATTGGGAACCTTGGGTGTGTTAGTAAATTGACCTTGGTAGGCTTAGTTTGGGTGGAACCACTATAAGGTAACCTTTGCAACATCAACGGACTATGGCAAGACTAGATATTAGATGTATCCATAGAAATTCAAATATCACATCATTAGATTATTGTACGTATACACATAGGGTAGGGTCCATAATTAGGATCTTTTTCATTTATGGTTATTTATAACACGGTTGTATCTATCATTTATTTTTTCTTATAGATTTTTATATGTGATTGTATCACAATACATTGTATGAGGGTACTTCTTGGATATGTGTTTACATTCATTCCTTACAATGAATGGATATGATTTCCTATTTTATCACTTCTACTTTTCATGTTTTTGGTTTGATAATATCAAAGGATTTTATGATAACCAAATAGGAAAATTATTTTAAAATTGATAAGGATTAAAGAAATTATTTGTATAACTTTTTTACTTTAAATTCTAGAACTATATCATTAATTATATTAGATATTTTATTGACTCTATAGAGGAATCTTATTTGGAATTGTAATGAAATAATAATTTTACATTTGGTAGTTGTAGATGTAACATTACATGATACAGTTAATGGGAGGGGAATCTTGTAGTATTTAATATTCATTTTTCTTGTTCCCATCCTAGAGGGGTGCTTTGTAGGTGATATTTAGCCACAAAGAGACTTATTGTCCTTTATTTCTTCTTAATCTTGAGTTTATCTCAATTTTCATGAATTTTTTAGGTCATTTCTATATTATTATTTAATATAGTACTATGGTTATATGTGTTGTTATGTTATATTTATGACCTATTCTATTTTCTTGTTTCTCCTCACCATTTGATGGATGTATGGGTGTATGGATCTGTTGAAGCAGTTTGGTCTGTTGAAGAATGATTTTAATGAAAAAAGACTATATGATAATGGTTGATGAATTTGAATAAAAAAAGGATGTTGAATCCTGTATAATAGTTATAAATAATGATAGGCCAGTTTACAAATGGTTATAGTCAATATGAATGTATTTATACTGAAGGGAGGTTTTTACTAATGGATAAACATAATATCATCTAGATAATTCTATATTATACTTTTTATATATGTTTTATACTAAAATAATTTATGTAAACATTGACTTTTTTAATGATTATATAATTAGTGATGTTTTTGTTGAACAACCCTAGTATATACAAACCCTCGTTTTTGAAATCATGTTTTAAAATATTCAAGTGATATTTTTTAAAGCTAGAACACCTTACTATGATAGGACTAAATCATTATTACTAAAAAATGATTTTATAATTTTATAAATGATCCCTCTTTATTTTTAAATAATTTTAATTTTTTATCAAATAATTTAGGATGGCATTATTTTTTGTTTGTGAACAAATATTTTTTGTAATGAATTTTTAAAACATTTGAAAATGAATTTAAAATTATTATTATGGGAGAATTAAAATTATTCCTTTGTTATGAAATGTTTCAAATTAATGATGAAATTCATTGAATGAAATTTTAGTATAAAAGATATCCATTAATTATTTTTTGAAATGGATAGAAATCACTTCATGTAATGACCAGAACCCAAAAAGCCACATGAACAGTGCCAAACGGGTCGGGTGCTACTACCATAGGCGCACCTCCTTGAATTCCAAATGCTGCTGACTAGTAGTGAGGGTCTTACAGGTATAGTGGGGAGGTAATTCCCTCTCGGAAGATAATAATAATTGTACTAGTCCAAGTATAAAAATAATGATGCAGCCGAATAAATGACTTAGTAGACTCGAACCAGACCCACAAAGCAGAAACACATTCAATATAAATAAATAGCGGAAGTAATAAATATAAAAAACAATAGCAGCCATAAAAAAAACAGCATGCTATTAACTTGTTACTACTACTGAACAATAAAACAAGCATCTAAAGTAGGTCATACATATCTGAATATAAAAAGGCGCCAATGGAAAACCATCTATATCTACAAAAAAAGTAAGCATACTGATACAAGAATAAAGAAAAACATAGAAACTCTATCTATGTAGAACCTCAATGTCCATACCATCTCCAAGAAATAGCTAATACAACCCGGATCTTGAAGTTGGACACTTTCCTGCATGGAAATCCATAAATTCTACACGTGTCCCTAAGAGCCCATGTAGGGTGTGAGACGCTTCTCAGTAGGATACCACCCAATGGTGTGTACATAATATTACTGTTTAATAAGGAATGACTTTATAAGGAAAGAAGTAAGCTGAATGAAGCACAAATAAACACAAACTCCACTATTTCTTAGCAGCCATCATGAAGTGTCACCTACTTCGGCTAATGCCAGAATCTCTGTCATGTAACACGACACCATGTGCCCCCTGAGACCGCGTGTCTCAAGTGACGAAGTACCAAAGGAACTCCCAACGGGTGTAACCTGGAGGAACAATGATGTTTGTCCTCAAATAAGTAACCGAAGGGACAACAATGTCTTCTGTCAAATAATGTAACCAGAGGGACAACGATGTCTTCCATCAAACGATGTATCCAGTGGGACAATGATATCTGCCTTCAAATAATGGTGAGCCTCTTCCCTCAACTTGATAGCCCCAATGCGATCCCCTAAAGTCTCTTCCCTTCCCACGTGCCTTCCTACGAAAAGCACCCCCAAACCAATAGTGCCTAAACTGCAACTAATGGGGGCCTCTACCCACACAAGTGGTCAAAACCTCCTCATCACGAAGTCTCTCTATGTGCACACTACTCAAATATTCGGGGTGCGTGGCAATCACCAAAATAGTTCCCAAGCCACAACACCTCTGACACCTCGTGTCCTTGCGACCATGCTGCTAAAGTATGATGGCCTTTCCAACCCAGTAACTTGGGCCATTCCCAACCTGACAGTCATCCTACCTCAAACCAACACCCATGATGCCTAATCTCGTGGTCTGAACCACCCAACATAACCCAGTCCAAGCCCAACCTATTATCAGCATCACTCAAGAATATCATGTCCATGCCCAACACAAACCAAAGGTTCCCACATATGCAATCCAACAATTGCATAAATAACATATTTAAACAGAACACATAAACATGAAAAACAATATAAATAATTGAATTGCACTAAGCAAGCATTGCCCCATAATATCAAATACATCTTTAAGGACTCTAACAATTTATATCAAGGTTTAATAACGAAAATAATGAGGTTAAAACAATATATTTCAAATATAACCATTATGGAATCACCCGGCCAAAATGCCCACTGAGAAACGACCCCTCACCTGGCCTCTCTCAAGAAAAACTAGTAACAAGGCAAACCCAAAGGCATCCCATAGAGAAAACAAAAATTTCAATTTGTAATAGATGATAAAATGGGTCCCACTCAAAATACCTGAAAACGTACCGAAGAGCACACCACTCAAATGATGATGAAAACAAAAAAGGAGGTATGCACCACCAACCTGAGACTCGTATACTCCTCTGATAACATCCTCTAATTAGTTCTAAAACGTGGTAGATCTACTAATGATTCAAAACTGCTCAAACCCCCAATAACTTTTTCTAGACTAGAAATAAAACAGAACGGCTCAAGAGGAATCAATTCCTTACCGAGGGGTTCCAAAAGACAAATTAGTGATTAAAACAGAGCTCAGACGAAGATCTTGGGGAAAAATGAGCTCTGGCTAGCTCTCCCCGCCTAACTCGATGAAACAATGAGGTTCTACCTCAAAAACCAGGCTACTACCCATTTTAGCAAAAAAAAGAAAGTACATGTCATGCACTTTATGACTACATGTCGTGTATATCATTTAACTGTTCATATGGTGGCTGGAATTCCACCGAATTACTTTCTAGAACTTCGTAACATGAGTAAGAAATGTGTACTTTATGAGTACACCCCATGTATATCATTTAACTGTACATATGGAGGTTGGAATTCCACCGACTTACTTTCCAGAACACGGCGACATGATTACACGACATGTACCTAGGGGTACCAAGCATGTACTTAGTTTTATTTTCTTCTCTTCCTCCCCGAAATACCCACACACCATGTATTTATGTCATACATAGCAAGACTACAAGGCGTGTCCAGGAAGGACACTTGTGTACTTGGTTAAAAAATTATACCCGGCCAACAGTTTTACACACCATTTATATCCCTCATACGTGGCCAGAATACACGGTGTGTCCATAGAGGACACGACGTGTACTTGGTTAAACAATTCTACCCACCCAACAGGCCTACATGCCATGTATGGCCTCCACATGGTCACGAGTACATGGCGTGTCGAAAAATACATGCCGTGTAGTAATAAATTCCAACACTGTCATAACACGGCATGTACTCGGAAAGAACACAACCATCACTCGCCTAACATATACACAGTGTTTAATTAAAGTAAATGGCATGTAGTCATGAAATTTCTAGAAAATGCCCATTTTCTGCAGTTTTCTAAGGGACAAGTCAAAAATTCAAACAGGGTTGGGATTTTGACATGTTCTAAAACCCCAGGTACTTACAATCTCCCCACCATAATATAACTCATCCCCGAGCTATCATATGAATCCCATAGATGGCACCAGACATACCACCCCGATCAAAGTAACCCAGAATTCCGCAATCTCCAAGGACCTGGATAAATTCCTCAAGGGGCTCCCCACCTTAGGAATCACCTAACTCAGTATCAACATGAAAAAACTCAAAGTAAACAAGGTTCACTAACAATTTTTATGGATGCATATTCCTTCCATGATGCATCGTCACCCCTAAACCTCATTAGTGCTCTTGTGTCGTTCCTAACACCCAACGTATCCCGCACATCATCGGTGTCCACCTCCATGAGGTCCTGGTGACTACATCCTGATGTAACCCGCATCCTGGATGTCCTGATGCCCAAGGCACCTCAAGTAACCCATATCTTTGATGCCCTGATGTCCAAGACACCTCAAGTAACATGCATCTTCTATGCCCCGATGCCCACGACACCTCAGGTAACCCACATCCTCGATGCCCCTGATGCTACGCATCTCATACATACATACATACATACATACATATATTTATATATATATCACACACCCGATATGGTGCCAATCCCACTAACTAGCTTCTAGTCAGTCCACATAGATCCTGTGCATCACAGGCACTCAATACGGACATGCCTCTATAGGCCATGCCAGGATGGAAACATGGAAATGATGGCCACACCCACGGTGTACCTCTAACCATCATCGGCTCACCAGCCTGCTCAGCCTCTGGCTCCTCCACAGCGTGAACCAGACCTGAAGTACGACTGCCTGATGCCTAACCTCCCTACAGAGCTACTCTGGCCACCAGCCACTGACCCCTCAACTAGATCCCACTATCTCTGTCACATCCTCCACCTGTAGCTAAACCTCAGCTTCCCTCTCCTGGTACCAAACGTGAACCAACTCCAGATGCCACTGTCTGTCCTGGTCCCTGCCTGCCGGCTACCTGAGAAGGTTTCCTACAAAACCTCTCAAGGTGCGTGACCTGTAAACATTCCTGGCACTCCTTTGGAGATATTTCTCACTGAGTTTGAACATGTCATTGTTGTCCACACATATAGAAACCCACTGAAGAACTGCTACGAGGTGGTAAAGATGAGTCGTTGGCCTAACATCCCTGCTGGAACTCATCCCTTCCTCTCTTCCTACTGTCTAAACACTCACCTGAAGCCATCATCCGACTAAACTGAGGCTTATCCTGCTAGCTGCCCTTCGCAAGTAGCTGCATAGTCCATGACAGACATGTCTCTTTGCTGAAGACTCAATAACTCCTGAGCTCTCTCTGCACTCAATGTCTCTGAGTATAAGTGCTCCAAAAACCTATCCTATATGTCCTTAAATTCCAGTCCCTCATGACCGTGAGCCTGAACCTACACATCCCGCCCATGCTTTGTTGGTCCTTGCAGCATGTATGTCACAAACTTGACCCACCACCCTGGAGGCATCTCGAGCTGCTCGAAGATCATCTGCATGCTCTCTATCCGGTTCTCAGCTGCCTACGGACAACCCTCACCCTGAAAAAGCAGCAGGTGCTATGACTAGAACTCCCATGTCAGATATTCCATAGATGGCTCTATACCCTGTGTGCCTCTATCGATACCATGCAAGACAGGCACTAGGATAGATCGAAGCTGATCATCGAGCCATGTTCTGAACGCTGCCAAACCTAGCTTATGTCCTGCCTGCACTGTATCCTAAACCCGATCCTGTCCCTAGGCCTGTACCTGTGGATCCTGCTCTACCTACACCAGATCCTGAACCTCGTCCTACAGATACATCACTACACCATCTCCCGATTGACGCTCTATTTGATTCTCCCAGAAAGAAACCTGTTGAATACCATAAATGTTGAGACAACCCATATATATAACAATATATAAATTCAATGAAGATAAGAAAGCAGTAAAAGGAAACACACAACTACCCCTTACTCTCCCCCACTACAACCATGCCCCACGGCATCCCTGCCTCATGGACTCCTCACCCGCCCCTAACAAAGCCAAGTATCAAAAGTACACCGGGCCATTCCCATCCAGACAACTAGTGTTTCTTCAAACTGACGACTGAGTCTACCAATCTTGGTGATCAAAATCACTTCAACCAATAGTACCTATATACCCGTACAAGAGCCAGACCCAAATACCCTATCACATGTAATTCTAGAAAAATATAAATAATGGAATACACATTGAAAAAACAATAAGTTCTATCCGGAACTTCATATATTCACATTTTAGAGCATACCAAGCATGACATTTGATTTTATTCACATTTTATTATCACTCCACAAAGCTATTGTGTAGTTATCAATTTGAAAAACCCTAAAAATGTGTCAATCATAAGCCAAGGAAACATGCCTTTCCATACCGGGCCAAGGTCTAATTCTCCCTTACCACACCGAGTCAAGGGTTACATATCACAATAAATAACATCACACACCAAGTGAGCCACCCAGGTGGACATAATATAAACTGTAATTTGAGAAAAAGAAAACAAAATTTCCCACCCATGGAAACGTGGTCCATCCCTCGTACCTGGGGCAATAGGAACCCAAGAAGAAGCTACAAACCCAGTTCTAGTAAAAACTTATCTCCAATCTACCATATCCCAAATAGTAAAACAAGAAGAAATAAAAGGGAAGTATAAATATCAATAGTAGCCAGTAAAACACTGCTACTAAACCCCAGTCAAGAACTCCACTCATACCACTTTGTAACAACCTGGATCCAAACATCCACTCGAACATTGCTAAACGGGTCTGGTGCTACTAACTTAGGTGCACCTCCTCAAACACCAAAGGCTACCGACTAGTAGGGAGGGTCATATAGGTATAGTGAGGAAGCTATACCCACTAAGAGTATAATAGTAATGGTACTGGTCCATGTATAAAAATAAAGATGCAGCTGAATAAATGACTCATCAGACTCGAACTAGACCCACATAGTGGATGCACATTCAATATCAATAAATAGCGGAAATAAAAAATATAAACAAAAGCAGTGGAAATAAACACAAAAACATGAAAATCACTTGTAACTACTATTGAACAATAAAACATGCATCCAAAGCAGGACATACATATCTGAATATAAAATGGCGGCAATGGCTAACCAACTATAGCTACAAAACAGGTAAGCATACTGATACTAGAATAAAAAAAACATGGTAACTCCATCTAGCTAGAAACTCAAGGTCCATACCATCTCCACACAATAGCAAATATAGCCCATCTCCTGAAGCTGGCGTCTTTCCTACACGTAAATCCAAAAAGTCTGCATGCGTCCCAAAGGGCATGTATAGGGTGCGAGTTGTATCTTAGTAGGATACCACCAAATGGTGCATCCCAAATATAAGTGTTTAAGTAGGCATGAAATTATAAGGAACATAGTAAGAATAATTAAGAAAAAATAAACTCAAACTCCACTGTTGCTCAGTATCCACCATGGAGTGTCACCTGCTTCGGCCAATGTCGGAATTTCTATCATGTAACCCAGCACCATGCTCCCCCTGACATCGTGTCTCTCAAGTGTCGACATACCGAAAGCATTCCCAACTACAGTAACTCGAAGGAAAATTGATGTATGTACTCAAATAAGTATCCAATTGGACTATGATATATACCCTCAAATAATGTAATTAGAGGGATAACGATGTCTTCCCTCGAACAAGGTATCTGGAGGGACATCGATATCTTCCTTCAAATAACAGTGAGCCTCTGCCCCCGACCCAATAGTCTCAATGCTATCCCATGAAAGCTCATCACCTTCCACGTGGATTCCTATATAAAGAACCCCCAAACCAATAGTACCTAAACCACAACTAACATGGGCCTCTACCCACACGAGTTGTCAAATCTACCTCATCACGAATTCTCTCTGTGTGCACACTACTCAATGTTTCATGGTGAGTGGTAATCACCAAAATAGTACCCAAGACAAAACACCTCTGACACCTCTTGTCCCTGTGACCATGCTTCTCAAGATTGATTTCCTTGCCATCCTAGTAACTTGGGCCATGCTGAACCTGACAGTCATCCTATCTCAAACTGATGCCCATTACACCCTATCCCGTGTTCAGAACCACCCAACGTAACCCAGGCCAAGCCCAACCTGTGATCAGCATCACTCAAGAATATTCGAGCCATGCCCAACACAACCTAAAGGTTCTTGAAGATGCAATCCAGAAATTACATATATAAGATATTTAAACAGAACACATAAATAGGCAAAAAACTCTAAACAGTTGAATTGCACTATGAAATCATTGTCTCATACTAGTATAGAGGACTTCAAGGCCTCTAAAAATTTATATCATGGTTTAATAACTAAACTAAATAGTTCAAAATAATATAATACAAATGTAACCATTTTGGCATCCACGAGCCAAAATGATCGATGAGCAACGACCACTTGCTTAGCCGCACTCAAGAATAACTGGTAACAGGGCATACCTAAAGGCATCCCATAGGTGAAACAATCAATTCAATATGTAATATAAGAAAAAACGGGTCCTTCTCAAAATACATGAAAACGCAACAAAGGTCGTGCCAACCAAATGACCATGAAAACACAAAAGGTGGTATGCACTACCTACCTATGACTCGTACGATGATACTCATCCGATAACAGCCCCCAATTAGGTGTAAAACAAATTAGATATACAAAAGAATAAAACCCGATCAAATCCCAATTACTCATTCTAGAACAGAAATTAAACAAAATAACTTAAGAGGAATCAAGGTATTATCAAAGGGGTTCCAATGTATCAATCGGTTTTCGAAAGACAGTTCATATGATGATCCGGGAGAAAAAAAGAGAGCTCCAGTTGGATCTCCCTGCTCAACTCGATGAAAAAATAAGGTTCTACTTAAAAAACAAGGCTAGTTCCCATTTTAGCGGAAAAAAAAGAAAGCTCACAGCGTGTAATTTATGACTACATACCATTTATATCATTTAACTGTTTATATGGCGGTATGAATTCTGTCGACATACTTTCCAGAAATTGCCGACATGAGTACATGGCACGTACCTAGGGGTACACAGTGTGTATTTAGTTTTTTTATTCTCTTCCTCTACGACTTACCTACACGCCATGTATTTCACTCATACACATCCAGATTACACGTCGTGTCCAGGAAGGACATGGTATGCACATGGTTAAATGATTCTACCCAACCAATAAGACCACACGCTATGTATATCCCTCATACACGACCAGACTACACAGTGTGTCCAAGGAGGACATGATGTGTACTTGGTTAAACAATTATACCTGGTGAATAGGCCTACACACCATGTATGGCCTCCACACAGCCACGGGTACACAGTGTGTCGAAAACTACACGGCGTGTGGTAAGACATTTCTACACGGTCATCACATGACATGTACTCGGTGAGCACACGGGTGACACTCGCATAACATATACAGGGCGTGTACTTAAAGTACACGACATGTAGTTTGGAAGTACTTAGAAACTACCCATTTTCTCTAGTTTTCTCATGGACAAGTAAAAAATTTAAACAGGGTCGAGATTTTGACCCGTTCTAAAAACCCAGGATCTTACACATCATTTATGCTCTAATGAGTACCACTTATAGACTAGATTTTGATGAAAATGGAAAATAATTTGACCAATAAAATAATATAGGTTTGACTTGGATATTACTATTTTTAATGTTTCATCAAGACAAAAATATTTTTATTTTAGCTTCGGTTTTCTTGTTTTCACGATAATCCCTATGAATCACATCTAGATGATGTTTAATGGATTTTGAAATAACTCAATGGTTTATCCAATTTTTGATTATTTTACTATATAGGGAAATTTTTTTAATTATATAGATAATTGATTACTGATTTTGGTTTCATTAGTTAGATAAAAAATCACCAATGTTATATATATCCGTTTGGGGAAGTCACTAGTATCATAGTGTAGTAAAAGAATATAATTATATTGCATTTCCTACTACTAAAGCGTAACAAATAGAAATAGGTAATTTATTTTCACAAATTTTATATATGTATAAATCTATACTAGATTCATGATATCAATGTAGACATTTACCGATAAATTTCAATAATAAAAGTTTGATTAAAATCTCTAAAATTAATGTGTCACATTCCAGGATAATGTACATAGATATATGGAATCATATTTTGAGAGATGATTTCACGAAGGTGATATAACTATACAATTAAGTTGAATAAAACATAATTTTTCTAATAATTTCAAAAAAACATGAATTTTGAGAGATTAAATTATATCAAATGTCAATTAGAAATGATAAATTATCATTGATTCTTATTATTATTGAAAATACATTGATATTATTTAATTATTTAGTTTTCCATTTTCATTACTTTTATAATTCTTTATTAATATTTTTAAACTAAAGAAATATTATTTTAAAGACTAGTGTAGTCAATTGATATGTGTTTTGATCCTTAGAGAGCTATATACAACTATAAATTTTAGTTATAATTGAACAAGATTCAGAGGAATTATTTTTGTGGATGATTTTCTTCTATGAACAGAGAAGCTTACATTAGAAAATGTTCTTCCATGTGTGATATTATTATTTTTATTTTTAATTAATTCATAATTTTATTTAATTATCCATATCTACTGATTTAGAAAAAACCCTGTCTATAATTTTAGGAGACACTCACAAACTTATAAATCCTCTAATGATTCATTAATTCTTTCTTTCCTCCCTTTTTAATGAATAATTTTCCTATATCATCATAACTAATTTATGAAATTTTCTTAACATGAAATCAAATTTAGAATTCACCACCAAATTTATCATGGAATAATATAAAATACAATGCATCTCCTAGTCATCCTTTTGGGCCTAAAAACCCTCATTTGTTGACACAAGAAGTGGTAACTATAAATGAAATAGATGTCTAATGGTTATTTAATATTATGTATGTGGTGTTTATAGATATAAAATAATATATACTGATCATGTAGTTTATCATAAATGATTTAATTGTCAATCCAATATTAATTATGGAATTTCTTGTTAATACTGAGATAAATATGGATTACAAGAAATTTTTTATGAGAATGTTTGTATATGGAGTGGAGATATTATTTTCATAAAAAAGTGGGCTAAATGATTAAATATTTATCATAAAAGGGATTTATATTATTTCCCATGATACTGTCAAATTGGAAATTCTTGTTTTGATATTCAAATGGATCTTATTTGGAACACTATAGAAAGAAGACTTTTGTTTACAAATGATAAGGAGATGGATATTGAATGTCGGTTTCTACTTAAGTCTATACCATACCTAATCGATATTAGGAATGGGTATTCTTGAAATATAAAGCACAATTATATATTTATTCTTTTAAATTAAGAAATATATTGAAAATAATTCATTGATAATATTTATCTCTAGAAATATAGAACAATTATGCTACCCTACATAGATATTTAATTGATTGCCTTATCAAAACCTAATATATACCTTTATAGGTATTAGAATAGTTGATCATGGTGTATTAGAAGTATTAACCCCATATAGAGTTGTTTTTATGATAAAACAGATGTAGAAAAATTAATGTAAACTATAACCCCAATAAGAATGATTCAGTTGTGGAATGTGAGAGAATTTATTTAATGTTTAATCCTTTTAATAGTCCTTCAATACATATGAATTTATATGACCCTAGTTTATATGTAGATGAAGTTATCAAGTATATATATAAATAAAAATTGTTTACATGTATTGATTATAATAAAAGTAATTTTGATGATGTGGACAGGATAAACTATAATTGGGATGAAAATGAACATGTTAAAGAATCCTATAGGGATTATAGAGGTGAAAGGATTATTTTTACTATTTTTGATAAAATAATTTGATTTTATAATGTTTGATTTAGATCCCAAAAAACACAATAATATGTAAAATAATTTGAAAAAATTATTCGTTTAAATGATTTTTTTGATATTGAACATTCTATTGATGATTTCTATGAGGAATCAGACTATATGATTGATGATGATGATTAAGAGATGTAATCAGTATCTTATTCGAGGGAGTATTCACCTAGTTTTTTTTGGAAATATATATTCCATTTTAGAATGTGATTGCTCTGATGATGATATCAACAGAGGTATTACACATGGGAATGGTGGACACACAATTCAAGATATTTAAGAGATCCAACAGGATATTTGGTTGAGAAAATTTATCTTTAACAATTATTTAGGCCTCTACATCTAGAACTCTTATAGTTATTAAGTATTCAATTATAAAATATGAATAAAAAATATTTGGATCCTATTTATCAAAACCTATTTAAAATGTCGTGGTATTTGATTTTATGAGATCTAATAACTAATATTTTATAATAAATCCAATATTTATTATTGTTGAATTTGAAGGTTAGTTGTATGATTCCTGAAATAAACTATAAAAAATCATCATTCGTCCACTATTAATATAACAGAATACCCCATTGGTTATAAACAATGATCTCTGGTATGTTTTGATGGATGATTTATTGAGAAAGAATCTTATAGTGACACTTCTCAAGATAAGGAAATAGTATTGATTATAGAACATATTATTACTCATTTTAAAACAAAATATATTATAATAGTTGACATTATGATCAAGGAAATAAAAATATTAAGATCTCATTTTATACTTATTTATAGTTATTTGGATGATGCGATATTTCACTTGGAATAAGGGGTACTAACAAATTTTCCTAGCTATCAACTCATTATTCCTATTCAAAATTATCTAGTTTGGTTATTTCCCCCTCTCAAGCTACTTTTTTTTGTCTTAAAATAGTATATAGATATTATTGATATATAAATTTTAATGGATGAGATAACTTGGTTTTAAATAGATATTTTATTACCCTATAAATGGTTATTGAATTTTTTCATACCCATGAGGTTTAAATAATAGAAATAACCTAAAGTGATATTAAGAAAATAGTAATGGATTGAGGGGTTATCAAAATATCTATTTTTTATTATTTGATATGAATTTTCTGTAAATATAATTTGTAGGATATGTATTTATCTTTAGAAATTGACCATTTAATAAATCCACTCATTCATGATTTTAATTCTCTTATAGGAAAATTAAGAGTTTTAACCCATCTATTGGGTAAATTTTTGATGGTGAAAGATAAATTCCTAAAGATTATGGAGCATGGATTGAATGTGGCCACTAAATTCACTTTGACTATGGTGCCATATATTTTTAGTATAACATATATTATTTATTCTTATATAGATCTACATGTTACCTATATTCTAACCACTAGCTCTCATGCACTAATGCGTCCATTTAGACATACATCAACAGAGGCTATTCTTTATTTCCAAATAGTTTTAGATAGTATAGTTTTCCTTCATAATTATTTTCCCCATACTTCATTTTTATATTTTAAATATATGGAAATGAAAAATAATGATACATTATCCCACATTCAGAATTATTATTTACATTTTTACTAGTTTGACTGACTGGGAATTGATAATTTCTCTCTTTTAATTATTTCAATATTTTTGAAACTATTTTAGATTATTTCATCTGTTCTATTTCTTCAATATCATTTTCCCACAATTCTAGTTCTTTATATTTAATTTATCCCAAATTTTATAAATCTTTGTTATGGATAATGTTGATAAGATCATTATCATATAAAAAATATCACTTACCTAATGTGTTTGTTAAAATGTATAAATTATTGTTTTTAATCTGATACCATGTGTCTAATCTATCAAATAAAATAAAAGATGAATTTAAAAAAAATTATTTTATATAATATCATTTGTAGACAATGATTTATTATAAAAAAAAGGGTGAGAGAATTGAGTTATTATGAAAATTAAGATTCTTAATAATCTCAAACCATGATTATTATAATTGAAATAGGTTAGATATTTTTTAATATAAATATACATTTATGATAAACTAAGAAAAGTATGGATCATTAATAAGACCAATGCTTATTCTGTGGAACGAAAAATGGATGTTATTCAAAAATATGTTCATGATATGTGACTATAAGAAGACATCATTGATAGTTCATGGTAAACTCATATTTTATTAAAGTATGAATTCAACATAAGTATAATACAAGAAACCATGTGTAATAATAGATCTTACAGGTCAAGTATTTATTCTTCTATATGATGAAATATAAATCCTTTTTTCATATTCATCCATACCAATTTAGTTTTGTGAAGGCTCAAATTTTGAAATGTAATATGGGATCGTCTGAAGGAATGATTTCAATGACCCTGGATGTTTAAATTATATTTTTTTTCTCAATAAAATTGTGTTATATTATATATTATTACAGATGTAGAAAATATAAAGGAACCAAAAAAACCTTATATCATTAATAAGGACTATTACATTAGTTAGTTGTGAAACCAATGAAAATTACAAATAGTACAATTTGATAAAAAATATAATATATGAAATTAAAAATTGGAAAATATTGATCATCCCAATATTATTGATTTATTACCCCTAACAAAAATATAGAAATTGAAAAAAATTTATTAGAGAAATAAGATTCTAGAATATAGAAATACAATCTCATGAGGAATTGTAGTGAATATTGAGAGAGATAGAGCGATTTTATTTATTGGGTGAAATGTAACTGTTGGAATACTAATATTACCATTTGAAAATATAACCATTGGTCTATTTGACTTTTTTTGGAATTATAACCATTGTTAATAATTTTACCATTATAATTATTATTTATATATAGTAATTAAAAATGATAATTGATGTATAATGGAGTAATAATGGACTTAACCAATAGAGTCATTCATTTTGAAGCCCATTTTCTAAACATTGAAGGGAGGTAGCAACACTAGGGCTTGCCCATAACCAATCGCCAGTTAGGATTTAACATGAGAGGCTCTATATAAATCTCTGATAGGATAATTTCATGTTAGTGGAGATTACCTCTTGAAAACATTTTGGTTATTCACCTCATGATACTTCAAAAATCACATAACATACACTTTGGGAATACAAGTTTGTAATAAGGGGTTATGTGTCAAGGAATTAGTTACATAAAGTGTAATTTCACGTTTAAAAATAAAACTTTTATTTCATAAATACCTGTTTGAGAATAATTTTGATTCATAAAATATATTCTGAAGTAATATCAATTTGATAATTTGATTGTTGGATGTAAATTAATAATATTTTTATTTTTATATACTATATATGACTTTTTAGTAATATATGATAATTTTAATAGTAATTTCTAGTGAACATATTTTTTAAAGAACTCTTATTTAAATAGAAATGATAAAATAATTTTTTAATATCTGAGGGAATTTTTATGATTGTAATCAATTTGACTATTTCTTGAAAACTCATAATTTTCAATTAATAATGGTTTTTATATTTCACTGTTAAAATTATCATATTTATAATATTATTTTGAAAAAATAAATATTATATTTGAAAATAGCTCATTAAAATTATGTTAGGGTGAATTTTTTATAATTTGTTAAAATAAATTATTTTTTAGTAAATAGTAAAAAAACATTTTCAGATTTTCAGTATGTATTATTAAATTTTATTTATTTCACAATTATATAATAATTAAGTAAAAAAATCTATAAAATAATTTTTTTATTTTATTTTTATTAATAATTTATACATCATTCAATGAATTTCTAAACCTATAAGTGACATTCCAAATTCTAAAATGGAAAATTAAAATTTAAATATATATTTTTTGAATAAAATTTACTTTTCCATGTTCATATAAGTATTAATAAATGGTGTTCGATAATATTGGATTAATATATCAAACAATGTTGATAAAATTTCCAGGAACGTAATAAAAACCTAGGGATAAGACAATGGTTTTTAATTTTTCACATCCTAGATTTCAAATATATATATCTGGAAGCTATTAAATCATTACTCTAATTTTTATTTACATTTCCACCTATTTCACTAGTCCAATTCAAACAAAATTCATCATCTATTAATTTAGGGACTTCATACCTCCCAAAGAGTACCCTAAGGTCTCTTTAATTGTTATGGTTCTATCATAATGATTTAGGAGAAACTCTTCAAGTTAAAGTAATTTTAATATTTTTATTTTCCATTAAAGTAATTATTTGTATGTTTCAATGATAAGGGAAATGTTAAATTCATTTATTAGGGTTTTTGTGATACCCTTACTACTAAAATAATGTTTTCAATGGGAAACTCTTATTATATATAATTTTACCCCTAACAAAATCCAATTTTTATACCCATAAAGATGTCAAATATGTATTGTTTTATAATATATTTAGGTATTATAAATAATAGTTTTTTAAATAGTCTTATAAAATAATCATTTTTAAATATAAATGATAAAAATTATAATATCATATGAAATTTTTATGAGTGTTAGAGTTTTGAATTTATTAAAAACCGATGTTTTCATTAATTAATTATGTTTATATTTAAATGTAAAAATTAACTTATTTATTGTATTATTATTATTAAATATATATTATATTTTTAGTAAACTCATTTATCATAGCCTTGGGTATGTTTTTTATAATTTTATAAAATAATTTAATTCTCATAGAGCAATAGATACAATTTTAAGGTTTCAATATATTTTATTAATTTATATTTTTTTCATAAGAATTTAATAATTACTTAACCACAATTAACGACATAAAATATGTTATTTTATTAATTTTATTTATTTTAATTTTCATAAATAAATTTTCCATCAAATAATTTACTTCACAAATTCTAAAATGGAAAATCTTATTTTCAAAACATTATTTTTTGGAAAATGAAATATTTTATGTCAACAGAAATATTAAAAAATTGTTTTCCTTTCTAATGTATTAAAATATAAAAAAATTAACACATATTCCCAAAACCATGATAGAAAATAATGGGTAAAGAAAGTGTTTTTCATTTTCCACAACCATTATTTCCAAAAACTATATTTGGAAATTATTAAATAATTCATCCATTTCTGCAATAAAAACCCTCACACTTCCACACCCACCATAAATACCAATCCATCCTCTAGGATTTTATTTTCATATATTGTTTTATGGAGTCCCCCAATGTGTCCATATTACTCCTTGGTTCTATTGTCTGTATTTGGAAGAAACACTTCAATTTAAGAGAATTCTCAACATCTTATTTCAATTCTAGTAAATCAATTTTTGTAATCATTATAAATGTAATATTACATTATTTTATTATTATTTTTATTATACCCTTAGTTATAAAAAAAATATTTATCAATGAGAGACCCTGGTTATCCCTCATTTTACCCTTTTCTAAATCCATGTTTTATAGATTTCATGATATAAAATTTACTTCTCTAATTTCTATCATTTATATAAGAAATTAAAATATAACCAATAAAAAAACGATTTATTAATCCATAGATATTCACCTAGATATCAATATAATTTATTAATTTAATAATTTATATTTAAGAAACCATTATTCTATTTACCTCTTTGAAGAATGATGTTATTTTCAAGCCTTTAAGCACATACATACTCAATGATTTTACATGATACTAATACTTTATTCTCCTTGGATTATTTAATATAAAACTAATTATGAACAATTTAGATCAAATGAAATGAATATATAAAATGGAGGTTCCCTAATATCACTATAATTCATTGGGTATATAATTTCACATCGATATATGAAATGTTTTATGATACCTTGGTGAATAAGCTTGTTTATTATCATTTAAGATACCTTTTTAGAAAAACATAATGACGTGATTATGAAAGACTAATTTTCATGTTAGGGACACACTTTTCAAGTTATTAATAATGTTATTTTTATCATTATATGCGTCATGTTATCTTTTTCATGACATATTTTTATGCCAGATGTTCTTATTGATATTCCTCATGATCACATGTTAATTGCCTCCCTTTCTTATTCTATTACAGGGCTTCATGCTCCCCCCTTTATATGGATGTTATTCCCTATGATATGAGATTGTACAAAAGAAACATATGGGGAACACATTAAGATCATGTGTAATACAATAATTTTTTATGTTTTCTTCTATTATTCATAACATTTAAATCAAACTAATCATCAAAATATTTTATCTTTTATTCCATATAATGAGATGTTTGTTTAGTAACAATAATGGATTACAAATTATTCATTTGTGTAAAGGGAAAAGACCTAATATTGGAATGAAAGACCCATTTTAAGAAAGAATCCAATATTCTACAAAAAGTATGGATTCATCCATGTGATGTCTCATTCCTCCACATATTGTCTAATTCATATTAAATGTCACACCTTTCAGAACTATGTGCAACCTTTATTCATAGAATCTATGAAATCATTACTTGAAAGACTAATTGAGGACATTATCCTCCCATTTCTACCTAATATTAAAATATTATTTATTAAAAAAATTATTAACCCAAATTGCATGTCCATATAATTGAATACATTTAGAATGGATGACATGTTATATGTAATCAATGAGATTAATCCTTAATGGATATTTATAGACATGTTATTTTTTAGGTCATGAAAGTCTATTGCTTTTTTGGGATTAATGTTTTCTAAAAATTTACATGGATACTCTATGAAATACTACTCATGATACTCAATTTTTATGTACATTAGAGTAGAAGCATCAAATGGTCATTTCATTCAATTTCAATTGATGTTTTAATGAAAATTTACCAACCAAAAGAGATATTATATTGATCTTCATTGAAACTCTTAATTTTCTCAATATTTAGCCTCTATTATTTATTAAAATTGAGGTGTGAATCTGTTTTTTATTTATTTATAGTGAACTACTCTTGTACAGTATTGGGGTGAACTATGACATTCCATCTTATTTTTTTAAATATGTTATCACGTGAATAACTATAGAAGTGGATGGTTGTTGGCCAGACTACCTTTTATGAGGGTTTTATATATAAAACCCTTTCTATGTTTTGGATTAATTTATTTCTTTTTTAAAGTATCTTGACAATGAGAAACTATAAATTGGATAGGACTAGGTTCTAACATGGAACTAAACATAATGTTTTTTAAATATGTCATGTGTTATTTTTTTCCTTACACCATCTAAAATAATATTTCATGAATTATTTTGTAACAATAATTTTTATAAATTTTCTAATTTTTTTTGAAAAACTGTACTTTGATACATAACTTTTATTATTGATATATATATTCTCTTTGGTGGGTGTAAAATTGTTTTGTTGTTAGAGTGAAATTAAATTGATTTAATCAGTTCATGATTGAACCATTGAAAAGCTATTTAATAATTAAAAAGTATATATATCCACTATATTATTTTACTGGAATGATTTATATTTAGATATTGTGAATTATATATATTCTGAACTGTATTTTTTTGGATGTTCAATTCAACCCCATCTTAAGAACACCACTATGTCCAACAAAGAGAATAATGGTATGATCATTTATTCAATTAAATTACATAATAGGAAAATACCTAAAATAAGATCGCTCATATAATATATTTTAGGTAATATCAATATTTAAATCATTAAATATGGTTATAAAAGTTAAACCATTATCATAAAACATGAAAAAAAAAATCAAAACTATGGGGAATAACCTAATAATGTAGCGTAAGATTAAGAATAATAAATCATAACATCGTGTGTTACTAATCAATAACGTAATCCCATAACATATGGTTATATTACCATCATGACAATCCAATAAAATATTGGTTTAGTAAGCATCTCTAGAATCCCTTATTAAAATGTATCATGCATTATTAATAGTATCTATGAGTATATTGGATCAGAAATTATTACCAAAAACCCATAATATACTAGATTATGAATTATTGAAAGAATTACATAGTAATATATTCAGATAAAAAACCATTAACTAATTAATTATAGATTTATAATAGGATGACTTATCAAAAAATGATACACAGTACATACAAATTCCATAAGAACATAAATTCACAATTATACCATCCCTTAATTAAAACAAGAAGGGAAAGAGGATTCATTTGTACTTTCATAATGCTTCTTCTAAATCAATCTAGATATGTTTGGTGGATAGTTTCATAATATTATATACCTATTGAAGCATAAAAATCCTCAAAGTATGTTGGGATAAATGAAAAATATTTTTCAAAAAGCAGTATAAATTTTCATTTAAATGAGATTAAAAGTATTCATTTATTTTGGAACCATCTGAAAAATAAAAATTAGATATATAATAGGAATAATGTTTTGAATAAAAAATAATATAAATTTATAGTTGAATATTAATTAATAATAATCGATAATATGGTAGGATTATACATTTATGATATACATATAGTAAAAATGAAAACATTTTTCACAATTTGTTTAAAATGTTGAAGGTTAGTCGTATGATTTTTTTTGGAATGAATAACTTTTAGTCAGGTATAAAAAAATTAAAAAATATTAAAAAATATCTTTACCAATACAATAATTATAGCTAAAAATCTGTCATAAAATTTTAAAGTATAGGAACATGGAGGAGAATGACTTCTGAAAAAATTAATTTAAATTAGTTTGTCTTTTCCAAAACACATCATTTCAGTAATTTAGTGTACCCGGTAGAGGGAAAATGGAACTAATAATTGAAAACCAAATAAATAAATATATTAGAAGAAAATATAAATGATTTAACTGCGAAATAACTTAGAGTTCTATTAAATAGAAATAGAATCATAAACAATCACAATGAAAAGTGATATTTGTAATGTAAATCCTTACCACTTTTGTGAAATTTGAATTAGAAATTCATGAATGATATAACCTTGGAAGTATTTTTAAGTAACCATAATTTTAAATTTCAGAGTAATAAAAAATCCACAGATTGTATAAACACCACACAATATAAAAAAATTGTTGAATAATTTATATGTGTCATTTAAAGATAAGTTATATGAGAAACCATTATGTTGATTTAAAACATTTAATATTGAAATACACCGATGAACATATAATGTTGAATAAATATAAATCCAAATAAAAAAATTATATATAACGGAAAATAATATGAGGACATAATACACATAATCATGGAATAAAATCATCAATGTAGAAGTGATGTAAACTAATGAAAACTGATTTAGTTAAAAACACACTTTTCTCGGACATTCACTTCATCAAAAATATTCTAAAAACATTAAAAACAAATTTATTCTTATATTAAATGATTACAAAAAATATATTCAATCTTATATAATATTGATAATCCCATTTTAATTCTTCAATAATCAACTAATAATAATATTTTGTTAAAATCAATATTTTTGTGTTAACTATTCAATTTTCCATTAACGTTCGAATTAGAAAATTATGGTAATTGAATCATAGTCATTTTTATCATATCTATAATGTTCAATAATATAAAAATAATTATTTTTTAATATTTATAGTATTTAATTATTAATATTTGAAACTTTTTCTATCTATTTGTATGGAATGTTTAGAAACTAGAATTTTCAGCAATGATTGAAATTAAAAAAAATTAAAATATTTAAAGGAAAATTATACTTTTATTATTTCCACTCTTGAATTATAAAAACATATAAAATAAATCATTAATTAAAATATTATAATAAGACAAATTTACTTATTCTTTTAGATCATAATCCTTATAATAATATTCATATAGGTGTTAAAATGGATAAGAACATGTTTTAATGATTGAATGAGTACAAAAATATTATTTTGTAATGGTAACAAAACTAAAAAACATAATTATCATATTAATATTATATTTATTAATTATTATTATTTTTAGGATCATCCATGTAAGATGGTGTTGAAAAATGAATCACATCCCTTGATGGAGGTGGTAACCCACACTAACACAAATGGGATGTTTCAATTTTTTAATGGATAGATATAAATGATGGTGAAAAATATATTATATTTAAAATGTCATAAATATATCAGAAATTTTACATATATTAAATAAATCCAAATATAACAATATATTAAATATTTTTTGAAAAACATCTACATATTGCTTCATGGATGCTGTAGAATATACGTAATCATTAGTGAAGTATATTTTTTCAATTAGATCGAATGGAGTTAGAGAATGTTTGTACCATTAAAATAAAATAATTTAACTATGTTATTTTTGTTGATATAATTATTTTTTATGGTTATAGTTGTTTTGGAGGAGGTTTAATATGAATAAACTTGAGATGTTATATCAGGACATACACCTCTTCCATGGGTAATATAATTTTAATTTACCCCTTAAGGATACATGGATTGATGTTTTGTGGAGAATAGAAAATATAGGACGTGGGATTGAGTTTGGGGATTCTATGTTATATGCAGAAAGGTTAGGGAATAACCCTTATTATTACGAAAAGGAATGAAAAAGACAACATGAAGGATGACAGGGTCATACAAGCACACATGCCCTCGTACTAAAGGAGAACCAATGAGAAAAAGAACTCAAAATTCAAAGTCACATTGATAGGAAGTGTCATAATCTTCATGCCAATCAGACTCACAGTCCAGAGGGCCGTGGGACCAGGTAACCATGGTAGGATTCAGGTATCAGTAATCCTTCATTGGTCTCACTTTCCTAGAAGGAATAGGATGAACTCCTTCAACATCCACAACAACCTTTTTCCCTTTGGACAAAACCTGACTTTAGGTCAGTTTTTTTGGGGAGTCATCCTATACTTCATCCCACCTTCCCTTTATGTCATGTGTTTCCTTTAATTTAAGAATTTCCATGTGGCTCCTTGGGATCCTCTCACCATGCTCCTCATGAACAGGGTCTATGCTTTCCTACACCTTCTCCACAATCACTTCTGGCATCATGTGACCACCCCCAGTAGTGCACTCTCCTGTTTGGTGAACCGGTTCCGAATTCTTATTCACCTAAGACTCCTCAGAAATCTCTTGGGAAGCATCATCCACCACTTGTTATGCATTATCCTGCATTGATTTTTTCTACACCTTCTTCCTACAAGAAGTCTCATAATTCCTTTTTATTGAGGAAAAGGCACAAGCAACATTTTTAAAAAACCTCTATTTAGCATGTCCAATAACTTGAAAATCAAGATACAAATCTGGTAATCTTTTATTCTCCACCTTGAGTGGGATGTCATCATATAATGCAGATAAGACTATGTTTTTGAATTAGACATGTACATAAATCATCTTCCACCAGAACTCTAGCATAGTGGCCAAATTTCACAGCCTCAGTGGTCCTGTCCATTTTAATTAGAATGCAAACTGCAGAGGCAGTGTCAAATAAACTTTTAGGATGCCATATGATCCAGTGAAGGCCAAAAATTTTGATCTAGACCAGAGCTCTGGTATTTTAACCCATTTACGCATTACCTTTGTAACATACTTTATACCATGGTTATTATTAATCATGAATAAAAACTAAAATGGTTCGTATTACATAATTTTAATCTTAGGATACCTAATATATAATCCATTTTTTAAAAAATCAATTTCTGGAATTTTTAGCAATTAATTTTAATATAATTTTTTAAAACTCAGTGATAAACCGTTTTTTAGAGAAATTAATTTTTAAAAATTAAAAATATGTTACACCAAAATAACAATATTATTGATTCAAATATAACTTTTTGAATTATGATTAGTAAAATCATACTTATTTTACTTTTAAAATTTAATTAAAACATAATGGAAAACTTTTATTAAATATTTGAAAAAAAATAACCAAAAAGTATTTTTTATTTCAATAAAAATAACACGTTGATTTCAAAAAATGGTTAAAATATATTTGAATGATCAATGATTATCTTTTAAATGAAATATATTACATATTAAATATATATTGGGTATATAAATATGGATTAAAAAACATTATATTTAATCTTATATCATGAAAATTTAATAAAACTAATGTAATTGTAAAATCAGTACATTTCACCATTCACAAAACATTAATCAATTTCTAAAAAAATGAAAGATATTAAAATTTAGATTATTTTGAAATAATTAATTCAATAATGAATTAATATTTTTGAAAATTAACATTCAATATTTTTGGAAGTAATATTTTTAATAAAACTTATATAATATACAATAAAAATAATTTTTATATAGAAAACATTTTTTGTGATGCATAAATATTTAAATTAATGTTAGTTATTGTTTAATAATTCATATATAAAATTAATTAACATATTTTAAAAATAATTATTGGAATTGTATAAATAAATTTAAATATATAATTTTCACATAAGTAATAAATTTGATTTAAATGCATTATTCTCTAAAAATGTTTATATTGAATAAATTAGATTTCTTTCAGTGGATTTGATCCAATGTTTTCGAAATAATATCATTTAAATATATAATAATTTAAAATGTTTATTATAATATTGTGTAATTATTAATTATGATTCTTGTTTCTGGAATCACAATCAATCATACACATAAATATTTGTAACGGGAAAATCTTTTAAAATCTTGAGGGGTTTCTCGAAGGGCTCAATGTTTTTGAAGAAGTGAGGGTATATATTTATAAATGAGATAAGTGTAACCAATGTAAGAAAGATTAAAATTATATTAAAAAAATTAAATTTCATGCTATCATATGGGACCAGGGAAATCATAATTCTATTTTAATATATTATTGGTCAAAAGTACTCATCTAATCAAATTAGAGATGGACTTTTGGGATATATGTATCCTTATCATGTAGGTTTAAACAATTTCTCCCATTTAAGACTTACATAGGTGACCATAATTTACATTTATTAGAAAATTTTATGATAAAAATAAAAATAAACTTATCACATTATTTTAATGTTTTATGAAATACCTTAGAATGTTTTTATGGTTGTGTTTGATGAAATAGTGAAAAAGGAAATAGTTGGAGTGGATTTTCTCCTAAATGAAAATGTTTATGCCATTGCTCATACATCATGACATTGTATATGGTTAATTTTAGAAGAGTATTTCATGGATGAAATGAATGATTTCCCACACTATAGTATCCAACGATACCCCAAATTTTGTTGGATATGATACAAAAACCTAGCCACAACCGCTCAAGGATAACACATGAGTTGCCTCCAAAAATGCTGGTGGCTGATTCCAAATGACACATTGCTATGTGGGATAACATGGATGATTCATGTATAGGATCTCATCCATGAGATTAGTGTTCCACACTATAGGGTTGTATCATGGAGTCAGTGGTCCACACCACCGGGAAATATTATGGGGTATTCCTAAAGGTGTTTCCATTAATCGTCACTATTGGGTCAAGTAAAGGAATATGACTACTTTATGTTTTTTTATTGTTAAGTATTATATAGGATTCCATATCATGTTTCAACATTTCATCTAGGTATATTGAGATTTAGGACCATTTTTTAAATTTTTTAATCTAGTAGATATTTTGAGGTTTCTATTCCATACAAAGAAGGTTACACAATAATCCCTTTAGAAGATAATTTTTCAATGCTATAGGCAGTCCTATAATTATCGAGGGTCTAAATTTAATATGAGAAAATTATTTGTAATCATAAAACCTATAATTACTCATTTAATAGTAATGTTTCCATAACATAAATGGTTTTGTGTACCATGTGGCTAATAGAGATCATGCTAGAGATCATGTGTAGGTAAATAGAGGAGTTACTACTCTTGGGTTAGTATACCGGGTAAACAATAACACTCCATGCCACAATTTTATCAGACACACCATCAGTAGGTCCTATGAACTAATGGAAACTCCATAGTTAATATGTTCATTCTATAATATATAAAAAATTTGTAAAATACACCATGGGATACATGATTACACTATAGCTTGGTAGTTTCACTTTATTGAAATATTTACCTAGATACAGTTAGAAAGGTTGTAATGGCTTGAATCTTGTGATGGGAAATTAAAATTAAATGGTGAATTAATACTCTAATAGTTATAGTGGAAACAAGGAACAATCCCATAATACTAGATTCAATCATAATAATATTATTGAAAAAATAGGGAGAGTCTTTTTGTTCCAAAAATAAGGGAGGAAAATAGAGTATTTCATGTGTAGAATCTTAGAGGTTTAATTCTTATTTGATTTGGAATATTAATAGTTAATGATGGTGTTATTTCTTGAGTTTTATTCTCACCAGATAATGAATAATCATGTAATGAATATAAAAACCATCATTTTTTATGATTTCATTATCATTAAATGAATAAGGATTTATTTAAAAAATAGGACCCCATGTTCCTTATAAAAGGAGAGAAGTGAGTTATCCAATTTTTTAGAGTTGTGGCTGATGAGGGTCAGTGAACTTCATCTAAAATGTATAGGAAAATAAGCAAGAATTAGTTAATCTAGTGAAAAGGGAATAATCTTGAATACACCATAGAAAAGACTAATTTGGGGGAAATTAGTAAAATCCATCATGTTTTTAATACTTTCATCACTTATTGAGTGTAATGATAGGGTAAACATGATATAATAATTAATCATTGAGAATAATATCCTTATACAACGAATTATTAATTTAATCTTGTATACTTTGATTCAGTATCCCTCTTTGGGTGTAATCCATTATAATGGTCGAGTAAGTTGTATCAATGGATTATTTATTGTTTCTCTCTCTTGGAATCATTGTAATGGTTATCAACTATAATGTTATCCTCGTATTTGAAGGTAATATTTTTTTAGTTTTGAAAATGTTTGATGAAATATTTTTAGTTGCTTTGGAATATGTTATTTCACATTTTCCATTCATAGAATTACTATAGATATTTAAAGTGGTTCTTTGATTAAGAGAGAAAATTGGTAATTGGATACAGATACCAAATCCAAAAAATTACATTGGCACAAATCCTTCCAATTTATTTTTCGGAAAGAAAATTAAATATAAATCTTCTCATCATATGTGGGGAAAGAATCTAAATATTTATGAAGTATATTAAAATGTTTGGTAAGAAAAGTTACATATTAATGGGAAGAAAAATTAATATATGAGAAATAATTGTAATGAGATGGATAATATATATATTGATAATATAAATATTATTATTGATTATATGTGGGGAATTATAATATGAGAAGAATATGAATAGAATCATAATGATTTTCCTCCATTATTTAAATTATAATTCATTTATTTTAGAAGAAAAATATCCAAAACATATTTTAATCAATAGTTTTAATTGTACACTATGGATTATGAGATGAGAAATGATGAAAATGATTCAAAAATGTATATTGTGCCCTAGATTTTTTATTTAATTCCATTAAAAACACTTAATAATGTAGAAACCCAATGTTTATGATATTTATGAGGTTTTTTCTTTTCGGTCCTCTAATATTGAGTGAATAAGAGGAATGCTTAAGAGAAAGATTATTTTTTTTGTTGCTTCAAATGCGGTTTGTTTGGAATTCATGTGTAAAATGTCCAAAATACATTAAAGAAATTTATGATGAAGAAAAATAGGTTAATAAAGAGATAAATTATGGTATAAATAATTCTCAATTGAGGTACATCAAAAGAAAAGTATTTCCTTGAAAAGAAGATTATTAATCAGGAGAAAATGGGATAGAAGAAGTTGAAAATTCTAATTATTAAAGTGTGTTTATGGGTATCAAAAACAATCTATGAGTTTTTTATAATGATAAGAATAAAGTAAATTTTGGTAGGGTTTTACTATAGGTATAAATTAAAGCAATCCTTTTTGGACATGATGTGTGGAGAGAGAATAATGTGAAGGGAAATGTTGTGCAACATGATTCAGTGATCTAAATTAAACAATGATAATAAGAAATGTCAGAACTGATGTATAAAATTAAAAACACAAATATATAATTTTATAAAACACAATAATGTTATTTTTATTGAAAATTATATTTTAATAAAAAACATAACCAATTTATTTCTTGTACCTAACCATCAATGATAGATTCCTAAGAGTTTATGATTTAAAATAATAATCTATGAATTAGTGTTTGATGTGTGAAAATAAATAAATTTTATTGAAACATATTATACTAACATTTAAATCAAATTAATCATCATCTATTCAAGTTAATGGATTATTTTGTGAATAAAGTGTACATATTCCACATGTTTAACATTTTAATAGAAAATTATAATTTTTGTTAAAGAATTTTAAAGAGATGAAAAAGTCTGTGGTTATTTCAAAACTATATGGACTAACTACAAGAAAAAAGTTAAATCAAATTGTCAATAAAATTTAAATAAATTGTGTAGATAAATTTAATTTTTTTTAATCAATATGTATATATTATTTTCAATGGAAATCTAGGACTGACATAATATGTGTGCTATATAGCACAGAGGTCTATCGGGGTGCAACCCCACTCCAAACGGAAAAAAAATTTAAACCATTATTTTTATTCTAATTAAAACTTTTTCTGTTGAATAGTATTTAAGAATAAGGAAATAAATTTTCATAATATAACAAATGTAATTAATAATTCCTCATGTTTTTAGAAATAAAAATCAACAACCTTTATCCAAAAGAATAGTGACTTAAAAGTGGGTTTTCAATTTTAAATAAAAAGATAGTTTCCTTAAGACAACTGTTGAGGAGGAAAACTCATCATAACATTAGGATATGAAAGTGAGTTTAGAGAAGGATATTTTTTTGATATTTCAATGTGGTAAATTGAAAATTCATCATCATGAATATAAGAAAGAGGATTAAAATAACAAATGATTAAAAATAAAGTCCCCATTGTAAATTTCATGAAAAAGAATGATTTTGTTTTTCATTTTCAGAATGATGAGGGAATAATGATTGTTGTTTCTTTGAAGACCAATATTAATGGAAATTATACCTAGTTGAATAAAATTATTTTGATTGAATGGATAATTCATAATCATCATAGTGTCATCCAGTTCTGTGACTACAGACATGCATTATATTTTAATGAAAATGTATGCACTATAAAATCCAAAGATGGTTCGTTAATTCAATATGAAATAATAACTTAGGTAAATATATACTAGTTGAGAGATAATGTTTATAAATTTTTTCTAAGGAATAATAAAATAGGCTTTGGTATAGGTAGCTTAACCATTTGATCAAAAAAATATCTGGAGATGTTGGTAAAGAGAAATAGAGCACATGATATTTTCCATATCACATATGTTCACATGCTCATATGTGATTACTGTTAAATGGGAAACATCAACTAGAATTCTTATAGAAAAATTAATATTATGTAATAGATATTACTTAAGCATTTTCATTTTCATGTTTGTGGTATTATTTCACCCAACGAGATAGATGGAAATATTTATTATAAGTTATTTGGTAATGAAATTATTGGAATGATGTCAATTATTCAAATCATAGACATGATCATGCTGTATAGATGCATCTATCTATATTAAATGAGAGATGAAACTATTCTTAGTGTGAAGATTAAAAAATTTACAAATTGAATATGATAATAAAATTATAAATCATCAACTTGAAGAATATCTGGAGGAGAATAGATTTCAATATATGGATTTAGCTATTAGAACAGACTAAAAATTGGATAGTGTAATGACGAAATTATATAATCTATAACATTACAAAAAATAATGTTAACTTGAAATCCTCTTTAGCAAATATTGTAGAGAAAATTTGTTGTCTTAGTAGTGTAAATCTCTAATAGAGAGTTTCAATATAGATATCAAGGAATAAAATCATCAGTAATTTGGTATGGAGTGAAATCAACAATCATTTAATGGTTAATGTATTCAAATAAATTCTATTTTGTAAACATTGTGAAGAGTGGAAAAGAATATGTAAATGAAAGTAAGGATTACATGTTTTATAATTAGTGACATAAAAATATGATTTAAATGAATGAAGTTGTTTTGGATTAATGTTTGAAAATTATTTCTAAAAATGAGAATAAATTTGATGAATTTAAATAAATTATTATAAAAAAATTGGGGAATAATCCCATGGTTTTGGGGGAGTAGAAAATAATGGGGAAAACATTAACAAAGTATTAAATTTTGAAAAAATTATAAAAATTATGAAAATGTCACAAAGTCAAATGAAAAGGGATGATGTGACCGATATAAATATTTTTATAGATTTTATAAATACAATCTAAAATAGAGGATATTTGTAATGGCCTAGACCTCTCCTATCCATTACTTTGTGAAAATGTGGTGTTGGAGGTGTTCCGGGAGGTCAAGGTGACTTATCCCCAACACTTTTCCAAATTTCCAGTTCTGTGAACAGTGTTTCCAGTTTCGTGAACAGTAACAGATCAGTTTCACAGATCGGTTTCACAGATCGGTTTCACAGATCAGTCTGACAGATCGGTTTCACAGATCGGTCTAAGAGATTGGTTTCACAGATCGGTCTGACAGATCAGTTTCATAGATCGGTCTGACAGATCGGTTTCATAGATCGGTTTCACAGATCGGTCTGACAGATCGGTTTCACAGATCGGTTTCACTGATCGGTTTCATAGATCAGTTTCACATATTGATTTCACAGATCAGTCTGATAGATCGGTTTTACAGATCAGTCTTACAGATCAGTTTCACAGATCGGTTTCACGGATCGGTTTCAAAGATCGGTTTCACAGAACGATTTCACAGATCAGTTTCACAGATCAGTTTCACAGATCGGTTTCACAGATCGGTTTCAGAGATCGGTTTCACAGATTGGTTTCACAGATCGGTTTCACAGATCGGTCTGACATATAGGTTTCACAGATCGGTCTGACATATCGGTTTCAAAGATCGGTTTCATGGACTTTAATGGTGGGTGAACAATGTTTCCATATTCCTACAGTTTTGCCCTTTTGATGTTTCTTTTGACGTAACATACATTTAAATCCTTATTTTAAGGGCTCTTATGGCCGTTTCAAAGACCATAAATCCTATATTAATTATTCCTAAGGCTTGGAATGTTTCACTTGGTCAAACCGTGTGGGTTAATGTGATCCTTTTTTAATGGAAAATTAACCGAATCTTAAACCGTCACCCCATTAAATCTTAAAAATGGACGAGATATCATTCTCCCTTGTTCGTTCCCTTTGTTTTCAGATAAGAGATGCTAGAACCTTTCAATCATTCCCGTAGGAGTTGCACAATCAATCTTTACTCCTAGGACTGGTTCTACTCTGTTTTGGATGCAACTGAACTCTGTCGGTCAATCATCCCAATAAGGTATGTTTTATCGTCGTTTCATTGGGAATCATCTTCTCTTGTTTCTCCCTTCAATATTATACCATGTAATTTCCAAGATTCTAATGGGTTTTTCTTGGGGTTGGTTCGTACTGTCGTACCGTGGCATCCTCCGATGGATGCAGTTTTCGTGAGAGGAGGATTGTGACTCGTTTTGTGGATAAAGGACGTCAAGAACTCTTACAGGTAGGGTATTCCTGGCTTCTCTAATTGTATATGTGCAATTATAGAATTTGCATGATTTAGTCCTTTGGATCACAATGAAATTGACCTAATTAAATAGTTGAACTGGATTAAAATAATTTGTTGATCACATGTTGTTGCTTTATACCTTGATAACAGTTTGCCTCGTGTTTTCCTAGATAGAGTGACATCTATGTTTTCTTTGATTTTTTGTTTGTTCATGATAGAAATTGATAATGAACGTAAAGCCGGATGTAATTGTTATTAATTGGCTAAAGATAAATTGGCATGTAAATTAATCTGGTTATTGCAGTTGTTGTAGTTGTTCTAATTGAGGATAATAAAATAAGGGAAGTAAGCAAGGTTATTTATTTGTGATAGCTTACTGATTAGGTATCCCATAATTGGAACCTTCGAATAAAAAATCTGCTAATTCAATATGGATTAAAGAACATATTATGTGGGAATTTCAAAAAGGGTTATGAGTTACCCTCTTGTTGTTAAAGGGTCAAGAGCCCATGGTTGTGACTGTTTTTTTCATGCTTCTTGTGCTATGATGTGAGCCTGGATGACTATTGTGATATGTGGAGGCATGGAGGCCTTGTGGTTGTGGCAGCAGATGACAGCTAGAGTGGCGAGATGCATCAGTTTATGCATGTGGGTGTCAGGGAGGACACCAGGGGTGATGGAATGGGATGGATGTGGTTGCTGGATGCTTGTGGTTTTCTTTGAATGTTAATAAGCTTTGCTTTTCCCCACTCCTCAAGGCAGCTTGTCTAGAAACCCTTTTTCCGAAGGAGACGAAGACGCATGGGGTATGCCACGTGCTTTTCGTTTTTAGCCTCTCGAGGGAGAATGAGTCTGTGCTCTTTCTATAGGAGGCAAAGACTCGACAGGTAGTATATCTACATACAGTGTTGAGCCTCCTTTGTGTTTAGAAGAATAGGATGTTTTTCTAAAATGCCTGTGAATATGGAAAAGTAATTCTGTAATGAATGTTTGATTAAATGGTGAAAATCCACGGGGATGGAGATACTGGAATTTAAAGGTGATGTGAATCTTAAAAGGAGCTGTTATTTTTGAATGTGATGCCAATTCAGTTTGATGTGGAATTGTTCATTCTAAATAAATTTTTAAAGAATTAATTAATTTACAGTGGAGCTGATAAAATGAGAATGGAGTAATCTAATAAATCTCTTCAAATGGTTGTGTGCTTATAGGACACCTAGTCTTAGAAGTAGCAGCCTGGAGTCGGAGAGACGTTAGCTGCAGTTGTATCTAAGACTAGGTAATGCCCATAGTGTGTATGTGAGTTATATATTATGTCATTTTTGTGTTTCTATACGCTACTCCACCCTGTCGGTAAGGGCAACTGACACCCCGAGGATTCTGAGCCCTAGGGGGGTGTTTTCCCCAACATTATGATGGGAGGTCGAATGGCTGACTACCCCTTTCTGCCCCTCTCTCTTCTCTTGGTAGATACTTGTTCCATGAGGCACAACGGTTAGTTACCCCATATATGTGTGTAGAGGGCTGTAATGGATTGTGGTTATTCACACACATATATTCTGGATAAAGTATCCTATGGAATACTATAGGTGTAACGTGTATAGGCTATGATAGCTTGAGGATCCTTACTCGGAGTATGGGATGTAATGGCTTGAGGTATTATACCCGATGTATGATACATGTTATGCGAGCTGTGGTGGCTCCCAGAAACTACCTGGTTACTTTTGGTTGTGAGGACGGTGTGGTTCTTCGCCCAGGTGTCTGCGGGCAAGCCTATGTGGTGCACAAGGTGCAGATTGTGGAGCTTAGCCCAGGTGTCTGCGGGAAATCCTTTGGAGAGAGAAGCAAAAGACGTATGTCGTTGGGAAAAAGCGGAAAACCATTAGGAAGTAGTAGCGGGGTACCCTTGATATTCTTTATTATATTATATATTCTTGTATGCGTTACTTAGTGAGAGTAGCCATGGTGAGGTTGGGAACTTAGTATACCTGTTTAGGTGATGAGTTAGTTTCACTTGTTGTTCACTAGGATTTAACATGATTTCTTTACTTTTGTACGAGAGGCTTGGGGAGGATCCTACTGAGTATACTGTTATACTCACCCTATGTATATATAAACTGTTTTTCAGGTCACTTGGAGTTGGTTGGAGATCAAGCTGGTTACTACTAGCTTGTGGTTGGAGGAGTAGTTGTTCAGGCTTGTGGTCGCTGCCGTTTTAATTTTTTTTGGGTACTTTTAGTTTTCCCTTTTAGTTTTAGTACTTTTGCATGACATTTCAAATATGTACTTGGATTTCTTTTATATTTCAGATCCCTCTTTTCTTTTGAGTTGGAGTTGATTGGAGTCTATTCTATCTCTCTCTTCTGCATGTGTTCTCTTATAGGGTAATGCCTCCCATTTGTGTGTGTATTATACCCTCAGTGCTAGTCGCCAACCAGGGGCCCACTGGAGGCGGGACTCTAGGGTCATTATCTCTCTTCTCACATTTCCGGCCCAGGAGGGGTACACTTTGTGGGGAGGGGGGCGTGACAGAGTGGTATCAGAGCTCTGGTTGAGGGATAGGATGGAGTTTGGAGTTAGACATAGGTGGGGATGCATGGGATGGTGGGGCAACAATGTCATTCATGTTTAGCAAGTGGGGTAAACACTGGAGACCGAAAAAGACATAGGCATTTAGGGCCCCCTATGATATGTAGCACGGACCTTTAAGTTTACAATGGCTACGAAACAAAGTTATACTGGTTGTAGGGTAGAGACTTAGGAAAGGATCATGCATCATTATTCTTAGAGCATGTGTTTGAATGGGTAGACCTTGGGATAGGTAACCTAAAATTTATAAAACAAAACAATTAATTAATTAATGTTGAGTCTTCCATATTCCAGGATTAGGATCTCTAACAGTTGTTATTTTACAGTTATGGCTCCAGGTCGACATCCTCGTCAGGTTTGCACAGAAGATGCCTAGCAGGCTATTCCAGCAGATCGTCACCAGGTAGAGGTTGACGATGATGACACTTGGAGGAAGAAACTCTGAGAGTATCAGCACCAGAGTCTACAGAAGTACGAGGGATCCGTTTCAGATGCAGTCACAGAAGACTGGTTGGAGGAGGTCGAGATAGGCTTCAGTTCGATTCGGGGTCGGAAGAAACACTGGGTTTCCTTGGTTGTGAAGATGCTGCGTAGAGCAGCAAGTCAGTGGTGGTTCTTGTTCCTTGGGGATCGTGAGGAGTCAGTGATCTCATGGGAGGAGTTTCGAGAGAGGTTTAGAGTCAAGATTCTTTCTTTGACTGCAAAGGCTTCCAGTCACCAGGAGCTTATTACCCTTCGATAGGGGAGCTCCAATGTTTGAGAGTTTGGAATCCATTTTAGGAATCTTCTACGATATGCTTCAGTCCTGTTACCAGATGAGGAAGCCAGGGCGAGGCATTTCTAGGAGGTTTTGCGTCCAGAGATCCAGCGCCAGGTCACCAAATTTATGCTAAAGACATATCTTGAGGGGTTGGCGAGGGAATTGGTTGTTGAGAGGACTTTGACTAGTACCGGATCGTCAAGAGAGGGGAATCGTCTTGATTCCTCATGAAGCAAAGTTGTGGTCTGGGGCTCCCGGTTTTCAGGGAAGAAGAGTTTTCGTTCACCTGGGGGTAGGTCCCAGCCCTTTCCATCTCGTTTCTCCGGAGGCAAAAACTCTCAGGCCTATGCCAAGGGATAAGGCTCTTGTTTTTCTTGTGGTGGTCGTGGTCATCAGCAGCGGGAGTGCCCGACTTTTCAGAGTAGTCATCGTGCATCGGGCGCTCCGCTCTAGGTTCCTCCGTTGAGGCAGTTCTAGCCGAGGTAGCAGTAGCAGGTTGCGCCAGTTTTAGATCACCTGAGGGTAGATGGAGCAGGTAGAGGACAGCCCCATGACGCTCCCTATCCTCAGAGAGCAGAGCACGGTCGTGGTGGTGGTCATCATCATGGTAAGAGAGGCTGTGGAGGAGGTCGTGGTCAGCTTCATTCTCTAGCGTTGCCAGCCCCAGGCGAGCCAGATGTCATTCGAGGTACCCTTTTCTTGTTTTCTACATTGGTGTATGCCTTGTTTGATTCAGAAGCAACACACTCCTTCATATCACCTACCCTTGTCCATGCTTTGGGACTTGAGGTAGAGAGGATTCCAGTGCCCTTGGCATTGACTACGCCAGTTGGAGGTCGAGCCGACTTGTTTGAAGTATGTAGAGACTGTGAGCTAGTGTTGGGGCAACACCACTCTTGGGGAGATTTCCTATGTTTACGAATGTAACAATATGATGTCATACTCGCCATGGATTGGTTGTATTCGGTGCATGCTATTGTGGATTTCTACAGTAAGAAGGTCGTTTTCATTGATGCAGATGGAGAGAAAGTGGTTTTTGTTGGTGAGAATGATCCTCGGATGATTCATAGACGAGTTTCATCCTTACCATCCATGATGGCTGGGATGATGCTGAGTTCTTCAACGGTTCAACAGTTGGCATTTCCTAGGGTCGTAGAAGAGTACCCTGACGTCTTTCCAGAAGAGGTTGTATCCTTACCCCCTCGACGAGAGATCGAGTTTGGGATCGAGCTATAGCTAGGAGCATCTCCAATCTCTATGTCTCTGTATAGGATGGCCCCTTCTGAGTTATGAGAGCTACGTATTCAGCTTGATGGTCTGTTGTAGTGCGGTTTTGTTCGGCCAAGTGTGTCACCGTGGGGAGTGCCAGTTTTGTTTATGAAAAAGGTTGACGACAGTTTGCGGTTGTGTGTCGATTATCATCGATTAAACAAAGTGATAATAAAGAACCGCTATCCTCTTCCACGGATTGATGACCTATTCGATCAACTGAAGGGTGCAAGTTGGTTCTCAAAGATCGACTTGCAGTTAGGATATCATCAGATGTGTGTAAAGGATGAGGATATCCCAAACACTGCTTTCTGTTGTCGTCATGGACATTATGAGTTTGTTGTAATGCCATTCGGTGTGACGAATGCTCCATCTATTTTCATGGGGTTGATGAATGTTGTGTTCCGTGAATTCCTGGACATTTTTGTTGTGGTTTTCATCGACAACATCCTTGTGTACTCTACATCTGAAGAAAAGCATGCAGAGCATCTATGAGCTATTTTGGGAGTTCTTCACCAACATCAGTTGTTTGGTAAGTTGTCCAAGTGTGAGTTTTGGGCTTGAGAAGTTCGTTTCTTGGGGCATGTTGTGTCCCAACAGGGAGTAGTTGTAGATCCTTCGAAGATAGAAGCAGTGGTGTCTTGGGAAGCCCCCAAGACCGTGTCAGAGGTGCGAAGTTTCCTTGGTCTCGCAGGCTATTATAGGAGGTTTGTAGCCAATTTCTCCCGAGTTGCGACTCCTCTGACAACTTTGACCAAGAAGGATCAAGTGTTCATGTGGAATGATCAGTGTTAGACAGCTTTCGAGTATCTAAAGGAGAATTTGGTATGTGCTCCAGTCCTTTGTCTTCCAGCGGAGGGAGTCCAGGTTGATGTTTTCTGTGATGTTTCACATCTGGGGCTAGGCTGTGTTCTCATGCAGCAGAGGTCAATTGTTTCTTATGGGTCTCGGGAGTTGCATCCCCATGAATGCAACTATTCCACCCATGATCTTGAGTTGGAAGCCGTGGTGTTTGCTCTGATGTTGTGGAGACATTACCTCATTGGTGAGCACTTTGTGGTTTTCACCGATCATAAGAGTTTGAGGTATGTTTTCTCCCAACGTGACTTGAACTTGCAGAAAAGTCAGTGGATGGAGTTCTTGCAGGAATAGGACTTTGAAATAGCATATACACCTGGAAAAGGGATTGTTGTAGCTGATGCACTGAGCTGAATGTCCCTTAATGATGTTGTCCGTGAATCTGGTGATTCCTGGAGAGTGATGGAAGAGCTATCAGCTTTGCATCTTGATATTGGAGAAGTTGGGGGTAGAGGTTGTATTTTCTAGATGACGGTGCAGTCATCCCTGATGCAGAAGGTGGAAGAGTCTCAGTTGGGTGATCTAGAGTTGAAAGTTTGAAGGGACAGAGTTGTTTGTGGTGAAGCCCCTGATGGTTGGTCGGAGGATGAACAACACCGAGTGTTGTATCATGGAAGGCTTTTTGTTCCCTTGGCGATGCGCGAGACGGTTCTCCAAGAGTTCCATAGTTCACCCTTGGCAGTACATCCTGGTGTGACGAAGATGTACCGATCCTTGAAGAGTCAGTTTTGGTGGCCTGGGATGAAGCGTACGGTTGCAGAGTGTGTGTCTCGATGTTTAGTCTGCCAGAAGGTGAAGGCCGAACACCGTGTTCCTGGTGGTCTTCTCCAGCAATTAGATATTCCTCAGTCGAAGTGGGAGGACATCTCAATGGACTTTGATACAGGTTTACCTCGAGCTCAGGGAGGACATGATGCTATATGGGTGGTAGTGGATCGTTTAACAAAGTCGTCCCACTACATAGCGATCAAGGAGTCGAGCTCAGTGGATGTTTTTTTGAGGCAGTATCTAGAGGAGGTGGTGAGACTTCATGGAGTACCTAAGATGGTCATTTCGGATCGAGATACTCATTTTACCTCTAGGGTGTGGAGAGGTCTTCAGCATGATTTTGGCTCTCAATTGTGCCTTAGCACTGCTTTTCACCCTCAAACGGATGGTCAGACAGAGCGAACCATCCAGACTCTTAAAGACATGCTGCGCTCTTGTGTTCTAGATTTTGGAGGTTCATGGATGAAGCACTTACCCTTGGTAGAGTTCGCTTACAATAATAATTTTCACTCTACCATCGGTATGGCGCCGTTTGAAGCCATGTATGGTCGGCCTTGCCGTTCTCCGTTGTGCTGGACTGGGGTCCGAGAGTTAGCAATTCTTAGACCAGAACTAGTGCAGAATACAACAGAGATGGTTCAGGTGATTAGTGAGAGGATGAAGACAGCACGGGATCGTCAGAAAACATATTTTGATCAAAGAAGGAGACCATTAGAGTTTAATGTTGGGGATCATGTGTTTCTGAAGGTGACTCCCCGTCATGGGCAGCGAAGGTTTGGTCATGGAAGTAAGCTTTCTCCCCGGTTTGTTGGGCCTTTCGAGGTGTTAGCTCGTTTTGGAGCTTTGGAGTATTGAGTAGAACTTCCTCCTCATATGAGTCGGATACATGATGTTTTCCATGTATCACAGCTTCGTCGTAATCTTCATGATGAATCTCAGGTTATCGATTGGGGAGAGATCGATATTGATGATGATGTAACCTTCGAGGAGCGACCTATGGAGATCCAAGACCATAAGGAGAAGGTGTTTCATGGGCATTCTGTCCCCTTAGTTCGTGTCTTATGGAGACACGGTGGCATGGAGGAGAGTACATGGGAGCGTGATTCCCAGATACGTGCTCAATATCCAGAGTTGTTTAATGTTTAACTCTTTTCATGTAATGATGTTTTCTTTTTGGTTGGACCTTTCATGTTTTATTTATATAATTTTCATGTGATGTTATGTTTGAATGTTATGGATATGGATTGTTTGTTCCCTTACTCTCGGATGTTGTAATTTTGTTCCAGCTTTCGAACAACTCATGGTTGTTTTCCCCTGAGAGGTATCTTATGGGGTGGTTCTTCGGACCCCTCTTTTCTTCTAGGTTAGTTTTTAATTCTCGAGGACGAGAATGTTTTGAGAGGTATCTAATGTAATGGCCCGGACCTCTCCAGTCCATTACATTGTGAAAATGTGGTGTTGGAGGCGTTCTGGGAGGTCAAGGGGACTTATCCCCAACACTTTGCCAGATTTCCAGTTTTGTGAACAGTGTTTCCAGATTTATGAACAGTAACAGATTGGTTTCACAGATCGGTTTCATAGATCGGTTTCACAGATCGGTTTCATAGATCGGTATGACAGATCGGTTTCACAGATCGGTCTAACAAATCGGTTTCACAGATCAGTCTGACAGATCGGTTTCACCGATCGGTCTGACAGGTTTCACAGATCGGTTTCACAGATCAGTCTGACAGATCTGTTTCACAGATCGGTTTCACAGATCGGTTTCACAGATCGGTTTCACAGATCGGTCTGACAGAACGGTTTCACAGATCGGTTTCACAGATCGGTTTCATAGATCGGGTTCACAGATCGGTTTCACAGATCGGTTTCACATATCGGTCTGACAGATCGGTTTCACATATTGGTTTCACAGATCGGTTTCACAGATTGGTTTCACAGATGGGTTTCACAGATCGGTTTCACTTATCAGTTTCACAGATCGGTTTCACAGATCGGTTTTACAGATCGGTTTCACAGATCGGTTTCACAGATCGGTTTCACAGATCAGTCTGACAGATCGGTTTCACAGATCGGTCAGACAGATCGGTTTCACAGATCGGTTTCATGTACAGTAATGGTGGGTGAACAATGTTTCTAGATTCTTATAGTTTTTCCCCTTTTGATGTTTATTTTGACGTAAAATACATTTAAAGCCTTATTTTAAGGGCTCTTACGGCCGTTTCAAAGGCCATAAATCCTATATTAATTATTCCTAAGGCTTGGAATGTTGTACTTGGTCAAACCGCGTGGGTTAATGCGACCCGTTTTTAATGGAGAATTAACCGGATCTTAAACCGTCTCCCCATTAAATCTTAAAAAGGGACGAGATATCATTATCCCTTGTTCTTTCCCTTTGTTCTTAGCTAAGAGACGCTAGAACCTTTCAATCATTCCCGTAGGAGTTGCAGAATCAATATTTACTCCTAGGATTGGTTCTGCTTTAATTTGGATGCAACCGAACTCTATCGGTCAATTTTCTCAATAAGGTATGTTTTATCATCGTTCCTTTGGGGATCATCTTCTCTTGTTTCTCCCTTCAATTATATACCATGTAATTTCCAAGATTCTAATGAGTTTTTCTTGGGGTTGGTTGGTACTGTCGTACCGTGGCATCCTTCGGTGGATGCAGTTGTCGTGAGAGGAGGATTGTGACCCTTTGTGTGGATAAAGGACGTCAAGAACTCTTCCTGGTAGGGGATTCATGGATTCTCTAATTGTATATGTGAAATTGTAGAATTAGCATGATTTAGTCATTTGGATCCCAAATAAATTGACCTAATTAAATACTTGAACTGGATTAAAATAATTGGTTGATCGCATGTTGTTTCTTTATACCGTGATAACGGTTTTCTTCATGTTTTCCTATATAGAGTGATATCTATGTTTTCTTTGATTTGTTGTTTGTTCATGATAGAAATTGATAATGAAAATAAAGCTGGAATTAATTGGTATTAATTGGCTAAAGATAAAGAGGCATGTAAATTAATCTGGCTATTGCAGTTGTTGTAGTTGTTCTAATTGAGGATAATCAAATTAGGGAAGTAAGCATGGTTATTTATTTATGATAGCTTACTGATTAGGTATCCCATAATTGGAACCTACGAATAAAAAATCTGCAAATTCAATATGGATTAAAGAACATATTATGTGGGAATTTCGAAAAGGGTTCTGAGTTACCCTCTTGTTGTTAAAGGTTCAAGAGCCCAAGGTTGTGACTGTTGTTTTCATGCATCTTGTGCTATGATGTGAGCCTGGATTACTATTGTGATATGTGGAGTCATGGAGGCCTTGTGGTTGTGGTAGAAGATGACACCTAGAGTGGATAGATGCATCAGTTTATGCATGTCGGTGTCGGGGAGGACCCAGGGGTGATGGAATGGGACGGATGTGGTTGATGGATGCTTGTGGTTTTCATTGAATGTTAATCTGCTTTGTTTTTCCCCACTGCTCAAGGCAGCTGGTCTTACTACCCTTCTTCTGAAGGAGGTGAAGATGATCGAGGTATGCCACATGCTTTCCGTGTTTATCCTCTCGAGGGATAATGGGTCTATGCTCTTTCTATAGGCGGAAAAGACTCGACGGGTAGTATATCTACTCACCGTGTTGAGCCTCCTTTGTGTTTAGAAGGATATGATGTTTTTCTAGAATGCCTGGGAATATGCAAAAGTAATTCTGTAATGAATGTTTGATTAAATGGTGAAAATCCACGGGGATGGAGATACTGGAATTTAAAGGTGATGTGAATTTTAAAAGGATCAGTTATTTTTGAATGTGATGCCAATTCAGTTTGATGTGGAATTGTTTATTATTAATTACTGTTTAAAGAATTAATTAATGTACAGTGGAACTGATAAAATGAGAATGGAGTAATATAATAAATCTCTTCAAATGATTGTGTTCTTATAGGACACCTAGTCTTAGAAGTAGCATCCTGGAGTCAGATAGACGTTAGATGTAGTTGTATCTAAGACTAGGTAATGCCCATAGTGTGGATGTGAGTTATATATTTTGTACTTTTTGTGTTTATATACGCTACTCCACCCTGTCAGTAAGGGAAACTGACACCCCGGGGATTCTGAGCCCTGGGGGGTGTTTTACCCAACATTCTGATGGGAGGTCGAATGGCTGACTACCCCCTTTGGCCCCACTCTCTTCTCTTGGTAGATACTTGTGCCATGAGGCACAATAGTTAGTTACCCCATATATGTGTGTAGAGGGTTGTAATGGCTTGTGGTTATTCACACACATATCTTCTGGATATAGTATCCTATGGACTACTATAGGTGTAACGTGTATAGGCTATGATGGCTTGAGGATCTTTACTCGTAGTATGGGCAGTAATGGCTTGAGGTATTATAACCTGACGTATGATACATGCTATGTGAGCTGTGGTGGCTCCCAGAGACTACCTAGTTACTTTTGGTTGTGAGGACAGTGTGGTGCTTCGCCCAGGTGTCTGCGGGAAAGCCTATGTGGTGCACGAGGTGCAGATTGTGGAGCTTAGCCCAGGTGTCTGCGGGAAAGCCTTTGGAGAGAGAAGCACATGACGTATGTCGTTGGGGCAAAGTGGAAAACCGGTGGGGAAGTAGTAGCGGGGTACCCTTGATATTCTTTTTTATATGCTATATTATTGTATGCGTTACTTGGTGAGAGTAGCCATGGTGAGGTTGGGAACTGAGTATACAAGTTTAGGTGACGAGTTAGTTTCACTTGTTGTTCACTAGGCTTTAGCATGCTTTCATTACTTTTGCACGAGAGGCTTGGGGAGGATATTACTGAGTAAACTATTATACTCACCCTATGTATATATAAACTGTTTTTCAGGTCACTTGGAGTAGGTTGGAGATCAAGCTGGTTACTACTAGCTTGTAGTTAGAGGAGGAGCTGTTCGGGCTTGTGGTCACTGCCGGTTTACTTTATTTTGGGTACTTTTAGTTTTCCCTTTCAGTTGTAGTACTTTTGCATGACATTTCAGATATGTACTTGGATTTATTTTATATTTCAGATCCCTCTTTTCTTCTGAGTTGGAGTTGATTACAGTCTATTCTATCTCTCTCTTCTGCATGTGTTCTCTTAGAGGGTAATGCCTCCCATTTGTGTGTGTATTATACCCTCGGTGCTAGTCGCCAACCCGGGGACTACTGGAGGCGGGACTTGGGGGTCATTATCTCTCTTCTCACATTGTCGGCCCAGGAGGGGTACACTTTGTGGGTAGGGGGTCATGACAATATTGATAATCTAGAAGGCATCGTTATTATCAATTATAGAACAAAAAGCATTAAAATAAAATAGAGATTAAGTTGGTTGGGTAAAGGGTTTGAATAAAGTCCTAAATAAAAAGATAAAAATGATATATGGGAACTTATAGGAAGTCTATGTGATAATAATTACATTGGAATCAAGTTTGTGTTTCAGAATAGTGTTTATTTATATGGAAATGTGATTATGAAAAAAAACAGGGCCATTGTGAAAAGGGTAATCCAAAAAAGTTGGAATTGATGTTGATGAGGAATTTTTTCCAATAGAATAGATTGGATCAATTTAGTTTTTCATAAACATGGAAATTTATAAGGGATTAAATATATACTAAAAGGGAATCAATTCCACATTATTGAATGTTTTCCTTAATGATTACGTATATTCAAAGAAACAAAATGGAATTTTCATTGATGAATATGGTGGCAAATTATTTCATCTTAATAAAAAAAATTGGCCTTAAAGACGTCCCAAAAGTATAGTATTTCATGTTATATAAATGCATTATAATACTCAGTTTTCAAAGAGTATAAGATAATCTAAAACACTATATAATGAATGTTTAATATTTCTAGTTTATTTTTCTTATCTATGTTGATTAAATAAATTTTAATGGACCAAATGATAGAAAATGAAAGTAGTTTTAAGATCTCAGGAGGTGAAAATTTGATATGTCTGTAATTTGTGAAATGTCATTTTACTATGACTTTCATGTAATTAAAATATATAGTGGGATTTTTATATCATAAAATAAACAAATATTGGGAGTTTTTAATATTATTTTTGATAAAGGATTCAAGGCCTGAAAAAAACCATTGTAGACAAGGATTAAATTTTCAAAATCTAAAGAATGAAGGATGACATGACTACATATCAGAAAATAATTTAATGTTTAATCAATTTTCCTTCCACATGATAGGATATTTTATTCCCTAATTTTCATGATTTTCATTTTCAATGTGATTATAAGGAAATCTATAAGAGATATGTGATAGGTATATTTTGATATATCCAACATACGAAGGACTTTGGATTATTCAATCATTGATATTTATAAAAAAATTTATTAAGTATCACTAATGCATATTGGGATGGATTAGTTGATGACCAAAAATCAATATTAGTTTTCTTTTATTTGAAATTTATGTATATTATAGTAATTTATAATTCATTATTTCATATCCTTAATAACCATGGTGGATGAGTACATTTGCATCAAATATAACATGTACCCAATTGATATGGAAAATAAAAAACCTAATAATGTGTGTTTTAATGTTATTTCTCATATTCTAATTATGTTTTACAATTCAAATGAAATTAATCTTGAAAAATACTAACCATTAAGGACCAAGAACATTGAGATAAAATATAACTTTATAAAGTCAAAGTTGGAACATGGAATTATAGTTTGTTAGTTTTTGTCAAATCACGATAACATTGTTGATATATAGATAAAATAACTACCTAATGGGGTGGATGTGAATCATCAATTGATTATTGGATTCAAATCATAGTCGTCGTCATAATTTTCATCTGGTATGGAACCACCAATATCTTGTTTTATTTAATTTTCATTATATGATTTTCCAATCCAAATTTTTTATTTGAAAACCACCCTTATCAACTTTTCAATTAAGTTAACTCTTTGGTTTATTTTTGAAAAGTGTATACATTTACAAGTATGTTTTCAAGGGGAATACGTGTTTGAGAAAGGCGTAATATTAATTAATTAAGGAAATATTTAATATAGTTCATGATATTTAGTAATGAATAATTTCTCACTCAATTCTAGTTTCTCCCAATGTGAATAGATCAAGTGAGCATAGAATTTATGAATATTATCTCACTCTTACACATCTTGAATGTGGTGTTTTTCAAAAACTAATATACCAAACCATGGTCTATTTAGAGAATTTTATATAATCCTAGATGTTGATATTGTTGGAAATAATCCCTTTGGAAATTTTAATTGTTTTTTACAAGTTAAAAGGAAAATATTTAAGTGGAGGTCTCTCTCAAAGATAGATAATCCACCACAGATCATGGTATGAAACATATAATGTGGATAAATTTATGATACCACTCAATGGAGGACAATAATTATTGTCCATTAATTAGTTAAAATTGAAACACCTTAATTTTTTCACGGAGGATACAAAAACATGTATAAGGACAATCATGAAAAATGATAGAGTGGGCTCCGAAAAAGATAAAGGTCAATTCGAAGATCAAAATAACTAAGTTGGATAGAAGTGGAAATTCATGATCAAATGCATGGTAGTAGAAGTATATTCTACATGGTTAAATTACAGAGATAATGGACCATGTCATTGGAAGGTAGTGAGGAGAAGGCCTTAAATAGACCCCATTACACATAACTAGTGTGTCAGGCGAATTTGAGGGCTTTTATGGTATGGGTTTCTAATAGGTATGTATGATGTGGTACTGGAGTACGTATTTCCATGCCTTATCCAAGAACACAACTATGTAGGACCCTAATTGAAATTTTTTAGATCAATATGATATCTCAAGGAATCTATAATGTTGATGATAGAAAAACCACAATCTCTTTAGAAGAGAAGTCTTCCATGACACAATTACACATTTTGTTATGGAAGGATTGAATTTAATAGTGGTAGTGAATTTAGAATTCTCTATCCTATATGTGATCATTCAACAGTGATGTTCCTATACCATAGTTTGTTTTGTGTGACAAGTGGTTAGAAGAGATAATGAAATGGAACACACATTGGTGAATAGGGGAGTTGGTACTCTATGTGAATAATATCTAGTCTATTACAAAAATTAATTCTATAGTGCTATTAACTATTCCATAGAGAGGTCTGTGGAATTGATGTTTCCACCACAGTGATGGTGGTCACACCTAGTATATTAAAAATGGGTAATACTATGACACAACATTTTCGAACATGCCATAGCAATGTAGTTTCAATCTATAGATTGTTTCATCTAAACACACCCTAAAAAGGGATCTATGGATTGAATATATTAATGGAAAATTTAAACTAAATGGTTCATGATGAATCTAGTAATTATAGGGGATGCTTGGTGAATTGATGGAAAATGGGGAGTCAATACTAACCATTGTGTTGATATAAAAATAGGGAGAGTAATTCTGTATCAGAAATATCAAAGACAACGGGTGAATTTTAGAGGGTTATTCCCAATCTCATTTAGAATATTTAAATTTGTGGTAGATGTTATTAATAGAGTAATATAGCAATTTTAATTCAATATTTAATCTCCTAAAAAGAATAACCATAATTGGTTAATGTTTTCATCAACATAATGTGATGAATAAATGATTCTAACAATAGAGTAGCAAGTATCTTATTGAAGGGGACTTGTGAGTTATATTATTATTCATGGTAGTGAAGTAAGAGGGTTAGTGAGACTGGTCTATATTGCACAGGTAAACCAGTGAGTTTTTTGAACTTCGTGGATAGAGAAATTGTCATTGTTGCTCCATGGAAAATCCTAGTACTGGTGAAACAAGAAAAATACTTCATGTTATTTACTACTTTTATAATTCCATTAATGGATTGATAGATTGAAATTTAAGTGTTCTTCAAGGTAAGAGAAGAATATCATCAAACAAGAGAGAATTGTTTTATATTTCTATACACTCATTCATCCACCTATTTGGGTCTAATACTTGACAATGGTATAAAATGGCATGTGATGATAACAAAAATGGAACCCATTTTTGAATATCTAATTTCTAAAGGAGGTAAATTTTATTTTTTGTATAAATTCAGAAAAATAATGAAAAATTAATTTTTAGGTAACAAATATATAAAGAAAATATGAATTTACACAATAATAATTTAAAGAATTTATTCTCATGAAATCTATTGGCTGATAAAAATACATAATATTTGTGACATTAAAAATATACACTAAGGAATTTATCCTAAAAAATATATAATTAAACATGGTTAAAAATATTTATTTTATTATAATAAAAAGCTTTTTATGTTGTATAATTCCATGAAAATATTTATAAATTAATATTAATATTTTTGAATGATTATTTAACATATTAAATATATACTTAATCTAAATAAAAGGTTTTTAACAAATTAACTATTATTATATCATGAATATATCAGATAGAGAATGTTTTTAAAAAATAATTACTTTTAACTATTCATCCAAACATCAACAATTTTAGAAAAATAAATAAATTCACCTTTGGAAATATTTTACACGATCAATTTAGAAAATAAATACATAACAATTTCCAAATTCTAAAATTCTAAAATTTATATATTAAGAAAACATAAAAACTATAATAAGAAAACTATTTTATTGAATAATAAATCTTTTAAACATTATGTTTTATAATCATATTTCATATAAAATTAATATTCATTTTCTATTAATCTATTAACATATAAATTGAAAATATTACATATTATCATTAAAATCATCAAAAAACAATCAATTAAATTATTAATATAAAACAAAAAATACTCAAAAAATAGTTCAATTGAAGACAAAACTTTTTAACATTTAAGGAAATTAATCATCACATTAATTACTTATTCCCTGATAATTATATTTCATCAATTCATAGGAATTATAAAATAATAAATCATTCATTAAAATCAATAAAATTATGCAATGATTTAGAATAATGTATTTTATAACAAATAATTTCAATTCAAATTATATTTATATTTACATGAGGTTTTATACTTGTTTTAAATTTCCTAATTTTTATTCAAATAATTTAAAACATACATCGAAAAAATATTTTGTGGTTCATTTTGAAATAGTGACTCCATTTTTAGAAGCTATTAATCATATTGTTTATCTATAGGTAAATTAAATATTTTAATATCTATGTTTTACAAAATACTCCTTAAAGAAATTTTATACTGAAAACTTTATCTCATTTCTGATAATACATTGTTTAAATAATGTTGTGAATCAATTTTAAAGGTGTATAAGATGAATTCTAAAACAAGTATTTTAACAAGATTCCTAATAATACAACCATAAAACCAAAGAAAGAAGAATAAATGTTTAATGGAAGAAAAATATACATTAGCGAGAAAAAATAAATGTTAATCCACATTGATTACATTTCCTTTTTAAAATAACATTACTTTACATGATTATACTTGGGAAGTTATCAATTCTTAAATAGACATTTCATAACCATACATTGAGCATTAATATACTAAGATAGATGAATGTGTTTCCTAGAGTTTACCGTAATAGTTAATTAATGGCCCCCACATAATACATTTAATATTTTCACACATAAATTTAATGTGTATAAGAAATATAAAATAATGATTTTATTTCTACTTCTTAAGCATAATTTCACAAATTTTATTTTGTGGTTCATTAATTTTGCACCATTGATTCCTTTTTTTACATTAGCTGAAAATAGGAAAACTTCTTGTCTAATGCACATAAATATACTTTTAAAGGATTTGGAAATCCATTATTGGATTGAGTTCTTCATTGTATTTATTTTATGAAATGTTTTTCCATCCCCTATATAGCCGTATGTTAAGAAAATAGTTACCATGAACATGGATAATAACTAATATATGCAATCTGTCATATACTGAGGTAATACCTGAATATCTAAGACTTCAATATAAAATGTAACACTGTGAAATCATATTTTATTATCTACACACCTAATGTTATTCAAAATATGTCTATCGAAATTAAAAACCCAAAAACCATCAAACCATAATGACAAATTCCTCTCCAAAAAACAAAACATTAATCCTTAAACATCATAAATTGAATATATTTTTACATAACAACCTCATAAATTCCCTGATCATTATTTTTTTAAAATATTGAAATATTTTCCCAAAACCAATTAACCCATTGTTAAAATTAAATAAATTTTACTCAATGTGAAATAAATTAAAAACCAAAATTATTATTAAACAAGATTGATGTATTCTTTATAAAGAATAAAAAATAAGTCCTAGATGATCATTAATGACACTAGAAAAAAAAATCTCATATTCCCTAAAGAAAATGTATCTATAACATTGAACATATGACCATCCTAAAACATTTAACCCATTTTTGATACTTATAACACTAAAATAATACTCAATCAATAATCTCCTAAAAATTAATGTTATTGAAACCTTACCATAATACAACATATGAAACTCTATACATGTACACTAGGATATGGTACTAAAAAAATATTATTTACACAATATATATGATACCAATCGAAGGAAACAAAAATTTTACCATCATAAACTACATCAACAATTACAATAATTAGGACTCTTACTTAACAATGAAATCTTCAGTTTATAGTTTCAATGAATTATTAAAATTCCTTATCAAAAAATAATGTTTTGTTTCTTATCGAATGGAAATTTTCCCACTATACTAAGAAATTATTTATTTCTAAAAAACTATTTGATATCTCCAATAATGTTTAAAAAAATGATAATATTCAAAATAAAAATTATTCGTTAATCATCTTTAGAATGAGAAATAATTTTAACATACGATTGGTGAGATTAAATTCTTAGTAAGGGTAAACATATTCATTAACATGCAAAGATGAAAAGTGATACTTAAATGAAAATAATGGAAAGAGAACATAATACAATGTTGATATAAAATACATAAGATAACCATACACAATAAAACATCAATATAAATTCATGGTTCATGGCATAAAACATCAAAATAACATAATAAAAAAGTCATACAATTGAAAAATCAATAGATACATGAAATCAACATTTCCATTAGAAACCATTAAAATTAATATTAGTAATATTAATAAGTTTAATATTTTTAAATTATTCTTATATAACATTTAAAATCACCTATAGAAGAACCCCATCAAGGGAATAACATTAGAAGTTAATTCCAACAAAATTTCTTATGTGACAATATCACTACCCAATTCATTTTTGGGTTATAAAAATACCACAAATCATAATAAATAATTAACATGAAAAAACAGAAATTAAATGTAGGGATTATGTTTATTCATAAAAACCCTAAAAAATATAACTTACTACTAGATTAATTAAAAAATTAGAATGAAAATTTTTGCCTAAAAATGTATATAAAACATGGTTATAATAAATCTAAAACATTCTGGTGGATTATAGATGTTTAATATAAAACCCTTTACAAAAAATAATAAATAAGGGATGTCCAAAAATCAAACAAATAACTTTATAATATCATTATAAATAATCTTTGAAAAATAAGAATAAATATCATTTTCTTTTATAAACTTATTAAAATTGAAAATTCATAAAATAATTTCAAAGGATTTTATTCAAAAACCTATGGAAATTTAGAATCATTCATAACAACAATGAATATAGATATTTAAGGGAAAATATATCATGTGATACATTTTATAAAAAACATTCATTTACCACTATTATCAATAATGACCAAATTGGCCAAAAGGAAAAGTGTAAAAACATTTAATTTTAAACCTTTTTAAAAAGTAAAATATTATTAAAGATAACATCAATAAATCATTTACATACAACTAAAAGCAATCTTGAAGAAATATAAAAAATATGGATATTGAGGGGAAAGAGTAATGAAAATGAATTACAAACTGATAACATAAAATGTTTTTTGGAAACCTATTGTATATTTTTAAAATCATGATCTCATGAATGAAATTACATGATAATATAATTTAAAATTCCATAAATAAAAAATAAATGATATATAATATATCAAATCATAAATATATAGATTGTATAATGGATCATAAATCTGTAAAAAAAATATGAATAAAATAAGAAAAATATAGATGAAGAACCATTATATATTTGGTCACTATTGAATCAATACCAATTTAAAAATATAAAAAGAAATAAAAAATTAAATTACATGAATAATCTATGAATAAGGAGATAATATTTCAAATAGAATGTAAACTCACACTTTAAAAAATAGGTGTCTAACAATAAATATGTCTCAATGAAAGAAGATTCAGAAAAAATACCCCTTACTACAATGGTATATTTATAATAATGAAGCCATTTATTAGAACTTTATATTGTTTTTTGAAGCCATTTAAAATCACTAATATCATTAAAATTATATTCATCATTTTTATATACAATATATAAAATAAAAAATGTGGTGAATATTGTCACATACTCAAAGTAAAATGGAATATTATGAGTATATTTTGGTGTAAATTGGTTGTATTTATCAGTTGGTTAAGTAAAGTGGAAGGTTTTAATTAAATGGTATTAAGAATAAAAGAAAATTGGGCACCAAATTGTATATTTTACCTTTGATATTCCACAAGTTAGTATATACAGTGCCACCAGCTAGCTGGTGGATATAGTAGATGCCTAGGAAAACACCAGGGTTCTACCAGCTAATTGATTTTGTACCACATGATCACCTATTTAAGAGGTAGTATAATTTTTCTCAAACTAGGAATAATATCCATACATTGTCTAACCAATATCTAGATAACATATATACTAGCCAACCAATGTGGCCCACCGTCTCGCCGATGGTGTCGAGAAAGTTGGATCATGAAGGGAAATTCCATAATCTTACTTTAACACACCCATTTGAGATCCCTTTACATAGGCTAATTTTTTTTCTCAAATGTAATTTCTTTCAGACATCACATTTAGTTGAATTTTCCATCTCTTATTCCCCTCTATTTGATGTTTAATGAATTGATCCATCCATTAACATCCAAATAGGATATTTTTCCATACTAGCATGAATCCTTTCCGACTCTTGTGAGAGTAACATATTTGTGACATTTTGGACTGATATATGGATTAAAATATGAACTAATAAAAAACTATGGACTTTTTTATGGATAAATATATGTTCTAGTGCTTTTTTCACATCCCTTGGTTCAATATAATTCCACATTTTTGGGAATATCTCATTTGGACAATAAATATAATTGTAATCCAATGTTACACTATACTTCATTAATCTAGATTATAGAATCCAACTTTTGTTTTATTTTTATTGGATATATAGACCATTGGTGTGAATTCAGGATTCAGTGATGGATTTAGGTAATTAACATTATTAAAACTGAGGTAGGTTTCCCTTATTACATATGGCCTTTTTATATTGTTTATTGGAATAAATGTGGTTGCATGATCAAACATGAGAAAAATTGTGTGATTTGATATTCATATGAATTTCATATATTATTTATTCATGTCCCATTTGAACGATGAATTTTGTGCTATGTTGGTGTCCTTATATTCTATGACCTATTTTTTCTAAATTCTAGGCTTACAGAGGATTGAATATACCAATAAACTAAGATGTGGGATTCTAATGACTTGTTTTCCCCAAGAAGGTATCATGTTATTGGATTAATTGTAAAAAATTTAATGATTATACCTAGAAATAGGGAATTAATAGAACTGAATTTTAGATTAAACTGAGATAGAGAATGTGGTATGATGGTGTGGTGTCTAGGACTGAGGCTATGACATGGATGAAAATACCATATGGATGAATCTAGTAGTGGTAGATAAATACTTAACATTATCCATAATCCATTGCATATCTAGGGGTGTACAATACATATCGACACACTAGGGGATTAATTTTATTTGGGATTTGACATCCCTACTCTTTATTTCATACTTAAACATGATTTATTACAAAAAAACAACACTTGTTACAATATAGAATATCGATAGGTATAGTGTCTTTGGGGATTAGTATCATTACACAACAAATTAAAACATTAAATACAAAATCATTATTCAAAAAATCCTTTACATGACCACTATATTCCCTTCTACTTATTATTGCATTGGATATCCCGAGGACATTCATAATAAGGGTGAGCTATAAAGCCCAGTAAGGGAATAAACCAGGAATAACATGAGGAATACAAAGCATGTTATTCAATAGTAATATCAATGTATCACAAAAGAAACCTGAACATAAAGGCATGATAAATCATGATAATCATAACATGGAAAATGTGGCAACAAAACTTAACATTGAACTAGCATGAGCCAAGCCTCATTGCACATGGAGCATGAGTAAACCCCCATTGCACATGAAGCATTGGTAAATCACATTTCAATTTAATTAGAATGAGTAATCACTCATTTTACATGATGTATCATGATACTATTTTTTACCTAGTGCATTGGAGTGCTCTCAGGGAGCACCCTTTCATAAACATTTCATTTCATGCATATGAGTACCACAGGGATCATAAAGCCTGGAATCAATAATCATCATTTATTCAGTGATAAAGGTATGTGGAATAAATACATGAAGCTTTATAATCAATAAGTAAATGCGCATAAAGGTGAATACCCTTGATTGATAAATGAGCATGGTATTCAGTACACAATGACATTGTCTTGGAATATCGTAGTGCAATTTCAGCACCATAACGACGTGAAATAAGTACTCATAAAAAATGTTTAATGAGAGATAATGGTGTGTCTCGTCATAATTACATGAAATTGAATGTGTGTGGTTCATATAGATACATGTACCAAAAAAGATAATTGAATTTAGATGCACAATACAAAATAATTACATGGATGTTAAAGAAGAGAGAGAAATCCCACACAGAATTTCGACATGGTAATAGGTGTACATGGGAAGAATTAATGAGAGTTAAATGGGAATTACATTATCCAAACAAAAATATGGAAGTATGGGGGAGGTGGAAAATCATAACCCAACATTTTTAATTGAAAACAAAAGTGTATAAGAACGTAAATAAAATTGGACAAAAATGAGAACATATGAAATCCCAAACTTGGAACTGTGTTCTCAAAGGCTTGAAAGAGGATTAGGATAGGCATATAGGGTGTTTAAGGCACCTTGGAAGGATTCTTCAAAGAAGAGGTCCTGTTTTGGACCAACTAAAAAGGATTTGAGTGCGGAGTAAGTGGGAACTTGGGTGGGTTTATATAGGAAAAGAGAGGGAATTCTTTATTATTTAGGTTTGGGTCACCACACATTAAAATAATCAATACCACAAACCGGTCCTTGGGTTTTACCCATGGTTTTTGAAAAAGGGGAGTGGAAAAAATATTTTATGTGTCCAATGGCTGAACATCTTAAATTACAGGGTTTCTTATGTTGAGGTGAGTAACACATTCAAGGAAATCAATTAAAAAGGACAAAATGTTTTATAAGCCTCGTTTGGTCCACCAACACTTTGTAAAATGAGTCAAAAAAAACCTAGAATCCCATTATTTTAATGTTAAAACATATATTGGCAGATCATAATGTTTATTTTATTTTATTACATCACTATTGTGTCATTATGATGTCATAAAACACATTATATATTTAAACAACATTTAATTTTTTACCCAAAAAATCGACTGTGTCAGAAAAATATTAAAAATACACCGTTTGATAATTTTGACATCCTGATTCAAAAAATAATATTAATTTTTCTTAAGTAAATTTCAAAATATTTGAATTTTTACTTTTAAAATAAAACTGACATTTATTGAAAATTCATGGGTTTAGAAAAAAACATCTTTCAGACCTTAATAAATATTACAATTGCATTCATAAAATTAAATGATAATTTATATTAAATAAAAAGTATTTTAATAATAATATTATTATTAAAATATTATTTAATTCAAAAATAAATTTATTCATCAAAATAAATTTCTTAGTTTAATATTAACAAACAAATATTTTTCTGCTTTTAAAAACTATTTATCAAGTAACAATAATAAAATGAATGCACATTATTTATACAAAAATAATGTACATAGTCATAGTGCTAGTTTATTTTTACATAACCCCTTATAACACTTTCAAAAGACTGATGGGTAAGGTTTGCGATGGGGATAGACTCTTGGGGTGGATCAGATAACATCGCTCAGGTTGTAATATCTATTAACATCCACTTCTCTCGTAGTTGGTTTTGCTGAATCTTAACATGTTTATGCTCGGATTGGGCTTGGTCAAGAGTGAAGCCCAATGATGTCGCGTTATTTCCATGCTCTGACCAATGGGCTTAGTACGTGTAGTGTCTACTAGATGATGCCATCACTTCCTTTTTCTGAGTAAATTGGATTAGTTAAAGCCCTATCTTTATACTAATCATGTGATTATTGTTCAATGTATATTTCATCAATGGTCACAATTATTAATGGTATTTAAAAAAATATAAAATCAATTAATTTCCAATTTTATATAACCATAATAAGACATTTAATTATATCAAGATTAATTTTAAATAATAAATGTTTGGGTCATTACAATCACCCCCCCTTAAGAAATTTTTCCCCCGAAATTTCCTTTTCCCACAATAAAACTAATGTGGTTAACTATTCCTTATCACTTCCTCTGATTCCCATGCCACTTCTTCAAACTATTAGTTTCACAATAACACCTTGATGAGGGGAATTGACTTATTTCGTAGAACATTTTATCTACGATATAAGATCTTTACTAGTTTCTCCTCATAAGAAATATCATCCTCTAATTGCACTACCTCTGAAGAGAGTACATGTGAAGGGTCTGGTATGTACTTCCTTAATACGGATACATGAAAGACATCATGTATATTGGCCATGGTAGGTGGAAGTGCTAGTAGATATGCCACAACCTTGACGCGACCCAGAATCGTAAAGGGGCTGATGTACCTAGGACATAACTTACCTTTCTTTTCAAACCTCATGAACTTCATCCGTAGAGATATGCATAGAAATACCATGTCTCCAAAATTAATCTATAGGTACTATAAAGGGTTATCTTCATAACTCTTCTCTCAACTATGGGCTTCCTTGATATCCTAGTGAATGGTTTTCATCTTCTCCAACATTGTTTCAACCACTTTTAGTCATAGCAGCTTACGCTCACTAACTTCATCCCTACACGCTGGTTTTTCTTCACCATTTCCCATAAAGGGATTTATATGGTACCATTTGGATTCTTGAGTGGAAACTATTATTTTAGGAAAATTAAACCAGTAGAATATGTTGGTCCCACCCTCCTTTGATGTCCGTAGAAAATGATCTTAACATATCCTCAAGTGTCTTAATAGTTCACTCTAATTGGCCATACTTTTGAAGATGATAGGCCATAATGATGTTCATTTTAGTATCCATAGAATGTTTTATACTTTTCCATAACATAGAGGTGAATCTTGGATCTGTATTAGATACAATAGATAGATTTACTCCATGTAGCCTTACCACTTCCCCAATATATATTCGTGATAGTTTATCCAATGAAAAATCCTCATGAATTGCAATGAAGTGTGCAGAGTTTGTAAGATGATAAACAAAAACCCAGATTGTGTTGTTTCCTTTGGATGTCTTCGGATGTCTGGTGGCAAAGTACTTTGTGATGTTCTCACATTTCAATTCTAGTATGGTCAATGGATGAATCATCCCCTTAGATATCTACCTCTCTGCCTTCACTTGCGGACAAACCCGAAACATTAATGTATACTCCGTGATATCCTTCTTAATATTATTTCACCAATAATTCTGTTGCAGTTATCGATACATCTTTGTGTTTCGTAGATGAATAGTGAAATTTGAACTATGTGAATCATCCAAAAGTTCCTTCTTCAGCTCCAGACATTATGGAACACATTGTCTTTTCCCAAATCTGACAATTCCTTATTCATTAACATTGAACTCAGAGAATTTCCCACTTATGATAGCTTCCACATTCTTATGAATTATCACATCATCCCTTTGAGCATCCTTTAACCATTCCAAAAGAGACGTTTGTGAAATCATTTTTCAAAGGATTGATGATGTTCCCTTCTTTAGGATTCCCATGTCTATCATCATCAAATTTAAGAAGATTGTATCATTCTCAATTCTCACTAGTGATAGAATCGCTGGGTCCTTTATACTTTTTTTTCATATGCCAACTTGTTTTCTTTCCCAGGGTGGTAATGGATTGTGCAGTCATAGTCTTTCATCAGATCTAACCATCTTCATTAGAGCATGTTAAAATCATTCTGTGTGAATATATATATTAGGCTTTTTTGGTCTATATATATTTCACACTTATCCCAAAAGAGATAATGTTGCAAAACATTTAAAGCGACGATCACCACATCCAACTCCAAATCATGTGTAGGATAATTACGGTCATGAACATTCAATTACCTTGAATCATAAGAAAAGTCTTTTTCATTTTGAATTAACACACATCTCCGACCCTTCATCAAATCATAACTGAATACCACAAAACATTCTCCACTTTTGTGTAAAATGAGCGTGGGCATAGTGATAAGCCTTCTTTTTTAACTCCTTGATGCTTTCATTGCATTCATCACTCCAAGACAACTTTACTCCCTTCTGAGATAGCATGGTAAGAGGGTTGGATAATAGTGATAAATATCTCTCAAATCATTGATAATATCCTATGAACCCCAAGAAGTTATGGATATCTGTTACTGATGTTGGCATGGACATCCCTCAATTACATCTGTTTTGGAGGGATCCACCGACATCCCATTGATTTTGATGATATAGCCCATGATTGAGACCTCCTTTAACTATAACTCTAAATTTTTGTACATTGCATAGAGATTCTCCTTTCACAAGGACTCTATTAAAGATCATAGATTCTATTTATGATCCTCACTTGTTTTGGAGTATATGAGAATATAATCTAAAAAGACTACCACAAATTTGTTAAGGTAATCTATAAAGACTCTATTCATCATGTGCTTGATGATTTCTGGAGCATTAGAGTGTCCAAATGTAATTACTATGAATTCATAGTACCTGTATCATGTACGAAATGTAGTCTTGGGGATATCATTCTTCTTCACCCTTACTTGATATTATTTTAACCGCAAATACACCTTGGAGAAGTATTGTGCTCCACGTAGCTGATTGGAAATGTCGTCAATTCATGGGAGAGGATAGTTGTTGTTTATCGTGATTTTTTAATCTCACGATAATCAATGGAATGGTGTATAGACCCATCATTATTCTTGATGAACATGATGGGTGCACCCAATGGTGAAGAACATGGGAATTCAAACCCTTTATCGAGATTCTCCTGTAGTTGTTTCTTCATCTCATCATGCACCACGACATCCATTCTCTATGGAGTATTCGATATTGGAAACTCCCCACGTATAAGTTCAACTGAGAATTCAACATCTCTTCTGAGAGGAAGACCAGTCAATTCATCAGGGAACACTTCATCAAATTCTCTCACAATAGGCATGTCTTGAAGGATGGTTGTCTCCATTGACTCAATCATCTAAGCCAGATACGTGTGCTCATAGGGCAGTAATATCCATTCTTTATATGATATTTATAAGGAAGAATCTTCTTCCTACATGTACTTGTACACAATCTTGGGTTGATTCTCCACATGGAGAGTTATTTCCCTCTCACGAAAATTTATGTTGAATCTATATAGTGTAACCTAATCAGTGCCAATAATTGCATCAAATTCCACCAGAGGGAGTATTATGAGATTCACCGGAAAGTTCAATACAACAATTATGACAGGGTAGGAGTTATATTCAAGGGATGCAATGATTACTCCATTCGTCATGCTCACAAACATTTTAATTCCAAGATTTGTGGTGTTGTTGGGATTGTTCTACTAAATATTTCTGATATATAAGAATGTGTATATCCGGAATCAAAAAGATTTTTTTCAATTCTTGAATGAATAACTAGTTTTCCAATCACCACTTCATCGTCAGAGTTCACTTCAGTAGTAGTGATGGTAGAAGTTCTCCCTTGCTTCCATGGAGGTCGCTAGTTGCCTTCGAAAACCCATGGCTTAGGGAACTAGTTTGATTGTTCCCCTGTTCATTGTAGTTGATGTAATGAACAACTCATTGATGCTCAAGCATATCATTCCTCTACTTTGTCGTAGCTGTGGGTTTTTCTTGTCGACAGTTAATATCCAAGTTCTTTTCTCTTCCACACCTAATGCATTTCCTCGTCCCCTTCAAGCATTTTTCAGGTTGCGTCTTTCCACACCATTGGAAAGTGGGGTGCTGGATCTTCTTAGAATCATTGGATTTATCCATCAGACTAACAACATTTAAGTCCACATTACTATTCTTATCCCAATTATACCCTTCAGATACTTTGATCTTCATTTCAGCCTTGAGGGAACATCAGACAATTCCACACAGCTGTTGAAGTCATAGATCGCATACGCTTTCCATAGGCAAGTTATCATCCCACCAAAGAAGAGGTCAACCATGCTTTTGGGGGTAAAGACAAAGATGGACGCCTGTCATGAAAGCCTTCTGAAGTTTTCCTCATACTCTCCAATATATTTGTCATCGTTTTTCTTGAGGTCAAGGAAATCCCTTTCCATATAAAGTCGGAGGGTGTGTGGAAAATATTTATCAAAAAACATCTTCTGGAAATCCTTCCATTCTAAGGTCCTGATCTCCTCCTCGGGCTTCATATTTTTTTTTCAATGTCCAAAATTGATCATATTCACCCTCCATATGATAGAAACCAGAATAACCTTCTCTTGTTTAGAACATTGAACGATGGTGAAAATCTTTTCAATGTAGTTGATAGATTTTTTGAATATTGAGGGATCAGATGATGAAATTAAAAGTATGTGGCCTTTTCCTCATGAATCTCTTGAGAGTGAGTTGTTATTTTTTAGGGGGGGGTGGAACATTCCTAATGACCCAGGTCTATTTTCAATGTTTGAGTTAACTGAGAGAGAAATTTGACAGTGTTCACGATTCCCACTCCCATCGGATTGGGAATCTCATTAGCATAGTCATCACATTGACCTTCACATCAGTTGTTAGCCTAAGTCCTCCGATTATGGGAAATTGGTTGGAATAAAAGGGAAATTAGGGGAAAAACATAAAGGGTAATCCAAGGAAAAAATCGATGACTTATAAATAGCATTTATTTCCTTATCATATGAATATATAGGCTTCAATCTATGTTATCCATCATATATTCTTAAGGATTTTTTTATATTTGTCGTAATTATGGTTCATACTTAGCTTGTGAATTTACTAATTCATATCCCCTAGGAGTGTGGTAAAAAATAGTGTATCAAGGCCTGTTGTCGTGTACTAGTATACCTCGGGTCAAGCCCGAAACTCTTTATCGGGGTTTTAACCCATAGGTACAACTATGACAGAGCCACCTCTACTTGCTCATATCCTGACAGAGATGTATTTTCCTGATAAACCACTTACTCAATACCCACCAAAATTTAGGGAAGGTTTTATTATACATATTCTTGTCTCTAAGGCTTCACTAGGGTTTTCTAATCCTAATCCCAAAAATAAGTAAACCTATCCTCTGATACCATCTATGACAACCCTGCTCTTTATTTCATACTTAAACATGATTTATTACATTAATACTTTACTTGTTACAACATAAAAGATCGAGACATATAGATTATTTGGGACTTTGGATTATTAAATAACAACTTAAAACATAAAATACTATATCTTTGTTGAAAACATCCTTTACCTAACCACTATATTCCTTCGTACTCAGCATTGCATGATATAACTTGAAGACATGTCTAAAAAAGGGTGAGATATAAATCCCAGTAAGGGAATAAAAAAGGAATAACATGAGAAATAAAATACATGTTAGACAATAGGAATATAAATAGAGGATAAGAGAAACATTAACATAATGGCATGAAAAATCATGATAATCATAACATGGAAATATGGAAACAACACTTAACATAGAATTAGAATGAGCCAAGGCTCATGCACATGGTGCATGAGTAAAACCTCATTGCACATGAAGCACAAGTAAATAACTATTGAAATTGAATTAAAATGAGTAAAAATACATTTCATATGACGTATCATGATACTATACATTACCCAATGCATTCGAGCGCTATCAGAGAACACCATTTCTTAATCAATTCATTTAATGCATAAGTGTTCAACATGGATCATACAACATGGAATAAATAATCAGCATTTATTCCATGATAAAGGGATGTGGAATACTTAAATGAATCATTATAATAAATAAGTAAACGTGCATAAAGGTTAATACCATTGATAGATAAATGGCCATGGTATTCACTACACAGTGACTATGTCTTGGAAGATCGTAGTACAATTTTGGCAAGATAACGATGTGAAATAAAAACTCATAAACAATGTATGTTGAGAGAGAAATTGGTGTCTCATAATATGTAAATGAAATGGATAGTAATTTGGGAACATAGATACACATCCCAACAAACATAATGGAATTTAGATACATAATATAAAATAATTACTTGGATGTAAAAGATGAGAGAGAAATCCATCACGGAATTTTTCCATGGTAACAAGTGTAATTGGAGGAATTAATGAGATTGAAAGGGGTATCCCACCATCCAAACCTAAATAAGTCTGTATAGGGGAGGTTAGAAATCATACCCCAACATTTGTAATTGAAAATAATAGGGAAAAACAACTTAAAGAAAATTGGACAAAAATGAGAAAGGAAGAAATCCCTTACTTGGAAGTGTGATCCCAAAGGCTTGGGAGAGGCTTGAGAGAGGATTCATAGGAGGTTGAGGAAACATTGAAGGATTATAAGGAGAATAGGGTAGAGGTTGGATGAACTCAAAATGATTTTAGTGATGAAAATGTTGGATCTTGGGTGGGTTTATATAGGAAAAGAGAGGGAATTCTTTATTATTTATGTTTGGGTCACCACACATTAAACTAATCAATACCACTAACCAGAACATAGATTTTGCACATGTTTTTTTCCAAATGGGAGTGGAAAAAATATATTTTATTATTCCAATGTTTGAAAATCTAAAAATATTGGGGTTGCATTTGTGGAGGTGCATCACACTCTCAAGGAAAACAATTTAAAAAGTCAAAATGTTTAATAATCTTTGAAGGGTCCGCCGATTCTTTGTAAAATGAATAAAAACCCAAAATCACATTATATTAATGTTAAAACATATATTGGCCTAAAATAATGTTTATATTATTTTATAACATCACTATTGGGCCACTATGATGTTATAAGACACATAATATATTTAAACGGTTTTTCATTTTTACCAAAAAATTGAACTGTCTCAGAAAATTATGAAAAATTCACCAATGGATAATTTCAAAGTCCAGATTACAAAAATAATATTTATTTTATCAAAATAATATTATAAATATGTGAATATTTAATTTTTAATTAAAAACTGACATTTATTGAAAATTCATGGGTTTTGACAAAAACAACTTTCAAAAGTAAATAAAAATTACAATTGCATTCATAAAATTATATGATCATTTATATTTAATAAATAGTAATTTAATTAAAATTTTATTATTAAAATTTTATTTAATTCAAACATCCATTAATTTATCAATGTATATTTCTTACTTGAATATTAACTAAATATAATATTTTTTCTTTAAAAACTATTTACGAAGTGACAATAACAAAATAAATGCACATAATTTATACAAAAATATTGTACATTGTCATAGTTCTAGGGTCTTGTTATATAACCCCTTATAAAACCCTCATAGGGCCGAAGGGTAAGGTTTTTGATGGTGACACACTCTAGGGGTGGCTCAGATAACATCGCTCGGGTGGTAATCTCTATTAACTTCCACTTCTCCCATAGTCAGTTCCGATCAAGCTTAACATGTTTAAGCTCGGCTTGGGCTTGGTCATGTGTGATGCCTAATGATAACAACTCATTTCCGAGCTCTGATAAATGGGCATCGTATAGGGAAAATCAATTGGATGAGGCCATCACTTACTTTTTCTAAGTAAATTGGATTTGTTAAATCTCTACCTTTCCACTACTCATGTGATTACTATTCAACGACTATATCAGCAACAATCAAAATTATTAATGGTATTTTAATATAAAAAAACTTAAAACTAATGAAGTTTAAATTTTATATAACTATAATAAGACATTTACTTAAAAAAGAGTAATTTTTATTAATAAAAGTTGGGTCGTTACATGGTCCCTAATGTGAGACATCTTTTTTTCCCTTATGGAATGATCCCCTGTGTGATGATATATTAGATGTTACATAAATATTGGAGGCAATGTAGGTTTGTTAGGGGAAAATTATAGTCTATTTAACACATGAACACCTGATATTTGATCAGTTTCTAATTTTTGAATTTAATTTCCACAATTAGACACACCAATATAAACATGATCACATAATGTTAAAGAATCATTGGTGGTGTCCTAATATATTTATACTCACTCCATAAATGACAATATTGATTTAAATACAGATTTAATGATCATTGATCCAACTAATGATAAGGACCCTATGTTCAAAATCAAGACCTGGACGGTTATAGATGATATAAGTAATGCCAGGAAAAAATCTAGACAATTTCTATAATTTAAAGTATATTTTCTTAGTTATCATTCATATTTTGATCTACCACATTCGTAGTCTTTTGGATTATATTATATGAAATAGATTTGATTTATTTTAGCATGATTATATTCTTTCAGTTTTTGTTATACAATCCTAGTATGATTATTTATAAATTATTGTGATTCCAATGTTTGGATATTTCTATAAAGGTCATAGAATCAAAATCAAATAGTTTTTAACCTCACCAATAGATGATATCCTCATTCATATGGGCAGTTACACAAGTTGTTATGTGCCACTCTGTCCTGAACTTGGTGTTTCAGGAAATTTCACTAAAAATTTGTATCAATGGGATACTTTTCCTTTTTCCCTTTTTTAACATTTTATGGGAATGTTTGGGAAACGATAATATATATGGAACTTGGGTAGGGTAGTGAAATATGTTTCTATATGGCTCTTATGTAATAGGCATTAGAGTTGATGCTAATGGTATTTTATTAACATGTTAGTCTATCATAAATTCATACAAATCCTGCGCACTATTGTGATATTACAATTTGTGGGATCTAGGTGATTTCACAAGTCATGACTAAGAATGATGGTTAACATGTTTGGTAAATGATTACACATTATACATAATTGAATATTTCATTAAATTCCATTTTTAATTAGTGATATTTTTTCTATGATATATATGTATTGAAGATTTTGTTAATTTAACAATATATTCTATGTTCTGTTACATTAATATGACTATGAAAAACATGTATGTACTGAAGATATGGGATCAGAACTAGGTAGTTATAATATTTTTATTCCTTTTAGATGCATATGGCCTCCTAGGATATGTATTCCAGAAAAAATCACTCACCCCTTCTTGTAAAGTTATTGATTAAATGACATGTTATTGGAATTTAAATGTATTTATTTAGAAACATTGAAGATTATTTTTAGGATATGGTTTTTGATATGGAATTGTATAGAAAATATTAACACCCCAAAAAGGAGGATGGTCCTCTCCAACCACCTGAAAATAAAGATCATGTAGTTGAGTAAAAACAACTAACAAGTCAAATAATATATAATGATGGATCACATTGTCCTATAGTCATTTAGATAGTGCCTATTGAAAATGATGGAGATCATAAGGGACTTATTGATTTTGATTAGTATTTATATGATTATTATCAAATACTCTAATATGGTAATGATGAACACCAAGATTATAATATTTATATCAAAATCCTCAATGGAATCATTAATATACTAGGGATTATAAAGGATAGATAAGATACACTATTTTCCATCATGAATTGTGGACCCATGAGATTATATCAGGGCATCAAAAAAAAGTTGGGTGAAAATATATCCTAAATTATAATATCATTATGGTTATCTATATTGAGGATCTTTTTATAGACACACTTATTTTAGATCATGCTCAAGATTTTTGGAGCTTCAACAAGGTATACTATTGATAACTTTCAATTATAATTATTTCATATAATGGATTAACTCTAATCATATTTTTGGATGGAAATGAGGAAAAAACTGACTAAAAAGTATAGATTAGTCTAAAATAAGATCATAATCGTTAGTTTAGAATATTTTTACAAATTGTATATCCTATGGATCTTTGTAGGGACCTGATTATTTACCATGGTTAATAGGAGGATAAAGTAGTAGGATATCATTTATCAAATATAAATATCATTATATATAATTCCTACAAATATTGTGAGTAAATGTTTGTATAGTTTGAAGATGTAGGAATAAAATATGTGTTAAGGTTTCAGATGTAACTAAAATTATTTTAGGATTTCATGATCACCCTCTATGAATGGATGTGTCTATCTATTTTTTAAATTTATATGGAGAAGACACTATCACATGTTTTTCATAGAATATTAAAACCATTTTAATTGAATTAGAAAAATTGGGCTTCTCTATAGTTTATCTAAAGTTCATTTTTCAAGGTTTTCCATATTGGTGATGGGAAAACATCAGTTTTAAATCATTGGAATGATATGGGATTTCAACATCATGCCTAGTTTCCACATGGTTTTGTGAGTCATCCAATCCCAATGTCATAGGGACTGAATTATGTGATAGGTGAAAGAATATTGTATGTTAGGAACATGTTCTAGTTTGTGGTGGAGTGGTTCCATCTATAGTTCATTATTTAGTTCTGATTACCATTATTCATTATCTCTCACTCTATTATAATTAATCTTCCCCTTTAGTTATATCAATATAATTCTTTTCTTGGTTTTAATTTCTCATTAATTAATCATCTAAATTAATTTAAAATTAGAAACTCTTTGGGAAGAATTCAGTCATTCAAAAGAAATGTACCAAATTTCCAATTATAGTTAATGTTTATATACATTTTTTGGATTTTAGGATCATATAGATGACTATATTTGATTTAATTTTTTAAATTTTTCTATTGACCAGATAATTGATGCAAATTAACTACTGTAATAGATGAGTACCCATTTATACCCCTACTGGTGGATGTATTCTCGGGCCACTAAATGTGTTGTTGGACCTAAAAGAATTGTACTAAACCTAATTTTGATTATACCTATTACAATGTAGGTACATGTCATGGTTCTTGAAATAGACATGTCATTTTTTACTTCCACTTTTCAACTTGTGGTGGACCATTAGTAGGTTTCCATTATATGAACTTTATTAGGAGTCCCTATTGATAGAGTAATTGAATTGGGGATTGAAATCATTCTAGGTGTTTAACCTATATCTATCCCTCTATATCATGTTGTTCTACTTGAGCAGAATCAACTGATGTTTCAACTTGATGATTTAGAGATTAAGGAATTTTTCATATTGGAAAATATTCCATGGGTTGATCTAATTTTTTCTAAGAAGGAATATGGGTGCCTTTAGATATGATTTAAAAATATAATGATGAAATTTGTCACAATGAGGAATCAATTCCCATTTTTTGGATTGTTGAATTGTTTGGTAAATTTAGGGATGATTGGTTGTTCTTGAGATTGACATTTGATCTGAATTCCACTATGTTTATGTTAGAGAATATGATATATCTAAGACATAATTTAGTATCATGTATTCATTGTATGTGTTTAATTTCATTTATTTCATATTTATGAATGTTATATTAGTGATCATGGATATAATGAACCTGGTATTCAAAAAATAAATGGAATCCTCTATCATTGTGTGCAATGTAAATTTCCTAATACACTCATAAACCCTAGTGTTTAATTCTAAGAACCCTAATATCTTCTTTAGTAAACATCCATTTTTTTATATTTATTCTATGATTCAAAAGATTCACTATTTGAATTAAGGATTTTTATTATTTGGGAATTTGATTTCTACTGTGGGAATGTCATTTTATCTATATAGGGCATAGGTAGTGTTTTATTGGTCACACTATGGGAATGTGGTTGAGATATAGAGTTTTCTATATTTTGTTGATTACTACAAATGATTCAACAAAGAAATCACTCATTTGGTATTTCATTTTAATGAGATTATCAATAAGGTAGTGATGGTTGTGTGAAAATGTTTGTTTAAATAGCCCTTCCTAGAGATAAAGTGTATATTGACATTATTTCTAATTTTTATCTTACCTAAGACTTTTATTAGATATATATTATACTACGAGTCCTCATGGATTTATTTGAGAGTTTTTTTAATGTAGATATATTAGATAGTTTTTGTGGGTCTTGTTAACTATGAAATCAAATGTAGGAAAACCCAATTCTTGACCTAGAGTTTACAGATAAGATCTAAGACATTAATCATTAGTTCTATCATCTATTTGGTAATACATTTTTCATCTATAAAAAACAAAATAGGTTACTATATATATATTCTCATTGATATTTGAATATTTTATAGAGTATTTGTTATTATTATCTTAATAATATTTACAATAATATGCATTATTATGTTCGGAAGGTTAAATTCGTTGAATATTCTCTTAGTTGGAATATGTTCAAACATAGAGGGAATCCTATAAAAGAATAATATAAGTTGATGAGATTACTGGACATATTGTTTGTGGGTGTATATGAAGTATATTGGGTGGTGAAATTTTCCCTATCAGTTATCATTTATTCCTTGGTGGATCATGTTAATTCTAACATGGAGTCATATTTTGATTTTTTAAGATACAAGAAAAGTTGGTGGATAATGACCCTTTTTTGTTGGTTATTACATAGAGAGGATGTGATATACATTTTTGGGGATAGTTGTGGTTCTTGATTCTATGAGGGATTAGTTTATTAGATAATATCATGTTTCACATTGGTAAATTATCCTATGATAGTTTAATTTTATCATGATATTATATGATGGTTCTGGGGTCAACTAAAGAAGTAGGACATTGTAGGTTAAGTGTACCATTGTTTTACCCATTAGGGGATTATGGTGGAGAATTAGGAACCTGGTGGAATGCTTCAGACTATTCATATGGCCATGAAAATTTTATATGAGGTGGTAATTAAAATTATTGTGCAAATTTCTAGGGTACAAAGAGATTGAGATAATATATGGGTTGGGATTTATTGACCGATGTGAGTGGAATATTTATTACCAATTCGAGTGAATATTTACGTAAATGATTTGGTCAGGATCCACATAAAAGAGATAGTGCATCTTCATTAAGTGACTAAATTAATACTATATGGTTTTAACTATTTTTTAATATCATGGTTTTCCTATGGAAAAGTGATGTTGATGAAGACTCACTCGACAAATATTTAAACATATCATTTAGAGATCAATGGGAAATTAGAGAGGAGGATCCAATTTTTTTCTTTTATTCTTCGAACATGTGTCCAAGATTTTGATGAAGCATGGAATGATCATATATAATCACTATAGTTTCCATAAAGAAAATTAGTAGTACTTTTTTATTATAGACCTGTTTAAGGCTCTTTCGGGTCATCCATTTAATTTATCTCTATGTTATCATGTGGTAGGTGAGTCTATAGTTATTAAAACAAGGATGGTGCATGAGACCTTTTATCAGGTAATGTTGATATACAATTGGATGTTTCAAACAATATGAATCTAGGTATAATATGATACATGATGTCGACGACCATGTTATGTCATCATGGGTGACATCAATTTCTAATCAGTTTCACCTCATTTATGACATAAATGATTTCATATGTAGGAAACGTTCATATTGTGGTCAATAGGGGAATTTTAGATTATTCAGCATATCAAAATAAAAGGAAATGTATTTGGCATTTCTCCATGATATCTATAAATGTATGTTGTGTTACATGTTTAATAACATTAGAGGTATGAGAGAGATCCCACACATGTGATCACCAATGAGATGGTTGAGTTGGATCTAGATGTATCGTTTAAGGAGAGACCAATATAGATTGGATACTTAATTGAGAATTTGATAAGGGTGATGATGTTAACACTTGTTCATGTTATAGGGAATCTTGTATGAATCCAATATGTGAATTGGGAGTAATAGTCTTACATTCTATTGAAATATCCCATGTTTTTCTTGAGATACTTCTAGAAAAACGTTTTGGGGATGAGAAGTAGTCAGAGGGAGAGATTCAAAAAACCCCTAACATTTTAATGTATTTTATGTCTATGTGTCATAATATATTGGTTATATTGTTCAAAATTTTTAGGTATGATGTAATATTTTTAAATATTATATTCAGATGAAAATGAGAAGTGGAAAAAAAACAAATATCATGGAGCTTCTAGAGTGCCAAATCATAGCCAGTGGAGTTGAAATTAGAGTATGGAACCTCTTAAAACCCACTGGACAATCTATAAATTGCCACTAGGAAACTACTAGTAATTTTAGTTACCCCATGCTATACATAGAGCTACCATCTATCCTGGGGCCAACCATCATTCTTCTGGTGAGGCCCACTGCCTGGCCGGTGGAACGTAGATGACTCAGACATTTTTGATTTTTTCATAATCATTCATTAATACAACAATTTCATATACCAACCTCTAGGAATAATCCTCAATATTATAGAATAAACTTTAGAGATATCTTTCATAGTAATTGGATATCTCCTTCCCCCCTCTTTATCATTTCCATCTTGGATCAATGCATTGGCTCCATAATGTTTTCATGCATTCTAGCCATTCTTCCCATGATATTAGTGATATATCATATTTATATTGGCTAGATTTTTGGATTTAATGATGACATAATGGGGAATTATTTAATGATTTATGGATAAATTCAAGATCAATAGAATATAAATAAAACCATTTTAATAGACCAAGATCAATCATTGGTGAAATATATCATTATATTAGTTTATTAACATATAATTAAATGTTGCAATATCATTCTTTAATGTTTTTTATGGATTACTATTTTCGATTTATTAGGATTCGATTTAGGGATTTTTAGTAAACATGTTTGATTTAGTGAAAAATCATGGATATTAATATCAATTCACCTTATGTAGGATGTCCTTACCTTATAGTTCATTTGTATAATGGTTATGAGAATGATTGGAATAATTCTGCATGTGTGAATAGATGTGAGGGCCATTATGTGATGTGATATTCTTGTGATTTTTATATGGTGGGAATGTGTGGCCCTTTTTACCTATTAAATATGTTTTTTGATTGTTCCTTTCTATGATATACCATGTTGTTGGTGATTTAATGTCATGTGGAGGTTTTTATATGGAATAAAATCGATAAGTGGGATCTTAATGGTTTGGGTAATAGTTATAGTGGGAGAATGTACTAGTGTGAAAGTCGATGGAGATAATAATAGGACATATATATGGAAAAAGGTTACAATGTCCTTCTGTCTAAACCTAATGCAAAGGATTAGGTATGATGGCCTCATTCCCCGACGCAAGGTTAATATAGCGTTCTGATGGCCTTATGGTATGAAAAATTAATGGATTCATAACTATAACCTTATATTTATTATAAAGGATAAGGTAGCGGTACTATGGAAATATTTCCTAAATCATAACTTCATTGGATATGGGATAAGATCCAATATATGTGTTGTAATTTTGTCTTGATCCTATGCATGATGACATATGAGACAATCAATTCATAATAGAGATGAATAGGGTACGACCATGGATCATGGATATCTAGTTAGAATAATACCACCTGACATATGATATGTTACTCTTTTTGTTCATTTACATTTAATCATGTCAACCACATCAATATACATGATAAATTAATGTTAATGACATGTTAGTGGTGTCCTACATGGTTTATACTCACACCCTACAAGATTATGGTAATGTGTGTGCATATTACATGGTTAAGGATCCATATAATCTTAACACCTTTATGTTGAGGAGCTTTGCATGTTGTGGTTGGAGGATGGATGCAATGCCTGGATGGACTCTAGGTTAAGTCTTCACTAGCTAACTTATTTTTCTTGTTTTCTTACATTAGATAATCTATCAATGCGTGAGTTTTTTTATTTATAATATATGAAATGAATTAAATTCATTATCCCAAGATGATATTATTTTAGTTTTAATTATGTTATTCTAGGATATTAATTTTTTTTTCTTCTGGTTTGGTGTTTAAAAATTGTTAGCATGGGTATATTCTCCCCACAACATAGTTTGGAACCTCAAAAATATTCATAATTCCCTTTTTTAGGGATGTGGAAATGATCTAATGTGGTGTTATAGACCATACACGGTGACTCAAGTTGGGGTGTTACAACTATTAAGCTTATCCCATTGATGGGAAATTTGGGCAAGATTCCCTTATAATGATTTTATAATTTTGTGTAAGGACCAATCAATGAAATTATCATGTGAAATAAATATAAATTCATGATAAAAAATTGGAAATTCGGTAAAAATAAATTATGGGATATATAACAAACATAATATTGACATAACATGATCAATAGGGAAAGTTATGTAACATACAGAAAGAGAAATGAGTTAATAATCCACTCCCCATGGACATAAACATTATCATGATCTACGTTATTCAAGATGAGGGAAGGGATACCAAAAGTGACAAGGCCTTTGATCTTGATGATGAAGGAGGTATAATAACCCTTGTGTAGAACCTTCAATAGGTCCCTTAGGGGTGACCATCACCTATGGTACATAATCTCAAATAATATGGAAGGCATTCCCCTTAATATTGAAAAGGATCTGGAGATAAGATGGTAAATCCAAAGCAACTTCAAATACTGAAAGAATATGTATAGAAAAAAATCCTTCCCACATTCATGTTAAAATGAAAATCTGATACATGGTAAAAAACACCAAAGTATTTTACCAAAAGAAAAGAGACTAAGAGGTAACAAAAACTAGTCCCAGCACCTGATCTAGTAATGTCTGTCACAGTCCTCAAATTCCTCCTGAAAACTTGAAGACAGTTTTATAGACATAGGGTGAGTGTAAAAGTATACACAATTAGAAAAATAATTCCACCCATGAATAAGTGAGGTAACATACTAACGTCGCTGTGAAAGATATAGTATATCCTCAAAACACCTAGAGAAGAATACTAACCAGCCTATCCTCACCATGGGACACTGACTAAAAAATTCAAGTCAAGTAAAATATTATTATATGTGCATCAATATTTTGGTACCCCACACCACATTTCCACTGGTTAAATGCTCATCCATAATGGATAATGGCTTCTTACTACCACACATCCCATACATAGTCCCACTTCAACAACCCACCAACACACACTAGGGCCCCAACATAGACACAATCTATCCTACAGTCACCTGGGTCAGAACAACCACATCTCTCAGCCGAAGAAACCTGGGCGTCATCTAGAAGACAGATGGGAAGACATTCTTGGACCACAAACACCTAGTCCTCTCATCCAAAAGAAACCTACCAAAAGGATCTGGGACAATAGTATTCCTCCAACCATTACATCCCACCCTGATACACTTGAGCGGTATGAACCAGAAGAGGGTGGGATGATCAAAATCAGTTACTAGTGATCAATCCTATCACCTGGATGTTGAGAAAGAACCCCTCCCATGAAATAGAGGTGTTAGGTACATGCGTCCCAACAAGGGTGGGGTTCATTTAGAAATAAAAAAACATCAATTTATATATTTTTAGGTAAAAAACACTCATCCAAACCTACTGGTCCCCACAACAGACAACCAACTCATACAAAACCATAGTTGTTGTCATCCCGATATGAAAAATCACACAAAGTCAGCTCCAAAATCATAACTCAACCCCTTTTAATTTAATGAAATTAATTTATTAATTTATGGATTATCTATAATTTATTCCATCACTGCTGGGAAACTTCCAAATACAACCATACAAAAAAACAACAAAAATAGATATGTAGTCCCACTACACACCCCCATTCAACCACTTCCAACTATCATTCTTCAAGGTTATACCACACAATATTTCTCTCACAACCAAGCTCTATATCTCCCCATCCCAACACTTCCCATATGTAGCCCCACTGCATAAAAGTTCATAAGCACACGACAGTCCCACATCCCAATGTCTTTCAATGGACATGACACAAACATAGGCGATTTAGTTTCCTACAAGCCTATCCATTACGCAATCAATCATTCTCTCAAACTGGGATACTAACACATGCCTGGTACTTCCCCACACACAAATCCCACTAAAACTAATATTAACACACATCCCTTTTGAACACACATACCTCACCCATCTTACAGAACCAACTCCTTTATCCACCCATGTACCCACAACTGTGCTCCCAACAGCAGCACCACACAACTCACACAAATTCACAAAGCTCAGCAGAAAACATCACACAACCTCAATAATCAACATTATTTGTATATGCATTCATATTTTTAAACATATTTATTTAATCCACTTAATAAATAGGAGTGATCATATATGGGTTTTAATCCTGAGGCATCCATTTCAATTAACCAAGTGTACATGTTTAAGAAGTTTTCATGTTATGGATAATTATCAATAACATAAAAAAAACAGGACACCACCAAAGAAAAGGAAATTGACATGAATGAACATGATTTTCTGATTTCATATTTCCATAATTAATCCAAAAAAATGTGATAATAAAAATAAAATTGGAGATGAAACATCAACCCACTCTCAGTCCATTATTTCATTATGCAATTATCTTTTGATCATCATTCCTTATTATTTATTTCATACTTTAAGAATTTATTCACCTATTCATCATATGGAATCATTAGTACACCAACCCTGCATGATGAACAATTAATGATAGACAGATGGAATTCCTACTATATGATCAAAGGATCGACGTCCCTACTTGCACCAAGAACAATGAATCACGTGAGGAGCAAGGAAGTACTCCAAGGAAACTGATCAGGAGGGGATCTAGATTAGGAACATGACTCTTTTGGGGAGGAAGGCTCTAAAAACACCAATAGGGAATGAAAAACATATTGGGAAGGGATGATCCTGACATGGAAGAGCCAGATCCTATATTAAAGGATGAACAGTCTTTAAAGACATTAATCATAGAATTGTTGTCCAGATCTTACAATTTGAGTATCTAAATACAACGAATCATTAGGATATTAAATATATACATAATATCAATAAAAATGATATTAAAAACACCCAAAAAATCCATTAAACTTAGTTTATGTCAAATAAGATGTATGAGGGTAGAAAATGGAAAATTGGGAAAAACTAGGAAATCTTCAAATGAGTCACTGATGGGTAAGTCACCGACATGGAGCCACCGACCGATGAGCTACCAACACAACCTATCGACATTGAGTCCTCGAAGAGTGAGGTACTGACATGATTACATACTTATGAAATTTCTTACTAATGCCCCAACCTACCAATTACCTAACCTATCAACACCCTATCCTACTAACATCCTGACCTACAGACACCATGACCTACCAACAATGATGCTCCCAACTCACCGATGATGAGGTCCCAGACTCACCGCTAAACTAACATTCCAAGACACTACCATACCGATGTTGACACCCTGGGTCTCCGATTGAAAAACTAAAATTTTGAAAACTCTTGAAATCATCCACCATTGCCTCCTAAAACACTGTAAAAACAGTTTTTTCATAAAAGGAGAACTCAGTGAAATCAATGTTATTAAATCAGATACCTCTCAAACTATTATCGTCTTCTAGAATTAATAATTAATGTATAAGAGTGAGTGTCCGAAGAAACACCACTTAATATACCAATCAAGAGAAACCCACAGTGTGTTTTTCTAAATATGGAGTGGAAATCTTGACATACATAAACACCTCCTTATCATCAATCTCCTGAACAAATGTTCAAACACTAAGGATGCAAACTACCACATACAACCATGAAAAAACCAAAGGTCACCCTATCCGGGAACATGTATTAGATAAATACCCCCTCATTTTCACGATACTATCTACATTCGGTGGAACTATCTCGCCCACACAGGTTTAATTGCATCTGCATTTAAGAATATTGATTAGGTATCAGGTTCTCCACTCCACATAGTCAGTACATTTCACACAAAATCACATAACATGTAAAAAAATAATAATATAGAATGAGAGGCCAATCATTTCATCACAAGAAGGATTAAATAATAAATCATGGGAAAACATAGAAAAACTCTCAGTACTGGGCACACATCCATGCTTATCACTCCAATGTACTCTCGTCGAAGACACCATGCCTCCATAACACACAATCCAGGGAAATGGTCCACCATTAAAGCACCTTGTCCATACGATCCTCAATTCATACGGGTCACTCCATGAATGTCGTATCGTCCTCAAAATCTTACTATCCCCAGTCTCAGACATGGGATTCATTTTGTAGATACCAATTGAGATGAGAGACATGAAATATTTCATGGATAGTATCCACCCACGGTGGAAACTCTAGCTGATATGACACCATGAAAACTCATCCCAACACCTCAAAAGGTCTAATACACCTAGGAGAAAGATTTATTCAACTTCCAAACCTCCACTTTTGAAGCCAATGTGACACATTTAAGAACACATAGTCACTAACATTGAACTGCATGGGCCTCCTCCTATGATTGGCATACAACTTGTTCCGATCCTGGGCCTCCTTCATCCATACATTCACAAGTAGAACCATCTCTGTTGTTCTCTTCACTACCTCTGGTCCCTGAAGGGATGCTTCCCCTACCTTTTTATAGAATACAGGTGAGTGACACAGTCATTCATACAAGTCTCCAAATGGTTTCGTGCCAATGGTAGAGTGATATCTATTATTTTAGTCAAACACTACCAAGGGAAGTGTCATACCCACAATCCTTTTAAGTCTATAACACACACTCACAGAATATCCTCCAACTTCTGTATGGTCCACTCTATTTTCCCCTATGTATGATGGTGGAAAGGAGTGCTAAGGAATTACTGGGTGACAAAGGCATGCTATAATCCCATCTAGATTTTCAATGTAAAATTAAGGCCTTGATCTGATAAAATGGTTCTTGGATCTCCATGAAGCCACCCCACCTCATCCACATACCTCTACGCTAAGGCACCCACTGCACTTGACTCCATGATCACCAAGAAGTGAGATAAATTTGTAATCTAGTCCACTACTACCAAAAGAGCATCAAATCCTCCCTCGTCCCTGGGAAATACTATGATGAAGCCCATAGAGATGTCACCCCAATTCCACTCAAGAAAATATAAGGGATAAAATAGATCTCCAGGAACACAGTGTTGTGCCATCACCAGATAACAATCTAGGATCACGGCCACAATCTCTGCCACTTCCCGACTTATCTGGGGCCACCCAAACTATTCACTCATGCCTTGGTACATCTTAGAGATTCCTAGATGCACAAACATGTTTGATATATGGAACTCATGGATAAATAACTAATGATTTTTACTGGAGAAAACATATTACCATGGAAGAATATCTGATTCTAACAATCCTCCATCCATCCTTCTGATGCATAACCTTTTTCAGTGTAATCAGACTTCACTTCAGTCTCTATGTATCCCCCCTGAGTCACCTCCACCTACTGCAGTATTTAATACTGCATTGTCGTTTGAAATTGATATACTCTTCCACGATCCTCTCCAGCATCTAGGTGCAATGTGGCCAACTTCTCCATTAACTTCCAATCATTCGTGGATTCATGAACTACCTCCTTCCAAGACTTCCTACTAAAGGTAGCATCCACCATGTTCCCTTTCCCATGGGTGTGAGAGTCTTGTAAATGGTAATCCTAGTGGAACTCTAGCCACATTCCCTGACACAAGTTCATGTATCATTTGGAAAAGATATACCTTATGATATTATGATATGTGGAGACCACAAAGCACTCCCCAATGAGGTAATGTCGCCACAACATCAGCTTGAACCCAACCGCTGAATGCTCTAGATCAAGGGTGGTAAAGTTATGTTCATGAGGACTTAACTACCAATAACCATAAGAGTTTATTTTATACTACTACATAAGGAAACCTCAGAATCCTATTCTAGAAGCATCATAGAACACCTCAAAAAGTACCCATTCCCTTGGAAACTTATGCAATTGCCATATTCCCCTCAGATAATTGAGAGATTCCTAACAATGATCACTCTATAAGAAGGGCTTGTATATTATTTTCAATGATTTCAATTGAGCTACAACTCGAGATTAGTCGGGTACAAACCTCTGATAATAGCATGCCAGAGCCAAGAAAATATGAACCATTGACACATTCTTGGGTGTTGCCTAAGAAAAAACCACTCAGACCTTCGACGAGTCCACTACTATCCCTTTTTAGGATGCCACATGTCCAAGGAAGTGAACTTATAATGTAAAAAATATGCACTTGGACAACATTCTATAGAGAAGTTGGTGTCGGAGGACCTCCAAGACTATCCTCAGATTCCCTACATTCTCCTATTCTTACCTTGAGTAGACCTGGATGTCATTGATGAACATGATGATGAACTGGTCTCGAAACGCAAGAAAAATAGTGTTCATGAGCCCAGTGAACATGGATGGTGCATTTGAGAAACCGAAGGGAATGACTATTAAATTGAAGTACCCATACCTATATCTAAATGCAGTATTTCGGATGTCACCCTCTTTTACACACAACTAGAAATATCTAGATCACAGGGCGATCTTAGAGAACCAACTATCTCCCTTTAACTGGTCGAAAATATTGTCAATCCTTGGATGGGTGTAATGGTTCTTGATTTTCACTTGATTCAGTCTCAGGTTGTCTATGTACAATCATAGACCACCATCCTCATTCTTTATAAACAATACTAGATCACCCCACAATGATAGACTTAGAAGGATAAAACCCTTCTTCATTTGGTCATCAACTTGAATCTGTAACTCCCATAACATAGAAGGTTCCGTCTGACAGGGAGAATTCAAATTGGACAAGCACCGAGTTGAAAGTCTATTCCAAACTCAACGTAATGTCAAGTGGGTAGAGTCACAACATTGTAGAAGAATAAATACATGAAATCACTAACAACCCTATGAATATTTACCATCTCTATGTAGGTTGATTCCACTAACAATGTGGCTAACAATTAAAGAAGAGGCTCCACATGATGGATGTCCTCCAAAAAACACTACTCACAATCAAAATATATGTGTTGAACACCAATATCTGAGAACATGACCCTTATCCCGAATTAATTGATAACAGAGTGCAAAGAAAACAACATGTTTATTTATAATATGACAACGTACGACTGCATATATAGCTGAAAAAGATCCCCAATACACTGAGTCGGCCCCACTATTAGTATACATCCTCAAAAAACATCAAAAAAACTGATCAGATCTCCGACTATCATACTACACTCATGAGCCAGGAGTTGTATCTCGTCATCTAGTCCTAGAGCATGGGATATACTAGGACAAAATAAGGAGTTTGAATCTCCATAATAAATCAAATAACATGCAAGAGTACTAAATAGACTGATTGTATCTCAACCAACCTCTGGCCTTATTTGAACTACTACCTCTATGGCATGAAACTTCCCATGCCATGATCCTACACCTCTCTGTTATTAATTTCCTCCTCGACTATGCCCTGGTTGAGGTCCCTGAGGTGCGCCCAGCGATTAGACTCCCCCCATAACCATCTACCCGCAGTTGATTGGGAGCTCGCTTTCCCTGCTAGTGGAGGGGCCTGATCGACAAATATTGTTGCTGACATGGGCACTAAACCTACCCACTCCCACTGTATAGTGCTCGGACTAGGCACTAATTTTGAAAATGTCCATGACCACCATAGACAAAGAAACTCTACCCCATGCCAATGGGGTAATGGTGAAGACCTGGAGATCGAAAATAGAACTGGTACCAAACACCTCTAGACTAAATTTTTTTAAAGACCTATATATGTGTACAAATCATAATCCGTCTTTATTTTTCTTAAGTTACTTGTTTTAAAATGAACATTCAGAAATTTCATCCAAAATTCATTTTTGATTCAAGGAACTTCTAAAATTTTACCTATTTTTATATTCACTCTATAATCTACTTTAATCTACGTATATCTTTTTAAAGTACACATTTAAAAATCTATTTGGGTTCATTTTTTGTTTTATGAAGTAAAACAATCTTTTTCCCTTTAAAAACTCTTTAATGAATTACTTAAACCACCCTAAAATTTTTTACTTTTAAAGGTTTTGAAAATCTATTTATACATGATTTCCCTTTAGTTGGACGTCATTTATTCTTAAATGTAATCTCAATGTCCTTACCTTTTATTTTCCAGGATATAAATCTTTAGAACCATATTTATGGAAAATTCAAATGATTTACCCAAAGAACTATTCTTTTGAAAGTAAAATAGATTTTTCTCCTCAAACTTTATCCTTTTGAGATATATGACCGGTTCACCACTTATTGCTTTCATGTTGTGTATGTACTACCATTTGGTATATCATATTCTGATTATCCTTATTCTCATGATATTATAAGATATTATGATTTGAATTTTTCAAGGTGGTATGGGAAACATTGGAATATTTAATGATTATTTCCTTAATAAATTATTAATGGTCTCATTTAAAAGTATCTTTATTTATGTCAACATCCTTTGATTATCCGTATCTTCAAATATATATAGATATTAAAAAGGGATACTATAATTGAATTAAATCTAAGTATAAATAATGCTTTCGAAATGCATTAGAGGGTGCAACCTGCTATATCTCCTTGATGCATCGATAGGTCTAATGAGACAAATTAGTTGGTGACAAACCCTTCGACTTTGTTTCAAAAAATCAGACCAGTTTCTACCCACTGACATAAACCGTTTCGATTATATTGTGGTATAATGTGCAGTATACATGACTTCCAATTAATAATAATTCTCTTTACTCATTTTTAGTTGTTACTACCCATGATGTTTTAACTATGAAAAATACTACGGTTGTAGTTTCATTCTCAGTTTATTAATGTTGTGTGTTTTTCATTTATTCACCTTGCCATATTGACTATGCCTAATTTTTTATGATAATTTTTTATTTATTCATTATTAATCTATTTTTAACCGTTACTGATCATTTGAGCTCACCTATTTCATTTTTTACCTTCAATGGGTTATGATGAGGAGACCAATTATTGAGATCTCATGGATGCAGTCTTTTAGTTTTTGTTATGTGTTGTAATTTGTTACCTTTCACAACGTAATATGAGTTACATGTATGTATCTAGTTTCTTCAAGAATTATAAACTACTCAGTCCTTTAGGATTTGATTCCTTTTAATCATGCCATTGTAATTAGTAATGCACCAGGTCTATTCTAGAGGTGTTTGGGCATTACAGTTGGTATCAAAAGAAGATTTGTAAAAACCTAGGTGGCTTTGGCATAGATGTATCTAGGGGTGAAAACACTGACAAGGTGTTCTGGGCTTGACCTAGGGAATCCTAGTAAATGAAAATAAGACATTCCGCGCTCTTGGTTTTACACTCCTATGGTATATGCTTAAGATAATTCATATTTTATTTACCCACTATTATGAAGGATTTATTCCCCAAGGTGACCAAAGATTGTGTTTCTAGGATTTACGATGCTTAAATTTATGCTATGTGATATACCATGTTTAGAGTTATAGAGAGTTCATAATTTTATGAGCAAATATATTATATGGAAATTGGGTAGAAATGAAGCCTAGAATATGGAATACAAACTTCACCAATGCACGTGATGCGAAGAATAAGAAGGATCATATCTCTAATTGTCTTAATCAATCCTCTCAAAGGAAGATTGTCATCCAAGTATCCTCATCATATGAGGAAATAATATCATGTGTTAACAAGGTATGAAAATACATCTGTGAGTCCAATGGATTCTAATGGATGAAAAAGAACGAGAGGATGATAGAGAAATACGAGGATAATGGGAATAAGGGAAAGAAGAGTTTTATCACATGTGAAAATTATCGAAAGAATCACCATGGTGATTGATTTAAGGGAATTGGAGTTTTCTATAAGTTTGGAGAACACGGAAAAAAATTTCATGATATCAAGGGTAAGAAAATGGTTTACAATATAAAATACTTCAACTACATGGAGATGGGATACTATGAGAATCAATGACCCAAGCGTCAAAGGAATATAACTGAATTCTTGTTTTGGATAATGATCATGTTATGATGCTACCATAGATGAAGTCGACTGAAAAATATTTCTAGTCAAGAATCATGTCATTTCAATATTTTTTCAGTAATGTAATGATTATATGAATTATGAGCCATATAAGTATTGTAATACAATACTCTTTAATTAAGGATATGTGGTCGTGTGATGAATGTTTTTAATGAAATGTGATTAAAAAGAAAGTTAAACTTTTTTAAAAACAATATATATGTATATATATATATGTGTGTGTGATTGTTTCCGACGCTTTCGCTGGGGCGCGTGCATCCGTCCGTCCGAGGAGGAGGACGCAATACACTATTGCCCCGTATTCCCTCTTTCCTAAGGTGGGCGGCATTCGCTCCTTATTCAGGGACGTCTTCTCCTTGATCGAAACGGGATGATGGGATGTCAGTTCTTCCTTTCGTGGATTCCTCCTCAGAACTCGTCACCTAGTCCGGGTCTCCCTCATAGATTTAATACGTATTTAGTGAAACTCTTCCCAGTTCAATGTTTCCATGGACGCCGGTTAATTACACTGTTTCTGTCGGGACATTCCAAAGGGTCCGGTCAGGGCAACAACCTTCAGTCGGGGGAGTAGTCACGTTGAGGCATCAATAGCGTGTCTGGATGTTGGGGACATGGCATGTCTGTCTATTATCCCTGGTCACAGGGCTTCTCGAGGGCGTGGAAGCCCGAGGAATCCCACATCGAGCACGGGGATTCATATGCCATAGACACATATCTGATGTTTTCCTCAGCTTCCTGTGTTTAACACAGGGTATGCCGCGAGTTTAACGTCCAGCGGAGACGGATCAGCCCGATCAGAGCATTATCTAGAATGGATCGGATTGAGGGATTTCCCTTGAAGGGGTGCCGATACCGGGACCAGCCCATGGGCAGCTGTGAAGAGGAGTGGACCGACATGGTCTCACCGGGATGTGACGGTCTGGGCGAGAATCAGGGCAGATGATGGATGGACGAATGAAGTGGATGGTGAAATGGAAAGGGACCATCGCAAGGGCGACGGTGAAGTTGGGATTGAGCCTTAAAGAGACCTCCTACGTATCCCCGTGGCATGGAATCAATGTCCACGTAGTTTGGGAGGGTGCCGGTGAACCGGCATGAAGGTGGACCTTGGACCGATGGATGTCATCAACGAACCAAAGAGATGGTGGGCCTTGGTCCGATGCGTTAGTGAACCGACACGAAGGTGGACCTTGGTCCAAATGGTGTGGGGATTACACACTAGGCTTCCCGGGTGTGGATGAACCAACGTGAAGAAGGTCGGAGTGACCAAAAGGTGGTGGGCTTGGACCTCTTGGAGGATTCATACGTACCATGCCATGACATGGATCAAAGATCACGTGGTTCTGAGGGGCTTCGTCGGCGAACCGACGTGAAGGTGGACCTTGGTCCGATGGGTGGTGGGCTTGAACCTCTAGTAGGTTTTCTACATACCATGCCTTGACATGGATCAAAGACCACATAGATCAAATGATGGAATTCGCCAGCGAACCGAAGTGAATGTGGACCCGGGGGTCCACTTGTGGGGGGTGTCGGTGAACCGACGTGAAGGTGGACCTTGGTCCAATGAGAGATGGGCTTGAACCTCGGGGAGGCTTCTTCCTACATACCATGCCTTGACATGGATCAAAGACCTCGTAGTTAAAAGGGTTTCATCGGTGAACCGATGTGAAAGTAGACCCAGGGGTCCACTAGTGGTGGGTTCGAACCTCGTGTAGGCCTCCTACGTACCATGCCTTGAAATGGATCAAAGTACTCGTAGTTCAGAATGGTCACAACGACATGCCGTCGGACTGGGATACAGTTTTTCGTCATGCTGGATGAGAGTGAACCCTGATGTGAATGAACGATGGGTGATGGGCTTGAACCTCGTGGAGGCTTCCTACGTACCATTCCTTGACATGGATCAAAGTCCCCGTAGTTCGGAATGGAGGTGGGTATCGGTGAACCGACATATATGAGGGACCTTGGTCTGATGGGAGATGGGCTTAAACCTCTGGGAGGCTTCTTACGTACCATGCCTTGACATGGATCAAAGTCCTCGTAGTTCGGGTCGGTCACAACGGCTTTCCGTCAGACTGGAAAGTAGTTTAACGTCATGTTGGACAAAGGTAGAACTCGACGTGAATTGGATGACGGGTGGAATTGAACATCCTGGAGGCTTCCAACGTACCATGCCTTGATATGGGTCAAAGACCTCGTAGTTCAAATGGGTGTGCAGTTTAATGTCATGCGGGACAAGGTCATACAGTTTTACGTCATGCTGGACGAGGGCATGCAGATTAACGTCATGCTGGACGAAGGCGAAACTCGATGTGAATAAACGACCGAGTGGTGGGCATGAACCTCATGGAGGCTTCCTACGTACTATTCCTTGACATGGATCAAAGTCCTCATAGTTTGGTATGGGTGGGGGTCAGGGTCGGTGCTCACTCTAAGCCGACGTGGGTCATGCTCAGTGTGAGAAACAAGAGGTTGTAGGGACCTGACGATCACGTCGCGAATTGTGCGTTCATGAGAAGTGAAGAGGGGCTTATGCATTAGGCAACCCATTGTGTTGGGACTTACTCCAGGATGGAGGCCCGAGGTGCGGCAAAGCGCAGCGAAAGAGGGATTTGAGACCAATGATGGGAGGTGCCTCATTCCCTATCATGCGCTCCACTGACCTTGGTAGTGGGGAAGTACAGAGATGCAGGAGTGCAGCCATCCGTTGGGGAACTAGGGTCGCCCTTCTCCTAAGAATATACGTCGCTCCAATAAGGAGGATATAATCCCTTGTGGAGGGGTGATTCCACTCTCGTGGAGACGAGTGGCATAAAAAATGTTCGAGCTGGGGGGACCCTTCGTGCGAGGCACGAGGTCGGGTCACAGTTTAACGTCATGTGTTAAGGACGTGATGCATGGCAGTTTAACATCCTATAGCTCAGAAGAGGTGGGTTCACTCCACACGCCTAGGACTTACATAATCGGTACCCTCTGGTCCTTGGGGGAGGGAAGGTACTGGAAAGGCCATAGTCAAGGGGGGTTGTAGGGTGAAAGATCGAGGGTTCCACGTTAGCATGGCTATGCGAAGAAGCAATATCCGTTAGCGTGCCTATGCAAAGATGCATTAGGAGATGTAACGCTACGAGTGGTAATGTCCGTGGGACTTTGAAATCACAATGTGCATACCTGGAGGGTCGCACATGAAGAGGAATTTCCAGGAAAAGTAGTGTGCTTCACGAAGTGGAGTGCCTTGGCCTTAGCATGGGGTATAGGTGTGAGTGGAGGGTGCTTCGCGAAGTGGAACATTATTCGTGGAGTACTGCCTTGCGAAGAAGAGGGGCCTCGCAAAGCAGGGTGCGGCGAAGCAGTGTGCTTCACGATGCGTAGCGATCCTGCCTTAGCATAGGGATCACTAGTACAGGTTGGGTGCTTCACGAAGCATAAACGCTCCGCATCTGCCCGGGTTCCCTTGGGAATCCCCCTCCTTCGCGAATGCCCTTGAGCTTCGCGAAGGTAATCCCTCTCGGAAGAGGGGATCAAAAAGAGACAAAGTGAAGGAGTCGTGCGAAGTAAAAGTACCTCGCGGAGCTCATGATTCCTAGGGGAAAATAGTGCTTCGCGATTCGGGAGAGGAGAAGCCGAATGGTCAGATTTTCCATCTTTGGGACTCAGGGGGAGCCTAGTATTTATAAGCAAGGGGCTCCGCGAAGTAGAACTCGTGCGCTGCCTCAGGTGCTTCGCGGCGCGCTCGCGAACGTCAAAGTCGTTCGCGGAGAGGTACTGCCTCCGGAGCTTCACGGCGGGCTCGTGAACGTTAAACTCATTCGTGAAGAGTTACCGCCTCCCGAGCTTCACGGCACGCTCGCGAACGTCAAACTCGTTTGTGGAGAGTTACCGCCTCCGGAGCTTCGCGAAACCGCGATGCTCGGGGTGCTTCGCGTCGGTGCTTCGCGAGGCAGTGTGTAGGCCTTCTTTTCCATCCCTTCCGTTGGTGAAATATTTTGGCACCAAAAAATGCCCCCCCTCAGACTTGGAGCCGCAGAGGGTAAAGGGTAGAAGTCTAAGGGAAAATCGCCAAAATGTTCTGCGGTTCGCGATGTGACATCACGAAGAGGGCCTGTGGTGCTGACTGGGGCGACGGATCCGGATGCGCCGCGATGCTCCATACGGGTAAGGCGCGCCACGATGCTCTGGGTTCGCCGCCTATAAATAGGGGGGTCGACGTCTTTTGTCTTCATGCAATTTCCTTGTCTTTGTTTTCTCTCTATATCGCGAAGCTCCGCGTACTCCGCGACTGCTGTCCGCGAATCGAGCGTCGCGGCGAACCGCGGGTCTCCGACTCCGTGACTACGCCAAGCGAACATCTTCTTGCCGACCTAGGTCCGACTCCATGGCTTGGCCTCGCGACCAATTATCATGGGGATGGAAATCAAGCCATACGTAGTTCTGGAAGCACAGTACAATCAATGACCAACACTGGTAGGTGAAATCCTCTCTGATATAGGCTCTCGTGCATCCCATGATTAACACGGGGCAGCCTGAGCTTGTTCAGGGTAGAACCACAGTTTAGTGTCATGCATTGAGGACACATGGACCCCTATAGTTTAACGTCATATGATAGGACATGGAATAAAAGGGAAGATCCCAGGGTGCGTGTAGTGCGGTAGACATGAAACCGACGTGAAGGATGACTTGGAGTCCAAATCGCAACATGTACCCCTGGAGGAAACTCTTCAGGTCGAGGGACCAAGAGTGAGGATTAGGCTGGGCCCAAAGTAGAGTGGTCGGGTGATCCTACGTACCCCCATGAGGATGGGAATCAAGCCATACATAGTTCTTAAAGCACAGTTTAACGTCATGCGGGACGAGGAGCAGCCCGACTGGGTTGGTACACATCCTTCCAAAACTACTAAGCCCACGTGAGTCGTGCTCAGTGTGGGAAACAAGAAGTAGTGGTGGGAATTTCCTGACACCGAAAGCGGTAGGTTAGGGCAAAGGGATGCTCAGTAAATACCATCCCAATGACACTAACATGATCATTTAGCGCACCTAAATGCATGAAGCGAAAGAGTCGAGTATGATAGAATTCCACTTGAACGTGAGGAAGTGGAAATGTGTGAATCATGGTGCTCGAGATTTAGATCATGATGATGGTGGCATGACGATTGAGGATAACTGTTGGCCGTGGCGGAAACCCAGCATCCATATCGTGTAAGCCTAGAATGGGGACAAACAAATGAGGGTCGACTGTTGACCATGTTCAAAACACGGGACCATGTCAGAAATGTTTCCAGAGATCCGTAGGGATGTTGGCCCAAAACAATTGGAGGGCCCTTAGGTCCAGCATTCATGGAGATCCCTTAATCCTAGTATCCATGTCGTCCAAGGGTCCTTTTGGATGTGGAAGAGGATGTGGATCCAAATAGCGAGCTCACGAAGCTTGGTCATGGGACGAGAGGAATGTCCGTATGAAAATCCCACACATCGGGCCCTTTGTCGAAACACATCTGAATACAACAACGAGATATATTACATAGGGGGAGAAGAGTCCTTTCCCATCGGGAGATATTAGTTTAGGGTCGTAGAATTCGGACCATGGATGGGAGGAAACATAAGAGGCACATGGTAGAGTAACTCAACCACCTGGCGTGAATGGGGATAGGGGGTGTGTATGGTGCGGTGAACAACCCGACGTGAATGAGGACACATTCCCATATCACACCGCACGACCTCCTTAGGAGAGGTTTTTTGTCAAGGGACCGAAAGCGAAAGTTAGGCTGGGCCCGCGGGGAAGTGCCCGGGTGCTCCTACGTATCTCATGGGAATGAGAATCAAGACGTACCAAGTTCTTGAAAATGTCTTAGTTTAAGGTCTTAGTGCTTGGACCATGAGTGGGTAAGGGGAGAAAAGGACACATGGCAAGGTGGTTACAAAACCTGACTGAATGAGGACCTAATCCCTACTTACCATGTGTTCTCTAGGGAAATGCTCGAGTCGATGGACCGAACACAAAGGATAGGCTGGGCCCACGGGGAAGTGCTTGGCCACTCCTACGTATCTCATGAGGATGAGAATCAAGCCACACGTAGTTCTTAAAGGTGACATGGTAAGATACCAGTGCCAGGGGGAAAGGGGAGTGCGTTCGTGGCCCTTGCACTAAAAGAAGAGGAATTTGATAAATCTTGTTTGGCCTTTAAGGTGAGTGGTTTTTTTTGTGAAGCGACATGCCTAGAGTAGTAGGTTGTGGTGTCACCACAAGGATCAAGCCGTGATGGGCGTTGACAAAAGGCATGGCACGTGACCAATACCCAACGTGATGTCCTCTACAATGAGGTCACCACAATGCAGTGCCATTTTTCATCGTGCGGCCAGGACGATAATGTCACAGTTTAGGGTCGTATGATAGGACCAAGCATGCATTTTATCATCATGCAGCACAGACGTATTAGAGACGATGCTAGGCGGGGAATGTGCGTAGTGTTATAAAACACAATTGACAGAGACATGATCCCAAATCACATTGTACGCCACTCGGAGAGGGAGACCTTAGGTCGAGGGGCCTATATAGATGTAAGAGGTGAAACAGGGGGGAGAGAATTGCTCCCAAAATGGGATGTACCTGAAGACAGGGCGTCCGGGCGGTCCTACGTATCCCATGAGGATGGGAATCGAGCTGAACTTAGTTCTAGATGGATCTTAGTTTATGTTCTTAGAGCTTGGACCATGAGTGGGTAACAACTTCCCAAGTTAGCGCAGATGTCAACCTGATCCCTAAGCCCATGTGAGTAAAAATCAGTGTGGTAAACAAGGGGGGAATCCTTATCGAAATACCTGGGGTGCCCATCAGAGGGGAGTTGGTAGAGAGCCCCGATGGACACCTTTGATGCGGCTTGTTTCCCCAACGCGCAGACGTGCACAGAGGAAAAGTACCAAGATTTCTGAGACTCTACTTGGAAACGATGAAGTGATGAAGGGTGTGAATTGTACCCGACATTTTGGGCGTAATGGGTTGGTGTGGCGATAGAGGAAAACTGTTAACCATGGTGGAAACACAGCGTCCATATCGTGTTAGCATGAGGTGGGAACAACAAATGAGCATCGACCGCTGACCATATTCACAACGCGGGATTTTATCGATTTGTTGTCCGAAACCCTCAGGGGCATTGGCCCGTAACAGTAGGAGAGCCTTTGGGTGTAGTATCCAGGAAATTCTTGGGGGTCCCTCCGGGTCTGAAAGATGATGGAAGCCCTGATGCAGGGATACACAAAGCCTGGTAAGCGGGTGCGGACGTGTCCGAGTAAAGCTTGGCATTCTAGGTAATAAACCAGAGTACTCTTAGGCACATTGGTGAACCGCCAAAAAGGGATCGACGAAACAGATCAAGAGGGAGAGGTACATGGTGTGGTCATTACGAGACCAATGTGAATGAGGACATAATACCACACCACACCATAAAATCCTCTCATGGAGGAAGGGTAGGCCAAGGGGCCAAGATGTGATGAAGATTCCCGAAAGATGGGGCTAGACCCGAATCCAAGACATTCAGGTGGTCCTACATAACCCGTGATGATGGGAATCAAGCCACACGCAGTTCTCTAGATGTAGTTTAACGTCATATAGGACGAGGGGGGAGTAATATACCCCCAAACAAGGGAGGTGTCCTTTACAGCGAATAAACCGACGTGAATGAGAGAATAACCTCACGCCACACCATACACTCCTTTAAGAGAGGACCTGGGTCGGGGCCCGAAAAGGCCAAGGGGCCTGATGGTTAGGCATTGGTCAGGGAGGCCTGACCTACTTGCAGTGAGGACGAGGGCCGGGGACCCGAGGAGGCCAAGGGGCCTGAGGTTGGGCCTCGTAAGGGAAGGCGTACGACATGGTACATGATCCCTACGTAAATGAGGACATAGTCCCACACCACACTGTACACCCTGGGTAAGAGGTTGGGTGGAGGGTCCCGAGATGGACAAGGGGACTAAGGTCATGAATTAGCCAGGAAGGCCCGACTGGTCTGCAGTTTAACGTCTTACATGAGGACGGGGGTCGGGGACCCGAGGAGGCCAAGGGGCCTGAGGCTGGGCCTCTTAAGGGAAGCCATACGACATGGTACATGATCCCAACTTGAATGAGGACATAGTCCCACACCACACCGTACACCTCTTATAGGGGAATCGGGGCCGTGGGCCCGACCGCTAGCACCACCCGGGGGGGGGAAGTTTGTCACTTCGGGATGGGGTAGAAAGAATCACTGCACTCGATGTTTGGGACATCTCGAGGTGGACCCAAAGATCCAGGACACTGTTGACCATGATCGAAACATAGCGTTCCTATGGTGACCTGTTATGGGAGCAACAAATGAGCGTCGACCATTGACCAAATTCGCAACGCGGGACTTGTATCGGCCTGTTGCTTGAAAACCCTTGGGGGCATTGGCCTGTATCGGTTGGAGAGCCCTTGGGCGTAGTATCCAGGCCATTCTTTGGGGTCCCTCTGGGTGTGAAAAACGATGGAATCCCAGTCAAGGAGCGGGTGAATCATAGCTTTATCCATCCATGAAAGAGGCAAACATCTCCAGGGGGGATGTGCAGCCGGGTCGAGGTTTGTTCGACGTGAGTTGGGGAAAAAGTGTGCACCCTGCCATATGTCTTGACCTGAGGGGAAGATTTTGGATTTCGGGCTGGGCCAACGGATGAAATGCCCGTGCATTCCTATATATCTCATGAGGTTGATAATCAAGCCATACGTAGTTCCTGAAGGCCATGCAGTTTAGCGTCATGCGGTGAGGACGTGGGAGGATAGAATAAAGGGAGTGGGCACATAGTGCAACCCTTACAATCCTTGTATGAGCGGGGTTGTATGAGTGGGGCTAAGAAAGCCTACTCCTCGCTACACAAGGATCCTCCAAGGAAACTATTCCCAGGGGGATAGTGGAAGAGAAAATCTTGGGGCTGGGCTCAAGACGAGGCATCCGAGCGTTCCTACGTATCCCATTAAGATGGGAATCAAGACACACGTAGTTCTTGAGGCGTGGTTTAGCGTTGTTCTGGATGAGAAATGTGTCTCAACTAGGTATATGTACGGTACGGTGGGTAACCCGACATGTATGAGGATGTAATCCTACACCACACCATACAATCCCATTAGAGAGCCAGAGTCGACGCAGGCCAATGGGCCAGAGGCTGAGCCTCAGTCAGGAAAGCATGAATGGCTTGAAATTTAACGTCTTATAGTAAGGATGGGGGTCGGGGGCCCAAGGAGGCCAAGGGGCCTAAGGCTGAGCCTCGGTCAGGAAGGCCTGACTGGCTTGCAGTTTAACGTCTTACAGTATGGACAGGGGGAGATCTTAGTTTAAGGTCATAGAGCTCAGACCATTTTCTAGTTTATCGTCTTGCAGGACGAAGATGCAGTTTAAGGTCGTGCAGGACCCTACAGTTTAAGGTCGTGTTGGACCATAACATGCAGTTTAAGGTCATATGGGACCATATAGGATCAGGTGAAGTACCGCTTGAGGAACCTGGCATTGGTGGGAGGGGTTATGCTCTCTCCATCCATGGTCACCAAGGAGTATGCTTCATTGGGGTAAACCTTATGGATGATATTAGGCCCTTCCCATTTGGGTTATAACTTGGGAAGTTTCCTACCGGGAATCATTGGTGCTTGAAGGGCCAGTACTAGGTTGCCCTGTAGAAAAGAAGGGAGACAAACCTTCTTGTTGAAGGCCCTCACTATCTTATCCTGATGCCTTTCCAGATTGTACAGGGCATGAAGTCGGTTCCTGTCCAGTGCTTCTAATTCAGCTAGACGGATTTCGGCTACCTCATCTAATGTCTGGTGATCGTAGACTGCAGTGTGTAACGATGGCAGCTGAATCTCAATGAGTAGGACAGCCTCAGCTCCATACACCAGGGAATATGGGGTCACCTAGGTAGATTTGCAAGTCATTGTCCGATAAGCCCAGAGGGCGTTGGGGAGCTTTTCCGGCCAACTTTTCTTGTTCTGACCAACCGAATTCTGCAGAATGTTAGAGAGGGTTCTGTTGAACATCTCGGTCTGTCCGTTTGCCTGCGCGTGGTAGCGGGAGGTATGGTTTGAACGGATGCCATACTTGGTGTACAATTTCTTTAGTTCAGCTGCTCAGAAGTTGGTGCCGTTATCAGTGAGGACGGCGTGAGGGACCCCAAATTAGTGGATAATATTAGAGGTCACAAAGTCGACGATGGAACGGGCCTTGATCTCTTTGAGTGGAACTGCCTCTGTCCACTTGGAGAAGAATTCTGTAGCGGTTAGGATGAACCTACACTGGCGAGCTGTTGCCGGTGGATATGGTCCCACTACATGAAGTCCCCATACCACAAATGGCCAATAGTACTTAGTGGGGGGGAGGGGATCTGGCAACTGATGCAGGAAGTTGGCATGAACATGGCACGCGTGGCATCTCTTGGCATACCTAATACAATCGTGGATCATAGAGGGCCAAAAGTACCCCAAACACCAAATTTGATGGGACATCTTTGGCTCAACTTGATGGGCGCCACAGGAACCGGCGTGAACCTCTTGAATATCTTTAGGAATCTCTACTCCTTGAATGCAACGGAGGAGGATGCCATCGAAGCTCCGCTTATAAAAGATATGTTCAAGACTAGGGCCGCTCTGGATGGTAAATTGCATCACGCAGTGTCGAATTCACACGTACTCAGCCCGGTCATCTGGGAGGCGACCATTTTGGAGATAATCGATAAAAGGTACCCTCCAGTCGGGAGTGGCTTCAACCACTGTGAATGACGAACCCGGGACCCCTGACGTAGAGGTTCCGGCGGTGAGATGACTTACCCGCAGGCCATCATTGTCCTCTTGGGTGATGGGGCAAATGACTCTCCGGTGTGCCACATGTATGATCAAATCATCTTGGTCTGGTTCTGCGAGCGATGCTGCTAAGCCAGCCAAGGCATCTGCTTGACTGTTCTGTGACCGTGGGACATGGGTAATCTCTGGTCGAGAAGAGAACTGGGCCATTAGGTGAAGGATGTACTCCAGCAACGGTACAAGCTCCGACTTCTAGAAGATTTAGTATCCATTAACCTGTTTGATTACCAGGTCAGAATCTCCTTTCACATGTAGATGGGGCACATTGATCTCAAGGGCCAACTCGAGACCAGTGATGAGAGCCTGGTACTCTGCCTCGTTGTTCGTACAGCCTTCTGACAATAGGAATGAGTATGGACGGACGGCTTACGTCGGTGTAATGAAGACAATACCCAATCCTACTCTTTTGAGCTTAGGATCATTGAGCCTCCTATCGGTGGGGCTCCGGGAGGCACCGTCGAAATGCATTTGCCAACACGGGACAGAATGATCGACTGAGAGGATCGTCTCATCCAGAAAATCTAGTTCCAGGGATTGATCTGCAGAGGTTGGATGGGCAGCTAAAAAGTATGCCAACTCATGTCCCTTAATGGCCTTCTCAGGTACGAACCTGATATCAAACTGTTGGAGAATCACTGCCCACCGTGCTAGTCGACCAGTAAGCATGGGGCGGTTCAAGATGTACTTCTGTGGGTCTACCCGGGAGACCAATTGCACCACATGGTGCTGCAGGTAATGTCACAACATCTGTACGGCGAAGACGAGCGCAAGGCAGGTCTTTTCGATAGTGGAGTATCTGACCTTTGTATCGAGAAGCATGCGGCTGAGACTGTAGAGACTGTTCTCAGTACCCTCGTTATTCTTCTAGGCAAGAAGTGCACCGAGGGATCCTTCCAGGGCAGTCACGTAAAGGACCAGCAGCTTTCCAGAGACTGGTGGCATAAAAACCTGAGGTTAGAGCAGATACTGCTTGATTTCCTCGAAGGCGGTCCGACACTCCTCATCCCATTCAGAGGCGGCGCCCTTCTTCCTGAGCCAGGAAAAAAGATTACACTTGCCGGCCAGATTCGTGATGAATCAGCATATATAGGCTACATGGCCTTGGAGGCCTCGAAGTTCCCGAATGTTTCTCAGGGGAGGCATTTGGCTGATGGCCTTGATCTTTTCTGGGTCGATCTCAATACCTTGGTATCTAACAACAAAGCCCAGAATCTTCGCAGAGGTGAACTCGAAGGCACACTTCAATGGGTTCATCTTCAGGTGACGGGAATAGAGGAAACCAAACACCTTCTCAGGGTCTTTGAGATGGTCCTATCGCTGACATGATTTGACCACTAGGTCATCTACGTACCATTCCGCCAGTGTCCCGGGAATCGGCTTGAATATGCGATGCATGGCCCTCTGATAAGTGGAACCTGCATTTTTCATGCCGAATGGCATAACTTGGTAGGAAAAGGTACCTCGGGGAGCCCTGAAGGCAGTGGACTCCTCGTCCTCGGGGGACATCCGGATCTGGTTGTAACTGGAATACCCATCCATGAAACAGAGAGCTTAGAACCCGGTCATGGCATCAATCAATAACTCTGTAACTGGGAGTGGGAAGTCATCTTTTGGGCAGTTGCGATTAAGATCGTGGAACTCGATGCAGACTATGATCTGCCCATTCTTCTTCCTGACTGGCACAATGTTGGCAAGCCACTTGGGTTACTGGACTTCCTTAACGAAGTTGGATTTGATAAGCTTGTCAACATCAGCCTCAACAATATCACCATGCGAAGGGTGCATTTTCTTGGGAGGCTACTTAAACCCACGATGGTTTTTCGAGAGGCCCAGATGGTGAACGACTACCTGGGGATCTAGTTCTGGCATCTCATTGTAACTCCAGGCAAACACGTCACGGTGTTGTGTGAGGAAGTCTACGTACTACTGCCACTCCTCGGGGGGCATGGTTGCACTGATCAATGTGGGTTTCGGATCTGCCTCGCTACCGAGGTTCACCTGTACCAGTTCATCAACCGTGGTAGAGACGCCTTCCTCAATGGTGGGGGGAGCATCCTCCAGGTCTTCTTCTCCGCTCGTGGGGGGAATTCCCACGACGGGAGATACTCTTGGGCTATAAAACCCTGAGGGGCAACTGGTGCCAGCTTGGGAAGCAGTGGTCATCCTATCAAGAGACTCACTCGCCATTGAGACCAAAGCAATGAAGGTAGTCAACCCTATCCCATCTGGCCTTCGGCCCAAGGGGCCACGTTTGATGATATCAAAGCAGTGGTGACGTGTCGGCCTGAGTCGGTTGATTCCAACCCGGTGGAAGAGACACGTATGGCGTACCGTCGTCATCATAATCTTGAAATTCCGGTACCGTATAGGGGTAGGAGTTTCCGAGATCACCTGAGCCCGGTTGATGTAGGAGTACGAGGTGATTTTCTGCCGTCTCTTGGACACGGGAACATGTCTTCCTTGTGTACCCGAAACAACAAAACATTGCCCCATGTCGGGGTTCATGGACTCCAATCGGCGGATCGGGAGGATGTAGGCATCATCCATGCTTGCCCATAGATCACTTGTGACCAGGGCGGGTTCATCCTCACTTTACTAGGATTTGCTTATCCTTACTCTTGTAATAATCAGCATCCAGATAGAGGGCCTCACAAGAGGTGAAAGGAGATACATCTCCATGGAGTACGCCTACTCGACCGTTGAGCGAGTATTTGAGACACTGGTGATACGATGAAGGGACCGCTGCATGTAGATGGATCCATGGCCTACCCATCAACATGTTGTAGGCGGTGTCCTGAGAGACGACCATGAACTCAGTGCTGGAAACTAAGACACCGAACTGAGTCTTCAGGCAGATCTTGCCAACTAGGGTTTGCTCGGTCCTATCGTACCCCTGGATTCTGAGGTCAGAGGGAGTTAAAACACCTTCAGACAGACCCAGCTTTCGCAATGTCCGAGTCGGAATTAGGTTGATTCTGGAACCCATGTCAACGAGGCAGCGGCGGACCTCCACACCATTGAGGTGGCCAGCGATGTATAGCGGGAGAATATGCCGATGTATATGAGGGTCCTCATCTTCATTGGAGAATGAGATAAACACCTGACATTCGGCGTTCTCAATTGTCTCGACATGGAAGGCTTCTGTAGCTGCTACCTCCGCCTCAAACCGGAGGGGGCTCCTTAGGGCCTCGGCAAGTGCCTCGTTCATTTCAGATGACAGGAGAAGGGCCTCGAGGATAGAAATCCATGCCGGAATGCCGGCCAGGTGCTTCAGGACATCATACTTTCGTACCAAACGTGAACCTCTGCCTACAAGAGGTCGTTCGGCAGTTGAAGGCATAGAGGTTCCTGCCGGTTGAACTGGGAGTCGGCTAGTACTGGGTACATCCTACTGCATACTAGTTGATGCCCGGAGAGTAGACGCCAGACTAGGATCAGACAGTGGAGACTGTCCTGTAGCCGGGTGAGACTAACTGTGATACGAACGAGGAATCTCTCCCTGATCTAGTAGCACAAACAGCAGAGGAGGTAGAGCCGAGGGCATTAGATGGGGTTGTGCATGCTGAGCTCTGCTCTGAGCCTGTTGTCTGGTCTCAGTAGCATGCACGACCAGGCTGAAAGTGCCCACTAACGTACCTCGATGACCGGCATGGTTGCGGTTCCGCTGACGTTGACATCAGCTGGAAACATTGGGGAGGTTCACCTGGCGTTCCCCCTCGTCGGGAGTTATATAGAGCTTTACCAGCTCCACGGTGTTTACCGAAGCGTACCCCTAGATTTCACTTGACGAGTCATCCACCACTGGGCGGATTATGGGAGGAATCCCCATTTCAGGGGGCATAAATTCGCTGAGAGTGCGGGATGACGACAACACCGGCGGAGCACGTTTCTTCTTCTCGCCTAGTCGCTGCTTGCCCTTTTGGGAAGAGGTCGGCTGTGATGATGATGCAGAGGTACCGACTACTTATTCTGAAGGTTCCGGCTGCCTCAGGCATGCCCGGATGATACCATGGGCACGGACGATAGTTTTTCGAGTCATCCAGTCGTCGTATTTCTGGGATCCACGGCTGGGAACCTGCTGCCACTCGCCTTCGCTGTCGCTACCGGTCTCTGTCCCTGCAAAGACACCCACCACTTGTGTTGGTGTCGGGCCCAACCTGACTATGTTGTTGTTGACCTGGTCTTGAAGCCAGTCTTTAAACCCATAGCATTGCTTGAGGGTGTGCCCCAGAATCCGATGATAAGGATAGTAGTTTGGGTGATCAGTGAGATTCGCCTTTGCTGGCCTTCTTCCCTCGGGCAGGCGCACAATACCTTGCTCTAGAGCACTTCGAAAGTAGCCAGAGACCTGATTTTCGTTGAATAAATAAGTCTGGTACCTTCTTTTCGGATATGGGACCCTGGGGGCCTGGCCCTGACGAGGGGCCGGAGGGGCCTGCTGAGGAGGTGGTGCCTGATTGTCTCGCTTAGGTGGAGGTGGCACATTGCGCGGGGGAACCTGTCGATTCTGAGGCGGTCGCAGCTGGGTAAGAGCCTGTGCTTGAGGTGGAGGACCTCTGTGGGGTTGCGAGGATGGTTCCAATGGTAGTAATTCTAGCTGCCTAGGGGATTCTATTTGGGCCACCGCGGCGGGTTTGGCTCTGGCGGTCCTCTTGGCTGGGATCATAGGGGGCAACGAACGTGCCTGACTAGCCTATTGTAGAGCCTCCTCAAGGCGCTGAGCCTTATCTGAGAAATATCTGAACCCTCCAGGGTAGTTCTGGGTAATCAGGGAGGGTACCAGCTCCTTTTTGATGTTCCCCACACAAATCATCAGTAATTTCTCCTAAGTCAGTGGCATATCGAGGGAATATGTAAGTCCCTTCCACCACGCAATGAAATCTACGACTCGATCATCAGGCCTTTGTTTGCACTTGAAGAGGTCTGCAATGCCAGTCTTCTGCATGGTGGAGCTGAACTGGTATAGGAACTTCCGGCGGAGATCCTCCCAACCGGTCACCGATCCAATAGGGAGCTGGTTGTACCAGACGAATACGTGACCTTCCAATGTCTGTACAAAACATCGGATCTTGGCGGCTTCATGCTGTGTCGGGGTCCCCCGCATGGGGCCACACCTGGAAGAAAAATGTGCCAAGTGCTGCGGCGGGTCCCCTCTCCTGTTTAACGGCGAGAAAGTGGGGTTCCCAAAACCCCGGGGTGTGGGAATATCATCCTCCCACGCGGGATATGGCTTGCCATCCGGTGGGACCGCCACCTACCGCGTTACCAACGCTTCGAGGCGGGCTGTGAGTGCAGCTATAAGATCATCCAGGTGGGGGTCCCTATCTTGACGAGGATCCCTAATCAGAAGTGCATTGCCAGGTTCTTCAACACGGTAGATGGCATCGGCAGCTCGTGGATCGACTGGCAGAACGACCTGTGGGGTGACAGGGGAGAATTCAGACTAGATTATTCAGATTTCCCCGTTGTTCGGGGGTGTTTGGCGAGTCGTATCGTGCCCTCTTGTCGTATGTTCCGGCTTCTACCCTGTCTGCAGAAGTAGCATGATCAGGGTTGCCCAGAGGCATCTCACCGGGGGAAATTGTTCCTTCCCCTGCTGCCCCGACTTGGGATTAGCATAGTCGGTTCGCCGCTCCACAGTGCGCTCAGCCAAGAGTTCATCAACCAGCCTCTTCTGCTCAGCAAGCTGTAGGCGTAACGTGCCCTTCTTGGGATATTCGTCTGTTTTTTTGCACAGAGGCAGACGAGTCGGAGTTCTTAATAGTTTCGACGTGCTCCTTACCCTTGCCGATATTTCGACCGAGTGCCAGCGACTTGGTGGGTACGGGGAGGCCTAGCAGGTTTCTCTGCTGATGGGTAACCTGCTATAGCATCCCGCCATTTTATAACATAAAATTTCATTACATTACACATAACTGAGGATCTTTAAGGTCTAGTGTCTTGGAAACCAGGAACAAAATACATAAAAAAACATAAAACATTCTTCTTAAACACTTGAAAGGCTTCTCCTTTAGTTCATCCTATGTTCATTATGCATCTCATAACCTGGGGACATACATCAAAAGAAAGGGTGAGCAGAAGGCCCAGTAAGGGAAACAAGAGGAACATTTTACAGGTGAACTTGAGATACTTCAATAAGGACATGAAAAGAACTTTAAGGCATGAGAAAGAAATCATGAGGCATTTAATAATAAAAATAACATTTTTCATAACTTGAAGATGTGGCTACATCATTTAACATAGACAATCATGAACATATCACCAAGGTCCATCCCCAAGGTGTCATTTGAAAATTACCAAGGTTATTCACCAAGGTATCATGAAAATTGTAATCTCTAGTGGTTACATCATTACCCAATGCATTGGAGCGCTATCAGGGTGCACCCTTAAATTTGCCTTTATTATCATGTGAGCCACATATATCATCATCAAACATTTCATAAATAACCCACATAGCATAAAATAAATGGGTTTCATTTCATAATCATAACGTTTTAAAAACTGCTTTAAAGACATGATCTTTACGTCACTTTAAGCCCACGGAAAGGGAAAGCGGTCTCATGTATGTAAATCCCAGAATTTAAAATGGAACATTTTGATATATATGTGAATACCCTTTTGGAAATAAGAGCTTTGAGTATTTACTTTATAACATAAAATAATTTTTGAGAAAAGAGAGAGGCATTTTGAGGGGAAAATTCTGCAGCATAACGGCTAAGTTTCGGGGTTTTAGAAAACATTGAAATGAGAGGGGACAGGGGTCACCCACTCATAAATGATCCATAAAACAGTAGGGTGAAAGAATAAGAAGGAAATATGGACATGGTAATGAAATTTTAGGGACATACCATTTGAAATGAAAAACATGGAAGGAAAAAGATTAGATTTCTCTTATGAAAATTCGAAAGCCTTACGGCGTCACTTAACTTCAAAAGAAAATGATTTGACAAGATCAAAAAGGGTCCCTCATCATATGATCATAAGAGATCAGTATGATTGATATAGAGATCATACCCCAACATAATAAAAAGGAACTTGAAAGACTTGACATGAAAATCGAACTTGAAAAATGAGAAGGGTGAAAAAATCCCTTAAAAATTCGGCAGCCTAACGGCGTCACTTAAACTTTCATAAAACGAAATGATGAGAGTAAGAGGGGATCTCTCATCATCTAAACATGAAAGGGTCAGTAAGAGGAATATAAAATAAAATCCTCTCACATAATAACATGGAGCATAAAAGGAATGACATAAAAAGGATTACATGAAAAGAAAGAGAGAGGTCGGATACCTTACCTTAAAACGTGACTCTTGAAACTCAAAGGATTGGAACTTGAGGGATTGGGGGCACCTTGGGAGGACTCCTTGGAAGGTAAGAAGACCAGAACTTCGTTGGAGGAGAGTTGGGAGTGAAAACTAAGGGAGGAAAGGGTGGGTATTTATAGGAAAAGTGAGGGGACAAGGCATTAATGGCCAAGGGACACCTCACTAGTGGTTTTGGCAAAACCATGGGCTTGCCCATGGTATTTGCCCATGGTATTGGCCACTTGGGACACCTCACACCTTATCTTACTATTCATAATTCGACCATATTGAATATATACTTAATACATCATTTAATGATGTCATTAAACACCCGTAACTTAAAAACTATACTTTCACTATTCACCGAAAATTCAACTTTCTCAGAATAATCCCAAAATTTCACCTTAACCAAATATCAATGCTATGATTTCAAAAATGAACTCCATTTTATAAAAAAAAATTTCTAAATATTTTCTATTTTATTTTTAAATAAATAAACTATTCATCGAAAATTCATTTTTTTCAGAAAAATCCCAAAAATTTACCATAACATAATATTGATGCCCTGAGTTCAAAAATAAAGTCATTTTTATAAAAATAATTTTCTAATTATTTTTAATTAAATTTTTAATTAAAAAACACTATTCATCCGAAAAAAACTAATACTTGAATAATAATTTATGAAACCGTTATTTAACCATTTTATTGAATCACATTACTTAATCTAGGTGTCTAAATTATATTAAAACTTTCTTTGAGTGAAATTACTAATCCATTTGGTCATATTACTAATCCTAAGCGTAAAATCACTATTCATAATTTACTATTCATCAAAAATTAAGTTGATCTTATTAGACTCCAAATTCCTTAATTAACACTTTTGTAGAAGACCATTTTTTGAAAATCATTACACATCATTAGTTATTTAGGGTTTACATATATATTTCAAAATATCCCTTTTTCAAAATTCATCAATAAAATACATTCTAAAATTATCTAGACATTTGAAATTTCACAAACATCACTAAAGGAAGAAATCTCAATTTATTCACCCGAAAGGATTACACAAGGAAACTAGGGTCTCATCACATAGCCCCTTATAACACTGGCATAAGACCTAAGTGTAAGGTGTGCTATGGTGAGAGAATCCGAGGGAGTCTCAGATAACATTGCCCTAGTAGCAATCTCCACTAACTTGAACTTCTCCTGCAAGCGTTTTCGTTCAAGCTTGACACGCTGGAGCTCGGCTTGGGCTTGGTCCAAAGCGAAGCCCACAGATGCTACCTCCTTCCCAAGCTCTGATAAGTGGGCTTCATAAGGGTTGAGTCTACTGAATGAAGCCATCGACTCCTCTTTCTGCATTAACCATTAACATCTTATTAAACCATTAAGAGTACGTTAATATACTACTCAAAAAGATTGGGTCGTTACATTCTTCCCCCCTTAAGAAATTTTGTCCCCGAAATTTATACTTGAGGCCTAGTCGAAAAGGTGAGGGTACTTTTGCTTCATCGTTTCCTTAGGCTCCCAAGTTGCTTCTTCGTACTTATGATTCCTCCACAACACTTTCACAAGGTGGGTAGTCTTGTTTCGTAGAACCTTGTCTCTACGGTCCAAGATCTCCACTGGCTGCTCCTCATAAGAGAGGTCATGTTCAAGTTGTACCACCTCTGGGTTCAGTACATGCGAAGGGTCTGGTATGTACTTCCTCAAGAGAGATACATGGAAGACATCATGAACTTGAGCTAGGTTCGGTGGAAGTGCTACACGATAGGCCACTGCTCTTATGCGATCAAGGATTTCATAGGGGCCGATGTACCTAGGGCTGAGCTTCCCTTTCTTCCCAAACCGCATGACTCTCTTCCATGGAGAAATTCGAAGGAAGACTTTGTCACCAACACCGAACTCCAAGTCCCTTCGATGATTGTCAGCATAGCTCTTCTGCCGACTCTGAGCAGCCTTTATGTGTTTTTGGATGGCATGAACCTGTTCTGTCATCTCTTGCACGAGATCAGGCCCAAGAAGCTTCCTCTCACCAGTTTCATCCCAACAAGTAGGAGTTCTACACCGCTTTCCATACAGAGCTTCATAGGGTGCCACCTGAATACTCGCATGGAAGCTGTTGTTATAGGAGAACTACACTAATGGGAGGTGTTGATCCCATCCACCTTTAAATTCCATTGAGCATAATCTCAACATGTCTTCGAGTGTCTGAATAGTCCTTTCAGATTGGCCATCAGTTTGAGGATGATAGGCCGTACTAAAATTCAATTCAGTATTCAGAGCATGTTGAAGACTTCTCCAGAATTTTGATGTGAATCTTGGGTCACGATAAGATACGATGGATAGTGGTACCCCATGCAGCCTTACCACTTCCTTCACGTATATCTTGGCAAGCTGATCCAGAGAGAAATCTTCCCGAATAGAGATAAAATGGGCTGTCTTGGTGAGACAGTCCACAATAACCCATATCGCATTGTTTCCTTTGGATGTTTTCGGGAGACCAGTTACAAGCCCATGGTGATATTATCCCACTTCAATACTGGTATGGGTAGCGGTTGTAATACCCCCTTAGGAAGTTGTCTTTCTGCCTTTACTTGCTGACACACCAGGCACCTTGTAGTGTAATCGGCAATCTCCATCTTCATGTTATCCCACCAATAATGATCACGAAGGTCTCTATACATCTTAGTGCTTCCCGGATGTATAGAGAAAGTAGAGCTATGAGCTACATCCATCAGTTCTTTCTTTATCTCCGGAATAGATGGAACACATAGTCTTGTACGAAATTTCAATACACCTTCTTGATCAATATTGAAATCAGGGAACTTCCCATCCTTTATAGCCTCGAACTTCTCCTGGAGCAAAGGATCTTCTTTTTGAGCCTTCTTGATCTTCTCTAGTAATGAAGGTTGAGAAATCATTCGGGATAGGGTTGATGATGTCCCTTTCCTTATAATTCCCGTGTCCAGTTTTACTAGATCTTTAATCAAGGGATCTCCCAGGATCCTCATTGTTGCCAGAACAACAGGATCTTTCCTGCTTAACGCATCCGCGACATTGTTTGCTCTACCAGGGTGATAATGAATTGAACAATCATAGTCTTTAATAAGCTCCAACCATCTCCTTTGTCTCATGTTCAATTCTTTCTGAGTGAAAATATACTTTAGACTTTGGTGGTCAGTGTATATATCACATTTCTCCCCATAAAGATATTGCCTCCATATCTTTAGAGCAAAAACAACTGCCGCCAGCTCTAGATCATGAGTAGGATAATTCTGCTCATGAATCTTCAACTGTCGAGATGCATAAGAAATTACTTTGTCATTTTGCATGAGGACGCACCCAAGCCCTTTCAGAGATGCATCGCTAAAAATAACGAATCCTTCTCCGATAGAGGGTAGTGTTAACACAGGTGCAGTAACCAATCTCTTCTTCAGCTCTTGGAAACTTTCCTCACATTCCTTTATCCAGATGAACTTAACCCCTTTTCGAGTCAACTTGGTTAGTGGATTAGAAAGCCGTGAAAAGTTTTTCACAAACCTCCTATTATATCCCGCTAAACCAAGGAAACTATGAATCTCAGTTACTGTTGTGGGATGAGGCCACTCCTCCACAACCATTGTCTTTGCAGGGTCAACCGAGATTCCATCATTGGTTACGATGTGCCCCAGGAAAGCCACTTGTTGTAACCAAAACTCACACTTGCTGAACTTCCCAAAGAGCCTCTCCTTCCGTAGAGTTTTCAAAATAACCCTCAGATGATCTTCATGCTCCTCAAGACTTTTTGAATATATCAAAATATCATCAATAAAAACTACCACAAAGTTATCAAGGTAGTCCTTAAAGACTCTATTCATAAAATCCATGAAAATAGCAGGAGCATTAGTCAAGCCAAAGGGCATAACAGTATACTCATAATGCCCATATCTTGATCGGAAGGCAGTCTTTGGAATATCTTCCTTCTTCACCCTCAGTTGATGATAACCAGATCGAAGGTCAATCTTAGAGAAGAATTGAGCCCCACGAAGTTGGTCAAATAAATCATCAATTCTTGGAAGAGGATATCTGTTCTTCACTGTAATCCCGTTCAGTTCTCTATAATCAATGCATAGCCGCATTGATCCATCCTTCTTCTTCACAAAGAGAACTGGTGCTCCCCAAGGAGACACACTCGGTCGGATAAACCCCTTTTCCAACAAGTCTTGGAGTTGTTTCTTTAGCTCCTCTAGCTCTACATTTGCCATTCTATACGGAGTCTTTGATATCGGTTGAGACCCAGGTACGAGTTCAATGGAGAACTCTACCTCTCTTTCTGGGGGAGGTCCAGGTAACTCCTCAGGAAATACATCCATGTATTCCTGAACAATCGGAACATCTTCAATTTGTATGCTCCCTTTCCCTTCATCATCATCACCGATTAACTCCATAAAGAAAGCTATGGGAGGTGCTTCTAGATAGGGATCAGTTCGGGATATCTCTCCTCGGAAGATAACTGTAGGTCGTTCATTCAAGACTACTGAGATTTCCTTACTTCTGCATTTGATCTTAGCATTATACTTTGAGAGCCAGTCCATCCCTAGTATAACGTCGAATTCCATCATGGGGATGACTACTAGATTTGCGATAAGATTGTTCTCACCAAAGTAAACACTAGAGTCTCTAAACACTGTTGATGCATGGATAATCCCACTTGGAGTCTTGACTGACAACTCTACCTCAAGCAATTCGGGGATTGATTCTATATTCTTTGCAAACTTGGAAGAAATAAAGGAATACGTAGAACCAGAATCAAATAAAGCACTTGCTAGTTTTGAGAGGACAACAAGAGTACCTGCTACCACATCGTTCGGAACTTCAACTTCAGTTGTTGTGATAGCGAAATCACGACCTTTCTCCCTTGGCCTCTGCTGAGGTTGATGGTGATTCCCCTCCACCGCCCTCGGATTTGGACATTGATTAGCAAAGTGCCCAAGCTGTCCACACTTGAAGCATGTGACCTCGGGTAGGGCCAGAACCATCTTTCCTCTGTCGTTAGTGTTGGGAAGTTGAGGCTTCACATCACCACGACAATTCTGAGAAATATGGACTTCTTTTCCACACCTATAGCACTTGCCACTTCCGATCAAGCAGTTCCCCGGATGCTTCTTCCCACATTTATTGCATGTGGCATGTTGCATATGCTTTCCACCTCTTTCCTAATCAAAACTTCTTCCCAGGCTCGGTTCTAGAGTTCTCTTCTTCTCATTAGATTTGTGAGACCACTGTGTCTCCCCAAACTCTAGTTCAACTTTCATAGCACTTCGAACTATTTCTTCATAGCTATCGTAGTCCCTGTTGGCTAGATTCTTCCGCAGATGTGGTCGTAGTCCGCCAAAGAATCTATCAACCGTCCCATTAGGGTCCATGACAAAGCTTGAGGTATAACGGGAAACCCTTGTGAAGTTCATCTCATAGCTTCCGACAGATTCGTTCTCCTTCTGCTTCAGCTCGAGAAACTCTTTCTCCATTTTCGTTCTCATGGAACGAGGGAAATACTTGTTAAAGAAAATCCCCCGAAATTCTTCCCACTCCATAGCTTCCATCTCTCCTCGTGGCTTCGTGTTTTTGATCAGTGACCAGCACTGATCAGCTTCTCCCTCTAGGCGGTAAACAGCAAGGGTGACTTTTTCTTGTTCCGAACAATGAAGTACAGAAAAGATCTTTTCAATGGAGCTTATCCATTGTTCCGCAACCAATGGGTCAGTAGATCCACTGAATGTTGGCGGTCGTTGACGCATGAAGGACTCAACAGAAAGTTGTTCCCTTCGTGGTGAGGTCAGCCTCTCAGCTTGATTCAAGTTATTACTCATAACTTGAGTCTGTTGGTTCATCATTCGCATGAATGTTTCCATTCCGGCTTCCATCGGAGGGCCGTCAGCACATGGTGCATTGCGGTCACCATCGGCATGGTTTCTCCTATTGCCCGCCATTTTCTAAAATAATAAAACCTTAGTGAGAAACTTATTTCATTTATGAATCTTTTAACTAAGACTTCATGCTTAGACAATTATACTTCTCTATAATTCCTTCATAATGATTCATAAAAAGCTTGTGATTAACCAAACATATCCCCCGGGAGTGTCGTAACCAAGAGTGCAGCAAGGACCGTTATCGTGCACCAGTTCCCGTTCGAGTCTAGCTCAAAGCGGTGTTTTCGGGTTTTACCCCTATGTACATCTGTGCCAGAGCCGCCTCTACCTGCTCGTATCCAGACAGGGATGTATTTGTTTGATAGACCACTTACTCAATACTTACCAAAATACCAGGAAGTTTTCCTATATGTAAACTTTTCTATAGGGTTCTTCCTAAAGTTTTTATATCCTAATTTCCACAAATAACTAAACCTACCTTTGATACCAACTATAGCATCCCGCCATTTTATAACATAAACTTTCATTACATTACACATAACTGAGGATCTTTAAGGTCTAGTGTCTTGGAAACCAGGAACAAAATACATAAAAAAAACATAAAACATTCTTCTTAAACACTTGAAAGGCTTCTCCTTTAGTTCATCCTCTGTTCATTATGCATCTCATAACCTGGGGACATACATCAAAAGAAAGGGTGAGCAGAAGGCCCAGTAAGGGAAACAAGAGGAACATTTTACAGGTGAACTTGAGATACTTCAATAAGGACATGAAAAGAACTTTAAGGCATGAGAAAGAAATCACGAGGCATTTCATAATAAAAATAACATTTTTCATAAGTTGAAGATGTGGCTACATCATTTAACATAGACAATCATGAACATATCACCAAGGTCCATCCCCAAGGTGTCATTTGAAAATTACCAAGGTTATTCACCAAGGTATCATGAAAATTGTAATCTCTAGTGGTTACATCATTACCCAATGCATTGGAGCGCTATCAGGGCGCACCCTTAAATTTTCCTTTATTATCATGTGAGCCACATATATCATCATCAAACATTTCATAAATAACCCACATAGCATAAAATAAATGGGTTTCATTTCATAATCATAACGTTTTAAAAACTGCTTTAAAGACATGATCTTTACGTCACTTTAAGCCCACAGAAAGGGAAAGCGGTCTCATGTATGTAAATCCCAGAATTTAAAATGGAACATTTTGATATATATGTGAATACCCTTGTGGAAATAAGAGCTTTGAGTATTCACTTTATAACATAAAATAATTTTTGAGAAAAGAGAGAGGCATTTTGAGGGGAAAATTCTGCAGCATAACAGCTAAGTTTCGGGGTTTTAGAAAACATTGAAATGAGAGGGGACAGGGGTCACCCACTCATAAATGATCCATAAAACAGTAGGGTGAAAGAATAAGAAGGACATATAGACATGGTAATGAAATTTTAGGGACATAACATTTGAAATGAAAAACATGGAAGGAAAAAGATTAGATTTCTCTTATGAAAATTCGGCAGCCTTACGGCGTCACTTAACTTCAAAAGAAAATGATTTGACAAGATCAAAAAGGGTCCCTCATCATATGATCATAAGAGATCAGTATGATTGATATAGAGATCATACCCCAACATAATAAAAAGGAACTTGAAAGACTTGACATGAAAATCGAACTTGAAAAATGAGAAGGGTGAAAGAATCCCTTAAAAATTCGGCAGCCTAACGGCGTCACTTAAACTTTCATAAAATGAAATGATGAGAGTAAGAGGGGATCTCTCATCATATAAACATGAATGGGTCAGTAAGAGGAATATAAAAGAAAATCCTCTCACATAAGAACATGGAGCATAAAAGGAATGACATAAAAAGGATTACATGAAAAGAAAGAGAGAGGTCGGATCCCTTACCTTAAAACGTGACTCTTGAAACTCAAAGGATTGGACCTTGAGAGATTGGGGGCACCTTGGGGGGACTCCTTGGAAGGTAAGAAGACCAGAACTTCGTTGGAGGAGAGTTGGGAGTGAAAACTAAAGGAGGAAAGGGAGGGTATTTATAGGAAAAGTGAGGGGACAAGGCATTAATGGCCAAGGGACACCTCACTAGTGGTTTTGGCAAAACCATGGGCTTGCCCATGGTATTTGCCCATGGTATTGGCCACTTGGGACACCTCACACCTTATCTTACTATTCATAATTCGACCATTTGAATATATACTTAATACATCATTTAATGATGTCATTAAACACCCGTAACTTAAAAACTATACTTTCACTATTCACCGAAAATTCAACTTTCTCAGAATAATCCCAAAATTTCACCTTAACCAAATATCAATGCTATGATTTCAAAAATGAACTCCATTTTATAAAAATAATTTTCTAAATATTTTTTATTTTATTTTTAAATAAATACACTATTCATCGAAAATTCATTTTTTTCAGAAAAATCCCAAAAATTTACCATAACATAATATTGATGCCCTGAGTTCAAAAATAAAGTCATTTTTATAAAAATAATTTTCTAATTATTTTTAATTAAATTTTTTATTAAAAAACACTATTCATCCGAAAAAAACTAATACTTGAATAATAATTTATGAAACCGTAATTTAACCATTTTATTGAATCACATTACTTAATCTAGGTGTCTAAATTATATTAAAACTTTCTTTGAGTGAAATTACTAATCCATTTGGTCATATTACTAATCCTAAGCGTAAAATAACTATTCATAATTTACTATTCATCAAAAATTAAGTTGATCTTATTAGACTCCAAATTCCTTAATGAACACTTTTGTAGAAGACTATTTTTTGAAAATCATTACACATCATTAGTTATTTAGGGTTTACATATATATTTTAAAATATCCCTTTTTCAAAATTCATCAATAAAATACATTCTAAAATTATCTAGACATTTGAAATTTCACAAACATCACTAAAGGAAGAAATCTCAATTTATTCACCCGAAAGGATTACACAAGGAAACTAGGGTCTCATCACATAGCCCCTTATAACACTGGCATAAGACCTAAGTGTAAGGTGTGCTATGGTGAGAGAATCTGAGGGAGTCTCAGATAACATTGCCCTAGTAGCAATCTCCACTAACTTGAACTTCTCCTACAAGCGTTTTCGTTCAAGCTTGACACGCTGGAGCTCGGCTTGGGCTTGGTCCAAAGCGAAGCCCACAGATGCTACCTCCTTCCCAAGCTCTGATAAGTGGGCTTCATAAGGGTTGAGTCTACTGGATGAAGCCATCGACTCCACTTTCTGCATTAACCATTAACATCTTATTAAACCATTAAGAGTAAGTTAATATACTACTCAAAAAGATTGGGTCGTTACACCCGCCCTGATGGGTCCAGCAGTGGTGGTACGCCCTCGGGCATTAATTCTCCATCAAGGAATTCATTCTCATCTTCCTTGTCCCCTACGTCAGCCATGTGGACCGCAATCCCTCTCGAGGGCATGTCCTCAATGTCCCATAGCGAATCGGGCTGCCGTCGGATATGGTCAAAGAGGAGAGCGGCATAGTGTCCCCAAACATGGACATGCACTTGGGCGGTAGCTTCCATGATGAATCTGTGGAGTACTTTGAAACTCTGAGCACATTTCCGTTGAAGGGCGCTCTGAAGGCCTGGCGACTCAGGGTGCTGGGCCACAAGGATTGTAGCAAAATCGATCAGACGGCATTGCTCGTCGATTTCTTCGAAGTGCTATCGACTTCTGGGGTACACCAACCGCTCGTAACAAAGGAGGATGTGTGTTTCCCATAGGGTTCGACAAAAGCACCCCACTTCTTCAGGGGTAAGGGACTCTAGTGCACGAAAGATCAGCACCACCGTCGGCCAAAATTTCTCCGGGAAGTGATCCGCTGCGAGAATACTCCAGAAGCTTCTGGGTTCGGACTCGAGGTCTGGCCCTGTATTTCCCCACTCATCAACTGTGGGCGGCTTAGGGACCGGTAGCAGTACCAAGGTGGACCTCTGGGATAGTAAACTCGGCGGCAGAGAATACGGCAAACGAGCTGACTGGCCGCCGAATTCTGGGCCATCCTCTGAATAGTGAGGTGACCTGGCCAAGATGTCACAATACGATGGGCTGATAGCCACAACTTCCGTCATAGGAGTCGCGGCTGCCGGTGATAGGTCAAGTCGTTGTTCTACCGACGTTGTTCCCCAAAATAACTCTCTGTGATCTCTGGTAGAGGTAGAGGGCGCTTCTGGTGACAATGGCGGTGATTGCACGGTCGAGACCTGCAGAATTTCCATGATTTCTTCCTCTTGGATGTACCTGCAGAGAGAGGTGGGAATCTGGTGGACCTCTAATTATAGGAGAATGAGGCTAAGACACCTGGTCCCCCCCAGTCCTTGATACGAAGGAGTGAGGAGAAGGTTCCATCACTGAGTCGCATTTCGCTTCATAATCTGAGAAGCGGGCAGGTTTGATCTCCACCCGGGCCTTCCCAGGACTCTTCTTGTGGCGGCGACGACCCGCTCTCCGGCCTCGGGGTGGCTCTTCGTGACAGGGTTGATCCCTAATAGGTAGCCTTGGGGCGGTGATGGCGCCGTGGCAGAGACATCTTGCGCTCGAGATAGCCGAGGTGCGAGGGGCACTGGGGAAAATGTCGAAGGGTACATGGGGAGGACCTCCATGGACAACACCCATGTAGGCGGAGCCTCTGTTGGAATCGGCAGGAGCATCGGGAGGACCTCCATGGTCGATGCGGGCGGAGTGAGGCTAACCTTCACTCCCCAAGTTTCTGTGGTGAGGAGGACCTTCGCCCGTTGCAGAGAGGACGTAGGGAGGGCCCCCATGCTGGAGAAGGACTGGATGGACAGTGCCTTCAGATCGGTGGTCGGGGTAGGAGGATGGACTCCATACCCTGTATAGTGGGCGTGAGAAAGATTTCCGCGCTGAGCGTCACTACCGCGGGGCGGGTCTTCCTTCAGGATGGGGGTAGCATGAGGCATACCTCCATGATGAGCTTCGATGCGGGGAAGGACCATGCTCTATGGAGTAGTGGTACGGGGAGGGCCTTCGTACGGGGTGACATCACCGAAGGATAGTTCGCAGCAATCACCACTCAAGCCTGCAACCCGGAGTGTCACCCCGGCCTGCCAGTGGGGTGATTGGGGTCTCGATCCTCGTTGGGTGAAGGAGTGCCCCTGCCTAGTGTATGCAGGGACTCCATGATGCATGTAGGTGGTGGCTCGGGCCACTGTAGCTGTTGACGCTGACACACCTGGGCGAGCGTCCTCAGCCTGGGCCCAGCGCAGACGTCGGGTCAGATGAGCTGGCGCAGGTGGTGTAGGGGCGTGGCCTGCCTGCTCTTCCTGCGGAGTCGGACGGCGGCGCTGACGCGGATGGATGAGAGACCTTTCCTGGAGCCCTTGGGTTGGGACCCTGAGCGGGCCGAGCCGGAGGCCGCCTGCCTCATCAGCGTAAGGCGAGGAGTCATCGAGGCGTTCTAGGGACAGGCTCCCGAAATGGTTGAACGTTGGGGTGGGGAGCAGGGGCTCCCTGCGCGGCCTGTTAGGGCAGCGTTGACGGCGGGGCATGGATGTCTCCTGGTCCAAGAGGGTCATATCCCGTTTTGGGATGACCCCTTCCTCCTAATACCTGCGTACAAGGTTGTTGATCACCTTTCGCTGGATGATCTCTGACGGGGAGAGGGGACGTGGGTGCCCAGTATTCTGCGATGTAGCGGCCATCGTGGCGGTAGTGGAGCCATGCGGGGTGGTTGTGCCGGTGTTTCCCCTGCCCCTGCATAGGCGAGCGGGGGGTGATCGTGTCTCCGCAACAGAATCCTGGTTCCTGGAAAACGAAGGGATCAACTCATCAGCACTATGAGGAAAATGATTGACAACCAGTGCCCCAGCGTCTTTCCATTCTCCATGTCTGTAATAAGGATCCACTCCAAAACGTTGCAGAACAGAGTGCCCCAGGTTCTACTGCCCCAACTTCCGGTGAGTTTCACGACAGGCCTGCTATTTTCTTGGCGGGACCAGGTGCCAGATATCTGGATCTGGTGACACGTCAATCTACTGGTGTCTCGAACGCTACTAATCTCTACATTGAGGAGACGAATTTCACGTCGGGTTCACCATTTCTGTTTCTGACGCTTTCGCCGGGGTGCGCTCCTCCGTCCGTCCGCGGAGGAGGACGCGCTGCACTTTTGCCCCGCATTCCCGCTTTCCAAAGGCGGGAGACATTCACTCCTTATTCAAGGATGTCTGCTCCTTGATCGAAATGGGATGATGGGATGTCGGTTCTTTCTTCCGTGGATTCCTCCTCATAACTCATCACCTTTTCCATGTCTCCCTCATAGATTTAATACGTTGTTAGTGAAACTCTTCCTAGTGCCATGTTTCCATGGACGCCGGTTAATTACACTGCTTCTGTCAGGACATTCCAAAGGGTCCGGTCAGGGCTGCAACCTTCAGTCGGGGGAGTAGTCATGTTGAGGCATCAGTAGTGTGTCTGGATGCTGGGGACCTGGCATGTCTGTCTATTATCCCTGGTCACAGGGCTTCTCGAGGGCGTGGAAGCCAGAGGCATCCCACATCGAGCATGGGGAATTATATGCCATAGACACATATCTGAGGTTTTCCTCAGCTTCCTGTGTTTAACACAGGGTATGCCGCGAGTTTAACGTCCAGCGGAGATGGATCAGCCCGATCAGAGCATTAACTAGAATGGATCGGATTGAGGGATTTCCATTGAAGGGGTGCCGATACCGGGACCATCCCATGGGCGGCTGTGAAGAGGAGCGGACCGGCATGGTCTCACCGGGATGTGATGGTCCGGGCGAGAATAAGGGCAGATGATGGATGGACGAATGAAGTGGATGGTGAAATGGAAAGGGACCATCACAAGGGAGACGGTGAAGTTGGGCTTGAGCCTCAAAGAGACCTGCTACATATCCCTGTGGTAGGGAATCAAAGTCCACGTAGTTTGGTAGGGTGCTGTTGAACCAGCATGAAGGTGGACCGTGGTCCGATGGATGTCGTCAGCGAACCAAAGAGAAGGTGGGCCTTGGTCCGATGCATCAGTGAACCGACACAAAGGTGGAACTTGGTCCAAATGGTGTGGGGCTTACACACTAGGTTTCCTGGGTGTGGATGAACCAAGGTGAAGAAGGTCGGAGTGACCAACAGGTGGTGGGCTTGGACCTCATGGAGGCTTCCTACGTACCATGCCATGACATGGATCAAATAACATGTGGTTCAGAGGGGCTTCGTCGGCGAACCGACGTGAAGGTGGACCTTGGTCCGATGGGTGGTGGGCTTGAACCTCAAGAAGGCTTCCTACGTACCATGCCTTGACATGGATCAAAGACCTCGTAGTTGAAATGATGGAATTCGCCAGCGAACCGACGTGAATGTGGACCCGGGGGGTCCACTTGTGGGGGGTGTCGGCGAACCAACATGAAGGTGGACCTTGGTCCAATGGGAGATGGGATTGAACGTCGGGGAGGCTTCCTACATACCATGCCTTGACATGGATCAAAGACCTCGTAGTTCAAAGGGTTTAATCGGTGAACCGACGTGAAAGTAGACCTAGGGGTCCACTAGTGGTGGGATCGAACCTCGCCAAGTCCTCCTACGTACCATGCCTTGACATTGATCAAAGTCCTCGTAGTTCGGAATGGTCACAATGGCTTTCGGTCAGACTGGGATATAGTTTAACGTCATGCTGGACGAGAGTGAACCCTGATGTGAATGAATGACAGGCGATGGGCTTGAACCTTGTGGAGGCTTCCTACGTACCATGCCTTGACATGGATAAAAGTCCCTGTAGTTCAAAATGGCGGTGGTTGTTGGCGATCCGACATAAATGAGGGACCTTGGTCTGACGGGAGATGGGCTTGAACCTCTGGGAGGCTTCCTACGTACCATGCCTTGACATGGATCAAAGTTGTCATAGTTCGGGTCGGTCACAACTGATTTCTGTCGGACTGGAATGCAGTTTAACGCCATTCTAGACGAAGGTAGAACTCGACGTGAATTGGATGACGGGTGGACTTGAACCTCGTGGAGGCTTCCAACGTACCATGCCTTGACATGGATCAAAGACCTCATAGTTCAAATGGGTGTGCAGTTTAATGTCATGCGGGACAAGGGCATACAGTTTTACGTCATGCGGGATGAGGGCATGCAGTTTAATGTCATGCTGGACGAGGGTGAAACTCGATGTGAATAAATGACCGAGTGGTGGGCTTGAACCTCGTGGAGTCTTCCTACGTACCATGCTTGACATGGATCAAAGTCCTCATAGTTCGGTATGGGTGGGGATCAGGGTCGGTGCTCACTCTAAGCCCACATGAGTCATGCTCGGTGTGAGAAACAAGAGGTTGTAGGGACCTGAAGATCACGTCGTGAAGGATGCGTCCGTGAGAAGCGAAGAGGGGCTTACGAATTAGGTGGCCCATTGTGTTGGTACTTACTCGAGGATAGAGGCCCGAGGTGCGGCAAAGTGCAGCGAAAGAGGGATTTGGGACAAATTATGGGAGGTGCCTCATTCCCTATCATGCCCTCCACTGACCTTGGTAGTGGGGAAGTACAGAGATGTAGGAGTGCAACCATCCGTTGGGGAACTAGGGTCGTCCTTCTCCTAAGAACATACGTCGCTCCAATAAGTAGGATATCATCCCTTGTGGATGAGTGATTCCACTCCCTTGGAGACGAGTGGTGTAAAAAATGTTCGAGCTGGGGGAACCCTTCGTGTGAGGCACGAGGTCGGGTCACAGTTTAATGTCATGCGTTAAGGACATGATTCTTGGTAGTTTAACGTCCTGTAGCTCGGATAAGGTGGGTTCACTCCACACCCCTAGGACTTACATAACCGGTACCCTCTGGTCCTTGGGGGAGGGAAGGTACTGGAAAGGCCATAGTCAAGGGGGGTTGTAGGGTGAACCATTGTGGGGTCTACGTTAGCGTGGCCATGCGAAGAAGCAATATTCGTTAGCGTGCCTTTGTGAAGAAGCATTAGGTGAAGCAATGCTAAGAGTGGTATTGTCCGTGTGACTTTGAAATCACATCGTGCATACCTGGAGGGTCGCACGAGAAGAGGAATTGTCATGAAAAGGATTGTTCTTCGTGAAGCGAAGTGCCTTGGCCATAGCATGGGGAATATGTGGGAGTGGAGGGTGCTTCGCAAATTGGAACAGTATTCACGGAGCACTGCCTCGCGAAGAAGAGGGGGCTCACGAAGTAGGGTGTTGTGAAGCAGTGTGCTTCACGATACGTAGAGATCCTGCCTTAGCATAGGGATCACTAATACTGGATGGGTGTTTCGCGAAGCATAAACGCTCCATGGCTGCCCGGGTTCCCTTGGGAATCCCCCTCCTTCGCGAATGCCCTTGAGCTTCGTGAAGGGCATCCCTCTCAGAAGAGGGGCTCAAAACGAGACAAAGCGAAGGCGTCACGCGAAGTAGAAGTACCTCGCAAAGCTCATGATTCCCAGGGGAAAAGAGTGCTTCGTGATTCGGGATAGGAGAAGCCTAAAGGTCGGATTGTCCGTCTTGAGAACTCAGGGGGAGCCCAGTATTTATAGGCAAGGGGTGCCGTGGAGCAGAACTCACGTGCCACATCAGGTTCTTCGCGGCGCGCTCGCAAATGTCAAAGTCGTTCGCGAAGAGGTACCGCCTCCAGAGCATCGCGGTGGGCTCACAAATGTCAAACTCGTTCGCAGAGAGTTACTGCCTCCCGAGCTTTGCGGCGTGCTCGCGAACGTCAAACTCGTTCGCGGAGAGTTACAGCCTCCAGAGCTTCGCGAGACCGCGATGCTCGGGGTGCTTCGCATCGGTGCTTCGCGAGGCAGCGTGCCGACCTTCTTTTCTGTCCCTTCCTTTCGTGCAATATTTTGGAACCAACAGTGATTGAGGGAAATAAAACCCTTAATATATATATATATATAGGATTTTTATAACATGATGATGAAATGATTGATTTGAAAAAATACAGACTACCTTGGAGCTGATTTTTGACTTGTCGAGAAGTGGTCTATGCTAACATTGATGGAGTTTACAGCAATTCTGGATTTAGGGAATATATCCAATAAAATTTATCATAATTAAGGATTATAGAAAAATGTGAGTGTCAAATTTGGGTTTTATGGTAATTCAAGTTATTTTCATATTTCAAGAGGATACATGATGATGTTTTCACATGATTGGAATGTGAATTTTGGATCAGATTCTTGTTGATTAAGGGTCAATGATATGTTCATCATGGAAATCTAGAGACCTTCATTATAATATGTTGAATCATTAAATTTTTCAATTTTTAACCATTAAAAAATTGTTAAAGTTCATCATTGTATGCAATTATTAGAGTTTAATTTCACTATATAATGTTTCGATTATTCTTCCATCACCATTTTGTCCATTTAGAATTAATTTTTTTGTAGTAATTAATGCATTAAACCATCCCTCTATTAAGAGGATTTTTAACTGTATTCCTATTGTGGGTATCCCACAAGGGAATTGTAGAGACCCGAATCATGACGTACATGGAAATTACATTACTTGTTGCGGAATACTTAGTACATAAAAAACACACACACAAGGACCGTAATAGTTTAGTGTCTTTGGAAACTCGGAAAATAATCTTCTAATCGTGGTGAATGATCTTCAACATCTCCCATAAAGATCTCCTTTTTTTACCTAAAACCTTTCTTTATATCCTGGGGAAAATAAAACATAATAGTGTGAGCTCAAATGCTCAGTAAGGGTAAACAAAAGAAATATCAATCATATCATATTCATAATAACATAACATTTTGTAAATCTTAATCATGCAAAAGAGATCATAATATCATAACATGGGATAAATCATAATAGTGAAATGTAATCCCAATAATCATAACATAAAACATGAAACTTTGTGGCATTCACACATTATCATAGAGAATCATTTCTTATTAGTCAAGGCTCATTGCCAAGACTATCTTAGTGGACAAAGTCCATTTTTGAACCGAGTTCATTCCTCGTTTCAGTCCTTCTTCACTGAACCTGTTTAACCTGCCGTTCCAGCAATGTCTATCTCATGAGATATAAAATCTTTACCCAATGCATTGGAGGGATATATAGGTCCCACCCATCTCATAATGATACCATTATTATGTGTGCCAAAAAATCATAAACCATACATCATAGCATAACCCATGTAATAAAAATGGAAATCTTAAACATCGTGACATCATAAAACACCTCATATAAGATAAAGGAATTCATAAAACTAATTCAATCATAACATAATAAAATCAATGTAATAATAGGGATTGAAACAGAACCCTTTATTATCTTATATGTAAAATAATTTTGATAAAACAATTGAACTCCATTCTTGAGGAAAATATCCTTTCTACTTCAAAAACACTTTTACTTTCATAACATGTCATAAAATTCTAAACTGAAAGAAGTTGATTAAAAATAAACTTGAAAACTTGTAATGGAAGCTTATTGGAAATAGTTTTTTAAAAATCCATTCATGTCGTGTAAGCTAAAAAAACATTCTTCTCGTACTTTTGTCAGAAAAGTCAAAAAGTACCTCATACGAAAAACGACAAAAGATTCCTTTCATATCTTTTACTAAAAACTCACCGAAGGGTAAAATTGGATTTAAATAATTTTAGGTGGATGGAAATAATATTACATATTGAGGAAACATTGGATTTGGATGATAAAATACACCCCAGTAAATACCAAAGTATAAACAATCTCGGATAAAAGTGGGATTGTGATATTTTCTCTTACCTTAGGTCCGATTTGCTTCGTAAGTGTCTGAACCACCTGTATAATGATTTAAATAATGTCATTTACTTATTAAAGAATCATAATTATTGTTATTATATCATATATGGTCATATTCTTAGCTTCTTATTAGTAATATTTCATTACTACTTGTTATTCGGGTGTTTATTATTTTTTGTTCTTATGCGTTTTTTGTCGAATAAATTCTTATTCTTCTATTTAGGTTATAGATACCTCAATTATAGAATGGTATTAGTGTAATATATATCATATTCATTCATTAAATTCATTTATATAATCATTATTAAATGAAGATCATGTAGAACGAGTCGCATCACATCGTGGAGACGGTATTCCGTACGTACACACATGTGAAGATATCGTTCCTATGATCGTGGAATTGTATTGGAGTGTATGTATACTATTTCAGAATTAATATCACTTTATAATAGTAATATATAGTCATTATTTACACCATTATACCCATCCATGTAAGGTGGTGGTGGAAAATAGATTACACCACGGCGTGGAGACGGTATTCCGTACGTACGCATGCGCGGTGCTTTCTTTTTCCGTAGGATGAATAAATAGTGAAATAGGGTTGTTTCATAAATATAATAACATATCAGTATATGAGTGATACTGATGTTATTACTTCATAATGAAAAAACCTTAGAAGAAGATGTAGAAGAAGGAATACAGTTGAAAGAATCGGTAACAGACATTACCTCTTCTTTGAAGCGCCTCTTTGAGATATCCTTTTAGGGCACTAAAATTGGTCTTTGAGGAAGACCAGAACCTCTAGGATGTTTCTAGGGAAGTGGAGAAGATAATTGGGCAGGGTTTGTCCGAGCATGAAGGCTCAATGTGGTGTGATGAAGAGAGGGAGGGGGTGCCCTTTTATAAGGGAGGAGAGGGGCACCTTTAAAATAACTAAAAATATTATTTTATTATAAAGCCAAATTCGGTTTTAAATAGCTCCAAATTGATTTATTTAGAAGATAAGGTGGGGATGGGTCGAAATCATCTCATCCAATAGAATTTAGTCTAGTTTAGGTTCCTATTTTAACCTTATCATTTATATTTAACTTTAAGTTAGATAATTTTACTTTTACCGTGTCTTCTTGTTTTCTTACAATATAAGGTTAATAAACTTACTATATCAAGCCAAAAGAACCCCAAGTTGTTTATTATTAATATATATAACCTTATATAAGTCATCTGGACGAACCTTATATTTTTAGGAATAAAATAACAATTAATAATATAATATTTGTTTTAAAAACTATTTTATGTCAATTTTGACACTATTTAGTAATTGATTTTTGTGAAAATTATAACAGAATGATTAGATCGAAAAAAGTTAATTAAATCAATACTAACATGTCATATTAACCTATAAAATTAGTTTAATTCATAAAAAGTCTCAAATTACATTTATTTGGGTATTTATAACATCAATTATGTCAATATTTCATTAATAAGATAATTACTGCATTATCTTTGTGTCATAAATAAATTAAATTCTTTAATTTCTAAAAATTAAAATTAAAATACCATTATGTAAGAAAGCTTTTTAGATTTCTAATTAAAATTTATAGTCGAATTTATCTTATGTATAACCCTATATTAAAAATGATTTACTTATTAAACTTTGATTTTAACTATTTTAACCCTTCTTTAAATAAATTAATAATAAATGTCCTAATCCAATCCAAGTGGGACTAAATGATCATATTTTATTCATAAAGTTGTTTTTGGTCGAATTACACTTATCCAATAGAATTAGGACATGTTTTAGGGTAATAATAATAACATTTTTACCCTTAATTACCCTATTTACTTTTAACCGTGGTAAAAAATGTAAAAAGTTACTATTCACCAAAAATTATTTTCATCTCATTGAACCACATTTTACATACTAACATAAACAGTGTCTCTCAGATTTTTGAAATTCCACTCACAGAAGTGGTAAAATTAAGTTTTATGAAAAATTCATTTTTTTTAACTACCACTTAGTGGTTTCACTATTCATCGAAAAATGAAAGTTTCCAGAAAAATACCAAAAATTAGGCCTAATCTATATTTGATATTATGAACTCAATAATGATGTCTATTTTACCAAATTCAAAAAATATCAGTTGCATTACTTAATTTAAAAATTAATTCCCGTCGTCAAAACAAATAGTGTGTTCTTAAGAGATAATAATTATCAAAAGATTGACACTTGTTTATGTCTGGTTTAAATGTAGAATTACATACAATGACCAACATTGTATTAAAATGTAAAAATGTATTCTAAATATATTTTAAAACCACTTAAATTAATATTTTGTCACTATTAATTATTTTTATTTAAAAATGTTGTTTTTAATTAAAAATTAGTAATTTTCACTATTCATCAGAATATGAAAGTTATCTGAAATGTACCAAAATTTCACCCTATGATAATATCGATATTCCGAATCCAAAAATGAAGTCCATTTTGTAAAATAAAATTTAAAAAATTTCAAAAAGTGGTTATTACTATTCATTAAGGCTAGTTTTAATAACATATCATTGTTTAGTGAAACTCGGTATTACGTACTACACACGCTATCGAGGAAGGTTGCGATTGCGTGTAATGCAAGGCAATTCAAGGATGCGTTTTGTGCAAGCTCCTTTTTGTGTAGCGTACAACACAAGACATTAATGAAATTAAAAATTATATTTTTCGTAAAATCTCAGGGTGTTACATTCTACCCCCCCTTAAAATAAATTTCTCCCTCGAAATTCATCGGGGTTATAAATGGTTTACTATTCGAAAGTTTCTTTAATAAAAACCCACATCATAAAAAGGAATACCAAAACCAATCTTTAAAAACAAAAGTATGAAACTTAACGGTTACCCAAATAAACTAATCACTGGGTTTCCACATAGGTGAAAATATGGATATGGAAGATAAATCTAACCATCATGTTCTGATAGAGAGTGGTAGAGAACATGGCTATGAAAAAGCCAGCAATCACAAAGCCATATATTTGTGACGATCTAAGGTACCATCTGATTCATCAGATATAAGAGCACTAGGACAACATTTTTGGTTTTCAAGATCGTTTCCCTAAAGTTGATGAAATTGGAATTAGAAGAAATACTTTAGTGATTTCGGTATAGTCTCACCGTTGGTCGTTCATTGGAAAATTTCCACTTCATCTATTAAAGAAATGAAGTTGAATTTTTCATTCATGATGTGTTTGCAGATCATGTGATAGAATGATGGGTCATTCCATCTATCTCAAACAAAAGGTTAGAAAAGTTATCAAAAAATACATAAGTCCATCTATAGTGAGATTAATGATATATGGTTCCTAAAATGGACTTATACTTCATATATCTTAATATAATAAAACTAGTTTCTACTAAACATGGACTTCCTGTAGGCCAGTGGTAGGCGATAAAGGCCAGTCACACTTCGGTTGTGGGTTCGATTCCCACAACCTTGTCCGACGCGATGGGCTGTCGCTCATCCTACAGGTTGTCCTTTTTCTAAAACTATATTACTATAACATCCCATCAATAATATCGAAAAAACTTCTATCCTTAGACAATACTAACTTAGGTACAACATAACCCATCCCAATCTTTAGGCTTATCCATAATACTACAGTCCACTCTCATAATATAGTGAAAACGATTACCAGAGATTTAATACCATCGTTGATCCCCATATATCATAAGATATGTCTTGTTGGTCACATTCCAAACATTCAAAGGCCTTAATCATGTATTCTCTTGAATACCCATTGAAACATAGTGAAATCATGAATGCAGTTAAAAGTTAACACTTTCCACATACCAAAATCCTCAAAATTCTATATACTCAAACCATGATATCACTTAGTCCTTATATCAATCATGAGCTCCTGAATACTGTCAAACATTTCATTTTTTTCCTTATCCCTTCATTATGCGCATATCAGCTTTTTTTTCCAAAAAATTTGAATCACTTTTCATGGTTACCGGTACCTTAATGTTAATGAAAACCACAATATAATAATACAAAAATATTCTAATACACAATAAAATTACCTCAAAAACATTATTCTTGAATACCAATACATAAACACTTCAATCCATCCTCTTCAATTATTATCCTGGAATAAGTCCTTCCTCGAATTAGAAGTAACTTTTTAGGTCAGGGCATTGAGTTGGGTAATGCCCATGTTCTCCACAAATAATACATTGAACTCCATAACATTCTGTCACTCTATAACCCTTTTCTCCACACAGATAACATCGGTCCCTCCATTTGAGGTATTCCTCAAGGTTCTTCTTCCCTTCTCTAGAAATCTCAATCATCCTTTCTTCATGCTCCTCAACATGCGAACATGCATAATAGTCTATCTTCCTCTTCTTTGATGAATTAGGCATACCACTTAATTTCACCTTGTTAATCATATATCGCGATGACTGATTCGGCATAATCACAATATCTTTCTCTCTAGGAATTACAAATTTTTTTTCTCATAGTCACCAATTTGTCCATTGTATTCAATGTTAACCAAATTCCTTCTGGTTCCCTCCATTAACTAAAACACATAAAGAATCTTGTGAGAGGCAAAAATAATGCTAGAGAAAACAACATAGTAAAGGGGGAGTATCCTCAATATCTAACATCTTAGGTTAAATTATATGATCGTTACCTTAGTTCTAGGACTGTATCCTATACGTATACGTATCCTTTGGGACATCCCTAGACATACCTTAGAAATATCTCTAGAGATCTCACTAACATTTTAGAATCCTCATTTCCAAAGGTGGACTAAACCTTTCCTCTAATACCAACTGTAGAGACCCAAAGCTTGACGTACAAGGACATTACATTACTTATTGCGGAATACTTAGTACAAAACAAAAACACACACAGAAGGACCGTAATAGTTTAGTGTCTTTGGAAACTCGGAATATAATCTTCTAATCATGGTGAAAGATCTTCAACATCTCCCATAAAGATCGCCTTTTTTTACATGAAACCTTTCTTTATATCCTGCTAAAAAGAAAATATAAAAGGGTGAGATCAAATGCTCAGTGGTTGCGCCCAAATTTACCCTACTGGTAAAAGCGGTCGTTGAAGTAAAAGTAGGGATCGAATCCACAGGGACTGAAGAAGTAACCTTGAGACGCTATGATTTATTGATGGATTGGCTATGAAGTGTCCAACTTTGAGGTAGATTTTAATTGGAGAACTAAAGATATAATTTAAATAAGATATAATAAAAAAATATGTGAACTAAATAATTATAGATGGTGGGTTGATCTTAGGGTTTTGCTTGGGGTGGATTGGATGAATTTCTTTTCATAGAAAATTTCATGTCATTAATTCAAGACATATCAAAACAATGAGATAATTCTTCCAAATCATTCACCAATTTAATCCCTACATAATTCCAAGGCCAATCACTAATTCACTTTGAGGATCACTTTAATGAGCACTCAAAGGAAATAGATCGTACTAGCACTCAAAATGTGTCATCATTAAAGTTGGAAAAGATGAGAAAGAATGTAACTCATCAAATGGAAATCCTAAAATAACGAATAGATTTAAATATTAAGTACATGAAATGACATTCAATCCATGACCTTGCTACTCCCTTGGATCAACCCTTAAGAAGTTATCCCTCCATTTATGATATTCTACCAATGGAAGTGGGATGTAGACTTACGGGGGCGGAATTGAAGAAGAAGAAAAACATTGATCAAAATGAACACTCCACCGTTGTGTGATGAATTCACAAGTGCGGGTGTGAATAAATTCACACCTAGATTCAACGGTATCAACGTGTGAATACAATAAAATAAAAATAAAGAATAACAAATTTTATTAAGATACTAAACATTAAAGAAAAACTTACATGGGAAAAATTGACGATACGATTACAAAATGAAAGCAGAAAATTACAACTGAAAGGAAAATATGGATTCAAAGAAAAATGTTAGATTCAAGGAAAAATATTAGATTCAAAGAAAAATATTAGATGATAATTTCATTCACCACCATCTCCTCATATAGGCATATTAGGATCCTTAGGTACATCCCCCAATAATTAATTCACCCCCCAACAATTAATAGAGTCAAATGGAGGGTGAATAATCAAAAGAAAATTGATGTTTCGAATTTGACCCGGAAAACTGTCCAGATTCGTCCACCACATTTACGTGTGAATTCGAAATTGATGAAGGCCGAATCCGGAGGGGCGGTAGAAGAGAAATATCTTCATCCATCTGTCCTCTAGGATCTGTAAAAATTTCAGGAAATTTCGCTTAGCCGTTGGGAAGTTATAGTCGAAATAGTGGGACGGATTTTTGAGCATTAATGACGAGTCCTCCATTTAAATCTCAACTTCAGATCCCTTTATCATCATGAAAACATAAGAATTAGCTCCGGACACAGTTGAATAAAATGATCCTCATATTTTTATATTTCTACTGTATAAATTTGAGCTTCATTGGGCTTGGTTTCTGGGCCCCACATTTGTTTGATGGGCCTTAGGCCCATTATGCTTTTTCCAGCAAGTTTCTGGCTTCAGGCGCAAAATTCTCCATCTTCCTTTGGGATTCATCCATCGGACCTAAAAGATAAAATGTTCCAAATAAAGTGATCAATAATATTCCAAAATATCAAAATAAAATGATGAATATTGTAATTTACACAAGCAAATTATTGAGTGGACCCAAATTGACATTTTAAGCATGAATTGCACAATGATGGGAAATGAAGTTCAATTTCTGAATTGGACTAAAATTGATGTTTATGAACTTTTAAACACATTAATATTAAGATCTTAAAAATGAATATTAGCCACTTTCGGTGACTAATCACACCCCCCAACTTAAGTTTTTCTAGTCCTGAGCAAAATAAATTACAAATATGAAATTCAAATCCCCTTTTACAAAAACATTTTAATACACATTGCTCACGCAAATATCTAATACCAAAAAAATTATGGAACCCATCAAAATAATTTAAAACAAGCTAGGTCCATAAGCATATCCCAAGCCCAAGCCCATTCCTTTGTTCAAATTCATTGCCACATTTCATCCAATTCCAATTAAGCTTGATAATGTGTTGTGCATCATAAAAGATATGGGGCCCATTTTATTGTTCAAGGGGAAAAAATGGAAGCGCTAGGTGGGAATCACATTAAACCTTAAGATGAGTATCCATTTTTTTTATTTTTTATTTGATTTTTTTTTGATTTTTTTAACCACAATAGATATGAAAAGACTAACTCTGGGCAAGACAACTATGGAGTCACGATCCCCAAGTGCCGGACGCCACGCATTTTGTCTATTTCATGCTCTACAATAGAGATATAAAGCCTAACTCTGGGCAAGACAACTATGGAGTCACGATCCCCAAGTTCCGGACGCCACGCATTTGGACAAAACATTGCTCTATGTGGTCATTATTATTATTTTCAATTTTTTTGTTTTTTTTTTGTTTTTTTTTGGATACTCAAATTAAACTAAAAGTGACCCCAGAACCCTATGCTATAATGAAAGGGACCCAAGAACTCAAATTTACACCCACGATCCAGTAGACGTGCATTGTGGCATTTTTATTAAGAGGATGAAAATGTAAACTTTGAAAAATCACAACGGACAACCACACTTTCCAAAAACTATGCTCATGAACTTAAACTTGCATTAAAATCAGAATCAAGGCATGAAAAATTTATTTGATATCCAATTTTAGAGTTTGCAATGTTTCTTTATCATGTTTATGGTTAATGGAATTTTTCTTTTCATGCATGTTTTTATTCAAAAAAAATCATTTTTTATACCCCCCAACTAAGAATAACACTATCCCCAGTGTTTAAAGAAAAGAAAAGTTAGAAGGGGGTAGGAGAGGAGTTCAATGAAGAAATTTAAAATGAAAATCATGGAATGAAGTCACCTGGTGGTTGATGATGATAGTGAATTCCATAGTCTCCCTTCAATCCTGGATTTGAGTCTCAGCGGCTTGGATGGTGGTGAATGGATTTTCCTTATGGATTTCAACATGTCCTTTTTTTTAACCTATAAAAAAAATAAAACAAAACAAAATAAACTGATGATACATTGTCTTCTTTATATTTTCTGGGTAAGGTATTACTCAGATATCACCCCACGTGACACGGATGAATATGGCGCTCCCCTTTCATACCCATCCTTACTCATAAAAGAAGAACAGGTCAACAGCTTATTGTAATTTATTATATGAAAAATAAAATGATTCAAAATGATTAGAAAACATGAAAACCATGGGTTTCCTCCCATGCAGCGCTTTTGTTTAACGTCGTTGGCTCGACTTTTACCCCCCAACTTATCCAATTCCAACTTTCAGAATTTTAATTAACCCATCTTTTTCTACTTCAAAAAGATTTAGATTGATTGTTTTTTTGAAATTTGTTTCGTATGAAATCATATTTTCTATAATGATTGGTAAAATCCAAGGAATATCTAAAATGGTTGATCGATTTGTTTCTATAGTCTTTCCTAAGACATCAATGACCATTCCAAAATTATTGATTTCATGATATGGATGAATGTCAACTGAATTTTCTTGTTTATCACCTATGGTGGGATGCCTCGGTGGGGAAGTAATGACATTGATTTTGAGTTCAGGTTGGATAGGACATTTAAACACAGATAAGGAATTAGAATCAAAATCAATTTCATTTTCAGCATTTCCCAACACAATTGGTTCCATTTGAATTGAAGATTCAACCCCGAAGTTTTCTAGATGAGTTTCATGAATGGGTATGGATTTGATGTTTGTGATTTCTCCTAATGGTTCAATGATTGGTGTTTCTGAAAAATTATCATTTGAGAAATATTCTGGGCATTCAATCCATGAAGAAAAATTTCCCTCTTGTGAATTCATGAAATCAATTTCATCCTTATTTAAACACTCATTAACAATTCCTTGATCTTGTTCAGTTATCCCATATCCAAAGGTTAGTTCTTTTTTCAATTCATGAGATGTTTTTGGGATAAATGATTCATCTATCAATGATGGGGAAAGAACATCTTGAGTGGGAACAGATTCCTCAAAAGTCTTAAATCTTTGTAATTCTAATCTGAAAGATGAAACTTCTGAATTCATTTTATCCATTTGTTCACACAATTGTTCAAGAATTTTTTCAGGATTAGGTTTGATATATGTTTGTACATCATGGACTTCCTCATTATTTATCTTTTCAATCATTCTTGATAGGTATGGAAATTGATCTTTTAAACATTTAGCATCCCATTGATTGTTCATGTTATCGGGTGTGTGATAATCATTCAAGTATTGATTAAAAAAGTATGGAGATTCCCAATGTGGATTTTCAAACTGATTAAATCTTGAGTTTGTGAAGGGATATTGTTGATGATACTCCATTGTAGTTTAATGAAATTTGGATTTGTATTTTTTTTTGGAAAAATAGAAATGGGAATAGAAAAGTGAAATAGAGGTGAGAAAAGAGAAGTTAGGTGAGAATAGAAGGTGGGTGTCTAAGAAAACTTACTAGGGTCCCCGGCAACGACGCCAAAATTTGGTTGCGCCCAAATTTACCCTACTGGTAAAAGCGGTCGTTGAAGTAAAAGTAGGGATCGAATCCACAGGGACTGAAGAAGTAACCGTGAGATGCTATGATTTATTGATGGATTGGCTATGAAGTGGCCAACTTTGAGGTAGATTTTAATTGGAAAACTAAAGATATAATTTAAATAAGATATAATAAAAAAATATGTGAACTAAATAATTATTGATGGTGGATTGATCTTAGGGTTTTGCTTGGGGTGGATTGGATGAATTTCTTTTCTTAGAAAATTTCATGTCATTAATTCAAGACATATCAAAACAATGAGATAATTCTTCCAAATCTTTCACCAATTTAATCCCTCCACAATTCCAAGGCCAATCACTAATTCACTTTGAGGATCACTTTAATGAGCACTCAAAGGAAATAGATCATACTAGCACTCAAAATGTGTCATCATTAAAGTTGGCAAAGATGAGAAAGAATGTAACTCATCAAATGGAAATCCTAAAATAACGAATAGATTTAAATATTAAGTACATGAAAGGACATTCAATCCATGACATTGCTACTCCCATGGATCAACCCTTAAGAGGGTATCCCTCCATTTATGATATTCTACCAATGGAAGCGGGATGTAGAATTACGAGGGCGGAATTGAAGAATAAGAAAAACATTAATCAAAATGAACACTCCACCGTGGTGTGATGAATTCACAAGTGCGGGTGTGAATAAATTCACACCTAGATTCAACGGTATCAACATGTGAATAAAATAAAAAGAAAAAATAAAGAAGAACAAATTTTATTAAGATACTCAACGTGAAAGAAAAACTTGCATGGGAAAAATTGACGATACGATTACAAAATGAAAGCAGAAAATTACAATTGAAAGGAAAATATGGATTCAAAGAAAAATGTTAGATTCAAGGAAAAATATTAGATTCAAGGAAAAATATTAGATGATAATTTCATTCACCACCATCTCCTTATATAGGCATATTAGGATCCTTAGGTACATCCCCCAATAATTAATTCACCCCCAACAATTAATAGAGTCAAATAGAGGGTGAATAATCAAAAGAAAATTGATGTTTCGAATTTGACCCGGAAAACTGTCCAGATTCGTCCACCACATTGATGTGTGAATTCGAAATTGAAGAAGGCCGAATCCGGAGGGGCGGTAGAAGAGAAATATCTTCATCCATCTGTCCTCTATGAGCTGTAAATATTTCAGGAAATTTCGATTAGCCGTTTGGAAGTTATAGTCGCAATAGTGGGACGGATATTTGAGCATTAATGACGAGTCCTCCATTTAAATCTCAACTTCAGATCCCTTTATCATCATGAAAACATCAGAATTAGCTCCGGCCACAGTTGAATAAAATGATCCTCATATTTTTATTTTTCTACTGTATTAATTTGAGCTTCATTGGGTTTGGTTTCTGGGCCCCACATTTGTTTGATGGGCCTTAGGCCCATTATGCTTTTTCCACCAAGTTTCTGGCTTCAGGTGCCAAATTCTCCATCTTCCTTTGGGATTCATCCATCGTACCTAAAAGATAAAATGTTCCAAATAACGTGATCAATAATATTCCAAATTTTCAAAATAAAATGAAGAATATTGTAATTTACACAAGCAAATTATTGAGTGGTCCCAAATTGACATTTTAAGCATGAATTGCACAATGATGGGAAATGAAGTTCAATTTCTGAATTGGACTAAAATTGATGTTTATGAAATTTTAAACACATTAATATTAAGATCTTAAAAATGAATATTAGCCACTTTCAGTGACTAATCACTCAGTAAGGGTAAACAAAAGAAATATCAATCACATCATATTCATAAGAACATAAAATTTTGGAAATGTTAATCCTGCAAAAGAGATCATAATATCATAACATGGGATAAATCATAGTAGTGAAATGTAATCCCAATAATCATAACATAAAACATGAAACTTTGTGGCATACACACATTATCATATAGAATCATTTCTTATTAGTCAAGACTCATTTCCAAGACTATCTTAGTGGACAAAGTCCATTTCTGAATTGAGTGCATTCCTCGTTTCAGTCCTTCTTCACTAAACCGGTTTAACCTGCCGTTCTAGTCATGTCTATCTCATGAGATATAAAATCTTTACCCAATGCATTGGAGGGAGATATAGTTCCCACCCATCTCATAATGATACTATTATTATTTGTGCCACAAAATCATAAACCAAACATCATAGCATAACTCATGTAATAAAAATGGAAATCTTAAACATCGAGACATCATAAAACAACTCATATAAGATAAAGGAATTCATAAAAATAATTCCATCATAACATAATCAAATCAATGTAATAATAGGGATAGAAACAAAACTTTTTATTATCTTATATGGAAAATAATTTTGATAAAACACTTGAACTCCAATCTTGAGGAAAATATCCTTTCTACTTCAAAAACACTTTTCCTTTCTTAACATGTCATACAATTCTAAACTGAAATAAGATGATTAAAAATAAAATTGAAATCTTATAAAAGAATCTTCTTGTAAATAGTGTTTTAAAAATCCATTCATGCCGTATAAGTTAGAAAAACATTTTTCTCGTACTTTTGTTGAAAAAGTCAAAAAATACCTCGTACGAAAAACGACAAAAGATTCCATTCATATATTTTACTAAAAACTCGCCGAAGGGTAAAATTGGATATAAATAATTGTAGGTGGATGGAAATAATTTTACATATTGAGGAAACATGGATGTGGATGATAAAATACACCCTAGTAAATACCAAAGTACAAACAATCTCGGATAAAAGTGAGATTGTGATATTTTCCCTTACCTTAGGTATCATTTGCTTCGTAAGTGTCCAAACCTCATGTATAATGATTTAAATAATGTCATTGACTTATTCCGGAGTCATACTTATTGTTATGATATCATATATGGTCATATTATTACCTTCATATTAGTAATATTTCATTACTACTTGTTATTCGGGTGTTTATTATTTTTTGTTCTTATGCGTGTTTTGTCAAATAAATTTTTATTCATCTCTTTAGGTTATAGATACCTCATTTCCAGAATGGTATTAGTGTAATATATATCATATTCATTCATTCAATTCATTTATATAATCATTATGAAATAAAGATCATGTAGAACGAGTAGCATCACATCGTGGAGACGACATTCCGTATGTACGCACGAGTGATGATATCATTCCTATGATCATGGAATTATATTGGAGTGTATGTATACTATTTCAGAATCAATATAACTTTATTATAGTCATATATAGTCATTATTTACACCATTATACCCATCCAAGTAATGTGGTGATGGAAAATAGATTACACTACGGCGTGGAGACGGTATTCCGTACGTACGCACGCGCGGTGATTTCTTTTTCTGTAGGATGGATAGATGGTGAAATAGGGTTGTTTCATACTTATAATAACATATCATTATATGAGTGATACTGATGTTATTACTTCATAATGAAACAACCTTAGAAGAAGAAGTGGAAGAAGGAATAATGTTGAATGAATCGGTAACGGACATTACCTCTTCTTTGAAGCGCCTCTTTGAGATCTCCTTTTAGGGCATTAAAATTGGTCTTTGAGGAATACCAGAACATCTAAGATGTTCCTAGGGAAGTGGAGAAGAGAATTTGGCAGGGTTTGGCAGATCTTGAAGGCTCAATGTGGTGTGAGGAAGAGAGGGAGGGGGTGCCCTTTTATAAGGGAGGAGAGGGGCACCTTTGAAATAACTAAAAATATTATTTTATTATAAAGCCAAATTCGGTTTTAAATAGCTACAAATTGATTTATTTCGAAGATAAGGTGGGGATGGGTCTAAATACTCTCATCCAATAGAATTTAGACAAGTTTAGGTTCCTATTCGAACCATATCATTTATATTTAACTTTAAGTTAGATAATTTTACTTTTACCGTGTCTTCTTGTTTTCATACACTATAAGGTTAATAAACATACTATATCAAGCCAAACGAATCCCAAGATGTTTATTATTAACATATATAACCTTATATATGTAATATGGACGAACCTTATATTTTTAAAAATACAATAACAATTAATAATATAATATTTATTTTAAAAACTATTTTATGTCAATTTTGACAGTATTTAGTAATTGATTTTTGTGAAAATCATAACAGAATGATTAGTTTGAAAAAGTTAATTAAATAAATACTAACATGTTATATTAACCTAGAAAATTAGTTGAATTCATAAAAAGTCTCAAATTACATTTATTTGGGTATTTATAACATCAATTATGTCAATATTTCATTAATAAGATAATTACTACATCAACTTTGTGTCATAAATAAATTTAATCCTTTAATGTCTAAAAATTAAAAATAAAATACCTTTATGTAAGAAATCTTTTTAGATTTCTAATTAGTATTTATAGTCGAATTTATCTTATGTATAACCCTATATTAAAAATTATTTACTTATTAAAGATTGATTTTAACTATTTTAACCCTTCTTTAAATAAATTAATAATAAATGTCCTAATATAATCCAAGTGGGCCTAAATGATCATATTTTATTTCTAAGGTTGTTTTTGGTCGAATTACACTTATCCAATAGAATTAGGACATGTGTTAGGGTAATAATAATAACATTTTTACCCTTAATTACCCTATTTACTTTTAACCGTGGTAAAAAAAGCAAAAAGTTACTATTCACCAAATATTATTTTCATCTCATTGAACCACATTTTACTTACTAACATCAACCGTGTCTCTCGGATTTTTGAAATTCTACTCATAGATGCGGTGAAATTAAGTTTTATGAAAAATTCATTTTTTTAACTACCACTTAGTGGTTTCACTATTCATCAAAAAATGAAAGATTCTAGAAAAATACCAAAAATTAGGCCTAAGCTATATTTGATATTATGAACTCAAAAATGATGTCTATTTACCAAATTCAAAACATATCAGTTGCATTAATTAATTTAAAAATAAATTCCCATCGTCAAAACAAATAGCGTGTTCTTAAGAGATAATAACTATCAAATGATTGACACTTGTTTATGTCTGGTTTAAATGTAGAATTACATCCAATGACCAAAATTGTATTAAATTGTAAAAATATATTCTAAATATACATTAAAACCACTCAAATTAATAATTTGTCACTATTTATTATTTCGATTCAAAAAGTTGTTTTTAATTAAAATTTAGTAATTTTTACTATTCATCAGAATATGAAAGTTATCTGAAATGTACCAAAATTTCACCCTAAGCTAATTTCGATATTCTGAATCCAAAAATGAAGTATATTTTGAAAAATAAAATTTACAAAATTTCAAAAAGTGGTTATTACTATTCATAACGGCTAGTTTTAATAACATATCATTGTTTAGTGAAACTCGGTATTGCGTACTACACACGCTATCGAGGAAGGTCGCGATTGCGTGTAATGCAAGGCAAGTCAAGGATGTGTGTTGTGAAAGCTCCTTATGGCGTAGTGTACAACACAAGACATTAATGAAATTAAAAATAATATTTTTCTTAAAATCTCGGGGTGTTACATGAATTTTCAAGAACCAACCAATAACTTTTGAAGTTCAATTTCAAAATTTGAGGATGAAATTGTTGTAATGAAAGAATAATGTAACACCCCAAGAATTTACAAATAGAAATAAATTAGAATGCATGAAACAATGAGTCCCTACAAAACTTCATATTTAATAATCTAGTCGTTAAGCCCAACTTTTCTTCTACTATGTTTTGAATTTCAAAAAATGGTCTTCTAGAGTTTTGATGAGTAAGTCATTTGGAGTCTGATAGAACCAACTTGATTTTTTTATGAATAGTAATATACCCTTATGAATATTACAATGAAGAGTAATATGACCCATAAGAATAGTAAAAAGTAATATTATTTTCTTTTCTTATGGTAATAAGATTATGATGTCTAAATTAAGTTATCAATGTTATATAAAACTAGTTATACCTATAACGTTGTTATTTTTGAAATTATCTATGATTTTATTTAAAATTTTATTTTTTAAATTTTTGAAAATTATTTTTGAAAAATGGATCTCATATTGTAATTATGCATGTCAAAAAATGGTTAGGGTGAATTTTTTGGATTTTTCTAAAATTCTGGAATTTTTGAAGAATAGTGAAATACGGTAAAATAACATTTATAAAAATCATTAGTATAATACACTATTTATGACCCCATAAGTAATTTAAGTGTGAATGGTTTGAACTCACACTCCATTATTACTATTTGGGGTCACATGAATTAATATTATTCATAGTATTGGGAAAAAAATTTATATTAATAATTAAAATAATGAAAAATACCTTCTCTCCTCCACTATAAATACCACCCGCATTCCCCTTTTCCTCCCACACCTTTCAAGCCTTGAGCCTTACCTATTTTATTCCTAATAATCCTCCCAATACTCTTCCCCACATCCTAGATCTTCTGTTCTCACCAAAAGGACAAAATCAAAGGCCTTAAGATTGATCTCAAGGAGAAGAGATCAAGAGGTAAACATCCTCTTTTGATTTCTTTCATTACTTTCATTTTATGTTATTATTTTTAATATCCATTTACTTATGATGGAATTTTTCATTACATATCCCCCTTATTTCCCATATTACTTAGGATTTATTCTATACCCCTTTCACTCATCAAACTATTTTTTGAAATTTTATGTGAGTTGTTAGGCTGCCGAATTGTCGTGAGAGATTTCTCTATTTTCTTATATTTTGAGTTCCTTTATTTTCTAATATGTTCCTCATATACACTCATAAAAATTCTATGAAAATTATAACACCATAAATGAACTAGAATTTTATTATGATAATGGAATATTTCATCATCATCTCTCTTTCCCCCACGTATTATACTATAAATGCAAACACCATACAAGATGTGTTAAATTATCACACTCAACGAAGATGGATTTTCAATTTGCACTACTATCCTCAAGACAAGACATGAAACATTTTTTATGGTTGAAACAGATCTGAATATTTATATTTTACCTTATGAAATATTTTGGAATCCTTACACACTCATAATAGAAAACAATAATTCAAAAATAAGTTCATTATGAACAAAATGGGAAATGTTAATCCAAGAATTTAACAATAACTTTTAACTAATGAATCATCCTCATGTATATAACAAAAAATAATTATAATATCATTTATATCTCTTTAATGAAACTAATAATATATATTAACTATTCTAGAAGTTTAACCACATTTCAAATGAACTTCCATTCATGAATACAAGTAAATGGATCCTGAAAACCAAGGGAGAAAATGCTTCCAAAACAATAAACTTGAATATCTTAAAACCCATCATTAAAGTCATGAATGAACCTAATAAGGTTATACCATAACAATTAAATGTTTATGATGTTTCTTATGTATTTGTTAATGAAGCTAAATTTTATTATTTAGGTCGTTAAGAACAATCAAGGACACCTTTGATCTTAAGATACATGATAACGTAACTCAATTTCTATTTATCGAGTTAATCTTTCAATGTCATAGGTATTGTATTTTACCAGAATATGTGTCAATGAACTATGATTATTTTATTCTATATATCCTGTTTTATTGTGTCTGTTTATGTTTGTTACACAGAATTATGTCATTGATTTTTCCCCAATCTAATGATACGTTCATGGTAAGGGTTTCTTCATACCACTTCCATATTTGTGATATATTCTGTATTCAATATTATTACTTGTGTATGTTGTATGTATACTTACAATTTATTTTTTATACCATCGATCTATTTATATTCATGACATTCAAGGTATCATTTTCTAACTATTAAATTTGGGGCATAGGGTTCAATTGATTACAAAGTAGTAAGTATTTTCTACCAGAACCTCCATTTTCATTCGGGTTGCTCTTATTCTCTATTCACCTAAATTAAATTATTATTTATTACTATATACTCCTCATAAATTATTTTTTAATGTCCTATATATGTCTACGAATCATAATAAATCTTTATTTTGTGGTAGGATACATGTTTTAAAATGATCTTTCAAAAAATTCTTCCAAAATGCAAGCTTGATTAAAGGAATTTCTAAAATTCAGACCAATTTTCATGTTCACTCAATAATATATTTTAACACCTGTTTATATTCTTAAAACACACATATTAAATTCTATTTTGGATCATTTTTGGTTTTATGAAATAAATCATACCTTTGTGCTTCAAAATCTCTTTAATGAAATTCTTAAACAACCCTAAAATTATTTAATTCTAAAGCTTCTTTAAAATCACATTTTACATGATTTGACATCAGTAGATCATCATTTATTCCTCAAATATAATCTCAATGTTCTTTGATTTTATTTTCTTGGATATAATTGTTTAAAACCATATTTATTGAAAATATAAATTATTTACCTAAAAAACACTTCGTTCCAAAGTAAAATGGATTTTTCTCCCAACACTTTAACTTTTCGAGATATATGGATTATTCACCACATATTTATTTCTTGTGGTGAATGTACAACCATTTGGTATATCATATTTATATTCTACTTATTCCCCTGATATTCTATGAGATTATGATTTAAATGTTTCAAGGTTGTATTAGACACTTTGGAATGTTTTAGGATTATTTACTGAAGAATTTTTCAATGGTCTCATTTAAAAGTATCATTATTTATGTCAAAATACTTTGATGAATTCATATCCTAAAATATATGTGGATATTGAGAACCCATATTGTACATGAATTAAATCTATGTATAATGAATTATTTTGACATGCAATGGCGGGTGGGTCCTGCTATAAGACCTCGATGCATTGACAAGTCTCATGAGACACATCAGTTGCTAACAAACCCTTAGAGTTTGTTTCCCAAAATAAGACGAGTTTCTACCCAGAAAAATAAACCATTTCGATGGTGTTGTGGTATCATGTTCTAGATACATGACATCTAATTAATAATAATTCTCTTTATTAATATTCAGTTATTAATATCCATGATTTTTTCACTATGAGAAAACCTATGGATGTAGTTTCATTCTCAATTTATTTAAGGCATGTGTTTTTCATTTATTAATACTGCCATATTTATTATGCCTAATTGTTTTTGATTCAGTTAATATTGATTTTTTTCTGCTATTTTTAACCCTTACTGAGAATTTTAGCTCACCCATTTCATTTGTTTACCTTCCACAGTTTATGAAGAGGAGACCATTTGTTGAATTGTCATGGATGCATTCTTTTAGTTATTATTATTTCATGTATTTTGTTAACTTTCCCAATGTAATATGAGTAACATGTTTGTATCTAGTTTCTTCAATACTACTATACTACTTGGTCCTTTGGGATTTGATTCCTTGTAATCATGGCAACGAAATTTGTAATGCACCAGCTCCGGTCTAGAGGGGTCGGGGTGTTACAATGGTGGATCAACATAGTACGGATACATATAGATTGAGGTCCCACCTTGTGAAAAACCCATGCTCAGGTCATGAATCTATATTTTATTTGAAAACATATTTGTCACATCGTGAACTAAAAATCCGAGTGAAATTTGATCATGCATCCATATTTCAGCTCCCAAACTCAATAGATACTGCTCTATGATTCCCCCAAACAGCTAGTTCATTAAAAAAATACTATATGTATTCACACTATTACACCAGATAACTAAAAAACAATTCATTCAAAAGAGCCTTTTTAAATAAACATAAATATTAGTAAATAGAAAATCGGAATATAAATATCGACCTGATGTGGCACCTCTCATGAATATCGCTATTGTACGAACATAACAATCATATAAGTGGAACTAGGTGAAACCCCATAAAAAACCCTAAAAAATCCAAATGACTATCCTAGAGTAGATATATCTAATAACGGATAAATGAAATTAAAAGGGAATCTTGGAAGATAGAACTATATCATAGTCCAGATAATGTTCAACATCAATAAAACATTCATACAATGGAATAAGTAAATAGAAAACACATTGAGATACTAAGAACATATCTATGACTCATGTTCCCCTATTATATCCTCCATGGTACTGTGACACCGTATGATATGAACTATGGTAATAAAATTCCCATGCAACATCTTCTCGTGATGGTACTAGATCACCCTAGGTCTCTCTTTATTGGCTATATCATAATAAACATTAATATCACCAAAATAGATGACATGTGATTCATCCTTAAGACACTATAAATGATTTGACACATTAATGAAATCATGAGTTCAACAAATCTATTATAGAAGTGATATAGGGAAAGTGACTGCTCTAAATGAAACCACAAATCAAAACACCCAATAAACCAAGGACAAAGATTACTTCAATGACAAAAAATTCACATCCCTTAAAAAGTATTAACCATCAATAAAATATGATATCCACCATCAAAACATAGAGTCATCCTACCATGGAGTGAATATGACTTCTATTGATCCCTTTCCACCTTTACCTTCTCAAGAATCGCCTCAACCAACTCTTTCATTCCCTATAATAGTTAGAACATAGAAATTATTAACTCTATGAACCCTATACTACAAAAAAGTGATTCGAATGTTTATCCTTACAAATATTTAAATTTATTCATAACAATTTAGTGAAAATTATGATTTAAATAATACTCCACCTAGTGTAGGTGCTTCACCCACTAACCTCCAAAATTTAGGGAATAAGAATGAAATAAGTCTTTAAGTGTCTAGATCATTCAAACTATATACGATTCTATCTTGGAATTAAAATTAATAATAAGTTACAAATGATATTATTATTTTTTTGAATACCAATATACACCCTATAGGTGAAACAAGTATCATTATTAAATATGATTATCCTCAATAACCATGAATCCTTAACACCTTTGAAACATAATACCTAAAAAATACCTCTTATATTCTTTACTACATAATTACTATGATGTGAGTTGATTTTTCATAAATGGTCCAATATCATCCATATATAATCAAATAATACTTGTGATTATTGTTCAAAATTTGAAAGGTCCATTGAAATTCCCTCACACATATACTGAGTAACATGTAATGGATAGAGAAAAAACCTCTAAAAACAGTGTCCAACCTTCACCTTTTTGAAGACTAAACAACTAGAAGAAAACTATACAATTGAATTATTCAACACCAAAATCCAAAATTGGCCTCCTAGATCATGATACACAATTTCTAAAATAAATTTTGCTGCTACGGGTGAGATGAGGAACTCAGAGGGAACTACCTAAAATGTAACCAATGGATTGAAAATCAACCCTAAAAGAACACCTAATGATGATCATCCTCAGACCAACTATCATGGAAAAAAAACTAGATAACTTGATCACACCATAGTTTTAAAATGGGATCTCCTTGTTTGGAATTATCCCCTTATATAAAAAATATTTATACCACATGGTCTGAAAAAGGATTAATCTACCACCAGCCGCTCCTATATCATGATTTATCATAGTGAATTTATTCATCACTCTCTAATAATCTCCAAACTCATACACAACCTCACTGTGTGATTTCTAGATTAGTGAATAATCTTTAATATTACCCATTCCATGTGTATAATAAATATCAATGTCAACTTCCAATAATAAGTCCATCCACTATCACCATAGAATGTTTTCATCACATAGGGAGAATATATTTATCCACATCTTATGATTAGTGAAAACCATAATGAATTTTGGAATGAGATAATATTTAAAAAATATCACATCAAATATAAATAATGAAAACACTAGGACATGGGGAGAATAATTACACATTTGGGGTAGAAACTATCATGAATCATAACAAAAATGTATTCTATTCTATATCAAAACACAAAATAATCCAATTTCAATGTCTAAAAATATTCCTCATGATATAATCCATATTTTGGAAAACATAAAAATGAGGACTTAAAAAATTCTTGTTCAAATATTTGAAAATAACCATACATTTGTATGTCTATAGTAACACTTGGTCTTTTATGGTCAAGGCTCGTAGAGAAGTTACAATCTGAAAAAAGTTTTGTACGAACCTCATTTACTAATGTAGAGGACTGGTGAATCCCTACATTTCTACATCATTTATGGGTGATAAAAAAGAAAACAATTCCATGATAAATGATTTATACAAGACTAATTTCCAATTTAACATAATATTTCCATTAAAATAAACCACATAAGACAAAAAACAAGACTTCAACAGTATCCTAAAAGGCTGATGATGATGAAGAGATCCAAAAACTACCTTCACATGATCCATGTTTTCCTCCTCAGATATATAGTGGGATAATATGTTATCAATTAAAAATTCCATGAACAAATTATGAAACTCTTAAATAACCACATTCATCAATATAATGAATAAAAAATATTATTAATCACATTTTAGGACATTAAAAAAATTCAGAATGCATACAATGACTATAGAAATCAGTATTTACAGTATATTTATCATTCACCCACATATGATGATATCTCGACCACAAAAAGATCTTCTAGAACTAACATAATATATTATTTGGAGCATATAAATAATTAATAAATAGGATAAGGTATAAACTCTTCACATAAACATGATTATTAATGTGATAATTGAAACACATATACAGACGGTCATTGACATTTTTGAAGAACAAGACTAGAGCATCCTAAGTCGAAACACCTGGATTACTGAAACCTCACATCAATCGAACAATTTTATATATTCAAAGATCATGTGATTCAGAAAAAACCATCATATATGGAGACATTAATATCTGAGAAATTATTGATTATAGTTCTTTCCCAAATTTAATCTCTCATCGAGGGGTAATGTTACAACCTTCATTGGAAATTCATTAGAATATTCTCCCAAAACACTGGGAAAAACTAAATATTAAACCACCAATGAGATCATCATGAACTCAAAAATAATGGAAAAACATTATTGGGCCTGTATCCAATTACTATAAGAGACACTCCCACAAAAATCCATAGAAGAATATTTGAAAACATCATAGAAAAAATAATCCTCTTGATGTTATCTATGATAATCATCACTAAATTCTGATATTACATATACAGGATGATATCAAATGGATGTATCCAAAAAATAGTGAGTTTCCCCATGATGGGTTCTCCCCAAAATTTGTAACATTCTCTATATACTTCATATAAACTTGGTCAATCTCCAACTGGCATAATCATTGGCTAGAGCACTGAAAATATCTCCACCTCTAGTCCCAATGTCTAAATAAAGTCTTTTGATATGATGATGTATATATCCCATCACTCAAAAAATTGAAGAATATTATTATAATATAAGAAAATGGTACATTGTGTTTTGTATGAATTTCCATGTGCTAGTAACTATAGAGCATGATTCTGGCCATGAAATATTATGTGAACTCTCTGACCTTGATGATTACCACCACCATAGTTGTACTCTAATTATTGAGGATAAGGATAATAATTCGTATATCCTTTCACATCTGAGTCTCTTCTTTTCTAATCAATGTTTAATTACCCTATTACAACATCAATGGATAAAACACTATAATGATTGGACTTAAAGAGGTATACCAACGACACACTATGTAATGTACCGGACCTCTCTGGTCTATTACATTGTAAAAATGTGGTGTTGGAAGTGTTCCAGGAGGTCAATGTCACTTATCCCCAACACTTTGCCAATTTTTTAGTTCTGTGAACAATGTTTCCAGAACAGTGAGGTCCATCCTTCACCTCTATCCTTCACCTCTATCATTCACCTCATTCATGGACACTGTTTCCAGAATAATGAGGTCCATCCTTCACCTCTATCCTTCACCTCTATCCTTCACCTCTAGCATGAACAGTGTTTCCAGAACAGTGGGGTTCCATCCTTCACCGCTATCCTTCACCTCAATCCTTCACCTCTATCCTTCACCTCTTGCATGAACAGTGTTTCCAGAACAGTGGGGTTCCATCCTTCACCTCCATCCTTCACCTCTATCCTTTACCTTTTGCATGAAAAGTGTTTCCAGAACAGTGAGGTTCCATCCTTCACCTCTATCCTTCACCTCTTGCATGAACAGTGTTTCCAGAACATTGAGGTTCCATCCTTCACCTCCATCCGTCACCTCTATCCTTCAGCTCTTGCATGAACAGTGTTCCCAGAATAGTGAGGTTCCTTCCTTCACCTCCATCCTTCACCACTATCCTTCACCTCTTGTAAGAACAGTGTTTCCAGACAAGTGAGGTTCCATCCTTCACCTCTATCCTTCACCTTTATTTCCTTTCCCAAATTTTTATTATGTGAACAGTGCTTCCAGCTTCCTACAGTTTCACCCCTTTGACATTTCCTTTGACATAAAATGTATTTAAAGCCTTATATTAAGGACTCTTATGGCTGATTAAAAGGACATAAATCCTATATTAATTATTCCTATGGCTCGGGATGTTTTTAATTGGTCAAACCGCGTGGGTTCATGCGATCCACTTTAATAGGGAATTAAGTGTATCTTAAACCGTCGCCCCATTAAATCTTCAAAAAGGGACAAGATATCATCCTCCCTTGTTCTTCCTATTTGTTCTCAGCTATGAGATGCTATAACCTTTCAATCCTTACTGTAGGAGTTTCACAATAAAACTTTACTTCTAGGATTGGATCTGCTCTTTTTTTATGCAACCAAGCTGTATCGATCAACCTTCGATATAAGGTATGTTGTATCTTCTTTATTTTTGGGATCACCTTCTCCTATTTATCCTTTTTCTATTATAGAATGTAATCTCCATGCTTCTAATAGGTTTTTCTTGGGGTTTCGTTGTTGCGGATGTATCGTGGAATCCTCTGGTGGATGCAGTTGTGGCGAGAGGAGGATCATGACCCATTTCGTGGATAAAGAACTTCAAGAATTGTTGAGGTAGGAGATTTGTTGCTTCTCATTTCTACTACGTGCAACTGTATAATTAGCATGTTTTATCCCAGTGGATCACAATGGAATTGACAAAATAAATATTTGAACTGGATAAGTAAATTTATATCTATTGTATGTTATTGCCTCTTTCTTTTCTAGATAGTGTGATATCTATGCTTTATTTATTTAGCGGTTTGTTCTTAATGGAAATCAGTAAAGAACGTAAACCATGATTAATTGAATTTTTTTTTCTAATGATAAAGAGGCACAAAAATGAATCTGGTTTTTGTTGAAATTTGATGTTAACCAATTAGTGCAGTAAGGATGTTTATTTAATTTTCATCACTTACTGATTAGGTTTACCGTATTTGGAACCTACGAATAACAAATCTACTAATTCAATATGGATTAATGAACAGATTTGGTGAGAAATTATTAAAGGTTTATGAGTTACCCTCTTGATTGTTAAAGGTCCAAGAGCCAATTGATGTGATGTTGTGTTTTCTTGCTGCTTATGCTATGATGTGAGCCTGGATGTCTATTGTGATATGTGGAGGCATGGAGACTTGTGGTTGTGGCATCGGATGGGGCCTAGAGTGGCGAGATTCATCGGTTTATGTATGTGGGTGTCAAGGAGGATACCAGGGATGATGGTATGGGATGGTTTTGCTGGATGGATGTTTGGTGGTTTGATTTGTTGTTATCTTCTTTACTTTTTCACACTCCTCAAGGCAGCTGGTCTTGCTTACCCTTTTTCCGAAAGAGGTGAAGACGTGCGCGGTATTCTAGGCGCTTTCTGTGTTTAGCCTATCAAGGGAGAATGGGTCTATGCTCTTGATATAGGGGGCAAATAATCGATGAGTAGTATATCTACTCCCCGTGTTGAGACCCCTTATGTTTAGTAGCATACGATGCTTTTCTAGAATGCCTGGAAAAATGGGAAAGTAATTTCTGCAATGATAGATATATTAAATAGTGATAATCCATGGGGATGGAGATGCTAGAATTTAATGGGGATGTTATAACGTTAAAGGAACAGTTGATTTGGAATGTGATGCCAATGATGTTTAATGTGGGTTTTGTTCACGGTTAATTAATGTGACAAGAATTAATTAACGTAAAGTGGAATTGATGAAAAATGGAATGAAGTAACCTAATGAAGTTCCTTAAATGGTTGGGTGCTTATAGGATACATAGTCATAGAAGTAGTAGCCCAGAGTCTGAGAGACGTTAGCTGCAGTTGTGTCCAAGACTAGGTAATTCCCATAGTGTGGTTGTGAGTTATAATATATCATGTACTTTTTGTGTTTCTATATGCTACTCCACCCTGTCAATAAGGGAAATTGACAACCCGGGGATTCTGAGCCCTAGGGGGGTGTTTTCTCCAACATTCCTTTGGGAGGACGAATGGCTGGCTACCTCCTTTGGCCCTGCTCTCTTCTCTTGGTAGATACTTTTGCCAACATGCACAGTGGTTAGTTTCTCCATATATGTGTGTAGAGGGCTGTAATGGCTTGTGGTTATTTCACACACATATATTCTGGATATAGTATCCTATGGATTACTATAGGTGTAACGTGTATAGGTTATAATGGCTTGAGGATCCTTACTTGGAGTGTGGGATGTAACAGCTTGAGGTATAATACCTGACGTATGATACACGTTATGTGGGCGGTGGTGGCTCCTGGAACTTACCTGGTTACTTTTGGTTGTGATGATGGTGTGGTGCTTCACCCAGGTGTCTGCGGGCAAGCCTTTTTGGAGAGATATTCTTAGGACGTGAAACATTGGGGAAAAGCGGAAAACCATTTGGGAAGTAGTAGCGGGGTACCCTTGATATTCTTTATTTTATGATATATTGTTGTATGAATTACTAGGGGAGGGTAGCCATGGTGAGGTTGGGAACTTATTATACCTATTTAGGTGACAAGTTAGTTTCATTTGTGGTTCACTATGCCTTAGCAGACTTCCATTACATTTTCACGGGAGGCTTCGGGGAGGATCCTACTGAGTATACTATTATACTCACCCTATGTGTATGTAAAGTGATTTACAGGTTACATGGAGAAGGTTGGAGATCAGACTGGTCACTACTAGCTTGTGGTTGCAGGAGCTGTTCGGGATGCGGTCACCGCTGTTTTACTTTCATCTGGGTACTTGCAGTTTTTCCCTATTGATTTGTAGTAATTTTTCATTGCATTTCATATATGGACATGTTTTTCTTTTATTTTTCAGTTCTGGGTTGGAGTTGATTGGTGTCTATATTATCTCTCTCTTCCGCATGTGTTCTCTTAGAGGGTACTGCCTCTCATTTGTGTGTTTACTATACCCTCGGTGCTAGTCGCCAACCCAGGGCCTATTGTAGGCGGGACTTGGGGGGAATTATCTCCCTTCTCACATTGTTGGACTCGGAGGGGTACACTTTTTGGGGAGGGGGTCATGACAGAGTGGTATCAAAGGTCTGGTTGAGGGATAGGATGGAGATGGGAGTTAGGCACATGTGAGATTACATGGGTTGGTAGGGAAATAGTGTCATTCGTGTTTAGAAAGTGGGGTAAACACTGGAGACCGACAGATACATAGGCGTTTAGGGCCCCCTATGATCTGTTGTATGGACCTTTAAGTTTACGATGGATACTAAACAAGGTGATACTGGTTGTAGGGTAGAGACCTTGGAAAGGATCATGCATCATTCTTCTTTATGCCTGTGTTTTAATTGGTAGACCTTGGGATAGGTTATCCTAAATTGACCATAAGAAAACAATAAATTAATTAATGTTGAGTCTTCCAAAATACAGGCTTAGAAGCTCTAACGGTTTTTTCTTGTGCAGGTATGGCTCCAGGTCGACATCCTCGTCAGGATTGCGTAGAAGATGTCCAACAGGCTGTGCTAGCAGATCACTGCCGGGTAGAGGTTGACGATGACAAAACTTTGGGGAAGACACTACGAGTGTTTCAGTGACAGAGTCTGTAGAAGAATGAGGGCTCTGTTTCAGATACAGTCACCGAAGAATGGCTGGAGGAGGATGAGATCAGCTTCAATTCGATTCGTGCTCAGAAGGAGCACTGGGTTTCCTTGGTTGTGATGATGCAGCATGGAGAAGCGAGGCATTGGTGGCTCTTGTTCCTCGGGGATCGTCAGGACTCATCGATCTCATGTGAGGAGTTTCGAGACAAGTTAAGAGTTGAGTACCTTTCTTCAACCGTGAAGATGTCCAGTCTTTATGAGCTTTCTACCCTTCGACAGGGGAGATCCAGTGTTCGAGAATTTGGAATCCGTTTCAGTAACCTTCTACGATATGCTTCAGACCTATTACCAGATGAGGAGGCTAGGGTGAGGCATTTCAAGGAGGATTTGCATCCAGAGATCCAACGCCAGGTCACCCCATTTATGCTGAAGAAATATCTTGAGGTGTTGGCAAGGGCATAGGTTGTTGAGAGAACTTTGACTAGGACCAGATCATCACGAGAGGGTAATCTTCATGATTCCTCAAGAAGTAGAGCTGTGGTCCAGGGTTCCCGGTTTTTAGGGTAGAAGAGTTTTCATTCACTTGGGGGTAGGTCCCAGCCCTTCCCATCTCATTTCTCCAGAGGCAGTAACTCTCAGGCCTATGCCATGGTATCATGCACTTGTTTTTCTTGTAGTGGTCGTGGTCATCAGCAGCAGGAGTGCCCGTCTTTTCAGAGCAGTCATCGTGCACCAGGTGCTTCGCTCCTGGTTCCTCCGCGGAGGTAGTTCCAGCCGAGGAAGCAGCAGCTGGTTGCACCAGCTTTAGATCACCAGAGGGTATATGGGCCAGGCAGAGGACAGTCCCATGACACTCCTCATCCTCAGAGAGCAGAGCACGACTGTGGTGGTGGTCGTCATCAGGGTCAGAGAGGCCATCGAGGAGGTCGTGGTCAGCTTCATGCTCTAGCGTTACCAGCTCCAGAGAATCCAATCATTGTCTGAGGTACCTTTTTCCAGTTTTCTACCTTGGTGTATGCTTTGTTTGATTTAGGAGCGACACACTCCTTCATATCACCTACCCTTGTCCATGATTTGGGACTTGAGGTAGAGAGGCTTCCAGTGCCCTTGGCGTTGACTACGCCAGTTGGAGGTCGAGACGACTTGTTTGATGTATGTAGAGACTATGAGCTAGTGTTGGGGAAACACCACTCATAGGGAGATTTCCTATGTTTATTAATACAACCATATGATGTCATCCTCAACATGAATTGGTTGTATTCTGTGCAAGCTATTTTGGATTACTACAAGAAGATGGTCATTTTATTTGATGTAGATGGAAATCAAGTGGAGTTTGTTGGTGAGATATATCCTCAGATGGGTTACAGGAATGTTCCATCCTTATCATCCATGATGGCAGAGATGATTTTGAGTTCTTCAGAGGTTCATTAGTTGGCGTTTCCTAGGGTCGTAGAGGAGTACCCTGATGTCTTTCCAGTTAAGTTTGTAGCATTACCCCCTCGATGAGAGATTGAGTTTGGGATCGAGCTACAGCCAAGAGTGTCTCCTATATCTATGTATCTATATAGGATATCCACTTATGAGTTATGAGAGCTACACATACAGCTAGATGGTCTGTTACAGTGCGGTTTTGTTCGACCAAGTGTGTCACCGTGGGGTGCACCAGTTTTGTTTGTAAAAAATGGTAATGGCAGTTTGCGGATGTGCATCGATTATCGTTGCTTAAACAAAGTGACAATAAAGAACCACTATAATCTTCTGTGGATTGATGACTTATTCGATCAACTGAAGGGTGCAAGTTGGTTCTCAAAGATCTATTTTCGGTCAGGATACCATCAAATGTGTGTAAAGGATGAGGATATCTCGAAGACTGCATTCCATTGTCGTCATGGGCATTATGAGTTCGTTGTAATGCCATTCGGTGTAACGAATGCTCCAACTGTTTTCTTGGGTTTGATGAATGCTGTGTTCCGTGAGTTCCTGGAAATGTTTGTGGTGGTTTTCATTGATGACATCCTTGTGTACTCCACATCTGAAGTGGAGCATGCAGAGCATCTACGAGCCGTTTTGGGAGTTCTTTTCCAACATCAGTTGTTTGGGAAGTTGTCAAAGTGTGAGTTTTTGGATCAAGAAGTCCGTTTCTATGGGAATGTTGTGTTCCGACAGAGAGTAGTCGTGGATCTATCAAAGATAGAAGTAGTTGTGTCTTGGGCAGTTTCCAAGATAGTTTCAGAGTTTCGAAATTTCCTTGGTCTCACATGCTACTACAGGAGGTTCCTAGCCAATTTCTCACAGGTTTCGACTCCTCTAACATCTCTGAACAAGAATTATCATGCCTTTGTATGGGCTAATCAATGTCAGGAAGCTTTTGACTACCTAAAGTAGAAGTTAGTAAGTGCTCCCGTTATTTTTCTTCCAGCTGAGGGAGTCCAGTTTGATGTTTTCTGCGATGCTTCGCATCTGGGGTTAGGCTTTGATCTCATGCAGCAGAGGTCAGTTGTTTCTTATGGGTCTTGGAAGTTTCATCCCCATGAACTCAACTAGGCCACCCATGATATTGAGTTGGAAGCCATGGTGTTTGCGCTGATGTTTTGGAGACTTTACCTCATTGGTGATCACTTTGTGGTTTTCAGCGATCAAAAGAGTTTGAGGTATGTTTTCTCCCAGCATGACTTAAACTTGAGAAAATGTTGGTGGATGGAGTTATTTCAGGAATACCACTTTGAAATATCAAATAATCCAGGAAAAGGGAATGTTATAGCTACTGCGTTGAGCCAAAAGTCACGTAGTGATGCTATGCGTGAATCCGGTGATTCCAGGACGGTAATAGAGGAACTATCATCTTTGAATCTTGATATAGAAGAGGATGGAGGTAGAGGTTGTCTTTTCCAGATGACGGTGCAGTCATCCCTGATGCAGAAGCTGGAAGAGTCCCAGTTGGGTGATCCAGAGGTGGAAGTTTGTAGAGACAGAGTTGTTTGTGTTGAGGCCCCTGATGGTTGGTTGTAGGATGAACAACACCGAGTGTTACATCATGGATGGATTTTTGTTCCCTTGGCTATGCGTGAGACTGTTCTCCGAGACATCCATAGTTCACCCTTAGCAGTACATCCTGGTGTGAAAAAGATGTACCGATCCTTGAGAAGTCAGTTTTGGTGGCCTGGGCTGAAGCATGCGGTTGCAGAGTTTGTGTCTCGATATTTAGTTTTCTAGAAGGTGAACGGTGAACACCATGTTCCGGGTGGTCTTCTCCATCCAGTATATATTCCTCAGTGGAAGTGGGAGGAAATATCAATGGACTTTGTTACAGGTTTACCTTGAGCTCCGAGGTGACATGATGATATTTGGGTGGTAGTGGATTGTTTAACAAAATCATCCCACTTCATTGCGATCAAAGAGTCATGCTCAGTGGATGTTTTGTCAAGGAAGTATCTAGAGGAGGTGGGGAGATTTCATGGAGTCCCTAGGACTATTATTTCTGATCGAGATCCTCATTTTACCTCCAGGGTGTGTAGAGTTCTGCAACATGCTTTTGGTTCTCAACTATGCCTTAGCATTTCTTTTCACCCTCAACTGGATGGTCAAATAGAGAAAACCATCCAGACTCTTGAATACATGCTACGCTCTTGTGTTCTTGATTTTGGAGGTTCATGTATGAGGAACATAAACTTGGTAGAGTTTGCTTAAAATAATAGTTTTCACTCCACCATCTGTATGGCTCCATTTGAAGCCTTGTATGGCAGGCCTTTTCGTTCTCCGTTGTGCTGGATAGGGGTCGAAGAGTTAGCAAATCATAGACCAGAACTAGTGTAGAATACAACAGAGATGGTCCAGGTGATTCATGAGAGGATGAATAAAGTGCAAGATCTTCATAAATCATATGATGATCAAAGGAGGAGACCATTGGAGTTTAATGTTGGGGATCATGTGTTTCTGACGGTTACTCCTCTTCGTGGGCAGCAAAGGTTTAGTCATGGAAGTATGATTTCTCCACTGTTTGTTGGTCCTTTCGAGGTGTTAGCTCGTCTTGGAGCCACGACGTATCGAGTAGCACTTCCCCCGAAGATGAGTTGGGTACATGATGTTTTCCATGTTTCGCAACTTCGTCGTTATCTCCATGATGACTGTCACATCATTGATTAGGGAGAGATCGATGTTGATGACAATGCATCCTTTGAAGAGAGACCTATGGATATCCAAGACCGCAATGGGAAGGTATTGCGCATGCATTTTATCCCCTTAGTTCTTGTCTTGTTGCGACACGGTGGCATGGAGAGAGTACCTGGGAACAGGAGTCACATATGTGTGTCCAATACCCGGAGCTGTTTTAAGTTGTTGTGTTTTGCTTTCTTTGATCCTTTATTTATGTAACTTTGATGTGATGTTATGCTTGAATTTTTTGGAGATGGATTACTTTCTCCCTTGCTCTCAGATGTCAGGGTTCTGTTCCAACATTAGAACAACTCAAGGTGGTTTTCCCCTGAGAGGTATCTTACCGAGTGGTTGTTCGGACCCCTCTTTTCCTTAGGTTGGTTTTAAATTCTCGACAACGAGAATGTTTTGAGAGGTATCTGATGTAATGGCCCGGACCTCTCTGATCCCTTACATTGTAAAAATGTGTTGTTGGAGGTGTTCTGGGAGGTCAAGGTGACTTATCCCCAACACTTTTTCCAATTTTTCAGTTCTGTGAATAGTGTTTCTAGAACAGTGAGGTTCATCCTTCACCTCTATCCTTCACCTCTATCCTTCACCTCTTACATGAACAGTGCTTCCAGAATAGTGAGGTCCATCCTTCACCGCCATCCTTCACCTCTATCCTACACCTCTTTCATGAATAGTGTTTCTAAAACAGTGAGGTTCCATCCTTCACCTCCATCCTTCACCTCCATCTTTCACCTCCATCCTTCACCTCCATCCTTCACCTCTATCCTTCACCTCTTACAAGAACATTGTTTCCAGAATAGTGAGGTTCCATCCTTCACCTCCATCCTTCACCTCTATCCATAACCTCTTGCATGATCACTGTTTCTAGAACAGTGAGGTTCCATCCTTCACCTCCATGATTATGATCCATCCATTGATGAAATGTTGTTCAATTTCTCCCTTACTGTGCGTTTCTGCTCACCATTTTCTTAGGTTACCATTCCCTAGGTTATGAAGATGATTATAAGTTATGTGAAGTATATAAAGGAAAATAGTGTCGTTAAATTATATATATATGATAAAATGTATTTTAAATTATTTTTCCTATGTAATAATCCATTAAATACACTAAACAATCCATTCTTTATATTTTGATATTTTTAGGAGACGTGTTGATTAACATATGAAAAAAATGTAAAATACAGATATATTTATCCCACATAGTTTCAAAAACAATGTTTAATGAATTTTTTTCAATATTGGATCTAGGATATTGGGTCTTTAAAACCGAAAATACAATCATTTATATATAGTACTTCATAATATTTGAATTCTTCACCCCATAGTTAAACCCATTTATCTCATTTTTCCTACATTGTGGTAACAAAATATTCATCTTAGTAACAAATAATTATTCCCAAAAATATAATTTCACTACATACATAATATTTATAATCTATTTAAAATAAAAAAATAAATTTTATTGCATTAAATTTATAAAATTGTAATTTATTTAAATATATGATGAAATAACAAATATAAACAATTTTTTTATAAAAAATTTATTTCCAAAAATAAAAAAGAATTTAATATTATTATTTGACAAGTATTAATCATTAGATAAGTTAAAATCTAGTTTATATATGTATATATAAACTAAAATTAATGAACATATTTCATAAAATATGAAAAAATAAATTTTTTAACATAACAATACACAAAACATAGATAAATAATTTCTTGGAAATGATGTATTTCCATTAAAATATATAAATCCATTACTAACGAAATTATAATCAGCACATGAAATATTATCCATTTTATTATTTATATATGAAATGTATTTCATTAAATTTCATTCTCTAATAATGAAAATTTAATCTTTTAAATGGAATCATATGATATATAAAAATTAATTATTTAAAATAAATAAAATTTTAGCCATGATAGATTAAATTCTTAATACATATATATAAATATTGATTTAAATGATGTTATTATGTTAATTTAATAATCATTTCATATATTACTACTAAAACTTTTATAATTTTTTTTAAATTAATATGTTTAGAATAAAATTTAATTCAAAATCCAAATTTTCATTATAACCAATGTTTTCTTCATAAATGAATTTGTATATATTAATTTTTATAATAAAAAATATTTATGTGTCAAATACATATTATTTTAAAATATAAATAATAATAATTAATATTTACTAAATACTGGTAATTGAAAATAGAAAACATGTTTATTGGAATTATACCCTATGACTATATTCCCTTTTATAATAGACAAATAACATCTATATTACACTATCACATCATAATTATTTATCCCATTATGTATTCACAAATAATATTTACCATTTATATATTTTTCATTTATAATTCTACAACATAATTTCTCATTTCATGGTGTTTTTTCATTATAGGTTTAGATATAAAAATGGTAATTCACATTGGTGAAGATGATCCTTTAGATATTCTTATCATAAACTTATTATTGTTTTCAATTTATTATACAATTTCAATATATGTAATTTTCATGGATGTAATCATTTATCGTATATAATACATGGTCTCATTTAATTATTTTTCTTCTTTACTATGAATCAACATAATTTCATTAGTATGATTCTTCTATTAAATGAATTACATCTTAAGTAAGACAACTTATTTTAAAAGAACTGGAAAAAAATAATTATGAATGTATAAAATATATGTTTAGGAATTGATATGTGCCACAAAATTTATGGTGTCACATTACTCTTCTGAGAGAATTTAATTGTGGGTTGTACATTAGGATTATTTTTTTCCATTCATTACAATAATTTCCCTCTTTATTAACTTTTTCATTTTTTTCATGATAGCTAACCCTTCCACATGTAAAAACTTTACTCATTCTTTTCAATTAATTTTATTCAAGATTTTCTACATTTTCAACCAATAGGTAGTTAAATTTTATTTCCCCCATGTGACTTATCATTATATATTCTAGGATAATTTTTTTCCTTTCTCCAAGACCATGAGGATAATGGGATTATTTAATTCCGATTTCCACCGTGATAACACTTCAAATGAAGTCTTCATATCTAGGGAAGACCCTTTTTTTAACACATTATATAGAATTGCATTTAAGCCAGTCAGGAAAAGATTAGTTTCTTATTATCGATAAAAATGAATAATATATAGAATGTATTTTGAATTTTTAATAATAGTTTTAATAGATATATATTATATTTTCATAAATTGAATTACTTTTATGTCAATATTAGTGTGATGTGTTTGGGTAAAATATTTATTCAAAAATACCACCTTAAACTCCTCCTATTTTTAGAATTTTATTTCTTCATACTGGATTCTTTTCTTGATTAGGGAACACAATTGACCATATTGTCATTATAAATTATAAAACTATAAAGCCACATTTTCATTCTCATATCCATGAATAATTGAAATTAAATTCTATATTATTAGGATCAATTTCTTGGAAATAAGTGTATAAAACACACTAATGGATGATGATCATTGATGTATGGCAGAGTCAAGAGTGTGTTTCACATTATTTGGTTTGTTTTTTAGATCAATTGAAATTACATGGCTCGATGCACTAGAATAGTACCCATGTGGAGTTTTTTACCATTCCACAAGTGCACCTCAACATTTTCAAAAGGCATAGGACTAGTAGTGGGAGCTTAACATAGTTATGGGGAGACTATTACATCTAATAAAATGATTTAGGATCATCCCTAAATCTATCAAAAATTAAAAATTATCCATACATATAATAGACATTCTAAAACATATATAAAATATACTAGGATCCCCATTATTGAGACATCCCCACCTTGGAACATTTTGAATAGTATTTATACTAGGTTTCCATGGGATATCCGTTAAAAATATTCATACACAATAGGGTGGTGACTAGAACCATGGGACTAGTGCGATACTATAAGGGTACTATACCACTATATCATATAGTGTAAGAAAATATAAAATAACAAAAAAATATCCACACACATGAATCAGAGTATTAGGAATAAATAAATAACAGTCATTAGTAGTAAATGAAACGATACATATGGACTTGAATGATAATTTCAACATAAAAGATATATCTCTCACTAGACTGATCACATATTAAAATAAATATAATATTAAAATTATATAATTAAATAAATATTTTGGTGGCACAACTAAAATCGGCGTGCCTCATCTCATCGTAATATCTATATATCACCTATGTTTCTCTATCACGATTAAAATATAGAAGGCCTTTGAATAAATTAGATCTAAAAATGTATTGAATTCTTAGATACCTATTTTAAATGTATGTTTATGATAGTTGTGTTAAAAAAACTAAATATGGTACCACTAATGTGACCCTTCCCAAATATAGAAAAAAAATAAGGGATATGGGTTTCTAACATGCTCTAAATAAATATTAATTTTTTTCAAAATAAATAAATAAATAAATCACTATCTATCCTTAAGTATATAAATACGATCCACTATACAAGCCTTATCAGGTGTCAAATTATCTAAGATCATGTGATGATGACCATGCCAAAATTTATAATGAACCCAGTGTCTTTGACCCTAGTATATAGTTTATGACCTGGGGGCTTGATCATCCAAAAACAATGTTCATTGTCCTAGAGAATTATCAATATTAAAATAATAACAGTGTGAAATAGTCCATCCCAATATACAATGGTTCTTAACAGTAGAGGCCCCATTTTTTGAAAGACCTGACCATCCCCACTAAAGTCACTATAATCCTCCAATATATGTCACATTGTAAGAACACTATCATCCTCATGAAGATAATATTACCCAATCAAAGTCCATGTCATCACAACTAGTACTGTCATAACAACCATAAACATGTGTTTTTTACTGTCATAGACTCCCCATAGTGAGTTTTTAAACCTCCAATTATGGAGTTCTTACAACAAACCACTGGGGTGTTTTATTTTTTAAAAATATAATAACCATCCCATGGTAATATTATATTTTGGAAAATATCTAAGAGGGAATATAAAAAACATATTATTTATATTTTAGTAAATAATGATCTCAAACATGGGTGACCAACTACCTAACCTATGACAAAACCATAGTCAGTATTTTAAAAACATGGCCAAACATTCATCTACCAAACATTCCCAAAACATCCTTTCGGGTTCTTTGGTAACAATCTTGATCATTACCAGTCATTCCAATATATTCCCTCTAAATCAGATAACTTTTCATCTTTGTACCAATTATGGTCCCCTAGGACTCATTATAGAAAATAATCCTTATATGTGTCCATATACATTAGGAATGGATCAAGGAATAAGTTTTAATCTACAATCATATCATGTTCCTTGACAACATCATAATATCATCAAGGACTAACATGCCTCCCTGACATGTCTCACTATGGAGATCGCCTCAAGATATTCCAATTTCGATGTTTCGCTAAAATGGTCTAAACACCCAATCTAAAAAACAGAACCTCTAGGGTCTATTTACACGAGTATTCACATATCATGGTGGAGGCATTGCCAGAATAGGTTCAATTCAATGAGCTAAATGGCCATATGGTATCACTCATGTCAGGGGAAACCCGGAAGAATTACACTTCTAAATCACTGAACCTCTTCTAAGGGGATGTAGGGTCTGCTAAATAAGGCCCACATAGTATATCAAATCCTTGAAACAACCCTCAAGGTGGTATAATGATATTATATCAACATTTATATCAACATCTTTACTATTGGTGGCTGACACATTTAACTACTTCTCATGGTCTCTAGTAGCCTATAGAGATTTTTTAGTCTGAGGAATTCATTCCAAATCAGTAATATAAGATGTATTAAAGTGTAAAATTGTTTAATAAAAATATGTTAACAACCTCATCAGAGAAGAAAAATTCAACAAGAACCATAAAAAAATTCACAAAAATGTGAGAATGAGTACCAAGGGCACCGGACCTCATTCAATAAATTCCCCTTTTAACTAAATTCCCAAAAGCACCTACCTAAGCCTATCTAGGTCTATATAAAAAACACAAAATAATATATGGTCTTAATCATTGAAATGGAAGTCAATATTTAATTATAATATATTCTAAATAATTATCCTACCCACTTTAAATAATTTATAATATACTACCATGTCATTAAATTTGGTATTCAATTATGAAAAACTGACAAGTTGACCCCATCACACCGAAACCAAAACTTAATCAATCCCAATTACCAATTACATTCCCCTATACTAATTCTGGAAAAATTAACATAATCAAAACTAGAAAGTGATCACTAAAGATAATAAATTATATTATATTATATTAGATAAAACAACAGAGTGATGTAATCTACTAAAATGATATGTGAAAATTTGTATAAGTTGTTTCAGATCACCCACTAGTTATCATGTATAAATGACTAATGAGACTCGGATGATTTCACCATACATTAATGTAATCATCACATTAGAAATAAATAAAAAGGAAGATTTTAATTGATGGAGGATGAAAACAATATATGTCAATGGAATTGAAGATGCACCATGGATCGTTCAAAAAAGGCACTCAAAACACCCTCTTAAAGGGATTGGATGAATTGAATTTGGGGTTGGGATGTTCTGTGAACATGAAAGAGAAATAATGGGGGGTAATATTGAATACCCCCTATTAAAATTTTAGTGGAAAAAAATGTAATTTATATTCTTAAAAACACTATTGGAGAGTTTATGTCCACCTAAGAAATATAAATGGTTTGGTTCAACCAATAGCCTTTCCACTGAATAGCATGTGGCCTATTGATAGTTGTTCAGTGGCAAAAGGATGTATCCAAAAAAACCAATCCTTCATCTGGTTAACATTTAATACTCTAATTTACCTTTAAATTCATATTCCAATCATAAAAACACATGTTTTGGGTCTTCAAACTATCAAAAAAATATTTTGAGCCCTATTTCATAAATGGGCCATCCACTAAATAAAAAATTTATAAGATATCTGAATTTCAAATCATATAATGGGTGGTGGGTTTTATGAAATCCCCTCAACAGTAAATACCATCCTAAATATGTTGAATTGTACATCCAATCATATATCTTTCCATACAATGCTTCTCAATTTCTCATTAAAGGGGCATGTTTTATATTCAAATGAGAAATGTGATCTCACAACTGAATATTAATCATAAGGTGATCTAAGAACTAAAATGTGGCCCAACATTCAAATTAATTACTAGCACATTGAGATGGATCTATGACACTAATCTATAATGAAACATTAATGCGTTGTTTCCCAAAATATCTACCATCCTATGGTGTTCCCCACCACCAGACATAATCCACAATGAAAATTTAGAATATTCATGACTCTGAAATATAGGAATTACATACCAAATCTAATTATTTGTGGTCCGATTATGTTCTTGTTATGGTACCCAACACATAACCCTACAACACACAAGAGAACATTGGTTATTCACGGATATTGTTTCTCATTTAAAAATTGAATGAAATAACAATCATTTACGCTCCACACATGAAATGATAATAGATCCTCGAAATATTTCGAAATAATTTTTGGATAACTCCCAAAAAGATTCAAACATATTTAATTAAACAATATTATTTAGTCCCCAAACCAAAACAACAAATTTATCTTGAGAATTATTGTTGAACCTCCTCATCCATACATGCTAAAAACCATCTAGTATTTTCAACTGATGTTTTCCAAAAAAAACATAATTATTATTACTTTAACAATATCAGTGATCCATGATAAACACTGCTAAATAAATTATGTATATTCTTTATTTTTTATTTATATAACATGACATGGTATCCAATGAGAAAAAATCACTATCATTTCCTTCTATGGTCTTTGATGCTACACCAACTCAATGTACATTCAGATCAACTTGAATTCAGCCTAATTCTGATGCTAATTCAGAGAAACCATTTAATAACACTTCAAAATTTAAATCATATGTTAATTGATGAATCTATATAAACCTATACAAATTTATTTATTTTCATCATTATTTTTTTTAATATCCAATTACCAATCCCACACACCTATTATCCCTCTCATGTGAAGGTCACATCAATGTGAAAAACATCATGCTTCCCATTAGAGGAGTATATTTTTCATCAAATCACAATTTAAATTTCCAAATAATCCTTAACCAAATGGGTTGTATCACTAAATATAATGACTATACATGGTCATTATACTCATAGTAAGTACTACACAAAAATCTTAACACTTTTTCTTCCTTGATTATGAGGAAATCATGCATTATATCCAAAAAATCCTCATAAAATCATGGGACATAACTCAAACAACCCATGGAATAGTAAAAAACCTATGAATATTCTTACAAAACTATTTTTGAACAAACCTAGATAGGTATCACCATATTTTCCAGTGTGTCACCCCTTTTGACACACATAGTACATATATCACACCATCCATTGATTCCACCCTTCCTAAATGATTCACATCAATGATCAGACATAGCTCGACCATCCCATGACACTAAATATATTACAATGACTCCTCTACCATATAGGGAAATTTATCACAATAATTATACCACTTAAATCCAATACTATAAGAACCACATCCAATTCCATTTGTCTTAAATGAACACATGCACATTCCCCAGACAATAATTCATCTCGCATCACATGTAACTACATTATGTACCATAATTTCATTTAAAAATATCATAATTTCCTGTCATATCACTTGATCACATAATCTTGATGATTATCCCATGATAAACAGACCCAAAAAAACTCGGATCAATAGTCTATACCACTAACCAATCTCATATAAAGGCCAGTGTCATTTTTCTAAGAGTACCCTCAACACTCATCTCTAAAACTATGACATGTTCATATACCAAGGTCTACCACAATATCACTCACCAATACATATATAATTCCATCATTCCATGTGTCCATACATTTTCATTAAATCAAATCACTTTAGGGATATTCTATTCAAAATTATTACACATTCTTAATAGAAAAACATCTCACTATACCACCACTATGATATGAATATTCCCAAGGAACCCCCTGGATAAAGAACACATCCAACAACACCTCTGGTGTAACAGTCTCAAAATATACCATCAATCCATACTCCCTTCTTCTAAAGCACAAATAATTCCTAGATAACCAATATAATAGATCACCCTCATTTATCACTAGCTACTATCTAGCTAAAATCCCGAGTCAGGTTCAAAAATTCTACAACATATCTATCTTATACCATTTCAAAAAGTGTCATGTAAGCTATGTACACATTAAAAACCATCTATATTACCCCAAAATCACTTGAAATATCATATGGCTATGTACCAACTCCTTGGCTCAATATAAATATTCAAGGGACACATTCTAAAATCTACACACACTAGGGTTCCAAACCCTTGATTACAAGGACACAAATTCTAACCAAGAATCCAATTAAAAATAATATTCCTTGAGAATAATAATAATTGGAAACCATCATTGGCCCTATACAAATAATGGTCTCCCTATCTAGGATGAAATTCTAAAATGATAGAATCTATACTAAAAAATATCACATACTATTAAGATCAAAAGTTATATAACCAGAGGTTGTAGTTAAATAAAATTCCATTAAAAGATATATGGGAAGACACTATATATGTTTCCACTAAAACATTAAATAACCAATCCAACCATTATGATTAAATCCATTATTTGGGAAGCCAAATTCATTCTGAGATATTAATGGTTACAACACCTCCATCCCCATCATTGAACATGTTGCCATATATCCACATGAACTACCATAAATGAATATATGTTTATGTAAATCCAATTTAATATAATTACACCAATAAATTTTATAGGAAAATGGGGTATGATATATTTTTTCACTCAAAAAAGGTGAGTCTATATCCTCAGTGATAAAAATCACACTATTAGGCATACATGTCTTGTGAATCCAACATGCCTAATATGATGCATGCAATTGATCTTGTTAATGGGTCAACAAGAAAAATCCTCTAATAAATCATAAATGAAAAAAATATTTGATTCATAAGAGGTGAAATCCAATATATAACAATTATAGAAAATGAAATGAATAACAATCACATACCATTGGTAACCTAGATATTCTACTAGAAAAAAATTAATGACACACCAGTTCAACACCCATCATAAGTTCTTACACATTCCAATATCTTTAGGGTGCAAAATAAAAGATAGTTAGAAAAAAACACATGTGATACCACATTTTAATTTCCCCACCCCATTTCACTATGAACAATAACTAATGTAGGATTACACATAACCTCATACACACCTCCTCATACACCTGATACTGCCTACTAGTTGTGAGGGTCCAGGGTGGTATTATGGAGATATTATAAACCCTAAATTAGAGTGAATAACAATATGTAACGTATCAAAAATTCATCCATACAAATTCATTAATGTAAGGGAAAACAATGACAAAAAATAATCAATAATAAATTCAATACAACTTACAAACTAGAATGTTCATTCCAATATATATGATAAATCATCCACCTAGGTAATAAAATATGAAAAATAATAATAAATAATTTTATATATTACATAGTAAAAATAAAATAAGGTCAAATTAAATCCTCAAGCCTCGCCTCATATCGATCTTAAAATACCATATGAGTTACTAAAACTCGATCAGTAATTACATAGACATTCCTAGAATGGAATTGCAATAATTGTGTGAAAGAAGGATATAAAAACTCAATATGCTATGACCAAGAAGGATGTGAGTTTAAAACTCAATATAGTAACACCAATGTAATCTTATTCATGGATATTAAATTTTGTGATATATTCATGTGACATGATCTGTATAAAGAAAAAAATTGAAAATAAACCTCAATTGATCATATGTTATATGACCCTGATCAAAAAACATGCTCCACGCTAAGCCAGAGTGTCTATGATTACATAATTTTGGCCATTCCAACCATAATAATGACATAAAGGTCCATCAACCCAATATATAATTAAATAACTGGGATCTTGATCAAACATGATATATATTATAATGTACCAATGATTACATAATCCTAAAATATTTTCCTTTGGAATTATCCATCCTAGTATACAATGGCTCTCAATAGAAGATACCTCTAAATATGGAACCCTCTACAACGCCCTCCTATAATCCCAAAGCCTGCAAAATAAAACAAATTTAATGAACTGTCTCGTATAGTCAAAACGAATAATCCCATTTCTAAATCTATGAAATCACCAATATAAATATCAAGAACACCCATAAAGGTTTGAATTATTTATTATCCTGAAAACCCCATAGGGTTTTTTCATAACCCCCCATGAATAGTTTTTCCAACCACCCATAAATGTGGATTAATTTCATAAAATATGTCATTAATCACATGAAAATATTCAAAATTTAAAAAAAAACATCAAAAGTGAATATACCATATCAAGTATAAATAAATAAATAAATACAAATACAAAATATTGGGGGTAATTTGAATAATAAATCATGAAACTACGGTTATACTCCTTGGTGTGTAACACAAATTTTGACAAATTAACTACCCCAACACATCGATCTAGGGTCTTTGGTGATAGTCATGATTGTCACTACCCATTCTAGTATGTATCCTCTCACTAGAGTTTCATATACCTAGTCACTCACCAAGGACCCCTACATCTCATTATACCCATGAAACCTCATAAGTGTCCTCAAATCTCATTAAATGATTTATGATTAATTATGAAATTTTGAAGATTTCATTTCCCTCAATAACATTATAATCTCAATGATACATCACTGACCTCCAGTGATAGTATCTACAAGGATATAAATTCAACCCCATCCACATTCCATGTTTCTATAGGTTGTTTTGAATGATCAACCTTTCCATCAATATCTCTAGTGTCTTGTTACCCAATTAATCAAATATCAAGGGGGACAGGTAGTATCCCCATGTTCAATTAACGTTTTTTGGGGCTCAAAGTAATCATTGGGGTAATAGATTTTGCATAGGAAAAAATATTATATATCAATTCACCCCAAAAAGGATGTTTTAAGGTCTCCTAAATGAGGTCCACTAAGCCTTTCAGGGTATGATAATAACCTTCAAGAAGATGTAAAGGTCATATTGCAACATATATATATCAAGGTTTTGACCATTTGTGGCCAATAAAATATAACTAGTTCTCAATGTCCATAGTGGCCAAGTAACTTTTCTAGGAAAGTTGCATTCATTTCAAATTAACGATTTATAACATTTTAGCATTGAAAATTATTTACATCAAATAGGACAAAATGCTTAGTTTAAGGGACACATGTCACTTGTAACAATAAAAATGCAGAAAACCAATAATGTGAGTACAAAATACCACCATCCTCATTCAATAAATTTCACTATTAACATGACACTAGACATCCACTACTCATGTTTGTACAATTCTATGATAACAAGTCATAATCATCTAAGGTCCCAACCAATAGAAAGAAAATAAATTATTAAATAAAAATGATCATAATTATTTATCCGAATCACATTAAAAAATATTTAATTTAATTCTATTTAATTAAATTAGAGAAATAAGGGAAAACAACTCATTAGATTACCTCGTCGCACCAAAACCACATCCCAATGCAATCTAACTATACATGATGTTACCCCATCATAATTATTGGAATCATAATTGATAAAAATTCACCAAAATGAATAAAATCAATCCAACAAAATTTAAAAGTACTATGATTACCACAAATAACAAAAACATTTCATAATTGCATGAATAAGATTTATGGTGAACAAGTAGGAATCCCCATTTCCTTGATAGTGCTATGTTTTGTCTGGTAAAATATATTTTCATGTAAAACATATAAAATTAGTAGTCATTTATTTTCAGCACACCCACTGAGAACTGTATCACAAAATGCACAACCAATCAACAAATTAGGTGCACAATGTGGTTACAAGGAAACTATGACCCCTGATACTTCCTAATCTGATCATAATCTTTATTTAAGAAATAACTCAATATACCATAACCTGTAAAATTCCCAAAGATTCAGGGTAGCATGAAAACAAAAATGATGTTAACCTTATAATCGATGAATCAACATGAGGTTTCAACTAAACCTTAACCCACTTCCCCAAGGAATATGGAATAATCCATAGTATATAGACCGAAAACCATCCATTCTCACATGGGGGTGGTCTATCTCCCGTGTGTCTCATTTTAGAATAAACCACCCCTAGGGTAGTCATCACCATAATACTACAAATATATAGTCAGAAGAACACCTTACCATTCTCAACAACCCAAGGGAGGTCTTATAAACCATCTTTGTCCATCCCATCACAAAAAGGTAGACTAGATGAAATAAAATAGACCATATCCACACACTCAAAAAAGGTCACATTAAGAGCAAAATTGAAATGAGAAACACATCAAACCACCCATATCATATACCAAAAACTCCATATAAAGTCAATGATCCCTCAAGACCTTTTACCATATATCAAAAACATTCAACATCCTCTTTAACCATCCAAGAGAAACATCATATTATTTCGAAAAAAATTTCCCTATCATACCAATAGAAATTTTCTCAAAGGGATACCCATAAAACCTATGAATCATAAAAAATAGGTACTCCCAAGGCAACCAACAAAACATTTTTCTTCATGCATAAAAAACATTCATGAATAAAAAATAATAAAGATCACTCATGCTTTCAAATAAGGGTTATGAGTCAAATATAATGAAATTGAATAAAGATAATTTAATCAGGACCATATGAAATAAATTTAAAAAAAAGATAGAAACTCCATTAAAACAATTATTAAAAGGGAAAACAATAAATTCAACTCGTATAAAGACAATAAAAAATTTAGGTCAAAACTTTCTTTAAAAATCATCTCTCATGTTTTGAAATTAAAATTTAGGACCCAATTAGAATTTCAACCTTTTTATCTTGAAATTACAATTTAATTCAAAAAATCATTTTGAAACACATTTTAAATAGAATTATATCATCATTTAAATCTTATAAGCTATTCAAAACAAAACTATAAATATGTTCACCAACACTCAATCAACCAAGATACCCCAATTAGACTATTTAGTATTATAAACATCCATGATGACTATTATGATGATATGAGACAATTCCGAAATTTTGGATACACACATAATCATGCGACAAAGTATACATATATATTTTTTTAAACACATGAATATAAAATAAAAAATAATAAAGAGACTCAAATATGGTAAAGTAAATTCCTCAAAAGACCCTGTTCCATTTAATTATTTTATAGACCATAAATTCCTACGCTTAACCAACCACTACCTCAGCTCCTAGGAATATTTTCCAAAGAACCAACTTCATTTTTAATTAATTATAACTAATTAAAAAAATTACCCACGGAAAAATAATTATTTAATTACAATTAATCAAAAAACAAAAAATGAAATAATAGTTTCTAAAATCACTAAGAATTATAATGATTCTAAAATCATGAAAATGGGATGATGTTCACTCCTAATGTAATTAACTAATCATTAAAAAAAACCCTTTTATTTAAATGTATTATTAATATAGAAAAAATATACACTTAATATTATTATTATTGGGTTTAAATGAGAATTATGTCTCATTATTGTTCGTAATATTTCCATCAAATAGTGATCACACAACTAATATAAATATAAGGTATTTACATGTCATTTGGACAAAGAAAAAGTAGATAACTTCTTCATCCAGTAGACTCGGACCGTACAAAGATAAATTTTCGGAGCGTGGAATGAAGGTAGCATCACTGGGCTTCGCTCTTGTTCAATACCATGATGAGATTAAATAAGTTAATCTTGAACATAATCACCTATGGGAGAACATCATGTTAATAGATATTACTACTTAGAGATTTTATCTAAGACACACCAAGATTCTATCACCATCTCACACATTACCCTTAGGTCTTATGCGGGTGTTATAAGGGGTTTTGTAATTTTATATTAGTTACTTATTGTGGAATAATATTCTATAAATAAATGTATTTTTCCAATAATTACATTGTGGGTGTAGTATTTCTTAAACAATGATGAATTTGATAAATTGATTTTTCAGTTAATAAAGGCAATTTTGATAAATATAATCATTATTATAATAAACTATATTTTTATTAATAACATTATAAAAAATTATTATAAATGATGATTATATCAGTTATTTATATGTAAATGACTTGGTAATCAGTTTGATAAGAGTTATATTTTTAAAATAGAATGTATATTTTTAATTAAATAATAAAATTTTGAAATTATTGAAATTTTAATAAAATATTATTATCAAATTAATTTTTTATGAAGTTAAGTGTATTTTTTATTATGTTTTTAAACTATTTTTGTCAAAACTCATCAATTTTTAATAAATGTCAGTTATCCTCTTAAATGTAAAATTTCACATATTTATAAAATTATTTAGATAAATGGAATATTATTTTTGGAATCAGAATGTAAAAATAATCCAATGGTTTTTTTTCAAAATTTTCTAAGACATTCGAATTGTTTGGGAAAAATAATATAAAATATGAGTATGTAGTCTGTTTTATTACATTATAATATCCCAACAGTGATGTAATAATTACCATAAAAATTGATATTCGACCTCAAATATGTGTTAAAATTAATATAATGTGAATGTAGATTTATTTTTATTAATTTTATAATTCCTTAGTGAATCCTCCAAAATGCATAACATATTTTATGATTTTACATACAATTAATTTGTAATGTGACTAGCCTCTACATAATAAAGGTTAATAATTTAATATCTTCAGCACATGGACGTATAAAATAATATTTTACACTTCTATTGGGAAAAAACCATGTTCAAAAACCATGGTAAGTTTTTTTGTTTTGAATAATTAATTATATAGATTCCAAAACCTAATTTAGCGAAATATTAAAGAATTCCCCTCCCATTTCCTATATAAACCCACCCACAGTCCAACATATCTTCACTAAAATTCCTTGTAAAACATCCACAATCATTCTACCCCTCTCTATAATCATCCCAATGTAGACCAAGCTCCCAATAATCCCATCTTTATGTTTTTGAAGTCACACACTCAAGTAAGGTGTTCCTTCATTTCTCAATTTTATCCAAGTTTCCTTATATCATTACACCCTTTTATTTTTGATTAAAAATTATGGGTTATGTTTTTTAACCTCACTAGTACTTACCTTATTATGTATTAATAATTATATACCCCTTTCACTCTCATTAATCCCTCCCATGTACACTTGTTACCATGTCAAAATTTCATAAGAGTTATTCCATTCCTCTTCATCTTTCATGTTTTTTTATTATGTTACACCTTCTATTTAGAATTTACATGATTTGTAAAATGTATTGATATAACCCTAATAATTACCATTATATTTATATATTAATCGAGACCACTTTAACTCTATTCAACTATTTTTAGGAATTTTTATGTCACACAATTATGCTGCCGAAATTGCACTATGATTTTGAGGCCAAAATCATCGTGTAGTGAATACCATACCCATTTCAATATCAAGTTTATTCACATTAATGAACATCAAACATTTTTATTTAGGACTTAAATATCTATATTCCAATACCCTTGGTCAGGGAATTAATTATTATGATTAATGAATCCATGTTTTATGATCAATGTGGCACACTTAAGAATGAGAATAAATTGAAAATGATGGGTGAATCCAAAATTAAATAGTGCTTCAATGCATTGGGTAATGTTTTTTATCATGATATGTCATGTTGGGATAGGGGTCTAACTGATTCCTTTTATGGAATTTTTCCACCATATTGGGATTGTTTTTTAACTGATTCAATTATGTTTGTGAAGCATTGTTTTAAGTTGTTTCCACATTTCCATGTTAGGATGATGATGCTATATTGTGCCTTTATATTCATGTTTCCCATATTATCCATTGTTATGTCTATTTCCTCACTTGTATTGGATTGTTTATGTTATGCGTTGTTTACTCCCTTAGTGTGCTTTATATATCACCTTTTGATTATGTATGTCCTCATGTTATCCCACGCAATGCTAAGTACTAAGGAATGATGTGGTCATGTAATATAATATTTCAATAAAGAATTTGTTTCTTTATTTTCTAAGTGATCATGTAATGTTCCAAATCCCAAAAGACACTAGAACTATCGATCATCTAGATTTTATTATGTGAAATTTAATGTAATAATCAAATCTAATATATGAAATAATGTGAATGGTTGTTATAGTCGGTATCAGAGGATATGTTTATTTATTTTTTTGATTAGGATTAAAAAACATACTTAAAGACTAAGGGATTATAATTATTAGAATAAAAAATACCTAAATCTTGGTGATTGAAGATTATGTGTATCATCAAGAAAATACATCTCTGTTTAGATACGAACAAGTAGAGGTGGCTTTGGAACAGATGTATCCAGTGAGAAATCCAGAAAAAGCACATTGAGCTAGGCTTGAATGGGAAATAGTGCATGAAAATGTGCCATACTACACTGTTGATTCGAAACTACAAGGTGATATGCTTTGGTAAATTCATAATCTTAGTATAAACTATTCATATGCGATCAAGAAAAAAACCGATAATAATATACGTTAGGAAATATATCATGGATAACATAGATTTAATCCTATATGTTCAAAAGAAAAGGAAATAAATATAATTTATAGGTTATCCAATTTGTTATTGGATTTCCCTTTATAATATTAATATTTTTACATACCTTCCCCTAATATTACTTTTATTCTCACCAATGGATGACAATAAGAAGACTTAGGATAATAATAGATGTAAAGATCAATGTGATGACTATTCAAATGAGATGCCCAATCCAATGAGAGCGGGAATCAAAAACCTTTTCATGATACTCTCTCAGTTAACTCATATTTTTTATAGAAACATGGGTCAATAGGAACGTCCAAACTCCCCTAATAAAGAACAAGTTATAATCGAGAGCTTAATGAGACCAAGGCCTCATACTATAAATGGATCATCTAGTCCCTCAATATATGGGAAATGGATCAACTCCATTAAGAAGATATTCTCCGTCATTCAATGTTATGATTAATAGAAGGTTCTTCTAGATTATTACCATATGGAGGGTGAATCTGATCATTTGTTGGAAATGATAAAAAATAGTAAACCTAAGGGAGAGATTGATTTGATGGTATAGAAGTATTTCCAGAAAATGATTTTCGATAAATATTTTCCATGCACCCTCCATAATAAAATGGAAAGAGATTTCATGGAAATCATGAAAAAGGGAGAAGAGTAACTTAGTGATTACATGGAAAACATCACACAAATTTCATGATAAACATCTGGTTTTGTTTTTTAACAATCGAATTAATGGTTGATTAATTTTTGGGTCGGATTGACCCTAACCTATTCAAAGCCCTAGTGATCTGCTACTTTGAAAGCTATAAATAGACTATCTAATGTTACCTCAGATTAAAGATGGAGATAATAGAATCTTAGGGGTATCATGGGGATAAAAAGTAGAATGTAGACTATAATTTTGGTGTTATGGTGGACAAATCCAATGGTGCTAAGAATTTCTAGCATCCCACTTGCTGAATATGTGGAAAGAAGCACCCAAGAAATTTCAAGAAGGGGACGAGGAAATGCTTTAGGTGCGGGAATCAAGGGCACCGAGCTAGTGATTTTCGACAAGAAAAAACAACTACTACGACAGATTAAAGGAATTACCTGCTCAATCCTAAATGCATTGTTTGTTTCAAAAATAATAATGAAACATGGAACTTTATGAACCAGTTCCCTAAGACAATGATTTTCGGAGGCAAAGAACAAACTCTAATGTAAAAAGGGAGATATTTTTTCATCACTACCACCAAAGAGAATCTATTCAAAAAATTGGTGACATGTATTTTTGTTATTAATTCAAGAATAGGGAACATACATTTTGATTTTGGTTATACGCATTATTTTATATCTGAAAATATTAGTATTACAATATAAACACCACAAAAAATCTAGGAATTGGATATGTAGGTGAGAACTGAAAATGGGGAATTTATAGAATCCTATTCATATTACTCATACCGTGTAACAATTTTTGGATTGAACTACTAATTAATACTCATCACACATCCCTTGGTGGAATATAATGAAATTATGGGAAAGGATTTAATTTCCCCTATAGAGCTATCCCAAATCTTCAATAGATGGAAATCACTCTCTATATTGTAAATCAGCCCCCAGTTCAATAAACTTTCCAGGAGGAAGATGAATATTCTTTAGCATAATCATATAAAAATGGATATTTCATCCCTATGAGAACACATATCATTCCTAGATGATTATTTCTATGGAAGGAACCATCCTCAATGACATTCCTATTGTGATGCAATTCACTGACGTGTTTCCAGAGTAATTTTTATGGTCATCATCCTAGAAGATATGGGGAATTATGAATTGATCATATACATTGGGTGTTTCTAATATCTAAGACAATGCTTAGAATAGATATTGTGGATATTGAGGAGATAAATAAATAAAGACACAAGAATCTGGATAAATGGTTTATATGGCCAAGTCATAGTAATTCCTTTTGAATGCAAAAATTCTCCAGAAAATCTTCAGGTACATAAAGAATAGTGTATTTAGAGATTCCCTTGAAATTTTTTCATAGTAAATATTTAGGATATTATAATATAATCCAAAAACAAGGAGCAGTATGAGGAGAATCCAAGCACTATACCAGACACCTTGAGAAAGGATAACCTCTATGGAATATACAATAAGTGTGCGTTCTGGTTGAAGGAAGTATCATTCTGGGGGAATATCTTCACAAATAATGGGATATCTATGGATTATTCTAAAAAATCTATTGAGGGATGGAAAAAGTCAAAGTCCACGACAAATATCAATGGATTCATAGGCTTATGTGGATATTATCACTGATTTGGGAGAAATTTACCACAATTATCAAACCCTCTGATAAAGATAGCTTAGAAAAAAGACAATATTGATTTGAATGATGATTGTGAGGAATGACTCGTGGATTAAAAGAAGAGGCTTATCACTAATTTTGGTCTCACACCACCCAAATGTGGGGAAATTTTTATAATATTTAAAAATTCATATAACAAGTTCATGGGTTGTGTATTGATGTGGAATGAAAAAGTAATCACGTATGCCTCAAGGAAGATTAAAATTAATGAGAAAAACTACCCCATGCATGATCTAGAGTTGGAAGCTATTATATTTTCATTTAAAACATGGAATAATTATCACTTTTGAGAAATGTGTGAAATATATACAGATCAATAACCTCTCAAATATATATTCACACAGAAAGAGCTGAACATGCACAAACAATGATGGTTAGAGATCATCAAGGATTAGGACCGTTCAGTCCATTACCACCTAGGGAAAGCAAACAAGTCTGATGATTCTATATGTATAAATGACCAATCAATTCTATCATTGATGAGAATTGAAAAATATCAAATATTCTTAGATTTGGTGAACCTGGACATGATAATCATAAATAAGGGAACATCATCAATCCATTCACAATTTTTTTTGAACTGTCTCATTTGGATTGGTAAAAGGATGCTCAACAAGATGATATGGTAATTCTGAAGAAAGTGGAAGCTATCAAAAAAGGATAATCCTTAGAGTTCAATGTTAATGAAGAAGGAATATTTAGATCATGCTCCATACTATTTGTTCCATCAAATCCTGATTTAAGGGAAAAAAATTTGATGATGAACAGGGATTGAAATTCCCCTTTCACCCAGGAAACTTAAAGTTGTGTTGGGATCTCTGAGAGAATTAGTGGTTGGATAACAAAAAGAATGAGATATTTGAATATATATCAATGTTCCTGATATGTATGCAAGTGAAATATGAGAGGAATATGTCTAAGGGGATATTGAAACCCTTACCCATACCATCGTGGAAATGGGTCAACATTGCCATGGACTTCATCACTGAACATCCAAATACATCCAAAAGAAACAATGCTATTTGGGATGTGGTGGATCATCTTACAAAGACTACAAAACTTATTGAGTTTTGAGAAGATATTTCATCAGATCAATAAAATAGATTTACATTTGAGTAGTGGTAAGAATGCATGGTGTACCACCATGGATTTTATCCAATCAAGATCCATGATTCACATTTATGTTCTTGAAGACACTCCATCATGATATGAATAATAATTTGAACATCATTATTGCTTATCATCCTCAAACAAATTTCCAATTTGAGTGGAATATCCAAACACCTGAGGGCATGTTGAGAGCATCCTCAATGAACATCAAAGGAGGATAGGGTCAACATCATCCTCCGGTTGAGTTCTATTACAACAACATTTTACACTAAGTCATCCAAATGGCTCCTTATGAGGTGATTTATTGGAAAAGGTATAGAAAACCGAAATTATGGGATGATGTTGGGGAGAGAAAAGTTATAGGTCTATTAATGGTTGATGAAATGGTGGAGAAGGTTATGTCTATCCAGAAGCACATAAAAGCTACTTAGATTTGACCAAAGAGTTGTGCAATCAGCCGTCAATGAGACCTAGAGTTTGATTTTAGAGATATGTTTTTCTTCTACATATCACCATAGAAGAGTGGTATGAGATTTGTGAATAAGGTAAAGCATAGTCCAAGGTACATTGGCCCTTTTTAGATACTTGATCCCATTAGAGAAGTGTCTTATCGACTAGTATTCCTATCGAACATGTCTCTTGTACTTGATGTGTTCCATGTGTTACTCTTAATGATGTACAAACCAGACCCATCACATGTACTCAACCAAGAAAAGGTTCCATTAGATAATGAACTCTCATATTAATAGAATTTTGAGATGATCTTAAATCATAGGGAAACAAATTTATGAAATAAGACACTTCCCACCATCAAAGTGGTTTAGAGAAATCCTAAGTTTCAAGAAGGAAATGGGAACCATAGGAAGTGATAAGAAAAAGTTACCCTCATCAGTTTTTGTGTGGGAAAAGGAAATTTCATGGAAGAAATTTCTTAATGGGGGAAGGTTGTAATGACCAAATAATTTATGAATAAAATTACCTTTATATTAAGGTCTTATGGATATAGAAAACACATGCACATTTTTATTACTATTATGTTTAAATGAGCATTAAGTATCATTTCCATTGATAATATAGTTGTGTAATAGTGATCACAAAACTAATATTAAGATAAGGTTTTAAAAAATTATTTTGGCACAGAAAAAGGAGATGATGGACTCATCTAGTAGACTAAGGTCATACAAAGCTCGTTTTTTCGAGCATGGAAAGGAGGTAGCATCACTGGTCTTTAGTCATAACAATGTCTAATATGAGATTCAACATGTTATGCTTGAATAGAATCACTTATGGAATATGTTCATGTTAATTGAGATTACCACTTGGGTTATGTTATCTAAGCCACCCCAAGAGTCTTCCACCATCACACCCCTTACCTTTAGGTATTATGGGAGTGTTATAAGGGGCTATGCAACATGGTTTTAGTTACTCATTGTGTAACCCATTTCTCTACAAAAAAGTATTATTCCATCAATTAATTTATGGGAGTAGTATTTCATAAAAAATGATGAATTTGATAAATTTATTTTTCATGTAAAAATGGTACTTTTGATAAATATATGCATTATTATATAAAAGAATTTTTTTATTAATAATAGTATTAAAAAAATTCTTATAAATGATGAATATATCTGTTCGTCATTTAAAAATGATTAGTTAATGAGTTGGATAATAGTATTATTTTTAAAAAGGAATGTGTACTTCTAATGAATGAATGAATTTTTGAAACAATTAATATTTTAATAAAATATTATTATCAAATTACTTTTTCCAGGAAGTCAAATGTAATTTTTTACTAACGTTTTAAACATTTTTTTTCAAAATCTGTCAATTTTCAGAAAATGTTGATACTCATTTTAAAATTTAAAATTATAATTTTTATAAAATTATTTAGATAAAATTAATATTATTTTTGGGATGAGGACATAAAAATTATTTAATTGTGAATTTTTCATAATTTTATGAGACCGTCAATTTTTTGGTTAAAAATAAAATTAAATACCCATATATTGTGTGTTATATGACAACATAATGACTCTATAATAATGTAATAAATACCATTATAGGGTTATAAGACTAATAATATGTTTTAACTTTAAAATTATTTTACTTATATTGATTTATTTTATTTTATAATTCTTTATTGAATCCTCTAAAGTGTATAACATAAATTTTTATTTTAAGTTAATTTCTTTAATAATGTGATTGACCTTCACATATGAAAGGTTAATATTTTAACATCCTCAGCCGATGAACAAATAAAATAAATTCTTCCACTCCCATTTTTTATAAACCATTGAAACAAACCATAGGATGTTTTGTGATTTTGAATATTTAATTATATAGATTCCAAAACCTATGTTTGTGAAATATTAAAGTATTCACATCCAATTTCCAATATAAAACCACCCATGATCCCACTTATACTCACTCAAAAAACTTGTAGACCATACCTAGTATTTTATCCCCTCTCTATAATAATCCCAAGGATCAAAAATCTCTATTGAATCCCCTCTTCAATCTACTGAAGTCACACAATCAACTAAGGTTTTAATTCCATTATCATTTTTATCCAAGATTCGTGATATTGTTACAAAATTTTATTTTCAATTAAAAATGATGTGTTATGTTTTTTCACCTCCCCCATAGTTACTTTATTATTTATGAATGACGAGATACCCCTTTAACTCTCAGTAATACCTCACATGTACACCTGTTACCATGCCTAAATTTCATAAGAGTTATTTTATTCTTCCTCTTTCTTTAATATTCATTATTATGTTACACATTCTATTTGAAAATTATTTGTGTTGGAACATGTATTTATATGAACCACATAATTCCCATTTCCATTATATATTATGATATACTCATTTATGTCTCATTAACTATTTTTATGAGTTTTTAGGTCACGCAGTATTGCTACTAAAATTGAAACGTGAATTTCCATGACAAAATAATCATGTAGTGAATACCATACCGATTTCACTATCAAAGGACTCCACCATTATGCACACAAACCTTTCTCTTGAGGGCTTACATGTATTTATTCCACACACCATGATCATGGATGGAATTATTGTGAAGGATTAATCCTTGTTTTATGATTTATGTGGCACAATTAATCTAGAGAATCAGGTGAAAGTGATGGGTGTGCCTAGAATTATATAGCACTCAATGCATTGGGTAATGTTCAATATCATGATACATTATACTGGCATAGGGTTTTAAATGATTTGTTTTAGGACATTTTTCCAACATGACGAGACTTGGTTTTACCTAATTCCTTAATGATTACGATGTAGTGTTTTATATTATTTCCACATTTCCATGTTATGATGATAATTCTATAACATGTCTTATGTTAGTGTTTGTATTATTATCAATTTATATGTCTGTTTACTACAATGTATTGCATTTATCATTTTATGCCTTGTTTACTCCCTTACTAGGCTTTATGGCTCGCCCTTTTCTTCTGTATTCCCTCAAGTTATCCCCTGAAATGATAAGTATGAAGGAATTTTTTGGCCATGAAAAAGAATTTTACAATAAAAAGGTCATATGTTTATGTATTATGTGGTCATTTAAGGTTCTTAATCCCCAATGAAACTAGAAAACTCGATCTTATGGGTTGTATTATGTTAATGTTTATGAAATAAATTGTGTCAAAATATGAAATAAATAGGAGAGTTGTTATACTAAATTCTCTCCAAAAAAATTGAAACACAAAAAACCCAAATGATTAACATACATTAATGATATATTACCAAAAAAACATCCAAAATACCAAAATTAGTCCTCTAGGAAACAAACCTCATGAAAATATTGAATGGTGATTTATTTTCCTTATTGATTAATGCCCTATATAAGGAACAGAATAAAGAGCCATCATTCTTGATTAATTTTCCATTATTTAGAGAATTATGTCATTTAATGCCCTTCCAAATAATATTTAAGTTAGTTTTAAGTAAGAAGGAGTAACAAGGATATGTTAATACGAGTTCTTACATTAAAATTATATGAAATAATTCTAAAAATGCATCTATATAGATGTGGGAATGAAGGAGGGGGTATTGACTTATCACTATCCACCTAGAATCCAAAATGATGTTGTATAAGGGGGATTGTATTTTAGAAATAACTCATTATATATTGAGAATGTCAAAAAATAGTTTGATGAGATTAACTTAACATCCCCACATGAATGAAACAATGTCATTAAAACCTAATCCCTACCCCAACCATTCATTATCTGAATCATATTCTCATAATGTTAATGGTCTATAGTTACTACCATTGTCTACCTATACACTTTTTATCTCCCCCAATAGGATCACTAATCAATAATATATCCTCATATACCCAATATCATTCTAAAAAGACTTTTAGGGAATTTATAATTCTTTAAATCCAAGACAAATCCCATTTTACTAAAATAAACCATTAAATAAAAAATATATTTAAATTCAAATTGTAATTTTCATTCATTAATGTTTAGGATCAATGAAAAATCCCCACAATAATGATCCTCATTCGTGATATTCTATGGTAGTTCTTCTACTTGACTATGTGATTTTATTATTTATTTCTCTTTAGTAAATTTGAATTCTTTGATTTATATATTTTCAAAAAACAATAAACATAGATGGAATAATAAATGATAATACGAAGAAAAATATATGGAATTTAAAATAAATATAAATACATAAAATGATATTTAATTTTATAAGTAAATACAATTAATCCTAAATAACTATTATAAAATACTTTTCTTTGTATCTACGTATTATTTAAAGAATATAATACGTTTTTAAAAAAGTCATTTATAAAAATTTATATAATATTATTTACACATTTATAAAATTAGTTCGCTGGTTATAAATTGGTATCAACTGAAAATAAAATCATTTGAAGTTAAAAATATAGTTCTTTCTCAATAACTACTTCTATGAGCACAATGGGGTTTTAATTGTTAAAAACCAAATTAATCACAATTTTTAATTAGAATTAATGATATATATAGATCGTAAATTAAATAAAAAAATTCAACATTCATCTAATGGTTTATACTAGGAATCCAATAAGATTAAATATAACTTTTTTTTATTGAAATATATATTTTTTTAAAACATTTTTCCTTATAGTTCTAACACTTATATAAAATAAAAATTTATCATATAAAGGAATTTAATTTGATAAACTGGATTCCTTTTAGGAATCAATATACAAATTTTTCTAATGTGTAAAATTTATTTTAGGTCATAAATAATCTTTTGGATATAAAATATTTGCTAACATGTTTAGGTTTAAATAGAGTTTACCAGGGGTGTTAAACTAAGTAATTTTATTAAAAATACCAATTATACTTCCAAGATAATAAAATTTGATTATATTTTTAAATTATATTATAATAATTTTAATTTTTTAGAAATTTTTATCTACTTTCACAAGAAAATGACATTATGTTTTCTAAAATTTTTATGTAATTTAATGTGTGCTAAACCACTATCTTAAAATAGGTCACATATTCGACTCTCATTTTGAACTAATTTTAGAACTATGTATTGGGATATAACTTAAAAAAATAATAAATATTACATAACTTCATTATTGATATCTTGGTCTTACTTTAAGACTATCCTAATAATGCTTAATGTTTATGCCAAAGGAGGATTCTAAAAGAAGAATAAATCATCTTACTAGACCCATACAATTTTTATTTCTTCTAAATATTCTTCTAAATCTAATATATCCAAAGTAGCATTATGAATCCAACATCATGAATATACAAATATGTCATATTTATTATTTTAAAAACATTTTATATCTTCATTACATCCACATGGAAATGAAAACATCTCTCATGTGTAGATTTAGGGTACCTCCTACACAAAGTGTTATGATTTATTTTTTTACCACGTACATTCATTTAAATAATTTTTTTACGAATATATATTATCTATTTGATAATTTTGTCATTATTTATAGTGATTTATTAATTATATTTCTATCATTACATCCATCAAAAATTCAAAACTTTATCCGTGCATATATACGGACAACCATCTCAACAGAGTGATTTAATTAATTATTCATCTTCAATTTATATGAATATTTGTTTAATAATATATAATGAATAAATATAAATTTTCAACCAGGATTTATATTCTGTATAATATTAATCCATGAACAAGGTTCAAGTAAAATAACCATCAATTTGAAACATGCAAGGAAGACAAACTAGTTTTCACCTGAATATTAATTTTAATAAAAAAATTGTTAATTGACAGATAATTTCAAAATAATAATTGAATTATACACAGATATTTATGTATTATTATGGTTCTATGTTTTTTTCAAAATAAATGTATATTTATTAAATAGGATCCATGGAAACATGTGATGCAAGATGAGACATGAGGTAATGTTCTATGTTATAATATCATTTTTAGTATTATATAAAATTTAAATATATTGATTAAAACTATATATATCTTTTTTTTAAAATAAATTTTATTCTTAATTGTTTATTATTGTAATTTTCTAGTAATAGTACAATTGACACTCCTTGAAACTTAAAATTATCAGTAATTTTTGAGGGATATGTCAACCCAATTTCCTCTCTTGTTGAAAAACAGCTTCCTCCATGTCTATGCTATTCAAAAACATTTTGGTTGTTTTTATCTATAGATGAAATGTTTTTAATTTTTCACATTCACTACTATTGTCTTCATTTACAAAGGATTACAAGGATTAATTTTATAATTTTTTCACAACCAAGTTATTATAAATTTTTATAATAGTGTTAAAAAATGTTCTCATTTAACTTATAAAGTTTTAATGGGTTAAACAACAATCATGAAAATTCATTTATGTGAAGATTCATTTATATGTTTCTATTTAGACATATATTGAGACTAAATTTCTAAATATTCAGGTATTTTTTTTATTTTTAGATATAGAAAAAAATGATATTTTACATATTTCTAGAGAAACGATAAATTTTTTATATGAGTTTTTCATCTATGAAAACGTCATTAAAGACTAATATAAATCAATGGGGGATATTATATTATTATTAAATAAACATTCATTATCTAGATGAAATATAATTATGATAATTTGTGAATGATTATATCAAACCTAGTTACTTCTCATTCGATAAGCTAGTAATGTTGAAATAATTATGAATCCTATTTATTTTATTAGTGTTATACATAGAAAAAATTATGGAATGTTTATGAAACTCAATTCCATTCAATGGGTTATGATATAGTGAATTTGTAAATGTTTTAGGATCTTGTGGAACACAAAAATATGACATTCATAATGAGCAAGGTTGGACTGAAACTATATATACCTATAATAAATTCATTAAAGAATGATATATTAGGATATTATAATTGCTAAAATGAGAATTGGACCTAGTTTAGTATGAGAATTTTCCCAATATAATAATATTTAGTGAAAAATTTGAGTATGGAAATAATGAAATGAGTAGTGAGACCAATTCACTATTAAAGTATTGGAAGTGTTCATTGACAAAGGAAATGATTTTATATGTTTATGTATATTCAAAAAACATATACCTTATGATATTGATATTTTGTCTTGGTTCAATATTGATTAATGATGTTTCCACATTGTTATAACCTATGTCTTTTTTATGACAAAGCCTCTAATTATGTTTCCTGAATAATAATGTTTGACTGATTGGAAATGTATTCTGATTGTTATGAACATATTATCCAACAATTATAAAAATCTTATGTTCACTTACGATCAATAAATTATATCTCATATATTTACCCTTATTAAACATTTGATTTTAACCATTATAAGGTATCCATTTTCGCTAGGTTATAAATAAAGGTGAAGAACACATAGTTTTATTGAATCTAATGTATCTTATATTAATATAAAAGTGTGTAGCTCTAGATGTATCTAAATGTACATTTTTAGAAGTTCTGTATATTCAACCAGATGAATTTTTAAATATGTCAATTTTCATGAAATTTCTGTTACAAAAATAATTTATTATTTAAGATAAGTTTATTCACAATTTTTTAAGAAGATTAAGAGTATCAAAATCCTAAGATATTAATGTAAAACGTGGAAGTTATAAATCAGCGAAGCTGTAGATAATTATAGAATAAAGCATTAAAGGATTGAGATGTATAAATTTTAGTGCAAATTTTTATAAATTCCATCATATAATGATCACCATATGGAGAAAAGTAAAATTTTATACTCGAAGATAAAAATGAAGTTGTAATAAAAAATAAATATGATGATCAAAAAAATGATTTTCCAAAATATTGTCTCTCAAATTATAATTTGGAATAGTAGATCAAATAGGATCATAGATGCTCATTAGATAGAAAAAATTAAACACAAACTAAAAAGTGCTATTAGATTGTGAAACCCATTTTTACTGAATGAAATTTTCATAATGTTGAACTAAAAATAATTTAAAAAATTCACTGAATTGTGTAACATTACAAGTAAATCTAGTGGATAGATTCTTTGATTGATTAATAATGTGATACTAAATAGAATTAAAATTTTTGAATCCATGGGTATGAATTTTGTAAATCTTGTAGGTAGAGAAAAAACATATTTATGGAAAAACACTTTTGAGAGCATTGAATAGAGGTACATTAGAAATAGGTACATCATATAGAGTATCATTAGAAATATTATCATTTTATATAGGTGCATAATGAATATTTTCATCAAATATTGTAGAATTAGACAAATGGGTATAAGAAGGAGGCTCATCAGACAGAGGTGTATCAAACATAGGTGTACCATATGAATGTATTCTAGAGAGTGGAACACCTGATAGATTTTTTATGGACATAGAAGAATCAAAAAAATATTTCAAAAAAATGTATTTAGAATATTTATAAATGAATGTATAAATAATTTATGGAGGAATTTTTATGATTAAGAATTTAACTAATGTTGGAGATAATTTATAAAACATAATAATTCTTTAACTTTGATATTGCTAATGTGTACATTCAATGAATAAATATCCATAAGGGAAATCGTAGGACTACGAAAAATATTTTAGTATGGTTTGATTTTTTTGACTCCAATATTTTAGGATGTTCTTATAATGAGTAATGACCCAAAAAAATTGTTTCCTTTTATGTTTTTCAAATAATGGTTATGTTGAGTGGGAATTTCAAATTTTATGATAACAATTATTCTTTTTTTATTGGATTAAGGATGATTATAAAAATGGGAGTTATGATCCTTTTAATCTTTAATGAAAATATTGTGAACTGATTGTTTCTTAGAAGAATATATGAGGAATTTCTTATCAAAGAACAATGTTTTTGAAGATGAATTTTGGGTCCCACCATTATGAGAGATTGAGATTGGAACTGAATTGAAAATATTTCAAATATAAAAGCTTATAGTACGTTTTTTATTATATAAGTTAAATCCATAGGTTCATTATGCCTTTTTTATGTTATCAATTATTGTGTGACTTATTTAAGATAGAGGATTTAGTATGAATAAATTCTTCAGATGATGGTGATCAATACACGAAATTATTTAGCTTATGAGTGATTCCAACACTATCTACATTTAATATGTGATAGATACTAATTGTGAATATATGTATCGTCTAATTCATATCACAAATAGGAGTAGGATCCCATATTGGGACAAAACCATGTGAAAATTTTGATCCTCTAATTTTAACTCTGTTATCATTATTTATCAGTGAAGATAAGTTACAATTTAGAGTGGATTAAAACTATAACAAGTTTTAAAGGATTATTTTTAATTATAGGAAAATTTTATAAAAATAAAACGTTTAATTTGACCTCATATCCCCTAATAATACATCTCAACACAATATTTATGGTCCCAGATCATATATTCCTATGTAGATATTGTCATTGAAGTCTGTAGAATATAAATTTAGTTAACATTAGAGTTGTTCATACATTTCTAGGAATAAACTATTATGACAGGAAGAACATGATGATATCCTATCATCTCTCAAATGGAATACAAGTGGTTTATATAGCATCCATTGGATTTACCCCAAGATAAATGGATATACCAAAGATTTTTTTTAAAATTAAAATCACGAAGACAATGATATGGCTTAAAATGATATTCTTATATATCTATTTGAAATAGTATTCAAAAAGGATATTTGTCTTCCAATGTCAATGGATATTTTAGAGAATCCTGAATGTATTTGTAAATGAAATGTTAATATGAAGGAATTGAAAAATAAAATCATGGAAAGTAAATACAAATATCTTAACAATATAGATGAAGAGTCCATTGATGAATATTTCATAATGGAAACTGGAAAAGTTAGTAACATTTAAGGTTTTTTTGAAACCATTTTTGAGGAAACTATTGTTATAAAACTATGATACATTTTTATAAAAACATTTATCCTGAAATATCAACTATTGAGGATTGAGAAACTATTTTTCATGATAAAAATTACAATATTATCATTACCAATGACTTCAGGAATGATCTTGTCTTTATGATTAAAGAAAATGATAAAAATACATTTTGTGTAATGAAAAAACCTATGATTTAAGAAGAATAAATTTTTTCTAACATATCAAAATATTAATATTGGGATGATGTTGAATATTTTTGATAAATATATTTTATCTTAATGAATCATTGAAAAGGTAGACACAAGAAAGAGAAAAACATTACTCTAAAGTGTTCTAATTGTTTTAGTAGTTATCCACTTTTCATTAGATGGATTTAGAAACTAAATGGGAAAGATTGAGAAGATGAATAAAGGAGAATATATATTATGAAAAATTGGGGTAATGATTTTAAATAATTAAAACATTCTAATAATACGAAAAGATGATATTATCTAAAAAGAAAAAGTGGATTCTGTGTAATTTAAATAATAAGTAGTCAACTAAAAGTAATTAATCTTATGGATATGTTCTAGTAGAATATCTACAACATTATGGATCATATTGAGAAACATGAGAAAATAACTTGTAGTCATCAAATAGAATTTGAAGAAACATATAGAGAATATGATGTGAGATCATTACATGAATTGAATCTTATGAAAAATAAAAAACTCAAGAAGGAATATAGACTTTATTTTATGATATATGGAATGGTATATTTACATAAAATAAATCTATTATATATTGGGTTAATTAAATAAGACCATGTAAGTGTTTCCAAATGAAAAATGTTACTAAAAAACAATGATACGAAGAATTCCATAAATGAAGAATAATTGGGAATTACTCAATTATTATTTATCAAAAATGAAAATCTTTATAAATAATGTGTGATTATATTTATAATGCATATAATGTTGAACATTAATCATAATTAATTTACAAATAATCCATATGTATAAGAAATACTCAAACTGAATAAAATAACTCAAAAGATTCTTATTTTTTTTCAAATAACATTATAGGATCAATGAAAATTGATGGTAAGGTATGGATTAAAAAAAATTATTTGAAATTAAAATACAGTCAAAATATATTTTATATTGAATTTCACTCCTAGATAACTAATATTCCATAAAAAATGGTTAAGTAAGTCACATATTCTATAGAACATCAATTTCAATATTTTAATAAAAAATCATATAACATTAGAATAATGTCATGGAAGGATTTTGAGGAATGGAATGTTTTTTTCTCATCACGTTACAATTTTCACTTTTCACTGAAACACCTAACTGTTACCCCATCAATAGATGATTACTATCCTACTATCCAAAGTCAAATGGTTGTCTCCGTTTTCAGGCCCAAAAACTCTTAAGGAATCACATTGGCCGAGAGGAGGGGATGTCAGGATCATCACACCCTTGTGGGGAGGATTTTATCCTACTCCGGGACTCTATTATATAATTATTACATGTTAGTTAACCTCTTCCTAATCCTGGTGTAGGAATGGTTACCCTAACAAATTGGCTATGGGTTTACAATCTTTTATATGAGATAGACTGGGATAACTTTTGTGAATCCAACTATATGTGTTCGTGGTTCTTCATCATTTTCCAATAATGATAAGTTAGTACTATACTGAAACCATATGACCAATTTCATCAGGATATTATCTGTTTTATAGAGGCATTTGATATTCCAATGATTGGATTGAGACATTATAGGAGATACTACATAACCTGTTTATTTAAGGAATCAAATCCAACTTGGTTTGGTTGATCCATTCTATTTAACATAATGTGGTAAGGACTAATATGAGGGTTTTGAAGTACCAAATATTTTATCTCGAGTTTAGAACAGATGCCCTAATTATACTGGTAATATTAAGAATCATTTTTATCATAGATTGGTCGATTTAGAGTCTTACACACTAAGGTTTCTCTGGTGAATGGGTATTTGATTCCTAAAGACGTGTTAATTGCATCCCCCTAATCCAACATGATCCTAGATTATTGTGCGAAACATGTGGGAGTGATGATTTACCTCCCAGAATAGGGATATGGGATATGTGTGTTGGGATAGTCCTTGGGGTGTTTGATATGGATATGGGGCCTCTAAGGAGGTGTCTTACGTATCCCAATTATAGTGGGAATCAGAGTCCTCATTGTTCTCTTAGATATGATTGGGATTAAAAACTGAGTATTCCATGGTCAATATGCCTTTTTCTCTATAACGATTCACATCATCCTATTGTCAAATAGTAGCTGTCATCACATGAACTGTCTGTCCATGTATGGAGGGGGTCGCGAGATTCATGGTAGTGTGTCACGTGTCTTGGATGACACCTCAGGATGACATCAAAGGACCAGGATGAAATTTAACTAGGGGGTCACATGTAGTTGATGAAACCTCAGGGGGGACATTAAGGGTCCAAGATGACATGTCCAGAGAGTACGCCCCGAGAGCGGGATTGTCTAGTCCAGATGTGTTGACAAGACTCAGCTAATGTGTATGGGCACCATTATACGTGTCAAGCAGTGCGTCTTGAAGATGTCGCTAGTATGGGGTGTTGAACCCATAGGGTTTGAAAGATCCAAGTGTTGTCTGTGAAGGTTCTATAAGTCTTTTCACGATATTTTCAGTGCATTATGCATCTTCTAGAGGACATGTTGAAGGGATATCATGATGTTCATGTGGCGTGACATGGTACCATCATGTATTCATGATTTACACATGAAAAGAATATGGTAGTCTATTATCATGTCTTCTGCTTAGGGTTTCCAATTTGACATGGGGTTTTTTCCTCTGTAGTGATTTCCATGGATCTACTTAGTGTAATTCTGTTCGGGTCTCACATGATCTGGAGGACATGTTATATGGTTCATGCATGTATCCCCAAAAGTCCTTCGCATTATCTTTTATCGATCACATAGAGGGATGTATACATGGTGCATGGATGATATAGTTGTTCAATTGTTTATTATTAGGTTGAATGTCAACTGATCACAAGATTGGATTTGTGATGATTCCCAGAGATTGAGCGCTGATGTGCGTAGTGATGATCTAGGCCCAAACTTCTATTTTTCGGTAATCTAACCAACGAACCAACCACCCAAACACTTTTTTCGAGATGGAATAGGAAATTTATAAGCATATAATTCCTCATACTCACCGTGTGTGTGGGGAATCTGGCATATTTCCATGAGGGATTCAATGTGAGGTATATCATTACGTAGTTTTGTGGGTCTCTGTGGTGGACCATGACATTTGTGCCACTTGATTATCAGTGGCTGGAAGTCCATCCATGATTTACCAAATTATTTCCAACTATTCAGGACTTACAATTTGAAGGATTTCCATGTTTTGAATTTGACATGTCTGAGGGTCTTCATGAGATCCAAATGACTATTGTATGGAATTCATGATTCATTGGATGGATTTTCTCTAGGACTCACGGGACCACGTTGAGGGTGCATTGGGAGCATCACATGTCCCTCGGTGATCGTGAACCCTTATCATCTTCTCATTTTATTTCTCTATTTTATATGATGAAGGATGGGATTCACCTGAGATTGTAAGTCTGATATTGAAGGTATATCCTTTATTTTTGGGAGATGCATCGCATGACCAATATGGGTTGAATGATGCATGGTCATTTTTTAGACAAGTCCTTGAGAAAAAGGGCTTCTGAAAGGAGAGTTGGTCATGTCACTGAGGTCTCATGGTGCTACACATATCTTCAGGGGTGCATGACATATCATTAGTGATCACAAGCCCCTCTATCTTCCCCTTTTTCTATATCCTTTTTTCATTTGACAATGGTACAGGATCTTGTGGGATTTCATGATCAATTTCTTGGTTTTAGGCAATATTTTGGGTGATTTTTCTGTAGAACAATGTGGGGAATATAGAGATTGTTTGAGTATGTAGGGGACATGTCTGTTCATCTGTCATTAGAGCATCACAGAGTTGTCTATATGCATGTGAAGGGTTCTAAGCTATGAGCCTAAGAAGACAAAGGACCTCATGAGGCAAGGTCATCATGATGATGGGGTATGATAGTGTCTCATTGATCTCTAGAGGTACAAATATCATGTCATTAAGTGACCGTAGACACCACTCACCTCCTCCCTTTTGATCCCCTTTTTTTTATGATAAGGGTTGGATGGTATGTGAGTTTCCCTGAGTAATATCTATTATTTTTTCTCAATTTTCTAGTGTTAGATTGTGTGACCATTTTGGATCATATGATAGTATAAATGTATTGTTTAAAAACACATGTATCTATCCTTGAAGAACTATGGAATTTTCCTTCGGATTCCCTGAGGCACGACTGATGATCCCAAGGGGTTTCGTGAGGTCCATTATATTGTTCATTGTGTTTCACATGTCTTCAAGGGTGCGCTATCTACCCATTAGCGACCAAAATCCCCTCTCTACTCCTCATTTTTTCCTCCTTCATTCGTTGTGATGAAGGCTCAAATGTCTTTCAAGATTTCTTAGATATCATCTAGGGATTTGAATCTTCCGAATGATGATTTGGTGTATGATTTGTGTGACAACTGGGAATCTATTCCTTGATATGTTGGTTCCATTGATTTTTTGATGATTTGGGATGGTTTTTTGGTACATTCCATTGAAAAACCACACTTCTTGGGGGATTCACATTTAGTTGTCACTATTCACCCATTAGTGAATAAGGTTTCTTGTTGAGGAGGGATCCATCAGACTTGTTATGTGTTAGAAGCCTTGTGTGGAAACTTTGTGTGACCTTGAAATTGTTATGAAATCATGAATCTTTAACTATCATATTCATTATTTCTCTTAAGGAGACAAAAATATCAGTGTTTTAATGTTTCTTACATGGTGGATTTTCTAGTGATTATTTACAAGGCATCAGTAAATTCCGCCTATAAAGACCAACACGTGAGGGGACAAGGACTTGGTCCAAAGGTCAACTAAATGCCTATGAGAGTCCTCGGTGGTGCTGTTAACCCATTATGCTAGGAAACATTCAGCCTACCGAGTGACCTTGGATATTCTTCAAAACACCTTTATATGGGGGGGGGGCGGGGCGAAGACATTTCATTATACTGGTCTCGTCCTTCTCTATAACACTCCAACTACTGCCTTGTCAAAAGTCCTCATTGCAATCCTAAATTATGAGTTTTTCCCATGAGTTTGTTCCTTGAGTCCCTATTGTAAGCTTGACTCTTGTGCTATACTGATTTTTGCTCAAGCACTCATCTATGTCAACCACATACTAGGAATCCATAATTCCTTAAACATGGGGGGTTTTTCTAAGGACTTTTTGGGATCTACTGGCTCAGACTCTCAATTGATTTCATATAACCATGTTCAGGTCATGTGTCTAAGTGCCTCTAAAGAGGTTATGATATATGCTTGTGGCCTAGTAGGGGTTATGCACCCCAAGAGTTTTCGGAAGAAGACTAGGTTCAGAAAATCCATGATGTGTCTCTCAGACATATGGTTAGGAAACTCGATTCAAAATGATGACATGAATAAATTCTCATGCCTTTATCATTGTCAAGAATTCATATTGTTTTGTCTAACATGTTACACTTACTTATTTTAAGATGGATTATAGATGCTGGAGAGGAAGCTAATATTGGTTCTATTTTGATGGGGAAGGGGTTGTAACATACTAAGGAGGTGGATACTGTGTCTTTTGATCAGTTACATGAATCTATAACTCTACTATAGCAAAAAAATAATGATATAAAAGACTCATCCGAGAAGATTTTATGATGGTATAATAATTTTTTAATCATACTTTTGTCTCAGGGAGAGGCACTGGATCATGTAGATCCCTCCTTTTGATGTGGATTTTGATGATCCAAGTTTTCATTCTTCATATAGAGTCACTATCCTTTTCGGTTATCTGTGATGTGCATTACATTTCATTTTTTTGATATGACCAGAATTGTCAGTGATATCCATCCTTTTTTTTTGAAGGGAATGAGCACAGATGTTGGGTGTGTGGGGAGATCCTTTAAGTAGGATATATGTCTTGAATGAAGAGGGAATAACTAATATGGAGAGATCATGTCAATCATGATAGGTCCATATATCATCCTCATGGAATCTATCACATGAAATAGTTTATGGTATTTTAGTTCAAACCTTCTATTGCTTTAGTTTAGGGTCTTTTAGCTCGTAATTTCTGCTTCTTTAGTTTATGGTTTTTTAGATTGGACCAATTATTAATTTAGTTTAGGTTGTTTTAGCTTATACCATCTATTGATCTAGTTGAGGTTGTTTTATATCAGACCGTATAATTCATTATTTTAGGTCCATTTATCTTGTATGTTAAAATTCTATAGTTTGAAGTCATTCAACGTGGAACTTCTGTTTTGTTAGTTTAAGGTCATTTAGATCATACCTTCTATTGATTTTGTTCAGGGTCTCTTAGCTCGGACATTATATTTCATTCATTTTGGGACTTTTAAATTTTTCTGTTTGTTTATTTAGTTTAGGTTCTTTTAGCTCAGTCCTTCTATTTATATAGTTTCAGTTCTTTTTGATCGGAATATATTTTTCATTAGTTTGGGTTCTTTTATATTAGACCATTTTTTAATTTATTTTTGTGAATTTTAGCTCATACCATTTCTTTCATTATTTTAGGGAATTTTAGATTAGACCTTCTCTTTCTTTTGTTTAGGTATTTTTAGATAGAATCTTCTCTTACTTTAGTTTAGGGTCTTTTAGCTTAGATCTTATATTGATTACGTTTATGGTCTTTTAGTTTGGATGATCTGTTGAATTAGTTTAGGGTATTTTATCTAAGACCTTATGTACATTCGTTGAGAGTCTCTTAGCTCGGACCATCTAGTTATTTAGTTTAGGTTCAATTATCTCAGACATTTTGTTGCATTAGTTTATGGTCTTTTTGCTCAGACATTCATGGAACATGGGGCATGCTGGCAAGAATGACGCAAATAACATTGGGGTGATTATTTCTTCCATGGTACTAATAGTGATCATGGGGATAGGATATACTTTTATGTAAAGGGGGAGATAAACTTAGCTAAAGGGTTAAATCCCTTGTGATCCAGTGAAATGTATAAGAAACTATAATCTTCAATATTCTCTAAGGGATATGGAAGATTCATATAGTGAATTAGGTTTAGGGTGATATACTAGAGAAGCTTCGACTCTGCGGATTGTTGGAATGTGAGTGAAATAAGTCATAATCCTATTTTCTAAACCATGAGACATGGAATGGTGTAGACATAACATTTATACCCCTTCACACAATGGGTGTCAGGTTCCGCAGCGGTGTCGTTGAGGCTCAAAAGGATTAAGAGGGCTTTTATACTTGGATAAGATGTTTCTAGTCGGTGGATCTGAGACCTTGCATCAATTACATAGCCAAGAAGAGTGATCTCTTTTCCTTTCTAGGGGCTATTTAATAATTATGATGTCTAAAACATCAAGATAACTAATTTTGTTATGGATGTAATTATATCTAGGTAGTGTCCTAGAACCCTAGGGAAACATAGATATTAATTGAAAATCTCTAGCCCACACTGTGCGATTTCTTATCACAAGTTGTTGGCCAACAAAAGGTTCTAGAATGAAAGGTCACATTCTGACTTTGAGAATGCGTACAAAACTTGGTGATGCAATTTTAAGGATATAATATCTTCATGGATAGTTGGATATAGAGACTGTGAATCATGACCCATGGTGTTCATGTTAGTTGAATGATATGGGATAATCATAAAAGGATTTGTTAAGACATACAGAGATGTTTTGTGCTTCCGTGATGATGAAAATGCCTAAAAGGATAAGAATGTCATTTTTCATAGTCGTACGTTTGGTTGAGAGCCCTAGGTGCTTAAGAAAGAGCCATGGCCTTGTATGCATAGTGAAGAGAAGAAACCTTGAATATGTATAATCTTTCCATGGTCTATGTAAGGATATATTTATTCAAGACACCCTGATTCATGATGTGTGGTCAGTGGAAAGTATAAAATACATGGAGGGTTTGAGTACCGTAAAATTCATTCCACTTCCTAACGAACACATTCACATGATGAAGAGATGTGTTAAATAACCACTCTAATTTTTTTTCAATGAAGAAGGGCTCCAACGAGAATAGATTGGCTATTACTGGGGCTAGAGAGTATACAATATGATAATTATTCCTTTTTTACATGCACAATAATTATTTCCAAAAAATTATAGATGAAGAGTTTAACGTGTGATTATTCGACCTTTTCAAAAGCCTCCCATTGTGGGTTTTCAACCTAACTTATTTATTTGTATTTTTTGTTCCTAGTTCATGTTCTTTTGATTTTGACCATAATGTTCTAGAGTTAAGATCATACAACTTTGACTAGGGTGTGAGTAGATTTTGGTCATGCCACATGGACCTCGTAGGGGATGTTACACAAGAGGATCATTTGGGAACCCAGGGTCAAGAGTACACCAACATACTTCTGAGCAGGAAATGGGGATGTCTTAAATCATGGATCAAGTTTCTCCTGTCATGAGTGATGAAATAAGAAAATCATTATAGGAACCACTTATAACACAATGTGGTTTGGGGTTCCACCATGGTGATATTAGGCTCGCAAGAATCAAAAATCCATTTATACTAGGTGAATATGTCTCCATTTGGTGGGATTGAGCCCTCACATCAACAACATAACCAAGAGAAGAGATCTATTTTCATTTTCAGGGGAAGTGAAATGTTTTTGAGGAACTGAGATTATTGATCCATGAATAGAGGAATATGGATAGAGGTGCTCCAAATGGTACTGGGAGTTCTCCATTTTTAGGTTGAATGGGGTGAGGTCATAGTGTTCCTTTGATAATTAAAGTTCATGGATAATGACCTACATAGTTTATCATCATGTAGTGGGGATTTTCATCTCTATAATGTTAAACATCATTCATTAAGTATTTGAGAACTATTGTGAAAGGTGGTAATGTTTTAGATGGGACATAGGATGAGGAATTTGGAATCACTAAATTTCTATATGAATGTGAATCCAAACACACATAGTTCATTGAAGATTACACATAGTCAAACATAATACGGTAAGGTTGAAGATGGCCCATCATGAATTTATGTTGATATTAATCTCTATTAATTTTTACGCCATACTGTACGGATATGAGAAGCAATGTGAAAGGTTGTAATATTGTGGATGGGAAAAAGGATAAGAACTTGGGAATCACTATGTATCTAAGGGGAGTGAGAATCAAGACACATGTAGTTCATGAAGGATCGTACAGTTTAAAATCATGTGGAAAGGACTTACCTCCAAGAAGTTTAACATCATGTATTTTTGATGATGTGACATAGTTAATTTTTTTTAGGAATATATGAAGCCACTTTAGGGTCATGTGATTCAGACCATAAGATAGGGTCCCTGACAGAGATTCCCAATGTGGTGCTGTGAAGTGACCCAACAAGAATGAAGACCAAATAGATCTCATCAAAACCAAATATCATTCCATGAAGACTCAAGAAAATGGGGTAAAAAGGTTATTCCCATATCAAGGATGAAGCAATAATGAATGAGAATCACTATGTATCTAATGAGGAGAATAATAACTCCACACACTGTTAAAAAAAGTTCCATGTAGTTTAACATCATGATGTTAGGACATATTAACATATAATTTTACATCATGCAGTAAGGAAGATGGATCAAAAGTTTTTAAAGGAAGATAATCCTATGGCTTAGACCAGAAGTAGGGGTATGATCATCACTATTTATCCTTTTATGATTGGGAAGACCCATATGTAGCTCATTGAATTCGGTGGATTTTGACATCCTTCTGTAAGGAAGAAGATATAACATGCAGTTCAACATCATGCAGCGAGGGAGATGGTGAACTGACGTGAAGGTGATGGAATAGATAAGGTCTATGAAACATTTATCTTGAACCCTATAGAGGTTTCCTACATACTATAACTAGTTAGGGATCAAATTCCATATAATTCATGAAAAAAGAGGTATCTCTACAGGTCGAGCCCATATGTAGAGGTTGGAATTATCCGTTGTTGATAGTTGATGATGGGCCTAGAATTAGATATCCATATATCACAACATATCTCATGGGATTCAGAATAATGGAACACTTATTTTATAGAATTAAATAGACATTAAAATCATGCAGTAAGGAGAAAGGTGAGGACATGAGGTCCCAAATCGGATGTGCAAGGCATGATAAGGAAAACCCGACATGAATGAAAAGCACTAAGATCCACACAATACCATACATCCTTGAAAGGGTCTTAGGCCTAGAGGATGAAAAGAAGGAAGGTTTTACAGTACTTGGGGCTCAACCATAGGATTAAATGGTCATGCCATCCTACGTATCCCATTAGGGTGGGAATCAATCCACACATAGTTATAGAAGAACCCTGCAGTTCATCAACATGCGATAGGGAAGAATTTATATCCAGTTTAATTACATGTGTTAAGGAGGTTGGTCACTTGACATGAGTGGAGATAGATGTTACGAGTCCATAATGTGTTATGTAATGTAGTAATGAAATTTTCCATGCATTTTAATGTCTTCATGTAAGGTCATTGGATCACATGATGTGAAAGGAATCCAATCCTATGGTTGGGCCCAAAAATAGGAGTTTGTGCATCACTATGTATCCTGTGATGATAGGAATCCAGACATACATAGTTCTTGGGAAAGGAGGTTCTCTACATAGGGTTAGAACATACTTATAGGTGGTAATTATGCCTATTTTATAGTTTTAGCAAGGCCTAGAATTGTAGATCTCTGTGTCACTATGTATCTCATGAGAGTGAAAACAAATTTACACATATTTCTTGGAATTAAGTGCAGTTTAACGTCATGTGGTAAGGATGAAGGTGGGGGGAATGAGGTCCTAATGGAGATTCACATGGTGTTATAAAAGAAAAATGTCATGAATAAATACCAAAGAGATATACACCACGTAATACATCCCTAAAAGGCACTCATGCCAAGTTGCTAAAAACAATGAAGGTTTTTCTATACTTGGGGATGGAGATAAGGATAAAATTAATATGAGTTACTATGTATCCTATAACGTTGGGAATCGAGAAACATGTATTTATAGATTCACTGTGCAATTTTTCATCATGTAGCAAGGATGAATTTCCATGTACTTTAACATCATGAGGTAAGGAAGAAGTTATTACTATATGAGGTGAAGATAATCCTAAAGGTGGAAATAGATGCATGGGTTCGTTCAGCACTACTAATCCCATAAGTTTGGGAATAAAACAATACATATTTCTTAAGATTCTAGTGTGGTAGGAAAATGACACCAGTGATGGTGTCACTCCTGCATAGTTTCATGTAATATTGGGGACATCAACTATGCAGTTTAGCATCATGTAGTGAGGAATCATGCATACCCTTAACCTACATGTATATTGAAGGAAAACATGCTCAACCTAAGCCTTCATGCCCTATTTTTTGTGAGGAAAAACTTATCATATTTCATATGCTCACGTGAGCTATGCTTGGTGCGAGAAACAAGGATTGATATTGGTCTCTTACGGTATTTAGAGAAATGGAGGATATTATTTTAGTATTTATACTGTGCGGTTGGTGGACCATGATATAAGATCAATGTGTCCCTACATATCTCAATGAATGTGTGAATCAAGCTGCATAATGTTCTAGAGATTCCATGTAGTTTAACTTCATGCTTTGAGGATGTTCCTGCACAGTTTATTATCTTGTGCATGAAATTCCATGTATTTTAACATTAAATGGAATGGATAAATATGGGACATAAACCATCGTTTATTCCATATTGCATGATATTATTCAATGTGTTTCTAGAGAAATATCATATTGGTGGGTGGTGTGACATTCTCCCCATTCATAGTGTCTAGAAAATAATTTCCATTATGATAGAATTTAGGTATTATGTAAGGTCCTTCTAGACATGAGTTCCAATTTTAGGGGATTTATTCCTTATATCATTGGGGTTCAAAATTCTAGTAGTCGTTCTTTCTAGAAAATCCAAACATATTGATACTTTTTATTGAAGGATCATGCTATTCAGTTTTGGTGGATCTCAAGGTTATGCAGTGTGCACATCCTCTTCTCATCTAGATACTCCAACTCATCCAACCATTTCCGTGACTTTTCATAATCTAAGAGTTTCTCAAAATGTTATATTCAGAGTGAGGGAATTTAAAACTCTATTGGTAGAACATCCTCAGTCTCACACACCAATGAGTATGGAGTAACTTGTGAAGCAATATGCGTGGTGGTACGGTTGGCCCATAGATCATGAAAAAGTTTTTATAGCCAATAATTATTATCCATGTTCTACATATTTTATAGAATGTTTAATAGGGTCTTAGTTAAGTCTTTTATCTTTCTATTATTTAACATGTGATAGAAATAAGATATATTGGATTCAATGTTATACTCATGGTATATCTTCTTCATCTCTGTATAATTGATGGTGGTGTTACTGTACGTTAATATCCTATAAGGGACTAAGAACATGGTGATGATAAGGGAAATTATGAAGTTGATGATATAATTTATTATTAATTCCATGAGGGGTATCACCTTATCCCATTTGGATAAGAATTCGGTGATATTAAGGATGTACTTAAACTACTTTATAGTGGTGGGGGATATGGTCACCAAACATATATCCCCAAAACAAAAAAATGACTAGGAATATTGTGATGTATGTTTTAATTATATGGGTTGATGGATGATGTTTTCATTAATCTATAATGCATGAAGTTTTATGGTGAATTCCATGAATTCTTTTGTCATGGTTTTCCAGTAAAACCCCAACGTTCTGATCTGGTGGAAGAGCCAACTTCCAGATTGGTGGGCACCATTGGAGCCTCCATGGATCTATTCCATTTAGTGAGGATTTATGATTCTATTATGCACCTAATGATAATTTTATTGAAACCATTGTTGTATAGTATTTCATGGTCATTTGGTATGTTGATGTTTGTTGTTAAAAGAAGACCTATTTTTTCTAGAGTGATTACTCAATAGAGTTTTATCCTGAAGATAACAGATTATGGGATCCATCCACTATGAGGAGGTCACCGGTTTGTCATTCTCTAGGGTGGTGATGACCTAACTGATCCCCTTCAAATCAAATACTTCTATTTATGTGACTAATCATTGATGTGTTAGGTGTAAGGTCGCCTCCTCCTGATTAGGGATATCCTAGAAGGTGGTAGGGTTTTCCAGTGCGTCATCACAAGTATTCTCTGATTGATGAATATAATGCAATGTGGGGTCAAGGGGGAACTACTCCATTATTCCACTAACATAGCTATTGAGGGGGGGATTTATTCCTTCTAAATGGACCATTCACTGTTGATATGGTTTATCACCAGTTCTGAATCCCCTTTGATGTTCAGGTAGGCTATGTGTAGCTGTAAAGCTAGTTCCAACCCATTGATGAGGGCTTGGTATTTAGCCTCACTGTTCATGATGACTAAATACACCAATAAAGTGTAGGGAATAACATCTTTGTCTTGAGGTACAAATATAACCCCTAGGTAAACCTGATTGATTTTGGGTTTTCCATTCTGGAGCCGGTATGACTCTAGGAGGTTCCATAAAAATACATATCCAATGTCTAGGGAGTGTTGTGGGTATAAAATGCCTCTTATTCTATGATTTCGATGTCCTCTGGTTTATTTTATGGAGAGGGATATGTGACTAGGAAGTCATTCAGAGCATTCCTTTTTAATGGATTCTGGGATATGAATTGGATGTCATACTAATATAGAATGACCATCGATTGAGAAAAGCGGTTGATCAACATAGGGTAGCCTAGGATATACATGAGTGGGGTGATATGAGAGACCTGCTAATACATGTGTTGTTTTAGGTTTTTTCTCACATTGTTTTCTTCTAAGATGAGCCCAAGGATGTTTTTTTTGACATCAGAATATCTTGTATCAACACCCAACATAGTTTAGTTGTGGCATTAAATAATATTATCAGTCCGTCATTATTATTTTGTATATGGATTGTTCTTAGCGAGCATTACATTGTGATCAAATATAATATGGGTGACATTCATTCCATTAGAGGCACCAAAACTAGTGGGTGTAGTAGATACTTCTTGAGAATTGTGAATGATTTTTGAAACTCATCATCTCATTGATAGGAAACCCCCTTCCTTCTTATCCTCATGAAGCAGAGGGATTTTCCGACCAGGTTGGCTATGAATTGATGAATGTTGGAGAGTTTCCCTTGGAGTCCCCCAAGTTAATTTATATTCTAATGGTGTGACATTTCTATAATTTCCATCATCTTCTCTGGTTCTGCCTCGATACCTCGGTGGAATACCAAAAAACCCAGGAATTTAACTGATGTTGCCCCAAAAGTGCACTTTAGAGGTTTCATATTTAGTCTATGCTTTTGCAATGTGTCAAATATTTCTTAGAGATACCTGAATGGATCACATCACTGTTCGGATTTGATGATGTTTTATCAATATAACAATCATATTTCTTTCCCAATAATGGCCTAAAGATGTGATGCAGGGCACACCGATATGTGGCATCAACATTATTTAGACCTAATGCAAGGACATAATAGCATAAGATCCCTAGGGGTGCCCTAAAGGTGGTGTATTATTCATTGTTAGGGGCTATTACGATCTGATTGTACCCCATGTAACCATCCATGATGGAAAGGTCTTGAATAAAAATAGATTCAATGATCAAGAGATCTCTATTTGACAATAGGAAGTTATCCTTCATGGAATGCCGTTTAAGGTCTCTGAAATCAATATTTACCATAATCCTCCCATTAATTTTCTTGATGCGGATGATGTTGGTAAGACATTTCAGGTATTTAACTTCTTGAAAATATATTTCGTTGATAAAGAAGTCTAATTTCTCCTCCACATTTGTAGAATGATAGGGATGAATTCACTTTACAACCTGTGTGAATCCTTGATTATATTTGGGTAGTTAATGATCGTGCATAGCCACAAATAGATTCAATCCATTCATTTTTTAATACTTCCAATAAAACAAATACTGACATCGCTTCAGGAATATGATATATATCATCCTCTCTTCAAGGGGAATGGCATCTTAAATCATTGTAGGATGTGGGTCTTTCTCAGTCACCATGTTTATATACCAGAGCTCATATTTGGGGGTGGAAACACCTTCCTTGAATGATGGAGGTAAATTTATGATATCATCCCCATCTTCTTCTATTTATGATTCATCTCTTTTGATTTATGTTGTGGTAGATAGATGCTTCTGATGATTGTCACTGAGGATTTAATAGGTCTAAAACTCAGGGACATGGTTAGCTATGTCAACCATGTTTATGGGGAGCACGTAATACACATCGAGAATGATATAGGAATTTATAGGATTATTCCAAAATTTATTAGGGGTGTAAACCTACATCAAATCCTCCTCCATAAGCTATTTCCCCCCTTCCTGAATAAATATTCTTTAGTATATATTGCTATGCATGTCACTATGGGGTGTTTTCACAATTAAGTATGATGGAAATTCCATTGATGGGGTACATCAAACATTTATTGAATTTTTATGGCATGGATGATTGGAAAGGGAGATAGGGACTCCCAATTAAGAAATTATATGTGGTGTCTTTCTAGATGTCCATGAATATGAAATCAGATATGAGCCCCCCAAATTGGGTCTCTAGATTAATCTTTTTGAGGGGCCATTTCTAAAGATTATAATAACCTTGGATGGTTATATTTGTAAGGGATAAGTCCCCATCTCCATAACCCATGTATCTGAGGGTTTGGGGTGGGATGATATTTATCCCGGATCTATTTTCAATAAACACCCTTTGGAAATTTACGTAATATTGACTTCATGTGATGTAAAAGGGGTTTATGTCTCCCTAGATGGACTTCTTCTGATCTTCACTAGTAAATGAGATGGAGACACAAAATCATAAGGGCATGGTCTCTACTTTATAATACTTGGCCTCAAAGAATTCAATTTTAAATTCATGTGGGCTTTGGTGGGATTCAAAGAGTGCCTCCCTGAGTTATATCAAAAGATGATCAACATCAAATATTGAGGGGTAGGATGGGATGTAAGCTAACTATTTCAGAACATCATAATTTTGCACCAAATGTCTCAACTTCTTGTAATGGGTCTATTATAGGTAATGCATCTATGAGACTGGAGTAGATGAGGTCGATGGACACAAGGCTTTCATGGTGGTTGAGGGAATATCTTATCCCACTAGTATAGGTTGTTTCAACCTTCCACGTTGCTTAGGTTCCTCAGGTTAAACCCTTGTTAAGTAGTCATGCTAGAGAATTGGGTGTGACAGACTACAAGATGTCTATTAGGCACATATGTACTTCCTTTAAACCTACTGGAGTTCATACCTATGGGTCTCTGATGAATATGTGTATTATGTGGGGATATGGCTTGGATTCTAACTCTATACATATTCGAGTTGTCCCATGTATCATCATATTTGGAAAATAAGAACTCCTATTCCCCTGTTATATGTGGGAAAATTGTATTTTGGGGAATACTCATCATCAAATAAGGGGTTCATTAAATGTACTATTTTGATTGAATAGAATATGAGCACTTTTCTTGACTGGGATTCAATTTGGCATTGTGGTTTCTATTCCACAGATGCTTCAAGGATGAAATATCAAAGATTTGCAGTCTTCATTAGAGCATTATATGGATCTTCATCTTTGTTTATTCCTCCTTCCAGTGTTCATTATTTCTCTTGGGATGAACATAAAACTTATCCATTATTGGGTGGTTGAACTATTGTGAGTTTTTTAAACTATTCCATCATGGATTTGTGAGCTCGATCAATTTTTTTACGAGTCATCCCACCATCAAGTTTATATTATTTCCTAGTATGAATTGTTTTCCATTCTTTATCTTCCTCTAAATAAGAATTTGAAATGAACGCTAATTGTTCTGGAGGACTGTCTAATGACTCTTAGCTAGAGTTGACCATGCCTTGAAAGAAATCATTAATGATTAAATAGTCAGGGATATTATGACCCATCCTTCAATTGAAATGGATGTAATTAGGACAATTGGTCAGGAAAAATTCATCTGGATTCCTCAGCTGCTGAAGTGTGAGAATGTTTTCGTCCATGTATTAGAGGAATTAGTCTGGGGATTTCTCATTTTGGAAGATATAAACCATGTTCATTCATTCCTGAAATCATGGGAGGTCTTAGTTTTTCTATGATTCTGGATGAGGGTGATTCTATGTCTACCAACGGTCAAAATGAGGAGCCGGGTGGTTTAGAACTTGTCTGGGTGATTGGACTATTGTGTGGTTGAGGTTGACAGTTGTGGATTTCACTCTGCCAAGCCTCTTTCCTTATGATGTGGGCATGGGTCGAGACTTGGATCAAATTTATTAAACAATCTCATCATGATGATAAAACGTTTTAGTGAAATATCTAAATCCACAAAGATATTCTATTAGTATTATGGGTGTATACAAACATCGTTGTGATTTTTAGCATAGAGTTCCAATAGTTATTCCAATTACAGAGGGATTATGAGCAAATAAGTTATACCCTTCCACCTTTCTATGTTGTTTGTGACCCTTTCCATATTGCAAAGCTTGCAGTTTTTCAGGTCAAAAATCATCATCTTCCTCAGCATTTAATTGAATAGGTAAAGGAATTAATGAAGAAGGACTTCCAATCCCATGATTGATCCTATGGTTGGATTACTATACTAGAATAAGGGTGGCCCTATGAATGTCTATATGAAACAACTCATCTTCTCCACCACCTACTGATCTCGAGGGCCCCTCATTGTATGACATTGAGACATGATGGGTGTGAGATGATGCTCTGGATCTCCTACTCTTTTGAAGGTGCAAACGGTTGGATTTCTTGAGTTTGGTGGAGGTGGGGTATATTATAACCATTCGAGATATGGATTATCTTCAGCCTTCAATGTCATGCATCTCCCATCCATGGATTCCATTACATTTTTCAGGGATTCAATGGAAGAGAGAAATTATCGAGGCACTATTGTTTCTGCTTCCTCTCATCTATATGGAGAACCGGGGGCCAATAAGGTGGTCCTACATTCATTTCCCACTTATCTCTTATTTTTTGTATGACATAGGAGTTTCCATAGAGTGACAGAGATTGTCATCACATTAGGGGGCGATTCCTAATCTTTCCTAGCTTCTTCATTTATATGGATGGGTTTTCTAGTCCTAGATTCAGTTTGATATTCATGCACTACACTGGTTGGTGGATCAACAATAGGAGAGAATATTCACTAATGGATGGATATGATACTGAACATGAATATTTCCCCTGAGTAACTCCTCATTTATCTATGTGAGATCTCATATTTCACACTCATATCACTACATTTCTTCTTCCTAATATAGAAATCTATATATGGTCGCTTATCTCACTATATCTTTAGAGATATTACATTGAGTAGGAGGAAAATCATTATTTGGTGCTTCTAAATTCATGACCCTACATTGATTCCAAATGTGCAAAACGTTATATGGTGTGTCCAAATCATCATCCTCCTAGGGAATGTCTTTTCAATTATAACTCTCTGCATCCGAATCTTGATCCATTTCATCAATGTTATCTGTGATTATGTTCACAGAGGCATATCTAGTAATTTTGGTTGTGAATTTTTTTACCATGTGGAAGGACAGTTTTGTAATGCTTTCATTAGGGTTTTTATTAGAACCCTTGTCTTTATTGGTACATTTAGGATTGCGACTGCTATATGGTCTGATTTCTTTTACCTTACACTCCTATCATGTTGGTTTATAAAGGGTTACCTCGAGGTAATTTCTTGTTAGGGGTTCCGAATGAGTTCCGACCAACATTGGTTTGTCTTGAAGCATGAGGAACTAGTTGTACGCTGACCTTTTATCTCTTCCTCCCAACCTAGAGAACACAGATTCCCTCTGTGGTGCTGATGAAGAGAAAAATTTCCCCATCCATATGGGATGTGATTTATTTGGGGTTTTCATTAGACATGAAGATGTAGCTATCCCCAGCCCATTGGGGTTGAGGTGATCTAGAATCATCCTTGATGTCTCCCATCCCAGTTTAGGGGGTAATGAACTTAGATATGTTCAATGATAATTAGATTTCCCAAACTCTCTGGGATAGAGATTATATTGGAATGTTGTAATCACATCATTAAATTTCTCAGGAACTGATAATCTGAGGGGTGGAGTAAATAAAAAAATTTCTCTTGGTTTAGGGGGGATGAGTTTGTTCTTGGACAGATTCTATGGAAAGAAATACTATGGTCTCCATGATTTTGTGTAGTTGGTCTTGCTTGAGAGTAGGGTGTGATGGATTCCCATGATGAGGATCTTTCCTCCTGAGTAGTTTTCCAGATGATTGCAACTTTGATCTGGATGATTGGATCATTCTTATATTTTTATACTGGGCCATGTTTGAATTCATTTTCTCTATCCTCTCTCCCCTTATGTGATGTCTAGGCATTGTTAGAGAGGGGGAATTTTGTTGCAGGAACCAATGATCCCAGATATTTCCCAGCCCCCTGACCTTACTGGAGTCTATATCATTACATGATTCCATTTCGAAGGGGAATTGATGTTCCAGGGGAATAACAATCTGTAACAAGCCATACACATCCCATCAACGAATTCAGATTCTTAACATGGATTCAATGAATAGATGCACAAGGTTCATGATGAAATCAATGCAAGTGTGTTTTAAATATTCCTTGTTCTTTTCCAGTTTTGGATCCCGAGCCATGGAGACAAAATCTAGGTTGATCAGGAAGATAGTATCCTAATGGTATGATGGTGCAACTCATATCCTAAATAAGGAAGTTTACAGTACATCATTTGATGATGATTAACCCAAATATTATGGAATATATAAGGAATAAACTCCTTTTCTATTTCATATGGGACCATATAAGTGGAGGTAGTGATGGTCTACAACATGATTGGGATGTTGATTTTGACTAACATTCTACATTTGTCAGTTTCTTCTTCTTCATCTTCTTCTTCAGACTTACATGCCACCTTTAAATCATATTATAGAAGATTACTCTAATGGTATCCTATGGATTAGAGTTGAGTGTAACTGGATGCTGATGGTGAACTATTTATAGTTTACCCAAGTGTTTCGAGAACCTCTCTATATTATGGTGTTGGTTTTTGGTTCAAATATCTATAAAGAGGTTCCTTGACAAAGAAAGCACTACCATTCCCATAGGATATGTCATCATGGGGAGGTTGATCATGGTGGATATCTGGAGTAGTGTCCATACAATCCATATCTACATTACCATGATAAGGACTATCATTGTAATGAACGTCTCCTTCTATCACATCAATAGAAGAGTTGATGGACACTTGTGGGGTTAATATTGTGTCTTCAAAAACATCAGGGACATTGAAATTGAGAATATTATAAATATTAGTAATATTATGCATCATGGTGAGAGTATTAAGACCATCCATTCGTGGTTGTGTAGAGATATGGGCCAACTATATGGTGGTCACTGGAATTTGAATATAACAGCCCGATTTTTTGAGGATATGAGCCCACATTTGAGGAGCTGTCAAAATATGTTGAAATAATTCCTCATATCCAAAAGGGATGTGATCTTGTCCTGAGGTGTGTGCCACTCTCACTTGGTGATACTTAATAAAGATGGGGGTATGGGACCGATCTTGAGCCATTGAGATATGCACCTGGTCATTGTTGGTAGAAATATGATATTTCCATTGAGGTGTGTGACACCCTCACATGGTTGTTTCTAATTTTATAAGAAGTATATGCCTGGTCCGAATATTCATTCCCTATAGTAATATACTGACATAACTCCAGAATAGGAGAAGGTACATGAGCCTCCTACTGTATTTCCATGGAATGATGCAAGCACAATCATTCATTGGTGGAAGAAAGAATATAATCATTGCTACTATGATCTAATAAAAGATCCCGTGGATATTCAATGATGGGAATATGATCCTTTCCTTAGTATTGTTCCAAAATCAGTAGGTTAGAATCAGATAGAACTGGGATATGGTCCTGATCATGGGATTTGATAATATGCCTCTCGTATTCTTCAATAGGTAAGTGCCCAAGTCCCGAGGTGTGTTCCGATACCACCTGGTTGGCCCTAGTAGAAATGGTATTTTGATCCTGGTATGATGCCTCACCCTTTATCAGGATATGATGAAAATCATCCCGAGTGGGAGAAGGAATGTGCGCTGACTCCAGTATAACAACTTAATCATGATGATCAAAGAGATGAGTTGTCTTGGCTGCAGAGATTGAAGTATACACCTATACCTTGATCTGAAAAAATTACAAAATATGATGGAAGAGTTCATCAAATATTTATAAAATGTATTTGAATTTAGAAAAGTGTGTATGGAATGTATTCCCACATGTTTCCATCTCATTGAAATATTAACATATATGTTCTATTGAAATGGGGATGTGCACCCTCTTCTATTTTCTACATGCCACTGGGATATCCTGATTGGATTCATGAATAAGGTTTGAAGTACGAGCCTACCCTAGGTCAACTCAGGGAATATGCCCACAGATTGCTTCTGAGAGACCAAGGATATGAGTCTACTGGTTGGTCCCTACCATAGTATATTGGTGGGATATTTCATTAGGATTTGGGTAATTATCCCTTTCTTGGGTATCTAGTGTCTTATTTATCTAATGAGACTTCCTCAATGGATTCTGTGCATGGATGTATGAGGTGGATGTATGTCTGTAGGTACCATAAATAGGTAGCTGATAGGTACGAGTATTATGACACAAGTGAAGAAAATTGGCAAGAACCCTCCTTGGTGGTGCCTGAACAATGGGAATTCTGTATCCAGCCCCCTAATCCACCTTCATCAGGTACTAATGGTGGTAGTTTTCATGCTCCAGGGATAGGCCCCTGAAGCAATTGGCCATGGCGATGGAGGCCACCCGATTAGTGGAAACCTTCATATAGCAACATGGACTCACCAGATGATTCACTTTTAGAACCTCACGAGTAGTTTCTATAGTTGGGATTATACTATATCATTGGTACTCCTAAATCCCCTTTCTCACTACCTACTTCTAGAGTCGTTTGGAAGGAGGGACCATTTTACAACCTCTAGGGATTATGGTGATGGATTATGTTCCAGAACGAGTGCTAGAAGATGAAGAAATTCTCTTGAACTTGGAGTCTTAAATCATGCTGAAAATAAGAAACATGGACACCAATCAATGACATTTAAATTGCATAATAATGATCAATATGATATTCAAGGTTGAAACAATTTTCATGTATTCCAATTCCAGCCATTTTTCCCATTTGGACTTGTCTGCACGAGGATGGACTTATAGGAATCCTAGTTTATAATGGTTTTATTTTTTTATATGGTTTACAAACTAAAGTGGCTTAATAGGTTCACGTTGTGCTTTTCAATGTTGTTTGAATATAAGGGAAAAGAAACATGGATTCTTGGATTATAACCCCTATTTTCTGTTATTAGAGGGATTTGTATCAGATTTAAAAATATTATTATTCCAATGAGGAAAAATGGAATGGTATGATAGCTTATAACCTTACCATTTTGTTATTTTAGATATTTATATCGGGTTCACCATTTTTTATTCAGGATTTTGGGGTGTGGAATGGGTTTCGCTCATCATGTGACCATTTTCACTTTTCTATGAATCTCCCAATGCTTCTACCATATGATGCGGGTTATGGACCTACATTCCAAAGTATGGTGGTCATCTAGGTTTTTAGGCCCATTAACTCTTAGGTAATCACATTGTTTGGGAGGACGAGAGGTTGGGATCATCACAACCATTTGGGGGTAATCGATTCCTATTCTAGGACCCTATATTAGATTTATGACATATTCATGATCCACTTCTTAATCTCAATGGGAAACCCATGACCCTCAAAAAAGTTTTAGGATAACTCTAATTTACATGAAATAGACTGATATCTCTTTTTTTAGTCCATATATATATATATGACTTTCTTCATCATATTATAGTATTGAGAGGTCCCTTATTTCTGGAATCCATATGACCCTATGTTTTGGGACATTCTAAATTTTATGCAGGGATTAATATTCTATGGATGAGATTTTTCCATTATGAGGAGTCTTACGTATCCTAGTTATTTCATGGTTAAAAATGAACATAGTTCAGCTGATTCGTGAAATTAAACATCATGTGAAAATGATTAATATGGGGGTTTCATAGAACGAAATATTTGAGCACGAGTCTTTAATATGAATCCTACATATCCTAGTTATGGTAGGAATCATATTCCTCATTGTTCGGATGATGTTGGCGCTTACATATTGAAGCTTCCCTAGTAAAAGTGGATTTAATGCATGATGAGGTGTTTGTTTCATCCTCATATTCCCAAATGAGGCAAACTTATTTTGAGAAAAATATCATAGTGCATGATCAATCTCATAGTGTATGGATACATGATCTTCATTTTGGGGTAGTAATTTTGTTGTTTGATATGAAGATTGGGCATCTAAAGAGGAATCCTACATATCTAGGTTACCGGGAGAATCAGAGTCCTCATAGTTCTCTTTGAGTTTTTTTGGATTACACACTGATGATTCTATTGAGAATATGAAAACTTTCTGCAATGTGATGCATGATCCTATTTGCATACCATGGAAGTCATCACATGACATAGCTCAACAGATGTGGATGGTGTCATGAGAGTCATGGTAGCGTGATCCATGGTTTGTCTTGTGTCTTGGATGTCACCATGGGAGGACATCGTAAGACCATTATGACATGTACAGAGGGTGTCTCATGTCATGGATGATGACTCTAGGGTACATCACAGGACTAGGATGCCATTTCTAGAGGGTATTCTATGAGACATATACGGTCATGTCTCGATGGGTTGATAAGACTCGACTGACATGAGTTAGTGCCATTATTTGAGTCAGGCTATGTGTCTTGGGGTTGTTAGTAGTTTGGGGTGATGAACCCATAGGGTTCGCAGGATCCAGGTGGTGTTTTCTAAGGTTCCAAAATACTAGTATCGACCTATCAAGAGCATTATTCATATCCCAAATGACAGGTCGAAGGGATGTCAATATATCCATGTGGCGCGACTTGGAACTATTGTGTATATATTATTGACACATAAGAAGCATGTGGCAGTCCATGATCATGTCTTCCTCTAGGGTTTTCTAGTTTGAATCCATGATTTTTACCATTGTGTTGTGAGTTATTTTTTTTGGTTCAGTGTTAGTTTTTTGGGTCTCGTGTGATATGTAGGACATTCGATATGGTTTTCAAATGTCTTGACAGAATTCCTTCACTTGCTATTTTATTGATCACCTAATGGGATTTATGCCCAGTTCATGAATGGTCTTAAAATACACCAATGTATATACACGGTGGAAAGTCTACTGGTCATGTGATCAATTGTGTATAATCTAGTAGTTTGAGCATCGACATGTGTAGAAGTAGTCTGGGGCCAAACATCTAGTTTTTGATCATCCAACCAACAAAAAAACCAATAGAACCATTTTTTAGAGTTGGAGTAGAGAATTTATAGGCATATCCATCCATGTACTCACTAGTTTTTATAGTGCATCTAGTGTGAGTCTAGGAAGGATTTGATGTGGGTACTAGAATTACGTGGTTTCATGCATCTCTGCTATGGACAGCGTCAAGGGTGTCACCGGATTATCTGCGGTAGGAAGTCCATCCATCCTTTGTTTTATGTGTAATGGTTTGGAAGGAATTCATTTTTGCTATGTAATATCTATTTTTTTACTCGATTTTTTTGGAGTCTCATGTGACCAATTTTGATTATATGAGAGTCCACAGGTATTGTTGAAAAATCCATGAATCTTTCCTTAGAGAACAGCGTAATTGTCTAGAGGTTTTCATGTGGTGTGTCTAAAAAGACGAAGTTGTTTCACAAGGTGCATTGAATAAGTCATGGTGTGTTTAATGGAATTAGGGTAACACCACACATCCTTCAATGACCAAAAGACCCTCTTTCATCCTCATAGTTATCTCATTCTTTCATTGTAATGAAATCTCACAGGTATCAGGAGATGAATTAGATATCATCTATGTATTTTATTCTTCCCAATGATGATTTGGTGTTTGATCTGTGTTACAAATATGGGTTTATTCCATGAAATTTTTCATCCCTTGAATTTCCATGGATTGTAGAAAGTTTTTAGGTACTTTCTAATGAAAAATATTGTGGCCTTGGGGATTTTCATTCTACTATCATTATTCATCCACTAGTGAACAAGGGTTCTCATTAATGAGGGCTCTGCTTGACATGTTGTGGGTTAGGTGCCTAGGATGCAGAACTCACATGACCTTGCAAAAATCACTCAATAATAAGTCTTTAACCATACTTCTCTTACTTTCTATCATGGAGAAAATAATATACACATTCAAATTCTTCTCCAATTGTGGTTTTTCTGACGCTTATTTGGTGAGAATCAAAAAATACCAAGATTCAATTGTTATTATTGGAATTTTGGAGCATTTATGAATAAAGCATACAATTTTGGGTATAATTGATCACTTACTCAGGAATAGATTGACTCATGGTGTAGAAATATAGTAGGGTTGAAAATTTTCATGGATATTTATAATGAAGTCCCAAAGTCGAAAAAGGTGGTTAAGAATAAAACACTAGAGTTATACTGGTTGAATGGAAAATATATATGAATGTATTATTGAGGTGTGTCGAAGGTTTGATAAATATAGTCCTAATTCAAATTATTTTTTGACTAAAAGTGCATGAAAATTTCCCCTCAATAGGAAGGAAATGATCATGGTATGTGGAATATTTAAGGAAAAACATTATTACCTATGGTTCTTCTAAAAACTACAAAAAGGGGGATGACATTGAATCTAAAAATTGAATTATCATCCCATATACTAAGAGATAAGAAATTCATAAATGTTATTTAACATGATAGAGGTTTTTTATATATATGATGGATTATTCATAAAAAGATGAGGTATTTTCTCAATTGAAATTGAATAGAAAATGATGAAGATAAAAGAAAATTTGTTCACTAATGAACATACCTAGAATTTAGAATGTATTTTATATATTTTTAATGATAGGAATTATGTTAAATTTAAAATATGTGATGGAATTATAAACCATTCAAAATATGGAATTATTATTAACAATAGAGACTGAAAAAGATGTAACTATTTCAAATTGGAGATCCAAGTAAATATTTTTTTTGAGTAATAACAAGAGATTGAATTATAACATAGGGACTTGAGTATCATGTTCTAGGAAATCAATGAAATTTATATGAGAAAAAATCTATAATAGATATTCCAAAAAATGGTATGGAATGGTAAATTATTCTTGAAACATGTGAAAAATGAATAGTGGAAAAATATTATTGAATGGAATAGATTAAGTTAACTCAACCTCAATAACATATTCAATCTAATCTCTGAGGAACAAAGCGGTATTAGTCCAAAAAAGTTGATTTGTACTTAAGAAACTTCATTGATGAAATTAAAAATTCGAATCTAGTAATGTTAATTAAATAAAAATAAATTTCTATAGATATGTTCAAAATAATTTAGGAGGTTTAGAAGGAAAAGGGTTTATATATATATGAAAATTGATAATATACAGTAGAAAAAATATTACATCTATCTTTATTGAATCCTATATATCGTGACCTAGTATTATATGTCAATCCAATACTCTAAACAATCCAAAATTATGTTTTATAAAGGAAGAAAAAATTCTAGTTCAAATGTGATGAGCTATAATTTATGAGTATAAAATCATAACCTTACTCTTGAGGTAATTGACTTGAATCACAGTATGTATTCAAAATAATTGTTTTCTAAAACTATAACTTGAAGAAACTTTGTATGAAATTTGGAACATAATTTTATCCACTAATATAAACAATAATATATTTTTAATTCCATGATGGATTGATATTAGAAATCAAAATTGAGGGATATTTTAATAAAGTAATGAGGAAAGAATATTTTTTTGTATACAAAAAATGAATGAAACTAAAACTGCTTGCGAAAACCATTAAAAAAAATTGTTGAATCATGTAATGGTGTGGTTGTTAAAAAATTTAACCTAATAATTAAATTAAATGTTAATAATAATGTTCTAATAAATTTTTTATTATAAACTTTTGAATGATTTACTATGGAAAAAAATTAATGGAGTTGAAAAAAACATATTCAAAGGTTTCAGGTAATGGTGGAGAAACTATGGGAAACCAAAATCCATATAATATTCGATAAAAAATGTGTTAAACAACCAATAATTATAAGAATAATTTATTCTTAATTTTAGTTGATAATGAATCTAATAATAGAGAATCTAATAATAGTGAAATCTAAAATACAAAAATTATCACCAAGAGAATATGTTGATCGTATTGAATGGTCTGAAGATATGAATTAAGAATTATACTAGTTAGAGATGAATTATAATTGGGATCCTATTCCAAGATGAGATGAGAAAAATGTCATTGGAATAAAATTTGTGTCTCAGAACAAGATAAATAGAAACAAAAATGATAATTGAAATAAGGAAAAAGTCGTCTACAAAGTCTATTCAAATTTTAAATGTATTGATTTTGAATATATATTATCCCCTATTGTAATATTTTAATCTAATATATTGTTCTTAAAAATTATTAGTCATTAAAAATACAATGTATGTTAGTTATATATTAAGTAAATATTCATGAACATTGACATTTAAGAAGAATTATTTATTCTTACAAGAAAATGGTGTATGAAATGTTTTATAAATGAATAATTTATTTTATATAATTTATAAGGTTTGAAAATAATATTATTGAAAACCTAATAATCTCCCATAAACATAAAAAATATCATAAGGAAAATTTAATTGAAATATTTATATAAATGTAAAAGGCTTCAGATCATTGATTATTTTAGTTTATTTAAATGACATAACATATTTAGATGATAAATATTATATGTGTGAAGAGTTATTAAAATAACCAAATAGGTTCCTTGAGATTTCTATACATAGGGAAAAAAATTTCATTCTTGGGATAATGATCATGACAATTGATATCAATACATTTTTTCATAAGAAATGTGTGATTGAAAATTATTAAATGATTTTATCAAGAATGATTTAAAAAATGTGTGTACAACTATTTCTGTTGGAATTAAGATCAATAAATTAAATTCTGGTTTTTATTTAAATCAAAAGTAATTTTATAATCTGGTCAAATGAGTACACTCTCTCACAACATCTCAACATGATATTCCTTATACTATAACATTATGTGTTTGGTATCAAAGTGATTGTAATTTTATCAGATAGAAACATTATATAAAACAATGAGTAATGTCAATGTAACTTTGAATTATGGATATTTGAGTAGAAAAATAAATAAACTAGACATATAGAGTTTTAAAGATACTGAGTAGGATGGTGATTTTGATGGTAAAAATTTAATATCTGGTGGAATACTTTTCTTGGTAGAGAGTTTTTTTGTTGGTATTGTAAGAAATATATTTAGTAACATTGATTACATATGAATTTGAATATGTGTATGAAAAATATTAACATAAAAAAATTATTTGGATGAATTTATATATTAAAGATTGTATTGTTAACTTTGAGAAGCCATTGAAGATTATCTGGGATAAATAAATTTTAATTCAACTCTCTAAATAAACTACCCAACATTCCCAATAAAAAAATTGATATTATATATAATTCCATGAATTATATAGTTGAAATTTTATATGTAATGGAAAAGTAGATATCCAAAAATGAAAAACTAGTATATATATTTTCTATTTCATTTCCAAGGTAATGTTCTTTGTATTTAGGGTTGATTTTTTTTAATATCCACTAATGACATAATAAATATTATTAAGAAACCCCAATATTATATTAGAATATATTATTAATGTTGTATAAGAAGTGAAAATCATTTAATTACTTGTTATTCATATGAATATATATTATCATAGAAAGGTGGAGTAATGGTTTTAGATGTTACAATTCCATAAGATTAGAAGATGATATATAGTATACTAATATGATGGCCACAAAATTATTTGTCATTGATAGGTGGAATTTTCTCAAGAAAACTTCTGTAGAAAAAACATTTGGTTTATGAAATTTATCTTTTAATAGGATAGATGTTAATTGATGGTTTTAAAATGATTTTTTATGATAAAATTTCTAAAGGGAATATTCTAGAACCCATGGTTTTGTTGAAGGTGTTGCATGTTTCATCATTATGAAAGTGTGTAATCAGAAAAAAAATTATTTGAAATTATTTTCATTTAAAATGATTTTTTTGTGGATAATAAGTGTTTAGTTTAACCAATATTTTGTTGTTTACATGATTTATTGTAGGATAAGGGAAATTTCATTAAATAGATGAAAAGTGATAAAATCATAAAGAAAAAATGGTATTTAATGAAGGAAATGTCATGAAACAAGTATTCATATTTAAAATGGTGAACTATGATTAAAATGGTAAAACATATAGTAAAATAACATTACACACCATGAATCCACTATTCTCAATGTGAATGTATAGAATATCATAGGGTGGGAATTCATAGAGAGAAAAAGTCTCAACCAGATAATGAAGTCATGTTTCACTACATGACACATATATTTCACACCATGAAACTCATTTTAATTGTTTAGAATATGAATTTATATTTGAATTAATGTAATGGGTTATTGAACTCGATTAATTCACATAATTAAATCACTATAAATGAAATGTATCTTCTTGACATGGATCAAATATTGGATTCTTTGATGAAATTAATGTGGAAATTCATTTGAACCCCATGATGACACCTATGATTGACTGAAAATGAATTTATTATGACTTAATTACCCAATGGAGTTAATAATAATGCATATTATTGAGAGACCTAAGGGGATTAAAAAAGGATTGATCTTTGAGAGGATAATCTAGATGGTGGAATGTTTCCACTTTATTTCATATTTTTTTATTAATTATTTCATTTTTTACATGAATCATTCCATTTCCAACTTTAAATAGATTAATGTATCTAAATTAGGATAGTTTTTCTAAGTGATCATGCAATGGGGATGTGGAACGATTGTTCTATGTTGGAGTTTTTCTTTATTAATAAAAAATTCATTTTTTGATGTATTTCATTCATTTAATAATTATTTGATTTTAATATGGAATGAACTAATTTTAGGTTTTGAATTTTTTAATTTTTTTTACATGGTTGATGGTCTATATCTCTTTCTACCTAATTCAAATTTTTATTTGTTTGAGGGGGCTAGGGTGTGGGGGTGATTTCTCAGTGCCCACCTTCGCTTGTGATGATTTATAAGATGGAATTATTGTTTTATTATGTAATAATAATACGTAACTGGGGATTTTATTATTTAATTAAGTGGACCTACAATAACAACACAATCATAGGATGGATTGTAGAGATAATAGGGATTTTAATATGGTATTTTCACACCATCACCATTAGGCTAAGGGGGATAAGAGGAATTGATTGATGAATCCCACTCCTTTACTAACTATGAGTATAAGATTTGGTAATAATTGGAAAACATGATAGTATATTTCATGGTTGATCCAAGCCTAACCTAGTCACGATTCTTAATTAAATATTTTTTATTTAAATCAAATTAAAATACATTCTACTTCTAATTTATGAAAATTAAGATCTAAATAAATTTTCCCAAACAACTCAAATGTAAAGAGATATTTTTTGCATACTCTTATCTAGGATACTACGTAGGTTGATTTTTATAAAATAATAAGGTAATAAAATTTGATATAAATTCCCCAATAAAAGGATTATGTCAAAATTGGATATTTTTATAGGGAGTTAGTTACCTAAGAAAATATAAAAAATTTGTATTGAAAGATACAATGTACTCGTAGTAAAATAATTTATTTTGATCTTAAAATTTTAGAACACTATTTCACATATGGAAAATAGACACCTAATCCGAAATTAAATAATTTAAACTCATATATTAATGTGACACTCTCAATGTTCACTCTAAACATGATTCAATGGTTAGAAGTCCCATCTTAATTATTAGGGACCTATGTGTACCGCTATTTTTAACTAACAAAATCAATTAGTGGTTCCATCATTTGAAAATTATCATTTTACATTAATATTAACATGTTTAGAGTGCTTTAATAGTTTTATGGTATTATTAGAGAACACCTTAATCCACATAGATTATAGTTAACCTATAGTGTCTAGCTTTGATCCCGAAATATTTGTTGAAGATAATGTTTAGTGAAGGGAGTTCCGATATTCACTAGATGGATCCGCTGAGGAATAGATGTAAAATCATTAATATGAGAGTTAAAAATCATGGACAATATCAATTTATTCATCATGTAAGTAGTGTTTTCTATGTCCTAGAGAATTACAATCTATAAACCAATATATAACATTATCCAATCAACTGCTCTATTAATACTAAGAGAGGATCACGAAGATACAGAATCATTTCACACATCTTGTTGTGGAGGACCACCACATCATCATGTTTTTTTACCAATTCCAATTGTATAATGATTGAAATATACTAAATAAATCAATGATAGGATCCCTGATAGGAAAAAAAACCTATAGAAGATAAAATTATAATTTAAATGATTTCTTATTAGTCACAACAATTCAATACGAGAGGCACATAAACCATAGGAATTCAAGTGGAATAGACTTATAATTAATCATCAACTTTACCTTAATATATACTTCTCTAAATTACCACATTACTAATGAAAATGCATGGGAAGTTAGAAATTAGAAAATGAGACCTGTCATTTGTATGTGGTTTATTCTCTTATAATAATCATTATTCAAACCATTTTTTAATGTATGAGAGATAGAAAGTTGTGTAGAATCACTTCATCCATGATTAGTATAGTAGAATCAGTTCATGAAATTCTATCAAAATCAATACATAATAGAAAAACTATTTAAGATGAAGAAATATCGTATCCCGTAACCATTTCAAAAATTCTATATATATCTCTTTAAATTTAAAGCCTCTCAACCAAAATATTTCTATGAAACCAAATGATCAAAAATCAAAAAATTCTTAGAATAACCACCACAAATTTTATATTTAAGAGATAATGTAATCTGTAAAATAATTAACATTTAATTTTGATATTATAGTGTATGTTTTGACAATAAGTTAAGAAAAAATAACAAGGAAAAAAAACATGAATTAAAGGAATGAATAATTGTGATTACATCACGATTTACAAAAGAGATCCATGCTCCAAATAAAGTATTCCATATATTCTACAAAAAATTCATAAGAATAACTCACCCAACCAAGAGATATGTAACAATTAAGAACAAGGTTTATAAGGTAATTAACACAAATTCCAAAGAAATGAAACCACATGAGATGAAGAAAATTACAGTGTTATTCCCTTTATCATTCATTTGGGCAATGAATATAGAAGAGGAGATGCTTCGAGGAGATATACAAGATGCATTTCAAAAAGTCCTAATGAACATGATGGTCTTAGAATTCATCCTAAAAATACTTAGATATGTAAAATGTATTATGGATATGTGCACTAAAGAATGTATTCTAGATATAAATATGCAAATCAGATTGGGATGGAGCATCCCGTATGAATTTACACTACTAAGAAAAAAATGTCAATATTCAATGATATTCACTATTTACTACCCTTTTGGTTCATTAAATAATAGTAGATCTTTGGGTGATCTAACTATATAAATAAATTTCATGCCTCACTCAGTTTTTTCATATTTGATGATTTTTATGTTAAAACCCACTAGAGTGGAGGCCTAGGTTACAAACATATCAATATATTTCCTAGAATTAGTTCTAGAAAATTTCATTATAAATTTCACTATTATATTATTACTAGCTAAAATCTATGTAATATAAATGGATGAATATATAAGTTTATCACACTCATCTATTATCATAGGGAAACCATTAATAAAAATTGGAGAAGTAATCATCATTTTGAATGAAGGAACTGTTTTAATGGAGATCATAATTCTAGATTTCATGAAAAATAATTAAATCATTCATTCATATATTACACACTCTAATTATTAATGAATAATTTTGATTAAATAATCACGAATGATTAAAAAATACATAGCCTTATAACAACATTTTTCAAAAACAATACCATAGAACATGTAATTTCCTGATGATACAAAAACATTTATTTCATGATTGGAAAATAAATAAAATCTTATTTCATTGATAGTTTATAAGAGGAGGTTGAATAATCAAAATTTTAATAATAGGATGAGATCAATAAGTGCAAGATTACGGAATATTAATAAAAATATATTATCTCAAATATCAAGAATGAAATAGGTGTGATATATGAAGTACTATCCATGTTGAAATCCATATATCATACAGTATAAAATGTGTCGAAAAGGGAAATAAAATTCATCACTATTCAAACCAATGTAAAGTGTTAATCTTATCTAACTAGTGAAGATAAAATATTATGAGAACATGGTATGTCCTCCCTAAATTAATTTATAAATTGATATATTTTATTAAAAATGGTAGCGATAAAACCCAAAATATAGTCATGTGGTTCAAGAAAACTAATGGGAAATATTCTATATCAATACAAGTGATGAATTTTACAAGGAGGTGATAGTCTCGTTGGAAGATTGAAGTTTAGATTATAACAATGAAATAACAATACAAATATAGACAAATCAATAACCAACTTGGAAGAACATTGTTCGACGTGGGTTTTTAGAGATATAGTAAGAATGGAAACAAATAATATTACTTCTAGTATAACCTATAATTTACAATAAATATAGAAGGAAAAAGTTGTGGTTTTAGTTATAATATATGGGGAAAGTCTTAGAATTTTCAACATATCAATAAGTATTCCACATAGAAAAACAATTAATTTTTCATATTTTGAAAAACATTCATGTATTATATCACACTCATTATAAATAATTTTCCTTGAATATATAATAACTTGTTCTTTCCCTAACATTTAATTCAATTCTGTAATTTAATTTTAAATTATAATTAAAAAAATATTAAATTTTCATGTATTACAGGAAATACATAAATTACATATAGGAGAAAGAATATTGAAGGTTAGGATTTCATTTAAATGTTTTCATTTTGATATAATTCAGTGAAAATAAACAAAATATATGTAGGGTGGAAAACTAAATTTCTTCTTACTCAGTATTCCCATAATTTCAATTTAATAATAATTGAATAGGCCTTCAGTATCATTTATTATTATTATTTATATATTTAGGATAAGGAATAAACATTGTGGTAGGAATTTAAAATGATGGATCAATAAAAAATCATCTCATTTAACTGATAATTAACATTATGAAAGGTGAAATCACATAATAAAAATTGTAAAATAGTGTAGTAAAAAACAAAATTCATATATTGAAACCCAATATTATGTTGTGAAAATTGAATTAAAACTATATAACATATAATTCTTAATATGAAAATGATGTTGAATAGAACTGAATTTATAGGAATGATGTAACCCAATTAAAGCTTCTTTATTAATGACTGTTTCCATTTAAATTCAATATATTTTGAAGTCCCTATATCATTGTTTGAAAATCTATTTTTTATCTTTAATAGAAGATTTCATTTCCATAGTCAGACTTATATCATTACATAATAATTTTAGTGGGAATGAATTTATTAGTAATCATGTGGTAACATGTTTCATACTTATGTGTTAATTATATTGACAGAATAATTTAGGAATTGGTTAATTAAAGGGATGCTTAGGATGCTAATATTTATTTATAATTATTTAATGTAATTATTTGAATATGGTATATAATATTTCCTTATCATTTTTTCACTTTTAATTTAAAAAATTTATCAGGATTGATTTTCTATTTTTTTAATTCCATGAGTGATTGTCCAATATTAATATATTCCCTTCTAAATTTGATTTTAGGGATGTGATACTATCCATATCTATCTAGATCATATTTATTGAGTAATTTTGTGGCATGAAACTATCATGAACCTTACCAGTGGGGCGCGCTCCATGACTCCCCTAGCCTACCACCGACAGGCCAGGGGATGGTGACTAGCACCGAATAGGCATATTACTACATGGGGGGAATTGTCTAAGAACCTGTACACACACACAACTCCATGTCCACAAATTCTGAATTGTAAAAACCACTAAGGAACAAAATGCAAGAATTCAACTAATCCAAACCAATAGAGTATGACAGAATGTAATGTACTGAAAGTGAACTGGGAAAGAATATAAGCCCACCGAAAATGAGAGTCTGAAAGAAAACTGAAAAGTCCAACATGTAAACACAAAGAGGTACTGGGATTTCTACACAGAGCCAAAGGAACGCATAGGCCTACAGGGAACTCTGAAAGCTCGGTCCTGTCCTAGTCCTCCCTGGACACTGTCAAAAGGGTGCTCATCTACACAAGACACGACATGTGTGGGAAAAAACTGTGCAGGGGTGAGTATAACAATACTCAGTAGAGGACCCCAAAAAACACAAAGAAAGTACACAAAGGAAAGAAATAGTCCTCTCTAAAAAGTATATGTCTACTGAACATATAATAGGAGATCACAATACAGATATACTCAAAACCCAGACCCTTAGTCTAGAGAAATGTCACACAATCACATACCCATGCAAGGGATTCAGTTCAACGATTTCCTTGAAGTACTCATTCTAGGAAAACCCAGTCTATGAGTTTGGTAGCTCTGATGATTTTTGTCCGATATGTTTTGATCATCAGGAAACACCATGAGAGGTAGATATAGTGATTACAGGAGACACACTCCGGAGTGGGGAGATGACGGTAGATAGAAGCACTTATTATGGGAGACATAAATCTGAGTGGGAAAGATCATGATACATTGATGAGGATCACTTCCAGGGATGTGGTGGATACCAAAAATCATCCAGATTAACCAACTAGGTGATTCACTAGCTAGGTAGATGATCAAAGCCTGATAGAGTTGGTCATGTCGATGCATGACTCTACCTAGGTTCAGGAATGGATTGAGGATCTCGCTCCAGGCCTCTCGAAGGGATACCGACTCAAGCACAGAAATTACTACTAATATAATCATACTCCTATAGAAGAAAATGATGCCTGACCTTCAGGGGGATGAGAATAAGGGGCACTAACCCAAACAAAATATGTCCATGATATGGTGAACATGAGGACCATGCCATTTTCCAAAAATTACACGACATGTAGAAAAGTTACAGGCCGTGTTGTCTGACCCCGGGTACTTCCCATGTACAACAGCCCATTTCATAAGGTTGGTCATGTAGAAAAGTGAGTACGTGGCATGTAGTACAGTGTACATGCCTTGTTCGAGTGACTGGGGTTGGCTCTGTGTACACTGGTCATGTGCCCGTACACGGTCATCAAACAATGTACTCCAACCTGTGTAATCGGTACATGGGGGACCCGCGTTACTGGCCTCTCCTGGCTAGGTGATGGAGTACATGCCATGTAATCCATCCCATTTCCGTGTATCCCCAGGATACACGCCATGACCCATGTACCCACCTCTACCATGCTGCATAGAGAGTACACACCATGTCGTCTGAAGTCGTGTAGTCCATCCCTTGTCCATGTACTTCCCAAAATACATGTCGACCTTCGGGAAAACTCCAACATGTTTTGTTACCAGGGTCACATGTCGTGTGATTCCTCTCTGACCCCCGAAAACCTAGCCTCCACCGTCTGTACTACACGGTGTGTTCTTCAGAAGTACACGATGTTTATTATGGAAATTTCTCGAAATGTGAACCTCCACCGTCGGGCCGTCCGTGATGTCTCATTCATTGATCTGGCCATCCAATCATAGTGAAACATTCATGTTTTGGTCGCCCTGACACCAAGATGTTTATTCCTATGTTTTCAGACCTTTGATCGGCTCTGAAAACGTGAAACGATTAATCCAAGCGAAGAACACTCGAAGAACATGCCTTTTTAATATGGCCCAACTCGTCATCTACTATCGTCGTCACACATCCACAAGGTCATTGTGGTGTCAAATATTCAATTTGGGATTTTTTTCATCACAAAACAGATGCACAACTATTCATTGTTCATCACCCCATGATGAATGTGAAGAACATGCAAAAGAAAAAGGGGGAGGAAAATTCAGTGAAAAAATCGAGGAACAAATCTTCATCATAGTTCGTCACAGCGTCGAACAACTCACGTTAATAGGGTAAAATGGAGTAGAATTAAGAAACAACAATTCCACATGGATCAATTCTTTAAATCATTCCAATAAAACCCTCTCTCAAGAACGTACGAATCCGCAGATCAACTTGTACGTGGTTGATCCATGTTCATCGTTTAAATCAAAAGCGTGGAAAAGAAATTAAATAAAAAACTTCTACCTAAACTGGGATCGATCGTTGATGAAGGGGTCGTGCTACCGGTGTCATCAAGATCCTCCAAACTCATTGGTGGAACAATTCTAAACAATGATTCATCATCGTTAATCACTGAGAGTTTGCTCCAAAGCGCCACAGAGTTTCCCCAGGGTTTTCTCTTAATCTTCCACCAATGATCGACAATTCATTATCCCAATAAAAAGGGAAATGGGTTTTGGAATTCAAAATACACTAATGTATTAATGAGTCTTTCTTTCCGTTTCTGTGACATTATGATGTGGGATTTATTAATGTAACAGCTTCCCCATCGTCGTGCGGCAGCAGTTTTTTCCATTAAATAAACACTGCCATTTATTTTATTTTATTTTATTGAAAATGTCTGAAAATTTAATTTTTTTCTCGACCCATTCCTATTGAGGATAGACATGTTCATAGGTAAATTCTTTATCCCGGATGCAACGGTGCCCTCAAAATTTTAATCCGAGCATCCATTTAAAAAATGCCACAACTGCACACATGTGTCGACTCATTTAACTTAAAAAAAGTTCAAACCACCATTCTGGGATCACTATGCCTCGAAATGATGTGCCGTCTCTGTGCTTGGTCTCATAATAATTTCATATAATATTTAAAAATAATACACAGAACAATACAAGACACCACATTCTCCCCATCTTGGGCCTTTGCATTCCTAAAAATCCAAAACAAGACTACTTAAAAATATGTGGGTATCAGGCACTAATTTTCCCCCCCACTCTCATGTGCTCTCCTGAAGATTCTCATGCTACTAATGAATGCACACCAAGGGAATCGATTGCCCATGGAGGATCCTCTTCTACCAATCCTTGATCTCAACTTGGTACCCATGAAAGGTCACTCCTTCCTCGATGTCCAGCTCTCCCCAGTCTATGATGTGCGATGGGTCATGCACGTACCTCCTCAACTGCGACATGTGGAAGACATCATGTACCCGATGCAAATGTGGCAGTATATCTTGGTGGTACGCCACCTCACCAAATCTGCACAATATCTGGAATGGGCTGATGAACCTCAGAGATGGCCTATCGCCCCTGACAAATCTCAGTAACCCTCATCGAGGTGAGACCCGAAGAAAGGCGTGGTATCCCTCTTCCAACTCTAGAGGTATCCATTGTATATCAGCATAAGACTTCTTCCACCTATTTGCAGTCTTCCTCTACTCCTTGATGATTTTCACTTTCTCGGTGGTAGCCCGCACCAACACTGGACCCATGAGCGCTGACTCTCAGTGGTCGGTCTAGTAATGCGGTGACCGACATGGTCTTCCCTACAAGGCCTCATACTGTGTCATACCAATGGTGGATTGGTAGATATTTTTGTACGTAAATTCCACTAGTGGTAGGTGGTCCTCCCAACTGCAAAAAGGTCCATGATATAGGCCCGCAACATATGCTCCAGAACCTAAATGGTCCTCTCCGTTTTACCATCTGTCTGCGGATGAACTATTGTGCTCAAGCATAGCTGAGTCCCTAAGGCCTCCTGCAATGTCCAAACTGTAAACCCGAAGAGGTACTGAGACTACTACTCATAGCCGAAAGAACACATCAGCCTACAGGGAACTCAAAAATCTCGGTCCGGTCCGGGTCTGCCCTAGACTCTATCAAAAGGCTGCTCATATGCAAAAGACATAACACGTGCGGTCAAAGCCCGTACAGGGGGTAGTATAGCAATACTTAGTAGAGGATCCCGAAAAACACAATGCAATTACACAAAGGAAATTCATAATCAGCTCTACATAGTATATTTCAACTAAACATATAATAGTAGATCACAATATATATATACTCAAAAACCATACCCGTAGTCTAGAGACAAGTCACACAACCGCATACCCCCGCAAGGGATTCAATTTGAAGATTTCCACGAAGTAGTCGTTCTTGGAGAAAACACTCCATGATTCTGGTAGCTCGGATGATGTCCGTCCGAGAAGTACTGCTAGTTAGGAAATGTCACGAGAAGTAGATACACTCATTATGAGAGACACACTCATAAAAGGGAAGATCATAGAGGATAGAAGCACTCATTATTGGAGACACACTCCTGAGTGGGAAAGATCACGATACACAGATGAGGATCACTGCCAGGGCCATGGAGGATACCGTGACTCATTCAGAATCACCATCAAGGTGATTAACCAGCTAGGAAGAGGATCAAGGCAAGGTAGAGTTGGTCGTTTCGATGACTGACTCTACCTAGGGTTAGGAATGGATAGCGGATCTCTCTCCAAGCCTTTTGGAGGGATGCCGACTCTATCACAGAAAGCCTATCTGAAGGGATCATACTTTTGTAAAAGGAAATGATGTATGACCATCAGGTTATTGAGAAAAGGGGAACTAACCCTAACAAAAGATGTCCAAGTTACAGTGAACAAGAGGACCATGCAATTTTCCAAAAAGTACATGGCATGTAGAAAAGTAACACGCCATGTTGTCTGACCCAAGGTACTGCCCATGTAGAACGGTCCGTGTTGTAAGGCTGGTCATGTAGAAAAGTGAGTACATGGTGTGTAGTATGGTGTGCACTCTGTGTCTGAGTGACTGGGGTTGGCTCAGTGTATGCTGGCCATGTGCCCGTACACGGTCATCAACCCGTGTACTCAAACCCGTTTAATTGGTACATGGGGTGACTTGCGTTAATCACCTCGCCTAGCCGTGTGATGGAGTACACCCCATGTACACCATCCCTTATCCATGTATCCCCTGGATACTTGTTGAGTCCCGCGTAGAAACCTCTTCCATACAGCGTAGAAAGTACATGTCGTGTCGTCTGAGGCTGTGTAGTCCATCCTATGTCTGTGTACATCCCAAAATACATGTCGAGCTTTGGGGAAAGTCGAACACATTGTGTTACATGGTCATATGCTATGTGATTCCTATATGACCCCAAAAACCCTTTCTATCACCACCAATACTATACATCGTGTTCTTCAGAAGTACATGCTGTGTATTCTAAAAATTTCCAAAAACGTGAACCTCCGCTGTCGCGCCTTTTGTGATGTCTCGTTCATTGATATGGTCATCTGTTCACTATGAAACTCCCAGGTTTTGGTCACCTGGACACCATAAAGCTGATTACGTTGTTCTAGGACCTATGATCGGCTCAAAAAAACGTCCAACGATCCACCCGCGTGATGAATTCTCTAATAAAGGCCCTTCTCGATCTGGTCTGATTCGTTGTACTCTATCATTGTTGCACCTCTGCAAGGTTGTTTTGCTGTCGAATATTCAATTTGGGATTGTTGCAACACAAAACAGATGCGCAAATACCCGTTGTTCATTGCCCCATGAAGAACACGAAGAACATGTGAATGAAAAAGGGGGAGGAAAAATCCAATGAACAAATTGAGGAACGAACCATCATCATTGTTCGTAATGGTGCTTATTCTCTCATGTTAGTAAGACTAAACAGATCAGAATAAAAAAATAGAATTCAAAATGGATCAATTACTTGAATCATCCCCAAAAAACCCTCCCGCAAGAATGTATGAATATAAAGATCAACTTGTTTGTGGTTGATCCACGTTCATCATTTAAATCAAAATAGGGGAAAAGAAATTAAATAAGAAACCCCTACCTCAACTAGGATCGATCGCTGATGAAGGGGTCATGATACCATCGTCATCGAGATCCTCCAAACACGTTGGCGTAGGGATTCTCAAATTCGATTTGTCTTCGTTCATCATTGAGAGTTTTATCCAAAGCGCCATGGAGTTTCCCTAGAGTTTTCTCTCAATCTTCTTCCAATGATCGAATTTTGATTATCTCAATAAAAATCAGAATCATGTTATGGAAATAAAAAATATGTTGTGGTATTATTGAGTCCAGATTGCCGTTTCATTGCCATTATGATGTGGAATTTATTAAAGAAAAAGTTTCCCAGTCACCGTGCTGGAGTGGATGTTTCCATAAAATTAACTTGTCCATTTATTTCATTTTATATTACTGAAAACGTCCAAAAATTAACTTTTTCCCTTGACCCATGTCAGTTGAGGTTAAGCTCGTTCTTAGGTAATGTATTCATCCCGGATGCAACAGTGCCCTTAAATTTTTAATCTGGGCATCCACTTGGAAACAACCAAAACCACGCACAGGTGACGACTTACTTAACTTAAAAAAACTCAAACCACCATTCCAGGATCACCAGGCATAGGAATGATGTTCCATATTTTCACCTGGTCTCATAATTATTCCATATAATATTTATAAATAATACATAGAAAAATCTGAGACACTTCATTCTCCCCACCATAGGGCTTTGCATCCTCGAAAAGACAAAACAAGGACACTCAAAATGATGTGTGTACTGGGCATGGATTTGAGCCTCCCGCTCCCACGTGCTTTCCTGAAGATTCCCATGATGCTAATGAACGCACACCAAGGGAATCGATCGCCCACGAAGGATCCTCTCATGTTGATCCTCGATCTCCATCGGGTACTTAGCAAAGGTCACTCCATCCTCGATGTCCAGCTCACCCTAGTCAATGATGTGCGATGGTTCATGCACGTACCTCCTTAGCTACGACACATAGAAGAAATCATTTACCCGATGCAACTGTGGTGGTAGATCTAGGTAGTACGCCACCTCACCAACTCTGCATAGTATCTAGAAAGGTCTGATGAACCTCAGGGATATCTTCTTCCCCACCCAAATCTCTGTAACCCTCATTGAGTTGAGACCCAAAAGAAAGACATGGTCTCCCTCTTAGAACTCCATAGGTCTCTGTCATCTGTCAGCATAAGACTTCTACCAGCTTTGTGTAGTCTTCTTCTGCTCCCTGATGATCTACACCTTCTCGGTGGTAGCTCGCGCCAACTCTGGGCCTTTGATCGCTGACTCTCCGGGGTCGGTCCAACAAAGCGATGACTGGTAGGGTATTCCATACTAGTCCTCGAACAATTCCATACCAATGGTGGAGTGGTAGTTATTGTTATATGAAAACTCCACCAGTGGTAGGTGGTCCTGCCAACTAGGACCAATGTTCAAGATACAGACCCGCAACATATCCTCCAGAACCTGAATGTTCATCTCTGTGTGACCATCTGTCTGGGGATGAAATTCTATGCTCAAGCATAGTTGAGCCCAAAGGCCTTCTATAATCCCTTCTACGACCGGTATGTAAAGCGGGAATCTATGTTCTAGAAAACCATCAAAGGGAAAACATGAAGCCTAACTATCTATTGTACATAGAGGCATCCCAAGATCTCTACGGAACTCTGCTCCCAGATAGCAAGGATGTGTGCCGACTTGGTGAGTCGATCAATGATCACCAAGATGGAATATAAAGTACTGAATTTGAACTGGGCCAGAATACAAGCCCACTAAACACAAGAGTTTGAAAATCAACTACAGAGTCCTACATGTAATCACAAAGAGGTACTGGGACTACTTCTCATAGTTGAAGGAATGCCTCAGCCTGTAGGCAACTCAGAAAGCACGGTCCTTTCCTGGTCTACCCTGGTCTCTATCAAAAGGCTGCTCATCATCACAAGACACGACACATGTGGGAAATGCCTATGCATGTGTCAGTATAACAATACTCAGTAGATGACCCCAAAAAACACAAATAAAGTACACAAAGGAATGGTATAATCATCTCTACATAGTATATGTATATTGAACATATAATAGGAGTTCACAATCCAGATATACTCAAAACCCAAACCAGTAGTCTAGAGACAAGTCACACTACCGCATACCCTTGGTTGGGATTCAGTTAGAAGATTTCCATGAAATAATCATTTTGGGAGAACACACTCTACAAGTCTGGTAGATCTGATGACATCCATCTGAGAAGTACTATTCCTCGGGAAACATCATGAGAGGTAGATACACTCATTATGGGAGACACACTCCTGAGTGGGAGGATCATGGTAGACAGAAGCACTCATTATGGGAGACACACTCTTGAGTGGGAAAGATCATGCTGCACAGATAAGGATCACTACAAGGGTCGTGGAAGATACCACGACTGATCCGGATTCACCAGCTAGGTGATTCAATAGTTTGGTAGAGGATCAATGCCCGATAGGGTTTGGTCACGTCGATGCTTCACTCTACCCAGCAAGAGGAAATGATATAGGATCTCACTTCGGGCCACTCGAAGGGATTCCGACTATATCACAGAAAATCATGCTGAAGGGATTTGTAGAAGAAAACGATGCCTGAACTTCAAGGGAACTAGAAAAAGGGGCACTAACCCAAATGAGATATCTCTAAGATATAGTGAACAAGAGGAAAATTCCATTTTCCAAAAAGTACACGGAGTGTAGAAAAGTTACACGCCGTGTAGTCTGACCCCGAGTACTACCCATGTACAACGACCCATGTAGTAAGGTTGGTCGTGTAGAAAAGTGAGTACACGGTGTGTAGTAGGGTGTAAACGCCATGTCCGAGTGACTAGGGTTGGATCTGTGTATGCTGGCCATGTGCCTGTACAAGGTCATCAACCCGTATACTCCAACCCGTGTAATTGTTACTCGAGGTGAAACACGTTAATGACCTCTCCTGGCCATGTGATGGGGTACATGTTGTGTACTCCATATCGTGTCCATGTATCCCCTGGATACACACTGAGCCCCCCATAGCCACCTCTTCCATGCTGCATATAGAGTACACGCCATGTCGTCTGAAGCAGTGTAGTCCATCCCAGGACTCTGTACTTTCCAAAATACACGCCGAGCATCGAGGAAAGACCAACATGCCATGTTACTAGGGTCACGTGCCATGTGATTCCTCTCTGACCCCAAAAACCCTATCCACCTCTGCTAGTACTACACGAGGTATTATTCGGATGTCGACACCGTGTATTTTGGAAATTTCTAGAAACACTAACCTACACCATCATGCCTTTCGTGATGTCCAATTCGTCAATCTAGTCATCCGATCACCATGAAACTCCCATGTTTTTGTTTCCCCGTCACCACAAAGCTGATTATGTTGTTATCAGACCTCTGATTGGCTCCGAAAACATGCAACGATCCACATGTGCGAAGAATGATTGAAGAATGTCCCTTTTTGATCTGGTCTGATTCGTCATATGCTATCGTCATCACACCTCCTCAAGGTCGTTGTGGTGTCGAATCATCAATTTGGTATCATTGCATCAAAAAACGGATGTGCAATGATCCATTTTACGTCACCCCACGAAGAACACGAAGAACGCGCAAAAGAAAAAGGGGGATAAAAATATAATGAACAAATTGAGGAATGAACCTTCGCCATCGTTGGTCATGGCACAGATCGAATCCCATTAGTAGGATTAAATAGAGCAGAATCGAACAACACTAATTCAACATGGATCAATTACATGAATCATCCAAATAAGACACTCCCACAAGAACGTACGAATCCGCAGATCAATTTAATTGTGGTTGATCCATGTTCATCGTTTAAATCAAAAGCAGGGAAATGAAATTAAATAAAAAACACCTACCTCAATTAGGATCGATCACTGACAAGGGGTTCGTGCTACCATCTTCCTCGAGATACTCCATCCTCGTTGGCGTAATGATTCTCAAATTTGATTTGTTGTTTATCTTCACTGATTGTTTTCTCCAAAGCACTACAGATTTTCCCCAGACTTTTAACTCAATATTCTTCCAATGATCAAAGTTTGATTATACCAATATCAAGGGAAATTTGTTTTGGCATTGAAAAAATGATTCGGTATTAATGAGTCCAGTATGCCATTTTTGAGTTATTATAACGTGGCATTTATTAATGAGACAGCTGCCCCATCGCCACGCTGCATCAGATGTTTCTATAAAATAAACTCTGCCATTTATTTTATTTTATTTTACAAAAAACGTCTGAAAAAAAACTTTTTCCCTCGACTAGCGTCCGTCGATGTTAAACCCATTAATAGGTATTGTCGTCATCCCAGATGCAATGGTGCCCTTAGATTTTTAATCTGGGCGTCCATTGGAAACTACCACAACCGCGCACAAGTTCCCACTCACTTAACATAAAAAATATTCAAACCAACATTCTGGGATCACCGGGCCTCAGAAAGATGTGTCGTCATTGCGCCTGGTCTCTAAATAATTCCATAAAACATTTAAAAATAATACACGGAAAAATATGAGACACTACAGACACCATCTAGATAATTTATTGGAAATTTTTGAGACATTGAATATCAAAAATCACATTTAATATGATTGATGCGTTTTTATAGTTTATCCCCATATCCTTTAACCCCCAATTTCATCAATACTTTTTAAGATTACACAATTCATGGATGATATCACTAGGAATGAGTAATTAAAAAAAACATTTATTAATTATTACCCTTACATATTAATATTTCATGATATCCCAATGTTTATATGTATGGGTATATGAAGTCTTGTGGAAAGGGTAGTATTATATTTTGAATAAAAATTGGGGTGGTGCTATTTTAGGAATTGGAATCAGATAATGTTCCAATTATCGATCTTATGTTGGTTTTCCATTATCTATAAAATTAGAAAAATAATAATTGAAATAAATAAATGAAAAATGTATTCTTCTTTAGAAAAATAAAAATCACCATTACTTGAGATATGATTTTATCAAATGGCGTTAAGTTGTGGATATGATAATTTTTCAAAGCATAACATTCAAAAAAGTAGAAAAATTAAATAATGAAATATTCACTAAGATGAAGTTATTTTATTTTAATTACATTTATCTTGAACTTACATTAAATTTTGGGATGTGCAGGTTTTCATTTTATAATGGATAATAATTAGTGTATTATTATTTTGATATCTTGTAGTATTCTTTAGAGATAAATCTCTTATTTGAGCCTTAATTGTTTCCACATCAATTCCTACAAAATTAATCCATAGAGTATCAAAACATTATTTTCAAATCATTCATGATTTTAATTGAAACGTTTCTTTTCAAAGTAGTGAATGTATATCCATTACAATCTTATAGAAACAGATCATGTACTAAAGGTATAAGCACCACTCTACTTGATTTTTTATAATGAGTGATTGTTGGAAATAATACATTGTGAGGTTAATCATGAAATTGAATATGTAATAATGATGAATTATGATATATGAATATATTAGAGGAAAATATCCACCAGTTTTCAATTGGAAAATATAAACTACTTGGGATGATTATTCTCTTTGATGAGTGTAAAATTGAATTGATGTTTTATTTGTTACATGAATGGTTAATCCCTAATTTATAATAATTTAATTTAATTTACATGGAAAATGAATAGAGGAGACATGGGATTCATATATAATTTAGGTTGAGATTACATTCTTGAGGATAAGATATATATATGTGAGTTGGAATTGACAAAGTAATTTTATTATAATTTATTTCGTATAAAAAGAATTGTTTTGGTATATAACTAGTTAATATTTCTAATTTTTAATTAATTAAATGATTTATGTGATGAAATAGTGAATTTATAAAAATTTGAAAAAAATTTAGAAACCATCATTATATTGATATCCTATAATAAAGGACAATTAAATAACTAAATCCAAGGATTTAAGAATAATAACTTATATGAAACATAGTGAAACCAACTAGAAAACACCATTTAATTTTATTAATTAACTATTCATGGTTTAAAACTAGGAAAAATTAATAGGGTGGAAATTCCAAGATTGAAAAACACTCACCATTTGTATAAAATCATGTGTTAATGTGTGACACAAAAATTTCATGATATTAAATGAGTTTTAAATTTAAATACTTCAATTTTTCTCGGATTAAATTAAATGGGTTTTAGGCTTCAATGAATTCACATCATGAAATTACTATTCATTATGTACAACATCTTGAGAAGAAATTTATTTGGATGCCCTTAACAAATTTAATACAGGGGAGAATTTAATGACCTGAGGATCTCGAAGATTGACTATGAATGAATTTATTTTTAAATTACGATACATAATGGATTTCATTAAGGCATTTAAATAAAATTCCCATGAAAATGAAAAAAATATTAATCATTGAGAGGAAGCTCTTGATGATTTTATTGCTACATTATTTACCTACTATTGTTTCATTCTATTCTTTCATTCAGTTGAGTCCATTTTTCTCCCACATCCACTTTATTAACCCATATATAGTGGGGATATTTTTTTGAGTGATCAGGGATGTAGGAGGTTATACAGATTATTGTATACTTGAGTTTTTATTCTTTAATCAATATCAACCATTTAATTCTACCTCTTTATAGTGTCAGTTAATTATTCTCAAATTTTAATATCGAATGTGATTGGGTTAATATTATAATTTGTTAATTTAAAATACCTTATTGAATGATCCATATCTCCATCTATCCAATTCATGTTAATATATTATTTAACAGGCTATGATTGGGTGGTGAGTTCTTTATGATCACTAGTGCAACTCCTTGAGATTTTGTGATATATATATTTTTTCAAATTAATATAATATTTTTTATATATTTCATTTAAAATGACCAAAAAATTGATTTTTATATTCAATAACTATGTTTTACATGTTTTATATGCAATACAAGGAAAATCATTCACTACATGCCACATAATTTTTAGATTTCTCTATACAGAACAACGTGGTTATATTTTTTTACACGCAAGACTGACTTCCCTCGATGGCTTGAGTTACATGGAAGGGTGACTTTAATCAAACAATAAAACATTATTAAAAATATTATTATTTAAAATAATAAGATACAATCTAGAAATTATGTTTACTTTTATTAATAAAATATATTAACTTATGAAAATTCACGTTATAATTCATTGGTTACAAATTTATTTGAAATGAATATAAGAACCAATTGAAAAAAGGCATCGTTTATATAAAAACTATGTTTATAATTAAAATGTTATATTATAAAAATAAACTAAATTAATTATTTATAGTTAATGATATTAATGAAATATATATTTTATATATTTAATACATGTTTTTAAATTCACCAATCAAATTTGATATGAAAAATGTTGGAAAAAACCCAATAAAACACATAAAAACCAATAGTTTTATAAAAGCATTGTTATTTCCTTTTAATGGAGAATATATTGAATATATTTTTTAGAACATATATAAATTATATATTAGAAAATAAATATCTATATTTAAAAATAATAAAAAATTTAGGTGAATTTTTATTTTTGATATTTTCTTATGGAGTTTCATTTTTTAGTGAATAATGAAAAATAACAAGTTTAAATTTAAAACATATTTATTGTATAATTTTCTTAAATTGTTAAATTATATTTATATTTATTTTAAAAATAATCAAATAATATATATGTTAATTAATCAAATATAGGTCATTAGGATCAATTGGACTTTGAAATTAGATATAATTACATAGAAAATGTTCGGACCTTTTTACTATAAAAACATGCATTGTCATCCCTCACGTGGGAGTAATTTTAAATTAATTTAGCCACTTATGATATTTTAATTTTAAAAAATGGATTCCATAATTGGAATAAAAAAAAATTCCAATACGTTAAACATTGATTAAAAAAAATGGTGAATGTAATTAAAATTAACTACAACTATTAAGAGGAAAATAATCTTAACAAGGTGATAACCCTTAAACTCAAGGGAAAAATGAACTACAAACATGTTCAAAATATATTATATGGAAAACCATAGACCATATAAAAAACATTCTACAGTTTTTACCATTTTATAATTCAATTTTCTCTGAGAAAATGTCTGTGGAATTCGCTCATAAATATTTTACAAGAATGCCACTCCTCCTCTACTATAAAGAAGAACTCAACTCTCTAACATATTACCACATTTTAATCCATTTATATCACCCTATATATGAAAAAAATAATCTTCAAAAATCTCTAATATACACTTTTAAGAATACTATTGGGCATAAATTCCACCAAGGTTGACGTTTTTTGAAAATAAAAAGGAGTTACCCAAAGAAGAGGCAACATCCTTCCCCAAGATCATTTCATTTGTTTACTTTATACCACACCACAATTATAATTATTAAATTATTCTATATTAACATCAGTATAATAAATTTAATTATACGTTTTTATTATAATTTTTATACACAATCTTACACACACTTTCACATAATGGGTAATGAAGTCACCATTTTTGAGTGCGGTGAACTACTGCCTCCCAAAACGACATTGTGTGTTTTTCCTTTACCACCTCTCATGAGGTAGGAATTATGAAAGAATATAAATTATATAAATTATATATATGTTATTTATGTTATATTAATTATTATATAATCATTATATAAAATATTCCTTCATACATTCCATTTTTTGTAAAAATGATAAATTCGTTTGTGGAAGTATGGACTACCACCTCCTCGTAGCGATGTGATCAGTTCAAACATAAGATGTAATGTAGTAAGGATGAGTTTAGTTAAATAATATGGTTTATAAAAAATAATAATTTTAATTTAATAATATTATATATGTATATATGAATATATTTCATCTACATTCCTTCTTTTAAAATAATAATAAAACGTTTACATCATTTATAAGTACGCATAGCGTACCATCTGCATGAACAATGTATTCCGTTTCATACTTATATATTATATATATTGTTATAAAATTAATATAATGAATATATATTATATTAATATAATTTTTTACATTCTTGAAATCATGATATAGGTATAATGATGATATAAGCAACAAATAAAGGGACATGCAAAAAACAATGCAGATATTACCTAAAATATAATGACAACAAGGAAGTTGTAATAAGAGGGATATATATATACATTTATGTTATTAGATATAAGAATATGGTTCTATTTGAGATGTATAGTATACTTATCTTTATCATACATGTGATTCTAATGAGTACAATGAGATTAAAGACATAATGTTTTAGAATTTCATCTCACATTTTATTTCTGTGAGACACATGCCTTATCACCAGTGATTTATTTTGTGTGGTCAATATAATGTCCCTAGATTTTTTATATGATTATAATTATTTTTTATGGGTATTTCCATAACCATTTTATTATATTTTTCTTCATGTGGATTATTTTTAAAAAGTTTTTTCTTTCTTGGATACAAATGTCATGTCATGCATGTACATTATTTATGAGGGGTATATACTGCCTCTGACATGTTATATAAAAATTCAACTTCTTTTAAATATATTTAAAGATTCATTTAATTTTACTATTTTCCTTTTAATATAATAAAATTTTACTATATTTTTAATGATTTATAGATATAATCTCACTATTTATCGAAATTGTTTATGATAATGCTTCCATTGATGAAATATTACAATACATGTCTTAATAAATATAATAAATTTTATTTCCCTACGGTTATTGACGTTATATAAAAGCAATACTACCGTTTTACCACTCTTTAGTAATTAATATAATTAATAAACTATTTTAAAAAATATATGACTTTATTTCTCCTTTCCGTCGAAAATATTTGTTCATTCAAAACTAGGTTTTATAAAAAGGTTTTAAAATTTTTGGGAATATATATTTATAATTTTTTAGAGAATATAAAATGAAATGGGTTTCAATACATTTTCAAAATTTTATTATATGGTTTAAAATTATTTTAAATGAAATGGGTTTCAAAACATTTTCAATATTTCTTTATAAGACTCAATGTTTTTTATTGAAATAGTTTTCAAAGAAATGGGAATAAAAATATTTTAATGATTTATTTAAAAAGTTTAAAACTGTTTTCAATAAAATGGATTTCGAAATGTTTTCATGGTATATTTATATGATCGCACAATTTTTTCAAGGGAATGGATTTTAAAACATTTTCAAAATTTCATTATATGTTTTCAAATTATTTTTCATGAAATAATTTTCAAAACTTTTAATTGAATTCATTATAAGATTTATAGTTTTTTAAGGTAAATGATTTTCAAAAAAAGGTCCATCATTCTTAATAAGATTCAATGTGTTTTCAATGAAATGGACTTGAAAATAATTCTATAATTCTTTTTTATGTTTTTAATTGTTTTTATACAAATATATTTTCAAATGTATTTATGTTAAAAAATAATTTCCATATAAAAAATGATATTTTTCTCAGGAAATGTTTTTAGAAGTTATTTTAAAATTATTTTTCACACATGACCTCCTTCATCAGTGTTACTGATTACTTTCTAGGGAAATCATGAAATTGTTACATTCATATTAGTCCTCTATATGTTTTAAAATTATTTTTAATGAAATTATATTAAAAGAGCTTCTACAAATTCATTACATGATTTAATGCTTTTTCATGTAAATGGTTTTCAAAAAAAGTTATATCAGTTTTCATATGATTTAATTTGTTTTCAAAGAAATGAGCTTCAAAAAATTTGAATTCTTGCTATATATGTTTTTAATGAGTATCAATGAAATTATTTTCCAAAAAATTTCAATAGTTTGTTATATGATTTTAAATGGGTTTTAAATAAAATTATTTTAAATATTATTTATTTGTAAACATTTTTTTCAAATAAAAAACGATATTTTCCTCATGAAATTTTTTAAAAGATATTCAAACATTATTTTATATCTACGGTAACTTTTATTTATGTTAATCATTACTTTATATGGAAATTATAAAATGGTTACATACCAATTATTACTTTGAATGGTTTATCATTTAATGACCTGATTTTTCTGAAAGAAAATTATTTTCATGGGATATTTGATTATGAAATACACTTATTTTCCTGGGTTAATCTTTTTATGAAATTATTATGAAAACTATATCTTTTCTATTGGTTCAGATATAAATAAATATTTGTGAAACCCATTTCATTTCAAGGGTTATGATATGAATTTTTTTAATTGTGGGGAAAATGTATGTATGATAACATTAGAAGATGGGTGGGACCTATATTTTCATCAAATACCTTGGGTAAATATTTATATCTCATGATAGAATTATTGCAATGATCCACTGTGGATGATGAGGAATCCCAATTCACTATGGTTCGATGGAGAAACTCGATCCACTATTGGAAGATGGAGAATCTTGATCAACTATGGGAATATAGAGAAACCCTATCAACTATCGGAATGTAGAGAAAACTCGTCCACTATGGGAATGTGCGGAAACCTTATCCACTACCGGATGATTGGGAAAAAATATCCCTAATGGTAAAACATAGAAACTCAATCCATTATAAGGAAAGGACTGAAACCGGTGTTGGTGGTTTGTCTCTCTCAATAGGTTTATCCCCCATGAAGTTCATTGTTAAGATATGTAATGATTGTTTTCTTATAGTGAAAGATATTAAATATTAATTTCCACACCACAATTCATTGTCTTGATCCTATGTTATACTTTAATGAATTGTGATCTTTTTTCCTTGTGATTCATACCTTATGAACCACAAACCATTATTAAATTATTTAGGTTTATGATCATTTATATATTCAGTATGATCATCTAATGTTCTAACCATGCCCCCATACCCTAATTATCATCTGTATACAAACATATACCACTTTTTTACCCTTACTAAGCATATGATCTCACCCTATTTTATGATTCCTTCCTCAGGTTATGTAAATAGGTTTTTTGTATGATATATCTACAAGGGGTGATAATCTTGTGGAACCTAGTAGGAACTTATACAACACACTCATGTAAATTTTTTTACATTTCCATGTTTTTAAATTTTCTAAACTAAAACTGTGTTAGGGAGTATGTTAGTTTAATGATTTATGTATTCCTCTAAAAACATTAATTTTTATATAGTTTATGAATGGTTTGTTATAGTTAGTAGTTGAGAAATATTTTATTCCATCTTTGGAAATGATGATGTGAATCCTTTAGTGAGGTCCCATGGAATATATTTAAGGATATGTCAAGAAATTTCACTATGAATATAAATATGCTTGAAGAAATGTATATGAATATTTAATTTAATTTAGGTAAAGGATAGAGGGATTGATTTACTATAAAAACATACCTATCTAGATAATTCATGTGGATATGTCTCTAGATAAAATGTACGTAGGGGTAATAACTTCAACAAGGTGGGTCTGGCTCAACTTGAGCATAACCTCTTACCAAACAGTAGGAATTTCTTCACACCTGGTATGATAGTACTAGGGAATATTTTTTGTATGTTCAAAATCTCTTATTGATCTTTCATTATGTATATTATAAATAGTTTTATATGAATATCCAAGAATAAACCATTGGTGTCTTATATTAAAAAAGGTTTTTAATTTAGTCATCTTATTATTGGGTGTTCATGATTATGTGTATTTATTATATGATAAGGGATTATAAATATATTATTTATAGTTTTATTTAATGGTTGTAACTCGAAGGAACATCATTTATGTTGAATGTGATGGAAAATTTATAATGAGAAGTGAAATTGGATGATCACTGGATTAAATAATGTTGTGATCATGCCTAATTGGTTTTCAAAAACCATGTTTAGAAATATATAACTTATCCAACTATAATCTCACCAAATAAACGACACCAAGAGTTTACTGGGAGGTCATGTAATTGAGACCATGGAGGAATGACCATTATATTTATTTTATGTTAAAAATGTGGAAACAATAACCTTAGTGATTATCATTAAGGAATTAGAAGTTGTTTTCACTTTAGGAATTTAAGATACAAATCATGTAACTCCAAAGGAAAAATGAAGGGCTTGGTTCAAAATATATATCGGAATATAGGACACCTTAATAAAACATAAAATATAAAATTCATTAAGTGCAGAATGAATGGTTATTACAAAAATTGATGTCATAAGTGGAAAGCTCTCGAAGACAATTAGTAATGTGGTGCTAGTAATGGTTATATTTCTTTTTATTAATATCTTATATATTAGATGTAAAAGTAAATTTTTATAATGTAATAATATGAGATATCCTACTTCTAACTTATGGGTGAGGTGGAATAATCAATTTTTTATGTATTTTGATTCGTGATAATATTATAAGAATGGAGAAATATACATGTATTGTTCATTTTTAGGATTACTACACAGACTTATAATATTATTTTGAATGTTTTCGATAGACCGAAAAAGTGACTTAATAAAAAGGGGAATTTGAAAATCCTGAATATAACTCTTAAAATATTCCTTATGTTTAGATAATGTGGTCTATATAATCATATATTTGATCTGAACAAGTAAATTTGATGATAGTGATTACCATGGAACTAATTAAAGTCTTGATGACAAGTGGTTATGCAAGAATTTATGAAGTATACAACATTTTCTGATTTAATAAATATATACAATATGACTTGTAATAAATAATCATTCTTGTTTTCAATAACTAATTAAGGTAATTCATGTTATTATAATATTTAGAGGCAATAAATTATAAATGTATTCTAATTCATAGTACGAGACAATCAATATATACTTAAGAAAAATGGGGGTGTGATATTAAGCTGATTTCAAGGCATTATTTATAATTTTTTGGATATTAATATTTTTGAAGGGTGATAATTTTAAATATTTATGAAATTTTTATGTTAAAAATTATAAAAGGTTTTTAATATTATAGTATTATCACACAACATGAGGATTTTTTCATATTGGATCAAATGTTCTAAAAAAATTTTCTTGGTGGTAACTGATGAAACATGAAATGGATTATCAAGGATATCATGATCTTTTAGAGCTAAATGAATGAAAATTCAACTTCCATTTTAGAGAAAGTGGTGAGGCTGAAATTAACCAATACATAAAAAGGGTGATATTTTACACAAAAAAAGTATGTATATATTCTCATGAAAATTATTCAACATTATAAAAAATAATATTGAAACTAAATATTTTATCCTTGTACCTTCCTTTTAGATGAATCAAACAGCCTCTTAGACCATCAATGATTTATGGCCTTGTGATTGTTAAATTTCTCATGACCTTTTTATCAATATCTCTATATCAAATCATGATAGTTAGGTTTCTATTCCATGTCTATGTTTTCACTTTTCCCTTATGTAATTATATGTTGAAACTATGTTATATGTTACTTTGTGAACCATTATGTTTCTAAATGTCCATTTTCAAAGGATGTTATTATATTCATTTTTAGGATGTTGGTTATTATGATAAGAAATTCGATTTTTTAAACCATGATAACCTAGAATAATATAGGGGAGTTGAATTAATTTTAAATTGTGCATAATGTAATAGTCATTGATTTTGAGAAATGTATTTTTGGAATTAATTTAATCTTTTTAAATTTTTATATTTCACTCATCAGTAAAAATAGTTTTTTCTTTATTAATGAAATAATTTTGGAAAGTATTATACACAACACCAAGTTTTACATTAACTAAATGAAGTATAATTTTTTTGCTTCACCAACCAAGAACACTATGGTTTTCACACATTATATTACAGAATTACTTTCCTAAATGGATTGCATAAAAAACAAGATCGATTTTTACCACGAAATAATATATTATTGAATATATTATTATTTATTATAATAAGATATAACATATCCTTTATGGTGGTTTTTATGAATATGAATAACTAACATATTAAATTTATGGGTTTATTTCATTGGTTTCCAATTAATTATAAATTAATATAAGAACTAATTCAATATAAAGTGAATGGTTTTATAGAAACCAATTTTATGCTCATAAATGAATGATAATAAACTAAATTAAATTAATAACTATTTATGATTTATATTAATTAAATATATCTTTAATATATTGAATAAAATATTTTTTATATTCATTGAATATATTTTACATCATAATATACGATCGAACCAAAAATTTCACAATAAAACATTTAATTTTATAAAAAACATATTAGAACATTTAAAGGGAGAACACATTTTTACTGAAAATTTTGGGTCTTTTATAAATTTTATATTTCAAAATAAAAATAATTATTAATTGTAAACATAGAATTTTGTTTTGGGTGAGGTTTTTGAATTTTTCTATGTGGTTTAATTTTTTGACGAATAGTGAAAAATAGAGAATTTAAATTCAAAACATATTTTTTATCTAATTTATTTATATGTATAATTTATTTATAATTGTTTGTATAGGATAATTATATTAATTATAAAATATTTAATATAATTATTTTCATTGGGATAATTTTCATGTTGAAATTAGATATAAAAATGTAGAAATCTTTTGAACATTTTTACTTTAAAAACACACATTATCTTCCCATCCATGGAATTAATATTAAATTAATTTATGCGTATTATTTGATTAGAATTTGAAAAAATAGATTATATATTGGGAATAATAATTATTTATAATCTATGTTATGTTCAAATTAATTGTTTTTTTAAATATTAGTGATTTTAATTAAAATTAATTACAATGAATAATGAAAAAATTATCTCACGAAGGGAAAAAAACTTAATAATAATTGTCAAAATGAAGTATAATAATTTCCAAAATCCATTGGTAGTAAATATAGAGAACCTATAATAAATATTCATGAATTTGGGTGACTATTGGATCCACATTTCATATGTAAAAGGTAGGTGGAACTCAATATTAATAAATTTACAAGAATTTAACTCCTCCTCCACTATAAAAAGGGACTCACCCGCCCTACTTATTCACATGTATTGAGGCCTTTTTAGTTCCCATATTTTTTCCAAATATTCTCCAAAAATCTATCCCTTATTCCTTGAATCCTATATTTTTTTATAAATAAAACCATGGAATCCCTTTTCTGTAAGGAAAAATGAGTTACCTGAAGAATAGGTAACACCCTTCCTCAAGATCCTTTTTTTATTTTTTTTATATGCCACCATAATTTGTTTTAAGAAATAATTATATAATAAAATAATTATAAAAAAATTAATTATATTACTTTAATATAAATTTTATACTTCTACTTTCACAAAATTACATATGATGTGTAATGAATTTACTTCTTTTGTGTACGTTGAACTACCTCATCACAAAAAGATGTTGTTTCATTTTTACATTACCAAATATCATTAGTGGAATTATGCTTTAAAATATGTTTTTTATTTTATATATGTTTTATTTATTTATTAATTACTCTTCAATTATTCTATAAAACATACCTTCATGTTTTATATTTTTTTAAATTAGATAACTTCATTAGTTGAGGTGCAGACTACGACCTCTTCAAAGCGAAGTGATTCATTAAATCTATAGATAAAATGTATCAAGGATGTTTTTAATGATATTATATAATATTAATAATTAATAATTATACTAAAATTATATTATATATATTAATATATTTCATTTAGTTTTATTCCTTGTAATCGAAAATAAAATGGAAACACCATTTATGTGTACGTATGACCTACCGTATCCATGAATGGTGTATTATATTTTATAATTTTATATATAATATATAATTATATTATTAATATGATACATATACATGTTATTTATATCATGTTTTAAATTATGAAAATCAAGATATATGGATAAATACAAAAAATATATCAAACTAAGGCATATGCAATAAAACCACAATGATATTTCCTCAAACACAGCCTTAACTTGGAAGGGGTTGTAAGAAAGTGATAAACATCCATATATGGAGTTATATATAATAATATGGTTCTATGTTATATTTTAAATAATCTTATATTTAATATACGTCATGTTTTAATGAGTACAATTATAGTTAAGACATAATGTATCATAATTTGTTCTCAATATTTTATTTCTGTGAGATACTGGCCTTATTCACCACCTAATTATTTTTTGAGATGTATATACAATCCATGGATGTATTCTATGATTCTTATAATTATTATTATTAGTATTTACATATCCATTTCATATATTCTATCAATTGGGTTTCAGTTTCAAAAGATACCAAATCGATAAAGTAAATCTATCTTAATTTTCCTTCTTTGAGACACATGCCATGTTATGAACCTATTCATTTCTAATGAGGTGTATATACTGTCATTGAAATGGTAAAACATAAATCTATATATATTTTCATGATATTTTAAGCTTCTTTTAATTTTATTATTTTCATTTTAGTATGATTGAATATTACTAAAGTGGTAAAATGTATGAATAAAATCATATAATTTATGAAGATTGTTTTTTATTATGATTCCATTGATGAAATCATATGATCCATATGTAAAGAAATATAATGATGTTTATCATACAATGTTTATTAATGTTATATACAATTAATGATACCGGTTTTCTACTCTATTTTATATAATATGATAAAGAAAATGTTTTTATAAAATTCTGATATTATTTATCCTTCCAGTATTAAATATGCGTTCTTTCAAAACCATGGTTACTAAAAAGGTGTTCAAATTATTTTAAATATTTCTTTATTTAATTAAAAATAATTTTCATATAAAGGGTTTTAAAAAATTCTTCATTATTTCTTTATATTTTTTCAATTTATTTTGAATGAAAAGTTTTTCAAAATGTTGCTAATAATTCATTATATGATTCAATGTGTTTTTAATGATTTGGTATTGAAAATGTTTTCATTCTATAATTATAAAATATCATAGTGTTTTCAATGTAATGTGACTTAAATAATTTTCAATCTTTCATTTTGTGATTTCAATTCATTATCAAAAAATGGACTTAAAAACGTTTTCAATCATTATTTCTATGTTTTTGAGTTATTTTTAATGAAATTTTTTTCATGATGTTTTCATGATTTTGTTATAAAATTAAATAAATTTTCAATAAAATGGTTATAAAAAAATTTCAGGCATTATTTATAATATTAAATGAGTTTTTAGTGAAATAGTATTCAAAACTCCTTCATTCATTCTTTAAATGTTTTCATTTTGTTTTCAATGAAATATTTTTCAAAATTTCTTGAAGTATTTATTATATTTTTTTATTATTTTTTCCAATGACGAAGATTTCCAAAAACTTTTTATATTTTAAATATAATTGTTAAATTAATAATGGATATTTTTCTTATGAAATTATTTAAAATGATATTTAAAAATATCTGTCTAAGTTGACCTATACCGGTGTTACTCATTCCTTTATTGGGAAATGATCCAAATGATCCATTTGTTATCTTTTTATGAATGGTTTATGTTTTGATGGAATGATACTTATGTAACCCATATCACTTTCTTGGGTTATATGATAACCAAAAATTCGTATTTACATGGGTTATGATTTTTTTTTGAAATTAATTTTAAACCCTTCTATTTTCCATAGGTTAAAATATTATTACATGTTTCTGAGACCCATTTCATTTCATGGTTTTTGATATGAATGTTTATGAGACCCATTTATTTTCATGGGTTATGATATGAATGTGTATGATCAAATGTATCATGTATGTTTGATTAAATTATAATATTGATGGGACTGATATATCCTTCTGATTAATTGCGTAATGATTTATATATAATTAGATAATGATGGGACTCAAGATGATGAACATGATCCACCGTAGAAGATAGGGAAATTGCATCCACTATGGGATGATCGGGAATGCAGATCCACTATGGGAAGATGGGGAAACTCGATATACTTTGGGAAGATGGGTATACCAGTTCTCTAATGGGGATATGGGGAAAATCAATCCATTATGGGAAGATGGGGAATCCTGATCCACTATGGGATGTTTGGGAAAGCTGATCCACTATAGTAAATTAGGGAAACATGATCCATTATAAAGACGTTACAGTTATTAAGGAAAGTGGTGTGTACCACATAGTTTGGGTAATCCACATGATGTGCCTTAATATGTTATAGAAATGTGTCTTGACTTATTAAGAATTATATTAAATTTTTATGTGTATTCCACAATTCCATGTTGTCCTCCTATGTTATTATTTCCTGGATTATGATCTTGATTTTCATATTATTCATTCCTTACGAACCTCTAATCATTATTCCATTATTCATATTTATGCTTGTAATGATTTTATAGTGTTATGATCACATTCTCATACCCTAAAGATCATGTTCATACAAACATATATCCCTTGTTTACCCTTACTGAGCTTCTGAGGTAACCCCTTTTTATGTTTCCTTCCCTAGGCTATGATGATATATTTTATTTATGGTATGTCTAAGAGGGGTTATAGTCTTGGCGAACCCAGTGGGAGATAATATATCTCACTAAATTACCAATTTTTTCCATGGTTCCAAAGGAACCTACATTATATGTTCTTTGGGTGTATGTTTGTGTTATTTTTTATATATACCACAAAAATGATTTAATATCTATGTATTTGAAGAGTGAGATGTTTTAGTATATGTGTGTTTAAAATTTTATGTTATAATTAATAGGTATTATTTAAAAATAACAATCTATCAGTGATTTACATTTTTAATGAAGAGGACCCCTTGCAACACTTCCCACATAAGAATTCGGTTAGGATCATAGAAGAATTAAATTAAGGATATCCTATCACACCCGTCCTTTTTATATTATTTATTTTATTATTTTTATTGGGCATCAGATAGTTTGGGTTGAGGATGAATTAAATTTTCTAAGCTCTTATTTAGAAACGAATGTTTCTCCCTTGGTTTCATTCAGTGCACCACTGTCGAAGTCGCGTGACCTCGCTCAATCCACCGCATGACCTTCCCTAATTTCAATTAATTAAATAAAATGAATTAATAATAAATTAATAAAATTATGTGATTAAAGTGATAATAAAATAAAATAAGAAAAATGAAATTTTCATAATCAAATGTTCTAATGTTAATAATATATATATATATATATATTTATATATATGAAGATAATGATTATTATTATCAGAGTCTAGAATATAAAAAATTATTTACCTATTAATATTAATATCTTCATCCTATTAAAAAAAATTTATGGGCTACGCGCGGTAACTGCATGGTTGCCCAATGCTTTAAAATAAAAATAATAAAATGAAGTTTTATAGAATTATTCTTTTTTATGATAAATTAAATGGAATTTTATGTTACAACTATTTAAATTATTATTATTGTTATTATTATTAAGGTGTTATCCATTATTATTATTAATTATTATTATTATTATTACATTCCATTTTTTAATTTTATTTGGTTGCATTGTATTTATTATTATTATGATTATTATTATTATTATTATTTCAGCCCCCCCATTTTCATTTTCTTCTATTTTTCCTTTTTTATCTTTTCCCTCTACTCTCCTTCTTTCTTTCCCTCTCCTCCCGTGCATTACATTTTCTTTCTCCCTTGTGTGTTGGAGGTTCTTCTTAAAACCATAGCGGTCACACATCCAGCTCCTACCTCCCTTGAATGATGCGCCGGATCCCCCCTGCTCCCCTTGGCCTCCCGCCTATGACACAACTGAAGAACTCATTAGCCACGACCTCTCCCCATCGCGACCAGCTCCCCTTGGCCTCCTCGTCGGCGCCATCCGCTGGACCGGCCACACTCCACAACTTTCGATCGGCCTCCTCCTCCTCCTTAGAACCCCGTCACGCGAACCTCCTCAGCTCAGCAGCCACACACCCACCGACCTTGCCATTATGCCACGTGCACCTCCCTTTCCTCCCCTGTCCAACATCGCACAACTTTCCCGAACCCTGGCCAGGCTGGCTCGCGTTGTCGTTTGACCTCCCTCGTTGGTCGACGCTGCTCCAGACCCCATACCCGACAACTCTCCCTCCTTCCACATGCACAAACCCACCCCCAGATAGGTCCCTCATCTTCATTGAGTTTTTGTTTTTCTAGCATGTGTGGCGTTCGTTAAGAGTTGTCTTGAAATCTTTATTTTGGTTTGAATTCTTGTTTTAGGGTTTAGTTTGATCTCTTTGTGGTGCGTTCATGGTGAAAATGGAGTTTCACACCAATTTTGGGGTTTTCTTCTATGAGGTAGGTGGTTCCATGCCATATCATCATTTGATAAATTTATTATGCTTATTTGAGTCTATAAATGTGTTCTTTAGTTTCGTTTTGTGGTGCGAATGGTTTCTTTAGATGGTCGGTGTGCTTGTTAGTTATAAGTGAAAATATGATTAAGAAAGTGACAATTTTTTGTGTTTCTTTGATTAAATGTTTTCAAAATGGGCTTTGGGGATTTTTTGGGTGGTGCGAACCATGTTTTCAAGGGTATTTGAGGTGTGTAGGTTTTATTGTGAGTTTTCGATGAGTAGAGAATCATTTTTGGGCACAGCGACCATGTTTTGTGATTATGTAAATAATTTTCTATATTTTGGTTGTTATGCGAATTATATATTTGAATGTTTATAATGTGCGTTATTTTCATTAAGAACCATGTTTACATGAAGTATGGAACACTTTTTTAACTCACATTGCGTCATTTGGTAGTATTGTATAGGTTGTGCAAAATACATTTTAAAAATGTTGTGACATGTGCGTGTGGTGAAAATTGCACATTCTTTTAGAAATTATCATGTTTTTCATTTCATCATTGTTGTGGTAAATTCTTGAAGTGTTTAATAAATTGCTTATGGGGTGCAAATAAGGTTTTAGAAGGGTTGATTTGTGAAATTTATTTTTTATAATGGTTTTTTTGCATGAAATATGTTTATAAATTTAATAATTGTTTATTTAAGTGGTGTTTGGAATATGAAACATGGTTGAAAGGTTTATGGGGTTTTTTTTAAGGTACAGAATGTGTTTTCAAGTCACTTTAGGTGTTTGTGTATTTTAACAGAAGTTTTCAAAAAGTAAAACATATCACTTTTTGTGTGTTTTCCTTGTTGTGTACTTTTAAAATTTAAATAAATAATTGTTTGAATAATGGACGACTTGTTTTGATATGGTTACCTAGTGTATCTAGTTTTAAAGTGATGCCTCTATATGGAATCAAGTGGTTTTTGTTGTAAAGTATTCTTGGTTTTTCTATAAATCATTTTATTAATAGCTCAAATGGTTTCTTGATACATTTATGTGGCACGAAAATGGTATTTTGAAATAGTTGAACACATGCCTATTTTTAAAGTGGGTATTTATATAAAATGAGACATGTCCTTGGTGTCCATGTGTCATTAAAATGGTGATTTAGTGTACAAGTAGTGTTTTTCGTGTGTAATGTTATGTGTGGTTTGTGAAATGCGAATGTGGAACTTGTTTGAGCACAATGGAAAACCCGAGGTGTCTAGGTGGGCGGATTAGGACTAGTGCACTAGATGTTACAGAAGTGGGTCGTCCCGGTTTCATCTGGTAGGATTGACATTACAACACTAACTAAACTTTGGTGATGATTGGATACCACTAGGTTATGGATGTGGTTCCCTACTAGTGGCTCGTTCATGAGTGCATTGATTATTGTGGTTCCTATTCTACGTTTACAGTGAGGTACGATGTCTCTAGCACACCACACATACTACCAGCCTTAAAGGATTTACCCACAGTGCTCTACTATTCATGTCGTGGTGCCTTCTGTCGGCATATGGAGGACCACTTGAGTATTTTTGTGTTCTTTAGGTATTTTTTCATCCACTTTAATGTAGAATTTGTAAAATAGTTTTTCTTCCAGTACTCTTTCCTTTTCAAATTCAGCTCTTAAATGTTTTCCTTAAAAGCATTTTAAAAGTATGATTTTAAATAAGCATGCTAAATTATCTTTTGATGTTGTGGAATGGAACCTTTTATTCGGTGGTATCTTGCTGGGCCTTTAGCTCACACCCTGCACACACATTTGGTTGTATGTAGACTCTTTTGTCTATGTGTTTCAGGTAAATACATGATGTGTTAGGTTGGCAGTTAATTTCTTTATGGCTTGGTTTTGGGATCTTGGTTGTAGTGGCTTGAGGATGTTGATCCTCTTGTTGCACGGAGGATTGTGGTGATGATTTGGTTTCCCTTGCGATTGTTGTCCTTTTTGACATTTGTTTAGTTGTAAAATTTTAATCATGGAATTTATTCAAGGAGATTGGATAAAATTTACAGATCTGGTTTTTGGGTCAATATTGGTTATTTTTATATTTCTAAACTGGGTAAATTGTTCCTTCTTGTTTCATATGATACCCGGGCACTTGTTCCAGCCCGTGGAGATCGGGAATGCTCTCCGGGCCTTGTCACAGACCGGGTCGGGTGCCATGTCAGATGCCGACTCGGCCTAGTTCGTGGAAAAATTGTATCAGAGGGCGAGCTATGCTCTATTGGTCGTTTTCTTTTGGGATAGAGTCACGGAAGATTGAAGTTAAGGTTATGGGAACTCGATGTTCTAGCTATGATCAATGTGTCTCGCCAGCACACCTCATGACATGAATCATGTTACCAACGTACGTTGTGGTTTGTCAGAGTCTTTGGTTCTTGTGGTTAATCTTGTCTTGGGGAAATGAAGAGGGAGTAGGTTCAGTGGTCCCAATGAGCTCGCAGGGTCTGGCAAGCCATGCGGAGCCGGGGACGATGTCCAAGAATACCCTCCGTGGTTGTGGCGTGATTGGTATATGACGACCAACCATATGTTCCAGTCACCCACTAACACTAGTTTTATCTTGCACCATTCCTCGTTTCGTTGTTTTGGAATTATGGACATTTGGTTTTTAAGTAAAAATTATTTGGTCTTGGGAAATGTTTTGGAAAATGTTTTGAAATAATTCACCTTAAAAAGAAAATGAGGTTTGAGGTTTAAAAAGTGTGGGTTGGATGTTTTGGTTTTGAAAAATATGGAAAGGATTGGTTTTGACCCTTGGTGTCCTCATGGGTGACCACATGCATGAGTGTATATGAAAATAGAAAGGGTTAATGGCATGAGAGGATGAGTGCCTAGATGGATATGAGGTGGGTGATGGTGTGGCATGGGAACATGCATGTGCTAGGCCCATGGGACACCGTTGGTGTTTGTTCAACCCATTAACCTTATTATTTTCAAAAAAAAATTCTAAATGAGAGTTTGGTGTTTTTGTAAACGGTGATTGCGTGGTGTGTCCATGTGTTTTTGAAATGTTGTATGTGAGGTGTTTTGATCCGAGGATCCCTTCTGACTGATTTGTGTATTGAGTTTGAATTCATACTCGTAAGTTGGTGTGGAAGAACATGGTTAGTTAATTATTTTAAAAAGTACATCGGGGAGCCCTTTTAGTGGTTCCCTCTGCACGTTTGGTGTTCGCTTGTGGTATGTCTTAACCATTCAACCAATTAAGATGGGTTCATGGTTTTCATTATCGACTAGTGTATTCCCCCATAAAGCGTTGACATGTGATTGAATTGTGTCCCTAGGCAATGCGCTGTTTACAGGCCCTCCAGTTTATTAGAATAATGTCTTCTTGGATTCTATAATTCATCCCACCTATATTTTTTTCAACTAATAGGATCATCTCGCAGCGGGATGTCAGATGCAGGGGGGAGTTGAAGGGAGTTTTGGTCTTTTGAGTGTCTGACTCGTCAGGTATGATATTTGACACTGTCGTGTTTGAATGTTCCACCTGGAAACGATGAAAGGAATTCTAGCAGGGAAGGGTAAAGGCCGTTTGGAATTATCTGTGCTGACTGATGTCTTGAAAGGTTTGTAGTGCTTCCATCGGAAAAAAGGGTAATGTTTGGTGACTTCTACACAATCAGTTCTCTTTAAGAGTAAAGGTTGATTTCGTGGGACCCTTCGAGAATACTTGTTTTCATAGGAGTGTGTCTTCCTCTTGGGGAGTGTTTGTCATGCACCTGTCCTTCTTATGTTTCATGATGAAGCTGAATAGGTGATGCATGTGCATTATCTAAACCCCTGTTTTGGTAGATGCGTTGCGAGATAGTGGTTGGATATTGTGGTGTGTTGTGGTTGTTGGTGTTGTCTTGGTCGCAGTGTGGTTGCCTATGGCGCAAAAAAGGAGAAGCTCTGTTCGGGAGTCTTCAATACCTAACTGTGAGGTAGAAGATGCTTCAAACATCAGGGCTTGAGCCGTAGGCCTCGGAGTGAAGTTGGCGCATGGTCAGGAACCCCGGGAGTGTATGAGACACCAAATTTAATTCTGTCATCGGTGTTCAATGTAGAGGTAGTTTAAACTGTTTCTATGGTTGTTCTGCTCCGAACGAATCGTCTGGTTTCATAAGGTTGTCGTGACCATGTCGGGACGTGTTCTTCTTGTTGCCTTAAATTATTAGGGGTTGCATCCCACTGGATGTAATCGCTTTATTGGTCCTTATGAAAATCTATTGGCTAAACCGATCTCAAACTTGAATAATGCTCATCTAGGAATATGTGAATTCTGGTTTGTCTTGGGTCATGCTTTTGATGCCCTGGTAGTCGGGCCCCTCCCTCCCCGCCCCTTGTGGTGGGGTGTTTGGTCACCATCAGGAATTTTTCAATGTTTTGTATCCTCTATTAGTTCTAATGGCGGGGAGACCCATGATGGGTCTCGCACAATGGTCTCTCGAATAAATCGGCGTTGACCTTTCCTTAATGGTGGGGAGTCCACTCGGACATCCCCATGTTGGATTTCTAGTCTCATCATGAGCGTTGGTAGGTTCTTAATGGTGGGGAGCCCTTCGGGCTTTCCCCATGTAGCCCTTTTGGTCATGTCTTAGATGTGGCTTGGTAGTAGGTGATGATAGTGTTCTTGGGATATTTTTTGATCTTTTTTGTTCCTTCCAAACAAATGGTGGTGTTTTTGTTCTTTGATACATGAGGTGTTTCGGTTTGTGAGGTTGGTTTCCGTGTGTGCGACAGTTTCTTTCCTTGTTTGTTCAACTGGTTGTGTTATTGTTCTTTCGGGTGGGCGACACATATCATAAAGTCTCTTTATGAGTTTCTGGAAGATGTCTTTGAGTCATTTTCTCCGATCAAGATTCTTTTTATTTTTTCTCTTGTTGATGATGGGGATCCTCATTGAACCTTAGAGGTGTATTAGTTTCTTCTTTGAGTCTCAGCCTTATTTGTGGCTTTTCGGGGATGGAAAGCTCTATGGTCGAGGGAATTGTCACACCCATAATTTTTATATTATTTATTTTATTATTTTTATTGGGCATCAGATATTTCAGGTAGAGGCTGACTTAAATTTTCTGAGCTCTTATTTAGAAACGAATGTATCGCCCTTTGGTTGCGTTCAATGCGCCACTATCGAAGCCGCACAGACTCACTCAATCCACCACATGACCTTCCCTATTTTCAATTAATTACGCAAAATGAATTAAAAAAAGTAATAAAATTATGTGAATAAAGTAAAAATAAAATAAAATAAGAAAAATGAAATTAACATAAAGAAATGATCTAATGGTAATAATATATATATATGAAGATAATAATTGTTATTATTAATGTCTAGAATATAAAAATAATAATTAACCTATTAGTATTAATATCTTCATCCTATAAAAAAAATTATGGGCTGCGTGCGGTAACTGTATAGTCGCCCGATTATTTAAAATAGAAATAATAAAATGATGTTTTATAGAATTATTCTTTTTTTATGATACTAAAAATGGTATTTTATATTATAACTATTTAAATTATTATTATTTTTATTATTAATAAGGTGGTAAATATTATTATTATTATTAATTATTATTTTTATTATTTCATTACTTTTTTATTGTTTTATTTGGTTGCATTTTATTTTATTATTATTATTATTATTATTATTATTATTATTCTTTCATCTCCACCCCTCCAATTTTTCCTTCTTTTTTTCCTTTTTTATCTTCTCCTTCTATTCTCCTTTTTTCTTTCCCTCTCTTCCCGTGCATTTTCTTTTCATTCTCCCTTGTGTGTTGCAGATTTTTCTTCAAACCCTAATGGTCGCACATCCAGCTCCTACCTCCCTTGCAAGTTGCCCCGAATCCCCCCTGCTCCCCTTAGCCTCCATCCCGTGACACCACTGAAGATCTCGCAAGCCACGACCTCACCCCATCGCGACCTGCTCCCCTTGGCCTCCTCTCCGGCACCATCCTCCGGACCAACCACACCACACGGCTTCCGATAGGCCCCCTCCTCCTCCTTAGAACCCTGTCGCGTGAACCTCATCACCTCAGTAGCCGTACACCTGCCCGGCCATTCCCTTTTGTCACGTTCCACCTCCCTTTCCTCCCCTATCTGGCGTCACACTACCTTCTCAACCCCCAGACAGGCTGGCTCACGCTGTCGTGCGACCTCCCTCATTGGTTGACGCTACTCTGGACCCCCTACCCGGCATCTCTCCCTCCTTCCGCATGCGCAAAACCCCCTAAGATAGGTCCCTCATCTTCATTGAGTTTTTGTTTTCTATTTTTTTTTCATCAGGTGTGGTGTTCATTAAGATTTGTCTTTAAATCTCGATTTTGGATTGAATTCTTGTTTTAGGGTTCAGTTTGAATTCTTTGTGGTGCGTTTGTGGTGGGAGTGGAGTTTCACACCAATTTTGTGGTTTTATTCTTTGAGGTACATGGTTCTGTGCCATATAATCATTTGATAAATTTATTATGCTTATTTGAGTTTATAAATGTGTTCTTTAGATTCTTTTTTTGTGCGAATGGTTTTTTAGATGGTCAGTGTGCTTGTTAGTTATAAGTGAAAATCTGATTAAGAAAGTGACAATGTTTGTTGTTTCTTTGATGAAATGTTTTCAAAATGGTTTTGGGGGATTTTTTGGGTGGTGCGAACCATGTTTTCATGGGTATTTGAAGTGTGCAGGTTTTAGTGTGGATTTTCAATGAGTAGCGAATCATTTTTGGGCACATCGACCATGTTTTTCGATTGTGTGAATAATTCTCTATATTGTGGTTGCTATGAAAATTATATTTTTGAAAGTTTATAATGTGCATTATTTTCATTAAGAACCGTGTTTACATGATGTGTGGCACGTTTTTTTATCTCACTGCGTCATTTGGTAGTATTGTATAGGTTGTAAAAAATAAATTTTAAAAATGTTGTGACATGCGTGCGTGAAGAAAATTTCGCATTATTTTAGAAATTGTCATGTTTTTCATTTCATCCTTGTTGTCGAAAATTCTTGAAGTGTTTAATAAATTGCTTATGGGGTGCCGATAAGGTTTTAGAAGGGTTGAAATGTGAAATTGTTTTTTTATAATGGTTTCTTTTGCATGAGATATGTTTATAAATTGAAGAATTTTTTATTTAAGTGGTGTTTAGAATGTGAAACATGGTTGAAAGGTTTTTGTGGGTTGTTTGGTAGGTATTGAAGGTGTTTCAAAGTCACTTTAGGTATTTGTGTATTTTAACAGAGATTTTCAAAAAGTAAAACATATCAGTTTTGGTGTGATTTCATTGTTGTGTACTTTTAAAATTTAAATACAAAATTGTTTGATTAATGGATGACTTGTTTTGATATCGTTACCTAGTGTATCTAGTTTTAAAGTGATGCCACTATATGGAATCAAGTTTTTTTGGTGTAAAGTATTCGTGGTTTTTCTAGAAATAATTTTATTAATGGCTCAAATGGTTTCTTGATACATTTATATGTCCCGAAAATGGAATTTTGAAAGAGTTGAACAAACACTCATTTTTAAAGTGGGTATTTATATAAAATGAGACATGTACTTAGTGTGCATGTGTCATTTAATTGGGGATTTCTTGTGCAAGTAGAGTTTTTTTGTGTAATGTTATGTGTGGTTTGTGACATGGTAATGTGAAACTTGTTTGAGAACAAGGGAAAACCCGAGGTATCTAGGTGGGCGGATTAGGACAAGTACGCAAGATGTTACGGAAGTGGTTCGTCCTAGTTTCATCTGGTAGGATTGACATTACAGCACTAACTAAACTTTGGTGATGATTGGATACCACTAGGTTATGGATGTGTTACCCTACTAGTGGCTCGTGCATGAGAGCGTTGATTATTCTGGTTCCTATTCCATGTTTACACTCAGATATGATGTCTCTAGTGCACCACACATACTAGTCGCCTTAGGGGATTTACCCACAGTGCTCTAATAATCATGATGTGGTGCCTTCCATCGGCATAAGGAGGACCACTTGAGTATTTGTGTGTTCTTTATGTATTTTCTCATCCACTTTAAAATAACATTTTTGAAATAGTTTTCCTTCCAGTACTCTTTCCTTTTCACTTTCATCTCTTAATTGTTTTCCTTAAAAGCGTTTTAAAAATATGGTTTTAAATAAGCATGTTAAATTATCTTTTGATGTTGTGGAATGGAACCATTTATTTTGTGGAATCTTACTGGGACTTTAGCTCACACCGTGCATACACCTTTGGGTGTATGCAGACTCTTTTGTCTCTGTGTTTCAGGTTCAGACATGATTTGTTAGGTTGGCAGTTCGTTATTTTATGGCTTGGTTTTGGGATCTTGGTAGCATCGGCTTGAGGATGTTGATCCTCTTGTTTCACGGAGGTTTGTGGTGTTGTATTAGTTTCCCTTGGGGTCGTTGTCCATTTTAACATTTGTTTAGTTGTAAAATTTAAATCTTGGAATTTATTAAAGGAGTTTGGATAAAATTATCAGATCTGGTTTTTGGGTCAATATTGGTTATTTTTACAGTTCTAAACTGAGTAAATCATTTCCTCTAGTCTCATTTGATAACCAGGCCATTGTTCCAGCCCATGGAGATCAAGAACACTCTTTAGTCCATGTTGTGGACCGGGTCTGGTGCCGGGTCAGATGGCGACCCGGCCTGGTTTGGGACAAAATGGTATTAGAGGGCGAGGATTTCTCTCTTGGGTTATTTTATTTTAGGATAGAGTCACAGTAGACTGGAGTTAAGGTTATCAGAACTCGACGTTGTAGCTACGAGAAACATTTCTGGCCATCACACCTTGTGGCGAGAATCGTGTTACCAACGTACATTGAGGTTTGTCTGAGTCTTTAGTTCTTGCGGTTAATCTTGTCTTGGGGAAGTGAATAGGGAGTAGGGTCAGTGGTCCTAGTGAGCTCGTTGGGTCTGGCAAGCCATGCGGAGCCGGGGATGCTGTCCAAGAATACCATCCATGGTAGTGGTGTGACTGGAATATGGCCACCAACCATATGTTCCAGTCACCCACTGACACTAGTTTTCTCTTTCACCATTCCTCATTTCTTTGTTTTGGAATTGTAGACATTGGGTTTTTAAGTAAAAATGATTTGGTCTTGGGAAATGTTTTGGAAAATGTTTTTAAATAAAAAACATTAAAAAGAAAATGAGGTATGAGGTATGAAATGTGTGGGTTGGATGTTTTGGTTTTGAAAAAAATGGAAAGGTTTGTTTTTGACCCTTGGTGTCCTCATGTGAAACCACGTGCATGAGTGTATATGGAAAGAGGAAGGGTTAATGGCATGAGAGGATGAGTGCCTGGATGGATATGATGTGGGTACTGGTGTGGCACAGTAACATGAATGTGCGAGTTCCATGGGTCACTATTGGTGTTTGTGCAACCCATTGACTTTTCTTATTTTCAAAATGATTTTTTAAATTATAATTTGGTGTTTTAGTAAATGGTGATTGTGTGGTATCTCCTTGTGTTTTTGAGATGTTGGATGTGAGGCGTTTTGAGCCAAGGATCCCTTCTGACTGATTTGTGTCTTGAGTTTGAATTCATACTTGTAAGTTGGTGTGAAAGTGTGTGGCTAGTTAATTATTTTGAAAAGTACATCTGGGAGCCCTTGCAGTGGTTCCCCCCTACACGTTTGGTGTTCACTTGTGGTATGTCTACACCATTGTACCAGTTTGGTTGGGTCTATGGTTTTTTTCTTTACTAGTGTATGCCCCCATATATCATTGACATGTGATTGAAGTGTGGCCACAGGAAATTCGCCGTTGGTCGGCCCTCCAGTTGATTAGAGGAATCTCTTCTTGGATTATAGAATTGAATCCACCACTTTTTTTTCAACTAAGCGTATCCTCTCGTAGTGGGAAGAAATATGTGGGGGGAGTTGTAGGGAGTTTTGGTCCTTTGAGTGTCTGAATCATCGGGTATGATATTTGACAATGTCATGTTTGAAGATTCCCCCTGGAAACGGCGAAAGAAATTCCAACGGGGAAGGGTGAAGGCGTTTCATAATTATCTGTGCTAACCGATGTCTTGAAAGGTTTTTAGTGCTTCCATCGGCAGTAAGGGTCATGTTGGGTGACGTCTACACCATGAGTTTTCTTTAAGAGAAAAGGTGGATTTCATGGGACCCATCGCGAATTTTTGTTTTCATAAGAGTGTGTCTTCCTCTTGGGGAGTTTTTGTCGTGTGTCTGTCCTTCTTATGTTTCATGATAAATGTGAATAGGTGATGCATGTGCATCCTCTAAACCTCTGTTTTGTTAAATGTACTGCGAGCGAGTGGTTGGATATTGTGGTGTGTTGTGGTTGTTGGTGTTGTCTCGGTCGCAGTGTGGTTGCATGTGGCACCAAAAAGGAGATGCTCTGTTTGGGAGTCTTCCATACCTGAATGCAAGGAAGGAGATGCTTCAAACATCAGGGATCCAGCCGTAGGCCTCGGAGTGAATTTGGCGCGTGGTCAGGAACTCCGAGAGTGTATGAGATCCCAAATTTAATTCTGTCATTGGTGTTGAAAGCAGAGGCAGTTTAAATAGTTTCTACGGTTGTTCTGCTCCAAACGAACCGTCTGGTTGCATAAGGTTTTTGTGAACATGTGGAGGCATGTTCTCCTTGTTGCCTTAATGTCTTGGGGGTTGTGTCCCACTAGATGTAATTGATTTTTTGGTCCTTATGGGAATCTGTTGGGTAAACCGATCGCAAATTTGAATAATTTTCATCCAGGAATGTAGAAATGATGGTTTTTCTTGGGTCTTGCTTTTGACGCCCCGGTAGTCAGGCCCCTCCCTCCCCACCCCTTGTGGTGGGGTGTTTGGTCACCATCGGGAATTTTTAAATGTTCTGTATCCTCTGTTAGTTATAATGGCTTGGAGAACCACGATGGGTCTCACACAAAGGTCTCTGGAATAAATCGGTGTTGGCCTTTCCTTAATGGTGGGGAGTACGCTCGGACCTCCCCATTTTGGTTTTGTAGTCTCGTCTTGGGTGTTGTTAGGTTCTTAATGGCGGGGAGCCCTTCGGGCTGTGCCCATGTTGGCCTTTTGGTCCTGTCCTAGATGTGGCTCGGTAGTAGGTGATGATAGTGTTCTTGGGATATATTTTGATCTTGTTTGTACCTTCCATACAAATGGTGGGGTTTTCGTTCTATGGTACATGAGGTGTTTCAGTTTGTGAGGTTGGTTTCCATTGGTGTGAGAGTTCCTTTCCTTGTTTCTTCAACTTGAAGAGTTATAGTTCTTTTGGGCAGGTGACACATATCAGAAAGAATCTTTATGAGTTTCTCAAAGTTGTCTTTGAGTCATTTTCTCTAAGTACAATGCATTTTCTTTTTTCCCTTGTTGATTATGGGGATACTCTTTGAACCTTAGTGGGGTATCAGTTTCCTCTTTGAGTTTCAGTCTTAGTTCTGGCTTTCCGAGGAAGAAAAGCTTTATGGTGGAGAGCATTTTCACACCCATCCTTTTTATATTATTTAATTTATTATTTTTAGTGGGCATCAGATAGTTTGGTTCGAGGATGACTTAAATTTTCAGAGATCTTATTTAGAAATGAATGTTTCCCCTTTGGTTGCATTCAACACGCCACTGTCGGAGCCGCATAGCCTCGCTCAAGCCACCACATTACCTTCCCTATTTTCAATTAATAAAATAAAATTAATTCATAATAAAGTAATAAAATTAAGTGAATAACAAGAGAAAAAAATAAAATAAGAAAAATTCCTTTAACATAAAGAAATGTTCTAATGGTAATAATATATATCTATATGAAGATAATGATTATTATTATCAGTGTCTAGAATATAAAAATAATTATTAACCTATTAATATTAATATCTTCGTCCTATTAAAAAAAATTACGGGCTGCGTGCGGTAACTGCATGGTTTCCCGATGCTTTAAAATAGAAATAATAAAATTATGTTTTATAGAATTATTCTTTTTTTATGATAATTAAAATGGTATTTTATATTATAACTATTTAATTTATTATTATTGTTATTATTATTAATGTGTTAACTATTATTATTATTGAATTCTTTTTTTTATATTTATTTGGTTGCATTTTATTTTATTTTTATTATTATTATTTTTATTTTTCTTTCATTTCATCCCCGCCATTTTCGTTTCCTTCTTTTTTTCCTTTTTTATCGTTTCCCTCTATTCTCCTTCTTTCCTTCCCTCTCTACTTGTGCATTTTCTTTTCCTTCTCCCTTGTGTGTTGCGGGTACTTCTTCAAACCCTAGTGGTCACACATCCATATCCTACCTCCCTTACAAGTTGTTCCGGATCCCCCCCTTCTCCCCATAGCCTCTCACCCATGAAACCACTGGAGATCTCGCTAGCCCCAGCCTCGCCCCATTTCGACCTGCTCCCCAAGGCATCCTCGCTGGCACCATTCACCGGACCAGCCACACCCCGCTACTTTCGATCAGTCTCCTCCTTCTCCTTGGAACTGCGTCGCTCGAACCTCCTCAGCTCAGCAGCCGTACACCCGCCTATCCATTCCATTGTGCCACATGTCACCTCCCTTTCCTCCCATATCTGGCGTCACACTGCCATCACGACCCCCAGTCAGGCTGGCTCGCACTGTCGCGCGACCTCCCTCACCAGTCAACGCTGCTCCTGACCCCCTACTAACATCTCTCCCTCCTTCCGCATAGGAAAAACCCCCTAGATAGGTCCCTAATCTACATAAAGTTTTTGTTTTTTTTCAGCAGGTGTGACATTCGTTAGGAGTTTTCTTTAATTCTTTATTTTGGTTCGAATTCTTGTTTCAGGGTTCAGTTTGAACTCTTTGTGGTGAGTTCGTGGTGCAAGTGGAGATTCTCACCAATTTTTGGTATTTCTTCTTTGACGTAGGTGGTTCCGTGCAATATCATCATTTGATAAATTTATTACGATTATTTGAGTTTATAAATGTGTTCTTTAGTTTTGTTTGGTGGTGCGAATGGTTTTTTTAGATGGTCGGTGTGATAGTTAGTTATAAGTGAGAATCTGATTATGAAAGTGACAATGCTTGGTGTTTCTTTGATGCAATGTTTTCAAAAAGGGTTTTGGGGATTGTTTGGGTGGTGTGAACCATGTTTTCAAGGGTATTTGAAGTGTATAGGTTTCATTGTGGATTTTCAATGAGTAGCGAATCATTTTTGGGCACATCTTCCATGTTATGTAATTATGTAAATAATTTTCTATATTGTGGTTGTTATGCAAATTATATTTTTGAATGTTTATAATGTGTGCTATTTTCTTTAAGAACCATGTTTACATGAAGTTTTGCACGTTTTTTTTTCAACTCACATTTTGTCATTTGTAGTATTGTATAGGTTGTGCAAAATATATTTTAAAAATAATGTGACATGCGTGCGTGATGAAAATTGCACTTTTTTTAGAAATTTTCATGATTTTTATTTCATCTTTATTGTGGTAAATTCTTGAGGTGTTTAATAAATTTCTTATGGGGTTCCAATAAGGTTTTATAAGAGTTGAATTGTAAAATTGATTTTTTTTATAATGGTTTCATTTGCATACGATATGTTTATAAATTGAATAATTGTTTATTTAAGTAGTGTCTGGAATGAGAAACATGGTTTAAACGTTTCTGGGGGTTGTTTGGTAGGAGAAAAAGGTGTTTTGAAGTCAAGTTAGGTGATTGTGTATTTAAACAGACATTTTCATAATGTAAAACCTATCACTTTTGGTGTGTTTTCCTTGTTGTTTACTTTTAAAATTTAAATACAAAACTGTTTGAATAATGGAAGACTTGTTTTGATATGGTTATCTTGTGTATCTAGTTTTAAAGTGACGCCTATATATGGAATCAAGTGGTTTTTGGTGTAATGTATTCTTGGTTTTTCTTGAAATGATTTTATTAATATCTCAAATGGTTTCTTGATACATTTATATGGCACGAAAATGGCATTTTGAAAGAGTTGAACACACGCTCATTTTTAAAGTGGGTATTTATATAAAATGAGACATGTCCTTGGTGTGTGTGAGTCTTTGAAATGGTTATTTGGGGGTGAAAGTAGTATTTTTTGGTGAAATGGTATGTGTGTTTTGTGACATGTGAATGTGGAAATTTTTTGAGCACAATGAAAAACCCCATGTATCTAGGTGGGCGGATTAAGACTAGTACGCTAGATGTTATGGAAGTGGTTCATCCCGGTTTCATCTGGCAGGATTGACATTACAACACTATCTAAATTTTGGTGATGATTGGAGACTACTAGGTTATGTATATGTTTCCCTACTAGTGGCTCGTGCACGAGAGCATTGATTATTGTGGTTCCTATTCCATGTTTACACTGAGGTACGATGTCTCTAACGCACCACCCATACTAACCGCCTTAGGGGATTTACCCACAGTGCTAAACTATTCATGACGTGGTGCCTTCCGATGGAATATGGAGGACTACTTGAGTATTTGTGTGTTCTTTATGTATTTTCTCATCCACTTTAAAGTAGCATTAGTGAAATTGTTTTTCTTCTACTACTCTTTCCTTTTCACTTTCATCTCTGAAATGTTTTCCTTAAAATCATTTTAAAAGTATGGTTTTAAATAAGCATGTTAAATTATCTTTTGATCTTTTGGTATGGAACCTTTTATTCATTAGTATCTTAGTGGGCCTTTATCTCACACCCTGAATACACCTTAGGGTGTATGTAGACTCTTTTGTCTCTATGTTTCAGGTTAATACATGATGTTTCAGGTTGGCAGTTCATATTTTTATTGCTTGGTTTTGGGATCTTGGAAACAGCCTCTAGAGGATGTTGATCCTCTTGTTCCATATAGGTTTGTGGTATTGTTTTGGTTTCCCTTGTTTTTGTTGTCCTTTTTGACATTTTTTATGTTCTAAAATTTGAATCTTGGAATTTATTAAAGGCATTTGAAAAAAAATTAGATCTAGTTTTTGGGTCAATATTGGTTATTTTTATAGTTCTAAACTGGGTAAATCGTTCCCTCTTGTTTCATTTGATACCCTGGAACTTGTTCCAGCCAATGGAGATCGTCAATGCTCTTCGGGCCATGTCATGGACCAGGTCTGGTGCCGGGTCGGATGGCGAACCGGCCTCGATCGTGACATATCCTCACTATCAGCATCTGTCTAAGGGAGAAAGATGAATTGATAGGGTAATATATCTCCTACAATATTGAAAAATAATACATAGAAATAATTGAATACCATGATAACATTGATCTATGTCTAACCATGCCTCGACCAAACACTATTTTTTATCCACTATTTTAAATCATTCAATTTAAAATACATTCTACATCTAATTTCTCAAAATCATTTAAAAATAAATTTCCTCAAACATCTAAAAAGTGAAAAACAATTTTGGGTGCACTCTTCATCTGAAGACTCACTATATTGACTTATGTTACATACAAAACTAATAATTTTTTTTCCAAACCACATTATAATGAATATATCTTGTATCTCTAGAAATTTTAGGGTTAAAATTTTCATTTGTTCTTGATACTATGTTATGTGATTCTATGTTTTTTTAAAGTACGAACCATCATGATTAATGATCATTTTGATGGTTCATGTTGAGTTAATTCCAGAATTGTCTTGATAGATAATGTATATAAAATGATTGATATTTTAATACAAAATGTTGAATTTGTGAAATTAAAATGATATATAAAATCATAATATTTATCATTACCATTTAATGAATTATAAAGGTTATAAAATGAATAATTGATTGTCCATCTAATAGAGATCATTGGATGGAGAAAAGTGAAAAAGTTGAACTAGAAATAGAAAAATCAATGAATTACTATAATAACGAGAAAGAAAATGACGAAAAATTGATTAATCAATTTTTAGACTCTTGAAATAACATCAAACTTATTATATCAGACAAAATCACAAAAAATCCTGGGATATAGAAAATTGGATAGACTATTGAATGATTGATTAGATAACGAAAAATTTCTCTACTAGGAAAACATTTATATATGGTCCACTAGACAATTATTTGGGAAATATATAGATTGAGAAATATAAGAATTATATTATATTTAAAAAGTATTTGTTTTATGAATAAAGTGAACCTAAACAATGTATAGAGTTATAAATCTTCTAGATATATTTTCATAAATCCATTAGATAGAGAAGACTATAAAGACTACTAGATTAAATTTCATGATTTCATTTGATAATGGGAAATTAGTTATATATTAATTAAACACATGTTCATAAGAATGATTTACGTTAAGAATATGTTCATTGCAAAGATGTTCCATGGATATTAGTCTATCAGAAAGAATATTATTTGACATATGTACAATAGAGAGGTGAATTGTGTAGAACAATTCCAGATGAATGAAATTTCGATAGAGGAAAACTAGATAGAGGTTTAACATATTGATAAGTATTAGAAAACAGTTTCCTAAAAGAATGGATCCATAAAAAATTAAACAAGACATAGCACTAACATTTGGATGAATTATTATGATGAAGAACCATGAGAATATTTGAGGAACTTTACAAAACATTGTAAAATAATTCATTTTGATCATACTGTGATATAAAATCATCAACTTAAATTTTATTATATATTGTTCTTGATTATCAATGATATTTATGGTTGTTTTGAAACAGTAATTGAAACTACAATTTGAGGAAGGGATTAAGAAAATAGTTTTCTATAAATAAAATTGGAGGGCCTGATGGCTGTGAAACAAAGGTTATGTTGAGAGAGAATTTCAAAATAGGATTTCAAGTTTAATTTTTTTGAGGAGAACATTTACTCTATAAAAGGGTTATAGGATCCTTTTTATTTTTGTTGAAAATCATAAGAACTATGTTATTTTAATAAAAAAATTAGAATAATATGATCCATAAGGTCAATTTTTTTAAATAAGTATAATTTTTTTGGAAATTGATTTTAGAGAAAATGGTGAAATCTTTATAAGATAATGATTCATAAGAAGATATCAATTATATAATAATACTATAGAGGTTTAATTTAAATTTCCCAGGTTGATAGTTATATTTTATATTTTTCAAACATGAGGGACCATTATAAAAATATCCATAGGTTGGGCATGCTTCTATCCCTACCCACAGTTGTTTACATGTCATATATTAGTGGAAGATTTGTGAATCACGTGATTACCAAACTAGTAAGGTGTATTTACCCCCATTGAGACCACAAATAGTAAAATATTGGGCATTTAATTGTATATTTTTTATTAGTACATATGGTTGTGGCTGAGTTACCATTTTGATTGTATCAAAACATTAAAATTTTGAATATTTTAATTTATATGTAGAATGCAATTTTATAAAGGTCCCACTAATTCAAACCCTACATTTAAGTGGTAAAAATAACTAAAAAATATATATTTTTATAAATTTATAAAATGTTTACGATGATATAATATCATTTTGAGAGATTCTAAATATCTTTTTTTGATATAAGTTGATTATGTATCTTGTCTATAAAGACAATAATACTTTGTAGTCCTCATACATTTATTATTGTGAAATGAATTTAATATTAATCTTATATGATGCAATATTTATGTATGTTAAGATTATGGAACTTCATAACTACAAACATACAACGATATACCATAATCATTATCCCAACACTAATGACATAAAATTCAATCGAAACACCCAACATGATTTTATTATGAAACTCCAAAAATCAAACATGGATACATTGAATTTTATCTAATTACATTATCTTGATCCTCAAGCCACATCACTCATGTCTAGAATAAAATGTCTAATGTAGTTTCGAACTATCTTCATCTATTTTTATGCAACATACCTAGTCCATCCTTCCAACGAAAAAAATACCTTAAATAATATGGTCTCAACTAATGATATATGACCACCTCACATGAACATGATTCCCCACTATTAGAGGCATCACCAAATAATACAATATAATAACTATTTTTAGAACATAAAACATTGATTATCACCGTGGTTAGATATTAAAAATAATGTATTCTTAATCATATTCTACTCCAAGCACTGAAACACTCTTGATCTCCCTCACTATTAGATAATTCCAATTCCATCCCTAATCTAGATTCCATCACATAAACTTTATGAGCTAATATTGATCCAAATTTCCAATAAGTATATTCAATCCAACATTAGACTGAAATTTTGAATCTAGTATTCTTCTTGGAACCATTTGAATTGGATTTTCCTATACACTATTATTCCACACTCTCTCTTAAGTCTCCTCTCAATTATGTCCATGTAATCATAATTTTTAATTAAGGTGTACTACCATTCCTCCTATTTTTTTCCATGTTTCATCACAATACACACAGTAGATGATCCTAAAATAAAAACTATCCTCCAATAAAAAATTATCACTAATGAACCCATAAAAATGAATCCTCTCCCACCCGAGATCCCTGACAATGAATTTCAATGTATTCACATGTATTAATACCTAATCAACAACATTACTATGTTTCATCACATCATTTACCCTTGAATCACCTGAAGAATCATGTTTCCCTCCTTAAAAGAAAATACGAATCCTTGGTTTTCACACGAATAATGTTATAAACCATGGTTTAGTTATTAAATTAACCTAAAAATAATATTATCCCCAAAAAAATCCAACTAGATGACCCAAACCATTCTTAATGGATTGGTTCCCCTAGTTTACACCAATTCCCAAAAAATGAATAAATAATTACTCAATAAAAATATTTTTTTCAACCACCCCCATCGATTCCAAAAAATAGGGTCAAAACTGGTATATATTGGAAGTTGTGGAACACCCCAATATAAGTACCCACTATTAATGGTTTATTTCAGATAATGGTGATACCCATAATTGTAATATTATTGGAAAAACAATCTAAATGGCCTTAACTATATACCACTCTAATGAAAATCAAGAATTCCAACCCAGAAACCATCATAAGAAGAATATGTGGGCAATGCATAATCACACCAACACCCATCCAACTACTCAAGAATAATATACAACATTCATGATACCACAAAAAACACAAGAAAACACCCATTTTTATAAAATATAACAACCAAAATAAGTAAAATTATATATATATAACTTGTGTTTTCTTTTACACACAACATAAAATAAATTCCACAGTGCCACCAAAATAACTATATGGTTTTAAATAAAAATGAAATAGTAGATAAACATAATGTTCTATCATATGGTTCACTCCCTGATAAACCACAGATACACAATAAAAATATCTTACATAGAAGTAAACCAATTATTTTAGGAACCAATTCAAATAATTTAACAATTTCATAAACTCATTCCTGTTTTCATTACACCACTTGTCATCTAACCATAAAAAAATGAAATCATCAAATTCCTTGGACCAGCTGGAAGATTTTGGAAAAACTATCCTCTCATTGACAAAAAACATTAAAATATTATTTTAGAAAATTTCCATACATTTAAGATCAACCTAAAAATCCTCAATCATTTCCAAATCAGAGGATTTATGAGCCATTTCTAGTGAAACTAATTAATCAAAACTATTTTATACACACCTATTTCCACCACATGAGTTTCCCTTTTAAAAAGTTATTACTTCATAAAATTCAATTTTTTTAAAACCTACCCAACCCAAAAACCATTGTTTTATAGTATATAGTCAATCACATCACCATAAATAAACCAATATCCCTACTTAAATATTAAATAATTTTTTCCCATATAATATATTTGAGGGAAAACATAATTATATTATAATATTCATTAATTAATATGAATTCCACTGAGGTATCATGTGAAAAATCACTTACCATGGACATGTGTATTATTACCTTAACATGCCACTTTCATAATGCTTGTATAACTCACTAGATCCTAGAAAAACCCTATAACTCATGCCAACTCCCTTCCACCCTAGACAAGTATTCCTTGGCTAACATAACAACATAATTATCCAAAAGTTCCATATCATACCACAATATATTCATTTGAATATTTTCGTTTAGTTGATGCCATGGTGGCCAAAAAAGTGTTCCATCAACATCCTAAGTATCAACAACCATACTCTATTAATAAAGCCACTGAATTCCAAAAATTTATCATAAATAATATTTTTAGACTTACATAAATGGTTTTTCTAAAATATTTTTAATTTAGTGCCAATGAAACACTTATAGTGCACCTCATAATATTTCCAATGGTTTCTAACTAGAATTGATGGCCTGAAAAATTCCATCGAAACTATTTATTATTCTATAAATAATTATGATTATTTTTGAATATACTAAAAATTTATAATGGCCAATATATATAATATAGATCAAAAATTATGTAATAAATAAACTAAGGGTCCTTAGACCCAGGTAGTGAAGAATAGAATGTTATAAAATCTAATTAAAAGATGAATTAAGACATACCAGTACAACCAAATATAGTAGGAATTTCTACCATCATAAATCAAACCTTTTTAGAGAAATGGAATACCTATTGACTAAAAAATATTTAACTCAACATGAAATACCTATATCATTAGAAGAAATCGGAATGTCAACCAACATACATCAAAACCCATTCCATTTTTTTTGTGTGAGTCCAATGACCCAGTAATAATTCTCCACACCTAAACATTACTGAATTATTCTATGATCATGATGGTATTCCTGGAATACATATATACAGTGTAGATATTTACATAAAATTAGCACATCTAAATAAAAAAACTCAACACATATAGAATCATAAATGTTAAATCTTCAATTTATATATTACCCAATAAGAAACCAAACCCTATCGACATCAACTTCATGATGGATAAGATACAAACACAAACATGAATAACCATCCATTTACATGAAGATGCATAGTATGTGGTAACCAAAATTATTTCCATCCCCCACAAGATTAATCAATCTGGGGAATCATCTTAAATTTTACCTAGAATAAAATGGAAAAAAATAGTAATTTTTATATAAGAATGGACCCATCCCTAGTCAGTCGAGATAGTTACATCTTATATAGATCACATTGTTCCATGATCCATCCCTAGGTAGTCTTTAACCCATTTTGAAAATAAAATTCTCACATGTAAACCAACCCATCCACACACACATAAGAGAGGATACATAAATGACATTGTTCCATCACCACAGAATCATGTGAGACCACATAAATCACACCATTCAATCAGAACACACTCAAGGGAGTCCACATCCAGCACATACATGAAATGAAAATGAGGCTACATGAATTGTCTCACAACACAATCACTCAACATCTGGGCACTATCCCCTCAAGACCTTGTTTAGCATATCAAATTTATTTGAAACAAATATTAACCCACCAAGGGAATGATCAAATATATTTTGACCATATACAAAATTGAAACTGAATGAAATGATATCATAGTGCTACCCACCCAAACCATCATTATAATGAAAAAAACTCTCACAGGGATTCCCACAAAAAATGAGTAATAATTTATCAATAAATACAAAAAACTATAAAAACAAAGGTAAACAAAAGAATTAATGCTTTAGGAAACATGTTACCACCCAAACATTTCTAAATATAACAAAATAAGTTTTTAAATGTATAATAGGATTTCTATAAAACCAATTTAAGACTAAATTTAATGCATTTAAGGAAAATAATCACATTTCATATTAATCATGAGATTCCATTTTCCAAATTCATATCAACAATTTTTTTTAAAAAAATTACGTTACCATTTTGAAATAATATTTCAATACCCAATGCACAATTCACAAAATATTTCTCTAATATTCCATTCAATCCAAAACCCCTTTTTTATCCACATTTGAAATTGAGAAAATTTCTCTTGTAAATCTAACACACCGCAAAAGAAGTTCCATAATTTATTCAACTGGAAATCATTTTACAATGGATACATAAATAACATGTTTTTAGGATATATTACAATGTTAATAATTAGGCTGATATAATTTTATCAAAATGTCATAGAAACCAAAAAAATGAAAAAACAATTAAAAATTATTTACCAAAAAATGACTAAAAATGTAGAATATCATAAAAACCTAGAGACTCATAAAAGGTTTAGTTGTCCTACCTCAAATAAGTCACTTCCTTTTAATTTAATGTAAGTACATCACTACGTTGACTTATCCAACCATCACCTTAGCTCTGAGAAAGTTGTATCAAGACCTATCATAAAAATAATTAATTTTAATTTTTGAAAATTAATTATCCAAATAATAATATCTAATTCATAAAATTAAAAAAATACAACATAAGAAATTCCATTGTCCATAAATAGTATACAGAAGATGGACTCATGGAAAACTAAGTATAGTATATTCGTGATTTACCCCTAAACCTGGATAAAAAAACACAAAATAATTTAACAATATTAAAAATAAAATTCTCCCAAAATCACCAATTTACCTAAATAAATCCATCAATAATGTTTACATATGGGAAATTATTAATAATAACTTTTTTCACCTGTCAAAACGTTCTTCTTATACTACACATGAATGCCTCGACATGAGTTATGTTTTTTCCATTATATGGTGTAATATTTCTTCCAAAAAAAACCAAATACAATATAAATACTAGATATTGATTGAGTAATAATATTTATACCAGATGAATAGGTATTATATTAATAAAATCAGAAAAACCTCCAATAACCCATCACAATAGAAGTGTCGGGTTGGAGGAGTGGGGAGGTTAGTCTCACCTATTTTCAATCCCATTCGATAGAAAACATATATGGTGGAATCTATTTTAGGGACCCAAAATCAACTAAAAATTATTTCCATACATGGTTTCATAGAATTAACATAAGTTTATGCTATTAATTACCCACTAGATAAATCCCCTACACCCTTATCCCAAATTTTAGGGAATGCAATGTAGGTGCATCCTATTAACGCCTATAATATGTATATTTAGTATCCCATTGTCTCAATATATATCTCAACATCAAATTAAACCCTAGTAAATACCTTGAGACCTAATAAATGAACAAAAAGACCTATTAGATATGTTATAATCCTTATAATCCATGACGAATCACCAATTCTCAAAATAAAACATTCACTGAATATAAATTCCCTATGGAATTTTGAACATGTAATGACATGGGTCCATACATAAACAAGGCTTATAGTATTATTCATAACTAGTGATATCATTTTCATTATATTTATAACTAAATATCAAATCCTATTTTATTTCTCATTGGAACTATTTCCACATTTTCCTTAATATTCTTTATATAATTTTTTTTCTCCTTATTTCAACCATTTACTATGTGAAAATGGATAATATGAGTAATAAAACATAATATCCTATAAAAATATGAGTACGTAATAATAAAAATATGAAAAATCACTCATTAAAACTCTTAACGAAGGACACTATAATTTTATAGTATCATTGTTTTTTATTAACCTTGGGTTTGTTTAATTGTAATTGTCTTAAAAATCATTACTTAATACCAAAATAAAAATACACGAAGGATAACTTTGGATACCCATGTATAATATATATATATATATTCACTTTCCAACAATAATAATTACTTCTACGAAATATAAAAAAATAGTACCCAATGGTTCTTAATATATGGATATTTACAATATAACTGTATTGCTACACGCCATCTCTCCAAAAAATACAAAAAAATAACTTACTCAAATGATATACTTCTTGAAAAATTATACATAATATATATATTCATTACCTTAGTAAATGAAACATATTAATTTTTAATATTATATTCTTGATGTAGGAAAACCCAAAAGGATGTGAGAAAACATGAACATTGGAAACATATTTTATTACAAGTACTAGAATAACATGATTAGACTATAAGAGAAGATATATTTATATAAAAAAATAATAGTATTAATGCTATTCCATTTTTTTATAACAATGATACATGAGACAAAAATCTTTATCCATGGATAATTTCATGGTTTTTTGGAATAAACTCAAAACGTTGAAAAAATATATGGATAGAAAATAATATAATTATGATCATAGATAATGACCGTCCTACAGATACCCAATGTTGTTAACATATATAAATAATAATCATGTCCATAAATATCTTTAAGAACAAATATAGATGATATTCATCTCTATTAATAGTTCTTTAAACAAAGCTATATAGAAATCACAACCAGACATAGAGACACGAACATAGAAAAAAACAATCATGTACAACCAGAGAGTTATGAACATAGATAATCCAAAATAATGTCTCTAATATTTTTAAAATATTTATAAACAAATTTGATGTCCCTGAAAATATTTCTAAACATATATAATAAATATTAATTTTAAAAAAATTGTTTTGAAAACAACTAAATAACATTCATTTCGATAGAAAACATATTTATCCCATAATATATAAAGCGTTACCTAATTCATTAGAGGACTATATGGGTGTAAATAATAAAATAATCAAAAAACAGACATATTTTCACCGCATGGAATTATTCATTCATCTTATAATGAATCATTCATGAAATGAAGTTGGGTTATATAACATTTTTGTTTATTATTACAAAAAAACACCATGAAAAATTAGATTGGTTGATAGAAAAAAATGTATTAACTAAAATATTTATATCATAACATTATTTAGAGGGTGATCATTAGAATTACACATAAAAGACATATATTTTTATATATATAGGAAAATGTTAGATACATCATAAAATATATTCCATTAAACAATTTTAGTATTTTTTATAAAAAGGAAATGATATAATACACTTTCATAAATAATTTTAAAGAATGTGAGATAAAGGAATTCTGAAAAGAGTATTTTTTTTCATAATATCCAATAATGTAAAATTAAAATTTTATAATAGTTTGGTAATGAATTGTGGTTTGAAATATAATAAATAAATGAAAGTGAACATCAATGTATTTTAATTGTTGTTAGGAAGTTTGTGTAAAAATCTTCATTGATGGATGAGTTATAAAATTTACTACTTTAAGGAAATAAATATAAAAATAAATATTAAAGTTGGTAAAAACTATTAGATTTGATAATAATAAAATAAAATAAATTTGGTGTCATATAATTTGGACATTAATAAGAATTAAAAAATAGATTTTAAATGAATTATACATAACAATTTATTATTTTTATGTAAAATAAAATGCATCAATGAAGACTATTACAACATAGAAATGTAATTTAGTAAATGATAAAGATAAAAAACCATATGATATTTTATAAATAACATAATTTTGTAACATTTGAGTAATTTATTCATAGAAGATAGTTTACAACTCAATGAAAATAAACCTAGTTATGAAAACCAGTTATATTTTATAAATTTTATTTTAAAAAGAAATAGCTTCAAAGAAATGAGAATTGAAATTGAAATGAAAATATATGAATACATGGATGTAATTAGTACTAGTTAAAACTAATATGAGTGTAGGGAAATAGAAATAAAGTTTTAATTTTAAAAAATTATTATATCTTATTGAAATGTAATTAAATTATTAAAAAAAATCTCTCTAAATTTGTCAATCGGTAATAAAAAATAAAAATGAAATATTGATATTTATTTAAAATGAATAAATAATTAATTGTAACAAAATATATATTTTATTATACACATTTTAAAAATTAAATTTTTTTCATAATATGATACATGTCTCATTGAAGGGACATTGAGTGTAAAAACCCATACCATGTATTCATCCATAGTTGGACATGTTATTTCAACATGTTTAATAAATATAGGCTTATATATATATTATATTGATGAATATTTTACAATATAGTAAATAATTATAGTATCATACTACCCATTAGGTAATCACACATTGATAGAATTTATAGTTTGGTGTTAATTTTCCGATTATTATGTTGAAACATCATTATGACAATTCGAGTCACTGATCCATGATGATATGTTAATAAAATAAATAATTTCTTCAAAGGATAAGTATTTTGTTTCATACTATTATAATGTAAAATAGTAATTTAATGGATTATATTGTTATTTATCTTTGGGAGTTACTAAAATACCGGTTTTAATTAATTTTAAATCAATAAATACTATTGAATTTATTTGTGAATATAATTAGATACAATTAATTTAAATAATTATAAAAAATGTATTAAATTCATCATTATATCATAATATTAAACGTATTTATATTTTATTTTACATTCATAATATGACCATTATGGAATCACTCACCGAGGTTGTACAATCAAAAAAATAAGAACACATTATAATGACTAAAAGACTAGTAAAATTTTATTCTATAGTAATGAAATCACTTTTTAAGATTAATAATGATTTTAAATTTTTTTATATTAAATTATATTAGAGAATAATTGGATAAAAAAGAAAAAAAATTAATTATTAGGTAGTGGATGTTGCTTATAATCAATAATTGAATATTTTCTTTGAGAAACTCTTAGAAAAAAAGGATTTAGCATCCCTTTCACCGGAAGATACTAATTGTGAGATAGTATTTGAAGGGATAAAATTTTATATGTTATAACATTGGATTCCAAATAAGTATTTGATTTCATGTTGGTATTTGAGGGGCATTTTATCAGGGTTCATCAATTGTAGTTTTTCAAATATGCATTTATTAAAAAATATGGAAAGTATTTTTTTCATGGAATATTGATTCAAAATGAATGAATAATTAATTTATGGTAAGATGTGGATTAATATTCCCTCATAAAAAGATTAATATATTACTCTTCATTTTTATGTATTTAACAATTAGATAAACCTATTTACCTCATTTACCTTGATCGTGGTAACTCATTTTTTTGGTAAATTTTATTTATGCTAAAAAAGAAATAAAAATTATATCCTAATACTAATATAATAATTTCAAACACTAAATTCCATTATTTGAGTCAATTTATGATATAGAAAAATATTAATTTTAATGTAAGAACACATAATGCATAAGAAAACATTTTTTTGGAAAAATGCGTCTTATTCATAAATATTATTTTATTCTTATCCCTTAAAAATTAATTAATAAAATAATATATCTTATTATTTATAATGAAATAAATTTAATTTAAAATTATAATGTAATAAGGACTAATTTATGTGATTATCATGAAAACATGAAACACATCGAAAATTAATTCATGTAATAACATATCATTTTACAGTTAAATAATTATATCTGTAAGAACAAAAAATTAATAATTAATATATGATTTTATTTTATATATATATATATAATATTTCACTAAAATTATTTCACAAAATATAAATTTTTTGAATTTAAATAATCCGACATAATATACAGGTAAAACAAGAGTTTTAACATTTTTTTATCAAAGAATGATTAAATTATTTTTGCTTACAGTTACATTATAATTTATTAAATGTAATTATTTTATTTTAATAATCATTACATTTATTTTTTCAACACATTTAATTGATAAAATTATATTTAGTTAACAATTATTTTTAAAAATAAACAATTATTTTGGAACTTTTATTTTTAATCAGTGGTATTTTATAAAAATAAAGGATTATCATTTAGTTATTATAAAAATTAATTTGTAGGGAATATATATATTTTTATACATTTAAATAAACATTATGTATATTTACTATATATAAATAATTCTAATATTCTCACATGTTTTATTATATTATAAATGATGCTAATAAATACTATTATAGTTGTTATATAATGGATATATTACTACAAATACATAATATAAATTCCTAACATTATATCTTCAAAAACCAAACATTAAATTTCTAATGTTATTATTTTCTATTTTTCTAGAATCGTTATCCTTTCATATTGTTTTTTTTGTTTCTTTCAGTTACAATACCAATATTTCTCTATGGTAAAGATGTTCTAATGGCTTTCCTTTTTGTGAAAATATTTATCTTTTCTTTTTTATTATCCAAATAAAATTTATTAACTTTTATAGGATGAAATTATATATGGGATTTAATACAATATTTTATAGTCTTTTTTGTAATTATATTATGGGGGTACAAATTCTAGTTAGTTTGATTCCTTTCATGTATTAATTACATTATACTCAAGTAAAATGGGTTAATATAATAGGAAGAAATAACTATGAATGATATTAATATAATTTATGGAATGAAACCATGTATGAAAATAGGAAGTCCCTTATGAATAGAATGTATCGGAAATTTCTAACCTAAAGAGGATGTGAATAATATATTTTGGAAATATAGTTGATGAAATTGAAGGATATGAAAATAGTTGATAATAATTTAACTTAGTAATTATATTAAATGAGAATGGATAATGAAAATTAAGGGGTTATGGATTCATTTTGAATGGTTTTAACTCCAGATGATGATATTGTTTGATTTGAGTGGATGATGATAATGAAATTAAATGAACACTATTAGAAAAATAAAATTGGATGTTTAAAATATGATTGATTAATTTTATGAAATTATTAAATAAATGATGTATCATTATTGAGAATCAGTGACTAATATAATGGTATTTTAAATGATTTAACTCGAAAAAGATAATTGGATGATATAATAATTTGTATTTATATCAACACATGGAATGGAAATATTGAATTTGTAGTTTGGGATAAATGATTTAATTTTTAATGGTATAACTGTAAAAAATGTTTGTTACTAATAGTATTGATGAAAACGTTGTTTGAAATTAGATAATGATATTTAATTTGATGTGATGACGTAATAATGAATTGATTATTATTATAATAGGAATGTCCTTTGGGTTATAGGAGTAAATTATTTGATGGATAAAAGGTATTTAATTTTTACTATGACAAAATTTTTATAATATATTATTCAAATTGATTTTGATTCACCGAGGGACCAATAAAAAGTATATAGTCTTACTTATATTGAATAGAGATAAATTTCAATTATGAGTTTTGGATATAATATATTTTCCTTTTAAATTAAGAGTAATTAATTAATTTTTCTCTATTGTTGAATTATTTTTTCTCCTTATAGTCGTGGTATTTGGTAATCTGATGATGAAGATGTGGAAAGTCCTTAATTATTGTTTATAATGTCTTATAATATCGATAGGGTAACCAGTTTTTGTACTCATTCATGTATATTTATATGATTAAATAGATTATGGATATATTTAATAGTGACTATATATGATTGTGGATCCTTATTATACTCTGTGTCAATATAGGGTTTGTGTGGGATGACAATGACTGCACTGTTATCTCACCCAAAAATATAATTACCAATTAAAAATACCTTATTAGTGAAAATACCTATAATATTATGAAATTTATATAATTTCAATAGAGCACACCTATAGCTACTATTTAGTTAGATTATTATTTCATATAATATTTATATATATATTTTTCACTCTTGATGTGTATTTCTTACAAAATCCATATAATTAGGTGTTTTTAACTCTAGAGTTATGTATTCATGAGAGAACATTAAATATTTGTGATTACATAATACTGAAAGGTCATATATATACATATAACTGTAAATCATATAGTAATCTCAAGATATATAGGGATGTGTATATCCGAAATTATCCTTGAAGTGAGAACCTAATATATTATATGAGTGGAGATGTGTAGATTCTCATGCATCCCAATTTTAGGAATGTGTTGAATAATAATTAACCAAATTTGAGACACCCCTTCAATTATATAACATAATTAATTGTGTGAAAAGATTCACTGGATATTATCTCCCTCCATCCCCGAACATTAAGTTTCAAGAGGACAAACATACATCTAACATCTATAAAGAAGTGAATTTCGCCTCTAATTTCAATAAATATCTTTATCCCTAAAGATATGTATTTTATATTGTATCTAGAAATGTGTGAACTTATAGATCTAATGTTGTTTCTTTCTTCCAATGTGATTGATAAAGGAATTTACACTACTATATAGAGAGATATGTAGATTCATATATAATCTTGAACTCTTGAGATAGATTGAAGAGCATATTTCTTAATGTATATTTAAGATAGGGGTTATATGTATTTCTAGCATAGTCTTGTGATAAATTCATTGACGTTGGATTATTATGTGGGGTAAATGGAATAGAATAGTTAACTATATTTTTTATAAATTTATATTACATCATTTATAAGATAAATAAAATATTAAAAAAACATTCAAAATTTAATGGTTTACTATCCTAGGAAAATTAGATTCAGACATAACATGTACATAAAAAAAATTTACAATATTTAATGGATTATTATTTATCCGCCTAAAATCTCTCATGTTATCCTTATAACAAATATTATCTACAGTATATATATCAATAAGATCACTGAACCCAAATTTCAGTAAGGGGAGGAATAACATATGTGTAAGATGAGACCGGAGTTAATAGTACATGGGTGAGAATAAAAATAATCATGACATCATAATCATGTGATAATAATTATTTTAATTAGGGAATAATTTTTAAGATACATGAAATTTTGAATATACATATTAACAGCACATCATTCCATATTAGTCTAATTCTACACATGGATGTAAACAAAGCTAAAATAACATTCACTGAAAATATATGTGCATTAATTGTAACATTACAACATTGAAAAAAGATAGCATCATGTTCAAAAATAAAAAAAATATCATGAAATGTATTACATTATTCAAGGTATTAGTTGGTTATATAATTTCTAGGTCACCAATCACATCATAAAATCTTTTAATTATGAATACAACTTTTAAATAAATATATATAAATAATATTCTTATAATAAACCCATATAGATGAATGATTTTCAAATACATGTAAAAAATTATTCAATACAGAATAAAAACTATGTTCCAAAAATTAATAATGGGGAAAATATTTAGTCATAAAATATCAAGGTTTTCGAAGAAAAAATTTCTTAAGAGGATTTAAAGGGACGTTTTAAAAATGGAATGCACATTTTAAAATTTCTATATTTTTATTAGAACTAAAATTTACAATGTTTATACATGTATATTACCATGAAATATAAAGTGTAATATGATATAAAGGATATTTTATGATCATTATATACATAAAAAACATGAAAATAATATGAAATAAGAGATAAACCATGATGGTAGAATTGGGATCGAGGATCTACTAACCTTAAATAAGGTTATATTTTATCTCATTTAAAACCCCTTTTTAATAAACTTATACTTGATGAAATAAGTAATAAAAATTATTTATATTCATTTATGTCACTATTTATCCATTAAAGTTATTGGATTCTATTTTATAATACTTTCTCTTAAAAATGATTTTTTGATCTCAATTTTTCATTAAATTATCCCATACTGTTACAATTTTTATTTTTTATCATCATTAATTCTTAATAAAAATTAATTCAAGAACATATTAAATTAGAGAATTATATATTATATATAATTCATACTAACCATCCATACTAGTGGTGATAAGTAGAGAGTTGGCAATGTACTCATCTGTAGATAATCGACCATTGATGTGACATTTTCAAAATAAGAGGATAGGGAAGTATGAAAAAAAACATATCCTAAATAATATCATTATAGTAGTTTCAAATAATTAATATAATGTTAATATAATACTTAATTAATATGATGTGTGTTTTGGGTGAATTAAATAGAGAAAATAAAGAATATTTGAGATAAATTAAATAAATGATAATGAAACCATAACCTCTTATCAGTGTTTCGTCATTTCTATGACACTAAAAAAATTAAATTTTTGGAGTTGAGTGACTGAATAATGTACCTAATGATTCTATGATTCTTAAGAGAGTGAATTTTTTAGTTTGTGATGTTTGATAAGTTAGGGAGATGTTGTTTTTGAAAGGTATATAGTGGGTGTTTTTATAATTGAGGTTGTATATTTTTGAATTAAAATAGCGATTAAAAAAACATTTTCTTAGTGAACATATTAATAGTGATATTTATAAAATCTCAAGTCATAGTTAAATAAAAATATGATCTTAGGACTTTTATAAAATTCCAAAACCGAATTCATTTTTTATTGTAATGGAATGTGAAAAATGAAGAATTTTTATTTAGTGATATACATATGTCTTTAGATATTTCCAATTAATTTTTTATGAATGTAAAAAAATATTAATTTATTAAAATAAATAATTAAAATTATTAGATTTTTTTAGTTGAACTAAAATTTTTACACATTTTTTGGTCGTTATAAAATCATGAATGATGTAATTTAAGACATACTGTTTATGGGAAAAATTTATTTTTATGTATACATAAAAGGAAATCATTAGAAAATTTACAAAAAACCCTACCCATTAACATATCTATGTGATGAGTTTAAAATTTACATTCATTTTATGAAAATATTTTTCAATAATTGTTAATTATAATTTATAACATAAAAATCCTTATTTCTATGGAACAAAATTTAATTAATTTTATTATAAATGTGCTTAACATTTTTTTTATACTCATGATATTTAAATTATAGTATTAAAACGTTTATATTTTTTTACCTTAATCATGAAAAATATAATTAATTTGATTTTTTATAATTCTTTGTTAAATTACTTTCAAAATAGTCTGGAAACCTTCCCTATTTTCAAGATACTGTTACTAACAATCAAATTACTATTATAACAATCTTATTTTGACCTATAAATAAACCCATTCATACATAATTCTCTATAGTTTCTCCCATGTATTTTTATTTATATATTCTAAAATTTTAATTTGTTTGTTAATATCTGTTTCATTCCTAATGTATTGTTCACATGAGCATCACATATAATAGATTGAGATGATGAAAATTTTCGAATTATAATTTTTCTATTTTAGATTTTTTCTCATTGTAATATTTGGAAATATAATGGGCTTAATTGTTGACTAATGTAATTTTCATTATTACTAGAAAAAAGTGTTATTTTTTTCAATAACATGCATTTATATAATATTATACAATAAAAAAATTTATTAAAAAAATGTCAGTTATAATGTCTCAGTCATTAAATTTTCCCCATTTATAAATTATATCACATTAATTTAAAATAATTTTATTGTTTGAGGATAGATCAGGGAGATTTTGTTTCATTGTTTCCTCATTGTAGGTTCCCTTCAATTTCTAGGAATGTCTAACCTTGAGTTTCTTTTGAAATTATTTATTTTTATTTTCAAAGTATTTAATCCTCATTGGTTGAGACTCATCCAGAGATGAACTAATTTGGATGGGGAAAATGACATAATATTTGGGAATTTATGTCTTTTCGAATTAAAGTAATCCACACATAAACATTTTAAATGGTCTTATTTGTGTTTCTCATGAGTTTATAAGGATTCATAGGTAGTTTCAGCCCTTCTGAAGATTTTGGTCGTAAAAGTAAATGATGAAAATTTAAACAGAATTTATATGTTTTTCATAATTTGTAATTTTTTCGAGGTGGATTCCAAGAAACGACTATATTCTATGAACTAGATCATGATGTGAAATGGTTACACACCATGAATCTATATTACACAACATGTAATATTCAAGTTGGATTAATTTCACCCGAGGTGACGTGAATTTCATGTTACTCTGAAATTGAGAACAACACTTCATATAATACATTTAAAAACAAGTACTTATTAGGACAAAAAAATTACAATATGTACCATGGGATTATGTTTTCATTCATCTCACATGATACCCACCCCTCTCAAGGCCAAGGTGATTTCAATGTTATTTTGGAGCACTATCCTCTATTCTGGGGTCTCGTTCATCCAATAGATCTCTAGAAACATTTTTCATAGGTTTATCTCCATCCCTTGTATTTTTCTCCCTTTTATTGGTGTAACATTTTGATCATTGGAGAATCATGTGTTGATCTGGGTATTTTGTGATCATGGTTTCTTCTTACTATCATAAACAACATTATTCTTTTTGGAATTACCTATTTGAGGTATTGTTTGATCGCCAGTTAAACATTTTTGTTTTAAAATATAACCCAATGGGATATTTAATAATCACAAATTTGAAATATTATGATTAAAATGACATAATGTGTGACTTAAGAAATTTAATTATGGTTTGTTATAAAGTATGGTTTGGATTATTCATTGGAACCCTTGGGATTCTATGGTGTTGAGACCTGGATTATGGCTACTTCATGGTTGAGTGAACCGCTACATAATAATGAATTACATAATGTATTATAGTGGGTTTATCATAACCTAACAATATAGATGATTTCTAGGTATAGATTAACTTTGGTAATGGCCAATTTTTTTTGGAAATAACTGATGAAAAAAATAGTGTAACTAAAAGTAAAATCTTAATTTGAATAGATGACCATTGCTTCGTATGATATAATAGTTTGATAACACTGATGTTATGAAATGTGTTGTGATTCATGTTGAGATTATTATATAGGTGTCTTGGATGAGTTTCATGCTATAATGCCTGTATGGAGGGGTTAACCTATATTGTGTAATGATTATATAGCGAGCCTGAAAGTGAAGTTGTATTTCTTATAGAATAGGTTAGTCATATTTTAATGATATAATTATTATTTAGAGGGATTAGACTGGATTCTATAATTCTAATATAGGGGGATTAGCTATGATTTTGTAATTATTAAATATCAGGAATTTCCTAGTATCATGATGTTAGAATTATATAGAAGTATATGCTCAGATGATGCAATGCTTATAAAGAGGGCTATGCCTAGATGTTGAATAACTTATATTGAGGGCTATTCCTGGATACATAAATACCTATATATATTTCGTGGTAATAAATATAAAACAATTATAATGATGGGTTTTCTAGGTTATATGAATATTCCATGGCCTGTTGTTAAATTCAGAATGATTGTCTAACATGATTAGAGATATTCTATCATGGTGTCCAAATGATTTGGCTGTTGTATAATATTAATTTATTACACAATTAATATTTTTACTGATTTGTTTATTTCACATATTACCATAATGGGTTTTCAAACAGGATTATGTAGACCTAATCCTTTTTACTCAAACCACATTTGGACCACCATTTGGTAACCGAGTATATTACAATAATTTAGTTATAGAAAAGGGAATGTGTCCTTATTGATTATTATTTATTGCTGGTTGGGATGGAGTTTAGAGATTTTTCCAATATTTGGTTTTGGAACGGCGACATTTAAGTTCATTTTTTACCATCTTTTAATTTTAATTTTATTACTTTGGATTGGTATTTATAAATATTTTATCAATTAATTGCATTGTTCAATATTATTGAATTATTATTTTTCCCATTTTCAAGTTGTATGTGGTACTATTTATGCTATTTTATTTCAATAATATATTTATTATAATTGGATAGTCCACTATGATATAAATTTCTACTAGGGGGTATAGTTCCCTCAATATTTAAATTCCACCCCAGATATTGTTCTACAATAACTGGCATACAAATTTCTGAGTTCTCGATGTCCACAAGAGTTGGCCATAAGGGAGAGTGCTGACAAAGGGAATGTAATAATGTAGTTTGTATGATATCATGTTCTTTTGTTTCTATTGTTTTTCTATTTGTTAAATTTTGAATGGATACTAGGACCTGAGATGACACAGAAATAATCTATTTATTTTGAGTAGATATCCCATGTTTGGGGGAAAATATGAGTTCCCATGCTTCAGATTCATGTTCATGAAGAACATTTGTTATGGTTGTTTTTAATCCATTTGGGGTTATTTTCATATAGTATTAATTTATATTTTCATTATATTTATATTCATGGATTAGTATTGAATGAGATATTTATGCAAGCATCATGATTTGGACATAGGGTTATATATATTGAAACACATTCCTTTAAAAAAGGTCATTATTATTGCATGTGAGAAATATTCAAATACTAATTTTAAAATGAGATCCCAAAAAATATTAATAATTGAAGAAAACATAATTTTTATATAATGATATAAAACATAAAATCCATGTTTATAATGATATTGAGTCAATGGTTCTATGTTTTTGTCACTTCATGAGAATGAACTTGTTTTTAGATAGCATTCTGAGGAGTGTTTTTTTATGTAGAGAAAATGTCTCAACATCATCATCGATAAAAACCATAAGGATAGTGAAAATTGGTATTATCCTCACATAGATAAGACAAATATTCTTATTGATCCTAAGGATCAATTGGGATTTCTACATCATGATTTCTTCTTGAGGGTCATAAGATTGAATGAAAGTGAGACAATTTGCATTATGTCTTTGATTCCTTTACTGATAAGGTGTTTTAAGCTATAGAATACCCCTATGTTCACTAGGTCTGGAGACCCATGTAGGTATGTTCATGATATATTTAGTTCAGAAGATCCTCAAGAACCATGAGAATCCTGCATAGAGGTGGGTGAATCTTATTACAAACATGGTTCATAGACCATCCAAGTGTTGATGAAACACAAAATAAGAGGATGGGAATTAAGAGCATTAATATTTCAAGTTTATCTAAGCGATGTTACTAAGACACATCAATCCTGAGATGTTGATGAAAGATAAGTCTTGTTAGTTCATGCACTTCATATAGGAAATCGTGTTAGTGATTGACTATGTTGGATGTTTCAATGAAAAGAATGTTTTTTCACTCTATTTATATATTGTTGACATATTTTTGGAAATATGATTTCAGGATGGAATTCACTATGAGATTAGGAAATATGTGAATTTTATTATCTTGAGTTTATTTTTATATTTGAGGAATCACACAGTCATCATGGAAATGAATATGAGAGAGGCCCTAAGAAGATGATTTTTAGTGAATCTAACCTTCCATGTATTAGTTCTGTATATTGTATGGATTATTTTGGAGACCAGGGACTGTCATGGAATATAAATCCATGACCCGGTGTTCCCAGGATAATATTTTGAAATATATTAATTATGCAAAATAGAAAATGCTTGTGGTGTTCCATAAAAAGATAAATGACATATAATTGGGGAATTAAATGATAATTATAACAGAATCATTATGTTCATAACTTTTACCCTAGGCATGACATAACCATAATCATTGTGGATAATTGTAGGATAGTCTTCATTATAATGGAAATGAAATAAATTAATAAAATCAATTTATTTAAATCTATCCTGACCCAACAACCTAATGGTCCTCTAAATTAATCTTGATGATGTCCAACGTATAGAGATATCATAATGAACCTATAAATCATTGGAGATACCTTAGATATCGTTGAAGGAGATTTTGTTGGTAGATGATGACCACATAGAAGATCAATTACCAGTTCGAGATTGAATCGGAGGATATCTCAAATAATAATTGTGTTTCTCCATTATTAATTAGTGATTGATTAGAATCATGGAAGGAAACTTTTATTGGTTTCTTTACCGGTTATCTATTTATAAGATGAATGTGAATGAGTCAAACAATAGATTGATTCACAAATCATCTTCATTTCTGGAAGAGACAAATTAATTTGGGAATTGGGGATTTTTTTTATTATATTGATTATATCTATATTATCCACTCTAACAAAAATGAATCAAGTTTGACACAGACATCAACCAAGGTTCATTCCTCAAGATTATTCAAGTTTCTTTTCTCCCAGATTCAACATTCAGATTTGGAATTCTCCATTAACATGTGTTTCAACAAACACCAAGAAAATTGATCATTGTCAACCCAGTTCTTGGCAGAATAATTCGATATCAGAGATATGGCCTCAAGATGATGTGTCGGTTATTTTAAAATGGAAAATGTAGTGGAACAGACATTTTAGATACTTGATTTTTATGTTCATCATTGAAAAATGATTAATAATGTTTTATGGGATTTCCCAATGGATTTGATGGCCGGAATTCGATGATTTGATGACTGAATGGACCATCCATTGACACTCCATAGTTAATATAAGAATAATAGATGGATCAATTGATAGATTCGTAGAGAATCTGTGCAATTAATGATATGAAATTTTGAAAATTTATGATCGATATTAGATGTATAGAAAAGCTACATGCTAGTTTGGACCCTTCAAGATGTATCTTGTGTTTCAAAATGGATTTATGCATCAAACAACATGTGACCATTTAGGAAGCTAGTGATTCCCTTTTTTTCTAGCTCTTCATGTACCGCATATGGTATATAGACTAAAATTTAGGTACATGGCCACTAGATCATAGTGTGCCCCAACATGTATACGACTAGTCAGTGGGTTCAAGAGTCAAGTTGTATAGAAGAACATGGGTTAATGCGCATGAGAAGATGAACATTTGGTACTTCCATCTGGACATAGGCACAGGGCGTATAAATGGTTCAATAATAAAGAAAATGGGGTAATCCATGTACTTATACAACATTCCTTATATTCTTTAAATGAGGCTCAGTTTCCTTTTCCTATGTATCCTTGACATGATTCATTAATGGTGAATCCCCAATATCATTTTACATTGGTGTTAGTATAGAATTGTATCTTAAAAAAAGGATGGTGATCCCTTATGTTGGACTTATAGCATATAGATTTTGAAATACTTTCAAGAGGCCAAGTCTAATATACAATATATTCATTTTTCCCTTGGTGGAGTTCTTAGTATCCTCATGACCAATACTATGTGGGCACCAATCCTCTGCTTAGTGGGTTAATCGAGATTATTGTGTTGTTATCCCCAATGTCCATTGGAGTGATAATCATCTATGCATCATACCTATTTATACGTCTATAGTATACTTCTAATAGTGATACCCGATGAGCACTACCTCTTGGGTGGAGGCCATCAGTGCTATCATAATCACAATGTGTTATCTCTTAGATGATGTAATAATAAAATATTTCTGATGGAATCCCTATTTTCAATTATGATTGTGGAATTACCATTATATTCTGTCTGATTGTTGAGTATATCTGGATATTCATGTTATATGTGTTGTAGACATATACCATTGTATAGAATATTTTTATCATATGCGTTGTTGTCTTTTCGTGTCCTGCAAGGTATTGTTATAATCACACATGAATTGAAATTTCTCAGATGTGTCCTATCTTATATAGTTGTTCAACCATTAAATGGAGTCCTTGAGGGACCTTGTCCACGTGTAGTTTAGTGATAATGGAATTACCATGGTGTGTTCCAGGTAAGTGGACAATAGTCCCCTTCATTACTTTTAGGTTGGTTTTTTTTATAATCATTGTTGTGGGTTTCAGTTTTCGACTATTTAATTTAAATTACTTATTAACATACACTATTTGTGATATTTATATATATTCATGCATGTTTGTTTTATTTGTTTTGTATTTAATCATTGTATGGGCATGGATATATGTGTGTGTGATTAGGTACTATAGGCTAAGGGATACCATGTCAGTGATTTGCCCACTCGGTGGTAGTTTCTTGCCTCTAGACTATTGGAGTTGTGCTTGATGAATCATAGAATGGTCCCCATTGGGTGGGGGCATGAATTTTTGGTATAATAGGAGTCGATTCTACCCTAGTATCAATGTATATGAGACTAGTTTGGGGAAAAAATGTTAAGTGTTTTAAGTTCATCTATCAGGTCGGGGACTCCAGTTTTGGTGTGATGGATGATATATCTATACAGCATGACTATAATCACATTATTTTTGAATTAGTACATATGAGAATTTGAAATAGGGAAAAACTAATACATGCATTATCTAATAATGGGTTGTGGTTTCCATGTCCTTCTTCAGTCATCTCTCCAAATATACTGATTGAACATTGTACATATTTTTTATTTTAGGACGCCTCAATGATGTATTGCAGATAGGATGTAGTATCATTATCAAGAAGAAGATCTCCTCATGGATAAGTCATCAATACGTGGACCCATTCTAGAAATGATACTATCTGGTGGTGCAATATCTATTCCACCACGTATTTAGTGGTAGATGGTACATCCAGTACTTGTGAATGAGGAGACCTGGCTGGGAAAACATCACAATGTACAAAAAACAATACACCTCATATTTTATGTAAATCATAACCAATATTAATTTAAGGGATTCCTTGATGTTATGACACATGTTTTCAATCTTGTTTGTACACCACCATATCATATGGAAGTCCCAAAAACATGAATTAATCATGGTTTAGATGAAATATGGTGGGGTTTTGTGAACCAATATTATGATGAAGATATTATATCATGGTAATAGGTTAAGAATATTTTTAGAGAGGAGTTTTATCTATCAGTAGTGGGTGATACACATATCCTGGAGATTCTCCCGCTTGAGCGGGGAAACACTACATTAGTTGTGTTTCTATTAAGGTTTACCAACCTATACATGTTCTCGATTGATATAGTTTAGAATTATTTCTTCCTACATGATACCATCATGCAAGAAATCCATTGGGTAATCTCAGATGGTGTTCTAAATATGGGCATTCCTATGTGTGATGGGGGTGCTTGTGGGAGCATTGATGGTTGGGAGTTTCATGGATGAGTAAACACAAACAATGGTTACTGATGCTGGGAAAACAAGAGAAGAGACTTCAATTGTAGGGAGATGGCGTTAGTCTTAGTGACCAAGATGTGTGAGATGTTTTAGGAACAGGTAATAGGATAGAGAGTATATAGTTAAAGGCTCAAAGTATAGTTCTAGTTATCCCTAGCAGTGGAATTTTTACTCATGTGATGGGAGGGGACATGTTGTATGATATTTTCTTACCCACCATATTGCAGATCATGAAAAAGATAATGGGATGCTAAAAAATATGTAGTGGTAGGATTAGACTAGGCCAAAGGTTGGAATAAGTGGTCATGGAGTTGGGTGAAAAGTTGTACGTGGTATATCATTCTAATTGTTACCTCCACCAACCCCATGTGGTTTAACCCATGATCAAGGAGTTAGAGGACATGGGTGGGTGAAGCTATAGGTGGTCATGACATATGAACCATCAACTTTGGGAATGATTCGAGGGATGGTTCATATAATTTTTAAAATTAATTAAGTATTGGTAGAGAATAGTTTAACTCATTCCATTATTTACAGCTATATGATTTGAGATTTATTAATTTTTTTGATCCTTTATCATGACCCTTGAGTCTGGAGACTCATTGTGAATATGACATAGTGTTCACATAATTGTGTATAAAGTGAGGCATGAATTATATAAGTGACTACATTTTCTGGGATCTATTTGTATTATCAATGAGGCATTACAAGGTCATATTAGCTATAGTATGGTAATATTGGGTTCAGGGAAAGAATGCAAATTTCTGGTGGAGGATGCAATGTGTTCACAATGATGGGACCAATTTTTTTTTTGTGAAAACGAAACCCATGAAGCATAGCATGGACTCAAGAATAGGATGGTTCATTTAATTTCCCATTTTTCAGCTATCATGATGCTTGGTGCTGTGGATTTCATGAGTTTCTAGTTCCACAATGTGGTGGTGGAGCAGGGGGATGTCTTCCCTGAGGACGTTATGATCGTACTTCCAATCTGGGAGGTATAATTCTACATTGGTCTACATGCCGAGATGGCCCCAATATCTATATCGATATATCAGACAGCTTCCATAGGGCTTCATGATATGAGGGAGAATTTAGAGGACCTTCATATGATGGTATTAGTTTGATGTAGTTTTTCAACCAAGGGATCCCTTGTTTTGTTCAGTAATACGGAAGACAGGAGCATGAGGTTATGTGTGTACTAGAAGATATTGAACCACATGACTATAATGAACTTGTATCCACTACTAGGGATTGGTTAATGCTTTTACTAGTTGAGAGGGGTGTTGTGGTTCTTAATGGTCATCGTTAGGTCAGGAAATCACGAATTGTGAGTATGAGACAAGGATATACTAAAGAAAAAAATTATGTATCTCTATTGTCACAATGAATAATTTTGGGGCGAAAATATCTTGATAAATGAACAAAATGTGTTTATTTGACACATGAACCAGATTTTATTCCCTTCTTAGACTAATTCATTGTTGTCATCATTGATTATATCATTATTTAGTCGTATCTGAGGAGCTACACATGAGAAACCTGAGGAAGGTTCTCGATGTAATCTGAGAGAACCAACATTATGTTAATATCCCTATGTTCTATTAAGGGGAACATAAGTTTTATTTTTTTGGACATGATTTATTTTATGATTACTTTGTAGTAGAACAAATAATTTTTTATCTAGTGTTAGCATGAGATCCACCCATGAATGTGATAGAGATGTGGAGATTCCTTGGGATAGAAGTCTATTACCAGAGATTCATACCAAATTTTGGAAGAATATCAGATCCCATGACATATTTTTCCAAAAAGGGGAAGATATTTATTTGGACAGAGAGGCTGTAGATGGATTTTCAATGGTTGTGGAAGATATTGATGAGAACTCCCATTTGGAGATTTTTGGAGGATGGTGTCATGTAATGTTCTATGATGCATCAAAAATAATAATTACATTGGTTATAATGTAGAGGAATAATGTTATTTCCTATGGATCACATAGGTTGAGAGCTAATAAGAAGAACTACATAACCCATGATCTTGGTTTATTTGAGGTAGTCTTGGAGCTAAAGATGTGGTGACACTACATCACCAAAGAGTAGTTTATCATATATTTGGACCATACGAGTCTTATGTATATATTAGCTTAGAAGGATTCAACCTCAAGATAGAGGTGATAAGTTCCTCCTATGTTACTAAATTGTGATTTTCTATACTCCTCGTAAGGGAAAAATGATAGATGATGAACTTAGTAGGAGACTTTGTTCACTATTGCTAAGAGATTAAATATTGAAATTATCCTCATTATAGTTATCCATTACTGATATAGATAGATAATTTTACCTTCAGTCGATGTTTGTTAACTCATTTATACTTTTGCGATTTAGGGAATCAGAAATTTGGGATGTCGACTATGAGACCGTACATACTCAGATATCCACTAGACATGACCATGGAAGACATTATGAGGTGGAGTAGATAGAATCATTATTATAGGACACATAATTGTACCGGTGAAATTTCTGGAGGAGGTTCTGCAAATAGCCTCTTATATCTCCTTTAAAAATATAAGCAGGTGTAGAAGTGATGTACTAGGAATGATGACATTAATTTTTTTGTCCAATGATAAATATAAAATTTGAATAGTTTACCTAATGATGAATTACTTTTATTTATGTGAAGGATTGGAGAAATGTTTCAGTGGGTTTTGATGAACCACATTAGGTGTCAATGTGTAAGTGGAATGGGATATGTATAGACATCGTGATGGGATTACCATGAATGTCAAGGGACATGATTCCATATGGATGATTTTAGACATACATCCCATGTCATCCCAGTTCCCAGATATTCCGAAGTAGAGTGGTGTAGATAATGTGAAGCTAATATGTGTAGGAGATAGCCCAACTCCTTCAAGTTCCATCATAGATATTTTCAGACCATTATGATCACATCCTAACATTTTTATTTAAGTGGTTGAATGAGGTGTTTGGGAGTCAGTTACATTTGAGAACATCGTTTTACAACCTAAATGAGGGTGATACTAAGTTGTTCATTTAGAATTTTGAGTACATGCTGTAATGTTTCATATTAGACATTATATTTATTTTGGGGAAAAATTGCATTGGTGTATGTTTTAATACAATCATAGATACTATTTCATTGTTGTTATGGCATATTCATGGATAGTATGGTCGAACATATAGGTCATCAATTTACTGGACTAATGAAAGGGAGAAGGCCTTCATGGGCCTAATGTTGGAACCAAAATCTATAGTGAAGGTTCATATAATGTAAGATCACATTGGGAATTCATTGAGCAATCATATGCCATTTGTGGATAGAAATCATTTGAGTTCGGAGTTTGAGGAGGGAGACCTTGTGTTTATATAGCTTACACATCAATTTAGATTATTGAGACTTGGAAGGAGAGATAATATATCTTCATGATTAATTTGACATTTTCCAATAATTTTTATAGTTGTTGAGGTGGCTTACCACTAAACCTTACAACCACAGTTAGACCAGGTTAACAACATCTTCCCTGTGTTACCATGGCTAATTATCTACTAGGGAGAGATGAACATCAATTATTGATATATCTTTGTTTTTTAGCAAATAGATATCATAGATAAGCTGGAAATCTTCCATCATGAATGAGTGATTCATTTAGTAAATGATTGATTAAAGTGTTATAATCGATGGGAGAATACCTGGGAGCAAGAGGCTTAGATTCATGATCAATGCCCACATATATATGTGTATCCACTTTTTTTTTGATTTTTGGGATGTGAATCACCATGGTGGGGAGAATTTAATGACTCAGATTTTCGACGTATTATATTTGGATATCATATGGATTAATTTTTAGAACAGGTGCCGAGGCGGAATGTAAATACAAGGATCAATTCACTTGATATAAATATTTAAAATATATGAAATATATTAAATAAAATGAGAAAAATGATTTAGTACAAAATTAGAATAACATATAAATGGGGAAATTTATTAAATATATATGGGCATCACTGAGTTTAGAGACCATGATTTACCCTAAGACTGACACAACCTTTTTCAAAATGGATTGTTGTGGAAAATCTGTCATGGGATTGGATAAAATGAAAAAAATAAGATTACATTATTATAAAATTTTATGATGGAACAACCTAATGAACCTCTATATAATAAAACAAGATGTTAATTTTAGGGTTATATTCATAACCCTGAAAATTTATGGATAGTTGTTTAATAGAGTTGACGGAGATTCTATTGTTAAATGATAACCAGATCAAAGATCAAAGATCAGTGGAAGTCTAAATAAGAGGATCTAGAAAACTATCATGGAACATAATTGTTCTTTGGCTGTGATCTATCAAAATAGAGATAAGACATTTTTTGTATTTAATCCTATATTATCTATTTTGTGATTAACAAAAATCAATCAACTAATTTATTTATCTTTGAATTGTGCATATTATTATATGGTTTACTTTTATTCAGGAATTGGGGAATTTCATGGTGATTATTTTGATTATATATTCATTAATCATTATAACAGAAATGAATTGAGCTAAACATGAATATTTATAGAGGTCCATTCCTTATGATTATTCCATGTGTTTTTCCCCATATTATTTATTTATCTTGACTATTTAACATTGTCATGAGGTTCGACACACAGTGAGGAAATTGATCATTACGCCCCCATTTTGGGGTAAAATGATTCAATATCATAGTTTTGGGCTTATCAGTATTTGAAGGTAGTCATACAATAGAAGAAGTAGTAGATCAGATGGTGTAGATACCAAATTTTTGTTTCTTCAATAGACAACAAATAACAACATTCAATGTCATTTCGTAATTGATTGATGGCTAGATTATCATGATTCGATAACGGTAAATCCTGGATGAATACATTACTTGTTTCTGATATGGGGAATGGCAATATCAGTTACCAAAGATGTGAAGAAACATGAATGTATATATGGAAGTATAGAAGTTTTCAATTGTAAATACATGAATTTTGGAGCTACACACCATGTGTGACCCATATCTTAATATATAGGGTTTCATAAGGGAGTTAATTAGAACACAGAGTGTGTCATTGTCACAGGAAGTGTGGTGTCCTTTTTTGATAGTTTAGTTTATACCTCAGAGGGTACATAAAAATGGATTGAGGTACATGACCATGGTCAGGTCGTGTATCCCTGCACGGATATGGCCAGCTTCATGGTACAAAAGCTAATCCTCATACTAGAATACATCCATAAATATACATGATGCAACACACTATGTATATCCATAAAGAATTGTGAACATAAAATTTACTGAAGAATTAACCTGGGCTAAAGTATTATTCAATGTAATTATAGTACATGTCGTGTAATCCATCAATGATGGATGGGAGTCCTTTTCCTCCATATCGTGGACATGATTTTTTTGGGGTGAATTTCTAATATCCTTATCCATGGGGATTAGTAGGGAATATAATCCTACAAATAATATTGTGGAAACATTCATAAAAATTAATGGATAATGTTTTTGGAATCCTTTCGTAGGCTCAGATTGAGATCCTCTATCATCTTCATTCCCCAGGTGGAGTTCATGGTATAATTGTAGACAAAACAACATGGGTTTTGATAAACTACTAAGAAAGATAATATAGAATCAGTTTTGGTATCCATCATTTCCTTGGGTGTTATCTTAATATTTGAATCATATCTCTTCAAACATCTAGTGTATACTTGTAACGATGATACCACATGAGTTATACCTCTCAGATGGGTGTCATTAGTGAAATCTGACTCTTGGAGGGTGTTCTCCTAGATGAGTTCTTCACAGAACCCTTGAGTTTGTGTCCTAGGATTTCATTATGGTTGTTAATTTACCTATTGAAAGGCTATCTTTGTGTGTTATGTCTAGATATTCATGTTATATGTGTGTAATTTATACAAGAATATATAGATAACTGTTATTCAATGATTTTTTTTCTGGGTGTCTTATATGGTTCTTTATGTTGACCCATCGTGGTATTTTTCCACACATGTCATGTCTTGTGAAGAGGATCGAACTTCAACAGTGTCTTAGTGGGACTAGGACTAAGCAGTTCTTAGGGAAACCAGATAGATAGAGATGTGTTCTGGGGTTACCATTATAGTAGTACCCATAAATATATTCATTTTGGCCATGTTTTTCAGAATAAATTTGGTGGGATTGTATTTTTACCTTTTTTACATTCCATTACATTTTATCAAACTATGTTTGTGGGATTTAGATTTATTCATGCATGATTTTTTTCATTGTTTTACATTTCATCATTATATAGTCTTGGAGATGTGTGTGTGTGTGTGTGTATGTAATTTTTGATAAGGCCTCCCATATTAGTGATATTCTTATATGGTTCTATTCACATTCCCATAGACTATCAGATGTGGTATTGGAGAGTCACTAAATAGGACCAATTGGGATGGGTTGTGATAGGCTCTAATCATTCAGCAGGGCAAAATGGGAGCTCTTATTTTGGTGGTATGAATTACTGATATGATAGTTTTCACCAAGTAAGTAGAAAGAAGAGTAGCTAGGGTAGTGGGAAACAATCTCAAGTCTATGTTTTGATAATCAACTAAAATTAGTGGTTTCTAGTATTCAATAGGCCTCAATTTACTTATGCTGTATTGGATTGTCATACATGTGGTTGGATTGGAAATCATCAAATATTTTTTAGGAACATCTCAAAGAAGAGTGGTAGATGTCGATCGGGATAGGTATTAAAGAATTGGAAGGATATAACTACTCTTCAACAAATAGGTATCAAGAGTTTTGTAGGATATTCAGGTCATAGTATGGGATACAGAACTACATTATAGGGATGCAATATCAATTAGAGGGAATTGTGTATAGTAGTGTGACTGGAGTTGTAAGAATATTAGAATGTTAGATGCATGAAATCTAGACTACTCTGGCTAGTGTCGATGAATGATCATCTATATTTAGAGGAATGATTTCTATATCATCTATCCTTTCTTTTATTTCATTGTATATAATATAATCTCATTACTTTTTATCTTTTATTTTTTGAAATCATTTTGGGAATAGTTATTTTTTTCTTGGATGGCGTAATAACCATTGATACACTTTTCAGAGTGTAGTGAGTTAAAATAAAATGATATAAGGAATGGTCTCTAGAAACTGGTCATTACCATTTCTTTTGGGAACCTTTTTTTTTTGAAATTATAGGTCTCAATTTTAATATAAGTATAGATTGGATAATTATATATTAGACTGATTAAAACTATTACCTTAGAATATTTACCTTTCTATCTTCAAAAGGAGGTACCTATTCTCACTAGGGTGAGTGGGATCACGAGGATTGTAATTTAATACCAATTTAATGTTGATTAGATTTTTTCATGGCTCAGATAAGAGTTATTTTTCTAGATTATGGTGGAATGTAGAAAGATTCTTTTTCTCCAGTGGTATACCATTTTCCCCATGTCTATATGGCTAATTTCTAAAAATTCCCTATTGAGTGAGAGGATGAGTTCACGATAAATTTATTAATGAGATAAGTTCTAGTTTCTTTTCCAGCTTATGGGATGAAACCAAGAGGGAATTTGGAGTTTAATGTTTATCTAGATGATAATGAAGATATATTTTTTCTTATATCATAGTTCAACTCCATGGAGTTATCCAGTTAAATTTTCTACAATGGTTGATGAGACATTTCCCTTATGTTTAGATTATTGGCGACTGAACTTGATGATGTTCAAGAATGAGTATACCCTTCCAGGAATCATCAATAATTGTATCTAGTTGAGAGGTGAAGTTATGTTTTCCAATATCTATTTAAGATCACGATAGCTCTATTTTTTTATGAGACTATCAAAAATACCCCAGAATGCTCTATGGAGTAGCTATAGCTTGTATGAGGTCATAGGCATGAATTTTGGTTTGACAAATACACCATTGATATTCGTACCCGTGATGAATTGTAACATTTATCTGTATTTAGATTAGTTTTTTGTTGGGTTTTATGATATATTAGGGTGACCGTAGTAAATATATTATCATTCCAAACATCATGACATCATCCTGAGTATTTTAAGAGGGAATTAGATTTATTCTAGTGTATCCAAATTAATTTTGGGGATTGATAATTTTCTATTATTGGGCCAATTCATATTAGAGAATATAGTTCCAGTGAAATAAGAGACAGTTTCTTTCCTAAAATAATTGTAGAAACAATAGAATGTCTTTATGATTATGGGTTTTATAGGTAAATATTGTTATTATCAGAACACTATCTATGACTTTTCCCATGTGGTTGAAAATTTTTTAGGGATGAAAATGAAAGTAATAATGTTTTATGGTCATATTATTATGAGGGAGATAATCATTAATTAAAGATAAGTTTAACCACAATATGTATCCTATCATTTCATGTTCCATGTAAGGATTATACCATATAATGTGATCCACCTGTAGTTGGACTCAGAGCAGTTATACTAAAAAAGAATCTAGTGGTTAATTATGGTTATTGATATCTAATACTACATGATAGGAATTACCCTACTCATGATATAGAGTTAGTAGTGGTGGAACCTTCCATGAGATAATGGAGACAAAATCATTTGGTTTAGAGGATTCTTTGGTACATATCCTATAAGCTACACAATTATATATTTTATTAGTGGGACCATAACCTTTGGTAGAGATGGTGGGTTGAGAATTTGTTGTCCTTTAATATTGAGTAGCCTAATTTTTAAATGATGGATCTGAAACCTTAGTTTTGTTATTAATGTAATGAGAAAATATCCTTTAACTAGATATAGGGATACCCATAACATAGCCTGAAGTCCAAGGGGCATGAAATCCAATTTTATGGCCAAAAGGCCCCACATGTGAATAGTACTATTATAGTACCCTGGTTGCAATAGTACTCACTACAATAATGCTACTACTATAGTTCCAAATATAATACCTATGTCACTACAGTGTCACCACTGCTACAATTTTTGCACTGCTATAGTACTTCTACAGTTCCCATGCTACATTACTACCATAGTGCCCAAAAATTTTGTGCCTTCCCAAAATTGATCCAGGGTCTTTTGGATGCCACGCAGAAGCCTTTACCTCTAGGGTACAGGCTTGTTGGCACATTTAGTTGTCTTATAAAACATAAAAGGACCACATATTAAATTATTCCATGACCTGAAGGGAAAAAATAGATGCATTATGGGTGTATTAAGATGAGTGGAAGTTGATGAAACATTTTACAGACCTGCATCTAGATGTTCATAAGCCTCAGAAATGAGTAGCTCTACGTTTGACAACTGTTATACCAATTCATATTTACTAGATCAGGACTTTTCAAAAATATATTTTTAGGGAATAGTTATATAATACAACTTACATGGTTGGGAGGAATAAACAAGATGGTCTCTTGGCATCAAATATTCATTAATTTTTATGTTTCTTAGTATGTGTTACTATTGGACACAAAAGGATTTCATTAGAGAGTTTCACACTTCTAGGTGGGTAGTAAATCCTAGATGGAAAACAATTTATCATGTTCACCATATAATTTAATGGTGGATATGAATTCAGAAGGATTTCATGAGGTTTGAGGAGAAATGATTCACCTATCAACAGGTAAAATCTAAGGATTAGTGGCATGGTTGTATTTTTGTCACCTCTTCCCATTCATGAGTAGAAATATTATTATGTCAGTATTGATTTAATGAATAGATTTACCAAGACACTTCATTTGAATGATACATTATGGGAGAACATTTATTGACTGATAATGGTAACCCACTTTTTCCCAAATAGGGTTTCAATCACTATCATAGATCTCGATTGTTGTAAAGTCTGTGAGAATGTTTGAATACATGGGGTTATGGGGAGTATAATAATTGGGAGCCTCATTTCACATCTCTTTTCAAGATGTTTCTTCATAAATCATTATGATCCTAGGATATTTTTAGTAAATATTATAATCATCAATGTGAAATTCCATTTTTGTAGACTATTCGTGTTTGTGAGGATATGTTATGTGCAAGTATTTTGGATTTCAATGGTTCATGGGAGAAGCATATGACACTCATTATATTTGGGTAAAATATATGATTATAGACATCGATCTTTACTTACCCTTTTGATGATTTTTATGGCGTGTCACACCATTTGCCTATTTTATTGTTAGACATAGGCAAGTCATTGTTTACCAGACCATGTCTCATGTAGGTGATATATGAGTAGGTTTAGATTTTCAGTAGGTGGTTGGTGACCCCAAAAATTAGTTATAAATATTAGACAATCCATTACATAGTAATTCTAGAGTTATATTTGGGTCATCAAGTTTTCATTTGGATGTCTCATAGCTCGTGGAAACATGGTATCATAATATAGGGAATAATGGCACTCAATTTTATTGGGTCGTTAATGTTAGAGAAAATGGTTGATCTGGTGGAAAATCAATTATTTCTATAACAATGATACTCTACCAATCATGGAATATAGTACCTTTTGATTCATGTTTTATGTTTCATATATCAAGAGATATTATCCTCACACTTCTCATGTGGTAGACATTGGGGACGTCATGATTTGTGTAGATGACTTCATTGATGAGAATCAAAAGCATATTATATACCATAGTGAGATGTATTATTGGGATATGACTATACCCATTGTTTGAGTATAGTTGAAGCTTAAAATTGCTGAAGGGGATACATTGATAGAGAGTGACAAATATTATAAAATATTGGTAGGTTTTTTGGTGATTATCCATCGTGATTCTTAGAGCAGTTCTGGGATGAGACTTTATATGGTGTGGAGGTTATAAGATCTCATATTTTTTAGGTAAATCCATTTTTTTAATTAAATATATATTTTTTATTCAATTGTATTTAATCATTTTTCGTTAGGTATCATTTGGAAACTGATATCTTTTTGTGAGGAAAATATCCAAAAGATCTTGGATGATTGTTTTTTTTTGAATTAAGGGATTCTAATTATAAACCTGTTATATGTGATTGCGAGGGTTCTCGGTGAATTAAAAAGTCTTCAAAGGTGGTTATGTATCATTTGATAAGTTTGAATTAAACCTAATTGTAGTACATTTTTAGGACATGTATACATATTACATCACATTTTACAATTCCTCTATAGATTCTGTAAACGGAATACATTCCATGAGAAGGTTAATGATGTCAATTGATAACACACTATGAAAATAAATTAAAAATATGTAATCTCTAAGATGGGTTAATTTCAATATATGTGATTATTAATTTTGGTGTACTCATAAATTTGAAATTACACAAAATTTAAGACATTTACATATTGTGTACTTCTCAGGATCAGTGATTAGAAGACATAAAATGGGCTTATTTTGTATGTCATATTGTGAGAAACCCTCATCTCATAATCCCTAAGTTATTTAGTTGAATTTTTTGTTTTCCATTATTAATTATGGATGTCCCATTCAGGTAATCAATCATTAGGGAGTTATTCAATTTACGTTTACCCCCCTTCAATTGGACTCCATTGTAATGGTGAATCCTATTGACTTATGTGGAATCTGGTTTTTATCTGGTTCATTAGTGATTTGTGATTATTATTATAATCTTTTGAGCCTTATTTCCTATTGGATTTATGCATTGGAAGAATTTATTATCACTAGTTAAATGTTGGTGGTTTAAAAAATACCTATATACTATTTTTAATTTTAAATTATATTCCATATTTTCATTTCATATACATAACATTTACATTAATTTATTTAGTGTTAAATGATGATAAATCAAAGATTTAGTTTTCCCTTCAATCCCTTTGGATTTAAAGACGTTGTTGCCTAACTTGTGGTTACGTATTGAGGGAGAAAACCTTTTCATAATAACTAATTTTATAATGGATTAATGTGTGTCTTTAGTAACATGAAACTCTTGGTTATTTGTTAGTATATAATCATTATAGTAAGGACCAATTTTATTATAGAAATGGATGGTGATAAAAATGAATGATTAAATGATGAAAATGGTATTTTTGAGAAATAACCATTGAGGATTATGATGTGATATTTTGACATAATTGTCATTATTAAATGTGTAGTGATTCATTTTTTGTTTCTTATATTGTAGCCTTTTCCCTATTTAAAAATGTAATGCTTATATATAGAGATTGAACTAAATGTTGTAATACATATATAGATGGCTTGATAAAGATGCTATAATGACTATATAGTGGGTTCATCCTAATTTAATGATATAATGATTATATATAGGACATGTCCAGGATGATGTAATGATTATATAGAGGGATCAAACAAGATTTGAAAATTTAAAAATAACGTTATTATCCCAATATCATGTTTTAATGACTATATTTAGGATTATTCCACGATATTTGAATGATTACAAAAAGTGATATTCCTAGATTCTAGAATTCTTATTTATAGGGATATACCCAAATGCTAAATTTCTTATATAAAGTGATTTTTTTCATTTCCAAATGAATATATAGAGGTATTTTCCTGGTTATATGATTATGACGTGGTTTTTGGATAGGGTTGGAATAGTTGAATCACATTCTGAGAAATATTTTGACATGGTTCCAATATAGGTTGATTATTTTACCGTATAAATTGATTTATTGACACAATTTTTCATTTATTTATTTCATATACTTGTTATGTGATTTGATTTTTTATAAACATTGTTGTTGACCTGTTTTGGTTTAATCAATCCCTATTTGGGACACTGTTAGGCACCCATGTAGATTACATGGATGTATGTATGGACATGGGAAATAGACTTCATTACCGATTGTTTCATGAATATTTGGATAGATTTTCGAGATTGGACCAACAATGGGTTTAGGAATTGGGTCATTTTAGGTTATTTTGTGTCAGGTTGACATTTTATTTTTATTACCTAATTTTAAAATTAAGATAAATTTCATCATATTAGAACATGATTCATTATTATTAGTCTATTTGTTTTTACATTACATCCTAGTTGAATATTGTACTATTTTTGTTATTCCCGGTTACTCTAATATTTAATATTATAGATTATTCCACAACGTTGAAACTCTATAATATATGGTATAATGTCCCCATTATATACATCACATCCCCACTAATAGCTTTTATCCTCTTGTGTATGGGGAGACATATTTTATGTCCCATAACAAACCTGATTTGGAAACATGAGGGAGTTTGAGATCAGGGGACATTTCAATTTGGTTCTCATGTCACCCCAAATTATTTATAGTTCTTCCACAACACATTTACATATTGATTAAACTTATTGAAAACCTATTTTTGGTTACATTTAATAATCTTCATTAGTTTCATATCATAGTTGAGGTCATCTTTTATGTGAAAAAACTCCGATTTTAGTAAATGTGTGGGATTAGGTATATAATTCCTCAAGAGAGAAATGTGGAGTATACCATAAAACATTATCTACGTTTTATGGAAGGAATAGTAAATAATCTATAGATACTAAAAATATAAAGGATATAAAATGGAAACATATACATGGGGTTGAGATTTCTCTTCCTTTTATACTACTTGACTCTCTTATGTGATAATATTTAAAAACATTTATTCAAATTTAAACACTAGATCCTTTGTTGGTTGTTAGAATAGCTCATATATAGACTATATGAATCAATAAAGAGTTTTTGATTGAGATGAACATTCTCTCTCATTTCATGAAACATCATCCCAATATATAGAATTATAAAACTTGATACCATATAAATTATGAAATGGGTTCATGTGAGTACTAGAGTGTATTTTTTGTTTCATGAGAACTCAATTAATGTGACATATGCATCCCATTATCCTCTAAAATCCATCAAGTATGATTTCAACATTCTATTGAATAATTGGAGAGTCTATTGAAATTATCCTATAGTTTTATGGAGATAGACCATAATGAAATTCCATATTTTATTTAGTTAAATTTATATCCTATAATTAAACCTTGGATCAAAATTAGAAACTGTAATAAGTGGTTCCCCTTGTATACTCGCCACATACATTATATATATCTTGGAATGTTTCTCAAGTAAGAAATAATCCTAAATAATGATGATGTGAGTAGTCGTGTTAGACATTTTTTAAAACCAGTACACATTTCTTCATATGGACATATTTTTAAGAGTATAAATAATATACATGGTGATGTTTTCAAATTTTCATTTTGGTATGGTTAATGTAATCATAATTCCATCAGACCATTATCATTCCAATTTATATTTCTAGGATTCCATTATCATTGAGGTGTACTTAAATATTTTATTCTTCAGGTTATACCACTAGTATTGTGGTCAATGAACTTAGAGAATCTTGGAATTTATATTTTTGATAAGGAAATATCAACTATGTACTTTAAACAATATCTAATCATTTATCTCAGATGATGAAGGAATAAATTTTTTTTCCAAAATAAATAACATCATATTAATAATTGTTGAATTCATGGAATATACCTTCCTTTTCACCAATCAAAATTCTTAATCTCTAAATGATTCCTTTATGCCTCGTTGATCATCTATTAGATATATGGTTTGTAAATAATATGGGAATTATGGAATTTCCTTCCCATTATTATGATTTCCTTGTCTATCTATTGGATAACACTGATGGTGGTGTCTTTCTCAACCAACATCATGGATAATATAACATTTTTTCATTCTAGGATAATCTATTATAATACTTTTCTTGGATGGTATTTAATAGAAAAATCATAGTATTTGATCAGCTATAACATTATTAACTAATGGATATAGATATATCTTAAGGTTTACATATAATATTATCCTATGTTCTTTATATATATCACACTTATCACCATAGAGGTTATTCCATCAAATCATATATCCATATATTATTATAGAAAAATATAGAATATGTTTTGTGTAGTCATTCCAATGGATCATAAATTGTCACGTTGTATAGTCTATCCCTTGAACATCATCCTGAGTAAACAAACCAATCCATTCTTTGAATAGTCACTCTATATAATAATACCTTCTCTACTTGAGGGTAGTTTAAGAAATGGTTCGGCGATTATCCTCTTATTTAGATCCTTAATTAATTGCACACATTATTCTATATAATAATAGGTTACCCATTTCTATGTTAACATAATTTTTTTTGATTGATAATCATTAGATGATTCTCATAAATATCATGTAAAAACAAAGGATCCCATGGATTTTATGGATTTATATGACACTTGATGGTATGGTCCATTCCACAATTTCATTTTTCATTGAAGGATATATATAAATTCAATAACATAGGATCACCCGACACATGAAAATGACTTGCTGAGTATAGAAGTCATACTTTTATAACATTAAGTATATATTCAACATTAATAACAACACAAACAAAATCATTTTATGCTCTTAATATTTTACCATAATATAGAAGTAGATGATAATGTCATGAATAATTAATACCATAAATTTTAATTGAATTATTTTAATAATATACTAGTTACATATAATAATTATTATAGAGAATTAGTAAGACCTCATGGCATAAAAATGTACTCATAGAGACCATATATCTTATGGAAAGTAGAATACATAATATATTTCTTCTTTACATTTAATAGATGACAACCATAATAACGATTTACCTTTGAGAAGCATTGAGATTCTCATAGAGGATTGAATGAGTAAACCATCATTGGACCGGGACACTTTTTAATTATTGTGATCTAATTAATATTTTGGTAATTAAAACTCATCCACAGTAACATATCCATTATCATGAAAATGAGAACATGTTCACAACAAGGCAATGAACTGGGGAATATGATCACTTTATCAAATAGATATTATATATTCTTCAATTAATCTTCCAATTTTAGTTGATCCATCCTATAATGGAATTTAGGTATATGAGTGTCTTTAGGTTTTATTCATATTGAGGAGTATTCCTCACTATCAAGGGGATTCTTGTAATCTCTATAGTAAATACATCAATATATTCCCTTAAAATACACATAAAGATATGGTTGTTACCTTCCATCGACTCTACCATTTTTCCAATATATTCTTCTTCGTCATGTATCATCACTCACACAATTTATTGGTTATCTAGATGAAATTCATGATCTTCCATGAATTTGTACAATATCATCGGATAATTTAGGACACAAATGGATAATTCCTTTTCTCAATAATTAATGTCAGATATATATATAATAAGATCTAATCCATGCCCAATATTAAATAAAAGTATACTTTGGAATGTATTATGTGGTTTTCATGGATGAATATCTATATAGTCCCTAACATTAAAAAGTAGAAAAAATTGGTTTCAATGAACACACAGATATTATTTTTTATAGATTTAAATAAATTATTCATCAGGGATGTGGTTTAGCTATTCTATAATAAATACCAGAAATAAATGAATACATTGAAATAGAATCAAATAATAAAATCTTCCATTATTGAGTGAATAAAATATAAACCTTATATGAAATCATTTTTACATTAATCATAAGCATAATTATTGAAATAAACTCACTTACTATCTTAGATTTAGTGAATTTTAATGTTGGTTATCCTTGAAGGCTCATGTTTTAGTGAATATACTGGAATAGTTATCTTTTCCTCTATAGTTTAATCATCAAAAATTTGTTGTATTATTGGGTGGTTTAGTAATTTCCTTTTTTTGTTTGAAAATTTTTTCCTTTAAATTTGAAATTCAGGATCTTGGTGGAATTATATCTTTTAATTAAATCATTTCCTCATCAATACACATCATATCAATGACACTTTATTCCACATCAATGAAGTGTGTTTGGTTGGATATTCGTTCCTCATTTTTCATTCGACCCCATAATGATACTCTATAATAATATTATGAGCATATACCATTTACCATTCTCCAAAAACCATATATACATTGAGATACAATCGATTTAATCCTTTATAATAACTAATATAGCATATAAATAGATCCTCTCAACGGTGTGGCTTTGAACTAGTAATTAATCAATCTATTTTCTATCATTTTTTTAAATAATCATGGTGATTACCATGTTATCCTTGTAAAATTTTCCTTTTAATCCAAGAAATAATATATTTAATTTTTCATAAATCATGTAATTCCATCCCTACAATTGATCAGAGAGATTGATGGAAAATATTATTATGAAAAATATTTTTAATGTATTCCCACTCTATTGATTCAATTTCAACATTCATCATTCTATTCACTATAAATTCTGACAATTGATATTCTTGTCCATCCAAATGATAAATGTACATAGTAAAATTCTCCTTCTCATATTAGTGGAGCATAAAAAAGTTCATCCTCATTGAGTTACCTTACGATTAGGTGATAATTGTGTTGGAAGATACACTAAATCTAGGATGTCATTTATAATTTCATGACTCAACTAGTAGTCTCTCCTTATTAGGGGAAGGTATATATTCTATATAGTCTATTTGATATTTTATAGATCTGGAAAACATGGTATAAATTATAACAATTATTTGAATCCAATAATAATTATATTGGGAATATTGTTTTGAAAAATCAATAAATTGATACTTACTTGGTTTTTTGGTCTATTTTCCATTGGTTCCCTCTATTTAGAAATGCATTGAACCAAACTTAATTCATATGATGATAAATAATTCAATTGAAGAATATCCTCTAGAAGTATCAAACATTGTGTACAATAAGTCTTACCTATCCTTAACCAGGAACAACCAAGGGGTTCTTACACCATGGTACATATCTGACAAATCAACTTCCATTGTTAATATCTTGAAAGATATACCATTTCTCTGAAAGCATAGTATATTATACTTTAAAAAAATTATCTTGTTTCCCTTAAAACATGTACATTATTGTAGTGTTTCAAAAAAGTTTTCTATCCCTAATTCCTAGATTAACTAAACAATAATTTGACATCAATTATTGTAACACAACACACTTATACATGACCATTACATATTTTTTAATATAAATAACATAGAAATGAAACATTCTCAGAACAAAAGGTTTTTTATATTTGTAAAATTTGGTTCATACATAACTAATAAAAAATCATACATAAATATATTTCAATCCAATTTCATTATCCTTGTAAAATCAATAATTTTCTCTATATTATATTTATTCACCTAATGATATACATCAATAAAATGTGTGATCCTAAATCATATAAGCTGAGGAATAAAATATAAGGAATAATAGACATGAATCAATAATACATTGGTGAGAATAATCATGTTCATCATATCATAAGCATAAGATGTATATAAAAATAATGCGGTTTTCATTTGAATGTGACATCGAATTTTGAATATGAATATTAATGAAACATCATGACATATATGGTAAATAAAACTCATATTTATTAATAAATCAAACATTATGATCACACATAAGATATGGGAGTCAATAAAAATATCATATTTCTCAAAAAAGAGCATAATATTAAAAAAATATTCACATAATCTCATTCGATATTTCACATTACCCATGAACTGGAGGGTTAAATAACTCTAATACCACCCATAACATCATAAAAGGCTCCTAATCATGCACTCCACAAGGAATAAGATCAAATACCAGTCATAGTCATGATATAAACCAATATAAAAAATGTATTCCATAAGGATATCAGAAATAATTATTTATTCAAGAACCATTGGGGTTAACAAATAAATAAGATATATCATATTTTTTTCAAAAAATATTAATTATATTTTAAGAAGAATCTAAAAATGATGAGACAATGAGATTTTTTAGAAAAGTAATGGATTTTTGAAAAATCCCAATAGTTTAAATATAAATCTTTACATAATGGTTGGAGCATATATATCCCCACAAAATATAAACTATGATCGAATGGAAATGTTATGCACTGTAGTTAAATATCCATAACGAAAATAATGTGGAATATGACAAAAAAAAAATAAAGAGTTCTATTTGACAATCCCTTTACCTTATATCTTGTTAAGTTTCATGTCATTTACTCCAATTATTTAATAAATAATTTTTTAAAAAATGAAAAGAAAAGAAAATTGTATTATTTTTTATCATTATTGATCAATTATAATTATTTTATTCCATTTTACAAGAGTCTATTTTAAATTAGATTAATTTTGTTTTCTTTTTTCATAAAAATATCTAGTCTTTTTTCATTTTAATAATTTTTTTTCAAGACTATTTATACATATATAAAATTAAGTCCAGATTTCATGAAATTTCATATTTTCATATTATATATTATTTATACTAACCACCCATAAAATATGTGATAATTAGAGTGTTAGAAATATCTATATAGGCAATTAACAGAATAAGGAAGTAACATTATCAAAATAGGTGTAAAGGGATTTATGAAATAAAAACATGTCCAAAATATAATCATTAAAGTGGATTAAAATAATTTTTATAATGTGAAAATACTAAATAATTAATTTTATAACATTTGATTTTGCATGTAATAGAGAAATTGCAGAATACAAGAGGAAAATGATACCAAAATGCAATGAAAACATACCCTCATATTGATGTTGCTTCCTTCATACAACATAAAGAAACACATATTATTAGAATTTAGTGACCTAAAAATCGAATTATGGATTATAAGGGGATAAATCTTGGGAATTTGGGTAATTTCTTAGACTTGGTATGTGTCGGAGAATCCGACTTCTATGGTGCGGAAGTGGGCGTATTTATACATGATGAGAGGATAATTTTAGTGGTAAAATACTAAATAAAATTTAATTTCCATATTTATAATTATAAAATTCATATTATTTTTATTTTTATGTAAAATTATAATAAAATAATATTATTTGAATATTTTTAAATATTTTAGAAAATAAAATAACCAGTTTATTATAATAGAATGTTGAACAATTAATTTGTTTTATTTTAATAGAATAATCTATACATTAGAAATGGGAAAATCATTTTAATGTATGGAAAAAAATTAATGTATTTAAATGAATCAAATATCATATTAAATATTTTTTTGGTTGATAAAATTTTCTTTAATTTTTTCAGAGCATATTTTTTTAATGAAACATGTAATTTAAAACACATCTTTTATAAAAAAAATGATTTTAATTTTTAACATTAAAATGATGGTTCTAAAATAAATATCAAAAAATAAAACATCAAAAATTTAAAAATGATTTTTCTAAAAATGAAATTCATTTTTTGAAAACTAATTTATATCAAAACTTATTTTAATTATTAAAATAATTTTTTTAGGAAATAAATTAAAATATAGTTTATTAAAATGTTATTAAATTTTCATTGGGTTTTTAAAATTGGATTTTATTATATAGAGTTAGGATATTTATATTTTTTAAAAAAATTATACATGATTAATATTATTTATATTTAATTTTATTTTTTTATGTAATATTACTATTCTAATTCTTTGGTTTCTATTCCAAATAATGATGATATGATTTCTAATAATGAAATTACTTTTCCCACAATTTTATTACTAATTTTAAACACATATTAAAGCCCCCATACATTATTCATTATAATTCATCCAATATTTCTATAATTTGTTTTTCTAAAATTTTGATTATTTTATTAATATTTTTTTTCATTACCATTTTTTTGTTCATGATAGTGACAATTAAATTATTTTTAGATGAATAAAATTTTATCATCATACTCTCCTGGTTTCATTTTTTATCACGTTTTAATATTTGGAATTATCATGGGTTTAAATTTTATAAAATTTCATGATATCCATGAAGGAAATATACTATGGTCTGTTAATTTTTTTGTGATGTATGTGTACAATTCTAAATTATATAAAATATAACATTCAACATGTGTTATTGAAAATAAATATAAAACTTATACGGCCTTTGGAAATATAAAAAATAAACCTGTGAAATAACAAATAGGACTAGTTACCATGTTATTTGAATAGATAAAAAATAATTGGTTATGTTGTGAAAAAATAAAATTTATTTATATCATAATATTTTTTTAAAAAGAGTTTTATATGTGTTAAAAGTAAATATTTTATTGAAATAAATTCTAACATTAATTTAGAAAACTATAATTTTTTATTTAATAAAATATATTTTCTTATAAAAATAATTTTTTATTAATTAATATTTATCCACAATATAAATTTATATAATATGTAATTTTTATGAAATTATATGTAAATTTCCTATTTTATATATTTTTTTCTTCAAATAAAAAATAATACTTTTCAATATATTTGAATTTTATTTTTAAAAATAATATAATTATTTTTAGAAGATCATTTTCATATAATATATTTAGTAATTGGAATTAATATGTTGAATTTATCTAGGAAGTGATTTTATTTTATTTTTGTTACAAATAGTTAAATACTAAAAAGTAAATTTGGTTAATATGAACTCAAATATATTTATATATAAGAATAATTAAATTCATCCAATGTAGTGAAATTTTGTAATTTTTTAAAATTGAAATTATTGTGGTGAATTAATGGATGTAATGGGTCGTAATGTGGAGAGAAGGAGCACTAATATAATGATCAAATAAATATTCAATAATTTATTCCATGAAATTCCACTCACAACACTTATAAATAAATTACTCTTGTACGCATTTCACTTATCATTAAATATATATCTAATTTCCAAAACTCTACCTGTATACCTTCCCAAATATAATATCAATTTTCAATAAGTACTGGTCTCACAAAATTCACAATCTATGAATGTTTTACGGGTAGTATAAGGGTTCTACATCAATGTAATAAGGTATGTTTTTTTATTTCTTACAACTTTCAATTTTTAATTCTTATTCTTCATATATAATATATCTAATTTTCAAAAAAATCAATTAAATCATATAGTTAATAATATAAATATGAATCATAACTCCATGTAATTCATTAAAACCATTTTAACACAAATCCTAACACTCCTTTCATTATCGACCATTTAAACTTCCAATATAGATTATGTTTATAAACATATATTACAAACTTGCATGTATTTTTTAAAAATTATATGATGAATAATTATAATATTAATGAACATATTAATATTCTTGATGGAATAATTAGGGATTATATGGTTGATATTGAGAAAACATGATCTTGTTAATATTAACTGTATTTAATGAGTTAACTTGGTCACTTATAAAAATTTTATAAATAAAATAAAATAGATATTGAAAAATAGTAGTTTTTATAACAAAATATTAAATAATATACACCAATAAAATTTTTGGGATCATGGAATTATCGAAAAATACATTTGATAATAATCAAATAAGAAAACAATTTTGGTAGATATTTACCAGACAATCTGATGTATCCCATGTGAGAAAAATCTATTTAAAAAATTCAATTAAAATGATAATAAAGAGCCGTTTGAAAATTAAATATACATGAGACCAATTCATAATGAATTATTTGATAAATTTGAAATTAGTTTTCCTATTTTTATATGAACATACCATGTGTGCTCATACAAATGTTAATGAAACTCCCAAACAACCCACTTTTCTTTTGAGTTATGATATATCTTCATTTACCATGGAACCTATATCTACAATTCTCGTGAAATTATTATATATTACATATTTATATTTTATTTATATAAATATTTTCTATATTTCATTTATTTTTCAGCGATATATAATACTTTCATGTTATATTCTATATCATTTATTTTAATAAAAACCTATATAATAATAATTTTGTATTCCATTATCTATTTCATGAAAAAATTATAAATTATTTTATCATTAAATATTTCCAAAAATAATATAATATTTCTGGGAGGATATTTTGGATAATTTAATTTTTTTGGGATAACACTATGTGATTACAATCTTTAAAGGTTCCATACTCAATCATTAAAACATCAATTTAGAGGTTCATTTCGATACATAATTAGTTGCTACATGCCTATGAAATTCATTTATGTTAAATCCTAATTCATGATCAATTATTATTAAAAAAATATTATTTTAAAAAACACTATTTAAATTCATATAATGGGATTTTTTTGATATATCATTTGGTTACTATTTGGAATATTATTATGTAACTGATTCCCTTCCTATTGGGTTTCTCAGGGTTAAGATTTAGGTCTGATTTATTTTAATTAAATGGAACACGTATACATCTAACCATAAGAAATTAAGGTTAAACAATAATTATATATTCCCCAATGCATTATGTAAGCTTTTGAACTAATGGGATACTACGTATGCTGACCAACTGATTAACCCGCACTCTATATTATATTTTCTTAATCCTGAGCCTTAACTTAGGCATAAGATGTCATGTTTTATATTGTTTTGATGATACTATTATTCCATTATCTTATTATATGGTCACATTTTTTCTAGTATTATTTTTTTACTATATATGATCATGTTACTCTAAGATATTTTTTTATTCAAAATGACTTATATGTTTTACATCATTACCATGTTTAGTACCCTACATGGCTTGTTTTCTCACCCTAATCAATTTTGAATATCCCAATGGTATCCCATAATTTAAAAGAAGATCATTGATATAATAATAATATATTGTTTTTTTAAATAAATATTATTTATTTTATTTTTAATTTTATTTATCTTTTATGAATTCTTCCAATGGAACATGATATCTATATTTTTGGGTATGATTTTAAGGAATTATTACTATTAAAATTATATAAAAATGTTATTATGATTTTATGGTTTTTATGGTTATTATTAGGGAGAGTGTTAATTATTTTTATGGATTAGGATTGAGAATATAAAAGAAAATATCCCACAATTACATTGATTTATACTAATAAATTTGATTATTATATATAAATTTAATTTATGAATTACTTCTTTTGTTCATGTTTTACATTATTAACTTTATTATGGTTTTATTTAATTATTTGAACCATAATCAATGAGAAAATTTTAAAATTATTATCCATTCTTGAATGTTAAATTCCTTATTTTAATAATTTTAAATACATTCTTTCATATCAAGTATGTTTGGAAAAAATATTCAAAAAACATCTCAATACAAGAAATTTGAGTTATCATGGTAAATTAAATTGTTGAAATTGTTTCATATGAAGTATATAACAATTCCACAATTAAAATTTATTATATGAAATTTTTATAACATATTTTTATAATACATTCATTAGAATGTGATTTTAAATTGTGCATGGATTAACTATATTTTTATAGTTCCATTTACAACATCCAGGGGACAGAAAAAACTTTATAAATTATCATTTGATTCAATATAGGATAATGGATAATGGAGAAACACCTTTGTTAAATCATAATCAATAATGGTTACTCTATCCTTATAATAAAACATTTCAATCTCAAATTATTACATAAAATTATGGGATAATTTATGAAAACATTTTCTATATAAGGGAATATTTTGATGTTTTCCACAATGAGATTCATGATATTCATCCTTATTGAGTGGTTGACTTCACGATTTAACATATACCCAATGCTATGATAATATCCAAATGATCATATTAAATAATTCCAATTAATCTACATGAAATAAATAAAAAACTATAGCTAAATTTATAAAAGTGTTTCATCTAACCTAGTGTTTCCCCATAAGGTTTATCATCCATTATTTCAAGAATAGGTTTTCATTAATTATTATTATCAAAAATTATCTTAATCTCAACAAGTTCATGATGATGATAATGTTTCCCATAACATAGATTCATGACTTGTTCAATCAAGATAATTGGGATCAATAAATTTCAAAAATGTCTTTTTAGATGGGATATTACAAATTAATGATGTAGAAGGTGGTCATTCCCAATACTACCATTCATATAAATTACAAAAACTTTGAGTTCATTTTTATTCCATTCATACTCAAAAATACTATTGTAATTTTCTAGTACCTGATGGAATGGTTTTTAGAGACGACATAGAAAACATTTATTTAGTATTAAATGATGTTACTATAGTAGACTACCAAATAGGGTGGAAAATGATGATAATTTGATTATATTTTTAATAATTTTGAAAAAAAAATGTTGTATATACTGTATAGTAAATATAAGTACTGGATAGAGTATGTACAATTCTGGTGGAATGTTATAGAAAACATTGGGATATTTTTTGAACCGTCAATGAAAATGGTTATTGAGGAATGGCCTAAACAATCATATATAATAGAGTTCCTTAGATTTATATAATTAACTATGAACTATCAATGACTTGTGAGGAAACTACCAAGATTTTCAGAGCTACTAACCAAGTTAACTCATAATTTTTTATCATTTATCATGAATAATTATTGTGAATATATATTTAAGGATATGAATAAAGTGCTAATAAAAACACATATCCTCACATGCCCCTTATATAATAAATTATTTATTATACTAAATAATTCATTAATTTTTTTTGGGTTGTGTACTCTTGAAAATTGATAATATAACTACCTATGATTCAATACATTTGTTGTATCATGAGAAAAATAATTCAACTGAAAACCTTGAGTTTCCTATAATAATCACCGCATTAAATATTTTGAGGTATTATATCTATAAATAGAAGTGTGACATATATATAGATCCTAATATATTGAATTATAAATTCCTATAAGAGGATATCAATATGAACCAATGAATATGATTAGAGATGATTAATGACTGTGACTACTCAATCCATTTCCAGTATTAAAGTGGATGTAATGTGAAATATTTTCTAAGTAGAAAATATCATAAAACCGTATAAATGATAATGATTGATAATGATATATCCTTATAATACATGTTTTAAAAAGATATGGGTAGTCTAAAGAGTTAAATAACATCATTGAATATAGAAAACAATCCCACAACCACCAATTCTAGAGAAGATACATAATGTTAAAATCATAAATTTATATAAACTAAATAATGTTTGTATAATAAGAAAGTAGTAATCCTCAATTTTTATAATTTATTAAGACTTATCCATGGTGTTACAACCTCGATATCACTTCACTATAAATATTTATAGAGATAACATATTCGAAGAGTTGATTGTGTTTTGGGGTGAATTATTTTAAAATTATACACCTTTATTGTTACACATATTTTTATGTATATTTTATTATATTTTTCAAATTAAACCAAGAAACTTTTGTCGTTATTGGTATTGGTGATCACACAGTTTGGTACACCATATACCCAAACCATGAAAAAAATTCAATTTTATATAATTGGGTCATTTTGAGTTCTTTTATTTTTGGGAATCCCCATTTGGATTTTCCATTTCTATCACAACACCCATAGTGACTGTACCATATAATTATCTCACACTCATCAATATATATATATATATATATATTATTTTTATGGGTTTAAGTGATTGAATCGTCAATTATCAAGGTAAATTTCTTATTCGACTAATATTTCATTATTCACTTGGTTTTCTCTGTGATTCCATTTCCCTCTATCACCTAAGAAAAAATGGGGAATAATATCATGATATTATTTTATTAAATATTTGGTTTTTAGTTTATAGGGAATATGGGTGGTCTTTTAACACTTGTTTTGGAGTTAATTATTGAAGGAGAGAAGTTACTTCTTTTTACATCTTGATTCCATGAAGAATGATATTTTTTTTATTTTATTATATTTCATTTAATATTATTCTTGAATCTTTATTAACATTGGTATATAAAATTTATGAAATATGTAATAATTATATTGAATTTAAATAGTGTTTGTGAGTGGGTGTTCATTTACAATTGAGGTTATAAAAATTAATTTCAAGTGGTTTTCTAGTTTTAATAGTGTTATTGAATTTTAAGTGAATTTAATTATATTAAACTCAAATTTATTTTTTAAAAGGGTGTATATAATTGTATTTATCCCCAAATTGGTAAAAAATTTGGCAAGGTGTAGGGTTATTTGAATTTTATTCTATATATGTTTGAGTGTGGTTTGAAAATGTTCTGGTGTAAAGGAATACTGAAAATTAATTTCAAGGAGTTGGGGAATTTCCAGGAATTTAAATAAATATTTTTTGTATAATCTATTTGAACATTTTTATTAGATATCATGTCATACATGAGACCCTCTTAGGACCACCTTCATTATTTTATGTCTGTTATGGATTTTTCCTATGGGGAATGCCTAAAATATCATTTAATTTGGTTGAATTTATGACACCCTCTTGGTCATCGATATTATAATGGTATTTTCATTCTCTATAAGTTACATTACTTGTTTTGAGGGGCTGGGGGGATTCAAAAGAGGCTTTAGGTGGTTTCAGTGGTTTTGTGGAGTTGTATCCGTAGATGTGTAGTAAATGGATGGTTTATGACATAAAAACGGGGTTTCCCTCTAATCTAGTATATTAATGGTTGAGTAGTTAGTTGTATAATGAATTTTATTCAAAGATTATCTAGGCATGAAATCTTATTACACAAAAATATGGGGGTTTACGTGGAAAATAATTTCATCCCTATGAACTATTTTTTTCAATATGCTTTGTATTTTTAAGGCAGTTATTGCAAATATTTTAGTTCTTTGGATGTAAAATCCAAATCTCATAGAACATAAAAAATAAAAGGCTAATTTTAATTGTATGAAAATAGTATTTATGTGGTAATTTGGTTTTTTAATCGAATTAAATCATCTTACAAAATCATATATTTCTCTCATTTTAGAGGATCCCTTGGATATTTTTTAGGATCTTCCAGCCTTCTATCACTTCCATTGATCTTTTGGTTCTAGTGGATTTTGGTTGGTGATCCATATTGAGTTATCATCTCATACCAATAACTTCTTTCCATTATTCATTAAAGAACCCTATGATGGTGTTGTATTCATTTTGGGTGTGTGTGGATGGAGTTTTTCATGACCCTTCGATGTTGTATCTATTGAACCACATGTTCTTTGTGTACATGTGGTTTTTAGGAATTTATTATTTCCTCTTTTTTGTGCAGTGAGATAAAAATGGATTATTAATGGATAAAATACATCATAAGTCACTTTTCTGCATCACGTTTGAGGGATTTTATATTGACCCTTTCTTTTCATAGATTAACATTATATTTTTTTAAATACATAATATGATATAAAAAATCAACCAAATAATGTATTAGTTTAGTGATTTTGGAAACATGAAAATATAAACACTGGAACATAAGTGAGCGACATTATCTCCCACTCGGTTCATATTAACTAGATCCCTTCTTATAAATATCAAAAATAATACATATTATCATAACCTGGTGAAGGAGAAATAAATATGGGTGAGCTCAGATACTCAGAATGCTTAAATAGGGTAGATTTGTATGTATAATCAAGAGCATAAGAGTATGAGAATATGGTCATGAAAATAGAATATCATTCCCTATATATAAAATATGATACACATTAATAATTTAATATGAATTTTATATTAATAAGACATTAATCATAGGGATATCTAGTACATAATCCATTAAATAATAATATAGTAATAAAGCCTGGAATTTTTTGAAACACTTATGAATATATTATTTTTTAGATATTATTAATGGAATCACTTCCAAGAACATCATCGATATACGAATTCACTCCCCATAACATCTTAGTAGTCATGGATCACTCCCATGGCTATATTAGTAGCAATAGTTCACTCTTCCTACCATCTTGGTAGTCATGGTACACTCCGATGTCCATCTTAGTAGTCATTGTTCACTCCCAAGTAAATATTATTATATCTCAATAGATATAAATATATACCCAATTCATTTGAGGTAGATATATATCCCACCCTTCTAATATGGAAATAATACAGACATTTTCGAAAAGATCAATAAAAATAATATCATAACCCATGACACGAAATGGGTATCATAAAAATGTAATCATATCATAAATTATGGAAAACATAGTGTTTTCAAATTTTTTTCATCAAAACATGTCCTCTAATGAAATGGGTATTAATAGAAAATAACCCATAAAAGAGAAATGGGTTTAATAATCATATAACCCATGAAAGATAATGGGGATTCCTAAACATATTTCTATCTAAACATAATCCATTTAGGGAAGGAATATAAATGGAAAAATTGAATCATTTCCCTAGAAAGGCAATAGTAACTCTAATGGATGTCATCCTTTATGGGAAATAATTTTTAATGATCATTAAAATCTTCTCTTTGGGAAAATATCCTTCTACATTAAAAGGTAATTTTTAAAATATAAAATATTTTGTGAAATATTTTTTAAAATATTTTTAATTAAAAATATATTTGAAAACATATAATGGAATATTTAAAAAAATTATAATAAAGGTTTTCCTTGAAAATTATTTTCAACGATCATTTGAAAATAATTTAGGATTTTTTTAAAAAAAGGGTTTTTAAATAAAATTTATTTTTGACATACGTGGGAAATATATTGGGATTTTGATTAAAAAAAATTTACAAATTATATTAAGGAGAAAATATTTGAAAAATGGAACTAATACATGGAGATACATTTAATATATTGTGGATATAGAAAACACCTGAGTGTTCTTGGGATAGGGATCAAAATATTTCATCAATTGATGTATAACCATAAACAATCCTGATAAATTATGATATTGATTAAATAAAATCTTAACGCAAGGTAATGTGGGATGATACTCTAAATTAATGAAAATAAAATTATATGAATCTTAATATTTTCTTAAAATAATTAGATTCATGAAATAATATCTCAAATAGAAGAATATAAACCTTGGAAATTTATTTAGGTGCATAACAAAAGTGAGTCTCAAAGAATGAAAAATGTTTCAAAACAATATTATATATTTCATATATTTTGAAACATAATCCCCATGGATGAATGATCATTGAATGGATATAAATAAATTTTTTAAACAATATTCATTGAATAAATACTTGTGAATTATATACACCCCACAAAACAAAAGAGTGGTGAACATGGCATGTTTGTCACAAAAATAAAATGTGAGATGAAATTCCCTTACCTTAGGTCTTGAATAAATCCATAAATGTAAAATAATCAGGTATAATAAATATAATATTATTATAAATCTCTCACAGAACCATAATATTATATATAATACTATATATTGTTTTATTATGATTTTATATTACTCTCATGTTAATAAATCCATGTTATGTTTTCACATCAGGTAATATCCACATTATTGTTCACAAGTGTCATTATTTGTTATATATTTTTTTCTTATAAATATATCACAATTTAACGAATCTAATACATGATAAAAAAATCATTTATATTCAGTATATTATTATTATAATACTCAATAAAATATAGATGTATGAAACAGAATAAACCGCTCATAGAGACTTAAGCTTTACATACACATGAATGTTTGTTCCTTTTTTGATTTATAGTAATAGAAATAATGAATATGAAATATATTTATATAACATAATTATTACATAATTATTATATATTTCAGTAAAAAACTTCAATATATTCCATGTTGTGGGTAAATAAATCTCATTTTTTCAAGGGGCAATACTCCACACTTTCTGAAGGACATTTTCATATTCACACAATAGAGAATGAATAAATATATCTGATATAAAAGAGATAAAAAGAAAAAATACATAATAATTTTCATATATATCATATATGAATAGATTTTACATGGTAATTACCGACAATTAAAGGTTCTAATGAAAAAATGAATAATCATTGTTTTCTGAGAAGGTAGTTCTCCGTACACATAAAAAGATTGTTTATTACCAATTAGGTGATGTGTGTGTATGTATAGATAGAAAACTTATCATATAACCATATAAATATATTTAAGATAATTGTTTTATAATAATTTAAAAAGGATATTTTAGGGGGTTTATAATGATAATAAGATAAAGGAGCTTAAGGATGGATGTTACATCTTCTTTGGGTAACTCCTTTGGGTTTTCACCAAATTGATTTCTTGGATTGAATTATTCCCCTTGGAATAATAAAGGGAGAAGTGAGGGTTATTGGGAATATATTTTAGTATATATTGGTTAAAAAATAAGAGTTTTTAGAAGTATTTAGAATATGGATAGGTGGTAGCCTTTTATTAGGGAGGGAAGAGACACACTTGGAAGTTTTTAAAACAAGTTAGATGAACCCAAGTTTTAACCAAAGAAAAGTCATCCAAAAGCAATAAAACTGAATAATATAAAGTTAATTAATGATGAGTTTCAATTGAAAATCATTTGAACAAGTTGATAGGTTATTTGGGCCTGTATATTTAACATTATTTCCCATTTTAACTTTAATTTTACCTTCATCATTGCAAAACAATTTAAATAACTTCCATAATATTTTATTATAAAAACTATGTTTATATTATTATAAATTATATATAATTCCTATTAAAAATTCTTAATCCTATTTTACTAATTCTAATCACATAAGTGGATGAAATTAATATACAATTAATCTTGTATACGAGATGATATTACATGGTTTTAATGTTAAAATGATCAAAATACTGTTAGGTTTTTATATAAAATTTCAATATGAAATTTGTTCTAATGAAATAACATAACATTATTGATAAGACTATTATCTAATTAAAAATTTAAAACAATTTTAAATATAATTTTTTCATTAAATATTAAAAATCTGAAAAAAAAAATTTGGAAATAAAGGCTTGTATTTTTTACTATTCATCAAAACAGGTAGTATCTCAAAAAAATCCAAGAAATTCCCCAAAGATAATGTAGAAATTATAAATTTTAAAAAAGGTTTTTATTTTATGTAATTAAAAATTTAAAGTTATCTGAGATGAATTTTATTATTTTTCATTGAAGGATTTTAAAATAAATTCATTTGAGAAAATAATATATTTAAACACATGATGACTCTAACAAAAATTATAATGTTCACTATCAATATGTTTTATTTATATAATGTCATGATAAGTAATATTTGATAATTAGATATTAATTTTCACATTACCAAGTTTAATGACGATGTTATAAATATATCATTTAAATAATTATATGAAAAAATGTTTAATAGTAACATAGTGTTGTGTGTAACATATTCCAAGCCATTGTTGTGTGTAACGTACAACAAGTAGGTTCCTTGTTAAATAAATTTTTGAAATATTGGAATGAAATACCTAAATGAAAATTAATTCTTTTGAAAATAATTCCTTAAAAACTTAGAGTGTTACATTATACCCCGCATAAAATGAAATTTTAACTCAAAATTCAATATTCTTGTTAAAAATGTGGATATTGTTTCTTCAATATATCCTCAGGTTACCATGTTGATTCATATAAATAGTCATTTATACTTAAAAATTTACTAGAAGAGTGGCCTTATTTTATAGAAAAATATTTTTATGGTCCAAAATTTTACATACATGATCATTGTATGAAGGATCTCGCTCTAGCAGTACAATATTTGAGTTCAATCAGGTGATGGTTCAGATATGTACATCCACCAGAGAGATACATGGAACACATCCTAGACTTTAAACAGATTTTTAGTAAGTGCCAAGATATATTCTATTGTCCTTATATGATCAAGAATGTCGAAGAGACCAATATACAAATGGATTCGTTTCCTTTCTTCCCAAATATCATAACATTCTTATAAGGTGAGATTAATAGAAACAACATTCACTGACATTAATTTATAGAACACATTATAATATAGTGTTATATTTTTTTTACTTTCTGATCCCATGATGTGATGATGAATGGGTATGACCTTTTCTAAAATTTCATCAGCGATCTCAGGACCCAATAGCTTTCATTCTCATACTTCATCCTAGAATGTTGGAGATTACTATTTCATCCCATAGAGGGATTTATAATGTGCAATTTGAATTCATGGGTGAAATATTTTCATGTAAGAAAAAACCACTAGAGTAAGGTGTTGATCCAAAAAACATATGAATCCCAATGAAGAAAAGATCAATATGTCCTCTAGGTTTTCAATTTTCTTTTAGACTAACCATCAATCATAGTATGATAAGAACTACCAAAACTCAATTCTATATCATGTTCTTGCTGAAGGATTCTCTAGATATTTTATGTAAACCGTAGATCCCAATATGATATATTGAAATGTGGTAATACATTCATGCCTACATCATCTTTAATGTATATCCTAGTAAGTAGATCTAAAGATATTTCTTCTCTGATAGTGATATAGTTCGATGCATTTATAAGGAAATCAACTAACACTATTATAGTATTCAACCATTTTGATGTTTTGGGAAGTATAAAGACAATAAACATATTGATTTTATAAAACTTCAATATTTTTTTGTATAATTAATACAATATCCCTATATACTTTTGTATTTCAACCAAAAATTTCTCGCATGCCAAGTACCATGATAAAAACCCAATGACATCTCTCATCATTCCGTTCAACCATAAGTATTCTTTAAAATCTCTATACATGTTCATAAATTGACGATTAATTGATAATTAAGGACTATAAACCTTATCTAGTAGTCCCGTTTAAAATTTGTTATGGAAGGAATAGATAAATGGTTCATAATCCATATCATTCCATCATGATCAAGGTTAAACATAGGAAAATTTCAAACCAAATTTTGTATAACTGCATCTTCCTTATATTCCTCTTTAATCATTACATTGATAGAGGGATGCACATTAATTTGAGAAAGATAATAATTTCCCCCTTCCATCAATATTTCTTTGTCCATCCTTTGAAAATTGATAAATATTGTATATTTGGTTTTCCTCTACGTGGATAATCTAGCAAGATCATTTTGACACCAATAATTGACCACCATGTTTTCTTACCTAAAGTGGTGATATATCAAGATTTTTTAATCATTTATCAACTCTTACAATATTTTATAGTGTATGTTCAACTCCATCTGTTTAAATATATATTTTATACATTTATGATGGTATATATATATCACTCTTTCTTCCATAAATACAATTCCTCCATATAATTAATGAAAAAATTAGCATTTCAAACTCCAAATCCTATGTTAGGTAAATTTTCACAGGAATTATATAATTTCATGATTAATGAGAGATAATCATTGAACTATGAAAATGAAAAAAATTCCAAAAACTTTTTGGATGCATCACTATATATTTAAAAACCTTCTCCACTACAGGGTAATGTACATTAAGAACACTGAGTAACATTCTCTTTAGTTCCTATAAATATTCCTGACATTCATCAATACATATGAAATTGAAACCCTTTCAAGTTAACTTTGTTAGAGAATTAGATAGTCATGAGAAATCCTCCAGAAACCATTGATAATAACCATCTAAACAAAGAAAACTATGGATCTCACACACTGTGGTTGGTCTAGGATAGCATTTAGTAGCCTCTGTATTTGATGGACCTACAGCTATACTGTCTCTTGAGGTAATGTCACCAAAAAACTTAAACTTATGTATCCAAAATTCACAATTTTGAAATTCCTCATTTTATTTATCCTTATACACGGTCTTTAGTACAATTCTAAAATAATATTCCTGATCTTCCATGCTCATTGAATATATTATAATATCATCTTTAATGAGTTCGACAAACTGATGAGGTATCCTATAAAGAATCTACTCATCAAATAAACAAAGATAATTGGGGAATGAGTAAGACCAAAAGGCTTCAATGTATATTTATATTCTCTACACCATTTATAGATATTATTATTGGGTATATCCTTATTCATGACCTTTAATTCATGACATCCAGAATAAAGGTTAATCTTGGAAATGAATTAATCTTTGTGAAGTTGATCAAACAAGTAATCAATATAGTTTAGATGATACATTTTCACGATTGTGATATTATTCAACTCCCAATAATCAATGTAATGTTTCATTGATCCTTCATTAATATTTCTTAAAAATAATAGGTACACCCCAAGGTGAAGTAGTTAGCTGAATGAGTACCTTATAAAATTTTTTGTGGAGTTACTTCTTCAATTCCATGAACTAAATTATGGGATATCAATAATGTGTATAGGAAATTGGTGTGGAACTATGTATGAGTTCCATTGAGAAATCCACATCACATTTGGGTATAAGTATAGGAAACTCTTACAGAAAGGTATAAAAAATTCCCGAATAATAGGAATATCATCGATGTTAATTTTTTACCCAACCATTTGAGATATATATTCCTTCTAAATATTAATTATGACCCATACACTAGATGTAATCTCCATAGGTAGATCATACATGTCCTCAATTTAATCGATAATTATTGTATTCTATAAAATATCAAATATAACTTCACTTCCTAGACAATTGATTTATGATTTATGCATAGAAATCCAATACATGCCAAGAATTAAATCTAATTCGACCAAAAGATAAAATGGAATATTTCCCGAGAGCTCATTCCCAGAAACATCAAAAGGTGATGAATCAAATTCTTGGTTTGAAATAATCATACCATTAGGTGATTGCACTTCTAAATCCACATCTAATTCATTTTTTTCAATCTTATCGCTCAAGGAATATTCATCAAATATGAAATAGTTTTAGATATAGAATAAAATAAGACATTATCAATTCTTGAGTGGATTTAATGTGTACATTTTCCCACTCCATTATCAAACCCCTAGTAAAAAATAATTATTTCAAGAGATTTACCCTTGTCCTTCGCTTAAGAGGTAGTGGATTCTGATCATCATTACCAGACCATGGTTTTGGAAACTCGTTTGAATAATTACCATCCTTCCAATACTTGTATCACTAAAGTTGGGTGGATCATTCTATGTACCTCCATTCGTACATTTTTCTACGTTCTTCACATCACTTTGGAAATAAAATCCTTTATGGACCTCCCATCCAGACATAAAACATATATTATTCCCATTAGTATAGTTTTCTCTAAGATTATTACAACACATTGAGAATTAATGAAATATCATATTCTTTACTTAATTGGTCTCAAATTTACCTTTAGAATCCAAATTAATTTTATAGTTGAAACCGTTAGAATGGTATATTACTCTATCCTACATTTAAAAACTTATATCAAAAATCACAATATCTTATAGATACTATAGTATCTTATGTTAAATTACATTCTATTTCTTGGATTTAATCCACTGAAGATCCTAAAATCTTTACATTTAAGTTGGATAAAAATAATTAAAGAATAAATCACTAGTTTGGTGAAATTATCTTCATAGGTACCAAATGAAACATCATCCATTATCTTAAACTGAAGGAACTCAGTCTCTATATTTTTATGAAGAATATGTGGAATGTACTTATTGAAAAATATATTCCTGAAGTAATCCTAATTAGTTTATTTAATCTCATATTGTGGGATAATATTATTTATTAGTTTCCAAAACTAGTATGTTTTCCCTCTTAAACATAAAAAAAAGAATCATGTTGTCATGCTGTAAACACATGAGAAAAGAAAATATATTTTCAATGATACTTGTCTATTTTTTAGAAACATGTTGATAATATGACCCTATAAAAGAAGGCGGGTTTTCTCTCATGAATGAATCAACAGAATGTCGTTCCCTCTTTATCTCATTGGGAAGTCCACCAAGATTTATATGTTGAGAGGTTTGTGTAAGGACTGTGAAAATATTTTTCATTCCATCCCCATAACATTTAGTTCCTTAGGAGTAAAATCCTTACATTGTCCTTGACAATCACCATTAACAAGGTATATTAATGATACAATCACTACCTAAAACCAAAAGAATTAGTTAATAAACTATTATCACAACGAGGAAACACATAATCCTAGAAATTAACATATATTATATCTGTAAAATAACACCCTCATTAATACAAGACACTGTAGATTTATCCAAGATTATTCATAGCTAACTTTTTTTTAAATAATTTAGGATGATTTTTTGAAGTGCTTGTGAATTCCCAAATCATATCTCATGGGAGTGTCAAACATGTTATGGAATAAGTCATATTATCATGTACCAACCAATTTTTTCCGGGCATACCTTGTCAAAGTTATTACTCATATCTATATATATTCTAGATCAATATCCACATTTACTATCCAGACAAGGATGTATTACTAGTAAACCACTCACTACTTCATTTAATAAAATCCAAGAACACATTCTTATACTAATCATTACCATTAGACTAATCTTTAAACATCCCCTAAGGGTTATCACAATGGATTTCTCATTCTAGATTCCAATGGTTATCTAAACTGTTTCTCTAATAGCAAATGTAGAGGCCCTATCAATTTAAACCTTAACATTACATAAATTTTGTAGAATACTTAATACAATATAAAAACAAACACCTGAAAACCCTACTAGTATAGTGCCTTTGGATACATGGAAACATAAAATCTGGAACAATAGTGTGTGACCTTATGTCCCACATAGAACTTCATTACTAGAAATAATATGATACATATCAAACATAACAATTATCTTCATAACCTAGGGATAGAGAAATAAAACGTTGTGGCATCATATTATCAATAAGGTTAAGAGGGAGATTTTTATGCATTATCATGAGAATAAGGTTACAAGAACATGATCATGAAAATTGTAGATCATGCCTAGCATATCAATTATCATATACATGAATCATAGAATAAGGATTTTAATTTCATAAGATATGAATCATAAGTAAATAATGATTATAATCCATTAAAGCATAACATAGGAATAAAACATGTAATTTTGGAAAAAATAAGCATATAATATGATTACCATATTAATCAACACATCACTGGCAAGACCATTTCGGTATTACTAGTTCACTTCCCAAACAATCTTGTTTGCCATGGGTTTACTCCCACGACCATCTTGACATTATGGGTTCACTCCTCATACCATCATAGTAGTAGTGGTTCACTCCCATGACCATATTAGTTATCAAGGATCACTCCCCGACCCATATTAATATATCTCATGATATATAAATCACTACCTAATGAATTGGTGGGAAAAATTGGTCTGACCCATCTCATAATGTAATCATACAAACATGTGCAACAAGATCATTAAAAATCATATCATAACCACAGAAATGAAATGGGTATTATAATATGTAAAAATTTTATATCTTATTGAAAAATACGCTGTTTTCGTATCCATTTCATAAAATCACAACTCGTTAAATGATGTGGGTTTCAGAAGAATATAACTCATGAATGATACATTTGTTTCATAAGCATATATCTTGTGAAAGAGAAATAATTTTCATATACATCATTCCATCAAAATATACACCAGTAAATAAATAATATGAATGGATACATTAAATAATTTACCTAGAATGTAATGAGTAACACCAATGCATTTCATCATATAGGTATATATTATTGATAATATTTAAAATAATTTCAAGGGGAATATATCCTTTCTACTTTGAAAAATGCTTTCTAAAATAGAAATGTGTTTTCAAACACTTTTTCATTTAAATTACCATTTGAAACATATAAAGGTTGATTTTAAAATAATAATGAAAAATAAAAATCCATTATTCTAGAATAATATCCTTAGTGATCATTTTTAACTACTTTGAAAAATAATTTTTAGGTCAAGGTTTTTAATATAAATCAAAATTTTCATCCAATAAGGAAATACAGTTAGATTTTTCATAAAAATATTTTCATAATTATTTGATGTACCCAATAGTGTAAAAATAGATTATACATGATGATTCCTTGAATAAATATAAGGGAAGAAAATTAATTTGGGTTCTTTAGAGATGTGTCAACTAATTTCATCATTTGAAGCATGACCATAAACAATCTCGATAAACGATGAGATTATTTAAATAATCTATTACCGAATGGTAACTTTAGGGAATACCCTCCATGTAAGAATATAAAATTATCTAATTGTTAAAATGTCATGTAGAAAATTATATATTTAAGATATAAAATTTCAGTGGATGTATATACACCGTGAAAAGTAATTTAGGTGAATAAAAAACTAGGGTGTCCAAGAAGGAAATTTGAGACAAAACCATCTTACAGATTTGGAAACTTTTGAAACATAAACTTCTTGAAAGAAAGATAATATAATTGATATGTAAATTTTAATAAATAAAGAATTGTAATAATTGAATATATTTAGGGTTAGTATATACACCACAAAAAATAAATGTGTGGTGAACATGGGATGTTTTTCATAGAAATAAAAAGGAGATGAAATTCCATTACCTTGTGTATTTACTCTGATAAAACTCATATAAAAATCCAATATAATTAATATTAGTGTCACAGCCCCGTCTTCGGGGCCCATGCCATGACTACCCCAATCCCGCCTTCCATTGTCCAGGGGTTGGCGACAAGCACCAAAGGTGTAAATCTCGATAACTAGGAAGGAATTGCATTTATAAAAGTAAACAAAAGACCACAGAGTACAAGAGGAAGTAAAACACTAAGTACAAAAGAACGTGCTGAAAAGAAAATGGGCCAGAATACAAACCCAACTGAAAGTGCAGCTACAACTAAATGAAAGTACAATAGAAAAATACAAACAACTGGTATAAAGGAATAAAATCTTGTGTCGTCCACCTCAGATCCTACCTGAAGGGTAGGTACAGATAGCGCAGCTCCTGGATCGTCCACCACAGATCCTACCTGAAGGGTAGATACAGATAGCGCAACTCCTGGATGCTCTCGCATGTCAACCTTCTACGAGTGTCGTCTCGCCGTGAATTCCACATCTGGATACTGACTCGTCGCGTTGTCCACCTTTGGGTATCATCCAGTCCTCGAACACTCGGCCTCCGTCAGCACTGCCCGTTGTCTGCAACAAACATGACGAGGTGCGGGCATATCCTGTGTAGCGTTGAGTATAACGATACTCAGAAGGGACCCTGAGACCCTCAAGGTCTCACTAAAACCAAAAAGGATAACCACCAAGAAGATATTAATAGATAACCTCTACTTAGTTATATGCCCATACATATTACTAAGTTATCAATTAACCCATCTCAATCATGAGGAAACACAAAGATTATGAAATAAACGGATAACCACTACCCAGGTATATGCCAATACATATACCTAGGTTATCTAGTGACCCATATTAATCAAGAGGTAACAAAAAGGTCATAGACTTAGCTCAAACCCGGATTTTCATTATCGAAACCATAACTGCTAAAGAGCCCCATCTCTGGAGTGTACAGTGGTCATGTCACGACTCCGAGGTACTGCTCACTAACCTAAGACTGCTGAGGTACTCCTCCTGTCGAGTACTGTGGGCCTGCTGCTACAACCAAGCGCTTTCCACCATTGGTCTGCCTCTACAACCATGCGCTCCTCCACCGCGGGTCTCCTGCTACAACCAATCCCTCCCCACTAGGCTATCCAAAACACACTGAGTCGATCGGTCAAGTAGTCGTCAGGTCTCAGCCGGCTACCCGGTCTTCGTCCTCCGCACGATCGTCTATGGGAGGGTCCGCTCCACGAGCTACTGGTCGATACTCCAAGTATCACAAAACTCCCTCTAAGATGTATCTCACTGGACAGCCTCGTCATAGGGGGTCTCAACACAACAGACGGCGCATCAATCGGACGCCCGCTCTGTGAGTTATTAGCTTTTTCGTCCTAGGGTCCCTATTGGTTTCATGTGCGAACCAACCCGTCCGTATCTCAACTGTATCCTGAACTCAAATAGGGTATACTCATAGGGACTGTTTCTCAACGTGACCACCAACGACGCTGACGGTTCGTCAAATGGACGTTTGGTCTGAAAGATATCATCTTTTTCGTTCCAGGGTCCCAGTTTGATTTTGGGTACAATCCAACTCGGCCAAACTCCAACTTCTTCCAAACCTCGGGCGAAGTATGAAAAAATTCTTTCTCCTCAAAAGGAATCCAACCAAGTCGACGGCACGTCAATCGGATGTCCGGAGCTCAAGATATAAGCGTTTCCGCTCCGAGGACCCGGTTAGTTTCGTGTGCGAACCAACCCGGCCGAACCCAAAGTACTCTGAAACCTTGAGTGTGATATACTGAATCGACCATCTCGATCAAAGGGTCACATTTCTACATACGGTGCATCGATCGGAGGTCCACAGCTCAAGATTTGGGTGAATGATCGAAAGAAGTCCGAAAACGGGGGGTCTGGGCCCGGACCGACCTGGCCCAACCCCCCTGGGTCGGCCCGAACCGGGTCGACCCGAACCAGGTCCGGGTCGGACCCGGCAGGGCGCGACTCGACTCGGTCCGCCCAAGCCGGCCGGCTCGGCCGGGTGGCTCACTGGCTCGGCCAACGAGCTGGAACTCCACGGATGCGGTGTGCGCCGCATCCCCCTGGATACCACACGGCTGGCCTGTGCCGGCGACCCGCGCCGCCGGTGGTGTCCGCGGGCCCCCGGAGTTTCTCCAGTGAACCGTTTTCAATTCTGTCTGTGCCGAAGCTCATCCCGGGTCCCATTCTTCACTGAGGAATCAACAAATCATCTCTGAGGCCCGTTCCGTCAATTCCCATCGATCAACATGTCAAAAGAACAAATTGTGGAGTCTTCGGTTTGCCTTCACGACCATGACTACCACCACACTTTCGTTCGGCCTCAACGGCGCCGCGCATTCTTGCCGCATCCCTCCAGGTTCATGCGCGGTGCCATCACACCATGCCACCATCTTCCGAACCGCAATAACACAACAAGAAAGGGGGAGGGGGGTCAGCCGTGTTCGTGCGGTCCGACCTCCTCCCGTTAAGTTGACAACAAGCGGCCCAAAAAAAGAAAAGATGACGAACTAAAAAGAATGTTTCACAAACGATAAGCAATAAACTCCTACCACTTCCTGCAACAATTTAGTCCCAACCCGTAAGGAAAACATTCGCGGATAAACTAGATAATAAGTTGATCCGTGTTCTTTGTTTTCCTTAGAATGAAAGAAATGAGGGAATAAAATCATTCTCAAATTAATTCTCTACCTCAAGAGTTGTCGTCGAATGAGAGTTCGTCGCGGAATTAAATGTCGTGGAAGAAGAGGATCGTCACGGAAGAGAGGGATCATCTCGAAAGAAAGCGTCACTGAAGTAATGTCGTTGGCGTCGCGGTATACGGCGTCAAGTAGTCGATCTCCGAGGATTCGGTGTTCTTGTCGACCTTCGTCGGAGGTCGGCGTTCTTCGCGTTCTTCGCATTCTTCGTCGAAGAAGAAGAACTTCAAGCCCCTTATCCCTTCTCCCAAAATCCTCTCAACGCAACAATACCAACTAAAGAAAATAAGTGGTGTCTTATTTTATTTACACACAAACCAATGCTTGAAATTCAAAAAGAAATGAAATGATCAATTAATTTAGGGGTTTAAAACCGCCTAATTAATAGAGGAATTTATTAAAAAGTTTATACGCAAGAGTTGACTTCGTTTAATAGGGGGTGTGGGTGCGTTACATAAGAAGAAAATAAACTGTGGGGCTCGTGTGGGCCAAACCCCACATTAATCCTCTCAAAGGTAGTTATGAACAAGGGGGTCCCACCGCTATCTCCCTTACATAGGTTATAACCGTAAGAGAGAGGAAAAGTGTTGTGACACAACACTTAATACACTTAAAAAGAAAAGGAAAATATAATTGTAAAAAAATTATATTATTATAACTCACTTTAGAAAAACAACCCATCCCGAGAAAAAACAACTCCTGAAAGGGGTCTTCTTAAGCAATCACCGGCGTTGTGATTCCATCGGTACCCTCAGATTTCGATTCCAAGAACTGGTTCAAAATTTGGAAAAACTCGCTCGTTCGTTCACCAGACGTACCCGAGCCTAACTTCGGAAATTAATTTCATGCACACCGGTCCTCGGAATTAGGCACCGTCAGAAACTGAGTTCTTGTAAAATCACAATGAAAATTTAGAAAAAAAAATTTCCCTTGAATTTTACGAGTCTTTACATTACACTCACCTGAGGACTTTACGTCCTCATAAAGCGTTAACACAAACTAGGGTTACAAAAACGATACTGAGCACGCATCTGAGCATTATGATCCCTTGTGCTTACCTAGAGGTTCCCATACTGCTAGTGAAAGCGCACCCGAGGAATTGACCACCCTCGTAGGATCTGATCCTGTCAATCCTCGATCCCCACTGGAACTTCCGTGAAAGTCACCCCATCGCCATCGTCTAGATCTTCATGGTCGATGATATGCGAAGGATCGAGCACGTATCTCCTCAGTTGAGATACGTGGAAATCTTCGTGCACCAGGTGCAACTAAAGTGGATGGGTCATGCGGTAAACAACCACGCCTACCCGGCTGAGTACCTAAGAAGGTCCGCTGGACCTCGGATATAACTTGCCTCCTTGGCCACATCTCCGTAAACCTTTTCAAGATGAGACCTGTATAAGGACGTGATCGTCATCCTCAAACTCTAGAGGTTTCCAATTCCTACTAGAACTGAAACTCAAAACGACTACTGCCACGAGGGTAAGGTTGACCGACTCAAGAGTGATCGTTCGCACCCTTCTATGCATGAGTTTATCCTGTGCTGCCTGAGGTTTCCTTTCCGCCGACCATGGAAAACCCATACCGACGTCGTAGTTAAACCACAACCTTATTGCCAAATACCGTCAATTTGTGTATGAACTGTGATTGCCCAGTCCATACTCAAACCAACGTCATAAGTCCTCGACGCTGCCACCAAGAGATTCCAACTGAAAATCTCGCCTCAAGGGTCTTACCACACTGTCGGTGTAAGTGTGATTATCGAGTATTCTCCCAAGGTATCTCCAGACTTGAGGGTCAAGTCTACGGCTTACCAAAAACTCTAGGTCTAGGACAATATTTGTGAAAGCATGGAATGATTCATATCGACGTCTGTTACTATAGAAGGTAGTAGAGGACACAGACTATCCCTTGAATCATTCATAGAGCGATTGGGTCTCTCTCCCTGACCGTAAGTAGCTACTCCCTTCCCCTGCCCTCCAGATCCCTGAGCCTGGTGGGGAAAACTACGGCGGGTGGTTGTAGTATGTTAAAATGTACACCACCACATGCTGCTTTTCTAGCACTGCCTCCACGTCCGCTGCTTCGCAGACTCATATCTCCATTAAGATTCATCTTATGGAAACATTTAACATGTCCGAGTCCCTATGACTGGTGCGGGTTTCCCGCTTCTTACTGCACTGTGCAGTCTTCATCCTCTCTTGGACGGTCTGCACCTTCTTTGCCTATGCTTTGAAAGAGCGGATAAAATTTATCCTTTTCTGAAAAGAGAAACTCGGTCTCATCCCCTAGATGAACCACGTCCATTTTCTAATACAGTCAATCCTGACATGATTGATGTATTCATGCCATGGATGACGTCGTAAGGCCTCGACGTTACTACCAAGAGATCCAACTGTCACTCTCGCCTCCAAGGGTCGAGTCACACTGTCGGCATCAGTGTGAGGTCACTGGGTATCCTCCAGTAGAAATCTCGAATGTGAGGGTCAAGTCAACAGTCTTAACCGGGACCACTCAGTGTCAACCAAACAAATGGACAAGAAAGAAAACATCACAAAGGTAAGTGTCTTTTTTATTATTATTGCAGCTCATAGTACAAAGACACGAATACAACATCAACATGGAACTAGAAGTACAAGCGATGTATCCACTAGTTCCACTCCTGTCCACCTACTACTGGAGATCTACTTCCTTGTCCACTGCGCGGATGTTGCTCAAGAACCCGCCGCTGCTTCTGCTTCAGTGGCTCCTCTAAAGCATGCGGATCGACTGTGCGGGGGGTCGGACATTCACATGCCAGGTGACCCTTCCTGCCGCATTCATAACACTTCCTGCTCCTCGTACGGCTGGCTCTGGTCCTCTTGGACCTCTACATCATCTGTCTACTACCCACAGATGACTCAGCTACTATTCCAAAATCCCACGGAAAAGGCAGAAGCTCCGGTACACGCTCAGGGTGTAGAGCTACTGGCACAAACTCCACCCTAAAGAAGGTCTCGAAGTCTTCCCATGTGAAGGTCATCCCGTCGCAAAACTCGAACAAGTGGCTCCACCACCTGCCTGTTGTTTCCTGAAGAAGGATGGAAACAAAGATCACCATGAAGTCTGCTAGTGTCCCGACTAGCCTGAAGACTCTCAACACAGCCTCCAGCCAATCCTCATCCGCCTGCGGGTCCGTCTCTCCCTAGAACCTGGGCGGCCTCTGGCACTGGAACTCGTGCAGCGCACTCAAGTGGCGTGCATCGCCTACTTCTGGGGCTGGTGGAATCGGTGGCCCAATATATGGTAGTACCGCTGGTGCCTCTGCTGGTTCCACAACTGCAAGAGGGCCCTGTACCGAAGCCTCGTCATTCGGTAGGTTGTCAGTACGCACATCCCTCTAGGCTCTAGCTAGTAGTCTGTGAAAAGGCATCCTAAAAGAAACATACGTGACATGGTCAAACGATTTATACCTGGTGAGCTAACCTGGTTTGAGCTGACTTTGGTTTTTCTTTTAAAAACATCTGGAAACACACACGCAATCAGTGTTTTCATGCACAAAGTCAGAAATCAGTTTTCAGGTTCCTGGTGTATGGATACGTCGGTGGCCCGCACCAACACTGGACTCCCTGAACTGAAGACCACACTTGGTACCCTAAACACTATTGCTTCACAGAAAGGAAATATTAGAGTTATAAGTTCTGCGGTAGAACCGACTCCTCTGATAACAATTTGTCATGACCCATCCTCGGGGCCCATGCCGTGACTACCCCAAGGCCACCTTCCATAGGCAATGGGATGGCGACTAGCATCAAAGGCGTAAATCCCGATAACTGGGAAGGCATTTCCTTTATAAAATTAAAAAATACCACAGAGTTCAAGAAGAAGTAAAACATTAAGTACAAAAGAATGTACTGAAAAGAAAATGGGCCAGAATACAAACCGAACCGAAAGTGCAGCTATAACTGAATGAAAGTACAACAGAAAAAGACAATGAACTGGTAGAAAGGAAGCAACTCCTGTGTCGTCCACCTCAGATCCTACCTGAAGGGTAGGTACAGATAGCGATGCTCCTGGATCGTCCACCACAGATCCTACCTGAAGGGTAGGTACAGATAGCGCAGCTCCTGGATGCTCTTGCCCGTCAACCTTCTACGGGTGTCGTATCGCCGTGAAGACCACCTCTGGATACTGACTCGTCTTGTAGTCCACCTCCGGGTACCGCCCAGTCCTCGAACACTCGGCCTCCGTCAGCACTGCCCGTTGTCTGCAACAAACACAACGAGGTGCAGGCATAGCATGTGAAGGGTGAGTATAACGATACTCAGTAGGGACCCTGAGACCCTCACCGTCTCACTAAAACCAACAAGGATAGCCACCAGGAATATCTCAACAGATAACCTCTACATAGGTATATGCCCATACATATACCTAAGTTATCAAGTAACCCATCTCAATCCGAAGAAAACACAATGATTACGAAATCAACGGATAAGCACTACCCAGGTATACGCCCATACATATTCCTAGGTTATCTAGTGACCCATCTCAATAAAGAGGTAACACAAAGGTCATAGACTCAGCTCAAACTAGGATTTTCATTATTGAAACCGTAAATGCTGAAGAGCTCCATCTCTGGAGTATACAGTGGTCCTGTCATGACTCCGAGGTACTTCTCACTAACCTAAGACTGCTGAGGTACTCCTCCTGTCGAGTAATGTGGGCCTACTGCTACAACCAAGCGCTTCCCACCATGGGTCTGACGCTAAAACCAAGCGATACCCCTCATAGCCTCCAGAGGTACTCATTCTGTTGAGTACCGCGGGTCTTCCGCTACAACCAAGCGCTCCTCCGCCATGGGTCTACCGCTTCAACCAAGCCCTCCACACTGGGCTATCCAAAACACACCGAGTCGATCGGTCAAGTAGTCGTCATGTCTCAGCCGGCTACATGGTCTCTGTACTCCGTACGCTCGTATCCGGAAGGGTCCGCTCCACAAGCTACTGTTCGATACTCCAAGTATCACAAAGTCCCTCAAAAAAGTATCTAAATGGACTGCCTCATCATAGGGGTATCAACACAAAAGACAGCATGTCAATCGGACGCCCGGTCTGTGAGTTATTAGCCTTTTCATCCTAGGGGCCCAGTTGGTTTTGTCTGCGAACCAACCCGGTCATATCTCAACTGAATCCTGAACTCACATAGGGTATAATAATAGGGACCGTTTCTCAACGTGATCACAAACGCCGCTGACGGTTTGTCAAACAGACATCCGGTCTGAAAGACATATGCTTTTCCGTTCCAGGGGCCCGGTTGGATTTCGGGTACAATCCAACTTAGCCAAACTCCAACTACATCCAAACCTCGGGAGAAGTATTTCAAAAGTACTGTCTCCTCAAGAGGAATCCAACCAAGTCGACGACACATCAATCGGACGTCCGGAGCTCAAGATATAAGCATTTCCGCTCCGAGGGCCCGGTTGGTTTCGTGTGTGAACCAACCCAGTCAAACCCAATGTACTCCGAAACCATGAGTGTGATATAATGAAATGACCGTCTCGATCCAAGGGTCACATTTCCACTGACAGGGCATCGATCAGAGGTCCGGAGCTCAAGATATAGGCGAAAAACCGAAAGAGGTCCGAAAACGGGGGGGTCTGGGCCCGGACCGACCCGACCCGACCCAACCCCCCTGGGTCGGCCCAAACCAGGTCGACCCGAACTGGGTCTGGGTACGACCCAGAAGGTTAAGACCCTGCCTGGTCCGCCCAAGTCGGCCCGGCTAGGCCGGGTGGCTCGCTGGCTCGGCCAGCGAGCTGGCGCTCCGCGGACGCGGCGCGAGCCGCGTCCCCCTGGATCCCGCGTGGCCACGGGGATCCACATGCTCGTCGTTGCGGCTTTAGCCGTGGCAGTTTCTCCAGTCGGCGCGCTGGGGCGCTGCGGCCTCCGACCACTGGCGCCACCGGTGGTGTCCGCGGGCCACCGGAGTTGCTCCGGTGGTCCGTTTTCAATTCTGTCTGCGCCGAAGCTCATCCCGGGTCCCGTTCTTCACTGCGGAATCAAAAAATCGTCTCTGAGGCCTGTTCTATCAATGCCTGTCGATCAGAACGTCAAAAGAACAAACTGCGGAGTCTTCGGTTCGCCTTCGCGGCCCCGACTACCACCACACTTTTGTTCAGCCTCAATGGTGCCGCACATCCTTGCCGCATCCCTCCAGGTTCCCGTGCGGTGTCGTCGCACCGTGCCGCCATCTTCCGAACCGCAACAACACAACAACGAAGGGGGAGGAGGGTCAGCTGTGTTCGTGAGGTCTGACCTCCTCCCGTTAATTTGACAACAAGCGGCCCAAAAAAAAGAAATGATGAGGAATGACAAAGGATGTTTCACGAACAAGAATCAATAAACCCCTACCACTTCCCGCAACAATTTAGTCCCAATCCTCAAGGAAAACATTCACGGATCAACTAGATAATAATTTGATCCGTGTTCTTTGTTTTCCTTAGAATGAACGAAACGAGGGAATAACATAATTCTCAAATTAATTCCATACCTCAAGCATTGTCGTCGAACGAGAGTTCGTCGCGGAATTAACCGTCGCGGATGAAGAGGATCATCGCGGAAGAGAGGGATCGTCGCAGAATAAAGCGTCACGGAAGTAACGTCGTTGGAGTCGTGGTATACGCTGTCGCGTAGTTGATCTCTGAGGATTCGGAGTTCTTCTCGACCTTCATCGGAGGTCAGCGTTCTTCGCGTTCTTCGTCGAAGAAGAAGAACTTCAAGCCCCTTAGCCTTTCTCCCAAAATCCTCTCAACGCAACAAGACCAACTAAATAAAATAATTGGTGTCTTATTTTATTTACACACAAACCAACGCTTGAAATTCAAAAAGAAAAGAAATGATTAATTAATTGGGGGGTTTAAAACCGCCCAATTAATAAAGGCCTTTATTAAAAAGATTAAACGCAAGAGTTTACTTCGTTTAATAGGGGGTGCAGGTGCGTTACTTATGATGAAAAGAAACGGTGGGGCTCGTTTGGGCTCCACCCCACCTTAATCCTCTCAAAGGTAGTTATCAACAAGTGGGTCCCACCCCTAACTCCCTTAAATAGGTTATAACCGCAAGAGAGAGGAAAAGTGTTGTGGCACAACACTTAATCCACTTAACAAGAAAAGGAAAATGTAATTGTAAAACAATTATATTATTGTCCCTCACTTTAAAAAAACAACCCATCCTGAGAAATCGCTACCCCTGAAAGGGGTCTTCTTAAGAAATCAATGGCTCTGCGATTCCGTCGGTGCCCTCAGGTTTTGATTCCAAGCACTGGTTCAAAAGTTAGAAAAAAACCACTTGTTCGTTCACTAAACGTACCCGAGCCTATCTTGAGAAATTAATTCTGGGCACACAGGGCCTCGGAATCAGGCGCCGTCAGAAACTGCGTTTTTGTAAAATCCCAAAGAAAATTTAGAAAAAAAACTTTGCATAAATTTTACGAGTCTTTACAATTAGTTTATTATAAATATATCACTTTACCATATTATTATATAATTTCTATACATGGTTTCATTATGAACTCATATTACCCACTAGTTAACAATTCTATGTTCAGGATTCACTTCATGTAATATTAGCTTTGATCTTCACATATTTCTGAAATTGTAACAACATTTTCCCTTATACATACTTCATTATTTCATGATTGTAAAAAAAGATATAAATATAATTTATATAATTTATATTTTAATTATAATAATATATAGAATATAGTAGTATGAAATGAAATACACCATATATGGATATGGTAGGCCGTACATACACATGAACACTATTTTACTTTCATTATTGTATTAATAAAAATAAAAAATAAATAAATATATAAATAAATATATATAATATCATTATAGTAGAATTATTATGTAATATATATCATATAAGTTCACTAAACACATCTTCAATACATTACATGTAGTGTGTGAATGAATCACATCACATCGAAGGGGCAGTTGTCCACAGTTCCTCAAAAGACATTATTGTATTTAAATATATGTAAAGTATAATGAAATGTATTGTAAACGAGTTAAATAAACTTAAAGAAATAATAATTATCATATATAATAAATATAAACCTTTATACATCATAATAACCAATCATTAAAGGTGGTAAAGTATAAATCAAAAATCACAATTCTATCAGGCTGTGGTTCACTGTACACATCAATAGTGTGAACATTTCCCATTATATGGAAGTGTATGTTAGTTTAGGAGGAAAATAGAATAGAATAGAAATATATAATTATATTTATTATACTAGTGATGTTTTATAAGCATATAATAAGGATATTGGAGGGTAAGTGGGATGGAAAAAAGATAATAAACTTGGAGTAAGGATGTTACCCCTTCATGGGGTAACTGTTTTTGGGTTTTCAACTAAGGAATTCATTGGATTTATTTCATCCCAATTGGAGGATTAAAAGAGGAATAAAATGCTTTTATAGATTAAATTTGGGAAGATATTGGATGAACCAAAAAGTTATTATAGGTGTGAAGAAGAGTGAGAGGTGGTGGATTTGAATTGGGTTGGGAAAGGAAACAATTGGTATTTTTGGGAACAAAGTAGGTGTACCGCCGTTTTTACCTAAAAACGGTCACTCAAAAAAAAGTTATGTTTAATGGATTATGAATATCAATAAAGTGTTGTTTTATAAGTTTATATATCATTTGGACCCCTATGTTTAAGGATTATTTCATTATCAATGACCCATGAAAGTGATCTAAAGGGTTATTGTTCTGTATTCATTAAGGGTACCTTGTATAGTTTGTTTTCAAGGAATTTAAGTGCAATATCATTTGTACCAGAGCCTAGTGGGATACCCATGACACATGTTTGGGTTTGATATGGGACTTCTTACTTGTTTCCTTTAGTTTGACTAAAAAATATTAGCCCCATGATAATCCTTGGATGTTTTGAATTTTTATATATCAACACTAAAATTTTAATGTCCTAATATGTTATACTTTATTTTGTTTATTAATTATATAAGATAATGTTTGATATAAACAATACCAAACATAATTGATCCATGATATACCTAAATAATAATAATATTTAAATATAACCACATTACCTATCATTTTTTCGCTTGTATGAATAGTAAAATAATAAGAAGACATATATAAAGAATATTTTACTTATAAAAATTAATAATTGATCATAATTTATTTATCAATTGTATCGAGAGGATGAAAAAAACTATTTTGATGTTGAAGGAGGTGTTGTTCAAAGTATTGGTTTAATATGTGCATTGAATTTTAATCTTAGAAGATTAAATATATAGATTTTTATATTTTACTATATTAAAATATGGAAATAACTGATAATATTTTTTTTTGTTTTAGAAATACAATTTCTTAAAAATAATTTTTAATACATTTTTACATGAATATTATGATTTATTGATAAAAAAATTATAAATTTTAATGAATATATTTTATTTTATTTAAATTTTCATGTCATGGTAGGTCTATTATTAAATATTTTGATTTTTTGAGAACATTACATTTCAGTTAATAGTTGAAATTACTGATTTTTACTAATTTATCATTAAATTTTAATTAAATATAGAAATTTAAATGCCAAATTCTATTATGGATTCATTAATGTAATATAATATATATTTTTTATTATATATAATTTAAATAATTTATATGATAAATTGTTATATTTTTTTTGGGCATAAGTGCATTTTTTTGAATAAAAACCCAATTTTATAAAAACATGTCCTTGATAATTATGCACGCCAATATTAATGGTAATTCCTCAAAATTAAAAAAATAATATCCAAAAATATATTCAATGTTATGGATCATGAGTTTAATAATTATTAATGAGGTATATTCAAATATTTTAATTGTGAATAGTTATAGAAGAAGAAATGTGGAAAAATTCTAAAGGGAAAATAAAATGTATTAAGGTATAAACTATGAGATATAGAAGTGGAATATTATATTAATTATTGTTGCATAATTAAATTTGAAACCTTTTCACATTATCATTGTATTAGTAATGTTTTCTAGCCACATTCCCATGATTAAAACATTATTATATCAAATGATTAAAAAATTAAAACGGTGAAACTCCATTCACTTATAAAATGGAATCACCTCTCCCACAAAAATTAAAAATTTATAGAGATATATCTCATATAAGGTCTACCAAAACTAGTCTAAAACATCCCTACTCATGTCATAGGGGTCTTTGTATTCTCCAAATACCAACCATATAAGGAATTAAGTGTAACATAAAGACATATATATGAGGATGTGGTATAAGTCATAAATGACCTATACCATGATATTATTTCTTCTCTGATAATAAAATATTATAAAATAATGATAAAATAATTAAAATTTTACCTTAAATATATTTAATGTTTATTATTAATATTTTAATGTCCTTTTTATTTCCTTTTCCATATTTTAGGAATAGAAAACATCAGTCATGTGTGTGTGTGGAATACAACCACCACATGTCGATATTTTTTATTTATCATCATGGGATCATATGAATGGAATAAAATATTGAAAATTTATTATAAATAAAATTTATTAAATAATTATAACAATGTATAATTAATATATTACCCAACATCATACCATTTATGTCCATTGAAAATTAATAATGTGCCTCGTGTATCCGTGAGGAGCACCACCTTCAAGAAGTGTTCTCAATCATTTCTCAATTAAATATCAAATAGATGATAAAAATTATGGATTAAATGACTAAATATAACATTAATTATATATATATATATATATTATTTTTAAAAATAAAAAATTTTCTACTCTATTTTTTCCACTGGGTAGAAAAATGAAAATGGCATTGATACATATGTATGGACTACCATCTCTATGAAACGATTATAAATAATTTTTCACGACCACCATACGAAGATGATCGAAAAATAAATAAAAAAATTATTTCCTGATTAATTTTCTATACACGATAAAATAATTAACATTATATCCTTTGCCATCCCACCACAATTGTTTTGGGATTTTTCATTGAATTCCCCCAAACGTCCTGAAAAAAACATAATTGATAAAATTCTTATATATGAAATGTTAATTTATAATTTAAAGTGGATTATAATTTGAAAGTAAAACATAAAAAGGTTATTTAAAATACAAATAATTATCATATCTCTATTGTACATGAGTAAAAGAACATAAGTGAAAAGTCAGGAGATGATATATGGGATTTCCTCTATCAGTTTCATTTTGTTGCGACATAGTCTATTTGAGAACATTATTTATTTTTTTGTGGTGTATTAGATACGTTATGGATGTATTTTAGAATTTTTTATAGAATTATTTATTTTACAACTTTATTTTATTTATTATTCTTTAACATTATATTTTTTCAAATGTTATTATATCTATATGGTATTTGGAATTAATTTGTTTTAATTTGTGCATACCATATTTTATATTCAATAGTGATATTAATTGGAATTTTTCAATATTTTTATAACATATGCATAAAATGTTAGAAAATGTAATTTTAAATTATTTTTGACATTCATTACTAATTATTTCAAATGAATCATTTCAACATTTTTCATATGTTTTATTTTTTACTTTTAAAAAAATTTCATAAATAATGGTTTCAAAATGTATGTTATGGATACTATTTTCCTCCATAAAAAACACTATTAATTTTATATGGTTCATTACATGATTCCAATATTATTCAATAAAAATATTTCATTCAATAATACTGTATTTTTTGGTTTCTAAATTTTTTTGTGGAAATTATAATTTTTTCTTATCCTTATATATTAAATGAAAGATATATTTTAATTGGGTACAATGAGTTTTATATGTGAATTAGTTTTAAAATATGAAATGTTATAAATTATATATTTATGATATAGTAAATGATAACTATATATGACGATGTATGATCCCAATATATCTCTTAATTATAGAAACCAAAATATTGATCTGTAATACATTTGCTAATGAAAAATTAATTGAAGGAATAATATGATGTAAATAAATGATTACATTACTCCTAGGGAAATAAAATGTTTCAATTTATTCTATAATAAGTTTAAAATGTGGGAAAACAGTTTAGGAATTTTATTATATAAGGTATTAAAATTAATCATTCTTGAAAATAATTTTTATGGATTTTTTTATTTTTTGAAGAAAGTAAAGTTTTATATATTTGAATGGTGAAACATATATTTTTCAATGAATAATTTCATGGGTTATTCAATTAATCATATTTTATCCCGGATTTTTTGTACTTATAATTAGTTTGATGGATTTTATTGAAGTAAGGGATGATTTTTTACATCTGTGTTTTTTTATTTATATTATTAAATATTTTTGTTGATAAAGGAAACATCCTTATAGAATTCTTGGGTTTTCACTGTATTAATGAGATTTGTTTAATTTTATATCTAATAATGAGGAGGCACAAGGTCAATGACAAGATTTGAGTCTATAAAATTATTTATTTTAACACTACAACTAGATAAAACATTTTATGGTGGTTAGTATGTGTATAGATTCTATTGTATTGGTGAATGGTAATTCAATGAAAAAACTGTAAGAATTAATGAAATGTGTGTGATGCGATAATGAAATAATGAAAATGTGAAAAAAAAATGTAATAAAAATGACTATAGGAAGATGCGACATAGAAGATATATAGTTTATGGAAATAAAGAAATCAAACTATTTTTAACTGAATAAAGGTTATTATCTACAAAACTTAAGCATAATAATAATACTTAAGTGCTTAGAGAACTAGTAATGATTCACTTATATATATATTTAGTGAAATTTCCCCGATTAGTGATCACCACTTTATTATAATATCTCAAATCTAACATATGAGTAAATCTTATCATCATTTTTGAAAAGAACACTAAAAATATGATTGATAGATCTCTCAAAATTTTAGAAATCATATCGACAAATTTAGTTGTAGGATGTAATCAATCTTCTCAAATCTAACTTATGTAGTTGGTAGCATGTCTTTATTCCATAACCTTATTATATATACGAAATATCTTTATAATAACATATTTCTTCTATTCGGTAGGACAGACCTTCAAATAGCTTATAGAATCTTTAGGATTAATGAAAATTGAATTAATTCTAAAAAGAATTTGAATTATTAGTTGAATTTTTATAGTTTCAGATTACTCAATTTTGATGCTTTAGAACACTCTGATTCTGATTTGTGTGGTTATGATGGTATTTGATTCTCTATTATAATATTCCATGTAGTAATTCATCCTTGTTTGGTGAGTGAGGATTTTTAATGATTAAATTTTAAACATAATTACCTTTTGGAAGTCAAAAAAATATTATAATATTTATTAGAATAAAAAACATTTTATTCAACAACTCTTTATTCTCTATGTATACCAAAGTGGTCACATGATCTGCCGTAATTTTATTTGAAAAATTTAAACATAATCATATTTTTCATCATCAAATTAATCAGAACCATTATTATTGCAGAGTTGGGTAGTCCCATAATAATCGTCAATTGATCTTATCATTATGATAAACTAACCAGACTACATATAATCTTCAATAAATTTTTTATTAGATAGTCATCATCATTAATGGTTTTTTAATCCCATGTTTTTTATAATCCATGTCTAGGTTTACCATCCTTATTCTATATCATCATCAAATTTGTTATGATATAAAAAATTGTTTTTACATAGTTTGTAGATATTATTATGTGGATTGTATGATTTCTATCTCTCATTTTTGGGCCTCAACATTGATGGTAATATTATAGAATCATCCCAAACTCAATTAGAAAACTATGAATTCAATAGAAAAAACATATATGAAATCAAGTTATCTCAAAATTCCTTGAAACTGGTTTTCGATTCCCTACTATTTTTTGTACAAGTAGGGCCATTACTTTATTTTTCAATAGATTGGAGTAAACCATGAATTTGATCAATAATGCTTTCTTTTAAGACTATTATATCAACCAAAAACTAGGTTTCATTTGTCTCCCCTAAGATGTTCAACTCTATAGATTAAAGTATCCAATATATTATTCAGTGGGCTAGAAAAATATCCTTCTATAACATTCTTCTTCTACAATAGTCATTACAAATTGGTACCCTAAAATTTAAGATTATTATAATCCACCCTCAATTTCATCACTGACCGAGTCATCACCAAGGCACTTACCAAACAACTTTTTCTCACATCATGTTCTAATTAGTCATAAATTCCAGTTCTAGTAATGGGAAAATGTAATACTCAAATAGGGCTTGCATCGAAATCATATATCCACATTTTAGCTCTAAAAACATTTTTGGATTTTAATTTCAACAGTCTACATCATATGGTAACCTCAAGAATGACATGTTCATTCAGATAAGAGGATTCATAGCACTATTATAGAGATTTTTACAGACACCAATTGTTCAGTAGATGGAAATAATAGGCCAAGTCTATCATCCAGTTTTGTAAAATTTCTAATTTCATGGTCGACCAAATACAACACTTCATAAGAAGATAATTTTTCGAAAATATAAATATCATAGTTGATTTCAAATGAATAGAACTATCTATCCTAGCCACTGAAAATATCAATCACGTTATGCACATTCACTTGATCAAATAAAATGCATGATTTCTTGTAGAATTCACCAAAATTTCCACACACATATCAACCATACATGAAAAAATAAAACAAAACAAAATAATAATTTAACACTTTAACAGATATAAATAATAATAATTAAAAAACAATTAAAATCAATATTATATGTTATAATATTATAAATTATAAAAATAAAAAAAAATGTATTAAATCCAAATGACCACATATATTAAATTAAGTAATTAACAAAAAATGATAAAAAAATCTAATGAATTTAATTGAAAATTATTGTTTCAAATTATAAAATAATTTAATACATGTGTAAAAAAAATTAAATTTTTATTAATGACTTAATTCATTAAGAAACATCGAAATTAATAATTAAATTAAAATATAAAAAAAAACATTGAAAGAAAAAAATTTATATTCAAAAATATATAATTAAATAAAACAAAAATATCACAAAAAACAATGAAAATTTAATACCAAATTTACATATTCAATTATAGAAATCATTAATAAAATATTTTTCATAGAAAATATCGACTATAAAATAATTTACCAATTAAATGAATATTATAGAATTGGACGAAAAATTTAAAAATCTAATGTTATTTTGAAGAATGAAGGAATTAGACCCCACATCAAAATTCCCCACAAGAAATATGTTTTTTCTTTAAGAAACCACATAATAAAATTCAGCAGTAGAAAATACATCATATGTTCAAAAATAGAGATGATATGATGATATTAAAAAATATATTTTCTATATAACACTCTCATAAGAAAAAGAAAGAGAATTATTTCTTATAATTAATTCTCTGAACAGAAATATTTTTATTTTTTTCCAAATTATTAAGAATTTATAATTTAATTTAAATTGAACTCACATCCTCATGAATCCTAGTGGAAGTATAAAATTAACATTACATGTTGGAGAATATACACACTTAATTTATGAACTCATAATAAAAATAATAATTTAATATGGTGAATAAATTATTAATTTGGAAATATGTAACCATTCCTATTATAACTTAATAATTAATTAATAGATAACGAATAAAGATATCATCATAGCATAAGAGTTCAATTTCATAAATCAATTAAATAAATATATATGTGTTAAATTAAAATGAAAAAGTTCACTGCAAATAATTTTTGTATAGCATTTTTCTAAAATTTTACAAAAATTATTTTTTCATTAGTGAATGAAAACTGATACAACTAATTTAATCCATATGGTTTCAAAATAAAATCACATCGAGGTTGAATCATAATGTACATATTTTAGGCACATTATACCCTATGAAAATAATTATGCGATACTTTAAGGATTAGTATTTCTGATAATTTCATGTGTTTTTGTGGGATCTCAATGTATTATAGTTTATACCAACCAATACTTAGCCCCTAATGATAAAACTGATTGTTTTATCTCAGCGTGGAAGAAAAATGACAACAAATTTAGTTTAAATAAATTTAAAAATATATTATATAAGTTTTAAAGGTTTATTAGGATGGTCACAGCAATATTCCACACATAAATCAAAAAAATACACAAATGATCTCAACTATAAATAGTAATATAATCTTATCATATGTAAATAATTACATAAATATTATTCATCAAGTGAGTTGGGGAATGAGTATACAAGAAACAATAAAAACATAACAGATTGATACATCACTATACATAAATAAATTTAAAATTTTGATATTCATGAAAAATGTAATCGAAAAATATAAAATGAAAAAATAACATGTATAATGAATACATGAAATTTAAATAATATAACGACATGAAAATATAATACATTATTTGAATAAATAAAAGTTAATCAATTAAAATAATACTGCCATTATTTTATATAATATTTTCTATTTAATAAAATAAACCATTTATAACCTATGTTATGATGATTGAATGAATAATCATGATAGAAAGATTAATTTCCTAAAAGAATGAAATATTGACAAGATTAACTATAATTTTAATGTAATGGACGAAAATAGGAAGATATATTTTTAATATGGTCTGTAAATGGCTACTATCTCTTGTTAAATATCATTTTGGCCTTGAAAAAAAATTTGAGAACATAATGATACAATTTTGGGGACCTCTTTATTCACTAAATCATAATCAGAAAACATTTCATTCCCAAAACATGGCACTATCACTTTAGAAAATTTCTATTTTAACAACCTTTTGTATGACAGACCATCCAACAACATTACTACATCACCTCAATTTATCATTACATAATATTTCACTACTCAATATCGCCATTGAACATTCCATGAAAACATACATAATGTAACCATCATCATTTATTTATTAGACAAATGAATGGTTCATGTAAAAGGGTCCAAAGAGAGAATGGCCACAAGGGAGGAAAGAGTTATGGATGTCTAATGAAATTCATTCCTAGAGAAACCCCTATAATCAAATTCCTACCTTCCCGAGGAAAATAAAACACCTTCATAGGAGGAAAAACACTGAGACCATGAACTACAATTGAGGAAAGATAATCTATGACCATGTTTCCCTCCCGCCATGTGTGAAAAATGATAGCTATATTGTTCATAATGTTCCTACATCTTCTCAGAATATAGGTATACAACCAGGGTGTGTTGTGCTTATGATGCATGGATTCGTGAAGGATGAAAGAATAGGTCACAATTGCAACCAGAGTGAAACCGCAGTGCCTGCAGATATGTAGACCCAGAATCATAACTGCGAGCTCAGCTAGGATGGAGTAAACACTTCCAAAATGAGAAGAAAATGTATCGATGATGTGCCCACTTGGATCCTAATCCACACTGTCGCCTTTCATGTCATTCGAGGAACAAGAACCTTCAATGTTGATCTTTAGTCCAAATGGGTGGGGAAGTCATATAAACTAGTGACCAGCCTTTGGGGAATTTTATTAGAATGGTCTTCCTAAATAATGTAAAGGGAGGGGTCCTCACACCATTTGTTGCGTGAGAGAACCAAATCAATGAGGTGAAAACATGTCCTTGCCAAATGAGTCCTACCAGAGCACTTAATATCCTCATTCAAGGCTTGGTTCTGAGCTATCCAAATACACTACTAGTCCAAGATGAGATTCTTGTTGAGAGAATTCCTCTCCGGGACTCCTTCCTCTATGCAATGGAACCACCAGGCATGAAAGGGAATGTCCCTCAATAGTGCAATAGAAAATCCCATGAAATTACCAAAATCCTTCCGCACTTGGAATGCCTAGTCACATCCAAAGAAGAGGTTGGTAAAGTTTTCCTCTGTGAGGACCTTGAAGCATAGACGGCAGGATGCCAGGATAATGCCTGACTGCTTCACATTCTCATCTGTAGCAGGAACCCTATTTCTGATGTGCCAGAGCAAAAAATTTCATTTTGTAGGAGCACCATTTGCCCAAACAGTAAAACCCTAAGGTCCATGATTTTTCTCAATAGTATACACCCTCTTGTAATGCTTCAAATATAACACACTTGAAGAAGTTTTAGTGAAAACACAATACTGTATTTCATTATATTGTTCAATCATATCAAAATCTTGACATTGCGTACTGTCCATCACCACACTAATGATATCAGGGTACCTTCTCTGTCCCTTCAAAGATATTTTGGTACCTCGACATCTTGGAAAACCAATAATAGATTCAAAAATAATTTTGGTTCCAGAATGAGATATCCAATATCCCCACAACCCATATAGAAAAGGGTTGTAGGTCCTGTATCAGGGAGAGATCATAAATATGAAGCATATAATGGTGATAATTGGAAATTTTACCCCCTACAATAAATCAGGTGTCCATATTCATAACCCAATGTGTTTACCGATCGATAAACTCCCACTCATGCTTCGACAACAATTCATGTAGCATATCAGCAATTTTCGTGACACCAATCTCCCCTTCCAGCACTGGAAATGCATGCCTGTTCCATGACACCCATTGCACTCCCTCCCCACTTTCATCCCATAATAAAGAGTAAGGGTTAAAGAAAATATTTTTTATCAAAACCTTTAGAACCATGGAGGTCGTGAGTGAATGGAGAAGAATTAATGATAAAATTTTGTTTTCCTGGGTGATCCTACCTCCAAATGATAGGAAGTGGTTCTTCCAGTTTAGAATTCTACAGGTCATCGTCGAAAAAAAATCAATGTGTAGAATACACACTCTACTAGGGGAGACAGAGGCACCGAGATACTCCATGGGGAAGGAGACCCATCATATGAAAGCCTCTTGTTCATGAAATCCACCTTATTACCCAGGCCTATCTTCAGAATCTAGATGTTGTTCTTGGTGTGATTGATTGAATTCCCACTCCATCAGTAATAGTCTTCACGAATCATGGTAACCCCCAGAATTGGCCGCATAACATCATTCATAATGATAATAGTACATTCAACAAATCAGATGGGAGATGATCCTTGGAATGGGGATACAATGATAGGTCCAGATGGATCCCTATGAGATAGCCCTATTTATAAGAGGACTGAGGACATCTTGTGAGAGAATGAAAACGGTTTTCAAGAGGGGATCCCCATGCCTCAGACCCAGAACTATAATTAAGAAACCATAATTTTGGCCCATGAAGCGTACAACTATCCATAGAGAGATAAAGCAGCGGAAGATCAAATCCAAATCCCAGGCAAATAGTCCCATAACTATCATGACCATGATGATGAACAATGGTTAAAAAATGTCACTGCTAAATCATAGAATCATAGCTGGCCTCTTCCGAAAAAGTTTCATATGAAAAATAAAATATTTATCATTAAACAAATTCATCAGGAGTCAGAGAAGAAAGAACAACAATAAATTAAGATTTTTTTTAAAAACATAATTTAATATGAAAACTAATAAGGAAAAATATATTCAATCAAGTAATTAAAAGAAATGACAAAAAAATTGGCTTTCCTCCCATAAATCACTAAATTTGTTGTCTTAATCTATACATACCCTATTACAAATCAATATATGATTATTTAATGTGTATGAGTCAATATAAATTAGTCATTATCTTTTCTATATATGAAAACTTTATGATTCAATTGACCACCGCAATTGAACAACATCCTCAAAACCATTCTTATATGACCAAAAATTATAACACTGGGGTTTTTATAACCAAAGTTTTCATATCCAATAATATCCTAGATTGGGAGTATTATTAGTGAAAGTATCCATTAGATTGTACTAGAATGAGAATATTCACTTGTAACATTCCCCCCATATATTAGAAGGTATAGACAATGGTTCAATAGTTTCATTTGATTGAGTAACAGCAGCAAAAACACTCAAACATTAAGGAATATTACATGAAATTTGGTATCAGTATTCAATATTAATTAGAAATTTATTAATATGAACAATATATAATTATTAGTTATAATATCTTATGGGATTTTGGAGAATTATTTTTTCATAGACTTACAATCTCAACCATAACACATCTTTGAAAATAAAATTTGACTCAGATAAATCAATTTAAACTTTTATATTGACAAGATGAACTACAATCACATTCCAAGCATTCAAAATTTCATATTCAAATATAATTAAATTTGAATCATGCCTCATAGGGAATAGAGGACATGTAGAAAAGTTTGGGATGAAAACATGGGAGGCTGGTGGACATTAAAATACAATATGGGATACTCTATAAAAATAAATTTTTATATTTAAAAGGACCACTTACATTTCCTTTTCAATGAATTTCCAAATATTTATATTTTTAGATATCTTAACGATTTCTATTTTTTGATGACATAAATTAAAGAAAAATTTCTTTAAATTTATTATGAACTATTTCCAGGAAAAAATATTCCAAAGGATGGTTGTTTTCCACGGAAACATCATCTCTAAAGACCTCCTCAAAAAATTCTATCAATGTATAACCTACTAAAAGTGGGGTCATATTGAATACAGGAAATTTCTCCCAATATTCTCCAACATTAAGGTTGATCATACCCTTGGAAACATATTTTGATATCCCTAATAGTGGAAACTAATAGACTTCATAAAATAACTTGAACCTTATTATCACTCTACTTATTAACAATGTGGAATTATATGTTAAAATATTGATTTACATCATTAACTAACATATCATATACCCTTCCGTTTGGTTACTTATGTTGTAGTTTTCGTAGGTATAAATTAAACCATGTTGGTTTGATGAATCTAAGATGATAATTATTTAACAAGGAGTATAATATGATGTTATAGAAAGATACTGGATGTCAAAATCACCTAATATTCCCACTCACTCATATTCCACGAGAGTAAATAGGGGATCTGTGGCCATTTAGGTTGGTAGGGATATTCACATTGAAAATGACAATATAATACTCCTTAAAATTTATTGTTGCACTCTTTCCCGTATCTATTTATTTTTTCTAATCATTTTTCATGAAATTTAATATAATAATGGATTTTAATTAAGGAATCCAAAAAATTCATTTTGTTATCAATGATCCTAAACATTTGGAGAAGCATTTGGTAATATATTCCAATATTTACTTTGATAATTTTTATAGAAGGAGTGGGAGATGCATAATATACCAAAATATAGGATCGTTAACCAACTATATAAACATCACATTATTATTCCTTTATTTCATAAAATTTCATTTCATTTCATTTTTTATTACATGATGATTTAATTTTTCCTAATATTGTAAAAATATATCAATATAACCATTTTTATGGTTTTCATGATATTTACTTCATGTTTCAACATGCTTATTAATTTTTTTTCATATCCAGGTTTATACTTAACTAGTTCCTGAGTATAAAGGCATGTAATGGTTGTTTACACATTTACATACCTCCTATGGTTTGGTTCTGTTGTGTTGGGAAGTTTTTCTTTTTTTGTACCACAAATGTCTCAAGATAGTTGATCATTATCTACATGCAAATTACTAATTATAATTTTTTGGGTTCAAATATAGTGATTCACTTCATAACATACACATTAAATTAAGAATTAGAATTTAAATGTTTATGAAATAATTGAAACTGATTCCAAATGAATGATAAATAAATATGGTAAAATTGTTGTCAACACAAAATTCCACTTCCATGATACATTCAAAAGTATTTTTTTATCGAGATTTTTTTATTAGAGAATGGATATTTATTACCGTAATTCCAATACTTATAATAAGTTAATAAATCACCCCTAATAGGCTAAAATTGGAAATTAATTTTTTGAAATATTAATTGAGGATATACAAGCATCCCACATTAAATACAAAAATCACTAGGTTATATTTTATTATCTATATTAGAATGTGTACCAGATTTATCATTATGAAATTTAAATTTCATGGTATACCTATATTGCGACTTTTAGGAAAAATTATCAATATTTAATTTTCTAATTTTTTATTAATTAATTATAGTCACTTTCATAATATTGATCCAGTCAATTTTGGTTATATTGTGTAACTAAATTCAAGAATATTCAATAATAAGGTAGAGTGCCAATTTGTTGTTGGGAAACTATCTGAGTAAAGAAATAAATATATCCCAAGGATCCATGAATAACACTCCCTCATCTTATATGAAAATATTTATCATTTGACTTAATAAATTTGTGGTTTTCGAAATATATAATTTGGTAATAGTGGAATCAAATACAATTTTGAATATTTGAAATATTTACTCATAAATGTGTTGTAACCATTACCTATCACTGCACTTTAGTTAAATGGGAAAAACATATCAACCATATATCCTAATTAGTAAACCATTTCATAGGAATATTTTGTGAAATATTAGAAACCTATAATAAAATAATATCAATCCTCTAGGGAATACCAATGAAAGATGTGTAGCATCAGGTCAAACTAATTACATATTTTAACACAAAATATTCCTACAACAAAAATAGGGTGATTATTGGGGTTTGTAAATTTTTATAGGGGACTGGGTATTTAAGGGATAAAAAACCTAAAAAAGAAAAAATGTGTAAAAATTGAATGTGATGAGATTATAAAATGGTTAAAATGTGAAAATAAAGAAAAAATAAGGATGAAAATAATATGAGAAGTAGTCAATTAGAAGCTATTAAAAGTAGGGATATCATGTTTAATTTAATTGAATTGTGTATGTTCTCTATTCAATGAATGTTAAAAAAAAATTTGTTCATGATTATAGGAATAATTAAGATTCACTAATCTCTCACATTAGTGAACTTTCACATTAATGTGATCTATCATTCATTTTTATCACTCAACTACCACTGATAAACAAGTATGTTCATTAATGGGGAACGGAACTGTAAGAAATTCTATTTTATTAAATTTTTATAGAATTATTGTTTTATTTTTTCACTATCTTGACATATGTTTCATTCAAATTTTGAAAAATGATACTCATGAATAACAAAATAAAAATTATGCAAAAAATACACTAAAACAAGTACTATATAAGAGAAAAATATATTTAGAAATTCGGATGCATTAAAATAGAAAACACATTATTTATATAGAATATAATTAAAAAAGGGGATACAATAACAATATTTAGAAATTATATCTTGAAATTAAAATAGAAATATATGGGAGGAGAGTTGAAAAATCTTTGGTTTCGAGATAAACTCCTCTTTCTTGCTCCATCAAAACCAATCTTCTGATCCAAGTCCCCTCCATTATCTATAATCTCCCATTATAAGTGTTCTAGCCTAAATATGAATGTTGGATATCTATAAGTTCCCAAAATGATATATAGAAATTTTGTTATAGGTTGTCACCAATATTCTCATAAATGTCTTTATAATGTGGGAGAACATGTTTTTTTCGTTCATTATATACATTGTGAAAAATCATATTGTAGAAATGTAACTCTTATAGATGATGTGATAGACCCACATTTATCTCTTTAAAGATAAATTTTTAATGAACTGGAATGAAATTAGGGTATAACTCACAGTTTTCGATTTTCATTAACATGATACACAATATCTATTATGGATTCTTTTTAATCCATTGGTTTGGATGATCTTGGGTGGGAGGGTTTTCATTTATAAAACCAAATATTCCATCTTGTATAACTTCAAACATTGGGGAGTGATACACCTCCATTCATGGATATTTTTAAAAAGACCCTTTTATAACTCAGAAACAATCGGGTAATATTTCCTAGTAAACATGACCTTCCATTTGTCCAAATCAAATGATTAATGTAATATGATGTTATTGAAATCTCAATTTAAATTTACCTAGATTAATTTCACTATACCCCTTGTTTTTATCCCCAAATTAACTGAAGACTATATAAATGGATTGTTTTAAACCCCCAATTTAATATTCATTTGAACCATAAATAGGATTCAAAAATAAAGGGAACAAGAAATATTTGATCAACTCCAAATTTTGAATTCATCATCATGCTTTTACGGTTGTTCCTAGAGAAATAAAATTGAAATATTTATCTCACATTTATTTAATATGATCGATCATGGTAGATACTACATTAATAAACCTGAGATATATTTCTATTTTAAATCTCCAACTAAAACACACTATCCTTATAGACCCAATCTGTGGGACTCATCATTGGTGAAAATGACATGATATCATCCCCAACTCAATTGTATAGAATCGACCATAAATAGAAAAATATAAAATTACAAAAAATCTCAAAATCCATCAATTATGATGTGGAAAACACTAAGGGTTTTGGAAATAGAGTGGGCATTTAGATAATAAAAATTAGATTATTCGAAACCTAGAACTTGATCATCAATGTTTTCTTCTAAAACCTCTTTATTGGCCAATATCATTCTATGAGTTCTCTCCCCTAATTATAATAACACATAGAATTCAAGAAATATATTTTCTATTCATTGGTCGTAAACAAATGTTCCTTCTAAAACATGTATCCTCCTCAATTCGTGTCATAATCACATTTGTTGAAATTTCATGTAATAGTAATCCAAACTTAATTTATTAGTCGATTAAGTCTTCATCGAGGATATTAAATGGTGTTTTGGCCTCAAATAAGTTCAAATTCCACTAAAATAGCATTTATGGTTATGAAAATTAAAAAAACTAAATCAACACAGCTCGTATCAGTATCCCAGATCAATAATTATACACATGAAATTTTTTTGACATTGATTTCCCTACTAATCATTGTCTAGTATCCTTGGGCTTACCCACTTCATTGATATGAGCTATTTCTTGGCCCTCTTTGGTTGATTGGATCTATTACCATTAAGAACTAGATGCAGAAAATAGGGTTAGTTCATCATATTTTTTCCTGAAATTTATTTCAGCACTATCAATTGTGTACAAGGCATAATAACTTGAGTATTTATCCAATATTTTAATATCACTATCACATAGAAAATAAATTTAGATTATATCATATCATTTTCTAAAAATTTTCACATTAGTCACTATCAATTTTTGAGAAATATCCACGGTTGGTCCTAATTATTACCAAAATTTCCAGTCACAAACTAACTATACATGAAAAAATGATTAAATTAAATAAAATTATAGTAATTTTCAATTAAAAAATAAGTAAAACCTTTTGCTAAACAAAAAATTATATGTTAAAATATAAAAATCATTAAAAATAAAAAACATCAAATATGAAATAAATTCAACTTAAATTAAATAATTTATTAATCAGTAAATAAATACAATGAAATAATTTAAATTAATAAGTAATTAAGATATAATTTAATGTAACAAATTATTAAATCAAATAAATAATGACTTCAAAATGAAATAAAACAATTATTAAATAGTAAAATTATTTTAAAACAAAAAACAAGGTAATGACTAAATAAAATAATATAATGAAAAAATAAACAACGATTGAATATATTAATATTAATAATAATAATTAAATAAAATAATAAAATTCCACGAAATTTAAAAAATTACTCATATTTACACATATATTAACAAATATTTTATTAATATAACATTTTACTTAAATATTATTCAGTTTACTATATTTAACCAAATAAATGGAAATTTTACAATAAAAATATATTTTAAACTGAATCAGTGATGTGTCAAAATACAAATATTAAATGAAATATCACATAATGATATTTGTTTTGATTATTAAACATTTAAAAAATTTATACGATCTATGGATTATTAGACATATTAATTAGGTATATATTTTCCCTTTTTATGGTCATCATATATACTGAAAGAGTTTTGTGAATGAAATAGATGTGTATGTGTAAAGCTATTTTATTATTGAAATGTGTTTATAGTGCAAAAGATACCACTTTTTGGTAATATGTTTACATAATTATCATAAAAAAACAAAAAATGTCATGAATGGGCATGAATGTGTATGACTTATTATAAATTATCTAATTTTGGGTTATAGAAAATTGGACATGTTATCATTTGTATCAGACCAAATGTATTAATAAGTTTACTAGACTTTATGATCAAAAGATAATATTTCATTCTTTTTTGATACCATCATATGTCAAAAATTATAAGGCAACTCATCTATATAAATCCATAGATATATATATTTCAGATTTATGTGATGGGAGTGTAAGATGAATAAGGATATTTTTGGAGATATATTTAGTAAATAAACCAATTGGTTTTGAATATTTTTTAGCGAATTATTTATTTAAGGGAGAATGGTTTTTTAATTTTTTGACAAAAGAAGAATGATACTTATAAACATAAGGTATATTATACTCTTTGATTCTTCGGTAATTATTGTTAATTAAGATAAATACATTATAGTATTTTTTGGAACATTTGTTTTAATGTATATATAACCATCAGATTAAAAATTTATTATGTGACTATTGGATTAATGATAATTTTAAGGCATCCAATTTATTTTTTAAATTATAAGATTAAGGTAAATTATGGTTTTGTATATGATGGGATTTTATTTGACAAATGAACATTGAATTATATTTTTGAAATATATATTTTTTTGTAATGGAATTATAATTTTTTTTATGGAAATCATTTTAATATTTTAAATATTCTGTGATTAGGGAATATGATGTTTTAGTATAAGAATTTTTTATTCATTAATTTTTATGAGGATAATTTTTTAATTGATATTTGATGAATATTTGATAAAACATTTATATTATTTTCAATTTTGAAAATATTCTAAAAAATGAAGAATGGTTTTAATGTATGTTAATTATGGATTTATTTATTTTAAATATTTGGTATTATTAAAGTGTCTTTAAAGATTAATATTGTATTTCCACATATAAGTGTTTCATTATATAGAATATTTTTATAAAATTTTCATACAGTATTTTGATTTAATTAATGGATAAAAACTAAAAGACGAAATTGAAATATTTCAATGGATATTTTCACCCATTAGATGTTAATATTAATTATTTAATAACTAATTATTTAACTTGAATATTCATCTCATGTGTTATGAAAAGAGACTTAAGGGGAAGAACTATTCAAAGAATAACCAATACATGAACTTTTTATATTAAATTTTAAATAAGTCATTTATGTATATGTTCTCATGTTATCTGTATTTTTACAAAAATAAACCCTTAACACTCTGAAAAAGATATTGAACAAATGTTTCATTTTTTGCATTGTTTCCATGAAGTTGATATTCTTTATCCCTTACCGAGTTATGATTGATTGTTCTTTAGAATTATCATGTCCATGTCCCATATAGCTTTGTGTTATTCATTATACCTTATTTTTCTCCTCCATTTACATATTTTCATTTCCCACCAATGTTATCATTATTTAGGAACAATATTATGAGTTATTCTTGGTGTGGTTCATATTTCCCATTTACCATTTTAGTAGAATATTTTATTATCCATTTTTATGAAGTTGGTTTTTATTAATGTTATATTGAAAAATTAATATGGTTTTCCTTTCATGAACTAATTTTTTATCATCAACTCTAAGTAATTGCTTTTATATAAAATTATTTAAACCCTTTTTTATGACATGGGTTAAAATTAAGTGGCCATAATTTTTTTGTGGTATAATGTAACAACCGAATAATTTATATTTTATTTTTATTAAAAAATACATCCAATAATGTTTGGTATATTGAATAAAGATATTATATGGACCACATTTCTCTATATAAACAATTCTATTTGAATATGATAATATTGACCTTATTATTAGAATAGAATAAATGAATAGGAATGACCATATAATGAAATATATAAAGAATTTTTTTCTTAATGAATTAAAAAGGCATTCCCACTTTTATTTTGAAATGGATATAAATTAATATATACAATTTTTATGTTTGAAGGTGTTGTTATTCAAAAAATCAATTTTATATGCGGAATAAATATATATCCTAATAAATTAAATTTAGTTACTCTTTGTCAATGATTCTAATAAAACTTGAAAATTTAATATTCAATTGAATGAAAAAAATTAAATTAATTTTTTTTATTTTGAATATAATGAGACATTCTATGGTTGAAAAATATATCTTCATGCAGATTTTTTTATTTCATTTTTTGAATGAATATCATAGAAAATTCCAACCAATATTTAAAATTTTATTTGGTAAATGGATATAATTTATGAAATAGATTCGTAATAGTAGGTGTTGGATGATTTTTTTGGTTTTTTTAATGTATTTATATGTTAGTGAGTAGTGAAAATGCCATTTTATGAAAACAATTATTTCATTTCAATTAATATGATAATTTAAAATTAAAATTCCATTTTAAATTATGTCTTAATGTGAAATAAGATAAAATTTATTAAATATACTCTAAATAATTGAATATTAATCATCAATAAATGTTATTTTGATATATGTATATTATTATTCCTCAAAAAACAATTATCTAAAAATATATTATCATTCCGTTTTTCACCATAATTTTAAAATTAGTTTTTTACACCTATAATAATTTAATATTTAAGAATAAATTCTATATATTTAATAATATTATTAAAATTAATTTACTGGTTCAATTTCATATATTTCATTATTAATAGAAACAATGGTAAAAATGTGTCAACATAGTGAAGGGAAAATTTTGGTAATTAAGTTAAAACTAAGTTATAAGGGAACAAAATCATATCTTAATTGTTTTTAGTAAATGTTATATTGAATTAAGTCTCTTTATGAATAAAATTTAACTGTTTTGGAGTCACTTTCCTAGGATTAGGAATTTATAATATTTTAATGTTTAGAGAAATTACAAGTGTGCAACACAACTAATTCATAGAAGGACACAACCTCTCCATCCATACTCACACATTTTTATTTCTTTAATTGAAATCAACCAGAATATTATCCTTGAAATTCCTTTTTTTATAGGTATGTTATATATTATAAAACATATAATTATTATATAATGGATTTTGACCATAAACGAATAATGAAATAGGTTTTATTTCTTTAAATTATGGTACCTATACTGATGAAATAGTAACATGAATATTTGAATAATAATATGACCAATAAAAATAGTAATCCAAAAAAATTATATTAACCTCACCTAAGAATGTGTAAAAAAATATTTTTTCTAATAAGTGAAAATATTATATATTTATATGTTGGATTAAGTAAATAAATGTTTTAAAAATGTTAAATTAAGGGATGGTTTTTTTAAACTGTAAAAGTATATTTACAAGTTTATAATTAATATAATGATATTATAATATATATATATATATATTTTAAAGATAATAAATTAATATTTTTTTTTATGATTATATGATATTTTTAGGAGACCTTAATTAATTTTTCATTGTGTCATTAAATTTTTCCTAATATTAAAATAAGTATCTTTTCAAATAAATGATTATTTTAATTTAAAAAAAACCTATCATAAAAAACTATTTTCATAAATTTTAAATATTTTATAATCATAGACATCACAGTATGGTAGGGGTGAATTATTTTATTCTTTTCTGAAAGATTATATTTTTTGGTGAATATTGAAATATGGTAATTTATGGTATTTAACAGTTCTAGGAAAAACACATCAATTTTTTAGTCATGGATGATGTGAGAAACAATTAGTAATAAATAACATTCAAGATTTACTTTACATAGTCATAAAAATCAACACTGATGATAGTCTATAGCCAAAATAATAAAATAATTAATACAATAATTAGAAACACCCATCTCCACCAACATAAAATACCACCCCTCATAACCTTTTCACCTCACACCTTATATATTTTTTATCTTAATAATATTATGCCCAATTGCTCTCCCAATCCACTAACCCTGGTTTTGGTCTTTCTGGACTCTCAAAAAGACCATTTACAACTACCTTATGGTCATCCTAAAGATACGTTATTCTATAGGTAAAATCATCATCCTTTTACTATTAGTCGATTTCATTCCTCTATCTTATACAGTAAAACACAATACAAAGTGTCATGATTACACTAGTATTATACATATACTATAATTTAATTATGTTCAAAATATACACATCATGTAATATCTTATATTCTATATTTCTCCTAAAAATAAAATCATTGCATATGATGTGTCGAACCACAACCTTTGTGGATAACATTTTTTACGTTTATATCACCATCAACATGAACGGTCAAAAATTCATTATAAAAAATATACACGATTTTAAAATTAACATTACAACATTTGGTATGTTCTAAAACAAATATATATACCTAATATTATATAATAAAACAAAATTAGTATTTGATCATTGAAAATTCACCCAAATAAATTAATGTTCATCATTAACATTTTATCAAATAAATTATAATCATATATACAAAATGTGATATATGGGACCATTTATGTATTTATATATTCGTAAATGTCATATAATTCCCCTTTTGGTGTTTTCGTCTATTTGACATGATCCTTATTAAATAAACTCGACAAAACCAATCACAAAATCATGAAATAAATACTCTTGATAATATAAAATATAATCTTATAAATACAAAAACCCATAAATTAATATAATAATATTTTAAAAATCAAAATACATGTATAAGTGGGTTTAAATTAACTAATAAATTGATATAATTTTATTATTTAGGACATTATGTGAAATTGGAAAGTAGTTAAGAAAATAAGGTAAGGGATTATCTCTATATCTCTATTCTTCCTTCAAGATATGCTTTATCACAATTTAACCCAATTTATTTCTCCATTATTTTTACAATCAGCATATAAATTATGCCTATAAATTCCAAAAATCTATATCAATATCCAGTTTTCTTTATTTAAAGGGGAGGAAGGTGTTTTTAAAGTATCCCATCAAAATTCATTATGTCATGCAAGCCTAATTAAAGGGATCTTCAAACATTATTAACCATTTTTTTATTACACTCCAATTTTTTTAATCCACCAATATTTTTATTGCACCACCAATTTATTATAATCAACTATCTAAGATAATTTCAATTTTTATACCAAAATTATAAAATTTTCCTCTTACATATTTATAATATTTTTTGTTAAACCACACTAATGTGGTGAATAAATAATGTTTCTTAAACAATATATTTATTTGTTTTCAACCAACATGGAAATAATTGATCGTGACATATTCTTTAATTCACATATTAGTTTTCATTTATTATTTAAATTAGTTCATTTATGGACACCATTATGATATTTTATTTTATTGTACCTTATGACATGATTATCATACCCATTTAATTACATGTTTAACCCTTATTACTATTCAATATATTTGATTATTCATGTGGATAAAATATTTATAGACATGTTTTGATGTGTGTAACCATATATTGCTCAAATGAATTTGGAAATTTAATAGTCACATGAGATTCCATGTTGTGATAGTGAGTAAACATGATTCCATTATGGGACTTTGTCTACCATGTGATGTAGTATTGGAAGTTAGGCATGACCAATACTTATGCCATCTTATATGTCACTGCCTCATTCCATTGAGACCACGATTACATATTCACATGTTCTATATGTTATTATTTTTTATGTTTATATTTTATCTATGAAACATTATGTCATCATGTTATACCTTCTAACCCATATGGAAATATTTATTCCTATGTTTCATCCCTTACTATGATTTTCATCTCATCCCATTATTCATGAATTTTATAGGTTATCTTATATAGAAGTTATATTTTTAAAAAATTTCTTATCCCATTATAGATATTAAATAAAATTTGTTTTAATTTTTGTTTCATGATTTCTAATTATGATCCTAATTTTCCCATGACACTAGATGTTATAATCCTTGGTTTAAATTTTATATTTAATTATTCTTAAAATCATGTAATAATATATTTAATAGGATAGGTTCATTATTGTTGGTATTAGGGGATGAACTAGTTATTTTGGGGGATTATGGTTAAAAAATCATTATGAACCATATGGATAATTATATCACCATGCATAACCTATATTGAAAAATATATTATCGTATTTTATAGAATACATTCCATTTATATGTTTATCCTTCTACATTCGACGTTACATTTTATATTCTTATTAGTTATGTATTTTATCACTAAAGAGTGATTTATTTTACATTGTTAACAGTGGGAAATATGATAACCTATTCGAAAAATAAATTTTATAGGAAATGTGATTATTTCTATAAGGAAGTGAAAATATAATGGGAACGAGAGATAAAAAAATCATTAATGTACTATAATAATTGGTTCATTCTATGAATAATTACATGAATCATGTGGAACATCCTTTTTATATTTTGAACGTGAAATTTGTTGTGGAGTTGTGTTTAAATCAAATACCTATTATCTTTAGTGGATAATCTGATCTTTTATTTGACAAATAATCGATTATCACTACTGAGACGAAATTATCTATAATCTAGTGTTCAAATGAAGAGAATATCATTTTGGAGGACAATAATTTTGATGTGTAAGTAGATAAGTGGTGGAATATGATAGAAAAAATGTTAAAGGTGGAAATTTGTTCCATTTATTGTTATGAATTAAAGAAAATATTTCAATAAATATTTTTTTGACATCACACCATCTTAAGAAAAAATGGGAGTTCCTTGGACAGAAGAAAACATAAGACAAGTATATCAGCTTGTTTGAGGAAATTTTTACAAGGATTCCATGATACGCTGACATCATTTTCATGAACATATAATGAAAATTACATCCTATAGTGTATAAAATCCTATTATATGAAAATCCTTACTGATTTAAGATTTAGACATATTTGAGGAAGTTTTCCATTGTTCCCCTATGATTAAGTGGAAATTAAAGACTCTTAGTGGTCTCCGTGATGTGGATATAAAAAAGAAGAAAATGAATTTTAATATGGGTATATCAATAGATAAATCCCATCATGCGATGAGACAAAAACATCCAAATTGTCAAAATTGTGGGAAGAAGAATCATGGAAAATTTCTATGGGTTACCATGATATGATTAAAATGTGGAAGGGTGGGGAATAACAATTAAAATTTCCAAATTGATAGGCAGAATCCCACAAATGTTGGGAAGAATAGAAGGTTCAGATCAACCCTCAGTCTATATTGTAGTGTTTCAACATAAAAACAATGTTCAAAATGATATCGATTTCCATAAGACTATGGTTTTTAGAGCCAACAAACCTCAATAACCTCCAAGGTAATATACAAATGAATATGAAATCAATACTACTGAGGTGTACCCAGAAATGATGTGGTGATATGTACACTGCATATTCATTCCTGAAGAGAAAACATAATATTTTATTATGGTTCAATGCATTCCTTTATATCAAAAATATTTAGTAGAAATATTCAAACCTCACCTCAATATACAGTGGTTGTGTTATCTGTGAGAATAAAAAAATGGGGTATTATTGCTTCAAATGTATATAAATCCTACCTAGTTAATGTTTATGGAATTAAACACCCATTAATCTTATCATACATCCTTTGGGGGAGTTTGATTCTATTTTAGGAATATAGTGGATATCTTTATATAAATCCTACAACAAATGTCATGACAGGGGGTCAATCTTTACATCATGAGGTATACTTCAATTCTTGTTATCTGTATGTATGATAATTAATATACATTACAATTATCATATCAATTTTGGATATTATTTCCCAATGAAGAAGAATATATCTCAAATGATTGATTCAAAGGTGGGGAACATTATCAAAGACATTCCCATTTCGAGGGAATATAATGATGTGTTTCCTAAAGGGTTTCTTATTATTCCTCCAAACTGAATGTCGATGTAATCAATTGAAATTATTCATGGAAATATTCATATAAAACTGACATTATACAGAATGGTAACCATCTTGTTGGGAGAATCAATGATTTAGTTATAAGAGAATCTATTAAAGGATTTCATACACCCAAGTACTTCACCATGGGTTACACTGGTCAACATCTTCAAGAAGAAAGATATAACATTTAAAATCTATATTAATTATCATGAAATAAAAAACATTAGTATAAAGAACAAGTATCCCATGATATAGATATGTGAAATGTTCAATCCCCTATGTGGGGACATGTATTTATCTAAGGTGGACCATCAGTGAACATGTCTCCAATTCAATGTAAGGAATGAGGATATTCCCAAGAAATCCATTATAATTAGTTATGGACATAATGAGTTCGCAGTGATTAAATTTATACTCAATAATTATCCAAATATTTTCATATATTTAATGGATAGAAATTTTTTTATTTCCATGATAATTTTTTATTGTATTTATCAATTATATTATAATATACTCCCAATGTAATGAGGAGCATGGGGTTAATTTTAATACTACACTAACGAATTTCTAATTATAGAAACTTTATGAAATGTAAATTAAATTTGAGTTATAGATGGAGGAATTATTTTTCATCGGGCATGATATCACCATCCATCGAATATATACGAACCCTTCCAAAGATAATGGAAATCAATGAGTGGCCCATGAAAACCAATGTAATGGAGAACTATTATATCCCTGGTCTATAAGGGAATTATTGATGATTTGTGAGGAAATAATCATGATATTAAAATACATTATCCAAGATAACTTGGAAGGGATAAATTTTTTTATGTACTTGTGAATGCGATGACTTTTTCACAATGTTTTAGATGATTCCTATCACTACACTAGTACTTCAACATCGGATAATTAAGGAATGCTTTGTGATATGAAACAATTATTTAATGGGGGTATTATTTTGTGTACTGAGAAAAAAAAGATAACTTGATTTCCTACACCTCAAGGAAGTTGAAAATAAATGAGTAAAACATTCCCACACATGATCAAGAGTGGGCTGGTGGGATCTTCAGGTTACAAATATTGAATAATTATAAATATGGGGAGAAGTATGAATTATATAACAATAATAAGAGAATAAAATATATATTCCCAAAGAAAATAATTTATATGAACCATTTAATATTTTTATATCTCTTTATGTATTCTGAATTATCAATCCACTACCATCCTAATAAGGAAAAAAATGTCCATATTCTCTAAGTAGAAGAGATCCAACAACATTATCAATAATGATAATTAAAAAGGATTCAATTTTTTTAGATTTTATAATAATGGATATTTTAGTCCCTAAGGATGAATCATTTTTAATTATTTCACAAAATATTTTCTACTATTCATAATGGTTGAACTTAATGATCCTCAATGAAATGATATGGGAATTTAGAAAAATGTGGAGGTTATCAAAAATTAGAAATCATCATAATTAAAAATAAATAAGGATGAGGTCATAATATTGGTTTCAAGATTATGTATATCATACAATCCATAAAAAAGGATTATCCTTTGAATTATTAATATAGAATAATCTTTTATATTCACCTTGTCAGCACATAGATGTATTGAGATCTCTGAGAAGACTATTTGTTGGAATATATGAAGAATGGGATGGATGAATATACATCAATGTCCCTAGTATGTTAGCACAAGATATATTAAAATAAAGTGTGTAAAGGGATTATGCAACAATTATACATACCAACATATAAAAGGAAAAACATAAACATTTACTTTATCAGTAGACAACCAAAGACATCAAGAAGAAACAATGATAAAGGGTTTTTTGTTGATCATATTACATTGACATCTCAAATTATAATAATTTTATGCGACTTATCTATCAAAAAAATCACTAATATAAATCAATGATGTGGCGATGATTCATTGGGTATAACTATCAATTATTTCTTCCCAACATGTGTGATTTACATCGATGATCTGGAAATGCCTCCATCATTCTTTAATCACTTAGTTAAACTTCATTAAGTCCTATCATCCGCAAATTGATGGCCAATATTGGAAGATTCTTAAGATAAAATAAGCAATGTAGTGGGAATATTATATGGAAATAAAAGGACGATGAGACTAAAATATTCTTATGATTTATTTCTCATATAATAATATTTTCCACTCAAGCATCCAAATAGCTCCATAAGAATCCCTTTACTGGAAAACATGTAGTAATTCAGAACCCAGTGATGATGTTTGTGTAAATAAGTAACTAGTACATGACATTGTTCAAGAAATGGTAGAATATGTGAAAACCATTATGAAACAAATCAAGTCATCCCAAATTATAAAGAACAGTAATGTATACAATCGTCAAAGAGACCACGATTTTAAGGATAGAGGCATGTATTCCACCACATATCTACATGGAAGAGGATCATGTGGTTTGGGTTGAAAGGAAATATATGTCCCAAGTATATAATACCCTTTCCGATTATTCATCATTTCCGAACTATAAACTATTAACTATATATTTAATAAATATTTCCTCAAGTACATGATATATTCCACATATCAGTGCTTAATAATTACCTACCATATCCCTCACATATACTAAATTCATAGGTGGTATGGTTAGAAAATGACCTCCCCTATGGGGATCATCCAATAAAGATATTGGACTATAGAGACAAATTTCTATAGAACACAACTAATCTCCTAGTAAATGTACCATGGTATAATAATAATTACAATGACGAATCATGAGAACTACTGGAGGTCATGAGTGACATATACAATCACAGGATTTAACCAAAGTATACAATATGAATTTTTGATTGTGAAAATTCATATGGGGGAAGAATGCAATGAACAATAACTTTATCTATAAAATAACCCTTATTATAATTATTTTATATGTTATAAAACACATACATAACATATAATACATTATTTTCATAAATGAATAATAAAATAAATGTTATTTATAGAAATTAAGGAACCAATGCCCATAGAATTATAACATTCCCATTAGAATAGTAATGTGACTAATAGGAATAGTTATCCATCCAATAGAATAATAACCTCACCTATAAAAATATAAATTAAATTTAGATATCATATAATAGAAAATATGATATATTTATATCTTATAAAAAGTAATAAAATGTTTTGAAAATGAGAAATTCTGTGTCAGAACTATGATATAACCTAAAATTTTGTTTTTATTTTTATATAGAGTACACTGATTTAAAAGAAAATTTATTGATATAAAAAAGATTAAAATTTAATTTTTTGTAGTCTTATGGTAATTATATAATTTTAAGATATCATTATTAATTCTTTAAAGTGTCATAAAATTGTTTATAATATTAGTATCATTATTTTATTCATAAATGTTGATTATAGTTAAATTGGAATTTAATAGATTTTGAATTATATTTCCATGATATAGATCCCATTTTTAAATTCAAAAAATCTACAAAGGATTTTGCTAATGTTTTTGGGTTTTTCTAATATAAGTGAATTTTTAGTGAATTTTAAAATATGATATACTATGGTATTTAATATTTTTAAGCCAAATATATTAAATTTCAAGTCATTTCTGATATAAGAAACCATTATTTTGAAGTAACATTCACTATTTATTAATCATGGTCACATGAATCAACACTATTGATAGTATTCATCAAAAATAATAAACAAATGAATAAAATATTGAAAAAAATCACTCTCCTCCCGCTATAAATACCACCTCCTCAACCTTTTATCCTGACACATTTTAAACATTATATCCTAATAATATTCACCCCAATTCATCTCCCAATCCTCTTCAACATTTTCTGGTCTTTTTTTCCACTCTAAAAAACCATTTCTATGTATCTTAAGGAGGTTATCAGGGAAAAATTATTCAAGAGATAAAAGCCTCCACCTTCCACATTTAAATTCATTAATTGTTATACATCATTATGTCCTCCACTTACCAAAGATAAATGATAACTCTAGTATGAAAATATAACATAATTATATTCTGTTAATGAGATATCCATCATTAAGTCTCGTATCATTTATTTTTTATCTTAAAAATGAAAACATCATTTGTGATGGGATGATTCACCACCTTTATAGATGATTATTGTTTTTTATTACCGTCTTCATTGATGGTCATTAAATTACCATAATAGATAAACAAAATTGTAAAATTTATGTTATAACAAGTTATATTTCATGATTTAATATATATATATATATAATAAATAATAAAACAAAACAAGTTTGGACAATAAAAAATTTACCGAAATCTATTAACATTTATCTATAACATATTATCTAATGTAACAATATCATATCTAAGAAAAAATTGATTATGTAAAAATATAATATTATTTAGTGGCATAAAAATCATATAATTTCACATATATAGTTTTACGTCCATTTGAAAATAAATCAAATAATTAAACACGATAGGACAAATCATAAAATCATTAATCAACCAGGAATTCCAGAATAAAATTTTAACACATCAATAATGCCATAAATTAAGTTAATAAAATTTACGAAATAAATTACATATATAAGAGGTTATTAATTAATTAATTATTTAGTATATATAATTTCATCATCATGGACATTAAGTTCATGTGAAGTATACTTTCAAACATAAGTTACGAGATTCTTTATGAACATTTATTTTTTCCTTCAGGGTATGATTTGTCCATAGTTACCCTTTTTATTTCCTTATTACCCTAAAATTATTATTCCAAATTCATTTATATGTTCAATAATTATTTATCTCTATTACCTCATAATTCTATGATGGGGTAATACATTTTTTTGAAGGATCCCTTCTCAATTCCACCCAAAAAGCAATCACGGTTAAATGGAACATCCCAAATCCATATCCATTTTCAAGTACACTCCATAACCTTTTTTATGAAAGCAATATTTTTTGAATATAACTATTTTTATCATGAAAACTATCTTTTTTTATTTTTTTTAAAAAACATTATCCATTTTTCTTCCTTATTTCTCTTCGATGATTTCACATAAATAACAGTAATGTGGCTCATTTATAATGTGTATTAAACACTCTATTTATACGTTTTCACATTATTTGGTCATAATTTAACATGATATATTCTTGTTTTCCATTATGGATGTTCATGTTTAACATAAATATATTATTTCATAGACACTAATTTGAAATTCTCTTTGGTTATACCATATAATGTGGTTATGAAACCCATTTCATTCAATTGGAAACCCTTATGTTTATTACTTATTATTTATTCAACATTTGGCACACATTTTCATGATTATGATATAATGGGTGTTCCCAGATAGAGCTACAATGAAATGGGTAGTGTTTTAGTCTCATGAGATTTAATGTTGGAACCTGGAGTAATACTGATTCCATTGTGGGACTTTTTCCACAAAATGATATAGTCATGCTATTTAGCATTGATTGATTTGTATGTCTTGTTATATATTGATTCCACATTCATATTCATCCATTATTACTAGATCTAATGTTCTTCATGTTATTATTCTATATGTTTATTTATGTTCCATTCTTTTATATTTCATCTTTTTATGCATTATAACCCATGATATCTGCTTTATTCATATGTTTATTCCTTTACTTGACTCTTTAACTCTTTCTTTCTTTATTTTATTCCATAGTTTATCAAATTACCATATTGGAGAATGAATAATAATAAGATATCATTATGTAGATTAAATGAAATATGTTTTCTATTTAGGTTGAAAGAATTATAATTATGTTCCAAATCATTAAAATATAATAGACTTCATGCTCCTTGGTTTTTATTTGAGGGATAATTATGCTGAAAATCGTGAAATAATATTTATAAAATGATATGGTTACTATAATAGTTCATTATATCCCAACCAAAAACAATACAAAACATCAACAAATATATCTTTGGGGTCTTTGTCTTCTAAAAATTCAAATCCTAAAACTTTTATAGTTTAATCCAAAGGTAGATATATGAGGTGATCATATAAGTCTAAACAAACCAATTTTAGGTTTATTTATTCTTCTACATCCTTCTAAAATTCTTCATAATTTTAGAAATAAAAAATTATAATATATCATATACAAATTTTGTTTTATGATTATGGTATAGTAACTTTTTAACTTTATTTATATCTTATGGGAAATTAAAAAATCACTCAGGCATGCGTGAGGAATACCACCTACACAAAGCGATGTGTTTAATTTTTAATCATTGAATCATATGGATAGTTTATATGATGAAAAAATGAATATATAGGTAATTTATTATGAATTTTTATTTTTTAAATATAATATATCACTAATCTTTCAACCCTTTACATTTTATTGAATATGGTCTCTTTTGTCCTGATTAATTGTCGAATACCAACTCTATGAAGTGATGTTTTTTTTCTTTACTGTATAACATATATGGTCTTATTAAAATATTTAATGAATTAATATTACTTCTATATCATATTTATTATTTTTAATAAATAAAATATTATCAACTTTCTTGATTTTCAAGAATGTATAAAAATAAAAAATCTATTCATCCATACTTACTAACTACCATCTGTATGAAATGATGTAATTATTTTTTTATTTCCACTAATAGAGTTTCAAATAAAATTTAATATAATTTATAAAAAAATAAATATGTAATGATTAAATTTTTTAAATAATTTAATAATTTCCCTATTAACCCTTTTCAACCTACTAACGTTGTTTTGGGATTATAAACCCCACATCCTCAAAACGTAAATCAAAAACAAAATCTATTTAGTATCTATATAAGGTTTAATAATAAATGAATTAAAAGATATTATAATATGTTAACAATCCTAATAATTTTATGACGCTAAATTTTTAATTTAAATTTAATAATTATTATTTAATGAACATATGTTGTATATATAGAGGGAAGGTATGAGATTTATCATATCCACTAATTGTGTCTTATTCCATTGTCACTTCATGTTTTTATTAACAACATCAAGGATTCATTTTTCATTTATTTATATAACATAAAGAGGTTTATTAATGAATTTATTATTCTCTTATTCAATAATGTTTTGATTGAAATGATACAATATCAATAATTGTGTTTCATTTAAAAATAATGTTTTATATTCTTTCATTCAAATAATTTCCTTCCATATAATGGATCCCTTAAATTATTGAATAATTTTCACAAAAGTATAGAAAATATTGATAAAATTCATTTTCAATAATTTATTACATTATTTTAAAAGGATTAAACTAGAATCTTTTCATCATGTATTGTATAACTTTTCTTCAACATCATAATTAAGTCAAAATGAGAGTCTTTTAAATAATACATCATGAGAAAATTTTCCCACCATTATATAATTTATTAATTATAAATTTTATTTCAATGTTTAAAATGATATTGTTTAAAAAATTATTTATTTCAATATTCGAACTATTTTTTGTCTTAAAAAGTTTTAAAGTGGGAATTTTTTTCTCTTCATTATGAGATAGATTAAAGTGTTTTATTAATTAATTTAAATAAGTTTTACAATGGATTTATGTTTAAGAGGAACAATAATAATATTATTATCATGATTATATGGTATATGAGTTTTATAATTTACCCTACGTGATCCTGATATAGCTCTTGTTAATGGGGGGCCTGATATATGTATCAAACGCATTAAGAGAAGATTTAATCATTGAAGGTGAAAAATGATGGAGATTACAAGGTAAGATTCTCCAATATAAATTATTAGGATTATTTAATTCTTACCTAATTTAGGAATGGGTGAAAATCTGTTGTAAATATGTATCTATAAGATTCATATAGTATTCCAACATGAAAAATGGTTTTTATGGAAATATTACATTATCCTAAAGAATGGAATCTTTGTGAACATTTAATAGTGACTAATATATTACGGATGGATTGATTTCATGAATTAACTTTTTCATCATATTTCATTAATGGCTTTATCAATAAATATAATTTAGTTCAACATTTTTGTGTGTGAAATGTTTAATTTTTATTATGAGGATATTCATTATTTCTGTGTTTAATGTTTTATTTTGAAAATGGGAATCATCCCCATGGGTTTTATTGTTTTGCACTATATTATTTGTATATTTTTTATATCCATTAAATATAATGGTTTTTCTCATAACAAATTTACAATTTTTTATTCACATGGTAAAAGGATGAGTTAAAAGTTTAATAATGGAAACATTTATTCTCTAGTTACTCATCAGAGATATTGAAAAATATATTAAATTAAACATGGGTAAAAAACAAATATGTATTATTTTTAGTTAAAAAAAATACAATTTTAATGCGTCCAAATTATTATGAATTATGTTTACTATATCCTCTTAAAATGTACAAAATTATTCATGAAATTAATTAAAATAGAACCCTATTTATGAACCATTTAATTATTATTTTTTAATGATATGTGAAATTAATGAATATATTTGATATTTGGTTTAGATAATATTAATAGGTAATATAAAAAAATATGCGGATATTTAATTATTTTTAGATACCAAAATTTGTAAAAAAAAAAACTAAGTTTGATCTTAAGTTTTGATTTCCCTTATAATTTTGATAACAATTGATATTGGGGTGCACCGAATCAATATAAAATTTTTACTATTTATATTCACTACAAACTATCACCAGTAAATTTTTAGACTTATGTCCTTATCATTATTAATTAAAACAATAACACACATAATGATAAGAAATTAAAGCATGACATGTAGAATTTATGAGGTACGACCCTAGTGTGGGTAATTAAATTATTTCTATTAAAACTAATATTGGTCAATGTAAATATAGTATATCATAAAAGTGAATAAAATTATTAAAATCCTATTTGAATAATTCTATTTTGTTATATATGATTATACTAACTCTTTCTAGATAAAATTTTTGTTCTTTTTATCCAAAAATTTTCCAAGATGGATTATTCAAAAAATCACTTAATATTCATCAATAATTCCTCCATCTTATAAATTCATTCGATAATACCTATGATTCTTCCTGGTATTATCCATCCATTACTCCACATATAATTGATCCTATTCTCCGGTCTATGTTTGATGAATTAAAATCATATACCTCCCAATCCATTTAAAATAATTTTACAATGAAATGAATTTATAGTATCATGGACTGCTCATCAATCAAATGTATCTTAAATAAATGACAATATATTTTATTAGAATCAATTTTCTATCTAGTCTCTCTGACTAAATATACTATGGGATAACTCCAATTGGTTATCCTTTTTCTTCAAAAAGTTTTGATGAAATTTTAACATGGTGTAACAATTTCTTTTGGATTATTATCCATTATTTGTGTTTCATACCTTTTCATGTGAACATTTACTTTCATACAGATGTGAACAATACTTGTAATTCATACTATGCATTTTAATTTATCGAAATGATATAAATAAAAATCCTATTGAAATTTAATAAAATGAATTATTATTTAATATATTAATATATAAAATAGTCACTAATTTTTTTATTTTATCCTATCATATTTGAATGAATTATATATATTTTTACAATTGAAAATTTTTCATTGAATAGTGATCACATGAATTGTATAAATACAATGTTTTAACAACTCAAATTGACATCTAAAAAGGAAGGGATGAACTCAATAAATAGGATCGTACACTATGAATCCCATTTATTATAGAATCGTATGGATATAGAATATATGAGGATTTATATTGACCAATCTATTTATGAGATCCAACAAATTAAGCATGTGTGAAATGATTTATGGGATAAGTGAATACTCATCGACAACATGTCCCAAACCATGTAAGCTGAACTACACCATGAAAATCTCAAAATGACACACCTTACTCTTTGGGAGGATTCTAGTGTATTAAAGGGACATGTCTCATGACCATAGAAATATGATTATGTATATTATTTTTTATATAATAATGAATATATTTAAATCATATTATTATTAATATATAATTTATTTTTATTTTGGTTGAAAAGTTATTTTGGTTAATATTAAGTTTTAATTCTAGAATTTATTTTGATGAATTAATGGAATTTTAAAATAAATAATACTATAGTAAAATATTATAACTAAATAGTTTTTATTAAATATAAATGATGACATTTTATTTGTTGTGTCATGTTTTATTTTTATAAGGGATTAAAAAGTATTATTTTAAAAAAGATAAGAATTTCATAAAAAATGTTGAATCTATTTTAAATTTTAATTTTCAAATATTTATAATATTATATGGATAAAATGAATGTTATTTTTGGATTCAAAATTTGTGAATTTTCCAATGGTGAATTTTTAATAATTTTCTGAGATAGTTGAATTGCCAGTTAAAAATAAATACTATAAAAACATACATTGAATATTATAACCTCCTAATGACCCAAAGGTGATGTAATAAATACTATAAAAAGTATCCAAACCCAAATCTATGTTTTATATTTTAAATTATAATATTTTATTTTTATTCGGTTAAATTTATAAATACATTATGAATTCCCCAAAACCATTAATATATTATATGGTTTTAAAATCATTAATTAATGAGTATTACCCACGTACACATACCAAAGGGTATTATATTATTAATTTAGTACCATTAATATATATAAATAAAGAAATTATATCCCATATTTCAAAAAACATTTTAAAATACCAAGGGAATGTTTGTGGTTTTTGAAATAATGTTATATAGAGTCCAAAACCATATTTTGATAAATAACAATAAAATCACCACTCATTTCCTACATAAACCAACTAAATATCCCACATCTGTTCCCTCAAAAAAATTTGATCACTTCCTTACTCTTCCATGCCTTCTTTATAGTTATTTTGAGGATCCACATGCAATCCATATGCTCCTCCCATGCCTTTAGACTCAAAGACACATGTCAGAGATCCTCATCATCCATTCATTTTTCATGATTAATCATTATATTGTGCAATATAATTGAAATTAATATTTATGGGATATTTATTTATAGGATCACAATAACTCCAATTTTATTTCCAAATTATATGAGACACCTTTCTCAGTCCTGAACCATTTTTATGAAATTTTCTGAGTCATCTTTATGCTACCGAATTTTGACCGCAATTTTCTTTTCCAAAACAAATGTGTGTTGAATGAAATTCCCATTTCATATAAGCAGTGTTAAATGTTATAAACATATTATTAAATGAATTGGGACTTACATTTATTTATTCCACACTCCTTGATCAACAAATGAGATGTGACAATGAATGAATCCGTATTGAATGATCAATGTGGCACACATAAACATGAAAATGGAATTAATGTGATAGATTCTACCAATATTATATAGCTCTCCAATTAATAGTGTAATAATTGTCCGATGAGAAGTTATTTTGGGATTGGGAGTGAACCAGGTTCAATTATGTTAATGTTCTATTATTATTTTTTGGCAGTAATCCATTATCTAAGTTTATGAAAGAGTGTTTTAAGTTGGTGCCACATTTCACATGTAGTGATTGTCATGATATATCATGAAATATTATTAATGTACCTTAAAAATGATATTCCCATTATGTAAGATTTTTAACAATATTCCATGCTTATTCCTTTAGTGGTATTTATATCTCACCACTTTCATAAGTATGTCCCCATTTTATCCCAAGCAGTTTTAAAATCCATGTAATATTTTGATCATGCTAAGTATATTTTTACTAAAGATGATGTATGTCTTGTTTTATGTGATTTTGAAATATACCTAATTCCCATAGAAAACTATTCATTTAAATCTTATGGGTTTTATTAAGTATATTATTTTTTAATAAATAATTTATGAATGTGAAATAACAATAAGGGTTGATATAGCTGGAATGATAGAAAATGATTAGTTATTTTTTTATTAATATTAGAAAAATATAGAAAATCCATTGGGATGGGATGAAGTGAAGAAAAAAATCCCTAAATTTATATAAGTTATATTAAATGGATTATCTAGTAAATACATCCTTATAAGGATACTATATATTGATTTGGTTATATCATAAATGCGCTTAGGGATAATAACACTGGCACGGTGTGTCGAGTCTAACTCGGTGTAACTGGATATATGATAATAGCATTTATTGCACTCCTAATTTTTCACTTCTAGGGGATATACTATGGTAAATTAATAATCTCATTATGAACCATTATTAATGGAATAATAAAGTTCCCATAATATTTTATTTTAGGAAATACGTCAAGGAAAACATAGATTGAACCATTAAACTTCATAATCTGAGATGATACATCTAATTTATATGTTATCCACTTAGTGACATGGGATTCCACCATTATGTGATTAATAGTTTTAAAAAACTCTGATCCTGAATTTTCCTTCAATTATATACAATGAATGGAAATAGTATGATCTAGTTAAATTGTCAATATACTAGAAAATTTGATAACCACCCAGATGAGATTGCAATCCCGATGGGAGAAGAAATCGCGAACTTCCGGATGACACTCTCTCAGCTGACTTAGGTGCTGAATAAAATCCTGGAATAAAAAGAGAATCCAAATCACTTTAATAATGAAAAATATAGAATTTATATCTTTATATGATAATGGAATTTGAATTTCGTTGAATTATTTTAGCCATTAATCAATTAAAAATGGATAAATTCCATTGAGAATATCTTCTCCATCTATCAATGTACTGAGATAGATAAGGTTCTACTTGGTGATAATCATATGAAGGGTGAAGACAACTTGTGGTGGAAATTTATCAATAATATGAGTATTCAGAAAGATATCATAGAGATGGTGTGTACTTAATTATGAAATTTTTTTTGGATAAATATTTTTCTCAAACTCTCCACCTCAAAATTTGAAGGTATTTCCTTTCCCTCAAGAAAAGAGGAAAAGAATCTATCAGGGTGTGTGAGGCCAAATTCACAAGAATATCACGATATGCCTTAATATTTTTCATTACCCCCAAATAAATGTTTGACCAGTTATTTAGTTGGAAAATCCTAATATATTAAAGGTAATGGTGATCTATTATTTTGATAGCTATGAGGAAATGTTTTGATATACCCTCAATATTGAAATGAAGATTAGTGAATCTCTAGGGTATCAGGAAAATATTAATCACAAAGTGGAGTTTAATTCTGGAAGTCTAATGGATAAATATAATAATTCTAATAAATTTTAATATACCACTTATCAATGGTGTGGGAAGATACCACCTGGACATTTCCTATGGGGGATGAGGTAATGTTTAATGAGTGGGAAGTAACAGAAGCTATATAGTTATTACTGAGAGGAGAAACCCACTAATACGATGGGGAAAAGAATTATATTATCAACCACCATCATATTTTACATTTCTAAAACTTGTAGAAACTGGGGAACTTTCCAAACCAACTCAATAATTCATGGGTTCTCGGAGACAACCAACATCCTCTAAGGATGAAAGGGTGAGAATTTTCCATCCTAACCCATGAGATGGATCCAAAAAATGAAGTGGGGATATGTAAAATAGTTTTTAATTCAAGGACAGTGATCAAAAGTTTTGATTCTGGATCTATTAACTCTTTCACGTCATGATATTTTAGTATAACTATTCAATCACAACCAAAAATAATAAATGGGGAGTTATTAGTGAAAATGGAAATTGGGGAAAATATTGAATCATGACAATATAACTCATTCCTTATATAAATTTGTGGAGTAAGCATTCCAAAAAAGGTTTTGACGATTCTTTCTGTGGAATATGATAAAATTTTAGACATATATTAGTTTTACTTATATATATCGAATATAAATTGATGTGAGAAGGAAATCACTCTATGTATTTCCTATTAACCCTCGATTATGTACATGTGAATTGAGGATTATTAATCATCTTTAGCACCAAAATCTCCAAGCATTGATATTAGTTATCTATTTTCAAGAATTTATACATCAAATGAGTGAGTTTATGGAATAAACCATCCTCTAATACATGCCTATATCTAGGGAATACATTGAAGAGTTTCCTAATGAATATTATTTTCTTTCTCCTGGGAGAGTGTTTTAATTTTTTATCTTGTTTATTCCGATGCATTTCCATTATCCAATACTCCATAGAGAATATATATCCAAGAAAATGAGGCGTAAAATAATAAACTATCTCAGAATCTATAAAAGGGTTCATATGCCCATGTGCTCCACCAAGGGGTGTACAAGTCCTCTTCATTAAAAAGTGATGGATATGTGTTTGTTTTGTTGATTATCATGAGATTAATATGATCATGATAAATAATAAGTATCCTTTTACATATATCAATGACTTGTTCGATCAGTTACATGTTGAAACATACATCTCCATTGTGGATCTATAGGCAAGATATCATTAGTTAGTGTGAACAAGGAGTATATTCACAATGGTGTTTGTCATACAAGTTATGGCCAATATGAGTTCATAGTAATTCTTTTAGGACTCATTAATTATTAAATAATATTCATGGACATGATAAAAATCATATATAGGGATTAACTCAACAAATTTGTGGATGTCTGTATAGATGATATTCTAATAATCTCCAAAACCAAAAAAGAGCATGAGGATTGTCTAATTATATTACAGAAGACCATGATATAGGATAAGATTTATGAACGATACATGAAATTTGAGTTCTCATTGAAGGAAGTCTCATTATTTTGGAATATCATCACATGAAATGGGATATCTATGTACCATTAAATAAAGAAATTATTTGAAGGGTGGAAAAGGACAACATCAATGAATGATATCAATATTTTGGATGGATTATCTAGGGACTGTCATATATTTGTGATAAATTTATCACCATTTTAAAACCCTCTAACAAAGCCAACTAAGACTTGAGTCATTAAAGCCTCGAATGATTAATTTTAAGACATATTTAAGGAGTTGAAATGTAGGAATATCGTTAATTATGTGATCAAACTAACAACAATTTGAGTAAATATCATTGTATTTAGAGACAATTTTAATATGGGATTTGGATGTGTGTTAATACATAATGCCGAATTCGTAACATATTGTTTGAGGGAGTTGAATATTCAAAAACAAAACCACCCAATGTATGATATGGATTTTAATTTAGTCATATTAAATATGAATATATGGATACATTATCTATTTTTGGATATGTTTGAAATATATACGGATCAAAAAATCCCCAGGTATATTTTCAGATATAAAGAGATGAATGTGTTATAGTGATGATTATAAGAGCTGATCAAGGACTGTGAATACTCATACAACTACAATTTTGGTAAATCCAATAATGTTTTCGAATCTCTAAGATGGATTGGTTGATAAATCTTATCATTAATGAGAAATGAGAAGGATGAAATAATACTGGATTTGAAAATGATCCAAATGGGAATAAAAAACAATGGAAATCATCAGTCCATTCAAAAATGAATGATCAATCATCCATTAAGAGATATTAAAGGATGATAAAAGAGATGAATTCAGAATTTAGTGGAAATAAGAAACTATAATGAAATGTAAATCTATGGATTTCAATGTTAATGAAGAAGGGGAGGTGATATTTGGATCATAATTATGTGTATAATAAAATATTGAGATAAAGAAGGAACTGTTTGATGATGCATGTAGTACTACATTATCCATTCACCAAGGATGTAAAAAGTTGTATCATGATCTCTAAGAGATCTATTTTGTAGGATTATATTAATAAATTTATCACTTAATAGATATCAATGTGCCTAGAACTATAGTAAGTGAGGGATAAAAGGAGTAAGTCTAATGGGATGAAGCCACCATTAACTATACCAATATTGTTGGAACCACTTTGTGTATATGTTAGTATTTATTGTAAATTGTTTTCAATGAATATCAAAATGAAGAAGATCAAGAAGTACTCCAATGAAATGGATGAATGTAAGATTAAAATGAAGGAGATCATGAAGTACTCCGATGAAGTAGAGGAATGGTGATTCAGACTATTGTTGCACTGATCGTATGTTCATAGAACATGTGTCAAAAGAGATACATTGTTTATAACATGTGTCAAAGGTGATACATTGTTTACAACAATGAAGAAGGTGAGGTGAAATCCATCTGAGGATGATTGAAGAAGAATGGGGTTTTTGGATGATGACCACGCAATTACTCATGATTGCATGAGAACCCTACAAGAGACTTCTTGAAGAATAGAATCACATGGTTTTCATGAAGTTGATCATGACGGTTGATGAAGAAGACAATGTGGAAATGATTGGAATTCTAAGAAGGATGTGCAATGATTGGAATCCTGCGATAGCCATGCACATCACATTGTCATAGAAGATAATGATGCAGAAGCTATGCCTTCAAAGAATACATATCACAATATTGGAGTTTGTGATAAAAGCAGAAGAGTTGCTGAAGGATACATATCACCAAGAAGATGTGTTGTTGAGGTAATCATGCTTGTTGACAAAACAAACAGACGACATACAAATTTTTTGACAAAAGAGATTCCATGGTGGCTTGTTGAGTTCGAGGACTATGGATAATGATCCTTGTTTTATTCAAGGAACACCGACAAAGGAATGGATGATCTGGAGGCGGACAAAAGGAGCAGATACAAGGTGGCACCGTTTTGCAGTGTTTACCAAATTTTTGGGGTCCAAAATTTCGAGTTTGGTGAGCATCGTGAAAAATGGATTTCCATGAAGATCATAATTTAATATGGAAAAGGCATGAGTTTCGCGAAGATGGGATGCAAGGATTGGATTTCGCGAAGACCAGAAGAATGTAGGTGGTGATTCTTCGCGATTACGTCACGATTCGCGAATGACAGAGGCTGGAGAGCTTCGCGGCGATGAAGTGATTTACAAGGGAGCATCGCAGCGGAGAAGGGCTTTGTGAGGGAGCTTCGCGGAGAAGGCACTAAGGAATGTTGAAGGCGATTCTTCACGATTAAGTCAAGCTCCGCGAACAGAAAATTGTCGCGGTGCTTCGCGATTTGGACAGAATTCCGGCGGGAACTTCGGAGCTTCGTGATTTGAGCTGACGTGGCGTGGACTTCGTGCGGAAGGGTCGAGGGTCGGTGGAATCGCCTATATATAGAGGTTGACCCCCTCAAGAGAAGCAGAGAGAGCACTCAACGAAAATACTTTCCTCTCGGTTCGCAAAGGACACTCGCGAAGGCAGTCTGCTTCGCGAAAGAGGAGCTTCGCGGCGGCTATTCTAGCTCCGCGAAAGTCCTGAACCCCGTGTTGGCTCAGTGAGCTTCGCGAAGAGGTAGGAGCTCCGTGATAACCCAGCATTACGAAGGCTGGAGCATCGCGAGAGTGCTTCGCGATTGAGCATCGCGAAAAGGCAGGGGCTCTGCGAAGACTTGTTTGAGCTTTCCAAAACTGGGATCCTTGTAAAGTAGGGTACTTTGCGAAGGCCCTTTCAAAGGTTGTTCGACCAGTGGATAGGGGAAAAGGGGGTATTCATCAGTGGATGAAATTTGGATTTCAACAGGGAATCATTTATTGAGAAATCACACAAGTGATTGTAATTCAGGAAAACGAAGACAAGGGGAGCTAGTGCATTCAGTCATTGCACTAAAGTAAAAGGTTGAATACAAAAGAGCATCACCTCGGGACTCTGATGCAAGCAAAGTCTCATGCGGAACAGGAGAAAATGAACTTCATGTCTATCAATTGAAGAGACCTTCACGTCTATAAACTGAGTGTGACTTCACCAATGGTAGGTAGCCAGGGGGAGTCAACGGGAGTGACTCGAGGGAAGTAGTGAGCTATCCCTGAACCTTTGTAGAGGCAGTGAGCCTAGGACAGAGTGACTGTGCCCGAACAATTGTAATCTACAGCTAGTGAAGCATAGTTGATTCAGGTACAACCGACAACCTGTCGGCATATGCTCCTTGGACGTAGCCCTTAGTGGTGAACCAAGTAAAAAATAGATGTGTCATCTTTCTGCATGTGAATGTTTCATCGCTGATCATATCCATCATACAGGTTTATGTAGTTCCTACCAACGTGGGAACAGGATCCACAACATTAAGAAGTAAAAGGTGACACCCTGAGTCACCCCTCCCCTCTCAGGGTGTCCTGGGTTCCTACAAGTGGTATCAGAGGGAAAGGTTAACGTATGTTAAATATTATACAATAATTATATAGAGAAGAGGATTTGAATTTCTTTCTTCATGTCAACAATGAAGAGAAGTCTTGATGAAGATTCAGTCATTTCTGATCAGAAGTCTACATCTTGCAAGACCATGACAAATATGAAAAAGAAAGAGAAGAAGCAGCTAAAGAAGTCCCTCATATCCAAAGAAGATTCAGTGTATTGTTTTCCATGCCATTCCAATAATGAAGAAACATCAGTCTTGGAAAGTATCAAGAAGGTGGCTCTAGATTCTTCCAGAGGAAAGGATGACACCCCTAATTCATGATTTCAGGAAAAACTCAAAACATATCTGCATGATATTCCTGAAGAAAGGGTTGCGATTATTTATAGCCTATTCCAATCTATGCAGGTTGAGGTCACTCGATTAGAATGGGAAGATGAAAATATGGAAGAGGGGTTGGAAAGATAAGTTATGGAATGTATGAAGCTCACGAAACAGGTGAAAGTATTTGAAGAAAAAGAGGAAGTCAATAAGACTCTAAAAGAAAGGATCCATGCACTTGAAGCTGATCTGAAGAAGACCAATGAAGTCAAGAGTTTTTGTTTGGAAGAAACATCCATGAAATTTGGGGAACTTGACCCTTTGTTTAAAAACAAAGTTAAGATGCATGAGGATGAGGCTGAAAGATTGAAGAAGACTTGTGAAGAGAAGATGATCATGATTGAAGATCAGAAGATCATCCTCAATAATGAAAGTCAAAAATTGGGAGCCCAATTGAAAAATCTTGAGAAGACACATATTGAGACTCCACAAAATAATTAAACAGGAGATGCTTGTACTCAATGTACATTAGAGGCTACTAAAGATGAAGTACCTCCAACATGTGACAAGAAGATTATGAAAACTCTTGAGTGTCTACCTCGAGAATCAGTCACTGCCGGTACTCAATGCTCACTGGAGGATTCTATTGTCAAAAGACCTCCAACATTTGATTAGAAGATCCTGAAATCACTCATTGATCTACCACAATCAACTGATAAAGTGAAGGTACCATCGAAACCATCTTGTACTCATGTTTCTAAATATGTTCCTACAATCAGTGCAGGTTGGAAGAAAAGTTCTAAGCAAGTATGGATGAGGAAAGGTGAAAGGAATAAACCTACCACCATGGCTAGGGTGGATGAGATGAAAAAGGAGGAAGTTGGTTCCTCAAATAGAGCACAAAAGATTAAGAAGATGGTGAAACAACCTCATACAGAAGAAACAAAGAAGAAAAGATTTGTGGGCCAATGTTGGTGCTGCAACAGATTTGGGCACTGTGCACTGGATTGTTTTTACAATCCCTTACATGGAAAAGCACAAGGAAAGCCTATATCAAAGGGAAGTAATCCAGAAAAGAAGAACCAACATCAACAGATCCAGAAGCATCTGTTCACCGCAAAATGATTTGGAATTCATGATAACATCTATGATGTATGCAACGACAGAGGTCACGTGGCAAGTACATGCCCACATCAACATTTTTTCACTGTTGATAATAAAAGAATACCTCTGATGCCGGAAAAGAATGAAGCAGCTACCTTGGGAAGAAATCAGAAGAATGTTATGAACACACAATTTCCCAGGAAGATCTCAAGCAGGGAAGCTGAGAAGACCCAGGATTTTAGATCCATTAAATTGAAGGTTCATTCATCCAAAAGAAGAACTAAGTGGGATGAAACACCGATGAACCCATGTGGAAGATCCAAAAAAGTTGCAATAGTTCCAAATGAAATATTGGTCATCTGGACAGAATATTTGAAAATAATGAGGAATCATGAAGATGAAAAATCCAAGGCTGGTGATAAAGGAAAAGAAAAACATTCACGTGATGATGATAGAATACAGGGGAGATTGCAAACCCAGAGAAACACACGTTCCAAAGACGTTCTGTGTGAGAGATGCAAGAAATATGGTCACATTGCAAAAGATTGTCTAGCCTTAATACCAGATCAAGAAGTAGTCCTCGAAAGGAGTAAGTATGTATCATTCATGATGGCTGTTAAGCAGAACAATTCCCCACACAATGTAAAATAGAATGTGAAGAGAGCTATGCCACATCAACACATATCATAACATATGTTGAAATATTCAAGCATGAAGACTGGAATGAACAGAGGAACTTGGTTGAGAAAAACACCTCAACCATGCAGCTCATATTGATGTAGCAAGGAGGAACCACCTTATTCCCTTATTCATTTGTGTATTGTATTTATGCTAATAATGCAGGGAATTGAAGGTGAAACATGCTCTTCGGGGGAGAACCTGAGAAGTAGTGAATGTTGTCAACTCTTGATAGCCAAGCTAAAGAATTTTCCATATTTAGTATATTCTTCAATTGATATATAATGATTATGATGATGAAGGATCACTCTTGATGAAGATGATGAGGAGTGTTTCTCTTGAGGGGGAGAAAAATGAAGAAGCTTCCATAATCACTATCTCAATCCATATCAACTCCAGCTGGACTCAAAAGCAGTTACTCTGTGAATTTCTTGATGAACATGTAAATGGATAAGGTATGCCATTTATCAATCTCTATCCCTTGGTTACTCAGATCAAAGGTCATTCTACAAAGGGGGAGTAACTGAATTGATCAGTGACATAAAAAGAATGGAAGTGACCCAAGGTCACTTATCCTACCGATAGCAGTTGAATGTTTTTGATCTGTTTGCAGATGTGAGTGCAGGAGTTTCAGGTTTATTATTCCCTATCACATTTGTTTTTCTTCTACATGAAATAAATGTGTTAAACCGATGAAGACAAAATACATGAGTTATCATCTCATGTTGGTATCATGATCTGTGAATAATGGACATCCTTGTTGACTTAATCAAATCCTCTTGTTTTCTACATCGAGCATTGCTCAAGTATACTTAGAGTGAAATGATTAATGAAACATTGCTTATGTCTGGATCGATACCCTCCCTACCATGCGCTTTCAATTTCTTGTCAATAAGGGGGAGAGAAACTGAAATGAAAGTTTGAAAAGAAAAGTTGATTGAAGAGAAGATTCTCATTTTGACATTGACGAATTCATTTCAGAAGATGTATAAGGTATTGACAACAAAATACAAAGGGGGAGATTGTTGGAACCAATTTGTGTATAAGTTTGTATTTATTGTCAATAGTTTTCAATGAATATCAAAACAAAGGAGATCAAGAAGTACTCCAGTGAAATGGAGGAATGGAAGATTAAAATGAAGGAGATCATGAAGTACTCCGATGAAGTAGAGGAATGGTGATTCAGACTATTGTTGCACTGATCGTATGTTCAAAGAACATGTTTCAAAGGTGATACATTGTTTATAACATGTGTCAAAGGTGATACATTGTTTACAACAATGAAGAAGGTGAGGTGCAATCCATCTAAGGATGATTGAAGAAGAATGGGGTTTTTGGATGAAGAACATGCAATTACTCATGATTGCATGAGAACCCTACAAGAGACTTCTTGATGAATAGAATCACATGGTTTGCATAAATTTGATCATGACGGTTGATGAAGTAGACAATGTGGCAATGATTGGAATTCTAAGAAGGCTGTGCAATGATTGGAATCCTGCGATAGCCATGCACATCACATTGTCATTGAAGAAGATGATGCAGAAGCTATGCCTTCAAAGAATACATATCACAATATTGTAGTTTGTGATAAAAACAGAAGAGTTGATGAAGGATACATATCACCAAGTAGAAGTGTTGTTGAGGTAATCGTGCTTTTTGACAAAACAAATAGACGACATACAAATTTGTTGACAAAAGAGATTCCATGGTGGCATGTCGAGTTCGAGGACTATGGATAATGATCCTTGTTTTATTCAAGGAACACCGACAAAGGAATGGATTTCCATGAAGACCATAATTTAATATGGAAAATGCATGAGTTTCGCGAAGATGGGATGCCAGGATTGGATTTCGTGAAGACCAGAAGAATGTAGGCGGTTATTCATCGCGATTACGTCAAGCTTCGCGAATGATAGAGGCTGGAGAGCTTCGCGGCGATGAAGGGATTTACAAGGGAGCATCGTAGCGGAGAAGGGCTTTTCGAGGGAGCTTCACGGCGAAGGCGCGAAGGAATGTTGACGGTGATTATTCACGATTACATCAAGCTCCGCGAACGGAAAATTGCCGTGGTGCTTCGCGATTTGGACAGAATTCCGGCGGGAACTTCGGAGCTTCGCGATTTGAGCTGACGTGGCGCAGACTTCGCGCAGAAGGGTCGAGGGTCGGTGGAATCGCTTGTAAATAGAGGTCGACCCCCTCAAGAGAAGCAGAGATAGAGCTCAACGAAAATCCTTTCCTCTCGGTTCGCAAAGGTCACTCGCGAAGGCAGTCTGCTTCGTGAAAGAGGAGCTTCGAGGCGGCTATTCTAGCTCCGCAAAAGTCTTGCACCCCGCATTGGCTCAGTGAGCTTCGCGAAGAGGCAGGAGCTCCACGATAGCCCATCATTATGAAGGATGGAGCATCGCGAGAGTGCTTCGCGATTGAGCTTCGCGAAAAGGCAGGGGCTCTGTGAAGACTTGTTTGAGCTTTCCAAAACTGGGAGCCTTGTAAAGTAGGGTACTTTGTGAAGGCCCTTTCAAAGGATGTTCGCCCAGTGGATAGGGGAAAAAGGGGTATTCATCAGTGGATGAAATTTGGATTTCAACAGAGAATCATTTATTGAGCAATCACACAAGTGATTGTAATTCAGGAAAACAAAGACAAAGTGATCTAGTGCATTCAGTCATTGCACTAAAGTAAAAGGTTGAATACAAAAGAGCATCAACTCAGGACACTGATGCAAGAAAAGCCTCATGCTGAACAGGAGACAATGAACTTCATGTCTATCAATTGAAGAGACCTTCACGTCTATAAACTGAGTGTGACTTCACCAACAGTAGGTAGCCTGGGGGAGTCAACGGGAGTGACCCGAGGGAAGTAGTGAGCTATCCCTGAACCTTTGTAGAGGCAGTGAGCCTGGGACAGAGTGACTGTACCCGAACAATTGTAATCTACAGCTAGTGAAGCATAGTTGATTCAGGTACGACCGACAACCTGTCGGCGTATGCTCCTTGGACGTATCCCTTAGTGGTGAACCAAGTAAAAAATAGTTGTGTCCTCTTTCTGCATGTGAATGGTTCATCGCTGATCATATCCATCATAAAGGTTTAAGTAGTTCCTACCAACGTGGGAACAAGATCCACAACTTTAAGAAGAAAAAGGTGACACCCTGATTCACCCCTCCCCTCTTAGGGTATCCTGCGGTCCTACAAATATTGAATGGGAAAACATCAGTATGTATTTTTTCACCAAACATCAAAAGACATCCTGGGGATAGAATTTTTTATGGGAGATTGTTTATCATCTTAGATATACAGAAAAAATTATCATAATTCGAGAGGAATTTTCACAATATCAATATGCACATATATACAACTGAGAACAAGTAATGAAACATGAAGTAACACTATCGATGGTATCTGGTTGAGATCCAAGATTCATCTACAAGTTCTAGATAAGTCACCAACATTATATAAACCCTCAGATGAACTTAATTAAGTCCTATCATCCCCATACAGAGTCATAATATGACCAGACTATTTATAAACTGGAAGGGATGTTGTGATCCGGTTCTATGGACATCCAAAGAGGATATGACCAACATCTAACTCTGGTTGATTTCTCCTATAAAAAAATTACATCCAATAATCCAAATGGATACCTATTAATCCCATTATGGGAAGAACTGTAGAACATGTACATGATGGGATGATGTTATATAAATAAAACTAATAGGTCCAAAAATGATTTATGAAATAGTGGATAATGTTACGTCAATTTATCATCACCTCAAGGATTAACAGAGTCAAGATAGAGCTACAATAATAATCAAGGAAGAGACCTCGATTTTGATTTTAGGGACATGGTAATACTTCACATAACTCCATCAAATAACATGATGATATTTTGGGAGAATAGAAATCATAGTTGATGATACATTGTCCCCTTTGAGATCCTTGATCACATTAATGCAGTGTTCTAATTAATTTCACTCAGACATAACATATCTCAGGTATATTATGTATTCCATGTGTCAATATTAAGAAGAAACATACCAAAGAACTCATTTTTTCTCAATCTAGAGGATGTGACTTTGAATAATGACAATTCCTAAGAGGAGAAGCCGATAAAGATATTAGATCATAGAGACAATATAATATGAAATAAGATAATGTTCTGTGTCAATGTACTATGGATAAACCAAAAGATTTAGGAAGAGACTTGGGAACCATAGGAGGTGATGATACATAGTTTCCCTCACCATTTTTCTGTGAATAGAAATTTTCAAGGGATAAATTTCATTAGGAAGGACAATTGTAATGACTCAAACTATTATCATCAATATTCCTCTTTTAATTTATTTAAATGTATTATTAGGTAATATGGATATAAATAAACACATGAACATCATTGGTTATATTATATCCAATCATAGTTAAATAATCATTAATTTTTTTTACATTGACAATATATGTATTGAACATCAATCATATGATTAGCATAAATATAGGCTTTTAAAAAATCCAATTAACACAGAAAAAGGAAGTGATGGACTAAACCATTAGGGTCATACCCTGTGAATTCCTTTTCGGAGAGACTTGGAGGGAGATAGTATCTCTTGGATTTGACCTTGACCAAGCCTATGCAGAGATCCAATAACTGAATCATATTGGAACCTATTTACATGATAATTTCAACCTCATCAAATTCACATCCCAATCCATATATGTCAAACCACTCCAACAAATATCACTTTGAGAGACCTTAATCATATAGAGTTTACTACTCAAATTGTGGTCTATGTATTAATACACTTGAAATATGAATATGTACATTATTTTTTATATAATAATGAATGTATTTTCAACCTATTATTATTACATTATAAATTATTTTTATTTTGATAAAAATTGTATTTTAGGTAAAATTAATCTTCAACTATGGAATTTATTTGGATGAATTAATGTATGATTGAAATATATAATAATTTAAAAAATATTCATATTAAATATTTTTTAAAACCACCAATCATATATTTTTTATAAACCAAAATGATATTTTTTTGGTGTTTAAAAATGGTTATTTTCATAAAAACCTTTATATCTAATTATATGTAAATTCTATTTTAAAAGTGAAATTTCACTTATTAATAAAATTATTTAGATAAAAAAATATAATTTTTGGAATCAAATTGTCAATAATTTTTAATTGTTAATATTTTATAATTTTCTGGGGTGTTCAAATATTCATCTAAAATATAAATACTGTATAAGTATAAATTGTGTATTATAAAATAAAATTGGACCACATGTGATTTAAAAATTAATATAAAATGTTTCCATTAAAAACTATATGATTTCAACTTAATGTAAGAGTATTTTATGTATATTTGGTTAAATTTATAAATATTTTTTGAATCCTCCAAAACCCTTATTATATTATAATGTGTATGAATAATTTATTTATGATTATGAATCACTTCCACAAAACAAAGAATAATAATTTATTACGTTCAGTCCTTGTAATTATAAAATAAAAACAAACAATTTAATTTGGATAAAATCATCGATTAAAACCACATGAGGGTTTATGGATTTTGATATTTTATTATATAGAGTTTGAAACCTATGTTTGTGAAATAATGAGGAAGTAACCAGTCATTTCTTATACAAACCCACCCATGCTTCAATTTATTTTCACTCAAACAATTTGGACCATGTCATTTCCCTTACATCCCCTCTCTTGAGTCCTCCAAATATTCCAGAATGCTATCAGGAATATCCACCCAAGCATTTGGTGTTAGACACTCAAGTATGGTGTCGTCACCTTCTTTTCCTTATTCAATTTTATTTAATACCTTATACCTTCTATATATAATTAATATTGTTGGGATATGTCTATCCATGTCCCGAATGTATATGATTTTATATCTAAATTATTATATACCCCTTTATATCTCATATTACCATTTTGAGATTTATTATGTGACTAAATTATACAGCCGGAAATTCATTGTGATTCTCCATTCCAAAAAACTTGTGTAGTGAATAACATACCAATTTCCTAAAAATGGTGTTCACCTTTTTATACTTATATCATGAACTCTTCTATGCGTATGCACGATGGTATGTAATTAATATTATTTTTTAATAAGAAAGTACTATTTTTAATAGTTTCTAAGAAACAGTGACATTTAAAGTATTTTATTCACAAAGAGGTGGTGAATAATTTTGAAATAGAAGTGACTCTAATATAAAGACACCCTTATAATAGTTCAAATAAGATACATTAATTTTAAAGTGAATAATTTTCGAACAATCAAGGATGGAAACCTCATTATAATATCAGCTGCATTTACAAAAACAATATTGCATACTGTGAAACACATGGTTGATGAGAAACCACCTGAAGAATAATTGTTCTAATAATAATTAGGAGGTGTACAGTTGATTATTTGTAATACAAAAAGAAGAAAGTTTTGTCCACAAACAGAGATGTTGTGATTCTTATACATGGAGAAGCTTTTCAGTAAGTAGAAGATGTTCCCAATTTCAATATACCACTATTCCATAAATGTAATATTTTGGCTTCTCTTCATCCATTGATTTGTTTATAAGTAGTAAAAGATTCACCGCTTGATATTGTGAGCTCTGAAGAGTCCTTTGAATCTTTCCAAACCCACTATATCGAGGCATATACGAACAATCATCCTAGTTATCTTGGAAATCTATGAATTATTGAAACCATTTATTAATCCCTTTTTATGAGAAATGGCAGAAAATCTGGTCCCCAAAAATAAAAGATGTGATATTAACATATTAGATAGTATATTAGACATATCACATACCATGATCATTCTAAAAGGCTGTAGGAATGAGAGAGTTGTGAATTAATCATAGTGATAGTTATTCTTCCACTTCATGAAAGCGTTATTTGGTAACTTCAATATTGATTCATATTCCATGTTACTCAAGAACCCAGAAATAGTAGGTACATATAGAGGGGGCATCTCAGTAATTCTTGTGGAGATTCATTCTACTTCAAATTTGTATACATCCATTTTGAGGGGGTAGGTCAAACATTTTGGTAGAGAAACATTTCTTGTGCAAGAGACCTTATATTTTGAAAAGTATAAATTCATGCAATTTCATAGCCTTGAAATCACATAGGTGAATCACTAGTAATAGTACATTAGACCTTAGTAAATAGAAATAGATTCAATCAAAAGTTAATTGTATAGAAGGATTATGGAATATGGAATGTAGATACAAGCTAAAATTGAATGATGAGATATACTGGAGTCATGAAAAGCAATGATCTCGTAATATATCATGCACCTAGTCTGAAGAAAGAAGTTGAAAGTGAAAAAGGGACGTCTGGTGATGTCAGTTCTATGTCTAGTCACATGGAAAAATTTCAGTCAATGAAAAAAAATTATGACACCATTTCAATAGAAAACAATTGTTCAGTTCCTTAATACAGGACCTGGGTTGAATATAGAAGAAAATTACATCCAATTAAAAAAGTATCAATTCTTTTTATTAACATGATCTGTTCATTTCATTCACATTTAGTCATCATGTTTTCAGATAAAAATAAATTATCATATGTTACTTTGTTAATAAATATGTTTACAGAAGATAGTGTTGTAGTGATTTTAATACCATAGCACACCATAGTTGTGAAGAAGTATTTCATCAGTACAATGGTGGTGAAAGAAAGTCACTGATTAATTCTACATTACAAAAAAATGTGAAGTAAGGAACAATAGTGTGTCCATTTATTTTAAAACTAATAACTGAAATATGATTTATCAAAATGATACAATTCTCAAAAAGTAGGACTGTTCTCAAACCAATTTTAATGATGGGGGGAAAACACACCAAAATAATGAATGAAAACATATCAAATATAGGAAATTATTAAGATAACCTTGATTGTAATGAATTTAAAAATATATAAAATTTCATTAATATGATTAAAAATAGAAAAATTCGGGATTACAAAACATGTTTTTCATGTTCATTTTATAACAGAATATGTATAATAAATAGAATAATAAGAAAAATAGAATATTATGTTAAATAATAAAATGTTTAGGGGTAGTAAGAGTACCTGTAACAAAAATATGCTTCAACATAAATAGATATCCCCACACACGTGGATGAGGGAAATTGAAACAGGTACGTCGTACATGCCTGATAAGAGTTAGGATCACTATAATGAAGTGGAACACATTTAGATGCATTTAGACTACATGAAAAAGAAATTTGCTTCAACATAAACTGAAATATACACATACAATTTTATGAAAAAAAAGAAAAATGTAAGCTATACCTACATGAAAAGTGGCAGGATGACTGTAATTAAATTGAACACATTTAGAGGAATTAAGACATAATGCAACTAAAATCTACTTCAACATAAATAGAAATATACACATATGTGGATGTGAGAAATTTATAATTTTAAGCTATACCTACTTAAAAAGCGGCATGATCACTCAATTGATGTTAAACACATTTAATGGTAGTAAGACTACCTACAACCGAAATCTACTTCTACATAAAAAAATACAAACATACATGGATGTATGAAATTAAAAAAATTGTAAGGTATACCTGTATGTAAAGTGTAAGGATAACAGAAATGATGTTGAACACATATACAGGTAGTAAGACTACCTAAAACTGAAAACAACTTCCACATAAATAGAAACACACACATACATGAATGTAGGAAAATGTAAAGTGTAAGGTATACCTATATGAAAAGAGTCTGGTTGACTACTGAACATTTTCAAATGGTCAACTAACACTTTAAAAGGGTTATTTAACAAATAAAAAGAAGTATATATAGTACCCTTAGTTAAGAGGGTTGATAAGTCTGGTAAAAGTTAATGGTCTAGTTGTGAAATACAAGACTGAAGATTGATATGTTATATAGGTTGAACAAACTAATTAAATAAGAATTAAAAAAGTTACACAACTCATGCATCCTCTCACACCTTATCTCTACGATTAAGTTGTATATCTCCAAAATGATGATACATTAATCATTTTTGCGTTAAACGCAATAATGATACCATGAATTAATATTTATTACATTTAATGTAAATAAATGATAAAAAACAATTACATAATATAACTCTATGACTATATTCTAACTATGAAAACAATCGTGTTATATAAATTTAACCTTATAAAACATCAAGAATATACGGTGTAGATCCAATATTGTTTGTTGGGTTGTTTTTCACATTTCACGGCACGTTTGATTTGAGTAGATTTTTTTTAATTTAATGGTATTGTGAAATAAAAATAGAAACACTATAACTGAATGTAATGTCTAATCTGATTATATAAAAGAAAATAGAAGAAATTAATCGATGATATTGTATTACCTTTCATATCTACAGAAGATATCAGTCATTATTTTATGATTTTTATTTTTATTTATCCTTTGTTTGAATTTCTAAACATTATTCTTATCATGTTCTACTCACTCTATCATGTGTTAAATGATGATATTTGTCAAAAACATATTCACTAACAAATTTAGTTAGTATGTTTTTATGCATATAGAATGTAGTTCCAAAAAATAGTGGTTCTCGCAGAAACTGTATTGAAGGTTTCAAATAAAGGATTGTTAAATAAACCATATGGAATATATCATATATATACCTGAACTGTTGATAAAAACATAGATGATGTAACAAATCCCAAGTCAAAAATTACACTGAGTTGAAATGATTCGACACTCTGATGATCCTATGATAGAATGATGAAAGCAATAGTCTAGTTATATGTAGTTTACTAGATGGGAAATAAAAATGAAGATGATGGAATATATTGTACCTAACTCTGCTCATGCCCACTACGTACATTTGTACTGGAACTACTCTGATGATACATTATAATAATAATAACAGGACACACATTTTGAAGTTAATCCCTATTAATAAAATTAGAAATATATTTTAGTGACAGTAACTGATTCTCTATGAAGCTATCATTGAAATTTTTGATGTAGTTTTTATTTTGGCTAATGAATATTAACTTGTATGTGTTCGGTTCTATTGAATGGTGATGATTTTGAATATTATAATTTGAGAATTTAATTGACAAAAAAACATTTTCTGATTTGAAAACATTTAATTCTGTAGGAAAATCGTACTCATCATCATCCTAATTTGAAAATCAATGTTAATGTTAGTTCAAATGAAGTGAATATATTTTGTCATCATACTGTTTTATTTTGTAGTAATACCTCTTTCAAATATTCTCTCAAATCTGTAGTTGATTTTCATACAAATTTAATTATTTATTTATCATATAAAAGTATTGAGAAGGAGTCAATGATATCATTCACATGCAGTAGCACTCTATATATGTTGGTTTATAAATTTTATTGGTAAGGGATTAAAGAATAGTAAAATTAGTTAGTACTATAAAAATATAAAATGAATAATAAACTATTAAGGAAGAGAAATAATAAGAACATCTGAGTAGTAAAATTAGCAGAAATTTTTTATCTTTTCCACCAAATATTTCAATCAGCATTGTGACCTTTTTTCATGTAAGAATTGCATGATTCATAGAACTAGTTTTCAGTGGTTTGAATTTTTTTATCGTGACTGAAATTAATCATTTTCTAGGATGTGGGACATTGAGAATAAAATATTTAATTAATTAGTACAATACATTACTGGTACATACAATATAACAAAGTGCTTAATTAAATTTATAATTTTACTATATATTACATACATGTTCACAATAATTGACTTAAAAAATAGTTTTTATTATACAAATAAAGAATTTATGTAGAGGAAGAAGTTGGGTATGTTGGTGATGGACTATGATTCTCTGATTCCATTATAATCCCACATTTTTAATTTGACAAATATAAGTCAAAAGTGAAATAGAATCTCCATTGTAATGATAAATCACACACTGGACAATAGATTTAAAATTCACTGTTCCATTATGTATTTAGAGCACCTTTTTAGAATTTTTCTAATTCTTCAATATCAATGTTGAAAAATAATTTTTTTCACATTAATTGAAATTTTTATTATAACAGATCCTGAAAGATGTTTTGAAACCAATTCATAGGGAATACTGGTTTATAACTTAAAAAAGTAATGAATAGTCAAATGGAAAATAAGGCAATTTTTTATTAGAAAGATTAGTATTCAATTTCTTCACTCTGACAAGATGTAATATTAAAACTGTCGATGACCCAATATTCTCTTCCATGTAACAAGATATTTGTTTTTTATAGTCACCCCATAAACTGTACTTAACTTGTAACTGACTGTATGAAAAATAAGTATAGTATAATGTTAAAACTAAATAGTTTCTTAGATATAATAAAAGTCCATAATGACTAAAAATTCACCAAATAAGATGATCTGCATCTTAATATCCGAATTACCCAATGATTCAAGAGGATTTAACAAATGTAAAAGTCCAATTATTTATAAAATAGAAAAGAAAGAAAAAAATTTAATGTAATGTAACATACAGTTAGTTGAATATTTTCATTAATTTATATAATGGTCTAGAGAGAAAATTTAATGACATTTTAAAACTATTATACAAATATAAATAATGATTTACCTATTAAATGTTGTTATGAATCAATTCTCTGATTTATGTCTTTGAAAGAAGGAATTTTAAAAATTAAATGTTCCAGTGGTGCATCACACGGTTGGACATGCATTGTTGATGAGAACAATAATTGAAAATACTTACTAGTTCTTATGTAGCTACCCTGATTAGAAGCTATTTGGAAGTTTTGTATAAAATATCATATTCCTTCATGAAACAAATTTTCAAACATAGAGGGAATTAGAGTGTCAGTAATAGTACATTGTATCTTTGTTCCATGCAGAATGATTTTTCCAAAATGGTTTATAATTGAAAAACAGATATTGCAAGTTGAAAATGATAATTTATCGTAAAAATGTAATGATAAATATAGTAGAATATGGAAACATGTTGTATGTTTTAATGTTTTTCTCTCCTTTGGAACTCCATGAATCATATCAATGGCAACAAAAATCACTGGAGTATCTAGATGATGTGTTGCACCACAAAATAAAAATCTGCACTTGTATCTTGAATGTCTCATCAATATCAAGTGTGATCTCATTCTAAGGGGTAATTGATGACAACATTTCGTAAAATTATTGTTGTTTGAAATTGTGTACAAACAGATCATATTTAGAAACATTAAGATTCATGAAATCACAGATAAATAAGTATAACAAAGTCAACATTGATAATTTAACATTAAATTTTAAATACACCTAACACAATATATCTAATCATTATTTTTATACAATATTTTTCATCAATTTAGAAGTTGTGGGATTATTATCAACATGTACTATTTTCAAACCTAAGGGGGTGAGACTGTAGATACAAAAACATATAGTTTACCACAATAGAACAAAAATTTTCGAGGATACAACACGACCGAATTCATTGATTTTCCTCATATTTTATTAATATTCATAGCATAAGAAACAATCAATGGATATTGTCTTTTTTTGAATGTCCATAGACAATCGCAGTGTTTCATGTTTAATCATGGAATGAATGCACGATACATAGAATTACAGCCACATAAAATTCTTTCTCGGATGACATGGTCACCCTATTATGTAAAAATTAGGCAAGTCCCATTACATGATCCTTAATATTGATCTAAATTTCTATGAAACATGATGTATAGCCCAATGTTTAGTGTAATTTTATGCACAAGCATCCTTGAAACATTAATACCATTTATCATATCAGATATGAAAATGTATTGTTTCCAATCTGTACAAGAACATACATCACAAACTAAATATGAGAATAAATAATCATTTCCATTAGAATATGGGAGAGACATCATGTACACATTTAATTCATCAACAATATCACGAGTTGGAGATAAGATGGCACAATATTTAAGAATATTTTCATCAGGATAGTTACCCATGAAATTGGAATAAATATATTTAAAAACTGCAGAAATCATATCTATATTCCAAGAAAGAATATATGTTATTGAAATTTGAATTATAGATTCACCATCATTTGGCTATCCAAAGTGACCATCACCAGTATCTAACATCCAATTAGCGAAGTCATGATGTTTATCTAATATTTTAGAATAATTGGAATGCAATCTCATGTTCATTATGATTTTTAGAACCCGAAAAAATTTCACATGTACGATGATTCTATACATTCAAACACAATTTCGTTTCTGTTACCACCTAGTACTACATGTATTATTTGCCAGAAATCCCCACCCAAGACAACCATTGAACCAAAGAATGGAATGCTTGAAGATTTTTTACTTTTTAATAACAATATATCATTTAATGTACGGTAACGTTCATCAAAAATTATCTATGATTCATAGGTGATCCATACCAAATAATTAGATTTGTTAATTTTAGAAGATCTTCCACATCACTCCCAGGTTGAATACTGAAAATAGTGTTTTCAGGAATAGAAACCAAAATTCGAAATTTGGAATGTGTTATCCTCCCAAAATGTATAAGTAATGATGTTATTCCATTAGATGAAATTTCTAGAAAGATATTACCTTACAAAATTTGTAGAGATGTCAATAATTTCTACATTAAGGTCATAATTCTTCCACATTATCTGGGCAAGAAAAAGAAACCCCCAGATATTGTATTTAATGAAGATATAATGATAGTCATGAAATCTTTTTTTTGATCAATAGGCGTACTCTACAAAGTCAGATACTCATTCTGAAGGGTGCCTTTGTTATAATATAGTTCATCTGCTACCAACTGATTTCATTGCGAAACTATTTCAGAATCTGGAACCAACCCTTGTGTATAGGAATTAAGAGATCTACCATTCAATTATTGAACGTTCCCTATATCCAAGAAAGAATACATTTGTTTTTTATGATCCTTGAGTTCCAAATGTAAATGAAATTCAGATATAGGGTTACATAATTTTTAGAATGTTTTACTAAATCAAATATAGTTAACATACTGAACAATTAACATGGTAAGAATCTAGTTAATCCAAAGTTTGATTATGTACAAGAAATTTTAATTCATTTTCATTGCACGTAATGAATTTATTCACTAAGGATCTTCCTTGTTTCATGCCACACAATGTTTGGGTGAGAAATATTATTTTTGAGAAAAATGATGGCAAAAGTATTTGCATAGATTTTTCTGTAGCACAAGTAGATACCTTTTTTATTTCATAAAAAAATTCCCTATCATCAGCAAGAAGTCCCAATGTAGAACACCCCACCCGAACAGTAAAATGTGTAATTTTGTTCACCCTTTTAATACGGTCAAATAAATTTGCACCTCTTATCTCTATGAGCATTAATCACATGTATTATATCTCATCAGTTGTTGGGGACACATAGTAAAGTCTACCAAAACTGATCCCCTTCTTTCTTGGATACCAATTTTTTCTCATTTGTGGAATAAAAATATTTTTGAAAATTATACCAATGTGAGACATCAAATTTCCTCATAATAAATATTAGCTTGAAACCATGACATAATCATTGATTGGGAAGTGTTAATCTTACTAAATACATCCTCAATATGATCGGTGTCAGTGTACATAACACTATTTTGTCTGGGTAAATAGAAATGAAACCTTTATATTATAGGATATCTATAGTGTATATCATAAGAAAATATCCTCCAGGAAGCCATTCAAGGAGATATGTATCATAAATCATAATACATTTTAATCTCATCACAATTATTGCCTAAAACTCTTTATTTTTTCTCTGATACAAAGTTGTTGTAACATGATCATTACCTTTTCTAATGTACATAAACAGATATTTGATGGAATTTGATTAATTACAAAAATCAATATTCAAATGATATTGATACATCATTATTAATAAAGGATTATATGGTACACCAAATGATTTATCTAACGGGACACCATATTTAAGAATAGTCCTTCCATCATTTCTTCATCAGTATAGAACATAACCGTTATCATTAACTGTCATTCTATCTACATATTTTCTTGGAAAAAGTTTACTACATTTTCCATTCTTCATATAAGGTGAGTTACGATTTTCATCACCACAATGTCAATGTATCATAATCTTTTTAACATCTTCTTGAAAATTTGGAAAGTCACCATGATTTAGAACTTCAGCATAAACATTTTTTTAAATGATTGAAAGAGTACTTTTTTAGATTTTTCGACATAAAAAAGTAAAATGTGTATATGAGGCAGTCCTCATTTTTTAAATTCCACTATATGAAACACTATACATAAAATCCTGATATTAATTACAGAGTTGATCAATTAATCCATTAAATAAGAAAATGTATTACTTGAAAACAAATTGATATGATGTTAGTTACATTTTCATGACATCCCAAAGAAACTATTGTCTTGTAAATCATTCATTAACTAATAAAATTTAATATTGAGAATTCTGGATACAATGTGTGGATATTCCGATAGAAGAATATTGTATTCTGAAACAAATGTAGCGATTTCAGGCCATAGTATATTTTGCATGTAAATGTTAACAAAAATCTAAATATCCTGAAAAATTACATATTGACATTGAATCTTAGTTATTTTTAAGAATATACCTAGTCCCACCAAGAAAATATAGATGGTAAAATAATTCACATCCCACATGTGTACCCATCACAGTCACTTTGAAGAAAATAATCTTTCAACCAAATGTACAACTCAACCCTCTAGTGTTTTTGATTGATGTGTATAAAAGAATGTCTGATAGACTCTATTATTGTATAAGCATAAAAAATAAATTATTGCAACAATATTTGTGAATTTTTTAATCTTGATGAATAATTGAAAAGACAATTCAAGTGATAATAGAAGTACTCTAAAATTGTATCATTTGAAAGCATTGTACATGTACTCAAAGATGTAAAATGATGTAATATGTTTTCAATGTATCCATCTTGACAACTTGTGAGAATTAGTGGATATTGAAATAAAGTATACAAGGGATAAATATCATCAATCTGGTCTAATTCTCTACTTTTTCTTTGAATGATAATATCTCATTCATAGTTGATATCTTCAATGCCACCGACAATAAGCAAAAAAATCTCTAAAGTAGTAGGCAATTTGTATGTCATTATATTTTAATATCTTCTCTTAAGTAGTCAAAAATTTAAATTTGGAATTTCTTGATGATCAAGAACATCACTTGATCTTCTTTAATGACGATGGAATGCATTTTTTCATGAATCCTATATTGTAAGTTGAAAATTACATTAAAATAGTCCACTGTGTTTGAATACGATCCATCATAACTACAAAGTGAATTAAATTAATAATGATGTAAAAATATCACCATCATGTCAATGCGTTAACTTAAAACTATAAATATTACCTGATATTCCAAATACTACTTTCAGACTCATTAGTAGTATAATACACATTCAGTTAGGAAAACCTTGTTGGTTTTCCCTCATGAGGACACAATCTAGCAATGCAATGTTAGTTTTTCCCCTTCATTTGGAATATATTTAGAGCTCTAAAATTATTATATGAAATGTCAACCTTCCTGAACATTAACGTGAATACAACCATATAATTTTAAATATGAATATTTTTATTGACTTCATTTTCCTCCATGGAGTTTTTATTGAGGAATAACATTCTAAGGTATTGAGGACATGATAGGAATATTTCCAACAAAATTTTACCGAGCGAGCAGCATAGTGAAAATCGTGGGTTTTATTTGGTACAATATTTTCTATTTCTCTTATCAAAACAAAATATAGAACCATAATACTATCATACATTATCAGGATATCAACTATTAAAATAATATGTAGGTGAATAATGATTAAATAGAAGGTGTTAATAAAATATGCATTATAAATTTCATAAATGTGTCACAAGTTAAATCGTAGTATACTCCTATGTAAAAATAATTCAGGGACCTACATTTTCAACAATTGAAGTAGTTGTGTTCTTTCTATAGCTATATTTACAATATTTAGTAAGATAATGCACGCGAACTAATTATACAACAACAATTGAACATGTATTAAGTCTTACTAGAAAAGTCTCGTGATAAATTTTATTTAACATGAATTTCAGTAGTTATGGTTACATGTCTTTCCCATATGGAATGAGTCAATGTATTTTAAATCTTTTGTTCTTTGTATAATCTTCATTCAAAATACTACTGAATACCGAAATCAGGAAGATATATATTTACACAAATAATAAAATAATAATGCGTGATTACACATGACAGTACACTTCTTCCTAGAAAATATGTTTTCTTTCTTGTAGTATAAGGAAAATATTATCTATTGTAAATGGAGTTTCCAAAAAATAACATCATGTGAAAATTTAAAATCATTTAAAGGTAGGACTTTTTCTCAATATGATAAATAGGCTGGTGATGGGTAAGTGAGAATGTTTGTCTCAGTCATTAGAGATGGAATAAGTAATGAAGATATAGATAAATATTCAAAAAAATGGAGATATAACCTGAACGTTGTTCAAAAGAGTAGGCTGATAGAATCCAAACCAAAGGGGACATAATATTCATCATTGGATTTAGATATATGCTTTCTCTTGGTACATCATGTAGATTTTGTAGATGAAGATTAAAATTCATGATGATATGACAATTAAAATTAATAGATAAGTAACTAATCAATATAAAGACATAGTAAAAGACATATTTGAAGTCAATGTACTATTCCATTGTAATGGAACTCACCCATCAATTATACAAGTCACAATGATATGGATGATCCTCCATTAGTAGTGAATATTTGTTGAAGTGGTTCATATGTTTTAGTACAACATAGGAAAGTATAGTTCATAGGTCAATATCCAGTTCATGTAAAAATTTGAAATTAATTAAACACATGTATTTCCAGAATAAAAATAATAAATACTTGTATCTAGTACATTAGATTTTGGAATGAAAAAATTTTATATTTATTGTTTTAATATATATTGGTGAAGAATATCCACATTCATGAGGCACTTTCAATTCAATATAAGAATAAGTAATGTAGTCGACGTTATTTAGAAGTAACATGTTATTTTTATATGTAATATTTGGTAAATAAATTTTATACCCACCATTGGTAGATAAAGGTGACATTGTTATGCATGTTCCCCTGTTTAAATGGGAATTTATTTGTACTTCTTCATACATTTCAGTAGAACATAGGTGCTGGTAGTCTGTAGGTGAATTTTCTGGACAAGTAGAAACATGTAAAAGAGTATCTAACATTACGTAATTAGGGGAAGATGTTACATTAGTTGTCTAAATTTTTATCATTTATAATATGTTGGCTCCTTTCCAACCTTTCATATCTCGATGATGATGGTGTCTGCATATTTGTATTGGTTTTTTTAATAGTCACATTTTTGGATGGAAACCACAGTATGTTTGGGCATAGATATATTTAATTAAAAATATAATTGGAAGACAATTATTTTTTTTCATAAATATATTGAAACACATAGTTCTATTTGTATTTGTAATGTCCACCAACATATGCATAGTATATAGTAAATGAATATTGTTAAAATGTTTCATTCTGAATCAATAAAGGATATATTAAATACAAACACATCGATACATGTTGGTAATTATTTTAACTACATAAATGTTTTGAACTGTGCAATTAGATAAAATTCAAATTGTTTTACCTGTTAAATAATTTTGGACAGAATTGATTGATGTACCATTGATCATATTTTTGAGTCTTTCACATGAGGAATAGATGCTCTAGTGTGTAATAGGATGTTATTACACCAGAAATAGAGATAGGATTTATAATCTAGGGATAACAGCAGGATACATATAATAATATAGTACTTTTTGTAACAATTTAAAACTATAGAAAGGGGGTTAGCCTCTTCTATGGTTTGTTACACCAAAAATAAGCGGTAACATAAAATTTCATTAACCGAAATTGGGAGTTGAAGGTGATCATGTTAATGGAATATGAATAAAATTTAGGTGGTGTTTTCTAGTAGTAATTTCTTATACTGATAGATTTAGTTGGGCGAGATAGGGAAGTTTCCTGGTCCTGAAGTTGACAGCTGGGTTTGCAGCTTATCAAGATACATTGATAGCTTTCTTTAGTAGTATAACACCTTGGGATATATAGTCGATGAACTTTGGGTAGATTGATATGCATGAAAAAAGACATAACTGCCGTCATAAGGGTGTAATACTAAGAAATTGTATGTGCGCTTGGACGAATTAGGTCGTAATATACTCGAAGTGTAGGTCCAATGGGATCTGTGAGATTGTAGACAGACAGACATTTAGATGCAGTATGATTGTTACCGGAGTAGTTGGTTAGGAAGGATGCTCGAATTCAATAATATGAAGGGAAGATTTGGACAATTGTGTGATCTTCCTGAAGAGAGATAGGAAGAAAATCATTTGAAAGAGGAGTTACTCACAAACCCTACCGTATGACCAATTTAAAACTATAGAAAGTGGGTTAGCCTCTTCTATGGTTTGTTACACCAGAAATAAGCGGTAACATAAAATTTCATTAACCGAAATTGGGAGTTGAAGGTGATCATGTTAATGGAATATGAATAAAATTTAGGTGGTGTTTTCTAGTAGTAATTTCTTATAGTGATAGATTTAGTTGGGTGAGATAGGGAAGTTTCCTGGTCGTGAAGTTGACAGCTGGGTTTGCAGCTTATCAAGATACATTGATAGCTTTCTTTAGTAGTATAACACCTTGGGATATATAGTGGATGAACGTTGGGTAGATTGATATGCATGAAAAAAGACATAACTGCCGTCATAAGGGTGTAATACTAAGAAATTGTATGTGCGCTTGGACGAATTAGGTCGTAATATACTCGAAGTGTAGGTCCAATATGATCTGTGAGATTGTAGACAGACAGACATTTAGATGCAGTATGATTGTTACCGGAGTAGTTGGTTAGGAAGGATGCTCGAATTCATTAATATGAAGGGAAGATTGGGACAATTATGTGATCTTCCTGAAGAGAGATAGGAAGAAAATCATTTGAAAGAGGAGTTACTCACAAACCCTACTGTATGACCAATGATTCTATAAGATTCATCGAGTATGTGTGACTGCGTGGTGGAAACTAAAATCTCGTTAATGGATTCTCGAAAGTGGAGGGTGGAGATGGGTGGAAAATAAATAGATCAATAAAGAAATATGAAGAACAAATGAAACCCTAAACTGGATGGAGTGATTGAATAATCACAAGGGATATATGAAGCCCATCATGGGATGACCAAATGGGTTTGGAGGAAATTATAAATTTAGGTGACGTAGTTTTTTGTATGGTGTCACGTTAGCATGGAGAATCCATGTTCATAATAGATAATATATTTTTTGACTTGGGAAAACCATGTTTTTATTCCATAATCCTTGATTGTTGAATAATATTTTATTATTAATGAATCCCATATTGTATGATCTATGTGGCACTCTAAAGAAATAAAATGAAATGAATGTGCCAAGTGCACCAAGAATTATATAGTCCTCCAATGAAGTTGGTGTTGTTTAGCCTCATGAGACATCATGTAGGGACAAGGAGTGTACCCAATTCCTTAATTAGACTTTTTTCAATCATGATTTCATGGCATTCATCCATGACATATGATTAAGATGCATTTTTTTAAAATTGTTCCACATTTCCCTTGTTATGATTATCATGAAATACCAAGACTTATTATTCTGATTCCATTAATGCCCCGTTAATATTCCTATTATCTATCATGGTTTACCTTATTATATTATTATTCCCTTATAAGTATTTATAGGTCCCCCCTTTCTTATGTATGTTCTGATATTAACAAGTGATGTTTTAAAATCCTAGGATTATTATGATCATATAAAGTAAGTTTTCAAAAAAATGATCTATTTCATGTTCTAGGTCGTTAATTAATCCCCCTAATTCCCACTGACGTAAAAATTATTAATATTTTTTGTTGTATTATGTGTAATATTATGTAATAAATCATGTATAAATGTGAAATAAATTGAATGGTTGTTATATACATGTACCCGCTTTCATAGTTGTCATCAACGAATATTATGAATATGGAATGATACATACCATTGTATGATTAATGTGGTCTGATGTCCTTTCCCATTTCCATTTTAATCACATCATATACAAGGCCTATTACACTCGAATACTTGAATTTTGAAAAATTTGATGTAACCCATAAGGATTCATATTATGGATTAATTTCCCCCTAGACTAGTTAAAATGTCTTATCTGTATCTAGTAACATTGTAGAATATGTTTGCTGAGATCAAAAATTCCACACCACTTTATGCTATCAATCAACATCAATCTTCTCAAACCACTGTACAAGTTAATATTTACAATTCATTGAAAATTTTTATATTTGTAATACTCCCCATAATAAAACTTATCATTTCTATCCATCTAGTAAATATACCATCTATACTATAGTTTCATTTCTATATTCTGAAAACTAAACTTTTTTAATGAAATTGTATCTCCATTCATCTATACCCAATGATCTGCATCTGATGGTCTTCATCATGATCTGAATCCATTGATGACATCAGTTCTTGTCCATATGGTATACATTATTACTTCCCTCCCATTATAAGATTTATGGTAAATATCAACATGGATCATTCGAATATAAAATATATTGGGAAAATTAAAACCCAATTAAATTATCTAAATTATGGAAATTTTATATACATTGTTATTGAAACGTCCTTAAAATCTTCCAGAATGTCATTTTGAATTCTTCTTATCGTTCATAAAGAAACCACTCATAAAAATTTCATAATCACTTTATCATCAAATTAATAAAATCATTTAAAAAAAATACATTTCAAGTTGATAAAAAAATACTAGAAAAACATTTAAAAATATATTTAATCCCCAATTAGAATTTTTTGGAACCATTCACAAAATAATATCAGAAATTATTTAAAAGAAAACTATTTTTAAAAAAATTCCAAACCACAACCTTCCTATAAGATAATATACTAACATCAAAATTCATGATAATGTAATTTTTTTGAAGGGGTTCTTTCCATTAGTGACACTGATATTTGCATTCATTATAAGATAAACTCCACACCATTTTGTAGTTTCCCCTATTTTATTATAATAACATCATTATATTAAAAAAATAAATAGTCTTACACATTATTAAAAAAAAGATCTTACTCACCCCCTATGATAAAATAATACAAATCATGGTGGGGTTATTTCATTAATATCATAATGAATTCATTGTTAGAGGCTGGACAATTTTTTTCATCACAGTTACTTATATATTTCACTTAGAATAGTTTTGGTGAAAACACTAGCAATTTGATACATTATTAAATTATAATAATGAATATCCACTTGATTAGTGACTTTCCACTTTATTAAGTGATAATTAATATAAATTTATATTAGTCTCAAATGTTATATGTGGATTATTAATATTGAATATAACATGTATTTTTAAAAATAATATTCAATTTTTTTTTAGAAAATTTACTATCAATTCATTAGGTTGAACAATCATCCATTTAATCTATATAAAATCATTGGTGGAGGAATAAATCCAATAATTATTTGTACAAAGCCATTAAATTTCATGCAGATTATCTGAGTATAATACAAAAGACCTTGATAAAGGAGAATCTATATGAACGATACATGAAATTTGATTTATGGTTGAAGGAACTCTCGTTCTTGTTGCATATCATCACAAGAAATGGGATATCTATAGAACCTTCATTGAAATAATCATTTGGAGGGTGGAAAAGGACAACATCTATGAATTATATATATAATATCCAAGTATTATATGTGGACTATCATATATTTATGATAAAGTAATCTCCATTTTAAAACCCACTAACTAATCCTTGTATAAATGGAGCAAACATAGAATCAATTTATTAATGTTAAGATGTATTAAAGTAGTTGAAAAAGAGGCTTATCACTATAGATAAGCTCAAACTACCAACAAGTTGAAAATATATCAGAGTATTGATTGACACTTTAATGAATTAATTTTGTTGTGTGTAAATACATAATGAAAAAGTAAAAACATATTCTTCTAGGTAATTAATTTTTAATAAATAGAACCACATAATGCATGAGATGCAATTTTATTTAGTAATATTCACTATGAAAATATGGATATATTATCTATTTTGCGATATTTGTGAAATATATAAGGATAAAAAAATACTCAAGTATATATCTAGATAGAAACGATTTAATATGTGCTAATTAAGATTGTTAGAGGTAATTAAGGACTTTGACTACTCATCCAACTACAATATTGGTAAATCAAATAATTTTTTAGACTCCCTAAGAGGAATGGATAAATAAATTTTTTCATTTATGATAACTGGGAAAGATGAAAACATCAAAGATTTGAAAATTATTGATATGGGAATCGTAATGGAATGGACATCATCCGTCAATTCAGAAATGAATGATCAATAATCCATCAAGAGATGTTAAATGATGCTCAATGATATGATTTGGGAATATTCAAGAAAGTGGAATCTATATGGTAATGTAAATCATTGGAGGTCAATTTTAATGATGGAGTAAGAAGATTTGGGTCATGACTATGTCTTTAATAAAATCTTGTGTTAAAAGAAGAAACTATTAGATGACACACGTAGTTCTAAATTCCCCATTCACATAGGAATAAAAAAGTTGTAACGTGATCTCTAAGAGATTTATTTGTTGGTCGATATTAGTAAAAATACCTATTAATAGATATCATTTTTCTTGGTACTATATTATGTCAGATATAAAAGGAATATGACTAATGGGATAAAACAACCATCACCTATACCAATATGGAAAGGGAAAACATCACCATAGACATTTTCATTAAACATCCAAATACATCTAGGGGAAACAAGGTTATATGTGATATTGTGTATCATCAAAGAAATGCAGATCACTTTATCATAATTCATTAGTAATATTCACTATATCAATATGAACATATATTTTTCATAGAAGTATTAATGCAATTTGGGGTAACACTATTGATTATATCTGATTGAGATACGAGATTCACCTCCATGATCTGGAAAATTCACCAATATGATCTAAAAACTCCGATGAACATAATTATGTCCTAGTATCCGCATACTGATGACCAATACACACAAACTATTTAGAAACATGAGGGGATGTTCTGATCATGTTCTATAGAATTTAATGGTGGATGGGACTAACATCTACCTCTGGACGATTTATCTTATAAAAAAATTCAATCCAGTATTACAAATGGATACCTATTAATCCCATTATGTGACGAACAATAGAACACCTACATGATGGGATGATGTCACAGAAACAAAGCAACTAGGTCCAGAAATATTTGAAAAAATGGTGGACAATATTGAGTTAATTCATCAGCACATCAGTGAATCTTTGAGTCCAAAAAAGTGCTATTATGATAATAAACAATGAGACATAGAGTTGGATGTCGGAGACATAGTAATAATTCACTTAAATCCATCGAAAAATGTGATGATATTTGGGAAGAATGGAATGTGTAGTTGAAAATACATCATCCTATTTTAGATCCTTCATAACATTAAGGATTTAGTCTACTGAATTTCACTATGTCCATACCTATCTCAAGTAAATTATGTATTCCATGTATCCCAATTGAGAAATCACATACCAAAAATCTCATATGTTTTCAATTTAGAGGATTTACCATTGAATAATGACTACTCCAACGACGAGAAGCTGATGAATATATCAGATCATAGAGACAATGTTCTACAAAATATAAAAATGTACCATGTCAATATAATATAGAAAAAAACAAATTTTATAAGAAGGTACATGGGGATCAGAGGAGGTGATGAAACATAGATACCATCATCAATTTTTGTGTGGGAATAGAAAATTCAAAGGGATAAATTTCATGAGGGGGTAAAATTTCAATTACCTGAACTGTTATAAATAAAATTCACCTTGTAATTTATTAAAAAGTATTATTATATAATTTGTATATAAATTAACACATGATCTTATTTTGTTTTATTAAATCCTATCATAGTCAAATGGTTGTTATGAATTATTAACAATGATAATATATATATGGTACATTGATCACATGATTAGTATAAATATAGGTTTTTAACAAATCTATTTGAGAAATAAAAATTAAGTGATGGACTCAAACAAGAGGGTCATAACATATGAATTCATGTTAAACGAGACTCAGAGGGAGATAATATCTCTGGGAATTTACCTTCAATATGCTCTTTCTAATATCCAATAACATAATATTAAGGGAAACTATTTATAATATATGTTCAAGGTCCTCAGATTTAGAACATAAGCCAGATTCGTTGAACCACCCCATGAAAACATCACCTTCACATACCTTAATCTTATAATGTTTTCTAGTGTATTAAAGGGATTTGTATCAAGACCCTCAATATATTACAATGTACATCATTATTTATAGAATAATGAATTTATTTTTATCCTATTATTCTTAATATATTAATGATTTTTATTTTGGTACAAATGGAATTTTGTGTAATATTAAAATTCCATTATAAAATTTATTATGATAAATTGAAGTATTTTTGGAATAAATATTTTTTAATAAAATATTGTTTTAAAATATCTTTTAAATATAAAGAATAATATATTTTTTATTAATCTAAATGTTCTTTTTATGGGTGTTTGAAAAATATTTTTGTCAAAAAACCAATTATTTTTAAATAAATGTCAATTCTATTTTGAAATTGAAAATTTATATATTTATAAAATTATAAAGATAAAATATATTTAATTTTTGTAATAAAAATGAAAAAATAATCAAAATGGTTAATTTTTCATAATTTTATGAGGCACTAAATTTTCCATCATTAAATGAAATACTGTATATATATATAAATTGTTTATTAAGAAATCATATTGAACCAAATGTGATTTAAAAAGTAATATCAAATTTTTTCATGACAAAAAATATGTTTTCTATTTAATATAAAGATATCTTATGTTTATTTTTTATTAATTTTATAAATCCTCTATGAATCATCCAAAACCATTAATATATTATATTATTTTAGATTCATTTATTTATGAGTAGAAATATTTTCCACCTAAGAATGGGTAATAATTTTTTTTGGTCCTGGGAATTATAATATAATACCCAAAAATCCCATTTTTCTAAAGCCTTGGGTGAAAACCGTGGGATTGTTTTCTGTTTTGGATATTTTATTATATAGAGTTCAAAACCTATGTGTGAGAAGTAATAAATAAGTCACCACTCATTTACTATATAAACCCACAAATTATCCCATTTATCTTCAATCAAACACCATAGACCATATATTTTCTGTTACATCCCCTCTCTCGAGTCCTCCAAATATTCCACCATGCTCTCATGAATCTCCTCCCAAGCATTTGGAGTCAGAAAGTCAAGTACGGGGTCCTCACCTTCTCTTCCTTTTTTCAAGTTTATTTATTACCTTATTCCATCTTTATATCATAACTATAGTTGGGATATGTCATTCCATGTCCGTAATACATCAAATTTTATGTCCAAATTATTAGATTCCCCTTTTGATCTCATAAAACCATTTTGAGAATTATTAAGTTACTTAATTATGAAGCCGGTATTTTACTACGATTCTTCATTCCAAAACAATAGTGTAGTGAATAACATTTCATTTTACTATCAATGGTTTTCACCTTTATATACTTACAGTTTTTTACATGGTACATACATGTATGTATTCCACACTCCTTGATTATTTTATAATATTTTATTTATAACGAATCGATGCTGTATGATCTATTTGGAACACTTAAGCATGAAAATGAAATGAATGAGATAGGGGAACCCAGAATTATATATCTCTCCAATGAACTGGGTATTTTTTAGTCTCATGATACATCATATTGGGACATTGAGTGATCCTGGTTCATATATGGGTCTTTTTCCATAATTATTTCATAGTAGTTAGCCATGAAATATGTTTGTGATGCAATATTTTAAGTTGTTCGACATTTCCGATGTTATGATTATCATGAAATATCATTCCTTATTATTTTGGTTCCTTTATTATTTTATTGATATTCCCTTTTTTTCACATGTATTACCTTATTTAATTTTGATTCCCTTCCTAGTATTTATATCTCACCGCTTTCTTTTGTATGTTCTGAGATTATCACGTATTGTTTTCAAGGCCATGGAATATTGTGTTTGTGTAAAGGAAGCTTTCAATAATTTTGATGTATTTGATATTCTATGTTGTTATATAAGGCCCATAATTCCTCAATACACTATAGTTATTAAAAATTTGGGTTGTTTTATGAGTAATATTATGTAATAAATCATGTATTAAAGTCAAAAAATAGAATGGTTTTTATATAACTGCACCCCCATTCATAGGTGTGCTCAAAGGAGAAAATGGGGGTGATCTATTTCCCTTTCTATTTCACTAAAAACACTACATTAATCTTTCGCATTTAGTTTTATTATTCTATAAGAATCTCAATTACTAAATATTATTCAGGAAGCATCATTAGAACGGTAGCATGTGATATCTTCTTCCATATTCCTTAAAAATAAAATTAATGAACTTATTAATAATTTATTATCTCAATAGGGTAACAAAAATTGATTGATCAATTCAATTTCATCATTGGTAAATGACATTAAATGTGTTGACAGTCTCTCACATCTCCATCCTATGAGGGTTTTCAAATGACATCATAGAAACCTGTCCTTTAAGCTATTATCTACATTCCTTTACCTGTAGGCTTTGAAAATATATGCTTTAAACTTTTACATTATAGATATGAAACTAAATAACAATAACAACATATAGATTACACATATATAGGTACATAAAATATTAGTGTACATTTATATAGCGCACATACTTTACATAACCATTAATCAAAATCCCACTCCTTGTCTTTATGATGACAACATTTATATAACTTATAAAAATATAATTTTTGATCATTTTTAAAATTGTCCATAAGTATTTATTCCTACAATTGTATGATGAACTTGTTCTGATTTCCATTCCCATTTCCTTTCTGATCACCTTATATACCTATGTCTAGTACACTTGAACCATTAAATATATAAAAAATTGATGGAACTAAAAAAGATTCATATTATTGATTTATTTATCCCCCTTACTCATTTCAATTTATCATCTCAATCTGGTAACATTGTGGAATATGTTTTTTATGATCATAAAATCCAATTCACTTTATGTTATCACTCATACATCAATCTTCTCTACCCAGGTTATGCTCCTTCTGTCACCTCTAACAACATTCTCTTCCTGTTTACAGGAGGAAATATCATGTAGACTGGGGGAAAGGCAACTCTCCATACTTGATCCTGAGGGATGGTTATAGTGACCCTTAATCAAGAGAGATCACATATTTTCCTCATATAATCTCTCTAAGCATCCCCTTTTATGGTCCTCTGAATCCTTCTATTGCTGATGCAGTAATTGATTCTTTGAATTTGAACACCTCTACCTATCTGGAGGATAGTAGGAACCCTTCTTGGACCTTATGCCATTATTGGGCATGTGTTCTCCTGCTCCAGTGGATCCCCATAGGATGTTCATTTTGTCGGTCTCTGAAGGTATGGAAATTTTTTGTCCCTCTTTAGACCCTCCCTCACCCTCCTCAATTGTGGATTTTCTTGCTAGAGTGATCCCATTTTATGAGGACCCCCCATTTCAACTACCCACTTCTATATTCCCCCCGGTGCTTATGGCCATCATCCCAGATCATCTTCTCCCTCCACATGCTCCTATTTTGTGGTGATCTTCTGAATCCCTTGGGTGTCTAGGTCCCCTAGATAGGTATCTCCCCTTCAGCCTCACCTACATGCTCCTATTTTAGTCTCATCAAGAGGTCCGCCTGTGATACATGATGGATACAAGTAGGAGGCTCCAGCCTCCTCACCTGGTATACCACCTAGCCATATGCCAAGGTATAGGAAACTATCCTTCCCTCCTTCTCGAACCCCTCCTTTGAACCACATTGGTACGAGGAAAAGATCATAGATAAAACATTGAATTATCCCTTCTCCAAAGAGAAATGTAGCCATGAATCCCAGGTCCAACACCATGAATCTCTATTTTTAATGTTACCTTTCTTAATTTTTAATGCTCGAGACCTAAGGGAAAGGGTTAAAACTGAATACACTGTGTGGTATGTTCCAAATCTGTGTCTCATGTTTAAGTGCTAGAAACCCAAAAAAGAAAAGTTAATATTGGTGATTTTTTCCACATTATTATTATTATGGGATTCAGGAAGTTGGGTCCCAAAACACCTTAATTAGGATCATCTAGTAATTGAGCATTAGTTTGAATCTGGTTCAGGCCTCATACCAGTGTATCCCTACTGAAATACACAATGGTTTCCAATCATTCTTCTCTTCTGGGTATGGAAACAATTAGCCCATGTATGTAACCTTATATGGAAGGAACTCAAAGTGTTTGATCTCAAGGACTCCCCATGGTATTTGGGGTGATATTTCATTATGGTTATAGAACCATGAGACTGAATGGGTTGGGGATCCTTCTCCTGTAGAGCTAGTCTGGACTTATCACAGTTCATATCCTGTTCATGGCTATTGGACTTGGCATTCTCTAGAAGACATTTTACATGATGTAACAATCAGAGAGGGGAACACCGTTACTGGAGTCGATTAGATATTTGTATTAAAAATTTCCATTTCATTAATATATCTCACAATTCCAATGTCTCCCATATATCACATATAATTTCCAACCATTCCACCCTTTTCATTGACATATCACCCATCCTGGATAGGAGATATTCTATTATGTTCTCTTTGTTGTGGACTTCACATCATGATTTTATCTATATAGTGGAACATTCATGGAGTAAACCAGTGAATGGGAATGCATGGGATATAATTCCTAATAAAATATGATTCCTCATAGTCGATCTCTAGAAATGGATCAGTATCCCACCACCTCTTATTTGTGATCTAGATAATGTTAAGATTTAAATTGACTATCTAGAATCCATGTTGAAAGTAGAATGGAATGATACCATCTTTGAGGATCTTTCTATTAAGAAGGGCATGGTGACTGATCTGCTGTTAATTAAGGAATGTCTAGATTGTGATCAGTCTATAGTTAGATGGATGAGGGAGGGGGACTCTAACACAACAAATTTTCATTCTTGGATCAAGGAAATCCAGAGGCTACCTCGGCCTAACTTATTACTGGATGATTATTCCTATTGTGATGACCTCAATGCGGTGGCTGGCATGGTAGTGTCCTATTTCATGGAGTTTCTTTCTGTCCCTTACCATAGTACTATGGTTGGGAATCCATGGGGTCCATGTGAGGTTACATGTGTTATTTCTATAGTAGTTTCTTTGTTTAATAATGATCTGATTTATACCTTACCATAAGAGGAAGAAACCCTATGGGCAGTGTGAAGCCTCAACCCATAGAGTGATATTGGCCTGGATGGGATCCCTAGATCATTTTAGAGATCCTCATGGAGAATTTTTAATGACGGCACGATGGTGTCTACATAGTATTTCTTCCATGGAGGGTTTTCCTTGTTCTATTAGTGCTACCACCATGGTTCTCATCCCAAAGATAAAAAATCCATATCATCATTAGCAATATCTCTCTGTGAGTTAGTGTAACATTTCATATAGTTTTCTGGCCCTCATTCTAAACAACAGAATAAGTATCCTTCTTCCCCACGAGATCACTTCAGAGAAACTTGGTTTTATCAAAATAAAAGTTCAATTTAAGTAGCTATCGCAGTATGCCAAGATATCACTAATGACTTCAACACTAAATGTCATGGCTTTAATATGGTGATCAAGATGGATATGGATAAGGCATATGATAGGTTGGTTTAGTTCTTCTTAATAAATGTCTTGATAGGTATGGGCCTTTCCTCTAGGGATATTGACCTAATTTTAAATTTATTCAGCTGCTCGTGGTTGGATGTTCAGTTCATGGGAAGAAATTTTGGCTTCATCATATCGGTCCATGGGTTGAGGCAAGGAGATACCTTATCTCCGAGCCTTTTTATTAAGGATCAAGATTTTCTCATCTAATTTATAAATAAGGGAATCATGAAGGGAACCATCATTCCCTACCAATAAAAATCCATCCATTGTGGTATCTCTCATCTCATGTTTGTTGATGATTAAATAATTTTTATATATACTGGCTTGAGGTATATCCATGGAATCAATAAAATAATTGATTATTACTACATCTGTACTGGATAGAAGATTAGCCATAGAAAGATCTCATTCCACATCCTGAATCATTACAATGATATAAGGATTTACTATCTTAAAAGTTGGCTATATATGCAACACAATTTTTTCCAAATGGAGTATCTTGGTTCTCTTGTCTCTCCTGGAAGGATTCAAATTAAGTATTTTTATAATATAATTAGGAAATTAATGAGATGAGTTCAAAACTAGAAGAACTAATTTTTATCTTTCTGCCGATGAATCACCTTGGCCAATTATGTATTGACTTCCTTACCGTGTCAGGCCCTCTTGGCCACCAAAGTCCTAAAAGGTTAGACGAACAAGCTTGACTCTATCCTCTCCCCCTTCATTTGGGATGCTCATGAGGAGGGAAGAAGAAATTTTTCATTGTGGAGAAGACTTAGATGACCTGTTTATGAGGGGGTTGGGATGTGAAGTGAATCTTTGGTTTGATGTAAGGAATGTGTAAAACGATTTCATGGGAGGTTATTGAAGCACAAACCTTGTGCGGAAGTTTAATAACCTTGAAAATTAGTAGAAACATAAGTGGAGATAACAGGATTCAGGATTCGTTGTGTTCTTTAGATTCTTCCCATATCCAATTCCTTCATCCCCATACTCGATTGATTTAGGGGAATATTTTTGGATACAAAATTGGGCTACAGCTCCCCTCGAGATTCCTATAAACTCAGTAACAAACACCATCTTCATAAAGGCTAGAAGGTTCCTTGCTTTTATAAGTGGTGTGCTGGATAAGAACCAACAGATGGTCTTGGATGCAATTGAACTAATAGACGAACCCCATAGATGTGTTTTTACTTCTTCTTCCATAGGTGCTCTCTTTTCCAGGGACTATCAGAGGGCGATGAGTACAACGACTATACAGGGTACCTGGGACCTAAATTTTTTGATCCAGGAAATCAATGATACGCTCAATTTTCTAGTGTGTTTTATCAGTAATCATGACCTTCCTATGAAAAAGAATGTTAAGAAGACTAGTGTTTTCATGGTTTTAAGATTTATGTGATGAATGGGTCATAAAGAGGATATTTCAATGAATATATTCTTAAACATGCACTAGGATCTACATGTATGGTGAACCTTCTGAAATTTTACTGGACTCCCTATTCAGACTTTTAGGGACTCAACATTCTTAGACTGCTGGTTCTATGGGGAAAAAGATGCTGGTCTGGAGAGGAATACTCATGCCGTCATTCTGGGGATGGGATGTTGGTGTGTATTGGTAACAAAGAATAAGGAAAGACAAGAATGAATTTGGTGTTCCGGTCATGCATTGGTGGAATGGACTATGTTCCATCTGATTGATATGGTATGATCTTGTAAAAATTATCTTGAAGCTCCCTCTCTCTTACCCTTCCATGTGGGTATCGTTGACAGAAGTTCGAAGAAAACTGGTAATTGGGTATGATGGTTTTTCAAATGAAAAAACCATGATTATTGAGAAGATGTTGAAATTGTGAGTACACAATTCTTTTGAGCTTGTAGATAATGTTACAAAATGTGATTATAAATGAACACTATGTTTGATGGCAAAAAAATAGGGTTCCCTGAGCCAAATTAAAACATAAAATATTATTATTCAAATATGGCTATTATAACCACGATGTTAAATATGGGGTTACTAATATGATTAAATAATTTATGAAATATAAATATAGTCATCTATGAATATAAATATATTAATTAATTCTTAGGAAATAACAACTCAATATTCATTAAATCCATCTTTGTATTCAAAAAATGTTTTTAAAAAATTGATGTCATTGAAATTTATTTGAAAAATAATATGTTTTATTTTTTAAAATTTTAAAAAATTATTATTAAGATATATTTTTTGATATTATACTATCAAAATTAAATGTGGGTGAAATTTTTGTATATTTTGGAATAGATTTATTTTACAGTAAATAGTGAAAAACACTGATTTTTTTAAAACGTCATTTTTATTAATTAAGAAGTCTTATCATTATTTTAATTTGACTATAATTTTACTTAATTATTATTTAATTAGATAGTTTATAATTAAATTCATTTTAATCACATGTATACCTCATTTTATTATAATAATATTTTTATGTTTAAAAATACATTATTCTAAAAATTCATTTACATTGAATTTTACACATATATATCAATAGTAATTTATAAAAATTAAATAAATTTATTATTGAAATATTAATTCCATATTGAAAACATGTTGGTCTATATTTTGTTAATAATACCCTTTTTTAGAAAATTATGAATTATAAAATTATGAATTTTTTTTCACGATAAATAGATAATTTTTTTAATTAATGTTAAAATTAAAAAGATAAAGACTAAATAATGACCAAAAACAAGAATTAATTTAATTTTTATACTATTTCTCATCCACAATGATCCAAAAGTTTAATGTATATCCTTTTGTGTCTATTTGTATATGATTGTTTTCTTTTTATATTATTTTTTTGAAATGAATTGTTACAAATGTGTTTCTCTTTATTTTATTGTAAATAATTTTTTGATAGATTTAAATATATTATATTATATATTTTAAATATTTATTGGAAATATAGATGAAATTATTCATCATGGTATTTTTTATTAATTTTTAGTGAATAATAAATTTCCTTAAAAACATATAAAACTCTAACCTAATGCATGTACAAGTAGTAAAAACCCCATAAAATGATTTTTAAAACACTTAAAATAATTATATTTTTTTGAGTATTTGTTTTATATTAATTTTCATATAATAATAACATATTAAAGAGGTTTTTAATTAATTTAATCTATTTTAATTTTTTTTTTATAGTTTTAAATTTAGACAAAAATTAATTGTTCCAAAATTGACATTAATAAAATTTTATAAAAAATAATGTTTTATTAAGTAATTTTAAATTAATTAAAATATTAAATTCATTTAATTTAATGTGTTATGATTTTACATATCAATCATGCGCCGTTTAAAGATCATATGGAAATATATAATATCATTGTTTACCATTAAAGGAATAAAACCTTATCCTTATGGTATTTGTCAATGGGGTTTACAAGGGGTTAAAACAAAAAGATAATAGTGATAAAATAAGTAAAACATGTACAAATTTAATTCTATTAGATTATTAAAATTTTAATTCATATTAAAATCATATTATAAAAAATTGGATCCATTTTGACATGAAATATATTTTATATGAATTTAGTAATATAAGAAGTTCTATGAATGCCTCACCCTCTCTTATAAAAGAACACCAATTCACTGATTTGATAAAACCACATTGAGCCTTCTATCATGAAAAAAAACAAACCAAATTATCTTATATAAATAATTAAATAATATATATTTATTTATTCAATTCCAAAACACATAGCCTATGAACCTTAATAAGATATCTGAATGAAGTCTACTGATGAAGAGGTAATCATCTATATAGAGTCCATTAAGTCTATTTTTAATTCAAAAGCATGTTAATTTTTTTAACCATCATAATATAATAAATATATAATCATTAATATAATTAAATTTTAGTATTATTATTGTATAGTCATATTAAATCTTATTTTAAAACTACAAAAAGTGGAAATATAGCTCTAGTGTACGAATGACTTTATATCTCCACATACAGGTGTAATTAACGTTTCACTATGCTGGTTATAAAGATATAAAAAATGAATATAAGTGTTATTTAGGCAATAATTATGATTCTATAATTATAATATGATATATACACTCTTACCATCTGATCTTTAGGAAAATGATAATGTCTCTCATGCGTACGAGTGGACTACAAGCACCATGAAAGGATGTGATCCATTTTTCATTTATGTTTTACACAGACTATAATGAGGATAGAATTAATTACAATGATATATATATATATTATCGTAATTATACTAATTATATTAATTATTATTCAACAATTGTTTTTGAAAAAGTGAAAACAATGTTCATGTGTACATATGTCCTACAATCTCTATGAACGGTTTGATTAATTATTTAATTTATGTATCTATTATGGATGCCTATATATAATTATAAATTGAATATATTTGATAATTAATCAATTAATTAAATTATGTATTTGATAAAGACATAATTAAAATAAATATACTAGAACTACCAAATAAAAACATAACTGTAATAATGAAGTACTTAGCACATGAAATAATAAAAACAGTAATCGATTGTTAAAAAAGTGTGTCGATAGTGTAAAGGGAGTAACAACATTCTGAATAAATGGATGGAGTTCCTCCTCTAAGAATCTTTCCAAAAAATCCTTATCTTGAATGAGATCCATAGAAAAACGAAGTAGATCTTTTAACTGGATCCCCAACACACTTACTAACATACCCCCTTACCAAAGGGAGAGGTGGTCCTGCCTCTTCTCAGCAATCATCGTGGAAGAAAGGAATTCTACTAGGAACATTTTCTCAAAGTCGGTACATGATACATCAATATCATTATTCTCCCCAAGGTATAGAGTCTACCATTGAAGCACCACCCCTTGCATCTAGATCACTTCCAGAGGAACCGCGTACTCTATAAGTGCCTGGATAATGCGGAAAGTGATCACTAGCTCCTTGTTCCATCACTCTATCTCTATATCAAAGACACTACCCCCATGCATTCCCAAAGACTTCTACTGGATTAAATGAGTCACCTTCTACCACTGGTCATCCTACTCCTCTCGATCATCCTTCTGCCGATCAACTAGATGAACCCGCTGGGCCTTGACTGCTCATACCACTCGTGGATGACGTCTTGGTTCCATAACTACAAGGTAAACAAGGAATGCCTAATCTCGTGTAGTAAATAATTTACTTAGGGTATTATTTATTATTTATTCTTATTTTACCCATGAAATACAAATTAATGCTATTACACAAGTCATTATGATACATGTACCTTTCCTATGGTCTCTACACTGCAATCAATGTAGCCTCACTTGGTTGTTCGGTAGGCTCAAAGTACATGCATCAGATCACGGGGGCCCTAAAATCTCGGGTCATGGCTAGTCTTCCATTTCCTATGTCATGAACAATGGTCACCTAACATCGTTTCCAAACCTTCCCATATAATCCTCATAGTTCATAAATCATAAATTCATCATATCTATCAACCTCTACCTTTGATACCACTTTGTCATGACCCGCCATAAGAAAGAGAAGGGAATGGACAACAGAGTGTCACACCCTTCCTTCCTCAAGATCATAACATGATAATGACCCTCGATTCCGACCTACAGTAGGCCCCATCGTAGAGACTAGCACATAGGGCCTGAAATCACACAAAGTATGGAAGGCATTTCCATTTTATAAAAAATGATCGATAGATCCGGTGATAAATCCATGAAATTACATACACTAAATGAAAAATGAAAACCAAAATCCATTCCAACATGCATGTTCAATGGTTAAAACAAGAAAATGTATAAGATAAAACTTGAAAGGGAGTAACAAATGAAAAGAAGAGCAATCAAGGAAACACTCTTGATACCTGATTTTTTAAGGTCCATCATGGTCCTCATAATCCTTCTAGATGCCTGAAAGCAGTTTTACATACATAGGGTGAGTATACAAGTATAATCAGTAAGGATTCCCAAACCACTAGGGAACATGTAGTGGAATATACTAATGTCACTATGAAGAAAATATAAACCATGTCACATTTCAGGGAAACTAATAAACCAATCTCACCAAGGCACACTCACGAAATAAAGAAATCCATGTAAGGTAATAGTAATTTCACATTGATATTGGGTTCCCTTAACAAATTTCTCAATGGTTATTTAGAACATCTTATGCATCAGACCTCCCCCACAAATCCCATTATAGTCCCACTTCCACCCCCAGAAATAACCATATGGGCCATCCCAAACAGACGTCTATCCTACCAAAAAACACTTGGTCCACCACAACAAGACATCCTACCTGTAGACACCTGGGACATCACAACCACACATCCCACCAAATGAAACCTAGGCCACCTAGAAAACACTGCCTACCCGTAGACACATGTGCCACATCCCAATGGCACTTGTGAAATAAGAAGTATATCTCTCTCCTGAAACACCTCGGCCTCATGCCAAAGGAACATGGGATAAAAACATCCATCTCACCCCGGGTCAAAAATACCACCAGACACCCTGCCCGATGAGTCATGGGATATAATAAACCTCTACCTGTCATGAAAATCCATAATAAATTGGGCTGTCTATGAGAGGGATTTAAATCAAACTAATAGCCGGCCACTCATAGGAATGTTTGGAAAACGCCATCCCCCATGAATTTCAGTTTATTGGAACAAAGTTCCCAATATAGTTGTGGTGCGTATAAGAAAAAAAAGAACTAAAATTTATACAGATATGTAATCAAGAACTCAACCCAACCTAAGGGTCTCGAAACCAACAACCATCCTACACACAACCACTCTTGTTGCTACCACTACTTGAAAAAATACACAACATCCACAACAAGAGAACAACCCATTTCTGGAAAATATTTTCCCATTGTACCTATTCATGTTATCATGTTCTAATGATTCCATTAAAATATTCCATTTCCACCTAGAAAAATAACAAGAATAACCAACCCAAATTTGTAAGAAAATCAAGATGCAGTCTCATTGCCAAACACCACCAAAACACATTGCAATCACATCGTACATGTCTATCCCACTACCATAACAAAACCAACGGAAACTTCTACTACCTAAAAGATCATCTATACTACAATCAGCCCACAACCCCGGCTACAACCATATTCCCACTACTCAACCATTCCACACAAACCAAGAATACCCAACCATAACACATAGAACAAAACTAAACCCACCAAATAGGGTTAAATTCATATTCATCTAACATTGTTCCTTAATTCTATTTGGTTTACCCAGATGATCACCCATGTTTTATTATTCATCGGGCATCCATTTAGTCAACCATGTTTATGTGATTAATCTATTTCAATGTTACAGTCATCCAATCATAAGATCTTCCAGATAAAAACAGCTTCATTAGTTCACATTAAAGGACCTCCAACTACCTAGATTTTTAGTTGACATGGTACCATACAATTCACAACAAAAAATGATGGTAAAATAAAAAATCATCATCATCTTCCCAAACCCATCATTCATTAATATTATTTTGTAGTATCTTTGTTAAAGTTTGTTTTATCTACATCCTAAGGGAACATCAAAAAACCATCCATGCATGACTCATAGTAATTATAGATGAATGAATAAACCCTACTTGGGTGATCCAAGTTCGCTGTTTTCTCTTTAGGCCATGAACTAGGGCCGTGCAACAAGAAACTCCAATAAGAACTGAACATATAGGTTCTCACGTAGGCACATCTCGTGTCTGAAAGAGGGAATCCAAACTAATCAAGGGAAAAGAATGAGACCAAGAAAAAAAGATATCACTCGGATAAAATTCCTGATCCTAGAGTTGCAGTACGTTCAATCATGAAGTGCTTGAAAAGTGGATCAGTGTTTGACAACGAGGTTGGGAAGTTTTACACATTTAATTTAATTTAGATTTAATAATTATTTCAGGTACAATGATATAAATCATCATACAATAGATTGTTGATAATTTATATTTAAACTGAGAAAAATACATCTTAGGGGCATAACTAGAAACATGGAAAACGATGTGAAACTAATTAAAAGGACACACATTTTGGAAATTCTTGCGTCACGCCACTCTTATGTGATTTATGATATCAATTACCCGGCATAAAAAGATCATATACCAGCATAAAAGATGTATTAAAATATGAAATCAATGTTATGGGAAGAAAATGGGAAGGAAACCAGAGACCACACTATGTCACTGTTTGGGTATGGAATCGATTGGTGTGACCAATCAATGAGACACCAATATGAACCCCACCACTAAACCCTACCGCCGACGATAATGCCCTCCTGACTGACCGCTGTTATCCAGGACTCCCCAAACACCAAAATTTGACAATTTATACGACTAAGACGGTCCGACCAATTACTTATTGGAAGGAAATGTGGTTCAAGATTGGATCTAGAGAATCACTGTTCAATTCTTCATTATGAAAACCATTTTTGAGGTAGGTGAATTATCATTCAACCCCATATAATTATAAATTGATAGATAAGAATGAATTAAATATATTACCTGAAATGATTAAAAAATAATACATCATGATTGTTATAAAACTATTTAGGGATAGTTTTTGGAAGTTATGGAAATAGGATTTGTTTTGGTAAAATCATCGTTTTTGTCAATTTTTAGAATGTTAATTTTAAAATTTTGATTTATTTAATTCATGTATAGTTGATTAATTTTCTTAATGGAATAGTTTTTTTTATTTGAAATGGATTTACCTAGTATTTTTAACGCCTGAATGTGATTGTTTGGTTTGAAATGTATGGGGCCATTTTAAAATAATCCATCTTTCTCAATGCTAGTGATATAATGGAACATGAGATTTTATCACATTATGATGACATGATGGATTGATGAGAGACCATTAAATAGTATGAAAATGTATCTTGGGAACGAATGTGTCAATTATTTGATCTATAGAATCATGGAATATGTATCCCAAATGGAATTTAAAGTAGTTTTAAATGATTAGGTTATTAATTTAAATGGAACAAAATTTTCTGGGAGACTATTTTGGGGTGGGAAAATATTTTTAATCTGATAAGAAAATTTCTTATTTTTATTTTAATGTATTTTATGTAAATATTGTTATATGTTTTTTCCTAGTGGTGTGACATTGGAAGCAATTATGGAATTCCAACTGAGTTTAGAATCACCCTCTATATGGGAAGTATTTTACAATTGTAGATATAAACTATCATGACAGAGGCAAATATATTTTTTCTTCGAATGTTGGTGTTGATTTTTTAAATAATAGGTGTTTCATTTGATATGGGGATTGGATAAGATTTGGATTTAATGTTGTAAATTTTTTCTATCTCATGGATTTTCGGTGTTTTTTATAACATTTTATTACTTATATTAGAATTTTATTTGTAATCTATTAGAGTGGTTATTTTGGTTGGATTGATTTATATATTATAATCATGTATCAAATATATGACTGATTTTTATGTTTATCTAGTCATGTTTGTTTAATCCATAAATTTAAAACCATCACCCAAATGTTCATCAGGCCCTTGGCATTTATTTCGTGTCTTTTATATCCTGGGGATGTCACCTATTGTCCAATAACACCTACTTCCTCATCCCATGCAAATGGTTGTGGGATGTGATATTGTAATATGGTACTGATGTATAATCATAAAAAATATAAATTTACTATATAATAGTTTAATAATCACATAACTAAAGGGATATATGATGGATGATATTTATTCATAATTTCCACTATATTGAGATGTGTTTTGTAATATGCACCTATTTACCTTTACTTTTTATATTCACATAAACATAGAGTAATTTAATATTAATATCCATTTACTCATGATGATTGATTATTCAATTCATGTTACAATTTCACGATGAATGCCTACAATAAAATAATACCTCATTCCACTTTTTTTATTGGGTATATTTTTCTTTAAAATAAATATTTTATAAAATTATTTTATTAAAATATCTTAATTTAAAAAAAATTATTTATAAATGATATGTTTAATATTCATTGTCCATATACATATTATTAATTGATTCATTTTATTTTTTCCCAAAATTGTCCTATTTTCAACCTTCTTTTTAAAATATCGAACATATTTTTTAACTTATATAAATTTAACTGAAGTTTTTCACACCATAACTATTTTATGATCATTGTCTTCTTATATGAATATTAAATTGTTTAATTTTTTTTATTAAAAACATATTTAAATATATTATTTCATCATTTCACCAATTCATCATAAGAATCGATTTTACTACTAAATCTATATTTTTGATGGTCATAAATCATCTCTTGATTATCTTCAGTAACATTAAATTTAATTGAATCATTCACATTGTTATGATCATCAAAAAATAAATTTCCATTAAATATTCAAATTTTTTATATCAATGGGTTTTTTATTTCACATTCTATATTCCATTTTTACATTCAATGTTTATCATTGGAATATATTTGATTAACTTTGAAAATATTAATTTTTATTAATTTTTACACACTATAGATATTTATTAATAATAAATATTATTAAATAATCAAATTAGTCATTTGATACATATGTAATGTATGGAAAATACAATGGTGGGTGGGTATCGTAATTGGATAACCACTTCATGCATCTAGTGCTTTCATGAGGAAAATTAGTTGGACAATTCAAATCATCCATTAACCATAGTTTTAAACTGGCATAGTGGAAGGTATTTATGGTAGAAATATCATGATTTCAGAAATGAGGATATTCAATAAAATCCAATTCCTTAAATGATAATTTAGTTTCTACTATCAATGAAAATACTACTTTGATATTATTCATTTCTACAATTCAATGTTTTTTATCAGTTAATTTTAATTTGTTTTATATTATTTAAATTTACAAAAGGAATAATGATTATTTACTCATAGTTGTTTTTATATTACATAATACTTACTGAGAATTTTGTCTCACTATTATTTTCCCCTTTCCTTAGGTAACAGTGATGAAATCATTCAATGATTTTCAAGGTTGTATTGATTTTAATTTTTTTATGTTCATATTTTATTCAAATGATAAATGGGTATCGTTTATGTATCTTGTTTTCCAAGACTACTAAATTGATCAATCATTTTGGATGTGTTATATAGTATCTTATGATAATTTAAAAAATTAGACATGGAACCTTGGTTACTGGAGTAGAGGATGTAACATAAAATGGTTAAAATGAAGTTATATTTATTTAATATAAAATGAAAAACCTTCCTAAAATATATTAATTGAATGTATTTTGAAAATATACATATTTTCATCAGAACGAGTAATGAAATTATTAATACATATTTTTTATCTTAAGGATTTCTGTAATTACATTATTATACCCACCTAACATATTAAAGGTAACTTTATATTATCATTTATCAAAACCACTTGGGAACTCTAGAATAGACCAAACCCACTGAAATACATTTTTATTTCCTATATCACAACTTATTAGTCTTTTCCTCAATATAAGACCATATAAATAAAGAATATGGTTTATTATAGAATATGATAACCAAAATAGGTGATCTTATGAATAGGTTTGATGAAACTCAGGACATAAGGTAAGGGTTGATATTAAAATATAATTTACCTTTTTTATTGCCTATGTTAAATATGAATTTTTGTTAATTATATGGTACTTAACATTAAAACTCATCAATTTTATTCAAATCTAATTATTTTTATTATTCTTATGTTTTCATTTCCATCCCTATAATATTCTATATAAAATGATCAACTAATATTTTGATGAATATAAAACCTTATAACATATTTCCGATTATGGATATTTATCTTCCATATAATTATTCTTAAAGAAAGAATGTTTTTAACTATATAAAATATTATTTATAAATATTTTAGTTTCATATTCATTAAATTTCATTAAAAAATATTAAAACAAATCATATTAATGGTTTTTTTGTGACTCACATTGGGATTTTTAAAAATGTGTGGCTAAAATGTTATTTTATAGAAAATTTGATATAAATATATTTTCCTAAATAATAAATTAATTTTTTATTATAATTAATTTAAAATTTAAATATTATTTTAAAAAAACCTATTCCCATTTTTCTGGAAATCTCATATAATTAATTTTACCAAATGAAAATGGATGTGTTCTAATGATTTCAAAAGTATATTTTAAATGGTGTAATATAATATATTGTTATATTTTAAAGTATTCTTTATATATTATTATGATTCAATGGAGTTATTCCCTTATGATACCATGCATTTTATTCTATATTTATCTTATAATGATGTTGTTTTAAGGATGTATTTAGGAAACCCATTTAATTCATATGATTTAATAATGTTATGATGGAATGATGGGTGTTTTTATGATCTTATTGATGTATTATGTATGGTTTTTTAGTGGGATGGAATAAAATAATATCCCATACTAATGCATTGGGAAAATAATTATGTATCAAAAGATATTATTAAATGGAATGGGTATTAAACCTAAAAAAGTGAGGGTCTATACCCATTATGAAAATCATTACAGAGTGTATTGGAAAACTAATTTATTTTAATAGAGAGTGAACACAATTATCTATGGTAATATATCAACAATTGTATTCTTAGAAGTGATATTTAACTATTTAAATGATTTTATATTCTTGTGGGTATTATATTTTTTTGACTTATGCATGTGATATATAGTCAGGTCTCCAAAGTTTTTGTTGATGATTTTACAATATTACAACCTAGTTCATTTTTTTATGAAAAAGACTTATTCCATGACTCGTTATTTGTTGTTTATGCCAATTTGGGTATGTCTTAATAATTTATTAACAATTTATCATACCATTATTAATAACTTAATCTCACCTATGATATAAAATTTATATATCCAATGTCTTTCTTTACTGATCATCTATGCTAACAAAATAATAGTTTTCAGTTACCTATGTTTTGAAAATTGTAATTATTTTAGGTATGTATAGGAAGGGTACAATGTGTAAAGATATATTATTTGAAATTAATTATATTTTATTAAATATGTTTATTATTTATATATAATTCAATGATATTAATACTTTGTGTTTATGAAGTATATGTTATTATTAGATGTATGGTATTTTAATCTAAAAGAACTATATATATATAATATATTTGGAAACCTATGTCAGTTTTAAAATTGGGTGTAATTATTATTTAAGAATATTTTAATAGGGAAAAACGAGTTTATTAAATTAGAACACCTATAATGATCTCAAAGTGAGTTAGGATAAATATAAAGTGACATAGGTTTGAAATAAGGTTCCATAATTACTAACATTTATGGAATCATTTTTATGATTACATGCATTAACACTCTGATTTGTAATTTTTGGTATTCAAAATATGTTTTAGGTTTCTATTATATACTTCAACCATGTTTAATCATTTTTAGAATGAATTTGAAGTAAAATAAAATATATTTTATAATAATAAAAAATGGAATGGTAGATGCATTAAAAATCATATTATTTTACTGACAGAATTCTCTCAATATATTTTCATGTTGAGCTTCCAAATAAAATAGAAGGAGAAATTAACCATTTATACTTTCATTGGAAAATACCCACCCTCCTATAGCAGGTTTTTTTTATCAAAAAAATATCAATAAATGGGTATAAATAACTAAAATTTCATTTTATAATCTATTGAGCTCTGAACATAAAATTTCTTCCATGGGTTTTTATCATTAGGAAGGTGAATCTGATTAATGGTGGATTCTTATTATGAAAAAGTGAGAATTGAAATCTAGTTGATCCATGACAGGGGATGAGTTTAAGATGATTTTCTTGATAAATTATGTACCTAAACTTTTCATATAATAATGGAAAAGGAATTTATTGAGATTAAGTTGAAGGATGATGAATCCATCAGAACCAATGTGGAAAATTTCCTTAGAACTACATGGTACGTTTTTGGATTTTTCATGGACCATATAGAATAATTTAATGATTATATACTTCATGAAAAAATTTATTTGAATTGAATTTGGAATAATGAAATATATTATCAATGGGGATTTGTTTGATGTACTCTATAGGTATAAATGGCGGGTTTTGACACACATTATTCTCATGGAATTGTTGAAAATAAGTGAATAATATCCCTTTTAGGAGATTCAAAAAATAAAAACATTTTAGGGAAATCATAATCATTATTTATAAAAATATTGTCAAAAGAAACATATGGATTTTTTTAGGGACTAGTCAATATTTTAAATTTCTTAAAACTCCATTAAATAATTGAATGAAAATTTATTTTGAAGGTGATAGATGATGAAATTAATGGATTGAAAGATCAAGATAATTAAAAATACATAATATAATTTTTTATTTAATTTATTTAGAATGAAAATTATAAAAATTATTCTAAAATACATTGATTAATGAGCATAGTATATGATCAGAAACATATATTCCAAATTTCAAATGTAATGATTGTGTGTTAGAACAACTAAATTTGGATATGTGAATGAAGAGGTGAAATATTCACATATTATCAATCCAAAAATTGAAAATATATTAATTTAATATATTTATTCAATCTCTTTTGTATATAATTAATTTTATTTTGGTGTTAATTATCTTGAATAGTAATAAGATGTTAAATTATCATGGAAAACTCACAATTCAATAATGATATCATCTCATGATAGTAGCTCCTATATGAAATATTTTTAATGTAATATTAATGTTGTAAACCATGGGTTTATATATCTTGTGGAATTTAATGAGATATTTGGACTAGATTAGATATATTTATATATGGGTGATATTAATTCCTAAGGATGGGAAGTCACAATTGATTTTTTCAAATATACACGAGATTATTTATCACTAGAAGGATAGTTATGAAATATTAATTGAAATTAATTTTATTATAAGTGTCCTATGTCTTAGTAGTATAGATTATATCACTCATGTTATGGGTTAGAAATAAAATATAAAAGATATGCTCATTGTTTGGGTATATATCAATGTATTTCCCAATGAGATTCCTCTCTTTACTCCTAATCAAGATGTTGAGGATTCAATAGTTCACATACCTGGTGAGAATCCAATATAAAATAATCATTATAATGAAACACCAATCAGACTATAGGAATTGATATAAAATCCCCTGTCTAATTTAGAAGAGGTTTCATATTCTTAAGGGTTCCACATTAGGGCGGACCTATTATTTTTGTTAAGAAAAAACATTGTCCATTGTTTATTTTTATTGATTGTCATGAAATTATGAAGGTAAAAATCAATAAATATTATCATCTACCCCATGTGGGTGACTTTATAAATCTAAATTGTGAAGATTAATAAAAATTGATTATTAATCTGAATTCAATATTTTACTAAATAAATGCCATGAAGGACGATATACAAAAGTTATTTGTCCACAGAAGCTATAGTAATTATGATTTTTTTGGGATTCAATTTGTACATACGAGTGACACTAATATATTCATGGATATAATATATAAAATAATTAAAGATTACAATAGAATGTATTTTAGTCTTTATATATGATAATAATACATATTCTAATGGAAGATAAGATAATGGATATTATTTGAGGATTTTATTAAAGATAGTGATGAAAGATATACTATATGTAAAATTATAACGTGTAATTTTGTAAATAGAAATTATCATTCTAATTTCATGTGATTAAATATATGAGAATATCTATGGATCCTTCTATGAAGTAAGATATTGAACAATGTCCTAAACCAATCCTAGTGGCATAAGTCTATAATATTAATTTCATGGATTGATACAAATAAATCTTTTTGAATATTTTATCTTGTTTATCAAATTTAATAATGATGTCTATGTGTACAAGGTCAAATTTAATAGGGATATATAAATATGAAGATAATTTCAATGTACGGAAGAGAAGAACAGTCATCACATTTTTCCATATAATACCTTTTTGTGTAGAATGGGCTATAATATATTATGATGCATCCAAGATGGGAGTGTGATATGTTCTTATATAGATTGAAATTTTATCTTAATATGACTCATTAAAATTTCTATTTTATTAAAAAAATCTAAATAGTTATTGAGAGGAGGAATTTCAAATTTTTTCAATGAAAATATAGACGAAATATGTATACATATAGTGAAACATGTGATATATATTCTACAAATAAAATATTGATTTATATATATCCATAAAAATAGTTGATTATTTTTTAAATCATATGGTTGGATATTGTTAAATATTATGATTGGTCAATACATTACTACCCTTAGAGGGTAACCAAGGTGGATGATGATCCGAGTTATAATGAATATGCTAGTTTTTCTCTGATTAGGATTTATAGAGATCTAAAACAAATGTATTTTCATAGGATTAGTCATTACATCATCATGGAATTATAATTATCCTATAATTGTTAAATTATTTTTCTACTATCCATATTATTGAATATTTAAGAGTTTCAATAGGAAGATATGTTGCTATAGAGTAAAGTAATAAAAATTATGCAGCTAAAAAATGACCAAGATGAAATTATTATATTTAGGAACATAGTACATATCACTGGAATACTAGAATCAATTATCAATTTATTGGATGAATCACATGAAAAATCATTGTATATTCATCAATATTGCAAGATTATATATACAGATATCAAAATGTTTTTATGATTAGAAAAAAAGAAAAATAATTTTGAAGAGTATGTGTCTAGATTCTTGATATATCAACAGTTATAGGATAAATATTATAAATATAGTGGGACGTTATAATTTTTATCCATACTATAATATAAATGAATTAACATCACTATGGATTTAATCATTGTAAACTACATGATGTTATACTTCTAAATATATTTAAAATATGTAACATAATTTTTGTAATAGTTGGTAACCTTATGAAGTTTGTTTTGGGACTTAATTTTGAATGTAAATATATATGTTATCATGGGGTTGAATATTCAGTTCATAAAACTGTCAATGTTATTAAAATATAATTATATAATTTTCTAGTATAAAAGAATTAAGATTGTTTTTTTAAATGATTAATAATAGTGAATGTTTTATGAGTGTATATAGAAAATGAAAAAAATATACACACAATATTTTATGGTATATTAGATCCTAACAATCAAAATACAATCTCCACACCCCAATTGATATAGCGAGTACCCCACTAACAATATTGATATATACTTACATAGATGAAATTCTAAGCCCATGGCTACTAAACTAAAGAATCCAATAACCATGAAATATAATTGGGTGAATAAATAATCCTTGTATTTTCCATAGTGAGTAGCACTAACAAATGTGTTCTTCCATTTGTTTTTTATAATAACCATGGAATTGTTTTCATAGGTTTTATTACCTTTTGTGTGGGATAATTTTTTGTATAAGACTCTAACCATATAAAGTCTATAAATTAAATCAATTAAAGAATCACAGATGAGAATTAGAAATAAATGATGGTGTATATAAATTCTTCTTGCCACATGAAAATTGATTTTATAGATGAAGACTGAGTGCTCAAGCAATGTAATTTATAAAGTGATTAATAGTGATAAAATTTTTATATTTTTATCATTAATTTCACCCTAATAGAATGATGTTAATTTCATGAATTGCAATACCCCCTTCTATTTTTCTGATTTAATAAAATGAGTTCGCAGTCAAATGTTCACCAATATCCCGGTGGTCATAAATCATCTAGGACATTATATAATAATTTATCAATAAATCCATGTAAATCATAAAATTAAAAATTAATGTAACAAGAGTATTTGGATATAACTAATTTGATTGAGAGATTTATAAATATATTATCATTTCATTTTAAAACATTTTTAACAAATAAAACAAATTTATAATATCCATGGAAGGAGATCAAAAAATCTCCAAGATATTAGGATATGATATCTCTAATAATTCAGAAATGTTAAAATATTGAATTCCGAATTTCGTATTAAAAACATATATGATAAAAAATATCATAAAAGATACATAATTTTAAATTATAAAACATGTTTTAAAAATATTTATTAATATAAACCTGAATTTTGAGGTAATAAAATATATCAAATCAATTAATAAAAAATACATTAGAAATGTTTTTATTTCGTGATAAAATGAATAAAAAATAATCAACATTTAAATATTTGTAAAATAGTATTAAAAAATTCAAAATCATTCTCTATATCTAATAATTTTTTTTAGAATCAACAGAAAAATTTAATAAATGTGATTAAAAAGAATAAAATCCAAATCCATAGAAAATAACGATAATGGAGTAAAGTAGAATTTTATTACATTTAAATATATTTATAGGTTTGTTTTGATGTGTGTGTAGTGGTAAAATGTATTGTATGTGTCCTTTGTTAGGTTACAAACCAATTTCCATGAACTAAATATTTTTAAATAAAAAATTAATATTTATACATAAGAGTAAACAAACAACATGTAAAAGTAATCAAAAATTTATACAGTTTATTTAAGGGAGCATCAACTGTAGCATATGGTTAATCAAGAAAATATGTAATGGTAATAAAGTTTCATGTAATTTTAATGAATGAATAAATCCTCTTGCATAAGGGTAAAACCTTGATCATAGAAGGGTATAAACAAATTCTAATATATATAGATGAAGGTAAATGAAAACATATTCATGCTAGCTAAAGGTAAATAATTTAGTAACAAAATTTTGTTTTATATGATTTATGAAAAATAATTATATAGTGTAATAAAAAATAAATAAATTAAAAGTTAATAATTAATGAAAAAAATAGTATTAATAATATTAATGAAATTGTATTAATTATAAATATCAAAATATTAACTAAATTGTGTGGAAAAGTCTGAATCCCTTACAAACTCCAACATTTTAATGTTTAGAAAAAACAATAGAATTTAATGTTTTGTCTCTCTTTTTGGAGTTCAGGAAAATGATTAAAATTTGGAAGAATAATTTTCTACAACCTATAAAAACAAAATATTAAAAATTATTAAACATTCAAATTCAATTTAATTATAAATATAAAATATCAACATTTAATCAAATTCCCTCTAAATTATATAATGTTATAAAAATAGATATCTCTCGCTTAATTTTTTATAGTTAAAAAACTATCTGAAAGGAGTCATGAACGTAAATAATATGATATTTCAATAATTTTAAAATATATAAAAATATTTTGAAAAAACATTATTTAGGCTTTTCTAACTGACCAAAAAATATAATATATTATACATTATAACTTGCTGGAATATAATAAATTTTAATAAAACTAGCAAATATTACGTTTTGTAAAAAATATGAATGTGTATAATTACTATAAAAATTAAAACATACCTGAGAATTTAAAAAAATTTAGGTGTAAGAGGATTCAAAAAATTAAATTTAGGCCCCATCGTCATAGATGGGTTATTCTAGTAAACCTTACTACCAGATTTTAAATATATAAGACATAGTATGATAAAAATATTGCGAAAATTGAATTGATGTATCAAATGAATAATTTTCAAATAATCAAACTAAAAATATTGTATTATATGAGATACAATTATTTTTACAATTAAAAAATCTATTTCATTACTTTTGAGGTAATATATTATCATACCCACATAATTTTTTATTACTTCTATAATTCCAAATTTTTTGAAATATCATAAATTCATCCAATTATGGATATGAAATAGTAAATTTAGAAAAAAAAATTCTTCAAAATCACACTATTGTACCTGATCGTTATATTTTACTTTTGAATAATTTTAAATTCATCATTTAGTTTTCTTTAGTTATAGAAGCTTATTTTTTCAAACTAAGATTAACTTCTTTTAGATTAAACAAATTAATTTACTGAATATTAATTTTATCTATTTCTCTATCAATCATAAAACTATAATTGTTAAACAATTAATTTTCCAAAATAAGATTTTTCTTTTCATTGGTTACATTTTTAAATTACATAGTAAATGAATCTTACCATTTAGTATGATTTTACAATTCCTCTTCAAATTCATCACATATATCAATAAATTCATTAACATTAGATATATCATAGTTGTACTAGTAGGGGATTGAATATCAGAATTAAAAATTGAAGCCCCAAGAACCTTATTAGGTGAATCAACTAATCAAAAATTCGTATGATTTAATAAATCATACATATTATTTGTTTCTAGATAATATTTTCATATCTAATAATGTTTATTAACCTCCATTTTACGTCTAGAGTCTTCATAGTATTTTGATCCTTAGTAAAAATAAAACCATAATGAAATGCAACCTTCTTTTACTTTTTTCCCATTTTTTTCAATTTCTATTTGATTATTAAATCCAATTTTTTAATATTTCAAATAGATGAATATTCTATATTGATAAAAATAATATTAGATTTACCATTCATACAATTTATTTTGAAAATCTCCGGGTATCTCTTTATTTTCTCTTCATCCTTTTTTGTAGCATGATTTTTCATTAAGATTCCTTGAATTCATTTTACAAAGTGATGTATATCATTATACATTACTAAACTAGAAGAATTTGAGGAATCACTAGAGGATTTTTTATATTTATAATTATATTTAAAATTAACTCCCTTTATTTTATTAGTTGAATCTTGATCATTGTTTTTTAAATATATATTTTATTTTAATTGTGATCTAATAATCCCATCAAAGGTGTATTCTATAAAATTGTTCCATTCATCAATATCTAATATTATATAATTTATAATAGTTGGTTTGAATCTAAAAATTTTTTTCTATAACCACATTTTTTTAGTATATTCACTAAGTGAAACCGTGATTTTTTGATAATTTTTATTAAACTATTGAACATAGCATTTAATCTATCACGATCACGCATTCTAAATTCATGAAATTAAGCCTTGTGAATTTGATGTTTATTTCTATCAAATTTTTGAATATCTTTATTAGAAAATTTTAAAGTCCTCAAATTCGAATAATCATTATTATGAGAAGATATATGAAATTAAACACATTTCCCATGTTAGAAACGGAGATAATTCATTAGTTATTAATTAAATATTTTTTTAGCTTCATTTATTTTTAAAATATGATGTTAAACCTGAATTTTTTAATATGGTATAGACATGATAGTACTATATTAAATAAATACCTTGTTTAAAAATACAGCTGATTTTTGTTTCCCATATCTGTAATCACATCCATTGAAATGAGGCTGTCTTAGTAAATTTAAAAAATCTATCTCCAAATTTTCCATCATAAAAATGTTTTTTAATAATAATGTTTTAGTGTAAAATATTGGATCTAAAATAATCTTAGTAATATAATTAATGTTTTAATATCTTAATATGGTGAATCTATGATACAGAGTGATATGTATCAGTAAAAAGAATAATACATCTACAATGTCTGTAATACGGTATATCATTCGATATCAAATGTTGGGATGGAGTATGTTAAGAATACATATTATTGGGTATTAAAATTTTATATTTTCAAACATATCAATTTTTTGTAATATAATTGGGAAATTTTATGGTTTTATGAAATAAACAGTTATTTATTAAATGATTAGTAATAGTTCATGTCTAATGGGTGAATATGGAAAATTAAAAATATTAACTTATTTTTTATAGTAGTATAGTTATAAATGAACATTATTTATACTTCACACCCTCACTAATGGATTATGGAATCCATTAAATATATATATATACATTCACTGAAGTAAAATCCCAAACCCATTACTTTTGCATGGGAGAATCCCAAAACATAACATTCCCATTTTGGGAGAATAAAAACACCAAGGATTATTAAAGAGGGAGCCACATCATCAGTTCTCCACCATTTAGTTTGGTGAGCATAACCAATGATTTAATTTTATATTTTTTATGACCTATTGTATGAAAATATTGTGTGAAAAAGACTATAAACATCTTAGAAGAAATAAATTAATACATTTAAAAAATCACTATAGAGTTGTAGAATGAACAGATTATATAAAATAATTAATCATGGAACCTAAAAAAATTTTTCTGTGTTGATGTAAAATTATTCCATGAAATGTACTTCAGTAGGTGAAAAATAATGGTGGAGCATTCAACTTTTTAATGTTTCCTATATTGTATCCAAAGGATCTATAGTATATAGAGTTTAACTTATCTGTCTCTTATATCAACTCTCAAAACGGGTTCACAATATTATATTCTCCAACATCACATTTCCAATAATTCCATGTTCATTTTGAATATAAATAACCCAATTCAACCCACTAAAACACTAAGTAATTCAAATTTATAATAATAATATTATTATATAAATATTTTTGATATATAGGGATAGAAATATTCTATCAGCTGATATTAAATTTTATTTGATCAATTTAATCCGATTAAAAATTAATTTTTTAAGAGAACAACAAAACTATAAGATAACTGGTAAACGATATCTCAATAAACACACATGGATTCCAAATTTGGGTCTTAATTTTCAAAATAACACGAAATAAATAATAAAATAATTCATAAAAGATACTAAACTAAAATAGGAATTTTTTTCTATTTTTTTAATTACACATTAACATAGATGAAATAAATTATTTAAAATCAAATCATGATAACTATAATCCAAATATTAGACATTCATGCTATCAATGATGAAAAAAATATATCCTTAATTATTGTTAAAAAAATAAAAAAAAATCATTTGTACTAGATCATTAGATATAATATATGGAGTCATATAAATTGTTTAAAATTTGTTATAAAAATTAATATAATACATCAAAATTTTTTATAACATAGATAAATAGAATTTTCTATTTTCAAAATATATGTATAGGTATGATTTCATTCACGTATAAATGGAAATAAATTATATATATGTTTCCTATGAGTATAAAATAATATTTAGGTACTATATAAGGGTAATATAAAAATTTAATTGTATTAAAAAGGGTAAATAATTATTCTGTAATGGTTAATAATAATTTTTTCAATTTATATATGTATACATAGATTCATGCATATGGTTAAACACAAGAATTCATTGGGGTAATAAATAACTCATGAAAATAGAAGGAAAACATAAAATAAATTATATAATGAGTGAACCATTATGAGATAAGTGTAGAATGAAGTCATTGATATTCAAAAAGGTAAAGAGAAACTTAATCATATAATGTAAGGTTAAATAAAATACATATAAAATTTATTTTTTAGTTATTTAAACAAAAATAACAATATTGAATTATAAAAGAAATAGACACTAGAATAATGAAAAATGAAAAACATAAAAATTATTATTATAATTGAAAAAAATAATATTTTTTATTTGAATAATATATAAATAAATTGGATTATGGTTCCACTCTTACAGTCAATATTTTTTTTATCAATGAATTTTTGTCTCTTGGTTATAATTAGAGTATATATTGGTATAGGGAACAAAATATAAGTGAAGATGAGTGGGTTTGTATATTTTTATCCAACTATATGGGACACAATATTATCATTACATGTTAAGTGAAATGCCAAATTACTTCCCAGTGATCTTGTTTGAAAGAAATAAAGTACAAAAATTAAATTAAACACGTTCCGAATTCATATGGTTGACACAAGGATGTTGTCCTATTCACCATTGATCATTTATTGAAGGAAATGATGTTGAATCCCCTTAGATTATAAACATGTTCTATAAGTTCATGTTTTAATGGTTATAATTTGTTTCTAGTTTCTTTTTTGGAGAATCAAATTCTTTTTCAACATCATTGTGATCTATTAATCACCATTCCATCAGTGTGTAATGATAAACATGGAAAATGATGATCAAATATATTTCTATATCACTTGATAACTTTTTTAAATTTTAGATTGGAAATCATGTAAAATTAAAAGAATAATCCATAAAAATTTGACTTAAAATGATTTATATAAGAATGATTAATGTTGTAGAAATTGTATAATAGCCCCTAGGATACCTAAAACATATAAATATTCTATTTATTCCATAAAAGATCATAATTTATATTATAAACATGAATACTATTGAATTTATTTTTTTAATTTTTTAAGATCATTCATTTATGATACTCAAACATCGCGTCGGGTCCATGTATGACTTTTAACACATAATCTTGTATCTGGTTATAAAAACATTAACATTACATTATTTTTTATCATATTGATAAATATGAAACACTTTTTTACCTAAAAAATAAAAATAAAAATGAAATATTATATCCGATAAATATCCCAAACCTTTTTTGGTATAAATTTTAAATTAATTATAGAAGACTCTTACATAAACATCAATCCTAAATTCAGGAAAGAATTTTTCCCACTATACCAATGCATTCATGTCACAAATTAAATATTTAATATCTATAAAAAAATCATAAAATATGAAACCTATCTAATTAAAAATCCATTAAAACATCGTTCGTAATCTTGGGACTATGAAATGCAAGAAGGTGGTGCGAAACTACATAGTAATGTTCAATATAGGCAGTAGTAATTGAAATCTATCAGTGAGGATAAGATGAGCATAAAATTATGATGACATAATATATGTGAATATGCATAATATATGAGAATTGATATCTATAATTACCTAGATCATTAAACATTAAATATTGAATAAATCACTAATAAATGAAGGACCCATATGAATCAATAATACTGAGCAATGTGATTTCAATATTGATCAATGTAATCATTAAAAATAAAAATATATTATCTAATAATTATTTTAAAAGAAAATTAATTATAAATAAATCCAATATCTTACCATGTTGAATCACATGATTTTGATAAAACCCATAGAAATAACAGATAACCCATGTAGCTAACTTGGTACATCATTTTCATATCATTATTACAACCTCCCTTACAAATTTAATAACCAATTGGCCAACATCCCTACTCAATTCCTTTTGGTATATGACACACCCAACCATATTTGGTTATAATGTAACCACCCATCCATGTTTTATTATGGAACCAACCATCCATTGTTTTTAAGAGAACCACCAATCCATTGATTATAAAAGAACCATCCATCATCATAAACATTTAACAAGAACAATAAGAGAAATTATATTTATAAAGAATTAATTTCATCATAAGACTAATAAAAATCCATTATTTATTTCATATAATGATTCACCTAGGAATACAAATGGTTCTCTTGAAATCCCATTGAAATATGATTAACATATGTGAAATAAATGTGTTCCATGGAAATTGCATTGAAACATGATTATCCCATGGTAATGAAATGGGTTCCTTGAAAATCAATTCGAAAAAATAATAGTCCCCAAGTAATTATGATGAATATGATATAATTAAAAAAATTTCATAGTGGAGAATAATTATCATCAATTTTTTATCAATGAAAATACCAAAAAAATCATTAAAACATTCTTCTAGAAGATAAACATTTTAATTATAAATAACAATTATATACAGAAAATAGAATAAATATTTTGAAATTTGTTTTTATTCAAAATATCCATGCATTCGTAAAATTGACCTTTCAAAGAAAATTATTTCCTCATTGGAGAAAAAATCTATTTACTTTGTAAATTAAATAAGACATTGTTTTAATAGATTTTTGTGAGAGGAGTCAAAACACACTCATTTGGAAAAAGTTATAAAAAATAATTTTTGTTTGTTGTTAATATAAGGTCTTATATTATCTAACATAGTTTTACTAAATAAAAAAATTTGAAAATAAATTTTTTTAATACATTTTGGAAGAAATTAATATTTATGATAATGATTTACAGTCTAAAAGAATATAAAGGGTGATTCTGACTTGCATATGAAATTATTGATGTCTCTTTAAAAATAAAAGAGGAAATTAAAATAAAAAATGTATATCACATTAAAATATATGTGTGAATAAAATATATGTGGATCAATAAAATAGAAAAAAATGATATCCTCTAAAATAACCTTAAACAAAAACAATCCTAAAAATTAAAGAGATACCAACAGAATTCATTTTACACTCTCATAGTTGTTCTATCATAATCCCCTTAAAAGAATAAATTCTAATGGAATATTGAATATCAGAAAAATAATTATATTTAATGATATACATTATAAATTTGAATTATATACACCTAAAAATATAAGATAGGTACGTATCATAGATGCATTTCCCAATGAAAGGGAAGATGATATGAATTACCGTTACATAGACCATATCATTGAATTGAATGATAAAGAAAAATGATATTATATTTTAAAAATTAATATCTTAAAAATTGGAAATAATTAATATAACATTTTATATATCCTTTAACACATTATCATTTAATAAAAATGTCAATGAAAAAATAGTTATAATCCAATTAATGGAAATTTAGTTATGAAACAATTTATCACTTGGTAAATTTCATATTAAACCCCCTATTCATAAATTATTAAAATTGAAACTAAAAATCAAAATATGTCTAATGGATTCCTGATATATCATATAAAAGGTCCATTATATATATTAAAAAATATAAATAATTGATGAATATGGAATTTGTCTCACAAAAATAAAAGTTATATAAGAAACCCAAACCATATGTATGGAATTTATATAAATCTCATTTAAGTCCTATATAATAATATTTTATCAATTACTTGATTTCAAAGTAACCCTAATCTTTGACTATGATCATATACTAAAATAATTTAGTTTAATTTATTTATCTACATATGGATGTATTTAATCAGTTAAGACCACATAGGGTCTTTAGAAGATGTTTTTTTCAATATAATGACAAGGGATTTGATATGTTAACCATTTTCACAAGGGTAATTATATAATATTATACAGAATAATAATAATGAAACTATTATCATTATATATATATTTAAAAGAAAAATAATTAATGGTTATAAAAATGATCATGACTATAATTAGGGCGACTGTAGGCCATATGTACGTATGATTTGCATTATCATTTTTCAAATATCATAATGGAAACATGGAAAGTATTATTTAATATTTTCATTATGATAAAATTCATATATTAAATATTATTTCATTAAAATCACTTATATATATTTTATCAATTTAATTTGATTATGAAAACACAATAACATCGCTTCGTGGATATGGTAGCCCACATGAACACACAAATTAAATTTTCATTTATTAGGTAATGAAATTGAAAAATTAATTGAAATATTATCTCTTTATTATGATAAATATTTCCTGAAGTTTACATTTTTTTCATATATATCACATATTTCCATTACCATTTTCTTCATTAGCTTCAATTAAAATTATTAATAAAAAAGTATCACATTATTTTATGTGGTGGTATTCTGTTAAACACTAGAACAATGTTATCGTATGCCCCATAGAATTTAAAGTATGAATTTTTAGGTGATATAATAATTCAAAAATTATAATTATGTAAAAAATATAATATATATATATATATATATCATTTTATCTAATCATGGGAGGAGAACATTAAAAATGAATTACATTGGTTTATGATTTGGTCGTCAGCCATATAAATAAATTATGGTTTTTTCCCATTTGTTGTAAGTGAATTTGGATTTTGGTTATAAATTTAACAGACAAACATATAATTATATTGCAGATATTGGTGTTATAATATTATAATAATTGAATATTATTTTATGGTGGATGAAGATGAAATAAAATATAAATTCTCGGTTAAGCATAATACCACTTCTTCAAAAAAAACATCCTTAGGTTAAAACTAATTGACTATATAGTATAGATTTATGATGATTCAAAGGAATCCAGGTAGTGGTGAGGGAATTAATGAAGGTATTTATGTATTTATTTTAGAATTGTAAAGGATTTTATAGTATGTAGAGGCTAGGAGAGTGTGTATCGTTTGAAAAGTGAGGTGAGTTTCATAGTAGTAATTTTTTAAATGAAAAAGTGGTACCAGTGTATTTTACAATCCAAAATGATCCAAAATTGTCCAACCACTATAATTTGACACCATATGTTTAAAATAAGGACATAAAATAAAATTAAAACTATTTTTTACATCATTTTAAACCTTCTATGTTTTTTAAAACATTGGTTGACCAATTTTCACCTGAACCACATTAAAATATATTCATTGTTTTCAGGATTCATAATGAAAAAATAAGTTTAAATTATTTGGTAATACACAATATTATGATTACATTATTTAATAAAATTTAAAAAAATATCCTCCAAATTAGAAGAATATAATTGAAAATAATTCCCATATATTTCATAAAAATGTGGTTCTTCAAAAAAATGTATTATTCAAGCATAAGATGATTATATATCAAAACTCTAACTAGTAATAATAATTATATGATATTAAATTCATATTTTAAGATATATAATATAAACACATAATTTCTGTAATACTTCATTAAAGGTTATTTTAATTAATTAAAATTTAGACAATTATTCATCTTGAAATAGTTTTCCAAAAAATAATTTTTTCAACAAAAAAATATAATGTTATACAATAGTCCAATATAACGATGCTTCCAATGTAATTAATTTTAATTAAAATAAATAAATATAATTTATAAATATTAAATAAAATTTCAATCAAAATGGTCCTTTCAAATACTTAATTCAATGAAAATTAATGATAGTTTTACAAAAATTTATATTCATTAATATTCGTTGAAAATAAATATTTTTGAAAAAATCACAAAATTTTAATAAACTTTATTTTAGATTTTAATATTTAAAAAATGAGAATTATGTTAAATAATATATTTTTTAAAATATCAAGAAAATATTTTAAACATTTTTCAGAGAAAAATATTATGGTGAATATATATATTGGAAGAATAATATGACTTCACTAAATATTTACTAATTATTTACAAAAAAAAATTTCAATAAATTTTAAATTACTTGGAAATATATATATATATATATATATAGTAATGTGGTTAATATTTTTCAAACATTCTAATTTATTGAATATGTTATAATATTCATATATCTAATTTTTTGTTTAATCATCATGTGGTGTGTTGAATACACTATTCAACATAATATTATTCATTAAAATATTGGTGTGTTACAGGTCAATTGATTCCTAAATTATTATTCACTTAAAATATTCAAAACACTACAATACTTTTATTGTGTGGCCCTCTATGTTATTATCTCAATTGTAGTGAGTATTATTTGTATATAAGGATCAGAGTTAGGGATCCCATTAAGGCCCCTGTATTGATAAATTAAATCCAAATCAATTTTAACATCTCATAAGAACACATTCTATATAATAAAATATTCTTTAATAAAGATATTTCATAAAGATGATTTCACCAATTGTGTCACCATCCTTATTCATATTATTTATTCTCGATTACACTAGATGAACATAACATATTTTTCTATTACCAAGGATTTAGGGAAGGTACTGCCAACGACATAAAATAGAAAAAGACATATTTCAATATAGAAAGTGAAAAATCCAATCTTGATAATTATAATGATTCCATATCACTAATGAATCATGAAATTCAAGCTACTGTAATGAAAAATATTTCCCTTGTTTTCATCAAGCCTCAATATACACAATATATTAGTATACACTAATAGTGATTTCATTTCATGAGACCAATAATATATCTCTTATATAAGAAAAAAAATTCCACTTGAATCATTTGGAGTAAATATTTTTGGGTCCATCCCTCTGATATCAACTAATTTGATATCACTATATATGAACTTCATTAAATGAAATCTATGTGATTATGAGTTCGGAACACATAATTTTTAGAGATCATCAATTTTGTATAATTAATATGTATCTAAAATGTAGAAAAAATACTTATGATGAATATTATAGTATCTAGATGTTCTCATTATAGAAATGGAATTGTTATATCTTTTGGATATGAAATGGAATCCCATGAAATTGAAATTGATATAGAATTGGAATAGGTAATTTTTCTGTTATGCTAAAAAAATATTATATCAATCTATATAAAACATATAGTAATTAATATAAGAATAGGAGTTAGTTTTAGGTAACCAACTATAATTCCCCAACCCTAGTTATATAGAGTCAATAAATTATTAAATAACATTGTCATGATCACAAGATATCATGTCTCAAAAGGAAGATTAGTTTTTTAGCCTTGTAAGTACTGGATACATACATAAGTTTGACATGATATCACGGAAATAGAAAAACAACCACATTGTGTCCCCTTTGAACACACACAAATATCGTAGCCTTGTAAAGACCCGTAAAATTCAAGGAAATTTTTTTCTTATTTTTCTTGGGAATTTTACAAGAACGAAGTTTCTGATGGAACCTGATTCTGAGACCCGGTGTGCCCGGAATCATTTTCCGAAGTTTGGCTCGTGTACGTTCAGTGAACGAATGAGCGGGTTTTTCTAACATTTGAACCGGTGCTTGGAATCAAATTCTGAGGGCACTGATGGAATTGCAGCGCTGATATTTTCCTAAAAACACCTTTTCTGGAGTTGCGTTTGCTCAGGTGTGGTTTTTAAATTTTTTGGGGTTAAGTTTAGGAATAAAAATAAAAGTGGTGTGACTTTTATTTTAATTTTACTTAAGTGGATTAACCTGGGTTAAGCGTATAAGATGGGACCCATAATATCCTACCCACTTGGTAGGATATTTGTGAGGTAGGGCCCACACGAGCCCCACAGTTTCATTCCCTCTAAGTAACACACCCGCGAAACCACTTTTTAAATAAAGTCAACCCGTGCATTTAATTAAATGTTAAATGCCCCAATGAATTGAACGGTTTATGCATTGCAATAATTTCTTTTAATTGTTGGATTCTTTCTATGAATTCCAAAACGTTGGCATGGGAAATTAAATAATACCAACACTTATTTTATTGAAGGGTTGCTTGTTGAGAGGATTTGGAGAAAGATATAAGGCTTGAAGAATCTTCATCCTCCTTCATTGAAGAATGAGAAGAACGTGAAGAACGCATCGTCGCCGACGAAGAACGCCGGCCTCCGACGAAGGGCGATGAAAAATGCCGAACCCTCGGAGATCGACGACGCAACGCTGACGATCCTTCTTCCGCGACGCTTCTTCCACGACGTTCTTTCCCCCGCGACAATCTTCGATCAACAACCGATTGAGGTAGGGGGGTTGCAGTTCTTTTAATTCTTTGTGAATTATATCCTCAGTATGGGTTTAAGTGGTGTAATTAAATCTGTGTGATTTTAAATCCTCGGAGTTTTTCTATGCAACGCCGTGTACCGCAACGACAGCGACGCCCCTTCCGCGACGCGACGATCCACTTCTTCGGTGAAGGTTAATTCCGAAACGAACTCACGTTCGATGACAACGTTGAGGTAGGGGTTTTTGTTCATTTTAATCTATGTCATTATATACGCGGTTTGTTTAAATATTTGTTGGAAGACTTTTAAAACCACTAACACGGTGGGTGCGGACCAACAACCAAGTCTGAACCCACCGTCCTTTCATTCTTGGTGTGGGGATCAACGGATGAGGATGAAGCAAGCCGCACGGGCGTTGTGAGGTCCCTGCAGTAAAGGACGGGTCCTGGGAGGCCCATTGGCGAAGACGGCACGCAATTCCGTCCACCGGAACTCGTCCGGTGGTCCGCAGAGAAGCCCACCGGCGCGCCGCCGGGAGGAGCCGCCGCGGTTGAAGCCGTGGCGGTAGGCTGCTGTCTCATGACTGCGCATGACCGAAAGGAGCAGGATGCGGCCACCGGCCATGTCCGCTGGCAAGGGCGGCCCCACGTGGGGTCGCGGTCTCTCCACGCAGGGGGCAGCGCGCCCCCCGCTTCGCTCGGCCGTAACGGCCGAGCCGACCCGCTGGCCCCCCAGCCAGCGCCAGCCGGGTCGCGGCCAAGGCGGGCCGGGTTGCACCATCCTGGGCGGACCCGAACCCGGGTCGGGTCGACCCGGTTCGGGCCGGCCCGGTGGGGGGGGGGGGGGGTTGGGTCGGGTCGGTCCAGGCCCAGACCCCCCATTTTTCCGACCACTTTCGGTATTTTGCCCATATCGTGGGATACAGACCTCTGATCGATGCACCGTCAGCGGCGATGTGATCCTTGGATCGAGATTGTTGTTTCGGTATATCTCACTCAACGTTTCAGAGTACTTTGGGTTCGGTCGGGTTAGTTCGTACACGAAACCAACCGGGCCCTCGGAGCGGAAACGCTTATAACTTGATCTTCGGACGTCTGACTGACCTGCCGTCGACTTTGTTGGATTCATCTAAGTGAGACGAATATTTTTCCTTACTCTGCCCGAGGTTTGGACATAGGTGGAGTATGGTCAGGTTGGTTTGGACTTAAAAACCAACCGGGCCCTTGGAACGAAAAATCCAATAACTCTCAGACCGGGCGTCCGATTGACGCACCGTTTTTGGCGTTGAGTTCTTGTTGACAATACAAAACTTTTGGATACATCCACTCTAGACTATGTGTCAGTAGATGTTTCAGCCTCTCAGCTCGTGGAGCGGACCCTCCTGAATGAGCTTGTTATGTGCGGGAACCCTAGAGCTGGCTACGATGATGACGACGACGACGACTGTACAGAGATCCTCAGTGGATTCGACGGCGACGACTACAACACTCAGCGATCCTCCATGGATCAGTGCTACAGATCCTGTGTGGGTCTAATCCTGTGTGGTTCAGCGCTCATCGGTCATGTTTGGGCTACTGTCTACAGTTCCTGTGTGGGTCCGATCATGTGTGGGTCATTGCGGGGGTTAGTTACCTATCAATCCCGTGTGGGTCCAATACTGTGTGGGTCATTACGAGGGTTAGTTACCTATCAATCCGGTGTGGGTCCGATCCTGTGTGGGTCATTGCGGGGGTTAGTTACCTATCGATCCTATGTGGGTATGATCCTGTTTGGGTCATTGCAGGGGTTAGTTACCTATCGATCCTGTGTGGGTCTGATCCTGTATGAGTCATTGCGGGGGTTAGTTACCTATCGATCCTATGTGGGTCCGATCCTGTGTCGGTCATTGCGGGGGTTAGATACCTATCGATCCTGTGTGGGTCAAGTACTTTGTGGGTCATTGCGGGGGTTATTACCTATCGATCCTTTGTGGGTCCGACAACTTAGATGAATCGGTGGCAATATATGATCATATCTATCGTCTTACGAAGAAGTATACATGTGTGTGCTGAATCCTGTTTTTCCTTCCTATGTGGATGGTGTTTTGCTATCCTATGTGGATTTACGTTTTTCTTTCCTGTGTGGACTGGGTTGTACTTGGGCATGGATGTTGGAGCTGAACATGAATTTAAGACTTAGGTATTTGTATGGGCATATACCTAAGCAGTATCGGATGCTACTTCGTAATTGTATCTCTCTTTTTTGGATTATCCTTTGTGGATTCTGGGAGACCATCAGGGGTCTCGGGGTCCCTACTGAGTAGCTTATACTCACCCCTGTATGGGCTATGCCCACACTACGTTGAGTTAGTTGCATACGACGGACATCGCTGATCGTGGTTGAGGCTTGCAGAGCAGGACGATACCTAGAGGTGGGCCATTGGGCGGGACGTACTCGGAGCGGATGGCTGGACCATAAGAGTTGTAGAGGCCATCTATACTCACCCTTCATGTGGGATATCCAGTGGAAGACTCGACGATGCGGATTTACTTTTAGATGCTGTTTTTCCATTCCAGTTGTACTTTACTTTTAGTTTGGGTTTGTATTCTGGCCCACTTACTTTTCCGCACTTACTGTTGTACTCAGTTTTTTTACTTAGTGTTTACTTCTGTTTGCTTGCTCTGTGGTGTTTTTTGTTTACTTTACAAAGGCAACGCCTTCCCTTTTTACCAGGATTTACGCCTTGGTGCTAGTCGCCATCCCCTGGCCTATGGAAGGCGGGCTTGGGGGTAGTCACAGCAGGGGCCCCGAGGATGGGTCGTGGCAAATTGGTATCAGAGGAGTTCAGTTCTACCGTAGAACTTTGGACTCTGATCTTTTTCTAAGTGAAGAAATAGTGTTAAGCGTATTGGGTGTGGTTATCAGTCCAAAGAGTCCAGTGTTGGTGCGGCGGCCGACGGATCCGTATACCAGGACCCTAACTACTGATTTCCAACTTAATGCGTGAAAACATTGATTGCATGTGTGTTTCATGTTTTAATTTTGATTAAATTATGTCAGCTCACCAGGTATTTTGTTTGACCGTGGCGCACCTGTTTCTTTTCAGGATGGCCCCACGATGGCAGCCATCTAGGTTTCCGAGAGTTTTACGTGACGACAACCCACCGAGCGATGAGGCCTCGTTATAGGGCCCTTTGACAGCTAAGTCACCGGTGGTACCTCTACCCGCCGAGCCACCGATGCTACTAGCCCCAGCCGCTGACGATGCGCATCGCCTTAGTGCACTGCATGAGTTTCAGCGCCAGCGACCGCTGAGTATCCACAGGGAGACGGACCCCCAGGCAGCGGAGGACTGGCTGGAGGCTGTGATATGAGTTTTTAGGTTAGTGAGGACACCAGCAGACCTCATGGTGTTCCTCGCAGCAAGCCTACTGCACGCGGCAGCGGGCCGATGGTGGAGCTTGATGCTCTAGGTGCACGATGAGGAATCACTTCTCTATACGGACATTGAGAGCCTCTTTCGCTCAGAGTCTGTCCCAGCCACCCTCTGTGCGGTGCACATCCAGGAGCTTCTACAGCTACGGCAAGGCAGCTTGACGGTCGCCCAGTACTCGGCGCGATTTACCAATCTCCCGCGCTACTCGATAGACATGGTACGAGACCCATTCTTCTGGGCCCGAACCATTGAACAGGGATTGAGTCACGAGATCAGGGCATCGTTGATCTCCCTCAACATTCCGACTCAGGTAGGAGTACTGGAGCGAGCTCTTCTCATCGAGAGATTTCTTGCTGAGTCTACACTAGTGGCGAGACCTACCGCAGGGTGATACATGGCGGAGTCTTCTACAGCCGGCAATAGACAGATGTCTTAGAGGTCCAAGCGGGACATGCCATCAGGCAGACGACCACATGATACTGGCTCGGAGGTTCGGGGCACACGCAGCAGAACCAGTCCTATGAGTGGAAGACAGTGCTATGTATGCGGCAGGCAGGTCCACATGGCTTGTGACTGCCCAACCCGCAATGTAGAGGAGCAGCAGACGGTTGAGGAACCACCTAGGCATAGGAAGAGGTTCTCTCGTGGCAGTCCGTAGGGAGTAGGAGGACGAGGCAGAGGAGCTTGCCGAGCAGCAGGTGGTGGGAGACGCTTTGAGTCTCTACCACCACCACCATCAGGAGGTCCACCCTGACCTCAGGGGAGAGCACAGATTCAGGCAGATGAAGCTTACGATCATGGAGCTCTGGAAGCAGGTGGACAAGTGTGGGTCTAGCTCCAGTCATAGATGCCTTTGCCCATTATTCCTCTATCTTCATTGTTTTTGTTGCCTTGTGTCCTTGTACATTGAGTTGAAGTAATAATAGATGCTTGAATTAGTGACGTTTTCTTTCTTGTCTTTTTTTATTAATACTAAGAGGTGCCGGTTAAAAACTGTTGAATTGACCCTCACTTGCGAGATTCATACTGGAGGAGACCCATTAACCACACACTGATGTCGACAATGTGACTAAACCCTTGGATGTGAGAGTGACGGTTGGATCTCTTGGTAGCAGCGTCGAGGCCTTACGACGTCATCCATGCCATGAATTAACTATTCATGATGGTATTGACTGTATTAGGAAAGGAACGTGGATCATCCTAAGGATGAGACCGAATTTCCCTTTACGGAAAAGGAAAAATCTTTGCAGCTTTGCAGAACGTTAAGGAGGAAGAGGCAACCATTCGTGTGGTCAGACAGATGCCAGCAGAGCATCAAGAAGCTGAGACATAGATTGACCAGCGCGCCTATCTTGAGGTTGACGGAGGAGGGAGTAGGGTACGCAGTCTACTGCAATGCATTAGGAAACGGACTCGGATGTGTCCTAATGCAGGATCGGGCCGTGATCGCCTATGGATCACGTCAGTTGAGGAAGCATGAGAAGAACTATGCAACCCATGACCAGGAATTAGCAGCAGCGGTCTTCGCTCTGAAGACATGGCGACACTCTCTAATGGGAGAGCGCTTTACAGTCTATTCTGACCATCAGAGTCTCAGTTAAATCTTCTCGCAGAAGGACCTAAACTTGAGACAGCAGCGATGGCTCGAGTTCCTCCAGGACTATGACTTTGAGATATTCTGTACTCCTGGAAATGGGAACGTGGTAGCCGATGCTCTCAGCACTGGTGGCCAGGCAGGAAGAAGGTTATGGCGGAGTTTGTTTATCGGTGCCTCACCTGCCAGTAGGTGAAGGCAAAGTATCAGGTACCAGCAGGCTTGGTACAACCCTTGGAGGTCCCGGAGTGGAAGTGGGACGGAATATCTATGGACTTCGTACTGGACTTCCACGCACTTCCATAGGTCACAACTCTATTTGGGAGATTGTCGACCGACTCACCAAGTCGGCTAAATTCATACCCATCAAAGAGCAGGGCTAAGTGGAGACCTTGGGACGTCTCTATGTTCAAGAGATTGTATGGCTTCACGGTGTTCCATCATCTATAATCTCCGATCGAGATGCTCGCTTTACTTCCCGGCTTTGGAAGGGGTTATAGGAGGTGTTTGGGAAGCAACTGCGTCTGAGCACTGCCCTTCACCCTCAAACAGATGGTCAGACGGAGAGGACCATACAGACTCTCGAGGACATGCTCTGTGCATGTGTCCTCAACTTTGTTCGCAGCTGGGAGGACCACCTACCCTTGATGGATTTCGCGTACAACAACAACTACCACTCTACCATCGGGATGGCACCATATGAGGCGTTGTATGGCTGACCTTGTATATCTCCTTTGTGCTGGATAGACCCTAGGGAGTCAGCACTTGTGGGACCGGAGATGGTCCAGGCCATGACAGAGAAGGTCCACGTCATCCAGGAGCGGATGAGGACAGCTTAGAGCCGGCAGAAGTCTTATGCTGACAGGAGGCGGAGGCCACTGGAGTTCGAGGATGGCGACCACGTCTTCTTGTGGGTCTCACCTCGATGTGGATTATAGAGATTTGGCTGAGGCGGCATGTTGTCACCACGCTTCATTAGACCATTCCAGGTCCTCTGCCGGATTGGCGAGGTGGATTATCTCCTGGATCTACCACCTCAGTTGCACCGGGTGCACGCCGTCATCCATGTATCTCAGCTGAGGAGATATGTGCACGACCCGGCGCATATCATTGACCATGGGGAGCTAGACTTTGATGATGGGGAAACTTTTACGGAGGTCCTGGTAGAGATTGTGGATCAACAGGAGCGGGACCTATGTGGGTGGTTGATTTCTCTAGTGCGCATCAGATGGCATCACGAGAACCTCTAGGAGAGCTCTTGGGAGTGGGAGGCTCAGATGCGTGCTCAGTACCCACATTTGTTTCCCTAGTTTATGATGTATCTTTAAGAGGATGTAAAGCCCTGAGGTGGGAGTGATGTCAAGACCCATAAAATTCAAGGAAAATATTTTTCTTATTTTTCTTGGGAATTTTAAAAGAACGCAGTTTCTGACGGCACCTGATTTCGAGACCCGGTGTGCCCGGAATCATTTTCTGAAGTTTGGCTCTGGTACGTTCAGTGAACGAACGAGCGAGTTTTTCTAACTTTTGAATCGGTGCTCAGAATCAAATTCTGAGGGCACCTATGGAATCACTGCGCTGATATTTTCTTAGAAACACCTTTTCCTGAGTTGCGTTTTCTCGGGTGTTGTTTTTAATTTTTTGGGGGTGAAGTTAAATAATAAAAATAAAAGTGGTTCGGCTTTTATTTTTATTTTACTTAAGTGGATTAACCTAGGTTAAGCGGATACGATGGGAACCATAATATCCTACCAACATGGTAGTATATTTGTGAGGTGGGGCCCGTAAGAGCCCCACCATTTCTTTCACTCTATGTAACGCACCTGCGAAAACCTCTATTTAAATACAGTCATCTAGTGCGTTTAATTAAATATTAAATGCCCCTATTAATTTCACGGTTTAAGTGTTGCAATAAATTCTTTTAAATGTTGGATTTTTTCTATGAAATCCAAAATGTTGGCATGGGAAATAAAATAATACCAACACTTATTTTATTGAAGGGTTTCTTGTTGAGAGGATTTGGAGAAAGCTCTAAGGCTTGAAGAATCTTCATCCTCCTTTGTTGAAGAATGAAAAGAATGCGAAGAACGCGAAGAAGACATCGTCGCTGATGAAGAATGCCGAACCCTCAGAGATTGACGACGCAACGCCGACGATCCTCCTTCCGCGAAGCTTCTTCCATGACGTTCTTTCCCCCGTGACAATCTTCTATCAACAACCGATTGAGGTAGGGGGGTTTTGGTTCATTTAATTATTTGTGAATTATATCCTCATCATGGGTTTAAGCGGTGTAATTAAATATGTGTGATTTTAAATTCTTGAAGTTTGTCTATGCAACACCGTGTACCGCGATGATAGTGACACCCCTTCCGCTACGCGATGATCCTCTTCTTCCGCGAATGTTAATTCCACGACGAACTCACATTCGACGACAACATTAAGGTAGGGGTTTTTGTTCATTTTAATCGATGTGATTATATCCGCAGTTTGTTTAAATATTTTTTGGAAGACTTTTAAAACCAGTAACGCGGTGGGTGCAGACCAACGAACAAGTCTGAACCCACCGTCCTTTTGTTCATGGTGTGCGGATCGGCGGACGATGATGAAGCAAGCCGCACGGCCGTTGTGAGGTCCTCGCAGTGAAGGAAGGGTCCCGGGAGGCCCGTTGGCGAAGATGACACGAAATTCCGACCATCAGAACTCATCCGATGGTCCGCGGAGCGGTCGGCCGGGAGGTGCCGCCGCAGTCGAAGCCACGGCGGCAGGCCGCGGTCCCGTGACCGCGTGGGACCGAATGGAGCGGGACGTGGAAACCGGCCACGTCCACCGGAAAGGGTGGCCCCATGTGGTGCCGCAGTCTCTCCATGCGGGGGCAGCGCACCCCCCCTTCGCTCGACAGTAATGGCCGAGCCGACCCGCTGGCCACCCAGTCAGCGCCAGCCAGGTCGCGCCCAGGTCGGGCCGGGCCGCGTCAGCCCGGCCGGGTCGCGCCCTGGCCGGGCCAGGCCGCGCCGGCTGGGCCGGGTTGCGCCATCTGGGTCGGAGCCGGACTCGGGTCGGGTCGACCCTGTTCGGGCCGACCCAGGGGGGTTGGGCCGGGTCGGTCCGGGCCCAGACCCCCCGTTTTCAGACATCTTTCGGTCTTTTGCCCATATCATGGGATAAGGACCTCCGATCAATGCACCGTCAGCGGTGATGTGATCCTTGGATCGATACGATCATTTCGGTATATCACACTCAACATTTAAGAGTACTTTGGGTTCGTCTGGGTTGGTTCGTACACGAAATCAACCGGGTCCTCAGAGCGGAAACGCTTATAACTTAAACTCCGGACGTCCGATTGACGTGTCGTTGACTTTGTTGGAATCCTCTAAGTGAGACGAATATTTTTGCTTACTCCGCCCATGGTTTGGATGCAGGTGGAGTACAGTTGGGTTGGTTTTGACTTACAAACCAACAGGGCCCCTCTGACGAAAAAGCCAATAACTCTCAGATCGGGCGTCCGATTCACGCGCCGTTTGGGGAGTTGAGTTCCTGTTCACAATACGGAACTTTTGGATACATCAACTCTAGACTATGTGTTAGTTGATTTATCAGCCTCTCGGCTCATGGAGCGGATCCTCCTGAACGATCTTGATGTGTGCTTGAACCCTAGAGCTGGCTACAATGATGACGACGACGACGACTGTACAGAGATCTTAGTTGATTCGACGGTGACGACTACAACACTCATCGATCCTTCGTGGATCAGTGCTACAGATCCTGTGTGGGTCCGATCCTGTGTGGGTCAGTGCTCAACATTCCTGTGTGGGCCAGCGCCTACAGATCATGTGTGGGTCCAATCCTGTGTGAGTCATTGCGGGGGTTAGTTACCTATCGATCCTATGTGAGTCTGATCATTGTGGGTCATTACGAGGGTTAGTTACCTATCGATCCAATGTGAGTCTGATCCTGTGTGGATCATTGCGGGGGTTAGTTACCTATCGATCCCGTGTGGGTCTGATCCTGTGTGGGTCATTGCGGGGGTTAGTTACCTATCGATCCTGTGTGGGTTCGATCCTGTGTGGGTCATTGCGGGGGTTAGTTATCTATCGATCCTGTGTGGGTCCGATCCTGTGTAGGTAATTGAGGGGGTTATTTACCTATCGATCATGTGTGGGTCAGATCCTTTGTGCGTCATTGCGGGGGTTAGTCTCTATCAATCCTTTGTGGCTCCGATGGCTTATATGAATCAATGGTAATATCTGATCATCTCTATCCTATTACGAAGAAGTATATCTGTGTGAGATGAATCCTGTTTTTATTTCCTATGTGGATGGTTTTGTGTTATCCTGTGTGGATTTACGTTTTTCTTTCCTCTGTGGACTGGGTTGTACTTGGGCTCGAATTTTGGATCCGAATGTGAATTTAAGACTTAGTTACATGTATGGGCATAAACCTAAGCAGTATCAGATGTTACTTCGTGATTTTATCTTTCCTTTGTGGATTATACTTTTTAGATTCTAGGAGACCTTCGGGGGTCTTGGGATCTCTACTGAGTAGCTTATACTCACCACTACACGGGCTATGCCTGCACTACGTTGTGTTGGTTGTAGACGATGGACAACGCTGATCGTGGTTGAGGCTTGCGGAGCAGGATGGTACATAGAGGTGGGCCACTGGGCGAGACGTACTCGGAGCGGATGGCTGGACGCTAGGAGCTATAGAGGCCATCTGTACTCACCCTTCAGGTGGGATTTCTAGTGGATGGCTCGACCATGCGGCTTTACTTTTAGTTGTTGTTTTTCCTTTCCAGTTGTACTTTACTTTTAGTTTGGGTTTGTATTCTGGCCCACTTATTTTTCCGCACTTAATGTTGTAATCAGTTTTTTTACTGAGTGTTTACTTCTTCTTGCTTGCTCTGTGGTGTTTGTTGTTTACTTTAAAAAGGCAATGGCTACCCTTTTTACCGGGATTTACGCCTTGGTGCTAGTCGTCAGCCCTTGGCCTATGGAAGGCGGGCTTGGGGTAGTCACGGCACGAGCCCTGAGGATGGGTCGTGACAAGCCTATTCCTGCATGTTAATTTTAATATACTTCTTCACATCCTGGAAAAAATAAAACATTGAAATGGGTGAACTCAGATGCTTAGTAAGGGTAACAATATAGAAGAAACTATCATAAATAAGCATAAAAATTTAAGGCAATGTGTAATAATAAATAAATCATTTTAAACATAAACTATAGCATAATATGGAAAATATAAAACAAATAATTTGATTTAGTTATTGACATAGATATTCCACTAGTTTAATAATCACATTTAATACCAATAGACAATTTCCAAATGATGGAATGTATAATGTTGGGCATCATAACAAAATAGTCAAGGCCTCCTACCAAGACTACAAATAAGATTTTGTCAAATCCTTATGCCAATACACTATTTTGTCTCAAGAGACCAACCAATTCATCGAAGAGCTATAGCAGGATCCACCTGTCACTTACTAAGCACAATTTATTCTTCATAAGAAAAGGTTGAAACAAAATCTAAAAATTCATGTTAAAAAAGCATATGAAATGCCAATATTGCTACCACAAACCATAAATGGTATAAAAATAGCACATCCATAGTCAAACATAACACATTCAATAAAATATGGAATAAATTATCCTTAACCAAGAATAATGAAGGATATTGGCATTGGTGAAAATAATCAGTAAAAGTACTTGGGAGAAATATCCCATTTTTCATGAAAACATTTAAATGTCTCACTATTTATAATAAAGACATTTAAAATAGATTTTTGAATAAATATGTCCCATACAACATTGAAACATTTAAAAGGAAGTTTAATTTTAAATCATTCATGTCCGTATTAATAGAAACATAAAACCATTTTTAAAACATGAACATTAATGAGAATGATTTTGAAGAATAAATAGTTTAAACATTTAAAAAGATATTTTAGTTTGAGTTACTACCCAAAAGAGAGATGCTAGAATTACAATAATTGAGGAAATAATAACATTATAATATCATGAGTATAAAGGGATTCATTACATACTATGTCAATGTATAGTATATACACCATATAAAAGTGAATTAGCACATAACAACAAAAATGTCTCAATGAAATGTAAATTGAGATGGAATCACATACAATGATTGTATCGGTTGGTTAAGGATAAATCAAGGACATAATTATGTGTGAAAAATATTAATATATTCAAAATGATTGGATATTAAATGTAAATAAATCAAAGGTCATTCAGACATATTCTTGTAAAAGCAACACCAATGACTTGATTGTTTAACTGAAGGAAAGGAAATTGTGTTAAGATTATTCTTATCAAGTTCATATCGATTACTTGAGATTTTATCATTTTACTGATTATGTGTATCAAAATTATATCGACAAAAAGGTGAGTGGAAATTAAAACATAAATACATAAATAGTGATTTCCCACATAATCTTGGAGTAAAATAATCGATGAAGTTTTTGTAAAATCCAATGAGTGAAAATAGAATTTACAAATTCCCTTACTGATTCGGTAACATACAAATCATACATCCAATGAAATAAGGATCAAAAAATGAATCATTAAATACCCAAAAATTAGTGTATATTACACATATAATACAATCATGGGCAGTGTATACAACACACAAAAGTAAATAGTGGCAATATAGCATGAAACTCATAGGAAGAAAAGTGAGATGAAATCCCTATATCTAGAACATTTACTTAGTAGAGGGTTGGTTAACCTCCTGTATAATGGTGAAATAATTTTTATTAAATTATTCAAGATCCACATACCTAAATATTATATAATATATGATCTTTTAATATTTCTTTTGTTAATAATATTTCAGTATAATTATTTTTCCGGGTGTTAAGTGATTCAATTTACTTTATATGTTTTGTTACATAAGTATTGTTTTGATATGGATAGGATTTCTATGATTTATATCCAGAATTATTTTAACTTCTTAAAAATTATTTTTGACAAGTAAATAAAAATTATTCTAGAATGGATACGATGGGTAAAAAATCTCATCACGTTCGTAGAGATCGTAATTCGTACATACACACGAGCGAAAATACGATTCTATTGGCGGTGAAATCATATGAAATATGATGGTATATCATATATAAGGAAACATTAACATGTTATATTTACTATTTACATAAATTATACTCATTATTATACCCATATAAATGATGAAGTATTGAATAACAAACTGCACCACGATGAGGAGATGACATGCCATACGTATGAACGTATGGTGACATTGTCATTCATAGGATGGATAGAATAATGAAAATGGTAGTAACATATTTATAATTATATCACAGTATGTATAAGGTAATGGATTTATTACTTTAGTATGAAAAAAATAAGGCAGAAGTGGAATAAGAACATAACTTGGGAAGAGGTGATGAAATTATTAACTCTTTTTCGAGGGATTCCATTGGATTTGATCAAAAGGGTTCAATAGGATAGATTCTGAGAAAAGTAAGGCCTCTAGGTTAAAGTGAGGTTTGTTGGGAGGATATTTGACCATGCATTGGTGGATCCAAATAGATTTGGATGTGTGATTTTGAGAGAAGGGGAAGTACCCTTTTATTAGAGTGGTGAGGATCAATTTAGGAAATTTTTGAAATATTATTTCATTATACAATCATATTCTATTTATAATGGCTATATAAGGATTTATTTTAATGGTAAGATGGGTCTAGGTCAAAAAACTGTCAACCAATAGGTTTTAGAATGGTTTATGTCACCATAATAACCTTATTTTTAAATTTAACTATTAGTTAAATAATTTAACTTTTACCATATATCCGTGTATTATTATAATAAATGTTTAATAATCATAAAATAAAAATTCAAGAGAACACCATGTCATTAATTATTGATATATCTAAACTTATTGAACTCCTTTGGCCAAAACATATATTTTTATAAATATTATATCTGTTAATAATATAGTATTTGTTTTAAAAACTCATTTAAGTTAATTTTGACACAATTTAGTATTGGGTTATTGTGAAAGTCATAACAAGTATATCTATTTGAAAAAATTTATTTAATCAACCCTAAAATTTCATATTATCTTAAAATATTCATTGAATACATCAAATTCTCAATTCACAATTACATTAATATTTATAATAATAATTATTGTAATATTTCAATAATAAGGTATTTACTATATCATCATAGTGTCATAAATATATTTAATTATTAAATAACTAAAAATTATAAATAAAATACTATTAAGTAAGGAATATTTTTTTTTATTTCTAATGAATATTTATATTTGAATTTATCTTATGTATAACCCCATATTAAAAATTGTTTATTTATTAAAATATGAATTTATCACTATTAACGATTTTTTAAAAAAATACTAATAAATGCAATAATATAATCCATACGGACCAAAGAGATCACATTTTATTCATAAGGTTGATTTTGGTATAAATACACTTATCCAATAGAATTAGTACATGTGTTAGAGAATTGTAATACCATTTTTATCGTTAATTATGCTATTTACATTAAACTGTGGTAAATAAAATTCAAAAGTTACTATTTACCAAAAATTATTTTCATCCTATTTAACCACATTTTACTTACTCATAAAAAATGTATGTCTCAAATTTTTGAAATTGAATTCACAGAAGTGGTAAAATTTTGTTTTTTGAAAATTTGTAAATGTGCCTAGAAGATGAGTAAAATAAGTTAAAAAGTTCAATAAGATTTTATATATCTAATGTTATTATAAAATTACTTAAATGAATTAAATTGGAATAAAATATGTATTATTTATATATTTTTAATTTAAAATAAATTAAAATTAAATTTTTTTATTTAAATACAAAGTCGGCTTTAAACAATAACATCTTGTTTTTCATTATTCATCAAAAATTGAATGATTTTTGGAAAATTCCAAAAATACACCCAAAGAAAATTTTGATATTATAAATTGAAAAACTATTTAAATTTTATCATATTCAATACATATAAGTTCTATTAATTAATTTAAAACAAATCCTGTTGTCAACCCCAGAAAGTTGGTTTTTGAGAAGTAAAAACTATAAAAAGATTGATATGTGTTTCTGTCCAATTTAAATGTAAAATTACATCCAATGACCAGAATTGTATTAAATTATAAAGAAATAATCTAATTATACTTCAAAATCATTAAATTTTATAATTTATCAATATAAATTATTTATATAAATATTTTTTGTTTTAAATTAAAATTTAGTATTGTTCACTATTCATCATTATATAAATGTTATCAGAAAAGCACTGATAATTTATCCAAACTAAATTTTTATTTCCCCCTTTTAAATAAAATGTTTCTTTTGTCAAATTTAATATATAAATGTGTCAAATATTGGATTTAAAAAGGGTTCTCCCTTAAAAGGCGGTAAAATTTCCTTTTTTGAAAATACTTATTTTATCTGAAAAATTAAATTTGTTCATATATTAGGTCAAAAAAACCAATAATAAGGATTATAAAATTATATGGACTATATAAAATTCAATTTTTGGTTATTTCTATTAATAACTTCTTTTTAAACGTCTTGTTTTATAGGTCATGGTGTGCTTGAACTCAGTGTTGTGTACATTGCATGCTATCGAATTATTCAAAGAAAAAAGTACCATGGAAGCATGGAGTGTTACACCAACTCAAAACACTCCCACTACAAAAGAGAGAACTAATAATGAATTTCAACCTATTTTCTATCACTATAGAATCATTATTATGGAGTGATACAAAAATTATCATGGGGATTCTTTGTTAACCTCTATAGTCGCTCTTCTAATTGAATTGTAATATATTAGAGTAAAATAACTCATGAGATTATTATTTAAAATTGAATGTGTTATTACCTTGTGTGTCCTATGATCCTTAGAAATTACAACTATATAATTATTATGATAATAATCTATGACATGGCCTATAATTCAAAGTATAAAACACAAATTATTGTCATGTATTTTAAACTAAACTAATTCTATAGATCTATTAGAAGATTATATATTCTCTAATTCTATTATATAATCAATGTCAAAAGGATGATTCAAGATTCTCTATCAAAACACACCATTTTACAAGAAAAAAATTTCCAAATAGAAATATACCATTATTATGATCAACATATAATCTATATTAAGTTTATTACATCAAAACATGTTCTTCATCTCCTCCATACAGTAAGAAAATTTCCATTGTATAAGTCAAGTACTTCATAATAGTTTTCACATCTTCCCAATGTATATATCATGGATTATTCTAATATCTACAAAAAATAATTATTTAAATGGAAACATAAAACATATCATATGCAATTTATTTCAGAATAGACACCACTACTAATTGTTATTAGATTATACATATCCAAATAATTAACTCTCATGTATGATGATACATTTACATTGAGATATTGATACCATGAGATATATAAAATGAAATATCTATAATGGTTTATAATTTCCTCCTTAGATTAAATTATCAGTATATGTTCATAAAAGTAACACAATGATCATCATAGATATATATTAAGAAATAATGACCCCAATAATGTATTTTTATAATGTCCCAAACATCATAAATTATATTTGTTTCATGAAAATATTTGTTTTCTTTTTACACAACAAAACTATATATTAGTAATAATAAGGTAAGTATATTTAAATATGACAATAGGTTTTGAGATTTATATAATCATAGGTTAATATGACTGTTGGAAACTGTAATATTAACACTTTAATTATTATTTTTAAATATAAATTATTATGGTTAATTAATGAAAAAAGTAGATTCCATGGACTCATCCAGTAGAATCATATCATACGAAGCCCATTTGACATAACATGGCATGTAAGTGGAATCATTATGCATTAATCATGACTAATACCCAGCCGAGTATCAAAAAGTTATGCATGAATTAAACTGCATAGAGAGAATTTTATTTGGGTGGATATTACCCCTTGGTTGATGTTATCTGTGCCACCTAGGAGTCTATTTGTCAGGTCTCGTCCCATAGGGCCCATGCTGTGACAAACCCCAAGCTTGCCTTCCATTATCCAGGGGATGGACTAGAACCAAAGCCGTATTCCCTAAAACTATAAAGGCATCGCCTTTATAACCTGTAAGCACACTTAACCAAGCACACAAAAAATATGAACACAAGTAAAGCTAACTATAAACAGAGTGATTGTACTAATTAAAAGAGGCCAGAATACAATCCCAACGTGAATGTGGAATTACAACTGTGAAATAATAAAACTGAATAAAATGAAAAGACAGCTATTGGTTCGTTCTCTAAGGTTCCTACCTGAAGGGTAGGGATGAATTTCCTCCTCATCACTCCACATTCGTCCATCTCCTCTGTGTACCGGCTTGTCATAAGGTCACCCTTCATCTACCATCCATTCTGGGTACTCTCGGCCTCAGTTAGCATTGTCTGTCGTTTGCAACCGACACAACAAGGTGTGGGCATAGCCTATGCATGGGTGAGTATAACGATACTCACAAGGGACCCCGAGACCCTCTAGATCTCATAAAATCCAACTAGGATAAAACAAAAGGTATGAAATAAACATATATCATTATATAGATATATTCACATAAACATATCATAGTTATCAAGTAATCCATCTCATTCATGAGGAAAACACATTGGTTATGACTCAGCTCACACCAGGATTTATTCTAGGGGTGGTATCAAGTAACATTTGAAGCCAATGAAGAACACCTCGGCTGCTGGAGAACTCCTCTATGTTGAGTACAATGGTCCTTCCATGTCACATAAATGTACTTCCCACTAACCTTGGACTACTGAGGTACTACTTCTATCGAGTACCATGGGTCTGCAGTGTCACATAGAGGCGCTCCCCACCGTGGGTCTGTCGTGTCACATAGAGGTGCTCCCCCTCAAGGTCTACTGAGGTAATCCTCATGTAGAGTACTAGGGGTTTTCCACATCACACAGAGGTAATCCACACTATGGGACTCCCGCGACACCAAAGAGCTCCCCACTGGCCCTGTTGAGTCACTCCGAGTCAAAATTGTCAGCAAACGTCATGTCTCAGCCAACCACCAGGTCTCCGCACTTTGCATTCTTGTCTCTGGGAGGATCCACTCCACAAGCTAATGGTTTATACTCCTACTTCAATGAAGTCCCAAAAACATGTATCTCAATGGTCCCCCATGTCATAGGGGTCTCAACGTAACAAATGATGCGCTAATCAGACGCATGGTCTGTGAGTTATTAGCTTTTTTGTCAAAGGGGGCTTGATTGGATTCGTGCTTGATCCAGGCTGAGTTTTCCCATATCAATCCGAAACTCAGAAGGGTATCACTATAAGTGATTGTCTCGCTCCAGGATTTCTAGCGCCATTGAAATTTCATCAAAAGGACATCTAGAGAAAATGTTATGGACAAAGGAATTTAACTCGGTCGTAGTGGGCTTGGGATGGTCCAACATGGTCGTACTGACTCGGCCAGACCCGCAGTGTATCTCGGCACGTTAGGTCTGGCCTGATCTTTGAGGGTCGTGACGGTACCTTTAGGGAGGCTCAGCAGAGGGGTTCCGCGAGGGAGGTGGACACGGCTATGATGGTGCAAACCGGCCACGAACGACCATTTTCCCAGGGCCCATGTCGTGACTGCCCCAAGACTGCCTTCCATAGTATTGGAGCTGTGGACTAGCACCAAAGGCGTATTCCCAAAAATTGGCAAGGCACTACCTTTATAACCTTTAAACACACGCAACCAAACACATAGAATGTTACGAACGCATGTAAATTGTATAGTAAACAAGTGAGTGTTGTATGTAAAAAGGTGCTATAATACAAGCCCAACTGGAAAGTACCAGTAAAACTGAAATGTAACACAACTGATGAAAAAGAAAGACAGCTACTGGATCGTCCTCCGAGGATCCAACCTGAAGGATAAGTACAGATACCCTATTCAGTACTCCTCTTCTATCTATCTCCTCCGTGTACTGACTCATCATAAGGCCCACCTCCAGGAACAGTCCAGTCCTTGTACTCTCATCCTCAATCAGCATTATCTGTTGTTTGCGTCCAACAAAACAAGGTGCAGGCATAGCCCATGCAGATATGAGTATAATGATACTTAGTAGGGACCCTAAGACCCTCTAGGTCTCACAAAACCCAACAAGGATATAACACAATGTATGAAATCAATAGATAACCTTGCTTATGTATATGCCCATACATATACCTAATTTATCATGTAATCCATCTGAATCATGAGGGAAACACAAAGGTTCTGACTCATCTCAAATTGGGATTTATTCAATGGGTAGTATCATGTAACATTCCAAACACAATGTCAAACACCTCAGTAACTATTGAACGCCTCCTATATCAAGTATAGTGCGTCTGATGTGTCACGTAGATGCACTTTCCACTAACCGTGGACTGCAAATGTACTCCTCATATCGAGTACTGTGAGTCTACCATGTCACACAGAGGTTCTCCCCACCATGGGCCTGCCACACCACCAGGGTGCTCTCAACTGGGCATGTTGAGTCACCCCGAGTCAAAACGGTCAGTAGTCGTCAAGTCTCTACCAGCCACTAGGTCTCTGTACTTTGTTCACTCATCTCTTGGAGGATCCGCTCCACAATATACTGGTCGATAATCCAAATTCCACGATGTCCTATGAAAATGTATCTTAATGGTCCGCCAAATCATATGGGTCTCAACATAATAGATGTCCCATCAATAAGATTCCCAGTATATGAGTTATTAACCATTATGTCCTAGGGGCCTGGTTGGATTCGTGCTCGATCAAACCTGACCATTCCCCATCTCAATCCAAAACTCATAGTGGTATCACTCAAAGGACCACCTCGCTCCAAGATTTCCAGCACCACTGACGGTTCATCACACGGATTTTCGGTGGAAAAGTTATGGCCAGAAAAAGGTAAATGGGTCATAGTGGGCCCGGGTCTGGTCCGAACCGGCCTTACCCAGCCTGGGATGACCCGGTTCGAGTCGACCTGACCAGACCCGGCCCCAGCTGATCCATTCAAGGCGAAGACCACTGCTGCTGACTTCAGGTAATGTGTAGCATAGTTTTTCTCGAGATGTCTCAGCTGTCAAGAACCATATGTGATCACTTCTCTCTCTAACATTAAGACACATCTGAGTCAGGTCCCTAATGCATCATAGTAGACTACGTAACCTATACCTTCCAATGGAAGCCTCAAGATGGTGGAACAATCTGATGGGTGAGTGTTTTACCGTGTACTCTGTACACATGAGTCTCAGGTATATCTTCTCTCAGAAGAACCAGAACCTGAGATAGTGATGTTGGATTGAGTTCCTCCAGGACTATGATTTTGAGATAGTCTATACTCCTGGGAAGGGGAACATTGTAGAAGATGCAGTCAACATGAGGTCTGGTATACAACATCTAGGTGAGGCAATGGAGCAGCTAGCCGCTTTATAGATATCCATTGTGGATAGATATGGAGATGCTTTTATAGAGTCTCTTACAGTCAATCCCCAACTTCTTCAATGTTTTGGAGAGGGGAAACATGGGGATGCTGACTGTGAGACAAGATATTCTCAGATATCCACAAGACAAGCACCTAATGAATTTTGTGAAGGTGGGGATAATGTCATCCTTTTTAGAGGACGTACCATGGTTCCAGTGTCACTTCAAAAGGAAGTGTTATGGGATTTACACATATCCCCTCTAGCGGTACATCTAGGAGTGGCGAAGATGTGCCAGGATCTCTAATGACAGCACTGGTGGCCGAGAATGAAGAAGGCAATTGTAGAGTTTGTTTTTCGATGCCTCATTTGTCAGCAAGTGAAGGCAGAGCATCAGGTACCCGGAGGCTTGGTCCATCCATTTGTGGTTGCAGAGTGGAAGTGGGATGTGATATCCATGGACTTCATCACACGATTTCCACATATATCCCGATGGCATGACTTGATTTTGGTGATCGTCGATTGACTCACCATGTCATCCCCCTTCCAATCGATCAGAGAGCTGGGTTCAGTAGATTGCATGGGATGCCTCTATGTGCATAATATTTTTCATCTACATGGATTACCCTCAATTATTATCTCCGATCGTGATGCACATTTTACTTCCCGGGTATGGAAGGGGTTGTAAGAGGATTTTAGGATACAACTTCGTTGGAGCACTGCTTTGTATCCCCAGACAGATATCTAGACTGAGCGGACCATTCAGACCCTTGAGGACATACTACAAGCTTGTGTCCTCGACTTCGGTCGCAGCTGGGAGGATCACTTACCTTTGGTGGTGTTTTCATACAACAACAGCTATCACTCAACCATAGGGATGACAGCTTTTGAGGCGTTATATGAATGATATTTTAGCTCCCCTTTTTGCTAGACTGACCCATGGGTGTCAACACTTGTGGGACCAGAGATGTTAAGGGCTACCACAGAGAAGGTGAAGATCAACATGGAGTGGATGAAGAATGCACAAAGAATGCAAAAGTCATACACCAACAGGTGACGGAGAACTCTGGAGTTCGAGGATGGTGACCACGTCTTTCTACGGGTCTCACGCAAATAAGGTTTGTGGAGATTTGGCCAAGGCAGAAAGTTATCTTTGAGGTTCATCTGACCTTTTCAGGTCCTCATCAGAGTTGGATAGGTTGCATACCACATAGCTCTTCCACATTAGTTGCACCGGTTTCATGACCTCTTCCACGTTTTCTAGCTAAGGAGATACGTGCACGACCCTTCTCACATCATTTTCTATGGAGAGATAAATGTAGACAATGGGATGCCTTTTATAGAGGATCCAGTCGAGATTGAGGATCTACAAGAGTGATTCCATAATGGATGGATGATACCTCTAGTACTTATTCGTTGGCAACATGTGAACCTCTAGGAGAGAACATGGGAGCGGGAGGCTCATATGTGTGCTCAGTACCCCCACATGTTGCCTTATTTTGGAGTTGTGGATTATTAGGATTTAAATCCGGTGGTGGGGAGAATGTAAAGACCCAAAAATTCAATGTAATTTTTTTTAAATAAATGGTAATTTTATGAGTCCTAAAAAAATTAAGGTGCATGATTCCCAGGGCCGGAGTGCCCAAAATTATCCTCTGAAATTTTTTCTGGAACGTTCAGTAAATGTGCGAGTTGTGTTTTGAAACTATTATACTAGTTCTCAGAATTGAAATCTGAGGGAACTGTTGAACCCACAATTCCAGTATTCACTTAAGAATACTTTCACCTTATGAAAATTTGTCGAGGGTGAAAGTTAGTTTTCAGGTTTTTTTGTGAAAATTAAAATATAAAATAAACACATGTTTTATTTTATTTTATCGTATCCATCCTCCTTGTGAAAGTCAGTGGTGGGGACCACCAGACCTTAACATCCCATGAGAGGTTATGGTGGTGGGGACCACCTGGGATTAAACCCCCTTGAAACCCCCAATTAATTTGGAGGAAAACCTAAACTACCTCTTAAATGTTGGAAAACCTCTCAACCCCCCTCATTAAATGTGGAGGAGCCTCTTGACTACCTCCACATTAATTATTAAAACACACATATATTTATTATGCCAACTCTCCTTTAATTATTTATTTTTGAACATTATTTCAATGACTTAATAGATATTACAATCTATTACTTTGTGCTACCTATACAGGTGTAGGGTGTGGGCCAAATAAACATGGCCCAACCCCTCTGTCGTTCTTCTTTGGTGTGTTCTTCGAAATGGAGAGAGGTGATGAAAACGACAAAGGAAACAACATTGACCCCCGCGGCCTCACCATGTCACGACGTCGTCCGCCGAGCCACGCTGCCATCTATTTCGAGACGCTCCACCATCCAAGCCAATCCAAAACACCATCCGAGCCGAGCTTTTCCACTGAGCTGAGCTACGCCACCGTCCGAGTCGAGCCGCACCACAATCCGAGCCGAGCCACGCCACTATCCGCCGAGCTGCACTACCGTCCAAGCCAAGTCGCATCACCGTCTGAGCCAATCCGCGCCGCCATCCACTGAGCCGCACCACCGTCGGAGCTAAATCGTGCCGCAATTTTTCGAGTAGTTCCACTACACGAGTTGAGCCACACAGCTGGTGAGCTGAGCCGCACCGCCAAACCGAGCTTCTCCACCCTCCTGACCAAACTGCTGCCAAACCATGGCCTGTCCACTGACCCGCGGTCGGTCCGTGCCCCTTGTGCCCAGTCTACACCCTCATGGCTGGGCCAGACACCCTCACGGTACCCCTATTCTAAGATACCCTAGAGGAACCCTCACATCCATCACATGCCAAGCTGGACCCAATGGGCCGGGTAGTTCCGACTTGGTCGGACCGGACCTGGCCCCACTACGAACCATTTAAATTATTTTGGCCATAACATTGGCAATGGACATCCGTTTAACGAACCATCAGTGATGCTGGAAATCTTGGAGCAAGATGATCCATTTGAGTGATTCCCAACTGAGTTTTGGATTGAGATGTGGAACAGTCAGGTTGGATCGAGCACAAATCTAACTGGGCCACTGGGACAAAAAGGATAATAACTCATAGACCATGCATTCGATTAACGCACTGGCTGTTATGTGGAGACCCCTATGACGACGCGGACCATTGAGATACTTCATCATGAAAATTCAAGGATGTTGGAGTTTTGAACAGTAGATCGTGGATCAGATCCTCCCAGAGATGAGCGAGCATAGTGCAGAGACCTATTGGCTGGATGAGACTTTACAAATGCTGACCGTTTCAACACGAAGTGACACGATATGCCCATTGGGGAGTGTCTTGGTGACGTGGAAGGCCCACTTTGGGGAGTGCCCTGGTGATGTGGTAGACCCACGGTACTCGACAGTAGATGTACCTTAGCAATCCATGAGGGGGAGCGCCTCTGTGTGATGGGGTAGACCAACAGTGGGGATCACCTCTGTGTGACACGGCAGACCCAGGGTATTCGACAGGAGGAGTACCTCAGCAGTCCAAGGTTAGTGGGAAGAATCTTTATGTGATGTGGTAGGCCCACTGTACTCGATTGAGGAGGAGTTCTCCATCAGCTGAGGTGTTCAATGATGTGACATGAATTGTTACCTGATACTACCCCTATAATAAATCCTGGTGTGAGCTGAGTCAGTACCTCTGTTTTTCCCTTATGATTGGGATGGATTATTTGACAACTTAAGTATATGTATGGGAATATACCTAAGTAGGGTTATCTTTTGATTTCATAGTTTGTGGATTATACTTGGTGGATTTTGTGAGACCTTGAGGATCACAGGGTCCCTACTGAGTATCATTATACTCACCCGTGCAAGGGTTATACTAGAACTTCATTGATTTTGGTGTAGACTATGGAAAACTCTGACTGGGGATGAGAGTAACAGGACTAGACGGTACCCAAAGGTGGACCTTTCAACCAGTTGGTACACAGTTCAGACTGACATACGAGGAGTGTTGAGGAGGAAATTTGTACCTACCCTTTAGGTTGGAACCTCAAAGGATGGCCCAATTTTTGTTTCCTTTTTCTTTAGTTGTACTTGTAATTTTTGTTTCTGGTACTTTACAATTGTGCGTGTCTTCCATCCCACTTTCACTTTTATCACTCTTTTGTTATAAAGTTTTACTTGGTGTTTTGTATCCATCTATATGCTTTATTGTGTGTGTGTATTTATAGATTATAAAGGAAATTCCATCCATGTTTTATGGAATTGTGCCTTTGGTTCTAGCCTCTTGCCCCGGCCTATAGAAGGCGGGCTTGGGGTAGTCACGGTACGGGCCCCGGGGTACTAGTCGTGACACTATCACCATCACACTTCAAAACATTAGGTTATATGTGAGTGTATTAAGAAATTATGTTTACATTACTTAGTATATTTATTTTTAATCCATTAGTTTTAATAAAAATGTTATTTAATCATTAATGTTTTAGGAATATTTTTTTCAAAAATTGAAATGGAATTTGATAAATTTACATTTCGAACTGAAATTGTACTTTTACAAAAACATATAATCATTATAATAAACAAGGGTACTATTAGTGATGTTTATGGTAATTAAATAGTGTTATAAGGACAGGAATATTTAATCGTAAATGATAAAATAATTTAATTTTTTCATGCATCAAAAATATCACAATGCGATTTTACAATGTTTTTTTATCTGCTATTATTTTTAAATTTTTTTAAACATAAATGTAATATTAATCATATTTAATGATTTTTCAGGATAATATAAATTTCATTTTTGATTTTGGTATATCAATATTATGTTAGGGTGATTTTTGCAGAATTTATAAAATACATTAGTTTTTCTGTATGTATAATAACATCATAGATTTGTCGTAATGATTTAATGATTAATTTAAAATTATGGTTGAATACATTGTGTTATAGTAACTAAATAAGTTTCCTAAGCGGCCAATACCATGTGAAAATACCATGGTGAATCTTATGGTTTTTCAAATACCACAATAGAGGTGTTCTAAAAAATTAATAAAAAACTCCCTCTCTTTCGATATAAATATCCACCCATTACATTATTTTATATCATTACCATTTATTTAAAAACTATGATATGATATTATTACCTCAAAATGAAACCTCCAATGGTGTCCTCAATCCCCCAAGGTCTAATCTTTGTGTATGAGGTGTCACTATTCAAGGTATGGGAAAACTCAACATCGCTTTTCCTTTCATGTTCTACTTATTATTTGTTATACCTCTAAAATTTACAAAAAATGTTATTCTGCCCATTTTGTTCTATAAAATTAAATTATTAATATTTTTTATGAATGGGATACCCTTTCTCCCTTACTATTTATGGTTTTTTAAAACAGTGTTTCATACCCGTTATGCTATATGATTCTCGTCTCAAAACAATTCGATTTTTATCAAGAATTTATTTTATTTTATTTTTTGAATACCCAAAACTCAATATTCCCTAGGATTTTTCACATGGATATCAAAATGATATATTTTAATTATTTTATTGACAAACATGAATCCCACCTTCCTTTTCTATCAGTATAAAATTTCAAAATGATCTTTTCGTTATGAAATTTCTAAAAGATCATTATTTTGAAATAAACCACATTTATTTTATTATTGATGGGTTATTTATGAGATTTTTCATTTAGATATATCTAACTCACATTAATTAATACATATTAAGGGTGCATCCTGATTGTGCTACCATGCATTGGGTAAATAATTTAATATCTAGAGATGACAAATTTTATAGTACCCTGGTGAATAACCATTGTAAATTTTATGACACAGCGGTAAAAACCCAGGGTGATAATCTAATGAATGACTCAATTAATAGTTATAACCACTTTTAGAAGTTATGAATTATGTTATTATTATTATTATATTACTCTTTCTCAATCCATTATATATTTAATTGATTTCTTATTGATATTCATTGATATCACATGTAAATTGTTTCCCTTATTTACCTTTGTTGGGCCTTATCCTCACCCTTCATTATGATATATTTCACAAGGTTATGTTACAAAATAAATGTAATTAGGATGAAACATGATGAATCCGATCAAGTGGAATATAATTTTTTATATTTTCATTTATTATGTAACTTATTTCCAAGATTGTAAACAATAAAATATTATCTATTTGTAAAATGTAATGAAATGTTTTGTAATAAATATGTAGGAATCTATATTTTTTATCAACTACAGTATAGTTATTTATGGAAGCAAGGATTTTACTTCACTAGGATGTTCCTATGATATATGTTTAAATATTGGACGACATCATTGTATTTTTGAAAAATATTTATTAACTAGTTTAGAAAAATAAATCCCTATATAAATATGAGCACATGGATGCGGTTCTAGAAAAGATGTATCTAGGTGTAAAATAATGAATCACCACATTGATCTAGACAAAAATAAGAAATGGTGCATGACACGGGCCTTTCTACACACTTAGTTTGACACTCATGAGGGATATTCATGTTTAATATCAAGATTTTTATAAACTATTCTAAAAGGATTTCTAGAAATATAATTTTTGAGAATGAAAACAAAATTAATCATGATGTTTGGTGACAAAAATTTATTTTTTAGTGTTATAATCTTATTAAAAGAAACACATTTCACACTAATATCTATTATATTATAAAATGAAGGAAAATATGAGGAACCAGGTAATTGGTGAGCTGAATAGATCATGCACCTATATAAATCTAATCAAAGATGAAATGGAAATCGTCATAAGAATGATCAATCAAATAACTAATGTTATGGGAAATAACATGAATCATGATGAGATACAAGTTTCACCAATACAGGAACAACATTTTCTGTGAATTATACACTTCAACCAACACCAAATTTCATTTTATCTACTGACCCATTTATTACATAATAATGGATACTCTTTATAGAAATTATTTTTTTCGTTATTCATTTTGCAGAACAAGAGAATGTATGTCTTGTAGGACCCCGGGACACCCTGAGAGGGGAGGGCTGAATCAGGGTGGCAACTTTTTCTTCTTTTAGTTGTAGATCTTGTTCCCACATTGGTAGGAACTACTTAAACCTATATGATGGATATGATCAGCAATTAAACATTCACATGCAGAGAGATGACACAGCTATTTTTACTTGGTTCACCACTAAGGGCTATGTCCAAGGAGCATACGCCGACAGGTTGTCGGTCGTACCTAAATCCACTATGATTCACTAGCTGTAGATTACAAAGGTTCGGGTACAGACACTCTGTCCCAGGCTCACTGCCTTTACAATTGTTCAGGGATAGCTCACTGTGTCCCTCAGGTCACTCCCGCTGACTCCCCCTGGCTCACTGCCGTTGGTGAAGTCCCACTCAGTTTATAGACGTGAAGGTCTCTTCAATAAATGTGCATTGATGTTCTTTGTCTCCTATTTAGCATGAGACTTTGCTTGCATCAAGGTTAAGAGTTGATGCTCTTTATAGTTCAATATTTCTTCTTTAGTGCAATGACTGAATGCACTAGATCCCCTTGTCTTCGTTTGCCAGAATCACAATCACTTATGTGATTGCTCAATAAATGATGTTTAGCTTACTCGGCATTCGTCAGAATCAATTCACCATGTATGCATGAGATCATGCATGTATCATTTAGATTTCTTCTTCAATATCGCTTTGCACCAAAAGTATCAGGCAATCTTTAGCTCTTGTGAAGGTCCAGAAAGGCGGGCGTGCTTCAACAATATTTGACTCTCTTTTTCAAGCCCGACGCGCAAGTCTCCATCTGGCGCGCAAGTCTTAGGAGCACAAGTATAACCAAGCGCGCAAGTGTCTCCAAAGCACCTACGCGACTCTGCCTTCTTGAACTTCAAACCTGCGCGACTCACTTCCTTCCTTGCCCAAATCACCTGGGGCGCGCAACCATCAATCGGCACGCAATCACCACTTGCGCGGCTCAACCACCTGCGCGACGAGAGCTCGAACAATCTCTAAGTCTTGAGCTCCGTAAGAAATGAGGAGGGGTGGTCCAGTATTTATAGGCAAACTGGACCCCCTGCGCGGCGGCGCGCAAGTCATCCTTCGGCGCGCTAGTCTCGGCCCCTGCTAGGCACTTGCGCGATCAACATCCAAACATGCGCAAACATCTTGCCTTTGCCAAATTTAGATATTCTGATCTCAAAAAACCATAGGCACGCAAGTTATAATGCATTCAAGGCGTCGACGCGCAAGTCTCTTTCCGGCCATAATTCACCTGCGCGACCTCACCAAAACTTGCGCGACCCTTATCCCTTTGCCATATTTTGATGCTCTGATCTTCAAAAACATATGGTGCGAAAGTTTCCAATCCTCCAAGAGTATGGCGCGCAAGTCCCTTTTCCAAAATCACTCTTCTTCATTTGTTGATTTTGAGGATCTGAAATTTGGAAAACAATGGAAAACGGCGCCACCTTGTATCTGCTCTTTTTGTACCGCCTCTAGATCATCCATTCCTCTGTAGATGTTCTTGAATCAAACATAGATCGTTGAAAACAACTCCTGAACTCGACATGTCACCATGGAATCTCCTTTTTCAACAAATTTTTATGTCGTTTGTTTGCTTTGTCGACAAGCACAATCACCTCAACAGCACTGCTTCTTGGTGATCTGCATCCTTCAGCAACACTTTTTCTTTTATCAAAAACTCCACTATTGTGATATGTATTCTTTGAAGGAACAACTTTAGTACCATCATCTTCTATGACAATGTGATGTGCATGGCCATTTCATAAGTCAACTCATTGGCACATTGCCTCCTTCATCAACAGTCATGATCAACTTCTTGCAAACCATGTGATTCAATCCGTCAAGAAGTCTCTAGCATGGTTCTCATGGAATCATGAGTAATTTCATGGTTTTCAACAAAACCTATTGTTCTCATTCAATAATGAGGAATTTCATGGTCTTCATCAAATCCCATGGTTCTTATACAATAAGGAAGAATTGCATGGTCTTCATCCAAAAACACCATCCTGCATTAATCATCCTTGGATGGATTACTCCTCACAATCTTCATTGTTGTAAACAATATATCACCTTTGACACATGATCTTTGAACTTACGATCAGCACAACAATCATCTGAATCACTACTCCTCTACTTCATCGGAGTACTTCATGATCTCCTTCAAAGTGAGCTTCCAATCCTCCATTTTATTGGAGTACTTCTTGATCTCTTTCATTGTGATATTCCATTGACAACAATTGACAACAAATACAAACCTATACACAAAGTGGTTCCAACAATATCCGCCTTTGTGTTTTGTTGTCAATACCTTATACATCTTCTGAAATGAATTTGTCAATGTCAAAATGAGAATCTTCTATTCAATCAACTTTTTTTTTCAAACGTTCATTTCACTTTCTCTCCCCCTTATTGACAAGAAATACAAAGCACATGGTAGGGAGGGTATCAATCCACATTTAAGAAATGTTTCATTAATCATTTCACTCTAAGTCTACTTGAGAAATGCTCGATGTAGAAAACAAGAGGAATTGATTAAGTCAACAAGGCTGCCCATTATCCACAGATCATGATACCAACATGAGATGATAACTCAGGTATCTTTTCTTCAAGGGTTTACCACTTTAATTCCAGGTAGAAGAAGATCAACTATGATAGAGAATAATCAACCTGAAACTCCTTCTCCACTGCCGTGTTCTTCATGAAATTCACAAAGTAACTACTTTCGAGTCTAGCTAGAGTTGATATTGATTGAAACAGTGAATATGGAAGCTTCTTCATTCTTCTCCCCCTCAAGGGAAACACTCCTCATCATCTTCATCAAGTGTGATCCTTCATCATCATAATCTTTGAATATCAATTGAAGAATCTACTAAGGATGGAAACTTCTTCAGCTTGGCTATCAAGAGTTGACATCATTCGCTACTTCTCAGGTTCTCCCCCTAAGAGCATGATTCACCTTCAATTCCATGCATTATTAGCACAAATACAATACACAACTGATTATGGGAATAAGGTGGTTCCTTCTTGCTTCATCAAGAAGACTTGCTTGGTTCAGGTTCTTTTCTCAACCAATTTACTCTATTCACTCCAGTCTTCATGCCTGCACATTTGAACATATGTTCTAACATCTTTTGGTGTGGCATGGCTCTGTTCACATTCTCTTCTACTTTGTGTGGAGAATTTTTCTGCTTAGCAGCCATCATGAATGATAAATTCTTACTTCTCTTAAGGAATGCTTCTTACTCAGGTATTAAGGTTAGGAAACCTTTTGCAATGTGACCAGATTTCTTGCATCTCTCACACATAACTTCTTTGACACGTGTGTTTCTCTTTGTTTGCAAACTCTCCTGCACTGTGTCTTCATCATGTGAATGTTTTCTTTTTTCCTTTGTCACCAGCCTTGGCCTTCTCATCTTCAAGTTTCCTTATTCTTTTCAAATCTTTTGGCCAGATGACCAATATGTCTTTTGGAACATTTGTAGCTGGTTTAGGTCTTCCACATGGGTTCATCTGTGATTCATCCCACCTAGTGTTTCTTTTGGATGAATGACCATTCAATTTCATGGATCTAAAATCCTGGGTCTTATCAGCTTCCCTACTTGAGATCTTCTTGGGAAAATGTGTGTTCACAACATTCTTCTGATTTCTCCCCAAGGTAGCTGCTTCATTATTTGACGGCATCTGAGGTCTTATTTTCTTTTTAACAGTGAAAGCATGTTGATATGGACATGTGCCTACATTGTGACTGCTGCCGTTGCATACATCACAGATGTTATCAAGAATTCCAAATTTGTTTGCAGTAAACAGATGCTTCTGGACCTGCTGATGTTGCTTCTTTTTATCTGGCTTCCTTCTCATTGATATAGGCATTCTCTGTGCTTTTCCATGTAAAGGATTATAAAGAAAATCCAGTGCATAGTGCCCAAATCTGTTGCAGCACCATCATTGACCCACAAATCTTTTCTTCTCTGTGTCTTCTGTGTTAAGTTGTTGGGCCATCTGCTTAATATTTTGTGCTCTATTTGAGGAACCCACTTCCTCCATTTTCTTCCCATCCACCCTAGCCATGGTGGTAGGTTTATTCTTATCTCCTTTCCTCATCCATACTTGTTTTTAACTTTTCTTCCCACCTGCACTGATTGTAGGAGTGTATTTAGAAATATGAGTACAAGATGGTTTGGATGGTACCTTAACTTTCTCAGTTGCTTGTGATAGATCAAAGAGTGATGTCGCGATCTTCTTATCACATGTTGGGGGCCTTTTGAAAATAGAATCCTCCAGTGAGCATTGAGTACAAGAAGCAACTGATTCTTGATGTGGATAATCAAGAGTTGTCATAATCTTCTTATCACATGTTGGAGGCATTTCATCTTTAGACTCCTCCAACGAACATTGAGTGCAAGCATCACTCATTTTATTCTTTTGTGAAGTCCCAATATGTGTGTTCTCAATCTTGGTCAACTGAGCTTCCAATTTTTGACCCACAATATTGAGGATGATCTTCTGATCTTCAATCGTGATCATCTTCTCTTCACAAGTCTTCTTCAACCTTTCAACCTCATCTTCATGCATCTTAACTTTGTTTTGTAAAAAAGATTCTAGTTCCCTGAATTTAATGGTTGTTTCTTCCAAAAAAAATTCTTGACTTCATTGCACTTCTTCAGCTTAGCTTCAAGTGCATGGATCCTTTCTTTTAAACTCTTATCGACTTCCTCCTCTTCTTCAAATACTTTCACCCATTTGATGAGCTTCATACTTTCCATAACATTTCTTTCCAACCCCTTTTCCATATTGTCAGCTTCCCTTTTTTAATCGATTGATCTCAACCTGCATAGATTGAAATAGGCTACAAATAATAGCAACCCTTTCTTCTGGAATATCATGTAGATATGTTCTTAGTTTTTCCTGAAAGCTTGAATTAGGGGTATCATCCTTTCCTCTGGATGAGTTCCGAGCCACCTGCTTGATACTTTCCAAGACTAATTTTTCTTCATTATTGTAATGGCAAGGAGAACAAGACACTTCATCTTCTTTGGATGTGGGGGACTTCTTCATCATCTTCTTCTCTTTCTTTTTCCTATTTGTCAAAGTCTTGGTGGATATAGATTTCTGCTCAGAAATGACTGCGTCATTATCAAGACTGCTCTTCATTGTTGACTCTAGGAAAGAAACTCAAATCCTCTTCTCAATAGAATTACTGGAGAATATCCAACATACGTTAACCTCCCTCTGATACCACTTGTAGGACCCCGGGACACCCTGAGAGGGGAGGGGTGAATCATGGTGGAAACTTTTTCTTCTTTTAGTTGTCGATTTTGTTCCCACATTGGTAGGAACTACATAAACCTGTATGATGGATATGATCAGCAATTAAACATTCAGATGCAGAGAGATGACACAACTATTTTTACTTGGTTCACCACTAAGGGCTACGTCCAAGGAGCATACGCCGACAGGTTGTCGGTCGTACCTAAATCCACTATGCTTCACTAGCTGTAGATTACAAAGGTTCGGGTACAGACACTCTGTCCCAGGCTCACTGCCTTTACAATTGATCAGGGATAGCTCACTGCGTCCCTCAGGTCACTCCCATTGACTCCCCCTGGCTCACTGCCGTTGGTGAAGTCCCACTCAGTTTATAGACGTGAAGTTCTCTTCAATAAATGTGCATTGATGTTCTTTGTCTCATATTCAGCATGAGACTTTGCTTGCATCAGGGTTCAGAGTTGATGCTCTTTAGAGTTCAATATTTCTTCTTTAGTGCAATGACTGAATGCACTAGACCCCTTGTCTTCGTTTTCCTGAATCACAATCACTTATGTGATTCCTCAATAAATGATGTTTAGCTTACTCGACATTCGTCAGAATCAATTCACCATGTATGCATGAGATCATGCATGTATCATTTAGATTTCTTCTTCAATATCGCTTTGCACCAAAAGTATCAGGCAATCTTTATCTCTTGTGTAGCTCCAGAAAGGCGGGCATGCTTCAACAATATTTTGCTCTCCTTTTCAATCCCGACGCGCAAGTCTCCATCTGGCGCACAAGTCTTAGGCGCGCAAGTATAACTTGGCAGGCAAGTGTCTCCAAAGCACATGTGCAACTATGCCTTCTTGAACTTCAAACCTGCGCGACTCACTTCCTTCCTTGCCCAAATCACCTGGGGCGCGCAACCATCAATCGGCGCACAATCTCCACTTGCGCAGCTCAACCACCTGCGCGACGAGAGCTCGAACAATCTCTAAGTCTCGAGCTCCGTAAGAAATGAGGAGGGGTGGTCCAGTATTTATAGGCAAACTGGACCCCCTACGCGGCGGCACGCAAGTCATCCTTCGGCGCACAAGTCTCGGCCCCTGCTAGGCACTTTCGCGATCAACATCCAAACATGCACGAACATCTTGCCTTTGCCAAATTTGGATCTTCTGATCTCGAAAAACCATAGGCGCGCAAGTTATAATTCATTCAAGGCGTCGGCGCGCAAGTCTCTTCCCGGCACATAATTCACCTGCGCGACCTTACCAAAACTTGTGCGACCCTTATCCCATTGCCATATTTTGATGCTCTGATCTTCAAAAACATATGGCGCGCAAGTTTCCTATCCTCCAAGTGTATGGCGCGCAAGTCCCTTTGCCAAAATAACTCTTCTTCATTTGTTGATTTTGAGGCCCTGAAATTTGGAAAACACTAGAAAACGGCGCCACCTTTTATCTGCTCTTTTTGTACCGCCTCCAGATCATCCATTCCTCTGTCGATGTTCTTGAATCAAACATAGATCATTGAACACAACTCTTGAACTTTCCATGTCACCATGGAATCTCCTTTGTCAACAAATTTGTATGTCGTTTTTTTTGCTTTGTCGATAAGCACAATCACCTCAACAGCACTGCTTCTTGTTGATCTGTATCCTTCAGCAACTCTTTTTATTTTATAAAAAACTCCACTATTGTGATATGTATTCTTTGAAGGAACAACTTTAGTACCATCATCTTCTACAACAATGTGATGTGCATGGCCATTTCATAATTCAACTCATTGGCACATTGCCTCCTTCATCAACCGTCAGGATCAACTTCAGGCAAACCATGTGATTCAATCCGTCAAGAAGTCTCTAGAATGGTCCTCACACAATCATGAGTAATTGCATGGTTTTCATCAAAACCCATTGTTCTCATGAAATAATGAGGAATTGCATGGTCTTCATCAAAGCCCATGGTTCTTATGCAATAAAGAGGAATCACATGATCTTCATCCAAAAACACCATCCTGCTTTAATCATCCTTGGATAGATTACTCCTCACAATCTTCATTGTTGTAAACAATGTATCACCTTTGACACATGTTCTTTTAACTTACGATCAGCAAAAAAATCATCTGAATCACTACTCCTCAACTTCATCGGAGTACTTCATGATCTCCTTCATTGTGAGCTTCCATTCCCCCATTTTATTGGAGTACGTCTTGATCTCTTTCATTTTGATATTCCATTGACAACAATTGACAACAAATACAAACCTATACACAAAGTGGTTCCAACATGTCTGGGTGTGTTCCATTTATAGGGATAATCTAATCAGTAGTGGGAACTGATTAAAATCATTAGGCCCATAGTGGAGATTTATACTTTCGATTTGGATGAGTTCAGTCGAATATTCATTAATAAGTGGCTCCCTCATCATATGAGATATAAAATAGAGATGTAATTCCTTGATGTGAGAAGAAGGGGAATGAATAAATTTGAAATTATGAGATGAACATCCCAAGAAATTCTCAATATATATCTATCATTTTCATGAATCCTAATGGGATGGTTGATAGATTCTTATACAGACTAATACCTCATCTATAGAAGAAATTATTCAATCCACACTATAAAATCTATGAGGATATTATACGTAGTGTAATAATGGTCAAGATAGAGTTTGGTGAGATGTAGTGGTCTCACAAGTTGATTGAGATGATGATATATCTAGAGATAAAAAAGTGTCAGAGAGTTGATCAAGGAAGAGGAAAAAAGATTGTGTGTCTTTGCACATTCAATAAATGGGGGAAGATGTAATTGGGGAATTTCTTACCTAGAAGTGTGAGGAGTTACAAGTGTTTAATAGATATCTATATCTCTCGGAACTATTATAGTGAAGTGTAGTCTCATATTATCCAAAAAAACTACAAAGGGATGTTGACTCATGCCCTTTCTAAAGTGAAATGCTTCACTTGTGGATATCTCAAACACTTTTTCAATCGCTGTCCAAATATAATGATAGTGGAGGGGGATCACCATCAACCTTAGTATATAACAAGGGAGAAAGGTCTGGCTTTTTCTATCAGGATGACTGATGTTGATGCTCTAAATGATGTGGTGGCTGGTAATATAATTTTTCTCACAAACCTAGGAAAAAAATTGTTAGATTCTAGTTCTACACATTCCATTATTTCCAATAGGTTTTTAAAAACTATAGAATCAACACCTAACAAAGTAGATGTATAGTTATCAGTAAAGACTCCTTGAGAAATTTTCCAAGAATGAACAGTTTTTAGAAACTCTAGTATTCACTTTGGAGATAATAATAAAAGAAAAATTATAGTATACAATCCAATGTTGGAATTCATCATTATAATAGGGATGAAAATTCTGTCAATGTATAACTAATAAAAACTAACGATGAAGTAATTAAATCTTAGTAGTCTTGATTCGACAACCTACTATAGTTTTCAATGTAGATATATCACAACAAGTGTATTTTATAGAAACCCCACCTGTAGCTGGTGAAGATGAAGAAGTAAATAAATGTTTATAAATATATAATGTCACCATAATTTGGGAATACATTTTAATATTTCCAAAAGAGTCTAATGGACCTCCCTAAGAAATAGGTAGAGATATTTTTGGAACTCATGTTGGGTTCCAAGATGAAATCAAAAACTCCATATAGAATATAATATGTGGATTAAGATGAATTAAATATACAACAACAAATTCTTTTTGATAAGCTATTTATCCTACTAAGTGTGTCTCCTTAAATAGACCGTATTCTTTTTGTGATGAATAAGGATGGTGTAATATATCTTTTCATTGATTGTAGATGACACAATGAGATTACAGTAAATAACATGTACCATCTTCCAAGAATTGATGATTTATTTGACCATATTTGTGGAGCTTAGTTCTACTCATTGATTTATTTTCTATTTGGTATCAACAATTTTGCTAGAGGAATGAAGATATTCCAAATACCTATTTATAATAAATATATATTCATTATTATTTTGTTGTTTTCTCCTTCAGATAGACTAATTCACATTCTATTTTTATGTATTTAATGAATATAGTCTTTAATGACTTTCATGATAACTTTGTGGTAGTTTTTTAATGATATAATGATATATTATAAAATTTTCAAGGCCATTGAGGATAATATAGGGGTTTGACAAACAATGTAGAAGGAGATGTTTTTTTGAAATATCATCAATTTTGAATTTTGGTTATAGAAATTTTCCTTCTTGGGGAACATTATATCCAGTGAATGGATATCAGTTTACCATACAAAGACAATGGTTGTGGAGGAATGGCCTCACAATAAAACTATAACAGAGATTCATAATTTTCTAAGATTAGTGTAACATTATAATAGATTTTGGAAAAACATTTCACAACATTCTAATCCAGTAACCATGTTAACTCAAAAAGGTGTTAAGTTCATGTGGAAGACGGACTGTGAAGAATGATTCTAAGAGCTGAAAAAGATATTGGTTATTGATCCCATTTTAACTATACCATCTTCATGATAAGGATTAGTTATATTTAGTGATGCATCGCAAAATTGGACTGGGTTATTCCTCATGAAAAATGGAAAGTTAATTTTTAATGTATATCAACAGTTAAAGACTCTTGAGAAAAATTACCCTACGCATGATCTGGAGCTAGCTGTAGTCGTTTTTTCTCTAAAGATATAGGGGATCTATATACATGGGATGGAGTTTGATATATACATGGATCATTAATGGTTTCAGTATATTGTCATGTAAATGGAATTTAAAATGATGCATATGATATAGTTGGACCTTCATAAAGACTATGATTGTTCATTTCATTATCATCTCAGATAAAAAAACAAATTCACTAATTTCTTAAGTAGGAATGACCATGTAGTTATGTAAATGATAAGTTGTCAAAGATATAATTTGATCAAATTACTAGTAAAAATGGACAATGAAATTGTACGTTAGTGGACATCATCAACCTTATCCTAAATTATTTCTCTACCTTCATTACTAGAGATGATCAAGAAATCCCAAGGAGGGGATATTTTGTTGTATATGTTGTTTGAGGCAACGATGTATGTGATGTTTCTTGAGTTCAATATTTCTTAAGAAGGTGTATTAAATTTTTTTACAATGTTATGTGTTCTATCTATTTAAAATGTAAATAATGATCTGATGGAGGAAACTAATATCTGTACATTCACTGTAGATCTTGGAAGTACTAAAATTTATAGGGACCATTGTTTTCATTTTTTGTGTAATAAAATGAAAAAGAAGATATCCAACTACATTACATGGTTTATAGTGTGTTAATAAGTTAAAGTATTGAAACAACATTCAAATGGGGTATTACAACCACTACCCCTACAAGCATAGAAGTGAGAAGGTATCACTATGTATTTTTCACGAGTCTCCATAAAACGTGAAAAAGGAAATAATGTGATTTGGGATATAGTGGAATATCTGACCATGATATCCAATTTTTTCTCTATTAGGGAAGAATTATAAACTAGTAAACTCGCCAATAAATATGTGGAGGTAGTGGTAAGGTTGTATGGAGTCCCACATTCAATCTCTTCTAATCATCGTCCTTGGATCATATCAAAATTAGGTAGAATTAATCATCATGATCTGAGATCCATGTTGTATTTAACTATGTCCTATCACCCCCAAACTAGTAGACAATCTCAATAGAATATTCAAAAACTAAAGGAAATTATAGTAATATGCTTTATAGTATTCAAAGGTGGATGGGATCAACATCTCGAATTAGGTGAGTTATCATGCAACAACAACATCCATTTGATTGTTCAAATCGAACAATATTAAAATCTATATAGAAGGTTATGTTAAACATATACTTTTTGGGATGAAGTAATTGTGATAATTATTCATGGTCCTGATCTTGTGCATGAGATGGTAGAAAAGGTTCATTCCATCCAAAAATACATTATTTTTTCTCAGAGTTAGAAAGAAGAGCAATGATGATAACTATTGGAGGGACAAAGAGTATGTTTTTGGTGAAAAACTCTTCCTCTGAATATCAACATTGAATATATTCATGTGATTTAGGATGAAAGGGAAGATTATTCATAGGTAAATTGTCTCCTATGAAATTCTCCATTGCATTAGAGCATTGGCCTATCTAATTGAAACGCCACCAAATATATCTCAAATTTATGATGTTTTCCATGTCTCTCTCTTTAATAAGTACATACTTCACCCTTCACATGTAATAAATTTGGAGTTTGTACAATCGGAACATGATCTCTCTTATAAGGGGCAGCCGATGTAGGTCTATGACCATAGGGACAAGGTTCTACACTACTAGACAACCCGCATGTCAATGTGTAATAGAGGAACCACATGTATGGAGAAGTTACATGGGAACTAGAATTACTGATGAGGTAGAAGTAGCCTCACCTTTTCTAAAATGAGATAATTCACTGAAATGTTGGGTACTAAATTTCTTATTGGGGGGAGTATGTAATGACCAGAACTTTTAAAATGATATTTGTTTCATAAAAATTTATGCTATATTGTTACCCAACAAAAATATATCTCCATAATAATTAATTACATATAATTTAAAATAAATGTAGGGTTTTGACCATTATATGACTATTGGTCAATATGATTATTGGTAACTATAATATTAATGGTATGATTATTTTATATATGTAGAAATGAAAATGGATAGTTAAAACAAAAAGAAGAGTAGATTTCCTCATATAGTAAAATCATTCCATATAAAGCCCATTTTTTAGAACATGTGAGGGAGGTATCTTATTTGTGATTCACTCATTCCCAAGACAAAGTTTAGGTTCAACATGTTATGCATGAATGAAATCACCTACATGGGAACTTCAGTAATTGGATATTACCACTTGGGTGATGTTATGTGAGCTGCCCTAAGAGTCAATCGCCATCACAATCAATACCCATAGGTCGTATGTGGGGGTTATAAGGGGGTATGTTTCATGTCTTTAGTCAATTAAAATTTATTACCATTTATTTAAAAATATTTTTATTTCATCAATATGTTTTTTAAGAATAGTTTTCTTAATAGTTGAAATGGAATTTTCTAAATTTATTTTTCAAATCGAAATTGTACTTTTTCAGAAATATATAATTATTATAAAAATTATTGTATATTATTAATGATTTTCAAGGAAATTAATATGTTTTATAAAAAAAAATTAACTTTAAATGATAAAATAATTTTAGTTTTTCAATTATTAGAAAGTTTAATATGCATTTTCACAATACATTTTCTTTCCGCGATTATTTTTAATATAATTAAAAATAAATTCATAACTAATATATGATAGTATTACATTCCATGAAGTCCTCCCAATGTGTCATCTATCCCACAAGGTCTCGATCATTGAGTTTTAGGAGTCACTTTTCAATGTACAGGAAATCTCAAATTCTCTTTTCATTTCATGTTCTCTTTTTAAGTGTCATGCCATTGAAATTTTCACATCATGTTATTATTTAAATTTTGTTAAATCCCATTATTATATTAAAATAATTTTATTAATGGGTGAAACTTTTCCCCTCTCATGTTATTTTTTCCCAAATTGTTTTTCATACCCATTATATTGTAGGATTTCTCGACAAAATTCCACTATTTTTGTGATGAAATTATTTTATTTTTTTGGGAATTAACAAACCAATATATTATACTATGATATTAAAATTTATATTAATATTATCTATTTTTATTCTTAGATTATCATGCATGAAACCCTCTTTTTTTTCTTGGGTATAAAATGAAAAAGAATCTTGTTTTTAAGAACATTCTAAAACACCATGATTTTTAAATAAAACCCGTTTATTTTATTATCCATGGGTTATTTATGAGATTATTTATTAATATATATGTTCTAAGAATAAATTAATACATTTTATGGGTGCATCATGATATCACTCAAATCTATTGGGTATGTAGTTCAATCTCTTGATATTATAAGTTTTATGATAACCTGGGGAATACCCTTGGAAATGTTTTTGACACCTTGGTGAAAACCCATTGTGATATGCTTAGAAATTACTCAATAATATTTTGTATCCAAGTTTCAAAGTTATAATTAATGTTTATATTATAATTACATTCCCCTTTCTCATGCATTTATGTATTTCATCATGTTCTTAACAATATTCATCATGATCACATGTTAGTTGATTCCCTTATTTACAATTAATGACAGTTCTACTCACCATTTCCTTTGATGTATATACCCAAGTTATGTGATGAAATTAATTTACAGAGTACAAAAAATGAAGAATCATTTTATGTGGAATACAAGAATTTTAAATGACTTAATGTATTATATACCTAATTTCCAAGACACTAATCATTAAAAGATCAATTATTTTTAAAATATAATGGAATATTGTGTAATAAAGGGGTTGAATTCAATAATGACTCTACAGCTGATTATTCTATAGAGAATATATTTTTAACTATTTATTAATTTAATATGATACTTTTTATTAATTAAAAGTAATTAAAATGTCATCATCATATAATAATATGAAAATTAGGTCATTCCCACTAGCAATCATTGAGAATGATTTCCCAATTTTATTTATAATGAAACCAAATTATGGTATAGATTAACCTAAAATAACATTCCATGATCATGATGCTTGATTCAAAGCGTACATGGATTTATAAATATTGTAATATATTATTAACAATGTATGAATTGATAAAAAATTTGCTTGAGTAATATAGACATCATTATCCAATACTGCATTCGGAATATAATGTTTACAATCAATCTTCTAAATTTATTAATCTTGGAAGGCCACTATAACTAGTAAGATTATAATTTATTTTAAATACCTAACTCGTGAGAGTGTTACATTATATTCTAATCCAAGAATTTACTATAACCCAAATATAGAGTGATCAAATTCATAGTTATTTACATTACCATATATCTATAGGTTTTTCATGAGTAACCCATTACTTCAAAATGGGTTTACCTCAATTGTATGGTCTAAACATACAACACAATATTTATTAACATTGATTCTATTCCATAATAAATGAATTCTTTCCTTTTTAAAGTATTAATGATATCTAATATGTCATTATAGGTAAGAGGTTACTCATTATATATATGTTACATGTCATCTAAAATGAGGAAATGAAATTTATATCGTTATTGATCCTTAAACACAATTTTTGAACTATTCTATACATAGAGTGACACTGTTTCTTCATTTTTAGACTTTTATATATATCTACAAATATTTCCATAACATGGAATTGAGATGGTGTGAAAATCCATGGCCCAGTGTTCCCGAAATCAATTTTATAAAAATATTAAAAATATTTAATAATATTGTTACAACTGGGTCCCGGTGACAACACAACCACCCCACCATAACATGGTCGTCGGGTCATGGCCCACCAGGTACCACCAGTTGCCCGCATACACGTAGTCCCCACCCAGGGGCCCATGCACATTCCTGAACAGGTCATCTGACTAATGATAGACCCCACATGCCAAAACATTTCCTTTCCAATGAGATTTTTCCTCACTCACATGCTCTGGGAAACTTTTAGAAGTTCACTCATCCATATCACTACTCCAAACCAAACTCTCTTAACTGTGGAGATCTAATTAGGTAGGCTCATGAAAAGGAATTTTCACCTCATTGACACGAGTCATATCATATATCCATTTAACCCTTTATCATTCAGGGGTGTAACAATGACCCCAACTGGAGCACAACGTCTTCATTGTGTGCCCTACATCTTAACCCAGTAAGTGAACTGCACTTAATGTTGGGTACCACCTCAGATAAAAAATGTGACAACTTGGTCCCGGTGACAGCACAACCATCCCGCCTTAACATGGTCTTCGGTTCCTGGCCCTCCAGGTACCACCATTTCCCACCCTTTATCAATTTATGAATGGATAAAACACTTTTGTTGAGTAATATAGACATCATAATCCAATAATTCATTCAGAATAGAATGTTTAAAATCAACCTTCTTAATTTATTAATCTTTTAAGGCTACTATTACATGTAATATTATAATTTATTTTAACTATCTGACTGGTGAGAGTGTTACATTATATTAAAATTATAGAATTTTCTCAAACCCCTTTATAGAGAGATCAAATTTATAGTTATTTACTTTACCATATATCTATAGGGTTTTCTTGAGTACCCATTTACTTCAAAAATGTTTTACATCAATTGTACAGTTTAAAAATACTACATAATATTTTTTTAACATTGACTCTATTCCATAATACTTGTATTCATTCCATTTTAAAGTATCGATGATATCCAATACCTATTTATAGGTAAGAGGATAGTCATTATATAGATGTAACATGTCATCTAAAATGATGAAATTAAATTTATATCACTATTGTTCCTTAACCACTAGTATATAACTATTATATACATAGAGAGACATCGTTTCATCATTGTTAGACTTTAATATATATCTGGAAATATTTCCAGAAAATGGCATTGAGATGGTGTGAATATTAATGGACCAGTGTTCCCGTAATTAATTTAATAAAAATATTAAATATATTTTACATTACTGTGACAACTAGGTCACGGTGACAGCACAACCACCCCGCCAAAACAACACCATCGGGTCTTGGACCACCATGTACCGCCAGTTGCCACGCAGACATGTGGTCCCCATCCAGGGGTCCACCTGGTACCACAATTTCTCCCCTTATCAATGTATTAATTGATAAAACACATTGGTTGAGTAATATAGACATTATTATGAAATACTGCATTCAAAATAGAATGTTTAAAATCAATCATCTAAATTTATTAATCTAAGACGGCCAATATAACAAGTAATAATAAAATTTATTTTAACTACCTGACTGGTGAGAGTGTTATATTATATTCTAATCCTAGAATTTTCTCAAACCCCATTATAGAGAGATCATATTTATAGTTATTTACTTTACCATGTATCTCTTGGTTTTTCTTGAGTACCCATTTACATAAAAATGGTTTTACCTCAATTGTACAGTCTAAAAATACAACATTATATTTTTTATCATTGAATCTATTCCACAATACATGTATTCTCTCAATTTTAAAGTATCGATGATATATAATACATCATTATAGGTAATAGGTTAGTCATTATATAGAGGTAACATGTCATCTAAAATGAGGAAATTAAATTTATATCGTTATTTTTCCATAACTACTCTTGTAGAACTATTCTGTACATTGAGAGACACCATTTAGTCATTGTAAGACTTTTATATATATCTGAAAATATTTCCAGAACATGGAACAGATATGGTGTGAAAATTCATGGCCTAGTGTTCCGGGAATTAATTATGTAAAAATATTAAATATATTTTATATTATTGTGACAACTAGGTCCCAGTGACAGCACAACCACCCTACTATAACATGGTCGTCGGGTCATGGCCCACCAGGTACCACCAGTTGCCTTGCAGACATCTGGTCCCCACCGCTAGGACCACCATGGGGCCCACCCACATGCCCAAACGGGTCATCAGACTAATGAAAGTCCGTAGAGGCCAACACATGTCCTTTCTAGTGTGATTTGTCCTCACTCACACACCCTGAGAGACATCCCAGTAGGTCACCCATCTTCATCAATACTCCAGGACAAGCACACATGACTGTGGAGTTCTAATCAGGTATTCTCCCAGAAAGGATGGTGCGTCTTATCTATGCAGAACCATTCTGATTTTTCTGATTTGATGTGTTTCGAGGTGAGGTGTTTCATAGAAAATCAATTGCAGGATTTATGAAAGCTGGACTAGGATGTATGGCTGCTCAGTTTGAAGAAGGATCTTAAAAAGGACTGTAGGCCAGCTTCTTCCTTAGAAACAGAATCATCTGCCTATTCTGCTGGCACTCTTCTCTTGAAGATGGTCCTCTTGAAGGCTCTGTCCTGAATCTCTCTCTGGTTGTTTGCTATGTTTTTTATTCCAGCATGATGTTTTGATTTTCTTTTGATGTTTGCACTGTGATTCTGCATGATCTGATATACAGAATCTTGACTCTGCTTATCACCTGTTAAGATCTCTTTTGGAGGATTTGGATGGATGAAACCCTTGGCTTTGAGACTCCATCTACAGTACTCTTATCTTGAAGTTGGTATATCTTGAAGGATCTTTTCTAAAGCTCACTCCGACTGTTTTATCAGCATTGTATTTTCTGATGACTTGTTGCCTGATGATTTTGAAGGTTCTGTGCTCTCAGATTCAGATGCAGTCATTCTGGAAGGATGACTTCTCTCCCCTCTAAGGTCCAATGTATTTTGAAATTTTTTCCTTGTTTTCTATTGGTGTAAGCCCATTACACCACGAGAATTCTCTATAACTTTTTGATTTAATAAATTCCCTTTGGCATGAATTGGGAAACCAATTCATGTCACATTCTTAGATATAGATGTAACATGTCATCTAAAATGTGGAAATTAAATTTATATCTCAATTTTTCCTTAACAAGTCTTGTAGAACTATTGTATACATAAAGAGACATTGTTTCTTCATTGTTAGACTTTTAAATATATCTGAACATATTTCTAGAACATTACACTAAGATGGTGTGAAAATCCATGGCACGGTGTTCCCGTAAATAATTTTTAAAAAATATTAAATATATTTTATATTATTGTGTCCACTGGGTCCCAGTGATAGCACAACCACCCCGCCTAAACATTTCCATCGGGTCCTGGCCCACCATGCACCTCCAGTTTCTCGGTAGACATGTGGTCCCCACCGAGGGGCCCACCCAGGGGCCCACTAGGTACCACCCCCTATCAATGTATGAATTGATAAAACACTTTGGTTGAGTAATATAGACATTATTATACAATACTGCATTTAGAATAGAATGTCTAAAACCATTCTTCTAATCCATGGCTCTAGTGTTCCTGTAATTAATTTTAGAAAAATATCAAATATATTTTATATTATTGTGACAATTGGGTCCCGGTAACAGCACAACCACCCCACCTTAACATGTTCATCACGTCCTGGTCCACTAGGTACCACCAGTTGCCCCGTAGACACATGGTCCCCACCTCTAGGCCCCATAAGGGGCCCACCCACATTCCCAAATGGGTCATCTGTCTAATGAATGTCCCCACAGGCTAACACATGTCCTTTATTGTGTGCTTTTTCCTCACTCACACACCCTGAGAGACTTCCCATAAGGTCACTTATCCTTATCACTATTCCAGGACAAGCACACTTAACTATGGAGTTGTAATTAGGTAGGCTCCCAAAATGGAAGGTTCATCTTATTAACATTAGTCGTATCATTTAGCCAGTTAAACCTTGATCATTCAGGGGTGTTACAATAACCCCCCCCCAGAGAACAACATCCTCATTGTGGTCCATACATCTCATCACAGGCTGTGCACCACACTTAAGGCTAGGTACCACCTCTAATTCCAAATTTGACAACTGGGTCCTGGTGACAACACAACCACCCTACCTTAACATAGCAGACACATGGTCCCCACCCATAAGCCTACCAAGGGGCCCAAAAATTTGCCTAAACGGGTCATCTAACTAATTAAAGTCCCCACAGTCCAACAGATGTCCTTTCTAGTGTGCTTTGTCCTCAATCACACACCTTGAAAAACTTTCCATAAGGTCACCCATCCTCAACACTGCTCCAGGACAAGCATGCTTAACTGCGGAGTTCTAATCATCTAGGCCCCCAAAATGAAGGTTCATCTTATTCAAAAGAGTTAAATCATTTGTCCTTCTAACCCTTTATAATTTAGGGGTGTTATAATCAACCCCCCCCCCCCTAGAGAACAACATCCTCATTGTGGGCCCTACATCTAATCCTAGGCAGTGCACCACACTTAAGGCTACATACCACCTCTAATTCCAAAAGTGAAAAATGGGTCCTGGTGACAACACAACCACCCAGACTTAACATATCCATCGGGTCCTAGCCCACTAGGTACCAAAAGTTTTCCAACAGACACGTTGTCCCCTACCAGGAGCCCACCCACATTTCCGAATGGGTCATCTGAATAATTATACCCCAACTGGGTCCTGGTGAAAGCACAACCACCCCACCTTAACATGGTCATCGGGTCCTGGCCTAGCAGGTACCACCAGTTTCCCGACAAACACATGGCCCACCCACGTGTCCGAACAGGTCATCTGACTAATGACAGTCCCCGCAGGCAGTGCACTACAGATAAGGCTTGGAACCACCTATAATTCCAAATGTGGCAATAGGGTCCCGATGAAAGTACAACCACCCTGCATTATCATAGCCAACAGGTCCTGGCCCACCACCTACCAACAGATGCCCCATAGACACGTGGTCCCCACCCAGGAGCCCTCCCACATTCCCGAATGGGTTATTTGACTAATGTTAGTCCAACTGGGTCCCGATGAAAGAACAACCACCCCGCTATAACATGGCTATCAAGTCTTGGACCACCAGGTACCACCAGTTTCCCCACAGACACGTGGCCCACCCACATGCCCGAACGTGTAATTTGACTAATGACAGTCCCCATAGGCCAACACAAGTTCTTTATAGTGTTCTTTTTCCTCACTCACACTCCCTGAGAAACTTACCATAAGTTCAGCCATACTCATCCCTACTCCAGGACAAGCACGCTATACTGTGGAGTTCTAATTAGGCAGGCTATTGAATAGGAAGGTGCATCTTATTGAAATAAGTCATATCATTTCTCCATTTACCCCTTTATCATTCAGGGGTGTTACAAGGACCCCCCCCCCCCAGAGAACCAAATCCTCATTGTGAGCCCTACATATCATACTAAGCAGAGCACCACACATCGGGCTAGGTACCACCTCTAATTCCAAACGTGACAACTGGGTCCCGGTGATAGTACAACCACCCTACTTTAACCTAGCCATTGGGTCCTGGCCCACCAAGGACCACCAGTTGCCACACAGACACGTGGTCCCCAGCCAAGAGCCCACCCACATTCCCGAATGTTTCATCTAACTAATGATAGTCCAAATAGGTCCCGGTGAAAGCACAACCACCCCACCATAACATGTTTGTTGGTTCCTAGCCCACCAGGAACCACCAGTTGCCCTGTAGACACATGGTCCCCACCCAAGGGCCCAACTAAGGGCCCACCCACATGCCCAAATAGGTCATCTGACTAATGAAAGACCCCAAAAGCCAAAAATTTCCTTTCATGTGTGCTTTTTTCTTCACACACACAACCTAGGAAACTTCCCAGCAGGCCACCCATCTTGATCACAACTCTAGGACCAGCACGCGTAACTGTGGAGTACTAATCAGGTAGGCTCCCTAAAAGGAAGGTTCACCTTATTGACATGAGTCATATCATTTATCCATTTATCCCTTTATCATTCAGGGGTGTTACAATCACCCCCATTTTTAAGAGAATAACATCCTCAATGTGGTCCCTATATCTCATCCCAGGAATTGCAACACACTAAAATCTAGGTACCACCTTTGATTGCAAATGCGACAACAGGGCCCTGGTGACAGCACAACCACCCCGCCTTAACAAGGCTGTCAGGTCCTAGCACACCAGGTACCACCAGTTTCCCCACTGACATGTGGTCCCCAACCAAGAACCCACCCACGTTCCCTAATGGGTCATCTCACAAATGAACGTCCCCACAGTCCAACACATGTCCCTTCCAGTGTGATTTTTCCTCACTCACATTGAACCTAGGAAACTCCCCGAAGGTCACCCATCCTGATCACTACTCTAGGCCATGCATGATTAACTATGGAGTTCTAATCAGTTATGCTCCCAAAAAGGATGGTGCACCTTGTTGACATGAGTCATATCATTTATCCATTTAACACATTATCATTCGTGGGTGTTACAATAGTCCCACCGGAGCCAAGGTACATGCGCCAAAGGTATCGATCACCCACGAAGGAATCTCTCCTACCGATCCTCGATCTTCACTAGAACCTCCAAAATCATCACCCCATCATCGATGTCTATCTTTCCCTAGTCAATGAAATGTGAAGGGTCATGCACGTATCTCCTCAGCTGGGATATGTGGAAGATTTTGTGCACCTTGTGCAGTTGAGGTGGAAGTGCTAAATGGTAAGACACCTCGACAACTCTATTGGTGAATTAAAAGGGTCTGATGAAATTCAGAGATAATGTTTCACCCTGGCCAAATCTTCACTAACCGTGTCGGGGTGAGACCCGTAGAAATAAGTGTTAACCATCCTTGAACTCCAGTGGTCTTCGTCTCCTATCGGCATAAGACTTTCACCATCCATCCTAAGACAGATGGCCAGAATTTCGGCAATATCTTGAGCTACTAGAATCCATTTGATGAGCTGTATATGGCTTTAGAAACATATGATCGAGGCGTGCCTTTTGGAATACCCCACATGGGTTTTGGATAAAGTTTTAGGTACTACTGGGTTGGATTGAGCACAAATCTAGCTGGGCCCTCGGGACTAAAAGGCTAATAACTTACAGACCGGGCATCTGATTGATACACTGTTTATTCCATTGATACCCCATTCATGTGGTGGTCCTTTGGGATTCTTCTTCATGGGAATTCGTGGATCTTGGAGTATCAACCTGTGGCTTGAGTAGTGTACCCTCCCAGAATCAAGAAAGCTTAGTGTAGGAACCCAGTAGTTGGTTGTAACTTGAAGAAAGATCATCAATCCAATGTGGGCCAGCATCTGTCGATGCTAAGTGGGTCAGCATCAATCGATCATGTTTGGGTGTGCACTAATCAAATCCTCTGTGGGTCAGTGCTAAATGATCCTATGTGGGTTAGTGCATACCGATCCTGTGTGGGTCTGTTCTTATGAGGGCAATCAGATGTTATTACCTATTGATCCTGTGTGGGACATTAGTAGTGCTAATTAATAGAATAAGATTATTTAGTTTAAGAATAATCATCCATATTCATGTACATAAGTTATACCTAGTGTGAGATGAGCCCTTACCTTTGTGGTAATCAGCACTACGGCATACATTTGTGGTATTTACCTTCGTGGTGATACCTTTGTGGTAATCTTCTTGTATGGTGTACCTTTGTGGCACTTACCTTCATGGTGATACCTTTGTGGTATTCTTCTATGTGGTGTAACCTTTTTTGAAATTAACATTGTGGTGTTACCTTCGTGGTTTTCCTTCTTTTATGGAACAGTTGAGCATTAGGATTTTGAGTTGGACCATGTGTTACCTCGGGAATGACAAGGGTATATTTGATGACTTAGGTATATGAATGGGTATATAACTAGGTAGGGTTGTCACTGGTTTACATGATTTGTGGTTTATCCTTTTTGGATTTTGTGAGACCTTGAGTGTCTTGGGCTCCCTACTGAGTATCGTTATACTCACCCAAGCACGGGCTATGCCTGCACCTTATTGTGATTGGTGCAAACGACAGACAATGCTAATTGAGGACGAGGGTACTATGTCTGGAGGTATCTCGGAGATGGACCATAGTCGAGGTGTACTATAGAGATAAATGTTCGAGATTTGTACATACCTTTCTGGTAGGATCCGTGGCAGGTGTTCACCAGAGGTGTTCATCTTACTTGTACTTTATAGTTTTCTTGTAATATTTAGATGGGTTTGTATTCTGGCCCCTTTTACTTATTGTACACAATATTTTTACTATTATGTTTACTCATGTACGTAGCATGTAGTGTGCTTTGATGCGTGAGTTTATAGGTTATAAAGGCAATTCATTTCTAGATTTAGAGAATATTCCTTTAGTACTTGTCGCCATCCCCTGGCCTATACAATAAGGGCATGTAGTAGTCACGACTTGGGCCCAGGGGGACGGTTCATGGAAATTATGCACTCATGGTTCATAATGATAACATGGTAACTTTTAATTGGATTGTCAGATCAGAAATCATAGGCCAAAGTTGAGTTTGGAATGCAGTGTTTAACCTAGAAGTGACATAAAATGTGTCATTGTGGGTTGGTAGGACTCCTCACCCATTGGAGGTACATTTACTCTATAAATTCATTCATTCATTCATTTTAAACATATCTGAATTTTATAAATATTTATTGTGATGGATAATCCTCTAGGGTCATCCTCGTATCCCATAGGAGGATTATAGATCTCCTTCTAACTCTTTCAATGGAGAATCACCTCAGGCAATGACAAAATGAAAGATCAGAGTTGGTAGGGATATAGGGAAAGAAACTACATCCTCAGAATGTTTGAGAGTGCATTATTCAACCACTATTGATCTACTCACATGGTAATACTTTTCTTTTTATTTTTACCCTCTTGTTGATTAAATTGATTGAATTGGTCGATCCCTTTTGTATATTTTCACCAATTGTGGCCTAAGAATCTTCTAATGTACCGATTTATGTTGAATTATTTAATTGAATTCTATCCCAAATAACATTGCTCTTGATTACTGTCGAATAATATGGTGACCTAATCCTTTAGAGACACCTTTACACAATTTTATGCATAATTAATCATCATATTACAATCCATGGATTATAAGGTCTAGTGTCTGGAGATTAGGTTCAAAGCTAAACATCATGAACAAAAAAATTAGAACATATTTTATTAAACCATATTAAAGAGATTATAATTTCCATTGATCCCATACATCAAAATTGGATAAACTTGGGATTAAATGAAAAAAGGGATGAGCTAATGTCCCAATATTGGAATAAATAAATTAATAAGTATTAGCACATGGGATAAGAGGCATAACATAACGATACAAAATTGGACATAACATAAAAAAATTTAAGTAATGATTACATGGAATCATATAATCATGGATTCATTATAATGTGTAAGAAAAATAAAACAAGACTTTAGAGTGATTCAAGTATTAGTTCACATATTTGAGCATGATTAATGGATAACCATAAAGACAATTGCACATGGAGCACGATTCAAGGCTAACCACGAAGACTGTATCACATAACATCTCAGGATAATAAAAACTACCCAATGCATTAGATCAATAACTTGGTTTACCCATAATAATATGCTCATGAATATGTTTTTGAATAAAGAATCATATATAAACAATGAAACATAAACATAAGGGTTACCCATGGAAAGAATTGGGTACCATTATCATGTCATAAATCATAATATATTGGAGTATCCTAATAGAATCCATGAATGAAAGGAATAAAATCTTAAATGAACATTAATAAAGTAAAATATGACTAGCTCATAATTAGCAGTGTCAAAATAAAGTGATATCTTGTAAAAATGTTTTTTTAAGAAATTTAAAAATTAAAATATTTTTCTATTGTTTAAGGAATATATTAAAGGAAATTTAAAATAGAAAATGAGATAATATTTTATATAAAATCATAAGTGAACCAAGAATGTTTTCAAAATAAAATATGTGATTTTAGAAAAAAAATAATGTTTTTTAAACAAAATTATAAGGACCACTTGAAATTGGGTATGAATTCAAGATGTTCCCTTAAATCAGGATTCATTATTGGGAAGAATTATATAGGTAACATTTTAAATAGATGAATAGACCTAAAAAATAAGGATGAATGGATATTTATACAAGATTTTGGGACAAATAAATATAATATCGATGATGTATATAAATTTAGAAGATAATTTCATTTGGGTAAAAAGAGATAAAGTGTAGTCTGAAGGAATAATAGTGGTTCGGGTTGAATCCCTCACCTTATATCCACAATGAATATGCTCTTGAACTTAATGTCCGGAATAATAAAATTAAATTCATTAATTAATTAATAAAGCACCATTTAAAGGATAAATTTATTAATTATAACTTTATTATTATAATTTATGTCCCTTTGATGGGTTATAGAATACAATTTCATTGCTCGGGAGTGTTAGTTTCCTTGGCTTTCAAGATCAGTTAACATATATACATGTGTGAATAATATTGTAAGATGATAATGGCTGACCAAAATTGATGTAATACTGTATAAATGAAAATATATAATATTAAATGAGAATATAAATTATTTAGTTATTTTGGGTGAGGATAGATCATTATATTACATTTTAATTAAAATTTTTTATATTATCTTTAGTGGGTTTTTTATCACGATAAACTAGTTTTGTTATATTATTTAATATAATTTTAATATAATGGATCCAGAATATATAATTTGGTAAAAATAAATTATTATAATATGGTTCAACCATAAAAATGTTTTCATTACCATCCTTGATGACTATAACAGAATTGAAATCTTCTTCGTCCTAGAATTCAATATATTAACACATCATGGAAAACATTTTAATTTTTTCTATAAAGGGTGGGGTGAATAGAGATGGTGATGAATAATTTCTCAAGAATAAAAAATTAATGTATATATGATGTACTTAAGTTATCATACTATTTGTACGAGGTTGGTGATATGAGAAAAATAAAAAAAAGAACATGAAAAGAAAATACAAGGAAAGGAAAATGGTTTTAACTCTTCATTTATTCTTCTTGTGAACCTCCATCGGGTATTATTTTTGTTATTTTATTATGTAAAAAATATATTATATGTGGGGGTGGATTGGGATGACATTTGAGAATAATTTGGATATGGCTCATGTCTTGAGAGGTGTGAGGATGGAATGTGGTGTGGGGTGGTATTTTTAATAGAGGAGAGTGGCATTTACTAATTATTTTAGTCAGTATTTTATTAATATTATCATTAAGAAAAATATTTCTGATTATTCAAGCTAAATATAGTAATTATTATTGGAGAATTAGTACTAATGGTCACTTACATCATCCATGACTAAATAATGACTCAAAAAATTAATTTATTTACTTATACAATAAATTATTGTATTTCATTATCCACAAAAAATCATCTATTTTGGAAAATATAAAAAATTATCCATAACTAATATTTAACATGTAGAATTAAAAAATAGACTCTATTTTATGAAAATAAATTTTTAAATATGAGAAATTTATTTTTAATTAAAATCATCTTTTACATGGAAAATACAGATTTTAAAATTGTTACTCCTTTTATATCACAATTAAAAAATAGAAATGGTCATAGATAATTTTCTTATAACAATAAGACATAGTCATAATAATTTATTAATATATATTATTAAAATAAATTTTATTTTTAATTATTAAATTTTTCAAGAAATTATAATAAAAAATTTATGGATTAAAAATTACCACCACCGAATTAATAATTTCTAAAATATCTATTTATATATAAAATAATGTAATTATATCACATTTCATTTAAAATATAGATAAATATTATTTATACTTTCAATGGTATGATTAATATTTGTCTATCTGGTTTACTATTCATAATGGTCATATTACTTTTCCAAAAGTCAGGTTATCATTATTTTTGTATATGTTCCTTACCTTGTAGAAATTTGTTTTCTTTCATGGATTTTTAATTTTTAATGTTTGAAATATGTTCATAATGTGATTTGTTTTGTGAGTATACTATACGACCTAATTATAATAATGGAATTTCATTGGAAAAATGTTTTGGGTCATTATATTCTTCCCCCTTAAGAAATGTCTCCCACAAAATTCTGTTTTAAATTCTTTGTTGAAAAATTGGTGTGGGTAAATTTCCTTGATTCATATCTCTAGTTCTTATGTTTCCACTTATTACATATAGTACCACAATAGTACTTTGACCAGGTGTGTAATGCCTCGACCCCTCTAGGCTGGAGCCAATGCATTACTAATTACATTGGCATGATTACATGGAATCAAATCCCGAATGACCGAGTAGTTTTGTATTATTGAATAAACTAGATAAATACAAGTAAAGCATATTAAATTGGGAAAGGTTGCAAAATACAACCAATAACAAAAACTAATAGACTGCATCCATGAGAACTCAATAAATGGTCTCCCCTTCATAACCTGTTATAGGTAAAAGAAAATTATAGGGGTGTTCTCAAATTTGTAGTAATGATTACCAATATAAGAAGCATGAATCAATAATAACTATATCAAATAAAATTAGGAGTATTCAATATGTAAGGGGTTTTAAATGAAAAAACACGATTCTTTAATAAAATGATAATGAAACTACAAGCATAGGTTGTGTCATAGTTAAAACCTCATGGATATAAATAACAGAAAATGAATAAAGAGAATGATTATTAATTGGACGTCATGTATCTGGAACAAGGTACCACAATACCATCAAAATGGTTTATGTATGTGGGTATAAACCCTTATAATTTTTGGAAACAAAATAGAAGGGTTTGTGTCCAACTGATTTGTCTCATTAGACCAGTCGATTCATCAAGGGGCTTTTGCAGGCCCCACCTGCCACTGAATTTCAAAATCATTATATATATATAGATTTAATTCAAGTAAAATATGAATTATCAAAATCCAGATATAGTTTTTGTATAAATATACATAATATTATGTTGACATAAATTAAGATACATTTAAATGAGTCCATTTAAAAATTCTTGAGGAAATAATCCTTAAACATTCCAAAGTGTCACATGCCACCTTGAAACATTAAAATAATTATCCCTTATAATTTCACGAGAATAGAGATATTATCTATATGATATACCAAATGTAAGTACATACACCACAAGAAATAAATATGTGGTGAACAAGGCATATATCTCAAAATGTTAAAGTGTGAGGGGAGAAATCTGTTTTACTTTTTAAAGAAGAGTTCTTTTGGTAAATAATTTATATTGGCCATAAATAGGATTTTAAAAATGTATATCCTGGAAAATAACATGTAAGGATATTGAGATTAAATATGAGGCATAAATGATGTCCTACTGAAGTGAAATCATGTTAAATGTAATTTTAATGATTCTTTAGAATTAAAACATTTTAGGGTGGTTTAAGGAATACATTAATGTGATTTTAAATCACAATGTAATATAATCTTTTATAAAACCTGAAATGATCCAAAATAAAATTTTCATGTTAAAATGTGTGATTTAAAAAGAAAAACAAGGATTAAAACCAATTATTGAGTGAACATCAAAATAGGTAATAATTTTACAAGTACCTGGAATCAAGAATATATTTCAGAATAATTTCTGAAAGATTATTTTAAAATATGTAACTTATTACAAAATAAAGGATAATTCTGATTTTTAAACATATATACGACATTAACACACAATTTATTAGGAGTTCATAATAATAAATATGAATTTTATTGAGGTGAATAGAGAGTAAGTGAAGCTCGAATGAAAATAGTTGTTTAGGTAAAAAATAAATTATACTTTGTATTCAACATTTTATTTACTAGTGGTTAATTAAGAATATCTTAAAAAGATGGAAGTGGGATGGAGAAACCCATACAAAGAAAGCATCATTAGATTGGGGACAAATAAATGACATATTATGTGTTAAAAACATTAGACCACACAATAAAAGTTTATATATAGAATAAAACAATCATATTTCATTCACACATATTCTAGTAAATTAAAAAATCAATGACATTGATTTTTTACTCAACGAATGGAAATTGAGATAATATATCCCTTAACTTAAGCTCGAAGGTGTTCTTGATTGTTCTTAAAGACCAGAATAACAAAATATAGATTCATTAAATATAAATTCCATAACCACATAAAAATTTAATTTATATGTTATAACCTTATTTGGTTCACTCTTGACATTTTTTGTGGGTTTGAAGAGATTCAATATTATTGTTTTGGAAGTATTTTCACCCTTGGTTTTCATGATATGTTTACTTGTATTCATGAATGGATGTCCATTTGAAATTTGGGTAAACATCCAGAATTGTTAATATATTTTATTAGTGAAATTAAATAGATATAAATGATCTTATAATTATTTTGGGTTATATACTTGAGGATGAATCACCAGTTAAAAGTAATTGATAAAAGCTGGGATTAACATTTCCCATTTAGGTCTGAATGAACTAGTATTGTATTTTTATTTTTAGTATGTGTGTGTAAGGGTTACATAATATTGAATAATGAAAAATAAATATATTAGGATATGTCTCAACCATTAAAAGGGTTGTATGACCAGTAATGAGGATAGAAATCCATTTTGAAAACCCATCTTCCTTGAGTGTGATAATTTAACATATCTTAGACAGTGTTAGCATTTATAGTATAAAAGGAGGGGGAAAGAGAGATTATAATGAAATATTACATTATAATAATAAAATTACTGTTCATTTAAGGTACCGTAATTATCATTTCATTTGGATGAGGGGATATGTGGACATAAGATGAAAAAAAGGAACTCAAAATAGAAGAATGTTGAGAAATCTCTCACGAATAATAGGTAGACTAATAACGTCACATAACATTTCATAAATAGTTTTATTATATAATGGGGGTATCTAATAAATCATAAATAATATGGGAATTAAAGGGGATATGGAATGACATATCCAAATATAATCCAAATGAAATTAAAAGGTATAACATAAAATTAAAGTAAATAAGGAATACAAAAGAGGTTGTTTACCTCAAGATCTTTTTTGATTGAGATCCTTCTTAAGGCCATTGGTTTTGGACTTTTGGTGAGGCCATAAGCTCTAGGACGTGAGGAATAGTGTTTGTAGGAGTATTGGGCATAAATTAGGTAAGGATCAATGATTTGATGGTGTAGGAGGAAGAGGGGAATGTTGGTGGTATTTATAGTGGAGGAGGGGAGGTATTTTTCATTATTTTAATCATTATTGTTGTATTTTTGCTCAAGACTATGAATAATCATAATTCAAGTGACCCCAAATAGTAATAATGGAATGTGTGTTAGAACCAAGTGTTATTACATCACTTATGATGTCATAAATAGTTTATTATGACAATTATTTTCATATATTGTATTTTACCATATTTCACTATTACGGAATTATTCGAGAATATCATAAAAATACCAAAAACTCAATGTAACCATTTTTCGATGTGGATAATTAATAAATGAACTCCATTTTCCACAAATAATTTCTCAAATATTATATATTTTCTTTTTAAATAAAATAATATTTAATTTGAAAAATAAAAATGTTAAATGTATAATTAGTTTTATATCACATTGAAAAATTAATTAAAATGTCATCATATTATTAAATTATGAAACAAAAATAATATAATTTTTTTACTATTCATATGGGTCATATTACGATTCATATTTATATTCATAAGGGTATGTTACTATTCATCAAGAACATCAAGTTGGTTTTATCAGACACCAAATGACTTACTGATCCCAACGCTTGATGACTATTTTCCAAAATTCAAAACATAGTAGAGGAAAAGTTGTTCATAAAGAATAGATTTTAAATTGTGTTGTTTTGTAGGGACTCAGTGTTTCATGCATTCTAAATTATAAATATTTGTAATGTCATGGGGTTTTGTATTATTCCATCCCAAAAATATCATGCACAAAATTTGAAATTGAACATCAAAATTTAATGGTTGATATGTGAAAATTCCCTTGTGGGAAACCCACATGAGGAATACGGTTAAAATATCCTCTTAATAATAGGAAGGGTAAATGCATCGATTAATACATAAATAAGAACTCTAATATGAAAACCTAGTAATGGAAGAATAATCAAACCATCTTGAAGAGATATTAAACTATAAAAAACCAATACAATGATCAACATATACTATTCTGTAAATGGTGAAAAATTGAAAAATATAATGATTCAACAAATTACAGGGAAGGTCTCTAAAGTTACAGGATGTACTTATCATTAACCCTTAATAAACAAGATGCAAATCTAAAATTCAAATTCCAAACATGTGAATAACTCAATCATGTATCCTATTGAAATGTGGAAATACCATGAATATACGTAAACACCATATTGGAAGCACGCATTCTTATATATTATTGATGTAATATAAATGTTGTTTGATATATTCTTTAAATTCAATAGTGTTGTAAACTCTAATGATGATAGCATATACCACATCTCAACAAGAAAAAAATCAGTTCCAAGGTAGTCTATATTTATCTGAATCAATCATTTCATCGTCATTATCGCATCATATGATATATATATATATATATTAAAGGATTTATTTCAATCAATCATATATATATTTTTAAAACAATTTTAACATTCTTTTGAATCACTTTTCATTTTTACCATTCATCATAAGACCACCAATCCTTAATGAAAGAGTATGGTAGTAAAATCTTTATATATATGAAAATTCATATACCCAGTAAATTACTGAAAAATTATGGAAATGAAATGGTTCTTGAATAAGAATATCAATCATTCTACATCATATATGGTATCTTAATAACTTGATCATTATCCAAAAATATAATTTGGGGTATATTCTTAGGATGATTGGGACGTTGATTCACATAGTGTCCCATCTCCTGGATGTTGAAGCATTGTACACTGTAAACTATTTTATTACCCTAAAATAATGGAATTGTTGTCCTTTTTCTCTACTCTTATAGAAATATCCAATTCCATTCAAGAATTTACCATGGTGATTCTTTCCACAATTTTCACATGTGGGAAAACTCTTCTTTTCCTTCTTCCCTTTATACCCCATATTTCTCTGCTATCCTCTCATTATTTTTCATCCATTCCAATCAATAAGACTCATAGAAGTCTTTAAATACATTGTTAATAGATGGTATTATTTTTTTATAGGATGGGGATACTTGGTAGATAATCTTCCTTTCAAACGATGGCTTAAGACCATTAAAGATATGATCCCTCTTACGCATAGCATCACGTGCATTGTTGATGTTTTTATTATTTCTTTTAGGCACCATTTCTAATCAATTTCTATATTATATATTAGCTTATAAAATTATGAACTCTCTATAGCTCTAAACATGGTATAACACATTTTATATATTTAAGCACCATAAATCTGATAACCATATTATTTTGTCACTTTGGGGGAATAAATCCTTAAAATGGTTGGTAAATATAATGTGAATTATCCTAAGAATACCCCCGGAGTATCAAAAAATTAGTATAGCATGTCCCAGTTTCATGTACCAGGATACCCTGGGTCATGCCCAAGACTCTTGGTTAGAGTTTCCACTCTTAGGTACATCTGTGCCTAAGCCACCTCTACTTGTTTGTATCTATAAAAAGATATATATTCTATAAATATCCAAATAATCTATTCCATTAGAAAATAAAATGATTTTATTGTTTATTTATACTCATATACTATCTTAAGAATTGTTTCCTTAATCAATGTTTTCTAAATACAGTTCACATTGTTTTCACTAATCTTCATTAAATATCAACTGTAACTCCTCAACCACTCTATATCAGAGTCAGTGCATTAATAATTACATTGGATTGATTACGTGAAATCATTTCAAGAAGGACTAAGTAGTTTAGAAGTCTTGATGAAAATATATATATACATGAAACTCATATTATATTGGGAAAGTTAACAAAATAAAACACATAACTAAAACTAATAGACTGCATCTACGAGAACTCAATAAATGGTCTCCTTTTCATAACCTTTTGAAGGTAAACAAATGAAAGGGGGAGCTCAATTGCTCAGTAAGGGTAACAAATAGTAGAATCATGAATGAATAATAACTAAATCATAAACTGTTAGGCATAGTCAATATGGAATGGTGAATAAATGAAAAATATGTGTCTTTAATAAACTGATAGTGAAACTACATCTAGAGGTTTTTTCATATAAAATACGTCATAGATAGTAATAACTGGAAATGAATAAAGAGATTGAATATTAATTAGAAGTCATGTATCTATCACAAGATACCACAATACCATTGAAACATTTTATGTCTATGGGTAGAAATGCATCAGTTTTTTGGAAACCAACTCGAAGGGTTTTTCACCAACTGATTTGTCTCATGAGACCCATATATGCATCAAGGGGCTATAGTGGGCCCCACCAGCCATTTCCTATCCAAATAATTCTTTATAAGTTGATTTAATAAAATAACAATATTCCTTCTCATTATCCGTATATATTTGAGGATACAGATTCATCATAGGATGTTGACATAAATATTCTTTTAAATGAGACCATTGAAAAATTCTTGAGGAAATAATCATTAAACATTCGAAAGTGTCCTATAACACATTGAAACATTTAAATATTAATCTCTTTTAATATCATGATAATAAAAAGACTCTTGATATGATATATCAAATGGAAGTACATACACCACAAGAAAGAAACATGTGGTTTATAAGGAATATCTCCCAAAATGATAAAGTGTGGGGATAAAAATCCATATTACTTTTGAAAGAAGAGTTCTTTTGGTAAATCCTTAGTATTTACCATAAATCTGGATTTAAACATGTATATCCGAAAAAATAAAAGGTAAGGACATTGAGATAACATTTCAGTCATAAATGATGTCCTACTAAAGAGAAATCATGTAAAAAGTGATTTTCAAGAAGCATTAGAATTAAAACATTATAGGGCGGTTTAAGGAATTCATTAATGATATTTTAAAGTGCAATGGAATCTATTCTTTCATAAAACCCAAAATGATCTGGAATATAATTTTTATATTAATATTTCTGATTTAAAAAATTAAGCATGGAGTAAAACTGATTATAGTTTGAACATCAAAATTGGTAATAATTTTAGTAGATCCTTGAATCAAGCATGCATTTCGGAAGAATTTTTGAATGATTAATTTAAAACATGTAAATTCCAAATAAATAATGAATGATTCGGATTGGTACACACATATAGGACATCAAAAAATATTTTATGAGGAGTAAATAAGAAAGAATAATAATTTCATAGAGGTGAATATAGAATAAGAGAAACCCGAAGGAAAATGGAGGTTCGGGTAGAAAATACTTAATACTTTGTAATAAATTGAAGCCTATTCCCAAAAATCAATAGTCATCAAATGATACATTGAATATCATGAAAATAAATATATTCATGGTATGAAACATCAATGGTAAGTATACATACACCATACAAATGTAATAATAGTGAATACGAAATATCTAACAAAGTTGGAAGTGGGATGAAGAAACCCTTACCAAGAACATATCACTAGATTAAGGACAAATAAATGTAATAATTATGTGTGAAAAAACAACCACACAATGAAAGTGAATATATATAATAAAAAATCATAGTTCATTAGCAAATAATCTGGTAAAATACAAAATCAATGACATTGATGTTTTAATCAATGAATGGAAATTGAGTCAAGATATCCCTTCCCTTTAGCTCGAAAGTGTTCCTGGTTGTTCTTAACAACCTGAATAATAATATTTAGCTTCAATAACTAATATTTACAAAAACTCATAAACATTTAATTGATATTTTATAGCATTATTCGGTTCATTAGTGACCATTTTTATTGGTATTAAGAGATTGTATTTTGTTCTTTTGGTAGCATTTTTCCCTTGGTTTTCAAGATATGATTACTTGTATTCATGAATGGATGTTTAAATGAAATGTGGTTAAACATCCCGAAATGTTGTTATATATTATTATTTACATTAAATAGATATAAATTATCTTATAAGTATTTTGGTTTATATACTAGAGGATGATTAATTATTTATAAGTTATTGATAAATTTGTTGATTAACATTTCCCATTTTGTGCATAATGAACTTGTTTTGTATTATTATTCTGTATTATGAGTGTGTAAGGATTAAAGGATATTGAATAAGGTAAAATAAATATGTTAATATATTTTTCAACCATTAAGAAGGATTCTTGATATTCGTGAGGAAAGTAATAGAAATTGAAAACTCGTCTTCCTTGAATGTGATTATTTAACACATCTCGGATGGTGTTGGAATTTAATGTATAAATAGATGGGGGAAAGAGAGATGAAGAAGAAATATTCCATTTGAATAATAAAATTCTATTTAAGGTATAGTAACATAATTATCATTTGATTTTAATTATGGGATATTAGGAAATAAGTAGAAGAGAAAGGAACTCAAAATAGAAGAAAATTGAGAAATATTTCATGAAAATTCGATAGCCTAACAACGTCACATAAAATATCATAAAATAACATGATTAAAGAAAGGAGTTGTCTCATAACTATTAAATAATATGGGAAGTAAGGGGGATATAGAATGAAATATCCAAAATAATCTATTAGAAATTAAAAATAATTACATAAAATAAATGAAAAGAAAGAAAACAATAGTGGATGTTTAACTCTTGATCTCTTCTCCTTGAGATCCTTCTTAAGGCCTTTGGTTTTGGCCTTCTGGTGAGACCAGATGCACTAAGACGTGGGAAAGGGTCATTGGAGGAGTATTGGGTAGACCTTAGGTATGGATGAAGGCTTGAGAGGTGTAGGAGGTAGAGGGGAAAGATGGTGGAATTTATTGTGGAGGAGAGGGGGAATTTTTCATTATTTTAATCATTTTAATAATATTTGTGCTCATGATTATGAATAATCATAACTCATGTGACCCCAAATAGAAATAATGACATGTGAGTTTGAACCAAGTGGTCTTACATCACTTTTGATTTATTAAATAGTGTATTATATTGGTAATTTGTATATATGGTATTTTACTGTATTTTTACTATTCAATAAAAATTCACGAATTTTAGAAAAATTCCAAAAATTCACCTAATCATTTATCAATGTGTATAATTTAAAAAAATCCATTTTCCCAAAATAAATTTCTAAATTTTATTAATTTAATTTTTAAATAAATTCATAGTAAATTCAGAAAATAACAATGTTAAATGTATAATTAGTTTTATATGACATTGAAAAATTTATTAAGATCTCATTATATTATTACATTAAGAAAAGAAAATAATATTATTTATTAATCTTCAAATGGGTAATATTACTATTCATATTTCTATACATAAGGGTATGTTACTGTTCATCCAAAAAATAAAGTTGGTTCTATCAGACTCCAAATGACTTATTGATCACAACTCTAGACGACCATTTTTCGAAATTAAAAACATATGAGAGACAATGTTGTGATTGATCAATAGATTATAAAATGTCTTGTTTTTTAGGGAATTAGTGTATCATGAATTCTAAATTTAATCTATTTGTAAATTCATGAGGTGTTACAAGGTGAGTAGTCATGTTGAGTATAAATTCATCTCTATGATCTATGATCATCACTGGATGTTCCTCATAAGAAAGATCATTATCCAACTATACCACCAATGAATTATGTACTTGTGAGGGATTAGGTACGTACTTCTTCAGTAGGGATACATGGCATAAATCATGTACTTGATAAATGGTTGGTTGAATTTCAAGTTAATAGGCCAAAACTCTGACACGGTCAAGGATATATAAGGGGTCGTCGAACTAGGGGCTCTAAATTCTATTCTTAACAAATATGATGATCCTCTTTCAAAGAGATATATGGAGGAATAACTATTCTATATCAATTAATTCATGGTTCTGTTAAAAATTTTCTGCATTACGCTTCTGTCAAATTTGGGATACCTTAATTTTCTTCTAAATGGTTTTTGCCTTTTCCACTATTTCCTGAAAAAATTCAGGTCTTCAAAACTTATTCTCAACCAACTTTATTGGATATGGTTAGTTTTCTACACCGTTTCCTTAAAAGGGGATCAGGTGAAGCCATTCAGATTTTGTAGTGGAAACTATTATATTTAGAGAATAAATCCAATGGAATGTGTGGGTCTCATCATCCTTTCAAGACCACAAAACAAAATTTCAGTATGTCTTATAATATACTAATGGATTTTTTAGATTGGCCATCAAATTGATGATGATAGGATGTACTGATATTCAACTTCACTCATATTAAATTTTGGATACATTACCAAAATGTTTAGGTGAATCTCAAATTTCGATCAGAAACAATCAATAGGGGTACTCCACAAAGCCTTACAAAATAATTAACATATTTGTATTCATATTGATCCTCTGAGAAGTCCTCTCAAAATGTGATAATATGACCCACCATTGTATGATGATCTGCAATAACCCATAATAAATTGATTACTCTGGATGTCTTTGGAAGAGTAGTGAAAAATTCTGTGGTGATATTTTCCCACTGGAATGTTTGTATGGGTAATAGATTTATTATCCCTTTCTAATTTTTCCACTCATCCTTCACAAGCTAACATACCATTTGATTTGATGTATATTGAGTGATTTCCTGTTTCATATTGTCCCAATAATTGTTTTATCTTTTATATCGATATATCATTTTAATATATAGGTTAATAGAGAAGGTTGAGCTATGTGTATCATTCAGAAGGTATTTCATTATATAGGAATTTTATGGTACACATTTTTGTTGCCAAAAAATTATGACTCCATACTCATATATATTGAACCAAGAGGATTTCCAATTCATGAAAGCATTAAATTTTATCTAAAGTTCCAAATAATTTATTTGAAGATCAATTATTTATAACATAAGGATGGTTGAGTAACCATTTGAGAAAGGATTGGTCTTGTTCCTCCCATAATGATTCACATGTCCATCCTTTGTATGTCTTTGAATATTGGATACTTATAAAATTATCATCATTGATAAATATATAGGTTCCTTTATACGTAGACTATCAACCATCTTATTTTCCATACTTGGATGGAATCGGATTGGTAGTCATAATCCATGACAATCTCTAACGATCTTCAATGATCCATATTAACCACCTTCTATTTGAATATATATTTTAGACAGTTGTGATCAATATATATCTCAAAATTCTTCCCCTAAAGATAATATCCCTAGATTGGGAATTCTAATATCATATCCATCAACTCTAGATCATGCGTAGGATTGTTTTTCACATTAGTTTTTAACTTCCCTAGGGTGTTTTCTATCTCTTTATCATTTTTATTAGTACACATCTTATGCCCTTTTTTATGTATTATTGTACAACACAAAGTGATATCCACTTTTTGGGAGTGTGAGTAAAGGCATAGTGATACATATATTTTGAGCTCCTTAATGATTTCCTCATATTATTGATTCCGAAAAAACATCACTACCTTCCATGCCAGCTTGGTTATTGGGTTTGGAAATCATGAGAAGTTCTTCACAAATATTCGGTAATACAAATCTAGGCTATTAAAACATTGGATCTCTATTAAAAAAGATATCATGGGCCAAAATTTAATTAACATTTCCATGGTAGGTTCCAAATATATCCTAGTTTTTTATATCATTCCCAAAGAATGATACATCATCCATCCAGAATTCACCTTTACTATACATCTCATAGTGTTTCTTCCTTCACAATATCTATAACATAGTAATCAAATTATCTTCATGTTCCTAATTTCTATTAGTGTATATCATAATATCATCTATAAAAAATGAAAGCAAATTCATTGTAATCCATATATACAATATTCAATAAGTCCATGAATATTTCATGAGAATTAGTAAGTCCAAAGTAATTCATTTTCAACTCACTGTGTCCATAACTTGTATGAACGAATGTCCCCAGGATATTAAAACAACCCATAATATATATAAATGTGTATTAAATAAAAATTTAAGAATATTTATTATAAAAAAAAATCCATGATAGGACCGTATTTATAGAGTGTCTCTAGTAACAGGGAAACCTAAACAACCTCTTCATAAGAAATCTTTAATGTGTCCCACTTATTTTGTCATAACTTTCTTTTGACATATCGTACCTAATACCCTTCATCATGAACTTGGGAAAAGAAACATTATAAAGGCTGATCTAAAATGCTCAGTATGAGTATCCTATCATGATATCAATCATATTATAATCAAAAAACATAATAACTTATGATTTTAAAATCTTGTAATACATATGAAAAATCGTGATATCACTCCATAGGATAAATCATAAATGTTTATTTAAATCAGTGAGTGTAATCAAAAAATTAGTTACATAAAATATGAAATTTATTTCACCTATATATAATCATAGAAATTCATTTCATATTAGTCAAGGATCATTTCCAAGACCATTATGTAAATAATGTCCATTACTGAACCGAGTCCACCCCTCATTCTAGCCATGTACTACTGAACCAGGATAATTTATTATTCTATCCATGTCTATATCATGATAAATAAATCAGCATACAATTAATTAGATAGATATATTCATTCCACACATATCATAATGAAATCATTCATATATTTCCACAATAACTGATATTAACCATCATATCCAAGGGAATAAAATGGGGTTCCTTAAACATTATTCCACTATAACATAATCCATCTAAAAAAACGGGCTTCAAAAATAGAATTTCATCATAAACAAATTAATACCATAAGAAAAATATGTATATTATACTTGAAACATAACCATATTATAAAGATTCATCTTATATATAATATAAGTTTGATATAATACATGAAATTAATTCTTGAGCAAAATATCATTTCTTCTTCAAATATTTTTTTCTTTTCAAAAACTATCTTGGAATATAAAAAATAATATTTTATTTGAAAATATACATGAAATCATGTAATATAGAATTCATGAAAATATGGTATTATGAACACAAAAAAAAGTTTTCATTATTTATAAGTAAAATAAATTATCCTCATACAATTTTGAAAAAGTAAAAAAGTAACGTGTATCGAAAATGAAAACATATTACTTTCATTTTATTTAATAAAAATTCATCAATATGTAAAATTGTTTCTAGATAATTATAAAAGAATAGAATCAATATTTTTCAATACAAAATTCGGAAACATGGACAAGGATGATAAATATAATTTAGTAAACTCTTATGTATGAATGATCACAGCTAATAATGAGAGAGAAAAATTATCCCTTACCTTATGTGCTTTTTACATTATAGGTAACCAAACCTCTTATATAATTATTTAAATAATTTCATTGTCTTATTTAAGAAATATATTTATATGATATTTCACTTAAAATCTTTAAAATGTTTTGATATATATTTTTACGAAAAATAGATGTGGATGATAAAAAGGACCTAATAGATACTCACGTATAAACAACCTCATATAATAAAGAGATAGAAAAATTAACTCTTAATTTATACTTTTCCTTGGATGAGGGTACGTAAAAATCATATATAATAGTTAAAAAATTGTTATTAAATTATATAAGAACCATATATGTATATATGATCTTATATATGATCATACAATTTTATTTGTAAATAATATTTCATTAGTCACTACTGGAAATTTAAGCTATAGCCACGGTTTCAAACCGTGGCTATAAGTCCCAAAACAATGTCTATAGGTTATAGACACGGTTCGACGAATCATGGCTGGTAATGGCATAGCTATAGGGTATTTTCCCGGTTTGAAACTGTGGTAGAACATTAAGCTGCACAAAGCCTATAACCACGGTTGAAAACCGTGGATATATAGCATCAGCCACAGTTTAAAATCGTGGCATTAGGTCTACAGACACAGTTTAAAACCCAGGCTCTATGGCTTGACATTTCTTAAAAAAAACCACAGCCCCCCCCCCTGAACAACCCCCTGGACAGCCCTTGCACCCCCCTTGATAGCCCCCATACCCCCCGGACAGGCCCCTTGCACCCCTCGGACTTCCCCCTTGCACCCCCTGATAGCCCCCTAGCTCCCCCAGAGATATCCCCCATGCCCCCTAGATATCCCCATGCCCCCTCCCTTGACATCCCCCTTGAACACCCCTAGGACAGCCCTTGCACCCCCCCTGGACAACCCGTTCACGCCCCCTGGACAGCTATTGCACCCCCCCGGACAGCCCCCCCCCCCCGCACCCCCATGCCCCCCTGGACAACCTCCTTGCACCCCCTAGACAACCCCCTTGCCCCCCACCCCCACTCCTACAGTAGGCCACCACCCCACCCCCTCCCTGCAGCCCCCCAGGGTAGACCCCCCTGGACAGCCCCTCCCCCCCCCCACTCCTGCAGTAGCCCCCCCTCCCTGCAGCCCCCTCCCCCCTCGTGAAGACCCCCCCATCACACCCCCACCCCACCTTTCACACCCTCCCTGGACAGCCCCCTTTGACCCCTAGAAAATCCCCCTTGGACAACCCCTTGCACCCCCCTGGACAACCCTTGCGCCCCCCTTGGACAGACCCCCTTCACCTCCATGCCCCCCCTAGATAGCCCCCTTGCACCCCCCAACTCCTGCAGTATCCCAAAAAATAATGTCTGATATTAAGGGGGATAAATTGAATTAATGAATGACAAGAAGTTGAGGAAATTTGAGATCTCAAGGCTGATTTCTAAAAACTGCTACATATACTTGAATGTTTTCAACATGTGTATTGAGATGAGTGAAAGATGTCAGGTTGGAAATGAGGAAGACATGTTGTTTCATGCCAATATACAGATGATAAATGGCTTGCAGGTTAGTTGGAGTACCCAATTATATTGATGAGACAATTAGGAGATGGACAGCTTAGAAGGGAGTTGGAAGTTCCCATTCTTGTTGAGAAGTAATATGAAGTTCTCAAGCAATGGTGTTAGTATGCGAATCTTAAAGCCCCCCATGCACCCCTCCCCCCTGCAGCTCCCATTCCCACCTTGGACCGACCCCACTCACCCCCCTGGAGAGACCCCCCATCCTAGTCACCCCCTCCGTCCTGGAAACCCCCCTGGATAGATCCCCCTCCTAGAAACCCCCTTCCCACATGGACAGACCCCCTGGACAACCCCACCCAGACAGCCCCCCAGACAGCAGCCCCTGCTGGACCCCCCCCCCCCCCTCATGGACACCCCCTCCCTCATAGACAACCCCTGGACAACCCCACCCAGACAGCAGCCCCCCCCTCCTGGAAACCCACCTGGACAGACGCCCCCAGGACAACCCCACCCAGATAGCAGCCCCCCACCCTACTAGAAAACCCTTGAACCACCCCTACTGGACCCCCCTATTGGACACCCCCTCCCTCCTAGAAACCCCCATCACTTCTAAAAACCACCTTGGACCACCCCACTTGGACAACATCCCCCCCCCCCCTCCTAGAAACCCTATACTACTGTGCTGCCTTTGGTGCATTGTCAGTTTTTGGTGCTGGATTTATCCATTGGAAAGGAATAGGAATGTCGAGTGGAATTTTTTGGCTAGTTCTCAACTTGTGTAGGTCAGGCATGCGATGTTCTTGTGGGGGTTATTTTTTGCTATTATATTGTTGGTTGGGTGTGGGATGTTTATAGTACAAGGATCCAGTGTAGAGGATGCTTGATTTCAGTGTGTGGGGATGATTCTAGATGGGATTCATGTGTGGTGCGGATAGAGTCACATGTTACTATTCTAGGTGCAGCTGTAGAGGATAGGGTTCAGGGTTTGGGTGATTCAAGCGGGGATTTATAGTTTTTGGTTGATTGGTTTCTTTTTGGGTTGTGGTTTTCCTATTACTTGGCTACATTAAAGGGATTTGTTGTGGATGGTTGTGGTCGAGTTTGTGGTTGACTGGTTGGGAATTCTATTGGTGGCTGGTATTTTTCATACGGTGATATTAGGATATTGTTTTCTTGAGTCTTTCAGTGTTCGAATGTGGTGGTCTGGTTCCATGATATTGTAGAATGTTTCCTTGGCTTCAAGGTTCATGAAGTAGTAGGTGGTTCGAGTTGCGTATGGACAAGTGATGTTGTTCCTAGAGGAAGGTTTTCTTTATTGTATAGGTTCTTTCCAGCATCCTTTGGGGTTGCAGTAGCTATTCTGGTGTGAGTGGCTAGGAGGGTTGAGATTTTTTTGGTGTTGGGTGGGATGACTGCAATTATTGGTGTTTAGGGGAGTGATGTTGTGGTTGGGTGGAAGGTGGATGGTTTGTGGTTTTTTAAGGGTACATGAAGGTGGGTTTGATTGATGGTGTCTATTGTATGTGACTTGAGTGCTCTGTTGTACGGATTATGTGATTCTGAAACTATTAAATTTTGGTGGACAATACCAACAATGATTCAGTCATATTTCATAGGAGGGGTGAGGGATTTTAGGATCTGCACCTTCAAGGAAAATTCAAGAAGAAGATAATTCAATGTACATAATAGATTGCCATGTTTAAGAAAAGAGGAAATGAATTAGTTACAACATCTCTAATATAGAACCTTAAATATATTACCTCAATTTATAGAATAACATTTGGGGTAAACAGAGTTTGATGCCCTTGTAATATGGCATAGTCAGAGGAACAAACCTACATTTTAGGGTACTACAGTTCTTGAAAAAAACATAGTGGTTTCAGTATCTAGTGAAATAATACCACCATAGAATAGAGAATAGAAAGAGGATTTTATTATCAATCATGATGAAAATGAAAATCAAATGCCTTTTACTGAATAACAAGTTAAAGATAATGATAAGAGAAATCATCAAGATCAACTAGTAGTCTTTGACATTAAAATGATAGTCCAAATCCAATCAATTTCTATAATAAATGATTACATAGACATAGAACTATTTATTCATACTGATATTAAAGTGCTTTTTGAGACTGCATTCTTTGCCTCTATTTAAAAAACTGGAGATCAATCATATCCCACTTTTGATACAGCCAAATCATATAATGAAAAAGATGAAAAATATTTTGATTCATTGAATACATAATCAAAGGATTTCTTGATCATTTTAAGAAGCTATAAGAATAAAATTCACGTTCTCCCAGTGAATTAAATGCTTTAATAAAATCATTTCAACATTTAAGAAATTAAACTATTCATGGAGATGAGATTGAATATGTACAGACACATCTTACTAATCTATGACATAATAAAATTACAAGAAGTGATTTTGTTTTTTTATATATGGATGACATGTTTGGAAATATCAATGAAGATTATATTTCTAAAATAGATTTTATAGATTTGAAAAGATATTTTTTCAGTCACATTGAATATGTTAGAAGTTGTTCTAATCAATCTATAAACACAAAATATACAACTCAATCCTCTTTACATTTAGTCATAAGGTTTTAACCCAATATAGTTGTCATGAATAGTTTCAATGATATATTCATAATCTTCTGTGTGACATCGTACAACTCAATGTGCTACAATAAAATCAACTATATTTTATTGAGAAGATAACTTTACGAGATCCTACCATCATGAATCATCTAAGTCTATTTGGATCATTGATTTATCTGTTTTTATGTTCAGAAGAATCATTTCAGGAATTTATCATTGTAATTTTGATTGAATGTTTAATGATTCATCCTGGAGCAGGGCTCAATCACAGCATTACCGCGGCGTGACCACAACATGTTGGCCGGGTCCAGTGACATCCGTAGGGTAGCATCATCCGGCCAGGAGCGAAGGGAGTAGGAGGAGGATGGGCAGCATTCCGGTCGTCACCCCACCGAAAGAAATTGTGATTAGTCTGTCTCAAAATTGATCACAAGACTCATGGAATACTATCACTTTGAACTGTCGCGGGTTGTCATCCTGGTGTAGGACCAAATCAAGGCGTGACCGCGGCGTGACCGCGGCGTGACCGTGGTGTGACCGCGGCGTGACTGCGGCGTGACCGCGGCGTGACCGCGGCATGACCACGGTGTGACTGCGGCGTGACCCCTACGTGACTGCAGCGTGTTGGCCCAGTCTAGCGTCATCTGCGAGGAAGCATCATTCGGCTAAGAGAGAAAGGAGCGGGAGGATGTGGGGCAACATTCCGGCTATCGCCCTGCCGATAGAAATTGTGATTAGTCAGTCTAAAAAATGATCATAAGACTCTTGGAATACAATCACAGCGAACCACCGCGGGGTGTCATCCTGGAGCAGAGCCAAATCACAGCATTTCCACAGCGTGACCGCGGCGTGACCGCGGCGTCACCGCAAAGTGACCACGACGTGTGGGCCCGGTCCACCGACATCCGCGGTGCAACATCATCGGGCCAAGAGTGAAGGGGGCGGGAGATGGTGGGGAAAAATTCTGGTCGTCGCTCCGCCGGTAGAAATTGTGATTAGTCAGTCTCAACATTGATCCCAAGACTCATGGAATACTATCACTACGACCTCCGCGGGGTGTCTTCCTAGAGCCGGACCAAATCACGACATTACCGCGGCGTGACCGCGGCGTTGATGTGGAGTGAACGTGGGATGAACGTGGCGTGGTCGTGGCGTGACCGCGGTGTGACCACAGCGTGACCGCAGCATGTAGGCCCGGTCCAGTGACATCTGCAGGGCAGCATCTTCCAGCCAGGAGCGAAGGGAGCGGGAGGAGGCTAGAATGCTAGTAGAAGGGGGCTGGTTGCAGGTGTTGGGGGGATGGTGTGGGATGATTCGAAGGTGGAAGGGGGGCTGTTTCGGGCTAGAATTCCGGTGGAAGTGGGCTGAAATGAAGGTGGAAGGGGGATGGTGTGGGCTAGATGTGGCCGAAGCAGGGCCAAATCACGGCGTGACCGCGGTGTGACCACGACTTGACCGCGGTGTGTTGGCCTAGTCCAGTGACATCCGCGGGGCAGCATCATCCGACTGGTAGCGAAGGGAGAAGGATGAGGCTAGCATGCTAGTGGAAGAGGGCTAGTTGCAAGTGTTGGGGGATGGTGCGAGCTGATTTGAATGTGGAAGGGGGATGTTGCGGGATGAAATGCTGGTGGGAATGGGCAGAAATGAAGGTGGAAGGGGCTGGATGTGGCCAGAGTAGGGCCAAATCACGGCATTACCACGGCATGACTGCGGTGTGACCGCGGCGTGACTACGGCATGACCGCAGCGTGACAGCGGCGTGAGGGCAGCGTGTTGGCCCGGTCTAGCGACATCTGCAGGGCAGCATCTTTTGGCCAGGAGCAAAGGGAGTGAGAGGAGTCTGGAATGCTGGTGGAAGGGGGATGGTTTCAACTGTTGGGGGATGGTGCGGGCTGATTCGAAGGTGGAAGGGGGGTTGTTGCGGGCTGGAATGCGGGTGGCTGCGGGATGAAATGAAGGTGGAAGGGGGCTGGTGTGGGCTGGATGTGGCTGGAGCAAGGCCAAATCACGGCATTGCCGAGGCGTGACCGCGGCATGACCATAGTGTGACCGCGACGCGTTGGAGCGTTCTAACTAAAAGTTGTTACTCCCCCACTGGGTCTACGCACCTTCACACATTAAATGTATTTTACAGAAACCTTCAAATTAAATAGGCAATGTCTTACATACAATTTAAAAAGAAGGTGGAAAACATAAAAAAACATTACAAACAAAGTAGAAACACGATCCCGGATGTTTGTTTATGCTTCTAACAACAGTATGATTTGATCTTCAACAGGTGTTGTCCAGCTTTTTTTGTGCCCAGAAAACACACGAAAAATGTTATTAAATAGTAAAATAACTAAAGGAAATATAAAAAAAGAAAAGGGAAAATAATTTTTAGGTTTCAAACCCCGAACATGTGCTTTTGTTAACATGTCCACAGTTGCACCCCTCCACCCTGCCCCTTGCCCCCAGCCCCCTACCCCTTGCCCCCTACCCCTTGCCCCCGGCCCCTGCCCCCTTCCCCCTACCCCCTGCCCCCTGCCCCCTCCAACCTACCCCCTGCCCCCTCCACCCTACACCATGCACCCTTCCCCTTCCCCATGCCCCATTCCCCCTGCCCCCTCCACCCTCCCCCTGCCCCCTTCCCCCTGCCCGCTACCCCCACCCTACCCCCTCCACCGCTCCACCCTACACCATGCCCCCTCTACCCCGCCCCCTAGCCTGCACAACCCCCCATGTACCCCCCTGCACCCCATGCCCATGCCCCCTCCACCCTCCCCCTACACCTGTCCCCTTCCCCCAGCCACCTACCCCCATGCACCCGACCCCCTACCCCCTACCCCCTTCCCCCCTCCACCATGCCCCCTACCCCCTGTCCCCCTCCACCCATCCCCTAGCCTGCACATCCCCCATTCCCCCCTCCATCAATTCTCAGTTTCTAAATAATGTTTTTGTATTATGTACAACTATTTTATGAACATAAGTTTATATGATACAAAACATTTAGATCCTTGAATGTATTATTATGTTATTTATCCTAAAAATTCAGTAATAGACATGTACAAATAGGTTGCATTTCAATATAATGACATCCCAATGTCCCTTTACGTGGTTTTACATGAATATGATAACAAATTCCACTCTAAGAACAATAAATTATTGAGTAGATATCATTTTATACATTAAAATTCCAACACATGTGGAATATGAAACTTTCTCCATGTATTGGAAATCTTCTTCCATTGTGATTTCTTAGGCCTTGGTCAAGTTAAAGTGGAATTTAAGATGGGTAGTCATTGTTTCTCAACTATTCATGCCAAAACTTTTGATGATCCTATTGATATGCTTCTTCTGGGTTATTACTAAATCTACATTATTATTATCTATTTCTATACTTATCCACAATATCTTCTCAAATTTCGTGGTATTTTTCATCTCAAACCTCCAAAAAATTATCCATAGATTTCTAAATCATTCAATCATCTAGTCCAAGTAGAAACATGTAATTGAAATACAACATGAAATTTATGAAGTTACCATTATCCCATTTATTTTAGTAGAAGTAATTATATCAATTGCAACTATCAAAGCCTTCATAAGTGATAAATTATTGAAATTTATGATTCCACTATCACAGTACATGCTTTATTCTATACATGATTATATACAATATACAGACCAAGTAATGGATCCCAATTGCTGGTACTCATATTGGTTGTTTCATTTTGATTTTTTCATTTAACTCACCATGAAGGAAAGTTGTCTTGATGTCCACCAAATCTAGAAGCATATTTTCCAATTCCACCATACATAGAATTGTTTAGATGATATAATGCTTATATTTAGTGAGAATATTTCCAAAAAATAAGCTTTTTCATTCTACTAATAACACATTATTATCTTCAATAATATTTATCATTTATAAACATCATTCTATTATTTAATTTAGTAAACCCACTTATTTTCAAGTTCCTTTTTACCCAATTAAAGTTCAACCATATCTGAATTTTTTACTTCAAAGAAGCCATCTCTTTATTCATGGAATATTCCACTAATTTGAATACAAAAATCATAGTTTAATTTGGATTTTAATGTTTCTATTCATTCAATAGAAGTATATAATTCATTTAAACCCCATAAATTTACATTGTTATATATATGATGTGTGATTTTTGACTAAAAACACCATCATATATAAGAAAAACATCAAAGCCATAATGTTTAGTAAGGTATACCACTGTGAGTTTTCGCAGACAGCGCACCTCCATTGGAGGGGTTTTATTACAAAAACATGACTTATTTATCAAACGAAACAATTATCTTAACTAACACATATTCAAGAATTTTAATTTAATATAAACATGCTTAATTAAGAAGGCAACTAAATGCTATTTAGAACAATCTTGAATTAAATAGGCTAGGAGAGGGACCCTACCTTAACCTCAAGGCGCGTTTCCTTTTGACGACAACTCGAATCATCCTTTTTTCCTCTTGTAAGCTAATGCAACTTAACATATATATAAGGACACCTAGCCCCAAAGTAAATAATTTCATGGCCGAATATGCACAAGGGGGTCCTTAGATATATGTTTATACTTGCATATACCCTTTTACACTTACACGCGTATGCATTTTTCATATATATGGATATATAAGCACACCTAGCCCCAATATATATATTCATTCTGCCATGAGTGAATATATATAATGGGTGATCTTATATATGAATATGCCTACCTATGCATACACATGTAAACCTTTGTCAATGGTGACTCGAATACACCTCAACGAAATTCAAAACACACAACAAAAATATAAGGAACCCAAAAATTAAAAAAACCGTAATTAAAATTGGGCCAAAGAATAAAAATGGAATAAACCTTACCCCAATATTGAACTCATTGTCTTCGATGGTGGTAGATAGAACCGGTCTTATCATAAGAAACCACCTATAAGAAAATAGTGGGAAAATAAATGAGATATAACAACTTCTTATATATATGTGATCAGTGTGTCAACTGTACATGATAAATGATACACGAATCCATAACCAACAATGAACAAATAATATTCAAATTGATATGTACATACAAATACTAAATAATATAATCATTAATAAAGCTCTTTATTTTTCAAACATCACCTTCATTTGCCTATTCAAAAATCAAAAATCACCAATAAATGAGAATATTGTAAACCTCCATCATCACATAAAATCAAGAAACATGGATTAGACATTGTTCTTAGCTGGGTAGATGATATTGAAGAACAAGAAAATTTGATTAATGATCAAAGCCTCTTAATTGAAATAAAAAATCTTGTCCTAGACACTATTAGGCTATCCACTGAGCAGGAAATATTATGCAATAAAGTAGACATGATAAAGAACATGTAACTTGTCCTACATAACAATACACCTTCGGTTCTAGTACCCAAACTTATGCATATTTTTAAATACACCCAGGAGCAGAAACAGAGTCATCTTAACTCTATCAAACAACAGTCTACTTTGGATCCACCTGTCCCAGGTACACTTACTCCTCCCACTATTGCTGGTGGAGATTATTGTATGAATTCTGAAAATCTGCACTATGGTCAAAATGTCAGTAATTTACTACTTAGTTCCAAGTGTTCCACAGACTCATGCAATAATGTTTTCTCTGATGATTCAACTTCATTACACTTATGTGATCTGAACACCACTGACCCAACCATTAATGCTGCAAAAAACACCAGAAACAGGGACCCAGTTTTAACTCCAAGTGATACCACTATCAAAAAGATGAATGAAACCAAAATGCATGATTTTTCAACTCCTACTGCTCAAATTGTCTCTCTCAATAGGGCTATTCAACCTGAGACACCAACCCTATGTACTGATTTTACTGCATATGTTTACATTCCATTAGAACCTGTTCTACATGATATTCTACCTGTTGTGCTGGAAATGATCCATATGCAGGAAAATAAGAACTCCTTGGAATATAAACAATGACTCTCATCTAACTTTGTCACGCTGCTATCAACAGTAGAAACAAAGGCTCAAGGTAATTCCAATCCCCTTACTTTATTAAATGCAGATTGTGCTGCAATGTCTGAAATCCTGGTATCTCAAAGTATCAATGACATGTCACCAGGGTCAAAGGATACCACAGATTCAGATATGACTACACAAATAAAAGAACCCACAAATAAGAACAATGTCATTTCTCACAAAGAACAAGAAAAGACCACTAATACTCAAGAGGTTAGAAGGTCTACTAGAAATAATGGATCTGGAAAAAAGAAAAAAGGGAGTTCTAACTCCAAACACAAGTTTAATTGAAGATCAATTTTTGGAATTGTTAGGGTGTTTCCAACTCTGACACCCTTAATGTTTTGAAAAGTAGGGTTAACATGCATCACCTTATTCTTTTTTCTATTGCGGAAACAAAAATCTCCTTCTCCTATAAATATTCTCACTTGTGTCAACACAATTATATATTTTCTGGTGCAATCAATAATAATCTAAATGCTGATTTTTTTTTTAAAATTTTTGTGCATTCATCATTTCAGGATTTCTGCCCCCCCCCCCTCCACCCCCACCCTGCCCCTACCTTCCCCATGCCCCACATGCCCCAGCCCATTCCCCCCTCTAGTCACCCCTTCCATCCCCCCACCCCCTACCAGTCCCCCCTCCCATTACACCCTCACATGCCTCCCCCCACTCTCTACCAGCCCCCTCCCCACCCTTGCCACCCCACCCCCTGCCCACCCCCCACCCAGGACAGACCCCCCCCCCCTCACACCCGTGCACCCCCCCTGCACAACCCCACTTGAAACCCCCCTTCCCATTGCACAAACCCCCTACTGTACCCCTATAATGACCCATACTTTACATACGTTGATAATACTTTAAAATTGATGTACACTTATTACAACATATAACAAAACCATGAATGGACCATATGGGTATAGTGCCTTTAGAAACCGGGAAAACATAATCAACTGGTTCCTAAATCATCTACGTTGTCTCCAATTTATTTAATCATATCTAGAGTCCCTTATTGGCATATTATACTCAATAACCTTCTTCCTGACCTGGGGAAAGAAAACATACAAAAGGGTGAGCTCAAATTCTCAGTATGTGTAAACAAAAGAAATATCAATCAGATTATATTCATAAGAACATATCATTTTGGAAATCATAACCTGCAAAAGATATCATAATTTCAAAACATGGGATAAATCATAGTAGTGAAATGTAATCCCAATAATAATAACTTAAAACATGTAGCTTTGTGGCATACACACATAATCATAGAGAATTATTTCTTAGTAGTCAAGACTCATTACCAAGACTATCTTAGTGGACAAAGTCCATTTTTGAACTGAGTTCAATCCTCATTTCAATCCTGTTTCACTAAACCATATTAACTTGTCGTTCTAGCCATGTCTATCTCATGAGATATAAATCATTACCCAATGCATTGGTGGGAGATATAGGTCCCACCCATCTCATAATGATACCATTCTTATGTGTGCCCCAAAATCATTAATCATACATCATTACATAACCCATGTAATAAAAATGGGATTCTTAAACATCGTGACATCATAAAACAATTCATATAAGATTAAGGAATTCATAAAAATAAATCCATCACAACATAATCAAATCAATGTAATAATAGGGATAGAAACAGAACCATATATTATCTTAGATGGAAAATAATTTTGATAAAACACTTGAACTCCATTCTTGAGGAAAATATCCTTTCTACTTCAAAAACATTATCCTTTCTTAACATGTCATAAAATTTTAAACTAAAATAATTTGATTAAAAATAAACTTTGAAACTTTTAATGGAAGATTCTTGGAAATAATTTTTTAAAAATCCATTAATGCCGTATAAGCAAAAAAACATTTTTCATGTACTTTTTTCGGAAAAGTCAAAAAGTACCTCATACGAAAAATGACAAATGATTCCTTTCATATCTTTTACTAAAAACTAACCCAATGGTAAAATTGGATTTAAACAATTGTAGGTGGATGGAAATAATATTATATATTGAGGAAACATGGATGTGGATGATAAAATACACCCTAGTAAACACCAAAGTATAAACAATCTCGGATAAAAATGAGATTGTGATATTTTCCCTTACCTTAGGTCCGATTTGCTTTGTAAGTGTCTAAACCTCCTGTATAATGATTTAAATAATGTCATTGACTTATTCCAAAATAATACTTATTTTTATGATATCATATACGGTCATATTGTTAGCTTTTTATTAATAATATTTCATTGCTACTTGTTATTCGGGTGTTTATTACTTTTTGTTCGTATGCATGTTTTGTCGAATAAATTCTTATTATTATTTTGAGGTTATAGATACCTAATTTACATAATGGTATTAGTGTAATATATATCATATTCATTCATTCAATTCATTTATATAATCAGTATGCAAGGAAGATCATGTAGAACGGGTCGCATCACATCGTGGAGATGGTATTCCGTACGTACGCATGAGCGATGATATCGTTCCCATGATCGTGGAATTGTATTGGAGTGTATGTATACTATTTCAGAATCAATATCACTTTAAATTAATCATATATATTTATTCTTTACACCATTATACCAATCTAAGTAAGGTGGTGGTGGAAAATAGATCACACCATGGCGTGGAGACAGTATTCCGTACGTACGCACGCACGATGATTTCGTTTTCCGTAGGATGGATAGATGGTGAAATAGAGTTGTTTCATACTTATAATAACATATATTTATATGAGATATACTGATGTTATTACATCACAATGAATCAACTAATTAAGTAAAAGTGGAAGAGGAAATAATGTTGAAAGAATCGGTAACGGACATTACCTCTTCTTTGAAGCGCCTCTTTGAGGAATCCTTTTGGGGAACTAAAATTGGTCTTTGAAGAAAACCAGGACCTCTAGGATGTTTCTAGGGAATTGAAAAAGATAATTTTTCATGGGATGGCCAATCTTTAAGGCTAAAAGTTGTGTGAGGAAGAGAGGGAGGAGGTGCCCTTTTATAAGAGAGGATAGGGGCACCTTTGGAAAAACTAAAAATATTATTTTATTATAAAGTCATGTTCGGTTTTTAATAGCTCCAAATTGATTTATTTCAAATCTAAGGTGGGGATGGGTAGAAATACTCTCATCCAAAAGAATTTAGACAAGTTTAGATTTCTATTTTAACCTTATCATTTAGATTTAACTTTAAGTTAGATAATTTAACTTTTACCATGTCTTCTTGTCTTCTTACACTATAAGGTTAATAAACATACTATAACAATCCAAAATAACCCCAAGTTGTTTATTATTAATATATATAACCTTATCTAAGTCATTTGGCCGAGCCATATATTTTTAGTAATAAATTTACAATTAATAATATAATATTTGTTTTAAAAACTATTTTATGTCAATTTTGACACTATTTGGTAATTGATTTTTTTGAAAATCATAAAAAAAATATTAGTTCGAAATAAGTTAATTAAATCAATTTGAACATGTAATATTAACAATAAAAATTATTGGAAAACATAAAAAGTCTCAAATTACATTTATTTCGGTATTTATAACATCAATTATGTCAATAATTAATTAATAATATAATTACTACATCACCATTGTGTCATAAATAAATTAAATTATTTAATGTATAAAAATTAAAAATAAAATACCATTATGTAGGAACTCTTTTTATATTTCTAATGAATATTTATAGTTGAATTTATATTATGAATATCCCTATATGAAAAATGATTTAGTTATTAAACTTTGATTTTAACTATTTTAACCCTTCTTTAAAACAATTAATAATAAATGTCCTAATCTAATCCAAGTGGGCCTAAATGGTCATATTTTTTTCCTAAGGTTGTTTTTGGTCGAATTAAAATTATCCAATAGAATTAGGACATGTGTTAGGGTAATAATAATATCATTTTTACCCTTAATTACCCTATTTACTTTTATCCATGGTAAAAAAAGTAAAAAGTTACTATTCACCCAAAATTATTTTCATCTCATTGAACCACTTTTTAGTCCTTCATATTAACTGTGTCTCTCGAATTTTTGATATTCCACTCACAGAAGCGGTAAAATTATGTTTTATGTGAATTTGAAATTCTCCTAGGAGGTGGGTAAAAGACGGTGAAAAGTTCAATAAAATTTTTATATATCTAAAATTATTATAAAATGACTTCAATGAATTGTACTGAACTTATATAGGTATTATGTATCAATATTGACCTAAAATAAATTTAAATAAAATAAATAATTATTTCAATAAAAATTTGGTTTTTAAATAGTAACATAGTGTTTTCACTCTTCATCAAAAATTGAAAGTTTTCAGAAAAATACCAAAATTTCCCCCTAGGATAATTTCGATATTCCAAATCCAAAAATGAAGTCCATTTTAAAAAATAAAATTTACAAAATTTCAAAAAGTGGGTATTATTATTCATAACGGATAGTTTTAATAATATTTTAATATCATATCGTTGTTTAGTGAAACTCGGTATTGCGTACGACACAAGCTATCGCGGAAGGTCGCGATTGTGTGTAAAACTAGCCAAGCTAGTTTTGTGTGTATTGAATGATTCCTTCTATTATTTATATAAAAACAAAATATTTCTCATAAAAGTCTCAGGTGTAACATTCTACCCCCCTTAAAATGAATTTCGTCCTCAAAATTCGTCACATTGTAACAAACAGATGAGGATAACTCTCCCTTATCATATCCTAAGGCTCCCATGTAACTTCATATAATTGGTGGTTCCAGCATAAAAATTTCACCAAGCGAGTGGTCTTGTTCCGAAGGACTTTTTACTACGATCGATAATCTCTATCGGCTGTTCTTCATAATAAAGATCTTGCTTCAGCAGTACATCTTCTGAGCTGAGTACATGTGAAGGATCAAGTATGTACATTCTCAGGAAAGATACATGGAACACATCGTGAACTTGAGAGAGATTCAGTGGAAGCGCCAATCGGTAAGCTACCTTCCCAACATGATCCAGTATTTCGAAAGGACTGATATATCTAGGGATCAACTTTCCCTTCTTTCCAAATCACATTATTCTCTTCCAAGAAGATATTCATAAGAACACTTTATAACCCACTTAAAACACTAGGTCTTTTCTTCAGTTGTCGGCATAACTTTTTTGTCAACTCTGAGCAGCTCTAACGTGTTGTTGAATAGATCTGACCTTTTCTTCCATCTCATCAACAAGATCATGTCCTAATAGCTTTCTTTCCCCAACTTTATCCTAGAAAGTTGTAGTCCTGCATTTCTTTCCATAGAGATCTTCTTAAGGAGCAATCAGAATACTGGAGTGAAAGCTATTATTATAAGAAAATTCCACCAAAGCTAGGTGTTGATCCCAACCACCTTTGAAATCCACAGTGCAAGCTCTCAACATATCTTCTAGAGTTTGAATTGTTCCTTCAGACTGACCGTCTATCTGAGAATGATAAGCAGTGCTTAAACTCAACTCTGTATCCATAGTATGCTGAAGAATTCACCAGAACATCGAGGTAAACCTCAAATCCCGATCAGATATAATTGAAAGTGGTACTCCATGAAATCTTACCACTTCCTTCACATATATCATGGCAAGCTAATCCAGAGATAAATCCTCTATAATAGCAATGAAGTGTGTCGAATTTGTAAGATGATCAACCATGACCCAGATAGCATTATTGCCTTTGGATGTTTTAGGATGTTCGGTGACAAAGACCATAGTGATGTTTTCCGATTTCCATTCTGGTATGGGTAATGGTTTTAACATCCCCTTAGACATTTGTCTCTCATCTTTAACTTGCTGACAAACCAAGCATCGGGAGACATATTCAGCAACATCTCTTTTCATGCCATCCCACCAGAAGTACTCTCTCAGGTACCTATACATCTTCGTGCTTCTAGGATGAATAGATCATGAAGAACTATGAGCCTCATCTAGAAACTCCTTCTTTAATTCTGGTATGGGAGGAACATAATCCCGATTCCTAAACTTTATTATCCCATCACAATCAAAGATGAATTCAGGAACATTTCTCATGTTCTTTTGTAGCTCTACATCATCTTTCTGTGCCTCTTTAATCATCACATGTACAGATGGATTAACATTCATTTGAGAAAAATACGATTCTCCCCCCTTCCATTATAATTCCAAGATCCATCCCTTTTAAATCCATAAATATTGGATCTTTTGTAATCCTCGTCATGGATAAGCTAGCATGGTCTTGTCGACTTAATGCATCTTCCACCTTGTTTGCTTTTCCAGGGTGGTAATGAATTGAGCAGTCCTAATCCATAATAATCTCTAACCATCTTCATTGGCGCATATTCAGATCCTTTTGTGTGAAAATATACTGTAAACATTTATGATCAGTATAAATATCACACCTTTCTCCATAAAGATAATGCCTCCAAATTTTTAATGCAAAGATTACCGCAGCTAACTCCAAATTAGGAGTTGGGTAGTTTTGCTCATGTATTTTAAACTATCATGAGGCATAAGCTATAACCATATCATTTTTCATAAGAACACACCCCAACCCCTTCTTGGATGCATCACTGTAGATCACAAACCTTTCTCCACTATAAGGAAGTGTGAGTACAGGTGCATTGGATAACCTTCTTTTCAACTCCTTGAAATTCTCTTCACATTCCTCCGTCCAAACAAACTTAACTCCTTTCTGAGTCAACATGGTGAGTGGATTAGATAATTGTGAAAAAATCATTCACAAAACGTCGATAATATCCATCCAAACCAAGAAAACATCGGATCTCAGTTACTGTGGTTGGTCTCAACAATCTTTCGATAATCTTTGTTTTTGCTGGATCCACAGATATCCCCTCTTTTGAGATTATGTGACCCAAAAATACAACTTTTTGAAGCCAAAATTCACACTTAGTAAATTTGGCATAAAGATTCTCCTTTCTCAGGGTCTTCAATATAATTATCAAGTGATCTTCATGTTCTTACTTGCTCTTTGAATATACATGAATATCGTATATAAAGATTACCACAAACAGATCAATATAGTCTCTAAAGACTCTATTAATTAGATCCATGAAGATTGCAGGGGCATTTGTAACACCAAATGGCATCACTATAAATTCATAGTGTCCATACCTTGTATGGAAATCCGTCTTTGGTATATCCTCCCTGTTGACCCTTAATTGATGATACCTTGAATGAAGATCAATCTTGGAAAAGTATTAAGCTCCACGTAGTGGGTCAAATAAGTCATCAATGCGTGGGAGATGATATTTTATCTTGATAGTGATCTTGTTAAGTTCTTGGTAATCAATGCAGAGTCTCATTGATCCATATTTCTTCTTAACAATCAAAACAGGTTCTCCCCAAGGTGAAGCACTAGGGCATATGAATCCCTTATCAAGATTATCTTGGAGTTGCTTCTTCAATTCCTACAACTCAATTGGGGCCATTCTATATGGTGTCTTTGAAATATGTAAAGCACCCTGTACGAATTCTATTGAAAACACAACTTCACGATTTGGTGTAAGACCCGATAATTCCTCTAGAAAGACATAATCAAACTCCCATACAATGGGAATATTCTTAATCTTGAGTTTCTCACCAACCATTTGAGATAAATAACCTTCATGTAGTGGAATCATGACCCAGAAGATGGATGAAATTTCCACTGGAAGGTTATTTTCATCCTTGCAATGATAGATGATAATATATTGATTTGGAATATGAAATGTGACTTCGCTTCTTTGGAAATTGATATGAGTTCCATATAAATAAAGCCAATCCATGCCAATAATCACATCAAAGTCCACTATAGGAAGGATCACAAGATTTGCAGGAAGCACTTTCCCACAAACATCAATCAGAGAAGAATTATAAACTTTTGATGAAACTGTTGTGCCATTAGGGGTTGTCACAGCTAACTCAACATCTAATTGTTGAGGTAATAAGGTGATACCGTTAGAAAATTATTCAGAAATAGAAGAGTGGGTGGATCCAGAATCAAATAAAACATTTTCTACTTTAGAGTGGATGGTAAGTGTACCTTTCACCACTTCGTTATCATACTCCACATCGCTGATAGAAATTGCATGTGACTTTCCTTTCTCTTTAGCCTTAAGAATTTTTTGACATCGATCATCATCAACAACCCATGGATTAGGGAATTGATTAGCATAATGCCCCATTTCATTGCACTTGTAACATTGAAGTGTACGAGGTTCACTCTGTGTAGCCTTTTCTTTGTTCGCATCACTAGACATATTCTTCCCATCATTGTGGCATTCAAATGCCCGATGACCTTCCTTTCCTCATTTGAAACTTTTACATGTCCCTTTAAGACAACTCCCTCCGTGTTTATTTCCACACTTTGAGCATAAGGGAAAAATCATCTTCTTTTTAGTGTGATCTTTAGATTTTCCTTTGAATTCAATTTTCTTCTTATCAAACCCATATGACTGATGGGTTACTCCAATATCCATCTCATCCTTGAGAGCACATTGAAAGATTTCCTCATAACTATTAATGTCCCTTATGGCTAACGCCCTTCGAAGACATGGTTTTAAGCCACTAAATAATTGATCGATCTTACTCTCAGGTTGGATAATAATCCCAAAAGCGTACCTTGCAAGTCTTGTAAAATTTTCTTCGTACGTTCCAACAGATTCATCATCCTTTTTATTTAGTTCAATAAACACCTTCTCCATATTTGTTCGGAGAATATGAGGGAATTACTTATTGAAAAATATTTTCTTGAACTCAACCCATTCCATGGACTCAATTTCATCCCTCTTCCTTTTATTCTTGATAACATTGCACCATTTACCAGCTTCACCAACCAAACGCTAAACTGCTAAGATGACATTATCATGTTCAGAACATTGAAAACTAAAAATATTTTTTCAGTAGTATTGTTCCATTGTTCAGCCACTAATGGATCAGTAGACCTGCTGAATGAGGGTGGACGCTACAGCATGAATGATTCGACAGAATGTTGCTCATTCCTTTGCACGTTTTGAAGTCCTGCATGATTCATAACATTAGAAAGTAGTGTGAGCATGGGTACATGATTTTGCATTCCATCTCCCATAACGTTTGGTTACTTAGTGGTAAAATCATTGTATTTCCGCCGCATTCCGCATTAACACGGTTCCTTCGGGTTCCATCCATTGACTAAAACCAAGAAGACTAGCGTGAGCAACCATAATTATAATAGGAAAACCACATAATCAAGAATAAAATATCACACTTAAGGTCTTATGATAGGTTGTTCATGGACATTTCTAAAACACTAAGATTGTGTTCTATGCTTAGACATTTCCATAGGTTTCTTACTAAGGCTTTCACATCATAGTTTCCAAAGGCTGACTATAACCTCCCTCTTACTGGCATTCGGATTGTCCAGGTGGTTACTATCCTCTTGCACATGATCATCCCTGGTTGTATAAGGTCGTTGAGTGTTGGCTTTTAGTGTTGAAGTCCCCTCCTCAAAAAATGCATTAAATGTAGACTTAGAAACATCAATAGAAGGATGGGTGACCAGTTTAGTGGGTTCTGTGGCTTTAGAGGCAGTAGCATATTGGAAGCTATTGAGAGTACCTGTTGTAGCAGAAATATGAGAATTCTGTTTATCTATATCAGTTTGTGCATCATCACCCTCTTCATGTTCTTTCTGCTAGATAGTGAGCAAGAGCATATCAGAAATTTCTCCAGCAAAGTCCTGATCTTCAGTGTCCAGTTCCTCCTTTTCAATCATCTCCAACAAAGGCCTGCTCTTTGGTTTGTAATTTCTTTTTTGAACTGAAAAAGAATGGCCCCAACTGGATTTACTTTAAAGTAGTGTCGATTAAGAGATTTGGAGGTGTGGTGGTGGAATAATTAGAGGCTATGACTACTCAAACGAAAGAAGAACTTAAAAATACTGAGGAAACATAAACTATGGGTGATATGGGGAATTTAGAGCATGTACAGATGCAGTGAAAGGAGTTGAAAGAGGTGTCTGAACTAGCACATGATCCTGCTGAACTGACTAGTCACCAAGATCTACGTTTTCTTCGACACTACAGTCCAAGATGAAAAATGGGGAGCAAGAGTAGATGATTGGTACATCAATGTAGGTTACTGTTATTTTTTATTGTAATAATGCAAATATTGGCTTATTTCAGCCTACCGGGCCACAGCCCAGCCCAATGACCACTTCCTTCTCACCCCCTCCTGTAGCCATGCAGCCTCTTCCAGGAACGACCCTTACCCTAACACTTTCACCACCCCCCTAACCCCCCTACACCAGCCCCCTACACACCCCACCTCCCCCTGTTATAGCCTCCCCAATAAACTAGTCACCTCCCCCACAAACATCCCCTACCTGCACCCTCTCCCCCCTCCACCACCCCCAACCCCTAGCCTGCACCAGCCCCCACCCCTAGCCTACACCACCCCCACCCCTGCATCAGCCCCCATAACCCCCCTGCAACACCACCACCACCCCTTCCCATGTACTAGCCTCCCCCTCCAAACCAGTCCCCTAACCCCAAAACCAGTCCCCTCCCCCAAAACCACCCTCGCCGTTAGCATCTACCAGCCCCCCCAAACCAGTCCCTTCCCCCCAAAACAATTCCCCTCCCCCCCTACACCACCCCCAGCCCCTATCATAAACCAGCCACCAACCCCGCTAGCCTACAACTACCCCTAACCCCCCTACACCACCCCCACCCCTGTACTATCCCTCCCAAACCATCTCCCCCCCGCAAACCAACCCTCCCTAATTAAAAAGAGTAATAATATTCATCTCTTTTATCCTTATTTATATAGTTGTGTATCAATAATATATAATTAACTGCCCATCCCTAAATGTTCTATAACTTATAATGTGGCCAATTTATATAATTTAATCAATAAATAGAGGACATGTGTGTCCTTTATTTTTCTTCTAAACTGTTCAAAACTACAATTCAACACAGGTATTATTTTACAAATAGAAGACAGAATCATGAATACTTGAATAATACCTATCCGGAAATGTATTAAAATAAAATGAAAGAGTATATAAAGATGACATATAATAAAACGTCGCATAATAAGGAAAAGGAGTCACCTTATGAGGAAAAATGTGCAGAAAAACTCCATACATAAAATATTATTACAACATCCAATTTTTCTTCTCATTCATAAATATAATTACTTTACTTCATGACCAACAAAAAATCTTCATATTCCTCTTGGACAAACCTGAAAATCATGTAAATAATAACTGTTCAGCCCTCTGTCCAAGTTAAACAAATGTGGATTCAACTGAGCATTATTATATGAAACAGAAATTTAAACCATTCTATCAGATATGAATTAACAGATAATCTTCCTTAATAATGTACTTAAACAAAAGAATGATTCCAAAAGGACGATAAAAGTGCATCATGAAAAACACCAGTGATTTCTAATTCAATAGGTAGATCTGATGAATACCTCAAAACATGATTGAAACAAATTTGAAACTCCAATATGGAAATGTAATACAACAGAAAATTAAAAATACTACATTTTATGGTAAAACGATATAGGGAACCAATGGTGCATAGAAGGATATAATCATTCATTCTCCTCACACCTTCACTAATATAACAATATGAATTTTAATATAATGAAATAATGAAGGAGTGGAACCACAAGTGAATAGAAGAAATAAAATAAAATTGAAAATGATTAATATAATGAAGGGTTCCTTTATATAATTCTCTCATCAATTATATAATAATCTCTTACAAAATAAATTAAACCCCCTAAATAATACCATGGAATGACCCAAGATCTCAATCCATTCACTCTCTTTTCAGTGTGTTATGTTATGTAGTGAAGAAAATTATTTTTGATACACTAAATTCACCTACCTATGGTAATTCAGAATGCTTAATCACACCTCAATCACTCTACGCTCCCTTGCATCATATTAGAAATGAATGAAAATTGTGGTAGAATTATGTGTAAACCAAATTAATTGTGAAAATCATGATACATTTTTAGGGAACATGGATAATAATCTACTACTCATATGGAAATAATCTGATTTCATGAAAATCACACTAGAGAGATAAAAATACAAATTCATTTAAATCAATGGATTTTGATGAGGGAATGTCTCTCCTTTTAAAGTAAATAATTTTAAGCGGTATTTTATTATTATTTTAAGTTTTATTACATCTTAACATAAACTTGGTTCACATATATCAAGAAAATAAAATTTGACATAAATCCAGTCATATAACTCTCGATTTAAACAGCATCCATACCTAACTCTTAAAGAGGATTCTTTCCACAACTGTATTCACCTCCTAATTATTACAAAGAAAATCTACCCACTTCGAGAAAATATCTTCTTTAACGGTATCCCTGTTATGCCCGTTCAACTTGAAAATTACTGCTCCTAGATGTCTCCTTAATTATTCAACTCTAGTAATATCATTGCCTATTTTAGAGATGTGTATAGAGAAAAGTACTAGGATATCTAAATTGAGAACACTTGATACTTCTGGAATGAAATGGGAGCTGCACATCTCTATTTTACCAACTTCATCGGTGAAGAAGAGATCGGTAGTCTAAACACCATCACCAAATAAAAAAATTAACGAATCAAAAACCTTTATGATATATTATAATTTTGTTTGAGATCAATCGATTTATAAGTGGGTATGGTGTTATTTATATAATGGCCACATCAAGGCCATCTTCCACATATTATTTCAGTATAGATATGAATGATCAATCTCATTATTCATTGGATGGGTTACATGTGTCTATCTACGAGGTTTGTTATGTCTTTATCTAAACTCTTCAATCTCCTATATTTTCTTGACAATCTCCCATAAAAAATACAATAATATTTAGGAAAATAATTCCAAGATGTCAAATTTCTCTCATTTGAATATAGAAAATCAGTTTTCTCTAGATTTTAACACCCAAAAACAATTTCAACATGTTCTTCTGGTCGAATTTCAACATTCCCTAACCAATTCACTCATTATCCAGCTCTGATTATTCAGTTTCTAATGTTGGTTATTCAAATTTTTCCTATGATTTTTAAGATTCTAATTGTTTAGGAATCAATGTTTTATGTTTTAAAATAGTTTTCCCACTCTTGGGAATAGTAACTACATTGAGTAATTCATTAGAGGTTTGTGTCTAACAAGATTCTTCTAAGATATTGAGGAAGGGTATACCTGAGTGGGAATGTCTTACATAACCATTTAATTGTTTCATATATCTAATCACAATGATGAAAATTGATAATTCATTTTCAATATTTTTTTTAAAATTAATCTAATAATTTATATGGAAATGATTGGATTCGATATTGAGATGGTTAAGATTAAAATTGGCCATGGGTTGGAAAATTTTCCAGATGGTTAGGATTTAGACCATGTATTTGATTGTGTAATTGATTATACAAACAATTGAATTTATTATTTTCATTGTTCAACTGATGGAAATTTTTTTATTCCTAATATCTTGATTATTCAGATCATTCTCCTCCCTTAATGTTATCCCTAGAAGAACTTCCTTGATTAATGTAATAGTTGGGAAATTATTGATCAATCAAGAAGAACCTATTATTCGAAAATATATCACTATGGGAGTCTAAAGTGGTGAATAATGATGGTTTCAACACTAACAATAATTTCATAGTAATGTGGAATATCCCCTGTAATGTGATAGATAACAAGAATCTCATAAATTATATCTTTACTGTATAAATTTTATGCCGAAAATTTACCCTCCCCCTATGTATGAATAATATTTGTGCCTTGATAGATGGGGGAAATAAACATCCTAATATTATAAACTGAATACCAAGGAGCACATTAATCATCATGTTAGACTCTTAAATGAATCTTGGAGTTCTACTTAACCATAAAAATATTGAGGTTATCTATCATCCAAATTTATAGGCTGCTGAGTAAATATCTTTTCTCCACCCAGATTGAATTAACTAAACCATAAAAGAAACTATATTCGATAACCATAGATCCCCTAGAATCATGCACAATCCCTCCTCATAACTCCCTATTTACATGACCCATTTACATTGTGTTTTAGTCAAACATTGGGGGGTATCCACTGGATCGACCACCCTAGAGGAGCTCTATCATTTGTAATCACATACCTAGGGAGGATCCTCTTACTAGTAGCCATTCTCTATTAAATAGGAGGAAGGGAACCTAGTTTTTCCATGAGAGAGATAAAATGAACATGAATGAATATAGGGAGCAATTCATTCCATCACGACCCTTGTTCCTTGTCTCTTAAACCACCCAAAACACCACTGAAAACAATATTACAAGAAGGTAAACCAGATATAAATGTTTCTCAACACATTGAAAAAATGTACACAAAAAGTCAGAGATGTATCCCCCCAAAAAATTTAAATCCCATAAGTTTCCCAACAAGGTCCCTAGAAAAGAGGGCCCATTTTACATCAAAAAATATGTTCTAGACTAACTCAGATTTTAGCCTCCCACAACACATACTTGGTGACGGTATCTAAATTAATTTTCTATGGATATTAATTTCAGTTGGTATTCCCTTACTAAAAAACCTCCAAAAATGTATTTTTAACTTAATTGGGATTCATTTAGAGAAGTCTTTCCTCACCCACTCATCCTGCTCCTAGTTGGATCTTAATAACAAGTTAAACTCCAAAGAATTTAATTATCCTAAGGTAAACTTTAAAAATGTGGACATATCTGGTTCATCGATCATATAAATCTTATCATAAAAAATCTTACGATCGCCATCGAGGGATGCTGATATAAACCCAAGGTTTATTCTCACATTAATATGGTAAATGTGAGGGATTGGGAATCTAGGGATAAAGTGAAAAGGAACAAACATGTTTTCTTTCTAGTAATTGATGTCACCCCACCTGCAAACCAACAACCCTATTGCGGGATCCTCTAAGAAATTTTTTTGAATACCAGGAATGGGAATTGACATTAGGTTTTCTGTTTCAATTTTTGGGTATTCCAGATTTTAATCCCCACTGTCAACCATACCTAGAAACTTTTCTATGTGTGGGATCATACATAGATAGGGTACCAATGAAATCAGCACTAGATAAATGTACCTTATTCATGGATCAATCATATGTATGATCAGGGCCAGCCCAAGGTGAAGCCCCGCAAGATCCCAAGTTAGGGAAACAAGCTCGATAGGGGCAACCAACCACTTCTTTTCTTCTCCTGCTTCATCTCCATCTTTGTGTGCCACCCATCCTCTCTGCGATCCCGATAACCTCGACCTCACTGCCATAGACATTGTCAATTCCATGATTTCATCTGATAGTAACATGATGTTCATCAAGGTCACTGCCTGTATCATGTTTGGACCCTTCCACACCTTTTCCTCCCTCATCGCTCTTGTTACGGCTGTCATATACATCACGTCCGTTTTCACTACAACCACTTTCTCCTTGAGTGATTCTTCACTACTTTTACCTGTCCCAGTTTCTTTATTTAATTATTTATATTTTTTTTCTTAAGAACCTAATTATAGAGGTTGGAACATGAAATATTAGATGGTGATACCTAGAAATGAAGGGGATGACTGTGAGGTTTCCAGTCCAGGAAATTACTGTTATTGAAGGGGATCATCACCTTGTCTTGATTGTCAAGACGCCCAAGTAAAACGCCTTTGATTCATTTGAAATCCAGATTATTCATGAAAATTTTATAAATAATGAAAGGGAACAATTTCCAGACCTACCTTGGGAAATGGCGTTTCCTGGACCGGCCTTGTGTATGATGAGAATCCCAGGAGTTGGGGTGGCCGTGTCGATGGAGGAGGATACCGGGAGGTGAGGTGACCGCATCAGAACCGTGCTAGAGACTCATCGTAGAAGGAGGGTCGCGAGGAGGTGGGGTGGCTACAGAGGCATAAGGAGAGGAGGAGGATCACGAGGGGGGGTGGAGGTGGTCGCGTCGGAACTGGGCCAGAGCCACGTCGGAGAAGGCGGGTCGCGGGCAGGTGGGGTGGAAATGTCGGAGACGTCAGGAGAGGAGGAGGATCACGGGAGGAAGTAGGATCGTGGGGAAGTGGGGATTGGAAACTCGTGAGGATGGGGGGGAGGAAAGGTCTCACGTAGGGAGATAATTCTATAGAGATCAAAACAGGCGTGGGTATAAGTGATCTATAGCCACGTTTTGTATTGTCTGTGGCTATAGATTCGTGGATGTCGGTCCAAATTCTAGTAGTGAGTATCATTGTTTCCGGTGTTAACTGATACATTTTGCTTTATATGTTTCACTACATAAGTCATGTTTGTTATGGATTTGATGTATTAAATTCAAATCCAGAATGACATTTAGTTAATAAATATTATTTTTATTCCTATAATTAAAATTATTCTTGAAAGGTTACGATGGATAATGAATCTCATCGCGTTAGTAGAGACGGTAATCTGTTTGTACGCACGAGCGACAATACCATTCTACTAATTATATAATTGTTTGTAATTGGTTTCTATATCATATATACAGAATCTTTAACATGTTATATTTATTATTTACATCAATTATACTCATTATTATTCTCATCAAAATAATTATGTGTTGAATAACACACTATACATTGATGTGGAGACAATATGTCGTGCGTACACATGTATTTGGACATTGTAATTAAAACGATGGATCGAATAATGAATATGGTTGTACCATATTTATAATAGTATCATATTATATAGAAGTAACTTGTGATATTTTTTTTTGAAAGGAAACAACAACGAAATAGGAAGTGGAAGAAGAAAAGAACTTTGAAAGAGGTGATGAAATTATTACCTCTTCATCAAGTGCTTTCTTTTGATCTGAAGGAAAGGACACCATAGGAAGGATTTATGATCAAAATAATGCATCTAGGATTATGGTAGGGTAGTTTGACAAATATTTGAGTAGGGTCTCTCCATTCCCACTATCTATGGAGGAGTGATTTTGACTGAAGGAAAAGTACACTTTTATAAGAGATGTGAGGGTCACTTTACGAAAAAATTAAATATTAATTTATAATACCATCATATTTGGTTTATAATGGATCAAACAAGATTTATTTCGAGGATAATGTGGGTATGGATCGAAAAATGCTCAACCAATTGATTTTGGAGATGTTTATCTCATTATGTTGAACTTATCTTTATGATTTAACTCTTAGTTTAATAGTTTAAATTTTAACATGTATTATGGTATTATCAATATAAATGGTTAACAAACATACTATTAAAAGACAAGAGATCCCCAAGTGGACAATTATTGAAATATCTAACCTTATCTAATTCATGTTCCAAACCTTATATTTTTAATAATATTATATCAATTAATAATATTGTATTTGTTTTAAAAATACATTTATGTAAATTTGGACACTATTTGGTATTTGGTTTTTGTGAATGTAAAAAAAATTAATACATAGAAAAAAAATAAATTAAATAAATAATAACATATAATTTAAACATAGATAATTAGTGTGTGGCACAAAATGTCTCAATTTACATTTATTTGGATATTAATAATATCAATTATTTAAAACTTTCATTAATAAGATAATTACTGCATCATCATTGAGTCATAAATAAATTTAATTATTTAATGTCTAAAAATTATAAATAAAATACCATTATGTATGAAATATTTTTATATTTATAATAAATATTTATAGTCTAATTCATCTTATGTATAAACCTATAATAAAACTATTTTAGTAAATAAAATATGAATTTAACACTTTAAACTCTTCATTAAATAAAATAATAATAAATGTCCTAATCTAATCCATGTGGATCAAAAAGGATCATGTGTTATTCTGAAGATTGATTTTGGTCGAAAAAACTTATAAAATATAATTAGGACATGTAATAGTGTAATTATAATATCATTTTTACCTTTAATTAACCAATTTACTTTTACCTATGGTAAATAAAATTCAAAAGATACTGTTCATGAAATATTATTTCATTCTATTGAACCACATTTAACTTACTTATGTTAATCATGTCTCTTTGATTTTTGAAATTAAATTCATAGAAGTGGTAAAATTATGTTTTACGAAAAAATTGTAATTTTCCTAAAAAGTGGCTAATGGATGTTAAAATTTTCAATAAAATTTTATACATCTAATTTTATTATAAAACGACTCCAATTAATTTCATTCATCTTATATAGGTATTATGTATATATTTTGACATAAAATAAATTTAAATAAAATAAATAATTATATAAATAATAAGTAGGTTTTTAACAAAAACACAGTGTTTTAACTATTCATAAATTTTTTTATGTATTCCGAAAAATACCAAAAACTCACTCTAAGTTAATTTGGATATTCTAATTATAAAAATTATGTCCACTTTGAAAATTAAAATTTATTAAACTTCAAAAAGTGGGTTTTTCTATTCATTATAGCTAATTTGATTGGTCGTGGTGTTCTAGAACTCAATTTTGCATACAATTCAAGATATTGAATTATTCAAAGAGAAACATATAGTTGAATCATGGGGTGTTAAATTCTTCCATCCATCAAATAATTTCATCATTAAAATTTCTATAATACTAGTGAATAAAAATATTTGGGCGGTTCTTCATCATAATATCCTCAGGTTTCCACGTTGCCTCTTCCATTTTATGTTTTTTCCAATGAACTTTTACCAGATACGTCCTTTGGTTTCTCAACACTTGTTCTATAGTATCAAGAATCGTGACCAGATCTTCACAATAAGATAGATCAAGTTATATATATATTTCATCATAGGAGATTACATGCATTAGTCCAGGAATTTATTTTCTCAACAATGATTCATGGAAGACATCATGATCTTTGGAGAGACTTAGGGGAATTTCCAAACTATAAGCTACTACTATAATTTGTTCTATAAATTCGAATGGTCTGATGTACCTATGACATAATTTACCCTTCTTACTGAATCGTATAACACCCTTCCATGTAGATTTCATAAAAAAAACATGATGTCCTACTTCATATTCCAAATCCTTCCTTCCATTATTGGTATATCTCTTTTTCCAACATTGAGATACTTTGATGTGGGTTTGAATAATCTTCAGCTTTTTCATTGTTTCCTCAACATGTTTTGTTCCTACAAGTTTTCTTTCCCCAACATCATACCAAAAATTTGGTGTGCGAAGTCTCTTTCTATATAATGCTTCATATGGTGATATCTGAATACATGAATGGAAGCAACTATTATAGGAAATTTCTTCTAGAGGTAAATATTGATCGCACATACCTTGAAAGTCAAGTGACAAAGATTTCAACATGTCTACATAGGATTAAATAGTATATTCTGATTTTCCATCAGTTTGAGGGTGGTAGGTAGTGCTTAAACTAACTTCAGTATCTAAGGATTTTTGAAGACATTTCAAGAATATTGATGTAGAATAAGGATCATGATAAAAAACAATTGATAGGGGTACTCCATGAAGTCTTAAAACTTCATTAATATATTTTATTACAAAACATTGGAGTGGTAAATCTTCTCATATAGCAAAAAAAGTGCAGACTTGGTATTTTTATCAACAATTAAACATATTTAATTATTCTTTCTAGGAGTCTTTGGTTTCCCATGGACAATGTCCATCATAATATCATCCCATTTAAAATCATGTTTGGGTAGTGGTTTTATGACTCTATGAAGATATTTTCTTCTATATTTAACTTGTTGACAAACCATACATCTTGACACATAATCAGAAATCTCCCTCTTCATGTTGTACAACCATAAAATATTCATTAAGGTCTCTATACATCTTAATGCTACCATCATGTATAGAGAAATTAGTTCTATGAGAATTAACCAACAATTCCATTATGTGATTAGGTATTTAATGAACACAAAGTCTCTTGCCAAATTTCAAAATTCCATCTAAATAAACGAAGTCAATCAATCTCACATCCGTAAAAACTTTAATTTTCTTTTGAAAATATTCATCCTCAGTCTGATAACTTCTTATCCATTCTAATGTTGATGGTTTTTTATCTCTTTGAAAAATAAGAGATGTTTCACCTTCTATGATTATTCCCATATCCAAATTTTTTAGATCATTAAACATAGGATCCCTTTCAACTCTCTTCTTATTGAAAACTCCAAGATCATTTCTGCTCAATGCATATTCCACCTTATATTCCTTCCCTGGGTGGTATTGTATAGTGAAATTATAAACTTCATGTATTTCCAGTCGTCGTCTTTACCTCATGTTGAGTTCTTTCTGTGAGAAAATACACTTTAAACTCTTATGATCATTATATATCTCACATTTTTAACCATATTGATAGTGTCTCTGTATCTTCAAAGCAATGATTACAGTTGCTAACTTAACATCACAGGTAAGACAGTTTTGTTCAATAATTTTTTTCTACTGTGATGCATAGGAAATAATTCTATCATTTTGCATAAGGAAATAAACATGTCGTTTCATTGACGCATCATTGTAAATATTAAACCCATCATTCCCCTAAGGTATATTTAATATAGGAGAATTTAATAACATTTTATTTAGTTCTTCAAGAAATTCTTCACACTCTTCTGTCCAAATAAATGTATCCCCTTTATGTGTGATTCTGGTTAATGGATTATCCAATCAGATAAAATTCAGGACGAAACACCGATAATAACCTGCTAAACCAATAAAACTACATACCTCAGTTATACTCATCAATGCTGGACATTATTTTATTTCTCTTGTCTTATAAGTATCAATAGATATTACATCCTTATAGACAATATGGAGAATAAAATAAATATCCTTAATCCATTATTTATAGTTTTTAAACTTTTGGTATAATTCATTTCATTTATGAGTCCTTAGAATAGTGTGAGAGTGATTTTCATGATCTTCATAGATTTTAGAGTAAACCAAGATATCATCAACAAATACCACCTGAAATTCATCAAGATATTTCTTGAAAACTCTATTCAATATATTCCTGAAAACATACAGTGCATTTGTCAGACCAAAATGAATTAATGTAAACTCGTAATACACATACCTAGTATGAAATGCTATATTAATAATGTATTCCTTATTTACTAACAACTGATGTTATCTCGATCAAAGGCCAATCATTGAAAAATATTTAGCTCCATGATGTTAATCAAATAAATCATCAATTTGAGGCAGGTGATACTTGTTCTTTATTGTTATAGCATTGATATCCTGGTTGTCAATGCAGAACCTCACAAATCCATCATTCTACATAATAATACGAATAGGGGCTCCCCATGGAGAAAAACTAAGGAAAATTAAAACATTATTACACAATTCATCTAGTTTTTTCGTTAGTTCCACTAATTCAATATTGTGCATTCTATATGGGGACTTCAATATGGGCCTTGAACCAGGAATTAAATCCATGGAAAACACAGTTTCTCGTTCTAGAGGATTTCCAGGTAAATCCTCTAGAAATACATCTACATATTCTTGCACAATATGTAGGATCACCATTTGAACATTAATTTCCTCACCCATAGTTATTTCATACTCTTCCTCCCCAATAATTGAATTTATAAGAGCTACAAGGGGTGGATCTAGATGACAATCAAATCGTGACATTTCAACTCTAAAGATAAGGTACTCTATAAAATCAACGAAAATTTTGACCTCCTTATTTTTACAATCAAATTTCACACAATTATCTGAAATCCATCCTATACTAAAGATTATATCAAATTAAATCATGCCTTTGATTATGAGATCAGCAGATAAAGCACATTTATATTCCATAACGGGGATTGATTCACAAAACATTTTTGCAATGATACTTCCCATAATATTTTTTAATAACAACTCACTTGTTAAATAAAATTGGAAATATATAATTTTCATAGAAAACTTGGAAGATATGGAACAATGTGGTAATCTAGAATCAAATATAGCATTTGATAAATTTGAGGAAACAATTAAATTACCAGCCACCACATTATTCAAAGATTCAACCTCAACAGTAGTGATTTCATAATCATGGCCTTTATCCATTTTAATTTTCTGAGGTAAGTGTCCTAGGATATTATGAAATTAATTTTTATAATGCTCCATTTCTATAAAATTATAGCATTCACAATTGACATCATTTTTCTTTCACTTGCAATCATGATCTTGGTGGCATTTTTCACCACATGTGAAACCAACCATCATTCCCTTCATGCAAGTACCAGAGTATTTCTTCCCACATTTACTATAGGATTTAAATTCAACCTTTCCCTTCTTTCACTTATTTATAGTCTAGAGAGTTCATCATATACCTTCTTCCCATTAATTTCAATAAATTCATAAGACTTTGAGAATTCCTATTTAGTCTTGATAGAACATTCGAAAATATCTTCCAATGATGAGAAATATTGTGAAGCTAATTCTAAGTAGAGAAATGGTTTTAAACCATAAAATAATTGACCAATATTACTCCTTGGTTTACATATATAATATTTTTCATGCCTTTATAACCTTATAATTTTAGCTTCATTCTTTGTGACACTATCATCCTCCATTTACCTCAGACTCGGAAATTTTCATTCCATATCTGCGCGACGGTCAAGAGGAAAGTATTTTTCTATGAAAAACTCTTCAAACATCCTCCATTCCATATTTTTTAATTCTTCAACCTCCATTGGGTTTGGAATTAATGAATACCATTGATCTATATCTCTCGTGAGGTGATAAACTTATATGAATACTTTTTCCTTTTCATTCCTCCACAAAGCGTGAAATATTTTCTCTAAGGATCTAATCCATTTCTCAAATACAAATGGATTTGTAGTCCAATTAAATTTTGGTTGTTGTTGCCTCCTGAAGTGGTCGAACTTTGGTCCTCCACATTTTGGATCAGGGTGCTCCATATGGGTATGGTTATTATTCATACCCTGAGTGAGTTGTCCTAGAATGGTTATAATCAATTCCGCACTAGTATCATCACCAAGTCCATTGTAGTTATCATGAGTAGGAGGGAAATCCCTACATGGATTATGTGCATTGATACAATTTCCATTAATTCCACTATTCACCATTTATAAATAATGGATTACACTATATTAGTTTATGAATCACAAAAAATAATTCTGAACCAGTAGAATAACTAACATAAATTGTACTGTTTATGCATATAATCCATAGTCCTAAAAAAAATTTCATTTTGATGTATTTAATCATAAATCCTTTATAATGGCTTGTAATGAAAATGTGAATTATCCTATACATATCCCCTGGGAGTGTCATAATGAAGTGTGCAACAAGGCCTGTTGTGGTGCACCAGTTCCCAATAGAGTCTATCTCAAAGAAGGGTTTTAAAGTTTTACCCCTTGATACATCTGTTCCAGAGCCAACTCTACCTGCTCGTATCCAAATAGGGATTTACTGCTTAGAACTTTAAGAAAATCTATACATTATGAAAATTTACGAAGTTCTTATATACCAATTCCCAATGTATATCTTACAGTACTGTTCTCTAATTATATTTTTTCTAAATCAAGATTCCAAGGGATGTACTAAAATTCCTATGATACCAACCATAATGCCCCAACCCCTGTTACCCAATGACACTAAATTATTACATTACACTCGCATGATCACAAGAGGTCATGTCTCGATAGACCAATTTTTTTAGTAGCATTGGATGTAATATATAAAAACATAACATTTACATTACATCACGAAATAAAAAAACATCATTGTGTCCCCTTTGAAAACCCTAATATCTATTGGCCTATCCCTATAGGTTAATCAAAATATACTTTTTCACATCATGGGAAAAAGAAAACATAATAAAGGAGTGAGCTTAGATGCTCAATAAGGATAACAATACAACCGATACTATTATAAATGAGAATAAACATTTATGGAAATTTATAAGACTAAAACAAATGACTTTTAAACATATTCTTTAGTGAAATATGGCAATTATAAATCAAATAATTCCTTTTACTTATTCGAAATGATACTATTACAGTCGACTAATCACATGTAATATAAATATCTAATTTCATAATGATGGAATGAATAATGTTAGACATCATAACCAAATAGTAACTGCCTCATGCAAAGACTACAAATAATATTTTTTCATGGCCTTGTCCCAAGACAATAGTTTATCTCATGAGACATACCGATTCATCATGGACCTGTATAGAGGACCACCCATAACATACTAAGTCCAATGAATTCCTCAAATGAAAATGTTGAAACCAAAAATAACCATTTCTATTAAAACTATAATACAAAATGTTAATACCTTAACCATAAACCATTAATGGTATAAAAATCACACATACATAGTCAAACATACTATAAAACCATCAATATAATATATAAGATTCTATAATAATAAATCAACTTCAAACAAGTGTAAACTCCATTAGAGGATGTAGACATAGATGAAATAAAAATTATTTGATAGAAATATATCTTTCTATTTTGAAATCATTTATAGTAACAAAATTATAAAAGAAATCATTTATTTTGAAAAATATTCTTATATTATTTTAAGGGAATCTTTGAAGATGTTATAATGGAAGAAAATATCCACAACCTCCATATACATTAAACAATCATTCTTACCATAATTTTTCGAAAAGGTCATAATGTAACATTTTTGGATAAAAACTGAAAGATACTTTTCAATGAATTTTATAAAAATTCAAAAAAGGTAATAAATAAATTTATCCCATTTTCTAGGAAATAGTAATTTTTTTGAAATACATTTTTATGAAACATGGATGTGGATGACAAATCGATCCCAGTAGATACTCACGTATAAAAAACTTCGGAAATTATAATGATTATAAAATTAACCCTTACCATGTAATTTTCCTTGGACGAGGGTACACTAACCTCCCGTATAAAAGTTAAATAATTTTTATTAAATTATTCAAAAACCATATAAAAAAATATAATATTATATATAATCTTCTATTATTTTTTTAATAATATTTCACTTGTATCATTGTTTTAGGTGTTAACTGATTTGTTTTACTTTTTTTGTTTTCCTAAACATGTCATCTTTGTGATGGATAAGATGTATTTAATTCATATCCAGAATGATATTAATTTCTTAAACATTATTTTCATTCATAAAATTTAAATTATTCTTCATTGGTTATGATGGGGAATGAATATCATCATGTTTGTGGAGACGGTAATCCATACATACGCAAGAGAGACAATACAATTCTATTGATGGATAAATCGTATATAATTGGATGGTATATAATATATACAGAATGATTAAAATGGTATAATTATTATTTACATCAATTATTGTTACATCTGGTCCCCAGTGACAGCACAGACACCCCGCCTTAACCCGACCATCGGGTCCTGGCCCGCTAGGTACCAGCAGTTGCCCTGAAGAATCATGATCCCCACCCTGGGGCACACCCACGTTCCCGAAGAGGTCTTCAAACTAATGAAAATCCCCATAGGCCAACACATGTCTTTTCTAGAGTGATTTGTTCACACACACACACACCCTAGGAAACTCTCTAGAAGGTCACTCTTCATAATCACTAATCCATGCCAAGCATGATTAACAGTGGAGTTCTAATCAAATAGGCCCCCCAAAAGGAAGGATTACCTTATTTACATGAGTCATATCATTTAGTCATTTAATCATTTATCATTGTGGGTGTCACAATCATCCCCTTTAGAGTACCACATCCTCGTTGTGGGCCCTACATCTCAACCTAGGAAATGCACCACACTTAAGGCCGGGTACCTCTTATGATACCAAATGTGACAACTAGGCCCCAATGACAGGCCAAACACCTTGCCTTAACACGACCATCGGTTCCGGGCCCGCCAGGTACCACCTATTGTGCCGTAGATACGTGGTCCCCATCCGGGGACCCACCAACGTGCCCGAACATGTTATCTGACTATTGAATGTCACTAAAGGCCAACACATGTCCATTCCTATGTTCTTTTTTCCTCACTCCTACACACCCTGAGAAACATCCAAGAAAGTCACCCATCCCGATCACTACTCAAATCCATGAATTCATACCTATGGAGTTCTAATAAATTATTCTCCCAAAAAGGAAACCGCATGTAATACCCCAAGCATCCACGGTACGATTCCCTTTGAATAATGCAATGGCTTGCATTGTACGCAACTTTGAGATTCTAACACACCACGACCAATCAAAGTAGCCGTTATGAATAATAATACCCACTTTTTGAAATTTTATAAATTTTTTCTCCCAAATTGACTTCATTTTTGGATTTGGAATATCGAAATTATCCTAGGGTAAAAATTTGGTACTTTTCGGACTACTTTTATATTTTGATGAATATAGAAAATTACTATTTTATAATTTAAGAAAAAAATTAATCAAAATAATTAATGGCTATAAATTATTAATTTTTGTTGTTTTAATGTATATTTAGAATATATTTTTTTAATTTAATACAATTTTGGTCATTGGACATAATTTAAAATTTATACCAGACATAAATAACAGGCAGTCATTTTATAGTTATTATATCTTAAAAAACGGTTTTTGTTTTAACAACAGGAATAAATTTTCAATTAATTTCTGCCACTTATGTGTTTTGAATTTAGAAATATGGATTCCATATTTGTAATCAAGAGGTACGAATTTTGTAAATAGGTAAAGTTTATTTTTATACATTTTGAATAATTACTTTCATAAGTATTTTATTTACCATGGTTAAATGGTAAATCCTGTAAATAAGGATAAAAAATAATATTATAATAATATTAATTTACCCTAAAACGTGTCCTAACCCAATTGGTTGATACATTTCCGACCATGGGCATCATTGGGTCGATTTTGGGACCCCATGGAGCCACTTGTAGGTGATAAGGACACTTTATATTAATTAAGTTGTAATAAATACAAAAATGACATAAGCATATATCTTTTAACAAAAATATTTTTACATAGGGTTATATATGTTATATTTTAGAGTATAAATATTTATTATAAATATAAAATAATTTCCTACATAATGGTATTTTATTTATAATTTCTATACATTTAATAATTAAATTTATTTATGACACAATAATGATGCAGTATTTTCCTTATTAATGAATGAATCAAATAATTGGTATTATAAAAGTTGAAATAAATATAATATGAATGTTTTTATTCCATCCACGAATTTTATTGCTTAATATGACATGTTAGTATCACTTAAAAGAGTTTTTTTTGAATTAATAAATTTTTTAAGACTTTAACACAAATCAATTATTAAATATTGTCAAAATTGACCTAAATGAGTTTTTAAAACAAGTATTATATTATTAATTGATATTATATTCCTAAAAACCTAAATTTCTTCCAAAGTACTTATATCATGATAGTTTTATTATTAATGGACCACTTGGGGGTATCTTGGATGTATATAGTAAGTTTATTAACTATATAATATAAAAATACAAAGTGACATGGTAAATGTCAATCTAATTAACTAAGAGTTAAATCTAAAATATACGGTTAATATAGTGACCCAAACCTGTCTAAAATATATTGGTTGAATTGATTTATACCCATACCCACATTAGACTTTGAATAATCCACTTTATGAGAAATTATAAACTGAATAAGAATTTATTAAGAATTAATACTTTATGTTTCTCCTAAATAGCCCCTCCTCCCCCTTATAAAAGGACACAACTTATAACCAATTCGTCACACCTTCATAGCCATTTGGTTCATCCAAACCATGCCAAAATAATACCACAACTTCCATAACTTCATACAAGAGGCCTTAGTTTGATTATAAATCCAACCTAAGGTTCCATTTTAAGCAAATCAAAAGGAAGAACCTGAAGAAGAGGTAATGTTTTCACCTCCCTTTTTCAAGTTCCTTTCTTCTTAAACTTCTTCATTCATTTTTATTTACATTCTAAAATAATAAATCAAGTATATTCTATATACTTTGATGTTATTATAAATATGGTACAACCATATTCATTATTCTATCCATCTTTTGAATGACATGTCACTATACGTGCAAACGTACGGCTTACCGTCTCCACGTCGTGGTGTAATTGTTATTCAAAAACATTATTATTTGGATGGGAATGATAATGATATGTAATTGATGTAAATAATAAATATAACATGATACGTTTTATGCATATATGATATAAAATCCAATTATATATTATTTTAATATCAAAATAATTAAATTGTCGCTCGTGCGTACGTACGGACTGCTGCCACCACGAACGCGATGAGATTCATTCCCCATCATATCCATGCAATTATAATTCTCATTTGATGATTAAAAATAATCTTTAATGACTTCATATCATTCAGGATATGAATACGATACAACCAATCCATAACAAGCATGACTTATGTAACAAAATATATAAAATAAAACGAGTATGTTAACACCCAAAACGGTGATAATACTAAGATATTATTAACAAATAAATGTTAAAATATCATATATGATATAATATTAATATATATTATTCTTGAATAATTTAATAACAATTATCTCACCATTATACAGGAGGTTAACCTACCCTCAACGAAGGAGACGTACAAGGTATGAGGTTTTCATCTCACTCCTTATTCCAGTGAGATTCGTGCCATATTACCAATATTACCTTTTGTGTGGCATATGTACTTCCCATAATTGTATTCTATGTGTAATACAATTTAAATTATGTGTATTTACATATTCATTGGTTGATACCTATTTCATGGGGTGTATGTTTCGTAAGTTACCAAATTGGTAAGGGTTTATTTTACAGTCTCTTCATTATCTGATGTCGTTTATACGTAATTATCTACTGGGACCTGTCACGTACGTAACCTATTTTAGGGTAGTTTTAAATTTATTTTCCACTCATGATTTGTTTTGGTGGTTTCCAAAGGTTTTATTGAGAATAGGTGAGTTTTTATGAATTGGGTCAAACCGTGAGCCCAATTCCAGATTTAAAAATAAATTTTCTTTCATTTATAACTTTTTCAATTTTTAATATGTTTGACTCATTCCAACTCCTAATTGTTCTACCCTGATATATTAACCCCACATTTAAATTTGGGGCCTTTATAAATCCATAATCTAGGTGGATATGGGTTTTTAGTTAGGGAATTGGGCCTGCCCGAAAGCCCATTTTCTGCATTAAAAATAAATTTTAATTCTTTAATATATCTTTCAATATTTGCGTGGTTTCGGTGATTCCAAGCCTCATATGCGGCCATTACACCCGGAAGCTCCCCCAGCCTCTTTACCCCCCTCTTTGGAGCTCTTAGGATCGCGATATAGGGACGAATATCTAAGGGTTTCTAAAATCGGGCAGATTTGATGAGGTATGTTCATTCAATCATAACTATCTCAATTAATACTCTTTTCCCTCCATTAAAATTCCTAAATGACCTAATAATTCTTGTGAGAACATCCCCTGAGTTTTGGATGTTTCCAATTTCAGATACTGGTGTTTTGGGGAGATTCATTCTAGACTTCTCATGTAAGTTTGTCCATTTCTTTTCTCCTTTCAAATTGATTAGGGTTTCATTCTATTTTTTTAGGGTTTCCTCCCTTTTTATTGAAGTTAACAATGACCAGTGGGTAGGGGTAAGAACCTATGGTTTAACCTTGGGTTTTCTTTGTCCAATTTTCTTTTTTAGGTTTGATTTACCCTTCTTGAGGTGCGGCGGTGGTGCGTTTGTGTTTTCACACAAAGGATTCAATGGTTTCATTTGATTTGGTAGGTGATTCAAATGTTGATGCAATATTTGTGTATTAGAATGCTGTATTTATCATATTTTCAAATTTATATAATTTTATTATTGCTGAAAAAATTGGTTCTAATGATGTTTCCATTGCAATTGAATTTAAAATGCCAATTTGGTGTGAAATTGGGGGTTTTCCAAAGAAGTGTTTTGTTTTTTTATTTAGGGATTCCCTATAAATACTTAGTTGTTTTTATTGATCTGTAATAAGGAATAAAATACTGTTTATAATTTTTATCCCCTTTGGTAATTTCTGCAAAAAAATGGGTTTTAATTGTGTTTGTAAAGAAAGTGAAGTTTTGGTTCCACTTTTGTGTGAAAATGAAGGTTTTACAAAGATAACACTTCTTGTTTAACATGAGGATGCCCAAAAATTGATTTGTTATTTTAATTGATATTTATTGGGCTTCCTTTACTGTTTTGGTAACTTAAAATTGTGAACATCGTGTACAAGTGGGTTTCTTAAGGGGTTTTGTGTGCAAAACTACACGAGATTTTGTGAAATTGATTTATTCAAATTCAAAGAGTTTGTTGTTTGTTTTAAGTGGTATAAAATGATATAGCTACTGTATTTGGTGTATGTGACTAGTAGTGGTGTTTTACATTAAAATGGATGTGTGTTAAATCCTGAAATTGTTTGAGCACAAAGGGGGAAGCCCGGGTACCTAGGTGGGGCGGATTTGTACTAGTACGGCTAGTGGACCGGATGTGTTTTGTCCCTGTTTCACTTAGCATTTGGATAACGACAACTCTAACTAAACTATGTGGATGATTATTGGGGACCACTAGGTTATGGGTATGTTCCATACTAGTGGCTCGTGCACGAGAAAGGATTTTACTATGGTTACATTACACTAAGGTACAAGGTACATGGGGCCTGAGACTATCTAGTGCCTAGGGGTGTTCCCGGTTTTGTTGCTCAGTGGATTTGTGGTATTTTCCCTTGTTTTTGGGTGTATTTGGAATTATAATGCAGTATCTAATATTCCTATTTAAATGTGATAACATTCTGAAAGTTTTATCTTGAAAAATGTTTTCAATTTAATGTTTCATTTCGTGGAATTTGTCAACGCTTTTAATTGCATATTAAAACTGCTTTCTTTTTCACCTTGTATTGCATGCACCTTGGAATCATAGGGTGGTATCCTATTGGGCTTAGGCTCACACCCTACTTACACCCCTTGGGTGTATGTAGACCTTTTTTTTACCCAGGTAAAGGAAAGGCTAAGGGTGATGGCGGTTCAGGGTGTTAGTCCTCATCCTTGGGGCGGAGTAGTGGAGACGACTTGGGGGTGATGACCCCTTGTCATGTGGGGTCCATGGGGCTGTTTTGTTTCTGTTACATTGTGTCTTTGGACCTTTTGTATTGACTCTAAACCTATGTATTCAGTTCTGGTTTTTGTTTAAACATCATTTGGTATAAATTTTCAGATTCAGTTTATTGATTGTTTTTAATGGTTTATGACTTCATATTCGGGTAAATCATTCCCAAACCTAAATAAATGATACCCAGGCACTTGTTCCAGCCTGTGGGGATAGGGAACGCCCTTCGGGTCATGTCACGGGCTGGGTTTGGTGCCGGTTTGGGTGGCGACCAGATTTGGTTCGTGACAAAATGGTATCAAAGGAGGTTCATGTTAACTCTTTGGGTCATGTTATTTCGGGAAGAGTCAGGATATCATGGAGTTAGGATTGTAGGGACTTGGTATTATAGTTATGGGTAGTGTGCCTGATCACCACACCTCATGAAAAGATTAATGTTTCCTAGGGAAGTCAGGATTTATCTAAGTCCTTTGGTTTACTTATTTTAATGATGGTTAGGGGAAATGAAAAGAGAGTTGGGTTAATGGTCTCCGTAAGCTCGCAGGGCCTGGCAAGCCATGTGGAGCTGGGGATATACCCTAGAACACTCTCTGTGATAGTGAAGTGATTGGAATATGGCCGCCAACCATATGTCCATGTCACCCACTGAAACTAGTTTCCTCTCGCATTGTCTTGTGTTCCTTAGTTTTGAAATCTTGGAACTTTGGTTTTAAACTGACTTGGTTTTAAGAATTGTAAAGTTTTTGTGAAATGAGTTTCAAATAAATATGGAATGATTTGATTTATGAAATGGTGGAAATGAATTTTCAGAATTGTTTTGAAATGGAAAACAGTATGCTTACACCTCTTTTGAAAGCCGAAACCATATTGAAGTTGGTTTTCAAAAGTGTTTCCACTATTGTTTTCTAAACGATTAAAGGGTGTTTTAATGGGATGAGATGTTTTGATATTGATGTGAATAACTTGAAAGTGAGTTCATTTTTTAAATGTTTGTGTCCTTATGAAGAGTTATGTAAGATGTGAATTGGTATTTTGATCTCATCGTTAGCAGTTTTGAGAAAAAGGTTGGGTTGGTTGAGCATTTTGTTTTTGAAAAGTGGAAGGAATTTTTGTTTTACCCTTTGGTATTTCCATGAGTGACCACATGCATGGGGTTATATGGGATGATGGATGGTTGATGGCATGACTGGATGAGTGCTGGGATGGTTATGAGGAGGGTGCCCAGTGTGACACAAAAACATGCATGTGTGAGGCTCATGGGGTACCATTGGTGGAAACGCTTACTGCAAAACCATTTGTTTTCAAAGAAATAGTTTTAAAGAAAAACATGATGTATTGATGTATAGTTTGGTATAGTTTTTATTATGGTTTTTTGATAATGTTGATGTTGTGGGATGTTTTGAGTCTAAAAACCCCTCCTGTTTGAACTGTGTTTTGGGTTTGTTTTTGGTCGGTGAGCGGTGTTCTAGGGACGATTAGTGGTCTCTTTTGAAAAATGTTTTGGGATGCCTTTATGGTGGTTCCCTTCATGTATTTTGATCTGGTTTGAGGCATGTTTTGACTAATGGACCAGCTTGGTTGGGTCCTTGGGTTCTCTCATTGGATAAGGTATGCCCCCATTAAGGGTTAATGCACAGCTGAAGTGAAATCCATAATGTTTCGCCATTGGAAAATACTCCAGTTGATCAATATAAGGAATATTTTATCGATCATTGTTGATTAAGTCTACACCCATTCATTTAGTTGACTTTTGGATCCTCTTGTAGTGGTAATGTTATTGTGGAAGGTTGAAAGAAACCTTAGTTTCTAAAGTTTCATGATTCGTCGAAGGTGGAAGTGTTCTTTGGTTGTAAGTGTGGATGAGTGTCTTGATGGTGTCTAAGAGGACCTTTGGGTTCTTCAAAGTTTCTTTGAAGAATTAATTCATGTTAAACCACCGGTGTGGGAAATATGGTCACGATAGGATATTGTGGCCACTTTCTAGAATTTTGTGTTGTTTGGGTATGTTGTATAAGGTCCCTCTCCATGAATTGTTTATATCAGTCGCAATGGTCATGTTCGGTGATGCCTTATGATGTCATGTGCTCGATTGACCATAGAGGTGAATGTCGTGAAATCCTATGAGAGTCCCTATTATGTTGTTAGAATGTCTCCCTTGGAAAAACTTCAAAATCTTCCATTTTAGACAAAGGTGAGTGTTGCTGTTCTTTACTTCTATTGTTTCTCACCTAAAGAAACAAGGTGTGATGTGTGTGTATCTTCTTAGCCCTTGTTTTAGTGAAATACCGTGATAAGTTAAAGTGAGTTTGGAATGTGTTATGTCTGGAAAACATATCTGGGATTGTGTTGTAGTTGTTGGTTTCATTGAAAGAAGAATTATCGTTCATGGGGTTTCCAAAGCCTAACTACGAGGCCGAAGATGCTTCAATCATTTGAGCTCCAGCCATAGGTCTCGGAGAGAAGCTAGCGCGTAGTCAGGGGAAACTCCAGTGTCATTTAAACCCTTGTACAAAGTCATTTCCTCAATATGAAAGATAGGAAGAGTTTAAACCTATGGTGTCATCATATTTCTTCTATTGTTCCAATTCGGTGGAAATAGGTGGAGGGTCTTGTACCCATGTAATCACAAAATGTTATTCCCTCCCCCTTTTGGTTTCCACTGAGTCTTTAGATAAAGGTTTGAAGTTTGTCTACACTGTTTGTGAACACAGTTTTCACTTGGATAATAGTGACCATGCCCCATTAAACCATGCGGAAAGAAGGATCCCAACTATTAGTGGATGGCTTCCCAAACCGTGCAAACTAACCATGTGGTCACCCCAACTCTTTAAATTTTGGGGTCTTTCTTTACCGGCCAGTGCTGGTTGGTTAAGATGATTGGTTCTTATGGTGGGGAGACCCACTATGAGTCTTATATAATTTATTTTGAAAATTTCTGATGGAAGTATATCCTTTGTATCGGTGAGTCCATTTAGGCCTCCCCCTGTTAGTCTCTTGATTATGTCTCAAAAAAAATATTGGTTGTCTCTTATGGTGGGGAGCGTATTTGTGTCCCCCCTTACCAGTAACTTAGATTTTTCCATGGTCTTGGATTGGTGTAGATAGTCTCTTTCAGATATATCTAGCTACCAACATCATTATTGAGTAAACATTGGGACTGGAGAGCACCCAATGGTTTAGTTAAAGTAATGTAAGTGTAACCATGTTCAAAGTTGTTGTTCGTTTGGATGAATTGCTTGAGTATTGTTCAGATTGTGTTTGAGGAGTTTTTATTTGGGATAAAGGATGAATGTTCTTTATAGTTTTAGGAAAGTGGTGTATGTTTTATTTGTGAGAGTATTCCTTCCTTCATTGATCACTGGAGGTGTTTTGACCTTTGGGGGTGAAACCTGGCAAGAGTGTACCTATTGGTTTCTCAGTTGGGTTTGGTTGTTGCTTTGACCTTGCTGTGACTTTCCGGGGCGGAAAGTTTTCAATGTGGAGAGAATTTTCACGTACGTAACCTATCTTAGGGTTATTTTAAATTTATTTTCCACTCAAGATTTGTTTTGGTGGTTTCCAAAGGTTTTATTGAGAATAGGTGAGTTTTCATTAATTGGGCCAAACCGTGAGCCCAATTCCAGATTTAAAAATAATTTTTTTTTTCATTTATAACTTTTTCAATTTTTAATATTTTTGACTCATTACAACTCCTAATTGTTCTACCCTGATATATTAACCCCATATTTAAATTTGGGGCCTTTATAAATCCATAATCTTGGTGGATATGGGTTTTTAGTTAGAGAATTGGGCCTGCCCGAAAGCCCATTTTCTGCATTAAAAATAAATTTTAATTCTTTAATATCTCTTTCAATATTTGCGTTTGTTCGGTGATTCCAAGCCTCATATGCGGCCATTACACCCAGCCACTTCCCCAGCCTCTTTACCCCCCTCTTTGGAGCTCTTAGGATCGCGATATAGGGACGAACATCGTAGGGTTTCTAAAATCGGGCAGATTTGATGAGGTATGTTCATTCAATCATAACTCTTTCAATTCATACTCTTTTCCCTCCATTAAAATTCCTCAATGACCTAATAATTCTTGTGAGAACATCCCCTGAGTTTTGGCTGTTTCAAAATTCAGATACTGGTGTTTTGGGGAGATTCATTCTAGATTTCTCAAGTAAGTTTGTCCATTTCTTTTCTCCTTTCAAATTGATTAGGGTTTCATTCTATTTTTTTAGGGTTCCCTCCCTTTTTATTGAAGTTAACAATGACCAGTGGGTAGAGGTTAGAACCTAAGGTTTAACCTTGGGTTTTCTTGGTCCAATTTTCTATTTTAGTTTTGATCTACCCTTCTTGAGGTGCGACGGTGGTGCGTTTGTGTTTTCGCATAAAGGATTCAATGGTTTCATTTGATTTGGTAGGTGATTCCAATGTTGATGCAATATTTGTGTATTAGAATTCTGTATTTATCATATTTTCAAATTTATATAATTTTATTATTGCTGAAAAAATTGGTTCTAATGATGTTTCCATTGAAATTGAATTTAAAATGCCAATTTGGTGTGAAATTGGGGGTTTTCCAAAGAAGTGTTTTGTTTTTTTATTTGGGGATGCCCTATAAATACTTAGTTGTTTTTATTGATCTGTAATAAGGCATAAAATAATGTTTATAATGTTTATCCCCTTTGGTAATTTCTGCAAAAAAAATGGGTTTTAATTGTGTTTGTAAAGAAAGTGAAGTTTTGGTTCCACTTTTGTGTGAAAATGAAGGTTTTACAAAGATTACACTTCTTGTTTAACATGAGGATGCCCAAAAATTGATTTGTTTTTTTAATTGATATTTATTGGGCTACCTTTACTATTTTGGTAACTTAAAATTGGGAACATCGTGTACAAGTGGGTTTCTTAAGGGGTTTTGTGTGCAAAACTACACGAGATTTTGTGAAATTGATTTATTCAAATTCAAAGAGTTTGTTGTGTGTTTTAAGTGGTATAAAATGATATAGCTACTGTATTTGGTGTATGTGACCAGTAGTGGTGTTTTACATTAAAATGGATGTGTGTTAAATCCTGAAATTGTTTGAGCACAAAGGGGGAAGCCCGGGTACCTAGGTGGGGCAGATTTGTACTAGTACGGCTAGTGGACCAGATGAGTTTTGTCCCTGTTTCACTTAGTATTTGGATAACGACAACTCTAACTAAACAATGTGGATGATTATTGGGGACCACTAGGTTATGGGTATGTTCCCTACTAGTGGCTCGTGCACGAGAAAGGATTTTACTATGGTTACATTACACTGAGGTACGAGGTACATGGGGCCTGAGACTATCTAATGCCTAGGGGTGTTCCCGGTTTTGTTGCTCAGTGGATTTGTGGTATTTGCCCTTGTTTTTGGGTGTATTTGGAATTATAATGCAGAATATAATATTCCTATTTAAATGTGTTAACATTCTGAATGTTTTATCTTGAAAAATGTTTTCAATTTAAAGTTTCATTTCGTGGAATTTGTCACCGCTTTTAATTGCATATTAAAACTGCTTGCTTTTTCACCTTGTATTGTATGCACCTTGGAATCATAGGGTGGTATCCTATTGGGCTTAGTCTCACACCCTACTTACACCCCTTGGGTGTATGTAGACCTTTTTTTTGACCCAGGTAAAGGAAAGGCTAAGGGTGATGGCGGTTCAGGGTGTTAGTCCTCATCCTTGGGGCGGAGTAGTGGAGACGACTTGGGGGTGATGACCCCTTGTCATGTGGGGTCCATGGGGCTGTTTTGTTTTTGTTACATTGTGTGTTTGGACCTTTTGTATTGACTCTAAACCTATGTATTCAGTTCTGGTTTTTGTTTAAAAATCATTTGGTATAAATTTTCAGATTCAGTTTATTGATTGTTTTTAATGGTTTATGACTTCATATTCGGGTAAATCGTTCCCAAACCTAAATAAATGATACCCAGGCACTTGTGCCAGCCCGTGGGGATAGGTAACGCCATTCGGGTCATGTCACGGGCTGGGTTTGGTGCTGGTTTGGGCGGCGACCAGATTTGGTTCGTGACAGGACCTCTATATCATCAACATCGATGTTTCAAAAAAAAAATGTATTTCAAAACATTCTTACTATCTTATAGAATATGGTTTAAATTTATTTATATTATTTTTTTAATTTTAATTAGATTTTTGTAAAGGAATCATTCTGGCGTTTTCCAAAAAAAGTCTTTTTTATCCTTTTCCACAAAATTAAGGTAAGAATGACTTTTTTTAACTTATACGGCGGGTGCAGATATTTTCAACTGTTGTAAAATATAAGAAGATTCCCTTACAATCTTATAAGAATATTTTCAAAGTAAATGTTTTATTTTATAATTATGTGACTTTTAAATGATTAAAAAAAGATATTTCTCTCAAATAGTTTTGATTTCATCTATGTCAAAATCATTTGTTGGGTTTGAATCTTATTTGAAGTTTATAAATTATGATACAAAACATCCATATTGTGTTAATGGTTTTGTGATATGTTTGACTGTGTATGTGTTATTTTTTTTTACCATTCATGGTTTATGGATAATGTATTTACATTTAGTATACTAGTTCTAATACGAATTTTTATGTTTTGTTTAAACCAATTAATATGAGGAATGCATTGGACTTCGTAAGTGATGGGTGGAGCCCGCTATATCTACTCGATGAATCGGTAGGTATCATGAGACAAACATTTTTCTTGGAACGAGGCCTTGAAAAAAAATATTATTTTTAGTTTTGGCACGAGGCCTTGGCTGCGTGGTTATGATAGTCTGGAAATTATGCATTCCATCATTATGAATGTGGTTATTGATATTTGCATGTGATTATTCGACTATTAGAATATCCTTGTGAATAAGTAAATGGAATTATTACATTTTATCTTTTCCATATTATTCTTAAGTTCAAGTTTAGATGGATTTTGTTTTAGTTATAAATTTCTTTAAATGTTGATGTTTATTTATTAAAGTTTCCACTATATTGTTATCCTTACAGAGCATTTGAGCTCACCCCATTCTATGATTTATTTTTCCCAGGATCTGAAGAAATATTTTATGAATGACCTACAGGGATAGTATAAGGGAACATGAGTATGGAGACTAGGTCGTTGTAGTGTTCATTTTATGATGTAATGTAAAATTTATGAATGTATCTAGTGTTTTAAAGGCTACTAAACTAATCATTCCTTCGAGACATGATCTTTTGTGACCATGCCAATGTTATATAATAATGCACCGAATCAGGGTAACTTGGGTCGGGGAGTTATAGTTGATATCAGAGAGAAGTTTAGTACAAACCTTGGAAGCTAGATTTAGTTAAACTCTGATTAGAGCACATATACCTAAGATGGACTTTGATGATTACTGTAAAATAACTATCTAGAATTTTGGTATTGTAGAGATTTTGTGACTTTTATGAGAAATAAATCCTTATCTAGATACGAGCAAGTAGAGGAGACTCTGGCACAGATGTAACTACGGGTAAAACCCGAAAACACCGCTTTGAGCTAAACTCGAACATGAACTATTGCACGACAACGGGCCTTGCTGCACTCTTGGTTACTACACTCCTGGGGGATATCCTTAGGATAATTCTCATATCATTAAAAATCATTTTGAAGGGTTTATGAGTATATAATTCCTCAATGAAAACATCTTTATTTTTATGGATTATAACCATAAACCATTCAATTTATGTTATTTATTTTACAAGTTTGGAATTATTTATTGCGATTCAAAAACTAATCCAGTGTATGTTATTGTTTAAGAAATGGAGCCTACTAGAAGAAATGGAAATCATATCAATGAACACACTCCATGTAGGGATTTCCCACCTGATCTAGATAATTATAGTGGTGATGGTGATGCAACTGGTGTTGATCATCTAATCAACATACTGGGACAACTCACTCAGGTTATGAATAATAACCTTACCTGTATGGAGCACCCCGATCCACAGCATGGAGGATCAATGTTAGATAGATTCACGAGGAAACAACCACCAACATTCAATGAGGGTACAAATCCAATAGTAGCTAAGAAATGGATATGTTACCTAGATTAAATATTTCAGGGTTTGGGGAGTAGAGAAAGGGAAAAGGTTATCATGGCAGTTTACCGCCTCACTGGAGATGATGATCAATGGTGTTCATTAATTCAAAACACAAATGACGATGAAGAAGTATCAATTATGGAATGGAGGGAGTTTAAAGAGATTTTCTTAGAAAAATACATTCCTCATGACCATCGAGCAGATTTGGAAAGGTAATTTCTCTATCCGAGGCAAAAGGAGGATTAGTATGTCGTAAAGTATGATGTTAACTTTACAAGGTTAATGTGTCATGCATAAAATTATATGCGTTAATCGAGGTGTAATATTGATGGATTCTATTATGGGATAAAACCATTTCTCCGTCGAGCATTAGTCTCACAATCCTTCTTGTCATACGAAGAAATTGTCTCATGTTCTATAATGACAGAAAAGGAATTCTCTAAATCTCATGACAATAAAGTAATTCAAGAGAAGAAGAGAAAAGTGGAACTAGAGACAGATAAAGGGAAAAAGGGAAAGAAGGATTTTCTATTATGTGATAATTGTGGGAAGAAACACCCCGGTACTTGCATGAAAGGAATGGGAGTTTGTTACAAATGTGGGGAAAAAGGTCACTGGGCTCGTGATTGTAAGTGAAAGAAAGATGTTGTCAATGTTGAATTCTAAAATTGTAGAGAAATGGGGAATTATGCAAATGAATTACCTAGGCTCTATGGAAACATTCCTCAGAAAAGGCCAAGGGATCAAGGCCAATATTATGCTATTACTACAGTTGAAGTGGAATAACTAATGTATTTCTGTTATTTAGACTCAAGGATTATATTCTGGTTCTAAGAATAATGTGATGTATATAAGGATTGTACTGAAGTACATGTTGTTTTCATTATGTTTTTAATACGAATAAGGTAATCATATTTTCAGTATTTGACAATAAGATAAAGATTAATTTGTCTGGGGAATCTGATGTGAAAATTGATTTTCGAATTTAGATACCTTTTACAGAGAGTATGGACAGAGGTACTTTGGATAACTATAATGTTTGGAGTGGTTTAAGATAAACTTTGGATAGTATTATTTAAGGTTAAAACAATTCTTATGATAATTTTTTTGAATATTATGATACTATAGTTTTAGGAAAAGGACAACCTATAGGTCAGGCGACAACCCGTCGTGTCGGACAAAGCTGCAGGAATTGAACCTACAACCATAGTGTGACATGCCTTTATTACCTACCACTGGCCTGCAGGAAGACTCTGGTCATTAAAAAGAATATTTCTTAATTTTAATGGTATATGTTAATTTTTTGATCCTTATACTATTGGGATAAATATAAAATTTTTTAGTTCTATTATCTTTTGTAGTGAAAGATGAGTTTTTGGTAGAAATTAGTTGATGGATAAAACTCTACTTGTCATATATATATATATACATGTATATATATTTTTCTTATTCTATGAAGAAACTAATTCATAAACATTATGTAAGGGATCTTAAAACCAAAAATGTGTTATCTTAATACCTTGTGTTTTGTTGAACCAATGATATTTTAAATCATTATAGATTGATGGCTTTGATGCCCTCAATTCTACAATTGTTTGTGACTGATGACCTCAATAACTCCCTATAAATATTTAAGTTTTTTCACCAATTATGTGTCTCTAATTTCCTCCAATGTTCTCCAAATTGTGATCATAATTTGGCGGTGACCCTTTCATTTCTCTTTTCCTCTTATTAAGACTAAATTTTATTAACCCATTTTCCGATTTGGGTTTTCCCACAAAAATATTTTCTATTTTCATCCTTTTATTTTTGAAGAACAATTTCAAATTGCGAGGTTGAAATTTATTTAAGGAGGGGATAATGTAAAACCCCAAGCTTCCATGTTATGTTTCCCTTTGAATAATGCAATAGCTTGCATTGTATGCAGCTTCGATATTCTAACACACCGCGACCAATCAAAGTAGCCGTTATGAATAGTAATACCCACTTTTTGAAATTTTATAAATTTTATCTCTCAATATAGACTTCAGTTTTGGATTTGGAATATCAAAATTAGCCTAGGGTAAAATTTTGGTACTTTCCGGATAACTTTTATATTTTTATGAATAGTGAAAATTACAAAATTTTAATTAAAAAAATCTTTTTTAATAAAATTAATTAATAGTGATAAATTATGAATTTTTTTTGTTTAAAATTATATTTAGAATATATTTTTACCACTTAATACAATTTTGGTCATTGGACAAAATTTAACATTTAAACTAAACGTAAACAACTGTCAATCTTTTGATAGTTATTATCTCTTAAAAACATGTTTTTGTGTCTTAACAACGGGAATTAATTTTAAATTAATTTCTGGAACTTCTATGTATTGAATTTAGAAATATGGATTCCATATTTGGAATCAGGAGGTCCAATTTGTGTAAATAGGTAACTTTTATTTTTAGACATTTTGAATAATTACATCTGTATATATTTTATTTACCATGGTTTAAGGTTAAATCCACTAAATAAGGGCAAACAAATAATATTATAATAATATTAATGTTATCTAGAACATGTCCTAACCATATTTGTTTTATTTATATCCGACCATGGGCATATTTGGGTCGATTTTGGGACCCCATGGAGCCACTTGTAGGTGATAAAGACACATTATATTAATTAAGTTAAATTAAATACAAAAATGACATAAGCATATATCTTTTAGCAAAACAATTTTTACATAGGGTTATATATGTTATATTTTCGACTATAAATATTAATTTGAAAGATAAAACGATTTCCTACATATTTATATTTTATTGATAATTTTTAGACATTTAATAATTACATTGATTTATGACACAATAATGATGCAATATTTTCCTTATTAATGAAAGAATCAAATAATTGGTATTATAAAAGTTAAAATAAATATTATTTGAATGTTTTGATTCCATAAAAGAATTTTATTGGTTAATATGACATGTTAGTATTGATTAAATTAATTTTTTTTGAATTAATAAAGTTTTTAATACTTTAACAAAAATCAATTATTATTTATTTTCAAAATTGACATAAATGAGTTTTTAAAACAAGCATTATATTATTAATTGATATTCTATTCCTAAAAATATATGGTTCTCCAAAAGTAATTTTATCATAATATTTGTATTATTAATTCACCCCTTGGGGGACTCTTGGATGTATATAGTATGTTTATTAACTATATAATATTAAAATACAATGTGACATGGTAAATGTCAATGTAATTAACTAAGTGTTAAAACTAAAAGATAAAGTTAATATAATGACCCAAACCAGTTTAAAATTTATTTAATGAATTTATTTCGACCCATCCCCACCTTATACTTTAAATGATCCACTTTGGAGCCATTATAACCTGAATATGAATTTATTATAAATTAATACTTTATGTTTTTCCTAAAGACCCCTCCTCCCCCTTATAAAAGGACACAACATCTAACCAATTATTAAAACATTCAAAACATTTTGGTTCATCCAAAACATACCAAAATACTCTATAATCTTCCCTCAATTCAACCTAGAGTCCTTATTTTGATCATAAGTCCAACCTAAGGACCAATTTTGATCAAATCAAAAGAAAGAACCCGAAGAAGAGGTATTGTTTTCACAACCCTTTTTCAAGTTCCTTTCTTCTACAACTGATTCTTTATTTGTTATATCCTTTCTAAAATAATAAATCCATTATCTTATATATACTGTGTTGTTATTATAAATATGGTACAATAATAAAATTATTTTATCCATCCTTTGAATGAAATTTCACCATACCTGCGTACTTACGGCTTACCGTCTCGACGTCGTGGTGTAATTGTTATTCAAAAACATTATTATTTGGATGGGTATGATAATCATTTTTAATTTATTTAAATAATAAATATAACATAATAAAGAATATTTATATATGATATAACATCCAATTATATATTATTTTAATATCGAAAGAATGATATTGTCGCTCTTGCGTACGTACGGACTACCGTCGCCACGAACTCGATGAGATTAATTCCCCATCGTATCTATGAAATTATAATTATCATTTGATGATTAAAAATAATGTTTACGGACTTGAGATCATTATGGATATTAATAAGATACAACCAATCCATAAAAACATGACTTTTGTAAGAAAATATATAAAACAAAACAAGTAAGTTAACAACTGAAATGATGATAATACTAAGATATTATTAACAAATCAATTTTAAAAGATCATATATGATATCATATTAATTTATATGATTATTGTATAATTTAATAACAATTATTTCACCATTATACATGAGGTTAACCTACCCTCAACCAAATAAAGTTACAAGGTAAGGGGTTTTCATCTCACTCCTTATTCCCGTGAGATTCGTTCGATATTTCCACTATTAACTTTTGTGTGGTGTATATACTGTCCATAATTGTATTCTTTGTGTAATACACATTAATTTATATGTATTTACATATTCATTGGATGATACCTCTTTCATGTGGTTTATGTTTCATATGTTACCAAATTAGTAAGGGTTTACTTCACAATATCTTCATTATCTGATGTTGTTTATACATAATTATCTACTGGGACCTCTTTTTCATCAACATCCATGTTTCAAAAAAATGTATTTCAAAATATTCTTACTATTTTACTAAATATGGTTTAAAGCCATTTATAACCATGTTTTAATATTTTTTAGATGTTTATAAAGGAATACTTTTGTCGTTTTCCAAACAAGGTCCTTCTTAACCTTTTCGACAAAATTAAGGTAAGAATGTATTTTTTTAACTTATACGGCAGGTGTGTCTATTTTCCACAGTTCTAAAATCTTCGAAGCTGCCCATACATGATTATAAGAATATTTTCAAAGTAAATGTTTTATTTTATAATTATGTGACTTTTAAATGATTAAAAAAAAGAGATTTTTTCTCTTAAATAGTTTTGATTTCATCTATGTCAACATCATTTGATGGATTTTAAGCTTATTTGAAGTGGATTTATTATGATACAAAACTTCCATACTGAATTGAAGGTTTTGTGATATGTTTTACTGTGTATGTGTTACTTTTATAACATTCATGGTTTATAGAGAAAGTATTTACATTTCGTATGCTTGTTTTAATACGAATGATTATGTTATGTTTAAACCTGTTCATATGTGGAATGCATTGGACTTAGTAAGTGACGGGTGGAGCCCGCTATAGCTCCTCGATGAATCGGTAGGTCTCATGAGACAAACTAGTGTCTTGGAATGAGGCCTTGACAAAATATTATTTTTAGTTTTGGCATGAGGCCATGGCTACGTGGTTATGATGTTCTGGAATTATGCATTCCATCATTATGAAAGTCGTTATTGATATTGCATGTGATTATATGACTAGTAGAATATCCATGGGAATATTTAAATGGAATTATTTCATTTTATCTCTTCCATATTATGCTGATGTTAATGTTTAAAAGGCTTTTGTTTTAGTTATACATTTCCTAAAATGTTTATGTTTATTTATTAAAGATTATGCAATATTGTTATCCTTACTGAGCATTTGTGCTCACCCCTTTCTATGATTTATTTTCCCCAGGATGTGAAGAAATATTGTATGAATGACCTGTAGTGATAGTATAAGGGGATAATATTATCGAGAATATGTTGTTGTAGTTTTAATTTAATGATGTAATGTAAACTTTATGAATGTGTCTCCTGTTTTCAAGTTTACTAAACTAATCAGCCTTTCGAGACTTGATCTTTTGTGATCATTACAATGTTATGTAATAATGAACCGACTCTGGATAATTAGGGTCGGGGCGTTACAGTGCACCTTGTTTACATGAGTCATATCATTTTTTCATTAAACCCTTTATCATATTTGGGTTGTACAATTATAGTAATTATTATACCCATCCATAAAATGAAGTGTAGAATAACAAACTACACCATGACTTGGGGACAGTAAGCCATACATACACATGTATGGAAACTTTTTCATTCATCAGATGAATAGATAATGGATATGTATGAAAAATATTTATAATAAAATCACTATATGTAGATGGTACTTGTATTATTATTTTTGAATGGAAATAACAAAGAAAGGGTAAGTGGAAGATGAAAAGGAACTTTGCAAGTGTTGATGAAATTATTAACTCTTCTTCTGGTGATTTCTTTTGATTTGACCAAAAGTGCAAATTAGGTTGGATTTTTTATCAATGTAAAGCCTTTAGGTTGATGATAAAGTAGTTGGAATGATTTTTGAGAAGGTTGTGGCCAATGAAAATGGCTTTGGACATGTGATTTTGAGAGATGGGAAGTACCATTTTATAAGAGAGGTGAGGGTCACTTTTGGAAAATCATGAAATATTAATTTATTATAAAATCATATTAAGATTATAATGGGTAAAAAAGGAATTGTTTCGTGGATAAGGTGGGTATAAGTAGAAAACCATTCAATCAATAAGTTTTAGTCATGTTTAAGTCACCATATTGACCATATATTTTAGATTTAATTCTTAGATAAATAGTTTTACATTTACAATGTATTGTTGTATTGTAATAATAAATGGTTAATAAAATTACATTAAAAACCCCAATAGAACCCTAGGTGGTTAATTATTGAAATATCATACCTTATATATGTACTTTGGATGATCCTTATATTTTAATCAATATTATATCAATTAATAATATAGTATTTGTTTTAAAAACTCATTTATGTCAATTTTTACAATATTTAGTATTTTTTTTCAAAGTCAAAAAAGCCCGATTACTTCGAAAAAACGAAATTAAATCAATAATAACATTCAATATTAACCAATAAAATTAGTTTAATGCATCAAATGTATCAATATATATTAATTTGGAAATATATAATAACAATGATTTTAATCATTCATTAATAAGATAATTATTAAATAAACATTTTGTCATAAATAAATTTAATTATATAATATCTAAAAATTATAAATAAATTACCATTATGTAGGAACAATTTTTATATTTATAATGAATATTTTTAGTCATATTAATCTTTTGTATAACTCTATATTAAATATGTTTTAGTATGGAAAATTTGAATTTAACACTTTTAACTCTTCTTTAAATAAAATAATAATATATTTCCTAATCTAATACATGTTGATCAAAGAGGATAATATTTTTTTATTAATTCTGATTTTGGTCTGAAAAAACATATCCAATAGAATTATTACATGTGTTAGGATAATTATAATGTCATTTTTACCTTTAATTACCCTATTTACTTTTAATTGTGGTAAATAAAAATCAAAATTTACTACACATCAAAAAATATTTTCATCTTATTAAACTAGATTTTACAAATTGATTTCAACCGTGTCTCTCAGATTTTTTAAATTAAATTCATAGAAGCGGTAAACATAAGTTTTCTGCAAATTTGAAAATGTGTCTAGATGGTGGGAAAATGACGTCAAAATGTTCAATAAAATTTTATACATCAAATATTATTATAAAATGACTCCAATGTATTACATCAATCTTATATAGGTATTAAGTATCTGTTTTGACCTAAAATAAATTAAAATAAAATATATAATTACTTCCATAAAAATGTATGTTTTAATCAATAATGCAGTGTTTTCGCAATTCATCGAAAATTTTATGTTTCGAGAAAAATACCAAAAATTCAACCTAAGATAATTTTTATATTCAAAATCTAGAAATTATGTCCATTTTTAAAAATAAAAACAGAAAAATTTAAAGAAGTGGGGATTACTATTCATAATGGCTCGTTCGATTGGTCACGGTGTGCTAGAACTCGAAGATTCATACTACATAAGATATTACATTATTCAAAGAGATACATATAGTTTATGCTTGGGGTGTTATAGTCAACCCTAAGAGAACATCGAATAATTTCATCATAGCTATTGATATCCCTTAATGATAATGGACTCTAGAGACATGGTTTTAAACAACTATTGAATCAATAAATTTTACTCTCTGGTGGGATTATAATTCCATAAGCGCATCTTGCAAGTCTTGTAGAAGTTTCTGCATAAGGAGTAACAGATTGATCATCCTTTTAATTATTCTCAATGAACTCCTTCTCCTTACTTTTTGAGAAAAATGCGAGGATTGTTCTTATGGAAAGATATGTTATTTAACTTATCACATTCAATGAATTAAATTTCATCTCTTTACCTAATTTTAATGATAAGTTTCCAATATTGATCATATTCATCTTCACAATGATATACATGTAAGATTAAAATATCAAGTTTGGAACATTGGAGAACTGAAAATATCTTTTCAGTGGTACTAATCCATTGTTCAGCCAATAATAGATTAGATGACCCACTGAAAAAAGGTGGTAGCTTCCACATGAATGAATCAATAGAATTATATTCCCTTCTTTTATCATTTTGAATTCTTTAATGATTCTTATATTTTGAAGATGAGTGGTCATACCTACAAGACGTTTCATTCCAGCTCTCATAACGTTTGGTTTTTCAAGAAAACAATTATTGTGTTTCCCTTTACAAATAACATTAATGTGGTTCCTCCGGGATCTTTCCATTGACTAAAACCCATAAGAATTGTGTGAGGATGAATAATAATAATAGGAAACCTACATAATCAGGAAAAAAAATTCAATTGTATACACATTTTTTGTTATCCAAGGTTATTCATGATCATTTCAAAATCATTAGGATTAAAATGTATATACTGACATATTCATTGGGTTCTTACTAAGGTTTTTTTCAAAATAGTTTCCAATGGTTAACTATAAAATCTCTATGATACTAACCGTAATGAACTATAACTTAAATAAATTGTTATTGGTTCACAATTGATGCATATTCATTAAATAATATAACCAAACCATGACATGACCTTATAGGTAAATTGCAATCAGAAAATAGAAATCATAAACATCTAGTTCAAAAAACATCATCATTGTCTCTCACTTATTTCAATATAAGTCAAAAAAAATTTAAATATCATACGTAATAAAATTCTTCATGATTTGGGGAAATGAAACATAGGAAAGGGTTGGCTCATATGCTTAGTGAGGGTAAAAAAGGGTGATATCAATCATATCAAATTCATAAGACAGAAGAAAGTACCATTTTAAAATCATATCTTGTATATTAATTATCATGATATCATACAATGTGATAAATCATAAAACATCATAAGAATCAATGAACATAATCCCAAAATTAATAACATTGGAAATGAAAATTGGATTCATACCCATATGTGTAGAAAATGATTTCATATTAGTAAATGGTCATTTCAAATACAATCATAGCGAACATATTTCATTACCAAATTGAGTTCACTACTCATTGTAAACTTGTACTACTAAAACATGATCATTTACCATTCTGGGAATATAGGTTTTTGTAAAACATAAAAATCCATTCATGGAATATATATATTTTTAAATAGTCTCCTAATATTTTTTACAAAAATTAAATAAGTACCTTTTATATAAAATATCAAAAGATTACTTTCACAAAGTTTAAAAAAAGTCACCAATATGTAAAATTGAATCTAAATAGTTTTACAAGAATATAAATATGATTTTGGAATAAAAAATTGTGAAACCTGTATATATATGATAAATATACCTTAATAAATACATATTTATAAACGATCTCATGAGATTGTGAAATTATCCAATACCTTAGGTCTGATTTCCATTATATGTATCCAAAACTCCTATATATTTATTCAAATTATTTCATTGAATTTGTTTATAATCATAGTAATTTTTATTATATAATACGTGATCATGTTATCATCCATTTGTTCATAACATTATTACACATCAATTAGGTGTTAATTTCTTTATTTTCTTACTCATGTTTTGCTGGATAAGTTTATGTTCCTCTTCTTAGGTTATATTTGTTTATTTATACAATGATATAATAGATTATATATCATATTGATTCATGAAATTGATTTATATAATCATACTTTAATGAATATCATAATGATAGATTCACATGACACCGTAGAGATAGCCAGCCATAGGTACTCATGAGGGACGATATCATTCCTATAATTATTGAATGGTAATAAAGTTGATGTTGAATAATTTTTACAAAATAAATGTCATGTTATAATAATCATATATATTTATTATTTTTATCATTATATCCATCCATGTAAGATGGTGGTGAAAAATTGATTACACCACAATGTAGAGAATGTAAGTCGTACGTACGTACGTGTTGTGATTTAATTTTTTAGGGGATGGATAGAAGTTGGAATATTCATGATTCAAAATAAAATAACATATCAGTGTATAAATGATACTAGTGTTAATAATTTATAATGAAAAAACTCATGAAGAGGAATTATAATATGAAATATGTTTGAATAAATCAATTGAGGTGATTAGGTATTCTTTGACTTGCTCTGTATAATTCTATTTTTAATAGAGTAGATATTGTCTTTGAAGAAGACTAGAACCTCCAAAATATAAAAAAGAAGAAATTTATAATGTAAATTGGAATCTATTGGAAAATCGTAATAGATCCATGTGTATGGAATAGGTGAGAGAGGAGGTTCCCTTATATAATTGAGGTGAGGGGCACTTTTTTATCTCAAAAATATTAATTTATATTAATAACAGAACCCTTCCAAAAAACCTCCAAAATATCCCAATTTCTATGCTAATATGATATAGTTTTGTAATAACATAAAACCATAAATTTTGAAAAAAATTTTCTATCAAGTTAATCCTTATCATTTTAACTAACACTTATTTATTTTATTAATTTTTAACTATATTAACAAATATTTCAATATTAACAGGGTGAAATATTTACATATTTGATGTCAATTATACAATAAAAAATTTCTGTAGAAAATTTTAAACCCTATAATAATTATTAAATATTTTTAAAAATGTTCTATTATTTTTAAATAATTTATCAATACATTATTTTGATAAAAAATCTAGAGTATCAATTTTCCCACTATTCAATTCATTGATTTATAAATATATTAGGATAAAAAGATAACATTAAACCTTTTATTTCTTTATATTTATATGAGTTCAAGTAAATATAGAAAATTCCTTTATCAAATTAATTATCCAAAAATTATATTTATTTTTTTATTTTTAAAAATATTTATTTCATATTTCCCTTAATAAAATAATAAATGCTATAATTTTTTATTATAATTTAATATTCATATTTTTAAATAAAATTAAAAAATAAAATAAAATTACAAATATAAAAATTATATATCTCATAATAATACTTATAATATAACATATTTTCCATAAAATCCATCATAATTTTTGTACTTATTAAAACTTGAATGTGACAAGTTTATCATCCAATTGAATCGAACTATATAAAGTCATAATATTTCTTATAAGAATCCAAATTGTCAGTAACACAATACATGGATGGTTATGGTCGATATATACTTGGAAAATGTGATATAGTTATGTATTTGGTTATTTTAATGGATTTTAGTACCTTAATAAATATTATTTTATTCGTTTCCCGTCAATTAAATAATTTGTACATCATTAATGCATAAGGCTTTAAGGTAATTAATTATTTTCAAAAAAATAAAAATAAATTATCATAATAAATAAAATAGTATATAATTACAATGATTTTTTTCAATAAAATTTGTCATATTTATAACCTTATATTAAAAATTATATAGTTATTAAAATCTGTGTAAGACGTTTTTCAGTTTTCTTTAAATAAAATAAATTATATGTACAAGTCTCATACTTGTACATTTCTAAGGTCACCATTTCAAGCCAAGGATGATTTAATCCAACACACACTCATCCAATGATATTAGGAAGAGTTTTAGAGTAATTTAATAAGATTATTTTTACCATTAATTATCATATTTAACCATTTAACTATTAATAAAAACTATTGATGTTACTATTCATAGTGCCCAAAAATAATTGTAAATATTAAAATAATTAGGACACAATAATTCTAAATATATAATCCTTTTTTTAACATTAATATTAAATAAGTTTCAATAATTAAATTAATATTAATCGCATTGTCCGAAAGAGAGAATGAGTTTCAAAAGATAAAACTTTAATAAAGATTAAAATATTTTTACATCTGAATTGAATGTAAAATTAATAATAACAAAACACTTTATATTTATTTAGAAAAATATAATCTATTTATAATTTAAACCAATAAATAATATAATTTAATCATAAATATTATTTTGATGATAGAAGCAATTTCCAATAATTTTTTTTTATATTTTTATTATTCCACAAGACAAGAATTTTTTCATAAAAATAAAAAAAATCATTCAAAGCAAATTTTTTTATATGAAATCTAAAGAACATGTATATGTTGTTATATAAAAATTATTATTGTGTCAAAATAATATTTTAAAATGGGTTCTCCATTAGAAGAAGAAAAATAACCCTTTTCAAAAATAATGGGTTTTATACATCGTGTTGGGTTCATTCATACATTATGAAAATAATATCTATTATATGGATAAAAAAATTTATTAATTACATAACATATATATTTCATTAATTTAAGTTACTATTAGTAATTTACTCAATATATTGACATCAAAATAAAAATATAAAATTGATTTATATTTTTCATAAATAATAGGTAGCCAATAAATTCATCAAACATTGTTATAAATTAGTTATATTTATTTCTTCTAGCCTAACTGATATGTTTAAAATTTTCATTTTATACTAAGTTTGTCTTTGGGTTCATTTATACTCATGGTTGTTGAAATAAAATTATTTAAAACAATTCATAAACACATCTGGGTGATACAAATACCTTCTTTCATCACCATTAATTATTTATATCTTTCCATAAGGTCCACCATAGAGATTTAACTAGACCACATAGATGATTAATCAAGACAAATATATGAGTAATGGGAGACTTGATCATTATAAAGATTTTATTGAGCTCATGATAATCAATGTAGACGTGTATGGATCAATCCTTATTCTTGTCCGAGAGGAATCGTGCACCCCATGGTGAAGGAATCAACTATATAAAACCCATTTTCAGATTAACCCATAACTTCTTATTTAGATATAATTGATCTAATGTGACCATTATATAAGGTTTCATAAATATAGGAAAAGATCCAGGAATATGTTCAATTGGGAACTCCACCTTTAGATCAAGAGGAACATCATGACATTCTTCAGGGAATACATCATTGTAATAACTCTTGGTGGGCATGTCATCGAGCTTGATCCTATCCCTTAACGGAATCCATTGTGTGAGATATAATTTATCTTAAATCTATAATATCGACATATGATATTATTATTCATAAGGACATTCTTATTCATCCTTACACATGTAAATAATTGGAAAATGCTTCGGGATGTGAAGACTGATATCTATTTTCTTATTGTTGATGTTGGATTTGTATAAGGATAGGAAATCCATTCCCAATATAGAATTAAACACAACCAACATGAGCATTAAAAGATTTTATGGGAGGTTCCTTCCAGGAACATTAACTAATGAAGAGTTATGTTCATTGGATGTAATAATATACACATTTTTTTCTCACGTATAACTCAACCTCCCAAAATTTAGGTGGTGTTGGAATAATTATACTAAACAAAAAATATATTAAATATTGTGTAGAATAATATTCCAATAGTACATTCCCTATTCTTGAATGAATAACTAGTGTACCTGTCACCACATCAATATCATGTTCCACCAAAGCAATAATGATAGAATATTCCCTTTCATTATTTATTGGAGGTTGTAGTTGATTCCCTCTAACAACTTTGGGCATTGAATGTTGGTTCTCAAAATTCACATGTTCCTTAAAGTTGAAACACTACACTACAAGCTGATAATTGATATGAACATTCCATTCTTCTTCCATGTTCGTTGGAATCGTCATACTAATTCAGAAGTTCTTATCCAAATGCCCCATTATTCCTTATTTAAATCATTTCATGGTTCCCTTTTATAATGTCCGTTGGAAGCTAATTCCCACAATATTGACATGTAAGATATTTATTAATAATTCAATTGTGGAATTTATTTTCTAATCCACCATATTTGAAACCATATTCATATTTTTTTCACTTAAACCTTTAGACCATTAAGAGTCTCCGATCACCATTTCATCCTTGAGGGCACTACCAGAAATTTACTAAAAACTATCAAATTATATAATTGCCAATTATTTCCATAGAGTCAACATTAATCCACGAAATTTGTGATCCACCTTATTTATGTATTCATGAAAATTTTGGAGGAATATCTTTCAGTCATTGTAATATTTTCTTCATATTCCCTAATTGAGTCCCCTTCATTATTCTTATTTATGAGGATGTATTCTTCCAAATTGAGATGGAGGGTTTGGGGAAAATATTTATTGAAAAAATTTCTTCAATTCTGCCCAATATATGTAATTAATTTCCTCCATGAATATTTTATTTTTGATATATGTCCACCATTGAACAAATTCCCCATCAAATCGATAGACAACTAGCTCAAAATTCACTTATTCTGAGCACCGGAGGAATCAAATATCTTTTCAATTGACTCAATCCACTATTTTTTGAGGAGGGGACAAGAAGATCCACTAAACATGGAATACCATTTATATATAAAATATTTGACAACATATTCTTCTTTACATGGATTAGGAGGGCACTCCACATGATTGAATTAGTTATTTATAACTTGAGCTGGCTATACAAGAACTATAATAATGTTTTGAGAAACCATTCACAACATATTTGGAATATCACTAGGGTAATATTCATATTTACAAAAACATTGAAAATTGGAATGTTTTCATCTATTTCCATCTGTTAACTGTGGGAAAAAATAGAAATTAGGGGTCTTTAATACTTAGCTAAAAATCATAAAAATGAAAGAGTAAAAATAAAATGATAAACTCTTAATGGAAAATTATATCATAATATTTGATTCTATTAATTTCAATACATGTTTTCCATGATTTTATTTCTAACATATATTCTAATGAGTGTTTTAATTGTTCTCTTAATAATTTTTTGTAATGAGCTTATGAAATTATAAAAGCTAATCCCCTAGGATTTAATAACCAGGTGCACTATATGGGCAATTTTCATGTACCAAGTTACCCAGAGTCATGCCTAGAACACCTTTTTTAGTTTTTACTCGTAAGTACATCTATTCTAGAGCTACATGAACCTATAGTATCCCAAATAATGATATATTTTCATTACAAAAACTTACTATATACCTAATAAAATTTTGTGATGTCCTCAAATACATAGTCTATGATGTCCATGAAATTCCAGGTAATTGTTTATATGGAATTATTTTGAGGCCTGGTGCGGAGACAACATGAGATTCCGAGGACTGGAGAGCCCATAATTATCTGTCGAGAAATGTTATGTTTTAAATATAACTTATGCAATGTTTTTTTGAAAAAGTTGAATAAATATTAAAAGGTTTATTACATCCGAAAAATTAGGGAAACATTGCTTTCAGGATGAAATGATTACCGTATGCATGACTTATGTTTAGTCAGTGCATGACTCCAGTTAGAAATCCAGAAATGGAATAACCATAAAAAATAATTAAATTAAATAATTTTATTTTTTCAAATGATTATAATTCTTTATCGGTGAATCGGATTGCAAATATGAAGCCACCTTTGAGTTCTTGAGGGTATGCTTACCAAATGTAGAGCCTAACGTTTGCCGGTGTGGGACAACAATGGTTGTTAATTTTTATTTGTAATATGTAACAATTATTATAATGTCAAATCCTAAAAAATCCTACATTGTTACATGGATTGTAAATCCTATAGTACCATTGAGCTCGTGAGGGTGTTTTTCCCACAGTCATAGCTTATCCTTGACTGGCACAGGTTTAGGGGGAAAGATTGTTTTTCAAACTTATGTAATGCATATTAAAATGGTGTATGCGCGTGGTTTTGGAAACATCTAAAATATTTTCCAGATTGGAAATATGAGGGCACTATTGTTTCTGGAATGGTGTCATTACATGATAATGGAACATACCTCGACCGGTGTTGGTGGAGGGAAAAATTTCACTTTTGGACCCCTCATAAGTGAAATAAAATAAATTTAAAAGTTCACTCATTTTTATTTAATCACAGTTGATCGGTGGCATGTCTGCATTGTGGTGTAGCGATGAGGCAACAAAAAAACTCATTAAATGAATCCCATTAATGAGTCTCTTAACTGAATCACCACATTTAATTTGTTTCATAAATGAAAAATCATAACCATGGAGTGACCCAGCATAATAGAAACATTGCGAAACATTTCTCTATTAATAATTTTATCATTAAGAGAATCAGAGAAATAATTTATCTGATGGACAGAAGGGAAATTATATCTAATGAAAAACTCTGAAGAATCACTAGTGATAATGAATCTCCTCAAAGAATGCTACCAATGAATAATAAACGCATTCTACTTGAACCCTTTGATAGGTCGCTAGTAAAGTGGGAGGAAGATCAAGATCAGATAATGAAGGTGCATGACATAACTCTTCCCCATCCAACGAATCTATCCCAACATGGGGTTTCTTTTTGTAATTTTAATTCCCGATACATATTTCTAAAGAAACCAACATGGATCAACCAACTAAAAGAATGATCCGTGGATCGCTAGTTCTTACAAGAATGTGATTAATCTTAGGGTTTTTTCATCAGGATTAATTTTTGATAGAACTTTAATCATCCTCCCATATTTTAAAAATAATAACGTGGATGGTGCAGGTCAAAAATAATAAGGCATGAGCCCCTCTACTATGGTAATTCTTGTTCTTTCTTCCCGGATGAACCTACGAGTTGATGGAAGATATTATTTAGGCCTTAAAAGGCAGAAGTGAAACACATGAAGTCTAGAGGATCAAACTGTCCGAAGAATAGTCCACTAGAGAGGACCTGGTGGTTCATGGAAAATCATTCCTATACGTCGGTATCGAAAATGATGGCATTTAAAAGTGGATTTGGTTGGGTGGCGGTTCTCTGAGGAGGATGTTGCGACCGTCTAGGGTTGTGGTGGTGAAGTAGAAGCAGTTGACACTTGTTTCAGCGACCGATGGAAGCAGGATGTGCCCATCTGACTGTGTTTGATGGGAGGCCCGAAGCATGTGGGTTGTTGAACCTTCTCACACACGGTCCATCATATACCTTGTTTAGGATAAAGGGACAATTGACATATCCAACTGTGGTGCACATGAACACAGAGCCACCCAGCTTTTCTGCTACAGGAGACTGACCCACACAGTAGGCCTGGACGGGGGGCCCAAACCGAGTCGTTGAGCATCATGGGATGGAATTTTTCCAAGAAACGTTTTTCCCACGATGGCAGAATAATATTGTGCCATTGGGTGTCCCGGGATAGAAAAAAAAACCCGGCCTTCCTGTTATAGGCTGGGCTGGATAGAATCGGCGCACTGGGGGACCTGGTGGGCTATACCCCCAGTCGAACGAGGCTTGTTCCAACAAGGCCCAATGGGATAGCCCAATCTCTGACCCATACTGGGTCGGGTCAGTTCAGTCAAATCGGGCATGGGCATGCGGCCCCCTATCCAGGTTGGGGGGGTCGGAGCAGGTATGGACACAACCACCCCTTGTTCACTAATGCATCAATGCCTTTAAAACTGGGTTTTTTTTGAGGAGTTATTTTTGGAGTTTGAACTCTCGAGATGAGGAAGTTCTTTTGGAATTCTCTAAGAACTCTTTTATAGAAGTAGAAATATGAGTAATGGAATTAGGATTGTATTCCCCTTTAATTAAGAATTATATATGCAGGAATCTTGTAGCAGACTAAGACCTGAAGACTACAGACGAGAAGGCCCATGTGACCCTATAGTCCTATAAGACAAGCGACCCCATGTGGATTAGCTAGAGGTGACCAACTGTGGATCAGTTACAAGTGACCATGTGTTTATCATTTCCATGTGACTCTATGTGGATGATCTCCAAGAGACCCTTTTTGGATCAGCTCCAAGTGACCCTATGTGGATCAGCTGAAAACCACCCTTAGTAGATCAGCTACAAACTACTTTTTGTGGATCATCTCTATGAGACCCAGTGCGGGTCTTCTACAAGTAGTCTTATGTGGACCAAAAATGACGATGTATGTGGGAATCATCTCTATGAGACCCAGCAAACCCACAGTACTCATCCGAGAAGCGTACATCAACTATCCAAGATGTTCTGTGTTACAACAAGTTGTATTACATTTTGTAAATTAGTTTAAACCTTTGTGACCTAATAATACATTACATATAATTTCCTTTGTGACCATTCCTTTTTTTTTGGTGTCACTATTGAGTATTGTGTTACTCACCTCTGCATGGTCTTCAACCGCACATGTCATATCGTATGGTAGTGATTAACGAATCAATGGAGACCATGGTGGTTCAGGACCAGGTGGTGCTTAGTGAGACAGAACAGATGGAAACATTTACTGAGAATATGGTAGTCTAGGACCAGGTGGTTCTCATTGAGATGGGATGTATGGACACTTCGATAGAGACCTTGGTGGTCTGGGAACAGGTAGTGCTAAGTGAGATAGAATGGACGTGCATACTTATATGCCTACAAGAAGTTACACTTCACCCACCCTTATCGTGGGGCCTCAAGTAGATCGAATGTGGTAGGTGTACGTTATTTTTAGTTTTTGGGCATGTACTATAGCCCCTTAGTACGATTAGTTTATTCTATAGTCTATATAGTTTTCCCAGTGATAGTTGTGTTTTACATGTCATTTACTATACGTAGATTTATCTATCATCATTTGTACATGATTAATGGAAAATTCCTTTCCTTTGTGGAATATTCCTATTCTTTGCTAGTTTCCAGCCCCAGGCCAATGGAAGGTAGGAATCGGGTAGTCACGACACCGGTGCAGGGGGAAAAGTCGTGAAAAAGTGGTATCAGATTGGATGGTTATACTAGATGAACTAAGAGTATATAAAATTTAATGGGGAAATAGTGTTACATGTTTCATGTTTAGCATTCAGGCTAGGGAGTCCAGTGATGGTGTGGTGGTCAATATATCCGTACACTAGGCCCATGAATTGATATTTCCGATTAATTACATGAAAACACCAGTTACATGTGTCTTCACATGTTTTCTCATGATAATTATGAGTTATATTCAGTTCTCCATGTATAATATATTAATCATGATTCATCATTATCCCTTCCAAGTTGACTTTATCCAGATAGCCAGCCAGGATTCCATTGTGTGACCATGTGGATGGTCCATAGAGTGATGAGGCTTCAGTACCAGGATCGTAGCTTGAGATTGAACACTTGTGCATTGTCCCAGATTTTATATCACCTATTGATTAGTAGTTACTACCAGTGCTACTAGTATATGACACACGTAGGCTCATTTCCTTAAACAAATTCAGTGATAGAGACCCTCGGGTCTCAAGTCGAGCCTGAATAACAGGTGGACAAGGACTGTCCTGATGTGTTGACCAAGTTATTCATCTAGTCAGTTCACCATTATATTATATGGTAGTCCTAGAAGTGAGCCTTCTTTGAGGATCAACAAGTCAATGAAGGTCTTCAGATCATTTGATATTACAATGAGGTGACATTTTCATGGAGAGAGCCTGAGAACCACTCTATGATAATGATTATCATTCTATAAAATCAAGGGGATATGAATTTCCCAAAGCTTTTGTAGCTTCGATTGGATGAAATGATGATATTTTAGTATTAATAAAGGTGTACCGACAATTCTAGGAACTTATATTTATACATTCATATCAGATGGATTCCACAGAGCTCTAGGAGGTGAGGGTATAATTGGAAGACTTGTAGAATAAGGGGTTTGTAAGGCCAAGAATTTTTTGATAGGGAAGCCCCAATGTTTTTATAGATGAAGGAAAAAAACATGGGGCAATTTTTGGACAATTAGGCCCCGAACCTATTGAATTTGATGAACCTATATCATTTACCGAGGATGGATGAGCTCTTCGACTAGTTGAAGAGAGAGAGATGGTTCATGATGAAATAACTCAGATCATGCTATCTATAGCTTCATGTCCGATATGAAGACATCTAAAAGATGTCTTTGAGATACCTCTAAGACCACTATGAGTACTTAGTGATTCCTTCTAGTGTGAAAAATACCAGAGAAGTGTTCATGGGAATCATGAATAGGATCTTCTAGATGTACTTAGACTAGAATGTAGTGGCCTTAATTTATGAAATCGTAGTGTATTCAATGTTCGAGGAGGAGAATGCAATAAACCATTATATGGTTTTGAACAAACCCCGAGAGAACTATTTGTATAGATGGATCATGATGTGTGAGTTCTGAATATTAAAGGTAAACTATATGGGACATGACATCACATAGGACGGAGTTGGGGTGGATCCAACAATGATCAAGGCATCTCCTATTTGGGATCCCAAAAATGAGTGTTAACAAGGTGAGGTGATTCCTTGGGTAGGATACGTACAATCAAAGGATTTTACCTAACTTCTCTAGTGAGGAAACACTCATGATTGAGTTTATGAAGTGGGGAAGATCCTTCGTGTGGACAGAAGCATGTCTTCATAGCATTCATTAGCTGAGGTAAAGCTTATAGATAGTTCTTTTCCTGAGGATTCTAGAGGAGGGCACAAAATACATGGTGTATTTTCATTCCAATTGAACTAGGCTTGGTTGTGTCCCGATGTTGGGGAAAGCAGTGATTTCTTATAACATGTGATAATTGAATCCACATGAGTAGAACTATATGACTCGGGATCTTGACTTGGTAGTGGTAGTATATTCACTGAATATATGGCGACTCTACATGATGGGTGAAGTTTCATCATCTAATCCTACCACAAGAGTCTCAAGTATTGATTTTTTCAAATGGGACAAGAATATGAGACATCAACATTGGCTAGAGTTTCTCCTTAACAATGACATTGAGATAGACAATAATACCATGAAGGGGAACGTTGTGGTTGATGCTATCAGATGGTGATCTAGTTCACAACTATTGAACAATACCTCAAAGACGTTGTCCTCTCTTATGATATACATTTTGGATAGAGATGAGGCAACATAACATTAGTTGATGGTCGCTTCCCCTCCAATCATACAACGATTCAATGAGGCGCAACTCAAAGTTGACAACTACGAAACCATACGTGCCCATATTTCCATAGGGCATTCCCCTAATTGATATTTGATAGGTGTGATTCATGTAATCCTTTTATAAGGACACACCATCATACATGTGGTTTTATGAGAGGAACTGTTGAGGGCGGTCCATACATTTTTTTACAGGTACATCGATGTGTGGAAATGATGTACCAGGACCTCTAACATTATTACTAGTGGTTAGAGATGTAGAATCCAATGGTAGAGTTTGTCTCATTATGCATCACATTTCAACATGTGAAGGAAGAGAAACAGGATCCAAAAGGTTTGATAAAAACCTTTTGAGCTCCCCTAGTGGAATTGGGATATTATATCAATGGACTTTGTGGAAGGATTACCTCTTATTTCAAGGGGGGCATGATACCATCTGGTTGATCGTAGAATGAATCACCAATTTGGCTCACTTCCAACTCATTAGAGAACAATTTTTATTAGAGAGAATGTGATTCCCTTACCTATAGTAACTTGTTTGACACTATGGAGTCCCATTTAAGATAGTATGAGATCATGATGCATGCTTTACATCCCCATTTTGGAAGTTATTACAGTAGTCATTTTGGACTCAGCTGTGCTTGAGCCCAAACATTCACTCATAGAAGGATGGTCAGATAGAGCTGGCCATACATACATTGGCGAATATGATAGATTCTTGAGTTTTTTATATTGGTCACATTTTGGATAACTAACTACCTCCGGTGTAGTTTGAGTACAACAACAGCTACAATTCCACAATTGGTATGGAATAATTCAAGGCACTGTACAAATGATAATACAAGTCACTGTTATACTAGACAAAAATAGCGGAGTCAGCACTCATGGGTCTAGAGATGGTAAAGGCTACCACTGAGAAGATAAAGGTCATCTGAGAGTGGATGAAAATTTCCCAAAGATGATATAAGTCATATGTTGATAGGTGACAAAGAACCTTGGATTTTGAGAAGGGGGACCACGTATTGGTACAAGTCTCTCCTGGGCGAGGGATAATTAGATTAGGATGGGGTTATAAGTTATCTCCGAGGATCATTGACCCTTTCCATTCTATGAGTAGAGATAGGGAGGGGGAGTATTTACTAGATCTCCCCCCATAGATACTTCAGGTGCACAATTGTTTTCATGAGTCACAGCTTAAAAATGTACATGTATGATCCATCAGACATCATCGATTGGGGAGAGATGGATATTGACGATGGGATAATGCATGCAAAGTTCTTCATGGAGATAGAAGATCTATAGAGAGGGTACTTCATGGATGGTTGATTCCTCTACTGCTCATTCGGTGGTAGCATCATAATCTCTTCGAGAGCACATGGGAGTAGGAGGCTTAGATTTGTGATCAGTACCCCCATTTTTTAGACTTATTTTGGGTTACGGGGACATGAAGCCCTAATGTTTTGGGTAATGTAATGTCCCAAATATTCCATTAATATTTATTTATATAAATTATTTAGAGGCCAATAATTGATACATTGTGAAATTTTGAGGCCTAGAGAGCCCGTATTGATCCATCGAAAAATGAAATGTTTTAAATAGGGGAAGTGAGCAATATTCCTAGAATAGTGGAATAACTCATTAAAGGGTGCCTATATCGTAAATATGAGGGCACTGTTGCATTAAATATTGATGGATTACCATAAGAACCACTTAAGTTTAGTCGGCGCATGCCTCTAGTGAGAAAACCATGTAATGGCATAACCGTAAATAAATAATAAAATAAAAATAATTTATTTTTAAAATGAATATAACTCATGAATTGTTAATCATATTTTAAATCTGAGACCATTATTGATCTTTTTAATGTATTGTTTCCTTAGGAAGAGCCTAATGGTTGTCGACATGGTCTAGTAGTGGAAATTAGTTTCTGCCCAGAAATAAAATAATTAAGTTATAATTTTTTTTTCAAATCTTTATAACTCTTAAACAGTATGTTGGATTGGATATCTGAGATTACCATTGACCTCATGATGTCATGTTTACCTTATCTAGTGCATAACCTCAACCGGTGCTGGATGATGTTGAATGATAGTTTTTGGAAATTTTTTAAGGGAATTAAAATGGCCCACATGTCCGGTTCCGGCAACATCTAAATGGGTTCCCAGATTGAAAATATGAGGGAAACATAGGTTCTAGAATGACGACATTTCATAATACTATACCTATCCTCAACTGGTGTAGGGTGATGGAAAAGGTCAATTTTTGGACTGTTTAGAAGGTATATAAAATAAATTGAAATGAAATTTTATTTGTTTTTTCCTCAAAGTTGTGTGGTGACATGTCATCACATCATTTCGGCGATGAGGTGATGCTGAAAATACATAAAAGAATCCCATTATGTATTATCATTAACTTTAGTGTATCATAGATGATATTTCATAAATGAATTAGTGGAACGACCTGAAAAATCATTGTAACGGAAACACTATGATGCGTTTCACTTTTAATGAGATAATAGGTCGGAGAATCAGTGCTACAATTTCTTTGATGGATGATAAGGAAATTATCTCTAATGAAGAACATCACTGAATCACTAGAAAAAATCATGCAACTCAACATGACTAAAGAACGATGAAGGTGCTATCCTTTAACCCTTAAAAAGATCACTAGAAACATGGACATATTATAAAAAACGGTGAACGAAGGAGCACAATGCCTTTCTTCCCTGACCAACAAATCTATCTTGGGTATATTTTTTTTGTAATTTTAATTCCTCTTTCTGCATTCTAAAATAATGAACATAGATCAACCCATGATTTTTTAATTCACTGATCACTTGTTCATGGGGGAGGGTGCTTATTCTCAGGGTTTCAACATCAGGAATATTTTCATAGAACCTTAATCTTTCACCAATGTTATTAAAACATTGTTGTGAAGGGTTCATGCTGACACGAAAAAGTCCTAAGATGCAATATCAAGGGCCTTCTTATGTGTTCATGGGGTCTGAACCTCTGAGTTGACGAAGAATATTTTTCATGGTCATAAGAGGGAAGACAGATCCCCATGGGGCCAGAGGTACAGACGATTTTAAGAAAAGACCACCAGAGCAGACACGATGGTCCTTGGAAAGTCTTTCTAGTGCACATGTGGCACCCACATGTGGGTGGAGGTTCCCAATGATGTATCTCTATGGTGGATGTTGTGGATGGCTTGGGCAAATGGCTGGCATAGGAAGGATGCTACCATCTGGTCGTGTTAGATGGGTAGCCCGCGCTGTCCGTGCAACAAAATAGGCTGGCACACTGTCCAGGGGGACTGAATGTTGGAAAAAGGTGTGCCCGACATAGAAATATATGGTGGGAACAAACAGGTTCCACATAGTGTATGGTATGGATGAGACATGCCTGCTCAATGGTGCGGGCTGAGGGGCGTGAACCCGGCAGTGGAGTGGTCCATGATGGGTGTAATCCAAACTAATTTTGCGGGCCAAAATGGAAAAAATAAAACCTTGCCACTGGGATACTGGTTATGTGAAAAAACCGGCCCACTTGTTGTGTGATCTGCCGGATGGAAATTGGTTTCTAGTTGACCCAGTGGGATGGACCCCAAGTTGAACCAGTCTGGGTCCACTAAGGCCTAATGGGCTCAGACCAGTGGCTTGGCTGGACCAGGCCATCCCTGACCTGATCTTGGTCGGGTCAGGTAAGTCAAAATGGAATGGGGAAAGTGGGTCCCCTAGCTTTGTTGGTTGGGTCATTCCAACCAGGTTCGACCAAGCACAGACACAACTGGCACATGTTCACTAAAACCTCGATATCATTCATACCAGGAATCCGTTGGACAAGCCGTTTATAACATTATAACCCTCACAACCATTAAGTTATTTTTTAATTATCTATAAGGATTTCATAGATTCTGAAATATAGTGAATGTCTTGGGGAGTATATTCTATGATAATCAATCATGGAACGTGCAGGAATCCTACGACTTACTCAGACCCTATGTATGATGGTAGACAGTCCCAAGTTACACTATAGGCATAGAAGACAGAATATCCTTCATGGATTAGATCTAAGAGACACTATGTGGATCAAATCCAAGTGACCCTATGTGGGTTAAATCTAAGAACCCCTTGTTGGATCAATTCCATGTGACCCTGTGTGGATCAGCTCCAAGAGACCCTTTGTGAATCACAAACAAATGACCATGTCGATTGGTGAAAAGAGACCATGTCTATGTCAGATCTAAGAGACCCTATGTGGATTTTCTACAATCGACCCAATGTGGACTAGTTATGATGGTCGAAGTTGGAAGGGGCTTTGTGTGACCCAGAAGACCCATGATACTCATACAGGAATAGTACCTCTACAGTCTAAGGTGTTCAGTGTTACAACTGATTTTCTTAAATTCCTTACTTTAGATTATACCTACGTGAGATGATAGTACATTTTGCATACTTTTCCTTGTGTATTTCCTTGGTGGTGTGGTGTCCCTACTTAGTAATGTATTATCACCCATACACAGGCTACGCCTGCACATGTCTTGTCCTGTGAAATTGATCGACGCTTCGATGAAGACCTTGGTGGTATGGAACCAGATAGTTCTCAGCAAGATTGGATGAGCATATGTTTTGACCATGACCATGGTGGTTTGGGACCAGGTGGGGCTCAGTGAGATGGTACCGAAGGACCCTTCGACAAAAAACATTGTGGTCTCAGACCAGGTTGGGATCAATGAGAGTAGATAGATGGGCATAGCTCTACAGTTATAGGCAACTACCAATTACCTACGCTTTGGGTGGGGCCTCGATTATATGGTCCATGGCAGTTTTACTTTCCTTTTTCATTTTGGTTTTTTATTGCAGCCCCTTTGTACTTTCCGTTTGTAGTGTACTCTCTATAGTTGTCTCAATTATAGTTTTGGTTTACTTTTGGTTTACTTTCTGTAGATTGATCAATGTGTGTGTGTGTGTGTATAGGATTAAAGGAAGATGACTTCCCTTTTAGGGATAAGCCTTTTCGGTGCCAGTCTCCTGACCCAGCCCTATGGAAGGAGTTCTTGGGGTAGTCACAGAACGGGCCTTGGGGGACAGGTCAGGTCATAGACTTATCATTAAGGTTCTTACTACTGTTCCCTATTTATAATTTCAAAAAATATGTAGAGCTTCATATGATACCAGTTTTAGATAACCAACCATTTACATATATCATTACATGATTTTAAGCATAATTAAACATCAAATTACAATCCCAGGATCATAAAGGTTCCTTTTTTGGATAATACATACATAATGAAGCATCTGGATTCCAAAATAAGAACATATTTTATTTAATCTTCTTAAAGAACTCCTAATTTACATTGAGCCCTTACATCGACATAGGAAAACCGGGGGATATCATGAACTAATGGATGAGCCAAAACCCTTGAAATGTAATAATCATAAGTATAATTATTCACACATGGTTTAGGAGGAAAAAATAAAGATATAGAAAGGCATGGAATATAATTAAATATAAGGAATCATAACAAGGTATCATATAACACTGGATCCATATTAATGTGTTTGAAACATAAAACATGACATTAACATGATTATGGTATCATTCCTCATATAAGAGAACGAGTCAAGGCTAACCACCAACCAGATTTGGGATCTCCCAAGAAAGGGTAGGGAGTTCTGCCGGGAGGTAGAACTGGAAGAGGACATGTAGAAACTATTGGTGGTGTATAATGCTATAATATCCTATGACCACCATCATTAGGTGGCTCATGTCAGGCTTAGGGATCTAGCATCAATGGTTGTAGATAGCTTTAGGCTTTCTTGGTTTATGATACAATAGTGTACAAGATTATTAGAGGTATGATATGTGTTTATTATACTCTTCATTAAGTATTATTACAAAATGGATACAGTCATTCCTTCTTCTCTTTACTCATGATGCTTGAGTTTGGGCTCCCACATGAGGCGCTTGCCCCAATTGATTCATCTTAGGCTTTTTACATGGAATACTTCATCTGTATCATTTATATACCGACAATGTGAGTTATAACATAGTATAGTGAGGTTCATGTGGGGACTTTTGGCCATCATTATGGAAACCTAGGACTTATTTATTGGTTGGGAATGGTTGACCATGATATGGGACCATACTATCTTTCACTACAGACAACATAGATTCATAGACACTAATGATTTGAGATTCTCCTTTTCGAAAGGGGGAGAGATCATGGAAGGGAATATATGTATTCTGAGCTAGAGGCGGTAGTATAGAACAATATAGTTCGTGATTATAACACATGGTTCATGATGCTGTCCAGGAATATGGATTCCCTCAATTGTGTGGGATTATATGGACATCTTCCTGAATGAAATATTAGGAATATGAATGAGGAAAATGAATTATTTTTACATTTACTTACACCCTAAGACAACACTAACATCATATGAGTCATATCAAATAGCCCTTACCAATTATCTGGTGCAACAGTTTTTTATGAAGGACCTTTGGGGGAAAGGTTTCATCAGACCTAGTATGTCCACCTAGTTGACTCAAGTATTGTCCATGAAAAATTCATAATTATGATTACATAATTGTGTGGATTAACATCACATGAACCAGGAGATGATAAAGGTAATATAACCCCGACTGATGTTAGATGACCTCTTTGAATAGTGGTGAAGTGATCGATGCTTCTTGAAGATAGATCTCATGTCTAGATACAACCATTTGTGGGTTCCTGAGGATGATAATCTAATTATGGAATTAAAATGTCACTAGAGATACTATGTGTTCCTAGTGATTCCTTTTGGTGTGATTAATTCCAACAACATGATTATTACTTTGAAGAGCCAGTTATTTCAACTGTAATTGGTCTTGTTTGTGGTTGTATTAATTAAATTCATAATCGTCTACACTACACTGGAGGAAAAACACAAATAGTATAAAAGGTTGGTCATATACATTATTTCATAGATCAAAAATTACCTAAATATCATAAAGTGATAGTTATGGATTGATGATGTTCAATTTCTAGGGTTTGTTTTTTATGGAAATTATTAATTCATTGTCCATGAAAAAATTTATGAAATTAGTAATTGGGATCCACCAAATAACGTGTTAGAGTTGAAAAGATATCTTACCTTGGTGGGTTGAGACACGACTTTTTTGGTAAAATTCACCAAAATTGCATCACCTTTGACTACCATGACACAACAAGGGATGTTGTTTCCCTTGAATAAGAAGTTCCAGATTCCCATTAAGGAGTCAATGCTGATGAGTGATCCATTATTGAGACTTCAATTGGAAGGAATGGAGTATATAGTGTATTGTGATACCTCAAGGGTTGGGCTCGACTACATGTTGATGCAGTGGTAGCCATTAATCACAAATTGGTTGAGGTATTTGATACCCCATGAGAATAAAATGATAATCATTACCTAGAGTATTATGGGGTAGTATTGTCCTAGGGGATTTGGAGGCATTAACTTTTATCATTTAAATTGTATTTTACTTATACCATAAGACATTGAGGTAAATATTCATGAAGATACACTTGATCCAGGAAAAATGATGATAGTTGGATTTTTTAAATGACTATGACATTGAGATTGTCTATAATATAGAGAAGGGTAATGTTGCAAAATATTCCATTTAATAGATGCCTCATTCTCTCTTAGTGAAATATTATTTTGAAAATATTTCTTTCTTACAGCTATTCTTGGTGGAGAATTATGGTAGAGTTTTCTTACATCCCATGGTGTTTAATCTTCCTCATATTGATTATGTTATAGTATCTCATATTGGATACATCGATTGTGAGATCTTACATGACTTGATATCCATGGGAAAATCATAAAAATTAATATTCATAAGGATGGATTAACGTCATCCATTTTTTGGAAAAGACATTGGTCCTAGTCCGGATGTGGGAGGAGGGGATGTGTGAGTTCTAAGATTCTCCGCTAGCTATACATCCCAGTGTGGGAAAGATGTAAAAATACCTTCATTGATAGTTTTGGTCATCCAAAATTAGACAATGATTACTTGTTTTTGTATCTTAGTGGCTCAATTTTCGGTAGTTTAAGGATGATTACCATGTATCTGATGGTTTTTCAGTACCCCTTGATACACATGAGTGTAAATGGGGATGCATATCCATGGAATTTATCCATGGGAACCCACAAATAGCAATGTCACATGATGTAGTCTATGTGACAGTTGAGTGATTCATGATGTCATCACTCTTCATTGATATTGGAATACATAATTCAATGATGATTTTGGAACAATTTTATGTATGATAGATCATTCACCTTTATTTTTGTGTCATCAATGATTTTCACTAACAATGTCACATTATTTACATCATTATTTTGGATAGTCCTATCGTAGGAATTCATGACCCAAATGTGGATGAGTAGAACATTACCAAAGATCGATGGGAAGTATGACTGTACTACATCATCGTAGGAGGATATGTAGAGGTCTTTAGTGTTATAAATTGGTTGGATCAAGGAGGATCAATTAATCTTGGTAGTGTTTGGGTACAAAAATAGACCCCACTCAATTATCACCATTGTACGTTTTAAGGCCCTGTATGTGATACCGTGACAGTCACCCTTATGTTAGAGACAGATCTGTGACACATATCTTATGGGGCCAATGTTGTTGTAAGTAACAACAGAGAAATTATAGTTTATCCATGAGTGGATGAGGACGGTCTTGATAAGACAAAAATATCACACAAATCATCATTGTAGGCCCTTGTAGTTTGAGCAAGGAGACCACAATTTCCTAATTATATCCCCATGAAGAGGAGTTTATTGTTTTTTTGGGGGATGAAATAAATTCCCATGGTTTATTGATATATTTGAGATCATGTAAAGGGGTTTTGAGGTTTCTAACCACCATTTCCGACAGCAAAGATGGAGAAGGTGTACAATTTCTTCCATTTGTTACAATTGATGAGATATGTGAATGACCCCACAAACATCATTGAATGGGCAGATATGGACATCGATAATGCAGAGACCTTTGCATAGAACCAATATGAGATCGATTATAGGTAGGAGATGAACCTATATATATATATGAGGTATACCCATGGTTTGCAGGTTTTGGAAACACAAGAATGTGCAAACTTTTCCTTGGAGTGGGAGAGCCATGTGTGGGATCAGTATCCCAAGCCGTTTGTTTAGTTTTTTCTTTTCAAGAATGAGATTATCAAAATCGGTATTGATACAGAGGCTTTATTTATCCATGTATGACTTTTGAAATATATATATATACATATATATTTATATATATTTGATCTATGAACATATTTAATGTAAATTTTTAGGCACGTTATGTTAGATATGTTTTTATTAAAATAGTAAATATATTTTACATTATGAACACATGGTTCATAAAAAAATGGGGAAAATATTTAAAGGAATATAATATCAAAAATTTGAAACCATGACTGAGAATGAAACATGGTTTTTACCCTATGACTAATATAAAATGGGACGGTGTGGGTATTTGGACTCATATCTCATTAGTAGTATGTTGAATGGAATAACTAATTAACATAATAATTATTTTATTTATTTATACCTAAATGAATCACAATGTTGAATCCACCAATGCTATCCTCATTTCGTGTGTGAGTATTCTATATAGCTGCCTTCCTCAATAGTTGGTGAATCTCCTAAGATAATGATGAAATGCTGGATCGAAGCAGATATTTATTTAGAAATTGAAACCACCACCTCGAATCGTTGAATAGATTTTTTTGTAATGATGGGTGATACAATCTCTAGGTAGGGCTCATTAATTTATGGTTTACATAATTTTTTATAATTATTATTGAGAAGAATGATCCCTTCTATTTATAACAACAATATTTAGCCAAATTATTCACTTAAATGAAATTTCAAATTGATTTATTTCATTTATTATTAACCCTGATATCACCATAATTCATTTTTGGAATGGAATTTTTGGAAAATTATGGTTGAACCATTTTATGGTTCTATTCTCCCAATTCATCATCATGTTCATCACTGGTATAATCCCACAGTCCTAGATCGCCATTACTGGGCGGCTCTGAGCCCAATCAGACCCACAATATCATGATGGTTCTATGAGTGAGTTTTGTATTGATGAAATAAGTTTATATCTATATTTTTTGAATGACTCAAAGTATGATTTTGATGATAGATTTTGAGAAATTGATGGAGGGATAAAATGATTAGTGCAGTGTGTATAAGGTGAAAAATGAAACCCATGTGGGTGTTTAGAATCCAATTTCCATCCTCAATTGGATATTAATCCCTAATTAGATAGTAGATTCATAAAATTTAGATGTATTAGAGGATGAAATAAAAGAAGAGCGGCTAGAATCAAGGTGTAAAAAACAAATCATAGAAATTGTGAAATACCCTACCACACATCCCCAACCTGGATGAACACATGAAATATATCCCCAGAAAGGTAATTTCAAGTGTTTTGGGAAATCATAAGTCTAGAACAACATTTAAACCTCCTACGAAACATGACTCCCTACCCCATGTGGATGATCCATGTGATGGACCCCACCGGTAGCGCTCCATGTGGGAGTACATGACCAGGGAAAAAATAATTTACTGAAGTATACAAACATAGAAAGGAAACATGAGAAGAACCCATATTAAGATACACATTTTTTAACCATGTACATTGAAATGAAATCATGTACGTGGACTTGACCTGCAGCACACGTCCCACGCCCTATTATTATATACATGTCATGTAGTCAGCCTACATAGTGTGTACTACTATATGGGTTGGGAGCTGTGTGCTGGTCGGGAAATGACCAGGTAGTGGAGTGGGACCACACAAAATATGTGATCCCATACATGATGTGTATCTCTAGGTCGCTATTTATGAAACATTAATGATACACGTCTCAGTCAATTTGACATTGATTTTGTCCTGTGAGTAGCCTGTACATAGAGATGTTTTATTGATAATGCATGGTACCCCCCATTTTGGCTCTCAAGATATGATGATGACTGTTTTGTACAAGACACTTGTTTAGAAGATTCCCAACAACAACATGTCTATGGATGAATCATCGGAGGATTATTATAGAGTTGAAACCCCCATAAGCATCAAAATATTTACTCTACGAATAGCATCCATGTGGAACCCCCTATATGGCAGGGCCTGAGTCCTTTATGAATATTGTGGAACCCCCATGTGGTATCAGGGCATGAGGCCTCTTCTTTCGAGTGGAACCCCCTCTTAGATATGTTGCGTGTCCTTAATGACCAGAGTACTCCTCCTTTCAATCTATGGTGTGGGTCATTTAATTTTGAGTGAAACCTCGATATCTGATAGGGAACATGTCTTCGATGGCCATATTGGAACCCCATATCACCCTAGGTAATTATTCGATGACCTATATTAGGGATCCTCCCATTATCATGGACATGATTCCTCTATCTACATATTGAGTCACCTAACCAGATATGCCACAGGTCCTCGTCACACCATAGTAAAACCCTCATGATCTTGGTAAATGGCCATCTATGGATACAGATAGTGGAAACCCCCTAATGTACTAGGTCATGAGTCATCTGTTTTGAGTTTTCCCCCTTAGCTATGTGAAATAGTCGGGATGAATATTTTTACTTGAAATATTACTTCTAGGAAGACACATGAGATTATTAAGAACATTGATGGAATATTAGAATTATTGGGAAGTCTTCTTCCTTGGATGAGATATGATATTGGGATGCCCTTAATCTCTGATTTGGACATATTTTGACTGAACATATATATATATATATTCTACAATATCCACACATTTGATTGGTTACACTTTTTCTTTGGGGGGAAAAGACGTACATGGAATGTCACGTTCTTTTTGTTTTTAGATTATCATGGTTGGATGTGTCTACCATCCTAATATAGGTGGAAAATAATTGATGTTTCGTTCATATAATCATTGTGGTCATACCCTAGTGTTTGGATGATGTTACATTCCCTTTTGTTTTAGGTTTCTCTATTCTCTTTGATTGTACGATGCTTCACTAACTTTATCTTCTTGTTTTATCTATTATCACCCCCTTCAGCTTTCAAGCATCCAACTAGTTATGTATATACTCACCCTACATGGAATTTTCTTTATATTTTTTTGTCTTATTCATATGATGGATATTTCAGTGGTGGATTCGTAAGAAATTAGGGATACCTGGTATTATGCACTATGTATGGTTGTTATAGCTTGAAATTTCGGAGTTGGTATATCTCCACAGTTTACTTTTCCAGTTACAATTGGTTGGTATATATTTATGGTCTGGAGTATATTTTTACCCTCTATATTTTCTTTTATAATAACATAATCTAGTACCAAACTTTGTGGTCTCATTATTTTATTAAAATAAAATCTATAATGACATCAAAATTGGAAATAAGGGGGTCTACATTAATGTATCCCTAGGGAATCTGCCCGAACAACGATAGAACCATCACGGGAAAGGAACCAATAATGGAGAAAAAAATAAACTAGTCCTCCTGAGTGCACAATAATCAAGAATGACAGCAATGAAATTGACCTCCCTTCAGGTATAAATAATGGACACAAAGATGCTCAAAACCCTCTTGCACATTCAAATGGAGTATTCTATGGGACATGGGGTATGACCATTATATGTAATTTCATTATAAATAGATATAAAATCATTATCAACATCCCTTAAAAGAATGGACATCTTTTTCATAGAAGGATACCTGAGAGGAAAATTGGGGCCCCCTATTGGAGGGAGTCTCCATTCCCTTAGATGGGTGAGAAAGCCACTGGAATGCAACAAAAGGAGTCTGATATCACTCCTATTCCCCTCATGTAACCCATGAAACATGATCCATCCATGTAAATTTTATTATATAAAATAAGTGGCTTCCACATAACCTAAATAACCAAAATAGTCGAGCTAAGAAGATTTTAGTGAGAAGTTGGACAAAAGGAATTGATAGATGGACCCTCAACAACATTCTTATTGAACCAAAAAAATACGGATCATGGATTTTGGTAATAAATAGGATACAAATGATGGATATCAAGGATGGAAGATGCCATCCATCATTTCTGGTTGACTATATGACCCAACACACAGAAATCAGAATTATAATTATAGATTTCCGGTCAAGGCTTGGACATGTCACACCGCAAAACAAATGTTGAAGGAAACAATGTGAAGAAGTTTCCTGCTAAGAAATTCTAGTGAACTGGCAAAATTTTCTAAAAATAGTATTCACACATTCAATAGTTAAGAAGAAATTCAGGGTGGTCTTGGAACATGGGATCCAATAGAAGATGAATATTAAATCCAATATGATGAATTTCCACTGGATGTTTCCATCTGTGGGGAGTAAGTTATTACAGACACTCCATAACATGAAAGAAAAATTAATTGGAGGCTCTTTACATAATATCATTTTTTCCCTAGGGGTCCATGGGATTGAGAACGACTTGGATGATACCAAAATCATGTCTTTTGATGTCACCAAAGGAAGGACTAGAAAAACAGACATTACTTTATCATTATTAAAGATAATTCTCTCAACTATGATTATTTGGTTCATATTTATGGTAGTATGAATGAGATGAGTATTGTTGCGGTGCTACCTGAAGATGATTATTGGGGAAGGATCATGAGGTAATCCAAGGGGAGTCCCTAACCAGTTGTGGAAACAATAGTTATGGTTCCACATACCAATATTCTATCTAGAATGGGGCTAAATAATAGAGTATTAGGGAAGTTTAATTTTCTTAATACTAGAAAGATTATGAATGGAAATTTTATCCTCCTTTATATATGTAATTTCCATATATATTCCCCACATATAATTACCCTCAATGACCTCCAACACCATTTTTTTCATGAATAACTTCCATAGTACTAGAAGTGATCTTGCGGTTAATTTACTTTACTTAAATGGATTGGCATGTTTGGACCATGAAGCCAAATGACACTTAACATCCATGTGACTATCCCATAGGAAATCCTTTAATGTTTTCTCAATGATGTATATCACATTTTTTGAAATCATCAAGGTAGATGGTGTATGAATCAGGATAGAGGAAAAAGGGTAGATAATCAATTTGATTCTCCGTCAAAATGAAATAAAACTATTTTTCAATTTGAGGATGATATCCAAAAGCTTACCCCCAATATTATAAAATGAATTGACGAAAAGGTGGTAGGGGTAAACATTGTCACCCATGTACTGCATAAGATATGATCGTTTTTTCATGCCCATTCTAGACTCTATAACCATTATCCTCCTCTCAGATCCTTTCATTTTTGACAAAGAAGCTTATTTTCTCATACTGGATGAATTTTACACTCTAATGAAAGTAAACATCCATGGTTTCATTAACATCATGGAATGATCTATTCTATCACTAAAAAAATATGGTTCGTCCTCAATCATGAAGTAGAAAATGTCTACAATCTGATTTTTTGGGTGGGATTGGGAAATCCTTGGCACATAGATGTAGATGATTATGTATCGACTGGGGAAGTCCTCTGTAATTATAAAAAATGAGGTGGAGAGGGGGTCTCCTAACCAAATCCTCTAGTATCCTTGATGAAACGAAACTATTTTCCCTTGAAAAAATTAGACAACCATGGGTAGATGAAATAATTTAATTGAATGTCAGTGACCCCCATAGAGAAACCCATGCATTCTAGGACCCTATTAATAATTATATATTCAACACTGTCATAAGACATAGTCATATATTGTTTAATTGAAACATTGAATCTAGTTGATTTCATGATGATGTCTATAACCACTTCCTATGCCAAATCAATGGTAACTAAAATAGGTTGAACTAGCACAATCTGGTGTTGCTCCCCAACCACCCAACATGTAAGGAATGAGGAAATTATTTTGTTTAGAATACAATCCAACACTTTTTAAGGGGCATTACAAATAAAAATCTGTATATATTTATTATTGGATTGAGTTTCTTTGACTTTTGGAAGTATAATAAAGTTAGTAGTAGATGAAACATGAGGGATATTACCACTTTGAAGAAAATCATGCACCACAGTGATTAAGATGTTCTTTACAGTATCACATCACCCTGCAATTTACATCTTTTGAGATGAACAAGTAATTGAGTCAAAAATGGCCTAAAGGCCCCCTTAGATAACCCACACCCATTTTAGGTTCAGGTCTTCCAGTAGAGATATATAAATGGAATCATCCATATATTCCACAAAATCCATATCACTTGAGAAATAACCATATTCTAAGATATAATTGGGATATATTAATCTACATTTTTCTTAGAGACCTTATTGGAAAAAATTGGGTTTTCTATCTACTTCCCTCATCCACTTAATTGTGGATTTTCCCAATAGAAACTCTCCTACCTCAGCAGTGACTCTAATAATATATATTTATTACCTCTAAAATCAAAAAAAATTCATCATCCCAAGACACAACTAGACTCATCTCTCAGTTTTATATGTCCATGTTATGATCGTCCATTTGTTTATCCCCTGAGGGGAGGATCTAGGCCCACATACGAATAGATTCATTATGGTGTCTCAGAATATTATGAAGGTAAATCCATGGGTTACCACAATCAGAGTGATTCCATGAAAGACTTACTAGGTCTATGAATTGAAGATCATCAATCCATATAAGGGGAAAATGAATGTAATCTTCTCTAACACTATAGGGATAAAAATGTAAAGGGGAGTGTGATCGAAATGTATAAAATTATTGTGAGAGAAATTGATGAACAGAAAGGCTGAAAGGGTAGAACCATTCATTAGTCAGGGATCAATGTGACTCTAATACCTCCTGACATGTCACTGATTAATAAACCAAATGAACATGTCTCTATTGAAACCAACATCCAGTAGCCCATTGTTGTCTCTAAATGAAAAAAACACATATCTTTCTCTCATATAGAAGTGGTCACTGCAATTTTTTTATCCTCCAGATAATACATTATGTTAAAATATCCTCAAACCATTCAAGGAGTTACCCTTAGATAAAATGAACTCAGAACTTCCCATCAGAAGGCTCTAGCATGAGCAACACATTCTCCATATTCCACCGATAGAATACGAGAATTTAAACGCACAAAGGCTTTGAGACATGTTGACTGATCTGAAGAAAACAGAAGGTCAAAAAAATCCCCGCATTCTAGAATATCCATATATGAGTATTATAAGGGGACCCACTAAGAAATCCTTGGATTCATAGTAACCATGTAAAATCATTATATTTTGATGAGTACTGATTTGGTTCAATCGCAATAGCCAATTTAAAGGAATTATAAACAAATTTACTAAAAATAAATCATCCTTTTCCCATGAACTGAGACCATGAGAATTCCATATGAAAAAATTAAATCATAGAGATAACAAATTCATGGAATTGTTCACAAACTCATGTCCCCAAGAGTAAAAATATATCTTGATAGTGTAAAATGGTCTCAACTGGGATTTGGTATGAGCTCCATAAGAGGGGCCCAAAGTCAAATGTGAATGAGATAGAGACTACAAAAAGGTGAAAAACCCTTTATGTTCCACTAGAAAAAGAATGAAAGATGATTATTGGAACAATAGGTAATGAGTCTTACACCTTCTTCATCTCATAGGGCCTGTAGGATTAGGAGACCAAGATAGAATTCTCTTGGGGGAGGATTTAGAGAACATACATACATGAGGAGTTGAATGACCCCCTTTTAGGACATTCAGACCCCCTGGTGAATTCGAAGTCCAACACAGATCTTAATCTATATTCACATCAGAAAATTATTATTCAAAGATCCATATAAAGATTGCTCGGATGGACCAGGGTTACATTAGAGAGGGTGAGGAGACAGGGGGACAAGTTACTCTCCGCGATCCGGAATGCCACAAGAAACACCATAATGAACCATAGAAATATATAGGATTGGAGGGGAAAAGGGAGATGAGAAAGGAAATATGGCCAATCATGATTTCCCATCTGAGACTGAGGGTTGGGATTCTAACCAACTTGTTTCTAAAGAAAGGAGAAAGCCCAGGTCGAAATAGAGACCACCATAGAGCCCGATTCTCTAACCACTATATGCCTCAATGATTGTGTCATAAAAGGACTATTCTGATCAACCAAATGCTTCATAAAAATAGATGAAGAACCCTATAATCTATCATGAGACTCAACCTACCAACATTGCCTGCACACTTGAAGATCAAGCCCTTGAAGCTGGAAAAACGAACAGAAGCTGGGGTGTGAGAGAAAAAATAGGTCTTCAAATGACTCAAAAAAATACTCCACACAAATGTGAATCTATACTGAATGTGTTTTGGAAATGATTATGTCCACATAGATACTGGAAATGGAGGACTCCTCGAGAAATAAGCTTATCTTCTCTAGATAGAGTAAAAAGCTTAGATAATCAACTCTATTAAGTTTGTGGATATTTCTATCTTCCCACTAGAAGGTAGATTGGTCATTTTACCATGTAAAAAGAATGACAAACATCCATGGGGTTTAACTCAATAGTGTTGAGATACCCTTATATATTTAATTTTTTCAATTGATTAATTGATTTAAATACCTAGAAAAATGTGTCTTAGTTAGTTACGGTATGATTAACTCTATTTGGATTTTTTATGGATTACTAAACCAATTTTTTCATGTTAACATCTATAAAATCAATTTTTAATATTTACTATATCATATAAAAATTATCATTATAAATGAGACAAAATGTATTTAAATACATAAAATAAAAACTAATATTTTTTAATGATGACAAAAATATATTGTCTTTTTGTAATTGAAGTTTTATAATACAATTATTTGAATCCAAAACTAAACATTTAGGAAAAGTGAGATGTTAATATTAAAACAAATTCTACAAGTTTTGCACTATATTATGATTAAACATATTCCTCATCCATTACAATATTTTTGAATGTACATGATCTATATATTGAAAAAAAATATGCAAGAAACATGTTGTTTCAAATACCCCAATTTTAAAATTATATTGATTTAACTCAACAAAAAATATACCTAAATAATAAGGATTACCATATTTCATTTTGAATTTATTTCAATATTTATTATAGTGGTCTTTCATACCGCATAAAAATTACAGTAACTCATTTTTATTTCTCTCCCTCCATATAATTGGATATGTCCTGGGGTAGTGCATCATAGAGTTTTTCTTTAACTAATCCTTATACACTTTAAACATTCCATATATCCTCATGTTCACTATTAGGGGTAATAAATTAATATTATTCATATCCCCATCTTCATATAGAACTAATTCTAATAAAACTATGTAGGGATTTTAATGTTAATCATCTTATAATTAACAAATATATTCATGTTTCTAGGTGGGAAAATGGATTGGACGAGTTCATTATCTAGTTATTGGTTCAAATTAAATCCATGGGACTATAATATCTAAATGTAGCTAGTCATATTTATTACATGAGGTCTATAATTACTCATTTAAAATGGACATCTGCAATATAGTGCACAAGACATATCATATCTTCCATAATGGGATATCTATTGATGATAAATCATTTTATAGGAATATGTTTCCATATATATATTTTTACATGTTATAAAAAATATCTGAAAATGTTATTCATCACACATCTAGGGAATCATATAAATGATTTTAGTACACTTATTTATCCTTCATTATTTCTAACTAAGGAGTTGAAACAAGAATTGTGGGTTTTAAAAAAACCCCAACTATCAGTTGTACTATATTCAAGCGCATGTACTAATCCAAGAATATAAGTCTATTCATGATATTCTCCTTTTCAAATAATCAACATACAGTAATTGAATTTTAAATGGGTTCCATTTTATATAGTAAAAATAATAATATATGATTTTGACTATATATTAATTATATATAGATGTCACTAATTTATTATAAATTAAATGTATCACACTATTTAAAAAAATAATTGTAGCCCTAAAATATTCGATTTCGAATAGTCAGTTGATTGAGTATTCTTATGGAAGAGATCCATGAAACCCCTATATTTAGTCTTTGAAATTAATAAACATCTATTATGAGAGAATTGAGGTAGGATTTTGATTTTCCAACTCCATTGAGTCACAACCAATTGAAATATTTAGTCAAGTCCACAATTTTGGAAATCATAATATTTATTTTTACTACACTATTCAACTAATGTTGAAACATGATAAATAGAGTTGTTTTCCTACTAACATTATTTTATTCAAATCAATAATATCATAAGATCTCCTCATCACTATGAGACACCCTCAACTAGGGTTGTAGAGAACTTCATTTATACAATTATTCCACACTATAGAAATTGAAGGAATTAGAACATGATAGATCATTAAATGATTATAACTATTCTAAGTCAATTATAATTTTTTCTATTTAGCTTAATTTTATTATATTATTAAACCGAAATATCAATAATTCATAATAGAAAAACATCAATGACATATTTTTCAATTTTTCTATGCATTCTCATTTTTTATTCTATGTGATCTTATAAAACTAAAAAATTGGCATGTTAATAATAATCCCTGAAAATATATTAAATATAGTGACTAATTAGAAGCATTAACTTCTTGTTAATAAATTAAAAAAATATTTAATGATTTGTGACCCAATGATAATTTACTATAGTTCTGTATAACTCGTATATAAATAGTCACTTCCTTATATATATCATACATCATACTTAATTTAATGTCAATACAGTCCATATATTCATTTTTCATCAAAATTATATATAAAATTTTACACATATTTGAGTGGGTCTTCAGAATAAGATATGTAAAAAAATAAGATATTTTTGCGGAAACCTAGAATATTATTCATATAATTCTATAAATATGTTGGATAAACTATATTATAAATTAATTAATTACCAAAAGTTCAAATCAATCTATGATAATTACATAAATAAATAAAATACTATAAACACATTTCATAGTCTCACCATATAAATAGTAGAATGGTAATAAATATTTTATAAAAAATCATATAAGAACGAAAATAAAATGTGGCAATTAACTAACAAATAAAATAAATTAATTTTAAAAAAAATAATAATTTATTTTAACAATACATAATAATATATTATATAACATTATTTTTTTTATTTTAATGATATGAGTGTTTCTATCCTTTATTTGCTTTATCAGGTCTTTTTCAAAGGCTTCCATACTAATTTAGTGTTAAGCACATCTAGTAGAACATGGACTTGCATGGGTTTGGATAAACATCATGGGAAGATTGATCATCTGATACTCATCCTATGATCACGTAGGGTCTTTTAGAAAAATGGTACCTAATAGGGTAACGGCGCATATTTTTTTGTAAAAAATATATGATGTTTTACCTTTTTCCAAAATATCTGTATTTAATCCTTTCATTATGAGTTCTAATGAATTAATAGAAACCACATTTTACTATTAATCAAACTTTTCTAAAATTATAAATTCTGAGAATTATAATTTCAATAAAGGATATAAAATATGTGTTTTATTTTTATAAGGGTTGTGAATGTAGCATTTCATTTTATATAGACTAAAATTTATCCATTTTTAATGGAATTTTTTCGATCTATCTGCATATGAATGGTTCCCTTAGACACTATTCTATAAAAAAATGACCTCTAAACATTATATTTACAATGAATAAAAAATATAATTCCTCTTCGGAAACTGGGTAAAATATATAATAAATATTTCAAAATCAAGTTTTAACCTGAATTTTTTTTCATTGATCAATGGATGACCAGAACAGAGTTATCGTCAATAAAATTAGTTCAACACATGATCACTTTGATACCACTTGTTCGTACCAAGAACACAAAAAATGTGACAAATATCTATGTTATACAATATTATCCAACCATTTAAATAAAATATCCACTACATGAAAATCAATATTATTGATTACAATTCAAAGACATCATATTGAAGAAATATTTCATTAATATAAAATTGAACCATTACCACATTATTTTTTTATGAACGTGTATTTCTTTATTTAATAATGATCATTTCTAAAAGAACAAAATAGAAGATTCCACTAGATTATTCACAAACACATCAAGAACCAATCCATATGTTTTTGTTTAGCTTTTTGGTTATACCATTTGTAATCGAATATGATTTTATTTTCATTATATTCTATTGAACGCCATGCTCTTGATCTTAGATGAATAACATTATTCAGTATCCATGATTAATTCTGTAGTGAAGTGTGTGGGGATATTAAATTAAATGGAATCAATAGTCATTCAAATTTGGGGTTCTCCGGTCTTAAATTTCAATTTGTAAAGTCAAAAAAATTACTTTGTTCCCCACATAACAATATCATTAAAAAATACATTTATTATACTAAATGACCTTGTAACTAAGCCATAAATATAAATTTGTTTTATCACATACATGCAACATCAATTAAATATTATGTTATAAAATTATTGACATTAACTCAAATCACTAATCCAATTGAAAAAACATTCTTATAGACCTAAATAACTATTTTTTTTAATTTCCATGAATTTAGTCAAACATGAACATCACTTGAAACACTTTGTGGCTCCCATTTTGTCCTAAAATTATATTCACATACAATATCCCAATGTATTAAATACTCTTAGCATGTGACCCTCTAGGTCTTTGTATCTAAAGTAGTGAATAAAACTCATTGCCAAAGAGTATAGTCTAGAAACCATTCAAGGGTAGTAATGATATATATTTTATTCATAGTGATTAAAATCTCTCATAAATTACATTCCATGTAATATAATATTGTTTTTGACTATATATCACAAATATAACCACAAAACAGATGTCTCCTAAGTTAATTTAGTTATTATTGACCATAATAGATAGAATTACAAACATTTACATGGTCCTTGGTTTTAGTAATGGTTTTATCATTCTTGTATACAGGCCCATGACATCTGTTCCATTTAGAAACGAAAAATATTGTGTTGACCATTCAAAAAATGTTATTACACCAATGAAGATCCATTCAGAACTACCAAAAATATATATAAATGTTATGTTTTTTTTAACATCATGGTATGTAATAAAATAGTAACCCATATTTTTGATATCTAGTCAAGAAACCAATGAAATTTTTTATATATAGAGTAAACCAATGGAAACAAACATGTGGGGTGCCAATTGGGTGTTAGTTAACATAATATCTTCTATAGTAGGATACAATGTGAGAATTTCATGAGAATAAGTCTCAATCGTATGAGACCCAAACACATAATAAACATATAACATATTTCTACTTTATATATGATAAATCAAATCCATGGATCTAAGGATTATGATTAATGTCTTTGTATCTAGAGGATTTCATTATTGCATGATTATTCCTATACCATAATAATAAAACATATAATATGAGGACATTACTATTTTTATCATACATGTAGATGAAATGTGAAAATCATGGTAATAGAAAATAGAAAAATATATGAATTTATATAAATGTAACGGAAATAAATGTATATATAAGAGTTGGATTTAGGCGACCCAATCAAAATAGGAATTACATTATGTTGTCAGTCGGTATGAAATACCACAATCCTTTGTTTCTAATCAATATTCAAGGATAAATTCCAATTTATTGAGATCTATTTTGCATATTTTTCTTTTAAAGTTGAAATTTTGAATTTCATTTTTTCATCCGAAATATGGCGAGTCTAAGAGGAGAATTGAAACCATAGAATATGTGTTGAGAGATAAATATATGGATTTCAATGGAATTTTGAATAAACACCTTATAATGGTTTTTTTTTCATAAACCAATATCATTCACTCTAGAATCATTGGGATCCTTATAATGACCTATAAAAAGAGTAACATAAGTAAAACTTATTGGGATTGAGAAGGAGATCATAATGTATTTGGACCTGAGTTAGTTTAGGTAATGGAAGATAATGTTATAGTTATTCAGCAACACATAAAGGATATTAAATTCCATAGAAGAGTTATGCTTCTAATTTTTGATTATATATTGTGTTTGAATATAATGGGAAATTATTATTATAGATATGTCCATGGAATAATTTTATGATAATTTTTAATGAAGGAGATGGTGATAACTAGACTCATTATCACCCTTGATATTATTGACTGATTAGGAATGGAATCATATCACATGGTACTTCTAATGATCATCTTGCAAGTTCAGTATGATTGTCATGTATATGTATAGAGGACATACATACCTGACCATTAAAATATACTCATATCATATATTATACCACTAGAGAATAAAATTATGAGGAATTAAAAATATAGATACCTGATCAAAGTGAAAAATATATATTAAATGAAGCTACTCATTCTATAAAATTTAAATGGTAATACAAATATTTTTTCAAAGATATGTGTGATCTTGAGGTATTGATGAGACCAAAGTATTCCCATTTATTGTGTCAATGTAACATACTATTAGTTTCAACATATTTATAGGCCAGTGGAATGTAACCCCATATTATTTTAGAAAAAGTATTTAAATTTACTGAATCATATTTTTAATTTTTTAATTTTTTAATCACAACACCATGCTTAAAAGAATGACATTATATGATAGAAATATTTTTATTAAATGTGCATTTTATAAAAAAGTTGATGGATTAGATGTTATTAATAAGAAAAAATGAATTTATAAAACTCAATATTTATGTTTTCATTAATGATTATTTTTATACTAATTCATAGGAAATATATACTCAATTTTTAATTAGCTGATTGAATTCATCTAATACTTATCTTTTGAAGAATTGAAATTTAAATATATGAAATATTTTTAATTAAAATATAAAATATTTATTACTCTTAATATATGATTGATAATGTATATAAAAAAATAAATTATAATTTATAAATTTATTTAAATGGTTATAATTGAATTTAAAATCATGTAATGGTAAACAGAAAGATCATTAAATTGTTTTGAAAATTGTTTTTATAGTGACCATTGTATTATATCATAATAAATATCATAATTCATAATTTTCAAATTAATTTAATGAATGTTTTAGATAATATATTTAATAAATCATATAATCATTGATTTAACGATTAGAACTAGAATGGGAATGATAATATAGATATTAAAATTAATTTATACCAGATCATATAATTGAGTCATGAAAAAAATATTCCATATATGAAATCATAGAAAATTTTATTAGGTAATAAAAAAAATTAATTATTATCCATAATTAATAGGCATAGTTGAAATATTTGGTCTCCATGGTTTAGACTAAAATATTTTGAACATTAAAAAATATATTGAAAATTCATAATTATAACAAAAAAAGTCTTCTAAATCAAATTGGTTGATTGGATTCAAATGATAACATTTTTATAAATAAAGCAATGAAAATTTTTAAAAAAATCATTTGATAATGGAATTTGTTGTATAATATAGTTTCATGTTTCTACAATGTTTTTATCCACCTCACATTTTATTTTCCACCTCATATTATAACTTATACACCAAACATTGGAATGAATTATTAGCATAGAACTACCCAAATAAAATAATAAATTTCCAAGAAGCATCATATAAATTATAGTTCCATAAAAATACCATCTCCAAAAAGATTAAGGTGTAATATAAAATAACATAACCAATGAAGGGGAGGTAAAGATAACACATAATGAATTTTGGAACTTTCTGTAAGTGCTCATATTATATCTCATTTATTTTTGAGATTGTCTATGTTATACTATAATTGAGGGAAATTATATGATCCTTATATTTAGGAACCCATATACATTGTTCTAAACATTTTTTTCATGTGTTATAATGTTCTCAATTAATTATAATCTCTTAGGAACAGAAAATTATCAAGAAATTTATTTTATGAAAAGTGATCAACATTTCCACATTTTAGTAGGGAATATTTCAATTTTATATTGTTGTTCTTCAAATTTCATTGTAGATGATTTTCCTATACATTATTTTTTATATTATATTTTCCCAACATTAAAATGTATTTATAAAAGAATAAATAGAATCATTTCAATGGTTTTTCATTATCCTCAATTTTTACATTTTGTAAAATTTTAAAAGGAATCTTCTCTTTTAATATATTCATCATGAATAAACATATGCAATTTAGCATGCATCATTTGAAATTTATCATCATTATGTGTTGGGTTGGACCAAAATTTTATATTCATCTTATACATTGGTTGATGATATATGTGTAATGATATAATTAGAATAACCAATATAAGTGATTCTATTATAGAAAGGGAGTCTGTCTTTTATGACAATCATAGAATTTAGCCTCGACTAAGGAAATTATTGGAACATTTAATAAACCCAATACAATATGGGATTATATACATTATTATTTTATTGGAATTGATACCTGAAAATGAAATGTTTTTTTATATATTTTTCCAAAAACATGTGTATTTTTATTGTGATATTATTTATGTCCAATGATTGAATATTGTTTCATCCATACACTTATAACTCATGTTTTTTTAAAAATACTGATTCCAAGACTGATGATTTATTTTATATGATATGTTGTGAATGTTTTCATATATAATTATTGTAAAATAATCCCACCATTCTTATAATATTATCACTTTTGATCATCAATTTAAATGACTCATGTTTTACCTTATAGAGTATTTAATCTCACCATTTCATATTTTTTACATTCTCTTGGTTTTTATGAAAGATATAATACTGGTAAATTATAAGTATAGTACTATGTATGGAAAAATTTAATGTATATGTTGAATATGTTTCTCGAATTAAGTATATCGTGTATCTAGTATTCAATGAAAGTAAATAATTACAGTTTGGTCTATGTATTATTGTGATAAGTATTGAATATTCTTCCAAAACTATTTAATATTAAGATATTTTTTACATGGGTTGATAAAATCCATGTTATGTTTCCTAAAAAAATATCACTTGCTCCATATGGGTCAAACCCCATTGTATGTATTCACATTGGTCCAAAAATTGCTACTCTCTATAGATCCCATATCAGATTCAATGTTTTTATCTAGTTCCTCAAAACATAAAAATCATTGGAGTATTAATATGATGTCTTTTCAACAAATATAAAAATTAATGGATCAACAATATTAATTAGAAATATGAATTTCTTGGGTTCATGAAGAATTCTAAAATATATTTTAGGTTCCATTGTGGACTTATTCTCTTACTATTCTATAAAACTATTTGGAACATTCTTAACATTTGTGTAAAGAACTCTTAAAATTTTTTGTTTTAATAAAATTTCATGTTCCTTTCAAATATTTATCAAATTATATATTCCTTCCCATCAAACATCTGTCTTTGATCAAAAAATAATTTTTGAATAGTACATGGGTAGAAATAATATTCAATAGTTTCATTGGGATAATAAATAAATCCATTATTCGATTTGTATAACTTTTTATAAGAATCCATTTATTATAAAAGCAATCTTTAATGAAAAATTATTTTTAAATGAATATTTGGATGTATCTCAACAGATATCTCATATGTTGTCTCTGTAATTTCATTCATTATAATGCAGTTTGGTTGAAATGAATAATATTAAATAGAATATCCACAAAATGAATTAAGTAGGTCACATAGACTTATCATTGATCAAACATTTATAGCAAGGGATAATTATTTAACATAGAAAAAAATATTCCATTATGGTGAAATAGGAATTGTTATTCTAGAAATAGTTTCCCAATCCCTAAATCAGTTATGAATTCCTAAATCAAGTATTCAACACCACAATATGTTTAGAAAACAATTATAATATTTCCCAGTTCATTTTTTTGTTTGGAAAATATTTCATAATTTTAAAATTTTCATACTTATTCCTAAATATAAACACATAACTATAATCACAAAATTTATAATTTAATGTAACCACCATATTCATGAGAACTCAGTGGTCCACTATCATCACTCAATATATAATCCAAATGTTTACAGGAAAATAAAACTTTTCTCTAAAAATGATTTTAACCATTATTTATAATAAAATGGATTGAAATATATCAAATAACTCATAATTGAGTGAGTTCAAAAATCTATCAATAATATTTCTTTAAACATGTTTCCCATGTATACTCCTAAAGAGATATTTAAAAAGGTATGTTCTATTTTAATAAAACATGCCTTTTTTATTCATATGTTTATAAAATAGACTATCCATTTGTATAAAATATAAAAATTTTATTATATTACCAATTCCATCAAAACATTATTATTATATGTATAATAATAAATGACATTAATAATGAATTTAAATCCCATAATATCTAAACAAGAAACAAAACTATCAAATTAATAGCTAGAACATAATAAATGTTCTTTAATTATAGAACTATCCTACTAGGTAGAGTTAGATCAGAATGTTTGACATCCAATAATGAAACATTATCTCTATTATCAACATGAATACCTGAATTTCCATTTATTAGTTCCCCCAATGTATGGGTCCGTTTTATTAAACATAAATGTTTGAAACATACCTAGTACTTAATACCCATGGGTTAGAGTTGGTTAAATTAGTATCTATAAAATATAAATTAATAAATAGATTGTTTTTCGATGAGAAAATATCTAAAACTAGGATAACATTCTTTATAAAATTTATAAGTCACACATATTAGTGATCTAAATATGATTGTGATTATGAATGAAAAAATTACAATAAAGACGTATCAATGGGTGAGTATCATCCATTATTTCATCATATTAAGGATAATAAAAAAAATATTCTCCCAGTGAAGATGATGACCACATAATTTATATCAATATAGTGAGAAAAAAATTATATTTCAGTAAACACCATGTCAATATATAATTTATTCCATTACTTATTTATTTAGGATGTTAATTATTGAGTTCGTAATAGTTATAAATCTTGTCTATATGAGCAGATAAACCCTTAAAATTCCTTGATTTTGATTCATAGAACCCTATTAATTTGGAATAGGAATCATATTTGGGGGTCCAAGATATGGTAACCCAAAAAATTTAATAAATAATCCAAATATGTGAAATATAGGAGAACATATAGTTTCATGACCAACCTGACATGAAAACCTAAAATCACTTATTAATTTATTAACTTATAATTGGTAGTATAGGGAAAACTGTTTTTAGGACATACTTGGTCAGATGATCGAGGGCTTGATAATTTCATATTTATAATATAATCCTACCAAATAATTTCAAACATAGCTATATCATCCTTTTATATCAATATTTTATTCGTATAATAACATTAAATACCCTGAAACAATAAAAAAATTATTTACATACAGAGATGATAAATAAAGATCTTGTTTAAGTAAAATCATCATTATATATAACATCATATGATACATAATGGTCCATTATATATTCATCATGAATAGTACCCTCATTATAACATGAGTAAAATTAATGCTTAAGAATACGTAAGGACACATTCTATGAAATTATTGACATTAGAGATACCATTCAATGATCATACTTAAAAATATTAAGAGAATAAGTGTATGAGAAGATAATATCATAGATATAATGTCATAATGGTCAATTTAAGTTTAATAATAATGATACCTGGGAAACAATATTAGAATATAACAAGAATGGGTAATCATTAAAAAATCATACATTAGCCATGATTTTAAATAATATGAATATAAAAATCTAATATGAGTGTATAACAATTATAAAAATGGAATCCATATAATATGTAAATGATAACAACTGAGACTCTCACTTCTGTCTATATGAGGAATCATCAAATATTTCTTACTACATTGTCGATCAATAATCACAAATTTTTTCTCATTTCATAGTATATATGGAATTCTCTCAATTTTACTATAGTATATCGATCATATCAACTCGTTTCTTATAATTATGTCATGAGAAATGAGTCCTTATCCAATGCATTGATCTGATATAAATGTCCTACACATCATATAATTAAAACCATACTTATATGATTCACAGCATCTTAAAATATTCATCATTTTCATATAATAATTCATAAAAAATATATGGGTACAAAAATATCTCAACGTATCCAAATTAACCGATCAGAAAGAATCTATCATAACAATTATGTTTGTCAAAATATAATTAACACATGGGATAGAAATTTTTTTCAAATTATCATAACCATTAATACATTTCTAATTGAAGTAGATAGTATCATTAATTCATAAACAAAGTGAAGCATAAAATTCCATGAAAGGCGATAATATTCATGAAAAAATAAATTAAAGTCAATTCATGAATTTCATTCAAACCAAGATAAAATATCCTTCAATTATGACAAAATTTTAACTAAAATTATATTAATATAAATGAAATAAATTTATAACAAAATAATTAAAGTAAAAATTTCTCTAAATTATATTAATAGTAATAAAAAAATATATGAAAATAAATATGCAATAATTTAAATGAATATTAAATTAATTTAATGGTAATGATGAAGGGAAGATAGTTTCTTGTCATATATGTTAAAATAAATCATTCAATTCAATATTATTTAAAAATTCATAAAATAAATGTTAAGAAAATATTTTTATTTATTCCATTATAAACCATTATAAATAAATACTATGTTATAGAAAATGATCTTTTAAAAAATTTCAATTATATATAATAATATTCATAAAATAATGTTAGAGCACATGGTCATGGAATAATAAGTTCATTGACTAAAGAGGAAATTATATAAAATTTTCATTAAAATATTTTTATAGCCATTTTATATACCATTGATATAAAATTTATATTATTTTAATAAAATTATATCAATAACAATATGAGAATAAAATATATGGGTTTTAAATGATAAGATCTATAAATGTTTCCTATAAAATAATTTAAAACTGAGAATTCCAAAATGAAATGACATTGTAATAAAGACTGTTATCTCATGTTTCATCATGATTCCTTCGTTTTTGATGTTACATTATATTAAATAATGAATTATAAAACATATACTTAAATAAAATAAAATTATACATAATAAGAAATATTATTTATTTCAAGCATCTTATAAACTATTTTTAAAAAAATTGAAATAAATTTTTCGTTCTATGTGATCAATGCTATGTTTTTTATGAATGCTTTGATTCCTCATCCCCAATCCTTGGACATTGATCTTGGTTCCATTATATACATAATTTTTATGATGTCGTGATTAAATATTTTTTATTAAATTAACTATTAATATAATGTTCTCATTAGAAGTGAATTTCATCACAACATGGAGATTGTATTTCCTATGTACACATATGTGTTGTTTCCACGTTTCTGGTGATAGAAATAGGGAAATGTAAACTAAAATCACCATTATATAAATAAAATAATATAATAAAAATCGTATATATTTTCTAAATCCATCATTATGACCATCAATGATAAGTTGATATGAAAGACCATATTAATTGCTTTGTGGTGGTGGTGGACAACATGTACACACATGAATTGTTTTTTAATAATGTATGATTGATCATTACTACATAATTAACCTTCCACTATCACAAAAATTAATTTATTGAAAATACTTACTTTTTTATTTATAATGGTATCATGGATTTAGGGGTTTTAGAATTTCAAATAGAATTGAACGTACTTGGTTCGAAGTTATACATCTGCAATGAGATGCCACCTTTGGATTATATATTAATCCCAAATGGATGGTTTTTCTTAAAATAATAGATGATATATGAAACAAGAATATATTTTGGTTTTATAGTAGGTCATGGTTAAGGTAGATGTTTCAAACATTATAAATAATGGAGAAGCATATGATCATATTTATAATTGACGGAAATAAAAAAATGAATTGCAGAAAATATTAAAATATAAAATATACCAGAATCATTTAAAATGTAACCATGTGGACATTGTTTATAAGGCATGACATTATAAAATTGATATACATTAAACAATAAAACTTATTCATATTTATTTTAAATTTTAGAACTATTTTTTTATAAAGCCCCTTTGTTAACCCTTTTTAATTTTCCCTTTGTAACTCATTTTTAAGAATATAATGGTGATAATGTTTATTATAATGTTAAAAGTGTCACAAAATTTCCCATTTTTAAAATTATAGTTTATTAGTTATTGCAAAAAACATCTTGAAATATTATTTATTTATTTCTAAATCATTTAATAAAATATTTTTTCACATAAATAATCATTAATTTCAATTTTGTGACTCTTCATTGCATTCGACTTCAATGAAATCAAAAAAAAATAATATATAAAAATTTTCCATAATTTATAAATTAAAAATACATGTAAATTTTTTATACACCTTCATTCATCCATTCTATATTATGTTTTTTAAAATTCATATACATTTACATTTATACTACAAATTACTCCCCAGCCCTAGAAACATGGAGCCAGTGCATTATTTTAATACATTGGAATGATTACATTTAATCATGTCCCGAAGGACATATCAGTTTACTAGTCATTGAAAATATATTACATACATGAATGTTACATTATGCCTTCAAACATAAAACATATAATAAATAATCTGTTGAGAACACCATTATTTTCGTAGCTTAACCCAACAAATCAAACACAATACATATCTTGGAATCCTAGGAAAACAAAAAAAACAAAGTGGTGAGCTCATATGCTCAATAATGGTAAAAAATATAGCGTAAGCTATAATTTTTTAAGGAAAAATGTGTAATAAAAAAATTATACATAAATATGAACATAATATGGAGAAAATAATTCAAACATTACAATATATAAATGCAGATGGATATTCTAAAAGTCGAATAATCACATGAAATAATTAATTTCCAAATGGGGGAATGCCTAATGCTGGACATCATTCCCACAAAGTAAAGACCATATCCAAGAATACAAATAATTATTTTCAGGGCCTTGTTCCAAGACACTAGTTTGTCTCATGAGACCTACTGATGCATTGAGGGGCTATAGCGGGCCCCACCCAACACTTACTAAGTCCAATGTATTCCACATATTAAAATGATGAAACATAACATAAACATTTGTATTAAGACTAGCATAAAAAATGTCAATACCTCAACCATAAACCATGAAGAAAATAAAAAATAGAACATCCATAGTCAATCATATAATTAATCATTCAGTACAATTTGGATGATTTTATTATAATTAATAAACCATAATCCAGAATAATATCTAGTAAAGAATGTTTCCATAGTTGAAAATGACTTGTAAAACATTTTGAGACAAATATCCCTTTTTGGGATATCATTTAAAAGTTACACAGTTATAAAAGAAGTCATTTCAAAGAGATTATTCAATCAATGTGCCACATACCACTTTGAAACTTTTGAAAGGAATTAACTTTTTAAAAAAATCATGTCCATATAAATAAATCCTTAAAGACATTTTGAAAACATGGACATTAATGATAAATATTAAAATAATAAATATATAAAAAATTTTAAATGATCATTCAAATAAATAGTACCTCAAAATAATCATTTTGAAATGTATTTAATGAATCATTGACATTGGCAATTAATATTTACCAGAAAATACTTACACATAAACAATCTCGGATAATAATGAGATTGAGAATTGACCCTTACCTTGAAATTTTCTTTGGTCGAGGGCATGCTTAACTTCCTATTTAAGGACCATAGTATGTTTTTAAATTATAAAAAACCATATTTATATTTATGATATCATACTTGATTCATTTATGGCTTTATACTACCTATTTAATAAAAATATATATGTTGAAATTACAATTCAGGTAATAATCGCTTTCTTTATCATAGGTTCTTTAACATGTTTTTCTTGATCATATAAATCTAATCATGATTTAATTTAATCCAGAATATAAAACATTATATATGTATCATATATATTCAGAATAAATGTATGTATAATAGATATATATATATATATATATATATATATATATATATATATAATGGAAAACACTGTTATGGAGATGGTAGGCCATACGTACGCATAAACGGCATTTTCGTTTTCATATCCTATTAAATGGAAGTAATTGAATGATATATATATATGTATGTATATATGCAGTATACTTATTATTTCATATATTACATACTTATTAATAATTTAAATATTTATAATCATCGTTGTAGCATCCTGAAAAATCCAAAAGGAAATTCTACCCAAACCCCCCAACGAATTGGGGAAATGAATGGAGAAAAATCAAAGAGGAAACAAGCAGGACCGGTCCGCAAACCGGTCCCATGAAAATGAGACATGTCCGGGCCCCGCGAAGCACCCCCTCTGCGAACCATCGTTGTTCGCGAAATGGAGGTGGAGATCCTCCGCGGTCGCGAGGCAGGGTGGGCGCTGATCCGATTCACCGTCATGAACCCCCCAACCGCGGACCATGTCGACCGGTTCAAGTCGCATCTCTTGTCCTTTGAAAAATGGAGGTGGAACCCTCTGAGGTCATGAAGCACTTACTGAGTTCGATTCGCGGGGGTTGGAGAAGCGTTCAATGACCACCGCGAACTGCAGATTGACCAAGTCATCCATGAATCGGGTATTCGGTGATGGGCCTCCGCAAAAGATGTCACGTGACCGCAGATACATCTCTTTCCCCACTCTATAAAAGGAGACCTAGGTGGAAATGAGGAGGGGTTCAGAGATTCAGATTCAGACAATTTGAAGGTGGAAGAAGAGAAGGGCGATCAATCTTGGGTGGAAGGATTTTGAAAGAAGCCTTAGGATTTCACCAATAGGGAAGTTCCAGTTCACGAACCACAGCAGGTATGAACCTGGGAATGAACTAATATAGAACTAAAAATGCATAATGATTTGGCGAACCACGAACTCAAAATAAAATAATAAGAGGAGACTACGAACCATAGCCCCTCCGCGAATGCACTCCCCACGGTCTAGGGAGTTTATGCCTCTTTTCAGATCTGTCGCGCTGCGTAGCACCTTCCTATGAGAGCGAAGCCCTGACCGACGAGCCTCCGGTCGGCGCCGCCCTTGGCCACTGCTGCCTACATGGAACCCTCCGCGGACCACCCTGGTTCATGGATCGAACACGGATCCATGAACTATCTTGGATCATGGGGTACAGATAAGTCCGTGGACCCTCCTTGTTCACGGACGACCAATCAGTCCATGGAACCTCTTGGTTTGTGAATGACCCGCTCAGTCCGCGGACCACCCAGGTTTGTGGACGGCCCCTCCGTCCATGTAGTACTTCCCTACGCAAAGGGCGCCAAAACCTCCAGAGTTCCCATTCCTCGAGCCGCATAAGATCCTCCTGAACTGACCAGATCATCCACGACCTCCTCACGAGCCTACTCGTCGGCCCCAAGCTGAGGCCTCCACCAGATCCACCTGATCTATGTGGTGTAACCCTCAGGCGCATCAGCACGACGTTTTGAGTTCACATACCCACAGTAAATATAGGCAAAGGTGTTTCCCCGACCCTTGAGCAGATTCCCGAAGCATTCCTGGGATCATATTCCCATGGTAATGCAGGGTCTGAGCTCATGAATCCATTTTTTGCGTCTCCAATTGTCAAGGGCTTCCCGGGGATGGTAAAAAACCCATCAGAAGGAAGCCCTCATGCACTTCAAGAGAGGATATGGGCACAGGAGCACCCCATTTCCCTCTCCCACTGTGCTTTATCACCATGGGCCTCCTCAGAGTGTAAGCCCCAATCCATTATCAATGGCCTCCTTAGAGTGTAAGACCCAATCCATTACCATGGTCCTCCTCAGAGTGTACAGCCCCAATCCATCACTATGGTGTCGCCCCTCATGCATATTCCCCCACTCTCCACTTCTCACAGACGCACCATTCGCGACATGATTGTCTGGTCCCTGCTGTCTCTTGTTTCTCACACCGAGCATGACTCACATGGGCTTAGAGTGAGCATCGACCATGACATCATCATTATGGGCCTCCTCAGAGTGTAATCCATAATCCATCACCATGGGACTCCTCAAAGGGTAAGCCCCAATCCATCACCATGGGCCTCCTCAGAGTGTGATCCCCCAATCCATCCTCTTATGGGACTCCTCAGAGTGTAAGCCCAAATCCACATCATGGGCTATCTCAGAGCGTAAGCCCCACACAAATCCGATCTATGTGGACTTTGATCCCTCTCTCCTAGGCGAGGTACGTAGGAATCCTCTCCAAGGTTCAAGCCCAATAATTGGTCATTCTGACCCCCATTCACATTGGTTCTCCGACACCCTGATTCAAAATTCATGGACTTTGATCTCTGTCTCCAAGGATGGGTACGTAGGAAGCCTCTATGAGGTTCAAGCCCCACAACTGGTCGATCGGACTACCTTCACATCGGTTCACCGAGCGGCCCCTAGCTCCGTCTATGTGAGTCTAGACTCCCCGGGGTCATTAATCCAATGAGGGAAATGATTCTGAACCCCCTGCGTTCAGCTGACAATTTCCAATAAAGGGTTAAATCTGTGGATACTATGTTTGGGTATAAACCAATGATCCATGAACATATGAATACGTCTTAAATCTATAAGAGAGTCCCGGAACAAGAAATAATTCCCCCCCAAAATGGTGAGATGAGCTCGACATCCCATCCTCTAGACCAATGTATGTTCGCAAGTGTCACTGGTCAGACTATCGGCAAATTCATGCCTTTGGAAATCAGGTCCGCACATCATCAGATACGGAGCTGTTGGCTGTTTTGAGGGCGAAAACCAGAAACCACGTGAAACAAGAAATGGTGAACCCCGATATGAATCTTTAACCAAGCATGAAGGATTTATCTTAATCCCACCATGTACCCCCTTTGACTCACAAGGAGGTCCAAGCAAGGTCATTAACTACGCATGGGATCATGAGATGCTGCTTTGATGGATTTTATGCTGGTACTTGTTAAAATGTTTTACAGGTACTATACAGAACTCCCTTCAATCCAATGGCATCCCGAAGGAGCTCGCGAGTGCGCACTTCCAACTACGCGACGAACAGGCATCCTCACCAATGGAGGACCCCCATCACCCAGCCAGCGCCATCAACACTGGGTCTCGGACATGCTGATTCGAGATTACCACATGAACGGTACATTCCCAATGGTGGAGGTGGCCATGCATGCCTTCCAATCCACCAGAACTCGCCAGTTTCCTGCCCAGTAGTGGCCGCAAAGGCAGATCCATGTAGCCCCTATTGTTGTCTCCAACTGTTTCGGGAGTCTATCCCTAGAACTGTACAATGCGTATCTCCCTTTTCTTAGGGAGGCAGATGAGGTCGACACTGAGGAATTCATCCCTACCAAACTAGGGTTCCGCTCCGAGTCCCCCGTCGGCAGACGTCATCTTGGTCACTCCACGATTCAACATCCTCACAGAGAGGAGGATGTCTCCCCAAGGATTCAGGCCCAAACTCCCCAAGCACTGACCCCTCAGAGTCTTCCCGATGAAGGCGGAAGATGTACAATCGGGGACCAGTCATCACCCTTGTCCCAGAGGAGGAGCTATGCTGCCCAACCATGGAGACGTACCACAAACATGCACCTACACTTGTTCGCTCCTCCCAATCCCGCCATCCAGACTTGGCGACATCATATGAGCCAGCGTGCATCCCCCGTCGAGCTCCCATAAAGCCTTTCGCTCACATAGGACAACACTTACCAGTCATGCACCTCTCCCTGCCCAGGGTCATGAAGCCCACCATCTTGACGTGGTGGTGACCCGACACTTGCAGGACCATCTCCTAGCATTTTCTTCTGACACCCGCCATCCTGATATGGTGGCGATCAACAAAGAACTCCACCCAGATGTGTCAGAAAAATCATAGGCGTGCACGTCTCCCCCACCAATAAAGGACACATACTTGATATGGTGGGAATCCAATATATACAGGTCCAACTCCCTTCGGATGCATGTAAATTCCGCCACCCAGATGTTGCAGAAAACAGAGAGATAAACCGTCGTATCTAGGTATAGGGGCAGACCTCGTTCACCTGCCCCGACACGGGAGAATTTTCAGTACCCACTGACCACCGGAGGACCGAAGAAAGATATTACTACTCTGATACTGGAATGGGCCTGCATACCCTTTCCAGCCAAAGATGTCTCTCTACATATCCTGGTAATGATGGAGGAGAAGGTATCGATCCCAGATCATATCTTACAGACTTTCTGGAATGTAATTGCATCAGGAGAAATAACAAGGACTCGGAACCATGGGACCGTCTCCCCAATTGAGTCAACACACCTAATAGATGAGTTAGCCACCTCGAAGTAGATCTGCATCCCTGCTTTATCCCAGGAGGGTCGCTAGCCATATTCCGTGATGCAAGGGAAACCAGATTGAGCAGCTTCACTCATTCCAACTGGGGGATAGTCGTCCATCATGGTGGATGCTCCAAAGAAGGCATATATACATGCTAAATGTCAAGATGTTCGTTGGCGTATCCCGGAAGCATCACGAGACCCAATTAGATAGGGACCCAAAGGTGACACCATTATCAATAGCAGACGGTCCTGGCTACCCTAAAGAAAGCGCCCCGAACGCGCGGAAGGCATTCGAAAAATAATGAATGGGTTTATGACTCCGCTCTACTTGAAGCTGGGGTTCCCAACACTATTAATCACACATTGCAGGCTCAGAACCCTGCCCAACCATTACCATATTATGGGTGTGGCAGTAGTAGTTGTGAAGGTCATCGCCGCAATTTCTCTACCGGCGGCTCTGAAGGCCCTCCCCAGAGCACCTGTGGGGGCCTCCCCCGCGGGGAATATAATGATCTATCAAGAGAGTTCCTCTCTTAATTAAATTCATAGAAACCCTCCACGTGACCAGAAGATCGATCAGGAAGAAGGTCCTCCACTTTCTGCAGTCCACCCTGAAGGTCCTCCCCTGGGTATACACTACAATCACTCTCCACACATTGGGACCACAGATTATGACAGTAGTCCTCTCTATCATAGTCGCAACTGTGGAGGCCCTCCCCACTATGACGTCTCATCATTACAAGAAGGCCCTCCCCTTGTCATGGTCTACCCTGAAGGTCCTCCCCAGGATTTACACTACAACGAAACTCCACACAGACAGGCAACATATCACGGTTGTAGTCCTCGCCACCCTGATAATGGAGGTCCTCCCCGTAGAGACGTCAATAAACGATAAGGCCCTCCCCTAATTTCGGTAAATTCTTGAGGAACTCCCCAGGATGTATCCCGTGGATATTCTCCCGGCATCAGTAGTAATATTAGTCCTCGCCATTACCGAAGCTGTGATGGTAGTCCCTCGCCACCACGACCGCCATTGTGAAGGTCCTACCCTTGTCGCGGTGTGTTCTGAAGGTCCTCCCCAGGATGCACGTTGAACGTCAATCCATGATGGTCATCCTCACCCTGATGGCAGTTGTTGCGAAGGTCCTCCCCGTAGCAACGCTACACAGCCAGAAGGTCCTCCTCTACCTGCAACACGCCTTGGAGGTCCACCCCTGGGTGAGCACTACAAAATTCCTCTATGTGGTGAAGCATCAAGTAGTAATGGTAGTCCTATCTATTACGACTGTCATTGCAGAGGTCCTCCCCATGATGACGTATCATATCGACAAGAAGGTCCTCCTCCTACCGAATCAAGCACAGAAAAGAACTCGTATTCCGAGGAACTCAGATGGATGGGATCAAGCATGTCAGATCCCCAGTTAGTCACCGACGACATCCTTCTGCAATTAGGAGATGGTCCAGGGCCACGTTCATCCTCTGAACAACCTCGAAATCGTCTACATAATGATTCAACACCTACCCGTCCCACTGCCTCCGACCACACTGGCAGTGAGTGTCTTAGTTGTTCTGACCAGGTAGAGGAATCGCTAGCGGAGGGGTATGCTGATATGATGCACCTGAGGAAACTATTGTCCAGGGATGATATACCAGTTATGTTTTGGCCTACGACCGGCTCTCAGTTCGACATACCTAGAGAGTTGTCAGAATAATGCATACACGTCATCCTCCATAATATATGGACAACACTCTGCCAACTAAAATCAAGCTTCCTGCCCTTTGAAGGTTATGTAGACTACCTCAAGATGATAGGAGACCTCTTGCGTCACATCCACCTAGAACCCCTTCCTACGGCGCAACGACATCACCCTGATAGACGTAAAGGAAACATGGAGATAGCTTACCTCTGTGCGCTGCACCAACTGCATCGCCTCATCGGTGACGCTCCGACGGGAGTCTATATCATGGGATGAGGAGGACACAGAGCTCTGCATTTCACTCTTCTCCCCGCCCAGAAAAACCCATTCGGTGTGGTGTCTTGCAACGTCGTCACATCATAATGGAAATCGAGTGGTATCCCTGTTCAGGAAAGGAAACACACCCTACAGAGTTAGGCAATGAGTAAGTCCCAGAAGCATCATGCCTGGTGGGAACGAGCCATTGAAGAACACCTGAATCAGGCCACCGAGAGCATACGACATGCTTCTTGCATAAGAGTGGCCAATCAGCTATGTTCGCCTACCTCCCCATAAGGGATTGATTCTCAGAAGAACTCGACACCAATCCTAGTTCACCCCTGAATGGGGCCACGCGAGATCAGGTAGGTAGCGATAGCCACAACCACTGCCACAATCCAGGGTCATCCCCAGCATGTAGGGATAGGGGAATTATTAACAACAAATGCCCCCATATGATCAGTAAAACTGGGAAGAGACTCAATGTCCGTGGAACGGAGCCAACCCCATCCCTCAGGGTTGGGGGCATTATTACCCCCTCAACAACAACCTCCCCCATGAGGATCAGTATTCTCTCGTCTAGGGAGGACAGTTAGAAGAGTAGGTTCCCATCCTATCCTGTCATTTGAATCATCATCCCCTCTGGGAGGAAGGCGCACCGTGAGGTCACATCAAAGAACTCTCGGCATCACTCTTTGTCAATATGAACTAAGGAAATCCTAGGACACAAAAGGGAAGGCCAGCAGAAGAAGTGGGAGATCCTCTTCCCATTTAGGAGATGACATCTTCTCCACCCCGTGATATGCATCTATCAACATCAAAGAGGTTAACCACACGGGTGATACCAGAGATACTGCAAATCCAGATGGATCAGGAGATGATAGTTCTGGTTAGGGTGTGACTCACAACGAATCACTAGGTGTGCACACCTAGAACGAGAGGGCCGCCTTAAATATGGTCGTATTTCCAGCCAACCCTCATCCTCCTTCCAAGAGAGCTTCCAATAGAGATAGGAATAAAGGACTGGTTACCCTTAACCCACCTCTTTCTCTCAACAAATATGATCCACTCACGCTCGAAGAGAGATTCACTCGATCGGAATAGGAGATGAAAGAATTGAGGCGGCTTAACGCCGAGATACTTGAGAGGAACCGCCTTATTGAAAGTGGGTCTTAGGAGGAACCGCATCATGCACTCCCAGCAAGTGCACCTCAAACTCTAAGGTTTTCCCCAACAAACGAAACATGGTCAGGGCTCTCATCCAATGAGGCACCCGGCCCATCCAACAACCTTAATGTGGATTTAGATGAATACCAAGACTTCCCTCCTCTCAGGAAGCAACCATAGAGGGTACACCTGAACCCTCCGAAAGTGCCACAAATGGCACACACACACCTGGTGACGGCCAATCCGGATCCTCGGTAAATGCCTCGAGCTACACCTGCCCATGACCGGGCCCAATAGGATGTAAACCAAGGTCTCGCAAACACCATCAAGGCACTAATAGCTCTATTGGAAGCGATGGACAATCAAAAAACACCGAAATAGCCAGATTGGAAACCCTACCCAGAATGGGTGACCAACATGCCACCTCCGCCCAATTTTGGGAGCCCTGTATTCCCTATCTTCAAAGGGTCAGGCGATTAGGAATAGCATTTGATGCACTACGCATCCTATTGGGACACTATGATGGGAACTACAGAGCAACAAGAAGCAGTGAAACTCAGATTCTTCGTACGGATCATGCAAGGATCTGCCTTCGTTTGGTATACGAGTCTGCCAACCCAGTCAATAAAGAGCTGGGAAGACCTTTGGTAACAGTTCTTGTTCCACTTCAGCTCAACGTTGCATAAAACAACAGTCAGAGATCTCACGAACTGCAAGCAGCGGGAGAAAAAGAGGGTCTTAGATTTCATTTCCAGATGGAAAGGTCTAAACTATTCTCTGAACAATCCAATGCCTCAAAATGAGATTCTAGACATATGCATCGATAATCTTAAAGTTGAGTTACGAACACCTCTCATACCAGTGGAGTGCACCACTGGCTTCTGCCATCTCTCATCCATTGCCCAAGGAAATGAGGACTCCCTGCAGTGGACTAATTAGAAGTCCTGAATAGACTTAGAGGCTCGTGTGAAAAGATCCCCTAGAGCTGAAGTGTCCACTTTCACACACAAGCCGACCCCTGTGCCCGCTCCACTGCTCTGGCCTTCACCAAATTGTAAAGGGACTCTTGCACATCAGCGGCCGCCTCAGCCTAAACGGGATGATCAGCGAGGACCGAAGCAGAACCAGTTTGAGGAACAAAGACAAAAAGTATACTCGTTCTGAGGCGATCAAGTCTACGGCTACTTCATTGCTTCCATGAACTGCAAATTTCTCCGCCTCCTGGAGCCGAGGAAACCTGAAGTGGTTGTCCGCGATGACAGACCAGAATACTGCCCCTACCATCAGATGTTGGGACACAGTATTCAAGAAAAATTCATCTTCAAAGACCTCCTGAAGAGGATTATAGACTCTAGAAAGGTCAAGTTGGGACCACCCCCATCACATGTGGCATGTATCTCTACCACTGACTCCGACATAGAGGAGGGGTGGCAGAAAGTCACCAGCAAGTAGGGGCAGAAATTTGACAACTGGATGACTCAAAAAACTATCAACTGAGCCCAGGTCATACTTTGAGCTAAACTACAGTGGCCGGTGTTTCCACCAACAGCCCCTGAAGCCACAGAGCCAACATTATTGAAGAAGGAGGAAAAAATCTTAACAGGAGCAGTCCGTGACATGACCAATGTTAGTCCCGACCTTGACAAATTTTATGCCATCGAGTTTGGCGCCACAGGCACCGCCCCACCAAACGTCACCATTAGGGACAACTGACCAGGTTGACCTGTCAGAGGACGAAGAGCCAATCTTTGGTTCTATTAACGTCATCCATCTTATGGAATCATTCCATAATGAAGGGTATGGTTACGAACCTGAATTCCCGGCATGAGGATCTGGGAGGAGGAATCGAAGAGGTAGGGGATACTAGGGGAGGTGTAGCCGTGGCCGAAACCTACCGTACGGTTGGACCCTGGCCCAAACCATTAATATTGTGGAGACCCATGGGAGAACCCTTTGATGGACTCAGCAGAAGAAGGAATTCCCCACCACCTCCACAAGCATCCACTCTGGCCCTGTTGTTCTTTGATACCCATCAGAGGAGGAGCAAGTGTATAGCTACTTGATGCGCACAAACAGAGAAGACGGGCCAAGTCCTAAAATCACAGGAATGGCATCGATATACGACCCTACAATCGGTCCCTCCTCGTCAAATTCTCCATCCCCTAAAGTACCCACCAAGACCCCCATCCAATGGAGAAGCTTCGGCCATTGGAGCAGAAATACGATATCCTCAAGAAGCTAACATCGGTACCATCCAAGCTTTCAATCCTAGATGCCCCGAGTCTGTCAGCAGACCTCAGGGAGGTGCTTATAGATGCTTTGATCAGCCCTTAAGAGTTTCAAGACGAGGTAGCTGCCGCCGAAATTTACCAGATGGAGACTGACCTAACTAAATGCAATGCAGTGATTTCCTTCACCGATCAGGATGAAGATTCCATGACACAAGGACACATCAGACCACTATATGTGTCCGACACACTGAATGGTATTGATATCCAGAAAGTCTTTATAGAAAATGGCTCCAGAGTTATTATCCTTCCTCTACGGACACTCCGTATGTTGGGATACAGTGAGGACGACCTAATTCCCTCGGCCACAACATTGTTAGGTTATGAAAAGAGAGAGCAGAAGCCAATGGAAAAAATTAAGCTAAAGACCCATTTTGGTGACCTGGTAGCCTACACATAATTCCTAGTGGTCTGGTAGAGCTCATCATTCTATGCCTTGCTAGAAAGGGCATGGCTCCATAAGCAAAAGTCATTTCCTTCATCCTACGACCAGTGTATCAAGTACTGTGTCAATGGACAAAGTGGAACATTGCAGGCCGACAAGGCCCCTTTCGATCTCTCTATGTCGCATTATATTGTCGTTAGGTTCTATGATCAAAAGAAAATGAATCCATTGGTAGATGGTGTCGATTGGATCCCCGCTCCAAATGGCCTGGAGATGGTCCCTGATGACAACCTCAGGAAGCTTGGCAGAGATTATGTCCTGCCCATCAACCATGTTGAGAGTAGGAGTTCAAGTACGGACATGCACTCAGATGTCTTCATGACTTCAGCCACGATGGCTGAGCACGACAATGTGGGAACCTCCGCCAACCCTCAATCTGGGGACGAATACTAAAGTGGGGATTCCCTCGATGCCTCTCCCTCAAACCTTCGAAGGATCAGACTGGAAACTCTCCCCTAGTCGGATCAAGAAGTTATGTACTTGGGAGAAGAATAAGAGGAAGATATCAGGGATTCACCTCCTACATTTGAGGAGGGAATCTCCACCACGGTGGACAAGCTTAGGGAAATAAACCTGGGTACCGTGGAAGATTTGAGGCCTACTCTCGTCAGTGCAGTTCTGTCCCCGAAGGAGGACGAGGTATATACCCCTTTACTGGGGAAAAACTAGGATGGTTTTCCCTGGAATTACACAGAAATGATAGGACTTGATCCCGAAGCGGCGATGTATCACCTGGGTCTTCCAAAAGACCACTGGGTATATAAACAGGCCTCTAGTAGGACGCATCTCTCACATTCTGCCAAAATAGAGGCTGAAGTCGATAAGCTCATTAATAAGGGCTTAATTAGGGAGGTCCAATATCCCATTTGGTTGGCCAACATCTTCCGTTTCATGAAAAAAAGACAATTCCTCGTCTGCATCGATTATAGATATCTCAATCGGCATTGCCCGAAAGATGACATCTCGGTCCCAATCCCCGTGTTGTTAATCGATGTGACGATCGGGAACGAGGCTCTGTCCTTCATGGACGGATATTCTAGATATAACCAAATAAGTATGGCCCAATAAGACGAAGAAGACACTTCCTTCAAGTCCCCTCAAGGGGTATTTTGTTATACGGTCATGCCCTTTGGTCTCAAGAATTCTTGTGCCAAATATCAGTGTGCTATGCATCATATCTTCAAACCGTTCCTGGGGAAATTCGTCGAGTGTTATGTGGATGACATGGGGGTCATGTCTAGACAATGATCGGATCACCTGTCAGACCTTGAGACCATCTTCAGCAAGCTCTGATAGCATATCTTGAAGATGAACCCCTTGAAATTCGCCTTCGATGTTACCTCAGGAAAATTCCATGGCTTCGTCGTACTTCATCGTGGCATCGAAGTTGACCCTGAGAAGACAATGTCTATTCTCGGCCTACCACCTCCCCGAAATCTCACCAAGTTGAGGGGATTCCAAAGACCCCTAGCCTCTATCAGGCACTTCATAGCCAATCTGGAAGGAAAATGTTTTCCCTTCACCAGGTTAATGAAGAAGGGGGTCACGTACCAATGGAGGGATGACTGCCAAGAGGTGTTCGAAAACATGAAGAAGTACCTCTTAAGCCCACTGGTGCTCAAGCCCCCTGTTGAAGGATGACCTCTCATCTGGTACATTACATCCTTAGAGCGATCACTGGGAGCCTTCCTCGCACAAATGAACGACGCAAGTAGCGAAAGAAGTCTCTATTACCTCAGTCGAAACCTGATTGATGCTGAGACTTGATACTAAAATATCGAGAAGAACTTTTTTTCCATGGCCTTCGCGGTTAAAAATGTACAACATTATATGAAGCATCATGAAGTCCATTTGATCTCACAGTGTAACCCGCTCAAGTACAACCTCAGCCGCCCGATGCAAACCAGACGCCTATCCCAATGGGCGGTCATCCTGCAATAGTTTGACATCCAGTTTGTGCCTCATAAAGCCATCAAGGGTCAGGAGTTAGCAGACTTTATGGAAAAAATCCCATTTGACAGGGACCGTTACACCGGACGCCGAGCTACCTGATGAAGACATCTTCTTAGTACGAGAGAAATTCCCATCATGGGAAATGTACTTCGACGGAACATCGTGAAGCCCAACCAGGAGGAGGATGGAGGATCCCAGATTCAACAAAGTGGGTTTGGGGATAATACTCATGTACCCAGAAAGGGAAGTATTTCCATATTCATTCCTCCTGTCAGAGGGATGTACGAACAATGAAGCAGAATATCAAGCCCTCATTGGAGGACAGGAACTTTCACTCAAGACACAAGTACAACACCTTAAGGTAAAAGGTGACTCAAAACTGGTCATCAAGAAAGTCAATGGTGACTATGCTATTAAGAAGAAGGATTTGATCCCCTTGTATGACCATGTCCAAGGGTTAATGGTGGAATTCCCCACAGAACCAACATTGACCTATATTCACCGGTCCCAGACGCGAAAGATGATGCACTAGCCAACACGACCACAACCCTAGATGACCCAGACAAGGATGAAACGGTCATCAGTATTTCTCACTGTCGAATGGTACTGCCGTTCTTCCAATCCAAGAGAGAAGAAATCTATGAAGTCAGTCTTGTCCCTGAGACATACGCTCCTTGTAGAGACCTGTATCTTGACTTACATGGACATTACATTACTTTTGCGGAATACTTAGAACATAACAAAAACACACACACAAGGACCGTAATAGTTTAGTGTCTTTGGAAACTGGGAACGTAATCTTCTAATCGTGGTGAAAGATCTTCAATATCTCCCAGAAAGATCTTCCCTTTTTTTACCTAAAACCTTTATTTCTATCATGGGGAAAAGAAAACATAAAAGGGTGAGCTCAAATGCTCAGTAAGGGTAAATAAAAGAAAAAAAAAATCAATCACATCATATTCATAAGAACATAACTTTTGGAAATCTTTACCTGCAAAAGAGAGCATAATTTCATATCATGGGATAAATCATAGTAGTGAAATGAAATCCCAATAATCATAACATAAAAATGAAACTTTGTGGCATACACACATAATCATAGAGAATCATTTCTTGTTAGTCAAGACTCATTGCCAAGACTATCTTAGTGGATAAAGTCCCTTTCTGAATCGAGTAACCCTCGTTTCAGTCCTGTTTCACTGAACCGGTATAACCTACCATTCTAGCCATGTCTATCTCATGAGATATATAATCTTTACCCAATGAATTGGAGGGAGATATAGGTCCCACCCATCTTATAATGAATCCTTTCTTATGTGTTCCACATAATCATAAACCATACATCATAGCGTAATCCACGTAATAAAAATGGGATTCTTAAACAACATGACATCATAAAACAATTCATATAAGATAAAGGAATTCATAAAAATATTTCCATCACAACATAATCAAATCCATGTAATAATAGGGAAAAAAACAGAACCCTTTTATTATCTTAGATGGAAAATAATTTTGATAAAATACTTGAACTCCATTCTTGAGGAAAATATTCTTTCTACATCAAACACATTTTTCCTTTCATAACATGTCATACGACTTTAAAATAAAAAAATTTGATTAAAAATAAACTTGAAAACTTGAAAAGGAAGCTTCTTGGAAATAATGTTTTAAAAATCCATTCATGCCGTATATGTTAAAAAAAACATTTTTCGTACTTTTGTCGGAAAAGTCAAAATGTACCTCGTACGAAAAAACGACAAAATATTCCTTTCATATTCTTTACTAAAAACTCAACGAAGGGTAAAATTGGATTTAAACTATTTTAAGTGGATGGAAACAATATTATATATTGAGGGAACATGGATGTGGATGATAAAATACACCCCAGTAAATACTTACGAATAAACAATCTCGGATAAAAATGAGATTGGTATATTTCCCTTAACTTAGGTCCGATTTGCTTCGTAAGTGTCCGAACCTCCTGTATAATGATTTAAATAATTTCATTGACTTATTACAGAATCATATTCACTGTTATGATATCATATATGGTTCACTTATGACATTATATTACCCGTTCTTTTGTAAAGTCCATGTTAAAGAGCGTTTTGGGTAAAATTGTTTCATTTGTCATTCATGTTTTTAACTTTTAATTATTCATATGATTACTTAGATCATGATTACTTATTTCCAGAATATAAAACATGATTTATATATATATATATATTCAGAATATACATATATAATAAATCAGTAAATGGAAAGAAATACACCGTTCATGGAGACGGTAGTCCGTACGTACGCATGAACGCTGTCTTCGTTTCCTTAATGAATTGAATGGAATTAAGTAGATGACATACATATAAATATAAATAATTCCAGTATCATTATTAGGTCATATATTTCATTAGTACTTATTATATATACTTTATAATCACTCATGAATGGTTAATCATTGAGAATGAATCTCATCGCGTCGTGGAGACGGTAGTCCGTACGTACGCACGAGCGATGATATCGTTCCCATGGTCGTGGAATTGTGTTGAAGTGTATGTATACTATTTCAGTATCAATATAAATTTATAATAATCATATATAGTTACTCATTACACCTTTATACCCATCCAATTAAGGTGGTGGCGGAAAATAGATTACACCACGGCGTGGAGACGGTATTCCGTACGTACGCACGCGCGGTGATTTCCTTTTTCCATAGGATGGATAGAAGGTTAATTAGAGTTGTTTCATATTTATAATTACATATCAGTATGTAAGTAATACTGATGTTATTACTTTATCATGAAACAACTAAAGAATAAGAAGTTTAAGAAGAAAGAAATTGAAAAGATCGGTAATGGATATTACCTCTTCTTTGAAACGCCTCTTTGAATCCTCCACTTATGGAACTAAGATTGGTCTTTGAAGAAGACCAGAACCTCTAGGATTATTATAGGGAAGTGTAGAAGAGATTTTGGCAGGGGTTTTCCGAGCTTTAGTGCTCAAATTGTTGTGAGGAGGAGGGAAAGGAGGTGCCCTTTTATAAGGGAGGAGAGGGGCACCTTAGGAATATCTCAAAATATTATTTTATATTAAAGTCAAAATCGGTTTATAATGGTTCCAAAGGGTCTCATTTCGAAGCTAAAGTGGGGATGGGTCGAAATCCTATCATCCAATAGAATTTAGACAAGTTTAGGGTATTATTTTAACCTTATCAATTAGATTTAACTCTAAGTTAAATAATTTAACTTTTACCTTGTCTTTTTGTTTTGTTTCACTATATGGTTAATACACTTACTATAATATTCTAAACGAACCCCAAATTGTATATTATTAATACATATATCCTTATCTAAGTCATTTGGCCGAACCTTAGATTTTTAGGAATAAAATAACAATTAATAATATAATATTTGATTTAAAAACTATTTTGTGTCAATTTTGAAACTATTTGATATATGATTTCTGTGAAAGTCATAACAGAATTATATGTTCGAACCAAGTTTATTAAATCAACACTAATATATCATAGTAACCTAGAAAATTAGTGTAATTCATAAAAAGTCTCAAATTACATTTATTTTGGTGTTTATAACATCAATTATGTCAATATTTCATAAATAAGATAATTACTGCATCATAATTGTGTCATAAATAAATTAAATTATTTATTGTCTAAAAATTATAAATAAAATACCATTATGTAGGAAATCTTTTTATCTTTCTAATTAATATTTATAGTCGAATTTATCTTATGTATAACCCCATATTAAAAATGATTTACTTATTAAATTTTGATTTTAACTATTTTAACCCTTCTTTAAATAAATTAATAATAAATGTCCCAATCTAACCCAAGTGGGCCTAAATGGTCATATTTTATTCATAAGGTTGTTTTTGGTCGAATTACACTTATCCAATAGAATTAGGACATGTGTTAGGGTAATAGTAATATCATATTTACCCTTAGTTACCCTATTTACTATTAACCGCGGTAAAAAAAGTAAAAAGTTACTATTCCCCAAAAAATTATTTTTATCTCATTGAACCACATTTTACATACTGATATCAACCGTGTCTATCGGATTTTCGAAATTCCATTCACAGAAGCGGTAAAATTATGTTTTATGCAAAATTCAGTTTTTTTAACTACCACTTAGTAGTTTCACTATTCATCAAAAATTGATGTTTTTCAGAATAATGCCAAAATTTCATCCTAAGCTATATTTCATATTCCGAATTCAAAAATGAAGTATATTTTACCAAATTCATAACATAGAAGTTGCATTAATTAATTTTATAATTAAATCCCGTGGTTAAAACAAATAGCGTGTTTTTAAGAAACAATATCTATCAAAAGATTGAAACTTGATTATGTCTGGTTTAAATGTGAAATTACATTCAATGCCAACATTGTATTAAATTGTAAAAATATATTCTAAATATACTTTAAAACCAATAAAATTAATAATTTATCACTATTAATTATTTCGATTAAAAAAGTTGGTTTTAATTATAATTTAGTAATTTTCACTATTCATCAGAAAATAAAATTTATCCGAAAATTACCAAAACTTCACCTTAGGCTAAATTCGATACTCCGAATCCAAAAATGAAGTCCATTTTGAGAGCTAAAATTTCTAAAATTTTAAAAGGTGGTTATTACTATTCATAACGGCTAGTTATAATAATATTTTAATAGCATATCATTGTTTAGTGAAACTCAGTATTGCGTACTACACACGCTATCGAGGAAGGTCTTGATTGTGTGTAATGCAAGGCAAGTCAAGGATGTGTGTTGTATAATCTCCTTTTGGTGTTGCGTACAACACAAGACATTAATAAAATTAAAAAGAATATTTTTCATAAAATCTCGGGCTGTTACATTCTACCCACCTTTAAATAAATTTCGCCCTCGAAATTCGTCAGGGTTATAAATGGTTTACTGTTTGAAAGTTTCTTTAATAGAAACCCACATCGTAAAACGGAATACCAAAACCAATCTTTAAAAACTAAAGTATGAAACGTAACGGTTACCCAAATAAACTAATCACTGGGTTTCCACATAGGTGAAAATATGGATATGGAAGAAAAATCTAACCATCGTCTTCTGATGGAGAGTGGTAGAGAACATGGCTATGGAAAAGCCAGTAATCACAAATCCATAGATTTGTGATGATATAAGGTACCATCTGATTCATCAGGTATATGATCACTAGGACAACATTTTTGGTTTTTAAGATCATTTCCCTAAAGTTGAAAATTTGAATTATAATAAATACTTACTTTATTTTGGTACAATCTCACTGTTGTTCATGCCTGGAACAATTTCCACTTCATCTCTTAAATAAATGAAGTTGAATTTGTTATTCGTGAAGTGTTAGCAGATCATGTGATAGAATGACGGGCCATTCCATCTGTCTCAAACAAAATGTTAGAAAAAATTATATACATAAGTCGATCTATAGTGAGATTAATCATATATGGTTCCTAAAATGGATTTATACTTCATATATCATACTGCTTAATATAATAAAACTAGTTTCTACTAAACAGGGACTTCCTGTAGGCCAGTGGTAGGCGATAAAGGCCAGTCACATTTTGGTTGTGGGTTCAATTCCCACAGGCTTGTCCGAAGCGATGGGCTGTCGCCCGTCCTGCAGGTTGTCCTTTTTCTAAAACTATATTACTATAACATCCCATCAATAATATCGAAAAAAAACTTCTGTCCTTAAACTAAACTAACTTATGTCCAACATAATCCATTCCAATCTTTAGGCTTATCCATAGTGAAAATGATTACCAGATATTTAACACCATCGTCAATCCCCATATATCATAAGATATGTCTTGTTGGTCACATTCCAAACATTCAAAGGCCTTAATCAAGTATTTTCTTGAATACCCATTGAACCTTAGTGAAAACATGAATGCAGTTAAAAGTTAACTCTTTCCACATACCACAATCCAAAAATTCTCTATACTCAAACCATGATATAAACTTCTCCTTATATCAGTCATGAGCTCATGAATACAATCAAACACCTCATTATCTTATTATTCCTTCATTATGCGCATATCATCTAAATTCCAAAAATATCTGAATAATCTTTCAAGGATAGTGGTACCATTAATCATACACTTTCATAACTCAAGGAAAGACAACAGTGTAACAATCCTTAGATGTCTCTTTATTCCATAGTACCATGAGATTTCTTATACAACATTACACATGATAAACGTGTAATCATTCCACTACATTCTTAAACCATTGACCGAGCTTCAATAATTCTTTCATCTCACATATCATTTGTAGTCTCTTCATCATCATCATCAACATAAATACTTCCCATACGACCATACTGATTATCTTCATAAGACTTTCCCTTAGGGCATTGGTTTGCATAATGCCCGTATATTCCACATTTAAAACATTTAACCATTGTTTATGTCGTAGCAATACCATTATCCTCATCCCTAGTGTTAACTGAACCTTTTCCTTCGCACTTACTGGCTTTGTGTCCTTCTTTTCCATAACCAAAGCATCTTCCAGTTCCTTTGAAACATTCCCCTTGATTCCTCTTCCCACATGATTTACATAGGGGAAATTGAACTTTCTTTCCTCTATGATCATCATGAAACTCCATCTTTCTCTTATTAGCCGAGTCAGGAAACTTACCAAATTTTACTTTATTAATCATATTATGAGATTTCTGATTCGGCATAATAATGATGTTTGGACATCCAAATCCCATTTCATTTGGTTTCTCGTGAAAAATATCACTCCATTGTCCAGCATATCCCCCTTTATTGTAAATCACCTTGTTTCCATCCATTTTCTAAAAACCAAAAAAAAATAGTGTGAGAGGCAAAAATCATTCTAGGGAAAACAACATAATAAAGGTGGAGTATCCTCAATGTCTAACATCTTAGGTTAAATTCTATGATCGTTACCATAGTTCTAGGACTATATCCTATACGTATACTTATCCTTAGGGACATCCCTACACATACCTTAGAAATATCTCTAGGGATCTCACTAACGTTTTCACATCCTAGTTTCCAAAGGTTGACTAAACCTTTCCTCTGATACCAACTGTAGAGACCCGTATCTTGACTTACATGGACATTACATTTCTTTTTTGGAATACTTAGTACATAACAAAATCACACACACAATGACCGTAATAGTTTAGTGTCTTTGGAAACTCGAAACGTAATCTTCTAATCGTGGTGAAAGATCTCCAATATCTCTCATAAAGATCTTCCCTTTTTTTACCTAAAACATTTCATTATATCATGGGGAAAAGAAAACATAAAAGGGTGAGATCAAATGCTCAGTAAGGGTAAATAAAAGAAAAAAAAATCAATCACATCATATTCATAAGAACATAACTTTTGGAAATCTTAACCTGTAAAAGAGAGCATAATTTCATATCATGGGATAAATCATAGTAGTGAAATGAAATCCCAATAATCATAACTTAAAACATGAAACTTTGTGGCATACACACATAATCATAGAGAATCATTTCTTGTTAGTCAAGACTCATTTCCAAGACTATCTTAGTGGACAAAGTCCCTTTCTGAATCGAGTAACCCTCGTTTCAGTCCTGTTTCACTGAACCGGTATAACCTACCATTCTAGCCATGTCTATCTCATGAGATATTAAATCTTTACCCAATGCATTGGAGGGAGATATAGGTCCCACCCATCTTATAATGAATCCTTTCTTATGTGTGCCACATAATCATAAACCATACATCATAGCGTAATCCACGTAATAAAAATGGGATTCTTAAACAACATGACATCATAAAACAATTCATATAAGATAAAGGAATTCATAAAATTATTTCCATCACAACATAATCAAATCCATGTATTAAAAGGGATAAAAACAGAACCCTTTTGTTATCTTAGATGGAAAATAATTTTGATAAAATACTTGAACTCCATTTTTGAGGAAAATATCCATTCTACTGCAAAATCATTTTTCCTTTCATAACATGTCATACGACATTAAAATAAAAGAAGTTGATTAAAAATAAACTTGAAAACTTGTAAAGGAAGTTTCTTGGAAATAATGTTTTAAAAATCCATTCATGCCGTGTAAGTTAAAAAAACATTCTTCGTACTTTTGTCGGAAAAGTCAAAATGTACCTCGTACGAAAAAACAGATTCCTTTCATATTCTTTACTAAAAACTCACCGAAGGGTAAAATTGGATTTAAACTATTGTAAGTGGATGGAAACAATATTACATTTTGAGGGAACATGGATGTGGATGATAAAATACACCCCAGTAAATACTTACGAATAAACAATCTCGGATAAAAATGAGATTGTGATATTTCCCTTACCTTAGGTCCGATTTGCTTCGTAAGTGTCCAAACCTCCTGTATAATGATTTAAATAATGTCATTGACATATTTCAAGATCATATTCACTGTTATGATATCATATATGGTTCACTTATGACATTATATTACCCGTTCTTTTGTAAAGTCCATGTTAAAGAGCGTTTTGGGTAAAATTGTTTCATTTGTCGTTCATGTTTTTAACTTGTAATTATTCATATGATTACTTAGATCATTATTACATAATTACAGAATATAAAACATGATTTATATATATATATATATTCAGAATATACATATATAATAAATCAGTAAATGGAAAGAAATACACCGTTCATGGAGACGGTAGTCCGTACGTACGCATGAACGCTGTCTTCGTTTCCTTAATGAATTGAATGGAATTAAGTAGATGGCATACATATAAATATAAATAATTCCAGTATCATTATTAGGTCATATATTTCATTAGTACTTATTATATATACTTTATAATCACTCATGAATGGTTAATCATTGAGAATGAATCTCATCGCGTCGTGGAGACGGTAGTCCGTACGTACGCTCGAGCGATGATATCGTTCCCATGGTCGTGGAATTGTGTTGAAGTGTATGTATTATATTTTAGTATCAATATCAATTTATAATAATCATATATAGTTACTCATTACACCTTTATACCCATCCAATTAAGGTGGTGGCGGAAAATAGATTACACCACTGCGTGGAGACGGTATTCCGTACGTACGCACGCGCGGTGAGTTCCTTTTTCCGTAAGATGGATAGAAGGTTAATTAGAGTTGTTTCATATTTATAATAACATATCAGTATGTAAGTAATACTGATGTTATTACTTTATCATGAAACAACTAAGGAAGAAGAAGTTGAAGAAGAACGAAATTGAAAAGATCGGTAATGGATATTACCTCTTCTTTGAAACGCCTCTTTGAATCCTCCACTTAGGGAACTAATATTGGTCTTTGAAGAAGACCAGAACATATAGGATTATTATAGGGAAGTGGAGAAGAGATTTTGGCAGGGGTTGGCCGAGCATGAGTGCTCAAATTGGTGTGAGGAGGAGGGAAAGGAGGTTCTCTTTTATAAGGGAGGAGAGGGGCACCTTAGGAATATCTCAAAATATTATTTTATATTAAAGTCCAAATCGGTTTATAATGGTTCCAAATGGTCTTATTTCGAAGCTAAAGTGGGGATGGGTCGAAATCCTATCATCCAATAGGATTTAGACAAGTTTAGGGTATTATTGTAAACTTATCAATTAGATTTAACTCTAAGTTAAATAATTTAACTTTTACCGTGTCTTTTTGTTTTCTTTCACTATATGGTTAATACACTTACTATAATATGCCAAACGAACCCCAAATTGTATATTATTAATACATATATCCTTATCTAAGTCATTTGGCCGAACCTTAGATTTTTAGGAATAAAATAACAATTAATAATATAATATTTGATTTAAAAACTATTTTGTGTCAATTTTGACACTATTTGATATATGATTTTTGTGAAAGTTATAACAGAATTATATGTTCGAAACAAGTTTATTAAATCATCACTAATATATCATAGTAACCTAGAAAATTAGTGGAATTCATAAATAGTCTGAAATTACATTTATTTTGGTGTTTATAACATCAATTATGTCAATATTTCATAAATACGATAATTACTGCATCATAATTGTGTCATAAATAAATTAAATTATTTAATTTCTAAAAATTATAAATAAAATACCATTATGTAGGAAGACTTTTTATCTTTATAATGAATATTTATAGTCGAATTTATCTTATGTATAACCCCATATTAAAAATGGTTTACTTATTAAATTTTGATCTTAACTATTTAACCCTTCTTCAAATAAATTAATAATAAATGTCCCAATCTAACCCAAGTGGGCCTAAATGGTCATCTTTTATTCATAAGTTTGTTTTTGGTCGAATTAAACATATCCAATATAATTATTACATGTGTTAGGTTAATAGTAATATCATATTTACCCTTAGTTACCCTATTTACTATTAACCACGGTAAAAAAAGTAAAAAGTTACTATTCACCAAAAATTTATTTTTATCTCATTGAACCACATTTTACTTAATGATATCAACCGTGTCTGCATGATTTTAGAAATTCCATTCACAGAAGCGGTAAAATTATGTTTTATGTAAAATTCAGTTTTTTTTAACTACCACATAGTAGTTTCACTATTCATCAAAAATTGATGTTTTTCAGAACAATGCCAAAATTTCATCCTAAGCTATATTTCATATTACGAATTCAAAAATGATGTCTATTTTACCAAATTCATAACATAGAAGTTGCATTAATTAATTTTATAATTAAATCCCGCTGTTAAAACAAATAGCGTGTTTTTAAGAAACAATATCTATCAAATGATTGAAACTTGATTATGTCTTGTTTAAATGTGAAATTACATTCAATGACCAAAATTGTATTAAATTGTAAAAATATATTCTAAATATAATTTAAAACCACTCAAATTAATAATTTATCACTATTAATTATTTCGATTAAAAAAGTTGTTTTTAATTATAATTTAGTAATTTTCACTATTCATCAGAAAATAAAAGTTATCCGAAAAGTACCAAAACTTCACCTTAGGCTAAATTCGATACTTCGAATCCAAAAATGAAGTCCATTTTGAGAGCTAAAATTTATAAAATTTTAAAAGGTGGTTATTACTATTCATAACGGCTAGTTATAATAATATTTTAATAGCATATCATTGTTTAGTGAAACTCGGTATTGCGTACTAAACACGCTACCGAGGAAGGTCGTGACTGCGTGTAATGCAAGGAAAGTCAAGGATGTGTGTTGTATAAGCTCCTTTTGGTGTAGCGTACAACACAAGACATTAATAATATTATAAAGAATATTTTTCATAAAATCTCGGGCTGTTACACTCCTTCCACCAGTTGGATAACCCCCATTGCGAACTACCTTCGACAGGGAGAACATCCATCGGACATGGCTGAACGGGATAAAACACAGAGGAGGGAAATACACTTTGTCCTATATGGTGGTGCGGGTCAGCAAGAAGTCCTCAACAAACAAGACCTCGACGGTGTTCTCCTACGATGCATTGATGGAGAAGAAACTGTTGTTGTAATGAATGAATTACATGCATGAGCATGTGGACCACATCAACCAGGGACCAAGCTTTCCTATTAGGTTCGAAGGCTTGGTTACTACTGGCCCACAGTGGTATGAGATTGTGAGCGTTTTACTGAAAATTGCCACTCATGCAAAATTAATGCCAACTTCATACACCATCCCCCAGAGTTACATCATCAAGCCAAGTACTCATGGCCGTTTTCCTTCTGGGGAATGGACATCGTGGGACCATATCCTCCCGCCATGGCCAAACAATTGAAGTATATCCTCACGAAAACTGACTTCTTTTCCAAACGGTCAGAAGCCATACCACTCAAGGAAGTCGGGGAAAGAAATATTTTCATCTTTGTGAAGACCAATATCATCACCAGAATTGGTGTCCCTCATACCATACTGACGGACAATGGCACCAACTTCTGCTATACTGAATTGTTGAAACTATACCACAAATATGTTATCAAGGCTAGCCACTCCTCCGACTACCATGAAGCGGCCAATAGATAGATAGAGGCTTTCTACAAGACCTTGTCCGATATTCTCTAAAAGATGGTGGAAAAAGACAAGAATTCATGGCCAGATAAACTACTCCATGCGTTGTGGTCGTATCGAACCACAATCTTCACCGCTACTCGGGCCACCACGTACTCATTGGTGTACGACACAAAGGCCGTCCTGCCCATTGAACTCCAACATCCCTCACTCCGTGTTTCCATCTATGACCAATTATCCGCTGATGAGGAGTCCGAAAAGCAGCTAGGTGAATTGGAACAGCTAGACGAGAAGCGGTTTCACACTTTTCACCATCTAGAGGTATACCAGAATCGCATTGCGTGAGCATTCAATAAAAAGGTCCGCCTCTAGTCTTTCGTGGAAGCAGAATTGGTATAGGTCCTCTGAACCCTAATGATACCTGGGAGGAAACCTCCAAAGCTGGATCCCATGTAGGAGGGACCATACGTTGTACACATGTTCTACTCTAACGGAGCATATACCCTGATCTCCATGGACGATCAATTCACAACTGCTCTTACAAATGCAAGATTCCTAAAGAAATATTTCACATAGAGACCAAGTGAGATTCACATCCTCACCGCATCACGTTAAACTGCATGGAACACATCCTCAATGAATGATGTTAAACTGCATGGAGTTTATCCTTACCGCACGACGTTAAACTGCACAGATAATAAGAGTCAATATTTCTCCCTTCCCCCAGGTATGGACCGGACCTGCACGAGATGTATTCTTCGTCCTCACCGCACAACATTAAACTTCATGGAACTCATCCTCACTGCATGATGTTAAACTACTTGGAACTCATCCTCACCGCACGACGTTAAACTGTACAGACACCAATATTTTCTTTTCACGTCTGGTCACCTACGTCTTCACTACACGACGTTAAATTGCACAGACAATATTATTCAATAAATCCCTTCCTCTCCCATGTATGGGCCAGACCTGCATGGGAGGTATCGTCCTTCAGAGCACAATGTGATGCTTGATTCATGTCGTCGTAGGATATGTACTGATGCCAGAATTCCACACCCTGGCTTATCCATCTCAAAAAAATGCCCCTTCCCCCGTGTAAGGACTAGAATTGCACGGGGTGTATTCATCGTCCTCACCGCATGATGTTAAACAGCATTGAACTTGTCCTCAACACATGACGTTAAAGTGCATGGAACTCGTCCTTACCGCACGACATTAAACTGCGCACACCCCCCTTTTTTCATTTCACATCGGGTCACCAACATCCTCACCGCACGACGTTGAACAGTATAGACAAGATGACTCAAAAAATTCCCTCTTCCCCCGTTTATGGGACAAACCTGCACGGGGTGTATTTTCCTTCAGAGTACTATGTGAGTCTTGATTCCTACCCTCATAGGATACGTAGTGGTGCCAGAATTTGACACCATGGCCCAGCCATCTCAAAAAAATGTCCCTTCCCCCGTGTACGGACTAGACTTGCACGAGGTGTATTCACGTCCTCACTGCATGACGTTAAACTACATGGAATACAATAATACCCCTCTTCCTAACCACATGACGTTAAATTGTATGGACCTTGTCCTCAACACATGACGTTAAACTACACGGATTTCAGAAAACTACGTACAACATGATTCCTTCACTCGTAGGATATGTAGTGACATCAGGATTCCCTATCCTGGCCCAACCAATCCATAATAAATGCCTTCTTCTTCCCGTGTATGGACCAGACTTGCACTGGGTGTATCCCTCATCCTCACCACATGATGTCAAACTGCACGGACAATGAGTTTTAACAATACCCTTTCCCCCGTGTATGGACCAGCCCTTCATGGGATGTACTTATTTCAAAGAACTACGCACGACTTTATTCTTTCCCTTCTAGGATATGTAGTGACACCATGATTCCCCGTCCTGGCCCAGCCACCTCCAAATTATATGGAATAAAAGTTAAAAAATGTATTCCTTCCCCTGTGTACGGACCATCCCTACATGGGGTGTACTTATTTCAGAAAACTATGTGTGGATTGATTCCTGCCCTCGCAATATACGTAGTGATGCCAGGTTTCCCTATCATGGACAAGCCCCTTGAATAAAATATAAAAATGACCATTCCCCCCCAACCCGTGTACGAACCAGACCGGCATGGGGTGTACTTATCGTCCTTATCGCATGATGTAAAACTACATGGATAACAAGATTTAAAAATACTCCATTTTCCTTGTGTATGGGCTAGACCTGCACAGGGAGTATTTTTGCATCCTTGACGCACGACGTTAAACTGCAGGGACGATAATGTTTAAAATTCCTTTTCCCTCGTATACAGACCAGACCTGCACGGGGTGTATACCTCATCCTCACCGCATGACGTTAAACTGCATGAACTTCATCCTCACCACATGGCGTTAAACTTCACGGACATTGTCACGACCCACCCAAGAAACAAGGCAATACGAGATGGGGATACTCTTTCAACATTTGGATGCATCATCTCCATACATCAGACTCCACGACCCGTATAATTATGGATCATCATAACCACTCATGGCCATCAGAAGTGGAATGTCATCGACCCCTGGACAGCTTTGCATGACTATGCAAACCATGCCCTCAGCAGCTTTGCATAATGATAGCCCCAGGCCCATCTACCAAAGGCAAGATTTCCACAGGAGACACTCTTCCTAGATCCATAGACTTACCAGCCTCAGAGCCCCCATACCATACCTCCTCATCCAGAAGTTTATGGAAAAGTGGTTTACAAGTTCAATACCCTTTTCACATCTAGGTGTTTCCAGGGTATCCCTATCAAGCTAGCCTATGTGTTCATCAGTGGTTCACATAGTGGCCTGCATCAACGAACATCATGCCAGGACAAGGATACTTTGACTCAATGGACAATTGCGATAAAGATGTTTCTTGTATACCCGGACACCATTATCCCCACATGCCAAACTCTGTACTGTGAGAAATAACAGATTCTCATAACCATTCATGGCCATTGGAAGTGGAAAGTCATCGACCCGGGGAAACCATTGTACGACTATGCATACCATGCCCTCAGCGGCAATACATAATGATATCCCCAGGCTCTTCCATTAAAGGCATGATTTCCTCGGGCAGCACTCTTCTTAGCCCCGCATTCCTACCGGCCTCAGAGCCCCCACACCACACCTCCTGATCCGGGAAAACTCAATGTTGTAGTTTACAACCCTCATCCCCCACCTTGTTCCAAGTATATCAGAACATGTTGACCCAGTTATCCTTCAAGTGACCACAGAAATAGTCACTCAATGGTCTGAGCTATATGACAGCTAAACCAGGTGTACCGTGTCCTTACCGCATGATGTTAAAATGCATAGAGTAAAGTTACACCCCATCGCACAAAGGAAATCAGCGCAGGGAGCTCTCTAAGCTTTAACATCAACTAGGGCCAAGTATGCCCGACATATCCAGACATTGTTCATGCCAAATGATAGACTTCATGACCTAGATAATTGCAGATTCTCAAAACCATTCACGTCCATCGAAAGTTGAAATTAATAGACCCATGGACACCTTTTCATGACTATGCATACCATTCCCTCATCGAAACTTCATATTGATAGCCCCTAACCCGTCTACCAAAGGCAAGATTTCCACATGCGATACTCTTCCTAGCTCCGTACGCTTACTGGCCTCAGAGCCCCCATATCATCTCTCCTGATCCAAGAAGCCCCAGAATCATGATTTACACCAATCAACCCCCTCCACGTCTGGGACATGTTGAGATATTCAAGCCCAGTTACATTCTTATAAAGTGCGGCCTTTGCAACTGTGTCCTTACCACATGACGTTAAAATTCATGGGACATCTTGGCTGCATGGCATAAAACTGCAAAGACCAAGCATTAACCATCCAGGGAAATTCCTCCAGCCACAAGCGTTTTAACTGGCTTAAAAACAATTCCCCCCGTCCTCACCGCATGACGTTAAACTGCACATCATCCTTTAAATAATTCCCCTCGTCCTTACCGCATTACCCTAAACTGCACAGAATATGTCCTAACCACATAATGATAAACTGAACTGTCAAACCTGCCACAGGTTCAGTAAGGAATAGAGACTTTTCACTGTCCTTCAGTGCACGGATCAGAACAACACAAGTCATCATCTCACACCTGTGTGAGAAGGGATTACTTCACCCATTCTCGGGAAGTTTAGTCAAGATGTTTCCCCCGTATCTAGGAACCCTCTCATCATAAACCATACTATGCACTCAGAAAAAGAAGAACTCTCATAAGCCACCCCTGTTTGTCCCAAACCTCAACTTCCCTGATGTTTCTTGGCTATCGGGGGAATACAACCATTGACCTAAGGACACCTTTGCATGACTATACATACCATTCCCTCAGTGGATTTTCATATTGATCGCCCCTAGCGCATCTACCAAAGGGAAGATTTTCTTAGGCAATGATTCTCTATGTACGCCTCTTGGCCCCTGAGCCCCCATGTCTATCCTGAGATTCGGAAACCATCTGAGCTATGGTTTACCAATGTATTTCACTACCCTTCCTAAATATGGTGGAACGTCTTCGAAAAGATTACAAAGAACTAGGAGAAGTTGTTATATATTAAATGATGTCCCAACTACATGACTTAAAACTGCCCCAAGCCTCATCCATCCCTTATGCTAATTAAACGCTTACAGAAGTGGTCTCCCGACTACACTCTTGATTAGCACAGATGTTCTCAAAACCCTTTCAAACGTCACCTTCATTTTCCAAGCCACCCATGGTGGTTTCCATAAGACGGACTTCCACGAAGTCCATAGGCCATCAGAAATGGACAGTCAATGGCTTAAAGACACCTTTGCATGACTATGCATACCATGCCCTCAGCAGCTCTTCATATTGATCACCCCTGGCCCATCTACTAAAGGCAAGACATCCATAGGAATTTCTCTTCCTACCTATGTATGTCGATGCGGCTCCTATTCCCTGAGACATGCCCTGCATGTTGTCCAAACATTTTTCCCCCACGTGTGTCTGAAGAGTATTGACACATCTGTTAATCAGCCAAACCCCATCGGGGACCTTGACACACCATGTTTGGTCAAAGATGTTCGACCTAAAACATCAGTAATGATTGTATTATCGGCGGCACTTTAAACCGCTCACAAAGAAAAGAGGCACAAAGCCTGTTAGGCCGAACACCCAAAAAGGGCGACCTAAGAAAAAGTCGGGCCATACCCGCTGGGTCCACACTAAATGGGACCAGGAAAAATTAGGGTATTAAAAGAAATGAAAAAAGATTGTGGGTATTTTCAAAAAAACTCTATCAATAGTCGAACTATTTTGGCTAGACCCCATGGTCTAGGCAAAAGTTAGAGTTTTTTTCCAGAATAATGATTAATTCTAATTCAGTGAATTTTTATTTACACAAAAATTGTTCTAACTAACAATCAAATTTCACAGTAACAAGTGATTGACAGAGACTGTGTTTCGTTCGAACAAAAAATGGAGGATGTCCCCAAGGTGGCTTCTCTCCCTCACAAAAATGGGAGAGGGGTAAGTAAAACAGAGGGTAAAAGAGTGGAATTGATAGTCATAAAAGAGCCTGACTCGCCCTCTCCACCAGAACAGCAACTGTGCGGCAGAGGTCGTTGCAAGACCGTTACAACACAGCCTTCACAGTTGCTTCAATCTCAGCCACCAGATGAGTACGCTTCACTATTATTCATAGATCATTGATCCATTTTCTAGTGGCTTCGATACGGACAGTCATCGCTGACAACCGATTCCCCATCATAGCTGCCCGTTCTTCACATTCATGCAACTCGGAGGATAGAACGACCGGCTGATCTCGAGAGGTCACCTCCTGTGCTGTCAGCTGATGGAGTTGTATCGTGGCTTTCTCCAGGTCTCAGGTCCCACAATGAGTAGTAACGAAGTGAGCAAGTTTTTGTTCACTAGTGGTAGCTTCCTCACGAGCCATGACAACTTGGAAAGCAAGGGAATGGAACTGCTGATAGTCAAAGCCACCCGACCCCAAAACCAGGAAGAGCTTTCGAAGAGCTTCAGTCTTAGTTTCCATCTCAGCTAGAGGATTTTCAGCAACGATCTCGAAAATTCGAGGACAGGCCCACCTGCTCACCGACCGAGGGTCCGCCATGGCACGAGGATCTTTGGTGTCCTCACCGGATAATATGAGAATGAAATCTGGCATTGCAACCAGCACAATCATGTGATCACTAGAAGACGGTTCCGATGCTGGAAATTCTGTAGCCTCTAACCCCAGTTCAGGCTTGGGGATCATGTTGCTAAGGCTGGTATCGACTGTCAAAACTTCTGGGATTGTCTCAATAGGACCCAAAACCACAAGGTCGTCCTCATCCACATCGAAGAAGGATAAACCTGCCTGAACTTCAGCCACCGCGGGATTGGGGGAGGAAAATCCTCTAAGCCGCATGGATCAACGATCCATTAGTCAATCCTCCATTAAAGTTGATGAGGAAGGTGTCGTAAACGCGACAGCCACAGTACCTCCTGATTTGGGAACTTTTTGAACGGTCGTCCCTAGTATCCCATCAGGATAGTATTTTTCCCACGTCTTTTCATACTCCATGGAAAGGCCGGCGGCCACCCCCACAAAAGGCAGGGGAATACTCGTGTCAGATCCCTCCCACATCAGCATCAGCCACCATTGACGAAGTTTGGAAGGGTGCAGTCCTCGAGCCTGAGGAGGGGGAAGGGATACTTGGACTTTGATGCACCCAAGCTGGTGTGAAAAATGATACGAGACATGAAGATTGCATAGAGAAACCTCATCGATCCGTGCGGACAAAAATCCATCCCATAGAGAGATCATTTAAGAGCGCTCCTCCAGGATCCCCTGATAGTTGTCAACTATGACGCTAGAAGGGGAAGGGTAAGGAGTGAAAGAAAACTGGCAAAAGTCACTCAGAAGCTCGAGGACTTCACCAGGGTTTAGGGATTTCTGGAGAACTCCATCTATATCAAGCAGGTTAGGAGGGAAAGTAGGAAGGGAAGTGACCATGTTGTGATGATACTCATAGCAGTGACAATGATGCGCTACCCAGCCGTGATAAAATTGAAATGGCCCACTCACACGGAAGGGTGAACCGCCCTTCTGTATGTGACCCATCAGTTCATAAATGCGAGCCAATGTGGGAACAACCAAATTCACGAGCCGGCCCTCAGCCAGCTCAAATGCCATTATCAGGGTACAAGCCCTGACGCCAGTATTAATATACTGAGAAGGAAATATCCACACGCTCAGGAACATAACAAACAAACCTTCCAACCGAAGCATAGGTGGCACACCAGGGCGAGCCTCGTAACCCAATGAATGGTAGTCACCCACCTCCAGAACCGCCTAGTAAGAAACTGGGGAAGTTCGTGACTATTGATAAGGATGAGTCCTTGGGTGCTTGATCTTCGGCACTGGACCAGTGGTGTTCAGAAATAACCCTATCCAGGTGCTATATGGAATAAGAGAGCGGGAACACAATGCCTGACCCAGTGACTGCTCCGCCATAACCAACAGATCCCTCGCTAATAAAGGCACTTGTTCGACTTCGTCCCATGTGTCAGGAGCAGGAAGAAATTCATCAAACATTTCGCCAATAATCGGGAGTCCTCACAATTGATGGATATCAAATAGGCTAATACCAACTTCACCTTGGGCAAGGTGAAAAGTATTAGTTCTTGAACACCAGTGAATGAGTAGTTCTGGCAGGACCATGGATGGTGGCTAAATGGAACATTGGGAGGCCTACACTGTGAAGTATAAATTGACTGCTTCCAGTGATTCAGGAAACTCCCAGGAGAGATGATGGACCCAGAAATCCTAGGCCCAGTCATTTGAGAAGAGCCCGTCGGATCAAATATCCCACCTAGGAACCCACCCCACATCGGGATCTACTCGAGCAAGGTTGATAACAGAAGGGTAACTATTGATGAAAGATTCCTGTGAAAAGTTTCGGGCATACTGATCACATTGTGTTGAAACAGAGCCACTCAAAATAAAGGCATCTTTCTAGTTAGAGTTAGAAACGATCACCCCCGATTGGGTAAGGTTCTCCTAAATACACTTGGACGACACTTCCAAGAAAGGAGCAGGAAGACCTGAGAAAGTGGGGGGAGTAGGGACATCGTCTTGAAGACCAAATCCATGCAGTGGAAGTCGATTTGATAGTGGATAATCCAGGAGCTCAAGAGGGAGAAAGTCTTTCAAGGCATCATTTTCAGGAATGATGGACCGACTAGGGTTCTCTTGGATGTTCTCCTCTCTACAAGTCATAGCTAAACGTCTCCCTGATCAAATTGGTAGCAGTTCTGCAGCAGGCCTCAGTATAGAACGAGGGGGAACTATATCTTATCCCTACACAAAGGAATCCCACAATCGGTTAGTCCGAAATCAAAAATCTGGACAAAAATACCAGATATATGGCTGAGGATCAGTTGAAGAGCTTTCATAATCAAATACTGCAAGGAGGCCTTGAAGGATGGTTCGCGATGACAGCATCCCACGAACCACCCCTTCGCGAAAGAAGTCCGCAAAACCCTGGCCCGCTGAGCATTGGCCATGAAATCACGAGTCAAGTTGCTCCACGGAATTTCAATCCTGACTTTAAGTAATTATGTTATAAGACTTAGAAAATTTTTAAGTACAAGAGATTTTAACCGCGAAGCATTGAAATCACAGATCATCGAAACCGCGGATCATCGAAACCATGGAGCATCAAAACCGCAGAGCACCAAAACAATGAAGAAAGTTCCTCCGTGTCCCATCATGACTTACTTTTTAATTAATTAAGAGTAATGGTTTGCGGTTGGGGAATTGGTTCACGGGTGAAGGTGACCATAAAGGTGGAATAGTTCGCGGAAGTCACAGCCAGTTCGCAGACGAAGCACTTCATGAAGGAACGAGTGCACAGAGGCGGGGGAGCTCTGGTTTCACGATGAATTCGGTAAATGACAAATGAAGGACCCCCCCCCCATATTTATATGTGTGGTACCCTACTGGGTCCACTGCCTTACCACAAACCATCTCAGTTTCAGGACCACTTGGCAACGGAATGGCCTCCTCTTCGTTCTGATCGGATCCCATTCTGATGGGGGCATTTGTAGGGTCCTAAAAAATCCGTAAAGGAGTTTCTACCAAAAACCCCCAAAGAATTGGGGAAAATAATGGTTTAAAATTAAAGAAGAAAAGAGCAGGACCAGTCCACGGACCGGTCCAATGAAAATGTGACGTGGCCATGCCCCGCGAAGCACCCCCTCTGTGAACCATCATCGTTCGCCAAATGGAGGCGGAGATCCTCCATGGTCGCGAGGCAGGGTGGGAGCCGATCCAGTTCACCGTCATGAAACACCCCAACCGCGGACCGCGTCGACTGGTTGAAGGCACATCTGCTGTCATTCGGAAAATGGAGGCGGAACCATGTGCGGTCGCGATGCACTTCCTGACATCGGTTCGCGGGGGGAGGAGAAGCGTTAAATGACCATCGCAAACTGCGGATTGACCAAGTCATATGGGAATCAGGTATTTGGTGATGGGCCTCCGCAAAAAGTGCCACATGACCATAGATACATCTCTTTCCCCTCCCTATAAAAGGTGACCGAGGGTGAAAGGAGGAGGTGTTCAGAGATTTGGAATTGGAAAATTTCATGGCTGATGAAGAGAAGGGAGATCAAGCCTGGGTGGAAGGATTTCGAAGGAAGGCTTAGGAATTCGGAAAAAAAGAAGTTCCAGTTCGCGAACCACAGCAGGTATGAACATGGGAATGAACTAATAAGGAACCATAAACGAATAATAATTTGTTGAACTATGAACTCAAAATAACATAAAAATTGGAGACCCCGAACCATAGCCCCTCCACGGATGCACTCCCCGCTGACCAGATAGTTTATTCCTCTTTTCTTATCTGCCATGCCGGCTATCACCCTCCTATGCAGGCAAAGCCCTGACCAACGAGCCTCTGGCTGACACCTCCCTTGGCCGCCACTTACTGCATGGAACCCTCCGTAGAACACCCATGGTCGCAGATCGAACCCGGAGCCGCGAACCATCTTGGTTCGTGGGGTGCCAATCGGTCCGCATACCCTCCTAGTTTGAGGATGGCCAATCAGTCCACAGACCCTCCTGGTTCACGATCGGCCTCTCAGTCCGCGGACCACCCTAGTTCACGGATGACCCCTCCAGCCGCATAGCACTTCCCTACTTGAAGGGCACCAAAACCTCTGGAGTTCCCATTCCTCGAGCCGCATAAGATCCTCCCAAACTGACTTGATCCTCCTTGACCTCCTCATGGGCCTACTCGTCGGCCCCGAGCTGAGGCCTCCACCAGAGCCATTGGATCCGTGTGGTGTAACCCTCAAGTGAATCAGCTCACCGTTTTGAGTTCACATACCCATGGTAAATCGAGGCGAAGGGGTTTCCCCAACCCATGAGCAGATTCCCGAAGCATGCATGGGTTCACATTCTCACAGTAATGCGAGGTCTGATCTCAAGAATCTCTTTTCTGCCTCTCCACTTGTCAAGGGCTTCTCGGGGATTGTAAAATACCCATCAGATGGAATCCCTCATGCACTGCAAGAGAGGAGATGGGAACAGGAGCACCCCCTTTCTCTCTCCCGCTGTGCTTTATCACCATAGGACTCCTCAGTGTGTAAGCCCCAATCCATTACCAAGGGACTCCTGAGAGTGTAAGACACAATCCATTACCATGGGCCTCCTCAGAGTGTAAGCCCATATCCATTACAATGGGCCGCCCTCATGATTAATCCCCACTCAACTTCTCATGGATGCACCTTTCGCGATGTGATCGCCTGGTCCCTGCTGCCTCTTGTTTCTCACACCGAGCATGACTCACGTTGGCTTAAAGTGAGCATCGACCATGACATCATCATTATGGGCCTCCGCAGAGTGTAAGCCCCAATCCATCACCATGGTCCTCTTCAGACTGTAATCCCAAATCCATCACCATGGGCCTCCTCAGAGTGTAATCCCCAATCCATCCTTTTATGGGCCTCCTCAGAGTGTAAGCCCCAATCCACATCTTGGGCTGCCTCAGAGGGTAATCCCCACACGAATTCAAACTACGTGAACTTTGATACCTACCTCTTAGGAGGTGTACGTAGGAAGACTCTCTGATGTTCGAGCCCAATAACGGGTCATTCTGACCCCCATTCACGTCAGTTATCCGACACCCCGATTTGAACTACGTGGACTTTGATACCTGTCTCCTAGGCAGGGTGCGTAGGAAGCCTCCCTGAGGTTCAATCCCAACAACCGATCGATCCGACTACCTTCACATCAGTTCACCGAGTGGCCCCTAGCACCGTCTTAGTGAGTCCAGACTCCTCGGGGTCATTAATCCAATGAGGGATGGTAATCCTCGGGCATAAATGATTCTGAACCCCTGAGTTTAGCTGACCATTTCCAATCAAGGGTTAAATCCGGGGATACTATGTTTGGGTATAAAATCTAGTTTCATGAACATTTGAATACGTCTTAAATCTATAAGAGAGTCCCAGAATAGGCAATAATTCCCCCCAAAAGGGTGCGATGAGCCCAACTTCCCATCCTCTCGACCAATGTGAGTTATTAAGCATTGCTGGTCAGACCATCCGACGAACACCTGCCTTTGGAAAGAAAGTACACGCATCATCACATATAGAGTCATTGGGTGTTTCGATGTCAAAAACTGGAAACCAAGCAAAAAAATCATTGAATGGTGAATGTGAATCTCATCGCGCCATAGAGACAATAAGCTGTAGGTACATACGTGCGATGATATCAATCTATAGATGGTGAAATTGTATGTAATTGGATGGTATATTATATATACATAATTATTAACATATTATATTTATTATTTATATCAATTATACTTATTATTATATCTATAAAAATAATGAACTGTTGAATAAATAACTACACCACAACTTGGAGATAGTAAGGCGTACATACACACATATTGTGACATTGTCAATCATATGATAGTTAGAATAATGAATATGGTTGTACGGAATTTATAATAACATATTAGTATATATAATATAATAGAGTTATTATTTTATTATTGATACAGCAAAAAGGTGTATGTTGATGCAAAAAGAACATTGAAAGAGGTGATGAAGTAATTACCTCTTCTTTGGGATCTTCCATTTGATATGATCAAAAGGGATCCTCAGTTTTGGTTCTGATCAAAGTAAGGATTCTTGGTTCAAGTGGGTGTATTTGGGAGGATATTTGAGCAAGGTTTTTCCAAGGAAATTTTATTTGGATGTGTGAAATTAAGAAAAGGTGAAGTACCCTTTTATAAGAGAGGTGAGGGTCAATTTTGGAAATGTTTGAAATATTTTTTATTATATAATAATTTTAGGTTTATATTTGATTAAAATGAATTTCTTTTCAGGATAAGGTTTTTATGGGTCAAAATCGTCTCAGCCAATAGGTTTTAGACAGGTTTAGGACACCATATTAACCTTATCTATTATATTTGACTGTTAGTTAAATATTTTAACTTTTACCATGTACTCTTGTATTATTATAATAAATGGTTAATAAACTTACTATAAAAAGCCAAGCGATCCCCAACTGGTTTCTTATTTATATATCTGACCTTATCTAATTCCTTTGTCTGAAAATAATATTTTTAGGCATATTATTTCAATTAATAATATTGTATTTTTTTAAAAACTCCTTAATGTCAATTTTAACACTATTTAGTATTTTGTTTTCGTGAAAGACATAAAAACATTATCACATCGAAAAAAATTAATTAATCCACCATGTCATGTCATAATAACCATGAAAATTCGTGTAATACATCAGATGTCTCAATTTACAATTTTATTAACATTTATAATATCAATTATTTTAATCATTCAATAATAAGGTAATTACTACATAATCATTATGTCTTAAATAAATCTAATTATTTAATGTATAAAAATTATAAATAAAATACCATGATGTAGAAAATAATTTTATTTTTTTAATTTATAATTATAATATAATTTATCTTATGTATGACCGTATTTTAAAAATGGTTTATTTATTAAATATTGAATTTAACGCTTTTAACTCTTCTTTAAATTATCTAATATTAAATGTCCTAATCTCATGCAATTTGACCAAAAGGATCATATTTTATTCTTAAGGTTGATTTTTTCGAAATAAACTTAACCAATAGAATTTGGACATCTGTTAGGGTAATTATTATATCATATTAGCCTTTAATTACACTATTTACTTTGAACTCTGGTAAATAAAATTCAAAAATTACTATTCACCAAAAATTATTTTTTCCTATTGAGCCACATTTTACATTTTGGTGTCAACTATGCATATATGATTTTCGAAATTCAATTTACAGAAATGGTAAAATTATGATTTATGAAAATTTGAAAATGTTCTTAGAAGCTGGGTAAAAGACATTATAAAGTTAACTAAAATTTTTTACATCAAATTTTATTATAAAATGACTCCAAAGAATTAAATTGAACATACATAGGTATTATATATATACTTTTACTTAATGTAAATTTAAATATAATAAATTATTATTTAAATAAAATCTCTGTTTTAAATAGTAACGCAGTGTTTTTCACTATTCATCAAAAAATAAATGTTTTCAAAAAAGACATAAAATTCACCCTAAGATAATTTTTATATTCCAAATTCAAAAAATAATTATATGTCACCAAATTCAAAAAATATGTCTCATTAATTAATTTAAATTTAATTTTTGTTGTCAAGCACAAAAAGAAGGTGTTTAAACATTTAAAACTATCATACGATTTACATGTGTTATTGTCAAATTTAAATGCGAAGTTACATATAATGATTTAAATTGTGTTTCATGATTAAAATATAATCTATCATACATCCAAAACATTCAAATACACAATTTAACACTATAAATTATTTCAATTAAAAATTTTGTTTTCAATTAAAATTTTGAATTTTTCACTATTCATCAAAATATGAATGTAATAAGAAAAGTTCCAAAAAATTTATCCAAACTGATTTTTTCCCTGATTTTAAAAGAGAATTTAATTTCATTAAATTTAATATATAAATGTGTCAAGTATTGGTTATAAAAAAGGTTTTCCATTAAAAGGTGGTAAAATTGCATTTTTTAAAAAATTCATATTTTCTCTGAAAAAATGAATTTGTTATTATATTATGTCTAACAAAAACATAATATGGATTAAAAAATTATATGATGTATATAAAATTAAAAATTATGTCCATACTATTCCTAACTTCCTTTTGAACAGTTTTTTTGGTAAGTGGCGGTGTGCTCGAACCCATTGTTGCATGTTGACCAAGTTATTTAATTACTTTGAAAAGATAATGTACGATGAAATCCGGGGTTGATACATTCTCCCATCCTTCAATAAATTACATCCTCACAACTTGAAACCTTTTTTCAAAAGTAAAAGTTTATAAATAAGAAAATTACCTTTTTGGAAAACACACATTGGATATTGGGTTTATAAAATTTATTCTTAATAAGAGGGAAAGGGAAATGAAAAAGTCACCAGCAAATTATGATCTCGAATAGTAGAACATTGGTGGAAATTACTGACACATAATTAGAGGTAAATTTTAAATATTTATAGGTAGTGATTGAGGTCATCAATCACAAACAAGTGAACAATTAATTGAATATTGAGTGCCTCAAAGCCATAAATATATGATGATTTAAAATATCATCTGTTCAATAATACATAAGGTATTAGGATAGCAAATTTTTGGTTTAAAGAACCCTTATCTAATGTTTAAGAATAAATTTATTCATAGAATAAGATGGAAAAAATATACCTGACTAGTAGTGTTTCACCCATTAACTAGTTCTTACCACAAAATCATATTTCACTCCAAAATATAATAGAAATCAAAAATATTCTATGTATCTTAATCGTATAGGGTTTCAAAAAATAGAAATTATAATTCATCAATCATATCATTTAAAATAATAAATTATAAAAACTAGTACATATCATAGTATAGTGGATGGCGATGAACCCATGTCACCCTTCGGGTGTGGGTTCAAGTGTCGCAGCCTTGCCGGACACGACGAGTTGTCGACCGACCTCCAAATTGTCCTTTTAATAACAATCCAAAAATAATCTTACGAAATGTTTTAAACTTTAAAATAAAATCCAATGTTAAACATAATCCATTACATCTTTTAGAGTTATCAACAAAACATCTGTCCAAACACACAGTCCAAAAACTATAAGAAGATATCATAATAATGATCTTTTTTCCATGTAATTAGATGTGAATACCTCCATCATGTAATCTTTTTAAACATGAAAAAAACATAATTTACCATAAATCCTTATTGATTATATTCATGCTCCATTATTATTTATATAATACGGGATATAATCCTTATATACCAAAATGCTGTAAACACCAACAATGATGGAATAAACAAACAATTAATTTGTTTCAATGTTGTCTATAATATCGAATATAATTTTTCCAAATCAATCGTATATTTTCCCAAAATCAATAATCCAGTATCAGAATAATATTATGGTTTATCTTTGCATAAAAAATGATTATTCTAAAAACAATTAATTTATTTTGTGTTACTTTTCTTAGAACAATATAATCTCAAATATTTAATGAAATAGTAGTGTTGTAAAATCCTTATTTATTTCTATAATTCATATAAGCAGTACATCATTGATATGACACTAAAATGAAATAATTATATAATAGAAACATAAGGACACTAGTCATTCCTCTTCATCTGTGGTAATATCATAACATTATTATTACCCAATAGTATTATTTGTGGCATACTCTGACAATTTGGACATTGATTCACATAGTGTCCCATATCCTTGTAGATGTACATTTGAATCCATTTTCTTACCATCGCAATCCCGAAAGTGGTGTCCTTTTTCTACACACTTATAACATACTCCAATTCCCTTTAAGGATTTTCTATGGTGATTCATTACATAATTATCAAATGTGGGAAAATCCTTATTTCCCTTCTTCCCTTTATCCATCATTCCCTCTGCCATCCTATCATTTAATTTCTTCCTTTCAAATCCATAAAACATAGTAAATTCTTTACAAATATTATTAACACATGATATTATTTCTTCATATTTTGTGGATACTTGGGAGAAAACTTACCTTCTAAATCTGTTCTTAATAACATGAAGATATGATCCTTAATACCCTTTGGATCATGCAGTTACTGATGTTCTCATTCCTTTTACTGTGAACCATTTCTAAACAATGGCATACACTTGGATAGATTATGTATCACCATGCATAATTTAAAAACATGAAAAATACCTAATGTAAATTGAAATTTTTATTTATATAATCCATAATCATAAAAAAAATTCATTGAATATGTATTTATTCATAAATCATTCATAATGGGGTTTAATGAAAATTTGAATTATCCTAAGCATATCCCCTTGTAGTGTCGTATCCAAGAGTGATACAATGATCGTTTTTCTGTACCACAATACCTCGGGTCAAGCCTGAAACTCCTTGTAGGAGATTTCACTCCTAGGTATAGCTGTTCCAGAGCCAACTCTTCCTTCTAATATCCATACAATGATGTATTTCTTGGATAAATCACAAAATCCCCAAATTATAAAAATTCTAGGAAGAAATTCTATACTAATACTCAATATCTATCTTAGGGTAATGTTCTCTAATCCGAGTATATCTAAATATAGTTTCCATGTTTTGTACTACAATTCCTATGATACCAACTGTAACGCCTTGAACATAGTCACCCCGAGTCAGTGTATTATTATAAAAAATTTTCATGATAACAAGATATCATGTCTAGAAAGACTGATTAGTTTAGTATCTTTGGATGTACTAGATTAATACATATGTTTTACATTACATAAGGAAGTGAAAAAACAACAACATTGTTTCCCCTTTGAAAACACTCATATCCCATAGCATATTCATGCAGCTTAATCATAATATAAATCTAGGAATCCTGGGAAAACAAAACATAAGATAAGGGTGAGCTCAGATGTTCAACAAATGTAAATAATTTACCATAAGTAGTAAAGTTTTAAGGAAAGATGTATAATAAAAACAAAAACATTTTAAACATAAAAATGATCATAATATGGGAAATATAAAACAAACATTAACATATAAACATTCACATGGATATTATACTCATCGAATAATCAAATGTAAAAATTTATTTCATAATGAGTTAATGATTCACAACAGACATCATTACCACATTTTCAAGACCTCGTACCAAGAATAAAAATAAATTTTTTGGAAAGGCCTTATGCCAAGAGACTAGTTTGTCTCATTTGACATACCGATGCATCAAGGGCCTATAGAGGGACCCACCTATCAATTAATAATTCCACTGAATTCCTCATATGAAAATGATGTAAAATTACATAAAAATTCATGTTAAGACTAGCATATGAAATATATATCCTACAACTGTAAACCATGAAGGGTATAAAAATAGCACATCCTGAGTCAAACATATCATAACTCATTCAATACAATATGGAAGATTTTATTATAATAAATCATCCACAATCATGAATAACATCTAGCCACGGATGTTGACATAGTTGAAACATATCAATAAAACTTTTTGAGAGAAATATCATTTTTGTAAAATAATTTAAAAGTGATATATTTATAAACTAATTCATTTAAAAAATATTTTTTAATCAATTTCTCCCATTCCACTTTGAATATTTTTAATATAATTAACGTTTTAAAACAATCATGTATATATAATTAAATCCTTATAACTATTTTGAAAAAATTACCATTAATGAGACAGATTTAGAAGAATAAATGTTTAAAATAATTAAAATGATATTTTAATTAAAGAGTACCTTATAATAATCATTTTGAAATTTATTTTATAAAACATGGATATGGATAGAAAATACTTACACATAAGCAATCTCAGAGAATAATAAGATTGAGGAATTAACTATAACCTTATACTTTTCTTTGGACTTGGGTAGTTTTAAACTCTGTTATAATGATCATATTTTGTTATTAAATTATAAAATAACCATATTCATATAAATTATATCATACATGATTTATTTATAGATTTATAGTACATATTTTGTAATAATTTCTATGTTAAAATAACATATCGTGTAATAATCACTTTCTTTGTCATATATATTTTAACTTGTTCTTATTGATCATATAGCTTATATCAGGATTTAATTGATTCCATAATATAAAACATTATTTATGAATCATATATATTCAGAATATACGTATGTATAACAGATTTATATATGAAATGGAAAACACCATTTATGGAGACAGTACGACGTACGTAGGCATAAACGTCATTTACATTTTCATATCATATTGAATAGAAGTAAGTGAAGAATATATATATATATATATATATTTTAGTAGAATATTTATTTCATATATTACATACTTATTATTAATATATATTTATAATGATTGTTTAATGGTGAACATGAATCTCATCACGTTGTGGAGACTGTAAGCAGAACATAAGCATGAGAAATGATATCAATCTATTGATGGAGAAATATTATGTAATTGAATTGGATATTAGATCTACAGAATCATTAAAATTTTATATTTATTATTTACATAAGTTATAGTCATTATTCTACCCATTCAAATGATGAAGTGTTGAATAACAAACTGCAATATGATGTAGAGGCAATAAGCATTACATAAGCACGTATGGTGATTTAATCATTCATAGGATAGATAAAATAATTAATATGGTTGTACCATATTTATAATAATAGCTCAATATGTATAAGGTAATGGAGTAATTATATTGTTATAGAAACAAAAAAGAAATAGGAAGAGGAAGAAGAAAAGAACATTGAAATAGGTGATGAAGTAATTACCTCTTATTCGGGTTTATCCTTTAGATTTGATAAAAAGGGATACATAGGATGTCTTATCATCTATCTAAGGACTCTAGATTCATTTGGGGGTAGTTGGGAGTAGATTTTCTCACGGTTTGGTAGTGATAAATCACTTTGGAAGTGTGAAATTAAGAGAAGGGGAATTTCCCTTTTATAAGAGAGGTAAGGGTAAATTTAGGAAAAGCTTAAAATATTATTTTATTATACAATCATTTTAGTTTTATAATTGCTCAAAGTGGTTGTAGTTCGTTGATAAGGGGGTCATGGCTCGAAATAATCACCACCAATAGGTTTTAGAAATGTTTATGTCACTATATTAACCTTATCTTTTAAATTTAACTCTTAGTTAAATAATTTAACTTTTATCATGTATTCTCATATTATTATAATAAAGGTTAATAAATGTACTATAAAAAATATATGATAACCCCAGGTGGTTCATTAATTATATATATAACCTTATCTAAGACCTTTGGCTGATCCTTAGATTTTTAGGAATATTATATCAACTAAAAATATAGTATTTTTTTAAAAAAAGTCATTTATGTCAATTTTGACACTATTTAGTATTTAGTTTTTTTGAAAGTCATAACAGCTTTATCATTTCGAAAAAAATTATTTAATCCCCCTTAAAATTTCATATTAACATATAAAATTGGTTTAATAGCTCAAAAGTCACATTTTACAATTATATTAATATTTATAATATCAATTAATTCTATCATTAAATAATAAAATAATTACCATAACCAGATTGCTTCAATAATAAATATAATTATATATTTTCTAAAAATTATAAATAAAATACCATTATGTATTAAATATTTTTATATTTTTAATTAATATTTATAGTCTAAATTATCATATGTATAACCCTATATTAAAAATGGTTTAGTTATTAATCTTTGAATTTATCACATTTAACTACTCCTTAAGTAAAAAAATAATAAATGTCATAATATAGTCCATGTGGACCAAAAGGATCTTATTTTTTTCTGAAGGTTTATTTTGGTCAAAATACCCTTATCTAATTGAATTTGGACATGTTTTAAGGTAATTATAATTTTATTTATACCATTAATTACCATATTTACTTTAAACCATGGTAAATAAAAATCAAAAGTCACTATTCATGAAAATTTATTTTCATCCTATTGAACCAAATTTTATTTAATTTTGTCTACCATGTCTCTCCGATTTTTTAAATCCAATTCATAGAATCATTAATATTACTTTTTATGCAAATTTTGAAATGTGCCTCGAAGATGGGTAAAAGACGTCAACGAGTTCAATAAAATTTTATACGTCTAATTTTTTTTATAAAATGACACCATTGAATTACATTTAACATATATAGGTATTATATATATTTTTTTAAATAAAATAAATTTAAATAAATTTAATTATTAATTAAAAAAATTTGGTTTTAAACAATAACATAGTGTTTTTCACTATTTATCAAAAATAAAATGTTTTCATAAAAATTCCAAAAACTCATGATATGATAATATTGATATTCTGAATTAAAAAATGAATTATATTTTACCAAATTCCAAATTTATAGGTTGCATTAATTTATTAAGAATTAACACCTGTTGTCGAATAAAAAAAATGGTTTTTTAGAAACTAAAAACTATCAAAAGATTAACATGTGTTTATGTCATATTTAATTGTGAAATTTCTTATAATGCACTAAATTGTACTAAATTATTGAAATATAATCTAATTATACATACAAACCATTCAAATTAACAATTTAAATATATAAATTCTTTGGATTAAAAATGTTTCCTTCGATCAAAATTTATAATTTTTCACTATTTAAGAAAATAAGAATGTTATCAGAAAAGTACAAAAAATTTATCCAAACTAAATTTTTTAGGTCCCACATCTAAAGAAGATTTTTAATTTATTATATGGAATATATAAAATTTTCAATTAATGGATTTAATAAGGGTTCACCATTAAAAGGTGGTAAAATTCCATTTTTTAAAAAATACATCTTTTAACGGAAAAAGATGAATTTTTTCTTATATTATGTCTAATATACACAAAATATGGACTCAAATATTATATGGAGTATATAAAAATTAATATTAAGTTAATACTATTCATAATGGCCTTTTGAACGGCTAGTTTGGTATGTCGTGGTTCACTCTAACTTGGTGTTGCAGGTAGAACAAGTTATTGAATTATATAGATGAGATAACGTACTGTGAAATCCCGGGGTGTTACAATAACAAAACAACCCATGTAATGGGGTTTCATGGAGGAATAGAATTAATATATCATCCATAAACGAATAAATTTTAACCACTATCATAAAAAATAATACAATTATTTTCAAAATTAATTGTTTTAAGAACCATATTTTCCAATAAGGTATGAATCCTTTTTTATTTTGTCAAATTCCTTATTTTGGACCCATTATGTACACCCAATGAGTTAACAATGGATTTGGTGGGTGTTAAGTTATTTTTTTGAGCTTGATATGTTGAATGGTATGAAAACATATATAGGCAGCATAACTAGTATAAACTATGTTATCCAGTACGCACAATCTATCCAAATCATGCAATGCTGGTCAATGGGTGTTAAATGGAACACATTTTTCCCTAACCCTGCACTACGGGCCACATGGATATATAAGAACCATCAGAAAAATTTAATGTAAGTTTTTTTATGGTTGGTATATGGATCCCCTAACCATGAAGCATATCCGTTCAGGTTCCCCTTCCTACATTATAAGAAGAGCAGTCTGAACATGGTTTCCCTGGCCATGTGGCCACATGTGTGACGCCCCCTTGGGGTGATTTTAAAAATATTATATTATGTTACATTTTAAAACACCCACCAACCCTTTTGTCTTTTCTATAAAAGGAAATCCCATGATTTCCCTCTATTTTAGCTCTATTTAAGTATAATTTAGTAATTGATCATGAGAATTCATCATAAGTCTGACCGACCCACCATTTATCTCATTGGATCCACATTGGTGTGATCTTTGTTTCGTTTTAGTTGTTTTTTTGTTATTATTTCTATTTATGATGATTTTTTGATGCATTCTCATATAACCTATTTTTAAGGGGTTGATCCATTCATGAGATGTCTTCCAATACAAGACAACTATAAAATGATACTGTAATGGCAGAGTCTTACGAGTATGAGTTTGGTGGTATATAACTCACCCCTCATGTTTCATTTCTTATAAATCATTGTGTGTTTCATGATGATTTAACTAGGTGTAACCAATTTAATTAACTTTTATTACTTATACTCTAAAAAAACATATTATAAGACCCCTATCAAATGTGTTATCCATAGTTGGAGGTTTTTACCTCCATGAAGACTATTCTATATGGGGTGATTTTCAAAATTTTGATTTTAATGCTTTCACTTGGGTGTCTATTCCACCATTTGTTCATACCATTGTAACACCCAAAAATTATAAATTAAGAACATTGTGTTCGAGAGCATGTAGGATACAAAACTCCAAGCACATAAGGGAATATAATATCTAGATACATTAAATATATTTAATATTGAAATAAAATTGACCCAGGAAATATCATTCAATTCATGAAAAACTGACTTAGCATGCGTCACAAGCAAGAATGAGTTTCTTCCATAACATGCATTACATAGAAGATTGAGTTTTACCAAACAATAATATTTTATTAAAACATTATTATTTAACATAATAATACATAACCAAAATTTTAAATTATGGGATATGAATAGAATAATATATATTATGAAAATATATGGTTTTTAAAAATATAAATTAATTCATTGGTTACAAATTAAATTAAAAATGTATATAACAACAAGTTGAATACAAACAGAATGATTATAAGGATAACTATTTTTATGGTCAGAAGGGGTTTTTATATTAATAAATTGAATTCATCAGTGATTTATATTAATTTAATATGTATATATATATATATATTAAATGTTCAATAAAATAATTTTTACATTCACCCAATAGATTTTGTGGGATTAATATGACAATAATCCAAATTTTAAGCATAAAAATTACATATTCTTATAATATAACCATTATAACCATAAAATTTAAAACATATTTCATATTAAATTTATTGAAATATTATTAAGTATATATATACATAATGCTTTTAAAAAAATTGAATTACAAAAATTATTTTATGGAGAATTTTTTGAATTATTCTATGAGTTTTTATTTTCTTAATGAAGAGTGGAAAATACTAAATCATAATTAAAAAATTGTTTTTATTATTATTTATATATAAATATTAACTATTTTTATATGTTTTAATGTTCAAATAGATCCATTTTACATAAATAAATCCAATTTAGGTTTTTGGAATCAATTTAATGTCAAAATTAGATATAAAAACATAATGAACATTTGAACATTTTTACTGTAAAAACATGATTTATCGTCTCGTAAGACAGATTAAAATAAAATAAATTTCAGACACTTCTATTATTTTAATTTACAATAATTTATTCAATATTTTTAATAATCATAATTTTTAATTTATAATATGTAAAAAATATTTTTTTACAAATAAGATATGTGGAATTAATTAAATTTAATTACAACGATTAAGAGAAAAGTTATCTCAACAAAAGGAATAGTGTATAAACATAAGGGCTAAAATTACCTAAAAACTATTAAAAATATATTTTGGGGAAATATTTAGACCTTATCATAAATTTATTCTAATTTGGATCAATTTTTGATCCAATTTAAATAGTAAAAACATTGATGGAATTGCATTTTGTAAAATTTATTAAAATACCATTCCTCCACAATTATAAAAAGCCACTAAACCTGCCACCTTTTTAACTCTTCTCAAGGTACATTGGATCAAACAAGATCATCCAAATCATCTTATCAAAATTTTATTCCTCATCTTAGAGTCCTCCTTTAGTCATGAATACATTTAATTAATCCCTTTGGTGCAATCCAAATGTTGTTATCCGAATAATAGGTAACATCCTTCCTCAACCTCTTCAATTTTTATTTTCAATTACCACCTCATGAAATATTATTATTCAATTATTTGATATTAAAAAACAATCCAAAATATATGAAGAATTTTTATATCCTCTATTTTCTACCTATAATTACACACACATCCATCTAATGGGTAACAAACCTACAATTTATTTCTTCAGCGAACTACAACCTCACAAAATGGTGTTGTTCCGTTTTCCATTATGACTTCTCATGGTTGGGAATAATTATAGAAACAATGTTTTTATATTATATATATGATATTTATAATGTATTTATTCCTCTAAATTTTTTATATAATATATACCCTTATTCTTTACAATTTTTGAAAATTTTATAACATTGTTTGTGGAAGTGTGGACTGCCGCCCCTTCAATGTGACGCGATTCATTCACAATATACATGGTAGTAATTAAGGATGCTATTACAGAAAATATATAACATATAAGACACACATATTTTAATATAATTATAATATACATATATATCATTTATTTTTAATTCTTCTAAAATATTTTAATGAAATGAATGGAGCATTCATGAATCCGTATGACTTACGGTATTTATTAATGGTGAATTTAATATATATATCAAAATTTTATAGAATATTCTAAATACATGTATAATAAAAATAAATGATATATAAAATATTTTATACATTTTTTAGATGATAAAATAGTGATAAAATTAATATAAACAACAAATAACAAGTCAATACAAACATGAGAAACTAGGAAATTTAAACCCGAAATAGTGAAGATAATTAAAGATTACAAATATATTAGTAATAAGATATTATAAAAAACATATATGATATCATAAATATGAATATGGTTCCAAAGTAAGTTCCAAACGTGTTTAGAACCACTATTAATGATATTTATGTATTTTCACCTAAAACAAAACACATGGTAATGAATTTCATCTCAATTTACATTCAACTGAGACATACAAATTATTACTAAACAATTCATTTTTATATGTGTTATATACTACCCTTTTACATGTTATATCTTTAACTTAATATTAATCCCTGACCCAATATCGCTCGGAGCCAATGTCTGTTGTCAATTACATTGGCATGAATATAAAGAATCATGACCCAAATGAACAATCGATTTAGTTTTCTTGAAAAACATATACATAAATTGTTTTTGTATTAAAAAATAATACACTAATTATAACATAAAGTTTTCTATTTTTTGATAAATAACATATTTGATAACTCTAATCCATCTAGTATATCGCTACATATCATTCATAGTAATCTTTTTGGATTGAAGGGGAATGAAACATAATAATGGTGTGCTCAAATGCCTTGTAATGGTAATGTATAGTGGATGAAATAATAAATTAATGAGAATAGTAATTATGGAAGTGTAAATTATATAACACACACACGCTATAATAAAAAAAATTAAAAATGATTTTCATAAACAATATGGAAATATAAAAAATGTAAACACATTCTATTCAAATTAATCGATATGAGAAAAATTTTAATGCATGAAACTGAAAGAGATAACAATTAATTAATGAACAAAAAATGTAATTTTTCCATTGACATGTAAATAAAAAATTTCAGGTATGAATAATAACTGAATCTAATATGAAGGAAATTCTTGACTATTAGACACAATATTTCTTAGGTACATTTTACCATTATCGTCAAGACTGTTCATAATAGGTTTTATAATATATTGGGTAAAACCCATATAAGGTGGATAGACAAATTATTCATCCCATGAGACTACCGATTATTAGAAGTTATATTAATAACTGGTCCCCACCCATGTCTTACATGTCCAAAAAATTCATCATAGATTGAATAATCTATTTAAAATTGTGTATTATCTAATATTAATATGTATTAAGAGTTACTTATTCATCAATATTTTCCAAAATAATCAGATATCATTCAAATTGAACATTGAATAAAAAATTATACATGTTTTATGTTATTTACATATCCATGATTAATTATACAGTGAACTATTGGAAATTCAATTTTCATTGGTCATAGAAAATTGAGTTTTTTCAAGGGGGAAAAGTAGAAAAAGTGAATGTGAGTACAATCCTTGTACAAATATATCATATACAATTCATAGGAAGATTACAGATGGTATCAATATAACATACCCATAATGGAGTAAAATAAAGGGGTTTTTTTATTGATAAATAGAAATATTTTAAAGATATATTTTAAAAAATCATGAGGAAAATATATTTTTATATTGAAATACCTTTTAAAAAATTTGTCATTTGAAAATCACATTTGAAGACATTATATTTAAACAATGTTATTTTAAACATGAAAAGGGAGCTACATAGAAATCACGGTGAGTAAATCTGTACATGGTGCACATGGTAAGATAACATTTCATTTTTCAAGTAAAAAGGAATGAAAAAGGCCTTGTAAGGAAAGGAACATTATGATTTCATTTAAAGTTGTTGTAAAAAAAGAATGGTTAAAATTTAAATTACCTAATTATTTTAAAATAATTATTGAAATATTATTTAATAAAACATTCTTTTTATAAGAGTACATTTTCTTGGAATTAAGAGACAAATAAAGGCGGGGATTCTTAAACATATTTCTTCCAAAATTATGACTACCAAGAATTGGAAAAATGGAATTAATTCTTGAATATTGTAATGAATAATTAAAAAATAATTAAAGATTTTTATCAATGGTTATATAATTTCATATAATATAAATTTCATTGATAGATCATTTGTATTATTATTGAGGAAAATCAACTTTAATCATCCCAAAGTGTCCCACACCAATTTGAATCTATTTTAGTCATAAGACTCCTAAAGGAATAATATTTAATTAATCATATAATATCTTAATATTAAAGGGTTTATTTATACAATATTTCCATGGTAATATATACACATTAAAAATAAAACTATTTTCATTGAAAAAATTAAATATCAATAGAATAAAAATTGGGATGAAAATATATTACCTTATGTTTTCATTCGGGTGAACGTCATTTAACATCTTATATACTAATCATATGTTTATTTCCATCTTGATTGAGATTATTTTTCTTTTTTATTTCTATATTAATTTCAATTTTATTAATTTTTATAAAACTACTTAAAAAAATATGTTTAGATTAGGTGTTTTGACCAAAATTCAGTTTATGTGTCAATTTTTTTTAAGTCACTTATTGACAAAGGGGTAATTATATAACATCCCCAAAATAATAATAATAGAATTTTTATAATATTTATACATCAACTAAACATTGAAAATCATTAAATATTTTTATGAAAAATGAATCAAAATTACATTAATGGTGATGGTAGACCGTACATACACATGAGCAACGTTATCATGTTTCAATGATCATTATGGAAAGAAGTTAAGTAACATTATATATATCTTGAATGATAATTATATCACAAATACCAAAGTATTTTTTCATATATACTTACATATAGAATTTATTTCATTTATAAGTAATCACATCATGCTTAGGTGTCAGTAGTCCACCAGTCCATGAATGACATTGTCTCTTCTATGTGTATGAAAAGTTAGTATATAAAATGATATATAATAAATTTACAGAAATATAATTATTTTTTGAATATCATATATAATTCATTTATGTAGCATTTTTTAATTTTAGTCAGCCTTTATACATTCCATTTATAGTGTGAATGAATCACATCGCTTTGAGAGGGATGTTTTACAGTATTCCTCAAACTATGTTATTGTTTTTACATAAAACAGAAATTATAAATACATGTGTCAAAAATGAACTAAAAATGATTATAGAACAAATAATTTCGATATATAAACTATATAAACATATTTTCCATCATAGTTTCATTCATAAGAGGTGTAAAAAAAATAAATTAAAAAATCATCATTTTTTGTGGTAGTAGATTGTAGTACATAGAAACAGTTTGTTCATTAAACATTATATGGATGTATGTGAATGTGTAGATCAAAAAATAATAATAATAAAATAATAGTATATTAATTTTAATAGTGTTGTTATATAAAAATTTAATATTAATATTTGAGGGAGTGGATAATGTAAATAAAATTAATGGGATTTAAAACATACGTTAATAATTAATAGGGTATATCATTATAGTATTCATCAAAATGAAAGTTCCCAGTCAGATTATTATATCACAGAGAGGGGTAGGGGTGAATCAGTGATACCCTTTTTCATTTATGTTTCTTTTTATTTGAATCCAAATTTTCCACTTATTAAAGATATCAATCCCCTATAGAGAAACAAATCAATACACAACCAAAGGAACAAAAATATTTACAAGGTTCACTATTAAATAAGAATATATTTGTCCTTGGAATGGTTTGAAAATGATCCTATAAAATACAATCCACTATAAGTCAATCATAGTATTACATTGATAAGGATGTACTATTTCACTCGTGAAGCACTATGAAACAATACAACAATTACATGTGCATCCTCTTAGCACACTAATGTAATACAATTGTTTTGTAATAACTCATGTTACCAGCAGTTCATTTCAATTCCACAAATGTATTTAAATGAAATATAATTCCTCAATTCCTTACCCAGAAGATAACTATGAAATATCAAGTCCTTGTTATGAAACATTGCATCCATTATTTTCTATGTCCAATTCCCTCGAGTCAAATTCTACAAAACAATAATCCTAGTCTTATTTTCTAATACAATATAATTGAATATAATTGGAATCATTTTAATACCCAAATATAATTTCAAGAAGAATATAATATGAATTAATCAACACTACCAAACACAACTGTCAATCCAAGTAGAATTGACTTCTACATCTCTCTAGAATCCTATAGTTTCTCTCTCTACTGCAGTGAAATGTGAAATCCAATGAATGTTCATAGTACATTATTCATTTATAGGTGACCCAATATAGTTTTAGGTGGGACTCCCAAAACATTTTCCCACTCACCTAAATTCCCCCAAATTTTTGTTTCCCCCTTTAGCTTGGAATGCATTTTGAATACTTCAACGCGTCTCGATTCTTCTAAAAACTTATTCCATTTCACCTCTTATTATTCAGACTCCTATTTTGACTTCTAATACTGAATTAAATTACCAGGAATGCATGGGTCTGATCAACTGAGTCCGATTCCTCATGCTAATTCCTGAATATGACTATAAAAATTGATTTCAATCAAAATATTTTATATTAATGTTCATCTCCCCCTCAAAAAATAAATCAACAATATTATTTTCTATTCTTTTCTCTTGAACATATGGATAATCAAAAATTCAATCAAAAAACAGTGCTTGAATCTTGACTACCATAATTACTTTGATTAATTGATGATCATTTTTAGAATCGTCTAGCTTCTATTGGAAAGTAATGTAACATTCCCTTAATTCTATTAATCACTTTTCTTCAAAAAAATCATGATCAACTTTAAATGAATAATTCTTCTTCCTCTCATATCATGATGGATCTTGAATCAATTGTGATTCTCATGAAGAGAACATAAAACAATTCAACTCATAACCCACTTAAGGAATTTATTTGAAAACAAAACCAATGTATGATCCTTTCAGGAAAAAGAATAATGAGAACCATCTCTTACTCTTTAATCTGCATCGCCATTTCAATCAGCACCCCCTCCTATATTGGAATCTTAACCATACTACTATACTAAAATCATAACCAGCTGCTACAGTGAAATTATAACTAGCTGCAATAGTGAAATCATAACCACCTTCTACTATAATAGTGTACCCAAATTTCTGTATTGAACTTGAAACGAGATGCTACAGTTAAAACGTAACCACCTGCTCTAGTTAAATTATTACTGGTGGCTTCGGGGATATCATAAGCACCTATTATAGTGAAATCATAACCATGTGCTGTAGTGAAATTGTATGAAGCCGCTATAGTGAACACATAACTTACTACTATAGGGAAATTGTAATCACATTCTACAGGGAAATCATAACCAGGTGTTGCACTGAAATTGTAACCAACTTTTGATATGATATCACAACCAGATTCTATAATGAAATCTTAAGCACTATCTATTGTGATATCATAATCACCTGTTATTGTGAAAACAACAGCACTTCTATTACATACAACTGGAATCCAATTGTTTTGAAAGATAATATATACTGTCAATTTCTATTCTTATCACCATAACTTCTTCAATCAGAACCTCCTCTTCAATTTGAAAACAATTATCTTAAAAAAATATGAAACACTTCTTTCTCTATGACATCTGGATACAATAAATATCAAAATGATTATTTTCTGATTGGAATAATATCATTCAACCCCTCTTTATTCTATTAATCTTTCATAACATGTTATCATTACAAACTCAGGATTTATATGTAATTAAAATCAGAAATTTATCATCAAAATTACATCGAAAAGTATCATAACATTCCACTCACTCAAGTTTTATTATTTCCTACTCATTTTCATCCCATGGAAAAAAAAATTTAATACATGAGAAAAATTATCAAGATTCATGTGTCTGATTCTATAAAAAAACCAATTTTTTGTTACACAAAGCAAAGTGAAGGGATTTATATTATAAAAAACATACCTTGACAACAAAATACAACTCTTCAATAAAATACACCTTCATCATCATCTTTTTACTAACAATAAAACCCTCTGAGTTTTGTTTTCAACCATGTTTCATAAATCACTAAAAATTGTAATATAAAAAATGGTTTATATATACAAAATTCTATGCCCATGTGATTCAGCTCATTCTAGAAACAAGAATAATTGATAGAAAAACCCTGCTATCAAAAAAAGTGATCCTGAGAATCTTTTTTTCTATTTCTTTTTATTATCCTCCCTATAAAAAAATCATTTTCATTTCCAATGACCACTCTAACATAATTTTTGAATACTTCACACACTAAACAATCTTGAAATCATAGATTACCCACAACCCTATCTTTTGGGAGATATATTTATGAAACAAAAAAACTCTCCCCCGGGAAACAACAATCCCACGGTATGATGAGAGAGGGGGAAAATACAGATACCTCATCCTTCAAGAGAATGTGGCTAGACACCCATGTTCATACTCTTTTTTGAGAATTATTCCTTCGATAATGGTTTTATGAGTATATCATGAAATAATTTGGATGTTAGAACAAACTCTAGATTCTATTTATCCTTCTCTACATGTTCATTTATCAAATGATATTTCATATCAATATTTTTTGAACAAGCATGTTGCACAAGATTATTAGTGAGATAGAATGTACTTTGATTGTTCCATCCCAATTGTAATTTTAACTTCACTTAAAAAAGTATATATTATAATTGGGTTTTCATCCATATTTGTTGAGTAGTGGCTTGAGTAAAAGCAACACACTATGTTTCAGCCATATAGAGTGATATTGAATTTGGTTTCATTAAATTCAGGATAAAACAATTCTTTCCTATAATGAATACATTTCCAGATGTGGATCTTCAATAATTAACATTTCAGGCCCAGTATACATCTCAATACCCAAAAAATTATATAATATTTGATATATCATATTTTATACCAATGATTTTTTGTGCCACTGATGTATCTGAGAATGCATTTTCCAGCAAGTAAATATTATTTTTTGGAGCACATTAATATCTTTAAGATAAGTTAACAACATAAAAAATGTAGAGTCTTGATGCATTTAAAAAATATATACTTCCAATCAAGATTGAATACCCTTTTTGATCAACTTATTTTCTTTATCCATATTTACTCATATTTTTTATCACTGAAATGGGTGTGGATATAAATTTTTCATTTTGCATGCGAAACCTCATGAGAAATTATTTTTCATACATTTCATGGGAGAGGAAATTTTTTTCTATCTTTTTTTGGATTTAAAAACCAATAAAATATTTCATTTATCCCAGCAAAGAAATTTAACCTAAATTTATCATTTATTCAGAAAATCAAACACAACTTCTTTCAAAATTCACATCAAAGATAATATCATCAACATAAACAATAAGAATGAGGGAATACTCTTGACTCTCTCTAATATAAATATTCCTATTCAATATTACATTTTTAAGATTCATCTTTCTTAATAATGCTTCCAATTTGGAATACAATTCCCCAAGAGCTTGTTTTATGACATAATATTCCTTTTTCAATCTGCACTCACAACCCTCAAATTTTTAAATTATAAAGTCACATGGTTGTTCAATATAAACTTCTTTTTCAGGATCACCATTTTGGAATGTAAAATTAACATCAATTTTAATGACCTTATATGCATATTGTGAAAAAATTATAAAAAATATTCATATTATTTTTAGTTTTCCACTAGAGAAATATTTCTTCAAAATAAATACCCCCAATATGTGAATACCCTTTGAGAATAAATCATTATTCGTATCTTATAACTACTCATTTTTCATTTAGATTGTTCCAAAAAACACATTTTGTGAAAATGATGTTTTTGTTTTTAGGAATCGGTATAAATTCCCATGTATAATTATTTTCAATCTGATCCAATTCATCATTCATGGATTGGACCCATTCTAAATGCCCAAAAGTTTCATTAACATCATTCACTTCTACTTTTGAATATAAAGTTGTGTGTATAACAGAAATGGTTGTGATTTTTGTTTGAACCATATGATATTAATAAGAAATTATATTATGTGATTCCACTTGTTTCCCCATCCATATATATTATTTTAGATTGTCTTCATCATCATTGTAAATAGACGAGCCTAATTATTCACATTTATTTGGATTAAAATCAGTTGTATCCTTATCAGAATTTTCTTCTTCAACTGGCTTAAATTCATTATCTACCTGAACATGTTTCTCTTTCACTGATCCTTCATTCACTATTAGATCAAATAAATCATCAATTATTCTTGATTCTATATTGATTAATCTGTAACCTCTTCCTTCGGTAGAATAGCCAAGAAAGATTACATCATCACCTTCCGTTCAAAATTACCATGGTTTCAATATTTATTCATTATATTATAAGGGCTCCCAAAAACACTAAATTTCATTAAAAATGGATTTTTTCCCTAAAAAATTAATAGGGAGTCATACATGATTGATTCCAATAGAAAAATGGTTCTGAATATAAACAATAGTAATAATGCCTTTCCCCCAAAAGTAATGAGAAATGCCATGCTCTAGTAATATGGTTCTTCCCATTTCCACCACGATTCAATTATTTCATTCATCAACACCATCTTTTTGGTGATTGTATGGAGAGATAATGTAACATCCCATGTAAATAAAGAATAATATATTTTCATATTTATTAATATTTGTGAATAAAATATTAATTTTACTTTAAAAGGGATGCTATGTTCGATGGCTTACCTGATACGCAATAAAGGGTTTCATTGAAATCAAAAGTGCACACTAATAATAAAATATTATTAGTTTAAATGGTAGTTAACACCTAGCTATTGTGTTGTTGGGAATGAATAGAACTATCTAAAATATAATTATACATGTTTTTTATTTTTTTATAGTTATCAAATAAAACGTAGAGGCTTAAAATGTGAATGAATCTAATTTTAAGCATAAATAATATAATATTATATAAAAGGTTTATTTACCCCCATTTGATGGTGAATCCTCTTTAAATATAGTTTTGGTCACTTTTATATGATCTATTTGAAAAAATAAAAATTCTTTTTAGATTCAGGACATCATGATTTACTTTGGGAAAATTTTTGGTAGTTTTCTGATAAAATTCATTTTTTTCAAATAGTGAAAAATACTGTATTTTAATTAGAACCTAACCTTTAATATAATTTATTTATATGATTATATTGTATTTTCAATTGGTTTTAATGCGTAATTATATTATTTTTTTTCCATTTAATCTAATGTTGGACATTAAAATTAATTTCTAATTAAAATTGGACGTAAACCATTATCAAAACTTGGATAGTTATTGTTTCTTAAAAACACGTGATTTGGTTTGATAATGAGAATTAATTTTAAATTAATTAATCCAAATTATATGTTTTAAATTTGGTAAAATAGAAATCATTTTTCAATTTAGAATATCAAATTTATCTTAGGTGAAGTTTTGGAATTTTTCTGAAAAACTTCAATTTTTGAGGAATAGTGAAACCACTAGGCCGTAGTTAAGAAAACAAAATTTTTCATTTAAATGAAATATTACCACTTCTCTGAATTGATTTTCGAAAATCTAAAATAAAATTTTGTTATTAGTAAGAAAATTTTGGTTCAGTAAAATGAAAATTAATTTTTGGTGAATAGTAACTTTTGAATTTATTTTCCGTAGTTAAAGGTAAATAGGGTAATTCAAAAAAAATAATATAATAATAATACAAAATTACCATAAAACTATTAATAACACTATTAGATGAGTCATGGATGACCATGTCCATCCTTTTGTCAATTTTTGGGACCCCATGGAGCCACTTGGGAGGGATAATGACAGTTTATTTTAATTAACCTAATGTCAAGGCAAAAATGGCACAAAAAATATCATTTAGTAAATTAATCATTACATAGGGTTATATAAGTTATATTTTAAACTCTAAATATAAACTTTAAATATAATAATATTTCCTACATTATGGTATTTATTTTTTAATTTTTAGAAATCAAATAAATTACACTATTTATGACATAATAATGATGCAATATTTACCCCATTAATAAATGATTTGAATAAATAAGATTATAAATATTAAAAAAATATCAAAACATGTAAATTCGTATTTTATGATTTTATTTCGATCTTTAGACATGTTATTTTCATCTTTAATGAGCTTTGGATCTTTAGAAACTGAATATATGTTTATAATAATATAATATTTTCAAACTTTCCCAAAGAGACCCTCCTACCCTTATAAAAAGCCCTCACTTATAAACTATTACACACACATTTCAAGCCCCATGGATCGACAAAACCCTGCCTAAATAACCTCTCATGAAACATTTCCTCCTACTAGAATTCTTACCTTATGCAGAAGGCACTTCAAAAAGTTCTTTTGGTTTAAACCAAAGGGAGTTACACGATTTAAAGGTAACGTCTTCTCTTATGTTTTTTATATTATTTTACTTCTCCAACCCCATAAAATCTTTTTATTACTATATTTTATAACATCAAAACTATCCTAAAAATACTAGGATGTTTTTATGATATGTATTAGAACTACACATTCACACTCCTATATCTAATGGGAAAAGAACACAGTGTTTCTATGTTTGGAAAACTAACGCCTCACGAAACGATGATTGTTCAATTATATCCTACCACCTATCATGGTAGACATTAATATGGAACTGTATTTATATATGAAATATATTATGTTTATGTTTTCTCTATGATTCTGTAATTTTCTTTTATACCATACCATTATGGTTTCCCTTATGGGTAAACACGATAATTTCATTCGAGGAAGTGTTGACTACCTCCCCTCAAAGTGATATGACTCATTAATGGAATATGTGGAGCATATAAAGGATAGAGTTAATTATATTATATAATATAATATAATATACTGGATTTATAATATAAATATGTATAAATATGTTTTAATTCCATTAGTGTATGAAATATAAATCAAAATAGCGTTCATGTGTATGTACGACTTACTGTCTCCCTGAATGGTGCATTTCATTTCTTACCTCCAAATGTTATGTACTATTATAAATACATATATATGATGGATATATATGAAATATATGATATCTAAATCATTAATATTATTCTAAATATAATGAACGCTTGACCACGTGAACAACTTATACATATAAGAAGTCCATTTTTGACTCAAGTACCAAATATTGACAAAACATCCATTACTAACATAAATGATTAAATAATGTTTATAACATGGTAATAAGTGATATATATGGAATACTAAACATGAAAAGGTCCTTAATAAAGTAGAAACTAACTTTATTTTATTATTCAAGAGATTAAGGAATGAACAAGTCAAGTCAGATATCAGGTAAGGGACTTCGTCTCAATCTCTTTTCATTGAGGAATTTTTTTAATACATAATTTTTTTATGCTGTATAAATACCTTTTACTTTTCATTTCATTCAATGGGAATCCTTTTCAACAATGATTTTTACAAAAAGACTGAAAAGAATGTTTATTTTGAATGTAATTGGTGACAATGACCATTTTCACGACTATGGGTATTACTTTCTCTTTAGGCTTCCATAACAAGATGTAATGTTTTTGAAAGGAAAATAAATACCAAATACTATTTTCTGTATTTTGGTATTGAAAATGGTTTTGGGAAAGGATTTATTTTTATAATATCATGAAATGATATATTATTATTGCAATGTGAGAATGTTATCTTTAATTTTTTCTTTTGTTATGTGTTATGGTTATGTTATGGTTCATGGAAATTGTTTATATATACTGGTGGTTCTAGGATAAACCTAGGGTGGGTGAGCCCGAGATATAATTCTAATGCATTGGGTAATGTGATGGAGGTAAAAGTGAATTTCTCTCCTAAGAGATTAGGGAATATACTATGATGGGTATTCCAACATCTCTCCATATGTAGTTGTGATACCAAAAATGTAAGTATGATATTAATGCCACAAGTTACCTGTATGATTTGTGATTACTATGTTTTATTCATAAAACTTATGTTTTCATGAGGTAATTAAAATAGTTTATGTTTTGTATGTATTGATGGACTAAAGATTTATTTCATATTTTATAACCCTTACTGAGATTTTATACTCATACCAAAATTTGAAATGTTTTTCAAAGGACATAATGATAAATATTGTCAAGGATGGGGTCAATGAAATTTCATCCTTTCTAAAAAATGGAACTATACATGGCTCTTTTGTTTCAAGAGTTCTTATTTTATGAAAAAATGGATACTGAGTAGAAGTTTTTACAATGTAATTTTTTTATGTAATGTAATAGTTATGACTTAATTATATGAAAATCTAAACCTGAAAAGATACACAATGTTAATTAATCATTTAATTCATGATTATTTAATGTTTACGGATGATTCCTTATAGTTGTTATCATAGGTCGGTTTAGATAACATTTGGAGGTAGGGTATTTTTAAATTAAAATACATAAATTTATATATGTTAATATTGAAATGATATAGAATTTATAGATTACCATGTTGCTTCACCTAAGGTAATTATGTTTCCCGAATGGGTTTCTACATAAGAAACATGGAAGCTATGTTGGGATGACAGTAGGAGAAGGATAACCTTCCAAATTAGCAACCTGAGATGGTCGGAATCGGAACTGAACATTTCTTGCAGTGATGGAATAGTGGACTCAAGAAATAAATGGTGGTGGTATCCATGCACAAGATCAGCGAGATCAACCCTAGAGAAACATGCCAGTAGTTGAGAATTTCAGGAGACAACATCCCTCATCATTCAAGGGATTATCTAACCATGTGCTAGAACAAGGGTTGATTAAGGCACTAGAGAAATTTTTTGATGTCATGGGGTGTTCAGAACATCAAAAGGATAGTCCTATTGTTTATTGTTTTGAAGGTGATGTTGATCAATGGTAGTCGATGGTGAAAAATATTAGGGATAGTGAGAAGATTGATTCTCTTGATTGGAATTAATTCGAAGGTATGTTTCTTGAGAAATATTTAACTATAGTGGTTCATCATCGGATGGAAAAACAATTCCTAGAATTGAGGCAGGAGGATGACTCATTGGCTTATTATGAAGAAAAATTCACTCGAATAGAAATGTATTCTTCAAATTTCATACGTGATCTTGATAGAAAAATAAACTATTTTACCTCATGATTAAATACAAAGCATCGAATGTCTTTACCATCTCGTGAGATCAAAAGTTAAAAAAAACTTATTCATTTTGCGGAGAAGGTGGAAATGGAGTTTACTGATGATCAGGTGGTCTTTGAAGAAAAACAGAATATGAGTTTTCGGTGGCAGACGAAAGGGATGAATTTTCATAAAAGTATGATGGTAAGAAACTTAAGTTTTCAGTCTTTGAAAATTATGGAAAAAAGCTTGTTGGGGGATGTCTTTTAAATTATCATAAGTGCTACTGATGTGGTAAAATGGGACATAATGCTCATAATTTCACTAAAAAGGATCAAGGTAATGGTAAGACAAAATATGATTTACTTTTAGTGAAATGATTTAATTGAAATAAAAGGGGTCATCATGCAAATGAGTGTCCATCGAAGATCTAAAGTGAGGGAAAGCATCTGAAATACAAGCAAAAAAGGCGTGGTGAAATCTATTGAAAACACTTCAATAGATGTTGGGCCATCAAATTAATTAGTATCAAGTACACTATTTGTTTTTCAATATTATGTCAATGTGTTGTTTTATTTGGGGTCTACAAAATCGTTCATTTATGAGATGTTTTCTAGAAAATTATGAATTCCATCTCAAGATATGAATCCAAAACTGATGTTAAAAACTCTTAGAGAAAATGTTGAAATAAAAAGAAATTATAATAACCTTCATGTACTTGTGTGAGGAAAGAATATACCTAAAACCCTTATTCTTTTTCCTCTAGTAGAGTTTGATGTTATTTTGGGAATGTATTGGCTTTCAGTTTATCATGCTAAGATTGACTACTGATCTAAATAGGTTTATTTTCAATATCATTTTTAGTTTGTGTGAAGGAATGAACACTTACTATTGATAAAATATTTGGATGATGAAAATCTTGTTAAAATGGAAGTAAAGGTTACCTTGAACATATTGTTGAAAACAAATGAACTATTCATATTAATGACGTGATAGTGGTAAATGAGTACTTTGATGTTTTTCCTGATGAGTTTCTTGGTATTATAACTGATTGAGAAGTTGAATTTACTATTGACTTATTTCTTGTTGCTAATCCAATTTTAAAACCCCCTTATAAAATGGCTCAAATTTAACTTTTAGTGTTAACGAAGCAGTTCCATGAGTTCTTAGATAATGATTTCATTCCACCTAACATATCACCATGTGGTGCTACCGTATTATTTTTTAAAAAGAAGTATGGTTGAATGAGACATTTCATTGGTTATAGGGCATTGAATAAAATCACTTTTAAGAGAAAGTACCCTTTTTCCTAATATTGATAATTTGTTTGATACACTCTAGGGAGATTAGTATTTTTCAATGATTGATTTGAGGTTAGGGTACCATCAGTTGAAAGTAAAGGAAGTAGAAATTCCGAAGACTGTGTTTCATACTAGATAGGGCCATTATGAATTTTTTGTTATGCCTTTTGGTTTAACAAATGCAACTTTTGTATTCAAGGTTCGTATAAATATAATTCTCTAAGGGATATTGGAAAAATTTTCGGTTCTGTTATTTAAGGATATATTTTTTATTGAAAAAGTAAAGAGGGACATGAATGTAAATTAAGGGTTGTCCTGCAATCCATAGAAAATGAAATTATTTGGGAAATTTTGCATGTGTGAATTTTGGTTACAACATATTTCTTTCCTTCGTCACATTGTTTCAAAAAATGGTGTAACTGTTGATCCTGCTAAAACAGAGATTGTTGAAGAATGGCCAAGACCCACAAATATAACTGAGATTTATAGTTTTCTTGGTTTTGACGGTTATTACAGGAGGTTTGTTGATACAAAAATATCGTTTGAGGAAGTGTGGAATATCGCACATTTAAAACGATATGATTCATTTATACACTTCATGGATTGTATTATGGATGGTTTCAGTTTATATATTTAACATATATGATATGATAAATATAATTTAATATATATATATATATATATAAATATATATATATATGCAAACATATTTTTCTATTTCATTTTTTCCTTCAACAAGAAAATTAAACGTGAATTGAGTTCTGTGTACGTACGACCAACCTTCTCCATGAACAGTATATTCCATTTCATTCATATATTTTATATAGATTATTATAATATAAATATAATATATATAAATGATATTTATGTCACATTTACATTTTGTAGATCATGATATAAGTATGAGGGGAAAATATATAACAAATTAAGACAATAGTGAAGATTATAATGATTATTTCTGAAAGTGAAATTGTAACATAGGATAGATAAAAAGAGGATAAAATAATGTAGTAATAGAAAAATATATGGTATTATAAAAAATAATATGGTTATTTATAATATGTATCATAAATATATATTTATTATATAGGTGGTTTGAACGAGTACGGAGAGAGTCGAGACACATGGCATAGTGATTTTATCTCACTTTTTATATCCATTAGATACTTGCTATATTCACAACACTTTCATTATATGTGGTTAATATACTATCCATGATTGTATTAAATGACTAAAATTATTAAATTTATTGTTATTATAATATCCACACTGTGATCTTGCATTCATGAGTTGTATGGTTAAAAAGTAACCAAATTGGTGAAATAGTTTTGTCTCAATTTGCCTTCTTTGAGACTCATAATATGTTATGCACCTAAATTATGATCTAGGTGTACATAATTACATTTAACATGTTATATAATGAATTTTCTTATTATTGTGATGTATTAATAATCATGATTTTCCCTTTTATTACGTGGAGAGTTTGATCTCAGGTTACCAAGTTATAAGAGTTTATTGATACATTCATATATCTTTTTCAGATTGTTTATCTGTATGATTCGTTGATAAAATATAATGATCCACCTCTCATGAAAAGTCATGAATATAATTCTTCATTTATTATTAATTAATTATTCATTATTGTTACCATTTATTCCACTATATGGTACATAATATATTTAAGAATGTTTTTTCAGGAATTCCTGATTTTATATTATCTTTGGTCAAAAATCACAATTCCTTTAAAATAATGTTTTCCAAAAAAGGTTTAAAGAATACTAAACAATTAAATAATGATCCTTAAAATATAATATTACACTTTATTTCATTTTTCTAAATTTTTTAAATGATTATTATTGTCACTTTCCAAATGAGTAATTTTATAATCTTTTTATCCTGAAAAATAAATGTTTTTTACCTTGTACTACCTATGTGAATTTATCTATTGTAAATCCTTTGAATTATTATTTTCATGTTTAAATGATATTTTTTAGCGAAATTTCTTTAAAATGCATTTTCAAAATTAAATTAGTATTCTTTTTTCTGTTTTCATGAATAATCGTATTCATGTTTTTTTCAATCCTCATTTATATGTTTTCATGAAAAATGGATTTCATAATTATTTGATGCCCCATTTATAAGAATTTATTTAATTTCAATGATTTTTATTCAAAAAAATATTATATCATCTATCATGTGTTTTGATGTAAACTAGTTTTGAAAATATTTTCAGTATTTCTTTATAATATTTCAATGTGTTTTAAAAGAAATGGGGTTTTAAAATGCTTTCAATATTATTATTGATGTTTTTAAGGAAAAATGTTTTCAATATGATTTCATGTTATATTTATATTATTTCATGGAAATTAATAAGAAAATAATTTTCAATTGTTTTAATGTTATAAAAAACCTTCTCCAAATAATAATGGATAGTTTCTCGAAGAATGATTTTTGAATTATATTGAAAAATTATTTTCCATACATGATAACATCAATTTATGTTACCCATACCCTTATATGAAATGATATAATGGGATTATTTATATTTTCTCTATGAATTGGTTATTCATGATGCCATGGGGTTTCTAAAACCCATTTTTCTTTCAAGGGTTTTATGATTATGAAATGTATTTCTCATTCAAAGGTTCAATGTTTATGAAATCCATTTCACTTTCACATGTTAAGATTTAGATGAAATGGTTATGAAACCTATTTCCTTTTCTTAGGCTATCATATTTTTTCATTTTTATGATACCCATTTCATTTCATGGATAATGATATGATTTTTTATTATTCTGTGGAACATATATGTACGATTTAATAATGTGATGGGTCAGACCTATATCTCCATTAAATGTTTTAGGAAAGGATTAATATGTCATATGATAGAATGATATGATCTTGGTAATGAACTTGATTACTAATATGGCCATGGGAGTAAACAATGACTACCAAGAAGCTATGATGAGTGAACTAAAGCTACAAATATGGACATGTGAGTGGACCACAAATACCAAGATCGTATGGGGAGTAAACCCATACAACCAATATGGTCATGGAAAATATTCCTTATCTACTACAAAAATCTTATTAAATGCTTATGTGTCTTCAAAAATTCCATGTCTCATTCCAATGTTATGATTTCATGGTTTATGTGGTTCATTTCATTAATATTGATGTCTTATGGACTACTAATATTTATTCCATGATTTATGTTTAAGAACCATGATATGAATGATTTCATCTTCTATTTTCATGTTCATGTTCTTATACTGTTACAATCATGATTATGATTACATATCTCCCTTTTTACCCATACTGAGTATTTTAGCTCACCCCATTATTATTTTTCTAAACCCCATGTTATAAATACTGAATTTATATATATGTACTAATAGTGGATATATTTATGAGATTTTTTAAAGATATTTCATCAAGATAAATTTTTTCCCATGATTCCACAGACCATAAAAAATTATAGTCCTCAGGAATTTAATTTTGAAATTTTATAAATATTCTTCTAAAATGTTGTAATATACATGTATTTCAATCCATGGTTTCTATATACCTATTGTTGTTTCCAATGATAATGATGGTTATTTTATTATCTATATTAAGGATGTTTGTCATATGATTTTCATTTATGAATTCCATATAATGATTTTGTTGTATATGTATAATTAATTTTGGTTCAATTTCAGTATTTATTACAAATTATTTATGTTTTTTACCTGGATAGTCTAGTCAGAGGAAAAATCATATTACCATTTATTAAGAACAATGAAAAATTTCAAAAGAGGATCAGATAAGGCTCACATCTTATCCATAACCATCAAAATAAGGATTAGAAATCTAAATATGATAAGTCATTAGCATAACAATATTCATCATTAGTTTTCCATATGTATGAAGTGTTACTTTGATTAATCTTTTCAAACATATTAGAATAAAAAAATCATGAAACATTAGAAGTAGACCTTATATTATCAATCAATAGTATACTGGTTTATTTATTCCTCTACCCCCACTTCGAAGGATCAAAGATGAATATGACACAATGAGTCATCTTTTTCATTCCATGTGTGATAATATATTTGACGGAGGATTTACTAATACACAGAGCATGATATGGGATACTTTCAGTTACCTTTTCATCATCAATAACATTTTCCCACTAGTAGGAATCTTTTTATGAGATGTGAAGTTATTGAATCTCCTTAAGGAAATTAATGTTTTGTATGTTAGTGTCATTATCACCATCTTTTAGGCCCTACACTAATGTATCTAAACCTTATGGATAAAAAAATCCAAATACCATAAATTTTGGTTTTATATTACTGTATTCATTGTCTAAAAATTTTGGATCCACACCAATGCCTAGAATATCATAGGATGTCTCATTCACTATAGCATCAATGATCGGATAAAATTGGATCTCCCTCTCCTTATGATGAAAATAATCATCCAGTACTAGAACAGAATCCACCCTATCAATTTATATCTACGGAGTGAACTCATTCCAAATAGATTCATCACAAATAAGATGACCATAAAATATAATTCTATTCACTTTAGAAGCTCTATGATAATTAAAAGACTCACTCTACTTATTTATATTAGAAACCAAAATTACAATATCATGTGAATCACCTGCTAATGAATTTTCACATTGAGGATCATCAATTGTATGAAGATAATCTTCTTCATTGGTACATTATCTCTAATCCCCCATTTTCCCTAGATTGATAAATTATCTGGATGAACTCGCCGCATTATTTTCCCATTTCAACCTATCAAAAATTACATTAACATTTGGATCAAGAGGTAACAGTTGTGTTTGATTCAACATCACTACATCACCTCACCACACATGACCATATTCCATAAAATAAATTCCAAAAATCCCTCATGGCATTAAGTTGACACATTACTATCCACATCTAGGTGTAATAAAATATCACCATATGTACCACATATGGAATGATTTCCTGATTACCTAAACCATATCATTATCACATTAACCTCTTATGCTTGTTGGCCGCATGATTATGCCCCAGTTTAATTCACAACAAATAGAAATCACACCATGATTAAAAAATGAAAAACTATTTTCATCAAAACATCTCACCCAAAATAATCCAAAATAAGTCAACTGACAACTTATAAACTTCAAATTCAACATTAACCCTTGGTGAAATTAGGTGACACACCACCCTAGTATTACTATTCGAGAAGATATAATTCCCTACCATGATTTGAATGATACATAGAATAAAATTATTTTTAAAGTATAATTGAAGTTCTATAAATTCAATAAAAACATTATTTATGGTGAATTTACATTCATATGAATATATTATTCCCCCTTGAATATAATAAAATCAGATTCATTACACTTACACGACACTTGTGACTGCGAAAGTATCCTATAATTTCAGATGGAAATTGGATAATTATAAATTTGGAGTCACAAATCCATATAATTAACTTCTCTAGTACAATCCATGATTTAAAGGCCCGAGATCATAGGAGTCCACAATTGGTCAACAATTTTTGAATCATGCAATACAACTATGCTGGAGGAGAGAAGAATCATTAGTGAATTATAAATTTGAGTGCTAATTATTGGGATATGTCAGATAACTTTGGGAAATTTATACTGAGGGACATATGATGAAAATTATGGATTGAATATTGTTTTTATAAATGATAAAATTATGGTGGTAGATCCTAAAATAGAGATAGTGGATGTTATTCCCCCTAGAGGGGGGAGGGGAGGATGTTGTAGCCATGTTTACCTAGGGCATGGTTGTCGGAGGCATCGATGATGTCCCTATTTATGTGTTTTATTTAGTTATTTAGTTTTATATAATAGGTATAATAATCCTTTTATATTGATTATTTTGAATGAAATTGATTTTTATAATGTAAAATAAAAAAAATATTCTTAGTTTCATTTATTTATCTCTTTAGATAAATTGTATTTTTAAGGACATTTTAAAATGGTTTTCTGAACAATCTCAGACCTTGTTGGTTATGATTTTTATATTTCATAACAATTCACAATTTAATAATCATAAACTTATTTTATTATATATCTATCCTCTTAAAGGTTGAATATTTTTTCTATAATTATTTTAATAATGGAATTTATGGTTTTTCAAATAAATGTTGTAATATAGAGTATTAGTATTATACTATTGGAATTTTCATATAACCTGTATATAATTTATTTTATTTGGTATTATAATAATTTATATATGAAAAAGATAATTATTTACATTGTTTATAATATTCTATTGACAAATTTGGAGAAATATTGATATTGTATGTGGATGTTATAGAGTTTCATATCAAAATGTTATTTATTATCATTTTGGAGTATTTTTGTACTATTTTTATCAGATGTTTGTTAAAAGGTACATGTTATCTAACACAATTAATTTTTTATTATTTTTTATTTATATCTAAAATAAAAACAATCAAAAATATTAATATTATTTTTCAATGAATTTATGTATAAAATATCATTTTAGTAATTTTAATAACTAATTTGGTTAAGTGTTTTTAGAAATGGATCGATTTAATTTTTCATAGAATGTCTAACACATGGATTATTAATTTATATGTCAATATGATATCCATCATTCGGTTATATATTAATTTAAATAATGGTGACATAATTTCCTTACTTTTTTAATTTATTCCCTACTCATTTTGTTTATAGATAATGCTGATAGGGAATGCAGATTATATGTTGTGCAAGACCAGCTCAGTATCTAGTTTATATGAAAACTATTTTTTTAAAGAAGTATTACTAGTGAACCCATGTTAGAGTTTAGTAAATTGGGTGTCAATGCGGTCAAGATATAAGATCATCTTAACTCAAGGGTTATGTTATAGAAAAGGGCCAAACTAGCACATTTTGCATTAATTCCATAGTTTTAATGGGATTTTAGGCATAAAGTTTTTTAGTGTTGTTTTATATATAATTATTCAAATTCTTATTTATTCTAATTAGATTTTCGATTTTTTTGTTGAATGTTCCTAAATATTTTTGAGAAATCTCATGTATCATAGTGAAAATTTAATGAATTTCTATCTAGGTTTGTTAACATGAATTTGTTTTAGATAATGAATGTAATCTATAAAAGTCACTATTAAGTTCCATGTACAGTTTGTACAATGAATTCCTAGTAATAATGATTTTTAATGAAAACTGAAAAATAATTTTGAAACCCCCATTAATGTATGTATCCATGTTTCATGGTTTCCATAACTATGTATCATTAACAATACATTTTGAAAACAAATTGATTTAGTTATCTATATTTTTATTTTTTTAAAGATAATTAATATTTTTAATTATTAATAGAACAAAAAAATAAATTATAGAATCATGAAATGGTGAGTTTTTTTAAGTTGGATTTTTATTTTTTATATTTCATTATTTTGAGTTACATTTGTAATAATTTGTATTTTATTGAAATATGAAAACACCCTAAAATAGTGAATTCAAAAATTTTATAATGGATATTATTAGAGCCTCTCCATTGATATGCATTTTTAATGTTGTTGGTATTTTAATTATGGTAATGGATTGGACATAGACCCTGAATGTATTTGTATAGAGGGACATAGATCAATATATATAGATCATACTCATGAATTTTTTATGAATCACCCACCTAAATTAAAAGCTGACTAGGATCCCCTATTAGAAATTAAATGGATGATGATGAATGAGAGGATATTTTATTTTCTAGAGACACCTAATATTTCATAATTAAAACATTTATTCATTTATTCTTAGGGTTAGAAAGATAATCAATGGGGATCTAATATTTCAGTCAACAAAATGAAGTCATATATTTTTATTATTCTATTCCTATATTAATTTTTTCATAATACACTAAGACCTCAAGGGTGGTGTGTGTGCGGGAATTATTGTTTCCCATGTAGGGTTAATGTCTAATGGTATAGTTTCAAATAGTTTCATTATGTATTTTTTTATTTTCCACATTCATTTATTTCTAAAAAATATTTTCCAAGGATTGATTTATTAATAGTATACTTTACTAAAATAATATAGAATCTATGATTATATTTTTCTTGAAATCATATATAGATGTTGTAATTTAGCATATGATGGTTTCATAAATATCAAAAAAATAATTAAATGTATTTTATATAACCTTTATTATAGATAATTGTTATAGTATTTCACATGGAAGAAATAGGGAAGGTAATGGGTGCATCATGAGATGTTATGTTGGTGTAAAGTGTTAATCCTTTAATAATTCTTTGGGTTCAAAAGGGAATTATTCTCTAGTGTGTGGTAAATTTGGAAATTCATGTCATTGAAATAAATATTCTTAATAATATTAATTGACACATATATCGACTATGTATATTATATACATTGACCACATTGTATAAGAGTGGAGAAACTACGAAATGTTTTAGTGATCATAGTCATAATTTAGTATCTATATGGGTATAAATTGTCACTCCTAGAATCGTAGAAAGTGGATAAAAATATAATATGATTAAAAAATATAGTAATTAATAGGAATACATTTTATGTTTAGTTATATATTTAAAATATAATATATTACTGATTATTCTAATTTAAAAATTATGATATTGTGATACACAAGTTCAGTGGTCTCATTTATAGTTATTTATTTATCTTATATAATAAAATGTTAATTTGTTATTTTTTAGAGGTCATGTTTATGAATTAGATGATGCTTTTTCATATGTTTAGTGGATATTTCAGTATGTATATAACAGTAATAAGATACATAGGATTTTCCTCATGGTAGATTTTTTGTTTTCTAGAATAATATCACTAGTAGTAGAAATTAATTGATTTAAAATTAAGAACATTGAATGTGGAATTATAGGGTCTAGAAAAATGTTATTTTAAAATTTTCATAAATATTTTAATCTAAAATCCTTCTTAACTCCCTTATCGTAATTTGATTGTAATATTTAATATTTATTTGTAAATATTACATATATAGAATAATTGTTTTTCTAAAATATTTCATAAAATCTTAATTATATATTCCTTGAGAAAATCAATATTCATATGAATATGCGTTGTGAGTTATCTATATATAAATGCATAGAAGTGTACAGATAGAACAAATATAAATAGTTATTATTTATGTTTCTATTTTTTTAATCAATATAGTCCCCAATAATAAATATATTAATATTGATATTGATGGACATAAAAATTTATAAATGGTGGGGTGAGCATCCAAATAAGTATCATATTTTTTATGGTTAATATGTAAAAGTAGTTATCACTACATTGCGTTGTTTAGTTAGATATGCCTATAGAGATATATGATATCAAGAAATACTATTCAGGTTTTAGGATTAAATGTTACATTATAGATACATGAATCATTATTTTACATCGGAATCAGTAAAGTATGTGTATTATAAGTCTACTAGTTTGGTAGAATATCACCCAAATTATTATAATATATGATGATACATACATGAATTATTGGTTTAATTAGGCGATCTTTATGAATTATTTAGACTATACTCTATTACTGAGTAATAGAATTCTATGATTCATCAAATATCCCATTTATTATTGATTAATTGATTGATATAAATGAATATTATTTATTTATCTACATAGATTTTTTGGAGGAATTTTGGATTATTCATACGAGTTAATTTTACTATCGACTAAGAAGTGTGAAGGATTTCAATTAGAAATTACCTTTTAAAAATGATTATAAATAATCAAGATGATTTTGAAGTGATAAGTGATTGTTCTATATTATGGATACCATCTTTTGATCAATGAAATTTATCTTTTATGCTTGTATTGCATAGTATTAATCTATCAGTTAATCATTTATTATGGTATATGAATTGTTGTATAAAATATAGAAAGACTATATCATTACATGTCTATTATATAGAGACAATGAAAGGAATTAAAAGGAAGATATTACCACCTACTTTAAATTTTAAAAAGGTGAAGATCATGAAGATATGTTATTGTTCTTTATCATGTGTTATTTATTGATATGATTTGGAATAGATATATGATTTTACATATTATAGAGAATCATAATGATTTATTAGATTGTCATTCTAGGTGATATAAAGGAAAACCGACCCACTATATTTTTGTTGTTCTATAGTATGATTTGTATCCATGAATAAATATGATATTTAGTTCAAAATAAAGGTGATTTTTTCAAATATTATTCACATTGTATGGTCATTAATGACTTCATTGTAGTTGAAAATTTCATGATGGGAAAAATCGGGACACCCATGATATCAATGATATATATATTCTTATATACTTATTATATTAAATTTTATTTATGATTTTGTTAATTTTACTTATATATATATAATAAGTTTGTATTAGTTATTAAATATAACAAAAAAATTAATATAAATAAATTGTGTTGTAATAATATTTTATATATCAATATAATAATAAGTTGTAATTAATGAAAACATTGAATTTTTAGATATTATGAATGGACTGAGACACATTCCATTATAGTTGTACATCATATTTTTATATTTATTGTTCTACATTAATTCTTAGCGATTCATTGGATCCAGTAAGACATTATTTTTTTATATTAGATGTTAATTTATGATGAAAAATATAAACTGTGGGAAAATCATAACTAGACTTAGTATCGAGATAGGTAATGAGGGAGAATGGGAATCACTCACCTAGATTATTTTTCTTATGTATAAAAATGGATTTATATGTTACTGATAAATTTTATTTTAGGATTGAGAGAGAAATGGTGTTTTATGATACATCAATCATTTTCCAATGTATTACGAAGTTATGGATGAGAATTATATTCACCTAAATATAAATAACTCCTCCATTCTATAAAACATATTATTGTTATGAAATTTGAAATTATGTAAACTATTAAAATTCATTAAACAATTCTCTTTGAGAATGTTTTTATTGTTTATGTCTCATAAAATATAAAATCTCTTAGAATGGATTGGAATTCCAGTGGAAATAAATAGTACACATCAATAAATGTGGATACCATAACACTCTTTATGTTTATCCATAGTAGTTATTTATCTAATAGACTGATTTAAGGTTAAAGATTGTTTTTGTAGATGATATTTTTATTAATGGTTATTGGAATGAATTTTTGGATACGGTAATAACTGGTGAAAGTTCATGATATTAGATACCATTTTGGGTTAATTTAATTATTATTTTATTTTATTTTATTGGATGGTCTTTTTTATTCTAAGGTATCATCATGATGTGTATATCAAATATTTCAAAATTTAAGGAATTACTATATTCTGATATGTTATATATTAAAATAATATGTGATTAATTATAGGTTTTATAGTCGAAATTGAGGTGAGATAAAATAATCCACTAAATTTGGGTGTGATGATATAACGATATGTGAAAAAAAGAGTTGGTAGTTTAGTCCATGATAATGGGGTAGTGGCCGTGTCTCATTAATAATATATGGTTACCAGTGAATTTGTAGGGGTCAGACGTGGCATGTTGTGGTGAATTAGAATAGCCATGGTGTTATCACACACAGAAACACAATCACACACACACACACACACTATATATATATATATAACAATTTACAATTACATGAGTTTTAAGAGTCTCATGATATAAATTAGGATTATTTTTAAAACTCCAATACATATATAGTTTTTATAGTTTTACACCATAAATTTTTATTTTACAATAAATATTATTATATTACTATTATAGAAATAAAAATAATAAATATTTCTTAATATTTAGATTGATTTATGGTTTTGGAAATGATGAATAGTAAACATACATATTTTTTATATTAGATATGTGTGTAATTTACTATTACTGATTATTTTGAGGAACAATGTGTTGTAATCGTGTATTCCAAAAAAGGTTACTAATTCTTTTTATCAAATATTAACATCCAATGGCCCTTTCTCATTGATTTATGGACTATTTTGGTGATTTTATTTAATTTTAATTATGGAAATATGATTTGTAATATGTGATTGAACTAATGGTTCATTTTTATATAAAATAATTATGTGTAAATGATGTTTCTTTTCTATTTTTCTATTTCTATTGTTATTATTTGAATATGATTTTGTATTATTTTTATTTACATGTAAATGATAGTTTTGAATTTTTTATTATTATTAGTGTATAATTTCAAATCCATTTATTTTATTGTTATTATAAGAGGATTGTAGAAAATTATAATACATTTATTATAATAAATATATATTTACAATATTAAAATAACTTTTAAAAATAAGGTTCCCCCTATTTTCCTCAATGGAGGGTGATGCCATGTATTTGATTTGGGGCACCCTATATTTTCATCCCATATTTTCTAATCATATAGGATTTTATATGGGTACTAGTTATCTCCTCCATTCTAATTATATCACTCTTCTCCTCACTATCTTCTTCATGTACACACATTTATTTTCATCATAGGGACTGAATAATGTTATGTTTTTTACTTATAATGAAATTAAATTTTTTTATTGGAATTTTGGTTCCAGAAGGATATAAACCTCCCATAATGTTCCTCCATAAACATCATTTTAAAAGGAAACAATATTAAATCATCATCTATGATATTGTTTCTATATTACCTAATTTTATATAACAGACCCTAGGTGTAATGGTTTTGTATGAATAAAATTTATATCAATATATAACTAATATCAATTTTATTTTAAGTAATTATTATTTTCATCATTTTTATAACTATTTTCATGATTTATATAATTGATATTCAAAAGGTAAATTAGTAGTACTTTTCAAAAATTAAATTCAATAAATATAAGCTATTTTTAAATTTATTTTAGATTTAATGTGTTCTAAATTAGTTAATAATGAATTTTTGACAATCATATGTCTTTTTGTTATACTATTTGAATGGGTTTTAGCTGTTATCTTTAATATTACTAGATTTTATAAATAATTGGAGACCTATTATATGTCATGAGAATTTTTTGGAATTAAGTAGTTTGGAATTGATGTTTGAGATATTTAATACAATTCCTCAAACAATTTTTATGTATTTTCATAAGGTTATGAATTATAATGGATAGATTGTAATATTATATTCCAATATTGATTTACGAAAAACCAATTCTTCATTCCACTAGTCTATTTAATAATTTCTTTTATTTTTTTAATTTTTACATTAGGATATGTTATTTTTAAAGGTTATATTAGTTATTGAGAATGAGTGATGTGAAATTAGAATTCATTATTTTTATTACATGACTTGATAATATTTATGTGGTGAATACATATTTTACCTTGTGTCCTAAGGTATTTATGATGGATGTAACAGATGAGTTATAAGTAGGTGTGATCATAGAGAAGGTAGTGTTCTCTAATTTAGTTCATTATATGAAAAACCATATCTCTACAACATAAAAAATGATGATTTACAACATGAAGATACACAAGAAAAAATCATAAAATATCAAAAGGCATTGTGTAATTTTGTAGAAAGTAACAAAACTAAATATCAAGAAATTGGGACACAATTTTTTTTAATTCCCTATCATGAACTAGAAATTTCAATAAACATTTTACAATTCACCTGAGAAACACATGAAGTACAAAAGAATGTGGTGTGAGATAAATCCTATTAAGGGAATAACTAATGAATAATAATATGTACAAAATACATGCGAGTGAAGAGGAATAACAATGTGATATAATGGTGAAATAATAATAAACATAGACAAGGAATCATGATATAAAATGATAACATCATAGAGATATAGGATTGTGGGGAGAATATAAAACATGTAATAATAAAAATATTTCAAACATAACCATCCTAAAATCATAACATTATTTTATTGTGATAACCTCATGTTTATTATAAATAGGATATCAAGAGATTAAAACATTACCCAATGAAATGTATATATATATATATATTTTTATAACAACCCATAAAATTAATATCTTGTAAATTTATTATTATTCAATATAGATCACATAATTGACAATAAAATTTTATCACTTTTAATACCATTGTTAAAGATTATGGAACTAGATACATTAAATATCAAAAAAAATGATAGACACATCTATTTGCGTACCCATGAGAGTAAATTGGAATGAGTTTAAACTATACCAATGTTTGGTATGAAAATATAGCAGGATATGTTTTAGAACCTAAAAGTACTAAATAATGATTCATAGAAGGGTTTAATGATAGTGAAAGGCGATATATCATTACATTCAAATAATATTGAATGTAAAGGGATGTGTAAAAATATACAAAATTAAAAATTGGAATTCAATAAGAATAGTAAAAACTTTTCACTTAATATAAAAAGGATGATGAGTTGATCAATTACCTTTAGAGGGCACTTCTAAAAGCCTCAGAGTAGCATGTAAAGAGCATTGGAACATCATGGGAGGTAATTAGATACAAAAATTAAAGTAAATCCATTATAAATGGGGATTTGAGTGATGGGTTTTGGGAGGATGAGTGTTTAATTAATTTAAAACATTAGAGAAATCCTTATTAATTTCAATTAAATTTATTTTACTCTATTGGATTAAATAATATAAAAATCAAACCTTAAATGGGTTTTTCCATTGGTTCTGTCAAATATGAGTCATTTTAATATATTTTAACTATATGAAATGATAAAATTAAAATAAAACCATTGGCGATGTGGAAGATAGTTATGTACATAACAAATGGGTTTTTAAACCATAAAATATAATATTTGTTATCTTAAGAATAATTAATTTGTTATAAATTCAGTCAAATAAAATTAAAAATTATTTTAAATGTGGAATATGTAAATGTATTTTTTACCCCAATTAATAAATTTTTCCATATCATTTGGTATATTATGATTTCATAATGCATATAGTATATTTATATTGTATATAGTTTCTACCCAAAAAAAAATATCTCCAAAAATAATGAATAGAACACCATCGGATAGTTTTGATATTAATATTTCAAAAGTAATGATGATTTTTCTAAAATAATTTTCTAAATTTTATAATTTTCACTTCTAAATTTTAGAATTTTAACTTCTAAAAAATAATTAAATTATAGAAATAAATTTTTATTATATTAACCAATTTTCACTAGTATAAAAATGAAATTTGAAATCAGTAAATCATATTATGTTTTATATTTTAAAAAATATTATCTTATTATAATATTTTCATAAAATATCATTAAATTCAAAAAAACATGAATTTAGTTAAATTTTTCCTTCTATGAAACTATTTATATCTCGAAAATAAAAAATATTATATCTTCTTATGAAAATAAAATTTTTATAAAATTATTTTTATAAATATTGATATTGTTAGAATAAAATCGTATAAATAAAATCAATGTTTTGTTAAAAATAAAATTCTTGTATCACAATAGCATACGCCCTAATGGTACAGTTTGTGATGGTTATGCATTCATGGGATGGTTTAGAGAACATGGTTTGGTAGATGATATCAATACAAATAATGTTTTCCCTAATATGGTCTGACTATAGATTCACTATATAAATCTTTTTTTTGGGATTGGACAAGGGAAAATCCAAATGATACCATATACATTACGATATTTAATAGATGTGATTCATAGGGAACGATCCTACTAGTCTAGGAAACCACAATTTAATTCTATGAAAAGTAGTCTTTATCATATCAATTAATATATATATATATATATATAAAATAATGATCACTATACAATGAAAATTTTATCATAGGATATGATATTTAATTGTATATTAAATATGACATGTTTAATTTTTTACAATTTCAATATTATCGAATTAGTGCATGTATTTTTTTAATTGTATTAAGTAATAAGTAATATATTTAATCATAAATTGGATTTCATTTACAGAAGTCTGGTTTCTTAATTTTCCAAAATTTCCATAAAATTCTCTAAAAATATAATTTTTAACAAAAAAAATATGGTTCTTCTATTTCATCACATCAACTGTTCCTATATCTCTAAAAAAACATGGTGTTATTTTCTAGCAAAATATATTGGGGACTTATCATATTTTTAAGAAATATGTTTCAATAATATAAGATCTTCAATGGCTGCACTATGTAGAAATATCCTTCTATAAGGGAACCTCCACATCATTCAATATATTTATGGGTTAATATTTATACTTCCTCCAAAGGGATACATTGATCATGTCGTTTACATAAAATATGAAAACATGGATTAATAGTTGATATTTGTGATGACCTAGACCACCGTGGTCCATCCCTTTGCCAAATTCCAGATCCTAGGGGTGACATCTTGGTGGTCATTTCAACATGTGACTGATCGGGGCGACGGATCGGCGCGACCGATCGGCACGACCAATCAACATGACTGATCGGCGCGACCGGTCGGTGTGACCGATTGGCGCGGCTGGTCGGCATGACATATCGGCACGACCGATCGACGCGTCCTCTCGGCGTGAATGCTCGGGGAAACTGGTCGGCACGACCGATAGGCACGACCGATCGGCGCAACCGATCGGGGCGACCGATCAGCGCGATGAATCGGTTTCACCCCTCCTTGTCGGGTTTCTCTTCTATAGTTTTTTCTCTATCGTTGGTGAAATGGTGGGTTCCTTGATTTGGGAAAATGGGGTTATGTCTCAGGGTTTTCTTTGTTTCCAGTACTATGAGGGATCTCACTTATCACTTTTGTGATGTTTTCTTTGGATCCAGTACTTTGAGGGATCTCACTTATCCATTTTTCGTTGTGACCTTACAAGATAACCAAGTTTGAATGATCAAATTTTTGTTTGGCTATTTCAATTTTTCCGGCTTGTGGTTATGCATGTTATTTTCCCTGTAGTTCATAATTCACCCTAGTGGAATCACTTGAACATGAAAAAAAAGAATGGTTGAGTGGGGACATAGTTTGGGAATGTGTTGTGACGTGGCCTGGAGTGTTGTGGATTCTTTTGTGAATGAATTGTAACAAGGGTGTTTGTGATTAGGTTTTGCGGCCCCTAGGTTGGGATGAGTGTTTTTAGCTATACATATATCTGTAGCTTTTATATTTCTTATTCGAGCCCCACCCAAGTTGACCACTTAGTGACGAACACCCCATTTCATGGAGAGTGTGTTTTCCCCAACACTCATATCAGTGGCTGGTTATTAGCCCCTTTTATTCTCGCTTTCCCGAATATTCCAAGACTCTTCAGGCAGGCTGTGGTGGCCTGATGTCCATTATTTACCTAAGAATATTTGGCCGGGGTAGTTTTGGTGGTTGGACCAGGTGTTTGTGGGCAGATTGTTTCCCATGTTTCTTAGGGATGAGGCCCAGGTGTCTTTGGGTGTGACAGTAGTTTTCTGGCCTAGGTGTCTTCGGGCATGGCAGTATATGTTCTGGCCCAGGTGTGTGCAGGTGGGGTTTGGAAGTGGGGCTATGGTGAGGTTATGGCTTAGGTGTGTGGGGCAGGGTTTGGCAGGGGGACTGCGGTGAGGTTATGGACCAGGTGTGTGTGGGAGGGGTTTGGTAGTCGGACTGTGGTGAGAATGGTGGGATTAGTTCGATGCGTAGGATGTCATCAATAACCAGTGGAAAATTGTTGCGAGGTACCAAAATATTGATGTGTTATTACTAAACATTACTTTCCTTGCATTATTTGGGGAGTGTGCCTTGGTGAGACTTGGGTGGATAGTTTTTCCTTGCTATGTGCTTTCTTTTTTCTTTTCTCACAATGCATTAGAATTCCTCTCCACTTGTGCATGAGAGTCTTTGGTTTTCTCTACTGTGTCTACTTGTATGCTCACCCTACGTATATAAAACTGCTTTCATGTTTCCAGGAGGACGTTAGGGATCGTGTAGGACCGTACTAGCTCGGATCTTGGGGCAGTTGCTGTTGTCGTTTTCTTCTTTCTTGGTACTTTACCTTCAGAGTTTTTTTTGTATTGTATCATTTAATGTTGAACATGCACATGGGAACGGGTTTTTTTGGCTTTCCCTTTACATTCAGCTTTGGTATTGTGAAGGGTTCTATCTTATCTCTCGATCCTATAAAAAAAGGGTAATGCCTTCCATTTTGTGTGAGATTCTATACCCTTGGTGATGGTTGCCACTCCGGGACCTATTGAAGGAGGTTTTCGGGGGTCATTATCTCTCATTGTGCTTAAAGAAGGAAGGGACTGACAATCTACTGACCCTTCTATACTTTTGGTCCAGGCGGGTTGTGACAATATTCCACTACTTTAATGTGATCATGTCTCTCAATAGGGATGATGTATCTAAAAATTCCTTTTCCCTTCTTGCAAAACCTCATGACTTTTTTCCTTAATGATACTACAAGGACAACACAATATCTGACCACAATCTTCCTATATCATCTATAATGAACTAGAATATTATCAATATAATTTCATTTTCTAAAAATATGTCAAACATATAAATAATACAAAATCACATTTATAAAAAAATACAAAATTTATAAATAACTAATGAATTAAATTAGTGGAATTTCATAAAAATATGTATCCTATACCTATAGATTAGTAAAATGATCATTGAAATAGAAATGTAAAAATTATGAATATTAATTCAAAAAATAGAATTGTAGCATAACTTATAAATTATATATATAATATAGTAATCATTTTATTTAATATATGGTATATTTAAATAATGATATAATTTAATAAATTTTTTAAAAATGATAAATAATGTGTTGATATTTGAATAAGTAGAAAATATATCTCTTCAATTTTTTAATTAATATAATGATTTAAAATAATATATATTTTCATAAAATAGATTCATATATCAATATTACTTCTTTTTTTATGATTAAAAGTTATTTTTATGAGGCCATAATTAATTTTTCAAATTTCATAAATTAATTCATAATATTAAAATATTTTCCTTTTGAGGAAATGATGATTTTATTTAAAAACTAAATTAAATTTATTTATAAACTAATTTATATAAATTAGATTCCAAAACTAAATTATAAAATTTTAATAATTGTTATACTGATTTTTTTTTTGATTTTTATAAAGGAGTTGAATTTTTAGTGAATAGTAAAATACGATTATTTACTTTACCCAGAAAGTCTGCCAGAGAAAGAAGTTCCCTGACCTTTTATTAATTGAAAAGAAAAAATACAGAAACCCAAGACAAAGGATGAATACGAACAGCTTGCCTGCATCCAGCCATCTGTTCCAGCATAAACAGGACAATTACATACCATTGTATTCATATCCTTCACCACCACCATAGTAAGGGATTTCCTCTATAGTAGCTGATTCCCATTCTGAATTAATTTCATATTTCATCAATAGATTGGCATACTTCTCTCTGAGCTTCAACTATCCCAATGATAAATCCTCTTTATCGGAAAGTTCAGGACCTTTCTTATACATAGTTAGAGATCCTCTTTCCTTCATAGATGATGACCTAGTGTTCACTAACTGTAGATGGTTATTGTATAATTTCCTTGTATTCCTCCTCAGTGGAACAGACATAATTCAATCACTTTTAGATGACATGCTTCGTCCGTCTGGAACAATTTCACTATAAGAAGGTCTAACAATTCAGTTATTTTCTTTGTCACTATCAGAAGAGCTTCTGTAGCTTCCTATTCTCTTCAGAGAGGCAGAATTATTGACTCTGTCGTCCTTCCTCACCAAGACATTTTCCACAGTATCCAGGATCCCTCTCATTTCAGAGTGATTTATATGCTTAAATGATACAAGAGATTTCCTTTCCATAATGCAATAACAATCATGCAATTCCATATCAAAATCATTCATTACAGACTCCACATGATTATTAGGAGTGATCTACGCCGTTTCAGACAGTAGGGGTCCCTCTATCACAGTGGGAACATCCCCAGTTTCCAAGCATGAAAACATATTACATGTTACACAACAACCTTACACCTCATTCTTGTTACCCGACTAATATAGAGAGTAGATAGCACCAATGTCCATCATGGACAGCTTTCCAAACCCAAGGTCACTTGCCAACCTTTCAAACACTCAATTCACCAATGGGTTATCAGACACTTCCATCTATTTCAGTCCACTGTCATTCACAGGATCCTCTTCTGGGTTCCCCAGCAGCATTTCTTGCACCTCCACCTCATCCAATGATGCTTCAGCCACTACTGCAACCAGGGATTCATCAGCCACTATAGCCAATGATTCATTATCCACAGTATCTCTATTTTGATCACATTCAGTATAAGTACCCACATTGCTGCCCTCCATTTCCAATTGCACCATCCGAGGATCCTCACATCCAGTACTTTATTTCCCCGCCACTACATCACCAAATCGATCCTCTCCAGCATAAACACCCTCACTACTACCTTCCACTACCTGATACACTGGACTAGGAACCTCATGCCTGGAATTTTCCTTCCTTACCATCACTGAATGCCTCTGGATTGTCTTCCTATTATTGAAAACCGACTCTGTGTGGATAAAATGCATACAGGATGAGAAGTACTGCATCCAAGATTCAAAAACAACCTCCAGTTTCCATCGAAACTCCTTACCATCAGTTATCCAAACGCAATTCAATAGAGCCCTTGCAACATCAACCTCAACATAGATCCGCAGAAAAATTGGATGTCACACAGCCTCAGTGTGAATAACCTAACACAAGTTGTTTCCCACCATATTCCCAATAACACACAAAATGGAAGGATTCTGAAAGGAAAGTGGTAAACCAGGGAGACTTACCCACGTCGTGATCGTTAAAGGGTCACACCTCATGTTAAAATAGAATCTCCAATGGAAAAGGTAGTATGAAGAGCCCTTCCATCGCCGAGGATCTATGGACCAGGCATCAATAAAATCCTATTTCGAAGGAAACAGGATCATGAAGTGCTTCTGGTCAAGCAAACCAATGACTGCGCGCATACAGAATTTCCAAGTTTCAACCACAAATGGATCAAACACATCCACCGAGGGATGATTGAGCCTGATGTGTGCAATTAGTTTGAGACAAAACAGATCTGAGGCAGTTTTTATCTCTGACGGAATCAGAGACAGAATGGGAACCTTGCTAAAAAGACCAGGAACCTTCAGAGATAGTCAGATTCTTGGGAATGGAGAAAGGGAATCGCTCGAATCTGGGAGTGCCCTAATCTTCCCATATATGCTGTAATTATAAGATATTAACAAAATGGATCAAAATATCATAATACTTTTAATATAATTTTTCCAAGGAATTAGCAATTTTGATTTTCTGAAATCTTTATATAAATTAAATATAAATAAAATATGTTCGTGAGGGTCATAAAAATGAAAAATAAATAAATTATGTCATTTTCATTAACATTTTAGCTAATGAATCAAAATAATATCATATAATGATATGATATATAATAAAATTTAATCTTATGAATGTTCATTAATATAATATTATTTCAATTGTTCATGATCATTCTCATTTTACAAAAACTATTATTCTTGTATTCAAACAAATTTATCTTGAAAACCATGAAACAAATGCTCCTGGAATAACATAACTGAGTTCTATACCTCAACATAATAGCCTATAAAATTTAATAAAATGTAGTAAATAAAATTCCTATAAGATAGGTTCAAAATAAATATATTAATATATTTAACATTATTATCCATGATTTTATGTACTAGTGTATAATAATTACGGAAATATAGTAAGAGAATCTCTCTAAACCACCATTTACCTCTGGGTTATGTGTTCTATCTCTCTAATGCAATGTTATTATAAATTATTATCACTTTATGCTAATATATTTGTTTTTGTATTCCAAAAATATGTACCAAGATCATTTTTTATTTTGTTCATGTGGAAAATAATGTTTTATAAGGTTTCCTGTTCAATTCCCCCCAATATGAAAACCTAATAAAATGGATTGCCTAACTTTATAAAAAATTTTATTGTAAACTACATAATATTTTTTATGGAACCAATTTATTTTTAAATACATATTATTTTTCTCATGAAAAACTGTCATTTATAATTAATATTTTTTTGGCAAACAGTTATGGATTTTGTTACGTTATTGACTCTCTTATATTATTCCCATAAACCGCACTAAAGTGGCACATTTATATAGTTTATTAACAACTATTTTAACATGTTATCATTTATTTTGGAAAAATTTATAATTATATATTCATATTTTACATTATGAATTTCCATTTATTATTATTTTTTCATTATTTTATTGAATCCATTATGACATTCCGTTGCGTTTTCTTCATGGACTAATTACGATACCTATTTCATTCGATTAGTAACTGTTACGTATATAAGTTTTTTTATTCTCAATTTATAACACATATTCTTTATAATGTTATAAAGGGTGCACAAATATATATCTTCAATGCATTGGGTAACTTTATGTCTCCTGATACATCATTTTGGGATCTGGAGTCAACCTTATTCCCTTTTGGGACTTTGCCTTCTATAAGTAGTAGCCTTGGCAGTTAGCCAAGACTCATGCTTTTGTCATGTTGTATACTATTTCCACAATTCTAGGATGAAATTCATAAATGATCCCATATAATATATTATATTCTTCCATATGCCTATTATTATTACATACCATTTATATAATCATTCTATGTCTTCTAACCCATGAATTATTTTGTATTTCTATACTTATTCCCTTACTAGGCTTTTTAAATGATCCTTTTTTCATTTTATTTCCTTGGTTATCATATTCTAATTTACAAGATCCAAAAATTTAATTACTCGTTTTGTATGATTAATATAATGAAGTTTTATTATATTTCCATGTTATTAGTTTTATGATGATAATCATCTTAAGTCACTAGAATTTACGATCCTCAACATGTGTTCGCTGGTTAATTATGCCTAAAATCAGGGAATAATACGTGTAAAAGGATAGGTCTATTATAGTTGGTATTAGAGAATGGACTTGTTATTTTTGGGGATTAGGACTAGAATACATTTGTAAAAACCCTATTGATAATTCTATTACTAAGGATAATTGAGATTGAAGTATAGCTAATCAAAAGATAATATATAATTTTAATCTAAAATTTCATCATTATTGGTTTAATTTTACTATTTTATATAATAATTAGTTATGTTTGGAATCCCCCAAATTTTAATTTCATTTTTAGATAATGTTGAATATATTATAAATCATGGAAAAAATCAATGTGATTGGAAATGTGATGATTTCCCTAATGAAATTCCAAATATGATGGGAACAATATCTCAAAATATAACTATAGTGCATACTCATATTAAATAATATATGACTAATAATATGATTCATTTGGAATTTCATTCTTCCACTAATAAAGTGAATGTTGTTTTCAAATCCTTCAAGCGAAAAAGGCCTCTAAAATTTGGTGGATCTTCTGATCCCATCATCAAAAAACAATGGATTAACTCCAATGATATGAAATTATATTTATTTCAATTCTAACATGAATATAAAGTCATATAGGAGTCCTATAGTTTTTATTAGGAAGAAGGTCATTGGTGGAAACTGATCGAAAACACTAAGTAACGGTAAATTGATAACAAAAAATGGCATAATTTGAAAAAATATTATTGGTGGATATTTTTTCCAATACCATCATATTAAAATGGAAATAAAGTTACTATGAATAAAGGATATGGTATATTTATCTATTGGGGTTTATAAATCCTACTTCACCAAAATTCACACTACACAAATGGTTATTTGAAAATTTGTTAATGCATAGTTGATCGCTTATTTAAGAGATTAAAAATAAATCTATGGAAATTGCTGGCAATTAGAGTAATTATCATCCCTGATAATATTTTCCGTTGTACACTTAAATGTGAAATTGATATTTAAAGAAACTATTTGGTATAGTGGTCTTGGAGATAAAATAAGAAAATGAAAGTTAATATGGGAGGATCAGTAGAAAAATTCCACGATGGAATGAAAACCCAAAATCCCATGCATCTAATATTTTGGTAGAAGTATTCTTGAAAGTAGCTTAGTGGAAGTAGGAGATGCTTTTAATATGTATGATTGGGGAACCTAGATAATAACTGAATAAGGTACATAAAAAATCACACAAATTTTGAGTAATAAATTAGGGTTCAGATTAATAGACAACATATAGTTATATTTTTTCTACTTCAGGTAACATGGGAATTTTTGTGATTCATTTCTCTAATCCAAGAGTTTTTGGAGGAGATCAGAAACAAGAACATCCATGGAAATAAGGAAGATAATATGAAATTACTACTATTGATGACAAGACGACCAATGTTGTGGTGACATATATTCGTCTTATTTATTCATGAATATTGAATTTACAATTTTATTGCAATTATATGAATTATTTTATATCATTAACATTTAGTATGACTATTCAAACACCATGTAAAAATATGGAGTTTCTATTATCTATGATAACATTAAAGGTGGAAATTATTGCATCCAATTTATTTAATTCATCCATTGTTAATTTTTTGAAGGAACCTCCGAGTAAATATTTCCATAATTCCTTTGGTGGAGTTGGATTATTTATTGGGCATGTATTTGATATCTTTATTGAGTTCCAACATCCAATTTTCATGAAATGAAGATTTCTTTTCCCATACCTTAGAAGGATGGTGAATCCACATTAGAATAACCATATCTATTGTGAATATTATTACCTTATGATCATGTATGTCTATGTCAAATGTTTATAATAATGAAAAGGATAAATCTCTATTTTATGCCCGATCTAGGGCACTAAAATAATGTTATCCTTAGAAAATTTATTGTCCCTCCAACCTACCTAGAGGATGAGTTCTCCATTAAATATATATTTGGATCATTAGATTTATCCAAAAAAACACTAAAAGAATTCACAGCATTTTGTTAAATGAACTAAATAATAAGATGTAAGATAATCATGGTAATCATATTATATTACTGAGTGAATCACCATGGAGAGCACAAGTTCTCTTCATTAAGGTGATGGATTGGTTAAGTCAACTCTACATTGATTATGGGGAGGTAAAAAAATTGCAATAAATAATAATTATCAAATTCCATTTATATATGTATTGTTAGATCAACAATGCTGGGATAGGTATTTCAATATGGTGGATGATCATTTAGGATATCCACAATTAATGGTGAATGAGAAATATTTCACCATTAAATCATTTAGAACATGGTATGGAAACTACAATTTCATAGTGATTCACTTCAGACACTATAATGTTCTTATAATTGTCATTGACATAATAAATAGTGTCTATAGGGATTACAAAAAATGGTATCTTTTATTGATGATAAAATAATATAATCTAAATGAAATGAGGAGAATGCGGAGAATTTGAGTACTGTTATTAAAACATCTAAAAATGAAAAAATATATGAAATTTATATGAAATATGAGTTCTGGATAGAGGATATATCATTATTGGGGAATTTTATCACTAGAAATGGAATATCTATAGACCCTTACATGAAAGAGGGAATAAATTAGTGTCCCATGAATCTTCTGTTAAAAAGATTTATTTTTTCCATGGCCAAGATATTTATAACATTTTGTTCATAGTGATATTTGTAAGACTGTAAAATCCCCTAACCATGATTATTAAAATGTGAGATAAAAATTTTTTGGTCCCGTGAATGTGAATAATTCCTCAAAGAGATGAAAAAGTGCCATATCATTGTGCCAGTAATCACACTTATGACATGTGGGCAATAAATTAGGGTATATAATTATTCTTCAAAGAAGGTATTAACACACACACACACACACATATATATAATTGTAAATATATAGCATATTTTTCATGTAAATATAAAATTCTTGACATAAATTATCTCACTCTAGATCTAGAGTAAGAGTATATGATCCAAAAGTTTAAATTATGGAGGAATTATCTTTATGGGTAGATGTTTTAAATATGTACTGACCATATTTGACTAAAATAAATATTCACATAGAAGGATTCTAATATTAAATATCAAATATGGGCATACATAATAAAAATTATGACTAATCAATCCTCCACCATCTAGGAAAAGAGAATAATGTGGAATATTCTATAAGTATAACTGATCCTACAAAATTATCAATTATGAAAAATGATAAGAATCTGTTCTTCTTATTTTTTTCATTGGATGTATATAAGTATTATTATTGAAAGAACCCCAAAATTCCATTCTCATATAATTTCTCAACCATCTCTTATGTGGGAAATATAGAATTCTCAACAAAATGATTTTCTAAATAAAATAAATATGGAAGCTATAAAAAATGGGAAATCATTATATTTTTAAATTGATGTGGAATGAGTCATTTGATTTGGGTCATTGATATGTGTACAATCTGATATAGAGATAAAAAAGATCTTCTAAATGTTGAACAGAACTCAATAGTCTCTATTCATCTAGGATGAAAAATGATGTATCTAGATCTCTGAGATCACTATTAGTGGGATAATATTAATAATGTGATAACTGAATATAATTCCAAGTTCATGGTTTTTTTCAATATAATGGTAATATAATAAGGGGAATATGTAACCTGTATTCATTAAAACAAGGATATGGAATAACATCACCATGGACTATATCAACGGAATTCCAAATTCATATAAAGGAAAAAATGTTATATGGATTTTGGGCATTGTCTTATAAAGACAGAAAACATTATCACATTTTTAGTGGACTTATCACTATATCAAAAAGTACATATATACATCATATAAGTGGAATATCACCATTGAGTAAACTTATCAATTGTATATGATAATGAAAGAATACGTACCTACATCCTTGGGAAATTAATTCAAAACTCTCTAAACACTAATTTGAATATTAGTATTACATATTATCCCCAAACTAATATCCAATCTGTGTGGAATATTTTGACACTATAAGACTTTTTGAGATCATGTTCAATGGATATCAACGGTGTCTCGGACCAACATTATCCTATGATCAAGTTATCTTAAAATAATATTTCAAATATTGCATCAAAATTGATACATATTTTTTTATTATGAGAAAAGATGAAAAACACCCTCATGTTGGGATGATGTTGGTGAACATAAGTTACAGGGACCCAAAATAGTGGATGAAATGGTGAAAAATGTGAAAAATATTAATGTTTACATTAAGGAAACCAATAGTCGATAGAAGATCTATGTATAAAATCACCGATCATACCTAATTATTGATGTTAGAGACATGGAATTTCTCCACATATATCCAAGTAATAGGATTACAAAATTTGAGAAGAAAGGAAAGCTTTGCCCAGGTATCTAGGTCCCATATATATTATTTAATGTGTCAGATCATTTCCCTGTTGACTAGAACTTCCACTTTACATGCCTCAAATATAAGATGTAGTCCACATATCCATAGTGAGGAATTACAAATGAGATCCCAGACATTTACTAAATCTTGAGGATGTACAACTAGAGAATTACCTCTCATATGAAGAACATATAGTGAAAATCTTAGACAATAGGGAAAAAATTATATGCAATGAGACTACTTTCCAGGTCAATGTACTATTGGGAAACAATAATTATGAAGAAGAAACATGGTAACTAGAGGAATTGATTAAGGATAATTACTACAACTTGTTTTCACATTATTATGTAAAATGAAATTTCATGGGCCAAATTTCATAAGGGAGAAGAATGTAATGACCCATAATATTATTATTGGAAATTACATTATTATAAATATTTCATATAACAAAAATCACCTAAATTACATAGATAGCACAATAAAAACATTATAAAGGAATAATTAATTAAATAATTGGTATTACAAAAATCAAGAAATCTATACCAATGGAATAATAACATGATAGTTGGAAAAGTAATATGACCCATATGAATAATAATTCCACCAATAGAGTACAAACCTCACCTATGGGAGTGTAAATAAGATTTAGGTTCCTTATGAATGAAAATTTGAGTTTATAATATCATGTTATATGTAAATAAGTATTTTAGAAATGTTGCAGTTAGTGTTGGTTGTCTATAACTCATAAATTTTTATTTAAAATTTTTTAATTAATGTAATGTTTTAAAATAATATATATTTTACTAAAACTGGTTCATAAATATTTTTTCTATTTCTTATGATTATATGATAATTTAATGAGACTTTAATTTATTTTTGAATGTGTAATAAAATTAGTTATAGTTTCAAAATCAGTATTAATTAAATAAATTATGATTTTAACTAAAAATTAAATTTATCATTTTAATAAAATTATATTCATAATAGAGATTCCCTTTATTAATGCTACACATAGAAAAATGGTTCGGGTGAATATTTTGGATTTTTCTAAAATAGTTCGATATTTGGTGAACTGTGAAATATCATAATTTACAATATTTAACAAATACATGAATTATTGAGGCATGGATGACATATGGATATGGTAAAAAACAGTTGGATCAAAATCATCTTGTATTTTACATTATGTATTCATGTGAATTAATACAAATAATAATCATGATAATAAATAAAAAACTAATGAATAAAATAATAAAAACAACCATCTCCTTCCTCTATAAATACCAACTATCACAACCAATTCACATCACACATTTCAATACATAGATATTTTAAAAATTCTGAAAAATAATATTTCCAATTCCCTCCATCTCATCTAGGAAAAAGATTCTCAAAAAATTAATGAACCTAATTTCAGAATAGATGTCTTCAAGGAGAAAAACATCGGGAGTTAAAATACTCTTTCGTTTTTATCAAATTTCATTTTAATTTCATTATTTTAATTATTCTCTCCTCACCTACCATTATCCATGTGTCATTATAACTCCAAAATTTTATATGAACTATAATTTTATTGTTATAATAGAATATCTATCTTCAAACCTCCTCTACTCTCCCTTTCATTCTAAAAATTAATAAATGTATATGATATGCCGATTTACCATCAACATAGTAGATACGTTTTTATTTTTATTTACTGATTTCAAAGATGGACATGAAATCATCATTAAGGATAAAAAATATTTTTAATTAATATTATAAGTCATATTAATTTATAAAATGAATATATAACCATTATATTAAATAAAACGATAGATGTTCGTGATGGTCGTAGAAACCACCAAAATAAATTAAATCATTTAATTACTGTTTTATCTAACGAATAATCCTCATAACATATAATAAATGATATATAAGAGAATTTAAACAGCAATATGTTCATTAATATCATATATTTTATTATATTTATAGTTACTATCTTTTACATGAACACCCATTCTTTTATAAAAGAAAACTGATTATTAAAACAATTAAATGAATGCTCTCGGAATGGCATAATTGAACTCTAAAACACATCACAAGGTCCAAAAAACCTAAAATTTTATTATAAATAATTATATGTAGAATAATTTAGGATATAATTCATTTTTTATTTAATTTTATTATACGTGACATAAGGTACATGTGAACAACAAATTTTGAATCCCTCTATGGACATCTATATTTTCCATCAGGTTACACTTTATCTCTCTCTAACCCAATGTAATTATTAATTATTCTAATATAATCCTCCTAAATTATATGTTTATCATAAAATAATATTTACCTATCTCAATTCAGGTTTATTTTATTGGAAAATACATGTTTTATATGGTTCTATTTTCAGTTCCTCCAGAAAAGCAATCCTAATTAAACGGAAATTCAAAATATATTACCCATTTTGACGTACATAACATAATATTTTTTAATCCACCATAATTATTCTAAAATAAATATTCTATCATGAAAAATAAATTTTCATCTTTTATAGTTTTATTCTAAAAATTAATTTTTTACTCTTTATAGGTTCTTTTAAATTTTCACACAAACAGAATCGATGTGGGATAGTTTTAACATTTCTTAAGAAAACGTTTTACAAGATTTCACTTAAATTGTAATTAATTTATCAATATATATTCAGATTTTATTTTTAATTTCCATTTAGGTTTTATGTCAATTATTTCTGAGACAACATTGTGATATTCCCTTGGTTATGATTTATGACATGATTACGATGACTATTTCATTGCATTGGAAACCCTTAGATTTATCCCTGATGTTTTATTATTCATGTCGAAAAAATATTCATGAACATGTAATGATAAGTTCACCCAGACAGAACCCTATTTTTTTGGTAAATGATTAATCTCATGATATATCATTTTGAGATAGGGAGGGAACATAATTCCTTTATGGGGCATTATCCTCCATGTGAAATAGTCATGGAAGTTTTATATACCCCATGCTAAGGTCATGTTGCACATTGTTTCCAAATTTATATGATGCCATGATTAATTATTCTAATAGCCTTTATATTTTTATTCCATATGTCGGTATATGTTCCATGCATTTTTATATCATCGTTCTATGTCTTCTATCTCAAGTGGTATTCATTATTTCTATGTTTTCCCGTACTATACTTTTCAGATAATCCTTTTTACTACGTATTCACCACATTATCATATGAATATGTAATAGCTTAATGAGTGTTGGGAGCTCATTAGTATGAATAACATAATTTTTTTAATCTGTTTCAATTTTTTAGTTTTACATGCATAATTTTCCTAAGATAATATAATTTACATTCCTTGGTTTTTATTTGATGGTTAGTTATTGATAATTTTTTTAATAATATGTTTAAAATTCTATAGATATTATATCACAAATGATTTCAAATATATATTTTCTAGAATCTTTGTCATTATTTCATATGATGTTGATTTGTTTAACCATTCTATATTATTTCTTTGATAATATATGGTCCCATGGGATCCAGCATTCAAAATTAGACCCCCATTGTTGGATTCAAAAACCTACAAACTTATAAATCCAAATAAGGTTCCATTCAAATGATATAATAAAAACAATTTTCACATGAAAAATCCATTACACGAAAGGTTTGGATCCTAATCAAGGAAATTTTTTAATAAATATTACATCATATATTATATAGTTTGAATTGTTCTTTCAAACTATCTAAGAATTTCTAGGTGATTTTTATTATAGAAACATAGAAATGTTTCTAATTGTTATTGATTAATTCTCCATAACAAATATTTAAACCGTAAATTTTGATTAAAACAAAATTTTTAGGAATTACATGTATTAATTCTATTACATTGTGCATATCATGGATATTTGGTTAATAGAAAATATTCCTTAATTACAATGAAATGATCTTTCATTGTACATATATTGAATAACACCCCAATGGTGTTATTTATATTAGGTTTCATGTGATGTACTATTATGAAATTCATGGTTAGGGTTTCCCATTTTCATATTGGTAAGGGTAATGATTGCAACATACCCTCAGACTTATATCATTCATCATTAAATTATTGTAAAACTAAGAATCAATATACATGTTTTTCAATATCTCCCTTCATTTTATCCCACCAGAATTGATTTTATACATCTATATACATATTAGTGATTCTTATATTAATATTGATGGTGGATATAATAACATAATCTACAAAAGAACTATTCAACTCTATTATAAAAGGAAAAAATATTTCTGTTCCAAACCATCTTAATCAATATATAATAAAAATGATCTCTTGAATATTCCATACATTTTTTTGTAGCTTTACATCTTCTTTGTGAAGTCCCACTCTCATGTTCCTCCCAAAGGTGCCACGTACATAGTTGCTTACATGGACATTAGAACCATTCCGCAAATTCTATTAGCCACTGACTAGAAGTGATAGCTACAATTGTGATAGTGGGGAAACTATACCCTCATTGGCAGAGTAACATAGGGGAAACAAACGTATAACAGTAGCAGAAGCAGTAATATCGTACAATTAGTAAACAACAGATGACTGAAATTAAATAAACAACTGCATCATATATATGTAAATAACTATGCATGTCACAATGATCCATGAAAGTATCCAAACATGTCAGAATTATATAATACATTACAAAAGAAATTTACAAAGAAAAAATGTAATATCCAATAACATTGCAAGCCTCACCATGGTCCCATGCTACCCAGCTGCACAATAGTCATGTAACATAAGTAGAAGGGTGATTTCACATATCTATATTTGCAATAATATAATCATTTTGGGGCCAAAAAGCATGTCCCATATAGGGTGTGAGATGAATTCCAGTAGGCAACTACCCAACAATCTGTGCCTAAATGTGAGTGAATATATATAATAGGAATCATTCAAAAAGAAGTAATGAATAAATAAGTACTCAAAATTAAATAGAAATACATTTTCAACTATTTCCACTAAAATTTATTAATTATTAATCCCATCATTAAAAAGTAACACTTTGGGAAAGTTATTAATGTATAACCCATCTGGTTCATCTTAATATTTGACAATAAATATATTACGACCTCCTGGGATAGTTCACACAGTCTAAGCATTTGATCTCATGAAAATAAGGACTCTATGAGGAATCATTCACTGTTAATTCCCGCTATAGTCTTTTAACGATAAACTATATACTCTCTAAGGAAGAACACAACATAAATTCCCCCTGTGGTCTCGTAATGATAACTATAGACACTCTGAGGGAACACTCAACATAAATCTCCCCTTTGGTCTCATGAAATGAAAAGTTAAAACAGACACATTGTGGAATCCCACAACGTCAATTCCCCCTACGGTCTCACTACACTAGGTTCTCAGAGCCCTATGTAATTAAATCATGCACAAATGATAATAATCATCCAATGTAAGTCAAAAATACTACATGGATCAATGGATACAAATCATAATACACGCAATTCAGATAATATCAATCCATCCTAACAAAACTATCCTCAGAAAACAGAGCATCCTAGCTAGAAATTCTAGTACCAAGGGCTAACATCTGATCCAACATTGAAAACCCCTTGCATAGAAAAATAAATAACCATATTTAAAATACAATATCCCTTCTCAACATAACAAGTCATGGCAGGCATAAATAGTGTTAAACTCCCTAAACACGAAATAATCTGGACTAGGGTATTTGGCACTTTTCGCTCATATAATTCAATAAAAACTATGGAAATGCACAAAACACCAACCAAGACATTGTAAGATCAATATAGTTGAACAATTGATTTTGAATTGGCCTAGAACATTGTAAAACAAATGAAACATTTAAAATGATAAATAATAGATATCTCACGAAAGAGGAGGAATCATGTGAAGTGGATCTAGAAGAAGGAAGAACACACCATGGAGATTCCAAAGCAATCGATTGTATTTGATTCAGTAAACGGACGACCAAACAGGGGCTTAGTGAAGAATTCGCAATATCTGTTGCTCTTAGATGGGACGTGTTCAGAAGAAGATAGTTTTGTCTATTAGTCGTGACCCTGGTGCGATATAAAAATTATGAATAAAAATACCTGGTGTTTTCCATAAGGGTACAAGGCCTATATAGGCCTTTACTAGGCCCTGATATAGGTGGTCCATAGGTCACCTTACACAGCCATGTACTCTGCTGTTACATAGCTAGTACACAGCTACCCGAGGAATCTTGGTACATGGAATTTACTTCTAAGTACATGTCATATACTCCTTAAATTTCCAAACCACATATTTTTTCTAAAAAATAGTAGAAACCATGACTCATACCTAAAATGATGATATGAGTTCTTAAAAACACCCTTCTTTAAAATAATTTTACCTTGAATTTTCTATGAAGGAGGTGCATAAGAAAAATACTCGAACAGCTCCAGCCACTGCGATCGTACATTGGTCTCCCTCTCCCACAACTTCTCTTATACTCACATGTGCTGCCATAACAAACATATTAGTGGAAAATGCGGACTATAGTAAATTTCACACTATGAACAAGAATCCGAAAATGATGCACTTTTTTAAATGCATCAACATCCAACTCAACCTCCTTGGGTTGAAATAAATGGTATGAGTTTGAGAAGTAATGTTGTAGTTGGGAGACATAGAATATGTTGTGCATATCCCAATACATTTGAGTAACTGACATTGATAGGAAAATATACAGAATATCTCCAAAACCTTAAACTAACCAACATATCTTGTTGAATGATTTTCCAATCTCCAAATCCTCTAGTGTCCCATACTCGGTGTGACACATAGAAAAACCTGGTCTCCAACCTTGAACTACAGAGGTTGTCTCCGTCGAATACCACAATAATTATTTCATGATTGTGCAATATACATCCTCTTCCGAATCAACTCTATCTACTTTGTGGTCTCCCATTCAAGACGAGGTCACACCATAGAATCATCTCCAACCCCCATCAAACATAGGGCTGATCAGCATGGCCTACCGTACAAATCCTCATATGGTTCCAAATAAATAGTTGCTTGAAAATTATTGTTGTAGGTGATTTCCAAATGGGGTATATTCTTCTCCCAATGTCCCCCAATATCAAGGATGCATGTTCATTGTATGTCTCCCAAAACCTGGATCGTGCACTTGGACTAGCCATCTGTTTGCGGATTGTAATCATTACTCCATGTACATGCGTACCCAAATCCCTATATAGTCCCTTCTAGACATGTGAAGTAAAATAGGAATCCTTGTCTAAAACTATAGTGTGTGAAACCCAATGCAAACATACAATCTATTGGATGTACATCCTTCCAAGATCATCAATATAGATGGTCTCTTTGATAAGAAGGATTTTTGCAATAATCTTGAGTATTTCAATGACATCCCAATCTACATTATTCCCTTGAGGCGACCTCAGAAAACCTATCAGGAAATCCATCACGGCCACTTCCACTTTTGAATGGGTAAATGCTGTAAAATCCATACTGGTCACTGATTCTAAAACTTCACCTAATGACTAGAGGAACACCTCAGGAAAAACAAGTGACAACTCTCTTCATACATGGACACCAATACTAATGGTGTAGTTTTTTATACATCTTGGTGACACCAGGATGAACTGCCCACAATGATGAATGAAAATCTCACATCATCTCCTCATGTATGTATGTTGGAACCCATATGTGTCCATGGAAATTAAAGATCTCATCCTCACCTATGGTCCATCCGGTTATAGGGTCCTCTTCTGACACAGTCTCCCATATAATTAGGCCTTCAAGATCTGATAACTTCCTCAATCGCACTCTCTCAAGTAGAGTAGTGGTAAAAGCAACTGTTGAAAATAAATGTCTTCACATTTCTATCATGATCTTCCAAATGAATCTTAGAGAACATATCCATAAGGATCAACTCACGACTGGACTCCTGAACTACTTTTACAGGAGTCCTCCTACTCAACGTATCAGCCACTGTGTTTCCTTATCTATGCATATTGGAAAGAACAATGTCAATGGACTGATAGTACTCAACCATCCTTTGCTATATCAAATTTATATCACACTGCGTGAAGATATTCATGGGAATTTTGTGGTCAGCAAAACCCAGAAAATGATCTCCCAATATAAAATGGCTCGAACAACGTAAAGCATGAACAACTGCATCTAACTCGAGATCGAGCACTGTGTAATTCCTCTCATGTGGCCTCAACTTCCCAGACCCATATGCAATGAATCCTTCACTTTACATAATCACTACTCCTAGCCTGATTCCTGATTCATCAAAGTAAATTGTAGAATATTCCCTTAACTGAAAAATTCAGAATCGTTGCTGAAGTCGATCTCCCCTTCAGCTCCCAAAAGGCTGAATCACTGGAATCCATCGAAAAGTACATAACACCCTTTATTGGTTGGCATATAAGTGACATATCTAAGCATGAAATTTCTGGTATAAAATTCCTATAGTAACCATCAATCCCTTGAAAAATCTATAGCTCAAAGATTTTATTTGTATTCTCCAAGGAAACTACTACTCTCACTTTCTCTATTTCTACTGATACTCATATCTCTAATATGAAATGACCCATGGAGTGAATCTATTCCATCCAAAAGTGACATTTTTTTATCATAGCATACAACTGATACCCCATAGGTGTATTCAATATGATCTCAAGATGGGTGGAATGGTCTTGTTGAGTGTGAGCGTACAACAAGATATCATCCAAAATGACTACTTCAAAAGAATACAAATATATATTGAACTCTCAATTCATGAGTTCTAGGAAAACTGCAGGTGAATTTGTTAGATCGAACGACATAACCACATATTCATATATAACATACCTGTAATTCATATTTTTTTGTATTGTATTGTTGTGTAACATGTTCTGGGTATTTTCATAGAACTTGAGACATGTTGCATAATTATTTATATGACTGGTGGTTATCTTTTACTACAATTATTCAGTTTAAATGTGTATGGTTTATTTTTTCTTCTGTTGTTGTATGTTAGTTTATTTCGTTCCACTGCGATACACATTGACAAATGAGGACATAGTTTCCCCACTATCATACTTGGGCCCTCGCTGCTAGTCGGCAGCCTCTGGCATTTGGGGAAATGCACATGAGGTCATGTGACCAACCAGGTACAGGGCACCCATGGAGTGGTACCCAGATCTAGGACGTTACAAAAAATTACTCCTAAAATAATGATCCTCAACACTATATATACTACCATAGGAGTGAACCAAAATAATTCATTTATAATGACTTAGTAGTAAGCTATAAATTATTCTTATGATAACTTATTTTTTCATTCATATTCTTGTAATTTACATATTCATGTGACTTTTCACAATTTTTATGATAGTTTTATTTTTTTATTATCGAATAAAGTTCTATTTTAATGTTGATACTTCATTGGTATGCTTTTACTTAAATTCCTTTTATGATACTATTTCACTATAATACTATAGTATTTGAAATTTTTTTCTTATAATCCCATGATCTTCCTCTTGATCCATATATCATACTCTTATGATATTGATATTAATGTATTCATTATTATTATGAATCCTTCAGTTATAATATTTTTTCTCATATTCCTATTATGCAATGATATTTAGTGATTAAATTGTAAATTACCTTCATTAATTTTAATAATACAATGTCATGTTAATATTTTATCCATATATAACTACTTTAAATTTTAAATGAACAGTATCTTCAATAGAGTACATGACATGAATCCATGATCCTTAATGACTTCGGAATATTATAATTTAAAAATGATTGGGATGACAATGACATTGTACTTGAGGATATGGATTAGAGTCACCATGTTTCAAAATAAATATATAATAGTCATATTAAACTAATATATTTTGTTAAATGAAGAGTAAATAATCACCATATTAATTATAAATCCATTTTATACAATAAATATATATTTTCATTTCAAATGGTTTAATAGATTTACATGAGTGAATAGTGTAATTATTTTACAACACATTCAAAAAAAATTGGAAAGAATTATATAATTTTTAAAATTATAATACCATTGTTATCTTAAGATGAAGTTCATGGATTTTTATGAAATGATTAATTTTTCAATGAATTGTCAAAAAACTTCTTTTAGATAAACTTTCATTTAAAATTATGTATTTACAATCTATTATTTTTTAATTTATTTTTTAAAAAATTATTTAATTTTAATTAAAAAAATTCCAATTATTTTCATCATAATAATTCTTATCCGTATTTTTTGTATAAAATTATTTTAATAAGAAAAATACATTTATATGGGAAAATATATTTCATCATGTTTTAAGTGATTATTTTAAATTTATTTTATTCAGTATTTTGAGATTGAATTTAATATATTGGATTCAATATTTGAACATTGAGTTTGAAATGTTTTTAGCATGCATATTTTATTTGGATCAATTTGAATAGAAATTGTGGTAAATAATTACCACCTCATTAATCTTATATCAGATATATATTTTTAAAAATAATGCATTAAAAAATTAAGAAATATATATAACTCCTAATGTATTTCTTTTTTGAGTGTTTAGTTCAACAAAACAAACCGGCATTTGAAAATGTGGAATCCTAGTGCCATTTTTCCTTAATAATGTCTATATATTATTTCAAATAAAGAATAAATTCATCATTTTAATTTCATTATTTTCAAAAATATAATAATTTTTCATAAGGATAAAAGGAGTAAATTTTCAAATATAATTGGGTTTTTGAAATTTTAAGGAATATTTTATCATTTTAATTTAATTAAAAAACATTTTAATAAATAATTTGAATAAAAAAAATTCATGATCGACACATTTTCTGTTTACGTAGTTGAAAAATAATGTAAATTATTTTAAAAACAAAAAAAATAATATTTATTTGGGATTATTATGGTGTTATATGATTATTTTAGATAAATATATCTTTTCAAAGTGTTAATTTAATATATTAAAAAATATTTTGATATTTTTAATTTTTTTGTAAAATTATATAAATTATGTCGACAATGACGTTTATTATACTATATGATGAATAACACAATATTAAATTATTTAAATTTAATAAAAATATTACATTTTACCAATTGAATGTGATTTTTTATATATTAGAAACCAAATTATTAATTGCTTCCTAATCCTTATATAGTGACTCTCTAGACCCCTACAGAATAAAAAACTTTATTATCATGTTAATCTATTAAATGGATAAAAATGGTTAAGAGTAAGATATATATGTAAAATTTCATCTAATCTTGTATATATTATATTTGATGATATGATTTTGTGATTTCACTATCATATCATGATGATATAATAATTAGGTTCTACATGAAAATGTATATTAAATTATAATAATTTAATACATGTTGTAATTCATGGATTCCCCCGCTCCCTTATTACAAAAGGACACCACATATCTTCTACTATCAAAACATTAAAAGAACCTCATTATATACAATAAGTGAAAAAATCGTCATTCCAAACTATCCTTCCCACTTTCTAGATTACTTTCAACAACCAAAATACCATCATTGTTGTCGAATTGTGAAAGAAGATGGTGTTCATCTAAAGAGAAGTCGATCGTCCAATAATTATGTCTTCATTTTTATTCCTATAACACATTGAAATTTTATCAAAACATGATGAAATAATCAAATTAGTATCCTCACTCTAGTAAAATGATATTATTAATATGATAGAACCCATTATCATCTCTTATTCTATCGTATATAGATTAAAATATCTATTATGAGTAAATGTTGACTACCACCTCGATTAAGATACATAATATGTTTTCCATCACCCCTTATCATTGATAAAGTTAATTAATATATTTAATATATGTACATATATATATATGTGATATGACATTATGTAAATAATTACCATTATTTAAATAAATTATATTATCTTTTTTATAAATCGTTCCTTCCATTGGATAATGATATCATCATTTGGGTGTAATTCAAATTACCACCAATATGAAGATATTTGAGACTTTTTCAATATAAAGAATTTATGGATTATTGATATATATTATTAAATTGGTAAATATTATAATTATTTCATGATTAATATTTTTATATGATAGAATAAGTTTCAATTTGAACATGATAAACCTATTAATCTATGTTTCAATTATGAACTGAAATTCTACATAACTAATGATGTGGACATATATTATTATGTAATTAAATATTAAATTTAAATGAATGAAAATAATTTTTTAATGTTAAATTAATAAAAAATATTATATTTCTAAATTATTAAATAATTATTATAATATTATTATAAATTAGTCAAATAACCTACATAGCAGGTTTTGGCTTGATGAATGGGGTTTCATAACTCAATGGCATTTCAATAGGATATAAAAAGTCATTATTAATTTTTTTAAATAATTATATTTTAATTGAAATTAATTTTTTTATTTACTTTAGGTTATTTATTTTTATTTTCATGTTCTCAAATTTTCACATAATTGATTAATTATCAAATCTAATTTTATGATTTTGGTACAATTTTCTTTATCTCATTCATATTTCCTTGAGACATGTTTCATAATTTGCTTCATGATTTCATGTTATGGTGTAAATACATCCCCAAGAATTAATTTTTTCACCTTCAATATTGAAATTTATGTTTTTTAGAATGAAATAAAATATTACTAATTTGAATTTGGATTTTTAATAAAATTAACAAAGACTATAATTTTTTTCAAGGAAATATGATTTCTTTATAAGATTATTTATGTTCAGCGATCCATTGGTGGATATTGTATGATATTAAATTCATAATCCAAATATATATAATTCCAAAATTATTATTTTATGTTTACATCATCTAATTTCATTTTTCATCTCTTTGGTACTAAAAAATGTTAGAATAATGCATTCAAGAAGAACTGACCTTATTTATTCATTTTTTGAAATGTTTTTTATTCCATGTCGATGAATTATAAAATGTTTTCATGAATGTTTATGATATAATAATTTTTTTTATAAAATTGTTTTTATTAACATTCATTTTTAAAATGGATTCCAATACAATATGTTTATCATTTCCAAAATGACACACATAACAGCCTTTTTCGAAGTGTAAAAGTAGTGTTTTTATCATATTTTAATTCATACCATTTTTTTAGTCTTTATATTAGTTTTTTATTTGTGGATTAAGATAAAATGTTCCCAGTTCAAATTCAATGGAAATCCTTTTATAAATATTTTGTGATTTTTTTTTCAAATACATCGAATGATTATTATATTTTCTATTATTTTCAATGTAATGTTATATTATTTTCAAGGTTTTTTAATTTATAAAAACATGATTTAATGAATTTTATAGTTTGAAATGAATATGAACAAAATATACCATCTATTTTTTTCCCTTATATGTATTACAATGTTTTTTAACTAGATTATCATAGAACCCATTTTACATCCATGAGAAAATAATGTTAATATCAAATACAATCTATTTTTAAAATAATAATATGGGAAATTACCTCTTCCATGATATATATTAACATATTTTACATTGAGTTTATTGACTATGCTGGTTAATAATACTATTTCATGTCACCATGTGATCCCAATACAACTTATATGATGGGTGATCCTGTAACAACATTTATAATGGGGTAGATTGATATAGATCTAAAATACATTGTGTAATATTCATAATCTTCAATGGCTTGAAGGAGGTAGTTAACTATATAATTTTCTCAAATGGATTTAGTTAGGATCCATTTTTTATAACATGACCAAACATAGGTGATGATAATAATTTTCTGATATTCAATCATATATTTTGAATAATTTCTAAGAGTTTTAAGGAATACATTGATAAATTTTAATATTACTAGGATGATTATAGTATATTTTTACGAATACTTCTTGTTTGAAAACATTAGGTAATGTTATATTTTTAATTATACTAGTTATTATTTTTATGAATTATCTTATGTATTACTCATGAACCAAAAATATGATCTCTTTACATTATGATCGTATTAGGCTCACTGATAGAATTAAATATCTAATACTTATATTTCCCCTTAATGATCATTTGGTCATAAATCTATTCTGATTTCAATTTTACTTGGTTATGATTAATTATGATAGAGTAGTTATGTTTACTAAGGTTTAATGTGGGATGAATTTTATGGGAGATATTGAACAATTCCTAGGAAATAATGAAAATTTGTTATAGTTTGAAATACGATCACTTGAAGACACGAGTTTTCTTATTTAATAGTTTTCCATAAAATATCACGATCTATAAAACAAAAAGTGACTTAGGTATGCAAGGGATATAATATTTTAAATTTACTTTGTATTTTTTAAATGGAATAAATTGCGGTAGGTTAATTTTTTTTCTAAATAGAAAATGTATTTATTTTTTAGCACTCAATCTTGGAGTGTGGCTTCAATGATGTTATATTTTGTCAATATATTTTTGTAACATATGATTTATGAATACCATCGTGGGTTTATATTTTTTTGATCAAAATTTTAGGGGAATTAAATTTTATTTTGAGCCTATCATTTATCAGATTTAATAAAAATTAATTATATTTGTTCATTTTTTACATGGTTTAGTTCTAAATAACTTTTATAAGTTTCGTGTGACATAACATGATGGATTATATTGGATGAATTCTATTAAACTTTATGATTTATAAATAATTTTATTGGATTAAAATTATGATTAATAAATTATAATTGCGGTTATTTGAACATTATGTTCAATTATTTATGGATTTAAATTTTTTAAAAAATAGTTATTATTAAATATTTATGGATAATAATGTACTTTTTTAACATGTGATTGATTAATAATATTTATTATGATCTTATATGGTTATAAAAATTTTAATTTTCGATATTTATGGAGGAATAAAATTTAACTCAAATACATATCTAATGATATATAGGAGGTTAATTTTAGTGATTTTGGAAAATCATAAATCATTATTTATATTCATTTTTCCGAACATGGGTGAGATAGGTGCATAATCTAATTTAAACACAGAACCAAATGAAGAATATGTATTTTTGGATTTGAAGAAATAATATAAGTGTTTTTATAATACTCTCTTTAGTTTTTGTAAAATGATACCTCCACATTAGATTAAAAATATTTCAAATGAATTGAGTTTTATTTTTTTAAATCATTTATGATGATTTGATGTTCGTTTCACACCTCATTAACTTATTATTTATGGTCATTGACATTATCATAACCATTGATAATCTTGTGAACAATCATTTCTATAAGTATACATCATTATTTTGACATTTAATTTTTTCACCATTTCAATATTTTTCACATCCCAATAATAATATTCTATTTGGAATCATGTTTTTTTCATTATTCAATTTAATATTTATATTTCCATTAAATTCTTTTGAAAAATATTTATTATTAATACTTTTTACTTTACGGTATTTAAATAAAGGTATTTTAAAATATTAAACAATTGATTAAAAATTCAGGAAAAATTATGATTATTAAATTAAATAATTTATGGGTGAATATAATTAATTTATATTTTATATGATCAATATTTTTGGTAGCATATAAAACAAAAAACAATGAGATTTTGTAAAGGAAATATATTATCATTTGAATATGATAATTATATCCTTGACATTGAATTAGAGGTTATTGTTATTATTAAAAATACTATAAATATTATATATAATGTTCCTACTCAATAATAATATATTGATATGTTATTATGATATATGAACTCAATTTTGGGTCAACTCATTGTACTCTTCAAAATTAATTTTCCTTCCAAAACGGACTCTATTGAAATTTGTGATAGAATATTTCAATTAATTTATACCAAATTTATAAAAAATATTGGATAAAAATGACATTTATATTTAATTTTCATATCCTATATATCGTAAATTTAAATTTTATACTTTTTTGGTGACATTTATTTTTATGTCAACAGGGAAAAAGTGTTTGTATAGAAACTACTCTTTTTAATCAATTTTTTACAATGATATATATTAAATAGATATTATTTTAAAATTTAATATATTTGTAATTAAAAAAGTTTCAATCAATATATTTATAAAAAAAAGTAATCATAATTTTGTTGTAAATCAATTTTTATACTAAAAAATGATTTTTTTTGGAAAACTTGTTAATTTCATTATTTGTAGATTTATAATAATAATAATCTATAAAATACAATTAGAATAAATTTGATAAAATGTATTCAAAATTATGAATCATAATTTTTAATTTTTTTTTCCAAATTTTAATTTTAATTTTGTCATTTAAGATAGTAATAGTGGAAAATATCTTTCACTTATATGACGGTAAATTGGTTAAATGCTCTAAAAAATATTCTGATAAGAATTTTTATGTCTATATAACAACATCCTTGGTAATGTTTCATGTGTTTAGTTTTACCAAAACCATAAATATACTAAAATGTGGCATTTTTCATCCATTTTCCCATGATAAATTCATTTATATTATTTTTAGTAAAAAATTACAAAAAGGCAAATGATTTAATTTAATAAAATAATATTTTTACCGCGATACATATAGGATATCTTTGTTATAATTAATTATTTGTATTATTAATATATTATTTTATAATTTTAATTTTTTTTTCATTTTTATTGATGATATTGTTACCAAAAATTTCGATAAGATGCCGACAATATGCCCGTTCTAGTTGTATAACAATAAATTATATTATTTTAAAACATAAATTGTAAATTTTTTTGGTGACTTATGGTTTTTTGTGAGTTTTTTAGACATATATATTTTATAATTAAGGTTTTAACTTTTATATTAAAACATTATTATTGTATTCAAAATTTTAAGGTAAAATTATATATGTATATTCAAAAAATGACACTAATGGTATTTTTTGTGCACAGTTTTTTTTGTATATTATAAATATTACAAAATTATTATCATTGGACTTTTGAATATGGTAATATAAAAATATTATTATTATCAAAAAATTACCATATATAATATCATTCAAGGCATAAAATATTTAAAACATTATTATCATCATAGATATTAGAAGGGTAAATATTAGGTTTAAAAGTAATGGATAAGGGTTATTGAATCCACAAAACATTTAAAAGTATTGTATTATAATATTATTCTAATTAATATTGATATTATATTCGATATTTATTAATTTTATGCCACATAAAAATGAAAATAATTGAGACTGATGCACTATGTTAAGTTATTATTAGAGTTCCCCTTTCTTTTCTATTAAATGTACACCATGTATCCTCTATTATGAACACTAAAAGAGCCTCTTATATCATATAATAAATAGAAAAATTCATTCAAATAAATATTTCCCACTTCATATTGTTCAATGTATCACCAAAACACGAGCATATAATTAATAATTTGTAAGCTGAAGGTTGTATTCTAATGAAGATATAGTCATATTAATTTAGTGTTTTCATTTAATTTATTATTATACCTCCATTTAATATTATTAAACTTTTATTATATAATAACAACATCAGCTAAACTATTCTTAATTATTATTATGACTATTTTATCCCATATTTATCTCTTTTTCTATCCATTGGAGAATGAATACAATGTTCGTCTATATATATAGACTACCACCTATAATAATTTATTTGGATATTTTTCAATCACATTCTCTAATGGATATTTATAATTGTCTATTAAGTGTATATATATTGATATAATATTAATGAAATAATTATAATTATCAAAAAAATATATATCTACTTTTCATATTTCATTTTCAACCATAGAAAATTTAAAAGGTCACTCATGTGTAAATTTGTATTATAACCTCCATTATGTAATGTGATTAATTATTCCAGTAATCCTTCATGATATTTTTCTTAAATAAAAATTAATGTATAAAAACGATCATTATTAAAAAATATATTATATTTTTTTGTAATAACATAACATTTGACAATTATCAACCTACCAAATTCATTTTTAGATAATGATATGAAAATAATTCAAATCGTAGATATGGACTTAACATATTATTCAAATTTATATTTCATTAAAATTAATAAAATAATTATTTAAATAATAAATTAATAACTATTGATAAGGTTTATAAAAAGTAATATAATTAATATATATTTGTTTAATAGGATTTAAAAAATATATGTATCATTTAAAGATTCAATGTTATCAATTTCTTAGCTCAATTTTGATTCACCATGTTATAACACTAAATCATTTAATATTTACACTATTATTGTGTTTTTATTTATATTTAAATAATGTTATTATAAATATAATCATAATTTTTTGAATTTATATAATTTATCATAATGATTCTGAAGTTAAACTAATAATTCATTTTTTATGGTTTTGGAAGTAGTATTGTTTTCCTGGATTTCATTTTAATGTGACAAGATTCATCACATTCATAATGATTTATTCATATTGGGTACTAAGTACCCAATGGTTGAATTTCTACATAACAATTCATTTAAAGAATTGGATAATTGGAACCATATCACGTTTATAATATAAAAATATTTTTAACGGAAAAATATTATATTTTATAGCTTATACATCTCACAACATTGAGCATAAAAATCAACAAAATATTATTCCAAAAATATGATATTATAACATAGGAAATTAATTAGATTGTATGAATATTAATAAAAATATTATGAAATATATATTTATTTTATAATCATAAATAATTGTTTTTTAATTTATATAAATTAAGAATTTAATTATTTTAAGGTAATATTTTTGATCAAATTAACATTTCTATGAAACCTGATTATAAATCTTTTTTTGAGAAAAAATTAATTTTTTTTAATTTTAGAAAATTAATTTCATAAAAATTAATATATTTTTGAAATTATGTTTTCAATAATATAACAATGTGAATTTTTTATAATTTTTTAAATTATTTATTTTATAATTAATTGAAACAAAAATACTGAATTTTATTTAAAAATATATTTTGGTTTCTAGAATATTAATAGTTCCAATTTTTTAAAAAAAATGTAAAGTAAAATTTGTTCTTTTATATATTGAATTATTCAAAGAACATAATTGAAATATATTTTAGTGTTTAATTTGTTATAATAATATTTTTTTTCATAAATGGGAATTTTTTATTAAATTGTAGTAATATTTTATTGGTTATAACCTTTATATTAAATTAATTGAATGATAATGTTAAAATGGAAACTTCTTGACATTATTATATCTAATATATTATTTTAAGGCTAACAATATGTATTGTTTTGTTATAAATATTTATATTAATGATAATATTTCTTCTTTATCAATGAAATAAATTTTTTTAGTTATTGACTAATTACTCTAAATGATTAAACTGCATTGGAACAATATTTATTGAATTAATCAAAAAAACAATAATTGAATTTTAAAATAATTTACAAAAAAACTGCATGAATTATTTTCATCAATGAGTTTTTTTATATTTATCTAACATATTTGGGGATGTGTTCAGTGATTTTATTCCAATTCCATATTTTTCAGATTGTCCTTAAGGTCAAATTAATTGAGTATTTTAAAAAACAATATTGATTATTTATTCTGAAAATATAAAATATTAAAAAAATATTTAATAATCCTGGATTAGGTAGTGATGGAAAGGTGGATAATATATGGTAGACACTTTCATCAAATGATTATTTGAAATCCCATTTTCACCTTATAAGAAAAATTATTACCGTTAATGATTGAAAAATCCATTACCATAGTTTAAAATAATATTTGATAACTATGTGGTCTAACTGAATGATATTGTTTATAATACCATATAAACCATTGTAATTTAAACTAGATTATGATATTTGAACCATATCCTAATTCATCATCAACTCAATATCCTTTTTGAATATTTTTCCATAAGAGTTACTATATTTTTTTAATACTTTATGAGATTCTAAGAGTGAATAACCTCTCACATATAAATTCACACCCCAAAATATTATTATTTACTTAAAATTTAGAATTCCTTCTTTACCAAACACAATAAAATTATATTCCAAAATTCATAGTGAAAAATTAATTTTTTTATCTTCATATAAGGTTATTTTATTGGTCTTTATATATAAAATTTAATGAGTCATACTGAAAAATAGTTAATCATCTTAGTGGACTATTTCTATTTGATTCATCATATAATAAATATAAATATATGATATTATTAATAAAATTATAAAATCAGTGTCTTTGATATAATAAATTTTTTTTTATTTTGAAACAAAAAATATTAATCCACATTTCCATCAAATGGGATGTTAGTATATCACTCTTATCTACGTATAACTTACTATTTTCAAATTGTGATATGATTCATTTCCTAACACCATAATTCAGAGATGATAATTATGATCTATATAATGATTATATATTTTATTTATAAAGTAATTATAACCCTGTAATTATAGTATCATAAATAATTTGTTACCTTTCAATATGTTAGAAATAAATAACACTACTTGTGCTTATGTGCAGACAACCACCTCCATAAAGAAAAGTAATTTGTTTTTCATTTATTCATTACAGGAATGGATAAAAGGTAAAATTCAATGAATTTATAGGATATTTATTATATAATAATTATTTTACCTTGTTTAATAATTGTTTAACTTTCATTCATTCCGTGTGTTGAAAATTGAATACATCACTCGTGAGTGTGTACACCTTTCATTCTCCATAAATGATGTAACAAATTTTTATATGTCCATAATTTATGGGTGAGTATAAAAATATTTATAATAGACATTTTTTATATTTATATCATTATTAACAGCTTATAAATTACGTAAACATGATCAATGTATAATGAAAAAAACTACCAAAACTAAATTCTCATGAAAAAACATATATTTAATAAATGAAAAAATAGATTATAATTAGAAATTATTAGTAAATGTTTATTTAAATATTATAACTAGACAATATATGATATCTTATTTTTGTAAAATATTGTGGTATATAATTATAATATATTTGTATTTATTATACTGATGGTTATAGAGCATTCACTGAATGTCAATCCTAAGGTAGGATAACTTCTTGTATGACTTTTATTTCGGGGTGACATGTGACATATTCACCATTAATTACTTCTATTTTGTAAAATTATTATATATTGATATTTTTAATAATTATTATAATTAAATTAAATATATTAAAATTTTCATATCATTTTATTCCTTACTGGTATTTTGATTTAAATGTTTCCAATATTTTAATGGTTTTATGTTATAATCTAATTGTTATCTGGGATTTTTTATGTTTCTAAAGACTATATTTCTTGATATAAATCAGAATAATTTTCAGGATTTTTATTATATTTTTTGATTACAATATATTATATTCCATCCCTTAATTTTACACTATTCAAATACTCATGATTTCAATACAATTTTTTAGTAAAAAAATATTTTATTTCTCTCTTGAGGAGAAATAATTATTCTTATATGTCCATATTTTTTCTAAAAAATTTTACAAAATGTTATAAAAATATAAAATGATTATTTAATTTCAATTTTACACAATCATTTATAAAATTTCCCACCCTAAAACAATGCATAATATAGTTAATTTTACTAGAATACACTTATTATATTCGAAAATATCTTTTCAGTTTATAATTGTAGAGAATTATTGAATAATACATATCTATATAAAAGAATATATTGTGTAAACTATTAAAAATTATCCATTTATTACATTATAATCAGTTTTAATAATAAATGAGTTATTTTAGTACTCTCTTTCACAAAGGTCGACATATCAACTTCATTTATCTTAATAATCCATAACCCCTAGGAAAAGAAGTTAAAAACATTGGATGAGAAATGAAAATATCAATAAGGGTTATAAAAGATAAATTAACCATTTTACATGAATTCTTATTAACATATAAAATTATTTTACCAAGATATAAATCTCACTCTTCATGTATTGTTGATTTACTTTGTGAAAACAAGAGATTTCCATAAAACATAGAAAACCTAAGTAAAACCGTATAGGTAACATGGGGAATTAAATACATATGATTTTAAACCACATGGATAAAATATGATATTTAACCCTCATAAATTCCTTAAATTGTAACCCTCACGGCAACATTATGATATAACCCTCACGACTTTCATATGGTGAAACTATCACAGTTACACATGGAATGCCCATTATAGTCGACTTCCAACATTAACATACCAAAATCATTGCTGGGAGATATATGTTTAAAAAAAATAAAAATTATTACCAAGAATTAGAACATATTTACAACACATTATTAATATCATAAAAAATAATACATTATAAATTAAAAAAAATTAAAAGGGGATATTTCATCAAAATTCAATTTCCATTGGATCGTCTTACCTCAAACGGGTTCAAAAATATTATATAGCGGGTTTTATAGTTTTATAAATTTTATTCAAGAACTATAACCTTTCATATATAAATTATGTCCATATTATAACAACATTCCACTCAATTATTAATAATATTTTGTTATTTATTTTGTTTTGGGTGTGGACTTTTCAAGATTTCCTTGGTCGGTACGTTATGGAGTTTCTCGTTGAATTGATCCTCAACTAAAAATATCGAAATAAATGGTTCAAATAGGATTAAAAATTTATAAATGATACCAAATATCATTTTTTATATGACGAAGAATATTTAGTGAAAACATTAATGGCAATGATTTATTTTATTTTTGTTGATTTTATGACCATCAAGAACTTATATAATTTTAATTATCATCATTTTTAAAACAATGCATTCATAAAATTATATAACATTAAAGATTTATAATATATTATTATTTGACCATAATTATGTTTTCATGACTAGATATGAATTTTGTTTTGGAAAATAAATATGTATCATCAAGGATGTTGTTAAATGAACACCTCAAATATGATGTTATGATTTTTAAAATAAAAGATAGAGGATAATGATTTTAATGGTGAATTTCAAATCAAAATGGTAAAATTAATTCATATATGCTATACATATTTTTTCATGACAGTTTGATATGGGGATGTGATGAGATAATATTAATAAAAAATAAATTTGAAAGAATATAAAAGAAAATTAAAGGGAGTTTACCTCTTCAAGTCTTTCTATATATTTTTTTGGATAATAATTTTTAGAAATTTATTGTATCACATTTTTTTCATGGGATTCACTATGATTATATGAATATATTTATGAGATTTTTACTTTTATATGAATGAATTATAATTATGTTAACCTTGGGTCCCTTATATCCCTTAAATGTACTGTGAAAAGTGATATTGAATTATCATGAGATGATGATGGCTTGTATGGAAATTATTGTGTGTATATTTTTACACATATTTATTAATTATAAAGAATTAAATATACTGATACTAATATTAAATTACATAGACTTGATTGGGAATAGATTTTTTCAGATTTTGATTCCTGAGAATGAACGTATTATTACTACGAATACAAGATTAATAGTTTATATGATTTCATTTATCTATATCTACAAGATTATGATTTCTTATTATTATGATTCCTTTAGACAATATTTAGATTATTATATATTGATTATTACTTTGACATAATTATTGATCACATGTTTATGTCTATGTTATTATATCATGACCCATGTTCATTGATACCATTATTTAAAATTTAATATTAACTATAATACACCCAAACTATAAAATAATAACAATTTACTCAAAATATTTTATGACACAAAACACCTTTCTTACACTACCCAAAAAATATATTTCTTCAAATATAATATATTTGATGGCTTGTAGGGCATGCATTGCAGAGTTGACATGAAACATAATACAATATACCATTATAACCTAACCATTAAATTTGTGGCTATGGATCACAATAAGAATTTTATCAACATTAAGGTTATATGCTGGTAATATATAAAATAAGAGTCATTTAAAATAAAGAAGAAATAATTTATGATAAGAATTATTTTTCTAAAAGATTTTTTAGTCTGTCCTTTCACAAATAGTTTTAAATTAATTTTTACCCTTGATTAAAAATATATTTATAAGAAAAATATATTTTGAATTAACAATATAAAAAAATTTAAGGTTGTGAATTTATCAATATTCTAAAATATTCCATTTCTATATGAATTGTGAAAATCAGGGTATTTAAATAGAAACCACATTTTTTATAAATTTTTAATAAATATATTTTTTAAATTTAAATTTTTTTCATGAAAAATTAGATCAATAATATAGTTAGTTGTCAATTTTTTGTCTTTGGAATAATTTTCATCTTGGATTTCTATATAAAAAAATATTTTTAATATTGAAATGTTTCACTTTGAAAAACCCTTCCTCATCGCATTTATGAGTCTAAATTTAAAATCGAAATTTTCCATTATGTGGATGTTACATAGTAAAATGGATTTCATATTTATAATCATAATTATTTTTATTATTTAATATAATAAAAATTATTTATTACCAAAATTATTAGTAATATCATTGAATTTTTTTAATATCATTATGATGAAAATAGATTTACCATGGAATCAAACTAAAAATGGATAAGGATTAAAATGACCAAAAAACATCTCAAAAATATGTTTTATGGACATATATAGACCAAATAAGGTCTACTTACTAATCATAATTTATTTTGGTTTTTTTTCATGTGTAAAATGTTTTTATACATTTTTATTGAAAAAAATACAATTTTTCAACTCATCTCACATGTAAATGTTCACCCCACTCATATTGTCCTCACACCTTCAACACATTTTATTTTGGAAAATACCTACCCAATAATTTCTTAATTTAAGTCCAATTATAAAATAATGAGTTATATAGTGAAATAATTTAACCTATGAATGATATTTGTGTAAAATAGTGGGGGTTACTCGAAAAAGAAGCATCATTCATAAACATGCATTTTTATATTATATATTCCTCCACTATCGTAAATTCATATTTAAAAATGCTTATATAAAAATCATTGTATAATAGATATAATTAGATGTTTTAATGTCAAATTAATGAGCTTAAACCATATCTAATTCAATGGAATGGGTTACTGAATTGTCATTTAAGTTTATGGAGGCCTACCGGCTCCTAGGAAAATGTTATTTTTTTTTCCATGACCTCATATCACTGTTGACTATGTTGATTGATACGAAGAATATATATATTTATATATATTATTTATAACATATTTACCCTAATTGATTCCTTATATCATATATATATATATATGTTCCATTTTATATGGGATATGATAATATCGATCATGTGTACATCGGGCTACTGCCTCACGATGCGATGTGATTCGTTTTTTACTAAAACATTTAATGTAAGGTAATACATATATATTTGATGAATATATTTGATAAATAATTAATTATTGTGATATTAATGACATATTTATAATTAATAAAATATAATATATCATTTTCATTGTTAGAGTGAATGATTATTGCATCAATCATGTACAAGTGGACAACTGCATTCACTAAGCGAAATGACACAATTTTCATCACCATAAAACATGGATTATATATAAAATAATATTCAATGTATTAAAATTTAAATATTAGATTTTATAATTTTGGGAATGAAAAAATATTCCACTCTATATTTCAATAATTTTAATTGAAAATTGACATGTTACTCATTCGTATGTACAACAGACCATATACGTTATTGTAACGTAGTACATTCAACATTACTGACCCTCATGATTATTATTAAAAGTATAATCGATGTATAAAATAATTAATTATTCAATGATTATTATTATTATAATGATTAAACTTTATAATTTGTTCAAGAATGAGAACTTTTTTCATGAAACAAACATGATAATATAAGAATATTAACACCATAAAAATTAATACAATGAATGATTATAAACAAACATGTGTTAATATTTTATAGAAGGACAATATATCATATTTTTATTGTTAATATGGTTCATTAATATTCTAATACATTTATTAAAAAAAATAAAATGGATGTTTAATCATGTCAACTAGAAGGAATTGTGAGACAATGGACTTCATCTCAATTTCTCTACATTTAGGTATACTGTAATGTTATGTAACTAATAATAATTATTGGGTATATATAAAAACCATATGAGATTATTATATTTATTAAATAATTATTCACCATATTTTATGTTTTAATTTTATTTTTTTATCATAGTTTTATTGAAATAAATATCACTAAGTGGTAAAGAAATTCTTACCTGAAATTAATTTCATTGGGAAATATTACTACATAATTATCTTTGATATTAAATGATAATGGTTGTAATGACTTTGGACTATCTATTTTTATATTTTAATAGGATTTATTTGATTTAAAAATTGATACCCATTATCTATTAATTGGATTATTATCACATCAATGTTATGATTAATGAAATTTTTTATTCTCCAATCCCATTCTAATAATGATTATTAATTATTGAATTTTTGCTGAAGAAAATTAGTCAAATAATTTCAAATAAAACCTTTTAATTTTATTCTCCACTATTTTATTATATTTTATATAATAGTATAATTTTTAACTCTACGGTACTTAATATATTTAAGATTTTTTAAAGATAAACAGAATTCATTTATCTCTTTGGTCGAAAGACAATGTTCTACCAAAACCCTGTTTTCAAAAAATGTTCCCAAATATGTTTTTAATAAATTATTAATGATTTATAATATATATATAACCATTTTTATTCCATCTAAAAAAATGGAATCTTCTCTTAGTTTTCAAAACATGGCATGATAGGATTTTCCTAAAAATTTGAATGGAAAATTTTATTAAATATTTACAACATGGGTAAAATTATCAATATGTTTGAATACATTATGTTTCAATAAATCATTTATAAGACTAAAATATTATTTTTGATGAAATTACTTTTCAAATTATATATTGAATGTATATTGTAAAATAAAATTGATATTTTATTCAAGATTTCATTAAATGATACGTTTTAGTGTATTTTATTTGTTTGAATGACAAAAAACATATGCATTTCATATACTTGACTAGGGATATGTTATATTCATATAACAATTAATATTTCTATAGATGTTTTATCATTTATATTACTACATATATAATTATCAATCACTTCTTTTATTCATTTTTTATTCATTATCAGTCCCTTGAATTATTCACATTCTTGTAATATATGAATATTATATTTCCCATTAATATCTACATCATAAATATAATTATTTATTTAACCATATATAATTCTTAGATATATTATTCTATAATAGATGTTGATTTTTTATATAGGTAAGGTATTGAAAAATATATATTCATTAATCAATAATGATATTTAATGATAATTAAGATTGTTCAGGAGTTGGATCAATAATTTGATATGTGAGGAATTATTTGGAAATGTAATGTACTGTTTGGCTCTGTATTATATAGCCCATATATGCATTTGTAAATCTCATGAGAAAAACCTGTAATGTAGCAATAAATGGATTTTTACATGTAACATTAAAATATCTTGTGAATGGTCTTGATGGATGATGTATCATATTTTTTATGATCATGAAGCCTCATTCTTAGGAAGTTTCATCATTATGAATTCAGTTATTATTTTCACTATGATTTTCACAATGATATTTTGTATAGATATATTTAATTCATAATATATTGATTACATGGATTTATTTAAAATAATTTATCATTACACATTTATTATTCATTATCTATATTAGATATATATATTATTAATTAAATGGAATGTGTTTTAATTTATTTACCTCATCGTATTAATTATTCATTATTGATTCGTGACAGATTCTCCTTTACATAACCCATGATAATGATTTGAGCTCACAAATGTATTGTTTAAATTTCCCAAAATATCAGTTTTGTGTACTATGAATGATATTCATTAATATGATAGAGGAAGTAATACCAAATTGAAAGAAAAATTATGTTGTAATATTTTTTCAATTGTAATTTGGGAATCGTTTATGTATATATATTACCAAGACTAATAAAAAATTCAGTCCATCAAGATATCAGTACCTATATCAAATTATAATATAAAAATAAATGAAACAAACTCTAATTTACTAGGATTGGGGCCTCTAGATTTTTTATCATAGGATGTTTAGTAGAAAAATTGGGAACTAGATTTAGGAAGACATATATCTAGGATCATAATCCTTTAGTACAAAATGATTATAAATATAAAAGAACATATTAATGTTTTGATAAAGAAATTTTTTTGTGGTTTTTCTTAAAAAATTAGAAAATATGGATACTGCATGTTTTTGTAGTTCAGGAACAGAGATACCCAGGGGTAACAACATGGAAATGGTAACATTAGGCTTGACTCGATCATCACCTGGTTCCAAAAAAGGACATTATTGTCCAACTTATTAGTAACACCTAGGGGATATTAAATGGATAATTAGAATTTTATTTATAATATACAATGAATAATATTAATAGATGATACCAATGAATGAACTTTGTTAAATCTAAGGTGTATTATATAAAATATAAGTAGTCTTAATGGAATGTGAAATGTTTTAGGCATGAAAAAGTAGGGAATAATGAAATGAGTCTCCAAGGAAAAATTATTTGTATAGTGGATGGGAGAATATCTCATCTTATGGATCCATTTATAGTATTTCATATTAAATTCGGGGACAGTAAGAATTATCATATCCAATTAACTCATTTAAATGTTAATTCTTACACAAATGAAATTACTTTGTTAAATTAAATGGTAAATTTATTTTTATGGTTACAAAATTATAGTGTAGAATTATTTTTCCAACTATATTTTGGTATAGGAATCACAAATCATTTAAGGATTATGTGAAATTTAATATTCATATATATATATATATATTAACATATGTGTAACGGATACAATCATGTCTTAATGAAATTAAGATTTACTATATGATCAAATTCCAGAAGAACTCTTTTGGGTTTTATGTGATGGGACATGTGATGATAAAGGGTATTCAAGATTAAATTTATTGTAGTCCTACGTTTAAGTGGAAATGTTATTCATGGAATAATGGAATTAAATTATAAAGACATGACATTAATGTTATTGATAATATTTTTGGTTAATATTTTAATATATAAATTTGTAATAAGATTCTACTAATATTTAAAGCATATGTTAATAAAGTGTAATATTGTACACCATAATAACAACGTTGTTTAATGATAAATATATTTCAGTGACGACCATTAGTATATTTGGAATATTATACGAAATATATTAATATATTATATAAAAATGTAAAAATGTATAATGTGTGAAAACCACTTGCATTAGAAAAGGCCGTGGGGCCTGAAGCCATGATTAGAGGATGATAAGGGTTGAGATCATACAAACATCCTACATAAATTCTTAGTTAATATGTATTTTAATTGGTTAATTTTTTTGAAATAATATTTAATGATGAAAAAATGTATTAATTTTTTTGTTTAAGGTTTAATTTATTATATTGGATATCTAATGCTAACCAAATGGGATTTGGAAAATATTTTGAGATAGAAGGAAAGGAATTTCACACATTAGGTTTTTTACGCCACATAAAATATTATATTTCATTCTTAAGACATAATAAATTAATTTTTGGAAATTAATTTACTTTTTTGATGGTTGAATTTGAAATTTATCAAAGAAAACCCAAAGAATGAAATATTTTTTTTAAAATAAAAACATGTATAATATCATCATATCCAAATATTATTAGAGAGTGAATAAATTAGATCCTAGTAGGAAATTGCTCATTAATAAAAGATTTTTCCATATAACATTCACATCTAATGAATCAAATGAATTTTATATAATTATATATTTTGGGTTCTAATGCCATTAAATTTCAAGTTATTATACCCTTTCCTATGATTTGTAACCCAAATCATTCTCTTTACTTATTTATTATTATCATCAATGTATGTTTATTCAATGTAAAAAAATTGTATCTAACATTGAACCATGGATTTGTGTTATTCTTTATTGATTTTGTACATCCATTTATCTCTTAATTATTGTATAATTTCTAAACACTTTTATGATTTGGGTTTTTCAAAAATTGTATTTCCAAATGTTAAATATTTAATTACTGAGATCATGTTTTGATTGTGAGTCTATAATTTGACTAAGGAGTGTATATCATTACACCACATAATTATAAAATAAGAACATTTTATTTAATATCATATCTGATATGAAACACTAATATTAAATGAATTATGAAATATATTTATTCAAATGTAATTTCTCAAATATCTTATGGAAAAGGAAACCATAGGTAGAAATATACCATAATGTTTTATAATATTATAAACTAGCCACTAAAATGTATGTTTTGAATTCAACTAAATAAATTTTTAAAATTATTGTGAAAATTTTAGTTAAAATAAAAAAAGTGTCTTTTAAAATAAAAATAATTGTTTTCTGAAGAATATAATTCGTTTAAAAGAAGGTTTAGTATCTCTCTTCAAGAATTATTTGAAATTATTATTTACCAATTTATTACATTTTATTTTAAAAAAATTACTCAATTTTTAAATTATAATTTCAAATTTATCCTATTGTTAATTATTGTTATATTTTTGAAAGATTCCAATTCATGATTATTAGTAAAAAATAATCAATTTTAATAGAAACTTCATTTTTGATTAAATAATTAATAAATTTAAATTCAATTATGACCAGAAATTAAATAAATTTTTTAATTATAAACCTATTAATCAAAATTATTCCATTTTAAACATTTTCATATTTAATTTTTATAGAGAAACATTGTAATCTATTAGACATTTTCTCATTAAAAACCCCATTCTCACCACATTTTCATGATTAATTTAAATTAAAAGTTTAATAATTTTAAATAGAATTTAGTAAAATGGATTCCATATTAATAATAGTAAAAATATAAATTACCTAATATAATCAAATTATTTTTTTTAACAAAATTAATATAAAAAATATTAATATTTGATTACTCTGGTTATGGTTGAAATGGATTTATAAGGGGTTAAAATAAAAATAAAAGGGATCATGTGACCCAAAAACCTAAATATAATATATATTTTTAAATTTTTAGACCATATAGGTTATATTTTTGACAATAATCCATTTATAATATTTTTTAATGGTAAAATATGTTTTTACAACTTTTTTCCTTTCATAAATTTTAATTATCCCAATAATCTTACATATAAAAGGCCACCACCTCTACTCTCTTAATTACACTATAAAACCATTTTCATTAAAAAAAATAACTGAAAACAATGTCTCTCAATCCAATAAAATATTCTTTTAAATATTATTTTTTACATTAATACATACTAGAAAAATTTCCATGTAAATATAAGGATGTTACAAGAATATGACGTAATATTCATCAATTGTCATTTTTAATTTATTTATTCATCCACCTCCATGATTTATTATTGAAACAAAATATTATAATAGAATAAGAATCATAACTATAAATAATATTTTTACATTATGGTAATGAACTACAACAATCCCAACATCAATCAAATAGCTTATGTCATTATCATTCGTGTCTATGGTGGGCTACGTCCACACAAATATTTTAACTCATTTTTCTATTACCACCTCACACAGTTATGAATGATAAAGGATATGAATTATATATATGATATTAATAACATTATTATATCTGTTTAGTTATTATATTATATATAATTTTTTCTTTTATATTCTGTAGAGGATATGATATATCGCTAATGTGTACATTGGACTACATCCTCGTGAAGTGATCTAAATCTCTTTTCCCAAACGCATTACATGTTATGTTATATGGTAAAATATAGTGAATATATGTTATATAAATTAAATATTTATGATATTAATAACATATTTATAATTCCTAAAATATATTAAATCATTTTCATTACTATCCTAAAAATGATAGAAAAATTTGTGTATGTGTGGTCTACCGCCATCACAATGCAATGTAACTTTCTTTTCATCCCCACAATACATTGATGAAATATATAAGTATAATTAAAGAAATCATATATATATATATATATATATATATTGTGATATCTCTTAAAAGGTAAAATATTACTTATCTCTCTTCCATAAAGGGCATAGGAAAACGGAAACGGTACTAACTTGTACATACTACCTTTCATCTCCATGATTGTAAAATATTATATTTTTAACATTCATCATTAATGATTAATTTCAAAGTATAATTTATTTAAAAATATTGTAATTATATATATATTATTATTCTTAATATGATGGAATTATATAATTATGAAAGGAAACTGATCTATCTGAAAAAAATGCATGACAGAATGAGGCAATTAAAACCTGAAATAGTTAAAATACTGAATGATTATTAATGGATAGTTGAAAAAATGTTATAAAAGAATAATATTTTATTATATTAATATAATTATTTTTAAAAAATATGTTAATTAATTTTTTAAAACAAAAGTTGATGATGGAAAGTATTGTTCAACAAAAATGAAGAATGAGGTATGGGTCTTCACCTCAATTTCAATTAATTAATGCATACTATAATGTTATGTAGCTAATTTACTTTATAAGGAGAGACAAATAATATTTGGCATATAAAAACATTGATCCGGAATAATTCATTGTATTTTATGTTCTTGATTGAATTATATCATCCTTGGGGTTTTTTCATTAATTCAATGTGTAGTACAAAATTTCATAACTCATATTCATTTCATGGGATTATATTACTATTTAGTGGTCCTTGATATTCAATGATTATGTGTTTAATTAAATTTAAATATATTTTTATATTTAAAATTTCATTGTGTATATTTAACATTGATTCACATAATCTAATCATTAGTTAGTTATTAATTAAATATTATTCTAATATAAGGGTTTCTAACACAATATTATTCTAATAATGATTTATTATTCATAAATTAAATTTTAAGAGAATTACTCAATAATTTTTTAATATAACCATTTTAATTTTTTCTCATCTATTTATTAAATATATTTTGATGTGTTTATTCCATTCTCCTACAATGATTTATTCAAAATATTAACGAATTTTTTTTATTAAAAACAAAATTTCTTTCTATTTTTGGTAGAAAACATATTTTATACCAATACCATCATATCAAAAACTGTATAAATTTAATTTTTAATCAATTTAAATATTATTTATTAGATAATTTATTAATCTTTTTAATTTTTAACAAAATCATGAAATGAATATTTGAGTTTTTTCATAAGAAGGTGCATTTGAATTCTACCTTAAATTTTAAATGAAAATTTGTTTTCAATTGTAACAAATGAATGTGATTTATTTTCTTCATGGCCAGTAAAATGATATTTCCATCATGAATATTATTAATTATCCTTTTTATGGTAATAATATTCATTATTGACAATAAAAAATTATTATTTTTATATACATGAATATGATATGTTGTATTCGTATAATAATTATTATTCTTCTAAAATATTTATTATTATGTTGATTAGTTCTATGATTTATATTTACTTCCTCGATTCATTATTTTAGTTATTAACATTCTTCCTAATTATTCACTTTCATGAGAAGGTGAGAAATTAAATTTATGCTAAATAACCATATCATTTTTATTATTATTATTTATACTATTTATCATTTATATATATGGTGATCAATATTATAATTTATATATTTGTATAGGAAAATAATGAAAAAAACATATCCTTTAATCAATATGGATATTTAATTTTTTGGATTAGATGAGAAGCTACTGGAAAACAGTGCACATTTAATATAAATCAATCAACCAATATCTCTAACCAGTATAATAGAAGGAAAATTACAGTTATCCCTTTAAAAAATCAGGATTACATCCAATGGTATATTATCAGGCTATGATATATTTTCCCCATCAGCACAGTTTTTGGTAAGACTGTTATCCAATTAGTGAGGAACTCTATGGACATTTAGTGATGGGTGCATCCAAATACTATAGAGCCCCTCAATTCATCATTATGTCTCATAAGTCATATTATTTTGATTTTATTAAACAAAATATTATCTTTTCTTTTAAAATATCTTTTGAACGGTCTTTATGGTAGAGGTATCATGATGCATGAGATCATGGTGTCTAATAATTAAGAATTTTCATTATTAAAAATTTAGTTACTATTATCCCCAATACATTCCAAATTAAACTCTCTCTCAATGTAATACATTATAAATTTAATGATTAAATGACCTGAGTTTTTATGTCATTAACTTTTCATAATGATTATCCATTATTTAATTATGATACCTAATTTATTGATTAAATGGGATGTCTGTTATGTTATTTATCATTCCATATTGATTATTAATTTTTTAATAATTATAGAATTAGTTGTCGTTCACCCTTAGAATTTTAGCTTATAATTATGTTTTTCCCGATACCAATTAATCCATTAAGTGTAATATGAATTATATGGAAGGATTTAATAGTGTTAATAATTAAATTATCAATAAAAATTAATTTTTTATTTCAAATGAAATATGGGAATTATATATATATCATTTTTACCAAGACTACTAAAACATTTTTTTCATTTTCGATATGATTCGATATATCTTATGATGATTTAATAAAGTGAGAAACCAAATATATTTTGTTGGGCTCATGGTCAGTACATGAATTTCAAAGAATTTTTTGATGTAAGGGTCGAGATCTATGTTGATCATCCCATTGTGAGTTTTCGAAGATCGAAGTGCTCGAAGGTGGATAGAAACAATCTAAAAGAATTTTGGTTACGTAAAAAATGTGAAGGGGGATTTGACATATTTTATATAACTTATAGGATGTGACATCCTGTTTCAAGGTTCATTTCGTGGTTTAAAAGAGGGATTCACAATGTGAAATGTTTTGGGATTCCCCAAATAAAATAATGTTTTGGGTTAATGAGTATTTTAGTGGAACTTGGCCTCATGTAATTACACAATTTTAAAGCTAATTACACATCATGTAATGCCCCGATTCAATATGTTTTAATTTTTTTACATCCTCTTGGGTTTTTTCATAATATATGGCTTCAACGAATCTCTCTTGACCACATGCATCTCAAAGTGTTTGTCTTCATCATTTTATGTATTCCTTAATCAATGAATGATCCCGTGCTCTCCATTTCAATATGAAACATTTTGTATATGATAAATTGTATGATCTACCTACATTCATGAGTTTTCATTGATTGGCTTCCACCCATTTCTGTTTTCGATGTTATGGTCCATGATCTACATGTTTCAAATAGAGTTCTCATAGTTGCTGGTTGGTGTAGTTGGGCAATGACATACTCGAGTTGATGTAGATATTGTGGGACAAAAGATCATGATCTATTACCTTGACCTGTTCTCATGCCCCAAACATCAATGACCATTTCAGGTAGTGGATTTTATGCTTCTCTATTTATTTATATGAAATAATATTTTTTCATGATTGAGACCCATGGATCGCAACAAAATTGTCATAATTAAATATATGATCTAGATTAATGAATTGTTATCGATCGGTAGCAATGTTTTCTCTTTTTATAATGATAGAGGTTTGATTTTATATATTCTAGATATTGATTTATATATACATTATTTTTTATCTATTCCTGATGTAAATTCGTATAGAACATAAATCTAGAATTAATTCATAATTAATAGGAAAAAAGATATAGAGGCATCTTTAATAATATAGTAGTTGTTGTAATAATTTAATTTTTATCAAATCTATGTGAGTCTACATGATTAATAGTGTATTCTAAAGAACATGAAACATACTGATACATGTTCATAAAAGTATTAATGTCCCTTTAAAATTAATTATTGAATTAATTCTATTATAATGTTTGATAGATTATCTTTTAGGTTTCGTATTATTGGAACCGATTAATAATCAATCTGTTTATTCAAGATGGACTAAGAACAAGTTTTTGGTTAATGTTAATTCCTTATCGGGCCTGATTTTCCCTTTTTCATGTAAAGGATGAGTTACTTGTGCTCTAGAGAAATGTTTTCTCATTGTTTGTGAAGGATGGATTCATTTTTGGGGTTGAGTGAAAATTTCAGTGTTTTCTCATGATGTGTATGATGTACTCTAGATATGAGACTGTGGGGGTGGGGGTAGGGAGGCACGAATGTGATGTGAGCATTGGATTACTATGCCTAGAGATATTTTGAGGTAAATAGGGAATAAATTCCCAATTTTTTTGGTAGTAGTTGACACCTAGAATGGTGAGATGCATCCACTACTAAAAATTTGACCTATACCCACAGTTGAAAACCATCGGTATAGCCCCCAAAAACATGGTTATAGGATATACCAAAATTTTTGGGAACCCTGGAAACTGAAGCATTAGTAAAGCTCTATATACTAATCCCTTTCTTTTCCAAACTGTGGGAATATGTTTTTTCCACTAGGTCATAGACCTATACCAAAGATTTTAAAATAGTGTGTATAGGTTTTTGAAAAATGTTGGATGTGGTTTTTGATCCCGTGACCACCTCTTATAACGCGCAGTGCCTCACCAATCCAGCTACATAACACACACATATATATTTATTTATTTATTTATAGCTAAATATATTACTCTAAACCATTGTTATAGGTGGGAAAACTATGGGAATAGGGGTTCATGGGGAAAAAAATTTCTTCCCTCATATTTTTTTTATGCCTTAAAATGGGAATTTTCTACATATGGAAAGGATGAAAATGGGTATATATCCTACAAAAAATCCCTATAACCATGGTTTTAAAAAAACCATGGGTATAGGTGTCGAAAATCAATCTTAAACCCATGGTTTTTTTCTAAACCATGGGTATTGGTCTTGATAAACAAAATATAGCCACGGATCTCTGAGAACCATGGGTATTAGTGGTTGTACACAAGGGTTTCCAAAACCGTGGGTATATGCTCCAATAATATACCTAAACCCGCTGTTTTGGGAAAACCATTGGTATAGGGACATTTTCCAGTGGTGGTCAGTTTATGCATATGGGTGTCTGGGAGGGAACTCGTGATTACGGAATGTGATGATGTTGGGATTACTCATTAAGATGAAAGTGGATGCTCATTAAATATTTTACGGTTTATTATGTTTAATTTGTCATCTTCTTGAAGAATATAGATTTACATACCCTCCATAAAATGGAGGCAATGATGATCAAGATATTCCATGTGCTTATCGTGTTTAGATTCTAAAGGATGTATGAGTCTATTATCTTTATATAGGCTGAAAAGACATAATAGAATGGTCGTGAGCAATATTAGATGGGAAAATGGATGACTGAATGCACCATTTTTTCAAAATCTCTTCTCATGGTAATTACATGTGTTCATATGAGTGATAGTTATTTTTCCCATATATGAGTACTGAAGGATTTAATGGGTTAGGGTTATTTCAAACAAAAATATTCTGGATATATATTCGTATTGACTACTATAGGTGTAATGTGTATAGACTATGATGAATTCAAGATCCTTTCTCAATTTATGGGATTTAATGACTTGAGGTATATTACCTGATGTATGATACACTCAATGTGAGCTATGGTATTTCCTAAAAATTACATGGATGGTTTTTTTGGGTTTTCGTTGTGGTGAGTTGCTAAAGGTGTATGTTTTAGTGCTCCTCCTATGTGTTTGTGGACTAGCCTTTTTAGAGAGGTATTCTTAGGAAATGCAACATTAGAGAAAAGCATTTGACTAGTGGGTTTGTAGGGGCGAGGGTAACTATTATAGTATTTATTTTATTATATAATCTTATATGTTTTACATGGTGATAGTTTCCATTGTGATTCGGTGAACATATTATACCTATTTTGTTGATGATTTAGATTTACCAGTTTTTCATTATTCATTAGCATTATTTCTATTCATTTGCTTGAGAGGCTATAGGAAAAATCCTAATGAGTATAATATTATACTCAACATATGTTATATAAATTATTATTCAGGCAATATGGATTATGTTGGAGATTAAGCTGGTTACTACGGGATTGGGTGTTTTTAAAGAGTAGTTTGGGAATCATGGTCACTATCATTTTTCATTCATTTGGTACTTACAGTTTTTCATTTTAGATGCAGCATTTTATCATGACATTACATATGTGTGCTGGAAATTTCATTTATATTTTATTCTATGTATGATTTTCTTTATGTTTATCTTATTTCTCTTTATCATATGTTCTCTGAGATGGTAATTCTTTCCATCAGTGTTTTTACTATACCCTAGATGTCGGTCATCAATTTGGGGACCACTAGAGGATGGAGTTGGGTGTCATTATCTCTCTTCTCAAATTTCAATCCCATGACAGGTACTTATTGTGGGGAGGTGGTTGTGAAAGGTTAGTATGAGTGGTATTTTTTGGTATAAGATAGAGTTCGGAGATAAGAACAAGTGAGGTTTCATGGGTTGGTTATTAAATGGTGTTCAAATATTATTGAAATTGTTATAAACACTAGATACCAGATGAGACATATTTCTTTAGGCCCTCTATGATCTGATACATAGAAAATTATGTTTACATCAGATACTATATGAGGAAATAGGTGTTTTCGGGAAGAGACCTAGCAAAGGATCAGGTACCATTCTTTTTTCCCCTATTTTTGAATGGGTAGACCATAGGATTGGTTAATTGAAAAATAATAAAATTAAATTAATTAATTAATCTTAATGTCTTGTATATTCCATTTTTCTAATACCTAATAGCTTTTATTTTTAATGGTATTGTTCCAGGTCGACGCCCACATGAGGTTTGGGTAGAATATTTCTAGTAGATTTCGCCAGAAGATTTCTCAAAAGTACAGGTTGATGAATTAGACACAGGGAGGTGGAAAATCATTGAATATTAGCTTTAGTCCCAAGGATATTATTACCCTTTTTCAAGGGATCTCTATTGTTCTATAATTTTTTGATCTATTTTAGCAACATTTTGTGATATGCTTCAGACATGTTTCTAGTTGATGAGGCCACTGTGAGGCCTTTCATAGAGACTTTGTGTCTAGATATCAAGCAACATGCCACACTGTCTATGCTGATTACATATCTCATGGCATTAGAGAGGGTAGAGGTTGTCAAGAGGACATTATCTAGAATATGGTCATCACTAGAATTTAGTCACTGGGAATATTCACGAAGTATATTTGTGGTTTGGGGTGCCAGGTATTCAAGGAAGAATATTTTCTAACCATGGAAGGTTAGGTTCTGACCCTATATATTACATTTATCTGGGGATGGACGATCTTATGCCTATTCTAAGGGATCATGTGAATTTTTTCTTGGAGATTATTAGGTAATAATTAGCGAGAGTACTTGACCTTTTTGTACAATCAGAATGTTCTATGTGTTATACTCTAGGTTCTTCCATTTAGGATATTCCACCTGAGGCAACATCTGCAGGTATTACAATCTTTGGATCATTAGAGAGTAGAAGGGTAAGGTAGAGGACAACCCAGGGTTTCTACTCGTCCCTATAAAGAAGAGTGATTCCATTGAGGTGGTGGTTTATTAGGTCATGGAGATCGTTAAACAGGTCGTGGTCAGCTTCATTCATAATAGTTTCCCCTGCCATATGAACCAGATAATGTTTGTGGTACCCATTACTTGTTTTATACATTGTTTCAGTCCTTTTTTTTATTTAGGATAAATGAAATATTTCATATCACATGCCCTTCTCCATTCTTTTGGAATTGACATAGGGAGGCTTCATGTTCCTTTGGAATTACATATGCCTATTATAGGCTGACTAGCCTTGTATGAAGTACCTAGAAACTGTGATCTTGTTCCCGGGAAGTGTCGCTTTAGGGGAGATTTCATATATTCATGAATAAACCATATGATGTCATACATATAACGGATTGGTTGTATTCATTGAAGGATATTGTGGATTTCATTTAGAGTTAGGTGGTATTCTTCGATGTTTTGGGAGATCCAATAATGTTTTTTGCTGAGAAAGATACTCAGATGGGTTAGTGGACTATTCCATCCTACTAATCCATTATGTATGAGTTAATGTTTATTTACTCAAAGGTACATAATTTGGAATTTCCTAGGGTTGTAGAATAGTTCCATGGGGTATTTCTAGATGAGGTTGATGTGTTTCCCCCTCGATGAGAGGTCATGGTCAAGATTGATCTATTACCAGTAGTGTCTCCTATATCGATGTCGTAATATAAGATGGTGCCTTATGAGTGATGAGTATTATATATTCAACCCAATGGACTATTTTGGTGTGGTTATGAACAGAATCTCATGTCTCCATGAGGTGAACTAGTTTTGTTCATAAAGATGGATGATCGTAGTTTGTGGTTTTGTGTCAATTATCGTTACATGAACTGAGAGATTGTGAAGAACTTCTATCATCATTTATAGATTGATGATTTATTTGATGAACTAAATTTTGAATGTTGGTTTTTAAATATTGTCTTACGATCAGGATATCATCATATGCCGGTGAAGGATGAGGATATCCTAAAGACTACATTCCATTGTCTGTATGGGCATTACGAGTTCATTGTGATGTTGTTCAGTGTGATTAATTATCAATATGTGTTCATGGGATTGATGGATGTTGTGATTCATGAGTTATATGATATGTTTCGGGTGGTTTTCATCAAAAACATCATTGTGTACCCAGTGTCTGAGGATGTGCATCTAGAGAATCTATCAGCTGTTTTCTGAATTCTTCATCAATAGTTGATGTTTGGAATGTGGTCGTAGCGTTAAAGTTGGGCACAATGAATCCATCTCATTGGGAATTTTGTTTCCAAGTAGTTATTAGTTTTTTTTATATTCAATATAGAGGAATATGTGTCTTGGGAAGACCCCAATACAGTGCCAGAAGTGCGAGGTTTACATATTCTTGTTGACTAATATATGAGGTTCGTAGTCGATTTCTCTCAGGTTGTGAATCCTCTAAAAATGATTCCATAAAAGGATCAGGTGCTCGGGGGTATTTATCTGGGATATACTTATTTCAATTATATGAATGCGATGTTTTTAGGGATCTGGTTCATTTTCTGATATAAAAAGGTGTTTAGTTTGATTTTTTATGTGTTTCTTCACATGTGGGATTAGTCTACGTATTGATGCAGTAGGGATCTGTCATTTAATATGGGTCTCTGCAGTTTCACATCCATGATATTAACTATGTCACCAATGATATTGAGTTGGTAGAAGTGTTTTTTTCAATGAATTTTTAGACACATTACCTCATTTGAGATAATTTGTTTCTTCACAAATCATAATATCTAAAGGTCTATGTTCTCCAAGCCGGACATGAACATGAACCAACATTGGCAGGTGATTATTTTACAATATTATAACTTCGAAATTTCATATACATATCTTTTCTTTTATGAGAAAATTTATAGCTTAGCATTTTTATCCCCATGGATCACAATGGAAATGACATAATAATCATTTGAAACAGAATAAATAAATTTATATCGATCATATGTTATTTCCTCTTTTTTTTCTTGATTTTGTGATTTCTATGTTTACTTTTTTTAGAATTTCATTCGTGATGGAAATTGGTAAAGAATGAAAAGCCAGAATTAAAGAACTAGTTATTTGATAAATGATAATTCCTTATAGGGTTCTGAGTTACCCTCTTGATAGTTTAAGATCCTAGAGCCAAATTAATATGATGTTTATTTTCATGTTGCCTGTGTTGTGATGTGACCTTAGATGGATATTGTAATATGTGGGGGCATGAAGGCATATTATTTGTGGTAGATGATGACACCTAGAGTGGAGAGATGCATCAGTTTATGCATGTGGGTGTTGGAGAGGACACCAGGGATGATGGAACGGGTTGGATTTGAATTTTTGGATGCTTGATGCTTCTCTGATTGGTTATCTAATTTAATTTCCCCACTACTCAAGGCAGATGGTCTTTTATACCCTTCTTTAAAAGGGGTGAAGAAGCATGGGTTATGCCTCGTGCTTTCCATGTTTAGTTTCTCTAGGGATGATGGGTCTATACTCTTTCTATAGGTGGAAAAGGCTCGATGGGTATATCATCTACACACCGTGTTGATCCCCCATGTGTTTATTAACATTGAATGTTTTTCAATAATTCATGGGAATATTGGAAAGTAATGCTGTAAATAAATAATTAAATAAATGATGTTAACCCATGGGGTTAGAGCATGTTGGGACACAATTCTTAGGATAACAGCATTGGGTGTGATTCTAATGAAATATAATGTGGAAATTGATAATAGTTACATAATTTTTAATGAATTAATTAACGTAAAGTTGAACTGACAAAAAAGAATGAATTAATGTAATAAATCTCTTTTAATGGAAGTGTGATTATAATATACATAGTCATTGAAGTGGTAGTCGGGAGTCCGAGAGATGTTAGCTGCAGTTGAGCATAAGACTAGGTTATACCAAAAGTGTGGTTGTGAGATATTATACATTATGTACTTTTTGTCTTTCTATATGCTACTCTATCCTATAAGATAGTGAACTGGACACCCTGGGGATTCTGAGTCCTGGGGGGGTGTTTTCCCAAACATTTTAATTGGAGGATGGATCGGTGACTGACCCTTTTGGATCAAATCTCTTCTCTTGGTATTTACCTGTGTTGGTAGGCACAATGGACTATTTTCCCCATATATGTGTGTGGGGGTATGTAATGTCTTGTGGTTATTCACACACATATATTCTGGATATAGTTTCTTATGGAATATTATAGGTGTAACATGGATAGGCTTTGATGGCTTGAGGATTCTTACTCGGTGTGTGGGTTGTAATGGCATGAGGTGTTATACCTAACATAAGATACACATTATACGAGCAGTGGTGGCTCCCAAAAAATACCTGGTTACTTTTCATATGTGTACGTGGTGGTTTTGTTAGATGAGGTTCTTGTTGTGGTGCATTTCATAGGTGTCTGTGGGCACGCCTTTTGGAGATATATTCTTAGGACATGTGCTGTTTGGGCTACGTGGAAAAGAAGTGGGGAAGTAGTATCGGGGTACCCATTATATATTTATTATATTATATACTCTTGTATTGTTTACATGGTGAGAGTAGCCATGGGGAGGCTGGAAACATAGTATACTAGTTAAGGTGATGAGTTGGTTTCAATTTTTGTTCACTGTGCTTTAGTATGCTTTATTTACTTTTGTACGAGAGGATTCAGGGAGGATCCTACTAAGTATACTATTATACTCACCAATCGTATATATAAATTTTTTTCATGTCACTTGAATCAGGTTGGAGATCAAGCTGTTTTCTACTAGCTTTGGGATGCAGGAGCAGCTTGGGCTTGTGGTTGCTGTTGTGTTTACTTTCTTCAGGGTTTCTGTAGTTTTTCACATTCTATTTGTAGTAGGTTCCATGAAATTACATATTTGTACTTGGGATTTCCTTTATATTTAATTCTGAGTTGGAGTTAGTGGGTGTCTACCCTGTCTTTCTCTTCTGTATGTGTTCTTTTATTGTGTAATGCCTCCCATTTGTTTGTTTACTATACCCGCAGTGCTAGTCGCCAACTTGGGGCCTACTGGAGGTGGGACTCGGGGGAAATTATCTCCATTATCACATTACCAGCCCAGGAGGGGTACACTTTGTGGGGAGGGGGTTATGACAGAGTGGTATCAGAGGCCTGGATGAGAGATAGGATGGAGCATGGTGTTATGCACAGGTGAGGTTTCATGGGTTGGTAGGGAAATATTGTCAGTCATGTTTAGAATGTGATGTAAACCCAAGAGACCAGCTAAAACATAAGTGTTTAGGGCCCTTATAAGATCTCATGTATGAACCATTATGTTTACATTGGCTCCAAAACTAGGAGATACTATTTACAGAGTAGAATATTAGTAAAGGATACTGCATCAATCTTCTTTGTGCCTATGTTTGAATTGGTAGCCCATGGGATAAATTAACTTACAATGAATAAAAGAAAAAAACTAATTAATTAATGTTTAGTTTTCCATATTCCATGGTTAGGAGCACTAACTATTTTTTATTCTACAGTTATGGCTCCAGGTTGAGGTCATTGTCAGGGTATCATAGAAGATGTCCAGTAGGTTGTGCAAGCAGATCGCCATAGTGTAGAGGTTGACGACGACGACACATGGAGGAGTAATCTCTGTGAGTTTCAGCAACATAGTCTATAGAAGTACAAGTTCTCCGTTTAAGATGTAGTCATGGAAGACTCGTTGTAGGATGTCGAGATAGGATTTAGTTGGATATCGGATCCAAAGGAGCATTGGGTGTCCTTAGTTGTGACGATGCATCATGGAGCAGTGAGGCAGTGGTGGTTCTTGTTCCTCGGGATCATGAGGAGTCAACGATCTTAGGGAATGAGTTTCGAGACAATTTTAGAGTAATGTTTCTTTCTTATATTGCAAATGTGTCCAGTCGCAAGGAGATTCTTACCCTTCAACATGGAATCTCCAATGTGCGATAATTTGATGTCTGTTTCAGGAACCTTTTACAATATGCTTCGGACCTATTGGGAGATGAGGATGCCAAGGTGAGGAATTTCGAGGAGTCATTGCGTCTAGAGATCCAGTGGCTGGTCAACATAATTATGCTGAAGACATATCGTGAGGTGCTCGAAAGGGAAGAGGCTGTCAATGGTAATTTTTTCGGAACCGAATCATCATGAGAGGTGAGTCTTCATGATTTTTCAAGAATCCGAGTTGTGGTCTGGGGTTTCTTGTTTTCCAGGACGAAGAGTTTTTATTTGGGTGGGGGTAGGTCCCAACCCTCATTATCTCGTTCCTCCATGGTAATCTGATCTCATTCATATGCCAAGGTATCAGGAGCTTGTTTTTCGTGGGGTGGTCATGGTCATAAGTAGTGAGAGTGCCCAACCTTTTAGTGTAGTCACCGTGTACCATTTTTTTTTCTCCTAGTTCCTCTGTTGAGGTAGTTCCACTAGAGGCAGCAGCAGCAGGTTGCACCAGCATTCAATCAGTAGAGGGTTGATGGGGGCAAGCATAGGACAACCCCGGGACTCTCCCCATCCTCATAGAGAATATAAATGTTGTGGTGGGGGTCGTCATAACGACTAGAGAGACCATGGAGGTGGTTGTTTTCAGCTTCATGCTTTAGCGTTGCCAGCGCCAGGTGTGCCAAATATCGTTCGAGTTGTCCTTTTAATGTTTTCTACCTTATCGTATGCCTTGTTTGATTTGGGAGAGAAACAATCCTTCATATCAACTACCCTTGTCCATGTTTAGTGACTTTAGGTAGAGAGGCTGCCAATGCTCTTGGCATTGACTACACACATTAGAGGTCGAGATGACTTCATTGATATATGTAGAGATTGTGAGAAAGTGTTGGGGAATCACTGATCCTGGGGAGATTTCCTATGTTTATGAATGAAACCATATGATTTTATCCTCACCATGGATTTTTTGTATTCGGTGCTCGATATTGTGGACTGCTTCAGGAGGTCGATTGGATTCCTTGATGCAGATGGAGAGCTACTATTGTTATTTTTGGATCAGGACCCTTGAATGAGTTTGAGGCATGTTCTGTCCTTATCATCCATGATGGTTAATTGGATTATGAGTTCATCAAAGGTTCAATAGATTGTGTTTCCATGTGTCATAGAAGAGTACATTGATGTCTTTCCATAAGAGGTTGTAGCATTACCCCCTCGACGGGAGATCGAGTTAGGGATCAAGCAACAACTAGAAGTTTCTTTATCTCTATGTATCCATATAGTATTTCCTCTTCTATGTTATGAGATCTACATATAAAACATGATGGAATCTTACAGTGCAGCTTTTTTCAGCCTACTGTGTCACCATGTGGTGCACCAGTGTTGTTCGTGAAGAAGGCTGACGATAGTTTGCGGTTGTGTGTCCATTATCGTCACTTAAGCAAAGTGACCAGGAAGAATCACTATCATATTCCTTGTATTGATGATTTATTCGATTAGATGAATGGTGCAAGCTGGTTCACAAAGTTCGACTTGCAGTCTGGATATCATCAAATGTGCTTGAAGGATAAGGATATCTCGAAGACTACATTTCATTGTAGTCATGGGAATTATGAGTTTGTGGTAATGTCGTTCGATCTAATGAATCCTCCAGCGATGTTCATGGGATTGATAAACACCATGATCCATGAGTACCTGGAAAAGTTTATGGTGGATTTCATTGACAAGATCACTGTTTATTCCATGAATGAGGAGGATCATGCAGATCATCTACATGCCATTTTGGTATTTCTTCGTCAACATCGTCTATTTGGGAAGTTGACAAAGTGTGCGTTTTGGGCTCGGGAAGACTATTTGTTGGGGCATGTTGTGTCCCACCAGGGAGTAGTTCTGGATCCATCAAATATATAAGAATTCATGTCTTGGGAAGCCTCCATGATAGTGTCAGAGTTGTGAAGTTTCATTGGTCTCATAGGAAACAATAGGTGGTCTGTGGAAAATTTCTCTCGAGTTTCCACTCCTCTAACATCTTTGACCAGGAAGGATCTGGAGATCATATGGTCTAATCAATGTCAAGAATCATTTTATTATCTAATTGAGATGTTAGTAAGTTCTCCAGTTCTCTATATTTTAGTAGAGGGAGTTCAGTTTGATGTTTTCTATGATGCTTCACATATGTGGTTAGGTTGTGTTCTAATGCAGAAAGGACTAGTTGTTTCTTATGTTCATCGGCAGTTGTGTACTCATTAATGTAAATATGACACCCATGATATAGAGTTGGTATCCATGATGTTTTCCATGATGTTGTGGATACATTAACTCATTGGTGAGAGCTTTGTGGGTTTCACTTATCATAAGAGCCTGAAATATATTCTATCCCATCATGACTTGAACTTACGATAGTGTTAGTGGATGGAGTTCTTATAGGAATATGACATCAAAATATTTTTTACACCTTGAAAGATGAATTTTGTAGATGATGTGCTATGTATGAAGTCATGTGGAGATGTAGTGCATGAATCTGGTGATTCTGGGAGACTAATGGAGGAACTTTCAGCATTACATCTTTATATGGTAGATGTTGTGGGTAGATGTTGTCTTTTTTAGATGATGGTGCAGTCATCATTGGTGCAGTAGGTAGAAGAGAACCAGTTTTGTGATCTAGAGGTAGAGGTCTAGAGTGACCGAGTTGTTTCTGGAGAGACCCCTTATGGTTGGTATGAGGATGAAATACAATGAGTGCTGTATCATGGAAAGATATTTGTTCTTTTGACGATCCAAAAAATGGTTCTCATGGAGATACAAATTCATCAATTATCAGGGTATCCTAGTGTAATTCTATTGTGATCATGTCCTTCTGTTTTCCATTTCCCTTTTAGGGAATACAATCTACTTGTTCCTAATAGACATTTCATGGGTGCTGACTGGTGTGGTGGTGTGTCTGCATCCTCAGGTGGATATAGTTTTCATGGGGGTAGGAGATTGTAACTCACTATGTGGCTCATGAAGAACTGTTTGAGGTATCCAAATCATTGATTATTTTTTATTTTACATGTAAATGTATAGATAGCCTGTTTTATTCCACTGGTTCACAATGGAATTGACATAATAAATATATAAACCAGATAAATAAATTAATATCGATCGTATTTTATTTCCTCTGTTTTTTAGAAAGTCAGATTTCTATGCATTATTTGTTTATCCTTTCATTATTGATGGAATTTTTGTAAAGAATGTGAAGATAAAATTAAATGATAATTGTCTGGAAAATGATAAAGAGTCATGTAAATGAATCTAGTTCTTATTGTTGTAATTTAATGTTAATCAAATTGGTGTAGTAAGTATGTTTATTTATTTTAGAGAGCTTACTGGTTAGGTTTCTCAAATTTGGAACCTACGAATATTAAATCAGTTAATATATGGAGGATTAAAAAACTGGTTGTTTGATAATAGATAATTACTTTTAGGGTCTTGAGTTAACCTCTTTCTTGTTTAAGGGCTAAGAGCCTAATTGATATGGTGTTTTTTTAATGCTGCTTTTGTTGTGATGTAGTATTGGATGGCTATTGTGATATGTGGAGGAATGGAGGCCTATTGGTTGTGGTAGAAGATGATGCATAAAGTGGCGAGATACATCGGTTTATGCATGTGGGTGTCAAAGATGACATCAATGATGATGGACTGGGATGGATGTGAATGATTTTATGCTATATGTTTCTTGTGATCATGTCCTTCTGTTTTCCATTTCCCTATTAGGGAATACAATCTACTTGTTCCTAATGGACATTTCATGGGTGCTGACTGGTGTGGTGGTGTGTCTGCATCCTCAGGTGGATATAGTTTTCATGGGGGTAGGAGATTGTAACTCGCTATGTGGCTCGTCAAGAACTGTTTGAGGTATCCAATTCGTTGATTATGTTTTATTTTACATGTAAATGTATAGATAGAATGTTTTATTCCACTGGTTCACAATGGAATGGACATAATAAATATATAAACCAGATAAATAAATTAATATCGATCGTATTTTATTTCCTCTGTTTTTTGGAAAGTCAGATTTCTATGCATTATTTGTTTATCCTTTCATTATTGATGGAAATTTGTAAATAATGTGAAGATAAAATTAAATGATAGTTGTTTGGAAAATGATAAAGAGTCATGTAAATGAATCTAGTTCTTATTTTTGTAATTTAATGTTAATCAAATTGGTGTAGTAAGTATGTTTATTTATTTTAGATAGATTACTGGTTAGGTTTCTCAAATTTGGAACCTACGAATATTAAATCAGTTAATATATGGAGGATTAAAAAACTGGTTGTTTGATAATAGATAATTACTTGTAGGGTCTTGAGTTAACCTCTTTCTTGTTTAAGGGATAAGAGCCTAATTGATATGGTGTTTTTTTAATGCTACTTGTGTTGTGATGTAGAATTGGATGGCTATTGTGATATGTGGAGGAATGGAGGCCTATTGGTTGTGGTAGAAGATGATGCATAAAGTGGCGAGATACATCGGTTTATGCATGTGGGTGTCAAAGATGACACCATTGATGATGGACTGGGTTGGATGTGAATGATTTTATGCTATATGTTTCTTGGATTGGTTATTTTCTTTACTTTCGCCACCGCTCATGGTAGTTGGTATTGCATACCCTTCTTTTTAAAGTAGCAAAGATGCACAGGGTTTGCCATGTGATTTCCGTGTCTAGCTTCTCAAGGAAGTATGGTTCTATGCTCTTGTTATAGGTAGTAACGACTCAATAGTCAATTCATATACTCACCGTGTTGAGCCCCTTTCTGTTTAGAAGCGTAGAATGTATTTCTAGAATTCATGGGAATATGGGAAAGTAATATTGTAAACGAATTATTGAATAAATGATGTTAACCCATGGGGTTGGAGCTTTCTGGAATGCAATTCTGAGGACATTGGACTTTTGGTGCGATGCTAATGAAATATAATGTTGAAATTGTTAATGGTAAATTAATGTTTAAATAATTAATTAACATAATGATTAACGGAAAAAAAGCAATGATGTAATTTAATAAATATATTTAAATGGTTTTGTGCTTATTGAATACCTAATCATAGATGTGGTATTCATGAGTCGAAGAGAAATTAACTGTATTTGAGTATAATACAAGGTTATGCCCATTGTGTGGTTTTGAGATATAATCTATTTTGTACTTTTCGTGTTTATATATGCTACTCCACCCAGTCAGTTAGGTAAATTTACACCCCGGGGATTCTAATCCCTAAAGGGGGGGGGGGGGTTCCCCAACATTTTGTGATATGTGGAGGAATGGAGGCCTATTGGCTGTGGTAGAAGATGATGCATAAAGTGGCGAGATACATCGGTTTATGCATGTGGGTGTCAAAGATGACACCAATGATGATGGACTGGGTTGGATGTGAATAATTTTATGCTATATGTTTCTTGTGATCATGTCCTTCTGTTTTCCATTTCCCTTTTAGGGAATACAATCTACTTGTTCCTAATGGACATTTCGTGGGTGCTGACTGGTGTGCTGGTGTGTCTGCATCCTCAGGTGGATATAGTTTTCATGGGGGTAGGAGATTGTAACTTGCTATGTGGCTCGTCAAGAACTGTTTGAGGTATCCAAATTCGTTTATTATTATTTATTTTACATGTAAATGTATAGATAGCATGTTTTATTCCACTGGTTCACAATGGAATTGACATAATAAATATATAAACCAGATAAATAAATTAATATCAATCGTATTTTATTTCCTCTGTTTTTTAGAAAGTCAGATTTCTATGCATTATTTGTTTATCCTTTCATTATTGATGGAAATTTGTAAAGAATGTGAAGATAAAATTAAATGATAATTGTTTGGAAAATGATAAAGAGTCATGTAAATGAATCTAGTTCTTATTGTTGTAATTTAATGTTAATCAAATTGGTGTAGTAAGTATGTTTATTTATTTTAGATAACTTACTGGTTAGGTTTCTCAAATTTGGAACCTATGAATATTAAATCAGTTAATATATGGAGGATTAAAAAACTGGTTGTTTGATAATAGATAATTAATTGTAGGGTCTTGAGTTAACCTCTTTCTTGTTTAAGGGCTATGAGCCTAATTGATATGGTGTTTTTTTAATGCTACTTGTGTTGTGATATAGGATTGGATGGCTATTGTGATATGTGGAGGAATGGAGGCCTATTGGTTGTGGTAGAAGATGATGCATAAAGTGGCGAGATACATCGGTTTATGCATGTGGGTGTCAAAGATGACACCAATGATGATGGATTGGGTTGGATGTGAATGATTTTATGCTATATGTTTCTTGGATTGGTTATTTTCTTTACTTTCGCCACCGCTCAAGGTAGTTGGTATTGCATACCCTTCTATTTAAAGTAGCAAAGATGCACATGGTTTGCCATGTGATTTCTGTGTCTAGCTTCTCAAGGGAGTATGGTTCTATGCTCTTGTTATAGGTAGTAACGACTCAATAGTCAGTTCATATACTCACCGTGTTGAGCCCCTTTCTGTTTAGAAGCGTAGAATGTATTTCTAGAATTCATGGGAATATGGGAAAGTAATATTGTAAATTAATAATGGAATAAATGATGTTAACCCATGGGGTTGGAGCTTTCTGGAATGAAATTCTGAGGACATTGGACTTTTGGTGCGATGCTAATGAAATATAATGTTGAAATTGTTAATGGTAAATTAATGTTTAAATAATTAATTAACATAATGTTTAACGGAAAAAATGAAATGATGTAATGTAATAAATATATTTAAATGGTTTTGTGCTTATTGAATACCTACTCATAGATGTGGTATTCAGGAGTCGGAGAGAAATTAACTGTATTTGAGTATAATACTAGGTTATGCCCATTGTGTGGTTGTGAGATAAAATCTATTTTGTACTTTTCGTGTTTATATATGCTACTCCACCCAGTCAGTTAGGTAAATTTACACCCCGGGGATTCTAATCCCTAAGGGGGGGGGGGGGGTTCCCCAACATTTTGTGGGAGGATGGATAGATGACAACCCCATTTGGAATCACTCTTTTCTCTTGGTAGTTACATGTAATGGTAGGCATAGTGGTTAGTTTTCCACATATATGTGTGCAATGGGTTGTAATAGATTATGGTTATTCACACACATATATTATAGATATAGTATCCTATGGACTACTATTGGTGTAATGTGTATAGGATGTGTTGGCTTGAGGATTCTAACTCGGTGTCTAGGTTGTAATGGCTTGAGATATAATACATGACATATGAAACACGTTATGCGAGCTTTGGTGGCTTCTAGAAACTACCCGGTAACATTGCATGCATGGATGTGGTAGTTTTGTGGCATGAGCTCCATGTTGTGGGGATTCGCCCAGGTGTTTACAGGCAAGACTTTTTGGAGGGATATTCATAGGACGTGCGACATTGGGGAAAAGCAGCAAACCAATGGGGATGTAGAAGTGGGGTACCCATTATATTCTTTGTTATATTATGTATTTATGTTTGAATAACATGATTATAGTTTCCGTGTCGAGGATGGGAACATAGTTTACCTAATTAGGTGACGAGTTATCCTCACTTTTTGTTCACTGTGCTTTAGCATGCTTTCATTACTTTTGCACGATAGGCTTTGGGGAGGATCCTACTGAGTATACTACTATACTTACCATATGAATATATAAACTGCTTTTCAAGTTACATGGAGGAGGTGGAAGATCAAGATGGTATCTAATAGATTGGGGTTACAAGAGCTGTTCGGACCAATGGATGCTGTTGTTTTTTTACTTTCTTCTGTGTATTTGGAGTTTTCCCCTTTCAGTTTCAGTAGGTTGCATGACATTTCATTTTTATACTTGGGATTTATTTTATATTTCAGTCTGAGTTAGATTTGGTTGGTGTCTATCTTATCTCTCTCTTTTGTCATGTGTTCTCTTAGAGGGTAATGCCTCCCATCTATCTGATTACTATAACCTAGGTGTTAGTCTCCATACTGGGGACTACTAGAGGTGGGAATCAGGGATCATTATCTCCCTTCTCCGATTACCGAACCAGGAGGGCTATACTTTGAGGGGAGGGGGTCATGACATGTTATGTTTTAGATATCCATTAAATTATTATTCATGACTATGTGGTTTCCCATTATTATTATAATTACAATCAGTATGGTTTATAGTTTTATTTATTCTCTAGTACCAGATGAAATTATTTTGAGTCTATTGGTGATATAAAATAGAAATATTTAAAATAGTAGAATGTATTTGAAATATGATATGAAATGATAATCCTTCAGCTTATTACTAACCCCATATCTTATTATATGACTAGTAATATCAACATGTATAATATTCCAAACATACAGAATAAGAGAAAAATGTAGTTTCATGAGGTACATAGAGGTAAGAAAATTTAATTTTCTAAATGTCATGTATTTTTTATTATAAATTCTAGGATATGATTCAGAGGAACATGAATCGGTTTTGATTGTGAAAAAGGTTGAAATAGATCATGATTCTATAATGGAAATTAGAAATTTTAGATGATGAAATTAATGAGAATAATGATTTCTCTAAGGTATCAACAATAGTTGAATATTTTAAAATTTTAAAATATGGGTATTATGAAAATCAATTTCATTATGAGAAATCAAAAAAATAGGTTCATTTTGGTTTTATGATTAATGTATTTACAATTCATGATGAAGAGACAACATCTAAAACCTAAATGAAATGAGGTATTAAGGAAAAATTTGGTGTTCCTAGGTAATGATTTAATATTTAAGGGAATGTTTTTTATGTATTCATATTCAAAAATTATATTATATATATATTTTTATCAATGGTAACAAGGCTATAATTAAAAAGAAACATTTAAGGATTATTCTGTAATAGTTTTTATTTAATGATTTTTATGAATATTTTTTATAGTACTGAGGACCTAGAAAAATGATTTATTGGTATGGCTAAATTTCTTATAAAAGGGAATGATTGAGGGATATATAACATCACATTTGTTCATAATTTTTTAATAATAATTTTTAGTCATGAAAAATGGATTAATAATAAATCAAATTGGATAGTATTTATTACCATGGGATTGATTTATATGTTTATGGAAATGATTTTTATGTTATTTTTATGGTGTTCAAATTAATTTTGGATTTATTGTATATATTTTAAAATCTATGAATTTATATATTGTATATTAAGAGATTTAATTAATTATGGAAAATGTATATTTTCAACGAGGTTGGATGGTGATTTAGGTAATTTCCATTATTCATGTGAATATATGATTAAGTTATTCTCATATTTGGTATGTCACATTTAGTGAAAAAGTATTTTGTTAGGTGGATAAATGATAATTTGACATAGGATGTTTAGTGAGATTCTTTAAATAAATATTATTTTACATTTGGTGAGACATATCTTGGAAATATTTATGGTTATCTACATATGTAATGGTATGTGTTGATCATTGGGAATATTTTTTGGTGTTATTATATGGATTATCCTGTTTGATATCCTTTGTTAATTATTTTGGTATTGATAACTATCTAGAGATGGGAGGAATTGGATTTAATTATTTAATTGACCTCATGATATAATGTAATATAATTTTAGTGCAACAGGAATTAAAAAATCATTTTTAATATTAATTTCATTGATTATGAGTTAAAGTAGAAATGGATCTATACACAACCAAATGATGAAATTGTAATTATAATATAGAATGAAATCTTGTTTGTATGATTTATTATATTCTTTTTCATAATATTATTTCAATCTATCATATTCAGGAAACAGAAATTGAAATAATTTGTTGTACTCTTGCATAAATTTTTGATGAATCAAACAAATTTTACCCATAACATATTTATGGTTATGTCTTTTTTAAAAATCTGATGAATATATTTTGAATCACCCTATATTATTCCATGGATTCTAGTTTTCTTCACCATTTATATATTTTCAATTTCTACTAATGTTATCATATTCGGAAACATACTTTTTTGTTATTCCATATGACCATAGAATATCCCTATTAATATTTTTTATATGGAGATTTATTAACACGTTTTTATGTTGTAGGTTTTCAAAATAGATTTTTCAAATGAGAAGTGACTAATTATTTTGAAAATGTTCAAATTGTGATGTTTATATTTAGTAAGAGGGGGTATGTATCACCCTGATATTTTTAAAATATGAATTTTTTGATTGATTGTGTATTAGATACACAACACAAAGCATAAACGAACCACAAAATTTTATTATTTAAATATGGATTTTAAAACATTGAAATTCAATTGGATGAAATGAATTTGAATAACCACATTATGATATATATATATATATATATATATATATATATTCTACTAAATTAAAACATGTTGAATCATAATTATTTAATATGAATTCAATTGTCTAGTTAATACATATTATGCTTTAAAAAATAAGATAAATTTCAACATAATTATTGTTGTTTCATATCAGAAAATATTACATTTAATATTTTCAAAAAATTAGAAAACAAATTAGAAAAATAGAATTTATTTTTTGAAATAATCCTTTCAAAATTATCTTCGAGTGATTTTAGAATAATATTCTAAAAAGATTGTTATTTTAATGAATAATAAAAAAATAGTTATTTCTAATCAAAACATAATTATTTTTAAGGATTAAATTTTTTTGATTTTATTTAACCAATCAATGTAAAATTAGTCATATTTTATTTTTAATGATACAATTATGTTCATTGGTATCAATTTTATAGCTGAATATGGTATAATTGTTTTTAATGTAAAAAGGAATTTTTTTAACAAAAACATTTGTTCCATTGTTTTATATATTTATATAATAAATTAACGGAATCAAATTTTACGAATTTAATTATGAAAAATGGATTTCTAATTTGGTAATATAATATTACAAAATGGTATTATATGCCTTTCTATTTTTTCAATAATAATAATAACTATTATATATTTTGGTCACCTTACTATGGGTAATATATGTAAAATGGGGATAAAAAATTATGAAGATGCTTAGTAATTCTATAAAAACTACCATTATTCTATTTTATGTGCTCAGTGTAGAAATTTATAAATAATTTATAAATATATGGCCACTTAGTGGTAATTTATTTGATTATGAACATAATATTACTTTAATTAAAAGATAGTGTAAAAGCTGTCACACTTTTAACAATAATATAATTGATATATTATCATAAGGGTATAGTGATGTCATATTTTCATAAAAATGATTAACATAAACATAAATTAATTTTTTTATCCCAGTAATTTTAAAAAAATCATTGAATAATTACTCTATATTCTTACTCAATGCTAATAATGTATTTAATCAATTAATAAAAAATTATATAAATGAATTAAAAAAATTAAAAATAAATTCAATTTTTATGAAATATTGTGTAACATTAACTTTTAGAAGAATATAACATATTAGGTATTTTGTAAAAAGTCATATTATAATTCCATATCTTTTAATTTTCTCTTAATATAAAATTAATTTAATATTGTCAAAAACGAAATTAATTATTTTTTATTATTTTTTAAATAAATTATTGAAAAACAAGTAAAATATTTACATTTTCACAAATTATATATTCTATTCATTAAAATATTATACAATTTCCATTTATAATTCAATTTGAACATCATATCTATAATTATAACTCTTTAAGTGTAAAAGTTTTGTCACCGAGTTTATTGTTAAAATATGTTAAAAAAGGGGGTTAAAATAATATAATGTTTGAAATAACACTAAAACAAATCCAATTTTAATTTTTTTGGTGGTATTTCAACTATGTCTATCCCTATATTCAATTTTCAATCAATTTTGACAATTTTTAATTAAAATAACATTATTATATTTTAATATTTCAGATGAATCCTGAGAGTTCACCACTCATAACATATAAATGTGAACCCCTAATTTATCTTATTTATAATAAATTTAGACTTATAGTTCAACCAAACCATTAAAAACTCTCATATAACATTACCTATATGATAATTATAGGTTGTTATAGTCATAATAGACAATTACAAGGGATATTAAGAAGGGATCCAAAAGAATCCCATCAAGGAAAATGTAATTGTCTTACCCGACTGCTTTTAATTTTTTTATTTTTATAATTCCATTAAATATTTGACATTAGTCATCAAAATACATAATTTTTATAAATAATATGAAAATTTATTTTTATTTTAATAAAAAATTTAGTCACACTATTTTATATCAAATTTTAACAGAATGTATTTCTTGTGCATAGGTATGGCTTACTGTCTACATGTTTTCATATATTTCATTTTATATCACAATATTTCATCAATTATTATTATAAAAGACGTAATTTTAAAATATGACACATATGAAATAAATTTTATTATGTAATTATAATTTCATATCTATTTTCAAACATTTAATCTATTGTAAAATGATAACATGACATGATCATAACTATAGAATACCAGCTCCACGATGCGAAGTGATTTAGTTTTCATTTATTCATTGTATGAATGTTAATAATGATATATTTAATGAAAATATATTATCTATATTATATAATAATAATTATATATTGGTTAATTTTTATTTACCTTTCATGTGATTCTTTTGTTTAATAGTGTAAATATATTTCCAGTATATGTATGATTTACCATCTCCATGAATAATGTAATCTATTCCTCCCTCTATGTCTATTATTGATGACTATATATATATATATAATTAATATATATGATATTTATATTGGTATTATAATTATAGAATTTATGTAACCTTGATAAATGAATTATTATGGGGACTACCAAACCTATATTTTCAATAAAAATATATTTAATACTCATAAATAGTGATACAAATATGAAATTATTAATATATGGGTGCTGAATTATTATAAGGTGCTAATATATGATATAATAATATTTTCAAATATACTATAATTACATTATAAAATATATTATTTTAATATACATGAGCTTATAGATCATTAAAATAAAGTCAAACTTGATTTAAGTAGATTTCATGTATCTTTTATTTCTGGAATTCATATTACAGATACACAACTTTATTATTTTCTGTGGCGAATATCATACCGCATTGACATATTATACAATTAATATAATATTATAGAATATATTTAATTTCTTATATCATGTAATTAATTCAGTAGAATATGATTTGAATGCTTCCAAAATGGTAAGGGTACTATGTTAAAATATAACTTTTTAACCATATTCTTTATGATTAAATATCCAATGGTGTAATTAATTATCTCAAATTGAAGAAGAATTACAATTTTTATTCTTCTATAGTTATTTCAAGGTATTTCAATTTTCCATTACATTTCAACTCATTAAATAATCCATAAAATAATAGATTATTTTCAAGGAAAATGACTATTTGTCTCCCTTTAGTATAATTATTTTTTTATTTCATGTACATTACTTCACTAAAATGTTTTTAAAATATTATATATATTACACTATTATTATTGAAAGTAAAATTTAAACATTTTTTATAGTGAATATAAATTTTCAAAGGGATGTTTTATTTAATTTTTGAATAAGGTACATTAAATTTTATTGCAAATATGTGAAATGAATGTTTTTTATATTATATATCCTGAATGGAATTTTCAAAATTCATGATTCGTCAATTATAAGAACCATAATTTACATGTTTCAAAGGTTCATATCAAATAAAATATATTACATATTATTTTTTAAATGTTATGATTTTAAATATCTTAATTAAAAATTTAAAAGTTTACTCTTCTCTTAGGATATATTATACTGATTCTTTTATTACAAATTTTAGATTTTTTATAACATCCTTAATGACAATTAGGTTTTTTCAGGGTAGTGATCCAATTATACCAATCCCATTTATTCTATGGATGTTCAAATTTATTTATGATGATATTTTATATAAAATATATTCATTTTACATGGGTAACACTACGATGATATGTATAATGTTTTAGGATCATATGGAATTTATATGATTTAATTATGATTATTAAAATGTTGGTTATGTTATAGACATACAACGCATTGGGTGAAGTTAATTTAAAATATCAGTAGATTATTATTATATTAATGAACATAATTGAATATATATATATTCAATAATTTAAGATATATTATGATTTGATTATAGATATATGTTTATAAGAATCATAAATGATGTTATTGTGAATTAATTTTTATACATTTTTTGGAGTAATTATAATTGTGTCACCCACCACATCGTGTTGTTTTTTCTTAAAATTTTAAATGATGAGGAACAGTTTCCATTTATGTCTTGATCTCATTCTAAATATATAATTTTATTTCTTTTCCCAAACTATAGACAGTTGAGGAACACGACAAAAAAGAAGCCAAGGGATCACACTTCATAAAGAGCATTTCAGCTAATTTTGAAGTAAAAATGAGTCTCCAGCATATGCTATGAATAGTTATGTCCCACCATTGAATCCCCTAGTATGAACAATTTAGGGTTCATTCTGTGTTTTAGGTGTGGAAAAAAACATGCACACAGTTTGGTAAAGCAAAGGAAAAGCATGTAGTTTTTTCTATAATTTTTTATTGAACAATTTTGATGACATAATATTGGTTTGATAAATCAACCTTGGAACAAAAAGAGGATGTTCTAGGATTGTAGAGTTTTTGAAGTGATAAAAACAATTTGGTTAACCATATGACCTCCCATTATTAATTTTGCATATTATTGTTTTAGATGTAGTGGAATAGGCATGGTTGAACTACATTTTTCATAACTGTGATACTAAAAAGTGTGTGTTTCGTAGGAGTTTAATTTTTTAGTAATTCCTAAATTTTATATCCTAAATTAATATATATTTCACCTAAATTCTCCCCTTATTATTTGTATGAATCGTAGGAACCCGTGGTGGTGTCCCACCCTCATCCTTTAGTAAATTTTCCCTTCAAATATTGTTTCCAAAGAGGTTTTTTACTAGCTCCTCAACCCATTACCTAATTCTTCCTCCACTAAATCTCTTATCAGTTATTTATCATCATCCATTAACCCTTTTTATCATGAGGCTCAATTTGAGGACCTTATATGGTTTAAATTTGAGGCATTTGTTTAGTGTATGGGTTTTAGAGGCCATTTCTTCTCCTGTAGTGTGGTTAGCATTGAAGGTGATATGTTTCAGGATGTTTTGGATTGGTATATACTTCATTGAGGTAGGTATTGCTATGAAATTGGTTAATTTTGTAATTATATGAAGGATTTCACGTTCTTGATCAATATATAATGAAATTATACCTTTATATAGTATACATTTGAAGATTTGAAAACATTTCATTTTTGTTTTGTGCTTGGAAATATTGGTTTTAATTTTGAATTCCATGTATTATTTTTTAAGATGGAACATTTTTTATTCTATTTTTCTTGTGAAATTATATTTTAATTTCTTAAAGGGTATCTAGATTTTTTAATATTTTGTAACCAAGTTCGGGATTTGAAATGTTTAAAACTATATTTTATGGGGAAATTGGTTATGATTTGAGGTGTTTACATGTAAAACGTACATGAAGGGGTACTTTTAGGTATTCAAAATGGTTATTTGAAATGGGTGAGTTTGATGGCCCTCGTAAAATACCATGTTGAGTTGATATAATTGGAATTTTTTGGAAATGGTTTTCTATTTGGACTTGTTTTAGTTTTCAAAGGGTGGGACCCCATGATATAGTGTAGAATGAACCATTAAAATTTAAATTTGTTATTTTTTGGTCCAGATAATATTTTTAAGTATGGTTGCTTTAATTTTTAGAAGAATAATGGCCTTTGGACTTATTTAAAAATTCCAAAAAGGAAATAAATTATCTAAGGTTGAATTTTAAATGGTATAATTGGATGGTATTTTTACATCATTTTAAAAATGTTGTTTATAATGTATATCTAGATAAAATAAAGGGATGGACATTCCATGGGGTTTTGAGATATTAAAGGTGGATTTTTAATTGTGGCTTTAAATGGTCTATGTGTATGAAACCACTAACATACAATTTCTTATGTACAATTTTTTGGGGTTTTAAATCACTTTATGATTCTTGTTTATACCCTAATGCGGGAATGTTCTTGTTAGGCATTGTGTGTATGGTATATGAATGTGTATACTCCTCATCGGGAGTTTGGGGATAGAATAGATATGGTTATTCATTGTGGTCTGAATTTGATAATTTTCAATGCACCTATATTCAATGGTATTAGTCAGGAGTACCTAGATACTCGATGTATTTAAATATCTATACTACACTATGTTTCAAAGACAAATAATGGCCCCTCTAGTATGAAATAATTCGTGATGGGATGAGAAATCTGACGATGCACGTTCAAGATAATTAGATAGTTCATGTTAGGAAGTAATGTACGAGGGATGGTAGATCTATTTGAGGGATACACATATATCCAAAAATAATGTATCATATGTTCGACAAAATGGCACAATCAATTTAATGGATAGTAATTATAGGGATTTTTATCTAATTATTATTGTGTCACCATTATTTCATTAGTTTTTATGGAAAACATTATTTTTTTTATATTTTATTTTAATATACCTAGAGATAAATGTGTGGTTCCCACATATTTTGATTATCCTGTGAGAGATGGTTTATTTCCGTTGAAAATAAATTTTAATGACATTTTTAATAACACATTTTAAATTTTTTATTACACTTGTGTGATAAATTTAATGTTGGTATCAAATAGTTTTTGTTTTAATGATGGATTCCAAATATGATATGTTTTAATGAATCCATTTTCATTTGATAAGAAATGTGTGATTTGTTTTTATGAAATTTTAAGGGTGTCTGTAGTTCTGAAATGGCGTTAGTTTATGTATATGTTTTAAAAATTCATGTGTTTATTTTTGTGATGCATTGGGATTTTTTTAAATAAGACAATGTAATTGTTTTGAATTCATTAAATTTTAATTAAATAATTAATGTTCTCTATATTTTCATTCAAATTGTTATTAATTATTTTCATAAGTAAATGAGGTACAGATAGGTATGGTGACCTACCGGTGTCATTATATCATGACTATAAAAATTTAAGTTCTAGGTTTTTAGGTTGACCATTGTTTTTCATCATGCAAGACATGTGGTGATATTGGAATTGGGGAAAAACTGAAATATTATTTGAGTTTGTATTGGTCTTGAGCTGAGTAGTTTTTTTTAATAGATTTATTTTTTGATAGCTTTGTTCCTACACATTCTTTCATATATATTTCAAATATTTATTGATATTTATATCTTATAAGAAAATGACATGGATCATGGTATTTGGTAATGAATTATATGGAATATTGATTATTTAATTTGACAATTTATTTTTAATTCTATTATTGAATCATTGATATAGGAAAATGCTATCTGATAAGAATTATTATGTCTCTATGGAAATTGTTTCCATCCCTTGGGGTTCGGTAATTACCTATGGGACATGTGCAGAAACAAATGGCATCCCATAGAGGTTGGAAATCCATTTTAATTCATTACATCATTCACTTTTTAGATTTATGCAAAATATTGTATTTTGACATGATTGTAATTAGCTATATTCCTAAAATTACGATTTCATATTAATATAATGAATAAATCATATGTTATGACTCTGATATATTTATTATTTATTTGAAATCAATATTTATCATGAATTTAAAATTAATTTTTTTGATATCATGGATCATTTTCTTTGATTCCATTATGATTAATGTCATATGAACTACCAAGTATCAAGACATGAAAGATGATTATGATCTATGATATAATGAGTATTGATTTCAAATTTTAATCTCATTATATCATACCAATACTATATGATTAATAAATAATTAAAATCAGACATTTCTAACCACATTATGAATATGAGCTCAGCCTTTATTATTATTCCATTTCATTGGATATGAATTATGGTTTTATGTATGATATGAAAAATAAGGGTTCTAGTTTTGATAAACCTAGTGGGAGATGATGTAGATCTCTTATGAATAATATTAATATGTTTGTAAATTTACAATGAATAAAACCTATATTGATATATAAGGGATCATAATATTATGTATTAAATATACATATAATAATATGTTATATTCTTTTTTTAAATGTTGGGGTTTCTATTATATTATTTTATTCAAAGAATTTTTATTTTATTGTCATCAAATAGGCAATATAATTTTTTATAATAACATTTAATCTATGGATTTTACATATTAAAGGATACTATAGGCGATATGTAGTGATATTAATTTATGGAACAACATCTATATTAGTTAATTATTATTTTAATATTATTTACATGACATCCTTTCATTTTTCCTCATAAAGTACTCAATAATATCTATAGAATTTTGGTTATAATGTTGGACAACATTTCTTCATTTTTTGTGAGATTTTATCTTCGAAATAAATGTTGTATAAATTATTTAAGAAATTATTTTATACTCTAATCATTATTTAAAATCAATTTTCAAATTGGGTTTTCATTTTATTAATTGTTAAAAAACACTCTTAAAATTTTTTCCTGAATGACACATTTTCACAGTGTTTTTAGATGTGTGAATAGAATAAGTTTGATAACATACATGACAGGAAAAAATATTCCCATAATTAATTTTTTTTCTTATTTGAATATTTCATACTAAATTTGAATGAAATTTTTAAATTAAATTAATTTTCATAATATTTTATGAGTTTTATATTTTTTGTTATATAGAAGGAAATTGGTAAATCAACCTTCATTCAGAAAATGATTTAATTGTTTTCAAAGAATTTTTCATCTATATGAAACTCCTTTGATGATTATTTTGTGATACTAAGAATTTCATTCTATGATTCCATCCATTTTATTTCTATTGATGGATTATACTAACTAATTCAATGAGATTACCAATAAACACATTTTTTATATGGTAAAATAATGTTATATAATAATTCATACTATTATTAAAATTTGGATGAAGAAAATAAGGAATTAATGCATTATATTTATGAATGGTACTTTTAAATTATAAATGATGAATTGTAAAACCAATAAATATTATATGATCAGTGATCCAAAGTATATTTTATGATTTATGATCCAAATTATATTTTAGAATGGTTGAACATAATATAGCTTATATGATAGGTGATCCTGACTTATATCATCACATAATTTTACAATTTTCAGTGTCTTCAACGTTAAAAAAATAGAGTTGATGAAGGATTTTTCAATAATATATTTTATTGGGATCTTATTAGTTCTAAAATTAGTGAAAACTAGTAATGAAGATAACTCTATATGGTAAAAAATATTTTCTACATCCATTATATGTGTCTTAATAGTTCATTCGATCATGTATTATATAAAATTGATTATGATTATTGATTCTCATAAATGTATCCTTTGTTAAATAATATGCCATTTCACATATTAAATAATCCTGGTTTTTGTTTATATCAATTATCTTATTTAATTCTCATATACCTTGAATATGTTCTCATACCATTCAGCTCATCTTATGCACACTAATAGACTTAAATTTTTTATTCATATCATTATAGATACTAGGAAACTTTGATCACTCTTATTATGTTTCCCATTTACCCATGATAATAAAAATTGTGTTAAAGGAATCATTGATAGAAATAATTGACTTGTGAATAAATTTTCTGAAGTTAGTAGAGGATTATAGTGGAGTAAGAAGATGTGGGTATAGTAGGATAAATTGTAAGTTGATGATATAGATATTGTAATATAAGTGTTAGAAATTAATATATAAAAATGTAACCGTATAAGGTAATTTATTATGTATGTAAATGAAACTATACTTATGATTTCTTATTTTTTAGGTGGCAAAAATTTGGTCATATTTATCAATATCTAAGGTAAAAATACAATGATTGTATTTTTAGCACTCTATCTGAGAGTGTGGGGTCATGTATATTATACCATATATTTCACCTATTATAGGACCTCGTGTAATAATAAATTATATGATATATTGAATAACTATTAAAGATATTTGTTATTTTAGTTATCTATCATCTATGCTATTTATATCATCCCCTTTTCCAATTTAAATTTTCCAGTGAATCATGAGAATTGGAAAGGGTGGATTGTATAATGATCACATAGAATCCAAGATGTCTTGTAGAATATTAGTTAACTATTTTTTTTAAATTTCATTCTATTTTTTATATACCTAGTTATGAAATAAATTAATCATAGTATTGTTTGTATTGTTTGTATTTCATGTTATGTATAAAAATTATATATCAATATAACTAGTTATGGAAGAATAAGTCTAGGGGTATCCAAACACTAGTACATGAAGCCCACTTCATCCTAAACAATAAAAAATATGAATAAATGGAAATTATAAATAAAAATAATATTTGACCATTATTGATTTTATCATAAAAATAGTTAATATAAAATATCAAAAACAACATTATAGAGAAAATTTCTATGTCTTGAAAATTGATATGCATACCTAAAAATTATCCAATAAAAATGAGAAGATTAATATAATTTTTATAAAACCCATAGTATTCTTGAAATATTTATCAATGAAAAAATATTTATTTGTGGATTGGTTTCCATGATATACCTTGTTAAAATTTTATTTATATGAAACACAATTTTTGACATTCACAAAATGATTCACTTAGTTTGGTTGTGATGAATAAATCACTATGTTTACCTTGTGTTACAATAAATAATGAGATTTATCAAGATAATATATACTATTAATACTATTATATAATATTATATCTATATCCTAGCTATTGAAATGGTGGTAAGGAATAAAATTATCTAAATTATATGTTGTTTTCACATGATTATCAGTATATTATTTAGACATAAAATAGTTATCATTTATCAGGAAAGAAATTTTTTCATGAAATAAGTATCTTTTCTAAAATAAGGGTTAACTATACTCCTCAAAAAAATTAATATTAAAATTTACAAATTTAAAAAATTTATTTTACAAAATAAATCCTATTATTTATATAATTTTATCAAAATTATATTATGGTGAAATTTTTTTATTTTTCTTAGATGTTTATTTTTTGATGTATAGCCATAAATACAAAAATTAAATTGAAATTGAAATTTTAATATAAATAATTTATATCAATAAACTATTTTTTTAATTTGTTTTAAATTAAAATAATTTAAATTATCAAACAATTAATACAATTTACGTATTTTGAATCAAATTTCTTATTAAAATTTAATAAAAATTATAATATTTTGATCATTAAGGATTTTGAAATTCTCTTTCTCGACATATATTTTGGATTAAATAAAAGTTTGTTTTTTACAAACCAATTATTTGAATTTTTAAAAATTAATACCTCATTAAAAATCATCAGAATTTATAATGATTAATAAGTTAAAAATAATGATTGAAAATATATTATTGAAAAATGTTGAAATCAGTTACAATGATTTTGGAAAAAAGAGTTCACTTAGTGGTTAAATATATAATATATGGTGTAATAATGACACAACACTTGTCCATGAACAGTTTTATGGAAATAATTTCACATATTTTGACCATATGATATAATTTGATTATTTTTTGGGAAACTTGTCCCTGAATGTGACCCATATAGTATGCTATGTAAAGAAAAAAAAATCTACATTTCATGATATTAATTTATATAATGTGTCGCAATAGTAAAACAATATAGGATTATTTTTAATTTCATTCATATAAAATTGATTTTTATCAGGATAAATGCATTTATCTTTTAAAAATTTTATCATTGCATTAAAATCATATAAAACACCGTTAGAAAAATTATTTAATTAATAATAAAATAAATAAAATAAAACAAAAAATTAGTATTTAATAAATTGAATTAATTATTGTGTAAAATTATTTTTTAGATGAATATCATTTTACACAAGTGAAAAAAGGGAATCTATTTTTATAATTTTCTTAATGAATTTTTTGATTCAATTAAATGAATAATGTCAAAATTGAAATATATAAAATTTCCCAATAAATTATATTTTATTATTTTCTTAAAAATTATCTAAAATAATATCAACACTAATGTGACATGTAAATATAATTAAATATTCTCTTTGGTTAATTTATGTAGAAACATTCTATTATAATGAATATAATTACCGTTATATAAAAAATATTCATTTAACATGATTACAATTAAGACCATGTTTTTGAACATTACAAGGGATTATGTTAATGTTAATTTCCACCAACCACTACCAAATAATGTTAATATAATTAAAAACCTATGTGTTAAAAAAACTTAATAGTTAAAAAATGAAATGTTTAAAACACGTCTTTAAATGTTTTTTGGGTGTGGATGAATAATATAATTACTCAAAACCATTAATTATCAGTTATTAGAAACTTTAGAAAATATTTTCTTCTCAAAAGTGGATAATTTTTATTATTTACAATAACGTCACCAATCGTCAACTATAAAGGGGCACTCAACCTCCACAATTATTCTCACCACTCAATACTTTTAGATTGACCAATATATAAAAATATAATTTCAAACATTCCTCTACTATTCCTAGAAAACTTATTATAGGAATATATCAAACCATTAAAGGATTTAGTAAAACCCCATAGAGGATACTTAAAAATGATTTAATGATATTCAAATGAGTGTTTTATATTACATCTTCATACACCCTATTTAATTCTTATTTTATCATGATTATATTATTTAAAAAGTATCATAAATAAAAATATACATTTTTATGTTTAGGGTATGACCTAAACACACACACACTTACATCAAATGGGTTCCAAAATTATTGTTCGTGGGTACGATAAACTACGACCACACGAAGTGATTTCATTCATTATTCCCCTACAACCACTATAGGATGGTAATAATGATGAATTTACCATTCATATTTATGATATATGATATTTATCATATAATTATGATTATATTATTATTATTTTGAACATACCTTCATGATTTCCACTATGTGGGAATATGATAACGATGTTCGTGTCTATAGAGAACTATTACCTAGTTAAAGGATGAGAATCAATCACACTTTCCAATGAATGCATTAATGATGAATTTAATAAAAATATATCATATATGTAATGTAATATTTTTTTACTTGAATGATAATATTTATATCATTTACCCACTTTAAGTTAATATACCGCAAAAAGGGAAACAATGTCCATGCATACATATAGCCCATTGTCTCCATGAATGATATATTATGTTTCCCATAACTGAATATTATGGGTTTCTATAAATAATTATATAATTATATTATATTATATTTATATTATATTTAGCATTATGAATATTATTAAATCAGGATTAATTTGTTGAATAAAAAAATACAACAAATCAAAACTTTTATGAAAAACAAAGCTGTTATTACACAACATGTATCGTTAGCATTGATTTTTTAATAAAACTGTAATAAAAGTTCATAATTAAATAATATATGATATTATATATAACAATATTATTCTTGTATTTATTTATACTGAATTTATATTTATTATATATGTGTATTTAAGGAGTACAATTAGAGTCCAAATATAAGGGAAGGGATTTCTGTCTCTCTCTTTACTTTTCTAAGACATATTCTATATTCCCCACATTTTTCTTATATGTAGTTTATATACATCATATGTTTTTTTATGATTATTATTTTAAAAATTATTTGAACATTATCATGAATTTTAGGATCAATCATTTTTTGGGATTATGATTCAAAAGGTCAAAAATGGAATGGGAATTTTGTCTCTATTTTCCATCATTGAGAGGAAGGTTATGTTATGATCCTATATTCATTACTGAAGTGTAAGAACCCGGTTCTTATTTTTGAGGTATGGGATTTTTCTTTTTCCTTTTCCTTAAGTGTTTTTGAGAAAATATGGAAAATGGGGAAAAATCCTAAATTTTGGAACTACACGCCGTGTACTTTATCCACATGTCGTGTACTTTTGACCATGTAGGTATGAGTACACGGGGCGTGTAGCCATGTCGGCGAAGAAGGTTGTAGGAACCGACTACACGATGTGTAGTGGTACCTTACACGTCTTGGAGTCAGTCGGCAGGCTTAAACAGTAAGGCGGTGGAGTCGCCCTCAGTTGGGCAATAGTACATGCTGTGTAATTGGGAGTACATGCTGTGTACTCATGTTGATAGGTGAACAGTGTAGCAGTGCCGCCAAATGAATAGTTAAATGAAAGATGTACATGCGATGTACTCAGAAGTACACGCTGTGTACTTTGTTTTTTTGGCTTAAAACGGGCTGTAGCCTCCTCATTTGGCAGAGGAGACTCTTGAACTGTTTTGGAGCCAATGTAGGAGGCCGGATCTTTGATGATCTGCCGGGAGTTCGTCTGAAATCTGATTCGACTTTGGACAATCTCGTTGGAACTGCACGGGTGAGCCCTCTATTCACCTGGTACCGTTCATACCAATTATTTTCCTAATGTATGTTATTTACGTTTGTTTGGTTTTTGTTCTTCTTCAGATCAACGCTGTTCTTGGGCGTTTCAGAAGTCGGCGTTCGGATATAATGCTCGTTGACGTATAAGGTACGTGGATTTGTGTTATTTTCTAACTGTCGTGTGTGTTTTGTGCGTTTTTGTACCACGAACCCATGTTGGGGTGTCGTGTGGATGAGGTCGTTGCTATATTTAATTCCTATAATTGCATAGGTGATTAAATTGTGATAATAAAATGCTGGTTGGGATCGTTTCTTGGATCTGAAACCACCCCGGGGGTGTATTTCACTATTTATCCGTTTGGCGGGGATACCCAAGGGTATGCCTTTATAGTTGTAATTGTAGAATTTCCTTGAGAGGAATTGCTTGTTACTTCTTTTTTACCTATTGGTCATGGCCCGATTACCTGTTTAGCCTGAGGGCGTTGTTGTGATTTGCCTGAGGGCACTTCACTTTTTAGCCCGAGGGCTGTAGTTATTTTTCCTGAGGGAAACCTTTCGTGCCTGAGGGCTCGACTTCTGTGCCTGAGGGTGACACTTCCTATTCCTGAGGGCAATTTCTGTTATGCCTGAGGTCTATACCTGCGGGTTAGATTCTGCTAACCTATGGGTAAGGTTTTGTTTGTCTGAGGACGTAGACTATTTACATAGAAATGCACTGTGGTGATTTCTTACATTAAATGGTTTCAAATAATATTAAAAATGGCAATATAACTAGTAGTTGTTATTTTTGAGTACTGCTTACTTTATTTCATTTTATTACTGCACACTATTGTTGCATGCTTACACGCAGTTGGGCACTGGCCTTTGGTGGGTGCCAACTGAGATATATTTCTCACACCCTGTTTGGGTCACGCTTTTTGTCCCAAATGTGTTACATTTCTGATGGTGTAGATTGGGGCAAGTGTCCCTATACAGGTACATGACTGTTGCTGAGGAGTAGGAGGGCATGGGACTGAGCCTAGGCTCGCGATGCCGCTGCCAACTTTTTTGCTTGTTTTGATGTAATCTGTATTTTGTTATACTGTATTGATGTATAACATGTCCTAGTTGCATTCTTAGAACATGAAACATGTAGCTTCAACATATATATACTGTTAGGTATATCCACTGCTATTTTTTATTTCAGTTGTTCATGGTTTACTACTTCCACTGTTCGTTGTATGTTTTATTTTGTATTCCGTTGTGCTACACTTGGACAAATGAGGGCATAGTTTCCACAATATCAGACCTGGGCCCTCGCTCCTAGTCAGCAGCCTCTGGCTATTGCGGAAATGTGCTTGAGGTCACGTGGCGAATCGGGCTCGGGTCACCCGTTCCATGGCACCCGGGTCCGGGACGTTACATGAAGTGTATATATAGGCCCATTTATATGTATTGACATGAATTTACAAATCCTAATGATATTTCGTGTTTAATTGTTTTTCCCTCATATCTTTTAGAATTCATTGATATCATTGTGGTAAATATAGTATGGTCAATCTCATCATTTATTGGGATTGTTTATGATTAAGTCTAAAATGTTGAAATATCATGATATCACACTCTATAATCACCATGAATTTTCTTATCCTCTAGTTATTCATGATATATTCCTGTTATTTTTCATTAATCCACTCTTTGGTACTTGATATAGTTAATCATTTTTGAATAAAATATGATTTTATTTGTCACCACAGTCATAAATCTGTCATCCTTCAAAACAATGTTTTATATACTTTTTTAAAAAAGTTATCAATGATATTTTTGAATCAATTTCTTTAAAATTTATTCTTAAAACAAATTATTTTATATAAACTATTTATTTTTATCAAACCTTACTACATATGTTTTCATGGTGTTTCTTAATGAAAATGTTTTCAAAAGGATATATATTTTGTATATAATTTTTCAAAGTGGAAAGGATATATTCCTCATGAAATGTTTTAGTTAATAATAAAATATAACATTAAATTTTTTAAAATTTGTTTTAAATGAAAATTAATTTGAAATTGTTTACTATTTTAGTTTGTAATTTTTTACAAACAGTTATCTTCTATAAAAAATGTTCTACATTCTCTTATAAAATTATTCTTCATATAAGATGAATTCATTGGAGTTATATTACACATTACTAGGGATATCATCTAAAGAAAAATATGATTATTTATCAAAATGGTTTATTAGGATGTTTACAAGATTTTTATGAAACCCACATCGCTTCGATAGGTTATACTGTGACACAAGTATTGTGAAACCTACTTATTTTCATGAATTATAACCTCAATAGATGATTAATCATCCTGTCCATTTTTCACAACTTATTATATGAAAAAAATGTTTTTGATAAACATTTCATTTCCTGAGAAATGATATGATAAATTTATTTGATCTTATGTTACACATATATAGGGGTTTCATTAGGAGATGTTTGGGAGATAAATCTACCTCAATTGAATTGGGTAAATATGTATATATCTAATGATATAAATAGGGATGGAAAGAACATGGAACATAGTTTATGAAGATAGAGTTAAATGTGGATTCATCTGTGATTAGTTAACTACATTTTCCATAATTATGTTTACAGGATTTTTCTTGTTCCACTATGAGGAAAGGGATTATTCTAGGGATGCTATTTTGTAAAAACCCGAATATTTTTTCACTAAACATAAGGGAATGTGTGTTGTCACCCAAGTCTAGAAGATGGAAAACAACAGGTATTCCCAATCTCAAAGAAGGTATATTGTTCATTAGCGTAATCCTAACATGTTATGATTTTCTTGGATGTGATCCTTGAAAAAAACAATTCGATTCATATGTGTATGAAAAAAATCTACGCCTTACTGAAATGTTATTCTCTCATGGATCATGTAATTAGATTTCATTATAATTCATGTCTTTTAATATTCCACTCTTTATTTCATTATTAATTTTTATGACCTATGATATACATGGTAAGGTTTTCCAATGAAATTCTTATATCTGATACACTTGTTCATATATCATACATATGTATCATCCTTGTTTACTTGTACTGTTCATTTGAGATATCCATTTCATATGTTTCCTCTTCACTCTTTTTTCTGAATGTTATCAAGTACTCTACACCTGTGAAGTGTACTGGTGAGATGATGATAATATTTCACAATGATTGAATATTATATATTCATATTTACAAATGAAATAAACTATTATGGTCCTCTACCAAGTGTCTATATAATTTAATGAATATTAAAATAGTGTGATTTAATATCCATCATTGAGAATCCTTTTTCTCTATAGTTGGTATAATAATAAATTATTTTTTAATAATTTAAAATAAAATGAGAAAACAATTTTCAGATCCCTATGTTTATTTCTAATGATATGAATTGGGATATCTCCATGGATAAGTCTATGTAAGAGCTAAGATTGAAGAAAGTATTTTTGAATTTTGGTAATGTATTTCGAGGTTAATTTCTATGTAATTATATTTCTATTTGGATACAATAATTTGATTTGAATTTTGTCAAATAGCACATAGGGGAAACAACTCGAAAATAATATAGTGTGAAAGACGTGATATGGAACTAGTGAACAAAAATTGGGCTTTTCACACACCATGTTTTATGTTCCCATCAGTTACACTTCTTAAGTTCACACTATATATATACCATCAAAAAGGATTTAGATTGATGATGATAAAAGTAGACCATGGATAAGACTACAGTTTTACTGACTTTAATTATTTTTTAATGATTTAAAAATCATATATGTTATTTTTCATGATTTTTTGGGTTTTTATATGATATTTTTTTACAAACATTTCCTTCAATTTTTATTCAATAGATGGAACGAAATAGAACTTGGTAAACATTAAATGTGAGATAAAATTTAAAAATGATAAGTAAAATGGGCTTGCAACTGGAGTAATGGCTATTGTGACTAATTCTAATTAGTTTACAATGGAAAACATTGAAAACATGGAGAATGCAAAATATCAGACACACCAAAGAAGATATAGAAAAATATTTATGAAAGTTGTAGTATTAAAACCATTGTGGAATGAAAATTTAAATCTATATGTATCAATAATTTTGGAAGAAACACCCAATAGGGTGACCTTGTGGAATAATATGATGTTTTTATTGTGGAAAATATGGTCAAAAGGAATGTAACTATAATGAAAAAGGAATAGTTTGATTAATAAAATGGATTGGAATGTTATTATCCCTAAGATATCCTTGAAAACGAGATGTTTAAAATGAATACATTCTACAAACTATGAATCTATATTATCAAATGGGAATGAAAATAAATATATATAGAAAACAATTCAAAGTAATGGTTACACATAGTATGTTGAAGAGACAATGAAGGAATTGTTAAATTAAAGAGGTAGAAATGAATAATATGGTGAAACCAAGTTAATTTCTAAATTATTATTTTGAATAATTTAATTAGTATTGGATTTCAATCAATGGTTACATTTTATGAATCCAAAAAATATAATGATTTTTTGTAGAAGTATTTATTTAAGGATTTTCAGGAATATATTAAATGTTACTCGTGACCCAGATAAATATATTTAATGGAAAGGATATATTTTATACAGAAAAATGATTCTGGGAAGGGAATTATTTTATATGTAACATAGGATGAGAAAAACATATTAGTTTTATTAATGATATGATTAATATAGAAAAATAAATTAAGTAGTATTAATGACCACTTAATTGAAAAAAGATTTGTTGAAAAAGTGTTCTATTTTACCATTTTGGAAATTTATAGCATTTTTATATTTGATGGATATATCAAATAATATATTAAATGATTTAGGAGTATTAATTTTTTTCAATAAGGGTTAATTTCAATTCATTTTATCACTATGATTCGAGGGAATACATGACAACGTTATTCACATGTTTTTAATGTGATAATCAAAAATAAAATTATGATATATGGGTTGTTAATGTTTTTAAAATTTAGAGACTTTATTTATTATGTTTTATATTATCATACATTGAAATGGTAAAAATGATAACCACTTTTGAGAAGTTTTTGTTGACCATTGAATGGTTTTTTTGAGAGTATCACATTATTTTCTATATGAGAATTCGAGAATATAGGATAGCTTATGTTAACCAATTTTCATTAATGATAATGAAAGATAGATAGAATTACTTATCATAAATATTATTAATTTTATGATGTATTATTTATTTATGAATAACATGATCACCATAATTTATTATGTTAATAGATGAATTGGATATTTATGAAGGAATAAGCACATGGTGTGATTTTTCTTATGAAATGGAATGGAATCAAGAAAGTTTATCTTCTTTTGATAATTCAATTAAATTAACACAAAGATACTCGATGAAAATGTTAACATAGTACCTATATTTTCGATAAAAATGGTAACATATATCATGAAAATTTTATGGGTTTGTTATCATTAACATTCTCTAGATCAGAAACATTATTTTTATTAGTGATGTACTTCACTCTATATAATTATTTATAATTTCATCCAATTTTCAATCCATAGCTTCCCACCAATGCTCTCTTATATGGAGTCCTAGTTAGGAGTTATGTAAGGTAACAATTATGATTCCATATTTACCTTTCAAAATTTAGTTCTAGTATTTATTCGTATGATATGGATTTCTTTGAAGGAAGCATTCAAGTACAAAAAAGTGATGGCCAGGGAAAAATTTTGGGGACTTTTTCATTTTTTCAAGTTCTGAATGTAACAATATTTGTTTTTATGAACTATTTATACAATAAATTTAAATTATTAATTTGATTTGTTTTAATTATATAAAAATTTAGGCTTCAAATCCATGCAATAGTATGTTTATCGTTTAGGTCACAAAAAAAATGTTTTGGATTGTGTTTCATACAATATCAAGTTTTACAGAACAATAAAATTATATTAATATTAATAATTAATTTTATAGTTTTCTAATAGATTTTTTAGTGGAGGGAATGAATATTATTTACTAACTTATATATAGTTATCACATATTTATTTGATATCTATTGATTTGAAATTGAATAATAATTATTTAAAATAAATGAATGTTTTATATTAATAAAATTATTTCTAAATGACGGGTTAATCATGTTTGGTGTAAATAATGTGAAAATAGAATTTAACACTTCTAGAAAATTTAATTTATAATATAATCATCATTTTTGAAATCATTAATTAAAAATTATCATAGTGTTAATTATACGTATTTACAGAGAAGTTTTATTGTTTGATCAATATTTAAAAAATAATGAATTTCAACTGAAAGCCTTTTTTTTATTTCAAATATAATTACATTAAACTATAATATTAATTTTTAATAATTTAAAATTAATTAAATTTTATATCATGTCACATAATTTCAGTCATTGAAATACATTTCATATTAAATTCAATATAAATCATTTTAATCTTTTGATCACTTCCATGTGAAAAAATTGATTTCTGAACACATCTACAATATTATTATAACTTAATTTTTCCAATTTTTTCAATAAATTTTGAATGATTTATTCCTTATTTGGAAAAATAATAATTTCTAATTTTAATGCGGTAAAAAAAATTCTTTTTAAAAAAAATCATTACTTAAAACAATTATTGTTAATTACCAAGATCATGGAAGAAAAGAGTCTACTTAGTGGTTACATATGAAAAAGAGTACGACAGACCTACATCCTAATGAAAACCAGTATATGGACATATATAATCATTTATTTCCTTATTCATGATTAATATGTGTATTTTGAACACATTTCTATGATAGTGACACATATAATATGTTATTTAATGAAAAATAGATAAAATTATATCTTTATTCATTTTAATTTCTGTAGGCTTATGAAAATGAAAAAAAACTAAATATGATCCAAATAAAATATTATTTTAGAATATAAATCAATTTTTTCACGATAATTTATTTTAAATTTTCGATACGTATTTAATACATAAAATTATCATGAAACTCTAACACATGAATTGATTCTTTAATATTAAAATGAATACATAGAGGAGAAACATTATCTGTGAAGAAAATTGAATGAATTATTGTGATTAATTAAATTTTTACACTAATATATCAAGTTATAGAGGTTTTAAAATTATGGAATATATTTAAATTATTATTTTTTATATTTTTATATCTTAAATTAAATGAATAATTTAAAAATTGACATTAATGTCCTTTTATAATAAACTATTTTTTATCAACTTATTTAAAATTAAAAATATACTATATTTGTTTAATTAGATTTTTATTTACTAATAATGATAATATATGATCCATTATTGGGAAATTTTTTCTACTATAATGAATATATTTATCATTAAATAGGAAAAACATAGTTAACACAATTACAGTTATAATGATGTTTTTATTGGTTACATTATCTTATGTTAAAGTAAATTTTAAAAAAGTTAAGATTTTTAAAATGTATATTATATGTAATATTTATAAAAATTTATACAAAATTATATTTTAAATAAAACTATAAATTATTCATTGAGAATAAATTACATAGGTTGAAAACAAGTTAACGTAATTGAAAATAGTAAAAAAGATCACATAAAGGATAATGATCCAAATATTTAAAACATGTTTATAAATATGTATTACAGTTGTGGAAAGTCCATAGAATCCATGAATACATTTATGTATCAATTTTTGTGCCAATTATGGAATTATTAACATCCAAATATTGAAAACATTTGAGTATTTATCAAATTCTCACTCCATTTCATCTATAAAAAGAATCACACTCTCCCCATTCATTACACCCCTCCATCAAATTTGCTATAATAATATGTAAAAAAACCTCTTCCCAAATTCCCTCAAATAATTATTCACACCTTATTATTGGCATAAATATATCCCTTTAAGCCTCTAGTGAAAACCAAAGGAAGATACCCGATGAAGAGCGAACTATCATTTGACAAATGGTATAATATATATCATATTACACCTCATTGACTTCACAATATATCATGAAATACAATTATCCCAGTATATTAAATATACTTATATGTTTCAATTATATGTTTTTTACATATAAACACACATATACATCAAATGGGTTATGAAACCATTGTTTATCTCTATAGTAGTCAACTGTCTCACGAACCGATGTCTTTTGTTTTTACATTTCTTCCTCTCAAGATTTGGAATATTTATGGAATTGCAATAAATATATGAGATATAAATATATATATCTCTATGTGTGTGTTTTTTTAAATAATTTCATCAGAACATCATACAAACCGTTATGAATTACATTGTTTTGGAATATGATAACATCATTCGTGTGTACGGAAGACTACCGCCTCACGAAGAGATGTGATTCCTTCATGCATTACATGGAATGAATTAAGGATGAGTTTTATAAACATATATAATATATAAGATATAATATATAAATAATAATTATTATATATATATATTTTACTTTTATACAATATGACGTGAAAAATAAAATAAAAATCATGCATAAGTATGGTCTACCCTCTCAACGGACGGTGTATTTTTTTTCCAATCACTAAAATTTATGGGTTAAACTAAATAAATTTATATATATTGAATATATATTATATTTAAATAATGGTTATTAATATATATATTTTTAAATCATGATTATTTTAATAGAATACATAATATAACAAATCAAATTAGTTACAAAAAATAATGTTGTTATTACCTGAAATGAAACATTAATATAGAATCTTTAATATACAGGTATTCAGAGGTCCTAAGAAAATAATATATTATATGATATATCAATATATGGTTCAATGAGAAATCTTTATATAATGATATATTTTCAAACATTAGTTTTAAATTATTACGAAGGGAGTCAAGAATTCAGCTATGTGATTTCCATCTCGCTCTTTACTTTTATGAGAATGTTGCAATACACACCACATATTTTTTATATGATGTGTTTATAATACCCATGAAACTATTTGAGATATATTATAATGAAAATTATTTGTATTTTAAAATCTATTTTGGGTCTCTATTTCTTGAGTATTATAGTTCAAAAGATTCCAAATCTGTTAGAGAATTTTGTCTTGATTTTCCATCATTGGGATGTATGTTATGTTATGCACTTTTATAATTTTTTGAAGTGTATATACCGAACCATTTACATGTAATGTCTCTAATTTACATATCCACATGATATTTAAATACTCATGTTACATTCTTCTTTCATGGGATTTTGGATTCAATATTATTAATGTGGTAAATAGTTTTTATTATAATATCATTATATTTCTGCAGTATTTTTTATTAAGTATCTAATGTTGAAATATTTGGATATACCACCAATTAAATCTCTTAATATTTATTTTCCTTATGTTATTCATGATATATCAATGTAATTATATCATTTATCCACTCACTAGTAATTAATAATATTTAAAAAACGTTTTCATGAAAATAAAACCATATTTTTCACTTCAGTCAGATGTTTATGTTCATTTAAAATAATCGGTTCAACAATTTTTTCAAATTTTCTAAATGATATTTTAATCTGTTTTTAAAGTAAAATGTTTCATATATTTGTTTATTTTATACCTATATTTAATTTTATTTTTAAATAATCATTTACAATCTTTCAACTTTATTTCCAAAGAAAGGGGCTTTTGAAATTTATTCAGTGTTAATTGAGATAATTTTTATTTTCATAGATAAATTGTTTAAATAAATTTAAAACATAATTTCAAAGGTTACGATGTGGTTTTTAGTGAATTTTTTTTAAATGTATACATTATTTTATATTTATTTTCAAATATTTTTTAATTTAATAATGATATGATCCATGTGATCTCTCAGAATCCTACTTCATATAAGATGTCATCCAATTTTTGTAGCTCTTTCTTTACTAGGGATATAATCTAAGGATACTATTCTTATTATTTCAATGAATGGTTTATGTTTATGATTAATTTTTTATGATACCTTTTTCAGTTCCAAGGGTAATAACAAGTGGAATTGATAATGAAACCTTATTCTTTTCTGGGTTAAAGCATTGAAGAAATGATTATGAAGCTTATATATTTGTAATTGGTTAATATATGATGAACCTATAATTATACCCATTTCATTTCATTGTTTCTGATATGATTAATTCTTATGATCATGTGGAAAATATAAATATTGTATTCATTTTGATATTTTTTGGACGTATATCCCCCTATGATTTATAGGAAAAATATTTCAATATTTCCATAAATAGGTAGGGTATGAATTGGGACTGGACCAGGTTCAGTAAGAAGAGTATATGGAAAGGATTGAAATTTGTTTAGTAAAGGAGTTTGTCTACTAATATGATTTCGTGAGTGAACCCATTCATCTATATGGAATTGGAGTCCATTAGAGACGATGGTGTTTCCCACCAATATGGTTTATCATCCATAATGAAGGGAACATGACGTGTCAACCCATAACATAATTAGGGTAAAAAAGTGGTCATCCCATGACCCATGTATGTACATGCTAGTTATCCCAAACCAAACAATTTTTGATGTTCTTGGTGGGTATCCTTGGGAAATGATTTTCTATTCTTTTCTTTATACCACAATTCTATGCCTTTTACCAATGTTATTATCTCAATGCTCAACTTCATTGATATTATTTTGATTCATGTACTATGAGTATCTAATATATATTCAATGATATATTTTTATGATATCCGCTATTAATGTTTTTGTTTTATAATTTTATTTCTTCTTATTCCATGCTTATGTATTTTTAATGTTTACCCATAATAAGTATTTGACCTCATCATTTTTGTGTTTTTGTAATTTATGTTCTAAAGAAATATTTTTTTGGTATCTTTGTGTGGATTAATAAATTGGATGATATTAATGGGAGATATTGAAGATATTTCCCCATGTTAGTAGATTATGATTCGATGTTTCTGAAGCCACTTAATTATTATGGTTCGCACATTTGTGTTAGTATAAGGTAATGAATATTCATTTAAAAATATTTAATTTCCAGGTATGAGAATAATGGGTCTCTATAATCTCTTCTCCAACTAATAACTACTTAGGTGGGATTCATATTAGGAAATAATCATCTCTTAAATGATATATGATTCCATGAAAAATATAAAATAATAATATTATGTTAAATATGTACATGTATTTTGTTAAGTTAACTCCATCCATTTAAATGGATAGTAGTTTTATTCTTCAATCATCGAAGATATTGAGGTATATTCTTATCAATTTGAATAAATTTTATAAAAATCATTTCATAAGTTATATAATATTAATTGAAAAAAATATAATCTTTTATAGTTTTCATCATAGATTAATGTATGTATTTCAATTATTTAATAGATAATGTTATCAAGAATAAAGAACAATAAAAAAAGTTCCTAGATGGGAATTATAAATGAAATATAGAACATGTGGTGCTTCTAATGGTGGGTTAATTTCCATGATCTCATTTATAAGAGACACTAAGTACATGCTTCATTAGAAATCTTGTTGATTATTATTTTCCCATACACATAATATTCATATTTCCTTTATCTTCCATTAAATTAATATAACTAACTGTATGAAAAACCTCTAATTATTTAATCATAATTTCTCTAGGTTATCGTTATAATTGTAAAATAATATCCTTTTGACAAAATATATAACTAAATGAAGATTATTTATATTATACATCAATGTAATGATAATATCTAAAAAAATAAATCATATATATATACATATTAGAAAAATTAAAATTTCATTCATCTTTTGGAATATGAAACAAAATTTAAAAAATTCATACATTTTATAGGGTGATGTTATTTAAAATGTCATCATATTATCAATTTATAAGAATTTTTTAATTCTATTTCAATACTTTATTTTCATTAGATCAAATCGATGTTCATTTGTGGAAGCTCTATAATTAAATACTATGTAGAGTATATCCTTGACTATTTAGATTTATGGTATTAATAATTATTATATATGTTATTCTGTTTCATTATTTATGATTTATTTAATTAAATATGAATTATTTCCTATAATGTATATTGTATTTATGTATTAAATATTTTAATTAATTATTATGTTTTGTCACATTGTCTATCATGAAAATTATTATTCATATTTTTTCATCATCTTCATGTTTTTTGAGGTTATTTGAGAATAATTTCATTATTTTGGTCTTAAAATAATAATTAATATTTATTTATGACTATTCATTATGCTATCTTTTGTCACTATAATTATTTATTGAATAATTACTAGATAGTTTCATGAATCAAAAGGTTTATTTAGTTTTGAGATGGAAGTTGTTAATAGAAATGCTATCCTTTGGTGGTATATTAATTGATTAATTTTTTTTATTTATATTCATATTTGAATATATATATAATTAAAACATTGATGATTTATTTAAAATTTTAAATATAATTATCTTAATTATATTTTATTCATTTTCATCAGACATTGAATAAATTGTTTTAATATTCCATAACTGACCAAGGTTAACAATGATATTCTATAAATAACATACATATATAGAACTATATTTTCCTATAATTTATGATGATATTTTTATTCAATATATTATATATTTTGTCCCTCTTTGATGTGCTGGAAAGATAAGAGAATTATTTACATATTACTTAACTATAGTATAGTATTAATATTCTAGTTTGGTCATTTAAATTTCTATAAGTCAATTAATCCTATGTAATAATAAGTTTATATTAATTTGGATAACATGAATAATGTTAAAGAAATAGATCTATATACATGAAAAGAAATTAGTCTAAAATATATTTGTTTAAAATTTAAATTATAATATTAATTATCATATGACCTATTTCAAATATACATGATTTTTTCAAACGTGATAAGTTGGTTTATTGTTGAAAACTATCTCAATGAAAATATTTCGAACTTGGGTGTTACAAAAAATATAATTTAAAAGATAAATTTTGTTTTTAGAAAAACAAACATCTCAACATTAAATACAATACAATGATTAACACTTCTATGATTATAATTCTATATAAAGTCAGATCAAAAGAAAACATCAAAGTTGAATTAAAATGGAATATGATGATGTGTGAAACCCGAATACAACTATGATTTTCCATTTATGTGGATGTGAATAAAAATGAGTATACATCAAAATATGGGTAATTATCTCAAAAATTTCAATTAGAAATTTTTTTGGCGGACTGATGAAAATAATACGAACATCGGTTCACTACAATATATAATGAATTCAAACAAAATGATGTATATGAATATGTAGTTTTATTATTAAAATATATATTTTATGTTTTTTATAATTAATATTTTTAATATCAAATATTGACCTAAATCATATATAAAATATTATATATAGTTAATGATTCATTAAAAAAATGAAACTAGGTAAAGATCATTGTTTGCCTTTGAATAAACCATACCATTGTATATTGCTTTATAGATACAAGATAATTTTCAATATATTTAGATGAGGCTTAAATATGAAATGAATTTGGATCCTGACTATAGAACCTATGTTATTAGAATAAGAAGAGATCAATTAGCTAATTTCACAAATATTGATCATTAAACAATTTTTTCTAGGGTAGAATCCACATCATTCTATGTAGTATCTATCCAAATTATATTTAAACTCCTTTATTTACCTTATCATTCATGGTTAATTTTATTTAATATAAAATATTTATTAGTTTTAAGTTTATACTCTCACTTATGATTCTAAAAAATGATATACATTGTAATTATTATTCTACAATAAGATGAAAAATAAAATGGGTGGTTTATATTATCAATATATATATGTACATAAATATATTGGATCATTATTTTTCTTTTAAACAAATAATAACATTTTTAGTATTTTAATTTAATTTAATTATTTTATTTTGTCTCTTGTGGAAATCATTATGTTGTAAATTGTTATAAATCCCCTCAAAAGGAATGTCAATAATGATAATATATACTCTATACTATAATATATGATTATTTATTTTTGATTTTTATAATCATATCCTTTATAATAATGTTTTCTCCCTTGTTTTTTTATGAGTAAATGGTTATAAATACTTCATTGAACCAACTTCTACATTCCTTAAACATGAATAATTTATCATGAATAACAAAATATTCTTATTCATATATTTTTGTTCACACTTATATAACTGCATTGATTGAATGTTTCATAAATAACTCAAGTTATTTTTCTTATCATTTTGTAATGATAAAATATTTAGTATAAGGGTGAAAAAATTAATATATCAATCTATATGAAATTTGTTTTTTATTTAGTATTTGCATCTATTTTTTGAAATAATTTCACTCTTTTTGTTGAAAATTCATGGAGGATGAATATTTTCCTGTGTAATGTATAGTATAGAAGCTAAAAAAGGAGGAAAACAACTAAATACACCATTATTAAATAGAAATTACTATAACTATTGTAAAATAATATTTCAATACTATTTAATGACTTTTTAAAAAAATAAATACAATAGTTCAGAAAAATGATAAAATATTTAGTCATTTTCTTCATATTATAGTTGAAAATTATTCTATTATATATGTTATAAATTACTCATTGTTTAATATTACATAATTTACAACTAATAAACATGTTATCTTTTTATATTTTTATGTTAAAATATACCCACAAGGTTTGGATATATTTGTTTGTTTCCCATCATGATACAAAAAAATTCCAGATAAAAAAAATACAAAAAAATTCAATGTTTAATAAAATTTATTCGGAAGGAATATAAAATATGATATATGTGGAAATATAACACTAGTTTGTTGTGATTCTGACTAATATAGCTAAATATATAAAAATTCTATAAAAATGATGTTCTTTATGAATGATATATGGGAATGGAATACAATTATTATTTCTATATACGAATGAAAAAATACTATTTAATATTTTTTGGAGGAATTGATTAAATCTCGTCAACAATATGATTACGAGTTAAAAAAATATTGATGAGGTTATAAATTAAATAATAATTGTGTTTATTTTATAAATCATTTATCTAATTTTTTGTTTTCCTTTTAATGAGACAAGTAATTAAACTAAATAAGAAACATAAATGTCCTTGTTGGTCCAAATCTGTATGAATATATTAAAGGGAATGGAAGTGAATAAAAATGATAGGATCATCAAAAACCAAATAAATAAAATAACCAAATATTTTAGTAATAATTATATGGGTTTGATGAACTATGATTCATGAAATATGAATATTTAATGGAAAAGTTGAAAAATTTAAAAAAAAATTGTATATCATGAAGGATTTTAATTGAACATGGTATTATAATATGAACGAATGGGAACATAATGCATTGAAGTGGAATAAGGTTTTCACTAAAAGTGTCTATATTCTATAGCAATATGATCTATAATTGAAAAATGTATAATATTTCACATTTTATATAAAAATATATTTATTATTCTAAATGATTATTTTAATGATTATATGGATAATCAATTCATTGAAATATTTAAAAGACTTATCATATTTATACTATGTTTATATATATATATTTTTCTTGTTTACATGACCTTATACTCTACGCTATTATTCTAATTCAGAAACCAAGATTTAAAAATTTCATTTTTTTATATTTTTTGTTTCTCAATAAGTTATTCCTATATTTTATAAAAATTAGAGGAATTTAATATATATTAAGTGGGTTATTTTATTATTTTTAGGTCATGAGTGATTTTTTAATTTGGTAATTAATAAAAATTGGGAGAATCTTGATTGGGTCTTTGTGCATTTGGATTTAATATTACTATAATCAAAGGACTAATAATATTATATCATTTACTATCAATCAATATTTTAAAAATTATGTATATTTTATTTATGAGTTATTATTTTTGAATTGTTTTGATTATATAATATATTTTATTACTTGTTTTATGTTGAAAATTATCTAATTGAATTATTTTTTATCATCTAAAAGACATGTTGAGATTCGTTAGTCTAATTCATTTATTAATTACTATATAATAACATTCAGATTTATTTTATATTTTAAATGTTATTATCTAGATATATAAAAATGATAAGTCATGTATCCAAAACATTATTATTCATTAAAATTGATATTTACATGAACTACATGATATCTATGTTATATTTTTCATGATTGTAGATACATACTATTTATCAATCAAATCATAAGATAGAGTCCTCAAAATTCTGTTAATATTTTTTTCATTGGAGGATTGAAAAAGAAACATATTTTCTTATTTATACCTTTAGTTAAATTTGTATTTTTTTTCCAAGAGATACATTAAAACATTTAATTTATAATTCTATAAATCATATAAATTTTGGTTATCTTTTCTATAATTTCATTTAAAATATATTGGGCTAAATAAGATACATTTTTTGGTAGATTTTTTTATAAATCCTAAATACATTTTAATGAAATAAATACTATGAAAAATGTGATGAATTATTATATATTTTATAAATTTGGTCTTCTGTTAATATGTGATTTATAGAAAAAATTATTAAAAAATAATGACATGATCCATGTTCATATAGTTTATTTTATTTAGAATAATAAAATATTGTTTTATTGTATTTGTTTGAGTTTTATTCCACGGATATATGTGATCTATAACAATAAAAAATGATTTTAATTTTTAAACTCATAGTCTTAGTTATTCATAATGAATCGAAAAAATATAATAACATTGGATGAATTAATTTATAATAGTTTTTCACAAATCCGTAGTCAAATTATTAATAGCATTTTAATGATTATAAATAATAATGTTTTTGGATTCAAAATAATGATTAAAAAATGATGTTCATGGTTGTTATTATCTAATTGTTAGACTCCATTTAAATTATGATCCTATACATTAATTCATTTAAAATCTAATTTATTCACATCTATATTAAAACAATTGAATAAAAAAATTGTTTTCTAATAATGATAAATGTTAACTAATAATTAAATTATTTAAATGTATATCCAATATTCCATCAAAATTTACCATTTATAAGGAAGTAATAATGGGTGAATATGAACATATAAATGCCTAAATACAATATGAAAAGTCATTTAAAACAAAATAAATCACATATTAAATTACCAGAAATTTTAAAAATCAACATAAAATGTCTACCAATCTATGTTTACAGAATAAAATATGGGGTGGTCCATGTTATAAATATAGAAGGGAAATAACAATCCAATACTAATGGCTAAATATAACCTTGAATAATCAAGAACATATAACCAATGTCCAATCAAATCGATGTATATTTTCGAGTATAACAAAAAATAATAATTAAAAAGACTAAATTTATAAACAAATAAATATCCCTTATATAATATTTTATTTCTCATAACATCGTTCAATTTATTAATATTCAAATCCCATTAAAATAATCAATAAATTTCACATGGTATCTAAAAAATATATAGCAAAAGTAACCAAATATTTATAAAATATAAATTCACTATAATTAAAAATAATATTTGGAAAAATTGTTGTAAATATCACCTTGATATTTTGCATTACATGTGAAGGATAATAATATAAAAATCTTAATAAAATTTATAAAATTGAAATACAATGTTAAAAAACAATATCCAATATTTAGAATTTCATGAATAAATTTTAATATAATCCAAAAGTAAGGGAAATGATATCCAATCATGTTAAATCTCATCATGGGTCCCCTAATGGTATATTCACTTAATCTGTGTAGATTAATATAAAATAGATGCCCAAATAAAACCCAAATATAGGCCTGAAATTCATCTCATATGTTATAAAACTAGTATATGGTAATGGGTATATGAATTACAATACAAACCTATATCATATGATAATATATTGTTAACAAACACACCACATGAGATGTATAAAATACTTATTCAAATTATCCTATATTTTTTTGATATATTATATATAAATATTTAATTTATTAATATATTATTAAAACAGTGATGAATTAGTTTAATGGATAAATCAATCAGATTTGAATCATGATTGACATTTAATGATACTCAATGTGGTTATCATGTTCATAATTCATCAAATGTGTGAAGATTGATAATAAAAATGAATGGTTTATCTAGTTCTTTGGGTGAAAGTACAAATTTATTGAATCATTAGTTTCATGCAATATTTTTTAAAGAACAATCGTCTCCAAAAAATCTATTATCTCTTCCAGTGAAGTCACTATCACCCCATTGAGTGTTTCAAGATTCCTTCAGTTGAAAATCAGGATCCTTTGGCCAATTTACCCCATGAGGGTGATGGAATAGTTAAAATACATTATGAGTTTCATCATTCCTACATTTTTTATGAAGAAAAATAATAATAAATTTTCAACATTACAAGTATATCCTTCATCATTTATTTCAAGAAAATTTATTCTTGATGATATACCACACATATATAATCTAATTTCTACAAATAAGGATAATAATATAATCCCTATAACCCCCATTTTGCAATTAGATAATTCTTCTTCAATTATTAATCAATTTTTATTAACAACAATTTTTAACATATTATGTATTATAATTCAAATACGATAGAATCATAATCAACTGTATAGAGAAACACCTATATTTAAATAATAATTAATTTATAAATATATTTTATAATATCTTAAAATATTTTGTAAAATAAATATATCTACTGTTACTAATATTATGATTTCAAATATAATTAATTAAATACTATTCTTGGTTTTATGAAAAATTTTTGATGAAATCATAATTATAATATCCCTTATATCATAATATACAATTGGACATGTGAAATTAAGGAATTCATAAGCTATATAGAGAAAATATTATATCATTTAATATAATACTGTAAAATATGGAAATAATATAGAAAAATTCACACTTATATCATTTTCATTTTATGATTAACAACAAATATATTGTTTATAAAATACAATAAGAAAAAAAATAATGACTTTTGTTTGTTTCTTGATAATTTTTATTATAATATTTAATTTTATATTATTTATTATCATTATGAAATAAAAAAATATTCTATTCCTATCATAAATATGGAAAAAATTAAAAAATATAATTAATTTGAAGATAAATATAATGTTTACTTATTTTTTAATCCATTGATACTAATTTTTAGTATATTTCATAAAAATGAATATTGTGTATGTATCTATATAACATATATTAAACATTAATCAAAGAACATTATCCAATCTATGATAAGTCAAAACATCAAATCTTGATACTAATAAGATTGTGAAAATACCATGGAATCTAGAAAAACTAATGTTAGTGATTTTTTCCAACATAATTGAAAAAAAGATGATCAATACTTTTTTAAGGAAGATGGATATAAATGAATGAGAATTTCATTAACATGTACCAATAGTGTTAGAGGCACGTCATAGTCTAAATTACCCAAAACAACACATATAAACTGAATAGGAAATACTAAGTAATCAGAAATGACTATAGATACTCTTTCTTATATGTGGTGAACAACCCACCATCTCAAAACTAGATACCTAAGAGTAGTTGACCATGAAACCCACCCTATTACCATATCACCATGAACATTCCTACATCATACAAAGAATGATCTTCAAACCTATAAAAGTATTTTATGTGTTTGAGAAAACTACGGTTGGTAGGTTCCCATCAATATTCCAATAAAAAACATTGTAAAATAAATATGAATATCATAAATCCTAATGAAAAATAACAAGAAAAAGAATATATCATTCTATATCCAAATCATTTTAATTTCTAATATTTTTTATATTCAATTTTTATTCATATAAATATCTATTGAATCCATAAAAAATAATCAATTTTATTATTAATAATAAATTAATGAATATCCATATAACACCCAGAAAAAATTAACTCACCCCTATAATAACAAAATATGGAGTTATCTAGGGTTTTCTTTCAATGGTCTATATCGAAAAATGAAAAAATTAAATTTCCTTCAAACATCCTATAAAGGAGTAGAAAATTAAATTATGTGTAATTCCCCTCAATGATGTTATGTAGTTGATTCCACAGAACAACTACTAAAGAACAAGATGAATAACCAGACGTGTTATTACCAATGAGAAATCAATGAAACGTTCTAACACCAAACCTCAAAATCAGTATATAAAGCTCCTTTTTCTAGTTCATATAAAATAAATTTAGAATGGGAATATCATAAATGATATATCAATACAAAAAACCGAATTTATTACGAAAAATGGCATTATAAACTAATTTTAAAAATCTATACATTAGTTCATTGGATCTATCCTACATGATGACTTTTCAAGGGGAAATAATTGTATATAAAAATATAATACAATGATATTTTATAAATTAGAGATTATTCAAAAAACAATTTATAATGATATATTTAGAATCAGTGAGAATATGTAATTAATTAAAAAATTACTTTATATAAAACCACATTTTTTTATAAAATAATTTTAACAATGAGAAAATGAGATCAATAAACTAGGGGAAAATAGATCCCTTGAGAAGAAAAGTTATGTCCCTAAACCATTATTACATATAATAAAAATTATATTTCATACAATCATGGTTTATAGAGGAGAAATATTATCACCAAACTAATCAAATATGACATCCCTAGCTCACCGAATAGGATCTATCATTTGAGAATGAAACAACAAATAGATTTGTGAGAATAAATAATGAAAGACAAAAACTATTAATAGACAAGATAAAAATATCATAGATACATTATAAATAAAGTAGAACTAGGTAGAAATGATGTTATCAAATTATAATTACTAATTAGGATACAATAGATTTTTTATATGTCCAAATTTTCAATCAATGACGATCAAGGGATCAATGAACAGTAAATACTAAACTCTTCAAAAGCCGGAGTATAATTATCATTGAGAGAGATGGAATATAAAATAAAAAGTATTTTAAATGGAAATAGTATTTCATATTGTAGTTACTAACTTGGGCCAAGTCAGTGCTATTGAATTGCCATAGGCGTCCCACCTCATGGACAGAGGACACTATATGGTGTAGTGGCTACTACTTAGTTGACCAGCTTACCATTGATGTTCAATCAACTTCCACGTGTCTAAAAAATATTTTTATATAAAAATAAATGAAAATATTACATCTTTTCATTATGAACCAATAATTATATATAACCAAATCCATATACCGGTTGATGTAATTTTTTATATATTAGTATTGATGATCCACTTATAAAATACGCAATGAAACATATAGAACCTTCTAGAATCCCAAGATAGCTTTTTATAATAAAAAAGAGAGAAATAAATTGACTAGGGTGTCACAATTTACCGTTACAAAGTAATTTATGTACACATAAACTAATGATTTAGTGGAATCACATAAAAATACATGAGTTCACTTCCCCTCGAACATTATTCATTCTCTATATACTTTTGGGATTCCAGTCCCAATTGTTATTACAATTATACCAATATAGTTGAATTCCTAAAAAACCATTAATAAGTATTCAAAAATATACATTGTGACCTCGACTGTAGATACATATGAGTATAAAAAAATATCCTATATATTTTGATCATTTGAATGATCTAGGTAATATTTATTAAGATTATGTATATAGATCTCTACATAAATCATAGTTAGTCATCTCATAAATAATAAATTATTTAAAAAAATTAAATGTTTATAGTAAAAAAATTGTTAAAAACATCATGAATCCATCATTCCATACAGAAAATAAAGATGGTTACCCAATGGAGGTAATACATTCATGAAAACACGGTCACCATTATTGAATACCAAAGGATGAAACAGGTGATAAAAAAAATTCAATGGATTCTAAGCTATGACCTAATATCAAGATAGACCTTATATCAACCATGATGTCTTCTAGATAATATTCAATACCACAATATTATCCTTCAATTCATTTGAAAATGAGGATTTGATTTATATGTGTGACTATTCAAATCCTTGAAATAATATATTCAATTTGAATAATTTAAATTGTTGTTAAAATAAACTTGACCAGCAACATATGGCTTTCAAATGATCCTCTAAAATAAACTATATAGGAACACATCATACCCTTCAACATATGAATAGTAATCTTTATCTAACTATTATCCTTTAGATATTATGATACTCTAAAATTGACATGTGTCCCTATGGGATTTCTGAAGCCCCTATAGATGCTTGAATTAAACCATGAATCCTTGTATGATCTAATGATAGATGGAACTCTAAGTAGCATCTCAAATTCTTATATTAATTTCATTAACAAATTTCACATCCATATTCATATCACTAATTAAAATTGAGGGAACCATTTTATATTAAAGACCAATCACCACCCAAATTGAATTCCATTATGATTCAATATATGTAATGAAATGGATTTTATTAACACCAAGGTTGATTTTTAAAATGGCACCAGAAGAGGATGATGAAAGCATAATGTCTTCCAGAAAATAAAAATAATATATCAGTATGTATACTTATGGGACACAAATTACACTATGTTAAACATTATAACAAACAATAATAATATGTGTCTAACATATAAATACATCCTCATGATGCTAATTTGAATTCCTCATGAAGAAATATGATAATAGTTCATCATGAAGACAGATATGGAAAATTGGATTCATAACAGAATCCTAAATAAATGGGCCTATTTATAGTATAGAGTCTACTAGATATTGGTCTCACCACTATATAGTCAATCCATAATTCCATTGAACATAACAACCTTCTACTATTCAAAAATAATAGATTCCAAGAGACATGATCTCCATGAAAACATTTTGGAAACATCATTTATTATTGTTCTCTAGAAACCAAATATAATTGAACAAAATGACATATGATATTGAATTTCTCCTTTAATTCATATATATATATATTAATAGGTTAATATCTTTATTATAGAATGAGTAATAATTTTTCCCTTAAAAGTTTTTATATGATTTAAATGTTAAACGTTTTATCGAAATCTAATCATTAACATTGTATATGGATCTAATCAATTTAAGAAATGGTATATCTCAATCTCTAATGACTATAATAAATGGTGAATCTCTCCCTGAAAAGAAAAATTCACTAAAATTTAATATAATTTATGATTTCTAAAATTTACAGTTAAATAATATTGAAATTATTCTCATGTGGCATAAGATAGTGAGATATGTACTTGATCAAATAGTGAACCTATATAGGCACAAATCCTAGACATACTCATGATGAACAGTGTGAACCACAATGCTATAACTAAATTATGGAATCCTCAAATTATGATATAATGTCAAATTTCATTTTATCTCATTAAATTATGTTTAACACCCCACTTCCTAGAAGAATATTTGTCCATTATTGGAATGATAACTCGATGCAGATGTGCCCTTGGATAAGTCCTTCACAATCCACTGATATTATCAAACTAGACCAAAGTGTCATTATAACTCAAAAACATTCCATTTCTCATCCCATGATATTAAAACAGCTACCTAGTGATTATCGATTTATATACAATGTTACAAAACAACATTAAACAAAAACATTACTTCCTAGATCCAAAAATCACACAATTATTAATTCATATAAATGTAGTTATACCCAAGTATTATACAAAGTAATCTAAAATAATGATCAAGATATTACTCCATTTTTGAATAAACCATAATATCATTCACTAATACCAATAAAATTTAATAAATATATAGATGTAATATCATGTTCACCCGGACTGTCAAAACTAATGTAGCATTAATTAGGCCTAATGAAATCACAACATTTTCATAGTGTCCATAACTACTCTTGAAAGTAATCATTGGGAAATATGACTCCTCGACATTAATATAATGATAACCTTACTGCATATTGATTTTTATGATCAAATTTCATCGTCTAAATAATCATGTAACACAACAGTTAAGGATAAATGGTATTTATTCCTAGTCTCCCTAAACTAAGCTTTTAGTCATCAACATAGTTATGGATCGATCTGTTATCCATATGGGAAACAACAATAGGGTATTCCTACGGATATGTAATAAATAATATGAATAATTCCATCAATAGGTCATCTAATTGAACATTTATATCATTTATGTATTTTAGTTCCATATGATAAGAAGGAATAGAGATAGTATAATTACTAAGAACAAGATGAATTAGGATATAAAACTCTCTTTCTTGAGTAAATCGAATTAGTCACCTAGTAAAACCTCAAGAATTTACTAGATCATTATGGTGTGGTATAAACTAGAGATCAAATAATTGATATCAAGATACAAAGAAGAAACTATTTTTAGAAATAGTAGAAGATATCTTTATACATTACTAGACTAAAAATCCCAAACTCCATAAGATATATTGGTACACTCATCAGAAATAAATAAATACATATGATAGTAATAGAAATATATCTTATTTATGTTTGTATCCATCAAATCCCAACCTTGATTAATATTTATTCGGTATTGATAAATCCCAAAACAGACCCAAGTTAACATTCCATCAAATATAGGGAGATAAAATTAAGGATATGAAAACACTTAACCATGTTTATTTCTTTAAGGAATCATCAAGTCTAAAATATATGACATGACGCCTGATAATGGTTAAAAATTTCTATAGAATAAGAAGATATAATTTAGTGGGATTCACCTATTTCAATGAGAGTAGTCACTATAGTGGATGAAATTAATATTTCACATATCTCTATTGCTCAGCCACATTAACTTCAATTGGATATTCTTCCAATTCATACATATGCTATACCCTAGAGTCTAGTGGATAAAACCATGAGGGTTTGTAAGCGTCAAGCTATAAAGAATTTTTTTGTGGAAATTATGAATCCAAAATATAATGAGTACATTGGACCTACCAAGGCATATGCTGATGAACACTATATCCAAATTAGTTTTATATATTTGGATGTTTTGGGAAAAAATTATCAATTTGTTCTTCCATTCCATTCTAGTAGTTTTACCATGGGATACTACTATATTATGATAATGGTTTATAGGAAACAAATTTCTAATAACTAATACCCCTATAACTTATATTGGTCTTATGACCTTTCTTATACTTCCTTTGTGATCTGCTGAGTTAACACATAGAGTAATAGAGTATCTAGCTAGAAATGACTTCCCTACTCGATAAACCTTTTCCATCATAGCCACGTTTACATCACCTAAATATGAGGCTATATTTGGAGTAAATAACTAGGACGAAATGTCAGGTTATAATCTAATCATCATCCTATGATACTTCATCTTATCATTTATTGATACCATATAATCGATGAAAAACATTACATAAAGTATATTATTTACATTTATAGATATATCAATATACATAATGTTTATAAAGTCCCTAAAATTTAACGTAAATATGAAATCGTGTAAAAACTATTGGAAATATATTATCTTCAGGTCATCCACTCATTACCCTTATACCTGTTTTATTGAAATACATAGTGTCTACACCTTTAATAAGGTCCCTCAAACAGAATTGTAGAAACCTCAACAATATAGTTTATTCTATATCTATGTAATCATTCATATGTTTTATTTTTTATATATAGTAATAAAACTCATGAGGATCATTCATCCCATTAATGGTTGAAGGAATCTAGAAGATAAACACCTAAGATATATTTATGCCTCCATAATCTCATAGTTTCACCTCTATTGATTTAATATATGAAGGTGGGACATCCTTTCTAAAAAAAATTTAATAAAATATATCATCAATAAAGTAATTATCTATGAGAATATTCCCTTGAGGGTAATATCCTATAGAAACTTTATGAGGAATACTATAATTTCTTCCATTAGAAACGAGTTTACACATTATAGAATAAATGGAGGGCATCAAATAAGGAAAAATATTTGTTTAAATCAAGATAATATAATGATATAAAAATGATTAGATAAAAATTCAACACAACATACCCATATCACCACAAAATATGGTGACTCAAGTCTCATCATAATGATTGTAATAAAACATAAAAATTAAATATGTCATTCCTCTGAAAAAAATGATGTATTCAAAAAGATATATTTACTTGCAACACTGAGTCTAACGATCCCAAGATATAATATATCATTATGAAAAATCCATTATATAAGTGTGTGTGAATAAGACTAAGAAAATTAATATATATATATATATATATCATTATTTGTTCATAAATTAAAATATATTGACTAATTCCTTTAAAATAATCACAAACATAATATGAAAACCATTTAATTATTAAATGTCATATTATCTGAAGTAAATAATTTATAAATTTTAAATTTTATAAGAACGTTATATGGATTCTAATTACAATGAGATATTTTTTTTGGTAATATATGAGTAAATATCCAAAAATTATATATAAAATATCATGGAATGAAGAAAAAATTAGAAAAAGGGGAAAAAGTTTTATATTCCTTAAAACAACATTATTTTCATAATATGTTTTTATCATAAAAAATTAAAAAAAAATCCAATAAATTTATAAAAAAATATTATTAGATTATATATTAAAAAAATTGTTTAAAAATAATTTTATACATTTTACTTGACAAATAATTAATGTAAAATCTATTTTATACATAAAAAATCATTTAATTACAAATTTGTTTTCATTGAATTTCACATATTAATAGTAAAATAATTTATATAACATGTAGATATTGATTTTTTTTAAATTGATTAAAAAAATATTTTAATGTAAAAAATAGATAATGAGTCCACATTATTTTTTGATATTAATTAACAGTAAAAAATTGATAAAATGTGTTTACCTGAAGGTTAAGAATGTGAAATTGTATGATTTATACATAAACAAGTATAATTACACTTTCATAAAGTAAGATATAATATATGTTATCCAAAAATTAGATCCATAAGTATTTTTAATTATTTTATATTATAAATACATTTATGATATTTAAATAGTCTATCTAATTCAAATTGTGTCCTCTCCCTCGCTTAAGTGAACAACCTCTGTACCCGTAATAATAAATTTTTATCCTTCTATCTCAAACAACACCTAGAATGACGATTTATATGATTATTTCTTTTGATATGAAAGAATGAAATATTCTCCGTAGAAAAATCATTTTTGTACTAATCTGTAATTCAAATGAGGTCTCTCATGGAATTTTGATTAAATTCTAATTAATATCTTCTAATTATATTTCACCATTTAGCTTCATTAAATCGATTCTATACATAATAAAATGATTATTCCATTATATTAATTTTAATGACATGTTATAATCTCTCGGTAATAATCATTTTTGAACAATTTTAAGTAAAAAATAAAATAAAAGAATTTCTTCTCATTAAGTGTGGACAATTTCTTCCATACCAAGATATGATAAATTTTCGATAACCTCCTCAAATTTATAGGATATATTGATTGATGAAATAAATAAATATAATTATTTATGATGTTATTGTCATTATAATAGGATTATATAATATTATTGTTTATTTGTTTAATTTTATTATAAAATTAAAATTTCATTCATGCGTACATAAATAATATAATCTCCTTCAATATTGTAATTCAATTTTTAATCTATTATTTTTATATAATGTTATAAATATGTATAAAATTAATATATATTATATATATTTAATTTTTCACAATATATAAGTGATGAATCAATGGTAACTGATATAACTAGAAATTGTAAAATAAAAAAATTATACTCGATATAATATGTAACCAACAACACTGATCATAAACATCCCATGAAATATCCTTTTTAAATTTAATCTCTCTGATATCTTGTAGATCCTGAAACTTATGTTTCAAATGAATGAAAATATAAAATATCATAATAAAATTACCATTAAATTTTTATGTTTAAATATTGACTAAAAAATATTTTAAAATCATGGTTATCTATATATTTTTATTTAAATAAGAATCATTAAACAAAAAACATTGGTTTTTTGTAAAATTTAATATTTTTCTAGAAACCTTTTTCGTCCTCGTTTTGAACAGAATTTAAAATTAATTTTTTTTCAAAAATATATGTTTTATTCAAAAACATAGTCTTAATTTTTTATATCATAACATCAATATTATATTTGGGTTATTTCTTTGGATTTTCTATAAATGATTCATTTTTAGATGAATAGTCAAGAATGCAAAATTTTATTAGAAAAATGGCTTTTAATATGAAAAATATTCATGATAAATTATATAATAAATTTTTTTAAAGAAAAATAATATTAATAATATATCTATTAATATATTTTTTTTATTGGAATCATGTTTTTCGAATTTTGAAGTAATAAAATTGTAATATTTAGAACATTTTCCCTCTAAAAAACGCTTTCTCATTTGGTCACCGAGTATGGTATTAATGGAAAATTTTACAATTAAATGAATTGAATGTTTAAAAAACTATAAAATATTTTGAAAAGGATAAAATGAGAATATCAAAAAATTGAAAGTATTTTTTAACAAAAATAATTAGTAAATATTACAAAATTAATTATCACATTTGTGTTGAAAATGGATTTAGTTGTGGTTAATCTAAAAAGATAATTATTTAATTGAACTAAAACATATCTATAAAATATTTCTTATAATATTTATATATTTTCCCATATATATTTATTTTATAATGGTACATTATATAATCCACATGACATGAAGAAACAAGGATACAATTCTGTCTTTTAAAAAATTAAAATTGTGCCACTAACCTCACCTATAAAAGGACACCCATCTCATCATTCCATCATATATTCAAATCAAATTGGTTAGTAAAATATCTTCCAAAATCATTTCACAAACACTAAAATATTATCCTAGATACCATTTTGTTTATATAAATCCATCTTTGTAAGGTTTTGGAGATATCATAAGGAAGATACCTGAAAAAGTTGTAATGTTATTCAATGTGTATTTTAAATTTATTTTTTTCGACACCAAATCATTTCATATTAAACCATGATGATATAATAAAATTTGTTTATTACATATAAATATTTGTTTTTAGGTTATTTTAATGTTTTAATTCAATCACCAAATCCGTAAAATTGGTGTTGAATTAATCATTAATGTATATGAAAGACTATCCTCACAAACTAATGTAATTCCTTTTTTTGATTCACTACCTCTAATGATTGTGTATAACGATGGTTGTAAAGTATAAGTACAGTATATAAAATAAATATATATCTTTTGATACATTATATATTATATTATATTGAACTTTTTATTCAGTATTTAATATGATAAATCTACTTATTTGTACAACAAACTACCGACTCACGAAGCCATCTGATATGTCTTTCACTATCATTTAATGTGGTCAGTGATAACGATACTTTTAATGATAATATGTGATATAAATTAAATAATGAAAATATTTATGCAATATTATTTATTCTAAAAATATAATATATATCATTTTTGTCTATCATTTTAAATCAATTAAATATTATTACGTCACTCATGAATGTGATGACTATCACCTTAACAAACAAATGTGACTCACTTTTCATCAATGGACCTCATGGATTATATATTTTAGTAAATGCAGATATATAATATAGTATATATTATATTATTATAATTTTAGAAATATAATATGTTAAATACCTTTTTCCATAATTATCCTGGGAAAATGGAAGCGTTAGTCGTGCGTACATATGGCCAACCTTCTCCATGATCAGAACATATATAATTTTTATATAATCATTAATGATTTCAATTAAATGTATAATATATTTATATTTATGATAATTATATCTTTATTATTATTCATTATGTAATGGTATAATATAATAGTAAAATTAACCAAAATGCCTATAATAATAAAACAAATTAGATAACAAGATAATTATCTCTTAATCCGATGAGATATTAAAATATTATTAACTAATGAGTGATAATATTCTATAAAAGGATAAAATATGATATTTTAAATATTTATATGGTTTTATATGGAATTAATATCATGATTAAAAAAACTATACATTAGGTAAAATATTTTTCAACCAAAATAATGTTTAAGGTAAGAGATTCTATCTCAATTTCCATTAATAGTGGAAAATATGCGTGTCATGCACCTGTTTAATTTATTTGGTTTGAAAAAATACCATTATACATGTAATCTCATGGATACTTCATACATAATTCTATTTTATTTTTCAATTTTAACTATTTAATCCATGATCCTTTTTCATGAATATTAATATTTGGTATTTGATTTCAAAAATAAATTTAAATTAATTGGGTTAAACATATACATTATTATTTATTTCATGAATTGATTTTGTGTGTAGAGACCATTTATTATTATGTTTTTTATTTCCAATAGTTTGATATTTATATACATTTGATTCAACTAATCAATTTATATATTAATACCCACTACAATGTTATGATCATTGTAAGCGGTTTCATCTAAATTTACATTCCATAAAGACTTATTTATTATTAAAAAATTAGTATTATCTAGTGTATACACTGATATGTTAAACATTAATATCATTATTCATTCAAACATCATGGTATTATATGTTTCAATATTCATTTTGTCATCATATTGGATATTAAATTTAAATTACCAAGTGCCAAAATTTATTGTTCAATATAACATTCATATGTAATTTTCAAAATTCCATTAAAACAATAATTTTTTTGGATTATTTTTCATTGTAAATTTTATTTGACTTAAATATAAATTTTTAGGCATAACTAATATGATTATTTCATAAATTTTATGACATTTTTACATACGATCATTATTATTAATGTTAGTTTACTACTTTGGAAGGTTTTGATAAATTTGTATCCTTTACCAAATATATGTAATTGATGATATGTAACAGTGTTTATAAATTATGTAGATTAGTTGATATATGAATCATTATTTTGAAATACCCTGAAATTTATAGTATGTCTTTGTATATGATGGCTTGTATGACACACATCACCTAGCGCATATAGGAAATACAATATCCCAAGACTATACTATATATTTTATATTTTATAAAAAATTAATATTTAATATAGGTAGTAATGAATGACACCTTTAGTTAGAATTCATCAAACACAAGAGAAAATTTCCTTGATATGATGTGTTACACACAAGACTAGCCTTCCTTGATATCCTGCATTATATACGAGACCGATTTTAACCAAATAACTGTATATTATTAAAATATGATTATCTAATATAATATAATATAACCTATTGATTATGTTAGAGGTTAAGAAAATAGTAACCAACATATTTATTTTCATGGTTTATAAAAAATGAAATGAATTAATTAGTTACCAATTAATGAGAAATGAAATCAAGAATAAATTGGTCATAAATAAATATATTATTATTTTTATGCTTCCAAATGTGTTTTTTCATTAAAAACATAATTTATAAAAATAATATATTTATTTTAATGAAATATTTATTTTATATATTCAATAAATTATTTTTTATATGAAATAATTTGGTATTTTATGCAAAATATAAGAACAACCCTATTTTTACAAAAAACCAATATTTTCAAAACAAAAATTGTACCACTCTTTAATAGAGAATGTATTTTAACACAAATTTTTGAAAATTTTTTAAATTAAATATTTCAAAATAGAAATAATATTTTAAAGAGAAATATAAAAAAATCTATGTTAATTTGTTGAATTTTTCTGTTTTGATTCATTTTATAATGAATACTGAAAATATAAAAAAAAATTCAAAAAATATTTTCTATCTAATTTACTTATAACTAAAATTTATAATTATAAAATTTTCAATGTGAAAATAGATAACATTATTACCAAATAAAAGAATTAATTTAATTTTAATCAATTTATCATTGTAACTGACAATAAAAACATAGAAAACCTATATAAGTTCTTACATTAAAAACTTGCATTGTTGTCCCGCATGTGGGTTGATTTCTAAATAACTTATTTCCACTTATATGATTAGAATTTTGAAAAACTGATTCCACATTTGGAATTATCTTAATTTATAATTCCTAATAATTTCATCTCAGTTTTGAAAAATATATATTATTTAATGCAATAAATTTTAATTACAATTATTTAGGAATAAATTAATCTTACAAAGGACTAAAATTTTATATTAAAGGTCCATATGGCAGATAAATATGTCCATAATACATTTTATGTACATATATTTACACTGTAATTCATTTTATATAATTAGTTTTAATATAGGAGGGACTTTCAATGTGAAAAATATTTGAATAATTATTTTTTCAAAAAATCACAACAGTGCTATACATCCTCCACAATTAAAGGCCAAAACATCTCCCCATTCATCACACATATCAAACTAGATTGGTTCAGAATAACCCTATGCAAATAGATTCACAACATACATACCCTTTATTTTTAATCCTCCCATTGGTCATATATCCTTTCAAGGAATAACGATGATATAAACAAAAAATAGTTACCTACAATTTAATTTAATTATTTCTAATGATAACTTTTCATTCACTTACTTCTTCAACACAAAAAATCTAGTTATTAAATTTTCACATAAAAACTAGTTTAATAAACATACTATGGTGTTTTTATAATATGTTTTTGGCCAACACTTACACACACATCCTTCTAATGGGTAACAAACATACTTTTTAAGAGTACAACGAACTACGACCTCACAAAATAGTGATTGTTTGTTCTTCCGTTGCAGCCATTAATTGTGTTTATTGTGATTGGAACTATTATAATATATTATTTATATGAAATTGTTTATGTTTGTATGCTTGTGTAATCCTTTTATGAAATATTCCATTATACCTTCCAATTTTTTTGTATAAGATATTGTTGTTTAAGAAAGTGTGTACTACCACACCTCAAAGGGATATGATTCATTTATACTATTCATGGATTATATAATGAATGGGTTTAATTAAAAATATGTTACATTAACAAACAATATATGATATTCTTGAAATAATAAACATTTAGTAAATATAATAGAATATATTTAAATATATGTATATATATATATATTATTTTATTTATTAAGCTTTACCACACAATTAAAAAGTGATAACATCATTCGTGATTGTGTGAAAAAATGCCTCTTTGACATAATGTTATTCTATCTACATGAAATTAATTATATGTTCATGTATATATGATTAAATAATATGGAATTTATTTTATAATATTCATTATGGAATGATATACTATTACATACCATCTTTCCATAATGATCATTGAATAATGGGAATGTTACTAATGAATACGTACGCCCTACCCTCTATATGGGTGTAAAATTGATTCATAACAATATTTAATGATTTTTTTAATGTTATAATTTACATATAAATATGATAATAAGTTCATAATTATAATTCCTTAGATGTAATATAATTAATATTATTACCATAGTTCACCTACAAAAGTTGTTTTTGACACATAATCTACTTTTGGGGAAACCACTCGATAGAAACACAATTATTTATGTAGTTATAATAAACATTGTGATAAGTGAAATAAAAGTGTCTATTATTATTAGAATGGATATAATGGAATTAAAAAATTAAATTAATTTTATTATACATGAAATGAACGGATGTTCCCCAAAAAGTATACTCAAGGTAAGTGAATCTAATTTCACTTTTCACATATTTTAGATAAATTTCATGGTTACAACTTACATATATAGTGTTGTTAATATTCTGACCATTTTGATAAATTAAATCATTAATCCATTTATAATCATTTTATATCAATCTATCATTTAATTCTATTCTTTATCGACTATAATTATTTAAAGAAAATAAAAGTTTAATTGGAATCATTGATTATTTTATTGATTTTATTCCACAATAATAAATATTAAGATCAATAAATTTTATATACATTCAATGAAATTATATAACCATTGATAAATAAAACATTTTATTTTCTATATTATTTCTATATATGACCATTTTGAAATATTATAACCATTATTCCACGCTATGGTACATATAATGATCTAGAATTTTTTTTTGAAAACCTAATATCATTTACTTATTTATATATAGAACGATTATACATATAAAAACCATATTATATTAATATTTTTTGAATATTTTTTTAAATTATGTTGTAATGAATGTTTATCCTTTCCTAATTTTAATTTTTTTAGAAATGAATCTTCTTGTCTCATTCCGAAAAAATAATTTTTCTATACATTTATAGTCCAGCTTGAATGTTTTATTTACCTTCAACATTATGTATGGATTTATCCACAATCATTTAATTGAGAATTAATTTCCATGTATAAATAGTTACATTTTAAATAAAATATTATCAAAATTTATTTTCAACTAAAATGTTTTTTAAATTGTCTTTCTTAAAAAAGGATATTTTACTCAAAAATGTTTTAAATGGACATTTTATAGTATTTATTTTAATATATATAAAAAGAATTTATTTTCACTCAACATGGGATTTGTTGTATTAGTGCCATCCTTATTCTTCATCTTGGTGGTTTATTTTTGATTTGTCCAATGATAGTATAACATTCAATTCCTTGAATTAATTTTTATTCTCTTTAAAATATTTAAATTTTTATGATCATTGAACATTGAATTTCCCCCAATATATCAAATTCAATTATTATGTATAATTCTATTTTGTAAAACATATATCATTTTGCATATGGTGTCTACTTTTAATGTTAATTTAATGTTGAGGAGATATATATAATAACATTTATTTTATTCAAAAAACATATTTAATAAAAAATATAATTTTTTTTGGTTATTTGATATGAGGATTAAATTGGAATAGTATTGCTGATTCGATCCTGTAATTTTTATAGCTCATCGAGGCATAGATGGTTTATCAAGAGACAAAGAATTTGGGAAAATTAAATGGGTTTCTATCCATAGTTTTAAACATTCTTGTGAAAGGATGTGATGCTATATGTTTTCATATCCCTTGAACATTATTTCCATTAATAATGAATTTCCGTCATTTATTTTTAGTTGTTATTAATCAATGAGATTTTTCATCGACATATCTATAGATACATTTCATTTTCAATTCATTGATTTAATATAAGGTGTTTCATTTTTTTAACTTTCCGTATTTATTTTCCATTGTCTAGTTATTTGAATGGAATGTGTTTCATGTTATTACCATTAAATATTGTTTACATACTTCTATTTAGTTTATTAATTACATGTCATGTGTGTTAAGATATTTACATTTCCATATTTACTAATCTAATTGATTCATTATTACTTATGATATATGTTTCCATTAAAGAGGATTTGAGGTCACCCTTACTATATTTCATTCCCCAAAAATCAATCAAGCATACTATAAATGATATGTAGAGATTTACTAAATGGATTATTTTTATCCTCAATATTATTTATTTAGAATAAAAAATTATATTTTGTTTGTTTTATTCTTTTGCTTAGTATTAATCATGTATGTATATAGTTAACGAAGATAGTTAATATAAATACCCAGACATAAAAATTAGATAATATTGATTTTAGTCCAGAATTTAATTTATTTTACATTGAGGATCTTTTTAGTTTTATAGTTTTAGTGAATTAGGCTACCATTAAAATAGAACATTCCCAAATCATACAAGAAGATAATACAAAAAATAGTATCAATTTTTTTTCAAAATTTAAAACTTTTAAAATAAAAAATGATTTCTTACATTGATAAAAATATTCTTTAATCCATCCTTTCTCTTACCCATCTGTATACCCTATGTAAAACTTTTCAAAAACGTCTAACTAGAAAACAAATTTCAGTATAGTATATAAAATATGAAATGAAAACATTATTCCAACAATATTTTAAACTCAATATATATTTTTATCGAAGTTATACATTTCACCCATAAAAACATACCACATGAAACCAAAAGAATCCTAAAAATACGTCTCTGAAAAAATAAAACATAAAATAAAACATATGGAATCCATATCATACTTACATTTTATCCGTAAAATCCACATTGTGAGTATCCATTGTGGTTATATTTGGAATACCCATCACATTATATTTCCTAATTTTCTTATGTGAACCCATGCCATATAACTCTATCTCATTAGACAATGCATTAGAGATCATTCATATGCTCACCCAATAATGGTTTATCATTGAACCTATCGTATATATTTTTAATTCCCAAGGACTAAAATAAAATCATAACACATTCATCAAGCATATCGTAAAATTATGTTTTCCATATTGGAATCACAATATAACATTTATAAATATTATCATAATCATTTCATTATCACAACCAATTTTAGTTCAAAAATACCAGAAAAATCAATATGTTATTTATTTTCATTTTGAAAACATTAAGGATAATTTAGGAATCCATTGATCAAATAACTGTTACAAGAAAAATGTGTTCGTTGTTGTAAAATACGTTAAAAAGCATTCATTTTTCCATTTTCTATGGAAAGTCACAAACACCATATAAAAATATTCCTTTTAAAAATATTGAATGAAATTAATGACCTAAATAAATTATAAGATATTCAAAATTGAGTTCACACATATGATTTGAACAACATAATCATAATTTGGAAATTTTATTCAAATAATTGAAATTAGGTTTTGAAATTCCCTTACCTCAAGCCTAAATTATCTCATACATTCTCTATTTTCCCAATATAAAATATTGGTTAAATTTTATATTATTGAGATCATTTTTCATTTTTATTATTCATTTAATACCACTTATTATCAAGTTATAACCATATTATAATTATTTATGTTCATGTCAGACATTTTTTGAATATTCGGTACATGAGTCGAAATGAACATGGTATGTTTTCATTTTTGCATGTGGGCATAAGTCCATTATCTAAAAAATATAAAACATGATATAAATATAATATATCTTAATTAAATATGTATTTATAATATTCTCTGATGATAAAATAAAAACACCCTCCATAGAGATGTTTTCCCATCTGTACACATGGATCATAATTTCATTTTTCCTCTCTTATTGAAAGTGAAAAATTAATTGATTTATATATATAAATGTTTAAAAATACATAATATAAATATATAATAATTAATACATCATTTATATTATATATGATTACTAATAAATTCCTTAACATATTTCATGCGATGGTTGAACAAATCACATCATTTTGAGGACACGATAATCCAAACATCCCCAAACTATGGTATCATATGTAAAAAATATGGAATATTGAATATATTATTAATATAACATGTAAATAATATTAAATAGGTTCTAATATAAATATTTCAATAATTTTTGACCTGAAAAAATAGTCTTTATACTATCCATGATAGTAGCAATTGAAAAAGAAATCCAAACATTATTCAAAGAGGTGATAAATCGTCAAAACATGGACAACAATTTCATTTCTTTGAATAAGAGTATGTTATAAATAAATTGATATAAAATATTGCATTATAAAGGTAACACTCTATTATGTACATGATTACTTCTATAATATACACTCCTTGAATATTTCTTGAGGGCCATGGATTTTGTGTATTGGTGATACGAGTAGAACTTGGACGTGGGGAGAGTGAGGATGAGATGATTGGGATAATATTTAAGGATATACACAGATTTCATGTTCTAAATATGGTGAGGGAGGAGTGGTATATATAGTTGAAAAGTGGTAGGTTATGTTGATTAATTTATTAATTGTTTTATATTAATATTTAACCATATTGATGTTTCACTAAATTTCACATATGTTGCTTGTAATTATTGTTTTATGTGTGGGTTTGGTTAAAGACACACCCCAAAAAATTATAATTTTTTTTAATTTTTCTATATATTAAGCATTCAAATTTTAATTTTAACTATTGTAAAAGTTATATTTTTACTATGGAAAATAATTGTTTTTCCACAATAACATTTTAATACATAAAAATTAAATTTAACATAAAACCTAAATTTTAATATATATTTATAATTATTTAATCTATATCATATAACTAAATTTAAAAAATTTAGAAATATATTTTTAAAATTAATTCTATATATAAAACAAAAATGATGGTTTTTAATGTATAACATTCAAAATATTGAACTGTGTTTACATAAAAATACAATTTGAGAATAAATCCAATGACCAAAATTGGACTAAATGATAAAAATTAATATAAATATACATTAAAACCAATTAGTGTGATAATCTGATAGTTTAAATAAATTATATTAAATGAAATTTTTGGAATAAAATGTACTATTTTCATTATTCATAAATATAAAATTTATCCGAAAAATACCAAAAATATATACAAACTAAAATTTGACATTTCAAATTCAATGAAGAAGATTATTTTTCAAATATATCATATATATATGTGAAAACTAGATTCTAAATCAGTTTACCATGAAAAGGTAGTCAAAAAACATTTTAAAAATATTCGAGCTTTTATGCCTAAAATTTGATTTATTCATATTTTAGGTCACAAAATTTTACATGAAAGAAGTAAAAACAATTAATAAACATGTGTTAACATAACATAATTATTTATATTCATTACCACCAATAATAAAGCTAGGAAATAACATCAATTTAAAATAATAATATTAATAATGTATTATTTTTCTATGTAACTCATTCATATGTGAAACATATGTTTTATTAAAAACCCATTGTTTCGTTTCTGGAATGGTATCAGACGATGTTTCCCCATTAAAGCATAATTAATATCTAATTCATAAATATAAACAGATATAGTGTTGTTTTATTCTATAATTACATAATATGTTACATCTTTAACCCTATTAGAAATTGCATCCTCCAAATTTTACAAACCTATCAAATAAGTGGGGTTATTTTGCATCATAGAATTTTCAGATTCAAATGTTTCAACTTCAACCATAGATTTTTTCATAAATCCATAATGTGTTTTATCAAATTACGTCAAAACACATTCTCTTTTTGGTCACGAATATAGTTGGGTTGTTCCTCATCTGAAATATTTAATTTCAACTAAACTACATCTATACCTAAAACCAGAGATGAATCTGGAATATATATTATTATCATTGAACCATGGAAAATATCATGTACTTAGAATAAACTAAGAGGTAAATCCATTCGATTGGAAACTGATCCAATTTTATCCTGGATTTTGTATGTTCTAATGAATGGTGGACTCAGTTTCCCCTTCCAACCAAACCATATCACCCTTTTCCATAGAGAATATATGAAATAGACATGATCACCTACCTCAAAATAAGATCCTTCCCATAGTTATCTGCATAAATTTTCTACTTAAACTGATTTATCATCAAATGATTTAGAATTAATTGTACTCTTTACACCATCTCTTTTACCAATTCTACTCCCATATACTTCTTTTCACATACACCATCCCAAAAAGCTACAGTTCGACACTTCTTTCATTATAACACCCCCAATTGTTCCATCTGTAAACTGTAGTGTATACTACTATAAAAAGAAAACTAGACCAATCAATATTGGTGATCCCAAATTCCCTAGTAATCCATTAAACATGCATGTTTAATATCCCACAATGTCTAAATTGTTAATTCTATCATCCCATCTGATTGAAGATAATAAACTATAAAAAAATGAAATATTCATCCAAAGGACTACTGAATGACTTTCCAAAATTTGGACATTAACCTGGGATCAGGATCAGATAAAATGGAGAGATTATCCCCATAAAAAAAGACATTCTTGTTAATTTATAACCAATAAAGTCGATCTCTATATAGAGTGTCTATAATTTTATGAAAATGGGAAGATTTAGTCAGTAGAATCACAATAAACCAAGTTTCATTATTACCTTGAGAGGTATTTTTTACTACCACTATGAAATACATGGATACATTTTCACATTTCCAAATTAGCACCAGAAACGGAAGAAGCACCCCCTTTGGAAAATGATGTTCTTATTTTTCCAGTTGACAAGGAAAACACATGACTGTAATGTGAAAAATATCTCATTTCATTTCATCCCACTAGGAAAACTACTAAAGATATCTGTACAACATAGTAATTTATTGAAAAACTGATATCATAAAACTATGAGCATCACCTAAAAACACTTTCTTCAACATTGGATCATAAGGGACAATATCCTCTTCCAAAATCTAAAAAATAATACTTATCAATGTTAAATTCATGTAACATACCTGTCTAAACAAATTTTATATTTTTTTACAGCTCATTGCCTTGCTTCGTCCCTTGTTTTATTTTTCCTGATTGAAATGATTGAAATGAAAACTATTAAAATAAAATAATTTCATATACCAAAATCATCCAAGAGAAAATTAATCAAATCACTGTCCAAATGATCACATTACAATTATAACATCGTTAATGTAGTATTATATTATCATCTCAAAGAATCAACCAATTTATTTTATTTTTTGAGATGGTAATGAATAGTGTAATCGAAATCCTTGATTACTTCCATCCATCTCCTCTATCTTATGTTTTATTATTTTCGAATGAATATATAATTCGATCATTTTTGGTCAATAAATAGTTCACATTTCACTCACAGTAGATTCCTGAAAATGTTCAACCCAAAAAACAACACCTATTTCCAATTCATGTGTTGGGTAATTTGACTCAGGAGTTTTTTGCTGACATGATGTATAAGAAATTACCTGATCATTCTGCAATAGGAAAAACAAATTCCTATAAATGAATCATCACTATAGATAAAAAATTCACCATTTCAGGTAGGTGATTACTATAATTCAGCATTCACCAATAATATTATCAATTTCTGAGAACAATTCATCACATTCTATTGTCAATATGAATATAAACCCATATTGTGTTAACATAGTTAGTGGGATAGATAACCATAATAAAATTTCAACAATACTTTGGTAAAATCATTCTAAATCGAGAAAACTATTAATTTTGATTAAATCAGTAGGACATTGACATTATTTATCAATATTCAATTTAGCATGACAAATAGTTATTCAATATTTATAACAATTTTACCAAGGAATGGAATTTCTCATATCCAAAACTGACACTTTATGAAATTCCCATACAGTTTCATTTCATTTATGGTTGTTAATAGAACCATTAAATGAATTACATTCTCTTATTTACTTTTAGATTATAACAAAATGTCCTAAACTAATAACACCACAACCGTATCTAAAAATAATGTGATATTCTATTCATAAGATCCATGAATATTATAGGGGAATTAGTTGACCCAAACTACATGACTAAAAATTCATAATAGCTATATCTTGTACAAAAAATTTCCCCAGTAATTTCTTATTCATTTACTTTCAACTAATGGTATATTGACATCAAGTCGAACTTCGAAAAATATGGTCCTCCATGGAATATATCAAAAATTTCTTTCATATTAGAAAAGGATACTTGTTCTTAATAGTGATATTACTAAATGATATATAGTCAATCCGAGATATCATTTATCCATATTTATTTTATCAAAGAAGATAGGAGAACCCCTCGATGATGTGATTGGTCGAACTAAACATTTATCTAATTTATTTTTCAATTTATTCTTCAACTCTAAAATTTAAATCTAGACCATTTGGTATGTTATATTAAAATTAAATTAGCATTAGGAACTATGAAAATCATAAATTAAACTTTCCAATAATGTATAGTACAAAATTACTCATATATTAAACCATCAGGATAATCATTTACCACTTGCACATCATTAATTTGAACTATTACATTGATTTAAACAATATTTGTAAGATGATACTCATTTACATATTTTAATTTTTTGTCATCTTGATGATATTTTACCAAAGTTTAGGGTTTATTCTTGTAGGCATGCTGAAAGAGTAACACCCCAGGTAAATAAAGAATATGAAATTTTCATATTTATCCATATTTGTGAATAAAGTATTAATATGACTTTAAAGGGGACGCTATGCTCGATGGCATACCCAACATGCAACAACGAGTTTCTTGGGAATCTTACGTTGCACTCTAATAATAAAATAATATTATTTTAAATGTTAGTTAACAAGTAGCCGTTGTACTGGCGGGAATGGATAGAAATAACTAAAATATGATTATATATGTTTTTAAATGTTTTTACATTTACCCAATAAAAGATAAAGGCATAAAATACGGAAAGAATTCAATATTAGGCATTTATACCCTATTTTTTACTAAGGGTTCACTTATCACCTTTTGATGGTGAACCGTCTTTAAATATAGTTTTGATCAATATTAAAAATTCTATTGGACCAAAAATAACTCTTCTTTAGAATCGGGACATCAAAATTTACTTTGTGTAATTTTTTGTATCTTTCTGATAAAGTTCATTTTTTAATGAATATTGTAAAATGTTGTATTTTAATTCAAAACCTCTTTTTAATCTAATTTATTTATATGATTAGATTATCTTTTGAATTGGTTTTAAAGTGAAATTAGAAAATATTTTTACCATTAAATCCAATATTGGTCGTTGGAATTAATTTCACTTTGAAATCGGACTTAAACTAGTGTCAATCTTTTGATACTTATTGTTTCATAAAAACACGATATTTGCTCTGACAAAGGGAATTAATTATTAAATTAATTAATGCAACTTATATGTTGTGAATTTTGTAAAATGGACTTCATTTTTGAATTCGGAATATCAAATATAGCTTAGGGTGAATTTTTGGTAATTTTCTGAAAAACTTCAATTTTTGATGAATAGTGAAAACACTAAGTGGTACTTATAAAAACAGATTTTCCGTTTAAATGAAATTTTACCACCTTTGTGTATTGAATTTCAACAATCCAACATACATTGTTGTCACTAAGAAGTAAAATGTGGTTAAATGAGATTAAAATAATTTCTTGGTGAATAGTATCTTAGTATGTTTTTAATCGTGATTAGTGGTATTTAGTGTAGTTTAAGGAAAAAATAATTCTTTAATAATATAAAATGACGTAGAAACATGTCCTAACCTTATTGGATGTGTCATGGCCGACCAAGACAAGACATGGGTCAACTTGGGGACCCCATGGAGCCACTTTGGTTCGGAAATGACATAAATAACTTTTTATTTAATGTAAAAGTAAAAATGACACAAAGATAATATGTTTTACAAAAAACAATTTTTACATGGGGTTATAATGATCAAATTTTTGATTATAAATAGTCATTATAAAGCTAAAAATCTTTCCTACATCATAGTAGTTTTTTTATAATTTTTAGACTTTATATAAATTAAATTATTTATGACATTATGATGATGCAGCGATGACCTCTTTATTTAACGATTTAAATAAAATGGAAGGATAATGTAATATCTAAAACCTAAACATGTCCAAAACCTATTTGATGGGTCTATTTCGAACCCTTATCACCTTATCCACGAATTATATCAATTTGGGATCTTTTAAAACCGAAACACATTTTCAAATAAAGTAATATTTCTTACTTTCCAAAAGTGCCCCTCCTCTTCTCTTATAAAAGGCCCCCACCTCTACCTCCTTACCCACACTACCAAAGCATTTGTCTCGGCCAACCCCTGACCATTTTGTCTCTCAACTTCCCTATCTTACTCCTTGAAGCCTCACTTTGGGCAGAAGTCTTCCCAAGGAAGCCTTTGAGCTCAAACCAAAGGGAGTTACCCGATTTTAAGGTAATGTCTTCTTTTGAGTCCTTTTGTTTTAGTTTTCTTCTCCAACCACCTAAACTCTTTTTATTCATTTCTTTTGTAACAACTCCAGTATCCTCAATATACTATTATGTTGTTATAAGAAGGATTCGAGCTGCACTTACAAACACCTACATCTAATGGTTAAAGAACATACTGTTTCTGTGGATGGCGAATTTCTGCATCCCGAAACGATGATTGTTCAACATTCTTTTAACACATTCAAAGGTGGAAATTAAGGTGTCAATATATTTATATATGATATATAATATGTTTATGTTTTACTTAATCTTCTATTTTTTTATTTGTGTCTTAACTTTATGGTTTCCATTATGGGTATACATGATATCTTCATTTTAGGAAGTGCGGACTACCGCCCCCTCAAAGTGATGTGATTCGTTAATGCCATACGTGGGATGTATAAAGGATGGATTTAATGTTATTACATATTATTTTATGCTGGAATTATAATATACCTCTATATAATTATTATTTATTTCCATTAAAGTACGAGATAGAAATGAAAGTAGCATTCATGCGTACGCACGGCTTACCGTCTCCATAAACGGTGCATTTCATTTCTTATCCCCAAATGTAATGTACTATTAAAAGTACATGTATATAATGGATATATATAATGAATTATACATCTAAATGATTAATATAATTCTGGAATTAAAATATACATACCTTTCATTTAGTTTTAATTCCATTAATATGACAAAGAAATGAAAGTAGCGTTCATGCGTACGTACGGCTTACCGTCTCCATGAACGGTGCATTTCATTTCTTACCTCTAAATGATTATTTAATATTATAAATGCATGAATTTACTGGATATATATGACATATATGATATCTGCATAATGAATACCATTCTGGATATAATGGATACATGAACAACTTATAATTATAAAGGGTTTATTTTTTACTCAAGTACTAAGGAACGTTAAAATGACCGTTATTAACTTAAATAATTACATAGTGTTCATGACATGGTAATATGTGATATAAAAGGAATAATGAACTTGAAAACGGGTTCTTAATAAAGTATATATTAACTCAAGTTTATTATTCAGGACATTAAAGAACTATCGAGTCATGTCGGATCCGAGGTAAGGGATCTTACTCCTCTCTTTCTTTTTAAGTACACTCTTTTATGTCATTCCCTCTAAAGCTCATCTTTCTTGTTATAGGGATGCTATTTTATATTAAACTTACTCTAATTTTTATGTTCATGTGATGAGAGACCCTATTCTCTCTCATCAATCCATTTTGTAAGTTTTGAGTGGCGCCGTTAGGCTGCCGAATTTTCATAAGAGATCTAACCTCTCTCTTTCTTTTTAAGTACTCTCCATTATGTCACTTCTTTTATGCTCCTCTTTGTTATGTTGGGGGATGTTCTTTTATATTACTATTTATATAAACTTTATGTTAATATGATGATATACCCTATTTGATCTCATCAATCGATTTTTGTAAGTTTTCTGTGGCGCCGTTAGGCTGCCGAATTTTTGTAAGAGATCTAACCTCTCTCTTTCTTTTTAAGTACTCTCCATTATGTCACTTCTTTTAAGCTTCTCTTTGTTATGTTGGGGGGTGTTCTTTTATATTCCTCTTTCTATAAAATTTATGTTAATATGATGAGATACCCTATTTGATCTCATCAATCGATTTTTTTACGATTTCTGTGGCGCCGTTAGGCTGCCGAGTTTTCGCAAGGGATTTTCATCTCACTTTTATTCCCATGAGATTTATGCAACATTTTCCACAATTTCCTTTGAGTGGTGTATGTACTGACCATTATTTTACTCATTGTGTATTATTCTTTCATTTATGAGTATTTACACCAATGTTGTATTGTCCTTCCTTCACGGGGCGTATTTTTTGAAAGATACCCAAATCGGTAAGGGAACCTTTCACCCTCCTCTTTTTAAAAGACTTATTTTGTTGGATATTTTAAATTAAATATTTTTATGTTGGGATATGTTCTCATATATCCTAATTGATGTATCTTTTATGTCCAAGTGATGAGATACACTTTTTATCTCTCATCAAATCATTTTGATGTGACACCGTTAGGCTGTCAAGAGAACTTCTTAACTCAATTTCGATTTCATTGGGTTCAACATGTAGTAATTGAATATGTAATCCTTTGAATAAGTGTTACTGACCTTCGATTATTTTACACTTAATATCCACTTATATTTGGTGTATTCATTTGTCACACATAATTATGTAATTTAATTATACTTAAACCAAGGATATCTTCTCTGTAATGTACTTTGTCTCAATCACCTTTCATTGAGTCATATTTCGTTTTACACACAACTTTCTTTTGTAATGGTGTATAAACCCCTTTGACTTTTACTTTTATACAAAAGGAATATTTTCAATGAGGCGTTTTACAAAACGAAAAAAAGGAATGTTTCTTTTAACGTACGCAGTGACAATGACCTTTTCTGCCGCCGCGAGTATTATTTGGTCTTTGGCTTCCTCAACAAGCTGTAATGTTTTTAAAATAAAATAAATACCATATACACTTTTATGTATTTTGGTATTGAAAATGGTTTGGATAAAGGATTCTTTTATGTCAATATGTTTATGATATATTTTAATTGAAATGTGGAAATGTTATCATTCCTTTATATTGGTTTTATGTTTTACGATTTTATATTGGTACTTGTACATTTTAACGGGTGGTTACGTTATAAACCATATGACGGGTGGTGCTATGAATACCAGGACGGGTGGTTACGTTATAACCTCCAATGCATTGGGTATGGAAGTTGGTCGTATGGAAATTCCATTAAGTATGTATGGAAATTGGCCGAATGGCTATTCCATTAAGTGATATGTGTGGAAGTCGACCGTATGGTTATTCCACTTAAGTATGTTTATGTCCCAAGTTACCTTTATATGTTATGTGTTCTTTATATGGGTTTTATGGTAATCCTTTGGTTACAAAAAGTTAAGTAATGATATTTTATTCAGTGAAGAGTTATTACTACTTCATAAAGGTGAAAAGTATGACCATGATAATGTGTACATGGTTTACTTTTTGTTTTGATAAACTTATAGTTTTTATTCTTTGTGTATCCCTTACTAAGTTTTTATACACATCCCAAGTTTTTGAAATGTTTTTCACAGGACTTAGCATGGAATAGGGTCAAGGATGGGATCAAGGGAATGTCATGCTACCTAAAACATGAAACTAGACATGTTTCTTTTTAAGAGTTTTTATTTTATGGAAATTTAGAAGAATAGACCACTTTGTAATCTTTTGAGATGTAATAGTTATGTCCTAATTCCCTAAAACTCTAAACCTGAAAAGATCCTCAATGTTAATTATTTATTTAATTAAATTTTATGTATGGTTAAAGGATGGGGCCTTATAGTTGGTATCAAAGGTCGGTTTAGATAACTTTAGAGGTTAAGGTATTCTCTAAACACAAGTGACATTACTATAATGGTTAGGATTTCAGACAGAGTTCTAGTTTTAAATAATGTGAATGAGTAATTATATCTTAGTTTTTACCTTCCTCATTAGTACATGATGGTTTTGTTGTTATACTCACACTGACACTTTTTGGTTTTAGTAAATGGTTGGATCTAGCAGGCACCAAGGTAACGGTGGATGTGAAGGAAACTATGACAGTTTTCTGAGGGAGAAACTGAATGATATGGGAGCTGTAATGAGAACTCTTGTGTTTATCCTCAACCAACTATCTGGAGTTATGATTGACCACCTAAACCTTGTTTATTTCTATAAGGCATCATATATGCGAGAAACAAATCCCTACGGAACTACAGGTAATAATCATAAAGGTAAGTGTGTTCAAAAACCTATGTATCAAAGATGTGGAAAGAAACACCTAGGAAAATGTTTCAAAGGGACAGAAATATGCTATATATGTGGAAATGAAGGTCATAAAGCTAGAACCTGGCATGGAAAAATGAAGACTCTAGTTGACTCGAGGAAAGGGAAAGAAGTTCTTTCTGAGGGATCAATTGAATGTTTTAAATGTGGTGTGCATAGTCATTATGAAAACACATGTCCTATGAAGAAGTTTCATGAATGGGGTCACCAAGTGTGTAAAAATGTTCGTTTACCAATTCCTAATGCAATTCCGATTGAGGATGAAGAAACTGACAATGACCAATCAAAGGTATGTATTATTTCATGACTATTGATTTCCTATTTTGGAATCATAGGATATGATTCATGATTTTGTTTGTAGGAAATAGGTATTTTGGAATAAGTTGGAAAGGAATGGTTAATGGATCATAAAAAATGTTGAATGAGTAAGATGTCAACATATAATGGATTCAAGAGTTATGGTGAAATTCTTAAGAGAATTAAGTCTCTTTTGATGATGGGGTTACATTAGAAGGCTTTTTATATTATGTCTAACCCTGATGTTTAATATAGGAAAATATTATTCATGGAATAGTTATCTTTTCTTTTGTGGACATAGTTATAAAGAACCATTTGGGTTTATATGAACCTTACTTTTGAGGTAATTATGGGTTACTATATGTTATTATTGAAGTGAAAGGCATGAGATAAAATTGAGGTTAAATTATGTTATGGTTATTTTTGATAATTTTATCCCTTTTTTCGGAATGATTTAAGAATTATATAGTTTTGGAAAAAGGACAACACGCAGACCATGTGACAACCCGTCGCGTCGGACAAAGTTGTGGGAATCGAACCCACAACCAAAGTGCGACTGGTATTTATCGCCTACCACTGGACTACATGATGTCCCTGGTTAGTTTGACTGATTCTTTTTAGTTATATGATTTTATGAATTAAGAGTAAGTTTATTTTGGGTTATTTATGAAAATGATTAACCTATCATGGAGGATATGTGATTAGGATAATTACTTTTCAATGCGAGACTTTAAGAGAAACTGATTTTGTTTGGAGATAAATTTTACGATTTAACATGGAAGACTATGTGACTAAATCCTTAAAATGTTTGGGTTTCAATCTTAGATTGGTTTACTTTGAGGAATTTTATGGACAAATTGTATATCGGATGGTCCTCGTTGAACTTTGGGTGTTGTTGGACAAATATTGGATATTAAGAATAGATTTTATTTCTAATGGGTTATCCTTTTCTGGGTTATCTGATCTTGTACTAATCATTTGGGTTTTGGTTTTGGTTAAAGTATAAAGACATGGGAAGTATATAGTTCTTTTTTTTGGGTTAGGTAATTCTCTAGAAGTTGATTATAGTACTCTTAATGTGAACAAGTCTTCCTAAATACTCACCTTTTGGAGAAAATATGAGTTTGTGTAAGAAATCTAATAAAAGTTGAAAGTCAACATGATAAGTGATTATGTTTCCTTATGAATAAATTCCTCAATAAAAAGTAACTTAAAACAAAAATGTTTTCTATTAACTTTTCCTACTGGGGAATCGATTACCGTTTAACCCATCACAAGTTTGTGATTTTCTCATGGTTAACTTTCTCCTAAACATGTTTTCTTATCACTCTCCATCAGAACATGAACCTATGTTTTCTCCTCTATGTCCATGTTTTCATACTTGGAATCCTAGTATGGGTTAACTCGGGTGACCTTTGTACTTATCTTTCTTTATTTTAAAGTGATTGTTTTACCGACTCTTCTTCTGATGTGGGACTTTCAAGGATGTTTGCATGCTCAATTTTAAAATTGCAAGGACGCAATTCCCAAATGGGGGGAAGGATGTAACACCCTGGGTAAATAAAGAATATGATATTTTCATATTTATCCATATTTGTGAATAAATATTAATATTACTTTAAAGGGGACGCTATTCTCGATGGCGTACCCAACACGCAACAACGAGTTTCTTGGGAATCTTACGTTGCACTCTAATAATAAAATAATATTATTTTAAATGTTAGTTAACAAGTAGCTGTTGTACTGGTGGGAATGGATAGAACTAACTAAAATATGATTATATATGTTTTTAAATGTTTTTACATTTACCCGATAAAAATACGGAAAGAATTCAATTTTAGGCATTTATACCCTAATTTTTACTAAGGGTTCACTTATCACCTTTTGACGGCAAACCATCATTAAATATAGATTTGATCAATCTTAAAAATTCTATTGGACCAAAAATAACTCTTCTTTAGAATCGGGACATCAAAATTTACTTTGTGTAAATTTTTGGTATCTTTCCGATAAAGTTCATTTTTTTAATGAATAGTGTAAAATGTTGTATTTTAATTCAAAACCTCATTTTAATCTAATTTAGTTATATGATTAGATTATATTTTGAATTGGTTTTAAAGTGAAATTAGAATATATTTTTACCATTAAATCCAATAGTGGTCGTTGGAATTAATTTCACTTTGAAATCAGACTTAAACTAGTGTCAATCTTTTGATACTTATTGTTTCATAAAAACACGCTATTTTCTCTGACAGTGGGAATTAATTATTAAATTAATTAATGCAACTTGTATGTTGTGAATTTTTTAAAATGGACTTCATTTTTTAATTCGGAATATCAAATATAGCTTAGGGTGAATTTTTGGTAATTTTCTGAAAAACATCAATTTTTGATGAATAGTGAAACCACTAAGTGGTACTTATAAAAACTAATTTTCCATTTAAATGAAATTTTGCCACCTTTGTGTATTTAATTTCAAAAATCTGACATACATGGTTGTCACTAAGAAGTAAAATGTGGTTCAATGAGATTAAAATATTTTTTTGGTGAATAGTAACTTATTATGTTTTTAATCGTGATTAGTTGTAATTAGTGTAGTTTAAGGTAAAAATAATGCATTAATAATATAAAATGACCTAGAAACATGTTCTAACCTTATTGGATGTGTCATGGCTGACAATGACAATCCATGGGTCAACTTGGGGACCCCATGGAGCCACTTTGGTTGGGAAATGACAGAAATAACTTTTTATTTAATGTAAAAGTAAAAATGACACAAACATAATATGTTTTACAAAAAAAAATTTACATGGGGTTATAAAGATAAGATTTTTGATTATAATAGTCATTGGAAAGATAAAAAGTTTTCCTACATCATAGTATTTTTTTTATAATTTTTAGACTTTAAATAAATTAAATTATTTATGACATCATGATGATGCAGCAATGACTTCATTTTTTAACGATTTAAATAAAATGGAAATATAATGTAATCTCTAAAACCAACACATGTCCAAAACCTATTGGATGGGTAGATTTCGAACCCTTATCACCTTATCAACGAATTATATCAATGTGGGACCTTTTAAAACCGAAACACATTTTCAAATAAAGTAATATTTCTTACTTTCCAAAAGTGCCCCTCCTCTCCTCTTATAAAAGGCCCCCACCTCTACCTCCATACCCACACTCCCAAAGCATTTGGCTCGGCCAACCCCTGCCCATTTTGTCTCTCCACTTCCCTCTCTTACTCCTTGAAGCCTCACTTTGGGCAAAAGTCTTCCCAAGAAAGCCTTTAGCTCAAACCAAAGGGAGTTACCTGATTTTAAGGTAATGTCTTCTTTTGAGTCCTTTTGTTTTATTTTTCTTCTCCAACCCCCTAAACTCTTTTTATTCATTTCTTTTATAACAAATCCAGTATCCTCACTATAATAGTATTTTGTTATAAGACGGATTAGATCTGAACTTACACACACCTACATCTAATGGTTAAAGAACATACTCTTTCTGTGGATGGTGAATTTTTTTTTCCCGAAACGATTATTGTTCAACATTTTTTTAACACCTTCAAAGGTGGCCATTAAGATGTCACTATATTTATATATGATATATAATATGTTTATGTTTTACTTAAGCTTCTGTATTTTTCATTTGTGGCTTACCTTTATGGTTTCTGTTATGGGTATATGCGATATCTTCATTTTAGGAAGTGCGGACTACCGCCCCCTCAAAGTGATGTGAATCGTTAATGCCATACGTGGGACGTATAAAGGATGGATTTAATGTTATTATATATGATGTTATGCTTGAATTATAATATACCTCTATATCATTATTATTTCTTTCCATTAAAGTATGAGATAGAAATGAAAGTAGAGTTCATGCGTACGTACGGCTTACCGTCTCCATGAATGGTGCATTTCATTTATTATCCCCAAATGTAATGTACTATTAAAAGTACATGTATATAATGGATATATATAATGAATTATACATCTAAATGATTAATATAATTCTGGAATTAAAATATACATACCTCTCATTTATTTTTAATTCCATTATTATGACAAAGAAATGAAAGTAGCGTTCATGCGTACGTACGGCTTACCGTCTCCATGAACGGTGCATTTCATTTCTTACCTCTAAATGATTATGTAATATTATAAATGCATGCATGTACAGGATATATATGACATATATGATATCTACATAATGAATACCATTCTGGATATAATGGATACATGAACAACTTATAATTATAAAGGGTTTATTTTTGACTCAAGTACCAAGGATCGTTAAAATGACCGTTATTAACTTAAATAATTACATAGTGTTCATGACATGGTAATAAGTGATATAAAAAGAATAATTAACTTGAAAAAGGATTCTTAAGAAAGTATAAATTAACTCAAGTTTATTATTCGGGATATTAAAGAACGATCGAGTCAAGTCGGACCCGAGGTAAGGGGTCTTACTCCTCTATTTATGTTTAAGTACAGTCTTTTATGTCATTCCATCTAAAGGTCATATTTCTTCTTATTGGGTTGTTATTTTATATTACAATTACTTTAAATTTTATGTTCATGTGATGAGAGACCCTATTCTCTCTCATCAATCCATTGTGGAAGTTTTGAGTGGCGCCGTTAGGCTGCCGAATTTTCGTAAGAGATCTAACCTCTCTCTTTCTTTTTATGTACCCTCCTTTATGTCACTTCTTTTAAGCTCATCTTTGTTATGTTGGGGGATGTTCTTTTATATTCCTCTTTCTATAAACATTATGTTAATATTATGAGATACCCTATTTGATCTTATCAATCGATTTTTGTATGTTTTCTGTGGCGCCGTTAGGCTGCAGAATTTTCGTAAGAGATCTAACCTCTCTCTTTCTTTTTAAGTACTCTTTTTTATGCCACTTCTTTTAAGCTCCTCTTTTTTATGTTGGGGAATGTTCTTTTATATTACTCTTTATATAAACTTTATTTTAATATGATGAGATACCCTATTTGATCTCATCAATTGATTTTTGTATGTTTTCTGTGGCGCCGTTAGGCCGCTGAGTTTTCGCAAGGGATTTTTCATCTCAGTTTTATTCCCATCAGATTTATGCTAAATTTGCCACAATTTCCTTTGAGTGGTGTATGTACTGACCATTATTTTACTCATTGTGTATTATTCTTTCATTTATGAGTATTTACACCAATGTTGTATTGTCCTTCTTTCACGGGGCGTATGTTTTGAAAGACACCCAAATCGGTAAGGGAACCTTTCACCCTCCTCTTTTTAAAAAACTTCTTTTGTTGGATCTTTTAAATTACATATTGTTATGTTGGGATATGTTCTCATATATCCTTATTGATGTAACTTTTATGTCCAAGTGATGAGATACACTTTTTATCTCTCATCAAATCATTTTGATGTGACGCCGTTAGGCTGTCAAGAGAAGTTCTTAACCCAATTTCGATTTCTTTGGGTTCAACATGTAGTTATTGAATACGTAATCATTTTAATATGTGTGACTGACCTTTGATTATTTTACACTTAATATCCACTTATATTTTGTGTATTCATTTGTCACACATAATTATGTAATTGAATTATCCTTAAACCAAGGATACCATCTTTGTAAGGGACTTCGTCTCAATCTCCTTTCATTGAGGCATATTTCGTTTTACACACAACTTTCTTTTGTAACGGTGTATAAACCCCTTTGAATTTTACTTTTATACAAAAGGAATCTTTTTCTACGAAGTGTTTTACAAAACGACAAAAAGTATTGTTTCTTTTAATGTACGCGGTGACAATGAACTTTTCTGCTGCCGCGAGTAATATTTGGTCTTTGGCTTCCTCAACAAGCCGTAATGTTTTTAAAATAAAATAAATACCATATACTCATTTATGTATTTTGGTATTGAAAATGGTTTTGATAAAGGATTCTATTATGTAAATATATTTATGATATATTGTAATTAAAATGTGTAAATTTTATCATTCCTTTATATTAGTTTTATGTTTTATGATTTTATATTGGTACATGGACATTTTAACGGGTGGTTACGTTATAAACCATATGACGGGTGGTACCATGAATACAAGGATGGGTGGTTACGTTATAACCTCCAATGCATTGGGTATGGAAGTCGCCCGTATGGCTATTCCATTAAGTATGTATGGAAATTGGCCGTATGGCTATTCCATTAAGTGATATGTGTGGAAGTCGACCGTATGGTTATTCCACTTAAGTATGTTTATGTCCCAAGTTGCCTTTATATGTTATGTGTTCTTTATATGGGTTTTATGGTAATCCTTTGGTTACTAAAAGGTAAGTAATGATATTTTATTCAGTGAAGAGTTTTTACTACTTCATAAAGGTGAAAAGTATGTCCTTGATAAAGTGTACATGGTTTACTTTTTGTTTTGATAAACTTACAGTTTTTATTCTTTGTGTATCCCTTACTGAGTTTTTATACTCATCCCAAGTTTTTGAAATGTTTTTTCACAGGACTTAGCGTGGAATATGGTCTAGGATGGGATCAAGGGAAATTCATGCTACCTAAAACATGAAACTAGACATGTTTCTTTTTAAGAGTTTTTATTTTATGGAAATTTAGAAGAATAGACTACTTTGTAATATTTTGAGATGTAACAGTTATGTCCTAATTCTCTAAAACTCTAAACCTGAAAAGATCCTCAATGTGATTTTATTCATTTAATTCAATTTTAAGTAAGTTTTAAGGCTGGGGACTTATAGAAAGTATTCCTTAAAAGGAACATCATTATCTCAATAGTCAATCGATTCATGGTAAACTAAAAGCTAATATATACCTAGAATCTCATGGAACTCTACTAGTGGAAAAAATAATTTCAATGTATATTATTTCCACATATTAAGAGTGTAAGATTCTTATAATTTCATTTTTCCTCAACATTTCACCCTATGAGTTTTTCCCCTATGTTATACATTCATTTCCTAAGGTGGAATTTCCATCTTACTAGAAACGTTTGTAGAAAAAAAAGAATGTGTAGACCCTTAATAAAAAAACATTGCTATAATCAATGTTAACAAATAATGTACCTAATAAAACTTATTTTGATGTCCAAAAATCTACTAATATAGTTTTAAATGTTTTCATCACACCTTTATGCTTATAGAATAGCTACTTCCATTCATTTGAGTTCCACATCAGAATCTTGTATTCATAATGAACCATCTCATTTCACGTAAAACATTTTACTTCCTGAAAATCAGATTTTTTCTTACCAGTACCTTTATACTTTTTGAGTGCACTTATGAGCCTTATGACCTATTTTACCACATAATTAGAACTGTCATTTATTCAAAAGATAGTCTCAAGTGTGTTTTTAACACAATGTTAACAAACTGTAACCAACTTTTTTTTAACAGAAGTCTTTTTTGTTGAATTTTTCCTATTCAGTTTCAACCATAAACTCTTTATTTTCTCTTTTCTGTCATGAAACATCCCCCAGATCCTGTTTCATGAATACCCCAATCCCACCTTCCATCGGCCATGGGATGGAGACTAGCACAGAAAAAAAAAATCCCTGAAAAATGGGAAGGAATTGCCTTTAAACATGAAAACACATTGTCCAATAGTATAACAAGAACAACCCACGTAGTAAAACTATTAGTAGTAAAAATGTGTGTACTGGAAGTAAAAAACGATGAGAACTATATGTATAGGGTCCCATAATACAAGCCCCACTGCAAAGTACTGTATAGATAGTAAAAAATCTCCTAGAATCATCTGATCACGTTCATAGCATAAGGGTAGGTGCTACTCATAGTCGGTCATCACTACAACACGTCACGTCTAAAGTCCCCCCTCCGAGCACTGTCCAGTCCTAGATCCCAATCCTTGGTCCATGTTTTTCATCATCTGCACAAGAAACAACAAGTGCTGGTGAATACCCTGTAGGGGTGAGTATAACAATACTCAGTAGGGTCCCTGCGACAACCGAAGGTCTCCTAGAGTTCCAACAATGAAAACCCGTAAAGAAAGACCACAATCACAATGCATGAAACAATAGTCATCTCACACAAGGTATAAAACATAGATATCAAGAATATAGATGATTAAGATTATGTTATATAATTTTATTCCATTTAGATGTTCCCCAACTGATCCACCAAGGGGTTGTTCTATTATCAATCCACTCAAGGGCGTAAGTCGCAATTCCATGATGGGGGCCTATAAGGATGGTCCTCATCAGTTCACTATACTACTTATCCAAAGAGTGTATCTAGAATAATTATCCACATAGGTTCGTATGAATTATTATCCACACACAGTTGCTGGAATGTTGAACCACACATGGTCTCTCGAATGATGATACACATTGGGTCACTCGATGCAGATCCAATTAGGGTTTCTAGAAGTGGATCCTCGATGGGACACTCTAAAACTTGTCCTTGTTTTGTAGTTATGATGTTTATCCACACAAGTTCACTATGATGTTCATCCACATAGGATCACTACTTCAAAACAGCAAGCCACAGGGTTCCCCGCACCTGGTGTGCTCGAGTTCCATAGAATCTACTCATCAAGATATCAGTTATACATATATGTACACTTATATAAAAAAGGATTTACACAATGAACCTCTTTTTCGTAAGGGTTCCAATGTGACAAATTGTTTGTCAATCATATGCCCGATCTCTGAGTTATAAACATTTTAGTATTGAGGCCCCGGTTGGGTTCGGGTTTAATCCAACCTTGATATACTCCCAAAATATCCAAAATTAATTTGGATTATACCAAAAGGATCATCTCACTCAATGGATTCCAACAATGCAGCCGGTTCATGAAAAAAACGTATGTATTTTATGTTATGGAAGTTTAAGAGAAACTGGGCCTTGACGGGTCCGGGTCTGGTCTGACCCAGTTAGACCGACATGGGTCGTCCCAGTCTGGGATGACCCAACCTAGTTTGGGTCGACCTAACCCATCCAATTTCCCTCTCAAACCAGCCTGAGCCATCCTAGGGAAGCCCTGTTATACGAGGCCTCAATCCGGCTCAGCCCGCTGGGGGGGTGGCCCCGCCCGCACCGGGGCACGGCCCGGCTCGCAAGTGGGGCACGAACTTACTCTCAAGGGGAGTGTAGTCGGGACCTCTAGGGGGGTAGACCAGTCCACTAGGCGGTGTGGATGGACCTACAAGGTGGAGTCTCCCTGCCAGCAGGAGGGTGCAGCCCAGCCCATAGGGGGGTGCTCCCCAGACCGCATGAGGGCGTAAGGCCCACCCTAGCTGGAATGCTAGGAAAAGACTCCCCACTTTTTCCCAAAAGGCTAGGCCATTCATATCTGAAGCGGCGGCCCCCCATGGAAGAGCCTAGTCACCATGGGACCCCCAGATAGCGGGTCCCAGCCTCTGCATTCTACAATGCGTGACAGCGCGCCGCCACCATCACCACATGTCAGTTTCGTGCACTACCATCACATCACATCAAGGGTCGCATTAGCCGCAATGCCGGTGTTTCACGAACGGTCATTAGTGGCCCACTATGTCAGATTTGGTGCTCTGTTCATCCCATTTGATCACACTTACGGGCTTCCCGGTTTGTCTCATTCACTTCATGACACTCTTATTTGGGTTTCATCCAACCTTGAAATTCACCCATGTAGAATGAAATGATTGAACAAGAGGCGAAGGGGCCAGAACTTATTTGTTTTGCATGTTCTCTTCATGTTAGTATCTTATCAGTCTAGAAGATAAATGATTCAAAAAATCCTGAAATTAAAAAAAACCCCTACATCATAATTCATTGGAGAGCATTTTGCATTTGAAGACGGGTCGGTGTTCGTCGATCCAGAAGAGAGCCTCCAACAATTCCTCTCAAACGACAATCTTTAGTTCATGCATAATTGATCTATTCTACATCAATAGACTCCCACAAGGTCATCATCTCCCAATAACAACACTCCTTTTCTAATGAATTGAAAAATACAGAGACAATGGGAGTTAACCTTGAAACAAATAAATAAGAGAGTTTCATTAATTGATGAAATTAATGAACCTCCTTAATTTCTTGTATGGTGGTTACACAATTTTGTGTAACCGGACATATAATGTCTTATATTAAATTCTCAACCTCCCCTTGTAGTCCTCGCCACCAAAGCCTAAAGAGAGTTGGAGGATATTTAAAATAAATTTGATTTATATTTTTTAATCCTCCACAGAAATTAAGAAATCCAAATACCTCTCTAAACACACTGCGGTCGAGGTTGAGGCTCCCTTAAATTAATCATGGAACTTCATGTTCAATAGTGCCCTCAAATTTCAATTCCATGAACTAGTTCAAAATTTACGATTTCTCACTCACACATTTACTAAACATACCTTAAAAATGACTAAAATTAATTTCTAGAAACACCCAACATGTGAATCAAACACCATCAGAATTAATTTCTTTATAATAGTTCTATATAATATAAAAAATTTAACTGGAAAATATGTGTCTTTAAATTCTCCCCATTATAGGGATTTCCATCTCCAACAGCCACAACATTTACTTATGAAACAGGTTGGGGTACTGAGCATTAATCTATGCCTCCCGCTCACATGTGCTCTCCTGGAGGATCCCGTGCTACTTGTGAATGCACAATAGATGTATCGATCATCCATGAAGGACCCACTCCTATCGATCCACATTTTTACTAGAATATGCATAAACATCTCCCCATAATCTATTTCAAACTCACGCTAGTCGATAACATGTGACAGATCATGCACGTTCTTCCTCAACTGTGAGACATGGAAAATGTCATGCACATGATGCCTCTTTGGGGGAAGATCAAGGACATACACCTCTTCACCAACTCTTCTAAGAACCTGAAAGGGTCTAATGAACCTCGAATATAGCTTTCCAACCTAGAAAAATATCCACAATTCTTGTTGAGGTGATTCTCACTGGAAGACATTGTATCCCTCCTCCAACTCCAAAGGTCAGTGTCACTTGACAGTATATGACATCTGCATTATTTTTGAAAACATCATATGCTCCTAGATAATCTGCACCTTCTCAATGGTATCCCATACCATCTCGTGACCCATAAGTGCGGACTCGCCATGGTCTGTCTAGAATAGAGGTGATCTGCATGGTCGACCATACAATGCCTCAAACGGTTCCATTTAGATGGTGTAGTTACAACTATTATTGTAACCAAACTTCACCAAGGGTAAGTGATCCTCCCAACTGTGGAAAAATATATTGTGAAAGCACGGTACATTTTCTCCACTGTTTGAATGGTCTAATCCATCTAACAATCCATATAAGGATGAAAGGTGGTGCAGAAATGTTGTGGAGTCTTGAACGCCTCTTGAAATGTCTTCCACTACTAGGATGCAAAATTTGTCTCATGATCAAAGACGATTGCCGATGGAACCCCATGGATTTGTACAATCTCATGTATGTAGAGGCGTTAAAAGAACTCTACTAAACTCTGCTCTCATCATGGAAGGAAGTGAGATAACATGGTGAGTTGGTAAAAGATCACCAAATGGGATCGTGGTACAAGGACGTATGTGGTAGCCCTGTCATGAAATCCATGGAAATATGACCCCACTACCACTCCAGCACCTCTAGTGGCTATGCTAATCTTACTGTAACATGATTATCGACCATCACTTGTCGACAAGTGAGGCATTGTGAAACAAACTATGCCACTGAGTTTTTCATCTTTGGCCACTAGTGCTGATGTCAGAGGTCCTCGTACATCTTTTCCACACTAGGATGTATCACCATAGGGGACATATGGAACTCCATCAACACCTTATCATGTATTTCCACCATTTCCATGGTGCATCCTCCTTAGAGAATGATGTGCTTCCCACCTTTAGTAAATCTATCTGGTTCCTTTCCTAAGGATATATGAGCACATCGAGCATCATAGTCAATGTCCCCAAGACGTGCCTCCCTGAATTGCTGATGGAGTGAGGGAGTGACTATCTTAGACTGGAGTTAATCTAGTCCATCTACTTCCATGATAGATATCTTCAATGAGGCTAGCTAATCTGTCACCTCACTCAGAAATTGTAGACAACTCCTCATACCGAGTGCATCTACTATAATGATTCCCTTCCCAGGAGTACAGAATGTCTCAAAGTCATAGTTTTAGAGGAACAATAGCCATTGAATCTATCTCAGGATCAGGTCCCTCTGGAAGAAGATATACCTAAGAATCTTTTGATTATTGTAAATAGTCAATTTTTCACCTATCAAGTAGTGCATCCAAATATTTAATGCAAATACCACCACTACTAACTCAAGGTCATGTGTAGCATAGTTCTCCTCTTGCTGTCTCAGTTGTCGTGAACCATAAGTGGTCAATTCATTCTCCTCATCAGGACACATTTGGGTCTAGTCCAAAATTTGTTGCAGTAGACTACAAACCCAAATCCCTCTTCTGTTAGCCATAAGATTGGGGCACTCATTAGTCTTAGCCTCAGCTCCTAAAAACACTTTTGGAATCCCACCATCCACATGATAGGTTTTCCCTTCTTTTTAAACTATAACAATGGTTCTACAACTCTGGAAATGTTAGGGATGAACCTCTTGTAGTACCCATCCAACCAGAAGAAACTCTAAATCTCAGTCACACATCTGGGTGGCCCCACAGGAAGCACATACTCTATCTTTCCCGAATCCAATGTAACTCCTGCCTCTGAGAAAACATGTCCCAGAAAGTGGAACTCTAGTATCCAAACAATCACTTTGAGAGCATAACATAATGATGGTGATCTCAGAGTTTATAGAAAACTATCGGCAGATGATAGGAATGCTCCTCCTCTAACATCGATAATATCAAGATGTTGTCGATGAAGACCACCATGAAACAATCGAGGTATTGTTGGAAGGTCATGTTCATGAGTCCCATGGAAACTTCATGGGTGTTGGTCACACTGAATGGTATAACGAGGAACTCGTTGTGGCCATACCAAAAACAGAATGTTGTCTTCTGCACATCCTAATATTGTACAATGAGCTGACGATTGCCTGATATAAGTTCAATCTTCAAAAACCAATGAGCACTCTTCAGATGATCAAATAGATAATCAATCTTCATAAGTGTATATGTTATCATCACGGTCACCTTATTTAGGCACCTATAATCAAAATAGAGCCTCAAACTCCCATATTCCTTCATTGAGAACAAAATTGGTGCTGCCCATGGAGACACACTATGCCTTATGAACCCATTCCGCTACAATTTCTCCATATGTACATGTAACTCATGATTCTTCGTGGGAGACATCCAATATACTAGTGTAGATATATGTGTTGTCATGGGGTACAGGTCGACGTAAAAGTCCATGTATATGTGAGGAGTTAGTCTTGAAACATCATCAGGGAAGACACCAACATACTAGTCCACCACTATAGGATAGTTCAGATTCTCAAAATCAACTGTTATGAGGGTAAGGTTATCGAACTAATTTTGATCATCTGTACCCTCTTCAGGGTAAGTCCATCCTATGCTAAAAAGGTTCACTTCTCGCTGGTGAATGAAAACCTGCTCCCATCCTCGTGGACAAACCACAATTTGTTCCTAATGCATTCAATATGAGCATGGACTATAGACAAACAGTCCATACCATATATAATGTCTTATGGCCATCACACCTCTACTAGAAGATCTCAACTGAAGCTCTCGCCTCCTAGAGTAAGCACACAAAACTGGCACCAGTTTCTAATCATCGAATCCCCTCCCGTAAGAGTCTATAGCTATAAGGATCAATCCAATGGCTCCTCCAAATTCTCTAAGATCCAAACGAGGGTCAAGGAAATGAAAGAGTGACAGGAACCTCTGTAAATATGTACTATTGCTAAGGTGGTGTAGACATAGATTGTACCTTGAATCCTCTCTATAGTTCATTGGACATAGGACTCAGCTACTTGATCTTAGATCATCCTTTTCCACCTAATCCACGTCGTCAGGGTAGCCAATCTGGAGGTGGTTGCAATAGAACATCGAATTGTTTCCCACCACCTAATTCATTAAAATAACCTCTAACATGACCGCTCACTACCTACCGACCTCCCCACTCGAATCTCAAACTCTGCCTCGATGGTCCCTCGGCTGTATGCTGGTTGTCAGTGCAGCTGGTCGGGCAGTCGTGAGCCATATGACCCTACCCTCCGCATGTGAAGCACAGTCTACTCCACTAATATCCTGATCTATCTCATGAGACTCACACATATAACCCTACGTCCAGGGGTCATCCACCTAATGGTCTCGTCCGCTTCGACCTCTTGGTCATCTACCTACTCCTAGCTGCAGATGACTCTTCTATGTGTTGCCCAATGGTTGGTCTCCTTGTCGTTTTCTGCTCTGCAAGGAATCTCTCTACCACGAGATTTCTTTCTAGCACTCCAACATGTGTCAGGGTGTAGAGATATATCAACGATTCTATAATCTCATGTCAAATTCCATGCTTGAAGTTTGAATCCCTAGATAAAGGGTCCCACGACATGTCAATGGAGTACCATGGAGGTCGATGAACCTTGATGAGTACTAGGCCATGGTCTGGCTACCGTACTGTAAGTGTATCTGCTCTATTATATGCATAGAGTGTAGTGTCACTGGAATGAACTATGCCTTGAAGAGGCCCACCGAATTTACCCAGGTGAGGGTCACCTCATCATGTATATGGATCGTTAGGCTCCAGCATTTTCCTACTACACCCTGGAAAAGGATAGAATCTAGGATCACCATCTGGACTACTGGTGTCCCTACCAGGTGAAAAACCCTTTCCACAGCCTCTAGCCAATCCATAGCTACCTGTAGATCCGTCTCACCTCAGAACCTCGACGGTTTATGAAACTGAAACTCGTGCAACACGCTCAGCCAGCGTATACCATCTGTTAGTGGGGTTAGTGGAAATGGATGCCCAATGGGTAGTGGTGCTGCTGGTAGACCACTCGAAGGTTCTAAAACAGTTAGAGGACCCTACACTTAACCATCATCACTTGTAAGTCTGTCATTTTATACTCTCTTGTGAATCGTGGATGGCTATCAACATGGAGACATCTTGAAAGGAAACAAGTGCATCCTGGTCAATAAGTTTTACCTAGTGAGCAGACTAAAAAATTTCAAAAGTAAAACATTTAAAAAACACACTTATTTAGCGTATTCGTGCACTGAGTCCGAAATTAGAATTCAGGGTCTTTTTTTATGGATATGTCAGCCACCACACCAACACAGCATTACCAAACCAAAAAACCACACTCCAAACACATAAAACTATTGCTCCATTGGAAAGATCAGTGTCCTTGATCTTCGGTAGAACCAAGTATCTAATACCACTTTTTCACGACTCGTTTCTTTGGGCCTATGTTGTGACTACCCCAAGAAATACATCAATAGGAAAGGGGTTGGAGACTAGCATCGAAAGGCATATACCGGAAAAATTGGAAGGCATTGCTTTTAAACCAGCAAACACACAATCCAAGAGTACTAAGATCACAACTGAAGTAGTAAAACTATTGTAGTAAAAAGATGTGTACTAAAAGTAAAAAGTGTGATAAATATATGTCAAGGGGGAGGAATACATGTTGAACTGAAATGTACAAAATAAATAGAAAAAAAGCTCTCAGAATCATCTATTATGGTTTTGAACTGAAGGGTAGGGACAACGCATTGTCGGTCGTCACCGCAGCACGTCATGTCTACCTTTCCAAATCTCAGCACCGTCCAGTCCATGCTCCCAAACCTCGACCAAATATGTTCATCTTCTGCATAAGACACAACAAGGTGCGATCGAATCCCGTTCATGGGTGAGTATAACAATTCTCAGTATGGACCCTATGACCCCATCAGGACATCCTGAGTTCCACAAAGGAGAAACCAAAAAAGAAAGACCTCAATCACAAACCACAAAGCAATAGTCAGGTCACACCAGGTACACAACTGATATATCAGAAATATAAATGATTAGTCATATGCTATATCGTCTTATTCCATTCGGAAATTCCACAACTGATCTAAAAAGGAGTTGTTCTATTATACATCCACACATGGATGTATGATGAAATTACACAATGGTCCACTGTAAGGATGTTCCTCATTAGGTCATTATACTTGTGATCCACATAGGGTCACTAGAATGTTGATCCACAATGGGTCACTAGAATGTTGATCCACGCAGGGTCGCTGTAAAGTTGATCCACATAGGGTCGCTCAAATGCTGATCCACACAGGGGTGCTCAATGTTGATCCACATTGGGTCGCTAAATGATGATACTCAACGGGCCACTCAAAATCTAGTCCTTTTCAGGTAGTTAAGATGCTAATCCACATAGGTTTTCTATGATATTGATCCCCATAGGATCGTTACAACAATGATAGCTAGCCATAGGGTTTCCCACACCTGATTCTCTCGTGTTCTATAGAATCTACTCATACTGATATCGATCATACCCAACCACCACTAAACTCTAAAATAGAGTAACCTAAAGGACCTACATGTCATATTGGATCGAACACGATAGAACGATCATCAATCGGACGTATAGTCTGTGAGTAATAAGCATTTTAGTACCGAGGGCCTAGTTGGATTCATGTGCGATCCAATCGGGACATACTATAAATTTAACCAAAATTAGAGTGGGGTAAACAAAAAGAATCATCTCTCTCCAAGTATCGCAGTGTCCTAATGGATTTTCAAACTTACGTCTGGATTTCATGTTATGGAATTTTAATAGAAACTCATCTTGGATGTTTCTAGGTCCGTTCTAACCACATCGGACTAACCAGGCCCGGCCTGAATTGGCCTGGGCTAGCCCTGTTGGACTGGGCCGCAGTCTGGCTCTGCCCGCTGGGGGTGTGGGCACAACCTGGACGACACCGAGCGTGACCCCACCCACATGGGGTGTGTGGCAGGGCTTGGAAGGGGGACACAGCTCGGACGTGAAGGTAGAGCAACATATCCTGCAGGAGGGTGCCCCCAGCCCATAGGAGGGAGCATCCCAGCAAACAGGGGGGCATGTCTCAGCCCTACGGAGGGATTGAGTCCCACCTTAGATAGAAAAGGGGGAAAATGCTACCCAATTTTTCCCAAATAGCTAGGCTGATCAGGATGTGAAGTGCTAGACCCACGAGGCACGACCTAGTTGCCGCGGGACCAACAGGGAGGTGGTCCCCACCTCTTCCTCTAGTGGCGCGTGATGGTGCACTAGATCTCCTCTATGGTTGGTCATTACTGGCTTCCTTGATCAACTACCTCAATGGATAAGGTGCGGCCTCCTCCTCTTGGGGTGTGCGATTGTGCGGCGCCGCCTCTGTGGCAGGTCGGTGCCGACCACCTGCTAACCTCCACGGCTAATTGGCACAACCTCTTCCTATGACGTGTGATGGTGTGATGCCACCACTACATTCGGCTGCTGCCAGCCTCTACCCTCGCCTTCTGGCACTGTTCATCGGTGCCGCTGCACAACTACCACACTGGTGGTCTTCCAGGTGCCACCTGGTAAGCACTGGTGGTCCGTTTTTTCCATCTGATCACACCTATGGTCTTCCTGAGTCATATCCCTTGCTTATTGACCCTCAGACATTCATTCCATCTAACCCGAAAATTCACACACATAGAATGAAACGATTGACCAAGATGTGGATAGACTAGGACTTCTTCGTTTGGCCCACTGCCCCTGTGTTAGCATTTTATCAAAGGAGAAGCTCAATGATTCAACTACACTTGATATTTAAACAAGAAAAAACCTTACCTTGTGAGTAAATAGAGAGCATCCTACATTTGATGATGGTATAATGATTTTTGATCCCGAAGAAAGCCTTTAATGATGCTGCTCATACGACGATCTTCAGTTCTTTCATGCTGGTCCCATTCTTTGTCAAGAGACTCTTGCAAAATCCTCATCTCCCAAAAACACCACTCCTTTTTCCAATGAATTTTAAAAGATATAGATGATTGGTGTTAATCTTACAAAATAAAATAATATATGTTCATTAATTGGTCAAATTAATAAACCTTCTTAATTGCATGTTGGTTGGTTACACATTTTTGTGTAACTAGGCATTTAATGTCCTGTATTAAATGCCCGACAAGCCCTTGTGGTTCTTACCACAAAAACCTAATGATATGAGGATGATATTTAAAATTAAATAGATTTATTTTATTAATCCTCCACAAAATTTTCAAAAACTATCTTCTTCTCTCAAACCACTACGGTCATTGTTAAAGCTTCCTTAAGAAAATAATGGCACTACGAGTTTAATAGTGACTTCAGATTTCAATTTTAAGCACATGTTCAAAAGATAGGATTTCCCACTGGCATGTTTATAGAACATACCTTAAGAATGTTTAAAATTACTTTCATGGCACACCAGGCATTAGAATCAAATGCCGTCAGATTTCAAAACATCGGAATAGTTACATATATTTTGAAAATTTATATGTAAAATCCGGGACATTACATTTTCAATGAACACAGGATCATAAAAAACTCCATTTCCACCTTTTCCACTCAGCGAAAAAGTTTTTCATAACATTTAATGTCTCATAAAGGAAATTTCATTAGTTTCTTTTCCATTATTAATAAATAGTGAAAAATTATTTTACTATAAATATTATTGATTAATTTTGGATCATTCCTTTCTATTCGTGTGAATTTTTCATCATAGGAAACCATATATTAATAATCTTGCATGTGTTCCAATAATTTTTTCCCTTCCTAAGTCAAAAAACCTTTGGAAAATATTTACCATAAAGAATAATTTTGAATTCATCTCAATGAATAGAATAAATATTCTCACTATACCCGATATTCTTTACCATCGAACACCACTGATCAGATTCACCTTCAAAATGTTAAAAAAATGTCAAACATTTTGATTTCTTTCAATACCCCATTGTGATGAAAAAATTTTCAATGTACTTAATCAACAATTAATCTCACACGAGTTTAAATAATCCTATAAATGTTGGAGGATATTTCCTCATTAAATTCTACACTATTGAAATGTTCCTCTTTTGTTGATATATAATATCTCATACATGGATACCACATTGATCAAATTCCAAAATCAATTGATAAATCTATAAAAAAAATGTTTAGTTCTGATTCCAACCATCATAGTTTTTTGATTTGGATGTTTTCAACTTCATGATTTTTTTCTATAACAACTACATTTTTTACAATATGGAAAACAATTCTGAACATACATATCATAGATGAAGAAACATGTTAATCAATAAATGTTATATCATTTCAATTTGTCCATAATGTGAAAAATATTTTATATAAATTTTGTTAACAATATCTGAACCCCTAAAGCTATCTACATTGAACTCTCATTCCAACGATAATACCACATCCATAAATATAACATAATATTGTGTTTAGTCAAGAATTCACATTCATTTATATTGAGGATATTTCAATGATTACTCTTTTAGATAAATAAGAAATCATTAATACATATCATCTCATAATCATAAAATTGGATAGTACCAAACTATTATCCATTTTTTTAAGTATATTATATTTTTATTAAAATATAACATCAATTCCTTTCTTCATAAAAATATGATTTACTTCTTCCATTCTATTACCCATCCATGTAACATATGGAGAACATTTAAAAAAATTGGATGATCATGAAAATCCTAATAAGGGATATAAATTACGAAATGAAACTATAAGTACATTAATATTTGAAACTGATGAAATTTTTTTCACAAAATCATATATTTTCACCCATAAAAATCAAACATCTTAAAATAAGAAGGATTATAAATATAATTCTTATGAGTAATAAATCATAATTGTAACTTGTGAAATCCATTTCATACTTACATTTTAACATTCAATGATACATAAAATGTAACCATCACATTTATGTTTGTAATACCCATCACAGTATATTCACAGAATCATTATGGATAAACCCTATCATTGAACTATGTATCATTACCCATCACATTGGAGAACAATAATTATATCACCCTCCCTCAGTTTACCAGGGAACCACACTAATACATAATCAATTCCTAAAAACTAAAACATAATCAAAACATATAAATCAAGCTGAGAGGGAAAATAAAATTTCCATTTAGAAATCAGAAGATATCATTTCTAGATATTGGCATAATTAACCCATTATCAATACAATTTTCAAGGCAAAAATACATGAAACATAAATATGATATTTATTTTATATTTTGGAAAATTATTTCTTATAGAGGAAGTCAAATATCAATTAATCACAATGAAAACAAATATGGTTTTGCAACTATTTATGTTAAAAACATTCCTTTTGACATTTTGTATAGAAAGTAAAAAAGACTGTATAAAAATAATTAATTAAAATATTTGAAATAAATTAAATATATAAATAAAATAAAATATTTTTAAAAATAGTTTCACACATAAGAGTTAAAAAATATATACAAAAGTTGAAATTTTTCCCAATGACTGGAAATTGGGTTATGAAATTCCATTTCCTCATGTATGAATGTTCTCATTCATTATTTATCTACCAGAATAATAAGATAATGTTAATTTATAATTTCATGAGATCATTATTCATGTTTATTTTTAATTTTATATTAATTATTATGAGGTTTTTACAAATACATAACTATCTATGTTCATGTCGGATGTTTTTTCAATATTCAGTAATTTAGTTGAAAATGAACATGGTGTGATTCCAACAGTACATGTGGTCATTATTACATTATATAAATAATTTAAAACATTAAATAAATTTCATATATAGTGAGTAGATAATTTTTTATAATATTATTTTATGAAAAAAAATCATCATTCATGGAGAAGGGAGGTTGTATGTACGCGTGAACACTATTTTAGTTTTCCCTATCATATTAAAATTGAAAAATTAAATGAAATGTATATAAATATATATATTTATATAATATCATTGTAGTATAATTTATATATTATTTTTAAAATATGTTTTTTCTAAAAAATCCTGAATACATCCCATTTGATTTGTGAATGAACCAAATCAATTTGAGTTGGTGATTGTCCCCAAATCCTCATGAAAGTTATCGTACAAAAAAAAATTGGATTGATTGAATATATGTCTAATATAAAATTTCATTAATATGAAATAGGATATTAAATATAAAAAAAATTAACTTGAAAAATATTTTTAAGACCATTCATGCACACAATAATTGAAAATGAACAAAAACATAATTAATGGATGTGATTAACTGACATAACATGGAAAATAATACTGTTTCATTGAAAAAGTTTAGGTGAAAAAGAAAATAAATGGATATGATATATTACATTATAAACATAAAATTACCGTATTTACCTGATTATGTAGTTTTCCTCCATTTATAGATGAATGAGGTGATGAGAATGTAGAAAAGTAAAATAAATTAAGAGAGGTTCATTAAGAAAATTCCATCTTGAATAACCCCACCTTAATATAGAGCTTTAAAGAGACTAAAAGTACTTGGATTATTAGATATTTAGTATTATAGTATTGGGTAGTAATTTTAGGAGATATAAGGATTTCTCAGACTAAATTGGGAGGTGGAGAGTTGTTATTTATACTTGAGGAGAGGTGGGTTCAAGTGATTAATTTACTGATTTTTTTAAATGAAAAGACTTTCATATAAAGTTGGACATAAATTGAACTACAATATCATGAAATTAATGTTTTGTTCTCTATTTTTGATTGATCTTCACCACAAAAAAATTAAATGTTGTATTTTTTATTTATTTTAGGCTTTTAACTTTAAAATTTTTTCCTTGTCAGAATTTTACATTTACTACGGTAAATAATTTTTTTACGATGGCATATTTTTTTTAGATAAAGAAGAAATTTTCGATTCAACCTAATTTTTACCTTATAATTCCCAATTTGGAATCCATTTTACCTATTTAAATTCATATAACAAGGAATATATATTTAAAATTAATTCCACAAAGAAAATAATAATGTGGGTTTTTAAAGTGATATATTCAAATGATTGAAATGGTTTTATATATAATTTCATTTTGAAATTGATTCCAATGACCATAATTGGATTAATTTTAAAAAAATTAAATATAATTTAATTCCAATTAAATTGACAATATAAAAATTTAAATAAATTATATGAAAAATCTATTTTGAAATAAAATTCACTATTCTTTTATTCAATAAAAGAAAAATGTTGTTAGAAAAATACAAAAAATTTATCCAAAATATTATTTTATAACCCATTTTCAAATGATAAGTTTATTCATTTAAATATTAATAAAATGGAGTCAAAAAATGTATTTACAATTATATTTTCATTAAAAAAAGTCAAACAACCTTTTTAAATTATTAGAGAATTTATGCCTTTAATTAGATTTATTCTAATTTTAGTTCAACAACATTTACTGCAAGAAATTAAACAATAATAATAATAATGTGTAAATATAATATAGTTAGTTTTTTTCATTCATCCCAACAATATTTATAGGTGATAAATATAATTTAAAATAATAATAAATTTATTAAATTATTTTTCAGTGTAACAAAGTGTTGTGTGAAATAGAAGATTTCAGAGAAACTAATTGTTTCTTGTCGGGAATGATATTACACACAACATCCCATTTAATGTAAATTTTTTATTGAATTAAAAAATATTAACATATATGAAAATAAATTATTCAACAATTACCTTGGATGATATATCTAAACTCTTTTTTCCTTCTTGTCTGGATTCCTTGAAATTATGTCAATTTAATTTATAGTAGACTCCATCTCCTGGAATCTGAGATTGAGTCACTACAGTTGGTATAAATTGTTTTTTAGAATCATTGGGAAGTAGATTTATGAATCATAGGTTATATATCATTACCCTAAGAAATAATATTATTATAAAAATAGCTATAATTTAAGTTAGATTGATATTATGTGATTGTTTTTGAAATACATCCATATCTAGATACTGTATGTTGATGTCGTTCATATAAATACGTACTTATGGGTAAAAAATTCAATAATGTTTTTCATTCGTGACATGGGATAAATTGGTACATGGAAACATACCATTTTGGACCCCTTTTTGGCACTCCTTGGGGTATGAGTAGGTAAATTCACATTTTATTTAAAACCACTATGAATTGTTTTGACAATTAATATCATATTTTAAATCTATGGAATTTTATAATTATTATAAGTTTTCATGTTTTTGAAGTTCAATAAATGATATTATTAATAACCATTATTCTTTAGGGATATATATAGGAAAATATAAGAATGAAGTATTTATGTATTGATGTAGTTTTGAAACCATAGTTAATAGGTTATTTAGTGATTTACCATATTTTCAGGATGTCCATAATATATATTTTTGAAATTATATTAATATTCTTATAGATATGGAAATATTTTATGTTGGGTGACAACCTATCATGTCATTTATGGACAAATATCATGAACCCAAGAAAAATGGATGAGTATAATTCCATGCCAACCACTGACCTACACATTGTCATGGTTAATTTTTCACTGTTTTTTTAAATAGTTTTATAAATAATTTATAATAATGTACATGCAGTTTCACTTTTTTGGATATGAAATTTAGTTGATAACCATATTAGTTTTTAAAAATAGTTTTTAATATGTAGTTATACTTTTATCTATTTTATAGGATTATTGATCCTTTAAATGTTTCTTTTAGTGATTTATGCATAAAAATTCATTATTAGTAATTAATTTCTTGATGTATAAGAAATAATTTGAATTTGATTGAATTGATACAAAAATTTATTATTTTCTAATTGAAATTGAGACCTATAATTTAAAAACAGTTATTTTTTTCTTGAATTGTAAAGGAAGCACTCAACATTTGGAAAAATGAATTCAAAATCAAATATTACCCAAATACATTAATTTCTATTAAACTGATGGTCTTCTAAATCATCCATGATTTATTTATTTTTTCCCTTGACATTATAATGATAATTAATTTTTTTTATTTTATGACATATTCTAATCCCTGTAAATATTAATTACTTTCCTCCAAATACATATTTTTATATTTCACTAATGTTCTCCAATATATATACCTCGTTTCATGGTAGTTATTGTTAACTTTCTATTTCCCATTATACCTTTTCTTGAGGTTTTTTTATGAAACCCTCTCAAGATGTGGTATTTAAATATATGATATATAAAATATTATATTATAAAGAAAAAATTTAATATTTTTGGAAAAAATTATTTTAAACTAGGGATAATGTATCATACTAAAATTTTAGAGTAAAACATTTTATTCAGTAGAAGGTATGACACACATCACCATGAACATAAGGGAATATAATATATCAAGACTCTAAGATATATATAATATTGTAAACAAATTCAGAACTTGATATATATTTTAATACATGCAATATTATGTTTTTTTCTATTATACGCATGAAAAACCATCCTTGATAGATTCTATTACACAAAAAAACGACCCTTCATAATAGCATGCGTTACATGGAAGACCGAGTTTCATCGAATAATAATATAATAGTAAAATACTATTATTTAGTACAATATGATATAATCTAGCTATTATGATAGATTTTATTAATAAAATTAACTACATCATGAAAATTTATGTTTTATATAATTATAAAATGTATTTACAGTTTACCAGAGAGTGAGAAATGAAAATAAGATCCAATTGAATATTAAAACCCTATTATTATTTTTATGACAATAAAAGAGTTTTCTACTAATAAAAATAACAAATTTGTAAGATCATGGATCTTCTTCTCAGGTATGTTTACCCTTTTCAGGTTTTTTTGAGAAAAAGTTGAATTTTTTGAAATTTTTTAATTGTGTACTTTATGAGTACATGTCGTGTACTCAGTTACCACAGGTAGTCGGGTATTGGCTAGGTAGCGGCCATGCACATGACTGTGTGTGGTGACATGGAGACCTCCTAATGCGGGGGGTGGTGAAGGCAATAACACTCCATGTACTTATAAAGTACACATTGTGTACATTCTTATTTTCACTTAAACAGACTGTGGTGGCGTCTTTTTGACAGAAAAACCATTTTCATTATCTGAAACATTCGAGAGTGCCTATAGGGTGATGATTCATCACCAAGCCCCTGATTTAGTGTCTATTATTAGAATTTACCACAGTATATTATGTTGGGATCACCTTGATATGCTCTTCTTTCTCCAAGAGCATCGTTTCTGGATTCATCCTCTTTCAAGAGTTATCTCTGTTTGATCATTTTTTGGCTATGTTTTATATCTACGGTGTTCTTGGGAGATTCAATTCTTTAGGTTCACTTATATCGATCCTACAACTCTAAGGTAAGTGGTTTTTGACTTTCCGTTGAAATCATTTGAGATATATGTGAAAAATTGACAAATTCCCTTGAACAAGGTATTGTGTGTTTACAGTTTTAGACCTGTTAATTTCATGATATGATTTTATACTAGAATAGAGGTTAATGAAATGTGAATAGGGTTAATTTCTATGTTGTGGATGTGTTTGACCATGCATGTTTTTTTTGTGACCGTTTGGTCGTTCTTAGCATTTTAGGTTACCTTGTTGTTTCCCATGACTTGTATTGTATGATGGAATGTTTTTTTTCTCTACCATGTTGTTATGTTTTAGACTGTTAGCCAAAAGGTTTTTGAGGATTATTTTGGCTGATACACATTTTTGTTCTTGTTTGACTTACACAAGGTCGTGAGAACATACTTTAGTGGACCATAAGGAGAATTAACGTACGGGATTCTCTAGAGTGTCCATTATTTTATCACGCTTCGATACTATATAGGGGATTGACGTTGAGTTCTCCCTAAGAGGGTCTATAGTTACATTATGATGCCGCAAGAGGAATTGACATTGAGTGCTTCCTCAGAGTGCATGTATTTTCCATTAATATATTATAGGGTTAATTGACTTTGAGTGCTTCCTCAGAGAGTCTATAATCATACTTGGATATAAGGGTAATTGACATTAAGTTCTTCCACAAAGAGCCTATACAAAAGATGAACCAGAGGGGTTAGGCTGTGTATACATCCTAGAGGGTTGCTTGTGTTTTCTAGGTAAGACCAGAAGGGATAGGCTATGAGTACATCCCCTAGGGTTACCTGTTTGTGTTAATCTGTTTACTTTCTATGTGGAATTGAATGTTCTGAAACTATTGAAATTTTTTATACTCAGTACATTCTTAATTTCTCCATCTTTTTAATTATTGTCTACCATATATATTCACTGACTCATAGGCATAAATCTATTGGTGGCTTCCTACTGGGATTAGACTCAAACCCTATTTGGGTCACTCTTTTGGGACCATTCAGATTATATTGGTGTAGGTATAGATATGGGAAAGCTACCTTCTACATATGGTACTTGACTTATTTGAAGGTGGAGAGCAAGGGACAAAGGTGAGGCTTGCAATTTTTAGGTGTTGTTTTTCTTTTTTTCTTTTTTACATTGTTTTAGTATTGTATTCCAGCATTGTGACATGTTTGGATACATTCCTAGACATATGTATAGTGCATCATTTATATCTGTGTGCCCTAGTTGTTTCATAATCATTATTCCACTGTTTTCTATTTTATTTCATTATTACTTAATCCACTATTGTATATTTGTTTCTGTTCCACTGTGTTACTCCGCCAATGAGAGAATAGTTTCCCCAATTTCACACCCAAGGCCCTCGCTGCTAGTCGGCAGCCTCTAGGTTTTGGGGAATGGTGCTTGAGGCCATGTGACCAACCGAGTACGAGGCACCTTTGGGTGTATTCTGAAAATGGGACGTTACAAAGTGGTACCACATGGAGGTTTTGATCCTCAGACATGTGGGTTATGGTCCATCCATGCTTTCACTGCGCCACATTGATTCTTTATGAGTTACGGGTCCACTTGGACCAAAATTCGGTGGATAATTTTCATGTTTTCCTTGTATATGTCATGTATAAGATGTCAAGATATGATTCGCATATAGTATGGGCCCTCACGGATCTCAATTTGACACTTTAATGTTTGTTTCAGTGTTTTTATGGTCTCTGGAGTAGTTTCTGAGGCATTGGGTCAGGAAAACCCCATAATACACGCCGTGTAATGTTTAATACATTCCATGTGTTTTTTTGTTCTAGAAGAAACTATTTTTTAAAAGTAAACATCGTGTACCATATGTGCACACCGTGTTGTCCTTAACCATGTCTCATACTGTGTGGGAAGAGATACAGGGTTTGTAATCATTTTTAGGACACATCGTGTACCTTATATACATCCCGTGTTGTAGAACCATGTAACCAGTTATGCCAATAACAACATGGGTCGAAGAAATCATCATAGTACATACCTTTTCCATCTGGAACACTCCATGTAGTGTGAACCATGTATTTAGAAATGTCACTAACAACACAAGTTGGTTAAGCTCGCCTAGTACATGTCGTTTTTCACACTAACATTCTATGTAGTCATGTTCTAAGAGAACTGTGTGGCCTATCCATGTAAGGGAACTTAGGAAGAGGAAGAGGATTCAAGTACACACTGTGTGAACGAAAAAAACTCTCTGTATAGGGAGTTACAAAACCATTTTTGGAAGAAGTACACACCCATGTAAATGCATTGTAGGAAAACGACGTGTAGTCAAATATATATGCCGTGTATCTATATTTTAAAAAACATGAATGCTTTATTTCCCATGCTCCCTTCGTACTCTTCTAGTTTTCAGTGCATGAAAATCTGGATCTATATTGTGTGATGGACATTCCGGATTCATGCATCCAAAACCTTCTCTGGTTGTACGCCAGTTATAGTGCAATGATCAGACACCAGACATGGATGGTTAAGGACTACCAGCAGATCCTCCAATTGTTCCAGTCTGTGCCAAAACAGTCATTCTAGACATATGTGCTGACGCACAGTTTCGGGACGGATTTATGAGGTTTCTGCAGACCATTAGAGGAGTACCGTATCCTACCCCATCTATGGCAAAATTGACCTAGGAATTTAACTGTAGCATCCTCCCACCTTCTAAAGAGATGGAGGAACATAGGATGCAAAGTATTGGTTAGAATACATGCTTACCATATTCGATCATCTAGAGATGCCTCTAGAGAGGAGGGTCATGCTTGATATGTATATGCTTTTTGATTCCTCCAAGAGATGGTGGGATGTGATATCACATGCAGGATGCTAACATGATATGGCTTGGGAAGTGTTTTAGTGTACCTTATATGATTACATTTATCCGATGATTTTGAGGGCTGATTGAGCTCGAGATTTCATGAGTTTTTCACAGGGTACTTTTTTTTTGTTATGAAGTACTCTTCTCACTTCACCGAGGTGCAGTGCTATACACCCTTTCTAGGTGGGAGATGGGATGTTCTTGGCAAAGAAGTTTTACAATGGTCTCAGACATGACATTTGGGCTCTGGAAAACATTTTCAGGATGACCATGATATCTTCTATCGTCATCCAGGTGCTGATCATAGAGCGTAACCTGAGGAATTCTAGAGCTATGAGCCTATGCGGTTAAGAATCCAATGTTAGTGCTTAGCAGGTTGATAGCAGGAAGTGCCGCAGGGAGACTACTCGTGGATATCTGAGTAGAAAAGATGCACTATTAGGGAGCCATGAGGTATGCTACCAGTTTGGGAAGGTCAGGAATACGAGACCAAATTTCCCGAGAGACCCAGTGGAGTGCCGATCTTATGGAAAGATGGGTCATCATCAGTGTTTCTATCATATATTTTAACCAATATCTGATTACATGGGGTCTTCTATGACACCTCTTTTAGGAGAAACACCACCAGTTTCTCATCATTCTGGGAGCATGAGTTCTTTCGGCCGTTCAGGCTGAGGTGGAGGTCCCTGCCGTGGTAGTCAGTCACCAGGATTTCAGTGATAGCAAAGTGGATCAGCTTATAATGGTCAGGCAGGGTCATAGAGCCATGGGTTAGGTCATACATTTACGGTGGAGCTGACCCAGCCGGAGCAGGATCTCATACCCTCTACAGTTTGAGGTACGATCATAGTTGCCTCAGTTTTAGCTTTGGCTCTTTTTGATACATGGGATTCCTATATCTTTATTTTTGTTTCAATTTTAGAGAGCCTTGGAATCTGTATCTTTACTTCTGTTGATGTATTGATGTTGGACACACCGTTGGGGACTAGAATGGATAATGTATGATTGTTCTAGGAGTGCCCTCTTGAGGTTTGTGGGTGTCACTTCTAATGGGACCTTTATGTCCTATAGATGACATGCTATGATCTCATTCTCAGAATGGCCAGGTTAGTCCACTTCCGGGAAGTTGTCAATTGGTATCATTGTAGTGTGAGATTCACATCACCAGAGGGCGTATGGTTTCTTCATAATGGAAAATGAGATGTCCAGGCGAGAAGATCGGGACCTGAGCATCATGGGTTGGGAAGAGTTATAGCTTAGATTCCTAGTCTGCATCTAGATGAACAGTGGAGTTCTCAGATGGACGTTCCCCCAATGGTGGATCATTCAGAGGATGTATTCCTAGAGGAGCTTTCAGGTTTTCCAATAGAGTGATAGGTATATTTTTCTATTAATTGCATTCCAAGAGTGGAACCGGTGTCCATTCGTCCTTACAGGATGCCTACACGAGAGTTGTAGGAGCTCAAGAAGTAGTTTGAGGAGTTTAATGATATTGGTATCATCCCACCCAGTACTTCTCCTTGGGGTTTTCCTGTCTTGTTTGTGAAGAAGGATGAAAATACCCTCAGACTTTGTTTTGATTATCGGAAGGTGATCCATTTGATATTAAAGTACTGATATAACTTTCCAAATATTTATGATCTCTTTGATCATCTTCGAGGAGACCGGGGTTTCTCGATGATTTACTTTAGATCTAGTTACCATCATTTTAATGTTATACCATCTGATATACCTCTTAATGATTTTAAGAGCATGTATGGTCTATACTAATATGTGGTTATGAAGTTTGGTCTCAGGAACACACCGATAGTTTTCATGGAACTGAAAAACCGAGTGTTCCATCCACACATGGATTCTTTCGTGGTGAATTTCATGGAAAATAACTTGGTGTAATCTCACACTCGACACAGCCCTGCTAACCATCATGATATTGTTTTGAGTACACTGGGAGAGAATCTGTTATATGATAAGCTCTCAAAATACCACATTTGGAAGGGTTAGATTCATTTCGTGTGTCATGCTATCTCGGAGACTGGAGTATTAGTAGACCTAGAGAAAGTGAGAGAAATAATTTCCTGGGAGTAGCAGAAGAACGTCTTTGAGGTACATAGAATCCTAGGGCTGGCTGGATACTATAGACATTTCATATAGGACTATTTTCACTTAGTAGGCCCACTAACGGGCCTGACTAAGAATGGTACAATGTTTTTATGGTCTGATTCTTGTGATTCAGCCTTTTAGAAGCTAAAATAGAGGTTGACATCAGCACCGATACTAGATTTTTCTGAGACTGGAAGGGGCCATACAATGTACTATGATTCATCATGTATCAGGATTGGATTATTTCTTATGTTGTGGGAAGGAGTCATTGTGTTTGGGTCTCAGTAGTTGAGGCCACTTAAGAGTAATTACCCGACACATGATCTCGAGTTGGATGCAGTTGTTTATGCATTACATTATTGGACACATTATCTTTTGGGAGAGCATTTTCTTCACAGACCACAAAAGTCTCATGTATATCCTCAATCAACATGACATGAATTTGAGACAGTGATGTTGGGTTGAGTTCCATAAATATTTTGACTTTGAGTTTTTTTTCATGCTGGTAAAAGGCAACACAGTGGCTTATGCATTGATCAGGGGGACTCAGATATAGCCAGTTCAGCAGGCCAATAGTTAGTGGAATCTTATGGATCTATTCTTTGAGATGAATTCAGAGGTATAAAAAAGGCATGGAAAACATTACATTCTAATGTAGATGTTACCTCTATTCTTATAGATGGAGTGAGAATGAGGTATCTATCAGATTCTGAAGTCTTAGTCCTATGGGAAAGTGTGTCAAGAGAGGACCCAATTTCTAGGTGGGCCATAGGAAATGATGAGATCTTGAATTTTCATGTGTGCTTATGGGTGTTTGTAGAAATATGTGATGAGCTGATGCAGGACTTTCACTTCTCCGTTTGGGCAGTTCATCCTGGCGTCACCAAGATTTATAGTGATCTACATCATCAGTATTGGTGGCCAGGTATGAAGAGAAAATTTTCTAGACTCATTATGAGGTGTTCCACCTGTCAATAGGTGACTGCAGAGCATCATCGACCAGCAGAAAGTTTTCAGCAGTTACCCATTCCTGAGTGTAAATGGAATGATGCGATGATGGATTTAGTGATAGGTTTTCCAAGTTTGGCTTGATGGAATGATGTTTTATGGGTTATCATTGATAGACTCATGATGTTTTCTAACTACATACCGATTAAGAGGAACTTTAGAGGTGATAAAAAAGAATGTTTGTACATCTGATAGATTATATATCTACATGGAGTACCACACTCCATTGTTTCAGACAAAGATTCATTTTTTACTACTCGGGGCTGGTAGGGCATTTATAAGACATTTTTTGCATAGGTACTCATGAGTACAACTTAAAACTCCCAGAAAGATGGCCAATATGAGCATACAATTTTGGTTCTTGAGGACATGAATAGAGCATGCATCCTGATTTTTTGAGGTTCTTTGGAGAAGCCCATAACTCTTGTGGAGTTTTCCTACAACAATTATTTTAATGAAAATATTTAGATGGAACCATATGAGGCTTTGTACGGTAGGCCATTCTGATCACCCTTATGATGGTGGGTGGCTGGAAAGGTTGCTATGACGGTACCTCATCTTGTCTAGGGCACCATAGAGAATCTAGAGTAGATTAGGATGATAATAGCTACTTCACAATCTCTATAGAATTCTAACGCTGATCAGTGGAGATAGCCTCAAGAGTACATGGTCGGGGATTGGGTTTTCCTGTGTGTCACACCAAAGTTGGGGCACAATAGGTTTAGGAGATAGGGTAAGCATTCACCGAGGTACGTCTGGCCGTTTGAGGTGTTGGAGAGAGTTGGGCCGGTTTCCGATCGATTGCAGTTACCCTAGAGGTAACAGGTTATTCATGGTGTCTTCCACGTTTCTCGGCTCTGACATTATTTCTCAGACACACCCCATGCTATTCAACACTAAGAGGTTGAGATAGTGTTGGACACCTCATTCTAGGAGAATCCTATCAGGAATGTTGATCACAGTACAATGTTTCTTCGTGGCTAGTCTATTCCTCCGGTACGAGTGTTATGGCATCTTGGGCGGGTACCGGACATGACCTGAGAGAGGAAGGATGATGTATGATCACAGTAGCTGGATCATTTCGAGGAATATACTTCTACGCCACCTTAATAGGGAAATTATTTTATGAATTTCATTAAATGGGGATGTTTGTATGAACCTGGATATTCTTCTCAGGTATGTTTTCCCTATTTTTGTGTTTTTTAGAAAAGGAGAAATTTTTGGAAATTTCTTATGTACACACTGTGTACATTATGTGTACATGACATGTACTCAGTTACCACGGGTAGCCGGGTGCTGGCCTTCTAGAGGCCATGGACACATCACTGTGTGCTGACCTAGAGACCGCCTAATGTTGGGGTCTGTGAAGGAAAATACATTCCATGTACTTATAATGTATATTCCATGTACATTTTTTTCATTTAACAGACTAGGGTCACGTCTTTTTGGAAGAAACACCTCTTTATTTGTATGACTCATCCGAGAGAATCTGTACAACTCTAATTCTTCCCCAATCCACTAATCGAGAATTTGTTCTCCGAATCAACCATCGTCGATTATATTGGGATCGCCTCAGTAACCACTTCCTTCCGCTAGATATTAGATTCATGATTCCTCTTCTATAATTAGTTATCTATGTTTGAAATGTTTTGACATTTTTGTAGATCAATGGTGTTATTGGGAGATTCAGGGCTTCAGGTACACATCTATCGATCCTACAACACTGAGGTAGGTGGTTTGTGGCTTTCTGTTGAATGTATATGAGTTATATGTCAAAACATTCCCAATACCCTTGAACATGGTATTGTGTGTTTACAGTTTTAGCCCAGTTAATTGTATTCTATGCTTGTATGCTATAATGGAGGTTAATAAAATGTGAATTTGGTTAATTTCTATGATTTGAAAGTGTTTTCCCATGCACGTTTTGTTTGTGACCATTTGGTCTACCTTATACTGGTAGGCTTCCTTGTCGTTCCCCATTCCTATTATAGTAGTATGGAGTGTTTTTGTTTATCTACCAAGAATTTATATTGTAGACTATTAGCCTAGTAGTTAATGAGGTTTACCTTGGCTGATACAAGTTTCTATGCTTGTTTGACTTACACAGGGTTGTGAGAACCTGGTGTAGTAGACCATAGGTAGAATAGACTTAAGGGTTTCTCCTTTATATTATCATGCTGGGAGACTATAGGTGGGATAAACGTTTAGTTCTCCCTCAGAGGATCTATAGTAACATTACGAGGCCACATGAGGAATTGAAGTTTAGTGCTTCATCAGAGTGTCTGTAGTTTCTGTTAAAAAAATATAGGTGGAATTGACGGTGATTGATTTCTCAGATAGTCTTTAATCATACTTGGCTATAAGGGGAATTGATGTTGTGTTCTTCTTCAGAAACCCTATACAAAATCTGAACCAGAGTGGTTAGACTGTGTGTACTTCCCAAAGGGTTTCTTGTGTTTTCTAGGTAAGATAATAGTGGATAGGTTGTGAGTACATCTCCTAGGGTTACATGTTTTTGTTTATATGTTTACTTGCTATGTGGAATTGAATGCTTTGAAATTGTGGCAATGATTACTGTTGAGTACGTCCTTATTTGAGGCTTCTTTTTAATTATTTCCTACCATATATATTCAATGAATTTTAGGAACAGATCTTTTGGTGGTTTCCTACTAGGATAAGTCTCACACCCTATTGGGTCATGCTTTTGGGCCCAAATAGAATATAATTTTTTGTAGTTATAGATTAGTCCAAGCACCCTTCTACTTCATGCACCCAACAGCTTTGAAGTTAGAGAGCATGGGACTAAGCTGTAACTTGTGATTCAGAGGATTTTTTTTCTTTTTTTCTTTTTTTCTTTTCTTTAGTACTGTATTACAACATTGTCACATTTCTGGCTACTTTCCTAGACATTTGTATCATGCATCATATATATATATATAAATATATATATCTGTGTGTGTTCTCAAGTTATTTATTCATTAGTCATCTGATGTTTACTGTTGTATTCCATTATTACTACTTCCACTATTGTATATATATTTCTCTTCCACTTTGATACTCTGCCAATGATGGTATAGTTTCCTCACAATCACACACAATGCCCCTGCTGCTAGTTGGCTGCATCTGGCGTTTGGGGAAATGTGTTTGAGGCCATGTGACCAACCTGGTACGGGGCGCCTCTAGGTGGCTTCTGGAACCAGGACATTACAAATTAAAATTAGTTAATTTTTACAATGAAATACATATGTTACTTATTCTTTTATATATTTTTGGTAATCATCTATTGGGTTTTATATGCATAAGATAATAAAAACCCCTATTCTACACACAAATTCCAATATTTTTATAAAACAATGTACCGCCTTTTAATGAAGAACATATTTTAAATCCATTTCATTAAGATTATAATATTAAAAAATTCATAATAATTGATATATAATCATAAATATTAGTTTGGGGTGGTTATTTTGTATCTTTTTATTATATTTTATTTTTTAATGAAAAGTGAAAGATAATGATTTTTTGTTCAAAACATCCTTTTAAAAAATTTATTTTTAAGTTTAACCTATAGGTTAAATTTTATTTAATGTTTAATTAGATAATATTTTTATCATTTAATTCAATATATGTAATTGGAATAATATTCACTTTGAAATTGATTTGAAAAACATACAAAAGTTTGAATTTTTTTAACATTAACACCCACATTGTCATTCTTACTGCGGGATGAATTTTAAATAACATTCTATAACTAATATTATTAGAATTTGAAAACTGATATTACATATAAGTAATTAGAATTATTTATAATATCTAATAAGGTAAAATTATTTTTTGACAAAAAATAATAGTCAATGTAACTAAAATTAATTATAATTACTAATGAAAAATTAGTTATAACAAAGGACCAAACCTTTAACATAAAGGATTAAATGACCTCTAAACACGTCCGAAATCAAATTAAAATACATATTTATACCCTATCATACATTATATACAATTGGTTCAATTATTGGATCATCTTTCAATGTAAAAAATGTTGGAAGAATTCCATTTTGAAAATATAACAAGAGTATCACTCCTACACCACTATAAAAATCCACCAAATGTCCCCATTTCTAACAACAATAAAACCACATAGGATTTTTCATAATATTCACAAATACCATAAAAAGATACCTCACCTAGATGTTTAATCCTCAATTTTGGATGAAGTAATTCCATGGATTCCCTTTGGAATAATCCAAAAAGGAGATACCAAATTTTGAAGGCAATACTTTCCATCGATCACTTTTCATTCAATTACTTCTAAATTTCATCAATTTTAATTATTCAATGTCAATTAAAAAATAAACCTATCCTAAATATAGTAGGGTTTATTTATTATAATGGTTATACCAACACTTAAAATCATATCCGTATAATGGGTAACAAATATAGTGTTTATGTGTACAGTGAAAAACTGCTTTACAAAATGAAGCTTGTTCGTTCTTCTATTACTACCTATAATGGTGATACTTATGATTAATATTGTTATTATAATATATATATATATATATTATTTATTATTTATTTATATTTAATTAAAAAATTTCTAGAACATACGTTTATACCTTCAATTTTGTGGGTATACAATAATAGTGTTTAAGAATGTATGGACTACATCCCCCTCAATGTGATTTGATTCACTCACACTATAAATTCAATGTATAAAGGAGGGTTTTAATTAAAAATATGTGACAAAAAGACCTCTATATGTTATTAATGATATAATTAACTTCCTAGAAATAATATATATATATATTATTTTATTTATTACCCATTAACATTCACTTAAAAGGTTGTAACGTCGGTCATGAATGTGTGGATTCCTACCTCCTAGACAAGATGTGATTAATTTTACCTAATAAGAGTTATATATATGTATATATGATTATATAACATTTTATTTCAGTTCAAATTATCTTTATACGAATATATAGTATTACTTTCCATCTTTCCATAACGATCATTGAAAAATTGGAACGTTATTAATGTGAACATATGTGCTACCATATCCATTATTAAAAGGTAGATTCATAATAATATTTCATAATTTTCTTTAAAATTTAATATTTATATGTAAATATGAATATTATTTCTAGATTACTATTATAGATATGTCATATAATGACCCCTTTGACCATAGTTGACCTACTAATGTTGGTTTTGACCCATAAACTGAATTTGGTCAAAACACCCAATGAAGAAATAACTGTTTGAGTAGTTATACAGGACATGGTAATAATTGAAATAAATTTAATGATAAAAATGAAAAATGTTATGATGAAATTATAACATTAACATAAGTTTATTATATAGTATTTTTAAAGACATTCACCTAAATGGAAACTGAAGATTAATAATTCTTATCTCACATTTTACTTCCATGAGATAAATGTCATGTTCACCAATTCCACAGTTTTTGAGGTGAATATAGTTGAGTATATGATATATTATATCATGAATTCTTTTATATTAATGTTATTTTAAACATTAACAAAAATTTTATCCCTTACAGGGACTATGATTTTAAAAGATTCAATGTGGTATGGGAAAATTTGGAATGTTTAATTGTTATTTTCCACAACAATAACTTTCATAATATTTTAATGGTTTATTTATTTCAGGAAAATATATATCAATTTTTCAATATAACACATCATTTTTTTCTCCCCTTGTTATTTATTAACATTTTAATGTATTAGAACCATTTTTTAACTTTCCGGCACTAAAAATGTTTGTGAATTTTTTTTTCATTAGAAACCCTATCTATATTCCTATATTTATTTGGAGAACCGGTGTTCATATAAAAACAAATTTTTATTTAAAAATTACAGAAATTGTTTTAAATTTATTTGTAATGACATTATTACACTTATTTTTAAGAAGATTTTCAATGGAATGTTATTATCCCTTTCCAAACAAGTTATTTCTTTATCCCGTAATAATGCTAAAAGAATATTCTTTTTTACCTTATATAGATTGTACTGATTTATACTCCATAATTATATTAATGATTCCATTAAATGATTAAAATGAAATTTTTTTATGAAATTTTTTTCAAAAGTAATTTTCAATGAAATATATCTTCATAATAAAAGGATATTTCTGGGAAGATTTTTTTTAAATATCCATTTTATCATATTTATATTCATCAAAAACAACAATCTAATATATTTAACACAAAATTGGTTGTGTAGTTTTGATACCATATATATTATTCCTCAGTGTGTTTTATTATTTATTTTTCCATGGATTGTATTCACATTAACTTCCTTAAAATATAGTTTATTCACCTTCAATTATGCAATCTCCGATAATAATTGAACATTTAATTTCACAATGTTATCATATTCCATTATCATGGATCATAATCTTAACTAAAAAATATTCCATTTTACACACAATGTATATTTTAATAGTTATTTTTTTATTTTGAAAAATATTTATAATTATATATTATGTATTCAAAATAGATATTTGATAAGGAATATTATTTTATTTGGATAATAAATATGATTATTAAATTATTCTAGAAATGATAGGTGGATAGTGGAAATTATATATCTCCCCAATTAATTGATAGGTATTAATTAAAAAAATTAATTTGCACAAATTAAAAAGGTTTCAATCGATAAATTTTTACTATATTTTGAACGGTCTTTGCGGTATAGGTTTTTTTGTGCCTTAGACATGTCGTACATTAAGAGAGAATTACCTTAATATATTTTTAGTTATTATTCATCAATGATATTTTTTATTGAAATATCAATGGATAAATTTCATTTCCTATTCATTGATTAAAGTAAATCTGTTTCAGTTTCATACCTTTTTATGTCATTTTTTGGTACATAGTTTTTTGAATGGAATGTGTTTCTAGTAGTTACCTTAAAATAGTTTTTATAGAGTTCATTTAAGATTATTGATTACATGGAATGTGTGTTTAATCATTTAACTTTCTATATTTACTATTCTAATTGATTCATTATTTCTATTGATATATTTTTCCTTTACAGCTCATTTTATCCCACCCATATTAGGATTACATCCAGGGGAATCTATGAAGCATACTATAAATGGTATAGATGGATTGACTAGGTGGATTATAGTTATCCACAATGTTATTTATTTATAAGGAAAAAATAGGATGTAATTATTTTATTATTTTTTAATTAAAGACTCATCTATGTATCTAGTATTTTAAGACTTCTAAACTGTTAGGAACATTGAGACTTGATTACTTGTAATAATTCCATTTTAATTGGTATCATATAACATCTCTATGCTTCTCAGGTGAGGTAACTATATATTTTTACATAAAATACATGGGTGAGTCTTAGTAATGCATATCCACTTAATGCATCATTATTCTAATGAGTTGAATCGATTGGATAAATAATATGGCTTACTACACAATGGATTAAATTTTTTTTTTGAGGTTAGATCATAATTGTAATGGTGTCATGTTGATGTGAAACATGAAATCCAAAAATTTAAAAAAAGTTATTAAGAATTTTGATTATATTATTATATTTGAGACTTTCTCTATGATATAATCTTTGGATTCAATTTATTAAATTTTTATTGGTAATGTTTCATTTTTTTAGTTATTTACCTTGTTAAATTGATTCTTACTTATCTTAAATTGATAATAATGTTATTTAAATTTCATGTGTATACAGTTATATACCTTTTATGTGGATTATGTTTATTTATTAAATATATCTTCCACTATACATAAAACATAGTAAAATTTATTTCTCACACATTATTTTTTTCCTTTCTTATTAATCAATGATGTGTACTATATTTTATATATAGGGATATGCAATAGAGGGAAATGTTATTTTTGGAAAAAACTTTAGATTTTTTTTCAAAAATGTAATTTGGGACTCTTGTATATTTATAGTTTACTGGGACAACTAAAAAATCATCCATTTAGAATGTCATCCCTTGTATAGTTATATAATATAATTAATAAGACATTGATGTGGGGATATTGAGGTCAAGGTCTACATATATGATATCAATGAAACATTAATATAATATGTGGGAATTAGATTTATAGAAGCATTGATTTAGGATTATAACCATCTAATAGATATTAAGGATAACTATATAAGACAATACTAATGTTATGTTATGTAACCGATTATGAATTTTTCCCATTAAATAAATCTGAATGTGGATTCTAAATGTGTTTGTGGTTATAACATAGAGGCACCTAGAGGTAAAAATAAAAAAGGTATTATTGGGCTAAACTGATCTTAACAAGGTTCATGAAAGAATAACATACATTTAACCTTCTTCAAATCTCGCATGAGATATTTTTATGATAATTCACATTTTATATACAACAAAATATGAAGGACATTTAAAATATTGATACCCTTGCTGGAATCTTGTTTATGATTATGATAATAGAGATGCATAATTTTATAATTTAAATTTAATATTTTATTTGTTTTCGGATTATAAATATTGTTTCATAATGATATGGTCTAATCAAGTGTATTCAATCATCCAATAATTGAAACTAGTAAATGGAATGATAAATTAATCAATTCACTTAATCCTAATAGTAATAATTATCAATTACTCAATTGGAATATGAAAATATTTTTGATGGGAACCACTGAACCAACCATTCTAATCTTATGAAGATAGAGTATTTAGTTCTCAAAATACATATAATTATTTATTAAAGTTTTATAGATTCAGTGATATGTAAAATTTGGAGGGGATGGGGGGGAATAGATGTGTAATGGGAAGAAGGTAAAGAAGGATATTTCAATATTTAATTATTGTTGAAAGAAACACCTTTGTGATTTCTTAAAAGTAATGGGAGTTCCATACAATTCTAGAGAGAAATGACACCATTCTCATGATGTAATAGACATAAAATATGATACAATGGAACATTGAACGTTGTGGATATCACATGATTGATGAAAAAAAACCCATAATATTTTATTGATGTTTTTGTAATGATGTTAGAATAAAGGGATGATTGATATAGATTAATTACATTTGATAGTACTAGCTGCCATGGGACCAATTAATGATTAATTAAAAAAATTAGTTTATTCAATAATTGATATATTTTAAAACATAATTTTATTAAATTAATTCATCCAATAAACATTGATTTACGTTACGAATAAGGAATCATGTATGTTTTAAATAAGGGATGGTGGTAATTTTGGTTATTATATGGTGTCATTAAAATATATGATGCATTTATTAATATTATTATTATGTGATGATTATGAGTTTAATCATTTTGTTTTGTGGATTAATGGTAAATTCATTTTGGAAACATAATGTCCTCCTTTCAAATTACATTGATCATAATATTTTTAAAGGTAAATAATGTTAACCATTTAGAAAATTTTAATGATTAATATTGGATGAAGATTTAATTATTTCTGTATTATATCACTATATTTCGAGATATGCAAATTGGATAACCTGTTCTAAATAAATTTCTTATAATGAAAACTAGAGATTGAAAGAATTTTTTATCATTAATTTATGAATCATACAATCCACTAAATGTGAATTTCTTTATTCATGTATAAATAATTAATAATTTATATTAATTTAATGTTGTATTAAATGAAATTTAAATTGTTCAAATTAAATCCAATATATTATTTTGTTGCTATAAAATAGAATCATATAAATATATATATGTCCTCATATTCGTACATTGTAAAAGTGAAACTCAAATTTAGAAAAAATTACCAGGAAATAATATTTTATCTCGTTAATATCATTTTGGATGTTATCAATGGATTTTTACATATATATTTTATTTATGATATTGAGTACTGTAACATTAAATTTATAATTCATTTATTTCATGATCAATGACCTTTATCAATCTAAGTAATTAATTATGAATTTCATCAATTTCAATACCTTAACAATACACCAATTTTCTCCAATATAGAAGCCTAATAATGTGTTATATTAAATGAACTTTTATACTTTCTATTTTCTCTTATTGATATATTTTTTTATTATCCATTTTATGATGTGGGTTTTTAGGAAATTTTACTAGAAATGTAAAACAGATGATTTTGGAGATGAACTATAAATTGTGAAGATTAAATATATTTAAGGTGGGATGAATGTAACACCCAAAAAATTTAGAAATAATAATAAATTTCTTCTATGGTATGTGAAACACATGACATAATTCCTAAACATCTGATGAAATATATTTCATCAAATTTAATATCTATGATAACATTCATACCACACAACTCAGAGTCAAAATGAATAATAATAATATAGTACCTATTATATACTGACCATTTAATATTATCTCATGAAAATCATAAAACAATATAATGATAATTTTTGTTATCTATTGACTAGAAATAAAATAATAATTTGTTAATGGAACAAAATAAATGGTTTGGGAAAAAAGGAATATATTTCTAAATGATTGATTAATGTTTCTTTTCTCATGTAACACATAAATTTATTTTTAAATCATTCAAAAAATTAATTTTACAAAAAATAATTATTTTTTAATTCACTATATAAAAATTATGTGAGGGCTATATTTGGGAAATTTTCTAAAATGCTACTTTTTTTAATGAATAGTGAAAAGTAAGGAATATTTTTAAAAAACAGAACTTTCATATAAATTATAAACAATGATAAATTATATTTTTATTTATATTTATGAAACATTAAGTAAATAGTATATAAATTAATTTAATTTAGTCATCTCAATCATTTTTTTAGAGAATTGTGAAAAAAATTTGGAAGCATTTAAAGATTTTCTTTTTTAATACATGCTTTCTTGTTGAGCTTGTGTGATTGATTTTAGAATAATATTTTACACATATGTGAATTAAATTTAAAAAAATAGATTCCACATTTTTACTTTATGAAATTTATAATATCTAATCTGATCATCTTAATTTTCTAATAAAATGAATATTTAAAATATTTAAAAATAATTACCCTGACAAGGGTAAAAAATGATTTTTAAGGGGAAAACAATATACGGGTAAAATTAACATCAAATTTTTTTAAAAATATATATTGTGTATATTTTTCGAAAAAAACATATATTATTGATAAAGGCCCACTATTTTAACCTTTTTACAAGATTATAAAGTCAATGGAATTCATTATTCTGAAAAATTACATGTGTTCCACTCACTACACCTATAAAAGGAAACCCCTTTCCTCTAATCTTCACAACTTTGTAACCTTTTTCTTTGGAAAAGTTCTTACAAAATGAATTTCCAACATCCCTTCTCTCTTCTTAATCAGAATTCATTGGGGTATAAATACGTCTTATGAAGTATTTTTTGAAAACCTATAGAAGATCCCAAAGAATAGGGAACATTATTTAATGAGAACTATTATTATGTTTCTTCTCCCAAAAATGTAAATTCAAATTAGAATATATTGATATTAAAACATCAATGTCTAATATATATTGAGATGTTTAATTTTTTGGGTAATGGCCTATATACATCCCTAATTACATCAAATGGGCTATAAAAACATCATTTGTGTGTACTGTGAACTACCGCCTCACGAACCGATGCCATTTATTTTCCCTATTTCCTCCTCTCAAGGTTGGTCATGATGATGATGGATTTATCACCCAAAGTTTATGGTATTCAACCATTTTTAAATATTTATTATGTGTCTAATTTTATGTGGTATGGTTTTTGGGAGTTAATAAGGGTTTTTGGGCACTACCAATGGTTCACAATTTATGCTTGTTGTGTGGAAACCATATAGATTTTAACAAAAAACATGAAAAAAGGCATTGGGATTAGATTGGTTCATAGTATCATTAAATGGTTTGGGAAAGATTTTATAAACTATGTGGACATTAAAGTCAGTGGGGGAATTTTGAGTCAGTGGCCATTCGTAATGTTTTTCCACAGTGTTTTTAACTGCGGTGGCCAATCGTGTGGGGTCTCTTTTGACGTTGTAGTAACAACACCATTAGCACATTATTTTCCTAACAATGTAGATAAAAAATTCATGACATTAAATTAGGTTTTTAAAATTATTAAGGGGATCTTTATTTTACCTAAACACCTTATTTCTTCTCCCAGTCGAACACAACTCAATATTTCTTCTTCTCGGTGGTAATGGGAGCTCTTCTACTCTTTTTGGAAGTTAATAGATATGTTTTTAGGGTATATTGAAATTGATCCAACCCTATTAACTTTATTATCATATTTATTTCATGTAATTTCTTATATAAATTTCTCTCTAGCTCCTAGTTATATCAATCTATTTATGTAACATGTAGATCGAGTGGGTTCTTCCCTAAAGTGATGCGCATTTGTCTTTTAGTGCTATTGAAAGAGATCCAAGGGGAATATTTTGTAGTTTTACATAGATATGGTGTGTATTTGTGCGGTGGGTTGTTTTTTCCAAACCCTTATGAAGGTTTCTTCAATGTTAACTCTGTTTTTTAGAACTAGAAAGAATAAATTGAAATCGATTGTTTTTTCTTCAGAATAATTGTGATTGTGATGTGACATGTTTTTTGGAAACCCATTTTGTTATGATTTTTGGATTTGGATTAAAATGGGTAATATTTTGTTAAAATGGAATTTATGTATGTTTATATAATTTTTATTTTAAAATTTCTGACTTCATCGATTTATTGAAAAAGATTTATTAAAAATGGTTTTAAAAAATTGTTTAATTGATATATGTTTTTGAATATAAAATGGTTTATTGGTATTTTCAATAAATTTTTGATTTATTGAAGTAGTTATAACATGTTTTTGGAATGGTTTATTTTCATAAGTAATTTTTTTGGAATGTGTTAGGTCATATGGATTGGAATGTGACTATTAATATGGGTTAGGAAATATTTTATTGGAAGGTTGTTTTGTTTTTTGGAAAGCTATTGGATTATTTTTTTGGATTATGTGTTTAAGCATGTGTTGTAATGTATTCATGTTGTGAATGAATAATAACTATAAAAAGCGGGACATATAGTTGATATGTTAGACTGACATCAAAGATATCTGATTGTGAAGTACCACTGTGAATGAAGTATGTTGAATAAGTTAGAGATGATGTTCCACAATTATATGAACACCATGTTAAGATTTTATAATTTATGAATATGGTTGTAATATATGGGTGGAGACGCATGTTTAATCGTGATCTTCTATTACGAGTTTGGGAAATTGTTAATGACATGTTTCGTTGATTTCCTAGTTACTGTGATGATTAATATAAAATGACTTGGAAGGGTGTGTTTGGATTGCAGGAAATTGGTTCATTGTTAGATATTCTATATAATTTTATTTATATATATTTGATAAGAATTCTATACAACCGGTTTCTGTAGGTAATTCATTTAGAAAAAAATATTGAGTATTATTACTCACCCCTTTCATGGGAAGTGTGGTGCAGTTGAAGATATTGTACTATAGGAAATATGTTAAGGTAACACATCTCATTTACATAGTGGTTCATCATGACACATAGGAGGTCATATTGTGCATGAATCATGGTTTTTGATGTGGAACTCTGGAGTTGTTTCATGGTTTCCTTGGGTTTTTTATTTATTCATACTCTCATTTTTGTGATTCTATATTATTGTGGTATTGTTGTTTTGGTTATGATGTTATTGTATTTTATAATAGTGATGAAATGAATCATGTAGTTGTTATTTTGTATCAACAAATTTGGTTGGTTTTTCTGATTTTAGAGGAAATATCCTACCCAACATTCATAAAGACCTCAAAATCTATTTCAAGACATTCACACCTTAGGAATGTCTCCAAAGGCTGAGTAGGACTTACACCATGGCTGAAGCGAAGGATAAGGGGAGGGCTGTTATAAGTGGTATCTGTTTTTTGGTCCATTAATTTCAATTGAAAGAGGGTTTGTTTGGGTCTTATTCATTGATTTCATGTATTGGAGTTAGTACTCATTATTGTATTATTCCACATGTTTTTATGATATCAAGGTGTAGGATTTATGGAACATGAAAATTATTTCATTAAATGAAAAAGACGACCCTTTGATGTGGGAATTTATATTACCAAGGAGTTGGGTACATGAGTGATTCTAAGACACCTATAGGAATGTAATCTCATTATTCTGGGTGTTACTAATGAAATGACCAAGGTATGAATGGTATAAATTACATAACACATGGATCACATATTTCATTTTTTATAATGATTTATGTCATGGTATGAATATGTTGATTTTTGAAGTATTTGGATTTTTTATTCAAATTTGCAGATTTGAAAAGGGAATGGTTATGTTATTTTGAAAATGGGGTAATTTTCAAAACATGGAGGATTTTTAACTAATTTTATTAAACATTGTAAATTTAGTAATTTTTAAATCATGTTTTTCATTGATTAAATTTTATATAATTAGAAATTTTAAGAATTTATTTTCTTCATAGTATGACATATGGTGGTTATTGTGTTAATATAATTGGAATAATGTATAAGTTATAGTGGAAAACTATAGGAAGCTAATGAAAATGTTTCCAAACCTGAACCCTAGGTGAACAAGTAGTCAGTTCATATCATAGAGAAATCTTTCTAAGCCATGGAAATATAGAATATAATGGATGACCAAACCCATGTGGATAATTCAGTTTAGTTTCAAAATCATAACACACCAATCTTTAGGGGTGATTAGGAACCAGCAAGGGCAGAACCGAGGTTGAAATATGATGAATCAAATAATTTATTTCCTAGGTACACCATTGGAGTTAAAATTAATTATAGTGTAGTATATGTTTGATGAATTACAATTTAAATGGTGGGAGTTCATGTATTATACCATAAGGAACCATGGAATGACATGGGATGATTTTGAGGAATTGTTTGAATAAAATTTCTATCCTACCATGTTTATAATTCAACAAATGAATGATTTTTTTATGGTGAAGTTGGGTAACCTCTTAGTGCTAAAATATGCTGGTTTGTTTATTAACATTATGCAGTTTGTGCTTAAGGTTATGGCAAGTGCATTATGGAATGCACATATCTTGGATTCAGAGTTAAGGTAAGAAATTAGATTGAAAATTATGGTGCTCTGTATAAAATATTATACAAAGATGTTAAATATAAAAATAGTGTCTGAAAGGGATATCATGGATGTTATAGGTGGGGGATTCATTGTGGAACCAAAGAAAATGGTGGTAATTCTAACATAGGAAGAAAGATGAAAAGGGAAACATAATTCTAGAGTGGGAGTATGGCTCGGAATCTCAAGGAATGATTTGAAAATTGTATTTATAATCCTCAAAGTAAGACATAATGTTTTTATTGTTGTTATATAGGCCACATATAGTGGTATTTTATGACACATCCTCGAGAATCCCATAACTACAATCAGATGGGGCATCGTCAACGTTATATCTACAATTCTCCAAGGATGGGTGTTTGTGACACTCTTTATGCGGTAAAGAGATCCTATGAATTGACGTGATATGGGTAAATAAAATACAACTAGTCACCGTATTACAATTATTTATACTGATTCTAGGAATACTATGAATCCTCAATAAGGGAAATTTCTCCAATGGAATAAATATATATGTGTTCCAAACATGCCACTATTTGGAGTCAAGAAAATTGTGACTGCTTATCCATCAGGACTAGCCATGGATTGAGGTATGGTTATTTTGATTTCTACATTTTTGAATGTTTTATTTTATATTAAAGAATCTAATTATTTCATTTCATCATGTGTTGAATTTTTTGGGATAAAATTTGGAAATGATTAATTCGGTTTTAAAACATCACACTCTTCACTATCAAAGAGAGTGTCGAGCCATTCGGTGCAGAGAATCTTGAATAACTATTGATTAGGTTGAGATAATGTGCGACTTATTAGTATTTGAGATGGAAATTTATGTTATAATACTATGAATGCATTGGTTGATGGTATTTAAGTCCCAATTCAACTGTTAGGTGTAAACATTTATTTTCACAATGTATATTGGCGTTGAGAAGCTTATTAGAGGTGATAAAATTGTGATGGGTTTTGAAACATGAATTTTGTAAATAGTAGTTGGGGTTATCTCAAATTATTTAGAGGATTAGTTTTTGGCATCGATGGAAGAGGATGAATGAATCCATTTTTGAACTATTTTTTATTTGTTTTTAGATATCCTTATGGATGAATTCTTAGGGTTTCCACCGATTTGATAATTGGAGGTTGTGGTTGATCTAATCCTGGTAATTGTCATATCTCCCTTACATCATACTTAATGTCACAAAAATAATTTATTGAAATGAATTTTTAGTTATTAGAGAAAAAAATAAAGGAATCATCAATCCTATTACGTCTCTGTGGGCTGCAATTGTTTTGTTGGATAAAAATGTATAAATGCCACTATAGATTTGTGATGACTATAAAATTATTATCAATGTTATCATAAATAATCTATATCCACCCCCACACATTGATGAGCAGTTTGATCAATTGAGGTGAGAAAAGTGGTTCTATAAAATTGACTTCTGATCATGATAACATTAGTTTTGGATGTAGATGGAGGATAATCTGAAAAAAAATTCCATGAGTAGATATGTACATTATGAGTATGTGGTTATTACATTTGGTCTAATAAATTAACCATCCATTTTACAGGAATTGATGAATTGGATATTTCATAGATATATAGACTCATTCATTTTGATGTTTCTGAGGATAAAATGTTGTATTCCACGACATGGGCTAATCATGAAAAATTATTGGAAACATTTTTGGGGATATTGATAGATCATTCATTTCATTACAAATTAACAAAGTGTGAATTTTGGATATAAGTGGTTCGTTTCTAGGGCAATGTATTTTCGGAGAAATATGTTTTATTGAGAGAAGACAGAGGTTTTTTTCCCATTGAAACAACCAATGAATGTTTTTTAGATACTATGATTATTTGGTCGAGTTGGGTATTACCAAGGATTTTTATTTTATTTTTCAAGACTAGAATCAACAATGAAAGACTTGATAGGGATGAATGTTCCATATCAATGTAATGGGTTCTTCCAGATGACCTATAATGAGATTAAGAGTAATAATAGTTCAACACCAATCATGGTTTTACTATAACATGGAAAAGGGTATGTGCTATATTGTATCAAATAGGTTCTGGATTTGGGAAAGTACTCATTCAAGGGGATTCTATTGTTTTGTATAGATCATGAAATTTTAGGTCTCAAAAGAATAAATTTCCAATGTATTATTTAGAGTTAGTGTCTGTGATGGACAACATGAAATCATGGAATCATTACCTCTTTAATGAGACATTCATTGTTTTTACATTTCATAATAGCATGATGTATATTTTATCAGAAATTGATTTGAATTTGAGGTAAGTTATATTTATGTATTACCACTAGATTTTAACTTTTACATGATGTACACACTAGTTAATGGAAATTAGTTAGCAGATGAATTATGTATAAATTCATATGTTCATGTGGGAAAAGATGATTTAGATTAGAGGAAGTTTATGTAGGTAATAGTGGACATGATGATATCATTTGAAGAATATGGTGATTTAGTGGATTTCTTTTTGGTCTCATTTGATCTTGACATGGATGGTTTTTTTGAAGGGGTGTAGATATATGATATAGAGTCTATGGCTATGAGTTCAAAACACAACATTGGGGAAAATGATGACTGCTACATATTAAACGGGAACGTAGTTGTGTGGATTACGAATCTAATGGTTTTCGATATGGATTTTAGTGAACAACTTCTTAGATCTAATCATAAGTTCAGATTTGTTTTCAATTCTAGAACTAAAAAATTGTATAAGGTGTTGATATCATAGTTTTGGTGGGATGGTATAAATAGGAATTCATATGAGTTTGTTTCGAAATTCATGACTTGTCAACATGTCAAGGTAGATAATCAACAACTACAAATAATGTTTTTGTCTTTTCAAATACCAATGTTGATGTGGGTGGAGATATAAATTTATTTTTATACTGGTCTCCCGTGAATGGTGTGGAAAAATGATTTCATATGGGTTATTATGGATCGTCTCACAATGTCGACTCCTTTGATCCCTATTCATGAATCTCTTACAGTGGTGGAGATTTCCAAAATCTATATCCATGAGGTGGTAAAGATGCACGGTGTACTAATTTCAATTATATCACATAGTGATCCAAAGTTCACATATAGATTCAAAAAATCCATACAACATGCTCTTGTGACTCAGTTTACCATGAGCATGGCATATCATGATCGTATTGATGGGAAATATGAAAGTATTATAAAAATGATGTAAAATATGTTGTGGGCGTGTATCATTGACTTTGGTGGAACATGGAAGTATCACTTAAAATTGGAGGTTTTTTTCTATACTATTAGTTATTAGGCCTCGATAAATATAACTCCATTTGAAGCATTAAATAGGCATCAGGATCGTTATTGACTTTGGTAGGAGGAAACCAGTTGGAATTTGATGGTTAGGTGACCCATGTCCATGACAATACAGAGAAAATTATGATGATTAGTAAGAGAATGGGGAAGGCTCATAGTGTTTGTAAATCAAATGTGGATCATTGTCAATAGCAGTTGTGATTTGAGGTGTTTATTCATATATTCCTGAGAATCTCTCATAGGCATGGACATCGTTGATTTTTAAATCCTTGTTTGTTATCTTTGAAGTATTTTTTTTCCATTTGAGATAATTTAGTGTATAGGAGAGGTGTCTTAACAATTGTCTTTTCAATGATGGGTAAGTGTGGTTTATAATGTGTTTTATGTGTCTCTGTTGATGAATTACCACAAGGATCATGGCCATGTGATTCATTGAGATAATGTTGGGCTAGTGGGTGATGCTTCATTATAGCATGTTCCACTTCAGATTGTTGATAGTAAATATAAATTATTTTTGGGTAAAACAATCGGTCTAGTCCATATTTTGTGGAAACATTGGCCAATAAAAGAGGATACATGGGGAAAAGAGAAATAAATGGTCATGTAATGACCCATCATCTTTTTGAAGAGTGGATATTTTTTACATTGAGAGTAAGGAAATAAAAATGGGGGGGTGAATGGATAACAATCAATTTGATGTATGTTACCCGTTTATGTTTTTTATGTTTTTAAAGTAGTTGGGTATGTTTTAGGAGGGTTTGGAGGAATTTGGAAATATTTGGGGGCTTTTCAAAGGGAGAACAATTTCAGAACTATTTGTGGAAGCTGTGTAGCTTCTATATGAAACTGTGTGCACCAAGGAAGTCGGTCTGGATTGGTTCATGGGTCTATAGAATGGTTTGGGAATAGTTTTCTAAATCATGTAGCCACTCATGTGAGTTGGGAATTTTATGAATGCGATCATTCCCACATTCAGCACATGGTTTTTCTAACCATGCGGGCCATCCAAGTAGGGTCTCTCATGATGTAGTAAAAAGATAATTTGTTGTGCATAAATTTCCCAACTATGCATCTAAACCATGCCCATCATTAAAATAGTGTTTTTAAATTTAGGGGGCTTCATATTTTCCCAAAACACCTCCTTTCATCTCCTACTTGAACCAAACCTGAGATTTCTTCTTCTTAGGGAATCTGGTGTCTCTCCCACACATTTTGGTAGAGGATTGAAGGGTTTTGAAGGTACATTTAATGTGATTATTCTTTAGTATGTAAATAATATTGGTTGTTTCTTTGTATTATATAGATCTAGATATCTCCTCCTCGGAAATTTTATTGATCTACTTGTTCATATGTAGACCTACAATAGTTTTTTCAATAAAGTTAATAGATTTGGGTATGCCTGTTTTGTTGAAATGTATCTATGGTGATTTTACATATTTTTCCCTTTATGTGGTTGGCGGTAGTGTAGTGGGTCATTTTTTCCTCCCCCAAAGGTTGGTATCATAACTATCAACACCATTTTGTAATAACTAGAATGATTAATTTCAAATTAATTGTGTTTTCATGAAATTAATAGTGATTGTGATATGTGATGCTTAGTGGAAGCCAATTTGGTGATGATTTGTAGAGTTTTTGTAAAATGGGTAATTGTGGTGATACATGATTTTTTATTGAATTTAAAAATTGGGATTTCAAAATTAGTGGGTTTGTCAACTTATGGAAACTAGTTTATGAAAAATTATTTTCAATAAAAATATTATTTCTTTAAATGTGGTTTCACATGGAGGGTGGAATAAGGGTATTTAAAATAAATTGGGGATTTATTTATGTGTTATTGGAATGTTGTTGGATATATTTATTTTCATATGGATTTCTTGGTTTTGAAAATATTTATTGTTATGGAATGGTTTTTTAAATAAGAGTTTTCAAATTGATGATTGTCATGTAATTTTTGGTTTTGGTAAATGAAATTGGATTGTTTGTTGGATTCAGTGTAAAATCATGTGTTAAAATGGATTGATGGTTTGAGTGGAGAACAACCATATAAATTCGGATTGCTAATGTATGTGAAGGACCATCATCAAGGAAAAATGTACGTGAATTTACACTATAAATAAGAGGGGTGAATATAGATATACATGAAGCTCCACTGTTTTGGGTACACAGATTTGGGAGTATCGAATTTATGAATATGGTTGGAACATGTGTGTAGGCATGCAAGGTGAATTGGGATTGTCTGTTATGAATTGTGAAAATGGTTAATGACATGTTTGGCTCTGTTCCTTCTTATTGTTATGATTTTGCTAAAATGGATAGGTAATGGAGTGTTTATATTTCTAAAAAGTGATTCATTGATTTATATTTTATATTATTTTTTATATATGTTTGTGGTAATGGATCTATCATAGTGTCAATTTTTTTAAAAGTCATTTTGGGAAAACCTATAGTGTATTATTTCTCACCTCATTCATTATAACTCTGGTGAATTTGCAATTGTAGTACAATGTGACTTAGGTAAAGTTAAAGCATCTAATTTCCCTAGAGAATCATCATGACTCTTGGGAAGTCTTTTGTTTCTTGGAACATGGATCTTGTTGTAGTGTTTTGGATTTTTTTCATGGATTGATTTTCTTTTTTACTCTTCCTCTTGGTACTCTGATTCTTGATTATTGTGGATTGGTTGATTTGGTCAATTATTATAATTGTATTGTAAAAATTTGTTGCGTGAATCATAAAGATGTTATTTGTATTAAAATGATGGTTTAGTTTTTTTATTTCAATTGAAATCATTGCCATAATTCATCACTTCCTAGACATTTATTTCCATCCATTGGGGCCTTAGGGATGTCACTTGAGGCCCTGTAGCACTTCTTTCACGACTCAAGCCAATGAGGGGGGAAATGATGTTATAGTGGATGTAATATTTATATATATTATATTTATAAAATAATTATACCTCTAGAGTCACTATATTATATATTACATTTTTATATTCCTTACCATAGGAGATGAAATAACATCACTAAGGTCTATGGTGGACTGCTGCATCCGGAAGCAAGACAATTCATCATTCTCGAATGATTTATAATGAAGGTGATAAGGATAATGTTGATGATTATATGGTGTATAAATGAAATAATCAAGATATTAAAGAAATATTTATGAATATATAAATATAATATATATCATTTCCATTATTACCATTCAACTCAATTAATGATGATAATGTTATTTGTGTACCAGTGGACAACCACCGTCACTTAATGATGCTACTCTCCAATCACAAATCCTTATGACAGATATATTAGTATAATAAAAAATAATATTTTTATATTATTTTATGAACATTATATAATGATATTATATTAACTAAAACCATTCCATAAATACCATTGTAAAAAAATGTTACACATGAAAACGTAGGAACTATCATTTTGCTTATCGTAACAGACATCATTTATCAAACCCATCTTTCATAATTGGCCTTAAAATTATAATTGATTCATAATTATTATAATTATATAAGGATCATTATTCCATAGGTAATATAAATATATAATATATTCATGAACTAGAATATCCATTATGAAGAAAAAATGAGATGACAAGTCAATTAACATCAGAAACACTGAAAACAATAAGATATTATTAATGAAAAGGTAATAATATGTTATTAAAATATAATATATGATATTATAAATATTAAAATGGTTCTATAATATGTTACAAAAATGATTACAGACACAATAAAGAGGTTAAATAGGTCTCAACAAATATAAATCATGACTTTTGTGATGATGTCTTACATTCATTTCATTAAGTCTAAATTGTGTTTCATGGAACATATTATTAATATGTTGGGAATAAACATCCAATTTCTCTTTTAATATCATTAATACATCCTAATTCCTGGTATTTTAATTTAAAATTTCAATTATTTCTTCCAGTTGGATTTCCCATGAATATCCTTAAGTGGGAGTGGATTTCCAAACTCAATTTCTCTTTACTAGATTACAAATAAATGTCATGGATTTTTTCATGATAAGATTTTTTTTCTAATGAACATTGAAGATATTATGTTTTATTACAAATATTTTTATGTGTAAATAAATTATATAAAAAACAAGATACACTAATTAATCCACACATCAAGGATATGATAAATGTAAGGGATTTCATCTCAATTCATATTCTATTGAGACTTATTTGTTATTATGCAACAATTCAAATTTATTTGGTTTATTTAATAACCCCTTGATAAGTAATAACGTAATTTGTAAACAATTATTGGTAAATTATTTTAAAATATCAATTATTTCATCAAAAGGGATATGAATTGAATATTATCACATGGTTTATGAAATTATGAAATCTCACATTATTTTTTTATTGTTAACATTCTCTTGAGGTAATGGAATTCATGCGTTAATTTTTTATTAGTAATTAAATATATCTACAAGATAAATATTATTATACGATGGATGTAATTATTTCCTAATCCATATAATTTATTTCATTTTTAGATTACATTGATGGAAACTCTAATAATTATTAAAATTTTGATAAATCTAGATCCTTTACAAAATACAGATATTTATTGTAATTTTTTTTAAATAAATAAATTATTATGTATATGAGGAATGATTTGGAAGATCATTAAATTTGTGGGGGATAGATATTAATATCCCCACTATGCATTAGTAGTATCATGAGATGAATAGGTTGGCTAAATTATAGGGGTTTCAACTTATGGTTTTAAATAACTTTAGGATTGATCTTGATGGTAAAATAATCAAGTACATGGATAACAAGATATCTAACAAATTGATCACATTCATGATTCGGAATTTAGTTATTATTATTATACATGTTATTTTTTATTTTTTATTATATGTGGCTTCATTTAATTGTAAGTTTATTGAATTTTTAAATGAATGTTTTATATTATATTATATTAGATTCACTGGTGAAGAGATACATTAAACACACACACCCCATACATATCTGTTTATTGATTAAATAGAATAAGTTTTCACTTATTGAACATTAATTATTGAATCTGCATTATATTACCTTGATAGTCATGTTCATTAAAAGTTATGTGTGTCTAGTTATTTACGTTTTGATTTTTATTACACTTATTGAAAAATGATAGATTATGTTGTATATAACACTTACTAAGCATTTAACTCACACTTATTTCGGATCCTTTATAATGAATCTATTATATATACTATGCATGATATTAAAGGATATTCTAGACAAAAAGATGTTATTCTCTAAAAAATATCTATTAATTTTTTTATAATATGTAATTTGGGACTCATGTATATATCTCGTTTTTCATGACTACAAAACTATTTAGTTCATTATGTTGAGATTACATATATCTTATTCTAGTAAAATAAAGAAAACACATGCCCAATTATACTAGGATCTGGGTAACTATAAATAAAAAAATACTTCCACAATTTCCTACCTAAAAAAATCATGAAAAATTAAATAGCCAACACCTTGAAATTATGAATTTTTTAAAAAATTATTAAGAAATGGGTATTAAAATATTATATATTCCATCTATTTTTGAATAAAATTTATTATACATCTGAAGAGTATAATTATAATAAATATTATTTTATTATATACGATGTTAAATTGATTTTGAATAATTTCAGTCTTGAGATATGAATTTTTTTGTAACAATCTCATTTTTAAATGGAGATTATGTTCCATACATTTGAAATGTTGATATTACATAAGATATATATTCTAGATCAAATTTTTTTTCAAGTACTATGGTTATCATTGAAAATTAAATTGTTTCCTTTAATTTACCAATTTTTATGGACTCATGAGACTGAAAGAATGTTTTTATAGAAATTTGACTTTATTTATTTCTTTAATCAAGAATCATTTTCTTCCAAAACAAAATTTTAATTAACCAAAATTCAATAATTTTTTCATAAATAACAAATGATTTTATAAATTAAATTTTATAATTTACTTAATTTTAATTAAAATTTATATAATGAATATTCATATAATTTTATGATTGGTACATTATACATTTGTATCCAAAATTTGAAATGGATCATAGTTATAATGTGGACCTCACGAATTAAATTTCATCCGTCCATTAATTTTAATATAATTTTATTAAAATTGACTTGTATAAGTGGATCTACTCATTGAAAATTATTTTCATAAATTTTATAAATCATTTTTATCTGAATTATGTGATTTCAAATATGATAGTTTATATTCCACATGAAACATTCCAATGATATTTTAAAATCCATTTACATCTATGATAACATCCTTAATTGTTACTAATTCATTAATAGTGTAATTATTATATAATATCATCCTTATTTATTCAATATATATATTTCATTTTTATAATTAAATAATGATAAAACCCATTTTATTTTCCATAGTATAATCGATGAAAATACAAGTAATATTTTCATGACATTGTATAATATATATGAATGTATAGTGAATTTTTGATTGGTGGGTCATTCATATACCTCTGATGAATTTTTAATTTATTAGTGTTTTATGATATCTAATTATACACAAGATTTTATCCAATGCATAAAAATGGGTACATAGGATGTTATCAAAGTCATGAAGAATGTATATGGATCATTATCCCAATATTATATTCTTAAAATATTCATCACAGGTATCCGTGGAATGATATTTCAATTAATAATATTATTCTATAATTTATTACACACATTTATGACATGATCCCCTGTAAATTGTTTTCTCAAAAGTAACATATTTTATGATTCAATTATGATTCAACTTTTATGACATACCATGACCTTTTTCATGGTTAAATATTATGATCTAAGAATTTATTCTTATGGTTTCTATATTTTCTGATCATGTTGTCATTCATATATTCTCATGAAATACATAAATGATCAAGTATATATTGTATATTCACATTTACCGAACTTCTAATGTCACCCATTATTTTTTCTTTATTCCCATACGATATAATTACTCGTTTTAAGTAATATTTTTCTAATAGGCGAGTTAGTTGTATGAACATAAAGGAAGATGATGTAGATATTTTACATAGTGACTGTTTACGTTTATTCATATCCAAATACATGAATCCCTTATTTTTTAGAATGAATCATAATTATTATAAATTAATATTCATCTAATAAGATAATGTAATTTTATTATGAAATTCTTGGGTCACCTCCTTTGATATCAATGCAATGTATAATAATTTTTGAAATGAGAATAATGTATCATTACTCAGAACCTAGAGGATAAAAGAAAATATCTGAGAAAATGTTATATTTTGGTGAAGAAAAATCATTATTTTCCATGAAAATATTTCCCCATATGTATTGTATAATGTATATGTATAAAGGGAATTAGTTCAATAAGGTGTAAAAACTCTAAATGGGGTATCATTTGTATTAACATTATCATCACTGGTGAATAATCTCTGTTCCTAAAACTTCACACCAGAGAAGAAATTGTTGTGGGATATTTTTCTGTTAATTCACATTTTCATTATTAACCATTATAAACAAAATTTATAAATAACGAACATTGATAAACTTGGATAAAACATACAAAAAATATATATAAATGTATTTTTAATGATATATATATACTCTATATGATTTCTCATTAATTTATGATTCCCCTTTATGTTTGTTTTTATCACTATTCTTTTTTGAATTATTTGGTTGTTAGAAGCTAATGTAACAATGTTTTTGTGGAATTTTATTGACAATATAATGTTTTTATATTAATAAAACAAATTTTATTTGATTTAGAATAGAAAATATTTTTTCTACAGTTACATGACAGTTATAGGACATGAATCATGCTGAGCATCAACATTAGGAAAAAAAGGTAACAATGTTCTATTAATTCCTTCATATGTTAATGTAAAACTTATATTTTGGGGTATTATAATACATTAAATTTTGATTAATGGATCTATACCAGTAGAAAAAAATATCATTATCCAGTGACAAGAGCATGAAAATATTATATAGGTTTATTAACATATAGAATGTGAAACAACTCAATTTTTTTCTCTAATGATGAACAAGGGGAAATATAAGGATATCCACTCTCAGTAGTGGAATGATTTTAGATGGTACATTTTCAAAATATACAAATATAGTATTATTTGTATTAAAATTGGGATGAAATTCATTTAGTTGAAGCTAATGGATGATAACACCATTAGTACTTCTGAAAGAAGTTTTATAATACATGAAATATATGATTGAACTATTATCATCGTAAATAAAATATAAATTTCTCAATTTATCATTGTTCTAACACGATGTATTTGAATAGTGTGAATAATAATAGAATTAAGTTAAAAAGAATTGAAATTTTTATCCATTATCACTGTAGAAATAAAGAATTGATTCACCAATAAATTTCATTATTCTGTTAATAAAATAACTCTCTCATTTAGAGGGGATCCTAAAAAGAAAAATAATTTAGGTAAGAAGATGAGTCATCAATTTATGACAATAGTTTGGGTTAAACATTGATGAATATTTAATAAGGTTACTTATAAATGAATTGTGTGTGGCAATGAAGGTCATTGGGAAATCAAATGATGATGTGATTAAAATAAGTTAGTTATTGATGTGAAATAGAGATATATCTATAGAATAAACAACCAATAATACAATGTTTAAAATTAAATTATTTTTGGGATGGTTATAAGTATGTATCATAATTAATTAATGATGATCAGGATCAATGTTTCTGTATATTTAATCCTATATAAAATGATAAGTATCATATAATCTCTATTTCCTATTGTATATTATAATAATTACATAATGAAAGGTAAATATGACATCCACTATAGAATTTATTTTGAGTTTTTAAAAGTAGTTTATACAATAAACATTATATCTATTGAATTTCACATGTGAATCACATTACAAACAAAACAATTATATTTTTAAATAGTAGTGATAAATAAAAATTGAAAATTTATCACATATGAAGTATATGATTAATATATGATTTATTTTATAGGGAATGTAGTTCTTTTAAATACAATTATTTTTCCAATAGTTGAATTTGATGTTATATTTGGAATTAATTTTATTTAATTTCATAATGTCATTAAGAATTACCATGTAAAGGAAATGATATTTGATAATATAGACTAAGTAATTATTTAATATCAGTGTGTGGATAAATATGAACATGAAATTGAAATTAAATCAATTTATGGGTACTAATTCCTTGGGGGTTATCTCAAATGATTTGATAGAAATTAAAGTTTTATGATATTCCTATTATAAGGTAGTTTGTTTATATCATTATAGAATTGTTTCCTAGCATTCCTTTGAATAAAGAAGATAACATTTCATTAGAACTCATACCTAGTGTTATATACAGTTCAATAACTATATATTTTGTTACCCGAATTGGATTGTTGAAATTAAAGATGAATATCATGGAAAACATTCACACGGGATTCATTCATCCATGTGAATCACTTTGTGGTGAACCTATAATTTTTCTATTGATGATATATGAAATAATGAAACTATATATTTACTATCAAGAATATGATTAGATAAAAATCATGAATATGTATCATCTACCCAATAATGATATTTTTTTAAAAAATTATAAAGATCTCAATATTTTTACATGACTTATCCCTGATTTGGTAGACAATAATTTGGGGTCGAAAAGCAATAAATATCCTAGACAATAGTTCTTATGAAGTAAGGAGATTGTAAATTCATAGAAATGTTATTTTTTCATACTAATTCCTTTTCTTTCATCATGTATATAATGAATATATCTTTTTGTGATTATAATTATTTGGTTTTGGTATTCATTATGGATGATATTGTTATATATGAAAATTTTAAGGAGGATTATAATGATCTCATTGGTATTATATTAATGATCCCAAGGAAGCATATATATTATTAAATATATAACATCTGTTGATTTTGGCTACGAAACAATTCATTTTTAATTCATATAATCTCCAATGATTATGTATGAGAGGATTCATCTGATATGAATGTTATTGAAAATTATCCTAGAATATCCACTATAAAAAATATCAATAGTTGTTTTATATTGGATGGAAAATGTTAATTAATTTTTAATAACTTCTCATGACTATGATCTTCACTCACCATATCAACTTGGGAGGTGGTTAATTTCTTTGAGACTAATTAAAGAGATGAACATTTAGGAAATTAAGATAATTATAGTCAGTAAAAATATATTATAAATACCATGTATTGTACAAGGGATTGTGATTTCTTATGACCCATTAAATAACAGGTATGGTGTGTTATTACGGTGAATTGTGAAGTGATATATTATTACTCATAGTAAATATAGGTTCATGAATGATATAACTCGTGACATGACCTGGATGTTACATCTGTAATTCTTTCAATACATATATATATTCATTATCTTAATAGGGTATGGTGTGACATATATAATGATAAAAATGTGTAAATTATACATAATCCCTAAAAAGATAAATATTAATTATAGAGGTCAGTTGGTGTTCATTAATGGTTAGGAGTAAATAACATAACATAACCTTGGGAAATAAATATTTTTGGATGAATATAACACATGATATTTTATAAATTACATTTCACACAATTATTTTTTTATATTCTTCCTTTCACTAAACAATGATGATAACATTTTAAAATGAAAAAACGTTTTGTGCATTGTGTTATAAGAAACACCATTAAAATTATGTCTAAACTGAACAAATTGATTAGATATTTTAAACACAACACTTTTTTTGGATTGTATTATTCACAATACTATGTCCCTTAGATATTATGTGTTACACGCAATGTCGAGATTTCTGAACTACAGGAAAATATTAATATTATTACTAAAATATAAATATTTCTACCACTAAGTTATTTGAATGGGAGTTATGATAAATATTATAAAAGTTTTGAAAATATTATTTAACAGTGTATATAAAAAATAATTATTTGGCCATCAATTATTATATGTTAATGTAATAATAATTTTAAAATAATGAAATTACTTTTCTTAAATTGTTTTCTATATAAAAACTAAATTATATATAAATGAATTAAAAAGTCAGTATTGGTTAATGTTTTCAATAAATTTTATATATTATATAATTAGTTATCAAATTTTTTACACATTTAATAGATTTTATATGTATAAGAGATGAACAAATGAATGTTTAAAAATAATAAGACATATTTCTCAAAAAAGTTAATTTTAGAATATTTTAATGGAGATCCCATTTTAAATCACATATTTATGGGTAGGATATCTCTTTTTTAAAAAAATAATCTCAATTTGTTTAACTAAAATACAAAAATTTTCTTTGGGTTATTTGTTTGAATTTTTCTAAAAGGTTTCAATTTTTGATGGTTGATGAAAAACACAGAATTTTAATTCAAAACATCTTTTTTTATCTAATTTATTAAAATAGTTTAAATTATATTTGTTTTTATAGAGTTTAATTAAAAAAAATAAAAAAAGTTTATCAATTTTTGGACATTGGATCAAATTTCACATTGATATTGGAAATAAAAAGATTTCATGATTTTTAACATTTTGACTTTAAAGACCCTTTTTGGAGTATAATACACTGGAGTAAATTTATTTAATTTATTTTTCTTATTTGATTATAATCATTAAAAATTAAATAAATATTTTGATTCAAAATAATTTATATTTTCTAACATGGCCATGTTTTTTTTGAAATAATATTATTTCTACAGGTGATTAAAATTAATTATAGTGATTAAGAGAAATATTAGATTAACAAAGGATTAAACCTAAACAGAATAGCCAAAAAAGACTAGAAACATGTCCAAAAGTCCTTTTATAGCCTTATTCAAACTCTATACTCCATTTTATCTAATCATCACCATTATTGGAGAAAATGTACATGTGAGAAACGTGGGTACAATTCGATTTTAAAAAATTTATAGGAATTCCACAACTCCTCTAATATAAAACGGCACCCCACACTCTAACTTAGTCACACCTTCCAAGAACGTTTTTCACCCAAAATCATCACAAATAAGCTACTTAAACCCTTACATTAATCTTCGAATATTCCTTTTTCATAAATTGAACCATAAAAATCTTTATGGTGAACACTAAGAGGAGTTACCCAAAGAATACACAATGCCCTTCCTCAAGATCATTTGATTTATTATTATTCTCCACCACGAATATAATATTATTATATTATTTTATAATAACCATACTATTATTAATATTATGAAGTGTTTTGAAAATAATTTTCTTACCTACACATACAGAAAATATAATATAAAGGGTAATGAACATAGTATACTTTTTTCTGGTGAACTAGAGCCACAAGAAACAATGTTGTTCATTTTTTGTTAATAAATTACCTTATTTAGAATATTTAGGTAATATATTATTTAATTTGATAAATATTATATATATTATGTAATAAATATTTTATAATTATTATTTATAACATAGCTTCATTATTTACATTTTTTGTTTATTCGATAACTTCATTTGTGGATGTGTGGAGAATCACATCCTCAAAGTGATGTGATTCGTTCACACATTACATGAATTGTATTAGTTATGAGTTAAATAAAATTATATTTTATATATTAAATATTAATTTTAATGGAATTTTAATATATATATCTATACATCTAAATATCAATTTCATTCATTCTATCTTAAATATAATTAAACAGAAACAATGCTCACATATGGACTTTCGCCTCAAGGAATGATGTAATCCATTTCTTATTAAAATATATAATAGATTATTATAAATAAAGATAAAATGATAATATATTATACTTATATAATTATTTAAATTATTTAAATAATTTAATCCTTGTCTATGTAAGATGATTAAGAATAATAATACAAAATATACCCAAAATAAAAGGTTGATAATACACATAAAGATCCAATAACATGGATTTATTAATATGAGTTATATGTAATGTCAATAACATATAATTTATGTTATTATATATTATAATATTATTATTTTAGATAATTATAATAAATGATTCTTTATTATACATGAATTTTTAACTTGTACAGAGAAAGGGACGAATTGGGAATTGGGTTTACTCATCTTACTTTAATTTTCTATTAGACAAAAGACATTTTCACCTCATATTTTCTTGTAATCGTTATATAAATCACATGAATTTATTATTTTATTTTTTTAATTAAAATTATGGGTATTTAAATAAAAATCTGACTTGATTTATTTCATGTGTTTAATGGAATAAAAATTACCAAATCAGTAAAATAAGTTTTTCTCAATTTTCCTTCTTTAAGATACATTCCATGTTAAGAATTGATAAAATTCTTGAGGTGTATATACTTCCCATGGAAATGTTATATAATTAATTTCCTACTATTATTTTTAATTTATGATTCATGTAATTTTATTTTTGTATGGTGATTATGATTCTATATTACCAAAGTTGTAGTGGTTTTTTCTACAATATTATCATGTATCTGTATTTTTATGATTATCATTTGATTGGTGAAATAATATGGTCTGTATATTATGAAAACTCGATAATTTTGTTCTACTCTATTTATAGATGAAATATTTATGTATTAGTAATATTTTTATACTATTTGATACTTATGATAATTATGATTGTTCTAAATCGTATATTAATTTTAATTTTGGTTGGAAATCTATTTTCATTGATTAACAAGTTTTGAAATGTTTTTTTTATATAATGATTTAATTATTAATGTATATATTGATACATTATTTACCTTTTTAACAAAAAAAATTAAAATTAATCTTCTTCTAATTTATTGATCTAGGAACATATTTAAACTTTAAAAGTACAAATTGAATATTTTTTTTTGTATAGAAAATACTTCCAGCCTAAAAAACATTTCCTTGATTATTAATTCATATATTTATAATGATAATATTAATTGATATTTTTTTAACAAATAATATATTAATTTGTTTTTAATTTAATGTGGTTTTTGACATAAAAATGATTCCCAAAAAAGGTTTATGTTTACTAAATGATTTAAATTATATTCAAATAATCAATTGAATTATTATAGAGGGATATTTTGAGAGAAAATTAATTCAATGATATATGAAATCCATTATAATATTTAAAATCCCTTTTTAAAGATAAAACTTCCAATTTTTTATGATTTAAAAATATTTTTATTCAAAGGAATATATATTTTCTACAAGAAAAGTTTTTTCTGAACTTTTAATATATTATTTTTGTAAAAAGGGTGTTGAAATGGGTTTTTAAAATATATTTTAAAAGAATTTATATTTTATTTAATATGTTTTTCATGTGATCTTTCAAAATAAATCTCCTTATATGAAGACATACATTTTTATAGTTTATGATATTCTAATGATATGAATCATGAATACTATTCAGAATCTATCATTGACTATTTTATGTTTTATGGAATGACTTATTAGGAAAATTGATTCTGTTTCATGGGTTATATTCTTATGAACCCTACTTATTTTTATGGAATATTTAGTGATGAAATTATAATCAAACCCATATTTATCAAATAGTTTTTATAATATTACTTGTCTTTGAAACCATATAAATTTCATGGAATTTAATATGATTGTACATGATTTTGGTGCACATTTATGTATGATTTAATTATTTTATGGGTTAAATCTATATCAACCTCTAATAAATTTGATAACTATTTATTTCTCATTATATAGACAATGATGTAATGGGTAATGAACTTGGTTTAGAAATGGAAATTGTTTGTAAATGTGTTATCATGATCGAACCTTTGAAACTAATATTGTAATTGGAGTTACCTATGACTACCAAGATGTTATAATGAATGAACCTAGAATACCAATATGGCCATGGAAGTTATGAACTTCCTATAATGGAAATAATTTTGTAAGCATATAAGTCTACCACGCATTATATGTCTTCCCCCTATGTAATGTTCTTGCGGATTATGCTCTCATTTCACTTATGATTCATGTATTATGAAATTCAAATATTTGTTTCGTGATTCATTAATTTTATATTTGATATGAAGGGTATGATGGAAAATATTCATTTTCATATTATCATACCTTTATTTTCATGTTATGATAATATATCTCCTTTGTATACCATTACTGAGTTTCTGAGCATGCCCATTTCTTATGTTTCCTTTCAGCGGGATATGAAAATTTTTTTTATGAAGATATAATATAGGGGAAGATCAATTATGTAAAAATTAATGAACATTAACTAATTTAGAATAATTTTTTCCATGTTTCCAAATACCTTAAACTATTACTGTTATCGAGATCATATTTTTTTATTTTGTCAAATATTCATCTAAAAGGATGTAATATCCATGTGTGTTAATCCTGAGTCTCTATAGTTGTTATTGAAGTAATGTATTAGACTAATATTTTAAAATAGTATGAGACAACGTTAATGAGATCAATTTAAAAATTTATAATGACATGTCTATGTAAATCACCATGTATGATTATAAATATCACTTAATGTTTTTTTGGAAATGTCCTTCATTTTTGGTAAATGATTGAATTAGTAGTTTCATAGCAATAAATCCATGTGTGGATTCAACATTTTTATGTGTCTCTTTCAAAAATGTACATAGGGGTAAAAAACACGTATTTACCAAAATTGATTAGGTACTAGTGAAAGACTACATCCCTTGATGAACAACTAAGATGAAACACCAATGGTATATTCATTGAGAAGTAAATAAATATTTATGAATCATCATAAATTAATGAAATAATGTATTACTATGAATAAAATAGTATAAAACAAAGGTTTCATAATATAAATAAGTAGGTGAAATGGTTTGAACATCCTTTATGTTTTTTTCCTGATTATTTTGTTTTATTATATGATAAATGTTTCTTAGAGTTTTATTTAATTTTTTAGTCAATTGTGGGAACAAAAGTGAACAAGGTTAACAATGAATGTGATAAAAAAATTATGAGTAGTCAAACAGGTTGATAATTGGAGTGAAGGATATTTTTATCATTCCTAATATGTATTGAGGGAAAATTATTTAAAATGTGTACCATAATCAACACTCAACCCCACCAATGAAGACTAATGAAGAATATTGTAGGAATTATTTAAATATAGATACCAATTTAATGATTATTTAGTTTCCTACATGTAAATAATGTAAGGAGAGACACCCATGTAAATGTATCATAGAAACATGAATATTTTTTGACTGTTGAAATGGACACAAGGCATCTAACTTGAATGAAAAAAATGATGTTTTTGGATAAAAAATAAGTGGGAATATTTCCCTCCCTAATAAATCAATAATGGTTGCATGCTTTTTATGTGGAATGAATGAGAATTTTAGAAATTGAGGTCCCAAATCTAAATCCCACAAAATTAATCATCAAGGTGGTATGAATAATGGTTATATTGATGATGATGGTGAGATTATATATAAAATGTGAATTGATATAGGTATTAAGTAACATGATGAGGTATCCTTACTGATGGCTAAAATATGTAGTAAAATTATCGACATTTTTATATATTTGGATTCATGAACTATTAATTCTGAAATATATAAGGATTGTTCTGTTTATAGTTTTCAATATGGATTTACTAGAACATGTTAAAATGTTATGTTAAATATGAAAAATTATTCAATTTCATGTCTAAATTTTGACTAAGGTAATATATCCCTTGATTTGATTTTGATATTTAGATAGTGTTGTTTTTATAAATATATATTAGATATGTATAATTGAATTGGATAATACTGATTACCTTCCAAACAAATAATTATTTTTTAAAAAAGTGGTTTTTCTCCCATTAATGATGTTAATAATAATTTTTTATTAAAGGAATATATCAAATAATCATTTAATAAGGAAATTGTCATGTTTGAAATAAATATTTTGGGTAATTTAGTTTATTACCTAGTTTCAAGAGAATACATGATAAATGTATAATCATGTTTGATATGTGACAAATAAGTGATACATTAAGTTATTTGGGAGATCCATGCGACATTGTTTCTGAGAAATTTAGTTACCATATTTAGAATTTTTTAGATATCCATATTATGGAAGGGTTATATGTTTAACCATTTCTGGAATATTTTAGGCTAAACATTGTTTGAGGATTTATATATTAATAAAATATATCTCCATATGAAATTTTATGAATATTGGATAACTTGTGCTATCCATTTTTTTGTGATGCTAACTAAAGATATATGTAATGAATTATCATTCTATCTCATGATCTTATAGAACCTCATGAATGAAAAATTCAACATTATTTCATAAAATAAGAAATTAAGTTGAAATTGATCAACAAATAAAAAACTGTGAGACTGTGCTGAAATAATGTAGATACATCTTCACATGAATATTATTAAACATTAATAAACAGGTTTTTATATAATCTCATTCCCTACTATCATCATTGTTTATGATATAAATGACCTCATTCACACATTTTATGATTATGGTCATGTGATTGATAACTTTTTATGAATTACCCAAATTATTATGATCAATTATCATTATCAATATATATGATTATTGACTCATTTCTTCCATGTATAGGTTTTCAATTCCCACCTATTTTATACCATTTGTAATACTAGATATGTTTTACATAGTGTAACCATTAGGTTTAAAATATTTGTTTTTTAAATGATGTTGTAGTATCTATTTTTATGATTTGGGTTTTTATGATTGAAACCTTCAAGTGTTAGACCATTGATAACCCAAGGTAATTTCATGGGATAAATTTATTTGAATGGGGTATAATATAACACCAATAAATTTTGTGATTTTTTTTTTTAATTTAATAAAATGGATATTTTTCAATCCAAGAAACACTGAATATTTCTTTTGGAATACAACAATAGTAATTGTGGCTTGAATTATACACAACATGAAATGAATCAATAGATATATGAAACACAAATATTTTATTTAGGTACATGAATCAATATAATTGGATATTATTGCACACAATATAGTTTCATATTAATATCTTGTGTTACTATAAATGATTATTTTTACTTACCAACATGAGAATATAAATATTGTTATTTATATATTATTATTCGTAAAACCTAGCTATTGGAATGAAATTTTTGAATAATGTTCACTATATTGAAAATTTTGATCTATTCATTATATATAATTAATCCTTTGTTTATGAACTATTATAAGTGAATGTAGGAATTATTTAAAAAATATGAAATTATTTTTCATTGAAAACTATTATTCTCTCTACAAATAAATTTTATCACTATAATTTAAAAAAAATAATTGTCTGAAATGTTTGAAATAATAATTTTATATTATATATTAGATGAATATATTTTATAGTTTTCCAATATGTTTTATATGTATATGTGATGAATAAATCCAATATTTTTCATCAAAAGATGTATTTTCCAAAAATATATTTATATCGCACTTTAATGGGGATCCCATTTTTAATCTTTTTTCTAAAAAAATTAAACAATATTTAAAAAATACTCATTTTTTATAAAAATATTAAAATTTATATTTGGTCAATTCTTGTTATATTTAGGGGATGTTTATTGTTTTGATGAATATTGAAAGAACATTAAATTTTAATTCAAAAATGATTTTTTGTATAAATTAATTATATAGATTGATTATATTACATTTAGGATTTATATTTAAATTAGAAAAATTTTACATCAATTAATCTAATTTAGGTAATTGTAATCACATACACATTGAAACTCAATATAGAAGTATTTTAATCATTAGAACATTTTTTACTTTAATTACCCACTTTGTCGTCCAGTTTGCTGGATTTAATTTTAATTAATTTATTCTCATTTATAATTACAATGTGATAAAATGGATTCCATATTTCTAATAAAAATAATAATATTTTATAATGTTGCTTAATTATTTTTCAAAAATATTTATTATGAATGGGATTAAAATTATTTACTATGATTTATAAAAATATTATGTTAACAATGAACTAATGATTAATCATAATAGAAAAAATGATCTTTAAGATATTCTACATGTAACTGAATGGATATATTTCTACACTATTCAACCTTTTATATAATTTGGATCATTATTAGATCCATATGACAAGGAAAATGGATGGGTGGAATTCCCTGTTCAGAAACATACATGAATTTCTTTCCTCCTATTCTATAAAAATGCAATCAACCCGCTGACTTATTCACACCCAAAATTACCATTGGCTCATAAAATTTTGATAAAATGAGATCCCAAAATCCACTATTTCATCCAATAATCAACCATTTGGGATGAAACCAAAACAATGAATCAGTTTTTTGTTAACAAAGGGGATATACCCAGAGAAGATGACACATCCTTACTCAAGTTTGTTATTTTATTTTCATTCTGAACCACTTAGTATTTTAGTATTCATGGATAACATAATTAAAAATAATATAACAAATATTAATAACTATTTTAATTATATTTTTTTTACATAAAATTATATGCACATTAATCAAATGTGTAACGAAACTATGGTTCTTCTGTATTGTGATTTACAACCTCATGAAATGATGTTTTTCATATTCGTTAACACATATCATTGATAGTAATTATAATGGAAATAATATCATTATATGATATAGATGATATTTAATATTTATTTATTCTTAGGTAATAATTATATAAAACATATTTTTAGGATTTCCGATTTTTTAAATATGTTAAGATAGTTTGTGGATGTGTGGAAAACAGCCTCCTAAATGCGATGTGATTCATTCACAATTAAAAATGATCTTATTAAGGATTTATTTATAAAAATTATATGATACATATGAAATAATAATGATATTTTAAAGTAAACATATTTACATAAATAGCATTTACTTTATTTCGTTTAAAAATAAAATTAAACTACAACAGCATTCATGTGTATGTATAGTCTACCATCTCTATGAATGTATTATTCAATTTCATATTTCTATATTTTATAGATTTGTATAAATAAATATTTACTAAAAATTTATAATACATATATAATTATTTAAATAATGTAAGGAATTAAATAAAAATCTATGTAACGTGATAAAAAATAACAAGCCAAATTAAATACGAGAAACACATAATATATTACCTGAAAAGTAGTATTACCATTGAGTTATTAATAAAAGGTAATGTGATTTCAGAACCAAATCTGATGGGGTTTTATATATAATAATATAGTTATATGAATCTTTTATAAATAACCTATATTTATCAATATTGGGTTTTGAACATATTTAATGAAAGTCAAGACTAAGTTATGGGTTTTATCATCTCACTTTTATATTCTATGAGTGATAAGGAATATTCATTTTGATTTTTATTATATGTAATATATACTCCACATTATTTAATTATATGATAAATATACATAAATATTTTTTATCATATCCAATTGATGATATTTCTTTTTGGGGGGTTTTTGGATAAAAAATTTGTTGTATCGATAAATTAATTTAGTCTAAATATTCATTCATTGATATATATTACATGTTATACACCTTCATATTCAAATAATGTGTATATAATTTCCATTGGAATGTTATATCATGAATCTCCTTACTTTAATGACATTTTATGATTCATGTAATTTTATTCTTCCTTAGGGATTATGATTCAAAATTACCAAAGTAACAAGAATTTATTTCTACAATATCATAGTTTATATGGATTATTTATATTTATTATACATATTTTTTAAAAATATGATCCATATCCCTATTTATATGAAACCTTACTTCTACGCTTGTTATAAAATATATCATCATTTATTATTACAATGTTCCAACTCATAGATATTTATGTAATTATGAAAACAAAATTATGAAAAATTATCTATTTTTATCCTTTTGGTCATAAATCATTGTTTTCCAAAGTTGTGTTTTGATTTAATGGTTTCCAAAATGTATATATATTATTATAAATGTTTTGGTGAAATTAAAAAAATACCATTAAAATAACTAACATGGAATCTTCTTTTCATATATCGATCAATGCTCTTTTCTAAACATTTAATGTTCCAAAATAAATGATCATCATGAATGGACATTCCAACCAACATGAAAATCAATTACATGAATTTTTAATTATACATTTAAATGTAATTTTTATAGTAAATTATTTCCAACTATCTTGGATTTTTTTTGAATTTACTTTGGTATTCTAAAAAAATCCCTTACAAAAACGTCTTTTTTTAAAAGTATTTTAAATTATTTTGAAATCCTAAATTCTATATTTTAAATGGTTATTTTGAAATAAATGGATTCAAATTACTCAATAATAATTTATATTTTTTAGATGACATTATATATTTAAAATTATAACGAAATTCTTAATATTTTAAATTTTATTCCATATCATAAAATATAGTTTCATTGAGAAATGTTTTAAATGAAATTATAATGATTTATTCTTTTGAAAAGGGTTTTGAAATAGTTTTATAATATGGATTTGGAATGAAATTATCTATTTAAGAGGATATTTTCCATGTGTTCTTTCAAAATCCTTCTCCATCGTTGATGACAAACATGTTTTTATTTTATTTCTAATGGTGATATGATCCAATAACACCATTTATTTTGTATCTCTGAGTGTTTATTTTTTGAGGGAATATTTTTTATGAAACATGTTTATATTTCAAATGTAATATTCTTATTAAAATAACATCTTTCTACTGGATTATCATTGATGAAAATATTATGAAACTAATATTTTTTCACAGGTTAAGATATGTTTTCATGTTTAGGACACCGTTTTCATTTCATGGGTTATGATATTATTATTATTATTGGGGAATAGTTTTATTTTTTAGTTATGAGATGGGTGGGACCTATATATGCCTCTATTTCATGGGGTAATGATTTATATCTCATTATATAGACATGAATTGAATTGGGAGTGAACATGGTTTTGAAAAAGACATTGTCCACTAAAATAGTATTGGTAATAAACATTAACATTTAAAATTGTAATATGAGGGGATAATTACTAACACTATAGTATGGGGAGTGAACTTATACTACCAACATGGCTCTTACAACAATTCCTTGGCTAATATATAAAATCATTTAATGTTATTATGTGTGTGAAAAAAAATCATTTTCTTCGTGCAACATTATGGTATGTTGGATTGCTTGATTAATTCCGTTATGATTAAAGACTTATTAATTGAATAAAATTATTCCATGAACATTTATATTAACTTTTATTTTAATGTAATTATCATTAAATTTCATTCACATGTTATCATAACTATATTCTAATGTCACTCTAACATAGCTTTTTTTATCTTCAAGGAGAATATGAACACAAAACTTTCTTATATTTCCTTCCCCATATTCTAAATAAATGGTTAATGTATAATTAAAATTTCATATGATCACTTTGGAGAAAATTTATGACCATTTAATGAGTTTGAATATTTTGATCCAAGTTTCCAAAGTCAGTAAACTATTACGATAGTCTGGAATTTCTTTTTTATTATCATGGATATTTTTAAAAATGATGAAATATAAATGTTTGTTAATCATGTTATTCTAAACATCAACTATGTGGAAAAATGATATTTATATGTTACATATGAGGAAAATTAAAAAATTATATTATAAATATACTTTTAATGGATGTACCATGAAATAATGAAGGAATGATAAAATTATAATAACCCCAATATGGGTATTAAACCGTTAATCAATATGGTGATTAATTTGGTGTAACATTATTGTAAATATATGAATAAGCATTTTATTAATTGTTACCTATAAATCCATTATTTTGATTGAACTAAAATGTTTGATAACCGTGTATGTATCTTATGAATATTATAGCTTAATAAGGACATATTGGGTAAAGTACATATCTTACCATTGTATATTTTTCATGGATGTTTGAAGAGGTATATAAATATTAAAGTGTATTTATTGTGAGACTACATAAGGAGATATATTTTGGATTATTTATATTGGTTATTATCATGGTATGAAGATAATAAAAATATTAAAAAGTATGAGGGGATTTTATGACCATTATAAATGCCATAATGGAAATAAGAAAACATAACCTTGGATACAATTATTTTAATCCCAAAGGAATATGAGGCCCATAATGTTATTTTTGTCTTAGTCAATCACCATAATTTTTTATCACAATTAATTAATATGATATATAATTTTGAGACTCTATTAACATTCAATGATATATAATTATTAAGTGGTATTATTTTATGGAGTTAAACATTTTATTATTTCAGATTATTATATGAGGTTTAATGTGAAGTAATAGTAATGTATTCAACATGATTTGTATACAGTGTTTTGTTTCAATATTGATTATCACCCATAGATATATATTAATTTTAATGGAATCAGTTATACATTTCATGATAAATTTCTATTTTGTTCCAAGTATTGTAATGAGGGTTGGGATAATATTCTTCCTCTTAAAATATTCTATAAAAACTATTGATTTACCATGAGTATTTATATAGATCTTTTTCAATCCATCTATGAAAATAATCACCTAACTATAAAGTATGAAAATTATATTTGAGAAACATAGAAATTAGGACCAGAATTATATGAGGAAATGATATAGATTGTTATTGATATTTAGTGTCACAAATGGTTAACATAGTGTCTTAAGGATAGTTCTGATGACAATAATTATTGAGATCTAGAACACAATGTTAGTGAGGAATAATTCCTAAATATTTATCCATGGAATAATATTATGTGATTAGAATATAAGGTAATGGTGATCCCATGATATATCTTTCCATTTTATATTATTTATTGGATCCAGAAATTTTCATATCTCTCTACATTTCCAGTAAACTTCTCTTGAGTTCATGATATGTTCCTTAAAATTCAATAGAGGATGCATAGACCCGAACCTCAATATGTAAAAATGTTAGAGGATTTACAAAGGGGTCATGATATTTAAATTATAGAAAAAATCTGTATAAATCCTAAATAATAGAGATTCTATTGTTAAAAAATTCTCACATATTTAATGTTAATTGGATGAATTATATTTTCAAAGAAGTTACATTCGAACATGAAAATATGGTAAAGTATATATATTGTGAATTTTTTAGTTATGATAAGGAATTTTTAGGGATACATTAATTTTAATGGGTGTATAATTTAACATGTAATGCCTTTATATTGTTTCCAATGAAATAAATATAATGTATTATATAATCCAACTCTACATGTTAAAGCGATTCAAATGATCCCACAATTTAATTTACAATTATAAAAAATGTTTTATTTGTGTGTAAATATTAGATATATAAAACTGTGTAATATATATTTATATATATATATAATCTCATATTAAAATAAAATAACTAAATCATATGAATTATTAATTTTTTTTGTAAAATCATTTAATGAATAAAAACTCAACATATTAATGAAATTAATTTAACAAAATGTAAAATATGATTAACTAAACAAATAATATTTTTCTTATTGAAAATTTATATTAATAAAATTTATTTAAAATTGAGGAAAAACTGAATACATTACATATATAATTTTTTTAATAATGATAAAATATTTAATCATAAAATTAGTTATTTATCATCAAAAAATTATTATAAGAATAAATATTGGTTTTGTAATAAAATAAATATATAATTATTTATTTTTTAAAAAAATTATGGAATATATATATATATATAAATTTAATATTGATTTTTATATCATACTAGGAACGAAATGAATTATAATTCAGTTTTATACTTCATAATTCATTTTCATAAAAAATATGTTTTCAACATGTTTTACAAGAATGATTAAAAATAAAATTTTAAAACATATAGAAATGAATTTGATAATATGGATTAATTATTCTAAATTGGGATTTAAGGTATTTTAAATGATACCACATTCATTATTTTCCATAATGTATATTAGAAAGGTAAAAATTATTTAAGGTGATCAATGTTAAAACTTGTTTACCATTGTGTGGTAAACAAATTGATAGGGTTAATATTTTCACATTAACCTATATATCGTTTATTTTAAATATATTTTTACAATTTAATATATAAAAATTACTTCTTTTTCAATTTGGAATCATAATACACAAAAAATATTTAAATTACAATAAAAATAAAAATCATTGTAATATGTATTCCCTTATGTAATTTCCTTCTCATAACATGTTAAAATAATTAAAAATTATAATATTCATAAACAATATACTATTATTGACATATTTATCATATATATTTCTAAATAGTACAAATTTAATGAAAAATTATATATACCATTAAAATAATAACAGTATTGAAAGATAAGAGACTCGTTCAAAAATAGTATATAGTGACTAGTACATAGTCATGTCCATAATGAAGATGAATCCATTAACTAGTGATAGAGGAAGTGTTGAAAGTAAACCCATTATAACGTGTAGATCTATCCACTATATACAATTATCTACGATCTACGAATGGGATAACCCTATATAAAGTGATCCCTTATATAATTTCAATAGAAATGGTTATATAATAATCCCCTCACATATGAAACCAGTGATCCCATATGGGGAAAATGTCAATTCTATTAAAATTGAGTTGAAAATATAACAAAAAATTCAAAAATAACACTTTTTTTATCAAATACATGCTCTAGAATCCCAATTCAAAATGAGTTTCAAAATTATTTTAATACACTAATTTTTAAAAAAAATGATGGGAATAACCATATTTATTTATAAAACCCATTTACACATGTATATTAGCAATTTCAAGGATTACTATAATTCATTTAGAAGACAATTTATAAAAAAAGAGTAGTCACAATTCATAGTTACTAGGATGGTATGAAAAATACCTCCCTCAAACATAGGGAATAGTCCTACATTAATGAGATCCACTGAAAGAAATGAAATTGAATTAAATAGAATGTGATATGATTCCATAAAATTTTATTTCGAAAAAATAATATAACGTTTCTACAAGAAATGTTCAGTCAGAGAACATCGTTCAACATGTATCATAAGAATCAAACAACCTAAAATAAAAATCAATATAACCTACATATAAATGAAAATAAAAAATGGGTCCTAAAGAGATTAATGTTGGATCAAAAAAAGATCAATAGATAACCGAAATTGAACATAGATCAACATTCAATGAGTAAATGAAGGGAATATATAAGAAACAATGAGGAAAAATTATCCAAACCTACTAATTCAAGGATTAATGAATGAAATACGATAAAAAATAATGAAAATATTATTACATGAGATTAAAAATCCAATATAGATATTATCTAAGATCATTGGTTAATTTAGTATCAATATAGATGTATTATAGGATTAATTATGTGTTTCGGGTGCATTAATTAACAATAACACACTACCTCATCTATCCCAAGAAGATGACATGAGCTTCCTGGTGGCAACCACCATTTATTGGAGGGAATTGAAAACATGAAGTGGATTCTAGATATCCCACTATTTTGGTAGTGGAAGCCCAATGGTTGACCATTAGAACCAAAGACCTTGCATGGATTGTTTCTATACCATTGAGTTGGGTAGTGGATCCATATTTCTATCATGAAGCCCAAGATCATTTTAAACTCCACCAAATCAACTATAATTCATCTCTGACCCGAAATATAATCATTTAATAATTTAAAATAAAAAATCCCTAGATTCATACTTTCTCAATTCACATAACCATTTTATTTTCAAAATCTATAAATTCACATAAAAGATAGATCATTTATAAAATAGTGAGTCCACTTCCCCGACACAAAATATTTATTCTACCACATCTCATAAGAATCTAGTCCATGTCAGAAATGTTTATTAAAAAAGCGATGTTATTTATCACCCATAAAATTAATATGAGAATCAAAGACCCCATGGTTCCTCTACAATTGATTTTTATTTCCAACTCAATCTCCTCCCCAAATCATAACATTGGAAAAATTTAGATGGTACTTTTGTAGATATGATATGGGTAAGACATTATTGATACATTTAATATTATCTAGTAATAGTTTGTAAAAATCAAGAATATCATGAATTCCAATGACCTTAAAGGGATCAACTTATCTTGTAGCTAGATTACCCTATTTCCCATGAAGATAATTACCCACCAATGGATAATCATTAAAAGTAAACGTTCATGGAAAAATCCAATGGAAGATAGTAGAGATCAACCAATGACTCATTTCTACTCCATTAATTAATCAATAATCAACATATATCAGAATTAACTAATAGTATCTATTAAATTATTCTGGATAAAACAAGAGAGGCCTCACCCAACTCTTACGAAAAAAGAGGTTACGGGTTTGTGTGGTAATAAAAATCATTGTAGGGATGCATTATGATCGATGTCTTGAAATTTATATTATATGTGAACTAGAAAAGTACCAAATTATTGTTCCTAAATCCCCAAAAATAAAAGATTGATTCATAAATAATATCATCCAAAATATATATAGCACACATCATTTAAACATCATACAATGTATGATAAGATGCACATAGTTATATATGAGTTCTTATCCCCACATGGATACTATTGTAGAATATATAAGTAAATAAGGGATTATTGTTAGTGAAAATGGGTGAAGGGACCCCTTGAAACCTCAAAAATATTTGACACAAACGCAACATACCTAGAACTTCAACTTTAGTGGTGGCCCTGATGAAGAAAAAATAATCCAATTACATCGAAAAATTAATCACCACCTGTATAGAATTATTTATTTTAGGATTCAATGAAAACCAAATAATGAAGTCTGTAGAAAACTTACTAAATTTATAAAATCCAATTAGACGGTTATGGTTTAGACTATAAGACAATAATTTCTAATCCATTATCTTTCAGAATGTGTAACATAGGGTAACATAATTATAAATGTTTCATATTGTGAAAAGATACTTGAAAATAATATAATTGCATAATAATTTTTAATAGTAACGTGTTTTATGTACCATTATGAACTATTGGAGTATGGAAACTCTTTTTATGACTTAAAATGATATTAAAAACTAATTTACGATGTTAATAATTTCATAAAATGTGATAGAACAACCTGAAATGGTCTCTATACTATATATGTATTTGACTATTCCATTTTACTTGTCATACTACTATGGGTCCTATAGAAATGACAAAATAAGGGATTATTAAAATTTAACTCCAGATAAAACCAAAAATTAATCATCATCCTTCATGTACAAACATAACAAATAAAAAATAACAATTAGGTTTCACTCCTCATTATATTCCATAATCACCAAACCAGGATAACTCTATCTTAGTTATTTAGAATCATGGTTCCCCTTTATAAGAGAGTAGGTATGGTCAATGTAAAAACTACATAGGTATTCCACACATAATCTTTTATTGAGGATTAATTCCATCTAAAATATATATATTTTCAAATATTTTGATATGAAAAGATCATGATCATCTCCCTAATGATCTAATGTATCTATCATTTATGTGCATGCATAACATTAGTGAGTTCCAAGTAGTTGGTGGGGTGACTCTTCTAGGGTGGACCAAAAAACATGACAAATACACCACGTCATAATAATATATTATAAGAAACACATGTATAAAGATAAAAAGAAACATAATATACTACATATCCCTTATCGTGTTCAGATAAGATAAAGAGATGATTCATTGTGAGACTACAGTTCCACCCACTAAAATATGACTGCTTTTTAGTGTAATAAAAAAATTATCACCTCTATTTATAATAAAATTCAATGGTAATTATAGATTTTATAAATACTTAAGGAACAAAAGATAATATATAAATAGACTAAGGAATCTCTATATCCCAAAAACATTTTGTGGTTCTCCGAATGAAAAGACTACCATCATAATATTTGTATTGACTGAATTAACATATAATTTAGTATTATTCTCCACTAAACAACATCATGAATTATGAAATTTCATATAAATAGATTATTATAATGTATGTCACCCCTCAAGGTTTCTAGTAACATATTTATATTGTTCTTATTCTCATTTTCAGATCTTGAATAACTAATACAATGATAAATATGTCAAGATAATGATGGAATATATGGTTCATAAAATCTGTAAACATTTCATTATGGAATATTTGTGTCCAAAAGTGTTAAAATATAATCATAATTTCTATAAATATCTTGAATTTTATCTTGAGTATATATGACTCCCAATACCTAAGTTGTTGATACTCTGATCAGAGATCAATTATTGACATACACATTTACTAGTTTAACTAATAAAATAGGTAATCAACATGGGGAATGAGTGATAATTATTTTCTATTAACTTATTTATCTTATTGAAGTCAAATAAATTATAATGTTCTCTATTAGAATACTTTTCCATGAGCATCAGGGATGACCCTATTTAAGGAACATGAAAAAAAATCGGAATAATATCATATAAATGAAATTTGAGATATTTCAGTGAAAATGATATATATGAAAACTATGTATAGTAACATGATGCATACTCAACACTTCATTAGTTGAAAATTATATATTTCGACCTATATAAATACTAGAGAAGTCACCCTAGATGTACTCATTTAAATCCAAAAAAAATCTAATGAATAAAAATAGAATTTGAAACAACATCAGTGATAAATATAATGGAAGTCAATAGCCACCTGAGATCTTTGTAGGAATGTACTACAAGCATGGAACTCAGATCCCAATATCCATGTACCACAAAAAAACTCCCATTAGAAGTAGAGAATGAAACACATTAATGATGACAATCAATATCAACATGGGTAGTGACTAGGATATCCACACCAATAAGGATTTCAAAATGGCCCAAGTCATGAACCATAAATTCCCAAACTATCTCTTCAGTTGATATTGAAAAATTTCACAAAGGACCATAAAACCCTCAGTCAAACCACTTTTTATTCAGTGTTACCAACTCCATATAATAGTAAATAATATCTTTCAGATATTGATGGCCATCGATATAATGTGTAAACATAAAACAGTGTGAGTAACCTATATTAAATGGATCTATTTATATTGTCGTTTAATAAAAAAATACCTCTCTATATAGTGAGACCCATATCAACCTCAAATGGTAACTCATCCAATTCATAATGGAACTTCCCCTCTCAGACCATTGGAAGGAGCCCAATGGAATTTTACTATTTTGTATGTTAAATTTCATCCATTAGATATAAATATACCATATCCTATTTTGAATTTGAAAAATATAGATTGAACGTATGAAAAAGGCCTATGATACCAGTAGTAATGAAAATTTTCAAGGAATTGGTAAAGGAATTTTTTGTCCTACCCACATTTTGAGATGATATCAACTCAATGAAACCCAACAGGGTAATACTGATTTTGAAGAAGAATCCCACTATAGAGGACCACCTCCACTACCCCTAAAGTTATCATTCTTCATTCCCTTCATTTTCTATTCTATACTAAATATTCTATATGGTGAAAGAGAATATCCAAAAATCTACTCATTCTCACAGTATTCATTGTTCATCATCAATCTATCAATCCTATCAGCATAGATGTTTATATTTTGTATGTATACCAATGATCATATTTCAATTAAAAATCAATATAGTTATTTGTAATCTTTCATCTCATCATCCATACCCTCCTCTATATAAAAAATGATAAATTATTGTCAATATGTTGGAATAAAATGGGTATTGAAACCCTTCCACTAAAAGACCACATACAAATTTTCAAATACTATAGATTCCCACCACTAAATTGCAGGACCTTGAACTTTGAATATTGGACATTTATTCATGAAATACTATATGTTATCTATGAATTTGTTGACTAGATCAACCTTGTACAAAATTTACACCACATATTTGGGTTAATTCATTACCATAAGTTGTGGGGTCACTTATATCGGAACTAACACGATCAATCATAATATCCAAATATTCATAGTTCTCAATCAACAGTCGTATTCATGAAATGATGAATGATATGTTCCAGATTAGGAACTTCCCATATTAGGCCCTCAAAGATATTTTGGTCAAGAGGAGGACCCCCTTGAGGAGAATATCCTAATGAAACGTCATATAGGGTACGTGTAACACCACTAATAAGCATGTTATTATTATACAGAAGAAAAGATAAAGGATCTACAAATATGATATTATTAATTTTATTATTGAAAACATAGGAAAAAACATTGTTCATTGTTAAAAACCATCATAATAGAAACAAAACCCAACATCCCATGGATACATTAAACATTAAAAAACATCTTTCAAGGAACTCACTACAACCTACTCCTCGAGACTCGTTAATATAATTTTCTATATACCAAATTCCCATCACTGAGAATAACCATTCTTTTATACCCAATTTTAATGACCTTGTGTAAAAATACTGTTAATTGGTCTCCAATCCGAACAACCTAAAGACATGTATAGTGTTTCATATCCTCAATGTTAGGAGACTAGATACTAGTAATAAAACAATAACCAAATTGAACAATATTACTAGCATGAAAGAATATATAATTCATATATATATATATATATAATGAAAACCATAATATAATCATAAAAAAACCTAAAATTTCCAATGGTAGTGAAAAATCAATGTTAGTTTTTAATACTCAATGTACATGTCCAAAAAATATCTAATGTAATGGATTCCAAATAATATTCACTTATATTCCATGAGATACCAAGTAAGCGTTCTGTAGTATGAACAAAAGCTACCCATTCCAGTTGACCAAAATACATAACTCCTCACCAAAATCCATTGTAATTTCATATATCAGATGAAACATGGTCTATAATTTAGTGTTGGACTATGGAGGGTGTCTGATAAATAGAATTAGGAGGAACCCACCCATGTTTTTTATAACAAGAATCTATATAGTAATCCAAAAAATATATATTTAAAGATGGTATGTCATTATAATCCATTGTATAGTGTTATATCAAAATAATGGTAAAAAATTTCTTATTATATTCAAAATAATTTATAAAACGATGGAATAATATTTGAAACCATATTTTACATTAACCATTTATATTATTGAAAAAATTTATCATATAAAATAAAAATACATTCAAAGCCAATGTATAGTGGTAAAAATAATGTTAAGATCATGACTATTGCACACTCAAGTCCATAGATCCAATTCATTGTGGTAAATAAGAATGGTCAAAGTAAACATATAATGGTAAATAAAAATGGTTAGGCTAGATAGGTTACTCATACACAAATAAAAAATGTTGACTACTGCACACTCAAGTCCATAGATACAATGCATACAGGAACTATGAAAAAATGAAAACCATAGAATGTGATTATAGATAATTTCAAGACCATGTTCCAAGATCGAATTATCTATAAATTAGGAATTGAATATCAACGTTGAAAGTGAAGAACATAAAAATTTTAATGTAAAATGAAAAAAAAATACTTTTTATATAGGTACCTACTGCACCCAAGTGTAGAATATATCAAATCTATTTAAAAAGTTGTCGAAAAATTGATAATTATATCAAAACTAGACAATATATAATAAACTGCAATGAATACTCTTTTAATAATTAATTTCACAATTCCTTGAAAATATCATTCATTATAATAATAATTGAAAAATATATTTTTCAAAAAAACCCTTTTTACCCATTCATATTAAAAAATTCAAGGATCATTCCAATTAATTAATAATATAACATATAATACAAGGTAAGTAATTATTCATATAATATTGTATAGATATTATTCAAAAAAACTCAAACTCAAGTCGCACACCATCATCTAGGAGTTGCAGACACTGGAATACAATGGAAGTTAAGGAAAATCATGGGGAGGACCTAAAAATGGTTCACAAAACGTATTAAAATTTTAATAGGAGTAGATGTTGATATAGACGTTTCATCATTACATACACATAGAATAACATAATGAAAAACAATTAATTTGATAACATTCCTCTAGAAAACAATCACAGAAGTGATCCAAAATAAACTTCAGAAGGGTCATAACAATATCTATAAATCTAAAAAACATATCCTTGACATTTTTCCTATTCCCAGAAGAATGGAATAAATAAGACAAAATATTATAGAATGAACCAAAATTACTAATTCATCAAAAAAACTAGACATGGTCAAATAATACAAGGAAAAGACAAATAGAACCTAGATTGATAAGGGATAGATTCACAAGGAGCACTGGTTGATTTGTCCAGAAAATGTCAGATAAGAGGGTTAATTAAGGGTTTAATTGGAATTAATTTATTATATTGACCTACTTATCATGACCATCCTACATCCACCATCTCACTTGTGTCAAAAATTAAAATGGACTGTCTACAGACTGGTCCACAAGAGAATCTGTGTGTCTAGAATACCCACATGTCTTCTTTTCAATGAAAATGATAGGATGTTGGCTTCCCACATCCTAAATGATAGAACCTATATCCACTATTAATCCCTGTAATTTAAAAAATATAATTGATTGATTAGTATTCCTATCAAACTAGAAAATATTGATTTAATCATTAATATATTTTTACATGGATCCATGTTGTCCTAGAAAGTGTTAATCATACATACATGTAGGTCACTGCCTCCACATTGTGATATTATTCATTTAAAATTACTACACTACATTTGTATAAAATATTATCATATTTAATTAATATATATGATATTTATGTCATGATTATAAATCATAGATGATAAAATATAATCATTATTTCTTATGTTCATTTTTTAGAAAATGAAATTTTCATTCATGTGTACATTGAAACGCTACGTCCATGAAAGGTGTAATTCATTTACAAAACTATATTTCTTTTGGATAATTATATATATATATAATTTATATTTATGATATTTATTTTATTACTAACACTAAATATAATGGGTCTATGTCAAATGTACATTGTCAATGAATGTCAAACAAAAACATTCACAAAAATGATACAATTAATACCTATAAATGATGATTTTAATAAATATTTTTCACTTAATAGGTGTTAAAATTTAAGAATTAGAACATATAAAGAAATTTAATTTTTTCAATAGTCTTATTATAGTTTTATAATAAATTTATAATTATTATATAGGAGTGTAGATTTCTTAAGAATCAAGTCAAACATCAGACATGGGTTTTATGAGACAATCTAATTTTTACATAGATTATATATGCATAAATGTTAAATGATGAAATCATGAGATATAGCTATAAAAAATATTATATCATTTATTATCCTATATTTATTTAATGAAATTTCATATTTTACTATGTTTATGTACTCATGATAATTATAGAATTATTTGATGTAATGAAAAATTTATTTATATCATTGGTCAATAATATCTTCCTTCTATATTGATATTTTATAGAAATTCTTTTATATAATATTTTTAAGACTCTTGAATTATTTTATAAATTCACATTCACCCTTATTTATGTTCAATAATTTTTAAAAATGAATATTTTTTCTAAATGAGTTACTTTTGACTTTTTTCATAAAATTTGAAAGAAATCATTGTTTAATGTGCACCATATAAAAAAAATTCTCCAATGTAATGAATTCCCATTTTATTGGAGATTACAAAAAAAATTCCAAGGTTTATTTTAAAATAATATGGTTTAACTAATATTTAAGAAATTTGGTAATTTAAAATTTATAATTTTAATTTGGCAATGCTATTTTTATTATGAAATATACATGTAATCTTATAAATGATTTTTAAATCCATAGTAAAATCGTTCATTGTTAATAATTCTTAAAGGGAATATGATTATATTATACCATTTTTATTTCTTACAATAGATGTTTTTATATTATAATACAGATGTCATGATGAATTTATTTTTCTAATATGGTATAAAATATGGGGAAACAATATATATTTTCATCATCTTATGGCATAATTATGACTGAATTATGATTCTGGGATATGTGGGAATGTTATAGTTATCCCATTAATTTGGTAAGGATTAGGGCATTATGAGGTCAAATGGTACATAACAATTTTTCCATATCATAATAGGGGGTTTATAAGAGGATATCAAATTCTTGAAGGAGGAATATGAGTGTTTAGCCCATGTATAACATCTGAAAAATGTCTTAGTGTGTACCTTGATGTCAGATTTATTTAATTAGGAATAAACCACATTTTATACCACTCTTTTATGAAATGATCTTATGTTAATGTTATGCACTCAAGGATCATGATAATTTATTAATTTATTATTTTTCTCTTATGAACTAATTTGAGATATGAATTGAATCATGATTATGATATTGAAACAATTTTGAATGGTTTTGTAATTTAATTCTCATATTATCAAACCCTTGTTCTTTTATTATTATAAAATGATCATCTATATCACCCTTTTCCCTTACTGTGAATCTCAGCTACACAATTATTAATTTTACTTATCCAATGAATATTATGAATTTTTTAATGTAATATTAATCTAATATGTGTTGTATTTATATTGAACCTTGTAGGAGATGATGTAGATATTTTTTGTTCCAATTTTTATGGATCAATATATTGAAATACACTATGTGTTTATGAATATACAATAGATCATAATGATATTTATAGAATATTAATCTTATGCATTTTCAAATATATCTATATAATTTTTGGGTAACCTAATGAGATGGCCTCTAACTGACACATAACCTACCAATTGTTTCATAAAAAACAATCTCATGATGACCAAACCTCCCAATTCAAGACCACTTGAGAATAAAAAAACCATTAATTAAATATTGAAATTAATTTGACATGATCACCCAAGAATAATGGAACATATCCCAATCTGTAACAATTCATGAATTGAATTCTCGATCCCCATATGCTTGTGATAGGCACCCAAGTATCAATAAAAACGATAAGGATTTATTTTATCAAACATGATAGAAAAAAACTAACATGAAATATAAAACTAATGTTGTAATAATGGAATGAATAAGTATTTCAAAAAAAATAGTGTTACATTAGATTATGTCGTGTCCAAACCAACCCAAATAATCCAAAAATTAAATCCAAAATACACAAAAAAACAAATATACATATCATGTGATTTAGAGAAAATTTACACCTATCTTACCACAAATTATAAATTAATAGAATATTTTGACACCCACAACATTACCATGAAACCTTTTTTAATGACCCAAATTTTCATTAATGGAAATTTTTCATGATTTAATTATTTGTCGTATTATGGTTATATATAATTTGAAATTATTTAGTTTTTTGTTTCTCATATTTAAGAAACCATTATGAATTTCGACCATTCTTAATATAGTCATTGAATAGTGATCAAATGATTTGTATAAATATTGGGTTTATCAAATCCAATTTACTCAGAAAAAGGATGTGATGGCCTCATCCAGTTGACATGACCCTTAAGTAGCCCAAATAGCATATCTTGGAATGTAGGTGGTGTCATAGGGCTTCACTCTAAACCAAGTCCCAACCGATCTTTAACACGTTAAGTTTGAGTAGAACCGACTATGGGAGAAGTAGAAGTTAATAGAGATTACAACTCGAGCGATGTTATCTGAGACACCCCAAGATTTTTTCATCATCGCACACCATACCCTTCGGTCGTATGTGGGTCTTATAAGGGTTTTTCTAACAATACCTTAGCTTTATTATTATCTGAATTATTTTTGTATATAATATACATTCATTTTCTTTTTGTTACTTCATAAATAGTTTTTAAATACAAATAGTATTTTAATTAATATTCCACTCAGAAATCTATTTTGCTGAATTAAAGGGTATTTTAATTAAATATAATTTTAATAAAATATTATTATTATATTTTATATTATAAAATATTAATTATTGTATAATTTTATGAAAGAAAGTTTAATTTTTATTATGGGTTGAAAGCTGTTTTTGTCAAAACCCATGAATTTTTGATAAAGGTCAGTTTTTATTTTAAAATTTCAAATTAACATATTTAGAAAATTATTTAGATAAAATGAATAATATTTTGGATATCAGGATGTCGAAATTATCCAATGGTGAATTTTTCATAATTTTCTGAAATAATAAAATTTTTGGTTAAAAATTAAATACAGTTTAAATATACAATGTGTTTTACGACATCTTAATGACATAATAGTGATGTAATGTAATACTATAAACATTATTTTTGTGGAATATTTGTATTACCATTAAAATATTGATATTTTTTTCTGTTTTATTTATTTTACAATGCATTGGTGGACCCTTCATGGATTATAATACATTTTGTCATTTTAAATTTGTTTTCCTTGAGAGTGTAACTCAGCTCCACATAATCCAACCTATTATTTTGAGATTTTTTTACATAGTCAATATAAAATATTGATTCCCACTCCCCATTTTGAAAATCCATTGAAAAAATCAATCGGCAGGTTTGTGGTTTAGGTTAGTTTAATTTGAGGTGTCCCAAACCTAAATAATAACGAATTCTCTATCATTTCCCATATAAACCCACCCAAGCTCCAAATTCCTCTTCACTCAATGTATTTAGAGATCGAACAACCCCTTCCATTATCTCTCTATAATCCTCCCATGGTGCCCCAATCTCCCATGAATCATTTCTCAGGCCTCTCCCAAGCCTTTGGGACCACACTTCCATGTAAGGGATTTCTTCCTTTCTCACTTTTTTCAAATTTTCATTAAGTTGTTATGCCCTTTTTGTTTCAATTAAAAATGTTGGGGTATGATTTTGCAACACCACCATACAACCCTTTTTATGTTAGGATGATGGGATATCCCTTTAAATCTCATTAATGTGTCCCATGTACACCTATTACCATACCGAAATTTCATTAGTGTTTTCTATCTCCTCTTATGTAATGACCCAAAATTACTGTGGATTTCTTTTAAATGCATGTTAGTTTTGCGAGTCCATGAAAATTGACGGCGTGTGATTCAGATGCCCGTTGTGCCCAGAATCAACTTCTGATGTTTTGTTCAGGTACGCTCAGTAAACGTACAAGTATGTTTTTAGAACATATGAATTAGTGCTCAGAATTAAAATTTGAGGGCACCGTTGAACTCGCAGCACTAGTATTCGCTAATGGAGACTTTCACCTATATGGTAGTGGGTTGATAATTAAAGATTGTTTTTGGGTTTTTAGTGAATTATTTAAATAAAAATAATGTTGTTTATACTTATTTTTATTTTGTTGGTTACAGCCTCCTTGTGTTAGTTGGAGGGGGGAGCACCACACCTTAACCTCCCATGAGAGGTTATGGTGGTGGGGAACACTCGAACCTATCCTTTTCTTCGGGTTTATTATGATGGGGATCACCCCAGTTTTTAACCTCCTTTAATCTCCCCATTAATGGGGAGAAACCCTCAAACTTCCATTAAGTGTAGGGAACCGTCTTCAAGTACCCTAACACATAATAATTCCGTGTCTTCTTCATTAATTGTTTGAGCCAACTCTTTCAATTAAAATTTTAACCCATTTTAATTTTGTACCAACAATTAAATAATATATAAACATAATATATTATTCTGGCTTGGCATATTCCTCTTTTTGGCTTCCCACATCCTAAATAATAGAAACCTATATCCACTATTAATCCCTATTATTTAAAAAGTATAATTGATTGACTATGATTCCACTTAAACTAATTTTTTTTTATTTAATCATTAATATATTTGTACATGGATCCATTCTTTCATAAAATGTGTTAATCATACATACTAGTGGGTCAATTCCACTACATTGTAATATGATTAATTTTACATTACTACACTACATTTCTATAACATATTGTTGTATTTAATTATTATATAAGATATTTATGTCATGATTATAAATCCCAGATGATAAAATATAATCTTTATATTTTTTCTCATTTTCTAGGAAATGAAAATTTCATCAAAGTGTACATACAATCTACTATGTCCATGAAAGTTGTAATTCATTTACCAAGATCTATTGTTTATGGATAATTATATAATTATATATAATTTATATTTATGATATTTATTTTCATATTTAAAATAAATATAATTGGTCTATGTCAAATTTACATTGACAAGGAATGTTAAACTAAAAATTTCACAAAAATGATACATTTAATACCTATAAATGATGATTTTAAAAAATATTTTTAGTTAATAGGTGTTAAAATTTCAGAAATAGAACATATACAGAAATTAAATTATTTCAGTAGTCCTTGTAACGACCTGAAATTTTGAATAAATATTGTTTCCTAATTTTGTGTGTTATTTTATTTTTATACTCAACAAAACTGTTTCATTTGATAACATGAGTATAATTAAAATGAGACTGTTGGGTTTTGACTATCATATGACCATTGGTCAATATGACCGCTGGAAACTAAAAGTTTCGATTATTGTCTCTAAATACAAGTGATCATGGTTAATTAATATAGAAAGAAAATTCGATGGCCTCATCCAGTAGTCTCGGGCCAATCGAATCCCATCTAACGGAACTTGAGAAGGAGGTAGCACCACTGGGCTTTGCACTGGACCAAACCCTAGCTGAACTTCATCGTGTGAATCTAGAACGGAATCGCCTTCGCGAGAAGTTAAAACTGATAGAAATTACTACTCGTGTGATTTGGCTGAGCCACTCTCAGATTCTCTCACCTTAGCACACCTTACACTTAGGTCCTATACTGGTGTGATAATGGGCTATGTAGGGAGACTGTAACTACCTTGTGTAATACATTGTTTTAAATAAAAATTTTGATTTCTTCTTTTGATGAAGTTTATGAATTTTCAAATGTCCAGATAAATATATTATGCATAATTTTGATGAATTTTAGAGAAATGATATTTTAAAAATGTTTATTTAAACCTTAAATAATTAAAAATGTGTAATTATTTTCAAAAAATGTTCGTCTACAATTATGTTCAGAATGAAATTTAGAGTCTAATAAGATAGACTTAATTTTTGATGAATAGTAAATTATGAATAGTTATTTAATGCTTAGGATTAGTAATGTGACCAAATGGATTAGTAATCTTACTTAAAGAAAGTATTAATATAATATAGGCACCTTGATTAAGTAATGTGATTCAGTAAAATAGGTAAATAACTGTTTCATTAATTATCAATCAAGTATTAGTTTTTTGGGTGAATAGTGTTTTTTAATTAAAAATTAAATTAAAAATATTTAGAAAATTATTTTTATGAAATGGATTTCATTTTTGAACTCAGAGCATCGATATTATGTTCAGGTAATTCTTGGGGATTTTTCGAAAAAAAACTGAATTTTTGGTGAATAGTGTATTTATTTAAAAAGTGATTTAACGATATTTAGAAAATTATTTTTATAAAATGGAGTTTATTTTTGAAATCAGAGCATTGTTATTTGGTTAAGGTGAAATATTGGGATTTTTTTTGAAAAAGTTGAATTTTCAGTGAATAGTAAAAATATAGTGTTAGGGTTTCAGTATGTTTAATGACATCATAACTATGTTATGATGATTTCATGAGATATTTTAAGGTTTGGACAACCAAAGGTGATGAATTATTGTATGGGGTGGCCTCATGTGGACTAAATCCATGGGAAATACCATGGGAGAGCCCATGGTTTTGAGAAATCCACTTGTGAGCTGTCCCTTGGCCATTAATGCCATGTCCCCTACCCAACCTTACCTCCTTTAGTTTTCACTCCCAACTCTCCCCCAACGAAACTATAGTCTCATTACTTCCCAAGGAGTCCTCTCAAGGTTCTCCCAAGCCCTCGAGGTCCCAACCTTTGAGTTTTAAGATATATGTTTTAAGGTAAGGGATCCAACCTCCCTCTTTCTTTTCACGTAATCTATTTTATGTCATTTCTATTTTGCTTCATGATCTTATGTTGGAGGATGTTCTTTTATATTCATCCTACTGTATTTTTCATGTTCATATGATGAGATAACCCCTCTTTCTCTCATCATTTAATTTTTAGAATGTTATGTGGCGCCGTTAGGCTACCGAATTTTTAAGGGATTCTTTCACCCTTCTCAAGTTCTATTTTCATGTCAAGTATTTCATGTTCGTTTTTATTTTGTTGGGGTATTATCTCTATATCTATCATACTGAACTCTAAATTTCATATGATGAGATACCCTATTTTATCTTTTCAATTCATTATTTTTATGTTTTAAGTGGCACCGTTAGGCTGCCGGATTTTTATGGGATTCATTCACCTTTCTCATTTTTCAAAGTTCTACTTTCATGTCAAGTATTTCAAGTTCCTTTTTATTTTGTTGGGGTATGATCTCTATATCTATCATTCTGATCTTTTGTGTTCATATTATGAGAGAACCTATTTTATCTCTTCAATTTATTATTTTTATGTTTTAAGTGGCACCGTTAGGCTACCGAATTTTTAAGGGATTCATTCACCTTTCTCATTTTTCAATGTTCTACTTTCATGTCATGTCTTTCAATTTTTTAACGTTAGGGAATGATCTCTATATCTATCATACATATATTATATGTTCATATAATGAGAGACCCTATTTTATCTCTTAAATTCAATATTTTGATGTTTTAATTGGCGCTGTTAGGCTGCCGAATTTTTAAGGGATTCGTTCACCTTTCTCATTTTTCAAATTTATACTTTCATGTCAAGTCTTTCATGTTTGTTTTATTATGTTGGGGGTATTATATCTATATATATAATACTTATCTTTTATGTTCATATGATGAGATACCCTATTTGATCTCGTCAATTCATTTTTTTGATGTTTAAGTGACGCAGTTAGGCTTCCGAATTTTCATAAGAGAAATCTTATTTTTGTCTTCTTTTCATGTTCTTCATTTCATATGGTATATATTTCAAATATCATTACCATGTTCATATATTCTTCATATTTTATCCCTCTACTGTTTTATGGGTCATTTATGAATGTTTGACCCATGCCCCCTCTCTTTTCAAGGTTATCTAAAACCCCGAAACATAGTCGTTATGCTGCTGAATTTCCGTCTCAAAATGTCTATCTCTCTTATTCTAAAGTTATTTTATTTTATTAAGTGAATACTAAAATATCTCTCTTATATAGTTGTATTCATATATATACCAAAATTATCTATTTTAAATTCTGGGATTTACATACATGAGACCCACCTTCCTTTTCTGTGGGTTTTAAAGTGACACAAAGATCATGTCTTTAAAACAGTTTTTTAAAACGTTAATGAAACCCATTACTTTTATGCTATATGGGTTTTTTATGAAATGATTGATGATGATATATGTGGCTCGCATGATAATAAATATATGTCAAGGGTGCACCCTGATAGCGCTCTAATGCATTGGGTAAATACATAATCTCTAGAGATGACCATTTAGACTGGTACCTTGGTGAATAAACTTGGTAATTTTTAATGACACCTTGGGGATGGACCTTGGTGAAACGAAAATGATTGTATTTTTTAAATATTTTAGCCACATCTTCATGGTATGAAAAACGTTATATTTATTATTATATGCCTCACCATTACTTTCTCATGCCTTAATGTTCTTTTCATGACCTTGTCGATGTATCTCAAGTTCACATGTTAAATGTTTTCCGTTGTTTCCCTTACTGGGCCTTCTGCTCACCCATTCTTTTGATGTATGTCCCCAGGTTATGAGATGCAGTAATGAACCTAGGATGAACATAAGGAGAAGCCTTTCAAGTGTTTAAGAAGGATGTTTTATGTTTTCATGTTTTAAGTTCCTGGTTTCCAAGACACTAAACCTTACAGATCCTCAGTTTTGGAAAATGTAAAGAAAAGTTATGCTATAAAAAGGAGGGATGCTATATTTGGTATCAAAGGGAGGTTTAGTTATTTGTGGAAATTAGGATATGAAAACGTTAGGAAGAACCCTATAGAAAAGTTTAAATAAAGGAAATATTCCTGGTATTTTGGTGAGTATTGAGTAAGGGGTTTCCAAGAAAATACATCCCTATCTGGATACGAGCAGGTAGAGGTGGCTCTGGAATAGATGTACATAGGGGCAAAACCCGAAAACACCAATTTGAGCTAAACTCGAATGGGAACTGGTACACGACAATGGGCCTTGCTGTACTCTTGGTTACGACACTCCCAGGTTATATTCTTTGGTAAATTCATAAGATTAGTATGAACCATTATTAAAGGAACACATATAAAATAAAATAAATATTCACATAAGAATATATAATCATGGATAACCTAGGAAATGTGATGATTATTATTTTGGAAGACATTCACTATTTTGGGATCCCTATTTGATCTAGGTAAATAGATTACTACGGTATTTTCTTTGAGGAGTAAAGGTTGAATTATATTTTGAAGAAATCGACGAATTTAAGGTGGACTTATAGTAATTTTGGTTACTTATGGAAATGATTAACCTATCTTGGGTAAAATATTTTTAGGTTAGCTAATTTAGTTATAAGTTGTTAGGATTGATTGATGTTGTTTGGAGATGAACGATGAAGATTATTTTGGATGACTATGTTATCAAATCCTTCTTGTATATGGGTTTCAATATAAGATTGGTTTATTTTGTGAAATTTTAAGGAAAGTTATTTATGGAATGGCCAAAGATGAACTATGGGAAGTACCATGGATCATTGATGATTTTAAAGTAGTTTCACTTCCTCTAGGGTTCTTTCTTTTGGAAGAGTTGTTTTATATTATACTTTCTGTTTTTGGGATAATTTTTAATGATATATGAAATAGATAGTTAATCTTTGGTGGATTATGTGATTTTCTATAAGATGATTCTTGTGCTTTGATGAGAACAAGTATTTTTGAATGCTCATCATTTGGAGAAAAGATTAGTTTTGGTAGAAACTTATTAAAGGATGAAACTCTACTTGAAGGTAGTTATATTTCCTTATGTTTTTGTTCTATGTAGTAAATGAATTCCTTAAAATTATGAAATGGAACGTAAAACAAAAATGTTGTTGGTTTACATTTTCTAATAGGTAATCAAATACTGTTTACACACATCATAAGTTTGTGATTTTCTTATGGTTAACTTTCTCCTAATCATGTTTTCTATCTCTCTCCCCCATGAATTGAACCTTCTTTTCATCCATATCCATGTTTTCCTACATGGAATCCTAGTATGGGTTAACTCGGGTGACCTTTGTACTTCACTTTCTTTCGTTTAAAGTAATAGTTTTACTGAGTCCTTTTCCAATGATGGACATTCATTGAAATTTCATAACACAATTTTAAAAAATTGCAAGGACACAATTTTTCTTAAGGTGGGAAGATTGTAACGACCATAAATTTTGAATAAATAGAGTTTTCTAATTTTGTGAGTTATTTTATTTTTGTGGTCAACAAAACTGTTTCATTTGATAACATGAGTATAATTAAAATGAGATTGTTGGGTTTTGACTGTTATTTGACCATTGGTCAATATGACTGCTGGAAACTAAATGTTTCGATTTTTGTCTCTAAATACAAGTGATCTTGGTTAATTAATATAGAAAGAAGATTCGATGGCCTCATCCAGTAGTCTCGGGCCAACCGAAGCCCATCTAACAGAACTTGGGAAAGAGGTAGTGCCATTGGGCTTTACTCTGGACCAATCCCAAGATGAACATCATCGTGTGAAGCTAGAATAGAATCGCCTTCGCGATATGTTCAAACTGGTAGAAATTACTACACGTGTGATGTTGGCCGAGCCTCCCTCAGATTCTCTCACCTTACCACACCATACACATAGGTACTATGCGGGTGTGATAAGGGTATATGTAAGGAGATGGTAACTGCCTTGTGTAATCCTTTATTTTAAATAAAAATGTTGATTTCTTCTTATCATGATGTTTATGAATTTTCAAATGTCCGAATAAATATAGTATGCATATTTTTGATGAATTTTGGAGAAATGATATTTTAAAAATGTTTATGTAAACCTTAAATAACTAAAAATGTGTAATGATTTTCAAAAAATGTCTTCTACATTTATGTTCAGTATAAAATTTAGATTATAATAAGATCGACATAATTTTAGATGAATTTTAAATTATGAATAGTGATTTTATGCTTAGGATTTGTAATGTGACCAAATGGATTAGTAATCTCACTTAAAAAATGTATTAATATAATATAGGCACCTTGATTAAGTAATGTGATTCAATAAAATTGATAAATAACTGTTTCATTAATTAATAGTGAAGTATTAGTTTTTTCGAATGAATAGTTTTTTTTAATTAAAAATTAAATTAAAAATATTTAGAAAATTATTTTTATAAAATGGATTTCATTTTTGAACTCAGAGCATCGATATTATGTTAAGGTAATTATTGGGGATTTTTCTGAAAAAAATGAATTTTCGGTGAATAGTGTATTTATTTAAAAATTATATTAAAGATATTTAGAAAATTACTTTTATAAAATGGAGTTCATTTTTGAAATCAGAGAATTGATATTTTGTTAAGGTAAAATTTTGGGATTTTTCTGAGAATGTTGAATTTTCAGTGAATATTAAAAAAACAGTTTTAGGGTTTCAGTATGTTTAATGACATCATATCTATGTTATGATGATGCCATGAGATATTTTTAGGGTTGGCTGACCAAATGTGATGAATTATTGTATGGGGGGCCCATGTGGCCTAAATCCATGGGAAATACCATGGGAGAGCACATGGTTTTGAGAAAACCTCTTGTGAGGTGTCCCTTGGCCATTAATGCCATGTCCCTTCACATTCCCTATAAATACCCACCCTTACCTCCTTTTGTTTTCTCTCCCAACTATCCCCCAATGAAGCTCTGGTCTCACTACCACCCAAGGAGACCTCTCAAGGTTCCCCCAATCCCTCAAGGTCCCAACCTTAGAGTTTTAAGAGATACATTTTAAGGTAAGGGATCCTACCTCCCTCTTTCTTTTCAAGTAATATCTTTTATGTCATTTATATTATGCTCCATGCTCTTATGTTGGAGGATGTTCTTTTATATTCATCCTATTATCTTTTTCATGTTCATATGATGAGAGACCCCATCTTTCTCTCATTATTTAATTTTTAGAATGTTAAGTGGCGCTGTTAGGCTGCCAGATTTTTAAGGGATTCTTTCATGCTTCTCAAGTTCTATTTTCATGTCAAGTATTTCAAGTTCCTTTATTTTTTGTTGGGGTATGACCCATATATATATCATACTGAACTCATATTTTCATATTATGAGAGGCCCTATTTGATCTCTTTAATTCAGTATTTTGAAGTTTTAAGTGGCGCCGTTAGGCTGCCGAATTTTTAAAGGATTCGTTCACCTTTCTCAATTTTCAATGTTCTACTTTCATGTCAAGTATTTCAAGTTCCTTTTTATTTTATTGGGGTATGATCTCTATATCTATCATACTTATCTTTTATGTTCATATGATGATAGAACCTATTGGATCTCTTCAATTCAATATTTTGAAGTTTTAAGTTGCACCATTAGGCTGCCGAATTTTTAAGGGATTTGTTCACCATTCTCATTTTTCAAAGTTCTACTTTCATGTCAAGTCGTTCAAGTTCCTTTTTATTTTTTTGGGGTATGATTTATATATATATCATACTTATCCTTTATTTTCATATGATTAGGGACCCTATTTTATCTTTTCAATTCAGTATTTTTATGTTTTAAGTGGCGCCGTTAGGCTGCCGAATTTTTGAGGGATTCATTCACCATTATCATTTTTCAAAGTTCTACTTTCATGTCAAGTCTTTCAAGTTCCTTTTTATTATGTTGGGGTATTATATCTATATCTATCATAATGATCTTTTATGTTCATATGATGAGATACCCTATTTGATCTCGTCAATTCATTTTTTTGAAGATTAAGTGACGCCGTTAGGCTGCCGAATTTTCATAAGAGAAATATTATTTTTTTCTTCATTTCATGTTAATAATTTCATATGGTATATCATTTAAATTTCATTACCCTGTCCATATATCCTTCCTATTCTGCCCATATACTGTTTTATGGGTCATTTATTAATGTTTGACCCATATCCCCTCTCTTTTCACGGTTTTTGAAAACCCCGAAACATAGGCGGTATGCTGCATGAATTTCCATCTCAAAATTTCTCTCTCTCTTGTTCTAAAGTTATTTTATTTTATTAAGCAATTAATAAATGATATCTCTTATATAGGGGTATTCACATATATACCAAAATGTTCTATTTTAAATTCTGGGATTTACATACATGTGACCCACCTTATTTTTCTGTGGGTTTTAAAGTGACACAAAGATCATGTCTTTAAAGATGTTTTTTAAAACGTTAATGAAACCCATTCCTTTTATGCTATATGGGTTGTTTATGAAATGATTGATGATTATATATGTGTCTCACATGATAATAATTACATGTCAATGTTGAACCCTGATAGTGCTCCAATGCATTGGGTAAAGACTTAATCTCTAGAGATGACCATTTAGAATGATACCTTGGTGAATAACCTTGGTAATTTTTAATGACACCTTGGGGATGGACATTGGTGAAACGGAAATGATTGTATTTGTTAAATTTTGTTGCCACATCTTCAAGTTATGAAAAAAGTTATTTTTATTATGATATTCCTCAATATTTCTTTCTCAAGCCTTAAAGTTCTTTTCATGACCTTGTTGATGTATCTCAAGTTCACATGTTAAATGTTTCCCCTTGTTTCCCTTACCTGGCCTTCTGCTCACCCTTTCTTTTGATGTATGTCCCCAGGTTATGAGATGCAATAATGAACCTCGGATGAACATAATTAGAATCCTTTCAAGTGCTTCAGAAGTATGTTTTATGTTTTCATTTTTTAAGTTCCTGGTTTCAAAGACACTAAACCTTAAAGATCCTCGGTTTTGTAAAATGTAATGAAAAGATATGTTATAAAAAGGAGGGATGCTATAGTCCTATTATTGATTTATGATAAATTTATATTTATCATATTAGAGTGTAGAGTTCTTCAGAATCAAGTCAAATAGCAGAGAGGGGTTTTATGAGACAATCTAATTTTTACATCGATTATATATGCCTAAATGTTAAATGATGAAATCATGAGATCTATCTATAAAACATATTATATCATTTCTTATCCTATATTTATTTAATGATATTTCATATTTTACTGTGTTTATGCACTCAAGATAATTATATAAATATTTGATGGAATACAAAATTTATTTCTACCTTTGATCGAGAATATCTTTCATCCATATCCATAATTTATAGAAAATGATTTATAGTATATTTTTATGACTCTATAATTGTTTTATAAATTCATACTAACCATTATTTATGTTCAATAATTTATGAAAATGAATATTTTTTTCTAAATCAGTTACTTTTGACTTTTTATATAAAATATGAAATAAATCTTTGTTTTAATGTGATCCTCCTAAAAAAATATCCAATGTAATGAATTCACATTTTATTGGATGTTAGAAAAACATTTCCAATGTTTATATTCAAATAATATGATTTACTTAATATTTAAGAGATTTGGTGATTCAAAATATGTTATTTTAATGTGACAATGTTATTGTTATCATGAAATATACAATTTATATTATACGGGATTTTTAAATCCATGGTAAAATATTTCGATGTTAATTATTCTTAATGGGAATATGATTATATTATACCATTTTTATTTCTTACAATAAATGGTTTTATATTATAATAGTGATGTTGTGATGAATTGTTTTTTCTAATATGGTATAAAATTTGAGGAAACAGTAAATATTTTCGATATCTTATGGTATAATTATGACTGAGTTATGATTCTCGGATATGTGGGACTATTATAGTCATCCCATTAATGTGGTAAGGATTAGGGATTTGTGATGTCAAATGGTACATAACAATTTTTCACTACTATAATAGAGTGTTCATAAGAGGTTATCTGATGCTTAATGTAGGTATACGAGTGTTTATCCCATGTATAGCATCTGAAAAATGTTTTAGTGGGTACCTAAACATAAGATTTATTTTATTAGGAAAAACCACATTTTATACCACTCATTTATGAAATGATCTTATGTTAATTTTATGCAATCAAGGATCATGATCATTTATTAATTTATTAATTTTCCCTTATGAACTACTTTGATCTATGTATCGAATCATGATTATTATATTGAAATACTTTTTTGTGGTTTTGTAATTTAATTCTCATATTATCAAACACTTGTTCTTTTATTATTATAAAATGATCATGTGTATCACCCTTTTTTACCCTTACTGTGAATCTCAGCTACACAATTATTAATTTTAATTAACCAATGAATATTATGAATTTTTTAATGTAATATTAATCTAATATGTTTTTTATTTATATTGATCCTTGTAGTAGATGATGTAGATATTTTATGTTCCAGTTTTTATGGATCAATCTATCGATAGAAATAATGTGTATATGGATCTATAATGGATCATAATGATATTTATGGAATATTCATCTTATAAATTTCCATATATATCTATAAAATTTTTGGTTCACCTAAATATATGGCATGTAACTCATACAAAACCTACCAATTGATTCATAAAAAACTATCTCATTCTAACCAAACCTCCCAATTCATGACCACATAAGAAGAAAAAACCATTAATAAAAAATTCAAATTTATTGGACATGATCAACCATGAATAATGGAACATATCCCAATCTGTAATAATTCGTAAATTTTAATATCGATCCCTATATTCTCGTGATAGGCACCCAAGTATCAATAAAAACCAAAAGGATTTATTTTTTCTGACATGAATGAAAAAACAAACATGAAATACAAAAATAATGTAGTAATAAAGGAATGAATAACTATTTCATAAAAAAACTGTGTAACATTAGACAATTTCAGGTCTAAACCAACCCAAATAATAAAAAAATTTAATTCAAATTACTCATAACATGAAATATATATATCATGTGATTCAAAGATATTTTATACCCATCATACCACAAATTATAAATTTATAGAAGATTATAAAACCCACAACATTACCATGAATCCTTTTGTAATGACCCAAATTTTCATTAATGGAAATTACTCATTATCTAATTATATGTCATATTATTGTTATATATAATGTGAACTTATTTGGGTTTTTGTTTATGGATTTTAAAATACCATTATGAATTCTGACCATTTCTAATATAGTTTTGAACAGTGATCAAATGATTAGTATAAATATTGGGCTTTATCAAATCCAATTTACTCAGACAAAGGAAGCGATGGCCTCATCCAGTAGACATGGACCATAAGTTGCCCAATTATCATAGCTTGTAAAGTAGGTGGTGTCATTGGGCATTTCTCTAAACCAATCCCAAGACGAGCTTGAACACATTATGCTTGAGCAGAACCGATAATGGGAGAAATAGAAGTTAATAAAGATTACCACCAGAGCGACGTTATCTAAGCCACCCCAAGAGTTTGTCATCATCGCACACCTTACCCTTCAGTCTAATGAGGGTGTTATAATGGTTTTTTAACAATACCTTAGAATTATTATTATGTGAATTTTTTTTTAGTATAATATACATTCATTTTTTTAAATCATAAATAATATTTAAAGCGAAAATATTATTTCTATTTAATATTCAACTAAGAAATATATTTTGATGAATTAAATGTTTTTTTAATTAAAAAACATTTTCATAAGATATTATTATTATTTTAATTTTTATTAAATAAAATTTATCTTATAATTTTATGAATGAAAATGTTATTTTTATTAAGTTTTGAAAGCTGTTTTTGTCAAAACCCATGAATTTTTGATAAATGGCTGTTTTTATTTTAAAAGTAAAAATTAACATATTTAGAAAATTATTTATATAAAAAGAATAATATTTTTGAGATCAGGATCTCGAAATTATCCAATGGTGATTTTTTCATAATTTTCTTTGACAATTGAATTTTTGGGTAATAATTAAATATAGATTAAATATATAATGTGTTTTATAACATAATATTGACTGAATAGTGATGTAACAAAATACTATAAACATTATTTTTGGTGAATATATGTTTTACCATTAAAATAATCTGATTTTGGGGCTGTTTTATTTATTTTACAATGCTTTAGTTGACCCTTCATATAATATAAAGCATTTTGTCTTTTTAAATTGTTTTCCTTGAATGTGTGACTCACCTCTACATATGCCACCCTATTATTTTAAGAATTTGGGGAATAGTCCATATAAAATATTATTTCCCACTCCACATTGTGAAAACCCATTGGTAAAAAAAATGGTCTAGTTTGTGGTTTTGGTTAGTTTAATGTGAGGTGTCCCAAACCTAAATAATAAATAATTCCCTATCATTTCCTATATAAACCCACCCAAACCACAAATTCCTCTTCACTCAAAGTCTTTGGTGTTCGACCAACCCATTACATTCTGTCTCTAGAATCCTCCCACTGTGTACCAATCTCCCATGAATCCTTTCCCAGGACTCTCTCAAGCATTTTGGACCACACTTCCAAGTATGGGATTTCTTCCTTTCTTACTTTTTTCAAATTATCATTAAGTTGTTATGCCCTTTTGATTTCAATTAAAAATGTTGGGGTATGATTTCTCACCTCCACCATACTACCCTTTTTTATGTTTGGATGATGGGAGACCCCTTTCAATCTCATTAATTTATCCCATGTACACCTTTTACCATGCCAAAATTCCATTAGAGATTTCTCTCTCCTCTTTTTTAAAGACTCGGAATTTCCGTGGATTTTTATTAAATACATCATAATTTTGCGAGTCCGCAAAAATTGACGGCATGTGATTTCGCGGACCGATGTTCCCGGAATCAATTTCGGATGTTTTGTTCGGGTATGTTTAGTAAACGTACAAGCAAGTTTTTATAACATTTGAAAAATTGCTCGGAATTGGAATCCAAGGGAACCATTGAACTCGTAGCACCGATATTCGCTAATGGAGACTTTCACCTTGATGGATGTTGGTGGAGAATTAAAGTGGGTTTTTGGGTTTTTAGTGAAATAATTAAATATAAATAAAGTTGTGTGTATTTATTTTTATTTTGTTGGTCAAAGCCTCCATGTGGAAGTTGGAGGCGGGGAACCCCACACCTTAACCTCCCATGATAGGTTATGGTGGTGGGGAACACCCGATCATAACCTTCTCTTCATGTTTAATATGATGTGGACCTCCCGGGTTTTTAACCTCCATGAAACTCCCCATTAATGGTGAGAATCCCTTAAACTTCCATTAACTGCAGGGGAGCCTTTCAACTCCCCTAAAACATAATTATTCCAAATAATTTCTATTAATTGTTTGATCCAACTCTTTCAATTAATTTTTTAACTCGTTTTAATTTTGTGCCAACAATTAAATAATAGCTAAACTTGATCTATTATTTTTTCATGGAAAATTCATTTTGGTGGAACTTTAGAGAGGAAAGAGCTTAGGGAGAAAAGCTCTCACCTACGAAGAATTAAGAAAACGTTCTTCCAATGAAGAACGCCAGCGAGGAGCATCTTCTACTTTCATCCTCGGAACCTCCTTAGACGTAGGTCGTCTTCGACATTGACGATCCTGCACACAAACTGATTATCGAGGAAAACACGGACATCCATTTTTTTCCAATGATCTGTTTTATTCCCCATGACTCTGTCGACGAACAACGATCAAGTAGGATTTTAATTTCATTTAAGTATCATGTTCTCCCATTCATTCAAAAAGATGAACGGGGAAGGTTTCCTTTTTTGGGTGGGGTGTCGTGCTTTGTTCTTATGAACCTATATCATTCACACAGTACGCGGAGGTTGCGGTCCAAACTAACATGGTTTGTATCCCTCTGTCATACTCTTTTGCGATGTTCTTTGGCATGGTTATTAAAAGACGAGGCCAAGAAGGTGACAAGAAACGACCGCGCTACCCGTGGTCTCTGCAACCCCTGCCGTTCTCACAGCACATCCGCTAAACCAACCTCCTAGCCGCCCACCGGCCTCCCGACTCCCATCCGCCCGCCGACATCCTGGATACCCGGCCGCCCGCTGGCCTCCCACCACCCGGCCGCCCTACGGCCTCCCGCCTCGCGGTTTCCCTCCATCCTCCCGGCTTCTGGCCGCTCGCTGGCCTTCCGACTCCCGATAACCCTCCGACCTCCTAGCTGCATAGCCGCCCGTCGGCCTCCCCACTCCCGACCGCCCACCGACCTCCTAGATCCCGGGCCGCGTAGCCCGAGCTGTGACCCTTGCAGCATCCGGCCATGCCAGCCTTCTAGGGCAAGCCACCTGAGTCACGCCCCTCGCAGCGCCCCATCCGAGTCTGCCTCCCGCATCAATCACGGGGCTCCAGGCCAAACTGCCTCTGCACCACCGGGCCGAGCCTCCTATGCGGCCAACTCCAGGCTGAACTGCCCTCACGGCCTACTGGACTATTCCCATCAGGCTGGGCCGAACCCAACAGGCTGGCCCACCAAACGGGCCAGGCCGGACATGACGGGTCGGGCCGGGTCGACCCGAACTAGGATGGCCCAAACTAAAACGGGTCGGGTTTGTCCAACCGAGTCAGACCGGACCAGGGCCTACCACCAAACCTTTACTTTCTTTTGGCAATATCATTGGCACCACATGTCCGTTTAATGAACAATCAGCGGTGGTGTTAATCTTGCAGCTTGGTAGTCCATTTGAGTATACCCCACTGGAGTTTGGGGTATAGTTAAGACATGGTCATGTTGGATCGTGTACAAATTCAACTGGGCCCATGAGACTAAAAGGATAATTACTCACGCACCAGGCATCTGATTTAGGATTTGTCTATTGCATTGAGACCACTGTGACGTGGAAAATTATTGAGATACTTATTCAATGGAATTCATGATAGATGGAATTTTGACCAGTAGCTTGTGGAGAAGATCCTTCCGGTGATGAGAATGTTGAGTGCGGAGACCTAGTAGCTGGCTGAGACATGACGACTAGTGACCGATTTATTCAGAGTGACCCGACTAGCCAAGTGGGGAGCGCCCTGGTGTCGCGGAAGACCCATGGTGGAGGAGCGCCTGGTTGTGGTGATAGACATGTGGTACTTGACGTGAAGGGTTACTCTAAATGTGATTAGGGGGAACACATGGTTGTGGTGGTAGAACCACGGTGGGGAGTGCTTTGGTGACACAGAAGACCCATCGTACTCGATAGGAGGAGTATCTCAATAGTCCATGATTAGTTGGAAGCACCTTGGTGACATGGAAGGCCCACTGTACTCACCATAGGAAGAGTTATCCTATAGTCGTGGTTTTTAGATTGTGAATAAAAATCCTAGATGAGCTGAGTCAGTTACTTTTTTGTTTATCTCATCATTGATATAGATTAACTGATAACATAGTTATTTGTATGTGCATATACCTATGTGGGGTTATCTGTTGATTTCATACCTTTTGTTTTATATTTGTTGGATTTTGTGAGACCTTGAGGGTCTCAGGGTCCCTACTGAGTATTGTTATACTCACCGCTGCACGGGCAATGCCCTCACCTCATTGTGTTGGTTGTAGACAATGGACAACACTGACTGAGGCTGAGAGTACCTAGAATAGACGGTACCTGGAGGTGGACCTGACAATGAGTCGGTACACGAAGGAGACTGACAGATGTGAAGTGTGTAGGAGGCTATCTGTACCTATTCTTTTGGGTGGATTCGTGGAGGAAAAACTAGCATCTATTTTTCCTTTCATCAGTTGTACTTGTATTTCCAGTTCCTTGTACATTACATTTGGGCTAATATTTCTTGCCCCTTTTACTTTTAATCACCCTTTTGTTATATTGTTTACTTATTGTTATGTATCCATCATTTCATTCTGTTGCATGCGTTTCTGGTTATAAAGGCAATGCCTTCCAGTTTTACGGAATTATGCCTTTTGTGCTTGTCGCCAGCCCACTGGGTTATGGAAGGAGGACGTGGGGTAGTCACAGCACAAGTCCCAGGGGACGATTCAGGAAAAATTGGTATCATAGAAGTCGGTTCAACCACAGAACATAGGACTCTATTATTTTCAATGAATAAATAGTGTTATGTTTACTATGTGTGGATTTCAATTCATGGAATCCAGTGTTGGTGTGGCAGACAACGTATCCATACACGAGGACCTTGACTTCTGATTTCGGACTCAGTGCACAAAAACACTGATTACGTGTGTGTTTTCAAAAGTTTTCTTTAAGTCAGATAAACCATGTCAGCTCACCATTTTTAATCTTTTGAACGTGTCACATATGTTTATTTCAGGATTCCATCTCACGGATTACTAGCTAGAGTCCTGAGAGTTGAATGCACTGATAGACCACTGAGCGATGAGGCCTCGGTGTAGGGCCCTTTTCCAGTGGAGGCACCAGTAATACCACTTCCCGTTGGGCCACCGATGCCACCATCCATAGTAGCAGATGATGCATGCATCTTGAGCACGTTGTTTGTGTTCCAACAATAGAGGCCACCCAGGATAATGGGAGAGACAGACCCACAGGTGGCAGAGTATTGGATTGAGGCTAGGGGTGAGTTTTCTGACTCATTGGGAGACTAGCCGGCCTCATGGTGATTCTTGCTGCTAGCCTTCTATAGGTAGCAGCAGGAAGATGGTGGATCTAGATGATCCATTTTTACGATGAGATGAAACTTATATGGGTAGACTTCAAGAGTTTGTTTCAGACAGAATTTGTTCCAAGGACTCTTTGTGCAATGCACATACATGAGCTACTTCGTCTGCAGTAGGGAAGCATGACAGTAGTTCAGTATTCAGCGAGGTTCACAGACCTCACAATCAACTCCACTTATATGGTAAGGGACCCTTTCTTCAAGTCCTGGAACATCGCACCGGGAATCAGGTGGGATATCATAGTTTCGCTGATCTCACTCAATATCCCTATGTAGGCATGGCTGTTAGAGTGAGCCCTCCTAGTGGAGACATTCCTTTCCATGCATTTTCTAGTAGTGAGATCCACCACTAGTCGACACGTTGCAGAGTCTTCTACAGCTGGAAATAGACAGATGCTGCAGAGGTCCAAGAGGACCAGACCTATAGGTGGACAAGAACAAGACTCAATATCGGTTGTGTGGGGCACCCAGAGCAGAGAAATAAATGCTAGGAGCGGGAAAGTTTCACATGTGGCAGGAAATGTCACATGGCTCATGACTGTCTGACCCGCTATTCGGATGATTAGCAGAAGATCAAAGGAACACCCATACAGAGACATAGATTCAAATGAGGTGATCCATGGGGCACTGGTGGATGTGGAAAAGGAGATGGTCGTGCAGCGGGTAGTGGATGACGTTACGAGGTGTTACCCCCCCCCCCACTAGGAGGTCCACCACAACCATATGGAGCATGTGGACATGCGAGAGATCAGCTCCAGGTAGCCAAGGCTTATGATCTTGGAACTTCGGATATGATTTGAGGTATGACATGTGTCTACTCGACCATCTCTGCAGTACTTATAGTCACAGGTTCTAGTCATTCTTTCATCCCCACTTCATTCGTTCGGATATCAGATATTCCAATGGAGTCGTTTGCTTGATCTTTATGGATAAAGACTCCTCTGGGAGTATATTCAACTATTAGTCACTGGTTCCAGTAGTGTAAGATTACTCTAGGAGGAGAGAGATTCTGCTGTGATCTCTTAGTAGCGACATCGAGGATTTACGATGTCATCTTGGGTATGGAATTGATATATAAATTCCAGTCTTAGATTGACTGTATTAGGAATAATGTGTGGTGTGTCTGCATGGATGGGGCTCTGTTTACCTTAAATGGTGAGAATGGAACCTCTGCAACATAGAACAGACTTACCCGGAGGAGGGTGAATCCGATCACTCATCTGTTGGCATGCCTTACCCTCAATGTAGTTGATGTGGAGAGTCTGAGCTATCCTTTAGTGGTGGACCAGAACGCGGATGTTTTTCCTGATGATGTCCCAGTTCTACATCCTCAAAGAGAGGTGGAATTTTAGATTGACATGTATCCTAGGACGACCCTGATATCTACTCCAACTTATCAGATGGTTCCCGCATAGCTTCGCGAGCCGTGGGTACAGTTGGAGGACTTGCAGGGGATGGGATTAATCTAGCCTAGTTTTTCTCCCAGGGCAGCCCTAATTCTATTTGGAATAGAGGATGGGATCATGAGGCTTGGTGTCAACTACTGGCACCTAAACTAGGTGACTGTAAATAACAAGTACCTAGACTCAAGGATGGGCGACAACATTAATCATTTTAAGGGTGCACGATGGTTCTCGAAGATAGACCTCATATCAGGATATCACTAACATAGATTTTGAGACTAGGATGTGTAGAAGATGGAATTCACGTATTTGTACAGCTACTAAGAGTTCTTAGTTATTCCATTCGGTGTAACAAATGATCCAGCAGTGTTCATGGGACTCAAGAATATGATCTTTTAGTCTTAGTTTGATCATTTTGTCATAGTCTTCATCGATGACATTATGATATTCTCTAATTCTGAGGTGGAGCATCCCTACAATTTTTATGTAGTACTAGACACAATCCAAGAGTAGTAGCTTTATGGTAAGCTCTCTATGTGCCAGTTTTGGATTCGAGGGGTTCACATTCTGGGAGATGTCATATTAGAGGCTAGAGTTGTAGTGGATCTAGAAAAGATTGAGGCGATACATGGATGGGAGGCTCCCAAGAGTGTGATAGAGGTATGAAGATTTTTTGGTTTAGCTTGATATTACCGGAGAATTGTGCCAGATTTATCCATATTTTCAATTCCAATATTAGCCTTAACAAAGAAGGGTCAACCCTTTGTGTGGTTCGTGAGATTCCAGTAGAGCTTTTAATATACAAGGAAGTGGCGGGACAGTGCCCCCATCATGAGGCATCCGGAGAAAGGTGTTGGTTACATAGTCTATTGAGGCACATCGGGGACTAGACTCAGATGTTTCTTTATGAAGGAACGAGCAGTGATTGCTTATGGTTCACAAAAGCTGAGACAACATGAGCAAGAGTTTTCTAACCATGACCTTGAGTTAGCAGCAGTGGTCTTCGCCTTGATGATTTGGCAACACAATATGATGGGAGAGATTTTTACCATGTACTCTGATCCTAGGAGTCTCAAGTATATTTTCTCTTAGAAGGACCTGAACCTGAGACAATGAAATTGGCTACAGTTCCCCCTAGACTATGATTTTGAGATAGTCTATACTCATGGGAAAGGGAACGTTGCTGAAGATGTGTTAAGCATGAGATATGATATACAGCTGCTAGGTGAGGCGACAGAGCAGCTGGCTATTTTATATATATCCTTTGAAGATAGATATGAAGTAGCCTTTCTTCAGACTCTTACTATCACACCCCCAACATCTTCAGTTATTCAGGGAGGAGCCGCATGGGGATGCTGAGTGCGAGACACGACATACTCAGATATCCACAGGGCAGGCACCTGATGAATATTCTAATGGTGGAGAGTATGTCATTCACTTTAGAGGACATACCATGGTACTAGTTTCACTTCATGAGGAATTGTTGAGGGAGTTCCACACATACCCTCTAGAGGTACAACATGGAGTGGTGACTATGTACCAGGATCTGCAATGACATCACTGGTGGTCGTGAATGAAGAAGGTAGTTGCACAGTTTGTCTCAAGATGCCTCACTTGTCAGCAAGTGAATGCAGAGTATCAGGTACCCGCATTCTTGGTTCAACCTTTAGAGGTTCTAGAGTGGAAGTGGGATGGAATATCCATGGATTTTGTGATAGGACATCCATGTACATCCAATGTTCATGACTCTATTTGGGTGATCGTTGACTGATTCATCAAGTCGGCCCACATCATAACGATCAGAGAGCAAGGTCTAGTAGAGAGATTGGGATGCCTCTATGTGCAGGAGATTGTGCTACTACATAGAGTACCTTCTTCAATTGTCTCTGATCATGACGAACATTTTAATTCCTGGGTATGGAAGGGGTTGCATGAGGTTTTTGGGAGACAACTTTTTCTGAGCACCACCTTCCATCCTCAGACAGATGGTCAAACCGAGCGGACCATTCCGACACTCGATGACATGATGTGGGCTTGTGTCCTAGATTTTGACCGCGGCATGTAGAATCACTTAACTTTTGGTGGATATTTCATAAAACAATAGGTATCACTCAACCATTTGGATGGAACCATTTGAGGTGTTATACAGGCGACCTTTCATATCATCTTTACGCTAAACTAACCCAGGTGAGTTAGCACTCATGTGACCAGAGATGGTATATGATACCATAGAGAAGGTGTAGATCATCCAAGAGTGGATGAAGACTACATAGAGTAGGCATAAGTTGTATGAGAGCAAGAGACATAGACCTCTGTAGTTTGAGGATGATGACCATATATTTCAACAGGTCTTATCTCAACATGGTTTATGAATATTTGGCTAAGGCAACAAGTTACCTCTATGATTCATTGGACCTTTTCAAAACCTCAGCAGAGTTGGCGAGGAGACATACTGCTTAGCTCTTCCACATCAGTTGCACTGGGTGGAGGACATCTTCCATGTATCCCAGCTGAGAAGATACGTGAACTACCCTTCTCACATCATCAACCATGGAGTGATGTACATCGATGATGGGGCGACTTTTATGGATGTTCTAGTGGAGATTGAGGATTGACCAGTGTAGATCCTATGTGGATAGCTAATACCGTTGTTGCGTGTTCTCTAGCAGCACCAGAACATCTAGGAGAGCACATGTGAGCGGGAGACTCAGATGTATGCTCAGTACCATAGCTTGTTCCATTAGTTCGAGTTGTAGCATACGGGGACTTAAAGCCCTGAGGTGAGGAGAATGTAAAGACCCAGAATTTCTGTGGAATTTTTTTTTTATTTACATGGAAATTTTGCGAGTCTTCCAAAATTAATGGTGCATGATTCTGAGGCCCAGTGTGCCCGAAGTCAATTTCTGATGTTTACATAGGCTACGTTTAGTATAGGTACAAATGAGTTTTTATAACATTTGAAACAGTGCTCAGAATTGAAATATGAGGGCACCGTTGAACTCGCAACACCAGTATTCGAAAAATGTGACATTCACCTCGATGATATTGGGTCAAGAAAAAAAGAAATTTTTTTGTGTTTTAAGTGATAGAATTAAAAAAAATTAAGGTTTTGTAGCATTATTTTTATTTTTATTTTGTTATAGCCTCCATCTGGAAGTTGGTTGTGGGGACCACCACACCTTAACCTCCCATGATAGTTTATGGGGGTGGGGCCGACCTGAAAATAACCTTCTCTTCATGTTTATTCGGGTGGGGAACATCTTAGTTTTAACCCCCATGAAACTCCCCATTAATGGGGAGAAACCCTAAAATTCCATTAAGTGTAGGGGAGCCTCCTCAACTCCACTAACACTTAATTTTTCCAAATCCTATTCATTATTTGTTTGAGCCAACACTTTCAATTAATTTTTTAACCCATTTAAATTTTTTTCCTATAATTAAATAATATATAAACTTATTATATTATTTTTTCTTTGCATATTCATCTTAGTGGAAATTTGGTGTAGAGAGAGATTAAGGAGAAAATCTCTTGACCTCGGAGAACGAAGAATGTGTTCTTCCAATGAAGAATTACAGAGAGGAGCATCATCAACTTTCATCCCCGAATCCTCCTTTGACGTAGGACGTCTTCAACTTCGATGAGACGACACACAAACAGATGATCATAGAAAATGCAGACTTCTGACTTTTTTTTTCCATTTATCTGTCTTCTTCACCACGACTCTGCTGACCAAAAATGATGAAGTGGGGGTTTACTTTCATTTATGCTATATGTTCGTTCGTTCTTTCAAAACAAAGATTGAGGATGTTTCCATTTGTGGGTGTGTTGTTCTGCTTCGTTCTTATGAACTGATTGTTATCACCCTAAACATGGAGGGCGTGGGCCAAAATAACATGTCCCGTCTCACTCTGTCGAACTCTTTTGTGATATTCATTAGCAAGGAGATGAAAAGATGAGCCGAAGAATGTGACATGAAATGATCGTGAAACCCGTAGTCTTCACAACCTGTGTCGCCACTGCAGTGCTTCATCCAAACCGGACTCCTGGCCGCACGACGGCCTTCTGCAGGCCTCCCAGCTTCCGGCCACTCCTTGGACTCCCGGCTGCCCGCTGGCCTCCCGCTGGCCTCCTGGCTCCTAGCCGCCCGCCGACCTCCCGGATCCCTGCCGCCCGCCGGCCTCCCGAATGCTCGGCCTCCCCTCGGCATCCCGGCTCCCAGCCACCTCCTGGTTTATAGATGCCCGCCGGCCTCCTAGCTCCCGGCCACCCGCAGACCTCTCGGCTCTCGTGCCGACTCGCCTGATCCGCACCCTTCCCAACATCTAGCTGAGCTAGACTTCTGGGCCGATCTTCCCATGTCACACCCATTGCGGTACCCCGGCCGTGTCGGCCTCCCTCTCCCCTCAGGCACTCCGGGCCAAACCAGCTCTGCACCATATCATTTTCACCAGATGTCCATTTAACGAACCATTGACTACGCTGGTAATCTTGGAGCATGGCAGTCCCTTTGATTATACTCCAGTACAGGTTGGGGTAAAGTTAAAATACGTTCAGGTTGGATCGTGCACGAATCCAACCAGGCCCCCCGGGACAAAATGGGTAATTACTCACAGTCCTGGCATCTGATTGATGCATCGTATATTGCGTTGAGACCTCTATGACATGGTAGAACTTTGAGATACTTATTCATTGTATTTGTGACATGTGGACTTTTGACCAGTAGCCCACTGCACGGATCCTTCCGGTGACGAGAAAGCAGAGTGTGGAGACCTTGTAGCTGGCTAAGACATTATGATGGTTAAATAATTGAGTAGGTGTGAATCGACTATCCCAGTGGGTAGTGCCTTTGTTTCATGACAGACCCATGACGGAGGAGAACCTGGTTGTAGCAGAAGACCTGTGGTACACAACCAGAGGAGTACCTCTACAAGAAATTAGGGGGAACACCTAGTTGTGGTGGCAGACCCACTGTGGGGAGAGCCATAGTGACACATCAAACCCATGGTACTAGACAGTAGGAGTAACTTCGTAGTCCAAGGTTAGTCGGAAGGGCCATGGTGTCGCAGAAGGCCCACTGTACTAGATAGAGGAGGATTTCTCCAGCAGCTTTGGTTTCGATATTGTGAATAAAAATCCTAGTTGATCCGAGTTAGTAGATTTTTTGTTTTCCTCATTATTGAGATGGATTACTTGATAACATATGTATATGTAAGAGCATATACCTAAGTGGGGTTATCAGTTGATTACATACCTTGTGGTTTATCCTTGTTTGATTTTGTGAGTCCGTGAGGTTCAAGGGGTCCCTACTGAGTATCGTTATACTCACCCCTGCACGGGCTATACCCACACCTCGTTGGGTTGGATGGAGAAGATGGACAGTGCTGACTGCAGTTGAGAGTACAAGGACTGGACGGTACCCGAAGGTGTACCTAATGATGATTCGGTACATGGAGGAGACTCATAGACATGGATTGCTGAGGAGGCTATCTGTACGTACACTTCATGTAGGAATCTTGGAGGATGACCCGACAACTATTTTTTTCTTTCTTCAGTTGTACTTGTATTTCTAGTTCCTTGTACTTTATAGTTGGTCTTGTATTTCTGACCCCTTTGACATTTCAACACTCTTTTGTTATATATTTTACTTAGTGTTTTCTATCCATATGTGTGTTCTATTGTTTGTGTTTTAGGTTATTAAGGTAATGCCTTCCCAGTTTTTATGAATTTGGCCTTTGGTGCTATTCGATATCCCCTGGCCCGTGGAAGGCTGGCTTGGGGTAGTCACGGCATAGGCCCCGAGGGACGGGTCATGACATCTTTTACATACAAGTAATTCTTCTGTATTATGCATATGAATTCCATTATTCTTGTTGGTAAATGTATCTATATGACCCCCTAATTTTCCCTTTCATTTAAATTTGACGAGACACCCCCTTTCTCTCTCATCAACCATTTTTATGTGTCATAATTTCCCATCGTTACGCTGTTGAAATTGCACTACGATTTTCCAAGCCAATGTCATTATGTAGTGAATACGATATCCATTTATCTATCAAGGGTATTCAACTTTATGAATATTTACTTATTGATTATAATTCTTCATGTATGTATTCAACATCCCTTTATCGTGGAATAAATGATGATGACTTATTACAAGTTGTATGATCCATGTGGCACTCTAATGTATCAAATGAAATGTTTAAAAAAGGGTGTGCCCTAAAAGTTCTCCAATGCATTGGGTAAAGTATAGTATCATGATACGTCATGTGCAATGAGTTTTGATGCATGCTAATTAATTGTCAACAATGTTTTTATCGTGCTTCATGTGCAATGAGGATTTACTCATGCTCCATGTTCAATGATCCTTAGGTCAAGATAATTCCATGTTAAGTGTTGTTTCCACATTTTCATTTTATTATTATCATTATTTATCTTTCCTTTATGTTCATTTCCTCTTGTGATCCATTGATATGCGTATTTTCTTACATATATTATATTACTCATGTTATTCCGTGTTTATTCATGAACTGGGCTTTATAGCTCACCCTTTTCTTATGTGTGTCCTTAGGTTATCCCATGAAATGATATGTGTGAGAGAATGTACTGGTCATGTAAACAATGTTTTCAATAAATATATTGTATTTCATGTTTTAAGTTGTTATGTAATGATCCTATGCCCCGAAGACACTAGACCACTAGATATTCTATGTTGTAACAAGTGAATTTGATGTAATAATTAATGTTTATGTATGAAATTAAGACCATTCTTTTAAAAAATTTCCATTACCTACATCAAATAAGACATGGTCTATAAACACCTGAGGGAATGTACTATTTGTGAGAAAAACAATCATATAATGATATAATTAAGTGATACAAAATTAATCTATTTTTATATATCTAGATATAAAATAAATTATGTTTCCATGAAGTCATTAACGTTATCTTAATCTATTTGAAAATCATAGAAATTACACCTATTCATTGATAATAATTTATACATGAAAGATTGTTGAATAACAAAAAAACTACATTAAAATTATCAATGCATGTTTCAATATCCATATCAAAAAAATATCCAAAAAAGACACTCCTAGGAGAATGTATTATTGACATGTCTACAAATAATAATCATTAAAACATCCCTCTATACATGATACTAAAACAACATCCAAATAGGTATAGTAATTTTAATGTCTCGAACCATTCTGGTCTATTACATTTCAAAATTATAGTGTTTGGGGTGTTATGGGGACCATCAATGACTCATTTAGGAGTTCTCAAAATTTCCAGATTGAACAAATGGTGGCACCAATGAGCATCTAGGGGACATATAGACCATGATTGTACCGATGGGAGTTTGTGGAACTGATGGGTTGTATATATCACCAATCAACATCAGTTCTAGGGTGATGGTGCTAGGGAAATGGTGCTAGGGTGACGGTGTCAGGATGACAGTAGTAGGGTGAATGTTCCAGGGGGATGGTTCTAGGACAACGGTACCATAAAAATAGTGAGTCACCTAATGGTGAGTCCTTCCCTATTCTTCTAGTACCTTTGAGTTTTTCCACAGTAAATTATTTTTTCCATGACATTTGATTTTTTCCAGGACCTTCGTGTTCTTCAACGATTGTGGATGAGAAGAGGTAGGATTCACTCTCCCAACAGTATGGGAGTATGTCAATAAGAGAGTTGGGGATAAATTTCTGGGATATCCTCTGTTTTTCTCAAGACCTTTTACTAGATGAGGAATCATAGGCATGGAACATAGAGGATGCACTCTGACCTTCTCTATAGTATGTTATAACTCCCATCACTCTAATGACGTACATTGAGTTTAAAAAGAATACTGAAGTGGTGGAGAGGATGCACAAGGTGAGAGGTGTGCCATGAGAGGGGATCCAGTTGAGCTTGTTGATGGGTGATTCCATTCTCAGCTAGCCTCTAGAATTAGGTCCTTCTAGGTTTCGGTCTATGGGGAGCAGACCTTAGCAGTCTGAGTATCGATCTACCCGTCCTCACTCCATCTCCAAAAGCCTAGGACCAATGTGTTTTAGTTTATGGTTTCATGGGGATTCTTCAAAATCAGTGACTGGAATGAGTTCCGAATATTGGAGGTGGTTAGGTTCAGTGGCCACCTTAGTAGTAGTAGTTTCCATTTAGACCCTTCCATAAGCAGCAGCAGTAGGGATAGTAATCTCCCTCTCCTCTGAGAGAAGACATTTCGGGAGGAGTTCGACCTGAGGTCACTCCTCAGGTGACTTGAATAGGGCATTTATAGAGATTTAACCGACATTTTAGTGGAAAAGGATATGTGTGTGGATAGTTACAAGCTGTAGAGGAAGCAGTTCTTGTATGTCTAGATGTTGTTCGAGGTACGATCAGCATGTTTAGTACTGTTTCTTCTACCTTGTTTGATTCAAGAGTGTCTTCCTCCTCATTACACACAGTCTATCCCATGCTCTGTGTCTAGATGTATAGAGCCTTCCTATTCCTCTGGTATATAGTATGCTAGTCAGAGTTCAGACCTGCTTTTCTTATGTTTTCCTGGGTTGCAGACTATTGTTTGGACCACATCAGTACAATGAGGACATTCTTTTTCTACAGCTGCAACCATGTGATGTCATTTTAGGCATCGAATGCTGGTTCTATGTCTGTTATTTTATTTACTTCTTTTAGATAAGTGTTTTGTTTTATGATACGATTTTTTAGCGTGTAACATTCATTTGTGAGTAGGGTTGCTAGGAGGGAAGACGGTGAGTGGATCCCCTTCATTCCATGTTAGCTGAGATATCAGTGGATTCGGAAGAAAATGATATGTGGATGTCCTGGGGATCATTATTGTGTTCTTGAATGTCTTCCATAGATAGGATGTGAATCTACCCACTAGACGTGATGTTGAGTTAAGGATAGACATAAAACCCGACACCCGTCCGATTTTGATGGATCCCTATCAAATGGCACATTTTGGGTTGTGGGAGTTTGGAATTCTGGTTGATAACCAGATGAAGAAGGATTTTATCTAAAAATGTGTGTCACCATGGAGTGCTCCAGAATTGTTCTTAGATAAGGTAGACAATGGTCTCATGTTGTGTATAGTCTTTCCGAAGGCTGAATCAGGTGACGGTCAAGAATTGTTACCCCCTCCTGGGGATTGGAATCCTCTTCGACCAGTTGAATGGAGCATGTTGGTTCTCTATGATCTTCCTGCATTTGGGATATCACCAATTGAGGGTGAAGTAGGGTGACATCATGAAGCCTACTTTCAGGTGCAGATATAAGCACATTGAGTTTATGTTCATGTCGTTCAGCATTATGAATGCATCAGACAAGTTCATGGGGCTCATGAACTCTGTCTTCCTCGAATATCTGGACCAGTTCGTTGTTTTGTTTATTGAAGACATCCTGATCTACTCATGATCATTGGGGGATCATGCCAAGATTCTGAGGATATATTTGGATGTCCTCCATTATGACTAGCTCTATGGGAAGTTGTCCAACTTGATGTTCTAGACACGAGAGGTGAAATTACAAAGAAAACATGGGGTTCCATCATGGGATAGTAGTGGACCAATATAATGTTGAAGCGATTATACCTTGGGAATCTCCCATTAATTTGGAAGATGCTCATATTTTTGAAGGACTGTCAGGTTACTACCGTAGGTTCATTCTTGACTTCTCTCAAGTAGCAGTTCCTTTGAATGCCTTGACCATGAGAGACTATAATTTTGGTTGGAATGATTAGTTCCATTCAGATTTCAGTTATTTAAAGGATATTGTAGTTTGTGCCCTAGTGAAATGGTTTCCAAAGGAAGGGTGACATTTGACATGTTCTGTGATGCCTCCAACCTAGTCTTGGGGTGTGTGCTTATGATGCTGTGAGGAGAAATATTTTATGGGTCTATCCAGTTATGTCTATATGAATGTAGCAATTCGCCCAATGACCTAGATCATTCAATGGTTCTGTTTGTTCTAATGTAATGGCATAATTACATCATTGGGGAACGCTTCATGTTCTTCCCGGATCACAATAGAGTGAGGTATGTCTTATCCCAATGAGACCTAAATATGCGAAAGTGGTGGTCGTTTGTGTTTATACAAGACTAAAAAATTGAGATCTCCAACACCTTAGGAATGTGAAAAAAAGGCTGATTCCTTAATTAGGAATATTCATAAGGATGTGGTTTAGATGTCAGTAGATGCTTAGCCAGCATGGGAGGAGTTGGTTGCCATGCACCTGGTTGAAAAAGTGGAGGATGTAGAGGCTGTCTGTTCTAGATGATAGTGTACACTTCCATGGTACTACAATTGGATGATTCTCAGTGTGGGGACTTTAAGGATGGAGTGATTCAAGATTGTGATAGCTAGGGAAATGGTCTAGAAGGATGGTTAGAATATTTTCAGAATCATATGCTTTTCTGTAGGAATGTGTTTTTCCTAGAGACGATGCACAAGGGATCTCTCCCTTTGTTACAGAACTCACCCATTACAGTACACATAAGAGTTTCCAAGATTTATCGGTGCTTGAGGGTCAGTTATTGTGGCTAGGGGTGAAATTTCCAGTGGCAGAGTTTGTGGAAAAGTGCTTTGTGTTCTAGCAGGTGAAAGTCGAGCACCATGTTATGGGTAGTCTATTGGAGCATTTAGATGCCGCGGAGTGGAAGTTGGATGACTTCCCAATAGATTTGGTCACGATAGTAACCTTGGTTTAAGTTGGATGCAACAATGTCTAGGTGGTGGTAGAATAGATGAGGAAATCATCTCACATCCTTTCAATCAAGGAGTTGAGTGTAGTGGATACCATAGAAAAGAGGAACATGGATGAGGTGGTGTAGTTTCATGGAGTTCTTCTGTCCATAGTATCAAAATGGGAGGCACAATTTACCTCATGAGTCGAGAATTATTACAGCATTCCATTTGCACCCATCAATGCTTCATCACTTCTTTGCACCCACAAACATATAGTTAGAGAGAGAGGACCATCCAAACAATCGATGATATTCTACAAGAATGTATTTTGGAATTCTAGGGATCGTGGGTATGACACTTTCCACTAGTAATGTTTTTCTAAAATATTAACTATCACTCTACCATTGGATGGATCCATTATAATCCTTGTATGGAAGACCATGTAATTCACCTTTGTGTTGGACCGAGGTTTGGGAAGCAGGTTTTCCTGGCTCAGAGTTGGTGAAGAGCATGATAGAGACGATTCATCTTCTGCGTGAGAGGTTGTAGATGGCTCAAGACATGCAGAAGATGTATTCCAATCATAGGAAGTGAACCTTGGAGTTTCAGTTTGGGGACCACAAGTTCATAAAGGTCTCCCATCATCGTGTTATGGAGGTTCAGTAGAGAGAGTAAAATTTCCCCTAGGTTCATCAGGAACATCAATGTGGGGAAGCAGGTCAGTGAAGTGGGTTATGAACAAGTACATCAACCACCATAACAGAGGGTCCATGAAGTATTCTATGCATCTCAGATCCATCAATATCTACACGATGACTCACACGTCCTCAACTTGGAGACATGCTTATCGAGTATAGTGAAAAGTTCATGGAGTGATTAGTTGGGATCGAGGATCGTGAAAAAAAGATGCTTCTTGGATGAACAATTCCATTGTATTGTGTTTTGTGGAGGCATGGTGTCCTCTGGGAGAATACATAGGAACGAGAGATATAGAATCACACCCAATACAAAGAGATGTATTGTGTTTTGATCTTGTTTTTTCAATGGAATTTTTGGTAGTTTAATGCTTGACCCTATTTTCTATGAGATGGTATTTTTTTCTTTTTCCTAGAATTTGTGTAAAATTCCTCATTGTGGGGATAGGAAGACCTGATCTAAAATCAAGAAGTAGTATGGTTAATGTGATAAAACCTGTGTTGGTGATTCAGTTCCACCCAATGTGAATAATATCTTGACAATGATTAAGGGACTCCCTAACCCATATGTCTAGACTGTGTTACCTTTAAATGTTTTTTTTGATTTCTACAGGGAGAAGAATGTTACTATATTTTTATTTTTTTAGGAGATAGATGGTGTAGAGGTGTTCCTAGATATTGAGGTTTGATCTGGATTTCAAACAACTCTAGGGTGGATTATCCCTAGCGGTATCTTTATAGGTGAATGTTCGGACCCCTATTGTTTCTTTGCGCATACCATTTAATTATCATGGGAGATAATAATTTGATAAGTATCTAATGTAATGCATCAGACAATATTGGTCCATTACGTGTCAAATTTTGGGTGTTTGGGGTTTCTTGGGAAACATTGGTGAATCATTAAGGAGATTTAAAAATTTCAGTAATGAATGAATAGTGGCACTGAAGAGTGTCAGTGGCACTAATGAGCATCCATAGCACTGAAGTGCATTAGTGGAAATGATGGGCATTAATGGAATTGATGCAGGTCCATGGCAATGTGGAGGTTTTGTGGCACCGATGCATGTCAGGGGCACTGATATGTGGTCTATATCACCAATCGGTATTAGGGACAGGTTGACTGTGCCAGGGCGACAGTGCCATGGAGATGGTGTGAGGGGAAGATGCTTGGGTGACAGTGCCAGGGTGATGGAGACTATGAGGTAGTTCTTGGGTGATGGTGCAAGGGCGATAGTGCTAGGGTGATAGTGTCAGGGTGATGGTGACTCACCTAGTAGTGAGTCCTTCCCTATTTTTCTAGGACCTTCCAATTAATCCCCAGTAACATATCTTTTGACATAAAAGTGTTTTAATACCAATTTCAAAGCCTCTTAAAGCTAGTATAATATGATTTAAACCCCTAATATTCAGGTGACCATTGAGGTAGAAAAATTTGTGGGCTTTTCCTTAGTGCAAAACCCTTGTTTTGTTTTACAGGTTTTCCCATTTTATGCCTTTTTCTCAGTTTAAAGAAAATCTATTATGTCAGAGCCATCATCACCACCATCACTAGGGAGAGTTATTTAATCTCAATTTATCCCAACATGTGAATCCAACCAACCATGTGGTCAAGGAATGATATTACTTATAAGTACTTTGAAATCATCTCCTTGATTTTATGATCTGGAATTTTCATTAGTTGAGATCGTCTCTTCATAATTCCATTCCATTCTCTAATGTAATCCCTTGATACATACTCCAATGTTGAATTATGCACCCATGATGGGGCCCTTCCCACTCATCCCGGAAGCCCTCGATTTTTCCTCTCCGTCAATTCAGGAACCCCTATTTCTTGGCGTGAAGAGAAAAATTTGAACATTGAACATCCATGTAGGCTTTTCCTTCGTCTCTAATTACTATTTATCATGTTGGGTGGGTATGATAATGCTTCCCTTAGAAAGTGGAGAAAACCAAACCATAATGAAGATAATAAACAGACTCTAAATAATAAATGGGGTTGCTTGATGATGATATTTATTTATTTTATTTATCTTCGTTTTCTGTGTTGTGAATTGTGTGGGCTTATGGCCACTAAAAATAGTGTCCATTGGTGGTCCTTCCATGCCCACTAATAAACCTCATCTTTTTTAGATAGTTTTGTTTTTGAATGGATATACCATGGAAACTTTTTAATCATGTTAACTAAGATGAATATATGGATTCCCAATGAATAAATATCATATTTTGATAACAAAAATTAATCAATCAAGAAGAAGGAACTTGATAAACATTATGGAAAAATACAGAAACACCCATGTTCTGTTCTTCTATTAAGCACAGGGTAGTTCTTCATGATCCTTGTGGGGTGACATTGATGGGTTTGGGATCCCCTATTGTTTAGTTGTTGGTTTGTAGATTTAATTCCATGTAGGGATATACACTAGGGATTGGTTTGGTTCTAGTACATTAATGGATCTCACAAATCCCTTTGGTCGTTGTGACTTTACCAGATAATCAGGTGTGAATGATTAATTAGTTTCTTGGATGTTTTTCTTTAGTTGTTGTCTTAGCTTATGGCTATTCCTAATAATTTCCTTGTAGTGAAAATATAATTAAATGTAATCATTTGAAATTGATAATGATATTGTGTACACTGGGGGATTGTTTTCAAAAATGGGTTGTCCTCTGGTTGTGGATATAGTCTGTTCGTCCATGTATGAATAGTAATGAGGTTGGTTGTTCCCTAGTAGTGAATTGACTAATTTTCTCTATATGAAACCTTAGGATGGGATGAGTGTTTGTTTAATTATGTGCATTAATTTATTTATTGTGTTTCTTATTTTCACCCCACCCATGTTGAGATCTATGTTCTCAACAACCCCATTTCATTAGGGAGGGTGTTTTTCCATCATTCTTATGAGTGGCCGGTTATTATCTCATTTATGCCACATAACTGAAGTATCCAAAGATTCATTAGCAATTTTTTGATAGCCAAAAGTATATTTTGTACCATGAATCGTTGTCCACTTTTTGTTTTGGTGGTTGGACTAGGTGTGGGCAGGCACGTTTGTTCCCAACTGTCTTTGGGATGAGGCCCATGTCACTTTGGGTGTCACAATGGTTGTTCCGGCTCAGGTGTCTTTGGTCATGGTAGTGGTTGTAGTGGCACAGGTGTTTGCAAGTGTGATTTTGTATCATTGTTGTGGCCTAGGTGTGGGTGGGATGGGATGGGTGGTGATGGCCCATAAGGTTGATGTAGGGGCAGCATTGAGACTACAGTAAGACATGTGGGGGGTGGTATGGGGTATAGTATTTCATAAATAACCAGTGGGAAACCAGTGTATGGTACCCAAATACAATTTTACAATTACTATTACACAACCTATCTTGTGTTATTTGGGGAATGTGACTTAGTGAGGTTGGGTGGATAGTTTTCTTGATAGGTGCCTTGATTAACTGTATTTTTATCATGGGGAATTAGAATTCCTCCTCAATTGTGCATGATATATTTATGTTTTCGATAATTAGTATACTTTAATACTCACCCAATGTATATAAAACAACTTTTAGGTTTCCAGGAGGACATTGAGGATCATGTTGAACCTTACTAGCTTGGGATTTCAGAGTTTTAGTAACTTCTTTTCTTTCTTTTGGTATTATTTCATCACATTTTTTCTTGTACCTAGTTTCACTTTATTATGAACATGAATATTGGAATGCATTTTTGTATTATCATTTAAGTTTTTTACCTTATTATGTGTGATTCTATACCCTTGTTTCCAGTCACCACTCTGGATCATATTGACCATGGGACATGGGAGTCGTTATTTCTCCTTCAACTTGGAGAAGGAAGGGTTTGGCAGTTTGTTGTCCCTTCCCTCATCTTGGTGAATGCAGTTCGTGACAAGAATACTGCAATATGTGACTATGCCTAAATAATTATTGACATATCCTAACAATAAATCCATTCTTATGTACCATAGGCTCCCACGTGTCGTGTATATCCAAACATTAAACATTGTCTATTTTAAATAAATAATAAATAAAAAAACACAATTTCAAATAATTTTTTTTATGAAATTAAAAAAAACAGTTTATCTTTATAATAATCCAACCTTTATCTATTTTAATAATAGATACTAGTTTAAATTCCAATCAATTACACAATCTATTCAAAAAATATGGATCATTCATCAACTATTTAGAAAGAATTTTTTAAAATCAATGAGAACATGTAAGTCAAAAAAAAAATTATATTAGGGCACTTATCTTAGTACATGGTCACTAAATGATTACATTGGATCCATGGAACAAGAGGAAAGGGATCAAAAGAGCAATGAAGATGTTCCCCTATATAAAAGATCAATATCATATATATCCAATTATATGATCACATGGTTGTATTAGATTAAAATGATGAGATAATCATCAAACACAATATTAAAAAATCAAGATTCAAACTGCAAGAAAAGAACATCCAATCTATATATGAAAAAAATTAGGGGAACATCAATAAAAAGATACAATAGTTCGATGTAGTGTAGAACAGCTTGCAATCCATGAATAATTATAAAATGAAATGGATTATATGATACATACCAATTAGATAATAATATATCTACTGTGATAAAAAAAGTTCTATAAGATAAATGGAAAAAAATAACTTCAATGTAAACCTTTCCATGATCCTCAGTGAAATAATGTTAGGGAGAGAGGGAATTTCAAATAATAAGAGATTTTAGATTAATTTAAATGATATATTTTATTTACTAATACTTCCTAGGATGGTGAAAATGGAATCCATTTTTCCCATAGGATGGATAGTGGCCACTAAGAATTGAAAAACATACTTCCCAACCAATCAGTCATCCAAGGAATGAATACAAATGGGCTAGTGGAAATAAATATTTATTGTAACCATTTATATTCCCACCATGTATTTAGTATCCCCTAAACCCCTATGCAGCAATTTCCCAATCCACCATATATTATGTGGAATTATTTAACAACTATTTTGGACATCACATCTATATGATCCACTAATCTTCTATTGAAACTTTTGAAAATGTGTGATAACATTGTGAAATTTAATAAGGGAGACATACCATGATAAGGATTCCATTGTACATGCATAAATGTATTTGAAAAATTGTTTCACGGTGATATTTCCTTCAATTTCAATAAAACATTGACCATATATAATTTATTTTTTTCAACAATGACCTCATATTTTTTAAGTTATAAATATGGAGAATATTTAATAAATATATTATTTCATATTAAGAGTTAGGGATTTTTTTTAATGGAATTATCTCTAGAGTAATGACTCCTAAGGAAGAGGGGATTTTGGTCTGACTATATACCTTTTTATGGGCTTATTAATTAATCTTGAATAGTGAGGTGGTGGTTATCTATTACAATAGTAATACACATATACATATTTTCAATTTCATATAACTTTATTCATTTACATGAATTATTTATATACAATATTTCTGATATTCATTTATATTTTCTTGAATATACATGGATTATATTTTGGTGTATGTAAAAAAATATGGGTTTTAGAAGGAGTTATTCTTAATGTGGAGTAGGTAACATGATTTTATGAATGAAATAGAGATACCATACCTTATTAAATTAAATAAGGCATATATAAAGAAAAAACCTATTAAGATAAAAAAATATTTAGTTCTCATAATTAATAATTTAATTAGAATATATTTCATATTAGTGACACTTTCAAAATGAAAATCCACCTAAAGTACAATCTGTGATATTCCAGTAAGAGAGACATTTGTTATTTAATTCCCTTACCCCAAAAGATCAGAGTCGATCCCATTATTCATTATACAGTTACCAATACATGGAACATAATCCCAAAAGAAAAAAAATATTAGTAGTTTTTTATTTCTAGATTAGATACATGAGACCTTTTTTCAATTGGGGTTGAAAATTAAATAATGTTCATAAGCATGAGAAATAAAATGCCTCATTGAATCTCATTCCAATAATTAGTCTTCAAAACCTAGGGAAAACAGAAAAATAATGGTGAGATCAAATTCTCATTAAGGGTTATGTAAATGTGAAAAATAATGAATCAATAAGCATAATAACCATGGAATGGAAAATAATTTGGATCACATGCCATAAAATAAATGGATATGGCCTAATCAAAATGGAATTTCTAAATGATGATCAAATAATTTCATATAAGTAATCAAATGAACTTGAAACCTACCCATGGACAACTAAACAAATCAAATAGTCACTTGGAATGACAATAATGATGGAATGCATAATGTCGGACATTAATGATATCGGGATCTATCCTAAATAATGTAAATGTCAATATCTATCCTCAAGAAAGTTTAATTCTGTATTAAGAAACTCAAATGAACTATCAATAACTATCCAGACTATAGTTTCTACCAAGATCAATCCACCATATAGTTTTAAACTGCTTGGAATCAAATGAAATTGGTTTTTTTCAACAGAATTTATCCCATTAGAATATTAATTCCTCGATGAGATTACATTAAAAAGACCCCAACCTATTAAATTAATACAAAAAACATTCCATGTATATTGAATAATTATGTTTAAATCTTAAATAATGTGCCTTCTCGAATATCATATGTGAGTTAGGCATACAAATTTATCAATATATCCCCAATAAATCCCAAAATATTTTAAGTAAACACCATATGTAAAGTGTGTATAAAAAAGGGGCAGCCTAAGAAGAGGATTCAGATCATGTTGCACTCCCTAGATCAGAACCAGATGGATTTTTCAGAATGAGATGGTATGCCTATGCCATCAGGACCATCCTGTGCCTGCACGGGAAGCCTAGTCAGATGGTCAGGCGAAGGTGGAGAGCTACTATCCTGATGCAGATGCTGGGGTGGGGCAGTTACCTATAGATAATCTGGTTGAATTCCCTAAGACTTTTGGGTCATGTAATCTCTTAAGCCTAGAGGCCATGTAATCTATGAGCCTATGAGAATTGTATGGGTTCCCCCTCATCCCTTAAAATGGCGGTTATCAGTAATCAATAAAAATGAAGGACTTAGGGCCATTCGTGCTGTATACATTTTCGTAAATATTCATGTCCATCATATAAAAAATGTATATTTAAAATATATATAATTTACAATAAATAATTATTACAATAGTGTGTTGTTTTCAAGATAATGTCCACAATCACAAAAAGAATAACGATTATATGAAAAAAAATTCACTTGGAAATTTCAAGGTAAATTCCACATGGTTTAGATAATTAAAATTGTAATATAATATTTATTAATTTATGTATTTATCATGGTATTACTTTTCAATGGGAAATTATATATTCCATATATATGTATATTGGTGTAAATTTCAAAATAAGTATCAACATAATATAAATTAAGACACAATCCCTTACTTCTTAAATTACTTTGTAATGATGATATTTATGAATGAATAACATCAACTGAATCATTTAATATCAATAATAAAATTGAATTTTTGATATAATATATAATAGGGTAATATATACACCACACCAAATTAATTATTCGAGATATTGCATAAGTCTCATAAAAATAAAAGTGAGACTAGAAACCCACATACATTGCATTTCCTTTTGATTGAAAGTCCTTTAACATCTTGTAAAATGGTTTTATTAATTTTATTAAATTATAATAGAATCGTGTCAATATTTATGATATCATATATTATCCTTTTATGAAATATATTTACCCCTTTATTAAAATTATTTCATTATTCTCATCATACCAGGTAGTATATACTTTATTTCTCATGTGGGTTTCAATTTGAATATTTTTTAAATCTAACATATATCATGACATAAAAATATAATGAATTTAAATTATTAAATATTTATCATATATATATATAAATCATATTAGTATTAATATTCATCGTTAATATTTAGTGATAGGAAATGAAATGCCATATTTTATGTGGTGGGAGGTCATACGTATGCATGAACGCTACACCAATTTTCTTATCATATTAAATGATAGTAATGTAATTGAAATATATGTATGTTATCATTGAAGTATCATATACATGTTCTATTTATCACATATATTATATATAAAAATTAATACATTCAATGAAATGTGTTAATGGATCACATTGTTTTGAGGAGGTGGTAGTGCACATATCCACAAACTATGTTATCGTATTCCAATAAAATGGAAAGCATGATAGTATTTTTTTATATTAAAATTACTAAAGAATAATGAAATTTTAAATATCAGGTATATAATATAAAAAATGTTTATATCATTATTTCAATGTTTAAGAAGTGGTAATGGAATAACGAATGACATTTCTTCATGAAGTGATATTTCATCATACACACGAATGTTGATTGTGTATCCCATCAAATGGAATTGTGTGTTAGTTATTTTTATACCCCAATGTTAAAAATAACATAGAATATCTATGATACAATGGAAATTTTATTATCAATAACAAATATGAATATGTGGAGTAGACAAAACAACACAATTCATTATTGAAGAACATTCCCTCTTATTTAGGAGAGTCCTTTTGGTTTGTAAAAAACTATTCAATTCGTTATTCATAAAGTAAGAATTCAAGGATTGGTAGATGAATTTTTTGTTATTATTAGGTATGGTATGGGACAAACAAAATGAAATGGAGGGTGTGAATAGGTGAGGGGATTGAGTTCCCTTTTATAGTGGAAGAGGAGTGGAATACTTGAAAATATAAGAAGGTAAAAACTATTGGGAGTTCTAAATTTCTTAATATTACACCAATAATGAACTATATTAGAGGAAATAGATTATATGGTCGAATGTTATCCATAAAATAGATTTTGGAAAAATTTCTAGGTAATTTTTTTCCCTTAAGATTAATGCTAAACCACTATGTAATTTAATTTTCACCTTAATCATTGTAGTTAATATTTTAATTCATAGAAAAATATTTTTTCTAAAACAATAATTCAAATGTAATGTAAAGTATAATTTTTTAGTATTTATAATATTTAAAATATTTATCCTATTTAGAATGATAAATGTTTCAAAAATGAATTTGAAATTAATCTTGTATATGGGATGGGAAAGGATGGGTTTAATGTGAGAATGTTCAAAATATAACATTGTTTTTATATCAAATTCCAATAAAAAATTATTCAAAATAATTAAAATATATTAATAGATTTCAAATTGATCTAATAATATATTAAAAAAATTTATTATAACAATTTATCAATATTAATTATTTAGATGAGAATCTGTTTTTCAATTAAAATTGCGTAGTTTTTCTATTTTTAAAACTACAAAACATCATAGAAAATACCCAAAGTTCACCATAAGAAAATTTTGAAATTTTTCATTTAAAAAATTATCTTTTCATATAAAATTTATAAATTTTTCAATCATTGGTGTAAAAATATGCATTACACTAAATGGTTCCAAATAGATTATAGAAAAATATAAAATTTTATGCATAAAATTTGGTTTTTATTATATTATAATGATAAATCCTATTAGATAAATTTCATAAATAAGTGGTTGAATATTTAATATATATATTTATTTAATATCAGTCACTGATAGTTAATAATTTATTTTTTAATAAAAAAATACTTTGGTTTCATAAGAAAATATTTTTTAAAGGAATTTTGTTACTACTATATTGTTTTTTGTTTTGATTTATTATTAATTGATAAGAAATTAATTCATTTTAATTTATATAAACTGAATTATTTCATAAAAAATTTATGATTTTTTAGAACATTTCATTTAATTGATATGAATTAATTTTCCTTTTAAGAAATAATAATAATTGTATTCGGTAGAACTTAATATTTCATGTACCAAAAGAAATCTAAAAAAGTAATTGTTCTGTATAATTCAAGATAAATTTAGGGATTTATATAGGGAAATGTAATCATAAATTCGTTTGTATCATAATTCTAAATTAGTGTTTCATATAATGTTATCATGGGATAACATAAAATATATTATATATATATTAATCATTTGTTGATCAATCGTGATGTGTTATCTGTACAGACCTCCACGTCACCTCATATGCATCCATATTTGGGCCCTCTCTCTCTATACAATCACACGCTTGGGATTTCCCTTCGCCATAAATAAGGTTCTTGTTGAATTCTGATCTGCCTCTACCTCTCTATCCTTGAATTGTCATAGACTCTACATATCCCTCTACCTCCGTAAATTCCAGTTCATACTAGGGTTTCATATGAAACTCGTTTCCACTACCTCCCTCTAATTTCAAGTTCAAACTGCAACCTTCGTGCTTCTCCTCCAACTACTAATTTTTTCTCCAATCCTATTACAATTCCCAAATATCCTCTTCTCCCTCCTCGTCATGCCACACCAACAATGCCTCTGTCTCCACCTATTCCTCATAATTTCTAATGGTTTGATTTCCCTCCTCCACCCCAACCCCCTACATCCCTATATCCCCCAATCAACACCACCACCCTCCCTAAATCCCTCATCATCCTCTCTCAACACCATGTCAATCCATGCCCCCTTCCCCGAACTTCATCGCCTTCCAAGTCACACTTCACATCAAACCACTACGGCCCGTGCAGTTTCGAAAGTGATGGACTTTACGCCATTCAAGATATCAATGGAGGGTGATATGATGATGATTGGGGTCTCTAAAGGATCATCATTTGACAACATAATTCACTTTACGAACTCAATCCCATCTAGTTTCATGGAAAATTTAGACACCGTTTATCAGGATCATTATAGTAACCTAATTTCTGTAAATCTCGGATTGCCAGAAGACGTGATTTATCAATTTATTCAATACATATTTCAAACTATATTACTTTTCAAATTTTATGTACAGAGAATACTTTACACATGAAGTTTTTTGTATGTTTTTATATTATCCACACTAATTTATTTTAGGTTAATTATCTATGCAATTGAAATTTATATAATACATTCAAGAAATATTAGAGGTTGGAATTGTATTTTTGGTATGAGAGAACATGAAAATCAATGTCCTCTTGTCTAAATATTTCAGTTAAATCAAAATGATTGTGTTGAAGTTTACTCAGATGAAATTTTTAAGTGCCAATGGAATACATGTTTCTTGTAAGAGTCGTACTCAAACCTCCTATTAAAATCCCATATTTAATTTTTTGGGAAGTTTATTGATTTCATGAAGTATTATATGGCATGCATATAACATTTATTTAACAAAATATTTGGTTTCTAAAAGTGGATTTCATGAAATATTGTTATGTTTTTATGTTTACAAACTGTCATGACATTTCAAAAGACTAAAGAAAGAATTCCTGAAAAAGTCGTGCAATAGGGACTAAATTATTGAGGTATGAACCCTTATAAAAATTGCAAATATCTGAGATGCATAAAATTTTATAAATAGAGTGAATTAATATTTTTTCAAATATTTATATATTATATTTTTATTGTATTCATTTTCCATTTAAAGATATTGTTGACTGCTTCTGATGTTCACAATGATAGATATTTAGTACCAATGTACAATGTAATTATTCTTTATGTTATGTACTGTTTAAACTACCTCTATTTTTAATCCACTTTTATTTAATATAAATAATTAGATGACTTAGAATAAAACATGATTAATCAAACAATACAAGGTACAGTAGGGGTTTTAGATTATTATATCAATGTTATTTCTCCTATATTTCTTTAGACTTTAAGTACCATTGAGAAAGATGATCAAAATATATCTTGTGAAAATATTATACACCATATGTATAATTTTGATGGTGACATTTTTTTCAATTTTTGTGCAGGGGGATTTTTTGACATAATTTTGAATTTCTGATCAACATGTTATTTCGTCAATTTTTTCTCTATGCATTACCTATCACCCTCCCAGACCATGCATTTGTGTTGTATGTGAATATTGATTCAAATTTTAAGATCATGTTTGAAATTTTTCATTGAATGGGATAGAATGATCATTAATGGAATGTAATGGAATGAAATGAAATGTAAAGAAATTGAAATGATTGTTAAACTGTATGGGTGTTTCATAATAGAATGGATTGTCCTTACTATATCATTATTTAAATTTTTTCATAAAGTAAAATAAATGAACTAATTGTTTTATTCCAATTTACTGACTAATCCAAATTTTTTTACCATTTTTGATTCCTCTATTTTTATTCATTTAAAAATTTTATTTTTGGAGGGCTAGGAAAAAATGAAATATGAGGCTCATGGATTTTATATAAGGTTAATATTTTTCTAATAACCACTAATCAGAGTAACTGGTAATCAAATTTCATCAAGAATAACCTTCAATACATGGGGTTTCCATAGATTGAGATCAACATATATGGGACTGGGTTTCGCATATTATAGAAAATCTTATGAGTAACCTGGAACTATTCAATAGTAATAATTCCTTTCTCACTACATGGTGTTCACTATATAAATTAAAGATGACAACAAGGCATCTATGATCTCCAACATTGTGGATAATGATTGTAGAAGATTGCATTGAACATGCTTTATAAAATTCCTCAATGAACATAGGTTTGTTACCCAGTTTTTTTATTGTATATATGTTGGCATTCATTATTTCCATGTTGTGAACTTTTAATATTTTCAGTACACTCTAGACTTGTTTCCAGTTATTATGCTTTTTTCACTATTTTTTCATGGATGGAATGTTGTGTCCATTGTTAGATTGTCGTGTTCACTATTAAAATGTTCCACTCACTAAATAGTGATTCCACAATATATGTGTTTCTATTCAATTTTTAATTAATGTATTCACTATAAATTTGTTCACTGTTAATATGTTGGGTCTAAAATAAATATTTTTTTCTCTATTTAGCTATGTTCTAGCAGTTTAATCACCTAGGATATGCAGTTTTAAATTAGTTTTCAAACATATCATAGTGTCAAAAATTATATAATTACCTTACATTGTTAATTGTAATTTCTTATTATTACTTATATATCCTAAATTTGTCTATGTTCCTCTTCCATTTTTCTTTTTAGTGATAGAAAAATTAAAGTGTAATCATTTCAATTGATAATGATTTGGGGGATCAAAATAAGGATCAGATACAATAAAATTTCTCAAGATAAATGACTTCTATGAATCAGGTAGTCTCCATATTGATGTTAATTTATATTGTACATTCATGTGATAGTATATAGGGTTTTATTTTTTAGTTGATAAAAATGTAATGTGAAATAAGATATTTGTCATGGGAACCACTGGATAATTTTGAGTGACCAGTTATATACACTTCTAGTTTCGGAGTACATTATATTGGTTGATACAAATTCAACAGATTATGTTAAAAACATTCAAGTGGCAGTATTATTTCCCTTAATGTGTTATGTTTCTAATATATATGTTTTTTTAGATTTATATGTTTTCTAACAATTCGTTCTCATAACATATGTTGTTTTCAATGTTTTTTCAAATATAGCATAGAGCCAAAATTTCCTTAATTACCTTACACTGTAATTTTTTGGTATATTCTTACGTAAATGACCTAAATCAGTGTTTCTGACTATTATATTTCTCATTGTAGTGATGGAAAAGTTGATTCATATTCATTTCAATTGATAATCCATTGGGAGATGAAAAAGGGATCTAATACCATATGTTCACTCAAGATACATGACATCTAGGAAGTGTGTAGTCTCCATTTTAATATTATTGTATATATTTTGTGGGTTGATATAGATTTGTGAGATTATGATAAAAACATTCAAGTGTTTTTATTGTTTCCCTTCATTATCACATATTAAAAAAATCATATGTACCATGAATATATATATTCATGTTACTATATAGTTTTCAATATCATTATATTGTTTCATAAAAAAACTACATCTATATTGAATAAATGCAGGGGTTTTTAAAATATTTAACTAAATTTTTTACGATAACTTATGACAACATTTAATTAAAATAGGCGGTATGGATTAGTGTTATTTAGTCACAATTCATGTGAATCACTTAAGGAAACATAATACCCTTTTATTTTTAATAAAAGTATATTTATCCATGTTCGTTAATTTTGTATTCATTAACTATAGATTCAACACAAGTGAATATGGTTTTGGGGGAAAAAAAGATCGTTGAACTGCTATCTAAAGATGGGTAATGATAGCTGTAGTAGTGATGTCTAGATATTTCTAGAGAAATAAATCTAAGAATGAGATCATATCTTGGTCTGACCGGTATTAAAAATGGTGATGGTTTTGTGGTGTACATTATTCATTGGTCTATATATTACATTATATTATCTAATGTAATATATTTCATTCCATATTAATGTGGTTGACAATTCCACTATGTGACATAGAGAAGAATTATTCTCAGGATACTCCTCATGCCTGGTCGATATGGAATACATCCTATGATTTTCTTGGACATCCAATTTTCTAGAACATCCCGCCACACTATTACTTTCAAAGTTTTTCAACTGGTAAATCCTCCAACATTGATGTATTAAACATATAAATTGTGATTTCTTAAATTATTAATAGTTTAATGGTTTTTTATGACTCACTATTTCATTTGGATTCCCATAAATCTACTACTATATTTCCACAACATTTACTATGCCAATAACAATGAACCACATCAATCTCCATTGTTCGTGTCAAAGAATGTAGTTGGTAACATTTCCTTCATTAATGTAGTATGCGTGTAAATTTAATATTATTATATTTTTAAAAAATTTCTCTTTTTATGACTCAATATCTCATATAACCTATAATAAATCTACCCATACATTTATAATATTATTACTCCATAAACAGGGGTGACCTACTATCAAGTGTTATAAACAACTTCTTTCAATAAAATATATGAAGGGTCACTTTTACACCTCATCAGCTCATCCAAAAATAGTATAACAACATTATTTTATTCAATACATTGATTTTAGTGTTTTTATGTTCTAGAAATCATTTCTCTGTCATTCCTAATAGTATAACACTAAAAAAATACAACATTAGTAAAAATTTTGTTTACTTTTGCAACATATTTTACTTTCAATTTGTTAACTCCTTCTAAAATGGTTTCCTTTCACACCTTGATAACTAAATATAATGAATAAAATTAAAACATGCATATCTCATCAAACTCTAGATATTATAGTATCTATAAGATACTATAAATAATGGAATGAAAAAATTTTGTGAGTATTTATTCTATTCACATAAAATTTAATTGCTTATAATCATTATTTCAGTAGTTGTAATCATTAAAATTCTGACAAAAACAATGTTTCCATCTATTTGAAATATTTCATTGCCTCATACTGAGTAGTCTTGTACTCCAATATGTGTACCCTTTGCTATAAATGGAAACACAAAGAGATTCAAAAGCATTACACTATAACATCTATATATAAATGATATGTTCATATTAAATTATACATAGGAATCCTTTTCATTTCTTATTAACATAATTAGCTATTGTTAACTGCTTGTTCTTCTTGATAGTGCATCAAAAAACTATTACCCAGTCAACAATTTCTTATGGAACATATACACAAAAACAATGATAGGAAAAAATGACTATAACTCTTGTACCATTCAATATGTGTGATGACTATGTAAATTGTTGAACATAATGTAGGACATTCAACCTTTGTATTTTCTATATAAATATTTAATCAACTATTTCAATAGGTATCATGATAGATGAAAATATTAACATGGAATCATTGCCTATGTTTCTTTCATAGTAAGAATGGATTATGCCTTTATAGATTTCTATACCTATTAATTTTATTTTATTTCATTCAATTCTGTCTACCAACATATTCTATTTTACTAATAATATTCTAGTGTAATAAAATCCCATATCATGTGAAGGTATATTGAAGTATATAACACAAATAAATCACTTCAAAAAAAATTATATAGTTAAACAAATATTCTATTATATATTTAATTTTTTATGAAACTACTTCTAGGTTATAGACTATAATAAATTGATCATGAAACATTGACTCAAGGGATTTCAGAGACACATGCATACATTAATGATTTTATACATCCTGATGTAAACATTAAAAGTGTGTTGAATTAATGTTTTATCATTAAACAGTAACAACTTTGGTATTATTTATAACACAACATATTTACATAACATTGGTTGTTGAAGTAAGCTTAGTAGAACAAACAACTAAAGAGTACTTCTTTTATTCTTCATAATAACCCCACATTAATGATACAATAACAAAACAACTTTTCTATTATTTATAGTTTTTTCTATTTGGTAGCTCCTCTTTTTTCATATTTCAGACAAAATGGCTAATGAAAAAATTTATATACCTATTCAGGTCGGTTAACTTTTATGAGTCAGTTTACACAGGTATTCAGAAAATTAATTTCCTCTTTGGGTTGAGTTAAGAATAGCTGAAAGAAACTAAAATTATTTGAATTATTTATTCTTATCAATGAAATGATATTTTGAATTAATATCAACTATGATCATGACTTATTACAGAAGCACATTTTAACTGACTGACTATAGAACTTCAACATTTTTTTATATCAATTATTATATATTAAACATTTAAATTGTTCTTATATATACAGAATGTTGCTGTTGGGATGTTTTGAAGCTCACAACATATTGTAACAACAATTGTTGATTAGGTGACTGTACTAATTCTACTTACTGAAAAACATACACATATATTAATATCAGAAATTCTATGCTATTTTCTGAATATTTTTTCATTATTTATTACAATTAATCCTCATCATAATTATCATATTGATTTTTAGAACCACTCTTTAAATAATTTCACTTTCACGTTGTATTTCATTGTATGAAATATTGTTTTCCAAAATGTAGTTGATATTGAAATGAAGTGTCCATCATCAAAAATTAGAAATTCCATTACATTAAAATATACATATCTTTCTTGAATTATTTTAATGGTGCCCCCATATTTTATTCAAATCAATTTCAATATTATTCACCACATGTTTGTGATTAAAATACATTCAACATTACTATTTGAAGTGGCCAGATCAGTGTGAATCACTGAGAGGGGGAGGGGGTGAATCAGTGATCCTTTAAAACTTTTTACTGATTGATTCTTATCAATTAAACCTCTATGGCTTGTTAAGGCCTCGATCCACTCTTCTTATGTCTCTCAACCATTCCCGGATAATGCAGTAATGAAAAGGCACAAGACACAAGGATTTACAAGGTTCGGAACCAAAGGCCTACATCCTTGCCATGCTCTCCCAGCATGGATTCTTCCATTATAATCTGTTATTATTACAATGGTCGATACAGCTTCCCACCGTATCTCTCATGAGTCCCACAGGAGGGTCTTTATACTGCTTCACACAGTGTTACCAGAGTCCCACTGGCCTGCTCCAGAATCCCACTGAAGACTTCTTCTCCCTGAGTCCCACAGGGTCTTCTCCTGGCTCCTCGAGTCACACAAGTTGCTCTTCTTCTCTTTAAGCTTCTTCAAGTATCCTCAGCAGTCTGGGATAAAGACTGCTGGCCTTGCTCTGTACCTCTGATCACTTTAGTTGATCAGGTCTTCTCGTCTTGCTCAGGATTTATCTCCTTCTTCTCAGGATGACCTGGCTTGACTCCAACTACTGAATACTCAGACAACTGATATCTTTAACTTCAGTCTGGTCCAGTCTCACTTCACTTCAACATCATGCACTGAGTGCATGGAAACTCTGCATCCTCATGCACTGACTGCATGGCCTTCTCAAAATCTTCAAGAACCACTGGTCTTGGATTACTCAGATGCACACAACCAGATTTGGATTTGTTCACGTGGGCACGTGCATGCTTGCATGCATGCACTCCCCTTCTTCTCTTCTTGGTGCAGTAAACCCTCAGAGGGTGTAGTCTCTTTAAGCACACACCTTCTTTGAACTTCACACACTTAATTCAATTTGCTTACACACTTAAGAGTGTGTTCTACTTTAGTGTGGATGTCCTCTTCCTTCAACTTCTAAATGTATACACACTTCTTAGTGCACACACCTAGGTTCAGCCTTCACTTGTTTAGCACACACAATTTGTTCTTCGTTTTGCACTCACTTAAGCTTGGCCTCTTTCCTCTTCTTGTTTTGCACACACACAAAATATGTTCTTTTATTTGTTCTTCAATGTGTGCACCCATATAAGGGCTACGGCCTTCTTCTTCAAATTTCACACAAGGAACTAAGCCTTGGGTTCTCCCTCTTTACACAAGCTACTGCCCGTAGCGCCTTCTCCTCACTTGGCACACACACAAAGTGTTCTTTAATTTGTTCTTCAATGTGTGTACCCACATAAGAGCTACGACCTTCTTCTTCAAATGCACACACAATGTGTGTTCTTCAATTTGGCACACACAAGGGCATGGTCTCGGCCTTCTTTTGCTCACTGTCCAGGTGAGTTCTCAACTTGCCCGAACTCAAACAAGGCGTGCAAGGGGGTGTGGCCCTCTTCTTGTCTTCAAATGCCGCGCAGGCTCAAGTGTGAAAGTGTGCAACACTGCCGTGCAAGCCACAACAAACCTCGAGGGCGCGCAAGGTACTTGCGGCCTCGGGTACTTCCTGTCGCGCAAAAGAAAGACGCGCAGGGGACTCCTCACCTCCTTCTTCTTGTCGCGCAAAGGAGTTGCGCGCAAGGGAATCCTTCGGGCCAAGGATGGCACTGAGGACTTCAGCCGCGCAAATATAATTGCACGGGGGCTTCAGCTTTGCGAGGCAGAGCACACGCGAGACTCGGATTTTCAACAGAGTTTCAGCCAGCTTCCTCGAGGGCTCGACCTCTCTTTATATAGGCAGAGGCGGTGTGGTTCATCCGCGTGATAAATCTCAAACTCCCGAGATCATCGGATCTTTAAAAATCTTTCAAATCTTTATTTTATCCCCGGTTCACGCGGGCTCTCCTTCTATATTTCTTCTCCTCCACGTGCATGCGACTTAGAACGCATGAACGACCTTTATCTCTTCTATCCCATGAAAATCACGAACACACCGAGGCCTTGGCAACTTCGTTTGCCTCGGCCTTCATCGAATTTCCTCATTTGTTGCATGCATGTATATTTTTATGCATGATCGTGTTCGGTAGGTATATACGAGCTCAATGGAGCCTTCGGCTTCAGAAATGGTGGCCGGCAGCTCAAGAACGATGCTCGGAGATCGCCTGGTTCGTCGGCAGCTCGCGGGAGACTACGGACAAGCTCGGGGTTGAAGGCGGTCTCGCAGCCGTTGGATCGACGATTCAATTGATCTCGGACGGCCTGGATCAGATCATCTCGCCGCGGATCAGATGTGCGGTTCGGATCTGGCGCGCGATCAATCGTGCGGCCAGGATGCGCTCCCGGGAATTTTTCCGCATCCCACATTGAAACGGGGCGCGGTTTTGCCGCGGTTTATCACCCTCGCGATGCCATCAGCTCACCAATTGAACTTCTCCCCTCTCGGTGCCGCCCCGCACCAAGTTCTCCCTGCGGGCACGCTCTGCGCCCACTCTGCTCCCTGCGGGCGCGCCACTGGCGCCCACTATGCATCCTCCGGGTGCGCGGGTTTCACCACCGCGTGCCCTCGGGGGCTTGAACACGGCCCCCTGCCGCCTTGTGCTTGCACCATGGGATCCCCCATGGGCGTGGAACCTTAGGCCCACAAGTGCCTTGGGGTTGAACCCGTGGGCTGGGCTTGGCTGGCCTAATTTTTGCTAGAGTAGAGACTTAGGGACTTTGTATAAAAACAAAGTAACCAAGTTCCCAATGCCAAATGCCACTCCAAGCCTTCTTCCTCATTTTTTCTCATCTTCTTCTTCATTTGAATTCCTCACTCCTACTCAACAAATAATCTTCACTTAGGAGGGAAATGTATAAGGTTCTTCCTTCAACCGAACTCTTGAATCACATAAAATCTCCAATGTGCTTCATTGATCAGATCAGAGATCAATTGGATCTTCTTCCAATTCACATGCACTAAGTGATAGTGCATGGACTTCATTAGCACCACTTCATCCACTCAGTGATTTTGGATGGATCTACTTTCATCTCCTCATGCATTGTCAATAAAATGCATGGTCTTCTATCATTTTTGTGACATTGTATCATCAGGATACAAGTTCTTGGAACTTAAAGAGCAGCTCAACAATCGTCAGATATGCATGGAGAATGTTTCAACCACAATTTCCAATACCACTTAGTGAATCTCCTATGTGACATGCATCTTAGTACCATGGCCATTCTCTTTCACCACCAACACCATCACAACCTTTGTCATTCACATCTTGACATTCCCTGACTTCCATTCACTCCAAGACAACTTCATGCCTCATTGACAACAAATGCAACACAATGCACTTCAATCTCCCCCTTTGTATTTGTTGTCAATACACTCCTTAGCACATATGAATGGGTCAATATGTGTGCCAATATTTTCTCCCCCTTATTGGCAATCAAATGCAAAGGTGTGGTGTGGTTCTCTTCAAAATATCACTTCCTCCCTTTAAAAAGTATTTTCTTGAAAAACACTGAGAGAGGGATGATGTCACATGTTCTCTTTAGCAAAGAACCTTTAGTAAATCAACTCTAAGTCTACTTGGGCTAACCCGGTGTAGAAAACAAGAGTGATGTAACCAATGAACTCAATGCTGTCCACAATTCTCTACACATGTGAGATCATGCTTAGGGGTTGAATTTTTTCAGAAATTCAATGAATTACTGAAACCTGCACATACTTCACAAAACACATTAGAATGTTCAGGTGCAAAGATAAAGCTCCCCCTTTCATCTATTTTCTTAAGATGATATTAATCTCAGTACATCATCTTCTTCCGATTTTCTCCCCCTCAAGGGGTGCACTCCATTCAATCCAAACCATCCTCCAGCTGAGAATGACCATCATCTTCAATTCCCTACAATGTTAGCACATGTAAATACAAGTGTATGAGGGAATAAGATGGAACCTCCTTTGTTCATCAATGTGAACAACAAGGTTGATAATATTCTCTCAACCGAGATGTCCCATTTTCACCATTCTTCACACTTGCACATTTGATCTTCAATGATGTTGGTGCTGGTGTGGATCTCAATACATATTCATGTGAAATATTCTTCTTCCCTCTTGCCTTAGTAATTGCCAGAACTTAATCTTCAGATCTTTGCAAATCTTTGGCAAGTTGCAACTGATTTGGCCATATGACTAGTAAGTCACTTGGAAGTGTGGCCTCAGTTCTGGATATTCCACATGGTTCCTTTGATTCTGTCAAGCTACCTCTCTTAGGCAACTTGTTTTCAATCAATCCCTTCTGCTTATTTTGGATTGATTGTCTGTTTGAGTTCAGTTGGCTTCAATTGATTTCCATGGCTTGTTTGCAAAGATCCATGGTATGACCTTTCTTTCCACAGTAAAAGCATGTCTTCTTGGTGGTCCTACTGGATGACTCACCCTTCTTGGACTTAGACTCCAAGGTCTTCTCTTCCTTTTTCATAATCTTCTTGGGAGGATCTTCCACTTTCTTCTGCTTGCTTCACAAGGATTCTCTCTGAGCCAGGTTCTGTGATCTTTTCTTCTTTTGAGCTCTGGATACAGTTGGAGATTGACATGTATCTTTTTGTTGACCACTTTTGCAATCATCCCAGATGTTGTCAAGTAATCCAAATCTGTTAGCAGTAAACAGATGTTTTTGGACCTATGGATGTTGCTTCTTTTCTTCTGGCTTGCTCCCCCTAGGCATGGGCTTCCTTTGTGCCTTTGAATTTAAAGGATTGTACATACAATCTTTTGCACAATGCCCATACCTGTTACAACACCAACACTGACCCACAAATCTTGACATTTTCAGTCCTTCTGATTGCTGGGTACTTTTCTTGACAAGTTGTGTTGTTTCAGGAGAGCTCTGCTTCTTCATTTTCTTCATCCATACTTGTTTGGAATTATTTTTCCATCCTGAACTTTTTGTGGAAACACAATTAGAAGCATCAGTACAAGATGGGATGGATGGTACCTTATTTTTAGAAGTTGTTGCACTTTCACTAGAGGATGTATTTCTTTTAGAATCATCCTTCTCAATGCATACTTGTGTAGCAACATTTCTTCTTACAGCTGACTGGGAGGATTCGGCTTTGTGTGATTGCAGATTTGTCAATATCACCTCTAGTTCTAAACACTTCATGTTGAGGGAGTTCTTCTCATCCTCAACTGTTCTTAGCCTTCCTTCCCATTTCTCTTCCAGCTGTTTTATCTGGTCATCATGCACCTGCTTCATTTCAAGCAATGAGTTGTCAAGCTCCTTCACCATTTTGACTTTGTCTTCAATTTGAGCATCTCTAACAATCATTGAAACTTTGTGCCTCTTCTCCAGTGCATGGTAAACATATTTGATTATTACTTTAAAGAATTCTTTCTCAGAAAGGCTTCTTTGAAATTCTTCAGCAGTATCTTCATATCTTTCATTGCAAAGGGAAACAATTTCATCTTTGGCCTTCACCAGCTTTCTGAGAGTGTCGGTTATGCCAACCCATTTAGCCAGCTGATCTTCCATTGCATTGGCTTCTACTTCTAGCTTTAATTTTTCTTCTCGAAGATCATGGATGCCTGTAACTATACACTTTGCTACTTCCATGGGGACAGTCTTCTGAAGATATTCGATTGCACTTTGAAGATCTTTCATTGTTCCAACTTCATCACAGCTAGGACAGGCTTTCTTCATCTTCTTGGCCTGTTTCTTCTTTCTATTTTTCTGAGTCTTGGCAGATATCTTCATTTGAGGCTGGTCGCTCGTTTCCTCAAATCTGCACTTCATAAATACTCCCTTGGATCTTTTAGAGGAACCTTGCTCTGATACCAATTGAAGTGCCCAGATCAGTGTGGATCACTGAGAGGGGGAGGGGGTGAATCAGTGATCCTTTAAAACTTTTTATTAATTGATTCTTATCAATTAAACCTCTATGGCTTGTTAAGGCCTCGATCCACTCTTCTTATGTCTCTAAACCTTTCCCGGATAATGCAGTAATGAAAAGGCACAAGACACAAGGATTAACAAGGTTCGACACCAAAGGCCTACATCCTTGCCATGCTCTCCCAGCATGGATTCTCCCATTATAATCTGTTAGTATTACAATGGTCGATACAGCTTCCCACCGTATCTCTCCTGAGTCCCACAGGAGGGTCTTTATACTGCTTCACATAGTGTTACCAGAGTCCCACTGGCCTGCTCCAGAATCCCACTGAGACTTCTTCTACCTGAGTCCCACAGGGTCTTCTCCTGGCTCCTCGAGTCACACGAGTAGCTCTTCTTCTCTTTAAGCTTCTTCAAGTATCCTCAGCAGTCTGGGATAAAGACTTCTGGCCTTGCTCTATACCTCTGATCACTTGAGTTGATCAGGTCTTCTCGTCTTGCTTAGGATTTATCTCCTTCTTCTCAGGATGACCTGGCTTCACTCCAACTACTGAATACTCAGACAACTGATATCTTTAACTTCAGTCTGGTCCAGTCTCACTTCACTTCAACATCATGCACTGAGTGCATGGAAACTCTGCATCCTCATGCACTGACTGCATGGCCTTCTCAAATTCTTCAAGAACCACTGGTCATGGATTAATCAGATGCACACAACCAGATTTGGCTTTGTTCACGTGCGCACGTGCATGCTTGCATGCATGCACTCCCCTTCTTCTCTTCTTGGTGTAGTAAACCCTCAGAGGGTGTAGTCTCTTTAATCACACACCTTCTTTGAACTTCACACACTTAATTCAATTTGCTTACACACTTAAGAGTGTGTTCTACTTTAGTGTGGATGTCCTCTTCCTTCAACTTCTAAATGTATACACACTTCTTAGTGCACACACCTAGGTTCGGCCTTCACTTGTTTAGCACACACAATTTGTTCTTCGTTTTGCACTCACTTAAGCTTGGCCTCTTTCCTCTTCTTGTTTTTCACACACACAAAATATGTTCTTTTATTTGTTCTTCAAAGTGTGCACCCATATAAGGGCTACGGCCTTCTTCTTCAAATTGCACACAAGGCACTAAGCCTTGGGTTCTCCCTCTTTACACAAGCTACTGCCCGTAGGGCCTTCTCCTCACTTGGCACACACACAAAGTGTTCTTTAATTTGTTATTCAATGTGTGTACCCACATAAGAGCTACGACCTTCTTCTTCAAATGCACACACAATGTGTGTTCTTCAATTTGGCACACACAAGGGCATGGTCTCGGCCTTCTTTTGCTCACTGTCCAGGTGAGTTCTCAACTTGCCCGAACTCAAACAAGGCGTGCAAGGGGGTGTGGCCCTCTTCTTGTCTTCAAATGCCGTGCAGGCTCAAGTGTGCAAGGGTGCAACACTGCCGCGCAAGCCACAACAAACCTCGAGGGCGCGCAAGCTACTTGCGGCCTCGGGTACTTCCTGTCACGCAAAAGAAAGACGCGCAGGGTACTCCTCACCTCCTTCTTCTTGTCGCGCAAAGGAGTTGCGCGCAAGGGACTCCTTCGGGCCAAGGATGGCACCGAGGAATTCAGCCGCGCAAATATAATTGCACGGGGGCTTCAACTTCGCGAGGCAGAGCACATGCGGGACTCGGATTTTCAACAGAGTTTCAGCCAGCTTCCTCGATGGCTCGACCTCTCTTTATATAGGCAGAGGCGGTGTGGTTCATCAGCGTGATAAATCTCAAACTCCAGAGATCTTCGGATCTTTAAAAATCATTCAAATCTTTATTTTATCCTCGGTTCATGCAGGCTCTCCTTCTATATTTCTTCTCCTCCACGTGCATGCAACTTAGAACGCATGCACGGCCTTTATCTCTTCTATCCCATGAAAATCACGAACACACCGAGGCCTCGGCAACTTCGTTTGCCTCAGCCTTCATCAAATTTCCTCATTTGTTGCATGCAAGTATATTTTTATGCATGATCGTGTTCGGTAGGTATATACGAGCTCAATGGAGCCTTCGGCTTCGGAAATGGTGGCCGGCAGCTCAAGAACGATGCTCGGAGATCGCCTGGTTCGTCGGCAGCTCGCGGGAGACTTCGGACGAGCTCGGGGTTGAAGGCGGTCTCGCAGCCGTCGCGATTCAATTGATCTCGGACGGCCTGGATCAGATCATCTCGCCGCGGATCAGATGTGCGGCTCGGATCTGGCGCGCGATCAATCGTGCGGCCAGGATGCGCTCCCGGGAATTTTTCCGCATCCCACATCGAAACGGGGCGCGGTTTTTCCGCGGTTTATCACCCTCGCGCTGCCATCAGCTCTGCAATTGAACTTCTCCCCTCTCGGTGCCGCCCCGCGCCGAGTTCTCCCTGCGGGCGCGCTCTGCGCCCACTCTTCTCCCTGCGGGTGCGCGGGTTTCACCACCGCGTGCCCTCGGGGGCTTGAACACGCCCCCCTGCCGCCTTGTGCTTGCACCATGGGATCCCCCATGGGCGTGGCGCCTTAGGACCACAAGTGCCTTGGGGTTGAACCCGTGGGCTGGCCTTGGCTGGCCTAATTTTTTCTAGAGTAGAGACTTAGGGACTTTGAATAAAAACAAAGTAACCAAGTTCCCAATGCCAAATGCCACTCCAAGCCTTCTTCCTCATTTTTTCTCATCTTCTTCTTCATTTGAATTCCTCACTCCTACTCAACAAATAATCTTCACTTAGGAGGGAAATGTAGAAGGTTCTTCCTTCAACCGAACTCTTGAATCACATAAAATCTCCAATGTGCTTCATTGATCAGATCAGAGATCAATTGGATCTTCTTCCAATTCACATGCACTAAGTGATAGTGCATGGACTTCATTAGCACCACTTCATCCACTCAGTGATTGTGGATGGATCTCCTTTCATCTCCTCATGCATTGTCAATACAATGCATGGTCTTCTATCATTGTTGTGACATTGTATCATCAGGATACAAGTTCTTGGAACTTAAAGAGCAGCTCAACAATCGTCAGATATGCATGGAGAATGTTTCAACCACAATTTCCAATACCACTTAGTGAATCTCCTAAGTGACATGCATCTTAGTACCATGGCCATTCTCCTTCACCACCAACACCATCACAACCTTTTTCATTCACATCTTGACATTCCCTTACTTCCATTCATTCCAAGACAACTTCATGCCTCATTGACAACAAATGAAACACAATGTACTTCACTATTTTTATGGACTTTTACAAATAGTACTCTCATATAAAATATCCATCATTCCATATCATTAATCACACACATGGGTAAGTAATAGTTTATTAAAAAAATTAAAATATTGTAATTTCACTGGGTTTTACATTATCCCAACCATAAATACTATTTTTACTAACAATCCAAATGTTATTTTTTTAATCAAGGGTTTAATACAAGGAAATTTGATTGTTGAAAAACCTACATCGTAAAATGGTTTATAAAATATCCTCTAAATATGAAATAGAGGGATGTACATTTCTAAGGCCCCAGATTTAAACGTAACTTTTTTTAGTGATTTTGAAATAGAATTATAATTCTAGGATCTTTTTAGTTTATAGTTATATGGAATTAAGAGAAACTCTTAAAATTTGTAACCACAAATTACAAGTGAACAATTAAACTCAATATCAATTTTTTTCATCAAAGTAATCCCTTCTAAAATAGAACATGACTTCTTTTTCGGAGACATTTTTAATTCATTCATTGTGATATAATTATATTCCATACCTATCTCAAGACGTATATAATACATTTTTAAACTTGTGAAGATCATAAAAATATCATTAAGGGACATTATATAAGGAATGAATACTTTATTCCTTATATTATTTTAAAATCATAAATGAATTTTAATAAATTTATACATTTCACCAATAAAATATAATCTCTTTAACATTTTTCATGAAATAATATGTTTCACAAGAAAAATCATTGAAATAATAAATCATAAAGTAATATTTTGGCATTAATATCTTTATGACATCAAAAAATTCACAACAAAATACAGAGTAACCTTCAAGGTTACATTTGGAATACCAATCATAGTATATTCCCTAAATCTCATAGGTGAAAACCTACTTGTTTACTCATTCTCATCAAACAATGAATTAGAGAGGTATAAAAGTCTCACCTTCCCTAAGTTTATCATAGAAAACCCTATATACATAAAAGAGCCTATAAACCATAATATAATCATAATGCATAAAACAAAAATAAAGGAAAAAATATATCATCTTTGAAATCATATATCATTTTTTACAATGATGCACGATCATTAATGAAAACACGTTAATTGAAAATAAATGTATAATTTTATAAACTAATAAAAATAAAACCATTAAACAACATAAAAGTGAAAAACTCTATTCATGTTGAATAAGTTAAAAAATCATTTCTTATGGATTTTTCAAAAATAATGGAATGAGTAAATTTAAAATGGGTGTTTAAAAAAAGTACATTAAAAATATTCTATTCTAAAATAATTTGAGAGAAATTAAAATTTTTCCATACTAAAAAAACAACATATAAATAAATTCATAAAGACCATTTTGAAATCAAGGACATAAAATATAATAATTAATTGAAACAAATCATAAAAAACAATTACAATGATGTTTTTAGTAAAAAATTATCATACCTTTAGTTAGAGTCATCGTGTACACTATTTATCATCATGATTAATCAAAAAAGATTATTTTTGAACATTATTTAGATCATTTATAATTTTTATCAATCATATTATATCACTTATAACAATGTTATAACAGCTACATAATATTAACATTCATGTCAGACGTTGTGTAGATATTTTATATGTGAGTTTGAAATGAATTTTGTATGATGTCAATAGTCTATGTGGTCATAAGTCCATCATCTCCATAATAATAATAATGAAATAATAATCACTTTTATATGTCAATTATACATTTTAATCAAACCATTTATATAAGGTTGTGAAAACTTATTAACATTATAATCAGGGGGTGATAGGGCGTACATATGAAAGAGAAACATTTTCTATTTTTCATTGATTATTATGGATAATAGGGAAGTATTATTTTATATTTCCATAATTATAGTAACACCCTAAATATCATATTAATCACATCTATGTACTTATATATATCATAAAAGTGATATAGTGAATGAAAACGAATAACATTGCATCATAGAGGTGGTGGTTCACACGTTCTCACGAATGGTGTAATCAAATTTATGTTCTTAGAAAATATAAAATTAATTTATATATTATTCTATTTTAAGGATAAATATGCAATTAAAAACATTACTAAACATTAATTTCATCATTTTAACTAGTATTGAGAAACATTAATGGAAAAATAATGGCATTAGTTTGTGATGGAGCAGTCATTCATACACATGAACTAAATATTCATTTACCACTTGATGGAATATGAGAATTATATAGGTGATTATTTTAAAATAATAACATCTTAGTATATTGTGGATATTGTTGTAGCGATTTCATAATGTTTGAATAATATTTAATGGATGATGAAGAAGAAAAACATATAAATACTAAATTAAAATTATTCCATTTTCTTCAAATGATAACATTACATAATCTTTTAACACCTCTAAAGAGTATGTTTTTAAAAAAAACATGAGAAATAAAATGTTTTGAGGTATTATAGGGCGATTTTTGGTAAGGTATTGTCCTATCAAAATTGTATTTTTTGTATAAGTAATTGTGGGGAAGAGTTCCTTTTATATGAGAGGGGAGGGGAACTATTAGAATTATTAAATCTATTAAATTACTATCACTTCATTTTCAAAACAAAATAAGAAAGAATATATTTATTTGGATGATAGGAGGAATATCGGTTGATATAAATGATCAAATAAAATTAGATAAGGTTGAATATTTTTTTTAATCCTTATCTTTTGGTTTTAACAAATTTTAACTATTTAGTTTTATCATGTAATTTACAAATTGAGATTTAAAATAATTTCCATAACATGGCAAAAGACCAATGAAAGAGTTATTAATGAAATTTTAGGATGTAACTCAACTTGTAGGATGAAACATAAATTTTTATATAATTTAAAACATTTAATGAAATATTTTATATTTTAAAATATCAAATTTTTAAATTTGAAAACATTTGTTACATGAAATTTTTTAAAATCATAAAAACCGGATTCATTAAAAATAATATACATTACATAATTTATAACATGTAAAAGTCATCCAAAAAAATACTTACATGGCATAAAATACTTCAAATTATATTTATTTTAATATTATTAATACCATTTATTTGATTCATCCTTTAAATATGTTACTGCATAATCAATATGTTACAATTAAATATAATTATTTAAGCTCAAAAGATTGGAAATAAATTATAATGATTTTTCAAAAAATAATTCATTCAAATGAAAATTTATAGTCCATTATATATTTTATATAACCCTAAATTAAAATATATTTTATTATTAAAAATATGAGTATGACATTTTTTACATATCATTAAATAAAAAATAATGAATGTCATATTCTTATGAAAATGGAATAAATATTATAATATATAAATGTGTTTGATTAAATTTAAAACTAACTCATCTAATGAAATTAGGACAATTGTTAGTGTTTTTAAATATTATTATTTTGTTTTCCTTTTATTACATGATTTATCTATATTCATGGTAAATAAAATATTGATCTTATTATTTACCAAAGTTTTTGTTGATAATATTGGATCAAAATTTTAATTTTAATTACAACTATGTTGATTTGTTTTTAAAAATTAAATTCATGTAAGGGAGTAAATTTAGTGTAACATTAATCTCGCAGGTGTTGCGAGAATGATGGTAAAACAAACATTCAAAATATTAATAAAATTTTATATCAATTTTCAATGTAAAATTAATTCCAATGACCTGCATAATATTAACTGATAAAAAATAATATAATTTTTATTTAAAAAAATTAGTGTAATTATCTAAATATAAAAATAATGTAGATGATAATAGTTTTTAATTAAAATATATTATTTTCAATATTAATTTAAATATATAATTTATCATATAAATAACATTAATTCAAATAAAATAAATTTTTATTTCGTATTTAAAATTAGAATTTAATTTTGTAAAGTATAATTTCTAAAATAGATATATCTTTATTTACAATTATTTCTCCATTAATAGATGGTAAAAATGAATTTTTTTCGAAAAATACAAATTTTATGCAAAAAAATGACTTTACTTTTATATCATTTCTAGAAAAAATATAATATGAAATTTAAAAATCATATTGAATTTATATTTCATTAATATAATCCATGAAGTGTGATTTTATTATTTAATAGACACAATTTTTTTCACTTATATTGTTTTTCATAAAAAGACACATCTATTATATTCAATTGCTTTGTAATTTCATTTATAAAAAATTTATATCCATTGAATCATTATATAAACAAGGCTAGACCAGATTTCCATAATTTATTAAATATTTTTCATTCCCACCATTCTAATTTCAATGTAAAAACTATAATATTAAATAATAATATTTAGTTGTTTGATTAAGCTCAAAGTGGTGTAACATGTAGACTACTGAATATTGGGTTTCAATTAAAAAAAGATATTTCATTCCCAATATTTTTTAAAAATAATTCCTATAATTTTAGAATTTTGTATAAATATTAGTGATTTTACCATTCAAAAAACATTTGGTGAAATAATAAATTGGAAAAAGTAATAATAATGCTACCACATTAAAATAAATAAAGTATGGTGGTCACCAAAAATAACACATTCTAGGTATCCATGATGGATGACATAGGGATATATGATAATACTAACCATTAAATTATAATAGGTAGTTATTAAAAATATGGTTAGGTTAATGATAACTATCACTAAACTAGAAATCTATGTTCGGTTACAAGGGCATTCATTCCTTTGTAAAATATGTAAAAAAATAATGTTTTTGTTTTAAAATAATTTTCTTTGGGTTTTGGAATTCAATTACTTCATAGACTAAAAAATTAAATAAATATAAATAATTAAAATTATTATTTTTATACATTAGTAAATTTCAACCATAAACTCATATTTTACCAAAAATAATATGTTTTCAAGGAGAATTGTTTACGCATGAAGCACTAGAATCAACTTCTATAAAATCATTTAATCAAAAAAATATTAACTATATATTTTTTCTGTATATAGAAATTAACCAAATAATAAAATATTACTTTAATATAATATAATTCCCCAAAATTTTCAGACCTTATATGAATAAATAATACTTTAATCATCAAAATTCTACACTGTTATGCAAAGTCCATCATAGAAAATTTAATAAATAAATGTTCTAAAAAAATAAAAAATATTATAATGTATTATTGAAACCAAAAAATAAGAATTATTTGATCAAATAATATTTCAAGATAAATTATAATGATAATAACAAAATTAAATTAATCAGTGTTGATGTCTCACAACAAAAAATGCAATTTCTAAAAATATATAATTACCAAGATATGATAATTATTTTCATAAGTAAATCTAATCACCATAAGTTTATCATATATTCATCCAAAATATAATTCAATCCTTACTTCCCCCAAAAATATCATATTATTCTTTTTATATATATACAATATAGGTTTCCAAAAATATAAAATATCATTTAAAATAACATTATTCATTTAATCACCAAATCATTTTCATATCCAATTAAAAACTATTTGATAAAAAATAAGTTCCAAAAATCAACTAATTTTTATTCCAAAAACACATTTAACTAAAACAAAATTCTAACATATTAGGGAAATAATGTAGGCTATTGTTAACTGATGCACCATTATCTCCCTTTGGTTTTGGGTCTTATTACCACATCCTTGTCAGACTAAATGGGTTTTCAAACATCCTATAAGGTTTTTTAAAGGATATAGCAGAAGCCTCATTTATTATTTAAATCAGAGTCATCGTTATAACATTATAGAGGGAGAGAAATTAGATAATTGAAAGTCCCAAGACTATGTGGTCTGAATATAAGGCATGAAATCATAAAAGGAAATAAAAAATCATTACATCAAAAATGAACGCCCCTAAAAAAATAATTAGTCACCAAAAAGTTTCATATCATAAATTATCTAATAGTGTTACTAATAAATTGAACTTATGAATAAACATAAGATTATAAACCCATGATGATATCCATAACTCTTAATATAACATAATAATATCCAAAGTTGTCTAAAAAATCCTATGATACTAACTATAATCCCCAATCCTCAAACATATTTTATTCTTGTATATTTTATCTCGAATTCACATTAAACGATCTTTTGTGTTAGAGTTTTAAATAATTATTATAAACTATAAAAAAGTTGAACCATTAATTACATGTGGACATTTATACATGGTATCAATTTTTTCATGAAATGAATCCCTTAAAAACATTATTTCTTTTTTAGGCATATCATCAATTATTTCATCATGACATCTTAATTTTTTATAACAATATTTTGAATTTTTTAGAAGCAATTGAAAAATAGCTTTTAAAATAAAAATCACATTAAGTAATATAAAATATGGAAAGAATGATTTATTCAATGAATACTTATAATCCCATGAAGTCAATTCCACAAATTTATACTTTTCAACCAAAAAACATAATCACTTTATCAAACATTATGTAATCATAAATTTTTTTAAAAATATCATAGAAATCATAAATTCTAGAGGTAACTAGTGGCATCTATATCATTCTTAAATTGTAACACTAACATCGACATAGTGAGTAAACATTATGGATATGTTTTGAATAACCACCAAATTATATTATTAATGACGCTTAGGAGAAAACCCACAATTTTACTCCATCTCATTACCCAATGCATTGTATATCTATCACGAGATCACCCGAACACAGTTTATCTAAGAGAAACACATGTACATTAAAATAATACAATAATCAGAGCATTATAATAACACATAAAACAATCATAAAAGAAAAATAACATTTCCACTTTGAAAGATCATTTCATTTTCAACAAAGGCATACACTCATAAATGAAAGCACCTAATTTGCAAATAAAAATTTATATTTGTAATGTAAACATAATAAACATTAATGTTACATAAAATAAATAATTTACATTTTTGGAATATACATTAGGAAATAATTCAATTGGATTTAGTAAAATTAATAGAATGAGTAACTTCAAAAGCTGTTTTTAAAATAATTTCCTTAAAAGGATTCAATATGATTTTTTTTAGAAAATATTAAATTTTCACATTTAGAAAAAGTAGCATACATTGAAATAAATTAATAAAACATTATTTGAAATAATTGACATAAAATATAATTACTAATTAGAATTAATCGTTAAATTATTTAAAATAATGTTTTACTTAAAAAGTATCTTACATTGAGTCTGACTTGTTAAGAATAATTTTTATCATCCTAAATAATAACCCTATGTAAATTATTTACTTTATTGATAATATTTTCCATTTTTATTATTCAATTTATATATGTTGTTACTATGTTAAAACAATTACATAAATATTTATGTTAATGTCATATATTTTGTTGATATTGTATACTTGAGTCAAAAATAAACATGGTACACTGTCAATATAACATGTGGTCATAAGTACATAATATCTAAATAAAATATTCATGACATAATTATAACCATTATATGATAATTTTATATTTAAACACAACCATCTATGTATTGTTATGAAAAATTAAACATGTGATAATCATTGAGATGGTATGTCAGAAGTATGCATGAGTAACGTTTTGCATTTCTCATTAATCGTTATGGAAAGAAGTTTAATATTATTTTTAAATTTAGTTATAATAATAATATCATTAATAAGCTGTTAATAATATTAATATAATTTTATATTTTAATTGATTTAATGAATAAAATTAATCACATCGTTTCGTGGATGTGATAGTTCACACACACATGAACATGTTATCTTTTTTATGTGAATGGATATTTATAATTTAATTGATATATTATTCAATATATGATGTTAAATATGTCATTAATATCATATTAGGAATATAATTCAGTCATTATAAATTTTCTTCAGAGACAGTAATGAAAAACAGCCTATATGTGTTTGTGAGGCGGAAGATCATTGTATAAATGAATGAAAAGTTAATTTCCAATTTTATTTAATTTGAGAAGAATTTAGGTGATAAATAAATAATAATAATATATCATTATATTTAGGATGCTATAGGATATATTGTTTCATGGTGGAGTAATATTTAATGGGTGATTAATTAGATGATAAATAGAAATACTTAATTTAAACCATTTCATTTCATTCAGATGATCACCATTCAAAACAACATAACACCTCTAAGGATGGGGTTTCAACCTTGATATGGATAGTAAAATATATGTAGTTATTCATTTAGGAGTTTGGGTATGTCTTTTGAGAACAATTTTTTTAAATTGTATGGAATAGTAGAAAATAGTTTTCTTTTATAGGGGATGAGAACAACACTTTTGGAATAATTAAAATTATTAAATTAATATAAATTTGTTTCCAATTAATCAATGGAACAAATTGTTATATATTGATGATAATATGAATATAGATCTAAATATAATCATAAAATGAAAATTATAAAAGTTTTAATATGGTTTTTATCCTTATCTTTCTACTCATTCAATTTTAGCAGTTACCATTTTATCAAGTAATTTATGCTTTTAGAGTTAAAATAATTACCATAACATGTCAAAAATACAATGAAAGACTCATTAATAAAATTTTAAAAACTACATCAACAATGTTTCAAAATCATGGATTTGTTTTATAAATTTTTTAACATTTAATAGTTAAATTTATCCTAAAAATAAATTATGTAAATTTTCACGCAATTGAATACTTTTATTTTTGAAAAATAAAAAAATTTAACGATCATAGAAATAAATAATTTGACACATCTATAACATGTCCTAGTCTTCCATAAAATTAATCAATGACAAGAAATATTTTAAATTATATTTATTTTGAAATTATGAATATCATTTTTTTATTCCACTTAATATAAATCTATTACAACATCATCATTATGTCATGATTAATTCTAATTATTTAATGTATAAATAAATTATAACTAAATTATCACGATCTAGATAATTATGTTACATTTCTAATTACTTTTTATAGTATAATTTTTTGTGTATGTTACCCTATATTAAAAATTATTTTATTATAAAAAAATCGAGTTGGAAAATTTTAACATATATTTAAATAACAAATAATAAAATTCATATTCTTACTCAATTGTATAAAAAAGTTTATAATTTTTATTTAAGGTTTATTTTTGTAAAAAATAAATCATTAAATGAAATTAGGATATGTATTTGGGTAATTTTATATTGTTATATTTTTATTTTTTACCATTAATAAAATGATTTACCTTTAACTGTTGTAAATAAAATACTAAAGATAATATTCATCATAAATTAAGTTGATATAATTTGATAACAATTTTTAAACTAATTAATATCATGTCAGTGTTTTTTAATAGTTCAATTCAAGGAAGTAGGAGAATAAATGTTAACACTTATCTTACAGGTGTGGAGAGAAGACATGTGAAAGTGACTTTCAGAATTTAATTAATATTTTATATCTTATTTCAATATGAAAATGATTACAATTAAATAAATTGGAATAAATTATATAAAATTAATAAAATCATAATTTTAAACATTTTTAAATAATTATTTAATAATATAAATAAGTTAATTGATTTTTTTTGAATTACAATGCCTTATTTATGACTATTCATTAAAATATAAAATTTACCAAAAAAATACAAAACATTTAGACAATGTAAATTTGGATGTCACGATTTGAAAGAAGATGTTTATATTATTAAAAATAGTTTATTTGTGTTATAAAATCTAGAAATAAATTGGTTTCTCCATCAAAAGGGGTTTAACATTCGGTTTTTAAAAATACTTATTTTTTAAATACAATTGGTTATATCCATATATAATGTTTAAAAACATTTAATATGAATATTAATCATCATATTCAATTAATATATCTTTAATATAATCCAGAAAGAGGTATATTATTTTTTTATTGACACAATTGATCACCCTTAAGTAATTTTTAATACAAACATATCCTTTAAATTCAGTAGGTTTTTGTTTTAATTTCTAGTTATCATTCCTAACAATAATTCATTATATAAACATATTACAACGTTATTTTCATAACTTATTTATTATCTCTAATTCATCCATTCTGATTTCTATGTGATAACAACAATATTAAATAATAATAGTTAGATGTTTTATTATAATAAATGGGGAATTTTATATACGCTACCAATCATAGTTATTCCTTTTAAAAACTATGGATGATAAAAAAATGGTTATATTTCATGGTTCCCATGTAATAGAACATATGTGTGTAATAAAAACAATGAAATAGAAGATAAATCTCACAATCACGTTCTGATATAGAGTTATAGATAATATTGATCACAATAATGTGGGTGATCTAGAGAAGGTTATCAAATAGAGGTCCATAAAAATTACATGACTAAAATTATACATGAAATTATTAAAAATGACTATAGAATGGAAATATTATTATTCCCATAAATTATTCCATGAGATGAGATATACATTCAGTTTATATGAATTTATTGAAATAAACCTATTTTACATGTTTCTATTTCATTAGAACAGTCTAATAATTTGTTTGTACATTGATCTATTTCTACTTACAAAAAATGGATATGTTATATCATATGATGAAGTAATAAATTAATATTTAGAACCTCATGAAAATATCAATTTAAATTGTTACATAAATTATTAATTTTTCTAAAATATTATAATATAAAAATTTAGATGTAAAGTAACTAAATTTCATAAATTAACATATCATTAGCTATAAATCAACAGGATGTAGTTTTGTTAATAATTAGATAATGGAAATGCCATCTCCATCCTCATTTATTCTCTTGAAAAATTTTAATAACATTAATTGCTATAAAAAATTATTAAATTAATTAATTCATTGTTATGATTGATGTAAAATATATTTAATTGCATGTATTATAAAATCTAAATCATGGTACACTCAATCGAAAATTGAAAATACACTTTTCTAAAAAAATCATTAATAAGATACATGGTGGTCAGAAATATACAATTTAAATTATCCCTACCAATCATATATTTATACAACAATCATTGTGTCAATATTAGAAACAAATTAAGTGTTTTATTTCCCTCAATCAAATATCGTCCCTGAAGTTACACTTTTCATCGAATCATATTTCTTGGTCACTAGTACCATTAAAAATGTGCTCTAAAATCCTAAATGATATAGTAATTTAGTAGAATATATATATATATATATTCTCATTACTCGTACATTATTGATAAAAACACAAATAACATATTTATTGAATCCAAATACATGTACAATATTCATTCCACTTTTTTGTATCAATAACATATGCTCTAGTTTTATCCCTATAATTCACATGATGCTAGGGTAATTTGTTTCCATTTTCCCCTTTCACTATAGTTATCACAAAAAATATCAAATTTTTTTCCTCCATTTATATACACTTTCCTAAAAACCCTTTTTATATAATTTTAAAAAACTCCCAATCACTTCAATAATTTCACATGATGAGTTGTTCAACAGTTATCACATGTTTGAAAAACATTTTTTCCCTTATTTCCATTTTATTTTAAACACTCTAATATCCTATTATTCTATTTATTACCATTAAATCCATAAGACATGTAGAATTAGTTCTCTTTCTTGATAAACCATAAAATTAATTCATCTTTTGATGATAATAAAATAGATACTGGTACTTTTAAGAGACTAAGTTTACAACCATTAATGAAGTGGTAAATATTTCACTACTTTTTTTCAAGAAAGCAGTATCATACCCATAAAAAAATTTAGTCATAGCCTCAATCTCTAAAATACATTATTTTTCATTTTTCATTTATCTAAAGAACATTCTCATCGCCTCAGTTTTGTTCTTATGATGGAAATATTTGTCAACGAATGTATCTCAAAAATTATATCATTCAATGAGTTATATTTCCTATTGTTGTCTAGTATTCTAGACCAATGACCACTATTGATCTAAATAATCATCAAGGTAAAACACTAAAAATTTCTCCATTTGAATTTCACCACATCCCAAGGACATAGAAGGATTATCTGGATATAAAATTCATTACATTGACTCTATGTAATTAATAATATCACTAAATTATTGGGCCCATTATCACTAAAATTTATTAATCATAGTAAAATATCGTTCTAGAAAATATATCTCTATCCAAGAGACGTTATATTTCATAACATGATTGACTGTCATTAATATATCTATAACATTCAAATTTCTAATACCTATAACATTGGAATCCCTTGTAGGGCCATATATACAACGATAATTTGTATTGAAAACCATTTTCCTTCCATGTTACATTTCTAAATAATGTAATATTGAAAATTACATCATATCATTATATTATATAATTTTTAATCCCAAAAATAGTGAAATAATAATCATAAATTGAAAATATTATCCATAGATAACCTCATAATAATAAACATGGTTTCTTTTTTATTTATTATATTCATATTATTAATTTGAATCATTTTGATGTGTGAGATAATCTATGTTTTCCAAAATCAAGTTCCTAATGATGTTAATGACATTCCACTGATTAAATCTTTATAACTCTGACCCCAAAATCTTAGAGTCGGTGCCATAATTTTTTACATTGGCATAATTACAAGTAATAAAATCATGAATGACCAAAATGCTTGAAGAATGATATTACAAAAGTGATAAACATTTTATATAGGGGATATAAAATGAAATATTATACATAAAAATTCTTATAAACTACACTTATGAAACTCATTCAATGAATTCATCATCATATTCTAGGCAATTGAAAACAATTATGGTGAGCTGAAATTCGCAGTAATGGTTACATATATAAGAGTCAATGGTAAATAAATAATAATATTAATCATCAAATATTGAATAACTGGAATAAAATAAAATAAATAACTAAATAATGAATAATAAATATGGATGGAAAAAAATATGATCTAATAATTCCATATAAAAAATCACATGAGCTTGAATCATGACCATGGATTATCTAACTAATCAAATAATCACATGGAATAATAATATTGATGGAATTCATATTGTCAGAAGTATGAGTAATAACGATCTATCCACATAATAATTAATTTCAAGATATATTCTCAATATTGTTGATTTCTATAAGTAGAAACTTATTTAATCTATCATGGTCTATCCTCATGATAGTTATTGTAATGTTCTAACCTCTATAGATATTTAGACTACTCTAAAATATTCATGATGGTTTTTTTCTAACAAAATTTATCCCATGAGACTACAAATTCATCTAGGGGTTTTGATTACCTAGTCCCCATCCCATGTACCATATTCCTGACCATTCCTCATATATTTGTTAATAAGTTTAAATAATTAACATTGTGCCTTATCAAATATTAGTGTTGACTAAAGGATTTTGATATGTCTATATTTTCCCAATAAATTATATAAATTATAAATTATGAAACATATATAGAAACATCATATAGTATATGCATTAATATTAACCAACATATAATAATATGGATAAAAATAAACAAAAATTCCATTGAAAAATGACTACTATAATGTTATTTTCTCAATAGAATATTAACAATCACAAAATAAATTATTATTTTATTATATCTTTTACCTAATGATAATTTTATATTAAATTACCCATCGTTTATATAATTCAATTTGAAACATGAATATACTGATTTATTAATGAATCGTGATATTACATTTCCATTAGAAAATATATACACCAAATATTTGTTAATTGGTGCCCAATATTTCAATAAGTCTCAATAGAATATAAATTGACATAAAATACCATATTAATTGAATAACATTTGAATCATGATTCATATGAATGAATAAAAACCATTGAGACCATGAATATTATCATATAAATTAAATTTTTGAATAAAAAAGAGATAGGGATGTTTATACACCATAAAAAATTAAAATATTGTTTAATATGGCATAAATCTCCATGAAATAAATGTGAGATAAGAAATCCTATTAACATGCATGTCCATTAGGGTGAATGTCTTCTAACATATTGTACAATGATTTTAATAATATTTTGATTAAATAAAAGGAACATTTTAATATTAATGATATCGTATATGATTCATTTATAAAACTTTTTTACCAATTCATTAATAATCGTTCAATATTTTCATCCTATCAGGTAGTAATTAAATTGTTTTTTAGAATATGGTTTAATTTAAGTATTTTTTCCTATTATGTAGATCATTAATTAATTATATGAATAATTTTAACCATTATATAATTTTATTATATATTTATTGTATATTTCTTTAGATTAATCAATAGTATTTAGGGAGAGTAAATAAAATGCACAAATCATGAATATGGTAGGCTATATGTATGCTTGAACTCCGCATCCATCTTCACACTGTATTAAAATAAATAAAATAAAATTATATATATAATTATAATCATTCATGAACCATATTATGATATATGTATCTCATATATTTATTAAATTTATCCATAATACATTCTATGTAAATCGTGAATGAATCACATCGATTAGTGGAGGCAGTAGTCTACACATGCACAAACAATGTTATTGTATTCTCAAAACAAGGAATACATGATAATATGTGTAATTTAAAAAGTAATAAAGATTATTAATATTATAAATATAAAAAAATAATATAAAAAATTTATTTCATCATTATTTCCAACAATTAATGGTTATAGAGGAAGAACCAACAACATTGGTTTGCAATGTGTTAGTCCTCCGTAAACACAAATGATTAATGTTTATCAAATTTGATAGATGTTTGTATAGGTTTAGAACATAAGATTAAAATAAAAAAGTTTTAGTATATTTTTTATAACTATGAAATTAAATAATCAATGTATTTTAATAATTTAATTAAAATATAATGAAATAAAATATACGTTCTCATTGAAGAACATTACCTCATCTTCTGGAATACCCATTTTGTTTCTACCAAAATGAATCCAAGTATTTAATCATACCCGATGTGTGTATAATTTTATTATTGTTTATATTTTAAGAGATTATTTTTTAGGTGTTCCATGAATAAATTTTCTTCATAGGTGTGAAGTAGGGAGGGGTGGGTAACTTTTTTTTCTAGAGGAGGAGTGAATTTTTTTTCCTTTTAAAAGGACAACACTATTAGGTAGTATCTATTACAAATTGTGCCTCTTATAACTAATCAAATTAAATAAAATATATTATAAGTTATAAACGATTGTATATAATGGGGTTTTGATAGGTTTGGAGGTTATTTGGGCCTTTAAGATTATACTATAACCACTAAGTAAACCCATTTTCACATTAATAATTGTTATTAATAAAAATTGATTTCATTATTCATTATAATAAAAAACTTACATTAATATTAATTATAAATTATTATTATACCATTTATGGAATCCATATTTATAAATTACTATATTAGATGTGTAATAAATTAATTAAAAATTAATCCTTTATACAAGACGATAAAGAAGGTTGTTAAAGTGAAAATGTTCTAAAGTATACTAAGTATGGATATCTAAATCCAATAAAAAAATGATTAAAATTACCTGAATTTAATTAATATACATAAAATTGATCTAATAATATTTAAATAAATATTAAAATAAAAATTTAACACTATATTAATTTTATGTGATGAAATTTTAATTTAACATTTTGATTCGGTATTTCTCACTATTAATTAAAAAAATAAACCTCACAAGATAAACCCAAATAATCATAAAATGATAATATTTATGTTCCTATTTTAAAAATAAATTTTATTTTGACTTATAAAATTTATAGAAGTTAAAAAATTTAGTTTTTAAATAAGTCCACCACTAAATGGTGGGAATGAATTATTCAGAAAAATAATGCCTTTTATGCGTACAATTTAATTTGTTTAGATATTCTGGCAATATAACCTATTGGATGAATGTATGAAATATTTAATTGAATATATATATTATGTATTTCATTAAAACCATTCACTAAAATAATTTATTTATATTTTTTAACACACAGTGGCTTTATGTTCATAAAAATTATTTTTTTTAAAAAAAAACTTTCTTTGCATTTAATTGGTTTTTTCCATTTATAAATAATTGAATAAAAAAAGAATTAGTTTTTTATTTTTTTAAAAATTATATATTTATATGTTATCGATAAATATTTACAACTATTAATTTAATATATAGGAATAAATTTTCAATTTGAAATATAATACTATTACTATTTCGTAACCATAGTTTTTCCTGTAATGCAAGTCATCAAAAATATTAATTATTTTGTGAAAAAGTTTGTAAGATTGGTGTTCTATGTATAGAAAAAAGAATAAATATTCATTCATTATATGATTAAGATGGTGTTTCATATTAATCTATCTAGTAGGAAAATTAAATTTTTTCTAGAATGAAAATAATGAAATGTCTTGGGGTGTTACATATTATGATCTATATTATTCACTCGGGTATGTTCGTCTAATATTAGGTAACTATGAATTATATTTTTTATGAAAATAATTCAATGGGTACAACATAGTAATCTATTATTATGTTCAATATATATAGGGTTCTAATGGATTTTCTTTTATTTTACATTCTATTATTCTTTTTTCTGGATACTCCATGAATGGAAAATGTTTGGTAGCATACTCGATGAATAGGACTAGTTTTACCTATAGATAAGGATTGAGTAATGTGTTACCCCAAAAAATAAAATAATTATATCTTTTATTATTTATATTTTTCCTATCCCATGTTATCATTTCTTAATTAGTTGATTAATGATGTATGGAATTATGAAATATGGATCTAGGGTCATTAAACAGATATAATTTATGGGATCATAATTTTAGTTATAGAACATTCATTAAAAGTCATTATCAAAATGAAACATAACATTGTACGCACCCATTTATATATATATATATTAATGTTTAATGAATACTACTAAATAATCACATTGAGATCGCTTATAGGATTATCCAACAAAATTCTTCCATAATGGAATCTTGGAATGGAATGTGTCATAAATGATAAGCATTAAGATACTATAAATGAGAATGTCATCAAATTAAATACCACTAACTATGAATCATGGTTTTTATATGAAAAGTGTGAATGTATCATTTTTATTTGTAGATATATACTCAATTATTATAATTATTATAACAATTATCAATAAATCATAATATTTTTAGTTTAATTGGAGTTCCGTCATTTCATGTTAGTAATATTTATTTATGTCTTCCCATTGGATTTGTCCTATAATTGGGGAACATTTATTTTTACCTCCCACAAAAAAATTTAATTATTTATCATCTTTGTAAATTAAAGGATTCTCATTAAGTATTAATAATAATTGTTTTCTAATATATCGAAATGGGTTTTTTTATTAAAAATGGAATATAATAAACATTTTGAATATAATACATTTTCAAAACACCATATTAAATATATAGAATTATATGTTAATGTTTTATTATAATCCCACAAACATTCAACATTGTCTTATTGTAAATATAAATGGGAAAGGAATTCATTAACTCAATAGGGAAATATTTTGGTACTGATTCAGTTTTGACTCATTTGATATTCTTTTATATTTTTTGTTATTCAATTTGTCTAAAAAAATTTTCATAGAAAATATTATTGGGAATTTTGACTACCTGATATCTGATTGCCTCACGGGCGTTGGAAATTCTCACAGGGGTACAAAATTTATAAAATTAAAAAATGAATCAAAATATTAACTAAATAATAAAGATGTATATGAATTTAAAGTATGTGGTCGAACTCAGTGGTTGGATAAAATATTAATTAATAAGATAAACCTAAAATATTTAATGAACGTAATTTAAACTAGATGATATAAAGCATAGATGATGCATGATTAGTTGTTTTATTTAAATAGAAAAATGTTATCCGCAATTCAAAATATGGGTTCATGATTGATTATGGTATTATATAATTAAGTAGATGTCATATGGTGTGGTATATGATTTAGTTGAATCCAATGGTCAGGTTAGACAACCCCCAAAATCATCAAAGTCCCTTTTTTATAATGGTCACATTATGTTAGGTAGTCATTCACATAGTATCTCGGAACAATGTTTAAACCTAGAAAATAATCTATCAAATGATCATGGTGTAAATCATAATCTAGTAAATACATTCAAATTTTCACTACCTCACCGATCATGAAATGGTCATGAGAGATAGAGTGAAAAATAGAAATGAGAAAATATGGTTGTGAGAAAATACCAAAAATATATTACATTCCATAAATAATATACCATAATAAAATAAATCCCCAATCATTACAGTTTCATTTACCAAGTTCTACCGCATCATGGTAGCAATGATGGGGTTGGAAAATAAAAATCATATCCTACTCATCATGACATCCACTATCTAGGATCATAGTCATGAACGCATCAAATCAATTCTTTTAGTATAGCCTTGGAATGTTATTTATATGCATCCCTAGTGCTCAGTTATTAATAAAAATCATTATATATTGTTCCCAATGTCATATTTGGTGGGTCCCATGTATTATATTTTGGTAAAAAATGAATATATGGTGAATTTATAAGGATAAATATCTTCTCGACCTTTTGCATGATTTCTAATATGTTTACACGTCATATAATCCTTTAACTCTTAGGCACCATGAATTTAAAAATGATTCCTCCAAAATATTATCCCACTAAAATTCATATTGAGTAATGTGAACACAAGATGTTTAATTATCTTTCCTAGCTATTAATAGTGTCACAACTTGTCTTAGGTAGCTGCTTCTTTGGATAGAGTCATGTTATGTATTTCCATCATAGTAAAGGTAATGGTTTTCATCCTGTTATACAGCTCTAAATCTGGTTTTGTTCCACACATTTTTATTCCTTTTTCAAATATAAAATGTCACACGCCAAAAATAAAAATCGGCATGAATATCAATTAATTAATTAAATCAACACAATAAAATACTGTAATATGTATTCCTAAAATATAGTAATCAAATACCCTCACACATGAATTCAAACATTTCCTCAAATTATTGAATCTCAACCTAATAAAAATGACATTTACCTTACCATGGTTGAAATTCAATTTCATCCAAAAATTATTGATTTAATGGAAAATAAAATGTTTGATCATTTGAGAGGAAATTTTTTCAGCATATCATATTTTGAATAAAACTAACCAACCAAGTATATTAAATTTCTAAATTTAATGTATCCATGTTTCTTCATTCATCTATATTCAATTTGTAATCCATCATTATTATGCATTGAAGTTTCAATTTACCTCACCTAATGTTTTTATCTCATCATCAGGGTAAAAATAAATAGATTAATTCACATGCCTAAGAAACATGTCACTTACAATACACTTTCAATAAATCTGTCATCTTCACCACATAATGATAAGATCACAATTAATCATGTTGGCTCCACCATTAAGGTTAAAATGGATTTTAGGATATAAGGAATGTAGAAAAATGGTATAAGTTGTGTAAGGCTAACAAAGGAGGTTTTACCCTAATTTTATATGGATGATAATCTTAAAAAGATCATTCAATGTATCTTTTTACAAATTACATCTCTCTATTCCCCAAAAAATATCATCCTAATATCTATAATGATGAATATCTGGGTATTCCCTATAATGTTTCACACCTACAATAATTTATTTTAATATCATGAAAACATTAAGAGTAAGTTAGGAATAGATTAAATATGATTTTAAAATTACTTATTTTCTAAAAATGTAATTCATGGTATCTACATATATAAAAATATTTTAATATAGGGTAGGTCTAAGGGTAGGCTTTAAGAATAAATAATTTATAAATAATTTTAAATGATATTGTGTTTAGTCATAGCATTGATAAGAAGAAATTAATGTTCCATAAAAAACACTCATGTGTTTCTCAATAAATATACTAAAGAATGAATGCAGCTCACTGGATGTCTCCAGAATGAGATGGATGGATGGTACAATCACTCATATAAATTCCTTTGAATAATTTAATTAACTAATAAAAATATCATAAATTCAAAAAATGGACAATTCTATGAAAATTTCATTTACAATGATCTATATTTTTTTCATAAAATATGATATATTAAATATGAATCCACATGATGATTTCTAATAATTATTTTTCAATTTTTAAAATTCAAATTTATTGAAAATGAAATATAAATATATAGACTGATATTTATCATAAATAGTTTATGTCTCCTAGCTCATTTGATTAATGAATGATTCAAATGACAGGATTGAAATTGGAATATAATGATATAAAACACTTAAAAATATATGGATAATAAAAGAAAAATAATTATGTTAACCTCATATTCCATTTCCAATTGATACGTTAAAATTGGCTATATAGGGTTTTCCTGTTTCAAATTCAAAATAGGAAAATGATTACACGGCACATAATTTTTCATGATTATGTAAATGATGTTCATGAAGTGAAATGGTCTTATAGCTTCTCTTCCATATATCTGCACCTACTTTCCACTTACTGGTTGTTCTGTTAATTAAATATAAAAACTAATGAAAAATAAGTGAAATCCCAATACATTTGAATAATGCTCAGAAAATAATAGGGTGATTGAAATTAATTAATAAAAAAAATTTATATTCTAAGATTAAAATAAATCTAAAATCCAACAACGCAATAAAAACATAGGTTTCTTCCTTGAAGCTACTCCCTTTTAACAGTAGTTCAGCATAATCATATATGGATAGCTAATTGTTGTGTGGCATAATGCTAACTATGTCATGTTTAACAAATTTTGATTTTGCAATCCACCCAACAAATATTGACATCTCTAAAATGGAATTGGTGTGGATTTGAGATGTGGTGACAAATTTCAGATTAGTGTGAGTGTTAGTAACAATATATCATCATCTATCTGGACATAATAAAATTATTCTATATTTAATTCTAAATGAGGTTGTTGATTTTCTTCAGTGATTTATTCGTGTTCCACGACCATCTCTTCTACATATTCTATGGTTTATGCATTATTTTTTCCCTCACTATTTCGTCTTAGGGTACATCTAGCCCAATATCATTCTCTTCATATTCTTCTTCATCTTTTGAAATAATGAAATTTTATAGAAAATTTGTAATAAATGTTCTAGAAATACCTTACTCATTCTATTCTTCTTCATCATCCTCTTATTCTTTCGTCTGAAGGCCAATATTATTTAAGGAAGATTTCAAGAATCTTAGTAGTTGTGATTACATTTTTAAATAATTGTTCTTATTGCTACCTGTTTCTGAATTTTCCATTATCTCATTCTTGTTCTATAGTATGGTAACCCTCATTATAATCTGCTAAGCCTACAAAATCAAGGACATCGTGATTTGTATAAAAATGATAAATGGATGTGGTACTTGACTATACCTCATTCCACATGCTTATTGTATGGTGATTATCCTCATATAATTCTAACTCCATGATTTGTGGTGTCAGGAAATCCATTCTTGGGTACAGTTTCAGGTACTCATAAGGTTGAAAATTTATTATTTTAGCTTCATTGAGTAGTTGCGCCATATCATCAATTATGAATGAAACATATCCTTATTATCCATTCCACTTTTTATTACTACAATAACTACCAAAAATACCCACTACGGAAAAATGATATTGATAAATAAATAAAAACCCAATTAAAGAATCAAAAAATTGAAAATAAGAGATAATAATTTAACAAAATTGTTTGCTTAATAAATAATCCTCTCATATACATATAAATGGATCCAAAAATTGGTAGCCCCACATGCGTCATTAATTCTCAATTAGTTAATAAATTTAGAAATTTAAAGCACAAATAAAACAAATCTTAAAATATAGGGTTGAATAGAAATTTAATTTCTGAGGTAAAATCCACAGATACATGGTTGGATAAAATATCAATTAAATATAAAAAAACTAAACTATTTACAAAAATATATTTAAACTTGATATTTGAAATAATAGATGATTAATGGTTTAGAGTTTTTTAGGAAAGAGAAAGAAAATATATAAAATGGAAAATATGGGTCCTTGATTGTTATCATATAATAATATTATATATTATTCATATGGTGTTGTAATTTAGTTAGTTGAATCCAATGGCCAAACTAAACAACCACCAAAATCCGTGACTTCTCATTTTCACAATGGTCTTGTTAATTTAGGTAGTCGTTGAACTATTAAATCAGAACCATGTTTAATCATATAAAATAATACACCCAATTATCATGGATTAAATAATTCTATAGTAAATTAATTGAAATTATCACTCCCTCACCTATAACGTAATGGTCATGAATGATTTATAGAAGAAGATAATTAAGAAAACGAGTTGGCGGTAAAAGACCCAAAATAAATTGAATTCAATAAATTAAATACCTTAGTACAATCAATCACCCGTTATTATAGTTTCCTTTCACAATACCAACCCCATATTCGATCTTTTATGGGGTAGGAAAATAAAAAGACAATTTTATTCATAATGGAAATATCGTTCCTTGATCATGGTGTATGTGTTGCTGAATGAATGTTTTGAGTTGATAATTTTGATATTATTTTTATGCATCACAGGTGCTCGAGTATTAAAGATAATCATTAGATATTGTTTAATAATTCATTGGTTGTGGATAAAATGTCTTATATTTTGTCAAACCTTAATGATATTGTGATTCTGGAATGTAAAATAAATCCTGAACTATTACACAATGTGTAATATGATTACATGTCATTTAATCCATTAATTATAATTAACAATGAATTTTTCCATGTTTCCTCCAAACTATTATACCCAAAACTCATATCATGTAATGTGAATACAAAATTTGTAATTTTCGTTCACAAATTGTAACTGTGTAATAACTTTTCCTTGGAGTTTCGTTCATCGGATGAAGTCACGACTGGTAATTGAATAACATGGCATATAATCATGTTGATCCAGATTTCCTGCACCATATTCAATGTTGCATCTCAATTTTTTCCTATTTCAAATATTCATTATATCCTTCCAAAAACCATAATATGTAACACCAAATTAATACATGCTACATTTCTCTTTAAATATTGAAATAGCTGGACAATATGCAACATGAAGATCAAGCACACCAAGACCAGTCAAACTAGTTGTTATGAATAGTAATACAGAATTTATAAAATATTATATATTTTATTATTCAAAATGGATATAACATTTGGATTTGGAATATCAAAATTACCTTACTGTGGGTTTGTGTTTTTTCATGAAAACATTCAATTTTTGATGAATACTGAAAAACAATGTGTTATTTGTTAAAAAGCTACATTTTATTTAAATAATTATTTATTTTAATTAAATTTTTTATAGATCAAAATAGATTCTTAAAATGTATATAAGGTCAATGTAATTCATTGGAGTCATTTGATAATAATATTAGATGTAAAAAAATTTATTGAACATTTTAACATCATTTACCCACCATATAGCACATTTGAAAATTTGTATAAAAAATCATTTTACCACTTCTGTGAATTGAATATCAAAAACAAGTGACACAAAGTTGACATCAATTTGTAAAATGTGGTTCAATAAGAAAAAAATAATTTTTATTGAATAATATGTTATGAATTTTGTGCCACAGTTAAAAGTAAATAGGGTAATAAAAGGTAAAAATGATATTATAATTACACTAAAACATGTATCATTTATATTGGATAAGTGTTTTTTGAAAAAAATAAAACATATGAAAAAAATATGATCCTCTTTGATCAACTTGTATTAGATTAGGAAATTTAATATTATTTTATCAAAATAATAGTTAAAAGTGTTAAATTCTAATTTTCATAAATATAACATTTTTAATATAGGGTTATACGTAAGATTATTTCAATTATAAATTTTCATTATAAAGGAAATAAATGTTTCCTACAAGTTTTTTTATTTATAAATTTTAGGCATTTAATTATTTAATCTACTTACGAAACTAGGATGATGTAGTAATAACCTTATTAATGAGTGAACAAAATATTTGATATTAAAAATATAGAAATAAATGTAAATTGATACTTTTGATCATTCCACAATTTTTATAACAATATGAAATTTTAGGAGTGATTTAATATATTTTGTTTGAAGTAATCATGTTTTTTTGACATTCACAAAAATAAAATACAAAATAGTGCGAAAATAGACTAAAATGAGTTTTTTAAAAAATACTTTATTATTAATGTATATAATATTCCTAAAAATAAAAGGTTTAGCCAAATGACTTAGATAAGGATATATATTTCAATAGTAATCTACTTGTTTTTCTCTAGGCTTTTTATAGTATGTTTATTAACCAATTTTTATAATAATACCAAAATAAATGGTAAAAGGTAAACTGTTTTACTGATAATCAAATCTAAAAGAAAAGGTTAATATAGTGACCTAAACCTGTCTATACCCTATTGGTTGAGAGGTTTTCTTCCCATCCACACCATATCCTCGAAATAAATCCATTTCGAGCCATTATAAACCAAATATGAATTTATAATAAATTAATATTTCAGGATTTTCATAAAGTGACCATCACCACTCTTATAAATGTGGACGCCACCTTATCTGAAAAATAAAAATAAAAAAGCCTTTTGGTTCTTCCATACCCAACTCAAATATCATTTAAACTAACCTATATTCAACATAGAGGACTTACATATATCATAAAGCCACTTTAAGGATCCATTCTTATCAAATCAAAAGGAAGCACCCGAAGAAGAGGAAACAATTTCATCACCTATTTCAATGTTCCTGTCCTCTTCCACTTCTTCATTCATTGGTGTTTCCATAACAAAATAAATATTCCAGTAACTTATACATATGTTTATGTTATTATAAATATGGTACAACCATATTCATTATTCTAACCATCAAAATAATGGAAAAGTCACCATACGTGTGTACATATGGATTACTCTGTCCACATCGTGCTGTAGTTTGTTATTCAACGCTTCATTATTTTGATGGGAATATTGATCAGAATAATTGATTTGAATTATAAATATAACATTTAATTATTCTGTATATATGATAAAACATCCAATTTCTTATGATTTTTCAATCAATACAGTGATATTGTCACTTGTACGTACGTATGGATTATTGTCTCCACAAAAGCGATAGGATTCATTTCCCCATCGTAACCATTGAAGAATAATTTTTATTTTAGGATTAAAAATAATTTTTATGAACTTAATATAATTCTGTATATGAACCAAATACTTCCTATCTATAACAAACATGTCTTATATAACAAAACATATTAAGGAAAATGAATCTGTTTATCCCCAATACCATGCTTCTACTAAAATATTATTAACAATGAAATATTTGAAGATCGTATATGATATCATATTTTTCAATGTGGTTCTTGTATAATTTAATAAAAATGATTTACCTATTATATAGGAGGTTAGAATACCTTATTCTATAGAAATGTACAAGGTATGAGTTAATTTTACAATCTCATTAAAAATCTGAGGTTGTTTATACATAAGTTTCTAAAGGGACTTATTTATCATCGACCTCTATGATTCTTAAAAATGTATTGAAAACATTTTTTCTCTTTCCTAGAATATAGTTTAACATCATTTAATCCTCATTTGACATTATTTTAAATGTTTTTAAATGAATTTTACTATCATTTTTCAAAAAAGATACTTGAAGACTTTTTTGACAAATTAAGGGAATATTTTTTTTGACATAAATAGATTTTGCAGCTGTTTTCCACTTTTATAACACCATTGAATCATCCCTTGAAATTTTATAATAATATTTCAAAATAAAGTTTTTCATTTATAATTACGTGAATTTAAAATGATTTCTAAATAGAATGTGATATTTCTCTCAAATAGTTTTGATTTCATCTATATCAAGATCCTTTGATGGATTTTACACTTGTATGAATGTGTATTATTATGATACAATCATAAATATTGTATTGATGGTTTTGTGATATTTTTGACAATGGATGTGTTGTTTTTATACCAGTCATGGTGTATAATTAAAGTATTAACTTTTTTTATGCTAGTTTTAATATGAATGTTTATTGTATATTTAAACCTTTTCATATAAGGAATTTATTAAAATTATTAAGTGACAGGTGGAGCCCACTATAACTCCTCGACGCATTAGTAGTTTTCATGTTACAAACTAGTATCTTGGCACAAGTCCTTCAAAAAATCGTATTTTTAGTCTTGGCATGAGGCATTAACTATGTGGTTATGATGTCCGACTTTATGCATACCATCATTATGAAATTATCTATTGATATTATATGTGATTTTTTGACAATTATAAAATCCATTTGAATATATAAATTGAATTATTTGATTTATCTTTTCCATATTATGATGAAGTTTAATTTTATAAGGATTGTTTTTAGTCTTATACATTGCCTTCAATTTTTATTCTTATTTTTGAATGTTCTCGCTATATTGTTATCCTCATTGAGCATCTGAGCTCAACACTTTCTAATGTTTTACATTCTCTAGGATGTGAATAAGTATATTATGACTAACCTACATGTATATGATATGGTATATGAGTGTGTTCAAATGACACACAATTTTGTTTTTTTATTTCATAAGCTAATGTAAAACTTATGTATTTATCTAGTACTTCTAAGGATACTAAACTACTTAGTCATTCAGGACATGATCCCTAGTTATCATGCCAATATTATGTTATAATGCACCGACTCTAGTTAACAACAATCAGTGCGTTATGGTTGGTATCAGAAAAAGATTAGTACAAACATTGGAAGATATATTTAGAAAAACTCTGATTAAAGAACATTACCCTAATATAGACTTTGAGGATTAGAATAGAAAAACATCCATGATTTTTGGTAATGTAAATATTTCTCATATTTTCCAAAAATATATCCCCATCTGGATATGAGAAGGTAGAAATGACTCTACAATAGATTTGCATAGGATTGAAAACTCTGACAAGGAGTTTCGGGCTTGACCTAGGTTATCCTGGTACATAACAATGGGCCTTTCTGCACTATTTTTTACGACACTCCCATGATATATGCTTAGGATAATTTACAATTTCATTACAAACCATTATTAAGGTTTTATGAGTAAATAATTTCACAAATAAATCATTTTTTATGGTTATGGATTATATGACTAAACTGTTCAATTTATGGTTGGTATTTAACTAGTGTGGATTATGTATTTTTATTCATAAACTAATCTAGTTTCTGCCATTGTTTAAAAATGGATCCTAGTTGAGGAATAGAAACCATATCAATGCATGCAATCAATATTGGGATTTTCCTCCAACTCTTGATAATTATAGTGGATCTAGTGATGCAACCAGTGCTGAATAATAACCTTACATGTATGGAAAACCCTAATTAACAATGAGTTGTATCATTTTTAGACCACTAAATGAGTCAAAAACCACCCACATTCAATGGGAAAACAAATCCACTTGTAGATGAGCAATGGATAATTCTTTAGAGAAAATATTTCATTCTTTGGGAAGTAGCAAAAAGGAAAAAAAAATTCATGGCTGTTTATTATCTCAGAGGAGAAGAATATCAATTTTGGTTATGAATTCCATACACAAAGGAGGAGGAAGAAGTACCAAATATTGAATGATGGTAGTTTTAATATATTTTCATATAAAAATATTTTCCACGTTATCATCAAGCGGATATGGAAAGACAATTTCTAAGTCTACAGAAAAAGGAGGATGAGAATGTTCCAAAGTATGAGGCTAACTATACAATGATTGAATGGCAAGCATCAGATTATATTCATAACACATGGAGTAAGATTGATAGATTATTTGATGGGTTAAAACCATTTCTTTGTCGAGCATTAGTCTCACAATACTTATCATCATATGAAGATATTTTCTCATGTATTATCAAGATAGAAATGGAATTCATTATGTCTTACGAATTTCATGAAATAAATGAGAAGAATAGATCTGATGAACACTCTCGAAATATAAATAAGAGGAATAATGGAAAATTTGAATTTCCATCCTATAGTAAATGTGGGAAGAAACACCTAGGTTATTTCCTGATGTTAATGGGAGTATGTTACATATGTGGTGAAAAAGACAACCACGATCGTGATTTAATGGGAAAAAAATAGGGTGTCACTGTTGAATGATACAATTTTAAAGAAATTGGGTATTATGAAATTGAATTTCCTAAGCACAAAATAGACGTACTGCAAAAAAGGAAAAGGGGTCAAGGCCAAGTATATGTGATCACTACTATTGAGGTAGGAGATTAGAATGATATGGTGGCAGGTAATTTAATGGTTTCCTCAAATTTTTCCAATAATTTATTTGATTTTGGATCATCACATTGTTTCATATCTTCTTAGTTTCTTAAGAAAATTAGATATTTCAATTGGATTTAACAAAGGGGTAGTCTGTCAAAACTCCTAAGGGAAGTATCTTTGCAATGAAGTTTTGGGAATTTGTTCCCATTAGGGCAAATAAACATTCCTTACTAGGTGATCTCATCGTAAAACCCATGATTGAATTTGGTATAATCCATGGTATGTATTGGCTTTTAGACAATGATGGGATAATTTATTATAAGAAGAAGGGGGTTAAAAGTTTTGATGATTATAAGGAAGACCTTTTCATTAGAGAAGAAATGTTACCATCTGATTCTGATCCAAATCCACCACTAGTAGCTCTAATAAATTCAATTATTGGTGAGGAATAGTGTTAAATAACTATGGGTTAAGAAAGGAATGATAAAATAGAGTTTGTTCCTATAGTTCAAGAATATGTTGATGTTTTTTAGAGGATTTACCTGGACATCCTCTAGAATGATAAATTGAGTTTTCCATTTATTTAATTCTTAGTTATAGTCCCATTTTGAAGACCCATTATATAATGTCCACTGGGAAATTAGTGGATAAAAATAAACTACTAGAGGAATTGAGTAATAAAAAATTTATTCACCCTAGTGTTTCATCATGGGGAGACCATGTTCTTATTGTTTAGAAAAAAGATGGATCAATGAGGTTTGGCATTGACTATAGGGAGATCAATTCTATAACAATAAAAAACTTGTATCCCCTACCCCGCATTGATGATTTATTCATTCAACATCATGGAGCATAATATTATTAATTGATTGAACATCGATCTGGATATAATCAGTTGTGTTTGAAGATGGATGACATTCTGAAGACAAAATTTCATACCATGTTTGGGCATTACGAGATTACAATAATTCCTTTTGGACAGAATAATTCACCCTATATCTTAATGGATCAAATTAATATAGTTTTCAAGGAATTTTTCAATGAATTTTTAGTGCTATTTATTGATGTTAACTTAGTTTATTCCAAATTCTATAACGATCATGAAAATCACTTTCTTGATATTCTAAATACTCTTTGAAAAAATAAATTATATTGGAAGTTTTCCAAGGGAGAATTATGGATTCTAGATATTTCTTTTTTAAGGGAATATTGTCTCTTAGGATAGAATCTCTATAGATAATTATATGATAAGAGAAATACAGGAATGGTCATCACTGACTAGTATAACGTAGGTACGTAGTTTTATTGGTTTAGTACGTTATTATCAACATTTCATAGAGAGTTTTGCCCTATTGGCTAACCTATTAACCAAGATCACATGCAAGGGGGTTAAATTTGTTTGAAAAAAAGTGTGTGAATAATGTTTTTATGAATAAAAGAGATTATTATTCAATTCTCTTATGTTGACAATACCCTCATGGAATGATGTGTTTGTTATTTATAGTGATGCTTAAATAAAAGGACTTATTTGTTTCCTTATGTAAAATTATTGAGTTATTGCATATGTATCACGACCACTAAAAAATCATTAACTATTCCACTCGTGATCTTGAGAAGGACGTGGATGCTAAACATCATTTGAGCACTGGGAACCACCCTCAAGCGGATGGAAAACCAGAACAGACAATTCAAACCATAGAAGACATGTTGAGATCCTTCCCACTTGAATTTAATGTTATGTGGTATAAATATTTACCTATGGTTGATTTTTTCTATAAAAATAACATACCTTCATATATTCATATTGCACCATATGAAGAAATATATGAACAAATATGTCACACACCAAGTTTTTGGGATAATGTTGGTGACTGAAAAATCATTGGACTAGAAAATGTTGAGGAAACTATGGAAAATGTGAAGATTATCCAAACCCACATCAAAGCATCTCAAAAAGGGAAAATGATTTATGCCGATAACCAAAAGAAGGATTTGGAATTTCATATATAATATCATGTTTTCTTGAAGGTATCTTAATTGAATGGTGTTATCAAATTTGGTAAGAAGGGAAAATAAAGTCTCAGGTATATCAGACCTTTTGAAATTATAGAATGAAATGGAGTTGTCGCTTAAAATTTGGCAATGCCTCCATGTCTCTCCAATGTTCATGACGTGTTCCACACATAATTGTTGAGATAATACATGCCCGACCCAATGCATGTACTCACCTATGAATAAATAGAATTGGAAGCTGATCTATCTTATTGTAAAGAGAATATCATGATTCTTGATACCATAAAACTAGTGCGGATAAACATGATGACTCGTTCGGTAAATGTGCTATGAAAAAACCATAAGATGGAAGAGCTAATGTGGGAACCTGGGGTTCATGTAATGAAGAACCACCCAAATATTTTTATGTAGTACTATTCCAGAAATTCCTAGGACAAAATTATTTGAAGGATGGAATATTGTAAAAACCAAATCATCCATGGAGCATTTCTATTTGAATAATTAAATAGCTTGTATTGTATGCTACATCGAGTTCTAGCACAACATGACCTATCAAACATTCCATTATGAGTAGTAATACACAATTTTTGAAATTTAATAAATTATAATTTTCATAATGGACAACATTTTCGAATCGGAGAATCATAATTAGCTTTGGGGGAATTTTTGGTATTTTTTTGAAATCATTCAATTTTTTATGAATAGTGAAAAACATCTTGTTATTGTTTAAAACCTAATTTTCATTTTAATAATTATTTATTTTATTTAAATATATTTTTTAGGATACATACATAATACCTATATAAGTTCCATGTAATTCATTGGATTCATTTTATAATAAAATTATATGAATAAAATTTATTTGAACATTTTAACGTCTTTTACCCACCTTCTAAATACATTTTCTGTAACACACCAAGATTTTACGAAAAATATAATTTTTTCAATGTCTTGTGTTGTACGCTACACCAAAAGGAGCTTACACAACACGCATCCCCGACTTGGCATGCATTACACATAAGCGCGACCTTCCACGATAGTGTGTGTTGTACGCAATATCGAGTTTCGCTAAACAACGATATGCTATTAATATATTATTAAAACTTGCCGTTATGAATAGTAATATCCAATTTTTAAAATTTTATAAATTATATTTTTCAAAATGGAGTTCATTTTTGGATTCAGAATATCAAAATTAGCCTACGTTGAAATTTTGGTATTTTTCTGAAAACATTCAATTTTTGATGAATAGTGAAAACACTAAGTTACTATTTAAAACCCGACTATTTATTTAAATAATTATTTATTTTATTTAAATTTATTTTAGGTAAAAATTAATACATAATACCTATATAAGTTCAATGTAATTCATTGGAGTCATTTTTTAATAATTTTAGATATATAAAAATTTTATTTAACTTTTGACCGTCTTTTACCAACCTCCTAGGAGAATTTGAAAATTTACTTAGAACTGAATTTTACCACTTTTGTGAATGTAATTTCAAAAATCCAGGATACGCGGTTCATGTCAGTAGCTAAAATGTGGTTCAATGTGTTGAAAATAATTTTGGGTGAATAGTAACTTTTTACTTTTTTTTACCACGGTTAAAAGTAAATAAGGTAATTAAGGGTAAAAATGATATTATTATTACCCTAATACATGTACTAATTCTATATTATAAGTGTAATTCGACCAAAAACAACCTTAGGAATAACATATGACCATTTAGGCCCACTTGGATTGGATTAGGATATTTATTATTAATTTATTTAAAAAAGGGATAAAATAGGTAAAATCAATGTTTAATAAGTAAAAAAAATTTAATATAGAGTTATACAAAAGATAAATTATACTATAAATATTCATTATAAATCTAAAAAGATGTCTTACATAAAGTTATTATATTTTTAATTTTGATACTTTATATAATTGAATTTATTAATGACACAATGATGATGCTATAATTATATTATTAATGAAATATTGACATAATTGATTTTATAAATACCCAAATAAATGTAATTTGAGGCTTTTTATAAATTAAAATAATTTTCTATGTTAATATGACATGTTAGAATCAATTTAATCAACCTTTTTAGAACTAATCTTTATGTTATGATTTTCAAAAAAATCAATTACCAAATAGTGCCAAAATTGACATAAAATTGTTTTTAAAACAAATATTATTTTATTAATTGTTATATTATTCCTAAAAATATAATGTTCGGCCAAATTACTTACATAAGGTTATATATATTAATAATAAAAAACTTGGGGTTCGTTTAGCTTGTTATAGTAAGTTTATTAACCATATACTGTAAGAAAACAATAAGACAAGGTAAATGAAAAATTATTTAACATAAAGTTAAATATTAATTATAAGGTTAAAATAGAGACATAAACTTGTCTAAATTCTATACGATGAGAGGATTTCGACCCATCCCCACCTTATCCTCGAAATAACTCAATTTCATGTTATTAAAAACTGAATATGACTTTATAATAAAATAATATTTTTAGTTATTCCAAAGGTGCCCCTCTCCTCCCTTATAAAAGGGCACCTCCTCCTTCTCTTTCTTACACCACTTTGAGCCTTCACGCTCGGCCAACCCTAAAACATTATCTTATAAACTTACCTAGAAACATCATTGAGGTCCTGGTATTCTTCAAAGACCAATTTTGGTACCCGAAGAGGAGTTCTCAAAGAGGCGCTGCAAAGAAGAGGTAATGTCTGTTACCGATTCTTTCAACATTATTTTTCTTCCACGTCTTCTTCATTAGTTTTTTCGTTATGAAGTAATAAAATAAGTATCACTCATATACTGATATGTTTTTATAAGTATTAAACAACTCTATTTCACCATCTATCCATCCTATGGAAAACAAAATCACCGCATGTGCGTACTTACGGAATACCGTCTCCACGGTGTGGTGTAATATATTTTCCACCACCACCTTACTTGGATGGGTATAATGGTGTAAATAATAACTATATATGATTATTGCAAAGTGATATTAATTCTGAAATAGTATACATACACTCCAATACAATTTCATGATCGTGGGAATGATATCATCGCTCGTGCGTACGTACGGACTAGCGTCTCCACGATGCGATGAGATTCACTCTCCATGTTAACCATTAATGAATGATTATAAAGTATATATAATAAGTAATCATGAAATATATGACATAATAATGATATTGGATTTATGTGTATATATGTATGTCATCTACTTAATTTTATTCAATTCAATAAGGAAACGAAAACAGCGTTCATGCGTACGTACGGCCTACCGTCTCCATGAACGGTGTATTTCATTCCATTTATCGATCTATTATATATATGTATATTCTGAATAAATATTATATATAAATCATGTTTTATATTCTGTAATTAAGTATTCATGATCTAATTAATGATATTAATAATTACAAGTCAAAACACAGACAACAAATGAAAAGATTTTACCCAAAACTCACTTTAACATAGAGTTTACTAACAAAATGGGTAATATAAAGTCATAAGTGAGCCATATATGTTATAATAACAATAAATATGATTCTTTAATAAGTTAATGAAATTATTTAAATCATTATACAGGTGTTTCAGATACATACGAAGCATATCAGACATAAGGTAAGGGATAATTTTGCAAATCTCATTTTTTTCCAAGATTGCTTATTCGTAAGTATTTACTGTGGCTATTTATATCATGTCCATGTTTTATAAAAGTGTTTTCATGTATGTTTAAAGTCCTTTTTACCCATTTTTTCACTTTTACTACGTGTTATGTAAGGAATCTTTCTTTTATTTACGTTACGAGGTACTTTTTTGACTTTACTGACAAAAGTACGAGGAGAATGTTATTTTTAACTTAAATGGCGTGAAAGGATTTTTATGGTTTTATAAAGCTTTATTTTCATGAAGCTTCCTCAAATAAATTTCATGAATATTTTCAACAAAATCTTATTATTTTAAAATTTCATGAAATTTTGTGAAAAGAAAATGATTTTAATAAGAAATGATATTTTCCTCAGTAATTCATTTCATGTGTTTTATCAAAACCATTTTCCATCAAAGATGACATTATTTCATTTGTGTATGTTTAATGTATAATGTCTCTATGATTTACATGGTTTCACTTTTCTGATTATGAAATTATATCCATTTCTTTTATATGGATTATGTGATGATGGGATGATGTTTATGAAACCAATTTTATTTGTTGGGTTATTATGAATGTTGTATGTTTATTTTGTGGCACATGTAAGAATGATTTCATTATGAGATTGGTAGGACCTATATCTCCCTCAAATTCATTGGGTAAAGACTTATATCTCATGAGATAGACATGGATGGAATAGTAAGTTAATCCGGTTCAGTGTTACAGGATTGAAATGAGGAGTGAACTTGATTCAGAAAGGGACTTTGTCCACTAAGATGGTCTTGGAAGAAATGCCTTGGCTACTATGGAAATCATAACATGTGCTGAGTGGTTTCCAAAATTATATGTTATATTCCCATTATATTTTATCACAATTGATGTTCTATTAGGATATATGCCTTACGTACTTCCACGATTTTTGTCTTTGCTCAATATTTTGATGTTTAAATTTCCTGATCATGTTTTTGCTTCCAAATATTTATGGATTGTTTTATGTTATCTATGTTTGCCCTTACTGAGCATTTGAGCTCACCCTTTTTATGTTTTATTTTCCCGAGAAAATAAAGAAATGTTTTAGGTAAGGAAACAAAAAGGGGAAGATCATTATGGGAGTTGTTGAAGATATTTCAACATGATTATAAGTTTATATTCCATGTTTCCAAAGACACTAAACTATTACGGTCCTTGTGTGTCTTTTTTTATTATGTATTATGTATTCCGCAAAAGTAATGTAATTTACATGTACGTCAAGATTAGGGTCTCTACAGTTGGTATCAAAAGAAAGGTTCAGTCATACTTTGGAAACTAGGATGCGAGAACTTTAGTGAGATCCCTATAGATATTTATAAGGTATGTATAGGGATGTCCCTATGGTTAAGTCTACATTATAGTCCTAGAATTGCGCTAACCATCTTAGAATTAAACCTACGATGTTAGATATTGATGGTACTCCCCCTTTATTATGTTTTTTTTCTCTAGCGTGATTTTTTCCTCTCACACTATTCTTTTTGGGTTTTAGATGATGGATGGAACCCGAAGGAACCCTATTGATCAATGTAATGGATGATGCAATGATTTTCCTCCTGAACAAACCAACCTTATGGGAGATGGAGTGAAAAGACTTATTGCTATACTTACACACTCTATGAATCATTATGGACTTCAAAATGAGCAGAGAAGGGAACAATATTCTATTGAGTCCTTCATGAGGCAACACCCAACTTCTTTCAGTGGGTCTTCTGATCCACTTGTTGCTGAAAAATGGATCAGTACCACTGAAAAGATATTTTCAGTTCTTCAATGTTATGAACATGATAAAGTTACCTTAGCAGTATATCGTTTGGAAGGTGAAGCTGATCAATGGTGGAATCTTATCAAGAATACGAGCCCAAGAGATGAAATTGAGTCCATGGAATGGGATGAGTTCAAGAACTTATTTTTCAATAAGTACTTCATTTGTATTCTTCAAACTAAGATGGAGAAAGAGTTTCTTGAACTAAAGAAAAAGGAGGATGAATCTGTTGTTGTATATGAAGAAAATTTTACAAGGCATGCAAGGTATGCATCTGGCTTTATCATCCAACCTGAAAGTAAAGTTGATCGATTTTTCAGTGGCTTAAAACCAAATCATCGAAGGGAATTAGCTATAAGAGACTTCAGTAGCTATGAAGAAATTGTATGTTGTGCTATCAAGGTAGAAATGTAAGTTGGTGTTACTTATCCATCTCATAGTTTTGATAAGAAAGGAATGATAGAGTTCAAGGAGAAATCTCATAATAATGGTGAAAAGAAGATGAATGTTTCCTTATGCTCAAAGTGTGGAAAGAATCATGGTAGAGATTGTCTTAAAGGGACTAGAAAATGTTTTAAGGGTGGAAAAGAAGGTTATCGAGGAGCTGAGTGTCGAAGTAATGGAAAAAGGGTTGCTAATGGTGTGAATAAAGAAAAGACTGCAGAGAACACACCACCAACACTTCTATTCTTCAAGTGCATGGAAATGGGGCATTATTCTAATAGATTCCCTAATACAAGGGTTAGTGATGATCGACATAAGCAAACACTTAAGGTAAAGTTCAAAGGGAAGCCACATGAGATCACTATTGGAAATGTTGAATATGACAATGTTGTGGTAGAATTATTTAGTGTTTATGGAATGGGATTCCAAAATAATGTTGTATTTAGTATCATGGAATATTGCAATATTTATGTATTGGTCTATTTTTGTTTTCAATAATTTTATGGTACCGCTAACCATAGAAAGTGATTGAGATATTTTTGGAAAAAAGATGATATGCGCATAATGAAGGGATAAGGAGAAAATGAAATGTTTGACAGTATTCATGGGATCATGATTCATATAAGGTAATAGTTATATCATGGTTTGAGTATAAACAATTTTGAGGATTTTGGTTTGTGGAAAGTGTTAACTTTTAACTACATTCATGTTTTCACTAAGGTTCAATGGGTATTCATTCTTCAATAGAATACATGATTCAGGTATTCACATGTTTTTAATTTGACCAACAAGATATATATTATTATATATGGGGGATAAATGATGGCTTTCATGTGATTGTTATGTGACATTTCAAGTAATAATTTTCTTTATACTATGATCTTGGACCGAAGTATTTTATATAAGCCTAAAGATTGGAATGGATTATGTTGGACATAAGTCAGTATTTTTTAAGGATAGAACTTTTTTTCGATATTATTGATGGGATGTTATAGTAATATAGAATTAGAAAAAGGACAACTTTCAGGATGGGCGACAACCCATCCCGTCGGACAAGGCTGTGGGAATCGAACCCACAACCGAAGTGCGACTGGCCTATATCACCTACCACTGGCCTACAGGAAGTCCCTGGTTAGTTGAAACTAGTTTTATTTTATTATGTGGTATGATATATGAAGTATAAGTTAATTTTTGGAATTGTATACGATTAACCTCACCATAGATAGACTTATGTATATTGGATAACTTTTTCTAACCTTTTGTTTGAAACAGATGGAATGACTCATCATTCTATCACATGATCTTCTAACACTTCATGAATGGAAAATTCAACTTCATTTATTTAAGAGATGAAGTTGAAATTGTTCAAGTCACAAACAATGGTGAGATTGTACAAAAATCAAGTAAGTATTTCTTTTGATTCGAAACTTCTTCATCATTAGAGAAATGATCCTGAAAACCAAAAATGTTGTACTAGTGCTCTTATATCCGATGAATCAGATGGTACCTTAGATCATTGCAAATCCATGGCTTTGTGATTATTGGCTATTTCCTAGCCATGTTCTCTACCACTCTCCATCAGAACATTACTGTTATATTGCTCATCCATATCCATATTTTCACCTATGTTCTCCTATGTGGAAACCGAGTGATTAGTTAATTTGGTTAACCGTTACGTTTCATACTTTAGTTTTTAAATCCATGTTTTGGTATTCCTTTTTATGATGTGGGTTTCTATTAATGAAACTTTCAAGTAGTAAACCATTTATAACCCTGACGAATTTTGAGGGAGAAATTTATTTTAAGGGGGGTAGAATGTAACACCCCAAGATTTTACTAAAAATATATATTTTTTCAATGTCTTGTGTTGTATGCTACACCAAAAGGTGCTTGCACAACACGCATCCCTAACTTGTCTTGCATTACATGCAAGCGCGACCTTCCACGATAGCGTGTGTTGTACAAAATACCGAGTTTCGCTAAACAATGATATGCTATTAAAATATTATTAAAACTAGCCGTTATGAATAGTAATAACCATTTTTTAAAATATTATAAATTTTATTTTTCAAAATGGACTTCATTTTTGGATTCGTAATATCGAAATTATCCTAGGGTGATATTTTGGTATTTTTCTGAAACCATTCAATTTTTGATGAATAGTAAAAACACTGAGTTACTATTTAAAACCTGACTTTTTATTTAAATAATTATTTATTTTATTTAAATTTATTTTAGGTCAAAACTGAAACATAATACATATATATGTTCAATGTAATTAATTAGATTCGTTTTTTAATAATTTTAGATATATAAAAATTTTATTGATCTTTTGACTGTCTTTAACCCACCTCCTAGGAGAATTTTCAAATTTACATAGAACTTAATTTTACCACTTTTGTGAATGGAATTTCAACAATACGAGAGACACCGTCGATGTAAGTAACTAAAATGTGGTTCAATGAGCTGAAAATAATTTTTTGTGAATAGTAACTTTTTACTTTTTTACCACGGTTAAAAGTAAATAATGTAATTAAGGGTAAAAAAGATATTATTATTACCCTAACACATGTCCTAATTATATTTTATAAGTGTAATTTGATTAAAAAAATCCTTAGGAATAAAATATGACCATTTAGGCCCACTTGTATTAGATTAGGACATTTATTATTAATTTATTTAAAGAAGGGTTAAAATAGTTAAAATCAAAGTTTAATAACTAAATCATTTTTCATATAGGGATATGCATAATATAAATTCGACTATAAATATTCATTAGAAAGATAATAAAGAGTTCCTACATAATGGTTGTTTATTTTTAATTTTTATACATTAAATAATTTAATTTATTTATGACACAATGATGATGTAGTAATTATATTATTAATGAAATATTGACATAATTGATGTTATAAATATTAAAATAAATGTAATTTGAGGATTTTTAAATATTAAAAAAATTTATATGTTAAAATGACATGTTAGTATTGATTTAATTATCTTTTTTCGAACTAGTCATTCTGTTAAGATTTTCACAAAAATCAATTACAAAATAGTGTCAAAATTGACATAAAATATTTTTTAAAACAAATATTATATTATTAATTTTTATTTTATTCCTCAAAATCTATGGTTCGGCCACATTAATTATTTAAAGTTATATATATTAATAATAAACAACTTGGGGTTTGTTTGGCTTGTTATAGTATGTTTATTTACCTTATAGTTTAAGAAAACAAAAAGACACAGTAAAAGAAAAATTATTTAACTTAAAGTGAAATCTAAATGATAAGGTTAAAATAGAAACCTAAACTTGTCTAAATTCTATTGGATGAGAGGATTTAGACCTATACCCACCTTATCTTCGAAATAACTCAATTTGTAGCTATTAAAACCCGAATATGACTTTAGAATAAAATAATATTTTCAGTTATTCCAAAGGTGCCCCTCTCCTCCCTTATAAAAGGGCACCTCCTCCCTCTCTTCCTCACACCACATTGAGCCTTCAAGCTCGGCCAAAACCTGGAAAGTTCTCTTATCCACTTCCCTATAAACATCATAGAGGTCCTGGTCTTCTTTAATGACCAATTTTGGTACCCTAAGAGGAGTTCTCAAAGAGGGGCTTCAAAGAAGAGGTAATGTCCTTTACCGATTCTTTCAACTTTATTTCTTCTTCCACTTATTCTTATTTAGTTGTTTCATTATGAAGTAACAAAATCATTATCACTCATATACGGATATGTTATTATAATTATGAAACAACAATATTTCAACATCTATCCATCCTACGGAAAACGAAATCACCGCGAGTGTGTACCTACGGAATACCGTCTCCACGCCGTGGTGTAATCTATTTTCCACCACCACCTTACATGGATGGGTATAATGGTGTAAATAATAACTATATATGATTATTGTAATGTTATATTGATTCTGAAATAGTATACATACACTCCAATACAATTCCAAAATCATGGGAATGATATCATCGCTCGTGCGTACGTACGGACTAGCGTCTCCATGACGCGATGAGATTTATTCTCCATGTTAATCATTCATGAATGATTATAAAGCATATATAATAAGTAATCATGAAATATATGACATAATAATGATACTGGATTTATGTTTATATAATTATGTCATGTACTTAATTTCATTCATTTCAATAAGGAAACGAAAACAGCGTTCATGCGTATGTACGACCTACCGTCTCCATGAATGGTGTATTTCTTTCCATTTATAGATCTATTATATATATGTATATTCGGAATAAATATTATATATAAATCATGTTTTATATACTGGAATTATGTAATCATGATCTAATTAATCATATGAATAATTACACGTCAAAACACGGACGACAAATGAAACGATTTTACCCAAAACTCTCTTTAACATGGAATTTACAAACAAAACAGGTAATATAAAGTCATAAGTGAACCATATATGATATCATATCAATGAATATGATTTTGTAATAAGTCAATGACATTATTTAAATCATTATACAAGAGGATCAGATACATACAAAGCATATGGGACATAAGGTAAGGGATAATTTTGCAAATATCATTTTTATCCAAGATTGCTTATTCGTAAGTATTTACTAGGGCTATTTCTACCATGTACATGTTTTATAAAAGTGTTTTCATGTATTTTTAATGTCCTTTTTACCCATTTTTTGACTTTTACTACTTTGTATGTAAGGAATCATTCTTTTATTTACGTTACGAGGTACTTTTTTGACTTTTCCGACAAAAGTACGAGGAGAATGTTATTTTTAACTTATACGTTGTGAACTTATTTTTACGGTTTTATAAAGCCTTATTTTAATGAAGCTTACTCCAAAATATTTAATGACTATTTTCAACAAAATCCTATTCTTTTAAAATTTCATGACATTTTGTGAAAATAAAATTATTTTGAATAAGAAAGGATATTTTCCTCAAGAATTCATTTCATGTGTTTTATCTACACCATTTTCCATATAAGATGACATTATTTCATATGTGTATGTTTAATGTATAATGTCTCTATGATTTACATGGTTTCACTTTTCTGATTATGAAATGATATCAATTTCTTTTATATGGATTATGTGATGATGAGATGATGATTATGAAACCCATTTTATTTGTTGGGTTATTATGAATGATGTATGTTTATTTTGTGGCACAAGTAAGAATGATTTCATTATGAGATGGGTGGGACCTATATCTCCCTCCAATGCATTGGGTAAAGACTTATATCTCATGAGATAGACATGGCGGGAATAGTAAGTTAATCCGGTTCAGTGTTACAAGACTGAAACAAGGAGTGAACAAAATTCAGAAAGAGACTTTTTCCACTAAAACGGTCTTGGAAGCAATGACTTGGATACTATGGAAATCATAACATGTGTTGAATGGTTTCCATAATTACATGTTTTATTCCCATTATATTTTATCACAGTTGATGTTCTATTATGATATATACCTTACGTACTTCCACAGTTTATGTCTTTGCTCAAGATTTTGATGTTTAAATTTCATGTTCAAGTTTTTTGCTTCCAAATGTTTATGGATTGTTTTATGTTATCTATTTTTGCCCTTACTGAGCATTTTAGATCACCCTTTTTATGATTTATTTTCCCTAGAAAATAAAGAAATATTTTAGGTAAGGAAACAGAAAGGGGATGATCGTTATTGGAGTTGTTGAAGATATTTCAACATGATTAGAAGTTTATATTCCATGTTTCCAAAGACATTAAACTATTACGGTCCTTGTGTGTCTTTTTTGTTTTGTATTAAGTATTATAAAAAAGTAATGTAATTTCCATGTACGTCAAGATTTGGGTCTCTACATTTGAATATTTTCCTAAAACGTAATTTTACTCATTATGTGAATTGAATTTTAAAAATCTACGAGATACGGTTGACATTAGTAAGAATAATTTTGTTCAATAGGATGAAAATAATTTTCGTTGAATAGTAACTTTTGAATTTTATATGGGCCGGTTACAAATAAATAGGGCAAATAAAGGTAAAAATGATATTATAGTTACCCTTACACGTGTCAAAATTATATTGAATATGTTTTTTTCTACCCAAATCAACCATATGAATAAAATATTATCCAATTTATTCCACATGGACTATATTGGTACATTTATAATTATTTTATTTAAAGAATATATAAAAGTGATAAATTCAATTTTTTATATCTAAAACAATTTTAATATATAGTTTTACATAAGATAAATTCTAATATAAATTTTAATTTGAATTATAAAACATATTTACTATATAATATTATTTTAATTATAATTTGTATACATTATATAATAAAATTTATTTATGACACAATAATGATGTAGTAATTACCATCTTACTGAAAGAATAAAATAATTGATTTAATAAATATTAAAATAATTGTAAACTGAGACTTTTTATTTATTAAAGTAATTTTATAGGATAATATAACATGTTTTTATTGATTTAAAATAATTTTTTCTATTTAATCATGTTTTTTTGACATTCAAAAAAAGAAAATACTAAATAGTGTCAAAATTGACATTAATGAGTTTTAAAAAAACTATATTATTAATATATATAATATTCCTAAAAATAAAATTATTTGAAAAAGGACATAGATAAAGTTATATATTTCTATAATGAACCACTTGGGGTTCATAGGCGTTTTTGTTGTCTGATTATTAACCATTTATTATTACAATACATGAAAACTTGGTAAAAGTTAAAATATTTAACTAAGAGTTAAATCTAAATGATAAGGTTAATATTTTTCACTAAAAATACCTATAACCTATTTTTTGAGAGGATTTCGACCCATCCCCACCTTAGTAACGAAATAAATTATTTTGGAGCCATTATAAACCTAATATGAATCAATAATAAATTAATATTTCATACTTTTCATAAAGTGGCCCTCACCTCTCTTTTAAAATGGAACTTCTCCTTATCTCAAAATCACACCTCCAGTTCCATTTTACTCGGCCATCCCCTTCTCAAATATCTTCCCAGCTACCCTCAATTCATCCTAGAGGCCTTACATTGATCAGAAAGCTGACTTACAGATCCCATTTGAACAAATCAAAAGGAAGCATCCGAAGAAGAGGTAATAATTTTAACAACTATTTCAATGTTCATTTCTTCATCCACTTCCTCATTCTTTGTTGTTTCCATACCGAAATAATAAATCCAGTACCTTCTACATATAATGATGTTATTATAAATATTGTAAAATGATATTCATTATTCTATCCATTTTATGGTTGAAAATGTCGCCATACATGCATACGTACAGCTTACTGCCTCCACGTCGTGGTGTAGTATGTTATTCAACACTACATTATTTTGATGGGTAAAATAATGAGTATAATTGATTTAAATAATAAATATAACATGTTTATTAAGCTTTATATATAATATACCAGGAAATTACAAATTATTTTACCATAAATAGAATGATATTGTCACTCATGAATATGTACGAAACACTATCTCCACGAACACGATAAAATTCATTTACCCATCGTAACCATTCCAGAATAATTTTAATTTTGTGATTAAAAATATTGTTTAAGAACAAAATATCTGTCAAGATATGAAGCTTAAATATCCTATCTATATCAATCATGACTTAAGTAACAAAACATATAATGATAAATGAATAAGTTAGCACCAAAAACAATGATTCTACAGAAAAATTATTCACAAATAAATATTAGAAGAACATATATGATATCATATTTTTGTGTGTGGTTCATGAATAATTTATTAATAATGATTTATCTATTATAAAATCCGTTAACAAACCGTAGATTATGTAAATTATAAGTTAAGTGTTAATTTTACAATCCTTTTACTTATCCATGTTTTTTATAGGTAAGTATCTACTCGGAATTCATTATTATACACATCTGTGTTTCTTAAAAAGGAATTTCAAAACATTTTTACTATTTACATGAATATGGATTAAACTCATTTATACACTTGTTTGACTTTATATAATATGTTTTTAAAAGAATGTTCTATTTTTTTCCAAATAAGGTAATTTATGCCGTTTTTGACAAATTAAGGTATGTTTTTTTTCACATATATGGTGGGTGTAGATATTTTCTGTCATTATAAGACCTTTGAAGAATCTCTTAAAAGATTATATGAATATTTCCAAAATAAATTTTTTCTTTTATAATTACTTGAAATTTAAAGGGTTTCAAAATAGAAAGAGATATAACTCTCAAATATCTTTTATTTCATCCATGTCAACATCCTTGGATGGATTTTACACTTGTTTCAAGTTTATTTATTATAATACAATCATAAATATTATATTAAAGATTTAGTGATATGTTTGACTGTGGATGTGTTGTTTTTATACAAATCATGGTTTTATGGTAAAAGTATTAACATTTGATATGATTGTTTTAATATTAATGTTGATGTCTTGTTTCAACCTTTTCATATGAGGAATGCGTTGGACATAAAATGTGACGGGTGGAGCCCACTATGGCTCCTCGATGCATCGTTTGGTCTAATGAGACAAACTACTTTCATTTCACAATGCCTTGAAAGAATCTTATTTGCAGTCTTGGAATGAGGCCTTGACTATATGGGTATGATGTCCGACTTTTTGGATTCCGTCATTATGAAATTTTCTATTAATATTACATATAATTATTCAACTAGAAGAATATCCGTGTGAATAAGTAAAATAATTTATTTGATTTATCTGTACCATATAATGTTGTTGTTTTAGATTAAAAGGTATTTATTTTAGTCTTATACATTTCCTTCAATGTTTATTCTTATTTAAGATAGTTTCCGCTATATTTTTATCCTTATATAACATCTAATATCACCCTTTTCATATGATTTATTTTTTCCAGGATGCGAAGAAGTATGTTATGATTGACCTTTTAGGATATGCTATAGGATATGAGTGTTTTTAAAAGGAGTCATAATGTTTTTTATTTCATAATGTAATGTAAAACATATGTATGTATCTAGTACTTTCATGGTTACTAAACTGATCAGTCTTTCATGACTTGAAACCTTGTGATCATGCAAATGTTATTTAATAATTCACCGACTCTAGGTAACTAGGGTTGGGGTGTTACATAATATATGTTAATCCATTCCAATATTGGAAATAATGCCAACTTAATACATTAATCAACACATTAAAACAATCTAAAATAAATGAATTAAATAAACATATCAATAAAAAACATAATTATGTGTATGCAATAATAAGATTATTGTATTGTGGAAATTATATATATAGGTTTACACATATATATTGATTTAGTTGGTATATATATGTTCTTTTAATAGAAAAAATGTATATAAAAAATACATCAATATGATTTAGAATAATGTATAAAATCAAATAGAAAAAAGAAATAATATTCTTAGTTAAAATTGGGTATGTAAGTACTAAAAAAAGAATTAATTTATCATCAAGGATATTATTGGACTATTTCTAAACTCAGGCATCATAGAAATCTATAATAAAATGGTGTGTTTGAAATGTTGAATATTACATTATGTGACATGGTTCAGTAAACTGAAATTTATTTCCATATATATAAGTATATTTTGAGTTATTCCCTTAACATAGATAATGTTTTACCAAGTCACATTATATATAAATTGGTAATAATTAAACAATTATATATACAGACTAGAAACAATACTATAATTTAATTTTTTTGTTAATTTTAGGTTTTGATTACTATATATTGTGTTGTGTTTCTGTTATACTCATCCTTAAATTAGAAAAATCAATATTTTTTTACTATTATTAATTAGTTAAAAGGTATGATTTGTATAACCATAGTGATAAAATAGTGTTTGTGGATTGGTATAGTTTTTTCATGAAAATGGACACATTTTTTAGGGATATAGTTGTGTAAAGAATATTCTTATTGAATATCAATGTTAACAAAACTAAAATGTTCACTTGATAGAAGTTTATTTGAATCCAAAAAGTGTTTTTAAGAATAATTGACACACATCACAAAAGAAACATGTATGTATAATAGGATTCATCATGAGCATATGAGATATGGATTACTCATAGAAAATCATGACAGGGTAATGTTAAAAGGAGATGAACCTACCAGATATCATGGATTGATCTAGAGTTGTAATTATGTGAATTTACTAAAATCCATTGAATATGAATGGATTGTAATGTACACTAAAATATTATATGACATTATTTTTTATCTCGAAGGAGTTAAAAATGCAATTTGAAATTGTTTTTCCATCATGGAAAAATGTATGTATGGAATAATGTCTACCAATAATGATAACATAGAAGGAAATTATAAAATACAATTCATGGTATTCACTATGAATAATGATTTTTTCTTATTAAACTTATAATTTTCATTTGTAATATTCTGGACATATCAATTCATTTTTTTATTAGATTCGTCAAATGGCTGTTGAAACAGATTTCCAATATAAGAATCTGGTAATGGGGGTATAAATTATACAATGAGAAGTTATTGACATTCATTTTGAAATATATATTTTATACAATTCCTGTTTTCATCTTCGGGTATAATGTATTCCTGTTGGATTTGGAATATCCATTATGATGATATAGTCAATGATTTTGGTTTCATAAAATACCCAAACGATGATTGAGTATTGAATCAGATTAGTTGCAGTATCATAGTATTTATTATACTCTATATGAAAAAATTACAAATGTAAAAAATGACATCCCAACAATTTACACTATGAAAATGATTCATTATCAACGATACAGGTGAAACAACTTACCAACGAGGTTTTAATATCAACATATAGATATCAAATAGGGTTATTATACCGAATGAAAAAATATATATTGTTAAATTTTTATATTGATTTACCATGTAGAATGGAGGAAAATGATTTCTTATATGTCTAGAAATGGATCTATCATTTATTCTATGCTTTGAACTAATCCTAATTTCACTTTTGTTTTTATATTTCCAATTAAATACCAAAAAGTCCTATAATATTCATTATATTTCATTGAATAACATCATTATGCATATAAAAATAAATATTTATATGTTCATGGTCATTGGAAGAGATAACGATCTTTATGTAAATGGATAAAAAATCCATTATTACATATATCAAGAATGTTTTTAATTCTTAATCTAGTGTAGTATTTTCCCTAAATAGTTGAATAATTAGTTGGGTGGATTCCAAAAATCAACCATATAGTAGACAATGATAAAGTTATAGTATGTTTCTACTTTGGATTCTATTATGGAATCTATTTGGATTAGGAATTTCATCTTCATACTAGATGTGGATCATAAAAGTATAGAAAATTTTGGAATTACCTTCATAATGATGTACCTATTTATGAGGGTAATTAATTCTGGTGAAAAAAATTAACCAAAATGATTGTTTAAATATGTTTTCTCATGTGATAGATCATTGATTTGGTTATGTAATGATCTATTGGATGGTGATGGAAGAGAGTATACATGCTTAATTTATGGAAACATTCTATAATAAACAAAATAAGGTTAATTTATAATATATGGGACCTAAAAACATAAGAGATATTTTTTAATGGTATTAAATTTATCATAACAATTGTTATCTCTAATTATCATTTATTTAGGTATTATACAAATCATATTCCATGAATTTGTGATTGATGATATCTCATAGAAGTAGTTACATGAGTTTTACCAAATTGATGATAATCATGGAGTATAATTGGTTTTTATTTTATGGTGTATTTGTCCAAAATAGATTCATTTACTCATTATGAAGGGTGGTATATGAGATATGAATAATCGAATCATAAGTAAACAGCTATATACTTATTACTTTGACACATATGATATACATAATGCGATTTTCTTTATATATATATATATACATATTCCAGGTTTCATATTTTTTATTAATTCTATCATGGATCTTATGGTCATAGAGTATGACCGTATGGAATGTAATATATTTTCAGAAAAATATTCATTCTAAACTTAATAAACTATAATGAAAATATATCATTTTTTTTTATTTAGATAGATTCAAAAAGTGTTGTAAATTAATGAATCAGTAATTATTGGGATTATATGAATATGGAGGATTGTTAGGTATGAAACAAATTGGGTTGATTTATATTATTCATCCTCCTAGATTATACCATATATTATACATGTGAATCACATCATATATAGTTATAGAATTGTTTTTTAAAGGCTACCAAGGTGTTTTATTGGACTATATTTTTTGTTGTGACCGGCTTCTGATACACACCACCTAATATTTAGGCATGAATATGGATTTTACCCCTTATTTTATTAATATTTTACTAATAAACTTTGAATGTATTACAATATTTCAAAATTAATTTTCAAGGAGAAAAATAGTTACATACAACAAATGTGAATCAAGGATTCCATTCCGATGATAGTCACCCTAGAAAAATGCTTTTAATATTTATAAAATGAATTTGAATGGACTATAAAATTGAATGGGATTACTAATTCCATTCTTACAAGTGGATATTTTTATAATAATAATTTTCTTGAAATTATTACTATACATTAGTTTTCCATTGAGATTCCTTCCTCACCTCGAATAATGGTTGCAGAAACCCTTGAAGACAATCGAAATTCCATGCATTGTATAAAATAATCCATTGTATGTTTCCCCTTAGAGAAATTAGGTGTAGATAAAATAGTTCATGATATTCAGGAAGTATAATTTATCAAAAAATAATGTCGCTAATTATTTTTCATCATTTGATATTTATTTTTATTCCTATATTTGTTCACTTATGATTCTTGAACATAAAAATGGAAAATATATGATTTCATTTAGTACTAATGATCATAGGATAATATCTCAAACCAAATAACCAATTATATAATAAATGAGTATATTCTGGAAAAAAACATTATTATATAAAATCATCCTATAAAATCTACCAAACGTTATTTATCTTTTAACATATTTTCATTAAAGAACATAGAATTCAAAAGATGGTAGGTGATATTATTATCCAGTTTCACTAAATTTATATATAATGATTAAAATATAATTAAAAATTATTTTTATATATATCTTGTGTATATTATTTTATGATACTAGTTTATCAATGATATAATAATAACTATATTGTTTTTCATATACACATATATTTTCCCCCATTATCAACAAAAAATTTAAGATTCTTTTTTTCATTTCCTTACATAGCTCCACCACTCAATCATGGAATGTGATGCATTTGAATTTTTCCCCTAAAATCATTTATAAATTCATTGTCTTCCTAGAAGAAGTCTAAAAAATGAATCAATTTTATACTATTCTACATTTTTTATTTTAATCATAAGTCAAATCAATGATCCCTCAATACCATGATATGGATATCATCTATTTTCATAGTTTTCATTATATATTATTGAATTTTTATTATTCTTATTCATACTATACAATATTTAAAAAAATATATGCAATATGTATTAAATTATTAATAAAATTAAGAATATAATAGAATTCAAAAATTTGATTCATTTGTTTATCCCACATAGAACAATAGTTTATTTTCCTCTAAAATAGTTATCAACATAATTATAATAGATTTCCCTCAAATTCCTAAATTAAATATAATAGTTATGAAATTAAATAATTAATAATGAGATGATTTTTTGAATCCCTATATTAAAATGTCATCCCAACTCCATGATTATTGGGGGATGGATTCATGCTGGTATACCCATTGTGTGTTTCTGATAACTAGGGTGCTAAGAGGATTCTTGGAGTGATTCAGGATGGTTTAGAGGAAAGATGATTCATATAAGAATATTTCACATTTTTTATTCTTAAACACCAGTTATGTGAGTTTCATTTCATTCGATCGATACTTCATGTGTTTTTACACGATGCAAATTAATTTGATGATAAATTCTTATAGGTGGTGATTTTTTTCGGCACGAGATGAAACAATACATTAAAACCATATTTAAAACATTAATTGTTGTTTAAATCCATTGAGGAAATCATTTACAAAATGTTATGTGGGTTAGGAGTTCTCAATATTTACACTCATTATATAGTTTCCATGTGATCTAGTGTTTCCTTCTTCTATATTTTGGGACTCCTTTTATGGGGATCAATTCTCAACCATCAGTCATTGATTGGACAAAATATGAGTTATATTATACCTATTTTATCATGTCTCGTTGATATAGTTCATTCTATTCATTTTTTCATATGATATAAGAACATATAAATGATTCTAATAGAGTCTTATTGGTTTTTTTGGTAGGGTTGTGTTGCAAAATCATTGGAGGGATATTTTTTCCAACAAGGGATGTGAATGAGATATATAAAGTTAGTCTTTTATCATGTAAAAAAGGTGAAACCTTTGAGGTAATAAATTCATTGTTTCACTTTTTTTATGTTAATTTATAATTTTATCATGATTAGATCATTGGATGGAAGTGAAGTTTTCATAATAAGGATTTAACTATCATAAAAAATAACTTTTTTTGAGATTTAATGTTAATGTGACATACACCATAATAATAGGATTCCTCATGATTTTTTAGATAACATGACATTTATGATTTTATTTCATTAATTTGTTTATTCATTTAATATCTTGTGGAAATTTTTAATCAATATAAATATATATGTAATTGAAAATTAATGTCCTTGAAGTGTAATGAAAGATGATGCAGGTTTGTAATATGATGTCTATTTATGTTCATGATAATTATAGTTATGTGAACATTCATAATTAATTAAATGGAATCATCTATGAGATTAATGGAATTGATAAATAATGGGTTTTATTTTTATATTCTTTGATTATATTTATTTATTAAACATGATAAATAATAATGGGTGGATGCTTTGAAGAATTTTTAGTTAATATTTTAATTAATTTAATTTCTTGTTATAGCATGATGCCTTCAGTATCTCATTGTTGGAACTTGTGAATAAAAAAATATGTTATTTCAATATGGAAAAAGAAATGGGTTTTTGATAGAATATAATATCTAGATCATTAGTTTCCCATTTTATTGATATTGTCTAGTCCAATGTGTTTAGGTCCCTGAAATCTCATTTATGTTGGAAGGATTGATGCCTCATTTTAGGGACAAGATATCACTATTAAATATGCTTGTTTGATTAATTAAAATTTAAATATGTTCTTATAATGTGATATTTTTTATCTAGTTTGATATGGGGAGGGGAGTCCTAAATATTATATGAGCCTCGTATAGATGATTTGATGTCAGTTGGGAAGCTGAGACGATGTCAAAATGCATGTGATAGAGAGATGCATCAAGATATGCAGGAGGGTGTCATGGTTGGAACCATATATGATGAAACAGGTTAATTATGGGATAACCGATTGATATGATATTGATAGACAAGATTAACACTTATGAATTAGTTTAATGGACTATATTATTGATCCTTATCTAATCTATATTTCATACCACATTCCTCTGAGGCAGTTGGATGTTCAAGGGTTAATCTTTTCTCTTGGTAGTATATTAAGACTATTTTCCTAGAGTAAATACATTTATTAATGATTTGAATAAGGAATAAATAATTCTTAAAACATGGTCATGGTTTTGATGGAATGAAAATGAAGAAAAAATCTACATATTCAAAAACCAATGACATAGTTTTGATTATTCTTATAGAGAGTAGACATTATACAAATGATTATTGAAATGTAATGTGGAATGAAGTTAATTGTTAATTAAAGGACAATTAATTAATTCATATAATGATATTTCATAAATTATAAAAAATAATTTTATTAATCTCTTTAAATTTATTCTTTTCTAAAAGGATATTAGATCTTAGTCATGGTAGCAGGGAGTCCAAGAGACATTAGTTGTTATAGAGTTATGACTGGGTAACCACCATATTATAGGTGTGAGATATATTATATGTAGTATATTCTGTGATTTTAAACACTACACTACCCATGATTGTTAGGTAGACTGACACCTAGTGGAATTTGGGAGGGTGTATTTCCCACATCCTGATTGGAGAAATGGGGGATACCAATATAGCCTTCCCTTACATTATTCTATTATAGTTTCTTATGTTGGTATTCTGATTGATTAATTTCCCCATATAGGAGTGTAAATGGATGTGATGTTTCCGGTTTATTTCCCACACATGGATTACATGATATAGTATCCAATATATTGTTATAGGTATGATTAGTGTATGTTATGATGGATTGAGGTTCATACATGTTGTATGGGTTATAATGGCTTATGATATGATTTCCATTGTTTGATACACAACATACATTTTTTATTAGATCATAGACAAACCATGATTTCAGTATATGGATATGTGGATGTGAATATTTGATGATATGTTGGGTGAGGTAGATTTTTTCATGGAGTACCTAGTTTTCATGGGGTTGGATTCATTTAGGAAGGAGATGGACCATAATGTGGGGCGTTGGGGGTGTGGTGGAAAACCATATTTGGAGATGAAAGAGGGATACCCATGATGTTTCACTACAAAATAATATTCTCTATACTATGAAATACATGGTGAGAGTTATCCATGACAGGGATAGGGACATAGTATACCTTTTTAGGTGATGAGTTATTTTTACTACAATTCACTATGATTTGTCATGCTTTTTCATAGTTTTAATTACAGTTTTAGAGAGGATTCAATTGATTATTTTATTTTTCTCACTATGTGTATAAGTAAATGGTTTTTTGTCTGTTGGAGTAGGATGTTGATTGGGCTGCATAATACTATGTCAGGATTTTATAGTAGTTGTTTGGGATTCATGGTTTCTACCATAATTACTTTCTATTTCTTATAGTTACACTTTTTTTTTGTTATAGTAATGTATGGAATTTCATGTTTTTTCCATATATATATATATATACAAGAATTTTATTATGATCATATATGTATTATATCTCAATTTCTCATGTTCTCGTAATGGGTAATTCCTCCCATATGCATGATTTTTATACACTATGTGCTAGTATCCAACCTAGGGCCTATTGGAGGCGGGGAATGAATAGTAACCATATCTACCACATCATTCCAGTACCATTGAGTGTAGGGTTTGATGAATGACTTCTATCAGAGGATCATTTTTTGGGATATAAGGGAGTATATTTTTTATGAATAGGTGATGTTCCATTAGTTAGTGGGGAAATGGTGTTTTCTATGTTTTGTAGTAAAAGTAAATATGGAAGAGAGTAATTAACCCAACTATTTAGGGAACAATGTGATCTGATGAATGGATAGTTACATATATTATTCATAATAAATTTTAGTGAATATGTCTTCTGGGTAGAGCCCGAGGAATGTATCATGTGTCATCGATATTTTTATTTTTAATTGAAATTTGTAGAAAATGGGATTCGTTAATACTTTTAAAAAATAATAATTAATTATTTTATGTTATTTTATGTATAACATATGCATGGTTTGGGATATCTATCATTTTTTCCTTTATTATGAATCTCTAGGTCGACATACACTTTAGTTTTACACTACTAATATTTATCTGTATTGAATAGCAGATCACCACATAGTAATGTTAGATGAAAAAAATGCATAGGTTGACAGCCAGGGAGATTCAGAACCAGAGTCCACATAAGTATGAGGTGTCCATTTAATATTCCATCATAGAATACTGGTTAGAGGAATTTGAGAAATATTTTAGTTTAATCCACTCATAGAAGGAGAACTAGGTTTCAATTGACATGATGATTCTATGTAAAGCTTTGATGTAGTGATAGTCTTCATTCCAAAGGGATTGTGTGGAGTTTGAAATCTCATGGTTGTTGTTTCAAGGGATGTTTTAAGAAGTGTTTCTTTCATAAAACATAAATGCAACAATTAACCTTGAGAGGCATACCATTAAATTAGTGAGATTCTACATTAGAGATCTCATGATCCAATTCATAACACTTCTATGATATTCTTTATACATGTTACCATATGAGGAGGCTAGGGTGAGGAATTTTGAAGAGATGTATCATCTAGAGACACAAAACTAGGTCAACCATGTAATTTTTCAACTTATATTTAGTTACTAGAATGATAAGATGTTTTTGAAATGATTTTTCTGTGATTCATATCATGGTGAAATTAAATTTGACATGATTTATCATGAGGTAGGAATGTGGGTTAGGAATCACATTTGTTACAAAAGAAGTGTTTTTTATTAACTGTGGCTAGGTTACGGCCCTCATAATCATATTTCACTATGTGTGGAGTCCACTAATACATATTCCGAGGGATATGGAACATGTTTTTCATTTGGTGGTTGAGGTTATCTTATGAGAAAGTGACCAAAAACTATGATTACTCAATGTACGCTATGATTTTTTACTTCAGGTTCATCCATTGAGGTATTTTCAGCTGAGGAATCAACAACATTGTTTTTTTATCTGGGATGAGCACAAAAGAGATGAGAAATATAGGGTAAACCTGATAGAATATCCCCTTTATCATATATTAGATTGTGGCTATAGAGGTTCACATTAGTGGGGTTAAAGTGGATGTTGATCAGGTTGTGGTCTTCTTCATATTTTAGGGTTTCCTACTCCATGTCTTCTAGACAACGTTCAGGGTACCCTTTTCATGTTTTCTACAATAGTACATGATCAATTTTGATACTAGAACAAAACAAAAATTTATATTACATAGCCTATTCTATTATTTTTGATGTGGGTTAGAGAGGATCCATGTTCAATTGTCACTAACTATGCTAGTAAGAGGTCAATATAACATGTATAATGTTGGTATTTAAATTGAGAATCTACTATGGAAGCATCAACCCTACCAATATTTTTTATCTATATATATATATAACTATTGAATGAGCCTTGTCATGGAATGGAAGTATTTGTTGTAGGAAATTGTGTATTAAATCATGTATATTGTCTTGTTTTAGGATTCTAGTGGAGTGATGACTATGTTTTTTTGTCTGAAATACCCTCAAATGGGTCAAATTCTTGTCTCTCCCTTTTGAATTGGGATGGATTTGTTGAATTTGATATTTTTTTAGGTTCCAATGTTTTTTCTATTACATTTGTGAGATTACCCTAATTTCATTCTATTCAAGGTTGTAGTGTGACTCCATCAATGAGAGATTGAGATTGGGATTGAGATAAACCCATCACCACTACAATTTTTCCCTTTATCAGTGCTAAAAACCAACATTAAATGCACTAGAGATGTACTGATAAAGGGACATATTATCAGCGCCCAAGTCAGTGCTGATAACGATGTCCTTTATCAGCGCTCAATATATCACTGATAAAGGCTCCTTTAGCTGCACTTGTAGAATCAACACCTGTAGAAACCAGCACCAGCACCTGTACAAAATAGCACCTGCACACCTGCACAAAACAACACCCACACACAATATTTTGACGAACAATCCTATATACATTTACTTAACATCATGAATACAAAAAACACTTCTATATACATTTCAAGCAATGTTTTACATGGTTATAGTTACAATTACCCAACAACAGTTATAAACATTAATGTTTCATCCATTGATATATGTGATCCTCTCTCAAAATATTTCGTCCATGGTTTTTGTTTCCGAAAAAAGCATCCGAACTCAAGGGAAGAATTTCACCTATATAAGAAAACAAATATTATATTAGTAATACAAAACATTAATATGAAAGAATATATTAATATGGAAATGTGAAACTAAAATATGGAAATAATAAACTCAAATTTTTTTATTCTGATATCATTGAAAGGGAATAATGTAAAATCAATGTGTTTTTGGATGATTTATCTCATTTAATAAATTCATAATCTTTATCTAATGAAATTCTTTACCGTTTACACTGTGCATTAGATTGATGTGTGGTCGATTCTTAATCCTCCCAAATGACTCATTGATCATTGACTTAAAGTATCAAAACAATCAAAACGTGTTTTATTAGTTTTCCGTATGTTAGCAGTGTTGTTTCCTAAAGTTAATGTCAATTTCAAAATGATATCAGACACTTTTAGCCATACTGATCACACTGTGTATCAGATTGAGGTGCGGTCTATTCGTACACCTCAAAAATCACTTATGGATCATTGTCCAAATTTATCAAAAAAATCTGAATGTGTTTGCTCGGTATTTCGAATGCTGGTAGTGTTGTTTTCTAAGGGTAATGCCAATTTGAAACTGATATCAGACACTTTTTTCCATACCAGTCACACCGTGTGTCGGATTGAGGTGCAGTCAATTCGTACACATCACAAATTACTCCTGGATTATTTTCCCAAAGGATCAAAACAATCCTAACATGTTTTCTCAGTTTTCCGTATGTCACTTGTTTTGTTTTCTAAAGATAATGTCAATTTGAAACTGGTATCAGACACCTTTAGCCATACCAGTCACACCGTGTGTCGGATTGAGGTACATTCGATTCTTACACATCACAAATGACTCATGGATTGTTTTCCTAAAGTATCAAAACAATCCGAACGTGTTTGATAGGATTTCCGTATGTCACTTGTGTACTTTTCTAATGTTAATGTCAATTTGAAACTGGTATCAGACACTTTTAGCCATACCGGTCACATCATGCATTGGATTGAGGTGCGGTCAATTTTTATAACTCACAAATGACTCATGGATCATTTTCCTAATGTATCAGTTCAATCTGAATGTGTTTTCTCCAATTTTCGTATGTCATTTGTGTGGTTTTCTAAAATTAATTTCAATTTTAAACTGTTATCAGACACTTTTAGCCGTACCAGTCACACCATGTATTGGAATGAGGTGCAGTAAGTTTTTTACACCTAAAAAATGACTCATTGATCATTTTCCTAAAGTATCAAAACAATCTGAATGTGTTTTCTCGGTATTCCGTATGTTAGTATTGTTTTTTTGTAAAGTTAATGTCAATTTGAAACTGGTATCAGACACTTTTAGCCATACCGGTCACACCATTTGTTGGATTGAGGTACAGTCAATTCGTACAAGTCACAAATGAATCATGGATCATTTTCCTAAAGTATAAAAACAATCCAAATGCATTTTCTCAGTTTTCTGAATGTCATATATATTTTTTTCTAAAGTTAATGTGAATTTGAAACTGATTTCAGATACTTTTAGCCATACCAGTCACACCGTGTTTCAGATTTAATTGAGGTCAACTTGTACACCTCACAAATGACTCATTGGTATTTTTAATAAAGTAGCAAAACAATCCGAACACATTTTCTTAGTTTTCTATATGTCATTAGTGTTGTTTTTTTAATGTTAATTTCAATTTGAATCTGGTATCAGACACTTTTAGCCACATGGGTCACACTGTAGGTTGGTTTGAGGGGCGGCAGATTCATACACCTCAAAAATGACTCATGGATCATTTTCCTAAAGTATCAAAAAAATATGAATGCTTTATCTATGTTTTCCATATGTCACTTGTATTGTTTTCTAATGTTAATGTCAATTTGAAACAAGTATCACACACTTTTAGCCATACCGTTCACACCATGCGTCAGATTGAGGTTCAGTCATTTATTACACGTCAAAAATGACTCATGGATCGTTTTCCTAAAGTATAAAAACAATACGAATGTGTTGGAATGATTTTTCGTATGTCAGTTATGTTTTTTTCTAAAGTCAATGTCAATTTGAACCTGGTATCAGACACTTTTTTCCATACCAGTGACAATGTGTGTCAGATCGAGGTGAGTTCGATTCTTATAAGTCAAAAATGTCTCATGGACCATTTCCCTAAAGTATAAAAGCAATCCAAATGCATTTTCTCAGTATTCCATAAGTCATTTTTATTATTTTCTAAACATAATTTCAATTTTAAAATTGTATCAGACACTTTTATCCATACCAGTCACACTGTGCGTCAGATTGAGGTGTGTTCAATTAGTACACTTCACAAATGACTCATTGACAGTTTTCCTAAAGTATCAAACCAATCCTAATTCATTTTCTCAGTATTCCATATTTCAATTGTGTAGTTTTCTGAAGATAATGTCAATTTGAAACTGGTAACAGACACTTTTAGCCATACCGGACACACTGTGTGTCAAATTGAGGTGCGTTAAATTCGTACACCTCAAAAATGACTCATGGATCTTTGTCATAAATTATAGAAACAATAAAAATGTGTTTGATTGGTATTCCTTATGTCATTTTTTTTGTTTTCTAAATTTAATGTCAAATTGAAACTGGTATCAGACGATTTTTACATACCGGTCACACTGTGCGTCGGATTGAGGTGAGGTCGATTCATAAACGTCAAAAATGACTCATGGATTGTTTTCCTAAAGTATCAAAATAGTCTGAAAATGTTTTCATGTTTTTCTGTATGTCACTTGTGTTTTTTTCTAATGTTAATTTCAATTTGAAACTGGTGTCAGACACTTTTAGCCATACCGGTCACACCATGATTCAGATTGAGGTGTGGTTGATTCGTACTCATCACATTTCAACATCCCCTCCCACTTGGACACACCCCCTCCTGGACACCCCCCCACTCCGGGACACCCCCTCCCTCTTGAACACCCCACCCACATATAAGAGAAACTAAAATTAGAAAATTAGAAAATTAAAGATATTGGTTCCCATCAGGATTTTAAGATGCTCGTGAGTGGACTAAATGACTATGCTTCGGTCGACTTACACACTATCGACCAATGTAGTCCAATTAGTTATGCTTTACTAGAAAGAAAAATAATATCTAAAACCATTCTTCATAACCTAAGGATATAAAACATAATAAAGGGTGATCAAATATGCTCAGTAAGTGTAAACAAGGGATATATCAATGATCATATATGGATAACATTAGTAGAAATTCACCTTCATTGTATTTGTGCCCAATCTTCCATTAGTTATGTCACCAATTCATTTCTAAACACATCTATATCATCTTCTTAATATTAGTTTTTGTGACAGTCGTGGTAGTACTGATAAAATATAAATACACAATGTATTAATAAATATTTTATATGAACTTTTAATTATTTTTGAAAATACCTCATCAGGGATGCTAGTTTGTTGATGTAATATGATCTCTTTTATAAATTTACAAACACAATAACCACAGTCCTTTCCGTTTGTTTGTTTTGGAAACTTCAGAAACATCAACAATAATATGTAATTTGTTTTGATATGTGATTGGATAGTGCAATGTTATTATATATAACCAGATACTTTTCCAGTTGTAGATCTTGTATCCTTTCTCATCTTTATGCCCTGGATTCATTCCATGCATTAGACGATATTGATGCACCACCCTATCATAATGGAATCCTCATTAAAAGATAACATAAATTATATAACTAGATGTTTAGTTTTAAAATCTTGGATCTAGTGTATTAAAATCAACAAACGCCATCATCAATGGTCGTTTTGTTGGATATCCAGGCATTGAATGAAGAAAATAAATCATTGGAGTATCCAAATTGACTGCAATCAGCATCGAAAGCTCCCTAAAAATGTGAAAAGTAATAATTAAAGAATTAAATGAAAATATGATTGATATGATTAAATTGTAGAGTTTTACCCCTACATCGTTGGTATTAAAAAGAGTCTGTCATATGTAATTTTGTTTTCAAATAATTTCATCATGGATGACATTATTGTAGCCTCTTTATCAGAATCTATTTCTTCATTTGAAGAGGTGGTGTGAGGACTAATGAGTCCAAATATTTGATCATGCAGAAATCCCTTCAATTGTTTTTCATATATATTCCTGTGAGGAATATAAAATGTATTTATTCATTATTATTAGAGAATATCTGTTTTTTTTATATCATATCAAGAAAACATACCTCATGTATACATTTATAACTAAGTTTCCTAGCCATTCATAGTTGAGGATTTCATTTACATTTTCAGCACTCATGAAATATGTTGTTTCCTCTTTGTACATATTTTCTTCCAAAAAAACTATGTGAACATTTCTCTTAATAAACCTTGTATCCACATGAGCCTGCAATGATATTAACTGTGGATATAGAACGAGTGGGGTGATGGTGCTCTCAGCAGACCATTTCAATTGGTTGGTTGATCCTTGAGATAGTTATGAGCTGATATTTCGTTTCACCCCCTTCTCATTGTCATTCTTTAATAACATTCATCAGTTCAGACTTTTTCCATTAAATGTTAATGGTCCATCTTGGAAAATAATTTGGAAATGGATACCTCCTTGTCGATATGATTTTATACAAGAACTGATGGACATGCGATGAATGTTCCAACATCCTTTTCAACCTTATGAATGTTGTCATCGTCATTTGGAATATGTAGCTTAGTACTCAGCTCATTAGCTACATTAATTGACACTCTGAAATGGTCTGTTGGAAGCTGTCTGTTGTGTAGCATGTCGTTCTGCGTATTGAACACCATAGAACTCGCTACAAGGTGATAGGTGGTAGTTGCTGGATATAAATCACAGTCATTTTCACCCTGTAGAATATTACTACAGGAAAGGTATCAGTGTCTCTGTGAATCACATTTCACAGAAAAAATTATTAAGACATTGGTACAAATGCCTCTACATGGAGATAGGTGGGAGTTCATTATCTTCTGGGAGCATGCCATTCATGAGATAAAGTAGTTCCATAAAACTGGAATCACTCCACTCGTTTCCTGCTTTCAAATTATACATCTTCAATATAGCTGACAATGCCCTCTATTTAGTGCAACCAGCATACGATGACATTTTTTCACAACTCTTTCACTTCTCAAACTATTTTGGGCAATCATGAAGTTCATCATCAACAATCGTTCTCATTTCCTCAATACGATCTTCTTCATCATTCACATCTATAATCACACCCTCCATATGACCGTCTTCACTGTTTATGATTGTAATCATATATGATCTTCCATTAAATGTCGTGTTATCTGAGCCACTACCTACATTTGTTTTTTCCAAATGTTTATTCGAACATTTATAACTTCGATCTATTCCGTGACAAATCAGGTGTTCTTCCAACTCCTCTGTACTAATTTGTCTTGAATAACAACAGCGTAAACACAGACAGGGGATTTGAGAAGGGTCACATGCATGATCTCCTGCAAACTAGATAAACTCTTTCATTCCATCATTATACACTCTTTTCAACTGATTGGAATTCATCAATTATTTATTAATTTTCATCATCTTTATGGGTTCAATCTCGAACTTGCTTAAGATTATGTTTTAATTATTCAAGTATCATTTTTTGGGTTTTATAAAAAAATCATAGTACAAATGCCTCTATAATGAATTAAAGGAACCTACCCCTAAACATGTGAATGCACATGAACTCTATCTATATATGGTGTACCATGACCTATCTTTTGTATATCTCCATGGAGTACCTAAAACCTATACATGGAGGACTCTTCAACAAAACAAGGGGGAGTACCATACTCCACATTTTCTCCAAAAATCTCACTTGTCACATGTCAACTCTTAAGCAGAGTGAAGATAATTAATATATCCAAACCACATCATGTATAATTTTCAATGAATGAGGGAATAATAATATTGTGATCTACATGAGTAGATATTTATAATGGGCTACTCATACATGAAATATTATCATCTATGTGAGAAAATAATAATAATGAAATTAAAACAGCACACAATTTGTTCAATGGATACAAAATGTGTAGGGTTATCAGTCAAGGTTGGTTGTATACTACCATTTCAAAACTCATGTGAAATCCATATACATGGTGTTTCTAGAAGGGTGAACATCGTCTATGGATAAGATACCAGATTTAATCTGACAGATATCCAATTAATTCCATGTTAGTCTTAAAAAGACGGCATGATGCCTTTGAAAATACATGGCATATAAAACAACTTGAGAGAAAGGCGTATACTTTAGATACAAAACGAGTCACTTCACCGGCAATGAATCACATCTTTGTGGAATAAACGGGGTGTAGTCCTTACATGGCCACTAGGGGTGTATATTCTATACACATCAAGTTTCTATAGTATCTATACATGGTGTGAGTGAAGTAAAACACATATCATATGGTTCTACCATTATTTCATGGCATGCATATTGTTTCCTATTGAAGTATATGTCTTAGAGATACATTTTGTGTTACCTACGTTCACCTGACATGTAACATTTAAAATATAACTTATTCCATTTTTGAGTCAGAAGATGATTCATGTTGTGTAAATTATGGAGATAACTGTTGTCTGACATTAAAATCTATATGAAATCCATGTATGATGAAGTCTGTTCCATTTAACAAAACTATTTACCATGTATTTTAAAAATATATAGAATCTGAAAAACATCATCTTCACACTATAAAGTGTCTCATAGAGTCCTCTGAAAGTTTTTTTTAGGATTCAGTGGATTTGCACTAGTAACAAAGTGGTGGTGCCACTGAAATGGGTAATGTTTGGATTGATATTCAATGGTGGATGAACTAAAACATGTACAACCAATGGAATATCAATCATTCCAACAACAACAACACCATACAAAAACACAATCGTGCTCACAATTGCAACACCATGCAAACCAAACAATCACAATTTAAGATTTTACAAAGCATTCCTTATTCAATTTTTTTTGTTATTTCAGGGGTTATCAAAAAAGTTTTATCATCTTAGGGAATTCATTCATAAGTCAAGTATACGTAAATTACCAATTTTTATATTCAAATGTTCAATAAGAACTATCCAACATCCAATTTATTTAGTGCACAAACAGGGACCACCAACGCCCACGATTTTCAGCGGGGCATTTATCCCATACATTTAACATTATAACCATCAATATCGAATAGTAATAACATGAGAATAAGTGCAAACCAATGAGTAACAATAGAAAACTCACTATGAAGGTGTCATTAATCACACGATAGAGGTGCATTCATGGTAGAGGAGAAGGGCATAACATAGGAGATTTCCAACAGAAAATAAAAAATAAAATAGGGGAAACTTGTGAGAGTAAAATAATTTAAAACCCAGTACACCATTTACCACATCCCACAAACCCCAAGAACCAACTAAAAATGAAACCAACCCACACCATGGTTAAACAAAACTTAAGATAACAAGAAATTATAGAACCCACCTTCGATAGAATAAATTTAACAAACTTTTTAAAATATAAAATTTGAACATACAATGAGTAATCCCTGACCAATAGGTCCTTTTTACTAGGTATAATCCCTAAGAATATTCTAGATAGAATATCCCAAATGACTAAGCCCAAATCAATCCTCTGTTCTTATACCTTTTAGGACACATACATCTTAAACACATGACTTTAAACTTCATGGTGCAATCTTTTCAACACAACACGTGGTATCTAGTAAGTAGGATCGTATCCCTATTCAAACTCAATGAGCCTACCCATACATCTTGAAACAAAATTAGGGGGAATGCACATATTTCCAATGGGGCACCCCTAGTACTCTTTTCCAATATTGACATCACTGCATGCCAAAACTCACCATACAATCACTAGTTACCCAACATTATTCGAAGACCAAAGGAATATACCCATGCTTCATTACCCTAAACCCATCCATCATGGATAAATAGTGATGTTCACATTAAAACCATGCTATAAATCAATATGGTTAGGAATCTAAATGATCATGTCCCTCAACCCAGTCATAACACCAAAACTCAAGAATAGAGAGTACTTCCCTTATACAAATCCTAGGCATGTCCATTCCTTCGCTGTCGAATTTAAAACACCTAATATGAATCAATCCAACATGTCAAAGAATCTACCATGGATTTATGTATATAAGGTATTAATAACACCAAGATAACCCCACTAATTAGTCTCCCCCACCCACCAAAACTCACTAAATCGCTACCATCCTAAGTCACATGCAAAAGACCACAGGGATCTCACACAAACCCCTTACATTAACTCTTACACAATCCTTAGACCGTTGGTGCCAATCATATCCTCACCTCAAAACACACATCATTTAGTGAACCAAACCAACCACTTATAATAGGTTCTCACACTCCCGCTATCTAAAACGACCTACAATACAAGGGTCTCACCACCTGGGCTCTCACTCTTGCCCCAACAACCCATACACGAGTTCAACGCACTTATAAAAAGAATATAAGTCATAATAATCATTAAAGGATCATCATTTATCATTTATATTAACCCAAGAGAAGGAAAAATAATCATGCACTGACCAGTGTGGGTAGAGGCGGCGACGGCGAAGGCAGCAGCGGCGGAGGCTGCGATGGAGGCAGTGGCGGTCGCAGCAGCCGTCGCGGCGGTGGAGACAGTGGCGTTTGCGGTGTAGGAGAAAAACCAACAGCGTAGAGGTAGCAGAAGAAGAGAAACACCCAACGATGGTGGCAGAGGAGTAGGAGGAAGAGGAGGAGTAGGACAAGGAGGAGGAGGAAGACGTGGATGCGGAGTGGATGAGGAGGAGAAGTCGAGGCAGAAGACGGTCGTCATTCAGCTTCTGAAAAAGCTTTATCGCGTGCGAGAGAGGAGGGCATGTTAGGGTTATTAAATAGAAACATATGGAACCTTTATCCGCATTAGTTAAAAGCACTGATAATGGTATGTTTTATCAGAGCTAAAATAAAAGTGCGGATAAAGATACCTTTATCAGCGCTAAAAAACGCATTGATAAAATACCTATTTATCAGCACTATAATTATAGTGGAGATAAATATATATTTTATCAGCACTGAAAAATCACTAATAAATATATGTTTTATCAGTACTTTTATTTTAGTGCTGATAATATTATAATTTTATATAAATTATGAATAAAAACATTTATCAGTGCCAAAATAAGAACTGATAAATGTGCCCTTTTATCAGCGCTAAAAAATGCACTGATAAAGGGTATACCTTTACCAGTGATTATTTTAGCACTGATAAAGGTTATATTTATTAGATATTTTAACTAGCGCTGATAAAGGCATACCACTTTATCACCTCATTATGATTAGTGCAGAAAAAGGGAAGTGCTTCCCTTACACTGTTTTGTGGTAGTGCATGAATACCTATATCTTGATGTCTTAGTATATGATGGTACGTTATGATTTTTGAATGATGTGAGTGAAAAATAATGATCTATTCTAGTGAGTGGGTTTCCATTTGATTGTTTTACACTAGGATGCACAAACATTTGTTTCTAAAGAATGCTGATTTCAGTTAGAATATTTGAATCATTTATCCTCACATGGATGAAGAGACAGTTAAGATCCAATATCCTTATCAAGAAATTGTTGATTTATTTTATTAGATAAAATGAGATGGAAGGATCTCAAAGATCATTCTATGGTCATGATATCATCATATGTGGGGGATAATTTATGATATCCTAATTATCACATTCCATTTTCATCATAGGAATTTTGAGATGAATGTGATTCTATTCAGTGGGGATAATTCTCCAATTTGGTTCATAAGGTTAATGAATTGAGATTTTGGAGTGCTCCAAGATATGTTCATGGTGGTTTTCATATATGGAATCCTCCTTAATCCATATCCAAGGAGGATAATCTATAGAATATTCATGACTTTTTTGTATTTATTCATCACGGGAAAATATTTTAGAAGATATTACTTTGATAGTTTTGGGATCATGAAGAGAATTTCAGGGGGACTGTTTTACCCCATTATAGAGTTTCTATGGATCATTTGATGATGGGTATAGTTTTTTCCTAATAATCCCCCATGTTAGTGGATCAGGATAGGTGATTTCATTATATTAAAAATAATTATTATAGTATTGTAGTTTATTTCCCTCATGTTAGAGCACCAATAAATTCCTTGAACAAGACATTTTAGGGATTCTTCTCGATTTACCAGTGTCATGAATTATTCAGGGACTAAAAGGATATGTTTTTTATAAATCAATTCATTTCTTAAAGTAGAACGATTTTAGTTTGTATTTTTGTGTGACACAACACATATTCTATGGGGATATGTTCTAATGTAGTATTGATCAGTTTTTTATTATGCGCCATAACAGTTTTTTCCCCTGGATAGTAACTATGACACTGACTATCTAGAGTTGGATGTTATCATTTTTTCTATTAATGTTTCTTAAAATTAACACATCATCAAGAATTTTTTGGTCATTACTAACCTTAATAGACTATGGAATGTATTATACTGGCATGAAATGAACATTAATCATTATGAGTGGATGGAATTAATTCATGATTATGCATTTTAAATTTTGAATAATACATGAAAGATAAATGTTGTGTCTGATTTGATTAGAAGGAAGTAATGAAGTGATAACATTAATGAATATAGAGATTCATGGAGAGTGATGGAAGGACTCTTAGAAATGAATATAGATTCTGGAGGGTATGTACGTAGAGGTTTTCTTTCTTATATTATAGTGTAGTCTTATATAGTTTAGTATGTGGAGGATTCCTAGTTGTGAGATTATAAGGTGGAGGTCCGGAGGGACCATGCCATTATTTGGTCTTGCCTCATATGGTTTTTCTAAATATGGGAATCAATGTGTTCTATTCATGAGAAGGATTTTCATTCCTTTTTCAATGTGGGATATGGTTCTTTGTGAGTTCTATAGATCATCATTGGTTAAACATCCCAGTGTGATGAAGATGAACCAACAATTGAGAGGTCAGTTTTTTTTACATGGTTTATGTGTGTAGTTGCTGAGGTTTTTTTATTTTTGGCCATTTAGAAGGTTAATTTAATGAAATATGTACATATGGGTTTTCTCCTTCCATTATATGTTCAACATTGGATGTGGGAGGGAATTTTATGGAACTTGTCAGCAGTTTACCTCATTCTCAGTGATTCTATCATGATATATGGGTTATAGTAAATCATTCTATTAAATCATCACAAATTATATCAATATATTATTAGATAATAGAGGATTGTTTTTTGAGAAAATATAATTAGGTGGTTGTTTGACTCCATATAGTCCCTCGGATATTGATCATTATTCAAGATTTTAATTTTTCCTCAATTGTCCAAAGAGTAATCTCACAGGATTTTGGTTCTAATTTATTCCATATATATGATTTTCATCCATAGAATAATGGTTATAATGAGTGGACAATCCAGATTTTGAATATATTTTTAAATCTTGTATCCATTATTTTGGTGGTTTATTGATTATCAACATTCCCTTGGTTGAGTATTAATACCATAATAGTTTCCATCCCATCATTAGTATGGTTATATTTGAAGCATTTTATGATCAACTTTATCATTATTTGTTATGATGGACATGGGTTAGAGAGGTATAAATTATCCTTCCAAAATTGGTATAAAATGTGATAGATACGGTTTAAGTAATTAATGAAAGGATAAATTTTATACATAGATGTCATAAATATTATTGTGATCGTAGGAGGAGACCATTGGAGTTTGATGTTGGAGACCACATGTTTCAAATGGTGACTTCTCATCATTGGTAGTGTAGAGTTTGTCATATGAGTAAGAATTATCCTATGTTTTTTTGGACATTATAGTAGTTAGAGTATATTTATTCTTTTAGATATCTCATAACACCTCACTGATAGATGATAATGATTGATGAATGATTTCACATTTTGTGCCATCATCATTATCTTTATGATTATTTTCAAGTAATCAATTTTGGATAGATCACTGTTGATGATGATGTGACCAATGAGGATGAATGTGTGGTGATTTAGTAACACTTGAAGAAAGTTTTTAATATCTATTACATTATATTGGTTCATTCCATATATCAGAATAGAGGCATGGAAGAGAGAACCTAGGAACATTGGTCACCGAAGAACACTCAGTATCATGAGTAACCTGATGTTTATCTTTTTCATTATAAAATTATTCCCTTCTGTATGATGACCTTTATAATTTATAATATGGTTTCCAATTGTAATGTGTTGTTTATTTACTCCCATTTGACATGTATCTCCCACAAGGTAGTGTTTAGGAGAAGGTTGTTGATGTGGTATGGTTTTGCAGTTGTTTCCATTGAGTGAGGTGTTTGAGATACTGACATCGAGATATCCTTAAGAGGTATCATATAGCGTGGATACTCAGATGAATCTTTTTATTTTTATCACTATTTTGGTTTTGGTTCTTGATGATTCTAAATGTTGGAGTGGTATCTAATTTAAGGTCTTTGATCTGTGTAGTATGGCCCTTTGCATGTTTTCCAAAATTGTGGTTCTCAGAGGTGTATTGTTGTGATTCTGGAGGTGTTTGGATAATAAATCATATTTAAATTTAGGTAAAATGATTTTAAACCTTTATATGGTTTTTAAGTGAGTTACATGGGAATTTAAGGCTGGTTCTTAGGGTGTTAAAATATTTTTTTTTAATTCGAGGATAATTTACTCAAGTGGACATATTTTTTGATTGGAGTAAAAAACTCGACATTGAATTGAAATTAAATAATTTCATACCATTTAAATCCCTATACATCATGAATTTATATGGAGTATCATCAAAGGTGATCCCAAAACCAAATGCCCTTATCCTAATTCCATGTGATCCAGTAGCACCCTCTTATTGCTTTCTGGATTACTGTGATAAGGATCAATTTCCAAAAATTGATCTTCTATATATAGTTAAATGATGTACATTATACATATTTTCTCATGGATCATTGAAATGTTTCATTCAATAATTATTTCCATTTGATTTAAGATCATATCCATGTATCTAATAGAATATTTAATGGTTTTTTTGGTAGTGACCTTGAATCCTAGTAGTGATTTGGCATTTTTTGGGAGTAGTGATTATGATATACAATGTTGAATAATTCTTGTTAAAATGTTTTGAAATCCTTTGAGGTAGGATATTATTTTCTATTATTATTTTATTCACATGGGATAATAAATTATGAATGGTTTATCCCTTGGAATAAAAATGAAATTAAAAAAATATTGAATAAACCTGATTAATAATGAATGGATTAGAGATTTCATGTTAATGTGATTTATTCAATTATTGCATGTTTCCACATTATATTATTAATACTGTGATATCTATGATATGGTTTTTAGAATTTTATTATTCTTGGAAAATTATTTTGAGCATTGTAACGAAAATAAATCCTAAATCAATTAATAATTAGTTAGATTAAGAGTAATTAAAAATTGGAATGTTTGTAATGACATGTTTATAGTATTTGTAGGATAATAAAATTTATGCAAGGATTAATATTTAAATAAATGTGATATTAAATGTTATTAATGAAATTGATAAATAATTTTATTAATGTTATTTAATTGTGTTGAAAATAATTTATATGTCGTAAAAATATAATAATGGTTCAGCACTTAGAAGCACGATTAAATTATTTTTTGAATTATTCATGTCTCTTATTATAACATGATATGATATGTTAATAGTAGATGGATCATATGAATAATGAATATTAATCAATTAATGATGGACAAAGAATAAATTTTCTGATAATTTATAATTTTCAGGGTCGGCGTTTCCCGTTTTATTGAGAAAGACTAGTGCCTTGTGATTATAGCCTTGAGAGAGAGTCAATGTGTGATTGATGGAATCATTATTATAGAGACTATTATTCACTAAAATATATTCTTGTTCTATTTCTTATATATTTATCTTGTTGTTTAGATGTGATTTTTTTATGCAATCTTTTATGAGTAGGGATACACAAATTTGATATGAGAATGGGATAACTGATGTGATGTCTTTGGGGAGGACCATATGATGTTCTGATAGATAATATATTTGTTGGAGAGATGCATCATGATATATAGGTGGGTGTTGGTGATACAACCTGAGATGGAAAATATCTATAATGTTGGGAATACCCATTAATGCAGTGTCGGGACCTGATATTCCCACATGTGACTCTTTTTAATGGTGATACACAAGATTCTTATTCTAAATTCACACTTTTCTACACTTTCTGAGGCATCTGGATGTTCTTGGTTACATGTTCCTCTAGGTGGTATATTAGAATATTTTTATGAGTCTACATATATTATGGAATTATTTTTAAAATTAATAAATAATTCAAAACCCACGAGGTTTGGGTTATGGAATAATTATTTTGAAAATACATTTATCTTGATAAATCAGGAAGTCGGTTTGGATTATTTCTTGATTTAGTGGAAATTTCTATAAATAATTATGCAGTGTATTGTAGAATTATTCTAATGTTTAATTAACTCCTAATTATTGAATTAAAATAAGGGAATGTTAAAAGAAAAATAATGAATTTCATGTAGATCATCAAAATGATTTGTGTGGTTATAATATATTTTGTCTTAGCTATAGAATCTGGGATTTTCATTGATGTTAGGTGTAATTGAGTTTATTTCTATGTTACATTAATAGTTTGGTTGTGAGATATTAACAACAATTAATATTATGTGATTTTATATGCTTACCCAACAATTTAAAATATTTTGAAAGAAGTATGTGGTCTTTTGGAAGGGTTTTGTCATAATATCATGGTTGAATGATGGATGGCTAACCACCCCCTTTGGACCTACTCACCTCTCTTAGTAGTTACTTTTTATAGAGCGTATGGAGGATAGTTTCCCTATATTATTACGTAGTGGGATGTGAGTATTTTTGTTATACATATTTGTAATACAGAATATAGTATCAAACAGATTATTATAGTTTTGACTGGTATCAGTTGTGATGGATTGAGTTATATACATGGTGAATGTGCCGTGATTGGTTGAGGATTGATACATTATGTTTGATAAATGTTATATGGGTTTGGGTAGATCATTTATGGTAAACAGTTTCTATATCTGTATAATTACATAGTCCAATCATACATATATATTACACAGTCCTATCATACATGTATATTAAATAATTTTATGTTTCTATAATTCTTGCTGGGGGAATGTAATAGTTTTGTGTATTTGGAAACATTTTAAAAAATATACTATCCTGGTGAAAGATCATCAATATCATCCATAAATATCATCACATTCAGTGCTTATACATAACCACTTTATTGATATTGGGATTAAAACATAATAAATGGGTGATATTAGATTCTCAATAAGGGTTTTAATGGAAATTCATTATAATAACATGATCAAAAGAGATGGAACATGAGCATAAAATTTGAATATAATACCATATATTAGATATCATAATAAATATTTTTATTTTATAAGATATATATAAAAATATAAATAAGATTACAAGTCATGAAATCATATCATATGAATAAGACCTAGATTTTTTCGAAAGCACATTCGAATAGAAAAGCTTTTGTCAAGGCTATCTATGAAGACATTTATAACATATTAGGATTGGTCTACGGCCCATGTACCTACTTCAGGCATGGGATAACAGCATGGGAACCCTCTAATTATTATGTTCAGGCTACAACCCTGGTTCCTTCTTGTTTTTGGTCTTGGTCTTCAACTGATGTACGATTTACATTTAGGCATTATATAAACCAAATGTACCTTCTTGTTTTTGTGATAGGGCTATAACTAATATTGCTTCTTAATTTTTGGATTTAGATACATCCCATGTACCTTCTTTTATTAGGGCTTGGGCTACATCCCAAGCACCCTCTTGTTTTTAGTCTTGGTCTCTAACAAATGAAGCTTATTGTCTTTCATCATGGGCTACAATCCATTTACCTTCTTACTTTTTAGGTTCATCTACAACCCATGTTCTTGTTTGTTTTTGGTACTGGTCTAAAACCCATATTCCATTTGATATCATACATAACATATCATTTAAAATTGAATTTTAGGGAGATATAGGTCCCATCCATCCTATAATAAAATTGTCCATTCATGTGACTCAGGATAACAAAACATTCATCATATCTTCACCCATAAAAGATACGGGTTTTATAAACTTTAAATCATATCACATGAAATTAAATTTAATGGTTATAATTAACATTTCATCACAATATAACCTATGAAATGATATTGGATTCTTAATCACGTATTGAAATCATAAGCTATGAAAATAAGTGTGATTAAAAATCATAAAACTCATGGAATTGAAATGCATATCATAAGAATCATTCCATAAAAACATAAACCTTTCATGAAATAATATGAATGCAGCCTTTTTATCGTTCCTAGAAGGGAATGAGTAACATTAATGGATTTCAAATTATAAGAAATATAACATGGATGAATATCTGAAAATCGTCCTTTGAGGGAAATTTCCATTCTTCATTAAAACACATTCATTAAAACATAAAAACATTTAAAAAATATCCTCTAAATGTTATTTGAAAACATAGAATAAAGGCTTGAAAAAAAATTCAATACCATTAATCATTATAACATATAATATAAGATAAAATGAATTTTGAAATTAAAAATTCTTTTTTATCTTATAAAATGATTTTGAAAACTATTTGAAACACATCTATTTTAAAAATACACTTCAAAATTATATATGAAACATGAAATAATTTTTGAATCCATTTTCCCAGAAAATATATAAATGAATCTCAAAAACCATTTTGAAAATAAATTTCCGAGAAATGATATTGAATAATCATGAATAATATTTCAAAACCCTTTCTTTTGAAAATATCATTTAAAAATATTATCAAAAAAATTAACCGTTAAACATTAATAGAATTATTCAAGTTATTAATTATGGATAAATATGGTAATGTCAATCGAGGTAAAAATAACTTTCCATTTCCAATGTAAAAAGATCAAAAAAATGCCTCATTCCAATGTTACAATAATATTTATTAGAAAAAATATGTAAAATAAAAAAGGGATTGAATGTATTTTAATTATAACTATATAGTAGTGTAATATTCTTATAACCCCATATTTTAAATCATAATTTGAAAGTAACACATATTTCTGAATGATGACAGGGTAAAGTTGGTCTTTGTTAAAAACATTTTACTAATAATCTTATGTATCTAATAGATGATGAAATAGTACCAGTATGTGAATAAATCATTAAAAACAAGAGGATATATAAGATCTTGAATTTTTATGAGATATTGAATGTAATAATTCCTCGATGGATGTTTAATCATAAATTAGCTTGAAAAGTGATGTGATTTTCATAGTAATACCTTATGACATGGTAACATGGGTTAATACACTGAATTTAATAAAATGAAATTACATGAAGTATAAAATATAATTAATATTAATAAATTCCTTATATAACATGTAAAATGGAATTATTTAAACAATGAGGAGAATTTAGGTACGCAACAATGCATGAGTCACAATGAACACACATTATGGGAAAGTAATTTCACCTAATTGGTAACTATTTAAAATTATACCTCATGAAAGAAATATTATAAAATGAATATTTTAATACATATAAAATTATTTATTAGATACATGGAAGACAATCACAGTTAGTAAATTTACCATAGAAAAGGAAATAGTGGAAAACAGAGCTTATATCTAATTGAAATAATTTTTTTGATAAAATCCATATAACTTAAGTCTTGAATATTTTCATACCCAATAAAACCACAAGTATAATAAATATAAATATATTAAAAATATTTTAACAAACTATATTATTATATATAATACCATATATGGTATTATTGTTACCTTATATTACCCTCTTGATAATAATTCTATGTTAATGTTTCACTTCGGGTAATGTTCTCTTTATTCATTGCTTGTGTCTTAATTTTATATACCATTGGTCCTTATAATTATATCATTATTTACCGAATGTAAACCATGATATAAATATCATATATATATATATATTCAGCATAATTTTACTAAAATAATTTATTGAATATATATATATATATATATGAAATGTAATACAACTTTCAAAGAGACTGTAAGTTGTACGTATGCATGAGTGTTGTTTTTGTTTTTATTTTCTTGTTGAAAGAATGTGAGAAAAAGAAATATATTTATATATATTTATATTATCTGAGATTTATTGTATCATGTATCTAAATTATTCACTAAAAATTATTAATACAATTCACTTAGTGTATGAACAAATCATATAACTTTGACAGGGATTTAGTCAACACTTACTTAAATTAAATTACCATATTAACACTATGGTGAATGTAAATAAATATGTATTTTAAAATGTATAAATAGGGTAAATTTTTTATAAAATATATATCATATATAAATAGTTTTTTATCATAATTTTTACTATTATTTATTTTATGGAAAATTGAACACTCATCGTTTAGTAAGGTGATTGTTCACCGTGTGCATTAAAAGTATGCTAGTTATCCATTTGATGAAGGTGTGAGTAATATTATGTTACAAAATAGATTTAAAAAATCATGGTATATTGATGATAATTATTTTAATAAAATAATGGAATAAATAGACTGGGGTTGTAGAGAAAGAAAATAAATGAAAAAACCTGAGAGAAGATGTTACCTCTTTTTTAGTTAACTATTTTTTTATTCTAAAATGATCCCTTTAAATTCCTTATTCCCATGTAATGGATTATAGGATTAATTTTTAATTTTTTTGTAGTTTATTGGGGAGATCATGGCCTTGTTCGTGTGGGTTTTGATTTGTGAACATGTGGGAGAGGTGGTTTCCTTTTATAGGGAAGGAAAATGTCTCACATGAATTCTGGAAAAAAATATAGGTGTATACATGGTCATACCTAAAAAATACATAAAAACAAACTAAATCAATATTATATGGTTTATGTCTGGAGGATGTCCATCCAATGATTTTTGGAAATGTGTATTTGTCATTTGGGTGCCTAAGAATAATTTTTAGACCATAATTAAGCTTGATTTGACATTAATATATGTGATTAGGTTTATTCAATTTTACTACTCATTTTGGATAAAAAAATATGTTTTTATTATTAGAATGAAAAATTATAATGATTTAAATGTTTTAAATCGTTTTTTTGTAATTCAATTAACTTTAGTAGAAAATTTAAGATTATTGTCAATCCCACAGACATATCAAAATTTCGGGGTTCTAAAGTAGGAACATTTTCTAAGGTTTATGATATTTTTATTATAAATTTCAAATGAAAAATAATTATAATAAATTAAATTTTATTAATATATTTATAATATACTTAATTTGACATTAAAAAATTATAAATATAATTTTACATTAATAAATATTAAAAATAAATGGCATTTTTTTACTACAAATCAAATTTTTTAATAATAAGAAATAATGTTGATCACTAAAATCCCAATCATTCACCATAATATAGATTCAATACTCTACAATTATAAATGAAGTATCTTTTATCTAATTTAATTAATATATTTGTCCAAAATTTATTTCGTTATTTTTCATAAAAGGTAATGAAATGTAGTTTACTTGAGAAAATAGTATATTTAAAAATATAAGTCCATTAACAATAATTATATCATTAATTATCAATACATTTTAAATCTATAAAACCATTACAAAAATAATTCACAAATTATTTATTACAATTAATATATCTATGTTTAATGGATATGTCATAATTATTTTATTAAAATAATTAGAACTATATGGTGATGTTTAGTAGAAACATATGTGTTGCATGTAACGTACTACATGTAAGTGTTCTTCATGAAATTAATGATTGATTTAGTTTAATAATATATATTACTATGTGCACGATCACATGAAGTAAAAAATATAAAATGATAGATTAATTCAAAAAACAATTCTCACAAAATCTCGGGGTGTTACATCTAGCCCAATTAAAATGAATTTCTCCTTCGAAATTCATCTACGATATCAATGGTTTAATACAGGAAACAATAATTCATAGAAACCCACATCCTAAATTTAAATACTAAAACATTCCTTCAAAGGGAATGAGAGGAACATAATGGTTACACAAAGTAACATATTACATGGTTTTCACATAAGGGAACATAGTTTGGGAGTGATGATTAGACATTGAGAAATAGAATTAATATTTATAAGGAGTGATTAAGGTAATAAATAAAAACCAATTTGAATGATTAATGAAATATTGAGGCTTAAAATCACTAAATTTTTGATGATTTTAAAGGACATCGGTTCAACAAAAATAAGGAATTATGGGAACTCATTTTCATTTGATAATTATCCAAATGTTGAGTAATAAATTTATTAACCATGTATTATATTTAATTTTACAAAAATGATATATTATGATAAGATGAAATTTATTATTTGTTACTGATTTTTTCAATTTTTATTTAATCGATTTCATCATGTAATGGATGTCTTGAAATTAACATAGATGTATGATGTGCTGAAATTAACTTTTTTAATATCATAAAGATCATAAAAGAATAAAAATTATAAACATTTATATATAATAATTCTTATAAATAAATATCATTAATACATTAATCTCTAAACATAAAATGAAACATTGCTATTTGGTCCTAATTAATTATTCATCAAAAATAAACATACATCAATCAGGGCATCATATAGGCAAATGATAAGTCTGAAACCCTTATCGTTCAACGAACCTAGGTTCCAAACACATAGAATTGCAGAAAATTACTTTTTATCACCCGATATAAATGAGGTCCTTTTATAAAAACAGTAATATAATTTCAAAATATAAATAATATGGACATCCTTGAATATATTTTAACCAGTATGTAGCCATTTAAAAAATGTTTTTAATGACAAATTTGTCTATAAATACTTCCATTGAAGATTAACAATACAATTCATGAATTTGTAAACATAAGATCCTTATCATATATAAAAATATAAATATATATAAATATAGTCACAATATATTCATAACAATGATCCCCCATATATCAAAATGTATATCTTGGTTGTCACTTTTGAAACAAATGAATACCCCCATGGTAAATACTATTGAATCATGGTGACAACCTAAGTTCCCATAAATACATCTCAAACACATCTATAAATTTAAATTCCATATATGACTGGATATCTTCTATAAATACATTATGTATTAAACTTCACCCATGGTATCATAAACTACTTTTTATCAAGTCATTACATATTTTTAAGGTAATAAATAACATTACTCATACTTATTCATATCTAAAATATCATTTTCGAAACAAAATTATCATTACATAAGGAACATATTATTTTTCATCATTACATTAATCATGTGTTTTCCTAGGAAATAGCCTTTCGAATAAATAACATTTCTCATCCATCAGAAACATTCTACGTGTTCTGAAAAAATCTAAAAAAAACATAAACTAAAAAATCCTTATATATTTCACCATTTATATTATATTTTTATTGATTAAAAATACATAAAAATTGTATTATCCCACATCACCATTATGCCATTTGTAATGCTACCTCGTCATATATCAGAATGCATCCTTCCATTTACATTTAATCTATAGTTTCTATATCATAATTATTGAACCCACTTATCGCATCACCATGTTGTTCCCCTTTAAGAGAAATTCTATTGGAAAATTGAGTTACATAATGACTATTTAATCCACACATAATACATATAACCATCAATAATGTCATAGGGAGGCCAACATTCTCATCAATTTCTTTAACAAATATCTTCATTTTTCTGTTGCATCACTATCTTTGTCTCCCACTTTTCCACAGTCAAAACATCATCTAGTTCCTATAAGACATTAACATAGGTGATTAATTCCACATTCCTATCATAATGGAAGATGAATAGTTTATCATCTATTGTATCAATTACACTAAAACTTATTGAAGTCATTATTTCTCATACATGGTGAGTCTGAGAATATGTTAAGGTACTTGTTGTTAATCTTGTTTTGTGAAAAATAATTAGGAATGATAATAATACTTTTCACTCCATTGATCATCCAACATGAAAAACTATCAAAAATTATTCCATAACATTCAAAATTAATCTAGTTCCTTCCATTCATCTATATTGAATAAAACCAGAAGCAAAATGAGATCAATACATATCATAGAATAACAAAAATATTCATGAAAAGATTTTTTTAGGATGTCTAATCATTAAACAGTCCTTAATATATGTTACCCCAGGTCCATCCTTGGTTATTCATAGCCATATTATATTTAAATAATTGTTGAGGGTCTATGAAGTGTCTTAAAATTCCAAAAGTATATCCCATGTGTGTGTCAAACCATGTGTGAAACAACACCTATAGTCGTGTACTAGATTACACCGAGTCATCCCCAGAACTTCTTATAGGGGTTGTTACCCCTATGTATATATGTGATAGAACCGTATCAACTTTTAGTATCTATAAGGGGAAACATTTTTCAGAAACCACTGAATTTATGATTCACCAAAATTCAAGGATATATTAATAAATGATGAATCACCCTTATTCTTATAATTAAAGACATCCCTATACATATTCATAGATATATTTTGACTAAACCTCTCCTTTTATACAAACTATTTTAAACTAGGCATAGAATATATGAATATTACATTGTTTTATTAGAATATTCTGATCATTAAAAAAATTAATACCTGATGATATTAATAGTTTAGTTTCTTTAAAAACATAGAAAACAAAATCTTTTATCCTTATGAAAAATGTAAAATATCTCCAATAATGAAACATAAGTGTGGAATGAGATCATTTGTTCAATACTGACAAATAAAGGAAATGTGTACGCATCACATGAAAAAAATGGTATGGAATATGGTCACATCCTTTTATGATCATAACATACATATTAGAGATCATAATAAGGATTGTAATTTCTTGAGACATAGATCAAAATATAATTATGAGTATAAGTCTTGAATGAATAACATAGGAATAAGACATGGAATTTTTTTCAAGAACATAATAATTGGAAATCTAATTTCAAGGATACCAAACAAGGCATTTATATCATGATAAGATTGGGATACAACTTGTCTAGGAAATTCAAATATGGTATTACAACTCGTGTACCCTATTACATTTTGGTTTAGGGTTCACCCATGTACCTTCTTATTTTCCATCTTGGGATAGAACCCATTTACCCACTTATATTTAGTCTTCAGCTACAACCCATGTACCTTCATGTTCTAGGGCATAGGCTACAATATATGTACCCCCAAACCTTTAGCCTTATGATATAACCCATGTACCATCTTGTTCTTTTGATTAGGTTAAAACCTATGTACCCTCTTACAATTAGGATTGGGCTACAACCCATTTAACATCTTGTTTTCGGTGTTGGGATATAACACATGTACACTATTACTTGTTGGATTAAAATACAAGCCATATAACTTCTTTTTTTTGAGCTTGGGATACAACTCGTACACCCTTTGATATCATATACAACATTACAATAACTATTTCATTGGAGGGATATATAGGTCCCACAAATATCATAATAAAATCATTCATATAATATCCAGGGACAATAAAACATGCATCACATAATCACCCATAAAAGGGAATGGTTTTATAATCATCAAATCATATCCAATAAATAGAAATGAGCATCATTAAAATTTAACAAAATAATAACCTATGAAAGGGGATAAGTTTCTTAATCACTTTATGAATGAATAAACCTTGAAAAAAATGTGATTTTCCAAAGAACAAAACTTCTTGATATGAAATTGGTGTCTTATATATCATTCCATCAAAACATAAACCATTCCTAAAAAAATATGAAGGGCACCATTAGATGATTTCCAATTATGATATGAGTAAGATCAATGACTATTATTATAGAAGGATATATTGAAAACATTTCATTAGGTTAATATCCTTATTTCAATGAAAAATATTCTTTAAAAAATAAATTATTTTGAATGTGATTTACTTTAAAATTAAATAAAGAACATAGAGAGAAGGATTGAATACATTTGGAAAACCTCTATCCTTACAAACATATAAAATATGCTTATATATTTTTTAAAAATAAACATCCATGAAAATATATAAATTTTATTGAAAATATATTTAAATGTATTTCATTGAAAATACTCTACAATCTTTTATATGAGGATTGAAATCATTTTGAAATCCATTTTCCTTGAAAAAATATAAAATAATATAGAAAACGTTTTTCAAAAAATTCTCCATTTAAAAATATAAATCATGTATGAAAATATTCATAATCCAATTTCTTTTGAAATTCACTTTAAATAATATTTTCTCAAATATTTAAAATTAAACAAAAAAATAATTCATTAAAGGATTGGGAAAGGATAAATCTATGCATGTTGTACCAAGTAAAAATAAATTTCCTTTATCCTGGTAAATAGGTTATTAAAATTCCTCATTTAGAAAGAGACAAAAATACTCCTTTGAAAACATTGGAAAAATTCAAAATGGTTAAATATTTCTTATAATAAACATTGTTGAATAGTTTAATATTCATTGAAATAGTTTTTTGGTAAACATGATTATAATAAAACACGGATTTTTGACTGAAGAGTTGCTGAAGTCAGGCTTTCATTAAAAAAATTTATCAACTCTCTTATGTACGAAATATAGGATGAAATATTACAAATATATGAATAAATGTTTAATATAAATATTATTGGAGAAATCATGAATTTTCATGAGATATGGATCATAATATTTCCCCAAAGGAAGCATAACCATAAAAATTCATGAAAAGTGCTGAGATTGTCTCAATAAACTCTTATATATTTGTAACATTGAATAATAATCTCCATGAAATTATAGGAAATTAATTTAAAGATAAAATATCCTGAATACAATTACATTTATTATATGACATGTAAAATGGATGTTTTTACACCTCAAAGATAATTTAGGTGCATAATAAATCCTGATTCTCAATGAAGGCACATTGAGACCAAACTATTTCACGGATATGGTAAATTTCATAACATATACACCATGATAGAATTATAATAAATTTGTATGTGAATACCGGTAATTTTAAATATAATATGCATGCAATAAAATCCTGGGAAATAAATACACCACACTAATGGAACGAGTGGCCAACATAGTATGTGTCTCACAGAAATATAATGTGAGATAAAATACCTTTACCTTATGTTGTGAATCTCATCATACTTATTCAAACTATATATATAATAAATTTAAATTTATTGTAAATATTTTAAGGAACCATGTTCATATATGTAATACTACATACGGGTTTATTATTACTTTATATTACTCCCTCATTCACAATTGTATGATAAGGTTTCACTTCAGGTAATATTTTATTTATTCTTCACATGTGTCTTAATTTGTTATATATTTAGTACTCATACTTATATCATGATTTAAATAATGTAAAAACTGATATAAATATCATTTATATAATTAATATTTTTATTATAATAATCTATATAATATATAGTTATTAAATGGAATAAATCATCTATAGAGATGGTAAGCCGTATATATGCATGAATGGTCTTTCCATTTTTATTCTCGTGTTGAATAAATGAATGTAAACACACACACACGCAAACACACACACACATATATATGTAAAAATATTTAATTGTGACATTAGTTGTATTATATCATATAGTTGTTATATATTCACTAAAACCATACTTATTACAATCCATGTTGTGTATGAACCAATCATATCTCTTTAAGGGGGCGATAGTGCACACTTCCTGAAACAAAATTAGCGTACTAAAACCAAATAGAAAGTAAAAAAGATATGAGTTTTAAAAGGTATAAATGGTAATAAATAAATAATAAATAAAATATATAAAATTTTTAAATATCATTTCTATAATAATTTCCACCATGAGTGGAATAAGTAAAATTGATCAATCATCCTATAGTGAGGTGGTAGTTCATCTTACCCATAATATGTATGTTCGTTACCAATTATATGGATGGTTGTGAAAGTGTGAGACAAAAACATACCATAAAAAATCCTATAATATATATTATAATGGTTTGCTTATACAATACTAGAATAAAGATAGTCGATGTTGTGGAGAATGAGATTAAAATAAAGTAAGGGAGGAATGATGTTACATCTAAATCCGGTAACTCCTTTTTGTTTATGCAAAAAGGATCCCTTGGATTTCCTCTTGTAAAATGGAAGGCTTATTGGAGTAATAAATTTATGTTTGTAAATGGATTGATTAGATTTTTTCTCATCCCATGTGGATTGATAGGTTTTAAGAACTCTTATAGGTGATGACCTTTTGTTGGGTAGGAAAAGGACTCACAGTGATATTTTAAAACATGTTAGGTGTAAAAATGTTATTAAATACAAAAGGACATACCAAAAAATATTAATTAATAATGGATGGTTGTTAGGAAATTAATTTCCATTAAATGGTTTTTAGAAAAATGTATAGGCTATTTGGGCCCCTAAGATTGAGGTTTTATCCCAAATTAAAGTTAATTTGTTGTTAATCAATGTGAATAATTTCATCCACTTTTACTAATCTATATGAAATAATAATAATATTATCTTATTTGACTATAAATATTAATATTGACGCTAATCCTATAGACATGATGAAATAACAGGATTTTAATGTAGAAAAAGGTTTCATACATTATTAATCATTTTAATTAAATTTCATTGGGAAATTTATTATAATGACCTAAATTGTCTTAATATGTTTATTATTTATCTAATGTGTCCTTATAACAACTATATATTATAATTTGGCAATAATAATTATATAAATGAAAATGTAGTTTTTAACTAAATAGCAATATATTTCACTATTTCTCAAAAATGATATTTCTCACAAAAATACTAAAAATACACCCTAATATAATTGTGGTATTTAAAATTCAAAAATTAGGATTATTTTATAAAACTAAATTTATATATTTGTTTAAAATTAATTTTATTATTTTTCATAGAAGAACATAAAATTTTGTTTATTTGAGAAAATATAATTTTTAAACATATAATTTCATTACCAAAAATTTTATCTTTCATTAAAAATTGATTTAATTTAATATATATATAATAAAAAAAATATTTATTAATATTAATATTAATATTTTTAATGGATATTTTATACTTATTTCATTTAAATAATTACAAGTCAAAATTGGTGTTTCATAAAAACATCAGTGTTTCATGTAACATACACCATGTTAGTGTTCCATGTGAATGAATATCTGAATTAGTGTTTATATATCTCCACATAAATATTTATAGTATCACATGAAATGAAAAATATAAAAAAATAAATTAATTTTTGAAAATTAATAAACAAAATATTGGGGTGTTACGTTGCTGAATTGTCGATGGGATGATTTGATGATTTGTTGCATGAAATGAATATTGTGAAATTGTTCACAAGTGTATCAGGGATTTCTTACTATTAGAGAGAGATGGAATATTATATAATATGTTGGGGAAGAGCATATAACATGTTTGGAAGTGGGTATATGGTACCCGGGATGTTTCAATAATATATTATATTCTCTCTATAATGAGATACGCGGTGAGAGGTATCCCTAGTTTGGCTTAAAACATTGCATAACTTTATAGGTGAAAATTAAAATTCAGTGTTATTTATATTGTTTCCGCAGGATTTTAAATAATATTCTATTGGAATGATTGTATTGATAATTATTTGTATTTCACGATACGTATATATAAAATATTTTTAAGATAATCAGGATATTGTTAGTGATTTGACTAGATTTTAATAGATCATGGGTTTTCAAGAGTTTTGGATGTTCCATGTTCATTGAGTTTGTTAAATTTAGGTTATAGAAGATTACCATTTTAGTTTTTGTTGTATTTTTTGGTGTTTAATGTTTTCAATTTCCATTATATTATATATAAGTATGAGTAGTTTTTGATTAGAGTACATTTCTTATATATTTCATCCACATGTTCTCTTTGAGGTTAATGACACCAATATGAATTATATTTATACTATCAGTTCTAGAATTCAGTCAAAGGCATTCTGTTGGGGATTCATTGGAATTCACCATATCTCTCCACTCAATGAAGAATCATTATTGATAGTGGGTCTGAAACAAATGTTCCTAGAAATTAACCAACTATGAATTTTATTTCTCCTCTTAGAAAAATGAAACTTCACTCCCCATTCATCCATATCTCCCAAATTTTTAGTATTATATAAATTAAAAATTTATATTTCATAATGAAATATTATTTTACACATCTCTTAATTAATTTTATAATAAGATATATGCTAAATATTTTATCACATAAAAACAATGATATAACAATCATGGGTTATAAATCTATATATTAAATGATAAAAATCAGTATACGGGGAGTGTTTTCAAAAGGTTATTCATAGTATAATGGTTTTTAGAAAATATATGGCATAATTGATAATACTCATAGAAGAGGACTAAATGAAATGTTGTATTCCTTATATATATTTGAAATTTTAATGAAAAATAACTCCTTATGTATTTTCAATTAATATTATCCATAGTGACCGATTTTTCGTATAAAAAATTAAAAAAAAATAAATGAAATGAGGCTAATAATTTTCTCCTCATTCCAATCAACATATATTCTCTTTTACTTTTTCATATGGTAGCAATGATTTTACATTGATGAATACATTAATGGATATTTTTCCCTCATCCAATGATGAATATTTCACATTCACTATTTTTAGTAATTTTCAACCCATAATAAAAGTATAGTAACTCTTCCGTCATAGTTATATTCTTATAAATCATTTAAAATATATAGAGAATCATAAGAAAAAAATATAATTTTAATGTTGTTTTATAATAATGTATTCCAAATACATAATGGGTTGAATGGTATGTTAGTATGAAATAAACAAAAATGATATAATTTTAATAATTTTAATTTAATATAATAGACATGAATTAAAATTGGTAATGTTATAGTCGACCAGATGCTATATGTATTTCACATGATATTTTTCATTATTGAAAATATTGTAAATTAGTTTTGAATATCTCATGGGTATACGAATATAAATATTTTACTATCAATCAAATATTGAATAAAAATAATCAATTAATTGACCTTAACATCTAAATTTAATGTTGGAAATAATTTTTAATTTATTACTCTCATAAATAAAATTGTTTTCTCAGAACATGATTCTTCGAATAAGTTTCATAATTATAATACATATATTCATCCTCAAATTATTAGAGTCTTTTTATTTTATTGACAAATAATATTTCAAAATATATTCAATTATATTAATAATAGACAATACAAATAATATATAATAAATATGAATATAAATCTAAGTGTTGTAGGAGATTTCATAGAATTAAAAATAGGGGGAATTCAGAAGTATAATTAAATTAATAAATATTATTGTATCCATTGATATTAATAATTATTTTTCAATTACTCATACATGATCATTCATTTTAATAATCTTATATTTACATGGAATGATCTAGTTAAAAATATATGATCCATTCAATTTAATCATGAAAAAAATGTTGATTGAATTTTTTTCTTATATAAATATTCTAAAATATTTCTACATTATAACAGAAAAACAAATTATTATGAAATTAATAAAAATAATATTTTCCCTCTAATAAAATTATTTATATACATCATTTTAAACATGATATCACCTCTCCATGTAACATAAGAATTGATATAAATTTCTATATTTGGATTCATCGATCATTTTAATTGATATACATCACAGTGTATAATATAAAGTATAATAATGTTTTAAAAAATTAAACTTATTTGTGGGGAAAAATATGTTATTTAATTTCATAATTAATGACTATATAAATTATATATTAGAAATAATTTCTATAAATCATCCATTAAATCATATATTATTATCAACTATTAAAATTCCTTGATGTGTATCTATGTTTCTGTACTGTCACATTTCCTTTAATTATATTCTTCTTCCTTATAATAAAACCCATTTATTATCATTTTTTTGTTCAAGTGTATGTGTTTGTTACATCTCAGATTCTTAAATATGTTTAGTTTCATCATTAAACAAATAATTTTATTTAACATTTTACATTTAATCTCATCAAAAATTATCTTTTTTCTTTTAACTTAAAATGTATTTTATTTTTGTGGATGTACACTAATTCCAATATATTTCCTACCATCAAATATAAGTGTTATAACTATTCATTTTCAACATCTTTCATGAGACTATTAAACTTATATACAAGGAGATGATGGTTTTGGTATAATTATATTTTAATAATAGTACCTAAAATACTTGCTATCTATATATTAAATTTCTATATAAAATATTAATATTACCAGATAAAATTATATAAAATCAACAAATAAAAAAATAATTAATCTAAAGAAACCATGTATTTATATGTCAAATGTCAGAAAATATAAAAACATCTCTTATTCTTATTGAATGATAATGGTTTTTCCAATATTGGAAGTAAATAAAATCTTCTGTTTTTGAGATTATTCTCTAATTAATATTGATACCCCAAGGGATTATACTTTATATTTTTTTAATGAATTTAATTTTTTTGATATATTAAATTACACAGAACACTCCATTAAAATAATCCTTGATATAATTATTAAATATTATTATAAAATGTGCTAGGTAAAACTATACCATGAATAATATGGCATGAATACTAATAAAAAATATAAATATAATTTGTCTTAAACATGTATTAAATAAATTCATTTCTTATAAATTTCCAAAAATAATAGAAATCATCTAAATGTTAAATTAATGTGTTTTTTTGAATATATTTTTATTCATGCATTCTGTTTTTATCATGAAATAATCCCTTTTAGTGAATAATATTAATGATATTTATTTATTATATATTTATTTTTTTATAATTTATAAAGTATTTTTCTATGAATGAGATAATAATAAATGAAATTTTATTCAAAATTTTTTTTCTGAAAAATGGGTTCGTCATGGTTTGTGGATGTATTTTATTAATTATTTTTGAATCCTTTAAAAGGTGAATTGAACAAATTAAATTTCTTTTATAAATTAAAATTTGAAAATTATCATAGATCGATATATTGATAATTATCTAAAAATACAAAATTTACAATGATTAGTGAAAATATGGATTTTTATAAAAATAAATCAATTTTTATGAAATTAAAAACATTCATAAATTAATAAAATCATGTAAATTTAAAATTATTTCAATTATAATTTTTTAATAAAATTTGTTTCATTATAATCAGTTTTATGTTGAATTGTGATATAAAAACCTTTCATAATTATGAAAAAAATATTGGATAACCACTTTTTAATCTTCTATGCGAGTTTACTATTCATAATGTCTGAAAAAAAATTATATTTTTACAAAATTGGGACCTAATGGTTGAAAATATGGAATCCAATTTTAAAAATTCAAAAGAAATATGTTACAGAAATTAATTTAGAATTAATTCCCGTTGTGAAAACCAAAAAGTGTGTTTATAAAAGTAAAAACTACCAAAAGATTGACATTTGTTTATGTATAATTTCAAAGTGAAATTAATTTCAATGAAAAAAATTGGATTAAATGATAATAATATAATATAAGTACACATTAAAACCAATGAAACAAATTCTAATTCCATATAATAAAACTATATTAAAAGGTAGTTTCGAATTAATATGCAGTACTTTTCAATATTCATCAAAAAATAACCTTTATCAGAAAAATGCAAAATTTTTACCGTAAGTAATTCACGATATCCTTCTTCTAAAGAATATGTCTATTTTAAAAAATGTATAATTTTAAAGTGACATAATCTATATTTAAAACGTTTTTTTATCAAAATATGGTAAATCGTTCTTTCAATGAATATTAGAGTATTTCATGCTTAAAATCAGATTATCTCTTATTCTAATCCTATAAAATTTAGTTTATAAAATTAAAAAAAAAATATGTGTTACCATATTGTTTTGAGTTATGTTTATTCCCACCAATACAATGGATATGCATTAACTACCATTTAAAATAATAATAATAATATCTTATTTTTCAGTATAACTCAAAGTTGTGTGAAACATATGATTTCAATGAAAGCCATTGTTGCATATTGAGTAAGCTATTAGATATATCATCCCCTTGAAAGTGAAATTAATATTTAAATCCCAAATATTAATAAATATAAAAATTTATATTCTTTATTTACCTAGGATTTTATACCCTTCTCCCCTTTTGGGAATTGTGTCCATGCAATTTTAAAATCGTGCTCCGAAAATTCAATAAATGTCCCATATCAGAAAGGGTGTCTATTAAACTATCTATTTAATATAAATAAAGAGATGTAAAAATGTCACCTGATATAATCCATACTAGGATTCCATGTATAAAAACACAGGTTTGGAAGATAAAAAATGTGTCATGTTCTAATGGAGAGTGATGAAATCATGATCATGAGAAAGTTAATAACAAGGAAACCACGAACTTGTGATGGGTTAAACATTCATTTGTTTCTCAGTAGGAAAAGTAAATGGACAACGTTTTTTATTTAAGTTTTATTTAATATTTTTGGAGAATTTATATAGGATATTGACTAAGGACATTAGGAAATGTACTTACTTTTCAAGTACAGTTTCTTCCTCTAATAAGTTTCTACCAAAAACATATCTTTTCTCTAAACGATAAGTATTAGAGATGACATGGTCACACAAAACGTTCTAGAAACAACTTCTAGATAATCAAATAATCTTAAAAAGAGTAACAATATATATTTTCCAGGTATTTAGACAATAAACACCACCAAAATGGTTTGTAAAAGATCAGATAATCACCAAAAATGATAATACATTTTAAAAATAAACAGTACTCTTAATCTGTAAAATTCAACGAACAAAACCCAATGTACAAAAAATACCATAAAATACACCAATTTCCTTAAAATTATTCAATATAATGCAAACTACGATTGAAACAAAAATATCAGATGAATTTTACCATGTAGTCTTCCACAATAAATTATAAAAATTATCTCCAAATATCCTCAACTACACTTAATTTATCATAAATATATGTAATTATATTGATCACATATTCTAAATGATTGGTTAATAATTTCAATTAATAAACCAAATTGCTATAAATCCACACAAAAAAACATAGATTCTTCCAAGAAAAAATTTCTTCCATTACTCTAAAAATGAAATCCCATAGTATTCTATTTTCTGTTGGTATATAGTGTTTCCTAAAAAGAGATAATTTCTTCCTAAATAACCATTATCACATAACCACCAAATAATTTTCATATTATACGGATATCCATTTGAAAAAACATAAGTTCCAAAAATAAACTTCTTCTTGCTCTATAAAATGATTTAAATAAAAATAATATGTCATATTAACCGAAGACTCCCCATAGTCCAGTGGTAGGAAATAAATCCCAATTTCACTTTGGTTGTTGGTTTGATTCTCGTAGCTTTGTCTGATGTGATGAGTTGTCACACAGTCTGTGTATTGTCCTTTTTCAAAAACTATATAATTTTATTACATTCCCAAAAATATAAACAAATTCCTCTACAATAAACATAACATATTTTAACCCAATATGCTATCTCATTCCTCAAATTTTGCATCCAAAAAATTAATAACCTATAATTGTCTCAAATTAAAGGATCATATAAACAGAAATAGATCTTTACAAATATATCCACAATGGAAAAGAAAATTATTCCTTGAATAAAATGTTCACATATAAAACATCAGGGGTACACATACTAGAAAAATTAATCCAATGTAATCCAATCATTAATAAATTTAGACATATCATAATCCACATATCGAGCATAACTCTTCAGTTCCTAAAATGTAGACATCTTAACCGTCCAACATTCTTCTTGATCCTTTTATACATGTTTTACCATCTTATTATTTTATAATCTTTTCCAAAAAAACAATATCATGTAGAATGTACTATGATTTCAGTAATGTCAAAACTCGATATAAGAAAAAATGCATAACTTTCATAGGGAATTTTTAGTTTCCTCATCATTAATTAGAATATCCTTAGGAATTTGTTGAAATAAATATGTATGATCCTACTGATCCCACACCCAATCCTTATTCATTGGAAATCTATTTTTATAATAACCATGCACACCACATTTAAATTATTTATGTTATCCCTCATAATGAACTGCTTTTTTTCATGGAGTCAACATGATGCTTCCTTTTTCAATGGAAGGTTATTTCATTATGAACTAAATTACCACATGTGTTGTAGAATCCTATCCCATTCTGTAATTTTCCTTGGTGTTTCTTTATAAATCCCCGGAACATTGTTTTTTTAATATACATAACATTAAGATTATTACATGAACATCAATTGGTATTTGTTTCTCACATATATGTTGCCATGGAAAAATCAACATGGTTGAAGTGTTCAATAATCACTTCATATAGTTGGTTGGGAATAACAGGAAGAGTTTTCATTGCATATACCATTTCATTCGGTTTCTTATTCAGAAAACATTCATAGTTTTCAATACATCCATTGTTAATTTGGATCCGGCTAAATCCACCCATTTACTAAAACCAAAAGGGTTAGTGACTATATATTAATAAAATCATCATATAATATCTTATGAGGAGGGTAAATAATATAATATAGTTATTCATGTTATCTTAATCTCATTGAATTAATCTAAAATAACTATGACTCTTTCTAATATTCTAACCATTATGGTTATGTCACTTATGTTTCAATAACACCATAACCTAAAAATTTATATAAATCAACCTATAATACCCAATATAAGTCCACAGACATAAAACATTACATAATCTTGGGATAAATCATGAATTAACATTTAGGGTCATTTCATGTTTAGAGTGATAGAGAATTGTGCTATTACGGTTATATTACATCTCAAATGATTACAAATTAGACAATTATACTTTATCCAAATTTTTCATAGTAATAAAACTCATTAAATAAAATTAGATTTATTTTGTTGATATATATCATCTTGAAATCTTCCATTATCATATACATTTATATACCATGTGAAAAAAAAATCAGAAACAGGTCATGAGAATAAAAATCATTGTAAGGTTTGTAAAATATGGGAAGAAAACATTAGTCTCTAGATATATAGAAATTAATGAAATCATATATTTCAATCATAAAACATAATCCCTTTAACATACTTTCAAAAATCATAAGATATCTAAATAACACATAGCCCAAATGGCCCGAAGGGCTTCATTTTTATTGATTTTTAATAACCCTACTTTCAAGAGATGAGGGGAACCCTTATAAGGCATATAAGCTCATAGATTACACGGCCCATAGGCTCAAGAGATTAGATGACCCAAATGTCATATGGAGTTAAACAATACTATCTACAATGAACTACCCAACCCAAGCATCTACATCATAATAGTAGCTCTCCACCCTTACATGGTCTTCTGGCTAGGCTGCTCATGTATGTACGGGATGGTCCCAATGGCATATCCAAACCCTCTCTTTCTGAATAATCCATTTGGATCTGCTCTGGTTAGTGCACCTGCTCTGAATCCTCTTCTAATACTGCTCTTTTTTTTTGTAGTATATCTGGGGAAACTACATGTGGCATGAAGGACTTGAGGTTTCCCAAAGGACTTAAAGGTGGCCCTAAATCCCTACTGACCAGAATCCCTAGGTGGCTCGAAAGCCTTATGTACTCCAAACCCAAACTGGGGGCCCAAGCTGAATAGTTCTAGATACTACAGTATGAAACTGTACCTGCTACAGTAACTACTACAGTACTTGCTATAGTACTGCACAATGTACAGTTCTACTACAGTACCTGTACAGTGTACAATCTGCTACAGCTCCTCATAGTGTACAGTCTACTATAGTACTACTATAGTACCCCCAGAAATATGCCTCTACCTAGTTTTGAATCTAGGTCTCGTGGATGCACTTAAGTATACCTCACCAACTGGGCTGAGACTCATGTGCACTGAATAACACATAGAAATCATAAATCATAAAGGTAACATGTGGAATCTATATCATACATACATTCTATGTTTCACGGTTTCATATTGAGTTATGTTTAGAATACCCATTATAGTATATTCGCTAAATCATTTAGGAGAAACATTATAATTTACCTCTTTCATGTTACCCTATCCATTGAAGAGATATCTCGAGCTCACCCACCCTAGGATTATCAAAAATCCTCCCATGTATGTAAACAATGCCCTAGAACCATAACATAATCATAACACATAAAACAATAATAATGAAAATATAACATTTACACATTGAAATAAAAATATATAATTTTAAGATATTCAAATTATATATTATTTTTCAAAACCATTTTCAATAAAAAAATGTAAAAAGGGTATATGGTATTTATTTTCCTTGTAAAAATTTTATGTCTTGTTAAAGAATCCAAATATCAAATAATGCTCATAGCGGTGGAAAGGACATTGTCACCACGTACGTTAAAATGAAACATCCATTTTTAATTTTGTAAAACACTTCATAAAACAAAATATTAAATTTGAAAAAAATTTATTTAAATTAATAGAAAATGGATATAATTATAGTCTGTATAAAAGAAGGTTGTGTATAAACCAAATTATGCCTCAATGAAAGGGGATTGCCATGAAGTCCCTTAGAAAGAGCATTTAAAAAAATTGATCAATTAGGTGTATTAACAATAAGTAAGCAGAAACAAAGTTCAAATACAAGATAGGATATCCAAATTAATTTCTCAAATAATCGTATCATGATATAAACAATAATTATATGATCAACTCAAATAATGGAAATTGGGATAGGAAGTTCCCTTATGAATAATCAGATGCCTAACAGTGTCACATAATATTCAGAAAATGAGTTGATAGGATAGAAAAGGTTCTCTCATAACGTGAACATAAATTTTAAAGAAATATGTATATATAAGAACACATCCCATCTTTTGAAATTTGAAATTCAAATACATAACATAAAAAGAAGTATTTTACTAGGAGAGGGGGGGTGAAAGAGTTCCCTTACCTTGTGTCCAACTTGTCTTGTTCATTTTTTATCACCCAGAATTAAAAAAATTATGTTATTTATAGTTTCATAATAACAGTTTTCAGTTATATTATCCCTTTTATATAACTTATTACCTTTCTTTGAAAATCATGTAATTATTCATGTTGATATCATTTTTTTTGTTGATGTTCTGTACTTGAGAAAAATAAACTTGTTATAATATCAAGTTTTTCAAATAGACCAATATATCCATAATTATATTCATGGTTTAGGTATAATATATTTCTTATATATACAATATATATTTATTTATAATATTCCATATCATTTTTATATATGAAAATGAAATGCACTGTTCGTGTAGACGGTAAGCCATAAATACACATGAACACTACTTTCCTTTATCTTTTATATATAATGGAATGAAAACCAAATGGTATACAGGTATATTATAAATCCAGTATAATATATTATTTTATATATGTTACGCATGTTCATTAACCCTTTCTTTTATACATTACATTTATGGAATGAATGAGTCATATCACTTTTGGGGGGGGGGGTTTGTCTGCACTTCCTCAAATGAAATTATTGTATTTACCCATTATAGAAAGAATAATGGAATGATATAAATTAATAATTAAGATATATATAGACAATATAAATATAATATATATAACATATAAATATAGTTCCAATATAATGGCCACCATGAGAGGTGGTAGGGAAAAATCAACCAATCATCATTTCGGGAGGCAGTAGTTCGCTTTCCAAAGAAACAACATATTCTTAATCCATTAGATAGAGGTTTGGGTAAGTGTAGTTTGAATAAATAAAAAAAAATCCGAGTATATGGGGGATATTGTTGTTGTTATGTAATCAAATAAAAATATTATAATAAGAAGAGAAGAACTAGAATAATGGAATGAAATTTTAGAGAGGATAATGCCTCTTAAATTGTGTTAGTCTCTTTTATTGGAGGAAAATGGTATTCTTGAATTCCATTATTCCCAAGTAAATGATTCTAAGAGTAATTTTGGGATGGTTAAAACTTCATAGAGAATATTTTTTATTATCCAAGGGGCTTGACAATTGTCTATTAGGGGATAGAGTTTGTGGCCTTTTATAAGAGGGATGAGGGGATCTTTAGATATATTTGAATGTATTATTTCATTATAAAATTATTTTTGGATTTAAAAGGTGAAAAACACATATAATTATAATATAAGATGTATATAAGTCTAAATAAAAACATCCAATGATAATTGGATGGGTTTTGGATATTTTTTTATAATTATCTTTATTATTTAACCCTTTTTACTCTTATTGTTTTATCACGCATTTAACCCTTTGAGAATGAAAATAGTTTCTAAAACATATACACTATCCGATTAAAGAGTCAATAATAAAATATTAGAATTATGATAACAATTTCTCTAAATCCTTTATTATTTAAAATTATATAATATTAAATAGAAGATTATATATTTTAAAATTCGAATTATGTCAATTTTGACACTATTCATATCATGAGTTTTTAAAATACCCATAACAACCTGGTTGATTTGAAAAAACTTCTTTAATACAACTATAAATTTTAGCTATAAAGCATAAAATTCATGTATGATATCATAATAACCAAATTATATTTATTTTAACATTTTTAATATCATTGATTTGAATCTTTTATTAAAGAATCAATCACTTCGTCATCATTTTTCAGAATTAAATTTATTTATTTAATGTCCAAAAATTATAAATAAATTAACATGATGCTGAAAATATTTTAATCTATCTATAAACAATTTATATTCGAAAATATCGCATATATAACCACATATAATAATTGTTTTACTATATTGTATATGTTTATGTTACATTTTCCATATGTTTAAATTACGTTTCCTCAAATTCCATTTTCACTAAAAAGTGGATCCATGGGCTCCCAAAATTGACTCAAGGATGAAAAAGGTAGGACATGTATCAACCAATAGTGTTAGGACACATGTTTGGGTAATTTAATATTATTATAATATTATTATTTACCCTTATTTCTAAAATTTATCATTTAGCCTTGGTAAATAAAATATCTACTAAAGATACTATTCATAATGTATAAAAATAAAATATACATATTTATAGTATTTGGACCTCCTATTTAAGAATATGAAATTGATTTTTCTAAATTCAAAACACCGAAGTTTAAAAAATTAATTTAAATTTAATTTCCATTGTCAAAACCAAAAAATGTGTTTTTATGAAGTAAAAAACCACCACATGATTATCATGTGTTTATGTGCAATTTTAAAGTAAAATTACATTCAATGAAAAAAATTGTATTAAATGATAAATATAAAATCTAACTACACATAAATACAAATTAAAATAATAGTCTAATATTCTAAATAAATTAGATGAAAAGGAATTTTTGAAATAAAATGCAGTAATTTTCACTATTCATAAAAAATAGAACTTTACCAGAAAAATACTAGAATATTACAAATAATATATTTTAATTTCCCTTTTCTAATGAAAATGTTTATTTTATCAAGGAGATCTTATAAAAATGGAAAAAATAGATTTAAAAAAGGTTCTCTTTTTAATGGTTGTAAATAGACCTTTTAAAGAATATTAGAAAATTTCATGCTTAAAATCAGATTCATTTTTATTTTAAGCCTCTAAAATTTATTTATAGAAAGTAAAAACATTTAAAAAAATGTATAACCATATTTTATTTGTTTCTGTTCATTATTTTTAAAAAATGGCTAGGCTTTAACTACCATTTAAAATAATAATAATATTATTTTATTCTTTGATATAATTCAATGTTTTGTGAAACGTAAGATTTCAAAGAAACCCGTTGGTACATCTTGTATAAGGTATCAGACATAGAATCCCCTTGAAAGTAAAACTAATATTTAAATTAAAAATATAAATAACTATGAACATTTCATATTTTTTATTTAGGTGGGATGTTACAGGTTTCCTTTTATGAATACCATATCCACTAGTTCCCTAGTGTATTCTCACAAAACGACATTTCATGCAATAAGAAATCTCACCATCAGATTTCCTGACAAAACAACACATCCAATTCATGTTTACTCCTTGGGATTTCCTACTATGATAAAGGCATGATCCACTACATCAACAAACCATACTATATAAATGATATTCAACTAAAACATGATCTCATGTTGAATTACATCCTGGAAATTTTTCACCACAACTCCCTCAACTCCCCTACAAGTGGGAAATAATATTGTATGACCATGAACGTAACTGAATAATCATTCACTAGATTAGATCCCAATATAAACATTATATGTTCAAATCCCTTTAACTATATCAGGGCTTCCAGATAGTAGTGATCCAAAAGAATTTCCTGGAAACAATTCCAAAACATCCCCTTTTTCTGCTCTATCTAAATAAAGATGTCCACAAGACTCTTTTCATGGACTCATATCATCTAGGAAATTAGCATGAATCGTTTCTCATGAATAGTCATTATGTTATTAATAATAATATGGATAGAATCTATCCAAAACTCATCAACATCTATCCCATGCTCTCTTGTAATGGTCATAGACTTCTCTAACTAAAACACTAAAATAATCTCATTCATACTTGAAAAAATCCATCATGGGTACCTTTAGATCATTTTATTAAAATGGGAATAGTTTTCCTAGAAATATTTATATCACATTATTCCTCATCCCACCTGGGTTTCTAGAACCACATATAGGGGATAATTCATAGAAATTTCATCTTGTCTCCTAATTGTAACCCGTCATTATGCTGGAATTTCTCTAAAATTAAAACATGAGTCCAAGAACACATAATATAATGTTTCCAAAATTTATACAAAATAAATCTATTTCATATCCAAAACTATTATATTTATCATACACAATCTCATTGTACCATGTTACACAGAGAGAACTATCCTCAACAATCCGTACTATGGTTCATAGATAAATGGGGTCAACCAAAGTCCATTGTCACATGGCTTTCATTAGATTCCAAATCAATCGAAGGACTTCTACTTAAATTCATTTATGATAATCCCCTTTATAAGGGTTGATGAAAAACCCATAATTGTAATGTAGGCTTCATGATATTACATGAACCATAGGTCATAAAGGAATTAATCCTTACTATAACTAAAAGGAACTCCTCCCCACCAACTACTGCATCGTTATGTCATATATCCACCATCGCATGGTTATTAGGCTAGGTTTCCCATGCATGAAGAGGCTTGTACTGATGGAAATGGAACACCCACTCCTTCATCTAGATCCATTAGCTTCTGCTCTGGTGAATTCATCTTCTTGGAATCGTCATATGGAGTCTACTCTTTCTTGAGAGTTTCTGGTCCATTAAACTCAATTTTCATTGGTCTAGAAAGCCTTGCGGGGCCCGAAGGCCTTAAGGTAGACGAAATCCCTAGTGGTGATCTCAAAGACAAACTAGCCTGAACAAATTGGGTGTCCCGATGTTCTTTACGAACACAAGGACCAAACCAATGGCCCAAAATCCAAAATAGTTGACGAGTTTTGGATGCTACAGTATAGAATATTTCCTTCTGCAGTTCCTACTATAGTAACCAAAAAATTATGTCTCATTCTAGAATATATCTCAATTCTCTTGGATTCACTAGTCATGTCCACACCAAGATAGATGAGTGTCTTTTTGTTGTCATTATTAGACACCCTTCTAAAACCATTTACACCTTATACAACATAAATATTTTCCTCCCAAGAACATTCTCCATATCATAACTTCTTATAACCAAAACATAAATTCATTCAATACCATTTCATTATTCAGAATACATTAATTTTTTAATCATTTTCATAACATTTACTGGACAACATTTTATTATTATTTTCAGTGAAGTGTAATGCATTATTCTATCTATTCCATACACACCCATCCGATGTCTTCCTTCCATGATGCATGTAACCTATATCCTTAGGGAATTTAAATATCCATGAATGCACATCCTCATGTCATTATAGCCATGTGTAAAATATCATGAAACAATAATATCACACTATAAGTGCATAACCCAATGGTAAAATATCATCCAAATGTAACAACAAAAGACAAAAACGTTAATTTCTCACCCTGGATACTTGGGTTTTCCCTCATACATGAGTTAACTCCTCCCAAAAACAATCTCATTTCGTAGCCCTGAAATATCCTAATCTAATGTCTACCATCCTAACTATTATGAAGAAAATTACAGTATTTTATAATAGACCAAATTGTAAAAAACCTGACCCAAAATCCACTAAATGGATCCTTGATCCAAGTATCTGCATTGTCTCTTGTGACCTTCCCTATTTTCCAAATATCGTTGATTAGTAGCGAGGGTCCGATAAATCACATGAGTTGATTATACCCACTTTTTTAGAGTAATCCAAAAAAGATAATATTATAAAAAAAGGGGACAATAAAATTTCACTAGGAACATTCATAGATAAATAAAGTCCAAAACACGGTATAATTAATACCAAATAAGTAAACATGCCATTTCCAAATAACAATTTTAAATGTGAATTGTTTCCCAAAATAAATAAAATCAACTGAATCCCAAAAATATTTTATGACTCCAAGTCCACATCCCCATAAATTTAAAAACCATTCCCAACTCGACTCCCCATCATAGGGCCTTAACCCTTGTCCTAACCTGCACCATGAAATATACTGTGGTACCCAATGAAGTCCAAAATAGGGTGTGAGTACGACTTAGTAGGCCACCACCTACATTTTTTATAAAATATCATGACTAAAAATATAGTTCACACAAGTATGAAATAAAATAAAAGGTAAAAAAATATAAAACTAAAAAAAATAAATAAAATTATATACATTAGACAATTCCATCAGTTCATTCATGGTATAAATTTTATATTCATTTACCAAAAAACGAAGACAATAAAATACCATGAATAATGAATAATTAGATTTTCCCATTTTACTATGTAGATAAATTTCATGATCATTAACATCATAATTACCATGGAGCATTAGTCCATGTATTTTCATCAAATAATGCCTCTATTCCATGGACCATCCATCCTCAACCTATCCTATGAATTCTATGGGTGGGATTAGAGCATCAGTACATCCTAAACCATGGTAGAATCATTATTATTTTTATTCCATACAAACAAGGCATGTACACCTGCTTAATTATCTATCAACCATATATACTATATCACAAACCAATCGTATCAAATCTATATCATTTTAAATATACAATTCATCCTACAAATGAATCATAATCTAGCAATAACACATTATTAAAATTATAGATTTCATCGAATACCCAATTTAACTAATCATTCTTTTACATACAATTTCTCATTTATCATAATAAAATTTAATTAACAAAAATTCATAAATCATAATTCATCAATCCCAAAGAATTATCCCTTTTACACATTTGAAATACAAATCACATGTCATCTAACACATTCATGTTATTGCATTTAACCCTTTTAACATTTTCCTAGATAATCTCTTATTCTAAGGATTATCACAAGAAACCACTACTAATAGTTCCCCTTATAAACCAACAAATCTAGTTGACACATGTACTAGTGGGTATATATAAATAAAAAGAAACCTGAGACTTAAATATAACAATTTCCCTGTTCAGGAATATAGGTGTACACTATGGGTGTCCCTATATTGGCATAACCAACGTCAATGAATCCTATCGGGATCATGGGGGGTTTAAATAGTAAATTATATGACCATGTTATGAATTATAACTACAGAAAAACAACATGTATCATGAAGGTGGAAATACTATATCACTACATACATAAATCTATAATAAAACTATAGGATATAACTTGAAGACCACCTATATTAATTGTAGCGATGAACACACTCTTCACCAATGACTCAGATCGTAATTCTATTGCCCCATTAAGCCTTAAACTAGAATACATCGTAAAAGTGTTTTTTTGATATTGAAGGATATATCCAAATCCACAAGCCCTTATTCATAAAAGATAAGAAAAAGGAAATTTTGACTAACTTGAAGCATAGATATACAACCAATGTTGCTCCAAATAGTCTAGAATTAAAGGATATAGTTTCCTTGGAGATATTATGGGTTTACGTTGCTTACTAGTGATTTAGGTAGATAAATGGGGAGGAAAATAATGTGGGAACATAAAAATAAAGAGGTTGAATATTGAAAATTTTCACATTTAAATTGGGTGCACGGTTTGGAAACAATGTTTTCCAAACTAAGAACCAAATGTTGACCAACATATTCCTAAAATGGTTTTGTATTCATTATTACCTAGGGAGGAATAATGGATTGGAAAACTATGTGCCTACAATGCGAGAACCCTCAATCCACATTTTCAATGATTTGATTGCCTATCGCATGATTTTCATAACAATGTTGAAACCAATAAATGTGCATATAATAGCAATGAATACCTTTTATTTCATATCTCAAACCCGAAAAACACCCCAACACCTCCACACACACCTAGTAAACATTTAATTAACAATCAGAAAGATATTTAATCTATAATAGAAACATGGAAATTCCTCTATGTGGTATAGGATCTTACACATTTGGTATAGTAAATAACAACCAAAATCCTTCCTCACTAATCATCCGACATATTAGCGAACTTTAATGACAATGAATCCCTCCAATTTTGGTTTTTACAGCCAAAAAATGTTATTTTCTTAAGAGAATTTATCATTTCTAATTGAGAAATTTTATTTTATATATTCTTCAACTTAGTGAAAATATTATTGAATCATACAAATATAAGAACATTTTTATCTGCCATATAATTATATTTTTTGATTTTAATCAAATAATATACACAGTTCTCCACTTACATAATATTCTAAAATAAACCAAATATTGTATTTATATTATATTACCACCTCACAAATCGATATAATTTTTTTCCATCGCCCTCTGACATGGATGGAAATAATGAATGATTTAAAGTATAAATATGATATTTATTACTGAATTATAATTTTTAAATTATAATTTCATAGATACCACCTTAATATCCTATCCATTGAAAAATTACAATTTTTGTTATACGTATGTGTAGACTACCTACTCCAGGATGTGATGTGATACATTTAGAATTTTATATTGATATAAATGGTAATAGAGAAATATTTAGTGAACTTATAAGATATATATTAGATATAAAATATTTTAGAAATGTGAATTAATATTTAATTTTTTTATCATTCCATACACTGAAATAATGAAAACTGTATTCATGAATTTTTATAAATTAACATTTCCATGGATGGTGTATTCAAAATTTTTAATTTTTTTTATGGAAGGAACAAAATATTTATATAACAATTTTATAAGATATTTATATTAATAAAAAAAATATTTCGATGATATAACCTTAATATATATAAATAGCCAATACTATGGAACCAAAACATTCAAAAAAATGAAGTAGATATCAAGAAGAACAATTATTATAATTAAAAATTGATAATAAATGATTTTTAAATGATTATAAGTAAATAATATATGTATGGTTTTTATGATTATGGTTCTATAATATATGTGTGTTCCCTATATATTTATTATAGTTTCTTTTCAAACACATAGGAAGGATTTCTATCCTATGGTGAGATATATTAATCCAAGTGTTATTTCAATATGGAAAAATCCATATTCAACACCACCTTTCTCTATGTGGTATATATAAATCCTAGATATCATTTTATATAATAATTATAATAATTATAATTATTTTTAATGTTTCATTTGATGTTATTATTTGATGGCACTCTAATAAAAAATATCAACAGTTTTTTTGTTATAATTTCCGTATTTATCATGATCTTTTATAAATATGTATATGATTAAAAAATGTATTTATGAATCTCACTATAAAGGTAATAATTTTATTCATCTATTGTTATTATTGGATAATAATGTTTCCATTAATTTCCCTCTCTTTAATAACTAACAGTACAATTTTTTAAGGAAAATGAACATTATATTTCTCTTTATTCAAAACTCTATTATCTCACACATTCAATATTTCTATTAATGTTTTCATGAATTTTTTTCTGCTATAATATAATTTATTAAAAATCATTTTACCAAAGTCAAATTATTTAAAAAAATACTAAAAGATAACTTTCTTGTAGTTTTACAATGGATGAACTGTTGGAATTGTTTTTATAACAATGTTAATATAATGTTTTCATCTATCATGTAAGATAACAATTCAATAAACATAGGTCAAGATCACTGAATTATTTGAGGGTTCCTTTAATTTTTTCAAATGAATTTTTTTTAAAAAAAATTATTTCCAAAACATTTCCCAAATTTGTAGTTTTAGAAATGTGATTTTAAATCTAGAGGGTATATTTTCCTTAATAATATTTTACTGATCAATTTATAGAACATATATTCATCAATGAGGAATTTTTTTTTTCATATATTTTTCATGAGGAATTTGAAATATAAATAGTTGGATCAAAGTGTCACTATGATCCAGAGTGGTCACTTAATGATGCATTTTTTTGTTTTCTTTCATTTAAATGTACCTTCACATCCTATTAATGATCTCTAACATTATTAAAAACAAAAATAATTCATACATCCAAAATAAACACATGTTTTTAAAAGGATTACTACTCAATAAGAGGATCATTTACTTTGGATGGTTTGGAAATATTAAAATACCAAAAAAATGATATTTGAAAATAATATATATTGTGTGGATATAAAATATTAGATACACACATACGCATCAATAACACATCCTTCAATACAAATGGTAATATTTTTCTTCAAGAACTAATGATGTAATCGAAAATTGTATTACAAGTGATGAAAACATCACCAGACATTCGTTAAACATGTAGTTGTTTTTCCTTATTAATTTCATATTTTTTATTTTATTAAAATCATTATTTTTTATTATATATCCAAGTAGTAGGTTGAACCAAATCTTTTTTAATTCATATAATAACTTAATCTAATGACCTATTTAAATTTCCTAGTCCTATACATTAGTCCATAAAATAGATATGAAATAATATTCAATATTCAATTCTATGCCATAAGAATAATTCCAAAGAATAATACATATGATTTTTCTATCCAATCATTTAACTCATTTCTTCTCTATCTTATATCCATAAAAATTCATTAGGAAAACTCTATCCAAAAATATCTTATCTCTACGAAAAAATTTAGTAAGGTATCTCTCTCTCTCACTCATGACATCTGAATAGTATTTGGTCACCCACATGATTAATTTAAATATTAATATTTATAGGAGTGCCAAAATTTGTATGGAAAATAATAGAAAAAATTGGGCCCATTCTAATTTCTCCAAAATATACATATTTATAACAACCAAATATTTGAATCCTTCACCACATCTAATTTCGTCATGATTTTTAATGAATAATCTTCAATATTATCATAAATTCATCTTATTTCAAACATTATAATAGTTATTCTGTTTGATTCCAGGTTCATTATGAAAAAGTTATTCAATATGATGAAAACATATCGTTACTCCTATTTTCATAACCCTAATAAAAATACATGATAATAAAATAAATCATATTAAAACGGTATATTTTAGTTGAAAAAAAAATCATTCAAACCATTATACATTAATCATGGATAGAACTTTTTATACGAATTTTTCTTTTAATAAACATCATTGAAGCATCTAAAGATTACATGACTCCTTGGACACACTTCCACAAAAACATCAGGACACCATTGACAAAAATTTAGAAAAAGCTTTGCTACATTTAACCATTTCATTAATTTTCAAAAACATCCTTAGACCACATTAGTTGAATGAGTGGAGGTGATGACTTATCAGTGATAACCTATATATAATGGACTAGTCATTGATTCTATCTAATGAATTTGTGTTAATGACCATAGGACGAGTCATCACCACTTAATATTTGAAGACACTTTACCTAATTAATCATAAATGTTAATTTTGTTTTTGGAAAATATAAATTATTATTTCACATGTGAACCACTAAAAAATTAGATTCATTTTAACATTACCAAAATGTATAATAATTCTACCAGATGAAAATGTTTATCTACAATGTTGATCATTATTTAGTATATCAGTAAATTTTTTCATTTTAATTATGGGTTACAAAAAATATATCATTTTCACCAATGTAACTATGATTAATTGGTCAATTATTTCATCTAAAAACCTTATGTCTTGAGTAACATCATATAACTCATTCACCTAACAACTCTAGTTTCTAGTTCCACTTATATCGCTGAATTCAAACCAGAATAAAACAACTTTTTAACCATTCTTCCTCAACATACTCTTTTTTATATCTTGAATTCACCATGACATTGAGAATATTTTTATTAGAATATCCCCATATTTAATACATTATAATGTTCTAAGACTCTCCATCTTTTAATAATCTTATCTCATTCCATTTAAACCCTAACCTGATTGATATTATTTGGAATGAATCCAAAATCATTTTGAATCATTCCTTCACAACGCGTATATCAAATGTCTTTATCAAATAATTATGTCAAAAACATAAAATCAAAAAAGAATCATCTAATTTGTGATGAAAATGTTGATAAAACTTCAATATTCATTTCAAATTATAATTGTGAAAAAAAATAACATTCTAGAAATAGTTTGAGTTTGATAAAGAACATTACTCCCAAAAAAAATTCATAACATAAATTAAAAAATATTTTTTTCATCAATAATTCATACAATATTCTGAGTCTATTACCCTTGATTATTGTCTTAAATTCGATAAATGTTAAATGATTCAACTTAATGTCATGAATGTAAAAAATAATATACTAAAACAACTTTCAGAATTTAGAAATCCTCATCCTGCCAACTTGGTCCAAATAATATCCCCCTTTTGATATAGTTGTTAACCAACATTCATAAATGATTGAACATTTTAATATCAAGATATATGTTACTAATCATTAATTTTGATCTTATATGAGAAATCTCATCGTAGGAAAAAAGATTTATTAACAAAAAATACATGTTGTCCTAAAGTAATGACATTATAAACACCATTAACTTCCAATCTTTTCATGACATAATAGACATTAACCACTGAAAACGTTTTTAACACCACTTGTTACAACATTCCTAAAAAAATAATTAACAATCTGTTTGTATAGTTTATACACATAAATTCGGAGTACATAGTTTACTCACACCCCGTGCATACATTTTTTTCTTAAAATGGTTAGAATATAAAAATGGGTAGAATTATGAAACATCATTTTTACCCCCATTTAAAATTATATCCAATGAATATATAATATAGGTGAAAAAACCTCATTCAAAAAACAAAGAGATAATTAGGTTGGAAACTCATTTTTATTCTCATTTAGAAAAATAATTCATTGGGAAATAGTTCTGTTAATTTGTAAGAAACCTTTTATAATGTAAAAATATACATCAGCTTGTGGTTTCAATTCTCTAAATTCTCAGTGATTATGAGATAATTAATATCATTATAATTTTAACTATAATGTTTCAATATATTTTATTTAATATTTTTAGAACTCTATTCATCACAATACTTGATAATAGGTAACTCCTCATCAATAAGAATGTATTCTAACCGAGTCTTCATCCACATAAGTTTTTTAGAAGCTTGAGTGGTGGAAACATAGTCAGCATCAACTATTGTTAGTATAACATAATATTTATTCTTACTAATCCTACTAAAAAACAATACATGTGAATTAAAACTCAACCAGATATACATATATCGTCATCAACACTTCTAATATAACCAACATATCTATAACCAAACAAATCAATTATTTTGGTGCTATCATACCTTATTCCAAAAGGTATCGTGTATTTGATATATAGTATATGTACTTTTTTATCTAATATATTTGATTCATTTTTAGACATTTTAATCATCTACATTTGAAAAATGAAAAAAAATTATTTCATTATGGTAGTCAGATACAACATACTTCCAATCATCTTTTGAAACTCTTCAGAGTCAACTTTTCCACTATCTCTATATATAGATAAATTGGTACCCATAGAAATTACCGTGAAAAATGGTCTGGATTTTTCTATTCCAAAACACTTAATAAGTTTTTTAGTATACATTTCATAAGAAAAAAAATATATGTTCCCACTTTTTTACAATTATTAATACAAGAAATTATTTAATTTTACCCAACATTGACATTTTAAAATAATTATACATATCTTCAAAATTCATTAACAAGATCATTCATCATTCCATGAAGAGATAATATTATATACATTTACAATAAAAATGAGTTAAATATTATCTATGATTCTGAATTAAAAAGTACTAACAACACTCCACTTCATAATTTTCAAAAAAATTAACATAGTATCCAATTTTGAGTACCATTATCTCCAATATTTTTGATCACAGATAGGGATTTCTTCAACATGCACTCATACTATTCATTCATTACAATAAAAAAACCCACATGATTTTAAATTAATATTCTTAATCGTGATATCCAATCAAAAATTCCAATATTACCCCGATATGAAAAAATGTAAAACATCATTTTGCAATAAATTACAGAATGATTCTAGTTTTTATAACTCTTCCCATGGAAGAAAATTCTCATTAAAGTAAATACCTTAAAATTTTCAGTATCATCAACAAAACTATCTTGATTTTTTCTTATCACTTCACCTACTTTATTTAACTAGTTCGAAAACACCAACATTGTAACAATAATTTTTTTTCATATTCATTAGTCATGAATTCCCATGTATCATTATTCTAAATTTGATCCGACTATTCATTCATATCCCATATCTATTCTAGATTCTCAATAGATTCATAAAATCATTTGACTCATCTTTTAAAAAAAATTAATTATCTACATGGGATTTTGATCATCATATTTTTTAACCGTTTGATATTGATCGATAATAATGTCTCTTCTTCGACTTACTTCTACATACTAGGATGATATGTACAAAATACATCTTCATAACTAAATTTTTTTTAGTTCGATTAATCCACCAAAGATTAAATAAAATGATAGAATCCATCACAAGTATATTATGAAAAATAATTTTTTTCATTTTCATATTCTCCTATGCACGTGATTGGGAATCATATTCTTCACTATTTTAAAAATAAATATATCAAATGAATCAAATAATAATATTTAATCCTTATTCTAAAATCGACACCCACTTCGATTCATAGAATTGCCAAGAGAAATTCCATCTACACTACTCTAAACATATATTTTAAGGGTTTCATACATTTTTCGTTATGATGGTTGAACTCCCAAAAACATTTAATTATTCCAAACATACTATTTTACCAGAAATCAGTTCTCAAGTTATCATATATTAACAAATTTTTTAAAAACATTTGTTATGAATATTAAAATATTTGAATATATAATTCCTCCAAATGTAGTGTGGAAGGACACATTCAATAAATAAAGTTAAACACATTTAGACCCAACATATATTTTTTCTTTTAGAATAATTATATCTTGTATTGTGTATGGTTCATTGATATCATGTAGATGTCAATGTTTTTCAGTACAAGATGTGCAATATTAATTATTATATTCTTCATTGTGTTTTATTATCAAATTCATTTCAAAATAAAAAACATATCTTCACATATATTACACCTAAAATTATTTGAAAAATTTAAATAATAGAACTTCAATTTCAAATAAAAAATGCGAGTAATGATAGTAAAATCATTGATTAAAGAAATACAATACTTATCGCTAAAAGTTTGTTTCATTCTAATTGGATAAAATATATTAGAATGCATGATTTATAGGGGCGGAGTTAACGTAATATCATCTTTCTTGTGCATAATGATTTTAATCATACATTTTTGAAAAATTATTCAACAACAATATATTCTTCATGACATGTTAGGAAAACCAATAACAATATGCTAGATTGAAATGATGAATAATTTTTTATTACACATATGTCCCAAAATATTATCCCACAATTGATTTTATTCCATAATTATAAAGTAACATGACTTCTAAACATCATCAAAATGATACATGTTTCATTTTTTTGGGTTAGACTATTGTAATAAAATTTTCATTTTACTTTTTTCACTAAAAAATTGTATTTTATAAATAACATCTTCATTTCCATAATCACAAGGTCAGAAAAAACGAAATATATTGAGTTTCAATGCATAATAAAATAAATCATTCTTGAATTTATATATTTCTTCCCAAATAAAAGTGGATCCTACACCTTTAATTTTGAGAAATTAATCATTTCAAAAAGCCACTATTCCTTCTATATGTTATTTAAAATTATTCAACTATTTCAAATCTCATATCAGATGAGAAAAATATATAGAATCAAAAAATACACCTTCTTTACCCACTTTTATCTTTTATAAAAGTTTCTAAAAAATAGTCTTTTATTTTCCATTTTCATTATTCACATCTGACCTGAAAGGCCCGAAGGCCTTCATTTTTATTTGTTTTTGATAAAACACCTTTCAAGGGATGAGGGGAAACCCTGACAAGGATCTTAGGATTAGAGATTACATGCCCCATAGGATAAGGATATTACAAGACCCAAAGGTCTTATGGAATTCAACAAATCTATATATAAGTAACATCTCATTCCCCACATCTCCATCGTGATAGTTTCTCTCCACCTTCGCATGGTCATTCAACTAGGCTTCTCGGGTAAGAACAGGATGGTCCCGATGGCATATCCATATACTATCATTCTAAAAAATATATTTATCTCTACTCTAGTGAGTGCACCAGCTTTGAATCCTCTTCCAGGGTTGCACCTTTTTTGTACAATCTATCTGGGGCATTTGTATGTGGCCTGAAGGCCTTGAGGTGGCCCAAGGGCCTTAATGTTGGCCCGAAATCCCTACTAACCAAAAGGCCTGGGTGGCCCGAAAACCTTAAGGACTCCAAGAACAAACCAGTGGCACAAGGTGAATAGTTCTAACTGCTATAATACCAAATAGTAGCTACTATAGTAACTGCTACAATGCTTTCTACTATACACGCACAATGTACATATCTATTATAGTGCCTTCATAGTGTACAATAGTTATTATATAAGGGTTATATACCACTATAACATCCATATTGTATGTAATTTTGAAGTTTTTGTATCAAAATAATTATTATATTTCACATAAATACAATTTTTATCCCCAAAATTTAAATTTTCCCCCAATCTATTCATGTTTGATTCATAATTATTAACATCCATATCAGGATCAGTAGTGGTAGAACAATTTTTGGACCTAGAATTTAATGAATCACTATAATTATGAATTTTTTGTTTGGGAAACATACATGATTTTCCATTATTTCCTCTTCATAGGAAATACATCAAATTACAATTGAAACACTGAAGGTAAATTTTGTAAATGCTTCTCAATCTTTCCTTTTCCAAAACATTCACCAACTTCAGAGATATTGTTCATTAAGCTTTTCAATCCATTATCATATTTAGAATATTTCTGTTCAAAAAGATCCAAATAATTTTCCATTTCCTTCATATTTACTTGAATAATTATGTTATGATTATTTTATTTATCAATATAAATATTCATATAATAATCTTCTTCCATAAACTTATCATTCTCAATAAGAGATACTATTGATTCATTGGTATATGAAATTACATGTTCATATTCTTGATTTTATTATCATGTATTATTATAATTATGTTAAATTAATTTAGTTCTCCCTTCATGTGAAACTCTAACATAGTCTCCTCTTCTGTAGAACAACTATATACAAACATTTCATAAATAATTTTTGAAATAAAACTATTTTTTCTATCAACATTTGTAAGATTTTTGGCTTCAAATTAACTATCTAAATTCACATAATATTTAGAATAAAATCTTATCATTTTATATTTTTTTAGGTTAATATCTTTTACCTTGGAATATGATTTTGAATTATCACCATATTTCAAAAAAGATACTCCTTTCCTTCTATCGTCTTCCTCACAGTTTTCTTTATTCTATTTTCATGGAAAATTCCAGTAAAATTGGGAACAAATATCCATATTAAATACATTTCAAGGATATATTACCATTTTATATTTACATAACTCCAATCAAATTTTTTATAACATAGGGAAAGAATTCATCATTATTGTTACATATATAATTTTTGGATTTGGAATAACTATCTACTTCTTCAGCAAGAATTTCAATAGTCTTTCATTAATAAAAATCCTTAAATAAAATTTCATGATTAAATTTTAATTTTCCATTCATAACATTCTCCCTTATCATCTCATATTTATTGATAATATAATAAAGATCAACCAATGAAAGATATTAAAGAACTATATATTCCCATGGATAAATATTGACATTAAACATATTATGATGAATTCTCAAGATCATTTCAATAATAAATGGATCCTACATATTCTCACCAAGACATATTATAGTGATATCAATATCTATAACCACTATAAATATGTCATGAAAATATTCAAACTCAAATATTTTTAGATCATCATACCCCATCGTCTATATTTAAACATGAATTTTTTTCTCTTTCATTTTTACTTCATTAATGCTATTCAATTATAACCACATACCTTTTTATAAAGTAACTAACTTCACTCCTATAACCAAAATTTCAAAATGTGATTATATAAAATAACTCTTAGATCTTCCCTGATTGCAAATATTCTTCTAGTACACATATGTATTTTGAATATTCTCAACATGTTGATGTAATCCATCATATTGAAATAGCAGAAACATCACACCCAATAGACATAAGATATGAAAATTCTCAATCATTCCATATATTATACCTCTTACCGTAGAATATTCTAATCCCCTTACTGTTGAAAATATTCTAATTATCCATAAAAACATTTCTTTGAATGCATCACCAAATATTAAAAAAAGGAACATTAAATATAATACCATATCAATATCCTAATAAGGGTCTATGTATAACTAAGAAGTGGATTTAAAAATAATTGATTCTTCTTCCCTTTTAAGATTTATTTAATTTATAACGACATTCTACTCCTGTTAACAATATATCTATTTGATAAAAAGAAGTCTATTTTTCATTGGAACATAAGTATTTACATGGTTCACACTAAAATAAGGGTATTTATTCCTTTACATGGCAGGGAAATAATCAAATACCATACAATCCACTAGAAAAGTATTATTTTTCATTTATACAACTAGAAGGATATACCCAAAACAATATATAGAACTGTAATCAATATAAACATGATTGCTCTTATTCATGACCTAATGATATAAAATATGTTTGGTTAATTTGTTAAGAAAATATCAATAGCTGGTTCACAAACATTTATATGTGTTTATTTATCGAATTCCAATTTTTTATTTTTCAGAACCAAAATTATTCACTTTCCTCCCGAAAAAGGGTAGAAACAAAATTTTTGGATTCCATATGAAAAAAATGTCTAATGGATTAGTCTAATTCCCAATATTATTATTCATCAGTCATGAAAAAAATAATATATAATACTCTGTAAAATATTATGAACCAAAAAAAAAATCCATAAAATAAATAACCAGATGTCATTGTTAGATCTTATTACTCTATTTATCTAGTTATTTTATAAAAAAAGATTACTGAATAAAATTATATCAACAACCATTTTCATTATTTAAAAATTTAATTCTCTATTTATCTTTCTCTATCTTCACATGTAAAAAGAGTACTTTTGAAATTACATACAATTTAACTTGGAATATTTATAAGAGATCTAAATGTTGTATAGGAACGAATCTAACAATGTCTTCCTACATTAAAATATTTCATAAAACTAAAATCTCACCTTTATTTTTACTTTATCATTTTCTATTTAAAAACATATAAACTCAAAATTATTCTTCTCATAACCTTATGAATCATCACACGACTCTCCTACTTTGATCATTCCGGTCATTTCATAGTCTAATTCCATTTTCATTATGATATATTTCTTCTTTACTATAGAAACATATATTCACTCCAATTTTCATAACCCAAATGATAACACATAAAAATAGATGTATCCTTATTACTATGGTCATTATCATCAAAAACACACAAAATATTGAAACCGTAATGTCAGAAACATAATTGAAATTTCATATTAAATTGTTGGTCTAAAATACAATCATTAAAACATCTATTGATTCCACAACCCCTTATAAAAAAATTTAAATAACATAAAGCCCCCATTGAAATAACATTAATAATAGATTCATAATATTTCCCCCATCCCTAAAATATCCACAACCTCCTCATACTAAATCCAATAATGTATAGTTTTTTATGACTTATCGATGTTATCCTACATCATATATATCGATATTTGGTTCCATATAATGAATCAATGACAATTACCTTCCAATGAGTCATCATAAATTTCTTTACAAAGAGTCTTGACTCATTTGATGAACCAAATATCATATATTTTGTGGAAAAAAAAATCATGTTTCACACTTCAGCCTCTAAAAAATTTCTATATTTTCCCCTTTACAAAAAAGTAGAATAATAAAACTAAATGAAAATATTTGACTACATTTTTTTATCATCATCCAAGAGATTAAGCATTGATTACAATTATATTTTTTATATAAACAGCTATAAATTCATAACCATTACTCATCAAATGGATTGGTCATTCAATGCCAGCTCTTATTTTCTATCATTAGAGACGTCAAAACATATCAATCACCTAACAACTATAAAATCTGGTTACACATAGACAAAGTAACTGTGATTGGAAAAACCATTATCCTTGAATCCTATATAATTATACAGTACATTTATAATATCATGAATTCCTCATGTCATTGAGAACATTAGGATTGGAATATAATCATATAACTTGCATCGAAAGGTAAAATGAATTCCCATTCTTCCATTATTTTATTTTTTTTAATCGAAAAATTAATCTAATTGGTATAACATGGAATGAATTAGGCCCATTTTATTACTTTATTTCACAATACATCGATCAAAAGTTATGATAAAATCATGGTGATGAAAACATAAAAAATCAAAAATCAAACCTAAAAAAATTACGGAGAACTTGAATTCCATTCAGAATTAATAAAAAACATATAAATATTACTACGATCATGAATGCATACTGAATATGTGTCCAATAAAAAACATCAGACAAAAAAGATTTTCATAAAAGAAAAATAAATCTAATAGATTTTATCATCAAACTGGAGTTGAATCATATGAGTATGAAAATCCTATATTTAATAATAAATACATAAAAGGTTACACGATTCAATATAATGATAGGTTAATAAACAAATCCTTATAAGCATATATTAGTATATTAAACCCAACTTCTAGCAAAATTGGTCTGAAAAGTATTATCTAATGGTTCCATTCTTATTCATTCTATAGATGGTTTATGATTAAAATATTAAAATATTTAAAAAATAAATTTATCTTTCATGGTTAATTTTATGATTGATTTTTGAAATGTTTGTGAATCATGATTTCATTTCATTACTTTTGAAATTTTGATATGAATAATATTTACTAATTTTGGAGAATAAGATTTTGGTGGAAGTCATTATGTTATAGATGGGATCATAATTATATATCCTTAAAATTCATTATGTAATGTATTATATATCGTTATATAATTATGGTAAAAAAATTATTTTCTTGATCCTCAATTGGAAAAAAAATGATACTCTTGATCTGTTATGGGAAAAAATATGTCATACGTTATCCCTAATAGGATACAAGTGCAGATGCCTGATCCCTTGTTATTTGAGGGTCCCAGTAGTGAACATTGATATATGAAATGTTTTTTTACATGTGATGGTTGCAAACATTTTTGATACGGTATTATGTTTTTTGATTCATATTTGATGATTTTTCAAACTTATCAATTTTATAATATCAAATAATAATGTTTTATATCATGAATCATATTTAATATTCATGATATGTTTGGTATTAACATTTTAATTCTTATTCATGATTGAATATCCTTATTATTACCTTATTAATTTATATGATCCACTATTTATATTTCCCATGTTTACTAAAATGAGAATATGGGCTCACTATTTATTATGTTTTCTTACCCCATGTTTTGGAGAAATATTTTGATTTGATTAGGTATATGAATTGATCTAAAATGGTAGATATTTTTGGGAAATGGTTAATATAATTCAAGAAATAATAAAAATCCAACTTTTGTCTCAAAAGAAACCGAACCATTATAAACCATGAGTTATTTTTCATTTAATGTATTGAATATTCATCTAAAAAGTTGTTATATAAGTGTATTAAAAACCAAGGTCATTATAACTAAACTACTTTTTCTTATCATCGTGTTATTTAATTCATTGTTTAACTTGATGATTCAAACATATATTTAATCATATGGACATAAAAATGATCCATGATTTACAATGAATTAATTTTAAGTATTTATAAATATAATTTTAAATCATCATCCCATAATGATTTTCATCCATAAATATTTATCATATATAAAAGAGTTGTATGATATAAGATAATTTGTTAATTCAATGTACAAAGAGGAATAAATAGAATAATTAAATTAAATCCACTATTTAGTCACACATCCTGACAATAGTTAACACAATAAGTTTACCCCTCTCGATTAACCCTTTCCCTTGTCTTGATACATTTCAGATATAAAAGAGATATCGAATAATATGAAACTATTATCAAAACCTAACTTTAGTAATATTGAAACATATTTCTAAAGTACATTCCTATTAATAATTATAAGTAATTTTAAAGAGTACAATATTCAGAAAATTAAATTTTTTATATAGAACTCCACTCGAATATTAATTTATATCTATAATATATTATTTCATTATATTTCAACCAATATCCATTAAATATTCAACATAAACAAATACTGAGTATTACCAAATATCAATGAAAAATTTCCAGAATGTTTCCAAATAATTAATCTATACTAAAAATATATGAAAATTAAAAACATTTTTAAAATAGAATAGTAAATCTCACAAAATCATGTGGCATCTACATAGTTACAATGACCTCCTAATGCACTAAAATTTTTAAGATGGCTAATAAAGGAGAAAAAAATAGAATAAATATATCTTAATTCCATGGGAAATTTTAATTTCCTTAAAACACTTGTGAATGACCAATTGTCCCTCGCAAACATAAAAAGACCAAAAACCATCAAATAATTAAAAAATAAAAATGAACCATATTAATCAAACAAATTAAACATAAATAAATCTACAATGAGCATTAACATTTGGAATATTATTTTCAAAAAAATATGAGATCCTTGATAGAGAAATTTTCTGGGAAATGTGGTATCTCAATATAATATACGAAACCATCAAATATAAAAAATGAATTTTTTATTTTTTAGGAATTTCTTTTTTTTTCATAACATCCACTATGAGTAATCATTATATTAGTGAATTGTTTTTTTTCACAAAACAATTCCATCATTAAAAACCAAACTAACCATGGAATTTTTTACACCCCTATAATTATATTGGTTAAAAGGGATAACTATATCTATACATGTAAAAATTTCACCCCATCAATTTATAGAGCCTGCCATATTTTAAAAAAATGATTAAATTTGTTCTTCCTATATCAGTGAATTTGTGTGACCCTTAAGGATAATTCCCAAGGTGTTTTTTGTGAAGAAAATTATAACTATAAAGAAAACGTTTTCACCTATGGGGATAGTAATTAGACTTATTATGTGTTTGGAAGCACTATTGGGCCCTGGGAATGGAAAAAATCTTTTATGTAGGACAATTAGTGTTCATATGGGCCCAAATTGTTTCATTGTATATTAGAGTAGGAACCCAGAATACAAAGTGATGGAACTACCCATGTTGAGATTTGGGATCCACAATACGGGTTGAATTCACTATGGGTGGGAGGGGGTTGATGTTACATAATAATGTTAAAGGGTATAAGGTGATAAATTTTATTACACATGTCAACAAATTGAACCTTTATAATTGGGAGACTACCAGATTTTAACATTGTAGTTAGTGATTTTTTCCTAGTGTAATGATGTGGAAGGGTGATCACATAGGAAGATTCCCATGATGTCTGTGAGTGAAGAAAAAACATTAAAAGGAAGACAAGAACACCCTATTACTGTTTACATGTACTCCTTAAACCCACTTTTAATTATGCTTTGTTTGGGTTTCATTCATGGTTATATTAGGAGAAACTTTTTAAATTTGTATTGTTTTTGTGCTAGTGCATGGTTGGTACACGGTTTTCAAAAAATAAGATCCATCATTGTCTAATCTTTGAAAACCTTGATAGTGTGGTTTTTCTCTGCTAGCACAGATTTCGAAAAACCATGCACCCTTATAATATAAACTATGTGCCTAGAGAAAATGGTTCCACTACAAGGGTAGACAATTTATCTAAATTGTGTATCTATGCATGGACTACTTTTGGTATGGGGTTTTTTAATCTGAAATTATGTTTTAAAAGACAATATACCCAATTTATTCCTGAAGGACTTATACATCCACAATTTAGTTTTTTCTCTCTTATACGATCTTAAGCTAAATTTTCCCATTACACACACCTCCATAAGAGAATAGAATCATAGAGAACAATGTTCGATCTTCTTCTGGATGGTTTCCAATTAAAATTCATTATCTCCTCTATATCCTATTTCCTCTATAGTGTTTTGTAGATCTCTAGGATAAACAGAGGATATAATCTTCTATATTTCATATCATGGATCTATCTATGATTATTGTGTCTTATTATTGTGTTTTAATTAAATTGTTTGTTTAATTTAATTTACATTAAATTTATTTTAATTAGATTATTAACATCCCAATAAAAATTAATTGGGTGATTTGGATTTGGAATTTTATTTTTGCCATGAAATTAGGAAAAACACGAATTCTAATGAATAGGGGAGTATCTATTAAATAGATGGAATTATATGAAATTTCAATTATTGGATTTAAATTGTGAAATTAATTTGATGTAATTTATTTCAAAATTGTATATGGTTAGAATAAATTGAAATTATTTCAATGGAAGAAAATAGGTTTTATCTTTTGAAATAAATTATATGATTAATAATCCATTTTGGGTTTTTAATGGAAAATTGGAATATTTAAAATGGATAATGTTATGAATTGTAGTTTAAGAAGCCATAAAATAAATTACCCAACATTATTTTTTATTAGAGATCATTCATGTCTTATGAACATAGTGTTCCATTCATATAGAAATATATGATTTAAAAAACTAATAATACATATGAAATAATGAAATCCCTAACAGGATGGTGATGATCACTCCTTGGTAAGTATCGAGGGTAATATGAGATCACATAATTCAGTGTCAACTTTTTGAGTGTGTAGAGTCACTTAATCCTAGAAATATCATACCATTTGGTATATGATGATGTTTCTATCATGTTTTACTTGAAGTATATATGTTCCACTGTTTTTTGTAAATTCCTTATTATTACCTCTACATTTATATGAACAATTTTAATTAAACAATTTGTGAAGCCATTTTTTTAATGAACCTTTCAACTAATTTAAATGTAAATCATGTTTTATTATACATATTATTCTTGAGTGAAAAACCTATTTATTTAATTTAGAAAAAATTATGTTGTTAATTTAATTTTTCAACTTATTATTGAATCTTTTTTGAGACCCTATGAGGATTTAATCTCACACCCTAGTTGTGTGTTCTGGTGTTTTTAGATTATCATTTTACAGGTTCTATCAAGGGTATGGTGCTGTATGGATGAATTATTCGCAATTTATGTTTGTCTTATAGAGTTTCATCCATTGGGAATTTGGTTTTAATCTTTTTTTTACATTGAGTTATACTTTTTAATTTCTATACCTTTTTTACTTTTTGTATATTTCTCCCTATGGTGTTTTCTTTTGTATGAATACTAACTTATTTATCATGCATCTAGAGTATTTATTGAATATTAAAATAGTATTAATTTTTATGATTCCATGTTCTATGAAAAAATAAATGGGTATCAGGAATTCCCTTTTGACTCTGTAAGGTTCGGCTCAGTTATCATCATACCAGGATAACTAGAAATTTTCATGATAAAGTTGTATAAAATCTCAATGATGGGATTCATTACTTTATATCATTATGAAGTTGTATAACTCTATCTGGAGAGAGAGGTTGTTAGGACTGTGTTCTTAGAAATATCTCACCGTGAATGAAACTTATGTCATCTATGTATTTTAGGGAAATATGGCGTGAAGTTTATTTATAGTATTTTACCTAATTTTGATATGGGTATATTTAGAATCAAAATATTTTTTTCTATTTAATGGTGTTATTTACTTTGTTGCTTGGTTTATGTTCAAATATTATTTCTTCTATGTTGTCATTTGACATTATGTAGCATCATGCCTCTAAGAATACATGTGAATCTGATACAGGAGGATGTTGTGGATGAATCATAACAAGTGATTCCTCTTGTGGACCACAACCTTGTTTAAGTGATTTTTCTTAAAATCTATGCTTTGAAACAAGCGTAACCATAAGTCCTCATTTAGGCTCTAGATGTGAAACCTCAAGTAGATGATTTATGGAATCATTCTGAAGACTTCCATCACCTGAATACACTATTGATCAAATTGACATAATTATACAGATGAGACTAAGGAACTTCTGAGCCAGAATGAGCATTTTATTGGGTACATATAAATTCCAGATGAAATCTAGGTGATGTTTGCTAATTTCATTCTTGAAGGACAGAGAAGGATATAGTGGGACATAAAAATTGTGATTAATCATTAGGGATTAGAGTGTAGACATCATGTCTCTTTGCACCAACATTTTATATCCAAATTCAATTCTTTTTTACATCACTATTGGTATTTCTAATATAGATCTGGTTGACAAGACCCTGACATAGTATGCAACCCATTTGTCTTATATAGAACATGTGTTCACAAGAGATAATACCGAATGTGAAGATGAAGAATAAATGGTTTTAGTTGGGATTATGATCTGATATTAATTCTCATTAATTATTTCTTAAGGATCCATCTTATTATGAGTTAATGGATAGTGCATTTATAGTCACGATGGAATAGGTGAGAAAGTTATATTTGATTGGACTTTCTTCTCCTCCCAGTTTCTATGTGTCTTCCAAAATGGTATGTAGGATGATTTATGAATCTTGTGGAGGTTATAATTAGTATGGTTTTTCTAAACCTCCAAAATTACCTATTTTTGTCCCATTATCTTCTAATATTTGAAAATTACAAGACTTTCAATGCAGGGTTTCATTGAGTCACCAAAGTTTTATGGCTCATGAAGACACCCAAGAAACCTATAGAAGTTCTTATAACCATATTCCACAACTTGTTGCATCGTGAGATCATTATAACCTTTTAAACAAATTGGGGGACCAAATTCATCATGGATAGAGGGGTCCTAGACATATGAATCGAGAACTAATCTTTTTTAGGAAGTGGAATAGTCTCGAGTGGAAGTGGTTACAGGTTTAGTGACTGTGAGATGTACCATTACTATAACATAATAATTAGTGAATGAAATATTTGATGATGGTGAATCACACTCATTTATTTCAACTAATATTTTCAATATTCTTAATCTTTTTATAGAGACTTTATCTTATAGTTTGGATATTTGTTCACCCCTTGGTAGAAAGAGAGATCAGGGTCCCTATAGTCCTTATTATGTTTTCTCACAATCAAATGTTGGTATTTGTTAGAGATTTCTAATTCTCAACGTGCATACTATGGACTTAATAATTAGGATGGATTGACTCATTGAAAAAAAATCTCAGATTGATTGTCACCTTTGATCATCCTTATTCACGGCCATGATGGGGTTTTTCGATTCATTTAATGGGAATCTGGCCCAAGGTCGACTATGGCCAGAAATTATTATTCAAAATTGGGGAAATTTATATCTAATTTTTATTTTGATCTGGAGAGATAATCATTGAGTTATGATCTCCCTATATCTTTTTTCTAGTTTCCTGACATGTTACCTTCTGACTTATCAGGTTTTGTAGAGGTATAGGGTGTAGATCCTTTTAACAATTTAGTAGCTGGTACTCAGATAGTGTATATTCACTCTTACCACACTAAACTATATGAAATACAAGATAAAAGGAATTAGTTATATGATATTTTATATAAATGATTTATATTCACTTGTGTGTAACCTTAGGCGGTAATGGTTCTCTTTACTAAGAAATCGGATGGGTCACTTCGCCTTTTTATTGATTGATGAAAACTAAATTGAATTATAGTATTGAAAAATTATCCATTGACATATATTGATCATATTTTTTATTAGTTTAGGGTGTAAAAGTGGTTCTCAATTATTGATCATCTATCTAGACATCATCATTTGAGAATAAATGAATCTGATAGTCACAAAACTTCATTACTGAGTATGTATGGATATTATGTGAAACTCTTTTATGATTTTGGTATAATAAATGCTTCTATATGATTTATAGATTTAATGATAATTAATTTCATTATTACAGTGATTATTTTGTTTTAGTACTTGGGTTTTGGTTATCATTATCTAGATAAAGACGAATAAAATATGGGGGGTGTTATATCAGTTGACTAATTCATCTCACATTATACCCATTAAAGTTACGACTCAGGTTGAGGAGTTGGGAAATTTTTACTTGAAAGAGGTTGTTCGGTTTCATAGAGTTCCATTGGTAATAGTCTCTGATAAGTATCCACAATTCACATCTCATTATTATAGTGGCCTTTCATAGACATTGAGATCTCAGGTCCTTAATTGGTGGGGATTGGGATGACAACCTAGATATGGATGAATTTCTCTATAATGTTAGTTACTAGTCTGTGATCGGAATGGATCCTTTTGATGGAATGCATGACTGACTGTTTAGGTCTCCATTATGTAGTTCTCTGATCGAAAAAATGTTTTGTGGTTTGAGAGACAATAGAAAATATTCTACTTATTCATTATAGAATGTTAACATTTTATACTAAATATAATTCTTATAAAGATCATCATTGGAGAACATTGAATCGAGGATTAGGTGTTCTTAAATTTCACACCCCATTTAGGTTATTAACAGTTTTAGAAGAAAGAGAGAATTTATTATCACATTTGTGGGAACATTTAATGTTATTTAGTTAATGGGGAATGGTTATTTTAGTTTATCACATCCACATTAGATGATCAAGATAGATATTTTGTTCCATTATCATAGAAAGAAATGTATATATCTGGTCAATATCATGTTCAGAAAATTAATTATCTTGAGGTCAAACCTAAATTATTCATGACTGAATAACCAGTTTTGATAGTTGGTTCTAAAACCATGGTACTTTTTCGTAGGATGATAATTTTTTATTTAGTGTTATGAAAGCATAATTTTGATAGTGATGAAATTTGGTAGAGGGATTCACTATTGAGGGAGTAGTTGATTCATCATTTTTTATACTAAGCTTCAGATTATGAATTTTGGGGATATAAAATTTCTATGGTGTGGAGGTTGTAACAACCTATTACTTTTTTATGTTATTCTTAAACTCTTAATATAATCATTACCTAGATGGAATGTTTTCAAGGTTCCTTTTGGAGAAATATTGGTTATTTTTTGTTTGTGGTCAAGTTCACTATTGGCGTATGATTTTCCCCAACTGTGGGCCATCAAAAAGGAAACTATGAATACTTGATGTTGTGATATTCCATAGCTTGTGCATGGTTTGAAAAAAATTGTGCCCACTTAGTTGAAATGGTGAACCTAGAGAAATGAGATGCATAGATAGGGCTTATAGTTTTCCTAAATCATGTTCCATTTCCATGCTAACCATTTGTACAATATTTTTTAATCTAAAATTTAATCTTAAAATCATAAACCTATCTTTTAGGTTCTCAATGGATGTGTATGAAACACATTCAATTTTGATCATCCATAGAGGCTCCCAATAGTAGTTCTTGGCCCCACTACACCACTTATAATGAGAATCAATGTATGTAAAATGGTGTTCGATCTTTTCTTGGTAGATTTTATTTTATAATTTTCTATTTTATTATATCTCATATTTATAGAAATCATTGTTTATTATAGGATCTAATTCCATCAATAATAGTTCATGGATCTAGGTGTGATTCCCAAATACTATTTTCATCACTAATCATTGGGAAATCATAAATATGGATAGGTGTTTTGATACCATTGATCCCAAGGTAGGTGGATACATTTGGATTGGCCAATTTGATTAGTACTAGATTTCTTATTTTAAATTATTTTATTTTATTTTAATTAAATATATTGAAATTTTTTTAAATTTGTTTGTTAAAAAAATTCCATTTAATTGGAGGTTTAGAAATTGAAATAGTATATTTGGCTTTAAATTGGGGGAAACCCAGAATTCCATTGAATTGGTGTGTATTTGAAAAAATGATAGAATTATTTGAATTTTAAATTATTGGATATAAACTGTAGAATTAATTTGGTGAAATTTTATTTAAATTTGTATTTGGAAAAAATTGATTGATATGATTTTGAGATAAACCCGTTCATTTTATTTAGGGAAATTCAAGATTTCTATAAAATCCCTTTTCAGGTTTTAAATAGAAATGTGACAAATTTGAAAAGTAGATTGTGATGAATTGCATTTTAAGATGTCCAAAAATAAATATCCAATCTTTTATTTATAAGATTTCATGATAGCCTTATGTAGTAGGTGAGTTATTTGAACATCATTTTATAATTTACAACACGAAAAATACATCTTCTATAGTCACATCCCCACCAGGATGGTGAAGAGTAATCATTGATCAGTTTCAAGAGAAACATGTTTACACAAAATGTCTTTTTAACTATTTTAGGTTGTAGAGTCCCATATCCAAGAACTGTCATACCATTATTAATATGCCCATGTTTCTCACATTTATGTATTTTAAATGTATAGACCAATGTTTTTTGTAAAATTATTACCATTCCCTTTGAACTAATATAAGCTATTTTGTATAAAATTTTTATAAATCAAATTTTTATATAACATTTAAATAATTATATAAATAAAGTATCATTTGTTAAAAATATTACATAGATGTTCCAAACGTGTTTATTTTAAATTGAAATAATTATTTGATTAATATTATTTGGCATCTTATTATGGAATCATTAGTGAGGCCATATTCATATTTTTCACACACCCAACCTATGACTTTAGGTATTTGTAGATTATCTACTTCTAGGTTTGAGAAATGGTAATTCACCACTAAGAAGTGGTGGTAGATGTTGATTCATGGTCGTGGATAGTTTTGATTATTAGGATATGGGTTTCTGTCCTTTCTTCCTAGAATATAGAGTTTTACATTGGGATCAATATTCATGTTTGAATTTTTCTATAGTTGTCCATGAAGAGTTTTCATTCATCGCAATACTGAAATATTAATCTTTATTCTTCATTATTTGTGGAAATTTCATTCCCGCATTCATTTTGAATGATGTCCTGTGATATTCACCAACCTAGGGGAACAATAATTCCCTTTGGACCATGTCAAGATTTCCTATGTTATCTGATTACTAGAGTACCAGGGAATGCTCGTGAGAAATATGGGCTGGATTATGGGGATTTTTATTAGTCTAATGGCCTTTATAAACACCTAGGTTGATCCCAGAGATGGTAAAAAGATTGTTTTCATTGAATTGTGGGTGCCTTCATGGAATAAATTATATATTGGTATTATAGAAGAAACCCACTAAATACTGTAATTAAACGTATAGGGTATCTATATAATGTAAAATATGCTGAAAGGGTTCAAAAAATTTGGGGACAATTTATTGATCAATTAGGATAAATGGTTAAAAGTGTTGTATATTACATCCCATATGAAAAGGTGAATTTTTTTTATTCTCTAATTGATTAGAACTTCATGGATAAAAAGGGTTTTTATTATGTAGTTATTATTATGGTTGAACAAATGTGATATTTTCCATGGTTTTTGTGGAATAGGAAAAAGATTTGGAAATAACATGTGTTGTCCTATGGGGATAGTCAATAATCTGATGACCTATTTGGGCATGTGGTTGGGCCTCATGGAGGGGAAACCCTATGTTTGTGGGGAAACTAGGTGTCCCGTAATGCCCTATTGTTATTATACTTCAATGGTTCCGTTATTAATTTAAATTAAATAATTTTATTTATATTTCATTTATTGATGTTTATTTCAATTATTTTATTAAAAATCCAATTCCATTGAATTGGGCATTTAAGATTCAAATTTTTTTTTGTATGAAATTATGGGAAACCCCAAAATACCTAGGGAATCACAAGAAACTTGTGATTCATCTTAATAATTCCATGATTAAAAAATAAATTCAAAATATATGTTTCTACCATGAATCCATAGGTATGATCATGCTCTACAATTCCCATAAAATGTCTAACTGAAACCACATAGAACAATATTAATGAACATGCAGAATAGAGTTTTCTTAAAGAATCTAATCAAATATATGTTTTAATTTTCTTAGATTTAATGGAAAACTAATATAATAATGGAAGTATATGGGTGGTAAAATGTTCAAAAATATGGTCAATATTGAATTAACAATATGACCCACAATATGGTGTAGTAGAAAGATTATATAAACTACATCTCATGAATGGAAAAAAAATGAATTTTGAAAAATATATTTAATGGTGGAAACCAAAATTGACAAGACCTACCTCTATTATGGGAAAATAATTTTAGTGTAATGTATTATATGTTAATATAGAAGATCCTATGAAATAATCACCTCTTGATCTTCCTTGATATGATTACCATTCACCGTCCAATGTTGATCCATGAATGAAGAACATGATAGTCCACCTCTCATATCTAGTAAGGTTTATGAAGATGACCCAAAATTTTTTCATAATTATATAATTATAGAGGGGGGTGTTAGGTTATTTTTATTAACTAAATTAATTAATTAAATTAGTTAATTAACATAATGCAGCCGCCAGTGGCTGCCTCAATCGAACATCCACCGTTAACCAACAATATGTTTAACACTAGTAAAAGAAGGTTTTTATAAATAAATAATAGTCTTGGAATTCCAATAATAGGATTTAATTGGGTATAATAAATTATTTCTAAAAATAATGTTTTTTATATTAAAATAATCAGAATTTTTATACTGTATATTTTGGTATCAGTAGGAATTTAATTATTCATCTGTCTCGGTGTTTGGGTACAAAATAATTCATAATATATTACATATTATGAAAAATCAAGATGTTTCACTACATTATTCAGTACATTACGTTGTTTCATCCCCAAAAAATAAAATCTATATAAAAATATAGTTATATTATGCCCACATCTGGGTCTCACATAATAAATAGTTCTATTGCATGAACTTTGGTTTCCATTACACATGATCAAAGGAAATGATATATCATCGCAATACCATCTCCTAAAAATCCTCGATCACTACCCAAAAATCTATAAATTTATATCAATACTCAATGACTTCCACATAATGGTAATTAACATACATCAGATCAAACATGTTTGTCCTCATCTATAAAACATTGATGTTTTCATGCACCCTCTCTAATAATTGGGTTATGGATAAGAAGTAATCATCCTTTCCAACCCTCAGTATGATCTTAAAAAACCCTATGAACCATAGGGATATCTATAGTCATATGAAAACATTGTACATAATACTTATATCATATATTTGTTTTCCTCATACTCTTAGGGATATCCAAAACCTTTTCCATCATCTCATTCTCCATATTTGGACCAAAAATATTCAGATTACATTCCATATCAAATACAAACGTGACATGTATGATCTCACATACATGGACATGAAAGATTCTATTCCTATCATAGGGTTATAAGTGTTACTATTGGAAACGTTTACCATTAGTATCAGATAATATATACTCAAAAATAACTATAAAACAATATAACTCAACATATAATATATCACCTTAATAGTGAGAACAATATAACCATCCGTATGTGGTTGAAATCCTATACTCCTCTGTAACTGGGTTTAAAATTTATCTTCTAGTCCTCTCAAAAAATATAATTTAAATCAGACATCATAGAAATATTCTATCATCTAGGGATCCCGATTTTGTTAGAAAATCTACCATATATAAAAATAAACAATACTATCCACAAAACTCATCTCCCTAGTTTAATGGATGTGTTTCCAGATTATCACCCAATCCATTTTTTTCTTTTCTAAAAACACATTTTGAGGTTGTGTGTGAACCTTCAAATAATCTAAAAGTTAAAAATACAATAAAATAAAATTTCAAATGAGAACTACAAACCCAAATTCAGACTAACAGTCCCATTTTTTAATATTAAAACAAAACACTTCAAAATTAAAAAAAAAATCAAATTAACATCTTTTCATCAACTTATATAAAAAACAATAAAATTTAAAATTTAAAATATTGAAAATAAATTTAACAAATCAATTTATTGTTTTAATTTTTAAATTTCAATACTACCTTAGGGTGAATTTTATGGAGAACTATAAATAAACTACATTTTTAATGAATAGTGTAAAATAGTGAATTTTAATTCAAAAAAGATATATCGTATAATTTATATATAATGTAATCTAATTTTAATGTTCGGTACTAATGTATAATTAAATTAATTTTCCCTAAATTATTAAAATTTAGTAAATTGTATCCAATTTCACATTGATATTATATATAGAAACATTTAAATATTAAAAACATTTTCTCTTTAAAAACTCATATCGCAACACATTAGTGGAAATAATTTTACATTAATTTAATCAATGTTTCTGGTTATAATTATAAGGCCCGGGACTTAAACCTTACTTAATATTGAATTAAATGAATAATTCACATTGTGGATCTTTTCAGGTTTAGAGTTTTTGAGAATTAGATCATAAAACATGTATTACATTCCACATTTAAGGAAAGTGGTTACATAAAAGATATTATTCATTTTTCCCATCAACGGAAACATATTTAAAATAAAACATGGATTCTTTTTTGAAACTTTCTTGACACTATCATCATATCATGTACCTCTCCGTTTACCTATGATAAACATTTCAAAAACATGGGATGTGCATAAAAAGCTCAGTAAGGGTTATAAAAATATGGAAAGGAAACATGAGTTCATATATACATAATAATGAAATCATACTTTACCCATAAAACATAGGCACATTCACATACCTCATCAAATCATGAATAAATCTAAAATCATAATACATAAAGGTAACTTGAGGTATTCATAACATTCTTACGTATGGAGTAACCCTCTTGGTTACGTTTGGAATACCCATCATAGAATATTCCCTAAATATCATCAGAGAAACCTTAACATTTCACTCCTTCGCGTTACCCAATGCATTGGAGAGCTATATCAGGATCACCCACCCTTAGTTTATCACAGAACCACCCGTCTTCATAATAATGCCCATGAACCACAACATACTCGTAACACATAAAACATGCATATGGGAAACATAACATTTCCACCTTTCAATCACAATATATCAATACAACACATTGATAAAAAAACATTATGAAAACCATTTTAAATACCAAAATAATAGAAAATTAAAACATGGTATTTATTTATCTTTAAAAAAAGTATGGCTTGTAGAGGAAGCCGAAACTGAAGTAATGGTCACAGCGGTGGAGAAGTCGTTGTCACCGCATACGTACGACAAAAAAAACATTTCCTTTTGTCATTTAGTAAACGCTTTGTATAAAAAATATTCATTTTGAATAAACTTAAAATTCAAAGGGGTTTATACACCATATAAAAGAAGGTTTTGTATAAAACAAAATATGCCTCAATGAAAGGAGATTGAGATGAAGTCCCATACCTCATATCCGACTTGAATTGATCATTCATTAATCTCATGAATAATAATCGTGAGTTAATTTCTACTTTCTTAAGAACCTTTTCAAGTTCATTATTCCTTTTATATCACTTATTACCATGTAATGAACACTATGTAATTAATTTAGTTAATAACGGTCGTTTTAACGATCATTGGTACTTTAATCAAAATATGCTCTTTATAATTACAACTTGGCCATGTATCCATTATATCCGGAGTTACAATTATGATTTATATATCATATATATCATATATATCCAGTATATACATGAATTTATAATATTTCACAACGTCTAGAGGTAAGAAATGAAATGCACCGTTCATGGAGACGGTAAGCCGTACGTACGCATGAACGCTACTTTCATTTCTATTTAGTATTTTATGGATTTAAAACATAATGATACATAATAGTATTTTAATTATAGTATGGTATCATATATAATATAATTAAATATATCCTTTATACGTACCATATATGGTTTTAACGAATCAAATCACTTTGAGGGGGCGGTAGTCCGCACTTCCTAAAATGAAGATATCGCGTTTACTCATAATGGTAACCATAAAGATATGCCATAAACGAAATATAAGATTCTTAAGTAAAACATAAACATATTATATATAATATATAAATATATTTACATCTTAATGGCCACCTTTGAAGGTGATATATGAGTGTTGAACAATCATTGTTTCGTGAGGAAGAAATTCACCATCCACAGAAACAGTATGTTCTTTAACCATTTGATGTAGGTCTGTGTAAGTGTATCTCGAATACTTCTTATAAAAACATCCTAGTATATGGAATATAATGTTTTTACTACAAAAGAAATGAATAAAAAGAGTTTAGGGGGTTGGAGAAGAAAAATAAAACATAAGAACACAAGAGAAGACACTGCCTTTAAATCGGATAACTCTTTTTGATTTGAGCTCAAAGGCTTATTTGGGAAGAATTCTGCCCAATGTGAGGCTTCTAGGAGTTATAGATGGATGTGGAGAGACAAAATGGGCAGGGTTTTTCCGAGTGAAAGTCTTTGGAAGTGTGGGTATGGAGGTAGAGGTGGTGGCCTTTTATAAGAGGAGAGGAGGGGCACTCTTGGAAGGTAAAGAAATGTTACATTATTTTAAAATTATTTTCGGATTTAAAAGGTCCAACATTGATATAATTCAAGGATAAGGTGATAAGGGTTCGATATATACCCATCCAATAGGTTTTTGACAAGTGAAGGTCTTAGATTTTACATTATCTTTTCATTTTATTTATATCGTTCATTAATGAGGTAATCGCTGCATCATCATGATGTCAAAAAATATCTTAATTTATTTAATGTCAAAAAATTATAACATATATCATGATGTATGAAATCTTCTTATCTTTCTAATTAATATTTATATTTAAAAATATGACTTGTATAACCACATGTAAAAATTTTTTTAGTAAAACAACTCATGTTTGTGACATTTTAATTTTAACATTAAATAAAAAGTTTGTAACGTCATTTTCCGGCCAAAGTGGCTCCATGGGGTCCCCAATTGACCCATGGATTTTCTTGGTCGGCCATGACACATAAAATAAGGGTAGGACATGTTTCAAGGTCATTTAACATTATTAAAACATTATATTTACCTTAAACTACACTAATTACCTCTAATCGCGATTAATACACATAAAAGTTACTATTCACCTAAAAATTATATTAATCCCATTGAACCACATTTTACTTCATAATGACAACCATTTTTGTTGGATTTTTGAAATTCAAAACACAGAAGTGGTAAAATATCATTTAAACAAAAAATCAGTTTTTATAAGTACCACTTAGTGGTTTCACTATTCATCAAAAAATGAAGTTTTCAGAAAAATACCAAAACATCACCCTATGCTATATTTGATATTCCGAATTCAAAATTGAAGTCTATTTTACAAAATTCAAAACATTTAAGTTACATTAATTAATTTAATAATTAATTCCCGCTGTCAGAGCAAATATCGTGTTTTTATGAAACAATAAGTATCAAAAGATTGACAATAGTTTAAGTCCAATTTCAAAGTGAAATTAATTCAACAACCACTATTGGATTAAATGGTAAAAATATATTATAATTTCACTTTAAAACCAAACCAAAATATAATATAATCATGTAAATAAATTATATTAAAAAGTGGTTTTGAATTAAAATAGAACATTTTTCACTATTCATTAAAAAATGAACTTTATCGGAAAAATACAAAAAAATTACACAATGTAAATTTTGATGTACCAATTCTAAAGAAGAATTGTATTTGATCAAATATAATGTATAAGATTAAACAAAACTATATTTATTGAGGTTCTCCATCAAAAGGCGATACGTCGACCTTTTGTGAATGTTAGAGTATATATGCCTAAAATTGAATTCTTTTCATGTTTTAAGCCTTTATCTTTTATTGGATAAATGTATAATCATTTAAAAAACATATATAATCATATTTTAGTTATTTTTATTCATTCCCACCAATATAACGGCTACGTGTTAACTACCATTTAAAATAATATTATTTTATTACTAGTGTGCAACGTAAGATTTCAAGGAAACTCTTTGTTGCGTATCGGGTACACTATCGAACATAGAAACCCCTTTAAAGTAAAATTAATATTTAATTTGTAAATATTAATAAATATGAAAATGTTTTATTCATTATTTACCTGGGATGTTACATCTTTCACCCCTTTTGGGAATTTCTTCCTCGCAATTGTATTCACTTATCAAAATAAGTGGGGGTATTTATCCCTCATAGCATTTTCATATCCCATGTTGCATCTTCAACCATTTGGGTTTTCCACAAAACCTTTACCTGGTGAATTACCTTATTTCGCAACATTTGCTCTCTTCGGTCAAGAATCTGGACTAGTTGTTATTCATAAGAGAGATTCTCTTCCAATTGAACTACCTCTGGGCTCAAAACATGAGATGGATCTGGCATATACTTTCTCATCATCAAAACATGAAAAACAACGTTTACCTATGATAAACTCCGAGGTAAAGGGTAGCGACCCGAAGCTTGACGTACATGGAAAATACATCACTTTTGTGGAATACTTAATAAATAACAAAAACAGACACACAAGGTTCGTATTAGTTTAGTGTCTTTGGAAACTCGAAATAAAAACATCTAATCATGTTGAAAGATCTTCAACATCTCCCATAACGATCTTCCCCTTTTTGTTTCCTTACCTAAAACCTTTCTTTATTTCCTTGGGAAAATAAAACATAAAAAGGGTGAACTAAAATTCTCAGTAAGGGTACAAAAAATAAATAACAATCACACCATATACATAAGAACATAACTTTTGTAATTCTTTACCTGCAAAAGAAATCATAATTTCATAACATGGGATAAATCATAGTAGTGAAATGTAATCCCAATAACCATAACATAAAACATGAAACTTTTTAGAATACACGCATAATCATAGAGAATCATTTCTTATTAGTCAAGACTCATTGCCAAGACTATCTTAGTGGACAAAGTCCATTTCTGAACCGAGTTCACTCCTCGTTTCAGTCCTGTTTCACTGAACCGGTTTTACCTACCATTCCAGCCATGTCTATCTCATGAGATATAAAATCATTACCCAATGCATTGGGGGGAAATATAGGTCCCAGCCATCTCATAATGATACCATTCTTATGTGTTCCACAAAATCTTAAATCATACATCATTGCATAACCCATGTAACAAAAATGGGATTCTTAAACAACATGTCATCATAAAACATTTCATATAAGGTAAAGGAATTCATAAAAATATTTTCATCACAACATAATCAAATCCATGTAAAAATAGAGATAGAAATAGAACCCTTTATTATCTTAGATGGAAAATAATTTTGATAAAACACTTGAACTCCATTCTTGAGGAAAATATCCTTTATACTTCAGAAACAATTTTCCTTTCTTAACATGTCATACAATTTTAAACTGAAAGAAGTTGATTAAAAATAAACTTGAAAACATGTAATGTAAGTTTTTTTTAAATAGTGTTTTAAAAATCCATTCATGCCGTATATGTTAAAAAAACATTCTTCTCGTACTTTTGACGGAAAAGTCAAAAAGTACCTTATACAAAAAACCACAAAATATTTCTTTTATATCTTTTACTAAAAACTCACCGAAGGGTAAAATTGGATTTAATCAATTTTAGGTGTATGGAAGAATATTACATATTGAGAAAACATGGATGTGGATGATAAAATACACCCCAGTAAATACCAAAGTATAAACAATCTCGGATAAAATGAGATTGTGATATTCTCCCTTACACTAGGTCCGATATGCTTCGTACGTATTCCAAACCTCCTATATAATAATTTAAATAATGTCATTTACTTATTACAGAATCATATTCATTGTTATTATATCATATATGGTCCACTTATGACTTTATATTACCCGTTCTTTTGTAAATTAATATTAAAGTAGCATTTTGGATAAATCGTTTCATTTATCGTTCGTGTTTTAACATGTAATTATTCATATGATTACTTAGATCATGATTAATTAATTCCAGAATATAAAACATGATTTATATATAATATATATTCAGAATATACATATATATAATAGATCTATAAATAGAAAGAAATACAACGTTCATGGAGACGGTATGCCGTACGTATGCATGAACATTGTTTTCGTTTCCTCATTGAATTGAATGGAATTAATTGGATTAATACATATATATATATACATAAATCTAGTATCATTATTATGTCATATATTTCATGATTAATTATTATATATACTTTATAACCATTCATGAATGGTTAACATGGAGAATGAATCTCATCGCGTCGTGGTGACGGTAGTCCGTACGTACGCACGAGCGATGATATCGTTTCCATAATTATTAAATTTAATTAGAGTGGATGATAAAATATATCAGAATCATTATGATGTTATAATAACTATGTATAGTTTTTATTTATACCATTATACCCATCCAAGTAAGGTGGTGTTGGAAAAATAGATTACACCACGGCGTGGAGACGGTATTCCGTATGTACGCACACGCGGTGATTTCATTATTCATAGAATGGATAGATGGTGAAATAGGGTTGTTTCATACATATAATATCATATTAGTTTATTAGTGATACTGATGTTATTACTTTATACTTAAACAACCTAAGAAGAAGAAATGGAAGAAGAAATAAAGTTGAAATAATCGGTAACGGACATTACCTCTTCTTTGAAGCGCCTCTTTGAGACCTCCTCCTAGGGCACTGAAATTGGACTTTGAAAAAAACCATGACCTATAAGATGTTTATAGGGAAGTGGAGAAGTGAAATGGGTAGGTGGTGGCCGAGATTGAAGGCTCAAATTGATGTGATGTGGAGAGGGAGGAGTTGCCCTTTTATAAGGGAGGAGAGGGGCACCTTTGGAAATATAAGAAATATTAGTTTATATTAAAAACCAAACCCACATAAAAACTTCCGAAATGACTCATATCCAAAGATTAGATGAGAAAGGGTTGTAATATCGTCAACCAATAAAATTTAGACATGTTAGGAATTTATTTTAAACATTATCAACTTGATTTTTCCTTATTTAATAAATTTAATTTTATTTGTGGTCATAACATTCTAAATTTTAAATTACAACAAATAATTATTTATTTGTTTTGAATTTTTCATTATTGGATACTTAATAACATTTTAGACCATATAAATTTAAATTAATAATTTTTAAATATTTTTGTGATTTTTAAACAATTTTATAATATGTTATTTTTATAAAATAACAATAGTGACAATTTTGACACTATTAATTTATTTGAATTTAAATAAAATATACATAGAATATATGTTAGAACTAAAATATTTAATAGATTCATAAAATGTCATATGTTTCTAAAAAATTAGTGTAACACATTAAATAGTTCATATAATATTTATTTTATTATTTTTAAAACCATTTATTTGGTTTATCTCTTAATAAAATAAATACTACAACATTTTTGTATAATTATTTAATATACTTATTTGTTGCATAAAAATTAAAAATAAAATCCTAAGATGAAGGTAAATCTATTAACTTTCGCAATAATACTTTTAATCTAATTTATCATCTTAAAATCACAATATGTAAATTGTTATATTTATTAAATTATGAAAGTGACAACTTTAGCATCATTTAAAATAATATAATATAAGTGTCATAATCGCTTTTATAATGCTCCAAATTGTCAATTATTCTACCATTGGATGATTATGGTTTACATTTAAATGACAAATATGTTTGGGTCTGGGTTTTGTGAATTTTATGGTCACTATTAGTTTAATAAAAACTATATTCTTGATTTTTCACTACATAATCAATTTCTGCATCACTATTGTGTCATTATTAATGATAATTATTTAATCCCTAAAAATTATAAATAAATTCATATTATGTATATAATTTTATTAGATTTCTGGACACTACTCATTTTCAATGTTTCATGAAGTTTATCACTAAATTAAAATTATAATACTTATAATATTTAATAGAGTGACATGTTGTCACTTTCTTTGGTTTTAATAATAATTAAATTATTTTTATGGAAAAAAGTCCATTAAATGACTCTAATCCGACCCTTAGGTTATATGTGTCGAATTTTAGTCATCCAATAGGATTTTTCAAAGTGTTAGTGTAATTTTATAATCTTATATTTACCCATAATTACCTGATTTACCTTTAACTATGGTAAATAAAATTTACCGTAGTTACTATTCACAATGCCCAAAAATAAAAAGTAGCTTATTAACATATTTTGGACCCACTGATTCCAAATATGGAATCCATTCCCCAAAATTCAATACAGAAAAGTTGAATAAATTAATTTAAAATTAATCCCGTTGTCGAAAGAAAACGGGTTTTTCTTTAAAACATTGCAAAAGATTGAATTGATTTAACCTACGAATTCAAGGTAAATTCAATGCTAATGACATACATTATATTAAATGGTAAAAATATATTCGATTTATACTTTAAAACCATTAACTATTATAATTTAACCACATAAGTTATTACGATGAAAAAAGTTGTTTTTAATTAAAATATAGCGTGTTTTTACTATTCATAAAAATATGAAAGTTATCGGAATAATATCTAAACTTTCTCTAATGTAAATATTTATATCCTAATTAAAAAGAAGATTTTTATTTTGTCAAATTGAACTTATAAACATGTCAAAAACTATATTTAACATGGGTGCGCCATCAAAAGGCGGCAAAACTGCATTTTTTAAAAAATAATTTTTTTAACCGAAAAAATTATTTTGTTCTTATACCATATTCTAGAAAATGTGTAAGATGAATAATAATGTTATGAATTTAAAATTTTAGTTAACACAATTCATAACAGCTAGTTCATAATAATATTATAATAACATATCATTGTTTAGTAATACCTAGTATTGCGTACAACACACTCTAATGGGGAAGGTCGTGATTGTGTGTAATGCAAGCCAAGTCAGGGTTGCATGTAGTGCATGACTCCTTTGTTGTTGCGTATAACAGAATCCAACCATATTTTATTTATACATTTCATATATATATATATATACACTCAATGTTGCGTAGAATAACTTCTATCAAATAAACTTGAAATTGTGAATAACACGATCCAAAAATTGTGTTTCGTATACTGCAAGCTAATACGGTGCTGCGTATAGCGCAATATAATATTGGTGTATCGTACAACAGAAGATATGAATGCAATTAAAAAGAATGTATCTTATAAAATCTCGGGTTGTTACATTCTAGCCCCCTTAAAACCAATTTCTCTCTCGAAATTCGTCGGGGTTATAAATCGTTTACTATTCATAGAAACCCACATCGTAAAAAGAAATACCAAAACTAAACTTTAAAAACAAAAGTATGAAATATAACGGTTACACAAATTAACTCATCACTGGGTTTCTATATAAGAGAACATAGGTGAAAATATGGATATTGAAGAGAAATCTAACTATCTTGTTTTGATATAGAGTGGTAGAGAACATGGCTATGAAAAATCCAACAATCACAAAGCCATAAATTTGTGATGATCTACGGTACCATCTGATTCATCGAATATAAAGTCACTAGGACCACATTTTTGGTTTTCAAGATCATTTCCCTAAAGTTTAAGAATTTGAATTAGAATAAATACTTACTTTATTTTGGTACAATCTCACTATTGTTCGTGATTTGAACAATTTCCACTTCATCTCTTAAATAAATGAAGTTTAATTTGTAATTCGTGAAGTGTTAAAAGATCATGTGATAGAATGATGGGTCATTCCATCTGTTTCAAAAAAAAGGATAGAAAACGTTATCAAATATACATAAGTCCATATTTTGTGAGGTTAATCGTATACGAAAAAATGAACTTATACTTCATCTATTACGTTGCATAATAAAATAAAACTAGTTTCTACTGACCAGGGACTTCCTGTAGGCCATTGGTATGTGATAAAGGCAGTCGCACTTTAGTTGTGGGTTCGAATCCCACAACCTTGTCCGACGCGATGTGCTATCGCCCATCCTACAGGTTGTCCATTTTTCTAAAACTACATTACTATAACATCCCAAAAATAATATCGAAAAAAGTTATATCCATTAATAATTCTAACTTATGTCCAACATAAGCCATTCCAATCTTTAGGCTTATCTAAAATACTTCGGTCTAAGCTCATATTATAATGAAAATAATTACTAGAAAGGTTGTCTACTATGAATGTGAATACAAGCATTTATCCAACATATATCATAAGATATATCTTGTTGGTTATATTCCAAACACATGAATACCTTAGTCATACACTCTCTTGAAACATATATTACCATAGAACCTTAGTGAAAACATGAATACTGTCAAAAGGTAACTCTTTCCACATACCAAAATCCCCCAAAAAACTATATAATAGAACAATAATATCACGTAGTCCTTATATCAGTCATGAGCTCAGGAATACAATCAAACATCTCATTATCTTCTTATCCCTTCATTAGGCGCATATCATCTACTTTCCAAAAATATCTGAATAACCTTTCATGGTTACCAGTACCATTAATCATACACATTCAAAACACAAGGAATGGAAATAGTGTAACAATCCTTAGATGTCTCTTTATTCCATAGTACCATGATTTACTTATACAACATTACACTTGATAAACATGTAATCATTCCACTACCTTCTTAAACCATTGACCGAGCTTCAACAATTATTTCAACTCACATATCATTTGTAGTCTCTTCATCATCATCAACATAAATACTACTCATTCAGCCGTACTGATTCTCTTCATGAGACTTTTCCTTAGGGAATTGGTTTGCATAATGCCCGTACATTCCACATTTAAAACATTTAACCATTGTTGATGTTGTAGCAATACCATTATCCTCATCCATGATGTTAACTGAACCATTTCCTTTGCACTTACTAGCTTTGTGTCCTTCATTTCCCCACCAAAGCATCTTCCAGTTCCCTTGAAACATTCTCCTCGATGCCTCTTCCAACATGATTTTCATAGGGGAAATTGAACTTTCTTTCCTCTACGATCATCATGAAACTCCATATTTCACTTATTAGCCGAGTTAGGAAACTTACCAATTTTGAGTTTATTGATCATATTACGAGATTGCTAATTCGGCATAATAATGATGTTTGGACTTCCAAATCCCATTTCATTTGGTTTCTCATGAAGAATATCATTCCATTGTCTATAATATCCTCCATTATCGTGAATCATCTTGTTTCCAGCCATTTTCTAAGACCCAAAAAGAATAGTGTTTGAAGAAAAAATCATAATAAAGGGGGAGTAACTTCAATATCTAACATCTTAAGTTAAATTATAAGATCGTTACCATAGTTCTAAGAATATATCTTATACTTATACTTATCCTTAGGTACATCCCTAGACATACCTTAGAAATATCTCTAGGGATCTCACTAATGTTTCTGCATCCTAGTTTCCAAAGGTTGACTAAACCATTCCTCTGATACCAACTATAGTGGTCTGGAATTACATCCAGTTGACTATAATTGATACCTATTAGGGCACTCCATGGGCGGCTACACCCCCTGGGTGGGACACACCACCATCCCCATTGGCAACCATTTCCTCATGAAGCCCTTGGGCGGAGAGCCATGCTTCGTCCAACGCCCACATGTGAATGATCCCAAGGATCGGAAACATTCATACCTCCTTTGCCTCTGATACCAACTGTAGAAACCCGAAGCTTGACGTACATGGACAATACATCACTTTTTTGGAATACTTAATACATAACAAAAACTGACACACAAGGATCGTATTAGTTTAGTGTCTTTGGAAACTTGGAATATAAACATCTAATCATGTTGAAAGATCTTGAACATCTCCCATAATGATCTTCCCCTTTATGTTTCCTTACCTAAAACCTTCGATTATTTCCTAGGGAAAATAAAACATAAAAAGGGTGAGCTCAAATGCTCAGTAAGGGTAAACAAAAGAAATATCAATCACATCATATACATAAGAACATAACTTTTTTAAATCTTGACCTGGAAAAGAAATCATAATTTCATAAGATGGGATAAATCATAGTAGTGAAATGTAATCCCAATAATCATAACTTAAAACATGAAACTTTTTGGAATACATGCATAATCATAGTGAATCATTTCTTATTAGTCAAGACTCATTTCCAAGACTATCTTAGTGGACAAAATCCATTTCTGAACCGAGTTCACACCTCGTTTCAGTCCTCTTTCACTGAATCGGTTTAACCTACCATTCAAGCCATGTCAATCTCATGAGATATAAAATCATTACCCAGTGCATTGGAGGGTGATATAGGTCCCACCCATCTCATAATGATATCATTATTATGTGTTCCACAAAATCTTAAATCATACATCATTGCATAACCCATGTAATAAAAATGGGATTCTTAAACAACATGACATCATAAAACAATTCATATATGGTAAAGTAATTCATAAAAATATTTCCATCACAACATAATCAAATCCATGTAATAATAGGGATAGAAACAGAACCCTTTATTATCTTAGATGGAAAATAATTTTGATAAAACACTTGAACTCCATTCTTGAGGAAAATATCCTTTCTACTTCAAAAACACTTTTCCTTTCTTAACATGTCATACAATTTTAAACAAAAAGAAGTTGATTAAAAATAAACTTGAAAACTTGTAAAGGAATCTTCCTGGAAATAGTGTTCTAAAAATCCATTCATGCCGTATATGTTAAAAAAAACATTCTTCCCGTACTTTTTCAGAAAAGTCAAAAAGCACCTCGTACGAAAAACGACAAAATATTCCTTTTATATATTTTACTAAAAACTCACAGAAGGGTAAAATTGGATTTAAACTATTGTAGGTGGATGAAAACAATATTAAATATTGTGAAAACATGGATTTGGATGATAAAAGACTCCCCAGTAAATACCAAAGTATAAACAATCTTTGATAAAATGAGATTGTGATATTTTCCCTTACCTTAGGTCTGATATGCTTCGTACGTATTCCAAAGCTCATGTTTAATGATTTCAATAATGTCATTTACTTATTACAGAATCATATTCATTGTTATTATATCATATATGGTCCACTTATGACTTTATATTACCCGATCTTTTGTAAATTAATGTTAAAGTAGCATTTTGGGTAAAATCGTTTCATTTATCGTTCATGTTTTAACTAGTAATTATTCATATGATTAATTAGATCATGATTAATTAATTACAGAATATAAAACATGATTTATATATAATATATATTCAGAATATACATATATATAATAGATTTATAAATGGAAAGAAATACACCATTCATGGAGACGGTATGTCGTACGTACGCATGAATGTTGTTTTCGTTTCCTCATTGAATTGAATGGAATTAATTGGATGACATAGATATGTATATATACATAAATCTAGTATCATTATTATGTCATATATTTCATGATTACTTATTATATATACTTTATAAGAATTCATGAATGGTTAACATGGATATTGAATCTCATCGCGTCATGGAGACGGTAGTCCGTACGTACGCACGAGCGATGATATCATTTCCATAATTATTAAATTTAATTGGAGTGGATGATACAATATATCATAATCATTATGATGTTATAATAACTATGTATAGTTATTATTTACACCATTATACCCATCCAAGTAAGGTGGTGTTGGAAAAAAAGATTACACCACGGCGTGGAGACGGTATTCCATACGTACGCACACGCGGTGATTTCATTTTCCGTAGGATGGATAGATGGTGAAATAGGTTTGTCTCATACATATAATAACATATCATTATATGATTGATACTTATGTTATTACTTCATACTGAAACAACCTAAGAAGAAGAAGTGGAAGAAGAAATAAAGTTGAAAGAATCAGTAACAGACATTACCTCTTCTTTGAAGCGTCTCTTTGAGACCTCCTCCTAGGAAACTAATATTGGTCTTTGAAAAATTCCAGGACCTCTATGATGTTTCTAGGGAAGTTGATAAGTGAAATGGGCAGGTGGTGTCCGAGATTGAAGGCTCAAATTGATGTGATGAGCAGAGGGAGGATGTACCCTTCTATAAGGGATGAGAGGGGCACCTTTCGAAATATAAGAAATATTAGTTTATATTAAAAACCAAACCCACATAAAAACATCCAAAATGACTAATATCCGATGATTAGATTAGATAGGGTTGTAATATCGTCAACCAATAAAATTTTAACATTTTTAGAATTTATTTTAAACATTATCAACTTGATTTATCCTTATTTAATCAATTTAATTTTATATGTTGTAATAACATTCTAAATTTTAAATAATAACAAATAATTACTTATTTGTTGTGAATTTTTCATTATGGGATACTTAATAACATTTTAGACCATATAAATTTAAATTTATAATTTTTAAAAGTTTTGTGATTTTTAAACAATTTTATAATATGTTATTTTATAAAATAACAATACTGTCAATTTTGACTCTATTAAATTATTTGAATTTAAATAAAATATACAGAGAATATATGTTAGAAATAAAAGAATTAATAGATTTATAAAATATTATATTTATCTAAAAAATTAGTGTAACACAATAAATAGTTCATATAATATTTATTTTATTATTTTTAAAACCATTTATTTTGTTTATCTCTTAATAAAATAAATACTACAACATTTTTGTATAATTATTTAATATACTTATTTGTTTCATAAAAATTAAAAATAATATCCTATGATGAAGGTAAATCTATTACATTTCACAATAATACTTTTAATCGAATTTATCATCTTAAAATAACAATATTGAAATTGTAATATTTATTAAATTATGAAGGTGACAACTTTGGCATCATTTATAATAATATAATATAAGTGTCATAATCGCTTTTATAAGGCTCAAAATGGTCAAATATTCTACCATTGTATGATTATGGTTTACATTTAAATTCCCAATATGTTTGGGTCAGGGTTTTGTGCATTTTATGGTCACTATTAGTTTAATAAAAACTATATTCTTGATTTTTCACTAGATAAACAATTTCTGCATCACTATTGTGTCATTATTAATGATAATTATTTAATCCCTAAAAATTATAAATAAATTCATATGATGTAGATAATTTTATTAGCTTTCTTTAGACTACTCATGTTCAAAGTTTCATGAATTATATCACTAAATTAAAATTATTATACTTATAATATTTAATAGAGTGACATGTTGTCACTTTCTTTGGTTTTAATAATAATTAAATTATTTTCATGGACAAAAGTCCATTAAATGACTCTAATCCGACCCTTAGGTTATATGGGTCGACTTTTATTCATCCAGTAGGATTTTTCCAAGTGTTAGGGTAATTTTATAATCTTATATTTACCCTTAATTACCCAATTTACCTTTAACTATGGTAAATAAAATTTACCGTAGTTACTATTCACAATGCCCAAATATAAAAAGAAGCTTATTGACATACTTTGGACCCACTGATTCCAAATATGTAATCCATTTCTCCAAATTCAATACACAGAAGTTTCAGAAATTAAATTAAAGTTAATCCCGTTGTCGAAAGAAAACGAGTTTTTCTTTAAAACATTACAAAAGATTGAATTGATTTAACTTACGAATTCAAGGTAAAATCAATGATAATGACATAAATTATATTAAATGGTAAAAATATATTATATTTATACTTTAAAACCATTAAATATTATAATTTAACCAAATAAGTTATTACGATGAAAAAAGTTGTTTTTAATTAAAATATAGCGTGTTTTTACTATTCATTAAAATATGAAAGTTATCGGAAAAATATCAAAACTTTATATAATGTAAATTTTTATATCCTAATTCAAAAGAAGAATTTTATTTTGTAAAATTGAACTTATAAACATGTCAAAAACTATATTTAACGTGGGTGCGCCATCAAAAGGTGGCAAAACTACATTTTTTAAAAAATACGTATTTTAACCGAAAAATTTATTTTGTTCTTATACCATGTTTTAGAAAATGTGTAAGATGAATAATAATGTTATGAATTTGAAAATTTAGTTAATACAATTCATAACGGCTAGTTCATAATAATATTATAATAACATATCATTGTTTAGTAAAACCCGGTATTGCGTACAACACACGCTATTGGGGAAGGTCGTGATTGCGTGTAATGCAAGCCAAGTCCAGGATGCGTGTAGTGCATGACTCCTTTCTTTTTTCGTATAACAGAATCCAACCATATTTTATTTATATATTGAATATATATATATATATATACACTCAATGTTGCTTAGAATAACTTTTTCAAATAAACATGAAATTGTGTATAACATGATCCAAGAATTGTGTTGTGTGTACTGCAAGCTAATACGGTGTTGTGTACATCGCAAAATAATATTGGTGTATCGTACAACAGAAGATATGAATGAAATTAAAAATAATGTATCTTATAAAATCTCGGGTTGTAACATAAAGCCACTCTGTATACAACTGATCCAAATCTCTCTCGAATTTCATATGGTCCAATGAACCTTGGACTTAGCTTTCCTTTCTTACCAAATCACATCATACTTTTCCATGGTGAAACTTTGAGAAAAAAATGATCACCTACCTTGAAAGATAGATCCTTCCTCCGGTTATCCGCATAACTTTTCTGTCTGCTCTGAGCTGTTCTCATGTGTTTCCGAATCAACTAAACTTTTTCTACCATCTCTCCTACTAATTCTGGTCCCATCAGTTTCCTTTCACCCACTTCATCCCAAAAAGCTGGGGTTCGACACCACTTCCCATATAATTCCTCAAATGGTTCCATCTGTATACTGGAATGAAAACTGTTATTATGTGAAAACTCAACCAATGAATGATGTTGGTCCCAACTTCCCTGCTAATCCATAGAGAAAGCTCATAGCATATCCTCCAAATTATGGATCGTTCGTTCTGACTTCCCATCTGATTGAGGATGGAAAGCTGTAAAAAAAATTAAATTTAGAACCCAACGACTTCTATAGGCCTTTCCAAAAGTTAGAAGTGAACCTGGGATCACAGTCAGATACAATGGAGAGAGGAACTCAATTTAACCTGACGATCTCTTTAAGATACAAATGGGGAAGTTGATCTAGGGAAAAAGTATCTTGTATAGGAAGGAAATGAGAAGATTTGGTCAAGAGATCAACAATATCCCAGACTGAATTATTACCTTGAGATGTCATAAGTAATCCCACAATAAAGTCCATGGATATATTCTCCCATTTCCACTCTGGCACTGGTAAAGGCTGATGCATCCCTTTCGGTAATTTCCACTTTGCTTTAACAAATTGACAAGTCAAACACTTTACAGTAAAATCAACAATATCTCTTTTCATTCCGTCCCACCAGTAATACTCCCGAAGATCTCTATATATCTTAGTACTGCCATGATGAACTAAAAATGGAGAACTATGAGCTTCACATAACAACTCTCTCTTCAACTGTGAATCACAAGGCACACACAATCTCTTCCCAAATCTCAAAACACAGTCATTATCAATGTTGAATTCAGGCACTTACCCTTCTGAACCAGCTCTACCTTTTTCTGCAACTCTCTGTCTTGCTTTTGTGCTTTCCTGATTCTGTCTGATAGGGATGACCTCACTGATACCTGAAACAAAATAGAAGAACTTCATGCACCAACAACTTCTATGCCAATGTTCATCAAATCAAAAACCAAAGGATCTCATTCCAATGGTAGCATGGTTAATGAAGCATTACTTTTCTGACTCAAAGCATCATCCACTTTATTTTCTTTTCCCGGATGGTAATGAATTCTACAATCATAATCCTTGATTAATTTCATCCATCTCCTCTGTCTCATGTTCAACTCTTTCTGAGTGAATATATACTTTAATCTTTTGTGATCAGTATATATTTCACACTTTACTCCATACAAATGATACCTCCAAAATTTTAAAGCGAAAACAACAACAGCTAATTCCAAATCATGTGCAGGGTAATTTACCTCATGAGTTTTTAACTGACGTGAAGCATAAGCAATTACCTGATCATTCTGCATTAGGACGCAACCAATTCCTTTCAATGAAGCATCACTGTATATAACAAACTCACCATTCCTGGAAGGTAGTGCCAAAACTAGAGCATTCACCAATCTTTTTTTCAATTCTTGAAAAAATCATCACATTGTTTTTTCTAGATAAACTTAACACCCTTCCGAGTTAGCTTCGTCATTGGACTAGATAACCGTGAAAAAATTCTAACAAACCTTCGGTAATAGCCTACCAAACCAAGGAAGCTACGAATCTCAGTTACATTTGTGGGTCTTGGCCATTCTTCAACAACCATTGTTTTTGCAGGATCAACAGTTATCCCATCTTTAGAAACAATATGACCAAGGAATGAAATTTGTTGCAACCAAAACTCACACTTTCTGAATTTACCATACAATTTCATTTCTTTGAAGGTTTGCAATATAACCCTTAGATGTATTTCATGCTCTTATTTACTTTTTGAAAACACTAAAATATCATCAATGAAAACAACAACAAACTTATCCAAGAACTCATGGAAAATTCTATTAATTATGTCCATGAATACAGAAGGTGCATTGGTTAGCCCAAATGGCATTACTACAAATTCATAATGGCCATATCATGTACGAAACACAGTCTTCGGAACATATGCTTCCTTTACCTTCAACAGTAAACTCAACATCCAAATCTGGTATTATTCCAGGCAACTCATCAGGAAAAACATTAGGATACTCGTTTACCACTGGAACATCATTAATCTGAACAGTTCCCTTGTTTTCAACAATATGTGAAAGGAAACATTCATTTCCATATTTTACAAGTTTCTCAGCCTCTTGATATGTTATCAACAGTATGGTTTCATTCTTGTACACAAAATGAAATTCTTTCTGAAAAGAATCTTCTTTAGCTCTACAATCAATCTTATAATGGTAAATAGAGAGACAATCCATACCCAGGATAACATCAAACTCTACTAGAGGTAGACCAATAAGGTTCGCAAGTAGGCTCTTTCCACGGATAAGGATAGGAAGATTCTTATAAATTCTTTTTGCCTCGACATTTCCCCTAGGTGTTTTTACCACATTTTCAGGAGTCATTTCATGAGATGGTATTCCCATTTTACTAGAACAGGTTTCAGAGATGAAACAATGTGTAGACCCCGAATAAAACAACACACTGGCATAATCTGAAAAAACAAACAAAGTACCTGATACAACGTCATTTGATGGCCTGACATCTGCTGAAGTAGTTTAGAAGGATTTCACCACCCCTTTCTGCTTATAGTCTTATTTCTTCCCATCAGTCAAGCTCTTTTTTGGACACTCATTTTATCTAAACTGACCTCTGATACCAACTATAAGGCCCCAGACTTAAACCTTACTTAATATTGAATTAAATGAATAATTTACATTGAGGATCTTTTCAGGTTTAGTGTTTTTTAGAATTAGATCATAAAACATGTATTACATTCCACATTTAAGAAAAGTGGTTACATAAAAGATATTATTCATTTTTCCCATCAACGGAAACATATTTAAAATAAAGCATGGATTCTTTCCTAACACTTCCTTGACACTATCATCATATCATGTACCTCTCCCTTGACCTGTGAATTTTTTTTCAAAAACATGGGATGAGCATAAAAATCTCAGTAAGGGTTATAAAAATATGGAAAGGAAACATGAGTTCATATATACATAAGAATGAATTCATACATTACCCATAAAACATAGGCACTTTAACATACCTCATCAAATCATGATTAAATCATAGAAATCATAAGACATAAAGGTAACTTGAGGCATTCATAACAGTCTTACATAGGGAGTAACCCTCTTGGTTATGTTTGGAATACCCATCACAATATATTCCCTAAATCTCTTCAGAGAAACCTTAACGTTTCACTCCTTCGCATTACCCAATGCATTGGACAACTATATTGCGCTCACCCGCCCTTAGTTTATCACGGAACCACCCGTCTTCATAATAATGCCCAAGAACCACAACATAATCTTATCACATAAAACATACATAAAGGAAACATAACATTTCCACCATTCAATCACAAGATATCAATATAACACATTGATATAAAAACATTATGAAAACCATATTCAATACCAAAATAAAATAAAAGTAAAACATGGTATTTATTTTTCTTTACAAAAATGTATGGCTTGTAGAGGAAGCCGAAACTCAAATAATGGTCACGGTGGCGGAAAAGTCGTTGTCGCCACAAACGTACGACAAAAAAAACATTCCCTTTTGTCATTTAATAAACGCTTTGAATAAAAAAGATTCATTTTGAATAAACGTAAAAGTCAAAGGGGTTTATACACCGTATAAAAGAAGGTTGCGTATAAAACAATATATGTCTCAGTGAAAGGAGATTGAGATAAAGTCTCATACCTCATATCCGACTTCACTTGATCGTTCTTTAATCTACTGAATAATAAACTTGAGTTAATTTATAATTGGTTAAGAACCTTTTTCAAGTTCATTTTCCCTTTTATATCACTTATTACCATGTCATGAACACTATGTAATTATTTTTGTTAATAACGGTCGTTTTAACAATCATTGGTACTTGAGTCAAAATATGCTCTTTATAATTACAAGTTGTTCGTGTATCCATTATATCCAGAGTTATACTCATGATGTATATATCATATATATAATATATATCCAGTATATATATGCATTTATAATATTTCACAACGTTTAGAGGTAAGAAATGAAATGCCTCGTTCATTGAGACGGTAAGCCGTACGTACGCATGAACGCTACTTTCATTTCTATTTCATATTTTATGGAATTAAAACATTATGATACATAATAGTATTTTAATTACAGTATGGTATCACATATAATATCATTAAATATACCCCTTATACATACCACATATGGTATTAACGAATCAAATCACTTTGATGGGGCGGTAGTCCGCACTTCCTAAACTGAAGATATCACGTTTACTCATAATGGTAACCATAAAGATATGCCATAAATGAAAAATAAAGAAGCTTATTTAAAACATAAACATATTATATATAATATATAAATATAGTTACATCTTAATGGCCACCTTTAAAGGTGATATATGAGTATTGAACAATCATCATTTCGTGAGGCAGAAATTCGCCATCCATGGAAACAGTATGTTCTTTAACCGTTAGATGTTGGTGTGTGTAAGTGTAGCTTGAATCCTTATTATAAAAACATACTAGTATATGTAAGATACTGGTGTTGTTACAAAAGAAATGAATAAAAAGAGTTTAGGGGTTTGGAGAAGCAAAATAAAACATAAAAACACAAGAGAAGACGCTACCTTTAAATCAGGTAACTCTTTTTGATTTGAGCTCAAAGGCTTCCTTGGTAAGACTTCTGCCCAAAGTGAGACTTCTAGGAGTTATATAGGGATGTGTAGAGACAAAAGGGGTAGGGTTTGGCTGAGTCAAAGGCTTTGGAGGTGTGGGTAAGGAGGCAGAGGTGGGGGCCTTTTATAAGAGGAGAGGAGGGTCACTCTTGGAAAGTAAAGAAATGATACTTTATTTTAAAATGAGTTTCGGATTTAAAGGGTACCAAATTGATATAATTCGAGTATAAGGTGATAAGGGTTCGATATATACCCATCCAATATGTTTTGAGAAGTGCAGTTCTTAAATTTTACATTATCATTTCAATTTATGTAAATCATTCATTAATGAGGTAATCACTGCATCATCACGATTTCAAAAATAATTTAATTTATTTAATGTCTAAAAATTATAAAAAAATATCCTGATGTAGTAAATTTTTTTATCTTTCTAATGAATATTTATAGTTAAAAATATGATGTGTATAACCCCATTTAATTTTTTTTAGTAAAACAACTCATGTTTGTGACATTTTAATTTTAACATTAAATAAAAAGTTTTTAATGACATTATCCTACCAAAGTGGACCCATGGGGTCCCCAAGTTGACCCATGGAGTTCCTTGGACGGCCATGACACATCCAATAAGGGTAGGACATGTTTCAAGGCCATTTCATATTATTAAAACATTATTTTTTCCTAAAACTACACTAATTACCTTTAATTGCGATTAATAAACATAAAAGTTACTATTCACCAAAAAATTATTTTAATCCCATTGAACCAAATTTTACTTCTTAATGATCACCCTATATGTCGGATTTTTGAAATTCAAAACACAGAAGTGGTAAAATTTCATTTAAACAGAATATCAGTTTTTATAAGTACCACTTAGTGGTTTCACTATTCATCAAAAATTGACGTTTTTCAGAAAAATAACAAAACTTCAACCTAAGCTATTTATGATATTTAGAATTAAAAAATAAAGTCTATTTTAACAAATTAAAAACCTATAAGTTACATTAATTAATTTAATAATCATTTCCCGCTGTCAGAGCAAATAGCGTGTTTTTATGAAACAATAAGTATCAAATGATTGACACTAGTTTAAGTCCAATTTCAATGTGAAATTAATTCCAACGACCACTATTGGATTAAATGGTAAAAATATATTCTAATTGCACATTAAAACCAATTAAAAAGATAATATATTCATGTAAATAAATTAAATTAAAAAGTGGTTTTGAATTAAAATACAACATTTTTCACTATTCATTAAAAAAATGAACTTTATCGGAAAAATACCAAAAATTTACACAAAGTAAATTTTGATGTCCCGATTCTAAAGAAGAATTTTATTTGATCCAATAGACTGTGTAAGAGTGACCATAACTATATTTATAGATGGTTCACCATCACAAGGCGATAAGTCGACCTTTTGGGAATGTTAGAGTATATATTCCTAAAATTGAATTCTTTTCATGTTTTAAGCCTTTATCTTTTATTGGATAAATGTAGAAACATTTAAAAAAAATATAATAATATTTTAGTTTTTTATATTCATTCCTGCCAAAATAACGGCAACGTGTTAACTACCATTTAAAATAATATTATTTTATTACTGGTGTGCAATGTAAGATTTCAAAGAAACTCTTTGTTGCGTATCGGGTAGGCTATCAAACATAGCAACCCTTTTAAAGTAAAATTAATATTTAATTCGTAAATATTAATAAATATGAAAATGTTTTATTCATTATTTACCTGGGATGTTACAATAATTTTTAAAAATGGATTATTTATATATTATGATAGTAAATTATAATTTAATGGAGTAAATTTTTTAAATTTTTACTGAATATAATTTTGAACGAAATTTAAATTAATTACAACATTCATGGTAAGGAAATATTTACTTAACTATTAATCATTAATAATGAATATCTAAATTAACTCAAAATTTTCCCAAAATCATTTTTATTGACATATTTATATCTATTTGAATATTTAATTGAAAATTATAAATTATTGTATGCACATTATTTAAGGGATGCCTATCAATAGTGTTTTAAATTTTATGTTTAAAAGAATGATACTCACCATCCACTATAAAAGGGAAATCAACCCCTAACTTCCTCATAACTATCAGGATAGTTTTTCTCAAACAATGATTTTCCAAATAATATCTAAAGATACATATTCACATCCTTGAAGACTAAATTTGTTCATAAAAAAAATCAAAGAATCCATCTGATGCAATCCCAAATGTGTTACCCATAGAAGAGGTAATATCCTTCTTCAATCTCTTTTGTTATATTTTAATTCTAAACAACATATAATATTCTTATTAAATTAATAAATATCAATATCAATATCTTAAATAGACTGTTGTTTTATTATTTTAATTGTTTGATAAACACTCACACACACTTCCATGAAATAAAATACACTGTCATTGTTCATGAATATGGTGGACTACAACCTCATGAACTGATGACATTACATAATCCATTTCCAAATATCAAGGTTAGGAATGATGATTTAATTTTTAGTAATATGTGATATATATGATATATTTTATTTATTTATTTATTTTAATTATTATATTACAAATACCTTCAGGAATTCCATTTTATCGAAATATGATTACATCATTTGGGGTCGTGTGGACTATAGCATCTTCCCAGAAATTTGATTATATCACAAATTAAAAGGAATATATTAAAGATTGGATTAGTAAATTTATAATATATATTTAAATTATTAATTATATTTTACTTATTAAATATATATATTTTTTCAATTTATATTTTTTCCATCGAAGGAGGTGATAAAATATACACAACATTCATGCATATGTATGACCAATATTCTCCTTAAATGGGGTATTCTATTTCTTATTTCAATATATTATAGATTTTTCTAAATATTATTATAATAAATATATATATATTATATATATATTCCATGTTATTCATATTTGAAATAAATAATTCATGAGCAATATAAAGGGATCATGGATCAAAAAAAAATCATACACAAAACAAAAAAGATATTATATGAAATGTAACATAAATGTAGAATTGATAATAAATATTTAATTTCATGTCAATATAAAATAAAATATTGTATTATATAAATGGATATGGTTCTAAAATGTAAATATAAAAAATATATAATTATTGTATAGGTGGATTGGATGTGAATGATGAAATACATGGAATAAAGTAAGGGTCAGAATATATAATGTTTTATTTTCGTGAGATAAGTGTTATATTTACAACTTATACTTGTGGTGTGGTGTATATATTAGCTTATTAATATTAAAAAATAATGATTTTTAATAAAAAAACATTCTACTAAACTAATTTATTTATATATTAAAATTATATTTTAAAATTATATTTTAATTATATTTTAAATTATATTTACATAAATTGTAAATAAATTAATTCAATATAGTTCATTTGAACTATTTTCAAATTTTTATTAGATATAATAACAATTCTAAAATTTAAAAATATTCCATTAAAAAACGTGTTGTCATGGCTGGTCTATGAAATCAAATTTAAATTAATTTATAAAACATGAATGACTAGAATTGGGAAAATTGGATTCATAAATTTAAATAAAAAATATTTATAAAGTTAATGATTGTCAAAATAATCATTGTCCATAAAATATTAGTGAATGTAATAAAAATTAAATATAGAAATAAAGTTAATGTTAACTTAATGGCTAATTTATTTTCTTAAAAGGTTAAATGCCAAAAACATTATTCAAAAGCCATTGGCTATAAGTATTTTGACCAATTCCAATATTGGATCAAAAACTAAAAAATTTTGGAGGAACATTTTTAATGATGACCTCTCAATAGTGTCTTCAATTTTATATTAACGGGAATGACACTTATCCTCTTATATAAAAGGGAGTCACACCCTCATGCCCTCATCTCTCTCAATAATTGTTTTTCCAACAAATAATTCCCAAATAATCTACGAAATTCCCTCATATCATCCTATAATTATCACCTTGGTCATAAACCCCGAAAAGGAATCAATTTTCTTCAAAATCCAAATAGTTACCCAAAGAAGAGGTAACATCCTTCCACAAGATCTTAATTTTTATTTTCATACTACAGACACTCAATTATTCTTATTACATAATTATATAAGAACTTAAATATAATAAATTTAATGATATGTTTTCATGTTAATATTTCTACCTATACTCACGCAAAATTCAATCTAATTTGATAAAAAATCATCGTTTGTTTATACGACAGACTACCACCTTAAGAACCTATGTCGTTTCGTTCATTAATTTCCACCATTTAAAGTTGGTATTAATATTTTATGTTATATTTTTTATAATATATTTTATATTCATGATATATTTATTCTTATGAAATTTTTATATGACACAAATTATCTTGCATTCCCTTTTTTTAAATATGATAACTCCGTATGTGGATGAGTGGACAACCTCCTCCTCAAACAAATCTAATTCAATCACTCTTTACATGGAATATATTAATCATAGGTTTAGTAATATTATATGATATATTTGAAATAATAATGGTACTACGTTCAAAATATAAATATATATATACACATATATATGTCTATTACGTTCATTCTTTCAAATATAATGATAAAACAGACGCATCATTCAAGAGTATGGATGGCCTACCATCTCCATTAATGGTGTATTCCATTAATTATTTCTATATTTTATATATTATTATAAATATTTCTATAATGAATATATATGATATTTATACAATTTTTTACATTCATAAATATGTAAATCGTGATATATTTTAGGATCATGAGTAATAAGTCAAAACATATAGGAATAATGAATCGAATATTACCTGAAATGTTACATTAACTATAATTGTTAATTAACAGGTAATATAATGTCATAATAAAATAATATCGTATTATATAAAATTATATAGTTATTTGGTAATTTATAATTAACATATAATTTTTATATATGTTGTAGGAATGTGTATGAAAAATTTCATGACATGTGGTAAGGGACTCCTCATCTAACTTCTATTCCTGTGAGATTTTAATATATTCACCATGTATTCTTATTGTGTTGTGTATACACTTCCCTAATTAATTTTTAATTGTGGATTTAATTTACATAAGGTAATTAAATTCCCCATTATATTATATTATATTATGGGTGTTGGTCGGAGTGGAAACTCAAGAGGGGGGTGAATTGAGTTCCAATTAAAATTTCTGATAAAAACAATTTGTATTAAAAACCGCCAATTTCAAAAACAGATTAAACTGTAGTGAATTTTTACAGATTATAAAGGTTCAATTAGTTTCTCAATGATTGATTAGTTCTCAGTTAACTTAATCTTATGATTAATTAAACTTTTGAAACTAACTTACTGGTTTACAATAAATATAAACACTTGCGAGTTTAACTATCAAATTAGCCTTGAAAATAAATTATATTTCAAAGTAATAGCAGCAGAATATGAAATAGATATGTATTGTATGGATATAAACATTAACTAAAAACACAGAGGAGTTAACCAAGAGGTTACGTCTCAAGTCGAGACTTAGTCCTCTCAAAAGTTTATATAAGGATGATCCACACCCTGGATCAGGGTTCAACAGTTTACAACTGTCCAGGTCCAAGACCTCTACAACTGTTATCCGTGGGAAACAAAACAACAGCAACCAGCTATCCAGGTCACACACTACCTCTACCACTATGCAAAGTAGGAAAAATAATGAAAAGATAGTGAGTGAGGATTTACAAATCCTCCAGTTAAGGTTCAGGAGACAGTGTGTGTAAAACACAACAGATAACACACACTGCTAGTAATGTAAAAAGTAAATCACAGAGATAATGATTTAGAGATTAGAAATGGCTCTAGTGATCTTCGTGCAGCTCTTGACTCCTTTTGTTGATTAGAATTCATTCTGAGTCTTCTTCTGGTTTTTGTCTGGAAAACAGAGTACCATCTGCTTCCTTGACTTCCAGGTTCAGCTTGTTTATCGGCTCAAAGAATGATGTGTTTTGTGTGGTTCTTCTTTAGCATAGATTGCTTGATGTATTCTCTATGTTCTAGAGGCTGATAGTAGTAGTCTCGTGAGTGAATGTTCTCCAGTTGATCTTGGCACGTTTTGAGCTTGATCGCAAGTGTGTTATGTGTGCTTGATCTCTTCAAGTCTCTTTTCTCTCACTGTTTTTTTGATACATACATGATATCCTCTTTATACCCTTTTTTTCTTTTTGAGAATAAGGAATGATTATACTTTATGATCGTACTTGGTACGGTTTCCTGAAATGGAAACATAAATCATTTAAAAACATTAAATGCATCAAAAGTAACAAATGTAACCGTTAGTATAATAAACAAATAGTGTTGAGGATATGGGATTTGACTCTGCAATTCATTATAGGTATCCGTTTGTTTGTAGACGTGTACGATTGACTTGGTGTAGGGATCATCCATCGGTAGCTCTTCAAACTCTTATCGGTGGATCTTATCGTTAGCTCTTATCGGTAGCTCTCTGTGCATCGGTAGCTCTCTATGTGCATCGGTAGCTCTGGCTATCGGTATCTCTGGCTATCGGTAGCTCTGGCTATCGGTAGCTCTGGCTATCGGTAGCTCTGGCAAACGGTAGCTCTGGCTATCGGTAGCTGTGGCTATCGGTAGGTCTGGCTATCGGTAGCTCTGGCTATCGGTAGCTCTGGCTATCGGTAGCTCTGGCTATCGGTAGGTCTGGCTATCGGTAGCTCTGGCTATCGGTAGCTCTGTTTATCTGTAGCTCTGGCTATCGGTAGCTCTGGCTATCGGTAGCTCTGGCTATTATGAAAACCACATCTAATTGACTTAGAATTGTTTCAAAGCTTGTATAAAAAATGATAATCAAGATTAACATAAATCAGAGATTATTTAAACAATATTATTAACTTGATCATTGATTAGAAAGAATTAAAATGTAGATCATCAGTAATTGAGAATAGCATAATATATGAACACATAATTGGGATTATCAAAACAGGTGAGGTCAACAATCTCCCCCTTTTTGATAATCACAACTTATGATATGACCAAAAATAGTGAGAATATAGTATAGGAGAATATAACATTTATATTGGAATTTCTCAAAGAAAGCAGTATCATAGGAAATAGAGGAAATAGTAATAGAATGAGATAGATCAAAAATTATCATAGTTAGTATTAGATAAAATAGGATCAGAGATAAGTTTTGAGAGAATTGGTACCAAAGAATGAAATGTAATAATAGTATCAAAGGCTCAAATTTCTCCCCTTTGATATTTCTAATCCTCTTTATAGCATATGTCTCCCCCTTTCTTTCTCTTTCTTTATATGTTCCTCCCCCTTTTTGATAATCAAAAAGTGGGAAAAAACATAGAAAACTGATAAACAGAGAGAGTGTAAAGAGAAGCATGTGTATTAGACCAGACAATACTTACATAAACAGAATAGAAAAGAAAAGGGAAAAAAATTCCTTTCAGACATCCTGGCCACTTTAGCAATCCGGATCTTCAACATGAGATTTTCATTTTGGATCCAAAGAGGAGGCAGGTGGTGAGGATGTGAGTGAGGGCTTTGGAATCCCAGAAATGATCACAGGAGGCTGAGCCACTGATACAGTGCCTGACCTGTATTGGGAAGTTTGTTGAGTTATCATAGGTGTGAGGCTTCGGATGGCCTGAGCAGGAGTCATCTGGACTGGAGACTCAGTAGAGGCAGAGGCAGGCAAGGCAGGAGGGACAATAACTGGTCTGGCATCAACATTCAAAAAGGGCAGCAATAGATTTCTGAAGTCCATGATAATTCCTCCTCCACTTTCCATAGCAGATATAAAATCATCTTTGTTCTCCATAAATGTTTCTATGGCACGAGTCATATGCCTTAGCTTTCTCACTTGTTCTCGGAAGGCTTGAGTGACAGGGGGTAACTTCATGTTTTCCAACATCAGCTTGAAATGATGGGTGAGTTGTTTCTTGGTAAAAATCCTTTGTAAATAATAATCCACCTTGTTCATGATTTCCTCCTGAGAGGCAGAGTCCTCTTTCATATGGTTGTGGACGATTGTCACTATTTCCCTGACTGAATCTCTTGTAGAGAGCACTACTGGGCTTAGATCTGATGAGTCTACAGGGCCACTGGTTGAAATAGAACCAAGCTCCTCCTTCATCATAGCTCGTAGTTGATTCAAATCAAATGCAGGTTTTGAAGCTAGAGGACCAACTGCGAACGATACAGTTTCTTTGAATCTTTTGGTCAAGCCACTAATCAGAGTTTGTAGTTTAGAGTCCTGATTTTTAACATGATCCTGTATAGAAGATTTGAAATCATCAAATACTGAGACCATTTGGCTTACAACACTTTTCACATAGGCTAAATCCTTATCATCTTGAGGCTTTGAGCTCATTTAAGAATCTAAAGCAGTAACATACTTCTTTAAGGCTTTAAGATCTGCTTCTATTCTAGACGATTGGGACTGGAACTCTTTGACTGCTTCCATTAGCTCACCCATAAAAGTTGATAGATTGAAACCAAGAGAAAGCTCAGGAGATTGTTCTAACAACTTCATTTCTTCATGAAAACAGTGCTTTATCTCAGTAACTGAGGCACTGAAGGATTCATTCATCTCATGCTTTAGGGATTAGAGATCAAATTTTGTAACAAAATCAGTTGGAGAAACTATAGTAGATATTCTTGGAGAAGCTAAGCTGACTATTGAATCATTCATGACTGATTGAATCGAGGAAACTAAAAAATATTCCATTGTCTTTACTTCTTCTACAAAACTGACTTTGAGATTTTCTTTCAGCACTTCTAAATCATGTACTCGGACCACATCATCAGGTAATAACTCAGAATTGATGTCATAGCTGATCTTTTGTCTATTCAAGGATACTTCATTATCCGAATCAGGATAATCCAAAACACATACTATAAAACATGGGTCTTCTACCCAGTCTTCAATCTCAACAACCACTGTTACATTTCCAAGATTGGAATGATGCTCCCCCTCAATGGGTGCATTATTATGTACAACAACTACGTTATCTGCTGGTCTTTCTTCATCAGAATCTTCCACAACAACTTCCATATCAGCAGCAGTAAGGAGATGTTCTGGAAAAGGTACAGATTCTTCTCTTTCTTTTTCTACTTCAGCAGTAGGCACAACTAAGTTTCCAATCAATGGACTCAGACTCAACCAAGCAGAATCAGACGATTCAGATACATTCTCTTTGTCTCCTTCTTGCTAAGGAACTGGCAGGTCTTCCTCATGAATAGATAACACTTCCTCTACTTTTCCTTTTCTTGAGTATACAAACTCAGTGACAGGACTTGGGGGCAAGTCTGGATCTCCTCCAAAATCCATAGGAGTTTCTTCCTCTTCTTCTTCTTCTTCTTCTTCTGACTCATCACTGTACTCGGGTTCCTCTTCATCAGGTCCTAAACCTAGATCTCTATTATCCTTTGGCCTTGAAGGATAATCCACAGGATTAAATTTATCATACACCTTCTGGTCATCACTAAACCATTCTCATTTCCATGGGTTCCAATGGATTTTCATGTACTTACAAACTATAGTAGTGATACAGAAGTTATTCTTAACTAAAACTATCCCATCCTGAGACTCAGCTATCACTTTCACTTTTATCATCACAGAGATCATTTTGGCAAAGAATAAAGCATTATTCTTTGATTTCAGCCTAATCATGTCTTCCATTTGACTCAATAGCAGTCTGCACAGATTAACTTTCACACCATGTCTTAACAGATGTATAAGATAAATATCTTGATATCTCAGATTAGAAAAATCTCTTCTCATCGGTATAAAAACATGTTGAAGAAATTTGAAAAGTAATCTGTTTTCTCCATCCAATTCAGTAGAAACCACTTGCCTTTGACTTCCATTACCCGTTAGTTATTTTAAAGCGGTCTCATAGTCAAATATGTTGCTGGTAGGTGGAATTGCTCTTGAGAAATACCCGGATACACCTTCATGTGGGACTTTTCAACATTCTTCCCACTATACTGAAGAAAATGACATTTCTTTTCCATTTAAAAAAGAACTTACCCGATTCCCATACTCAGACTTCTCGAAGCTTACGAAATTGTAGAACTGTTTCACTAACTTCAGGAAGTAGGGACCATTGATATTTGAAAAACAATATACCCATCTCTGATCTTCTAGAATTGCAAGCACCAAAAACTTGCTTGGTAGCAGCCAATCTACGCATAGCTCCTTTTCAATCACAATATCTCTATTCTGCAAATGAGGGTTTACTGGGCGCTTTCCCGACCTAGTTCTGACATTACTTCCACGAGTTTCTTGCTGCACTTTCTGCTTCTTTGTTTTAGGCTCTACACTGTCATCTCTGCTGGCAGGAATCTTGGTTTTTTCCATCGCAGATTTAGGGTTCTCAGTCGATTAGGGAGCTAGGATTCAAAGGTGAAAGGTTTTGGGTCCGGTGGAGTGAGAAGCAGTTTAGGCTTAGTTTTATCATGTAGGAATCATAAATAAATGAATAAAGTAAAATAACAAAAAAAAAACGATTCATATTATTTGCGGCAGACAGAAGTTTTAAAACATTGCATCGGTGAGAATTGATCATCGGTGAGAATTTCAACATCGGTGAGAATTTCAATATCGGTGAGAATTGATCATCAGTGAGAATTTCTACATCGGTGAGAATTGATCATCGGTGAGAATTTCAACCTCGTTGAGAATTGATCATCGTTGAGAATTTCAACATCGGTGAGAATTAATCATCGGTGATAATTTCAACATCGGTGAGAATTGATCATCGGTGAGAATTTGAACATCGGTGAGAATTGATCATCGGTGAGAATTTCAACATCGGTGAGAATTTCAACATCGGTGAGAATTGATCATCGGTGAGAATTTCAACATCGGTGAGAATTGATCATCGGTGAGAATTTCAACATCGGTGAGAATTGATCATCCCCAGCTCATGCCTAATGTAACTTAACTTATCAGAGCTTAAAGGTTTACTGAAAATATCGTCCAATTGATGTTCAGTGACAATAAATTCAAGAGTAATTTCACCTTTTTGATAATGATCTCTCAGAAAATGATGTCTTACATCTATGTGTTTGGTTATAGAGTGAGATACAGGGTTCTTAGATATGTTTATTGCACTAGTGTTGTCACAGTTAATTGAAACATGTTTAAACTCAAATCCATAGTCCAATAAAGTGTGTTTCATCCACAGAATTTGTGCACAGCAACTACCAGCAGCTATATACTCTGCTTCGGTGGTAGAAAATGCAACTGAGTTCTGTTTCTTACTACACCATGACACTAGGGATTTCCCAAATAAATGACATGTTCCAGATGTTCTCTTCCTTTCTAACTTACATCCAGCAAAGTCAGCATCTGAGTAGCTAGTTAGGTCATATGATTGTCCTTTTGGATAAAACAAACCAAAATGTAAAGTATGATTAAGATATTTAAAAATCCTTTTAACAGCCAGTAACTGTGATTCTTTAGGATTAGCTTGAAATCTAGTGCACATACATACACTGAACATAATGTCTGGTCGACTAGCAGTAAGATAAACTAGGCTCCCAATAATACCTATGTAATTGGTTTGATCCACTGGTTTCCCAGCTTCATCTATATCCAACTTACAGGTAGTACTCATAGGTGTATCATTTTCCTTAATACTATCCAATCCAAAAAGTTTTAAAAGATCTTTTTTATATTTACTTTGATTTAGAATAATTCCCTTTCTAGTTTGAAAAATTTGAAAAACAAGAAAATACTTAAGCTCTCCCATTAAGCTCATTTAAAATTCATTTTGCTTATTTTTTTAAAAATCAGTACATAGAGAGTGTTTAGAAGATCCAAATATAATATCATCAACATAGATTTGTACAACTAAAACATCTTTAGAAATTCTTTTAATAAAAAGTGTTGGATCAGCAATCCCTTTAGTAAAAAATTTTAAAATAAGAAAATTGCTGAGTCTATCATACCACGTTCATGGAGCTTGTTTTAAACCATATAAAGCTTTAGAAAGTTTAAAAACTTGATTTGGAAAATGAGGGTTTGTAAATCCAGGTGGTTGTTCCATAAAAACATCTTCAATTATAAACCCATTTAGAAATGCACTTTTGACATCCATTTGATATAACTTGAAATTCAGATGTGATGCATATGCAAGTAAGATCCTAATAGCTTCTAGTCGAGCTACAGGTGCAGAAGTTTCTCCATATTCTATACCATGTTCTTGACTATATCCTAGTGCAACTAGTCTAGCTTTGTTTCTAACTATGTTTCCTGATTCATCAACTTTATTTCTAAAAACCCATTTTGTGCCTATTGTCAAGGTGTCCTTGGGTCTGTCAACTAATTCCCAGACATTGTTTCTTTCAAATTGATTCAACTCTTCTTGCATGGCTATTACCCAGAATTCATCATTGATAGCATCATGGATATTTTTGGGTTCTAGCTGTGACAGAAAAGCTTGATGTTCAACCTGGTTCCTTAGAGAAGCTCTAGTTTGTGTTCCTCTATCAAGATTACCAAAAACAGTATCTAAAGGATGATTCTTTAGAATCTTAGTCGATTTGGTAAAGGTTGGACTAGAAACATCAGGTTCATCAATAGGTTCGGGTTCAACAGAAGCAGATTCTGGAAAAATCCAGAACTGGATGTTTTTATAACAGGTTCTTTAGATTAATCATTATGGTCCAGAATAGAAAACTCTTCTTCAAGATTCTCAAGAGAGGTTTTAGGCTCATGTGGATCAGTTTCATCGAATTTGATGTGAACAGATTCTTCCACACATTTGGTTCTCTTATTGAAAACTCTATAAGCTTTACTTGAAATAGAGTAACCCAGAAAAATTCCTTCATCACTTTTGGAAGAAAACTTATCCAGATTATCTTTAGTATTAAGTATAAAGACTTTGCAACCATAAACTCTGAAGTAATTAACCTTAGGCTTTCTATTGTTCCACAACTCATAAGGAGTTTTCTTAAGAACAGGTCTGATCAAGACTCTATTGATAACATAACAAGCTGTATTAACAGCTTCAGCCCAAAAGTAAATATGCAGTTCATATTCATTGAGCATGGTTCTAGCTATTTCTTGAAGGGTTCACTAAGGTTCTCTACAGACTTGGAATATTTAATAAAGTAAGGACAAGCTTCACTTGTGTGAGCTAGAAAGTATACCCAAGTATATCTACAAAAGTCATCTACAAGGACCTAGACATAATGCTTCCCATTTAAACTAGAAACTCTTGATGGTCCAAACAAATCCATGTGAACCAACTCATGTGGTTGAGAAGTTGAGACTTATTTCATTGATTTAAAAGAAACTTTGTGTTGTTTTCCCTTTTGATAGGGATTACACACTTTGTCATTTGGGAATTCTAATTTAGGTAAGTCTCTAAATAAGTTTTTCCTAGCCAGTTTTCTGAGTGAGTGAATGTTGCAGTGTCCTAATTTTTTGTGCCATAGCCAAGATTCTTTATGAAAAGCATTCAAACAAGAAATATTTTGTTTGGATAAAGAATTTAAATCAACAGCATAAACATTTTCATTCCTTAGAGCAGAAAATACTAATTAATTTTTGGAGTTAAAAACATCACACGAGTCATTTTCAAACTTGACATTGAAACCATCGTCACATAATTGAGATATACTAAGCAAGTTATATTTAAGTCCATCAATGAATAAAACTTTAGAAATTAATATTGAGTCAGTGTTACCAATCTGTCCTAGGCTGATGATTTTTCCTTTAGAGTTCTCACCAAAGGTGACATGACCTCCATCAAACTTTATTAAGCTCTTGAAGCAAGAATAATCTCCAGTCATGTGTCTTGAGCACCCACTGTCTAAATACCATATCTTCTTGTGACAGCTCTTCAAGCAGGTCTCCTATAAAATAGATTTAAACAGGAAATGACTTTGGTACCCAGATTTTCTTGGGTCCAGATAGGTTAGCAATTAGGGATTTAGGTACCCAGATTTGTTTTATTGGTTTTATACACTAAACAGAAGTAACAGATTTTGAAAGATAGACTTTATTTGGTCTATAACCATATGAATATCCTGTTGAGGCATATGAATTTCCAGAACTAGAACAAGCAATATTTTTATCAGACTTTGGAATAAATCGGGTTCTGGTGAACTGTCTCTGTCCTGGTTGGTATCCTAAACCAGTAGCATATCTAGGTGCAACTTGCTTTCCTAGCATTTGAGTTAGAGCATCCTTCCCATTTGTGAATTTTTCTAAATCCTTTCTAAGTTTCTCATTTGACAGTTTCAGTTCTGTATTTTCCTTTAGTAGTTGAGCATTCATTTCCTTTCGTATATCAAGATCAGATTAATGCGTAACTCTTAAAGCATATTGTTTCTTTAAACCTTTGTATTTGTCTTTAAGCTCATTACAGGTTTCTTCCAACATATCACAGTACTCAAATAGTTCAGATTTTGACATGTTTTTCAAATCAGAATCATCTCCAGAATATTATGAATTTAAAACAAGAGTGTGAGATGTTGCCTCAGAAGTATTTGTCATGAAACACATGTTGGCTCGATTTCTTTCAGAGTCCGAATATTTGGCTTCACTGGTGCTGTCTTCTGAAGCACTCCAGGTATCCTTCATGGATTTCTTGTACTTCTTGTCTTTGTAATCATATTTCTTTTTGAATTTTAACTTTGGACAGTCTGCTTTGATATGTCCTTTTCGATTGCATTCATAGCAGACAACTTCATCAGTCCTGTCAGCCTTCTTCCAATCCTTTTTCCATTTTCCTTGTTGATCATACATTCCTTTGTAATTCATTTTCCTAAAGAATTTCTTTTTCCTATAAAACTTCTTGAATCTCTTGGGTATTTGAGCCATCTCGGCATCACTTTCAGATTCTGAATTTTCACTCATTGAACTCTCAGTCTCCATTTGTAGTTTATCCTTGTCTTTACTCTTAAGGGAAGTAGTTTTAAACGCTACAGATTTTCATTTGGGATCCTCATCTTCTTCATTATTTACTTTAAGCACTTCTTCATACATCATCAACTTACCAATTAACTCCTTGACAGGCAGTGCTCCAATGTCACAGGATTCTCTAATTGAAACGGATGTACCACTCCATCTATCGGGCAAACACCTCAGCATTCTCATAATTTGTTCTTTTGCAGGAACAATCTTTCCGAGTGAGCTCATTGTGTTTACTATCTCATTGAACCTGAGATACATGTCAGAAATAGGTTCATCAGGATTCATTTTGAAATTATCATATTTAATAGTATAAGTTTTTAATCTCATTTCTTTAACATTAGTTGTTCCTTCGTGAGAAACAGCCAAGGTATCCCAAATTTCAAAAGCAGTTTTACATGCAGAAATTCTATTAAATTATTCATCTCCTAGAGCACATTACAGAGCATTCATAGCTTTACAATTATTATTGTAAGCAGTCTTTGTAGGTTCATCCCAAGTAGATCTATCAGTAGTGGGAACTTTATATTCAGATTCAATAGCAGTCCAAATATCAAAACTCATTCTTTCTAGATAAATTTACATTTTATGTTTCCACTGAGCATAGTTATTTCCATTAATGAAAGGTGGCCGGTTATTAGCAACACCCTCAAGTCTATTATCCATTATAAACAAAATTTAAAGAGATAAAAATTTAGAAATAACAGAAATTTTAAGAACTTTAAAATACAACTAAAATCACAGTTGAAAACAGAATAATTTAGAAGTTATTAAGAACCCTCTGATACCAAATGTTGGTCGGAGTGGACACTCATGAGGGGGGTGAATTGAGTTACAATTAAAATTTCTGATAAAAACCATTTCTATTAAAAACCCCCAATTTCAAAAATAGATTAAATAGTAGTGAATTTATACAGATTATAAAGGTTCAATTAGTTTCTCAAAGATTGATTAGTTCTCAGTTAACTTAATCTTATGATTAATTTAACTTTTGAAACTAACTTACTGGTTTACAATAAATATAAACACTTGCGAGTTAAACTATCAAAGTAGCCTTGAAAATAAATTATATTTCAAAGTAATAGCAGAAGAATATGAAATAGATATGTATTGTATGGATATAAACATTAACTAAATACACAGAGGAGTTAACCAAGAGGTTCAGTCTCAAGTCGAGACTTAGTCCTCTCAAAAGTTTATATAAGGATGATCCACACCCTGGATCAGGGTTCAACAGTTTACAACTGTCCAGGTCCAAGACCTCTACCACTGTTATCCGTGGGAAACAAAACAACAGCAACCAGCTGTCCAGGTCACACACAACCTCTACCACTATCCACAGTGGGAAAAAGAATGAAAAGATAGTGAGTGAGGATTTACAAATCCTCCAGTTAAGGTTCATGAGACAGTGTGTGTAAAACAAAAAAGATAACACACACTGATCATAATGTAAAAAGTAAATCACAGAGATAAAGATTTAGAGATTATAAATGGCTCTAGTGATCTTCGTGCAGCTCTTAACACCTTTTGTTGATTAGAATTCGTTCTGAGTATTCTTCTGGTTTTTTATGGAAAACAGAGTACCATCTGCTTCCTTGACTTCCAGGTTCATCTTGCTTATTGTCTCAAAGAATGATGAGTTTTGTGTGGTTCTTCTTTAGCATAGATTTCTTGATGTATACTCTATGTTATGGAGGCTGATAGTAGTAGTCTCGTGAGTGAAAGTTCTCCAGTTGATCTTGGCACGTTTTGAGCTTGATCGCAAGTGTGTTCTGTGTGCTTGATCTCTTCAAGTCTCTTTTCTCTCAGTGTTTTTTTGATATATACACGATGTCCTCTTTATACCCTTTTTTTCTTTTTGAGAAGAAGGAATGATTATACTTTATGATCGTACTTGGTACGGTTTCCTGAAATGGCAACATAAATCATTTAATAACATTAAATGCATCAAAAGTAACAAATGTAACCATTAGTATAATAAACAAATAGTGTCGAGGATATGGGATTTGACTCCGCAGTTCATTATAGGTAGCCGTTTGTTTGTAGACGTGTACGGTTGATTCGGTGTAGGGATCTTCCATCGGTAGCTCTTCAAACTCTTATCGGTGGCTCTTATCGGTAGCTCTTATCGGTAGCTCTCTGTGCATCGGTAGCTCTCTGTGTGCATCGGTAGCTCTGGCTAGCGGTAGCTCTGGCTATCGGTAGCTCTGGCTATCAGTAGCTCTGGCTATCGGTAGCTCTGGCTATCGGTAGCACTGGCTATCAGTAGCTCTGTCTATCGGTAGGTCTGGCTATCAGTAGCTCTAGCTATCGGTAGCTCTGGCTATCGGTAGCTCTGGCTATCGGTAGGTCTGGCTGTCGCTAGCTCTGGCTATCGGTAGCTCTGGCTATCGGTAGCTCTGGCTATCGGTAGCTCTTGCTATTATGCAAACCACATCTAATTGACTTAGAATTGTTTCGAAGCTTGTATAAACAAGGATAATCGAGATTAACATAAATCAGAGATTATTTAAACATTATTATTAACTTGATCACTAATCTGAAAGAATTAAAATGTATATCATCAATAATTGAGAGTAGAATAATATATGAACACATAATTGGGATTATCAAAACAGGTGAGGTCAACAATGGGGTTCATGATTCCAAATTTACTCATGTGGTAAGTGGATTTTGAGTATCATTATTATTTCTAAGAGACATTTTCCTCATACAACATTTTATTATTTATTTTCGTTTATATAATGACAATGATTGAATAATATAAATATTATAATTAAATTTTTTTTTACTTAATTAAAAAATTTAGGATCTATCTTTCATTTGATCCATAGTCCAAAAGATAAGAAATCAGTAAAGTAATTTTGTCTCAATTATCCTTCTTTGAGATACATTATATGTTCTGAACATATATTACATTATGAGGTGTATGTACTAAAATTTAAAATTTTATTTTATAAATATTCTTCATTGAATTATATTTTTTTCTCCAAGTGAAAATATTCTTTCATGTATATTTGGATTCATTTTTACCAAAGTGGTATGATGTTATTTCCACCATCTAATCAATTAATGGGACTATTTATTGTTATTCTTACATTAAAGTTATCTAATGATCCACCTCTCAATTATTATCGTTAATTATTTACTCCTATGTTTTTAATTTTATATTAAAATTATGGGTCAATTTTACCACTATTTCGTACTTCATATAATTGATAATGTTTTTTAATGCAATATTAATTTATTTCACTCTTCAATCGGAAATCTTATTTATTCACAAAAAATGTTTTTTAAAAATAATTGTGAAATATTTTTTAAAATGATACATAATGAAATAATTTCATTGAAAAATATTTTAATGAAATTATTTATGTTCCATTTTGGTTATAATGGTTTTAAAATATTCCATTTCATGTTATAATAGTTATTTCAAATGAAAATATTTTTTATAATGTTTTATTTTTTTAAAAGATTTTTAAAATTAGAATGTATATATTTCTCAATAAATTATTTTACTTATATTTAATACTAATACATATGTTTTAAATAGGATTTTCAAATAATGGTGATTTGAAAAAGTTATATGGTTTCTAATAAAAGTTTATTCTCTTAATGAAATTATCCATGTGATCATTAAAAATTATTTTACATCTATGATGACATCCTTTGATATAGTTTTTTCTTAATAGGGTTATGATCCAATGATATAATTCACATTATATATCTTTTTGTGTTATATTTTTATGTAATGATGTTTCTAAAACAATTTTCATTTCAAAGAGTAAATCATGTTTAAATGATATTGAAAACTATCCCATTTATCATCCATGGATTTTACAATGATAAATTCATATGAAATGGGATTTATTTAAATTTTTATTCTAGGATGAATTGATTTTAAAACCCATTCTTTTATCATATGTTTTGATAAGATGAATTCCTTATTATTCCAAATTTATTTCTTATGTAATGATCAGATGTTTATAAACACGTCTATTATAATGGGATATAATTTGATGAATTTTATTTTATCTTATGGAACAAATATGTATGATTTAATTATGTTATAGGTGGGGACTATATCTCTATAAATTTCCCTGGGTATTTATAAATTGTATATAATCATAGAGGGTATACAAGTTTAAAACTAGGAACGATATAAGCGGGTACAGGGAAGGGAATACCATGAAAAAAAAGGGTACAATGGAGGTAATAGCATGCCCAAAATATATGGTCAATGGGAGGGAATCCCAAGCCCAAAAGAAGAGGGTATGTAGGAGGTAATATGAAGTAACAAATAAATGGGTGAAAGGGAGGGAATAATACTACCAAAATAGAGGGTATATTGGTGGGAATCCTTACCATGGAGTAAGAGGGTAAATCAGAGGGTATCCTAAGCCCAAAACAAGAGGGTACATGGGAGAGAATCCCATACCCGAAACAAGAGGTTTTACTAGAGGTAATACTATGCTCAATATTAGAGATTACATTTGAGGTAATATAAATATTGAATAAAGACGATATGTTATTATCCATATCGTAACATGTAATGAACATCATGGTAGGTATACATGACATAAGATTTTCAATTTTAATTTTTATTCCACAATCCCATCTATTATATAACATTTATTTTCAGAAAAAAATATAATCCTGATTACCTTATGATTTATTTCTTATTAATTGACAATATTAATTCTAGGAATCTTGATTATGATATTTTATATGCATGGTTTGACCATAAAAATTTACAATCATGGTCTCATACCCTTATGATTAGGCTATGCTTACATATCTCCTTTATTTACCATTAATGAGGATATTATCCCACCAATTTCATTAGTTTCCTTTTTCAATGTTATGAATATGGGTTTCTAGTAGGATTTATTAAGTGGAATATAATTTTGGTGCATATTAAAAATCATTCACCATTTTAAAAGATTATGTATCCATGTTTAGAGAGACACTAATCTATTACGGTCCATGGGAGTGTATTTTTCTAATGTGTTGAATATTCATCTAAAATGATTTAATATCCATGAATTTTACACCCGATTCATTATATTTGATATTTTAGAAAATTTTCACTCTATCATATCATGAGAAAATGGAATACCTACAATTACCTCATTCTAAGAATTTGCAGTATAACATGTGATAAACTGAGGGACTAACTCAGCTACACTTTACCTCATGCCTACGGACCAAAATTAATGATGAAGGTCCATGTAAATATTTACCACTCTTATATTTAGATCCAAAGGGGATGCTGGAAACAACATCATTGACTCCTCTTGAATTGTGACTAGGAATAGAACCATAAAATTAAATGGATGATGGTTTACCCTACATGAAAATATTCATATGGTGAATCTCCTAAAGGAATATGTTCATTAAGAAAACCAATTTTTATGTCTCCCAGTGGGGCTTCCCCAACTTGTTATAGTAGATGAGGATTCAACACCACAAACTGATGATAAGATGAACTCCTATCCTCTACTAGTATTAGCTTCAAGGAATATAATTGATTAGAAATTTCCTCCACTATATGAATATATGAAATCCTACAAAGTTAATCTTCCAATGTGCTTACATTTTAATGAGTATTGAGTATATCAAATTCATAGGCCTACTCGATCTCAAAACATAAAATATCACTTAGGTTTATATCTCTAGATATAGCCACTACTCTAATAGTATGGGTAAATAAAAACAAATCTCCATTATGATAGATCCTATTCTTCTATAAAAAAAATAATACTATATGAAACTGCCAGCCTCGAGTCACATTGTTAATCTCCTAGGTTCGCAACTAACATGACGCGTATTTGATATTTTCCAATATTTTCATCACCTCATAGCAAATCCAAAACACCAATGGAAATACAATACACAATGAACTCCATGAAATCATTATATATTTTCAACATTGGATCACTAGTCTACCTCTTCCTCAACTACTCGAAGGCTCTATAGAACTATTCAGTCTAGATAATTGGATTCCCTGTCCATATCAAGGTATTCTAAAGGAATGAAATTACAGATAATAGTAAAATATTCCACTTATAGTAACCCATTTTTCCATGAAAACTCTACACCTGAAAAACATTATTTCCTAGATCCCAAAAATCAACATCAATAATTTTCATTGGTCAGCGGTTAATCCCTTCCTATAATTGAAAATTCCTAGAATGTAAATATCATGGATTGTTTTGTATGATATAATGAGACTATAATAATTTTGGTTCTCTATTATTTAGTCTTAGACCATAATCAAATGATATACATGCTCCTCCTATAACATAGATTAAACATGTACGACATCTATGAAGGAAACTAAAAATTGTTCCGAGTATGGATCAAATATTATGTTCATCCAAGACGTAATCATTAATGGTGAATTTTTCAAATGAAAGGAAATAATAATGAAGTCACACTATATGTAGAGACATTGAGATCCATATTAACTATAAAATACTAAAAAACCCTCCACTTGTGGTAGTTGAACCTGAGAACAATCTTGGAGAACTGAATCACGCCAAAAAACTAATCAATGTTCTTCTAAATCATCAACAAGGGGTATTTTTTCTTTATCATTTCCTCATTTAAATGTTTTTAGTCAACATAATATTGTATACTCCCACAATAATTCCTCATTATCAACACATGAGCATCCTGGGGGACACACTAGGTCTGATAAAACCTTTTTATCTATGGTCCTCCAAATGAACCATCACCACCATGAATGAAAATATGGTCTATCAAATATCAGACATAAGATATTGGTATGGTGCCTGGATGAAATTCAATGAATAAGTTCATCGACCTATATAAATATAGTCTAGGAACATCGTCAGGGATGAATTCCATAAAAACCCTGACTACCTAAGTAAAATGTACTACTGAAGTGCCTACAACATGAAAATATAAACATATTAACTAATAATAGATGGGTAATATCCCCTAGAATGTAAGAATCTAATTGTTATACATGTGATATCTCCCTCCTAGAATGAAGAATAACGTCCCATATATCCAAAGGTACCTAACCCATATGTGATAAAAGTCAATATAGGAACATATATTGGAACGAATCGCATACCATTGACGAATTCAAATAGTTTAATATTTAATAAACATTCACATGATAATCAATTTTTACAGGTCACTGGATACCAAAAATGATATATAAGTGATATTAAATAATTTTACCCCATTAGAACCTCTATAAAAATATTTTTTTTCTTTGGTTTCATAGGGATCTCTTATTCTCACAAATGATATTATGAAATGATGGAGTGAAAAGAAATATTTCTATATGTACTATATCATGTGAATAATAAATAAATATCAATCCTCTTATCATCTTTTGACATACAAGATCATTATAATCCATGGTTAGAAACTGTATGTGGATTCATTCTACATATCATTTAGCCTATTTTGGACCTCCTTCTTGTGGTGGTGGAGGTATATCACATCATCTCCCACCACTAGTATCACATCCTTCAAGATCCCCTCATACCCAGCATCCAAATTTGACTCCCAGGGGTCCACCCTAGCGATGAATGAGAGGAAAATGATCAATGTTTTACCTCTACCATGTTGGTAAATATTCTTTTTAATTTACCTCAACAATATGTTATAATGGGAAATCATGTTCCATGTTTCCACACACATCACATGAATATCATCTCCCCTATCCAAGTTGACCTATATATTTGTGATAAATTTCAAATGCATGTCCCCCTGACTAAGATTATCCAGGAGTTTGTATTTCTTCTTTAGTTCTTATGGAATGGTGTCGGGTATCCACTACAGATGACTCATTCCCATGATACCCATTTCAAACTCCATCTAACTGAATTCCATTATATAGATATATATCCAACTCGAGAAGCCATTCAAAAAATCTATCATATGAGGGAATGAAAATCTGAACCACATTATTATGGATTTATAATCTATGCACCTAATATTATTTTCATTCATTATATTAACTATCATGTATTATGTAGAGGGAGTATCGCATATGGTATGTGAACATGATGAGAATTTCAAAAACATTTACTCAATCCTTCTCTAGCATTATTGGTAAATTCATCTGAACTAATTAAAAACACAAGGGGGGTAATAATCCTCAAAAAATTTCTTCTAGATGTCAAAATGTTATAGCACCATATCATTATGATAATTCATGTCTAGAATCCACTATTGCCCCACTACCACAAGGAAAATAAGGAATTTATACACAATCATCTTATAATTAGAAGACTACATGAGACAAAACAATTGGATCACTAAATATATAAAATCCAATCTTACATGAGGATATGGATTACCATTGAATCATAGAATCCTTTGTCACTAAAACACACAAAGTACACTATGTCCATGCCCCCCCTCTACCTACACTACTGGTATTATCTGCTGATCTATGACAACCCTAATCTTTATTTCATACTTAAACATGATTTATTACTTAAATTATTTTTTTACAACATTGAATATTGACATGTCTAGTGAATTTGGGGCTTATGATCATTTAATAACATCAATAAACATGAAATACAATATCTTTATTGAAAACATTCTTTACGTGACCACTACATTCCCACATACATAGTTTTGACCGAGATAACCTGAGGACATGCATAAGAATAGGGTGAGAAATAATGCTCAGTAAGGGAATAAATATTGAATAACAAGAGGAATAAAATAAATATTATATAATTGGAATATCAATAGATCACAAGATAAAAATAAACATAAAGGCATGATAAAGCATGATAATCATAACATGGAAATGTGGCAACAACACTTAACATGGAATTAGCATGATCCAAGGCTCATTGCACATGGATTATGAGTAAACCCTCATTACTCCTATAGAATGAGTATACCCTTGTTTCAATATAATTATCATGAGTCCACACTTATTACAAATGACGTATAATGATACTATACTTTACCCAATGCATTAGAGCGCTATCAGGGCGCACCCTTTCTTAAATATTTCATTTCATGCCTAAGTGTGCCACATGGCTCATAAAAATTGGAATCAATCATAATTATTTATTCCATAACAAAGGGATGTGGAATACATATATGATGAATTATAATAAAAAATTACATGTTCATAAAGTAGATTAAAATTGATAGATAAATGGGCATGGTATTCACTAGAAAATGAAATTGGCCTGGAAAATCATAGTGCAATTTTGACAGTATATTGACATGAAATAAGAACTAATAACAATGGTAGATAAAAGGGAAAGGGGCGAAACATAAAAATAACATGAAATGGAGAGTAATGTGGTCATATAAATACATTTACCAAAAAGAAAAATGGAATTTAGATGCATAGTAAAAAAAAATTACGTGGATGTAAAAGAGGAGAGAGAAATCCGTCGCGGAATTTCGACATGGTAGTGGGTGTACATGGGACACATTAATGAGAGATAATGGGGTCTCCCATCATAAAAAAATAAATAGGTCAGTATTGGTGAGCTGATAAATCATACCCTCACATATATAATGTAAAATAAAATGGCATAACAACTTAATGAAAATTTGACAAAAATGAGAAAGGAAGAATTCCTTTACATGGATGTGTGATCCAAATGGCTTGGGAGAGGCTTGAGAGAGGCTTCATGGGAGCTTGGGACACCATGGGAGGCATAAAGATAGAGGAGTTGATGGTTTGGGCTAACTCCATTGTCTTTGAGTGAAGAGGAAGAGGGAGCATGGGTGGGTTTATATAAAAAATGGGAGTTAATCCTTTATTATATTGGGTTGGGACACCTCACATTAAACTAATCAAAACCACAAACCGAACAATATTTTTTTCCAATGTTTTTTTCCAATGGTGGGTGGAAAAATATTTTATAAGTAAAATTTCCAAACATATTAAAATAATATTTTGGATTATGTGGAGATGAGTCACACTCACAAGGAAAACTATTTAAAAAGGCAAAATGCTTTGCAAACCTTAAAGGGTCCACATAATCATTTTAGAATAAATAAAACAAACTCAAAATCAAATTATTTTATTTTTAAAACATATATTTGATGATCATAATATTTATTATATTTCATTACAACACTATTGGGTCATTATTATGTCACAAAACACATTATATATTAAAATGGTATTTAATTTTTACCTAAAAATTCGCCTGTCTCAAAAAATTATGAAAAATTTACCATTGTATAATTTTGATGTCCTGATCCGAAAAATATTATTCATTTCATCTAAATAATATTCTTAATTTGTGGATTTTTACTTTTAAAATAAAAACTGACATTTAATGAAAATTCATGGGTTTTAACAAAAACAGCTTTCAAACCTTAACACAAATTACAATTTCATTCATAAAATTATATGATAATTTATATTTAATAAAAAGTAATATAATAATATTATTACTTTAATAAAATATTTTTTAATTCAAATGTCAATTAATTCATCAATATTGATTTCTTAGTTTAACATTAACTAAAAATGCTATTTGCGCTTAAAAAACTATTTACGAAGTAACAATAATAAAATGAATGTATATTTTATACAAAAATAATGATCATAATAATATTTCTAATATCTTGTTACATAACCCCTTATATAACCCACATATGATAGAGGGGTAAGGTGTGTGATGGTGACAGACTCTTGGGGTGGCTTGTATAACAACGCTCGGGTGGTAATCTCTATTGACTTCCACTTCTCCCGTAGTCGGTTCTGATCAAGCTGAATGTGTTCTAGATTGGCTTGGGACTAGTCAAGAGAAAATCCCAATGACGCCACCTCATTTCAGGGCTCTGAAAAATGGGCTTCGTACTGGGAAGGTTTGCTGGATGAGGCCATGGCTTCCTTTTTCTGAGTAAATTGGATTTGTTAAAGACCTGTATTTATAAAAATCATTTGATCGCTGTTCAATGATTATATTAGCAACGGCCAAAATTCATAAAAATATTTTAAAATCCAGAAACATAAAACAAATGAATTTCTCATTATTTATAACCATAATAAGAAGTTTAATTAGATCAAAAGAAATTTCTATTAATTAATGATTGAGTCATTTCAATCTTCCCCCATAAAAAATTTTTCCCTCGAAATTTCCTTTTCCCACTCTAAATCAGATTTGGGTAACTTTTCTTCATCACTTCCCCTGATTCCCACGTCTCTTCATCAAACTTGTGGTTTTTTTGCAACACCTTGATGAGGGGCATTGTCTTATTTCTTAGAACATTTTCTCTACGATCAAAGATCTTCACTGGTTTCTCCTCATAAGAAATATAATCATCAAGCTATACTACCTCTGGAGAGAGTACATGTGAAGGGTCACGTATGTACTTCCTTTAGAAGGATACATGAAAGATATTATGTACTTTGTCCATGATAGGATGATGTTCTTGTTAATAGGCCACAACCCCCACATGCTCATGAATCACAAAGAGGCCGATGTACCTTGGACTTAACTTCCATTTTGTTCCAAACCTCTGACCTTCTTTCATGGAGATATACATAGAAATATCGTGCCTCCAAATTAAAAGTCATGGTATCGTCAACGGTTATCAACATAACTCTTCTGTTGACACTATTATTCCTTGATATGCTGCTAAATGGTTTTCAATTTCTCTACCATTTTGTCGACCCTTTCTTGTCCTAGCAGCATACACTCACTGAATTTATCCCAACATCATGGTGTTCTGAAACTCTTACCATACTAGGATTCATATGGAGTTATTCAGATACTCGATTAGAAACTATTATTTTAGGAGAATTAAACCAATGGAAGATATTGGTCCCAACCTCCGTTGAAGTCCATAGAACATGATATTAACATAGCATCTAGTGTCTGAATAGTTTGCTCAGACTGGACATCAGTTTGAGGATGATAGGTCGTACGGAAATTTATTTCAGTATTCAGAGTATGTTGAATACTATTCTAAAAAATATAGGTGAATCTTGGATCTCAATTGGATACAATAGATATTGGTACTCCTTACAGCCTTACCACATCACTGTTATATATTAATTCCAGTTGATCCAATGAGAAATCCTCCCAAATTGCAATAAAGTGTGCAGACTTTGTAAGATGATCCACAACAACCCAGATTCCATTAATGCCTTTAGATGTATTCCGATGTCTGGTGACAACGTCCATGGTGATGTTATCATATTTCAATGCTAGTATGGGCAATGGTTGCATCATCCCCGCAGACTTCTGCCTCTCTTACTTCACTTCTGGAGACACTAGAGACATTTATGTATACTCAACAATATCCTTCTTCATATTATCCCTCCAATAATGCTCTCAGATATCTCAATACAAATTTGTGTTTCCTGGGTGAATATAGAAATTTAAACTATGTGCATCGACTCTATGTTACTTTTTCAGCTCTAAACTTGATGGAACACATAGTCATTCCTCAAATATCACAATTAATTGTTCATTAACATTGAACAGCATGGGTTTCCCACTTTTGATAGCTTCCACTTTATTCTGAATTCCCACATCATCCTTTTGAGAATCCTTTAACATTTACAAAAGAGAGGTTTGAGAAATCATTTGTGAAAATATTGATGATGTTCCCTTCATTATGATTCACATGGATATCTTCATAATATCTAAGATGATTGGATCCTTCTCAATTCTTATCAGTGTTAGAATTACTGGGTTCTTTCTACTTAGAGAATTTGCCTCTTTGTTCACTTTCATAGGGTGGTAATGGATTGGGAAATCATAGTCCTTGATCAGATCTAACAATCTTTGTTGAAGCATTTTCAACTCATTTTGGTGAATATATACTTGAGGCCTTTGCAGTCTGTATATATTTCACCCTTATTCTCAAAGAGATAATTCTTCCAAATTATTAAAGCGAAGAGTAACAAAACCAACTCAAAATCATGTATTGGATAATTCGGATCCTGAACATTCAATTTTTAGGAAGCATCTCCAATGAATTTATCATTTTTCATCAACACATAGCTCATGCCCTTCTTAAATACATCACTGAATACCACAAAATCTTCTCCACGTGTGGGTAATGTGAGTACGAGTGCAGTGACAGTCCTTCGTTTTATCCCCTTGAATCATTCTTCTCATTCATTACACCAAAATAAAATTAATGACTTACAAGTTATCTTTGTAAGAGGGTTGGAAAATCGTCGGAATTTTTTCAGACATCGTTGATAATATCTAGCTAACCCCAAGAAGCTACGGATTTCTATTACCTATTTTGGTCTCGGCCATCCCCCAATTTCATCTTTTTTGGAGGTATCCATAAGATATCCCTTTGCTGGTGATAATATGGGATAATAATGGGATGTATTTCAACCAGAACTCTCACTTGCTGCACTTTTCATAGAGCTTCTCCTTCTGCAATGTCTCTAGTACAGTTCTTAGATGCTCCTCATAGTCCTCATTGGTTTTGGAGTATATAATAATATCATCTATAAAGACTAGCACAAATTTGTCGATGTAATCCCTAAAGAATCTTTTCATCATGTCCATGAAGATTTCTAGAGAATTAGTGATTCCGAAAGGCATTACTATGAATTTAGAGTGCCCGTATCTTGTACAAAAAGCAGTCTTGGGGATATCTTCCTTCTTCACCCTTGATAATATCCCGACAGTAATTCCACCTTGGAGAATTTTTTTCCACATAGACAATAAAAAAGTCAATGATTTGTGGGATAGGATACTTTTTTTATTGTGATTTTTTTATGCTTGTGATAATAAATGGAAAGGCACATTGACCCAGATTTCTTCATAACAAAGAAGACCGGTGCACCCAATGGGGAATCAATTGAGTGTATAAAACCTTCATCAAGATTCCCTTGTAGTTGTTTCATCAGCACCTCAAGTTCCACAAAAACCATTCAATATAGAGTCTTGGATAATGGCAATGCCCCAAGTATAAGATCAATTGAGAATTCAACATCACTTCTTGGAGGAAGATCAGGAAATTCCTTATGAAACACTTCATTGAATTGCCTCACAATATCCATGTCTTCAAGGATGGTTTCCTCCTTAGATTCAATCATCTAAGATAGATACACGGGATCATAGGGAAGTAATATAATCACTTGTGATGATGGAGATAACGAAGATTCATATTCCTCCTTACACTTGAATGAAATCGGAGGTCGATTCTCACCATGGAGAGTGATTTCCCACTCACGGCAATTTATGTTTGCTCTATATAAAGAAATCAAATCCACTCCAAGAATTGCATAAAATTACACTAGAGTGAGTATGATGAGGTTCGTTTTGTAATAAAATCTACATATTATGATAGGTGAGGAGTTGTATGCATGGGATGTAATGATTGCACTAATTTCAGTACTCATCGACATCTTTACTTCAATGATTTTTGGTGGTGCTGGGATTGTTCTACTAAACTTTTGGGATATAAAAGAATGCATATAAACAGAATCAAAATGTTCCCACACTATTATTGAATGAATAACTAGCGTACCTATAACTCCATAATTGTTGGGTTTCACTACGGAAATAGTGATGGAAAAAATCTTGCCCTTGCTCCCATTGAGGTTTTTGGTATCCTCCGAAAACCCATGGCATAGGGAACTGATTTTCAAGATTTCCTAGTTCTTTGTAGTTAATGAAATGAACAATTCATTGAGAGTCAAATGTTGTGATCCACCCCTCTGTCATAGTTTCAGGATTTTCTTGCTGATAGATAATAGCAAGGTTCCCTTCTCTTCCACACCTAAAGCATTTCCTCGTCCCCTTTAGCCAATTTCTGGGGTCCTACTTTCGAATCCTTTTGCATGTGAGGTGGTGTATTTTCATAGAACCATTGGATTTATCAATAGGACCACTATCATTGATGTTCACATTATTCTTATTATCCCCAAGATACCCATGAGATTCTTCGATATTCATTTCATCCTTGAGGGCACAGTAGACAATTTTTTCATTGCTATCGAAGTCACGGATCGCCAGCGCTTTCTGTAGGCTAGGTTTCATCCCACCAATGAAGTATTCATCCTTGGATTCGTGGGTAATGACAAAGCTGGAGTCATATCATGCTATACATGTGATGTTTTACTCGTATTCTCTGACAAATATGTCATATTTTTTCTTGAGGGCAAGGAAGTACCTTCCCATCTTATGTTGGACTGTGCACAAAAAATATTTATCGAAAAACATCTTTCGGAAATCCTTTCATTCCAACACCTAGATCTCCTCCTTAGAATTCATATTTTTTATCAAATTCCACCATTGATTAGATTCAGCCTCCATACAAGAAGCATCCAGGATAACCTTCTCTTCTTCAGAACATTGGAGGATGGATAAGAACGTTTTAATGAAGTTGATCCATTGTCCGGTGATTGAGGGATCAAATGATCCATTAAATATAGGAGTCCTTTGTATTATTATGCTCTCAATAGAGTCTTATTCTTCCTTGAGGGGGGGGGGGGTTGAACTTTCCTATGGACCCAGGTTTCTAATCAATTGTTGAGTTTAGTGAGAGAAATGCCAGATAAAGTTTGTGATTCCTCATCCCATCGGATTTGGAATCTCATTAGCACAATTATCACATTTATATTCACATCTGTTGTTAGACCAAGTCATCCTATAACCGAATATTGGCTTGAATAAAAGAAATGTTAGGGTTAACACAAAAAGTTTAATCCATGGACAGAACTAATGACTTATAAATAACATTTATTTCCTTAACATATGAATCCATAGTCTTCAATCATTACTATTCATGGTCCACTTTCTAATATATATTCTTAAGGGAATTTTTTTAATTCCATTATTAATGGTTTATACTAAGATTGTTAATTTACCAATGCATATTACCAAAGAGTTTCATAACCAAGAGTGAAAAAAAGCTTGTTTCCATGAACGAGGATACCATGGGTCAAGCTCGAAACTCCTTGTCGGTGTTTTCACATATAGGTAAATCTGTGTCAGAGCCACCTCTAGCTACTCGTATCCAGTGAGGGATGTATTTGATTCATAAACCGCTTACTCAATACCCACCAAAACTTCGGGATATTATTATTATACTTATTCTTGTATCTAAGGTTTCACAATGGATTTTTAATCATATTCATAAGAATAACTAAACCAATCATCTGATACAAACTACGATAATGCTGGTATTTATTTCATACTTAAACATGATTTATTACATAAAATTTACTTGTAACAACATAGAAAATAGAAAGGTCAAGTGACAGTGGGGCTTAGAATCATTACATAACAACATAAAACATGAAATACAACATCTTTACTGAAAACATCATATACATGACCATGACATTCCTTCGTAATTAGCATTGAATAGGATAACTTGAGGACATGCATAAGAAAAGGGTGAGCTATAAATCCCAATATGCGAATAAACATGTAATAACATGAGGAATAAAATAAATTATAGATAATATGCATATCAATGGAGCACAAGAGAAACATGAATATAAAGCATGATAAAGCATGATAATCATAACACGGAAATGTGGCAACAACACCTAACATGGAAGTAACCTGAGCCAAGGATAATTGCACATGGAGCTTGAGTAAACCCTCATTGCACATGAAGAATGAGTACACCCTCATTTCAAATGAATTAGAATGAGCCAAAAGTCATTGCACATGATCAATCATGATACTCTACTTTACTTAATGCATTGGAGCGCTATCAGGGCGCACCCTTAATTAAACATTTCATTTCAGGCATAAGTGTTCCACATGGATCATAAAACATGGAATCAATCATCATCATTAATTACAAGAAAACGGTATGTAGAAGAAATAAATGAATAATTATAATTATTAAGTAAATGTGCATAAAGATGAATAATGTTGATAGATAAATGTTCGTGGTGTTCACTTTATAATGACATTGTCTTGGAAAACCATATTGCAATTTCGGCAGCATAACGACGTGAAATAAGAAATCATAAAAATGGTTGTTCAGAGAGAAAGGGATGTCACATAAAATTTACATGAAATGGACTATAAGGGGTCATATAGATAAATATCACAACATGCATATTGGAATTTTGATGCATAATACAAAAGAATTACTTTGATGTAAAAGAGAAGAGAAAAATCCCTCACGGAATTTCAGCATGGTAACGGGTGTACATGGGACCCATAAATGAGAGTTAATGGTGTTCACCATCATCAAAACATTTATAGGGATGTATAGGGGCATTATTCTAAATCATACCCCAAAATTTTTAATTGAAAACACAAGGTCATAACAACTATAAAAAAATTTCACAAAAATGAAAAATGAAGAAATATCTTACATGGAAGTGTGAGACCAAAGGGTTAAGATAGGCTTGAGAGTGGATTTTTTATAGATTGGGGAACCTTGGTAGGATTATATATAGGGTAGGGAAAGTGTTGGTCGAACTCCAAATGCTTTGAGTAAAGATGATGTTGGATCTTGGGTGTGTTTATATAGGCAAGGAGAGGGAATTCTTTATTATTTTGGTTTGGGACACCTCACATTAAACTAATCATAACAACGAACCAATTCATGGTTTTTGACCATTTATTCCCAATGTGGTGTGGAAAAAAATATTTTAAAAGGCCAATAGTCTATATTTTTATAATAATATGGTGGATTATGTGGTGGTGAGTCACACTCTCAAGGAAAACAATTTAAAAAGGAAAAATGATTAATAACCATTGATGGGTCAACCAAATCATTGTAAAATAAATAAAACAAACCCAATATCAAATTATTTCAATGGATAACATATATTGGCCTAAAATAATGTTTATAGTATTTTATTATATCACTATTGAGTCATTATGATGTTATAAAAAAACATTATATATATACACAATAGTTAATTTTTACACAATAAATCGATTGTCTCAGAAAAATATTAAAAAATAACCATTTGATAATGTTGACATCTTGATCCCAAAAATATTATTCATTTTATATAAATAATTTTATAAATATGTTAATTTTTACTTTTAAATTAAAAACTGATATTTATAAAAAATTCAAGGATTTTGACAAAAACAGCTTTCAAACCATGATAAAAATTACAATTGCATTCATAAAATTATACGATAATATATATTTAATAAAAATTAATATAATAATAATAATATTTTATTAAAATAATATTTAATTAAAAAAAAATTTAATTTATCGAAATATCTTTCGTATTTGAATATTAACTAAAAAAATATTTGCACTTTAAAAACTATTTACGATGTAACAATAATGAAATAAATGTATATTATATTCAAAAAAATGCACATAAAAAATGCTATGGTATTGTTACAGAACCCTTTATAACACCCACATAAGACCGAATTGTACATTGTGTGGCAGTGCCGACTCTTGGGTGGCTCAGGTAACATAGTTCGGGTGGTACTCTCTATTAACTTCCACTTATCCCATAGTCGGTTCTTATCATGTATAACGTGTTCAAGCTCAGCTAGCACTTGGTCACGAGCAAAGCCCAATGACACCACCTCCTTTACGATCTATGAAAAATAGGATTCATATGGGGTAAGTCTACTAGATGAGGCCATCTCTTCCGTTTTCATAGTAAATTGGAATTGTTAAAGCCCTATATTTATACCAATCATTTGATCACTATTCAACGACTATACTAGCAATGGTCAAAATTCAGAACGGTATTTTAAAATATAGAAACATAAAAACAAATAATTACACATTCTATATAACCATAATAATAAATTTAATTAGATCAAGAGGAATTTCCATTAATGAATGTTTTGGTCATTATATGCTCAGTAGGATTGGGTGTTTCATCTTTTCCTTGAAAAGGGAATATCTGATGAGATGTCCCTTAAACTGAGGAATCATAAATAATAAAATCATAGTCAAAATATGGCTTCGTATAGTTAGATGGTCATCTTAGTGAAGCCATCCTGAATGTGATCTATCGATAAAATGTTTATATGAGAATATATATATATACGTAATCATGAAGTATATTCAAATGACTTAATCATATATTATTTTTGTATAATTTATCATTCAACCAATTACTGGTTATGTCTAGTCAACATGTAGGTAGTCGGAGCCCTAAAGAATGGATAAGATTTTTTTTGGAACAAACAATAGGTTCCATAATTTAAAATATTAAATTGATACACATTGGTTATGTTTCCAAAAGTCACATCAATCCTCATAAAAGGTAATCACCAAACACTGTTACAAAGATGGAATCTCCCAAATAATAAAATTTAATAACCATACCATCCATGGAACTTTTCTGTAATAAGGACATACTATAAATACCCCATGCTCACCTCCAATAGGACATGGGTTAGAGAAACTCATCATGATGATATAGTATTAATCTAAGGCCTTTTCCTTGTGTAAAATTTCACAAGCACCAAACCGTCTCAACAAAATTGGGCATAAAAAAAATAAAAGTTGTTGTAACACCAAGATTAAAACCATTCATAAAATAACCATAAGTGAATACAGCATAGTATAATAGAATAAAACCCTATGCGTAGTGGGGAAAAATAAAAACATGAAAAAAAGTGAAGTCGGAACTTAACCACCTCTGGAATAAATAATCTCTATGAGATCACATTTGTTGATTTCTAAGACTGACCACTGTATATTGAAATTTCACCAGAGTATCTATATTATCCACGAAAACTACCATTGATATGTATATATTATTGATAAAACATGAATCATGCGGGAAAATCCTATATAGGGATGAGTATATAAAAATCGTATATGAGTCCCTAAAGCCCGAATGGAGATAAATATATGATATAATATATGTTGTATGATGAAAAAAATAAAAGAGGGGAATAAAACAAAACTATAAATACATTCTCAAATAGAAACCCAAACAAGAGAAAAATTTGACATTTAAATCATATCCTAGCCTAGGATGATGTGTCTACCTTCATCTACAGAGGTTCATCAAAGTTTCATAAAATGTCACGTGTCTTCTTGAGAATGTCATGAGGTAGATCCACACCTATACACGTCAATATAATAAAATGGTGTGTAATATCTAATAGGAAGAGTACCCATGACCTATTACATAATGGGGGTTTCGTCTTAGTATATGGATAGATTACCCATACCCAAGTACTTTACAGAGATTCCACTTAGTATATATACAAAAGAACATTACACTAGTTAATTTTGGGGAAGTCTCTTATGGAATGGATGAATTTCCCCATATTACGATGGGGGTTCCATTATATATGAATTTATAGACAACCCATTCCATTTTTTTAGGGTTTTTTCACTCCATGGGTAGAGGAATAACTCCATATTACAATTGGGGGCTCAACACAATGTTTAGAGGTCCCATGGCCATGTACATTAGGGGTTACAACTCAACAAATGTAAAGATTATGGGGGTACCTAACACAAGATTAATAGGGGGTTTCCATCCATGGCCTCTCTCTATTATGACCATACAATATCACTACTATCATCAAATATCATTTTAAGAAGCATCCTTCTTGGAACATAGTATTCGACGTCTCAGAAACAGACTAAAAAGTCTACCATTATGTTAAACATAGAAAAAAACACAGGATCTGGTTCTTATTGGAAAAATTTAATTCTAGTTATAGCATATACACATGGTTAAGGTTTATCATAGGGTTATATAGGGTTATTTGGGTGTAGAAATTGGGTGGTCCTACACTTCAGGCAGGCATTGTTCTATTAAGGACAAGACTCAAAAACCCTTTCACCATAAAAATACTTCAATGGGGAACACACAATGTTTCATGGTCAGCTATGGATTACCAGTGTGATCCAATACATTGATGTTTCTATTGAATTGTGCTTATATAACAAGCTAGGTACATGTTTATTCCATAGTATCGGCCAATTCTAGTGTACTCCAAGAGTAACTAATCTTTCCTCTCACATGGGGTCCTTTCCATGTGCATATGGATGTCAGATTGGACACCTTTGGATAGTTATATAGGCTATGGTTTTATAAAAAATTCACATGTCCCTACCTTCCCCAACATCTATAATTCTATAGTTCTCAGGGAAACGTGGTGTGTATTTTTAGACTTAACATAGTATTGTACAATTTTACATAGAAAGTAAATTTATCAACATGATTATCCTGATCCAGCCTCTATGATGTTTGTCATGATTTTAGGCAACCTAAAATTATTGGTGGTCACCTATTAAAATAAACATTCAACCATTTTTTGATAGAAAATGGACATCAATCATTCTCATGAATCCCACATGCCACCTCACACACCTTGCATCTTATATATCATGATCATGTCAGCACTCCGGATCCCAAATCCATATTGAATCACTCACAACCAATGATTTACCCCTATTCATATATTATTTTAAAATATATTAATATTATATGCACCACTATGAATATGGGGGTTGAATCTTTCTTGAATAGAACCTGATATAGTCGAACCATAACCTCATTATACAACAATAAAGAACTGAATAATATAGAGTGATTAAGCACATAAAAATGTGAATTTATAAATTGGAAATTTGTTTCTCCAAAGATATTAATTATGTATTTATTTTGGTGAATTTTTTTAGAAATATAAGAATAATGATTTTAAAATATAATAGATAGTAGTGATCATGCGAAATATTAGGTAAACCACAGATAAAGAATAGTACTCAATATATATCCTCAAACATGTAAAAATTTATTTAAACTACAATTGGGTAGCCCTACATAGATTATGGGTAGATAATCGGTGAAGAAATAATTCAAACCTAATGGATATGACTTGATGAATATTCCGCGTCTCGATCCACCTCAATCTGATCATCATTTGTTGTCTGATGTCAATCCTCTACGGAAGAAAATTATCCTCCTCCTCAAATATAATGAATGATATATAAGGAAAAACCTAGAAAATCACGATAATGGTATATTTATAGAGGAATTAATTAGCATGGTTTATTAAATAAAAAGATTAATTAATTTATTCACATAACACTCCTTCTAATGGATTCCTCAACTGAATGAACATCGTCAACCATGATTTTTGTGTGGCTAGGGTAAAACTCTCATTTCTGAGTCAATTATATTGATAGATTTTTAATGTAAGATTTATATCAAAATATTTTACATTAATTATGAAAAACATCATGTGGGTAATTATAATATATATTTATACATAAATAATTAATATAATATGAATTCCAGGCTCGCATGGCCTAAAAATCAGACTTCGGGATAGTGCTTACCTCAAAATAATTATTAATATATTTTAAAGCCATAAAAGGGAAAAATAGGTTTACTAAATGTTAAATATGATTATAAAAATGATAAATATATTAATTAAACAACAAATATTCAAAAAAAATCACTCATTTAAAAATTTAAAATATTGAGAAACACTCAAGTTATTTTTCCTCAACCAATCAATAAAGGGAACACTCGTTGAATTTAAACTATTTTAACTAATAACAGTTCTTAAAAACTCTTCATATATATTTTTCCTTAATTTTTTATTTTTAATATTTCCATTATTATACTATTAGTTTTTCTTTTGGAGATTTTTTTTTCATTAAAATGAGAAAATTCTTTCAAAAATATACGCTTTATATCATTTTGATGTTTTTTATACCACCTCGAAAACCATTAAATTCCCTCAGTCAACCATCCACCTAATATAGTAATATATTAATTTTACATCAACATTTATAGTAATAAAAAATATTACTTTTTCTTACTTTTTAATTTTTTTCATAGATATTAGTTGATTAACTGAAAGAATAAAAAAAATTTCAATCTTATATTGTATTTTGGACAGAATATTTATGGACATCTCTTATCATGTCATATGTTCCCCCTAAATAAATGGAATATAATTTTTTATTTGGGTGAAATTTTTTACCATTAGTCATAATCATTTTTTCTCTATGAATAAAAACCAAATAATATTTTTTCATATTTTAATGTCATCAGTTAAAAATAAAATCAAAAAATTCAACATATTAATTTTTATTCAGATTTTAACTTTTCAAATATTCAATAGCTTCCTCAAATATTTTAATATTATACTTCAACATGGATATTACAACATTACAAGATTCATAATATTTAATGCAGTATGAAACATTAATTTTTTTATTTTTATTTCCACCAATATATATAACAAATGGAATATCTCATTGTCATATTTTTTAATTAAATTTATCAATTTTCTTTTCAATTTACCCTTGATTAATTATATTTACATTGGTTATAAAAAGAAAATTAAACCTATCACAATTTATTATATTTCATTCATATTATAATTAAAAATATTATCCACTAATTTATATAATTCAATATACTTATTGATTGAACAATTAAAATTAGATAGAGAATTTATTAAGGAAATGTAAATGTAAAAAAAATTCACCTTATGATCAATTATATCATTATCCATAGAAATTAAATTTTCTTTACTATCTCACAATTCATGCCTCTTGATTTATGGATTGAATTGTGATCACACATATTCTTGGTAGATATTAATTATATCCCCATAACCACCCTCAAAAATGAAGATTTGTTATATTATTTTAGTGAAATAATCTCTTTTTCCAAGGTAATTATTTCTCTAATATGATCTACATTTTTCATCATAAAAATGAAGTTAACAATTAAACATTCGAAAATTTATAAGGTCCAATATCATTAATTCATCCACCCCTAATTCATAATTCATGAATAGAGGGATCATTAGTTTGTTTTTAATGATCAATAAAATTTTGAGAACCTTATAACTAAGAATATTTTACATATCATTATATTTCCACTTCATAATATGACTATTGATGTTATGAGAACAAATTAATTTTCTTTAATGTTTTATAATATATAATTCTTTATGTTAATTTACAACTATTTGAACACCATACAACCTTGTTTTCTTTTTAATGATCATTTAGGTTAGTAATTATTTCCCTCCTCCTAAACCAACATCATCAAACTAGATAATAATTATCGAGTCATAAAATAAGTAATGATTGTAAAATTAAATTTTCGATTATACATACATTTTACTATAATAATTTTTATAAAAAATGATATAATCTCAAATAAGTTCAATAAATAACTCATGTGTTTTGATTCCTCATCAAAATAACATATTGTTTCAATATTCATAGTATCATTTTGAGTAATTGAATTTTATCTCATGTGTAGAATTATATTGAATCTCCAAGTCTTAACAACTGCTATATCATAGGTTATTAGGACATTATCTATATATTATATTTGAAAATAATTTTTTCTATAAATTGATAATGTGTTTAATTACACGTATCTTCTATATATCACATAAATTTTATTAAAATATAGAGTCTTTTTTAAAATCATAACAATATTCTATAAAGATAACAACCCCCTTTAGTCAAACAGATAAAACATTTTTATATTTATATTGGGATATAAATATAGAATAAGAAAATTGATAACATTTTTTTAATATTAAATTCATATATTTATTTTTCCATTTATGAATAATATATCCCAATTTTTTAATTAATTAACTATTTTAGATCCAATAACTCTTGTTAACACATTATTAGAGAGTAATAAGGGAAATGCGATACATTCTTCCTTATACATGTAAAAAAATTTAATATATATTTAAATGTAATGCCAATAAAATATTTTGGATTATATAATCCATTAACTGTAATTCAATATATCTCTAACCTAAGAGATAGAAGATATATAATCATCCACAACAAAAAAAGATGAAATAATTTTCAAATTATTATGAGAACATCATTTCTGTTAATAAAATTCATTCTCTACATATAAACATGCATGGGAAAATATAATAAATATTATATTATATTCCCGAAACATGCACTCCTAGGTTTGGCACTAAAATTACATACTTTATATACAATATTTAACGAAATTTGTGATGATTAAATGTAATGTTTTATATTGAACATCTGCATTATATATTAAATAGAACATATCATAAATAATTTTACAAACCTAGAAAAACAATTATATTATATATAAATTGTGTATTTAAATATTTAATATCATATATGTTCTTCCTCATCTCTCAGAACATTACTATGAAATAATCATTCTACATAAAAGGAAACTTGTACTTCCATAGATAAATTTGGAAACAAGATATTCAATGATCTAAAAATCATAGAATGGAAAAAACATATAAATAGAAAATAATGGGTTTTAAAATAGTCATTTGAGAAATCATGATCATGTTTAAAATATATGATTTATATAACATTACATAATAATCATTCTTCATTTTCCAAGATAGAAGAATATACAATCTCAATATATGAGACAAAAACTATGGAATAAGTTTATTTTAATTTGAGACAATAAATAATATCCTTGATGTAAAAAATATACAAGAAGTTTTTCATGTAATTTAAATATTGTATAATACATCGTAAAGGAAAATGTATATGAATAAAAGAACATATCCTTATAATAAAACACATTGATTTCATTTTTTTAATGATTGAATCAAAATGTTACAAATGCAATAATATTGCGAATAAACCCATGATTTCTAATATTAATGTTATTAGAAAAATAATGTGTTTTAGAGACCCAAAACATGGCGTACATGGACATTGTATTACTTTTGTGAAATAATTAGTACATATCAAAAAAAGACACACAAGGAAGGTAATAGTTTAGTGTCTTTGTAAACTCGGAATATAATCTTCTAATCGCGGTGAAAGATCTTCAACATCTCACATAAAGATCTTCCCTTATTTTTTCTTACCTAAAACCTTTATTTATATCCTGGGAAAAATAAAACATAAAAGGTGTGAGCTCAAATGCCCAGTAAGGGTAAACATAGAGAACATGAAACAATCCCTATACATTTGAATGCAAAAACTTGAACATAAAATCTAAACATCAAAATCTTGAGCAAAGACATGAAACATGGAAGTACGTAAGGCATATATCATAAGGTAACATCAATAATGATAAAATAGCATGGGAATAAAACATGTAATTGTGGAAACAATTAAGCACATGTTATTATTTCCATAGTAGCCAAGGCATTGCTACCAATACGATCTTAGTGGACAAAGTCCCTTTCTGAATCAAGTTCACTCCTCGTTTCAGTCCTGTCACACTGAACCAGATTAACTTACCATTCAAGCCATGTCAATATAATGAGATATAAATCTTTACTAAATGCATTGGAGGGAGATATAGGTCCCACCCATCTCATAATGATAGTATTCTTATGTGTTCAACAAAATTAAAAATCATACATCATTGCCTAACCCCTTTAATAAAAATGGGATTCTTAAACATCATGACATCATAAAACAATTCATATAAGATAAAGGAATTCAGAAAAATAATTCCATCACAACATAATCAAATCAATTTAATAATAGGGATAGAAACAGAACCCTATATTATCTTAGATGGAAAATAATTTTGATAAAACACTTGAACTCCATTCATGAAGAAAATATCCTTTCTACATCAAAAACATTTTACATTCATACCATGTAATAAAATTTTAAACTAAAATTATTTGATTAAAAATAACCTTGAAAACTTGTAAATGAAACTTCTTGAAAAGTATTTTTTAAAATCCATTCATGCCGTATAAGTAAAAAAAATATTCTTCTCGAACTTTTGTCGAAAAAGTCAAAAAGTACCTTGTATGAAAAATGAAAAAAGATTCCTTTCATATCATTTACTAAAAACTCACCGAAGGGTTAAATTGGATTTAAACAATTGTAGGTCGATGGAAATAAAATTACATATAGAGGAAACATGGATGTGGATGATGAATATTCCCCAGTAAATTCTAATGTATAGACAATCTCGGATAAAAATGAGATTGTGATATTTTCCCTTACCTTAGGTCCGATTTGCTTCGTATGTGTCCGAACCTCCTGTATAATGATTTAAATAATGTAATTGACTTATTCGAGAATCATAATTATTTTTATGATATCATATATGGTCATATTATTAGCTTCTTATTAGTAATATTTCATTGTTACTTGTTATTCGGGTGTTTATTACTTTTTGTTCTTATGTGTGTTTTGTCGAATAAATTCTTATCCTTATTTTTAGGTTATAGATACCTCATTTCAAGAATGGTATTATTGAAATATATATATTATATTTATTCATTCAATTCATTTATATAATCATTATTCAATGAAGATCATGTAGAATGAGTCGAATCACATCGTGGAGACGGTATTCCATACGTACCCACGAGCGATGATATCATTCCCATGATCGTGGAATTGTATTGGAGTGTATGTATACTATTTAAGAATCAATATAACATTACAATAATAGTATATATTTATTCTTCACACCATTATACCCATCCAAGTAAGGTAGTGGTGGAAAATAGATTACACCACGGCGTGGAGACAGTATTCCATATGTACGTAGGCGCGAAGATTTCGTTTTCCATAGAATGGATATATGGTGAAATAGGGTTGTTTCATACTTATAATAACATATACGTATATGAGTGATACTGATGTTATTACTTCATAATGAAACAACTAAATAAGAATATGTGGAAGAAGAAATAAAGTTGAAAGAATCGATAACAGACATTACCTCTTCTTTGAAGCGCCTCTTTGAGAACTCCTTTTAGGGAACTAAAATTGGTCTTTGAAGAAGACAAGGACCTCTAGTATGTTTCTATGGAAATGAAAAAGAGAATTTTGTAGGGGTTGGATGAGGGTGAAGGCTCAATGTGGTGTGAGGAAGAGAGGAATGAGGTGCCCTTTTATAAGGGAAGAGAGGGGTACGTTTGGAATAAAAAAAATATTATTTTGTTATAAAATCATATTCGGTTTTTAATAGCTCCAAATTGAGTTATTTTTACGATAAGGTGGGTATGGGTCTAAATACTCTCATCCAACATAATTTAGACAAGTTTAGGTTTCTATTTAAACCTTATCATTTATATTTAACTTGAAGTTTAATAATTTTTCTTTTACCCTGTCTTCATTTTTTCTTACACTATTAGGTTAATAAACATACTATAACAAGCCAAACTAACCCCAAGTTGATTATTATTAATATATATAACCTTATATAAGTCATTTGGCCGAACCTTATATTTTTAGGAATAAAATAACAATTAATAATATAATAATTGTTGTAAAAACTATTTTATGTCAATTTTGACACTATTGGGAATATTAATTTTTTGAAAATCATAACATAAATATTAGTTCTAAAATAGTTACCTAAATAAATAAAATATTGTCATATTAACCTATAAAATTAGGTTAATTCATATAAAGTTTCAAATTACATTTATTTGGGTATTTATAACATCAATTATGTCAATATTTCATTAATAATATAATTAATGCATCATAATTGTGTCATAAATAAAATAAATTATTTAAAGTCTAAAAATTAGAAATAAACTACCATTATCTATGAAATATTTTTATATTTCTAATGAATATTTATAGTCTAATTTATCTTATGTTTAACCCTGTATTAAAAATGATTTACTTATTAAACTTGGATTTTAAATATTTTAACCCTTCTTTAAATAAATTAATATTAAATGTCCTAATCTATTCCAAGTGGGCCTAAATGGTCATATTTTATTCCTAAGGTTCTTTGTGGTCGAATTACACTTATACAATAGAATTAGGACATGTTTTAGGGTAATAATAATATCATTTTCACCATTAATTACCCTATTTACTTTTAACCGTGGTTAAAAAAAATGTAAAAAGTTACTATTCACCAAAAATTATTTTCATCTCATTGAACCACATTTTAGTCCTTGATATTAACCGTGTCTCTCGGATTTTCGAAATTCCACTCACAGAAGCTGTAAAATTATGTTTTATGTGAATTTAGAAATTCTCCTAGGAGGTGGGTAAAAGACGGTGAAAAGATCAATAAAAAAGTTATATATCTAAAATTATTATAAAATGACTCCAATTAATTTCCTTGAACTTATATAGGTATTATGTATCAATTTTGACCTAAAATGAATTTAAATAAAATAAATAATTATTTAAATAAAAAGTCGGTTTTTAAATAGTAACCTAGTGTTTTCACTATTCATCCAAAATTGAATGTTTTCAGAAAAATATCAAAATTTCCCCATAGGCTAATTTTGTTATTCCGAATCCAAAAATGAAGTCCATTTTGAAAAATAAAATTTAAAAAATTTCAAAAAGTGGGTATTACTATTCATAACGACTAGTTTTATTAATATGTTAAGAGCATATCATTGTTTAGTGAAACTCGATATTGCGTACAACGCAAGCTATCGAGGAAGGTCACAGTTGCGTGTAAAGAAATCCAAGATAGTGTAGTGTGTAATGAAATATTCCTTTGATGATTCATATAACATAAAGACAAAATATTTCTCATAAAAGTCTTGGGTGTTACATTCTACCCCGCATAAAATGAATTTTCCCCTCGAAATTCGTCTCGTTCTAACAAACAGATAAGGATACCTCTCCCTCATCATATCCTCAAGCTCCCATGTAGCTTCTTCTAATTGGTGGTTCCTCCATAAAACTTTCACCAAGGGAGTGGTCTTGTTCCGTAGGACTTTTTCGCTACGATCCAGAATCTCTATCGGCCTTTCTTCTTAAGAATGATCTTGCTCTAGTGGTACAACATCCGAGTTGAGTACATGTGAAGGATCAGGTATGTACTTTTTCGGGAGAGATTCATGGAACACATCATGAATTTGAGAGAGATTCGGTGGAAGCGCCAATTGGTATGATACCTTCGCAACATGATCCAGTATTTCGAAAGGACCGATATACCTAGGGCTCAACTTTCCCTTCTTTCCAAATCTCATTACTCTCTTCCAAGGAGATATTCGTAAGAACACTTTATCACCCACTTCAAACTCTAGGTCATTTCTTTGGTTGTCGGCATAACTTTTTTTTCGACACTGAGCAGCTCTAATGTGTTGTTGAATAGATCTGACCTTTTCTGCCATCTCATCAACAAGATCAGGTCGTAATAGCTTTTTTTCCCCAACTTCATCCAAGAAAGTTGGAGTCTTGCATTTCTTTCCATAGTGAGCATCATAAGGAGCCATCTGAATATTGGAGTGAAAGCTATTATTATATGAAAATTCCACCAAATGTAGGTGTTGATCCCAACCACCTTTGAAATCCATAGAGAAAGCTCTCAACATATCTTCTAGAGTTTGAATTTTCCTCTCAGACTGACCGTCTGTCCGAGGATGATAAGCAGTGCTGAAACTCAACTCTGTATCTAGAGTATTCTAAATACTTCGCCAGAACATTGAGGTAAATCTTGGATCCCGATCAGATATAATAGAAAGTTGTACTCCATGCGATCTTACCACTTCCTTCACATATATCCTGGCAAGCTGATCCAGGGAGAAATCCTCTCTAATAGCAGTGAAGTGTGCCGACTTTGTAAGACGATCAACTATGACCCAGATAGCATTATTGCCTTTGAATTTTTTATGATGTCCGGTGACAAAGTCTATAGTGATGTTTTCCCATTTCCATTCGGGTATGGGTAATGGTTGTAACATCCCCTTAGACTTCTGTCTCTCAGCTTTAACTTTCTAAAAACCAAGCATCGATAGACATATTCAACAACATCTCTTTTCATGCCATCCCACCAGAAGTACTCTTTCAGGTCCCTATACATCTTCGTGCGTCCAGGATGAATAGATAATGATGAACTATGAGCAACATCCAGTAGCTCCTTTTTTAATTCTGGGATGGGAGGAACACAAACCCGATCTCTGAACTTTATTATCCCTTCACAATCAAGGTTGAATTCAGGAACATTTCTCACTCTCTTTTGTATCTCTACATCTTCTTTATGTGCCTCTTTAATCTTCACATGTATAGATGGCTGAACATTCATTTTAGAAAGATACAATTTTTCCCCTTCCATTATATTACCAATATCCATCCCTTGTAAATCCATAAATATTGGATCTTTTTTTATCCTCTTTATGGATAAACTGGCATGGTCTTGTCGACTTAATGCATATGCCCCCTTGTTTTCTTTCCCAGGGTGGTAATGAATTCAGCAATAACAATCCTTAATTAGCTCCAAACATATTCTTTGGCTCATATTCAGATCCATTTGTGTGAAAATATACTTTAAACTTTTATGATCATTAGAAATATCACACCTTTATCCCTTAAGATAATTCCTCCAAATCATTATTGCAATGATTACCACAGCTAACTCCAAATCATGAGTTGGGTAATTTTGCTCATGGATTTTCAACTATAGTGAGGCATAAGATATCACCATATCATTTTGCATAAGAAAACACCCCAAACCCTTCTTGGATGCATCATTGTAGATCACAAACCTTTCTCTGCTACAAAATTCACACTTGGTAAATTTGGCCTAAAGCTTCTCCTTTCTCAAGGTCTTCATTACAATTCTCAACTGATCTTCATGTTCTTCCTTTATCTTCGAATAGACAAGAATATCATCTATAAATACTACCAAAAATTGATCAATATAGTCTCTAAAGACTCTATTCATCTGGTCCATGAAGATAGAAGGGGCATTATTAAGACCAAATGACATCACTATAAATTCATAGTGTCCATACCTTGTACGGAAAACCGCCTTTGGTATATCCTCCCTTTTGACCCATAATTGATGATACCCTGAATGAAGATCAATATTTGAAAATTATTGAGCTCTGTGTAGTTGTTCAAGTAAGTCATCAATCCGTGGGAGATGATATTTTTTTCTTGATAGTGATCTTGTTATGTTCTCGATAATCAATACAGAGTCTCATTGATTTATCATTCTTTTTAACAAACAGAATAGGTGCTCCCTAAGGTGACGCACTAGGGCATATGAATCCATTATCAAGATTCTCTTGGAGTTTCTTCTTCAGTTCCTGCAAATCAATTGGGACAATTCTATAAGGTTTCTTTGAAATAGATAAAGCACCTGGTACGAGTTCTATTGAAAACTAAACTTCCTGATTTGGTGGAAGACCCGGTAATTCCTCCATAATGACATCATTAAACTCCCATACAATGGGAATATTCTTAATCATGAGTTTCTCAACAACCATTTGAGATAAATAATCTTCATTTAGTGGAATCAAGACCCATAAGTTGGATGAAATTTCCACTCGAAGGTTATATTCATCCTTGCATCGATAGACGATCATAGATTGATTGGGAATATGAAATGTGACTTCCCTTATTTGGAAATTGATATGAGCTCCATATAAATAAATCCAATCCATGCCAATAATCACATCAAATTCAACTATAGGAAGGATCACACGATTTTTAGGAAGCACTTTACCACAAACTTCAATCGAAGAAGAATTATAAACTTTTGATGCGACTATTGTTCCATTAGGGGTTGTCATAGATAACTCAACATATAATTGTTGAGGTAATATAGCGAGACCCTTAGAAAATTACTCATAAATAAAATATTGGGTGGATCCAGAATCAAATAAAACATTTTCAACTTTAGAGTGGATGGTAAGTGTACCTTTCACTACTTCATTATCGTACTCCACATCGCTGATAGAAATTGCATGTGACATTCCTTTGACTTTAGCCTTAAGAGTTTGTTGATGTCGATCATCATCAAAAACCCTTGTATTAGGGAATTGATTGGCATAATGCCCCATTTCCTTTCACTTGTAACATTGAAGTGTATGAGGTGCACTCTATGTAGCCTTTTCTTTGTTTGCATCACTAGACATCGTCTTCCCATCATTACAGAATTAAAATGTCTGATAACCTTTCTTCCCGCTTTTGAAACATTTACTTGTCCTTTTATGACAACTCCCTCCATGTTTCTTTCCACACCTTGAGCATAAGGGAAAACTCATCTTCTTTTTACTGTGCTCTTTATATTTTTCTTTTGAATTCCATTTTCCTCATCTTATCAAACCCATAAGACTGATGGGTTCCTCCAATATCCATCTCAACTTTGAGATCACATCTAACAATTTCATCGTAGCTATTGAAGTCCCTTTTGGATAATGCCCTTGGAAGACTTGGTTTAAAGCCACTAAAAAATCGATCGATCCTACTCTTAGGTTGGATAATAATACCAGAAGTGTACCTTGCAAGTCTTGTAAAATTTCCTTCATAGGTACCAACTGATTAATCATCCTTTTGATTTAGTTCAATAAAATCCTTCTCCATCATTGTTCGGATAATAAGAGGGAAGTAGTTATTGAAAAATAAGTTCTTGAACTCATCCCATTCCATGGACTAAATTTCATCCCTCTGCCTCGTATTTTTGATAAGATTCCACCATTGATCAGCTTCACCTTCCAAACGATAAACTGCTAAGATGACTTTTTCATTTAAGAACTGAAAATATCTTTTCAGTGGTACTGATCCATTTTTCAGAAACAAGTTGATCAGAAGACCAACTGAAATAAGGTGGGTGTTGCCTCATGAAGGACTCAATAGAATATTGTTCCCTTATCTTCTCATTTGGAAGTCCATAATGATTTATAGATTCTGTAAGTATAGCAATAAGATTTTTCACTTCATCTCCCTTAACATTTCTTTCTTCAGGAGGAAAATCATTTCATTGCATATTACATTGATCAACATGGTTCCTTCAGGTTCCAGCCACCATCTAAAACCCAAAAAGAATAGCGTGAGAGGAAAAAATCATGCTAGGGAAAACAACATATTAAATGGGGAGTACCTTAAATATCTAACATCTTAGGTTTAATTCTATGATCGTTACTGTAATTCTTGGTCTATAAACTATACTTATACTTGACATTATGGAAATCCCTAGACATACCTTAGAAATATCTCCAGGGATTTCACTAAAGTTCGTGCATCCTAGTTTCCAAAGGTTGACTAAACCTTTCTCTGATACCAACAGTAGAGACCCAAAACTTGATGTACATGGACATTACATTACTTTTGCGGAATACTTAGTACGTAATAAAAATAGACACACGAGGACCGTAAAAGTTTAGTGTCTCTGAAAAACTCGGAATATAATCTTCTAATCGTGGTGAAAGATCATCAACATCTCCCATAAATATCTTCCATTTTTTTCTTACCTAAAACATTTCTTTATATCCTGGGGAAAAGAAAACGTAAAAGGGGTGAGCTCAAATGCCCAGTAAGTGTAAACATATAGAACATAAAACTCTCCATAAACATTTGAATGCAAAAACTTGAACAAAAAATCTAAACATCAAAATCTTGAGCAAAGACATGAATCTTGGAAGTACGTAAGGCATATATCATAAGGTAGCATCAATCATGATAAAATAGCATGGGAATAAAACATGTAATTGTGGAAAACATTAAGCACATGTTATGATTTCCATAGTAGCCAAGACATTTCTTCCAAGACCATCTTAGTGGACAATGTCCCTTTCTGAATCGAGTTCACTCCTCGTTTCAGTCCTATAAAAATGAACCAGATTAACTTATTGTTCCATCCATGTCTATCTCATGAGATAAAAATCATTACCCAATTCATTGGAGGGAGATATATGTCACACCCATCTCATAATGATACCATTCTTATGTGTGCCACAAAATCAAAAATCATACATCAATGCATAACCCATGTTATAAAAACGGGATTCCTAAACATCGTGACATCATAAAAAAATTCATATAAGATAAAGGAATTCATAAAAATAATTGCATCACAACATAATCAAATCTTTGTAATAAGAGGGATAGAAACAGAACCCTATATTATCATAGATGGAAATGAATTTTGATAAAACACTTGAACTCCATTCTTGATGAAAATATCCTTTCTACTTCAAAAACATTTTCCATTCTTAATATGTCAAACAATTATAAACTAAAAGAATTTGATTAAAAATAAACTTGAAAACTTGTAAAGGAAGCTTCTTGTAAATAATGATTTAAAAATCCATTCATACCGTATAAGTTAAAAAATCATTCTTCTCGTACTTTTGTCGGAAAATCCAAAAAGTACATCGTACGAAAAACGATAAAAGATTCCATTCATATCTTATATTAAAAACTCACGGAAGGGTAAAATTGGATTTAAAAAATTGTAGGTGGATGGAAATAATATTACATATTGAGGAATCATGGATGTGGATTATAAATATTCCCAAGTAATTTCTAAAGTATAAACGATCTCAGATAAAAATGTGATTGTGAGATTTTCCCTTACCATAGGTCGGATTTGCTTCGTAAGTGTCCGAACCTCCTGTATAATGATTTAAATAATGTCATTGACCTATTCCAGAATCATTATTATTTTTATGATATCATATATGGTAATATTCTTAGCAACTTATTAGTAATATTTCATTGCTACTTGTTATTCGGGTGTTTATTACTTTTTGTCCTTATGGGTGTTTTGTCGAATAAATTCATATTCTTCATTTTAGGTTATAGATACCTCATTTATAGAATGGTATTAGTGTAATATATATATCACATTCATTCATTAAATTAATTTATATAATCATTATGCAATGACGATCATGTAGGACGAGTCACATCACATCGTGGAGACGGTATTCCGTACATACGCACAAGCGATGATATCATTCCCGTGATCGTGGAATTCTACTGGATTGTATGTATAATATTTCAGAATCAATAAAACTTTACAATAATGATATATATTTATTCTTTACACCATTATACATATCCAAGTAAGCTGGTGGTGGAAAATAGATTACACCACGGCGTGGAGACGGTATTCCGTACGTGCGCACGTGAAATGATTTCGTCTTCCGTATGATGGATAGATGGTGAAATTGGGTTTTTTCATACATATAATAACATATAAGTATATGAATTATACTGATGTTATTACTTCATAATGAAACAACTAAATAAGAATATGTGGAAGAAGAAATAAATTTGAAAGAATCGGTAACAGACATTACCTCTTCTTTGATGCGCCTCTTTGAGACCTCCTTTTAGGGCACTAAAATTGGCATTTGAAGAATACCAAGACCACTAGGATGTTTCTAGGGAAATGTAAAAGATAATTTTTCAGTGGTTGGCCGAGCTTTAAGGCTCAAAGTGGTGTGAGGAAGAGAGGTAGGAGGTGCCCTTTTATAAGGGAGGAGAGGGGGACCTTTGGAATAACTAAAACTATTATTTTATTATAAGGTCATTTTCGGTTTTTAATATCTCCGAATTGAGTTATTTAAAAGCTAAGTTGGGGATGGGTAGAAATACTCTCATAAAATAAAATTTAGGGAAGTTTAGGTTTCTATTTTAACTGTATCATTTAGATTTAACTTTATGTTAAATAATGTTTCTTTTACCGTGTCTTCTTGTTTTCTTACGCTATAAGGTTAATAAACATACTATAACAAGCCAAAAGAACCCCAAGCTATTTATTATTAATATATATAACCTTATCTATGTAATTTGGCCGAACCTTAGATTTTTAGGAATAAAATAACAATAAATAATATAATAGAAGTTTTAAAAACTATTTTATGTCGATTTTGACACTATTTGGTAATTGATTTTTGTGAAAGTTATAACAGAATTATTAGTTCGAAAAAGGTTAACTAAATCAATACTAACATCTCATATTGACCTATAAAATTAGTTTATGTCATAAAAAGTCTCAAATTAAATTTATTTGGGTATTTATAACATAAATTATGTCAATATTTATTTAATAATATATTTACTACATCATCATTGTGTCATAAATAAATTAAATTATTTAAAGTCGAAAAATTACAAATAAAATACCATTTTGTAGGAAATATTTTTATCTTTATAATTAATATTTATATTTTAATTGATATTATGTATAACCCTATATAACGAAAGATTTACTTATTAAACATTGATTTTAACTATTTTAACCCTTCTTTAAATAAATTAATATTAAATATCTTAATGTAATCCAAGTGGGCCTAAATGGTCATATTTTTTCCTAAGGTTGTTTTAGGTCGAATTAAACTTATCCAATAGAATGAGGACAAGTGTTAGTGTAATAATAATACCATTTTTACCCTTAATTACCCTATTTACTTTTAACTGTGGTAAAAAATGGTAAAAAGTAACTATTCATAAAAAACAAATTTATCTCATTGAACAAAATTTTAGTCCTTGATATTAAACATGTCTCTCGTATTTTTGAAATTCCACTCACAGAATTGGTAAAATTATGTTTAATGTGAATTTGGAAATTCTCCTAGGAGGTGGGTAAAAGACGGTGAAAAGTTCAATAAAATTTATATATATATAAAATTATTATAAAATGACTCCAATGAATTGCATTGAACTTATATAGGTATTATGCATCAATTTTGACCTAAAATAAATTTTAATAAAATAAATAATTATTTAAATAAATAGTCGGTTTTCAAATAGTATACTAGTGTTTTCACTATTCATCCAAAATTGAAAGTTTTCAGAAAAATACCAAAATTTCACCGAAGGCTAATTTCAATATTCCAAATCCAAAAAGAAGTTCATTTTGAGAAATAAAATTTACAAAATTTCAAAAATATGGTATTACTATTCATAATGGCTAGTTTTAATAAAATTTTAATAGCATATTGTTGTTTAGTAAAACTCGGTATTGCGTACAACGCAAGCTATCGAGGAAGGCCACAGTTGCATGTAAAGTAATGCAAGCTAGTGTTGTGTGTAGTGAAAGATTCCTTTGATGATTCATATAACATAAAGACGAAATATTTCTCATAAAATCTCGGGTGTAACATTTTTGTCCATAATTTACAATCCAATTAGATATAAAACATTAAAAAACTCAATAGAGGAAAATATAGGGACCCAACTATCACATTATATTCATCTATATTTATTTATGACAAATGAAATAATTTATTAATAATAATATAATGAACCCATTGAATGAAATTTTTATTCCTAAAATATTCAAATACTTCTATGTCCAATTTGAAATTGAATTTATATTCAATGTTTCATTGTTATTTTTGTGATGTAGAAAATGATACATATAGGATTTTTATCCTAATAGTATTATCTAGTGATTGAGATTAATTAGTTCTTAAAAGTATTTTATATGAGATAATGATTCATGGAAAATGTTCATTAAATATTTCAAGGAAATATAATTGATGATTATTAAAATATCTGATACATGAATGAGTGAAGTACTGAATAATATAATTTTATAATACATTTTTATTTCAATATTATACGTAGTATAATAACAATTGTGAGAATATGAAGTCTCCAGGAACATGGAAAAATCCATCATAAACCAGCCACCCATGATGATGATGAGATTTCAAGACCAAGATTGATGTAATTACATATCTATAATTCCTATAATATTAGATAACCTTCACTGCATTGTCTTCTAATGGCATAGGCAATGTGAAAATACGATGCACAAAGAAAAATTACAATTCATTTTGGACCTATCAAATTTAATAGAACCAACACGAAGAGGTTCTTTTAGGTGTTTTCAATAGAGTAAATTGTTACTCACAATTTAGATAAATGTATTATATGATTTTATATATTATTTAGACTGTATGAGTGATTCATCAATTTGAGGTTAAATTTAACAGAACATGTTTCCTCTTCATTTCAAAAATATGGAAATAACAAGAATATTATGTGTGTCACATATCTATACATGTTCAGTCTAGGCTTCAAAAAATGGAATGTACAATCATTATGATATAAAATCAAACCTGATATAACCAACATTGTTTTTATATAATTATGTAACAATATGAGTAAGTATTATATTGTCTATGATTTCTCTAAATAGTCAATATACTAACCACTTGATTGAGGATATATCCTTTTCTATGAATATATTTCAACTTACCAAACATGAAAATGATTTAACCACAATTGTCTCCATAAATGATGGGTAATGCTACTAGAGGATGAGTGTGTGGCTTACCCCTTGAAAAATAACAAATAACTACATATAAAATAAAACCTATCATAAAGAATGAGTTCAGACCTACTATATGCTTTTAAAATACACATAAAAGTCTATTAGATTAAGCTACTCTGTGTTTGATATGGTTTCCCAACTAAACATATAAATATGAAGAAAAGAACAAAATTTTGTATGAATATGAGAAGTGATGTGATTATATGCATAGTGAATGTGAGATCACATATAAAAATAAATAAGATCCTAAAAATAGAGCATCTGAAAAATATATACCATTTATTAAATTTCATGTTAATGATGATACCATGCTGAGTTTGATACATATGAATAATATGTAGTGATATGAATGAAACATAATATAATCATTGTAAACCTAATGTGTTTCTAATCATTCAGATGAAATATATTTTCACTGTATCTGGGAAGTAAAACATACTCAACTATGTTTTCATTCATTGAAAATAGAGGATACTAGTTTAAATATTGAACTCATAAAAAAATAATATTAATTAATGAATGGAAATCGAAGGACAAATAAGTTTCTAAAATTTGGGTCCCATTTTATATAAATATTTACAATATGAAGCACATGATAATCACGAGGTGTATAAGATGAGTTTGTATTACTTGAAAGAAAAATGAATGATATGGATTAAATAGGTTAGGTCATTCATCGATGATTAATTATAGGATATGCCAGAATTTTTTTATGCATTGAATTACTAAGACCAATAGTAAATATGAAATAAATAGAATCCATGTGTGATTATAATATTGAAATAAATACAATGCTCATAAAATGGTTTTATTTTAGTTTTTGAAATAATGAAACGAATTAAATAATATTTTATCCTGATGAATGTACCATGAACATTGTTTTGATTAATGTGGAAGTATAATGTGATATAATTCATTTTGTTAGTTAATAAGATATTATGATTTTATAAATTTTTCAAAAACAAAGGGTGATGATGGAAATAGAGTCTTCAATGGATTTTAAAATATATATTAACCTATATATAAGAATGATATAATAATTTTAATTCCTAACTAATAAATATTCCATGGTTTTGAAAGAGATGATTAACTGCATATGGGTATCACCTATAATCCATAATTCAAATTTGGAAAAAATATATTTAATTAAAAATAAAAACTAAAATTAATCATTAATCGAATACAATTATATATATATAGGTGATGATGATTTTTTAATACTTTAAAATATTAATGATAATTCATTATAATGATAGAGTAACTAAGTATATAGAGGGAAAAAATTAGTTATAGGTAGGTATTGATGAACCTGTAATTCATTGAAAATAAGGTAGATCTATATCATTATAAGATCTAGAGTAAGTATAATGTTCAATAGTGTTCCTGATTTTCAAAGAGAGATTCACAAGAAGATCTGTTGATCTATCTACTTATATAATAATATCAAACTTACTTGTGGAAAAAATAATACCAGGATTAACATAATATAATTATATAAATGGTCATCATTGAAGAAGGAAAGTCTCTTTTCCTGGATTCTATAAGCCTTGGGGACATAGTAAATAGTAGTTTTGGAGTAAATCGTTGAAGGGAACATTGGGGATTATTTTTTATTTGATTTCAATTCCATTGGTTGTAAAAAATTATTTATAATATTTGAGAATCCAAGTTGGGTGGATAACAAACATGGAAAAGAGTTTCATATCCTAATGACCTTAGTAAAAATATTATGACGATATAATTTCATTATTTACTAAACATGAGTTGAGGACTATGTTAAATTATTGAGTGAATATATAACCTTATCAAGTATTATATGTTTAATTAAATGATAATAAGTTTGTAAAAATATTACAAATAATCATGCCCCCTCTAAATTCCCATCCATCCTAGTATATTTCAATTAATATCAGAGTAAAGATACATTTAATGATCTTCGATGATTATATCTTCCCATATGCGAAATGAAAATCCTTTTAAAAACTATGGTGTACAAACATTTGATGTTACAAAATACTATATGTTGAGAATTTTGATGCTTCCCCATAGAAGTTTTTTCAACAAAGATGTTATAGATGATGAAAATATATGGTTTCCACTTATTTCATAAGATTCTTGCATTACTCAATCTTCTAAGAATAATTTGGATATGGATTATATAACAAAGGATGTCATCTATATTACTCTATTAAAGATATCATATAACAGAATAATTAATTTTCAGTCTTTCAGATATATTTTTGAACAATTGAGAAGCAGTTATATGGGAAACAATAATGTTAGGTAAGATAAATTTCATGTTTAGAGGGGAATATATGAAGATGAAAATTAATTATAATTTTAAAAGTGATAATTTATTCAGAAGGAAAAATTAAATTTTCAGCAATAATATATGTTTTTTGAGAATTTAGATGACTCAATCAATGTGAAAAATCTAATGAGAAATTTCCAAGACATGATTGATTGTAATGTTTCAACCCCTACCTAAAAACATTTTTTCCATTTTTTTCAATAAGACACATTTTGTTATGTGGGAACCAAATAAGAACCACCAAAAATCATCCGAACCTAACCCACAATAAAAATAAATTAGAAAAAAAATCCAAATCAAACTTCATTGTAGTCCATGAACCATTGCTTCCACCTTATAAATAATCATATTTAAAAATACAAGCCATCATCCTCAATCTCAGTAAATGATGAATCTTGAAACATGCATCCACCTCGAGTCATACACCCTGTGAAACGGCTGACCAATATGCACCATGCGTGACCAACTCAAACATATCCATCAAAAGAATCACATCATCTCCATTATTCTTGAGACACATAACATTACAACAACAACTAGTGATACAGCTAAATCCCAACCCCAGTCTAGCCGCAACATCACCAACTTAACACCGCCATCATCATACATTTCAGAACACCAAACTTGAAACAACATTTTTTTGGAATTACTATGCCTGAAAAAATACAATACGATATGCATAATGAGAATAAATCACCCAAAAAACATGAAACATAACCATCTTCCTCTTTTATATGCACAAATCTGCATCAAAACCATGAAAAATAGTCACACGATAAGCATCATTAATTTATAGATCCCACCTCCCAAAACCATTGAGGGACCACTGGTCAAGAAGAAACACAGAGATAAGAAATGGGAAAAGCGTTAGGGAAGGGATACGACCATTTGATTCCTCCATGAGATGAAATCTCTCCTAATATGAAGTTTGAATCCAAAAACAAGTTCATTCTGACATTGGAGATCCAGAAAAACCCTCCAACGCTGAGTTTTTTTTAAATGAATTTTTTAAAAAAAAATTCTAAAAAACCATCTAGGTTAATTTTTTTTAAAGATTATGTTACAAAGGCGGCATTAGTGATGATGCATGTTCCCTAAAGTTGTATTTTTTTATTTAACGTTTTTATATATTTAAAATTTCAATGTTTTATTATTATGTTTGTATGGTTATATATATATAAATATAACATAATGTTTCAACATAATTTATCCATTATTCAAGTAGGTGACTTTTCCAGCCTATATAATATAGACTATAAGACTAATATGAATGAAGTTTTAATCATTTCTTAAACATATAACAAGTCCTCAAAAATAAAAATAATATAATAAACAATCATGGTGAAAATTTATTTATATCTTATCATATCTTCCTACTTGAAACAAAAAAATCATTCATGTACGTGACATCACTGGCATCTATAATATAAATTGTATGACTGATATGAAGGGAATTTTAATCAATTATTAAAAATATTCAAAGTTGTCCAAAATAAAAATATATCTTAAAAAAAGATGGTGAAAAATTATTTATAACCTATTATATCCACCTAATTGAAGCTTAAAACATTTTCAAGTACCTGACTTTGGTAGACTATAAAATGTAAACTATAAGTGTTATATGAATCAAATTTTAAAAAAAATTTAATCATATAACAAGTAGTCCAGAATAAAAATATATTCTTAAAAATCATGGTGAAAAGTTTTTGATAACCTATCGTATCCACATACTTGAATGTTAAAAATGTTTCATGTATGTGACATTGTTGGCCTATATAATATCAACTATAGACAGATATAAATGAAATTTTATACATCGCTTGATCATATAAGTAGTAGTCCAAAATAAAAATATGTTCTTAAAAAATCTTGGTGAAAATTTATTTATAACCTATAGTATCCACTAACATCAAAATAAAAAAGTCTTCAAGTACGTGACTTTGATGGCCTATATAATAAAAACTATATTACATATATGAATGAAATTTTAAACATTTCATAAACATATAACATGTATACCAAAATAAAAATATCATTATAATAAATCATTGTGAAAATTTATTTAAAACCTTTCAAATCCACGTACTTGAAAAATAAAAATGTTTCAAGTACCTGACTTCACCAGCCTATATAATATAAACTATAAGACAAATTTGAATGACATTTTAAACATTTCTTAATTAGAACTAAATTCACCCACCTCTTGAGATTATACTCAGACCAACATGTAATAATAGTAAATAATAGTATTTAGATTTTATTAGTCATAAAACATGTAATCAATAATGTATAATCAATGCCTATGTTTGCGGTGAGAAGATTTCATCCTACATGGTAGTATGTGAATAAGACTTATACATTGAGTGCGCAGTGGAGTCTAATGACCTGAAGAAGGATGATCCTTTGGCACCGGAACGTCGACTGCTGAATCCTCCATTTTTGTGTCAGTGGGAGGAGTTGTCAACTACATCTGATACTATCATCTGGATCCTTCCCCCACTTGGATAGTAGAAGGACCTTACTCTATTGTAGTGGGGAACCAAGCCTGCAATGGAGCTATTACCCAAGATGATGATGGCTCTAGAATCAAAGGGTGTGAATGATCTGAAACCCAAGGTGGAGAGAACTATGGATATCATGTCAGGAAAGATAGATCCCATGCCACCTGAGGCACAACCTGAATCAACTGACCCTGGAATACTAAAGGGTCGACCTCTTCCTGTGGAACAGGTGAGGCCACACGTGCAGCATGACGCTGTCTACATCACTGTGGTGGTGGCTCCTCAGCACCAGCAGTAGCTAGAGGATGTTCCTCTGGGGTAGGAACCTCCTCTATCTGAGCCAGACGTGCGAAGATGCTCTCGGAAAGCCAAAGAAAATATGCCATCGCCTCCAACGCTATAGTATGGAGGATATCCGGGCTAAATACCCCATCCTCCTCTTCATCACTCATGAGAACAAGAGGCTCTGCTTGACAACCCTGTAAATAGATTCAAATTGAATTATAAAATAATTCAATAAAAATACTAATGCAAAATAATTGAATTACAATCCTATGCATATCTATGTCAGGTTCGGTAAGATACAGTATAGACTTCAGTCTATATTGTGGTGCATATTCAACCTTCTCTAATTGAGTGAATTGATTCGTATGAACTCCCTGAATACGAAACTCTGTACGTATGTTCTAGGAGTCGATAAAACTAGAATGTAATTGGGGATAGTCATCATCTTGCCTCTCTTTCAGCTTCATCCCATGAAGCTGGTCTATGTATCTCGATAGTAATGGAATCAGATGAGTATGGGAAAACATGTGCATGAATTTTTCAGGCTTTTTCCACTCAATTATGTGGAATTGAATGCCAGAACTATAGCTATATCATCCTCAATCCCAATAATGAAGTATGCTGGAAACTAGTTCATAATACTCCAGTATGGAATCCATGGAATCTGAATTGAAAAGTTATTTTTTCAAAAATACACCTATCAAAAAACCAAAATTGATGATATTATTAAATATATTAGACAGTGATAGATTGTATACACATACCTGATTAGTTAAGAGATATTCCAACTGTAGAAAATATATGCCAAAATTATGTCTCAGAACCACATGAAAATTTTTTCTCAGACACCACCGGTAAAATACATCAATGATAGTGAAAATTAATGAGAAATTATAGTCAGTAACTCATCATAGAATCAGAATCTAGTAGAAATGACATATCATACCAGCATCCACGTGGAGAGTCATGCAACACCTCCATCTCGACCGGTGTACTAGCAAGGTATGGGCAGAATGCTAAGATGTGCTCCCATGCCCACATCTGAATAACGACGATGCATCCTCTGAGACCTGTACAGTCCCTGTGGGATAACCTGTATAATGATCTGTACGTGTATGCCATGTTGGTTGATCCCCATCTGTAACGACCCAAGTTTTTTCATTGGAAATTCCCTTGTTATATTTATTTCATAATATAACATGATAACACAAAAAAATGAACAACTAAGTGATAAGTGACCTTTAAACATAAGTTTGTCACTTCTATGTTTGGAATTTTAAAAAACCGACATACACAGTTGTGCTCAGGATTATTATTGGAGTCTAATGAAACAAAAATAATTTTCATTGAATAATAACATACCCTTAGGAATAGTAACATACCCTTATGAATATTAATATGACCCTTATGAATATTAAATCATCAAACATAATATTAACATTACTTATGAATATTTAAATAAAAATTAGACATCTTAGAAATTGACAATTTGACCTTAGTAAACGTTTTGGTATTTTATAAGTCATAAAAAATTAATTATAATTATTTAATTATTTTAAAATAATAAATATTCCCCTAAAATGTATTCATAAATTATTTAATCAATGTCTTATAGTTTTTAGATAAATTTATAAGTCCCTACTTAATTTTTGAAAGTACTATAAAATCAGTTTTAATATTAAAAACTATTATTAAGTAAAATATGATTTTAGTTAAATATTATATTAATAATAATTATAAAATTATTTTTAAAAAGTGGTCTTCATTTTTTGAGTCTACATGTCGAGAAAAATTTGGGGTAAATTTTTGAGATTTTTCTGAGATACATGAATTTTTGATGAATAGTAGAATCTAATAATTTACTATAAATGCTAAATAATGGATTAATTGAGTCATCGATGATGTTATGCTGATAAAAGACCACTTGGTTCAGGATCACATGATAAAATTACTATTCTTGGTCAGTCAAGACTCACTATTACTTGCCTTATGGGACCTTATTAAACTAATTAATTTAATATTAAAGAAACCCCACTCCCCTCCACTGTAAAAGCCACCCTTCACACCCTCATTTCCTCACACCTCTCAAGCTCCAAGACTTCTCTAAAATCTACCCAGACACCTTCCCCAGCCCCTCCCCCATGTCCATGTTCTACTGGTCTCATAAAAAGTCCATGCTTTTTCCCATAAGGAGGTTCTCAATAGGAAAATTCTAGAGGTAATTTCCCTCCCTCTTCTCCTTAAATTTCCTTTCATGTTCAAGATCATTTCTTGATCTCTCCCCACCTATAATTATCCAAATTGTACTAAAACTCTAGTATTATAAATATAATGTAATTTTATGATTCTAATGGGATATTATATCATCCATCCCCCTTTTCAACTTACATTTATTTTATTAATGAGAACGTTGTTCGTGAGGTGTTAATTTATCACCTTCAAGAACGACTTTTTTCTTCTTCCCTGTATACCTTTAGATCTGGTCATTAAACCGTTTTTATTGTTGAACCAGAATATATTATATGTATTATGTTCTATTTAATGTTATGTAAATAACCTATGGCCATATTACAAATTCATAAAATATAACAACGTCATTGTGATCGAAAAACTGCCCAAATTAACCCAAACAATATTCATTTAATTCTTATATGATGATTCATAAACATGGATATAATATAATTCATTATAATATCCTTAAAACTACTTTAATATCATTAATGAAATTGAATATCATTTCGGGATGTTTACCGAAGTTCTACCCGAACATCAATTTAAGAATACCAGTAAACCACCCAAGAAAAACCATAAAAATGAACATCCCCGAACAATGTTTTTATACACTATAAGTCATCCAAAGGAACATAATATGACATAATAATACTAGAATGAACCATATTAATGTAGAAATGGTTCTGGATTTCTAATTAATGAATATTATTTCATTATACAAGACATTAAAGTGAAGAAATCATTCGGGTACAAGGTAAGGTGAAATTCTCAAACCCAACTTTCATCCTTCGGGTTCTCCCTCTTTCACTCTGTTTTGATATGGTAACTCCATAAAGATAATTTCTTCATAATTATATTACCTTTTCTAGGATATACATGTTTTCTAATAAAGTTTATGTTTAACAATTTTTTTTTCAATATAACTCTTCTTTTATGAACTATACTTTTACCTCTCAGTCATGGTTGATGGTTCTTTTATCAATTATGTTGTTCCCTCATTCATTTGGTATCCCAATGCTTATGAAGGAATTCTTATGAGATAAAACCAATTACATTAAATGGGTTAGTTATGTTCACTCTTGATATGTGTTCTATGTGGAAATCATGATAATGATAATGTTATGATGTGGTAGGTGCGCCCAGAATAATATAGCGCAATATGAATGTTTCAAAGTGATGGGTGCGTCCAGAATTATACAGTGCTCCAATGCATTGGGTAAACTGATGAATCTCATGAGTAAATGTGAATTTATGTGTGAACAAGATGTTATCTTGGTTCACAAGTATGTTTGTTAGTAAACCACTATGACATGATGTTTCATTTTTATGCATTACCACATTTCAAGTCTTTTATTTATGCTCCTCTCATGTTCATGATATTTTTCCTATGTTATGATTATTCTCAACCCATGATATGTTGATCTTATATATCCTCTTACTGGGCTCCTGTCTCACCCCAGTTGATGTATATCCTCAGGTGTCTACATGTACTAAGGAGAGGACTTGTGCCTATAAGAAGCTAGAGAAAAAAAATTAAATAAATGTTTATGATAGATGTTGTATTTGTTATGTGTGGTCCAAGTTTGCCTAAGGCACTAAACCTTTGGATCCTCTAGGTGTAATAATATTATTTTGTTTATCTTTTAAATGATGTAATAGTGATGTAGGAAAAGTACGGTTCACTATAGTTGGTATCAGAGGCAAGGTTTAGTTAATTTGGGAATTAGGATTGGTGAACCCTAGAGAAAACCTCTAGTATGAGAATGAGTACAAATATGCACAGAAGTATATTTACCTTAGGATCCCATATGTTATGTTTTTGGTATAAACTTTTTAAATTAATAAGTTATTCATTACTTGTTTACTTATGTTTTTTTCTAACCTTTACTATTTTAGAAAATGGTCGGAACCAGGAGAAATCAGGCCAACAACTCTTGTGAGGGCCAATGCAACGATTGCCCGAATGACAAACCCAATGATTTGGGAGGTGGAGTCCAAAACCTCATGTATATTCTTACCAAATTATCACAGGTTATGAACAATAACCATAATAATGGGGAACGTCCTCCTTCACCAAATAGGGAGAAACTGGCTATCGAATGTTTTATGCAGCAGCGACCAACAATGTTTAGTGGATATTTTGATCCACTAGTTGTGGAACAGTGGGTCAACTCCATGGAGAATATCTTTTTTGTGCTTCACTATTCTGAGATGGAGAAGGTGACTCTATCCATTTATCGTCTAGATGGAGAAGCTGATCATTGGCGGGCTTTGATTAAGAACACCAAACCAATGGAGGAAATTGACGAGATAGAATGGGAAAACATTATGGTAATGTTTCTTAATAATTATTTCCCACGAACTCTTCGCATGAAGATGGAGAGAGAATTCATAGAGCTCATGAAAATAGAAAGGGAATCTATCACAACCTATGAAGAAAATTTCCCAAGTATCACAATATATGCTTTGGGTTTTTTAATCAACAATAATAGCAAAATTGATATATTCTTTAGTGGATTAAAACCACACCTTCTTAAGTATCTTACAATTCGAGACATCGGTAGTTATGAAGAATTTGTTATGTGTGCTCTCAAAGTGGAGATGTAGTTTGGAGATTGGTCCCATGTATATGGTGATAAGATAATAAAGATAGAGTTCCAAGCTGGTGGATCTAATGATAATGGTTGGAAGAAAAATCAAAGACCCACATGCCCAAAATGTGGGAAGATGCACAATGGGAACTGCCTTAAAGGGGTTGGGAAGTTCTTTATGTGTGGGAATGAAGGACACCATGCTCAAGAGTTTCAAAAAGACATGAAAAAGAAATAGAATGTAGCAGATGAAAGGAGAGTACCACTCATGTTTCAATGATACAACTGTATGGATCTAGGGTACTATGCAAACCAGTGCACTAAACCTCGAGCTCTCGAGGGTAATTAGCGTCAGCAGCCACCAAAGCCAAAGGATCAAGGGAAGGCTTATGCCATCACTACTGCGGAGGTGGAGCTTGATAATGAAGTCGTACAAGGTACACTTCCTATTCACTCATGAATGAAAAACATCTTATTTGATTCTGTCTCTATGCATACCATTATATCTGGAAAGTTTTCTAGAAGTATAGAATCGAAGCCTCTAATCAGTGAAGTAGAGATATCTGTAAAAACACCTAGTGGTGCAATCATTTCAACCCAAGTGTTTGACTCTTCTCCCTTTGGTATATGTGGGATGATTATTTTGGAAAATCTCATAATACTTCCCTTGGTGGAATTCAGCGCTACTATTGGAATAGACTGGCTCTCGTTATATAGAGCACATATCAACTGTCGGTAAAAGGAAATATCTTTTCATATTTCGAACAATCTCATTACCCTATAAAAATTCAAGGAAGACCATGAATCATCTTTGAAAAATCATTCAATTATGTGGGTGTTGATTCCTTAAGAAGAAGCATACCTCGCCCAAATGGTTGAGTTGAAGGAAAGTTCCAATGTTGAGGAAATTGACATTTTGAAGGAATTTGACTGTATTTCCCAAAGAGTTACATGGAATTCCACCGAATCATGAGGTAGAGTTCTCAATTGAACTCATGCACGGAGCTACTCCAATGTCAAAGTGTCCCTATAGTATGGCTCCTATCGAACTGGAGGAGTTAAATATGAAGCTACAAGAGAATCATGAAAAAGGGTTCATACGCCCTTGTGCATCACATTGGGGTGCACCAGTGCTCTTTGTGAAGAAGAAGGATAGAACAATATGGCAGTGTATCAATTATTGACATCTCTGAAAGATAACCAAAAAGAACAAGTATCCTCTCTGAAGGATTGAAGACTTGTCAGATCAGTTAAGAGGAGATCAATACTTCTCAAAAGGTGGATCTTAGTTCTGGATATCATCAGGTAAAGGTGAGGAAGGAAGATATTCAGTATATTGTCTTCCTAACAAGTTATGGGAAATATGAGTTTTTGGTGATGCCCTTCAGACTTACTAATGCCCGTGAAATCATCGTTGTTTTGATGAATAGAGTCCTTATACATTACCTCGACAAATTTTTGGTAGTTTTTCTCGATGATATTCTCATATACTCCAAGAGCAAGGAGGAACATGAAGAACATCTAAGACTTGTGTTAGTGACATTAAGAAAGGAGAAGTTGTATGCCATGTTTAGCAAGTGTGACTTTTGGATGAATCACGTCACGTTCTTGGGACATGTGATCACAAGTGAGGGAATTCTTGTTGATCCTTCAATGACAAAGGTGATTTAGGAATGGACCAGGCCCTCTAGTGTCATAGAAATCCATAGTTTTCTATGATTAGCTGGGTACTACCGACCTTTTGTGAGAGACTTCCCAAGATTTTCATGCCTGCTGTCTAGGAAAACAAGGAAAGGGGTACAGTATGTCTGGACGGAAGAATATGAGGGAATCCTCAAGGAGATAAAGAGAAGACTGATCACCGCACCTGTACTCACACTACCGAAAATTGGAGAATGTTTTGTGATATATAGTGATGCTTCAAATAAAGACTTGGGATGTGTACTCATGAAAAATGATAATGTGATAGTGTATTCCTCACGACAGTTGAAGATCCAAGACTAGAACTACCCGATGCATGATCAAGAGCTGGCAGCCATGATTTTTTCCTTGAAAATATGGCGGCACTACCTTTATGGAGAGAAGTGTGACATATACACTGACCACAAGAGCCTAAAGTATATATTCAGTCAAAAGGAGCTCAACATGGGTCAAAGGAGATGGTTAGAGTTAATAAATGATTTCAATTTCTCTATTGAATATCATCCTGGAAAGGCGAATAAGGTAGTTGATGCTCTAAGAAGAAAAGAACCAGCTACTCTATCCATGTTGTGGATTGAGAAAGACCCTATCTTCTTGGTTTTGCAAAGAATGGATTTGGAAATCATAAGGGTAGAGGATACAACCTACCTTTCCGAAATTATAGCGAAACCATCCATCCAAGAGAAGATTAAGGAAGCACAAAGGGATGATGTGGAGTTAAAAAATATAGTGAGTGTAGTAAAGGAAGGGAAGCTGCAAGAGTTCCATATCGACGATGATTGTGCCATTTGGTTTGGAATGCATCATTGTGTGCCTTCATCACCCATGATAAAGAATGATCTATTGGACAATGCACATATCTCAACTTTCCCTATCCATCCTGGGAGTACCAAGATGTATCGTGATCTCCAAGAACACTTCTGGTGGGATAACATGAATATGGAGACTGCGGAATATATATCAAGGTGCTTGGTATGTCATCAAGTTAAAGATGAGTGACAAAAGTCCAACAGTATGATGAATCCATTGCCTATACCCATGTGGAAATGGGAAAAAATTATTATGAAATTTGATATGGGTCTCCCGAAGAAATCAAAGGGAAATAATTTGATAAGGGTTATGGTTGGCCGACTCACCATGACTTCCCATTTTATCGCTATTCGGGAAAATCTATCACTTGATCAACTTGAAATGATATATGTGAAAGAAGTGGTGAGATTGAATGGTGTTCCACACTCAATTGTCTCTGACCATGATCCATGGTTCACATCTATGTTCTGGAGGAGCCTTCAACATGCTTTGAGTAAAAAATTAAATTTCAGCATGACCTATCACACCCAAACTGATGGCTAGTCTAAAAGGACTATGCAGATGCTTGAAGATATGCTAAGATCCTTCCCTCTTGAATTAAAAGGTGGTTGGTATCAGCATCCCCCATTGGTTGAGTTCCAATACAACAATATCATCAACTCGAGTATTCAGATGGACCCGTTTGATTCTCTTTATGGGAAGCGATATCAAACTCCATCTTGTTGGGATGAAATTGGAGAAAGAAAACTTATTGGGCCTGATCTTGTTAAAGAGATGACAAAGAAGGTTCAAGTAATCTAGAAAAACATCAAAGCTGCTCAAAGTCGGCAAAAGAGCTATGATGAAAACCTTTGAAGGAACATGGAGTTCGGCGTTGGAGATAAATTCTTCCTTTGAATATCTCCATGGAAGAGAGTCATGTGATTTGGGAAGAAAGGGCAGCTAATCCCAAGGTATAGTGTCCCCTTTTAGATCCTTGACCGCATAGGAGCCATGGACTATCATAATGCACATACATTAAATATGGATCAAGTTCATGATGGGTTTTATGTATCACAACTGAGTAAGTATATACCAGACTCATCACATGTACTAAACTCAGAGGTGGTGCAGCTGGAAGATGATCTCTCCTATGAGGAGTAGCAAGTAATGATTATGGATTTGAGAGATAAGGTTCTACGCAAAAAAACAACCAACATTGTAAAAAGTGTTATGGAGGAACCATATGTTTTAGGAAGCAACATGGGAACCATAAGTGGCAATGAAGGAGAAACACCCTCACCTGTTTGTGTAATGTGAAATTTTGGGGGTGAAATTCCTTAAGGGGGGAAGAATGTAACGACCCAAAGTTTTTCAATGGAAATTTCATTCTTATATTTATGTGATAAAATAACATGAAAACAAAACATAATGAACTAATAAGTGATAAGTGACCTTTAAACATAATTTTTTCACTTTTGTGTTTGGAATTTTAAACAAATCGACATACACGATTGTGCTCCAGATGATTTTGGAGTCTAATGAAACAAAAATAATTTTTGGTGAATAGTAATGTACCATTAGGAATAGTAAGATACCCTTATGAATAGTAACATGACCCTTATGAATAGTAAATCATCCAACATAAGAGTAACATTACCTATGAATAATTAAATGAAATTTAGACATCTAGAAAGTGACAATTTGACCTTAGTAAATGATTTAGTATTTTGTAAGTCATAATTAATTAATTATAATTAATTAATTAATTTAAAATAAGACGTATTCCCCTAAAATGTATTCATAAATTATTGTGTCAATGTATTATAGTTTTTAGATAATTTTATAAGACCCTACGTAATTTTTGAAAGTACTATAAACTCAGTTTTAATCATAAAAATCGTTTTTAAGTAAATTATGAATTTAATTAAATATTATATTAATAATATTTTAAAATTTATTTTTGTAAAAAGGACATAAGTTTTGTATTCTACATGTAGATAAATGGATGGGGTAAATTTTATGAATTTTTCTGAGATACATGAATTTTTTATGAATAATAGAATCTTATAATTTACAATAACTGCTAAATAATGGATTAATTGAGTCATCGATGATGTTCTGCTGATGTAAGACCACTTATTTCGGTATCACATGATAAAATTACTATTCATGTTCATTCAACACTCACTATTCCTTGTATTAGGGGAAATTAATAAACTAATGAATTTTATATTAAGGAAACCCCACTCCCCTCCACTATAAAAGCCACCTTTCACACCCTCATTTCCTCCCACAGCTCAAGCTCCAATCCTTCTCTAAAATCTTCCCAAAAACCTTCCCCATCCCCTCCCCCACGACCAATAGCTATTGTTCTCATAAAAAGACCAATCATAGGTCCTTAAGGAGGTTCTAAAGAGGTGGATTCTAGAGGTAATTTCCCTCCCTCTTCTCCATTAATTTCCTTTCAAGTTCAAGTTCATTTCTAGATCTATCCCCACCTATATTTTTCCAAATTGTATTGTAACTCCGTTATTATAAATATACATTAATTTTATGATTCTAATGGGATATTATATCATCCAATCCCCTTTCCCTCTTCCTTTTATTTTTTTAAAGAGAACGTTGATCATGAGGTGTTAATCTATCACCTACAAGAACGACATGATTTAATTTTCCATTTATACCATCAGATCTGGTCAAGAAACTATTTTTTATGGTCAAAAAAATATTTTATATGTGTTATGTTCTATTTAAAGTTCTAGAAATAACCTATGTCAATATTACTAGGTGATACATTAAAACAACTTCATTGTGATCGAAAACCCGCCCATATTAACCCAAACAATCTTCATTTAATTCTTATCTAATGATTCATCCAAATGGATCTAATATAATTCATTATAAGATCATTATAACTCCTGTAATATCATTAATGTAATGTAATATCATTTCTGGATGTTTACCCATATTCTACCCAAACTTCAATTTTAGAATACAAGTAAACCACCCAGGAAAAATGAAAAAAAAACGAACATCCCCAAACAATGTTTTTAAACTCTATAAGTCATCCAAAGGAACCTAATATTAAATAATGAAACCAGAATGAATCCTATTAATGTGCACATGGTTCTGGATTTATAATTAATTTATATAATGTCATTATACTGGACATTAAAGAGAAGGAATCATTCGGGTACAAGGAAAGGGGAAATTCTCAAACCCAACTTTAATCCTTCGGGTTCTCCCTCTTTCACTCCATATTGATATGGTTACTCCTTAAAGATCATTTATTCATAATTATAGTACCTTTTCTGGGATATATTTGTTTTCTATTGATGTTTATGTCTAACCATTTGTTTTCCAAAAGAACTCTTCTTTTATGAACTCAACTTTTACCTCTCATTCGTGGTTGATGGTTCTTGTATCAATTATGTTGTTCCCTCTTTCTTTTGGGAACCAACAGCTTATGAGAGTATTATTATGATATGAGAACCATTCATTTACATGGGTTAGTTATGTTCACTTTTTATATTTTTTCTATGTGGCAATCATGATAATGATAATGTTATGTTGTGACGGGTGTTCCCTGAATTATATAGTGCAATTTGAATGTTTCAAAGTGACGGGTGCGCTCGAAATTATACAGCGCTCCAATGCATTGGGTAAAGTGATGAATCTCATGAAAAAATATGAAATGATGTGTGAACAAGATTCTAGATTGGTTAACAAGTTTGTGTGGCAGTTAACCACTAAGACATGATGTTTCATTTTTATGCACTGCCACATTTAAATTCTTTTATTTATGCTCCTCTCATGTTCATGATCTTCTTCCTATGTTTTGATTATGCTCACCCCATGATATATTGTTCTTATTTATCCTCTTATTGGGCTTCTAGATCAACCCTGTTGATATATAAACTCAGGATTCTACATATACTAAGTAGAGTACTAGTGCTAATAAGAAGAAAGAGAAGAAGAAATTAAATAAAAGTTTACTCTAGATGTTGTATATGTTATGTGTGGTCCTAGGTTTCCCAAGACACTAAAACATTGGATCTTTTATGTGTGATACTATTATGTTTTTTTCTTTGAAATGGTATAATAGTAATGTATGAAAAGGTTGGGACGATATACCATCTATACGTCCTAGCCCAATCAAAGTCCTATATTAGGGGTAGCTAAATCATATGCACATGAATCCCCGAGTGATTAGTACACATGGTTCCCCCAATAATCCATAAGATAAATGCACAAGAATGACACATTAGAGTTTTCTCTTCATCATCATCTTATAAATGTTGAATCTATGACTCCAAACAAGAATAGATATGGACGATCAATATTTAGCCCTACGGTCGGACAAAATATCAACAACTAATTAGTGCTAAGAAAGGTCTGGCCAAGCTGCACGAGTGAGTCAAGTAACGAGTCTCCCCTGGACAGGCAGACCGAGAAGCACTGCCACATCCTCGAGGGTGATGGACATATCTCCCTTAGGAAGGTGGAATGTGTTTGTCTCTGGTCTTTCATCTCTCAATGAGGGAAGCATGTAAGTAATGATCTACAAATGTGAAATCTGATACGGAAAGTCCATAGAAGCTATCACATCACAAGTAAGGTCTAATGGAACATGGAGGCTCCATGTGCTGAAAATGGTGCACTCGACACACCTAGACCAATCGATCTGGATGACCCTCTAACACTGCCTATGAAATATGGGTAGGATGCTGAGTGAGTAGTATGTTATCAACCATCTACACATAAACAAATGGAATGATCCATATGTGTAAAATTTAAATATGACGTTATGGATTGGATTAATATAAAATTTATCAATTAGTAATTAGGTTTTTGTAATTTATCTAAATTTATTTATTTAATAACTTATGATAATCATTATGATACCATAATTTCAATATATAATAGTTTACTAAAGTATCCTACATAATTTAAACTAAAACCAGGGAAAAGGGAAGATGTTTTTGGGATGGGATTTAGGTTAGAGGGTTTTGGGTTTCAAATTTTACTATTTAGGTTTAGGAAACATGCTTCTTGGTTAATAATATTTACTTCAAAATATGGGTTAAGTGTTCTACTATTGTATTTATGAAATAAATTCTATTTTCTCAGATTTAATTTTATTTCTTTAAATTAATAAATTTATTATGAAAAATGATCTACAATCTAAAATATTGGGTCTTGAATTTGATTAGACATATTTTGGAGGAGATTAATGTTAATATAATGGTATGGATTGGATTAATATAAACTCTGTCAATTAGTAATGATGTTTTTGGAATTTATTTAATTGTATATATTCAATAACTTATGCTAATCATTATGATACTATAATTTCGTTATAGAATAGTTTACTAAATTTTCATACGTAATTTAACCAAAAACAATGGTAAAGGGAAGATGCATTTGGGATGGGGTTTAGAAAACAATGTAAAAGAGGAATAGTTAACAACATTTACTTTATAATATGGGAATGTCACAATGAAGACAATTCATCATTATAGATGGGACATTGAACATGATCCAACAATGTTAGGGCATCATTTCTGGTTACGACATTCTTTATGTCATATCGTGCATCGCGAACTCTATCATTGTTCTGTAGTCCATTCCATCTCATTATGTATCCTACAATCCTTCAGTCTCCCACAAGGATGTAACTGATACATGTCAGGTATCACTATCAACAGCCTTCAAGCATTGGGAAAAAACAATACCCCCAATAGGTGTCGATGGTGCTGCACAACAGCTAACAATGGTATCCATCCGGTACATTGGATCAACTTATGTTTCCCATTATATGTTCATAGAGGCACATTTTGAGATGGAGTTTGTACATAGAAACTGTAAGGACTGATTGTTTCCTCATTGACATTGACTTTTTCTATTTATACCGCTATTTTTTCACCGATGCGATTTCTGATGGGTTCTGAATGATATTGAACTTCAAATAAAGAGTCTTCTTTTCGAAAGAGATAGACTTGATAACAAGAAGCTTCTTCAGTATTCTTTTCAATCATGCATTTAAAGTGTCTTCTATATCTTATCCCTTGTTGTATTATGTCTGATGCTAGTTTTTTTCAATCCAAAAATTACTTCACACATCAACATAATTTTACCTGAACTAATGCAGTTATAGGTATCTGGGGAATCCCTTTGAATATACCATTGAGAACTTCACAATGTGTGTCGTCATGTGTCTGTACCTCTTCCCTCCAACATATGGCAATGCCCATTTCAATTTTGGAATTTGCATCATATAGTAATAATATTTTTGATTAACCTTGGGGATTTTTTCAAAACGATCTTTAAACCTCCATTGGTCTGACTAATTTTCAACACAGAATAGATGATATTTCAAATAAATTGTTTTTATCATTTTTTTGAAACAGTAAAAAAATAACAAATTCAATGTGTACCAAGCCCCGTGATTGCCTTATTCATTGATTAATTGTGGAATTTTATACTCACAATGCTAGAAATGAGTCTAATACAGAACCGATGATGTGAATTTGGGTATCTCCATGTATCAGGATCTGCATTGATTGCCTCGTAAATTTCCCAATCGCGATCAGATATCAAAAAACATCATGATTGTTGGTGAAATTGTTTCTGATAATGCCAGAATCCAACTCCATGATTCATAGTTTTCTTTCTCTAAAATGGATAAAGAATGAGGAAGAGGTGAATGGTTTCCGTCTTGGGTTGCTGCAATCTACTATATCCCCTTGTATTTTCCATATAGAAATGTTCTATCTATCTGAATAAACTATTGGAAGAAATGAAATGTGGAGATATAGTGATGGAATGCCCAGAACAAACGATGAAATTGAACATAAGATGGTTCAAGTCGGTTATCATGAGACACATGTTCATTTGTATCCAGATGGAAGAAAACCTAGTTATGATGCCTCAATATGGCTAGAAATTTTGGAAACACTAGATATGAGTAATCCCAATTACCATAGACCTTCACAATTGCCTTTCGTTTTTTCATCCATGCCTTATTATAGGAAATTTTATAAATGAAGGTATATTGAATCCCCTCTTGCACAAGGGATTTTGGATAATCTTGACAAGTCCTAATCATCATAGCAACAATTCATGACAAACATTCTGCATCCAAAGAGGTATGATCTTGTGTGAGGCTTGGCTTAACGCAAGTATGACCCGCCTCAATCCTTGAGATTCTCCAACCTCTAAATCTAATGTTCAGAATCACCCAAAAACAAAATCTAAAATCATCCCCATACATCTGACATCGTATAACATATTTACTATGGCATGATTTGTGAACATCATAGTTGAAGTGTCTCTCAATATGAAATCTCGTTAACGTTCTTTTTAAGGCATCATTACTAGGAAAATTCCTTCCAATATATAAGGTTTTTTCCACCTTAGTAATCTAATCTAGTACAACACCAGGGTACACAGTTGCTGGTGTGAGAATAGTATTGTCAAATGCAGGCACGTGTGTCATTGCTTATGACCTTGATGAAAAGAGTGGTGGAAGATTTTTTGTAGGTCGAGGTTGATGTACAACTAATGAATTTCTCAAAACCTCCTCCCTATCTTTTTTTGGTCCCTCCACATCAGCACTGTTGTCACCAACTGATCCATCATTATGAAACTCTTCATTGGAATTCAGACTGACATGTATATCCGAGAGATCATCTAGGTTGTCCTCTTCTACTGCATCATTTGGAATAGGCTCAATTTTAGGAGGTGGACTGTCTTCAACCCACTCTTGTAATTCTACATCTTCGTAAAACTAGATGTTGTCATTGTATAATTGAAACATCAATGTATAAATCTATCATGTTACCATCTAACTGTTGAAAAAATAAATTAATTTCTTGGACCCATTACACATCATCAACCAATGGACAATCTAGGTGCCATAGTGTTGTTGGAAATTGCAAATTTCTATAGATCATAGTCATGATATCTTGATCGTTTCCTGGATTTAACGAACCACGAATTCTATCTTGATGGTCACTTATGGTTACACAATCAGTTTTACTAACCACCATATTTGGTTGTGTACTTTAAGAAGCTCCTAGCTAATATTGATTAAACACTCTATAGTAGTACACACAGTCAAACATGACTCTCTACATCAAAAATGTTTCTTTCATCAAAATTATGATAGTGTAAAAAATATTAACAATGAAGTTTGGACATATGATATTTATTAGAATTTAATTTTAGAGCACCTTTATAATACCCTAAAATATGCTATTGATGATTGACAATATGATATTTTTTATAATGTAATTTTAAGGCACCTTTTTATTTAATTTGTTTGTTCTTCTTCATTTCACTTTATATGTTAATCATTATCATTATCTAATCATTATATGGATAAATGTTTTAATCCTATATTATTTATTAATAATTCTACAATTAATTATGTCTAATAATAACTATTATTTCTAAACTATATAATCTTATCATTTTAAAAAATTTTCTTCTCCATTTCATTTTAACTAATTATAATGGTCATTTTAAAATTATTTTCATAATACAGTTTTTAACTAATCAATCATTCATTGATCACCATTTAATCATTATTCTGTTATTATGTTATTATTTATTATTTAATCATTAATCATATTATATTCATTAGTTAATTATAATTTTCAAATAATATCAATAATTCGTTAACGCTTTTGTCCTTATTTCATTCTATAACATCATATTTATCATTTTATCATTGATAAATATAATAATTTTATTTTTCATTTATTATATATTTTAATAGTTTATGATGAGAATATTTATCATCTTAAACATATCCCCCGGGAGTGTCGAACAAGGATGCAGCAAGGCCCATTATCGTGAACCAATTCTCATTCGACTCTAGCTCAAAGTGGTGTTTTCGGGTTTTTCCCCTATAAACATCTATGCTAGATCCACATCCACTTGTTTGTATCTAGACATGAATTTAATTGCTTATATAACCACATAATATTTTTGCTACCAAAGATTCATAATATATAATCCTATGTTAATCAATACATAATCTATACTACTAATAATAATTATTTCAAATTATATATAACTGATTACAGAAACTGAATAACCATATATTAAGAACTACCTAAACTAATTAAAAATAATTTCATTAAAACAAAAATAATTAAATTAAATAAATAAAAACAATACATAACATAAATAAACACACATCTAAATGAAGCTTCATCAAAACCCACAAAACAAAAGAAATTTTTAATGAGAGACAGAGATAATATAAGAAATATTAAGGCAAGGATCAAGTGAGGAGGGGGAACCATTTCATTGGGAGTTCTGGCTAAGGGGGCATCGCCAATGCCACCTTTGGACTTACCCAGTGGCAAAAGGTGGCCTCCCCCCGACTGCATTTTCCATGCCATTGATCCATGCCAAAGGCAGTGCAGGGGATCAAATGTGGAATCTTTGATGCCTCCTTTTCTCATTAACCCAAAGGTGGCATCGACTATGCCTCCTTTGTAGCGTATTTTATAAATAAAATTATCCAAATCCATTATTCATAGTTTTTTAAATGCATATAAACAAATATCCCTCCAAAGCCACATCGCTTATAGAATACCATTGTATATTAATCACTCCACCTTAGACCTATATATGAGTAGTGAAACATGGCGTTAAATATGCGACGAAGTGGTTGGTGATTCTAGTAATCACCATCGTCAGGACCTGCACGAAAATCACCAAAATCCACACCTCTATAGAAAAGAAATAAAAGTCATAAATAAAGGAAGGGAGAAGAGGATAGAGGATTCTAGGGGAATCAATAAAGGAGGGAAGAGAGAAATAGAATGAAGGAAAACAACCCTCAAATGCACTGCCAGCCTCAAAGGGGGTGGTTTCTTGAGATATGCTTACAGAATCTAGAGGGGTGTAGAGTAAGGAGAGAAGGGTTACATCATTGTAATGTTTCAATATTGGATGGTATGGATGACATAACATTTTATGAAAATCACACCAATAATATATGAGACCCTACCATAAATGGTACACACTCTATTTAGAATCTATTGAACATTGTATACTCTAAAGAGCCTTTATTGATTAATTTGTAAAAAAGTGAAATTTCATTATTTTAATTTCAATAAATTAACTTTATTTATCAATTTTACCGAACATTTTAATATTTGATGATTTTTATGGATTATATAAAGAATTTATTTTTTGAGTGGATAGAAGAAAATTTATGATATTTTTAGAACACTCAATTTTATGACATTATCATAATAAAAGAATGGAAGAAATGTTTTTGAATCCTTATTAAAATAAATTATAAAATTATAAAATAAAAAATTCATTAAAATTTAATGTTTTCTTTCAAGAAAACTGATCATTAATGTTTAGAAACATATGTATCATTTCACACAAAAAACAATCATTTTACCCACTCATATTGAAAATTATTTTGTATGACTTCTATGAATATAATATAAAGGAATTCATTTCTTAATTATCATTAAAATTTCCATGATATGTAGTGTTTTAAATTTCATTTATAAGAATATAAATAATATTACTAGGAACAAATTCAATTACTCTGATAATAGTGAGACTATTTTTCTACAAAATAATTATTTTATTAATATTGAGTAAAATTATACCTAATTAAATAAATTCATAACATAAAATTAATAATTTTCATATAATTGTTAGACATAATGATAAAAAGACTAGAAACATTAACTTTAAATCAAATGTTAAATTTTATTATGAATTGTGAACACTGAAAAACCCATCTTCATATAATAAATATATTTATATATAATATATGATTTAATTTAAAATATTATATTATCACATAAAAATTATGAATTGGATTAAATAGAATCTATATTTAGATTCACCAGACCCATATTTTTTAATTGGTGTTACCTTTTATTTTTAATAAAATATAAAATACCTAGTTAAAAACTGGTTACAAATGTAAAACCCAAAATGGAAGAATGATAAAAAAATTACAAATAACTAAAAAAAGGTTCCGAGTATTTGTAAAATAATGTATTGAGGTTTTATCAATATACAGACACCTCAAAACTAAATATTTTTAACATTTTAAGTTATTGACCCCCGAATAGTGTAATGATATAATTCAAAGGTAATTAGTATTCACAAAAATTATCATTTCATCACATATAAAGGGGATACATTTCATCTAAATCATACAATTACTATCTTTTAACAATTATTCTTTAGTCTATTCCTTGTTATTACTTATATAAACAAATATAAATTCATTAGGACTCTTATCAAAAATATATAGAATAATTCCTCAGTTTTAAAGGATATTTCTAGTAGAAAAGTCATTCTCATGATTTTATTTTTTACCACATTGTTATTATTTTATACTTATAATTCATATTTAAAGAATATTATATAAATAATTATATTGTTAAATAGGTATACTATTTCTATGAGATGTTATCCTATGATGTGAATAATCATTATTTACAAAACTCTATCCGTGAAGAAAAAATAATTCCTTGCTCTATCTACATAGACAATCAGCTCCACAAATCAATGTCTTCTATTATTCATATCACCACACATCATTACATTTAATGACTCTATTGATAAATAATTATGATATATATAATATAATTTTTTTATTATTATCATATTTTCAAATACCTCAATTCCGTATAATTCCTTGATAAACTAAAATATTATTACTGTGTGGTGTGTAATACAACCTTTAAAATATATGAAATGTCATTTTATTAAAAATTTATTTTATATTTATTAAACACACAATAAATTTCATTCACCAACATATATATATCTGGATAATATAATTAGTCTCTGGTAATAATGATATTATATTCAAAATTAACTACTATTATAATCAAAATCATCCATCAATTATTTTATATTCATATTTGGTTCAGTCAAACCCGCAAGATGGATGATGTTATAAAACTATATAATATATGAAAATTTGAACTTAAATGAAAAAAATATTTAATGATTATAAGAAAATAATTATATTTTAATATTAATTTATTTGTTATACTAACTATTTAAAAAGTATTAAATTATAATATTTGATTTATATAATAACATAAATAGACTAATATCAATTCTACATTCAATATACATACATAAAATAATGAAATTTGATAATAGATTTACGCATTAAAATTTTAAGTATTCCAGAAAATTATTTAGCCTTGTAGTGAGGAACATTTGTTGAAATGTAATGGATTACACTGTGTGGATCAGAGTGAGTCTTTAAAGTGGTGGTGAATTGAGTACCAAATAAAACATTTTATTACAAACAGATTGAGATAAATTCCAACAATTAATTTAATTATGTATAATTTTATCTAGACAACATATTTATTTATATTCTATTATTTTAAATTATTTCTCCAAATATTGAATAGGTGTTATTTAAAATTACATTTAATACAATATTAAGTTATGAAACTGATTTACTAAGTAAAAATAACATTTAAACACTAATTAAATAAATCCCATGAGATTTTTTTTCTTTCTAGTTTATAGAAAATTTAGTTTTGATGAAAGAAAAATAAAGTTCACAAAACACACTACATAAATGAACACAAAAGGTTCATTATAAAACTGATACATAGTCCACTCTACATTGAAATCACCTGCTTCAATGTAGTTTATATAAAAATACACTTTTGATCCATAACCCGGATAATGGTTTCAAGAGTATGATTATTACTGAGGCCGCACATGGACCTCATACTTAGTGATCATGGAACACACATGTAATAAGGTATTTTAAAATATATTTACACATCTTCTAGAATAATGAAAAATATAGTGTGCGTGTAAAATATAAAGCATACATAGTAAACTTCATGTAATGAAAAATAAGAAACAATGCATGAAAAGAATGTAAAGTTATCATGTTTCTTTGTATGATACTATTTATAGATTTACACTCATTGAATGTAGTTTGAGTGGTATCTAGATTCATGTTTCTAATATTTCTAGTAGAATAGACAGTCATTATATCTTTATGCCCTTACTGTTGGATCAGAATGTTCATTATACTTCACCCTAATGGTCATGTTCGTGGAAGGTGCAACATGTGTCTACCCTAAAGGTTCATGAAAAAGGGTTCATCTCACATCATGTTTATCTTATTAATTTTATTGTTTATCACATAATATCAATTCACTAGGTGGTCTTATTACTCCTTCCTATTAGTAGAAATTGAAAAGATAATCCACTGAAACATCAATTCATCATACTGAACATTATTACCTGATATTTAATTCACCTATACTCATAAAATAAAGATAAATTATTAAAACATGACTAAAAATTAAATTCCATTAAAATAGCCATTATAAATAATTAATAGAAAATGAATAGAAAATAGTAGAGGGGAGTATCCAGAATAGTGACAATTTCTTATGGTGTCTTAAATACATGTTGATTCGATCTGGCTATGAGGCACACTGTGGATGTGACATGGATATGATGTATGTCAGGCATTGGAGGTGTATTTATCAAGAGGTGACTCGGAGTCTGGTGGTGGCTCAGTCTAGCAATGAGTTAGGATTGTGGTGACTCTTTAAAAAATTAGGTGATTCCAATACATAGAAACATTTTGGTTCTGCTGGAGACTTGTCTTAGATGGTGAGACATCCAATAATGGTCAGAAAATCCAAATCTATTGGTGAATTCGAAAAGGTGGAATGTCATCCAATTATCAAAATTACATTCTGGTAGTGAATAAAGGTATCAGTGAGATATTTCCAAAACATTTCCAATTTTCATCATTATAATGAGATATTTTATAGTGATGACTCAACCTCAAAGGTTAGTCATTCTCTAATGGCGAATCATCATCATTATATAAATTTTCAATCAAGGAAAATAATAACAACACAAAATGATAGGCCCAAATCGAATAGGAAGAGAGACCTAAGGTGGTCGAAAGTAGTGGTGGCCTAGGGAAATCTCTCTAATAATGTTGACCCCCTATGGATTCACTATGATAATAGTATTAAAATAAATGGGATTCATACCAGGGACATAAAGAGGGGTGAGAAGGTCCAGAACAATGTTCCCCTTGCTCCATGTATAGACAACACTAATGTTGTTGTTGATCATGACCTTGCACTTTTTAATTATGTAATGAATAGAACATGGAATGATCTAGTGCCTTGCATAGCATTGTAGTGGATTTGGGTATCAGTTTAAACTACAGATAGTATGATCCCCGTTTTACTACGTAATTGGAGGCCGTAAATCATAGCCTTGGCCTCCACTTGGAGGGATGATCTATGACCCAGGCTTGTAGAGAACACCCTAATGACCTACCCTATTGGGTTGTACACCACCCATCCTCCATTAATAATCCCCCTATTTCATTATTTGTCAGTATTGAGTTTGATCACTCTACTGGGTGGTGACCAATAGACCCAATTACCTCTAATATTACAACATCCCATATAAGTGATATTATTGTGAGAATGAAGACTTTGAAGGTTGGGTTCCCCAATTTAGTTGTCAACAGATCTGACCATATCAAGAAGGAGGAACATAGTTCAATGAATGATGCCCTAGATGGAGGTGATATTCCTATCATGTATGGCCTTATTCCTCACCTTCCTGGTTGACCAGAAACCAACATGATGGACCATGGTGCATTCCATCTTCTCCAGACCCCTCTACCCCACACCATGGAACCATTGGTCGAGAAAAGGAATATCATCCTAACGATTATATTGGATACTGGTAAAATAATCAAAATACTACCAAAATTCTCTCTCCTAAACTCTTTAAAAGAAACAATTCCCCAAGCATTCCTCCTAGTGGTCTAATGTAACCCTGAAGTAGACAAGATGCCAGTGTGCTTGATGTTATCATTAGTTGAAATTTCCTTGTAACACATCATCCACGTAAAAATGTTGAGTTTAATGGGTGTACATTTGGACTAGAGGATCTAATTACATATATTTCTCCATACATGGGAGTATAGAGTTTTCCAGAAGTCTCTTGACGAGAAGGACTCCATGTAGGAAAAAGGGAAGGCACAATTGTCTGGTTCAGTTTTGAGCTCGATGTGGATGAAGAAGTCATACCAGCACCTATCCATGATCATGTCGATAAAATTTAGATGGGTACTCACCTCTGTGAAGCTGATCGAAGTGGTCGAGAACCTAGGGAAGCCAATGATTTTCCTATCATATTTGTGATTCAATAATGAGATGTACCCCCTCCAAAAAATACATATAGAGTGGGGTTTCAGGGTAGTAATAAGATGAGATATAACAGACCAGAATGGAGAAACATGGTCGGTGGCCAGAGGCTCAGACCCAGAATGGTATTTGTGCATGGTTATCCCCCATAACACAAATTGTTCTAGAACTTCCCATGAAGTATTTTCATGCATGTAACAAAGAGTGTCTTCATGCTATCATACATTGATGCTGCCATCCCTAGCTGGTCATGCCATGCTATGATATGAATCCCAACTATGCCTTTCTCTCATATGTGGGTCCGAAATAATTATTTCTAGTTTCTTTAAAATATTTCTATTGATACTCACTTGAACATTAATGGATGAGACTGAATATATGGGGTTGGATATGGGAACACAATTATCCAGCATTATCCTGCCCCCAAATGAGAGATAGATATTCTTCTATTTGAGAATCTAGTTAGTAACTCTTTTGATAAGGTCGTTATAGTCACATAAACGAGGCCTCATAGTGTTGATGGTGGATCTCGGGTACTCCATATGGAAATTACCCCTGTTCATGTCTAAGATAAGATAAATAGCTAGGATCCTTGTGGCAGTGAATCTGTTAGAGATATTAAAGTTTCTATTGGCCATGTTGATAACTTTCCCCCTCCATAAGCAGTACTCCTGTAATATCCTGTTGAGGCCCTGATGAACTGCATGCTATAATTCATGAAGATGATAGTTTCGTCCATTAATATAATTTCATAAAAAAGGTGTCTCTCATTCTTCAACGACAAGCCATTACATCACCACTGGTGTTACACCTATATAGAATTTGACTAAGGATTTTGGGTGAGACAATGATGATTCTCATGAATAAATGGTCTCCTATCACTAGTCATAGAATGGAATCAAAACCCATAAGAATTACCCATAAAATTTACAACTAATAAGGATTATATAATTCAACAAAATATGATATCAATATTCCAAAAGGAGAACCCCAATATTTACAGCTCGTTTTTGTTGAAAACCTACTCCACCCAGTCATTTTCTTTATTCATGTCATGCTTGTTGTAAAAAATGGATCCACGAGACTTGAATTATATATATATAATCTATTACTAGGTCTGGGTATTGTCCCCCTAAATCCAACATCAATTCACAAACCCATGTTGTTCCTAGGACATCGACAAGGGGATGTGGGGAGACATCCTCGCATTGATAAGGATTGCCAAAATCTTATTCGAAAAGTTACACCAACTCATTGTCCTATAATGAGTTATAGAATAAGTATTTCTAATCACTGATAGCAATATGATGGTTTTTCAGCATGAGAATAGGGGATATTCACCCCAGAAGAAGTATCAAATAGCATATGTGATATCCATTTTCACGACATCCAATAAGGATCTTAAAAATGAGCCAGGGGAATCCATAGGGGGCATGGGAGATTTTGGGTTTGAGGATCAGAATTGCCACCAATATTTCCTAATCATAAAATATGAAACTCATCTCGACATTTTCCTATACCAAAATCTTGTTGGGAATCACGAAAAATATGCCCCCAAGTATCCATTCTCTAGGTTATGATTAGGACCCATGAGGTGGTCTTGGAAGGAGGATAAGGACATATCCCCCAAAATAATTATGTTATCAGTGTACGTATTTTCATCCATCAAAATGTTTGAATTCACCATATTTTTCATTTCCTTGATAGAATAAGGGAAGAATGAAATGTTCATGCCTCCCCCCCTATGCCACTTGATCCTTAACTTTTATCTCACCCATCGTTCATGCTTGAAGAGTATTTCATCCAAGAAACTCTTCATGTTAGTGAGATCCACAAATGCCCTATCTTACCATACATCTTCTTGTATATTCTATAGGAAATAAATATCATGCATGGTGGCCACAATATCACCATAAAGGGTAGAAGTATCTTTCACCAATGCCAAGAGCCTTTCATGGATCATTTGAAGCATGTTGTGGACATCAATCCATGAATGTACCTTGGTGGACTCGGCCCAAGTGATAGAAACCAAGTCATAAAATCCCGAAAGACTATCCCAGTGATGATGGTACTGAAATATTGTGGACTTATTCTACCCTGAGGAAATGGAATGTTGGATGGGGGGGTGATCTGATTATCCTAGGACAAGGTGACTTACCTTAGTGTCAGAGATCATGGATATGGCATGAATGTTGTCCTAGAAATGATACAAACAACTCAACGATTTGTTCCTCCCCCTCTAGATATTACACCATGTGAACCAATCTCCCATGAATACTGAGATCAGAGATCCATTTCCCAACTATAATGAGAAAAATCCCATTCTTTTGTTCCTCTAAATATGTCCTCATCCATTCCACTACTCCTAGGTAGTGCCCACGTTCATGTCCCCATCCCCTGACATTCCAAGGATGGATTCCCTGATCCAAAAAATTGCGGTCCCTAAATAAGGATTGACTTTATTGAGAATCGAATATTTTGTAGATAATGGATATGAAGAGATACATGTCTCCATACCCAACATTCTTGGTGATGAACTGGTAACTGGCATGAACAAGGTCTATAGTGTGGTTTTTGTGCCAAATAATCCAAATATTATTATTGGTGGGAACATCATGCATACTCCCAAGTTGATTGATCTTTCTAGAGAGGATATTTATGTTTGTATGGAACTATTTGTGCTTAAGAATGGGGAATATGGTGGCTTTGTGACTTTTTATACCATTTGTGAGGAAATATTCCTTAACCCAGGAACCAATTATGCAGACATTCCAGATGAATACTATAATCATTTACCAAACAATATTCTGGAATTGGTCCCAGAATTGATGGACCTATCAAAGTGGGGGAATAATAATTCTATTGGATTTTTTTGGAGTGATAGTACATACTCCAACACCCTTTTATTACGACGAGATAATAGAGGATGGAGCCTCTCTAGTGTTGGAAAACAATGTGTCCCTTGCACTGGAAGCAGACCTTGGTAATCACACATGAACCCTATGGATCGTAAAACATGATCATTCCATCAATAGCAGCAAGGTATCAGGATAACGAGATTCAGATGACCCGCAGAAGGAAGCACCATGAGGGAGGAATGTATGAGTGTATGTCCACCCCCAAGGGGAGGCTCCCTAATAGTGGGAAACAAAAGTCTTCGAGGAATGATCCTATGAAGAACAAGCATCTACTAAGGGAAAGGGGGAAGGAAGAGCTGGTAGGACAGAGTGGCAGGACATCCTGTGTAAAAGCCTCTCCCATGTAGAAAATCCCGGTGCAGAAAGGAGGGAATTATAGGAGGGGGATGGTTATTTTTTGGGAGATAGACATAGCACTACGAATGAATTAATACAAGTCCAAATAGGTATGCAAGGATTGAGATGGTGATGGTATTAAGGCTACATCAGAACTAGCTATGGAGGGGATGGAATACACCATTTCCCCATCAACAGAGGGAGAATCTATAACATAGGGAGCACTAGAAAAAACACAAGAGGCCAAAGGAATCTATTGATTTCAGTCTTCATAGGAGGGATGAGTAGCCTTATATCGCTGATTCCTGTATACCAGTAGAGAAATCCCCTTGAGCCAATAAAAAAGGTGAGATGGTCACACATTTGAGGCAGTGAAAAAGGGATAACGAAATAGGGATGGGCATTGGAGTAGGAAAGGGGAATGCAGGGCCATAACCACGGTCGGGCACATACAGTAGAGGATCTGAGGGCCTTCAAGGAGAAGCCTCAATCGTCAAAAAATTTTAAATGGTAGGCAGCGCATGGGGCACATTCTTCAGTGAAAAATCCTCCCATAATATGCCCTTATTGGAAATATAATGGTGAATCATACTTATGAAAATTTCAGTAATCCTTCTCACATGATAAAATGATAATTTAAAAAATAATACTAACAATTTATCATAATTAAAATAATTTCTATGTCATTAAAACAAGTTTTTCAAGAACCTATATAGAGGTTCCATCAATACCCCCATTTTTATTATCACAAATCGTGGCATAATAAAAAAAATATATTTCACTCATATTAAATAAATATGGAATCATAGGTATAAATCCTTTCCATAAATGAATAGTATCAATGGTACAAAAAATGTAATCAAAAATAGAAATTACATTGATATTAAAGAAAATTTAATAGTTTGTAATAGAATGAAATTTCATATTAAAAATCTCCCTCTTTTAGGATTATCAAAAATCACATAATTATAGATGAAATAAATCGAATTACAGAATTAGATTAAAAAAATTTTATTTGATACAAATTGATGTTTAGATACAAAATGTTAAAACATAATGTTTTTCAGAAATATCAAATAAATAACAATCAATGAAAAAAGTGTATGATCAATGATTCTTATCATGCTGGGTAAAAGGAAGCAAAGGAACACAACCCATGTCCTTATCAATAGTAGAGGTTGTAGAAATTAATGCTAGGGTTTTAGGGGGGATATCTCTAGGAACATACGTCTGAGAACAAGGATCTTTTGTGAGGATTCGTCTAAGATGCCCATAGATTCAATTGGAGATATGGAAAAGGGATGGAATCTAGATGGAAAAGGTCTAAGAGGATTTCTAGTTACTCTTGACATGAATTACTCTAGATCTATATTAGGTGGAGTTAGATGATTTTAAACTAGAATTTACTCATGATCCACAATATGAGTTCCACGAACATGAATGAACAACTTCCATGTATTGATAAAATCTATTATGATACTAACAAAAAATTCCATGAATCTAAATTATGATTTTATCTCTTCTATAATTTATTGAAGAACTAGAATTAGAACTATAAATTGGTTGTCTTTTACATTAAATTCTAGGATCACCAATGTTATACTTATAATTTCTATCTGATACATAAAATAAAAAATGATCTCATGCATTGATTATATCCTTGAGATATAATACATGATTTATTTTTTTATGGTCTATCAAACAGATTTCAAAACAATCATATAGTACCTCGTTATCATGGGAGAATGATAATTGTTATGATCAAACATTCTCAATGAATCCTCAATTATGTATGGCTAAGCACCTAATGGAACACATGAATAACCTTCGAGTTCATGTGAAACAATAGATCTGATCAAATATACATCTAGAGAATGAGGTGGAGTAGTAGAGTAGGAACTAAATGATGGAAAATATTATATATTACGAATAATGGAATCTCTAGAAATAGAAAATGTAGATTTCAACCCTTCAAAATATACTTCACAGACACCAGATCATTGGTATGTCTTTTAATCTCAATGTCCACATCTTGAATACAGTGTATCATCTCTGGTTGAATATGAAGTGTCACTACACTGAACACATATCTTTCTTCCATTTCACATAAAATTTTTATCAATAATGTTGGTTGTTAATAAAAAAACAATATCCAAAGTCAAAATTTCTCAAAAAATAATAAAACCCTGGTTGAAAAAATCCACTAGAATTATAAGTGATGTATTAGTTGGAAAATGTATAGCATGAATACTAGAAAAATCTTCTGAATCCCCTATTGCCCAAAATGTATAACCTCCAAATATTTTTAAAATTCTATCTCATCTTGGTTTGAGTTATGTTGACCAAGTCTACCATACCCTGGAAACTTCTCCATATCCTCGCCAATTATCTCCTACCCTTTTAAAGATAACAAAAAATATATATTAATAAGAGCATGTTCTTCTACTTCATGTATATCAAAAAATTTTAAAACAGAGGAAAAATTAACTAATTACACATTATACATTTACTCAATAGAAAAATGTGCTACATCCATATGGATATCAACCAAAATCTCAATTTTAATAGTAAAATAATTCAAAAACACATTAAGAATTCTTCATATAGAGAATGTTAATCATATAAATTCTCAAAAACTAACTTCTCACCAGTAGTTGATAACATCATTTAATCAAAAGATTGATTACATTTAAAAATTGGGAATTTCTACACATCAAGTTATGCGTGTTTTTCCTCTCTTAATATCTGTCCACAAGACATTTAAATTACCTAGATTTAGAAATATATGTATGTGTATATGTAAGAAGTTCTTGTGGATTCTCAACCTGATCATCACTATCTCATATATATCATCCTTTACACCACTCAGAATAATCAACCTATCCATCCTTATCTTTTTCCCCATTCTTCTATTCAGTCTTACATCCATCACCATCTGAATTCTCATCATCTAAATTTTCTGTTAATAATTCAACTTTATTTTCTTCATATTTTTAACTAATTTCATCATCTTCAAATGATTTTGAAGATATCTTAAATTGTTCAAATCCTACGACTTCTATATTATACTCTTCACTTCTTACATTAATTTTTTTCTATCCCTTGGGGAGATACCTAGGAAGAATAGGTGATCCATAAGTAATATAAGGGGATTCTTGTGGAAAATCATGGTCACTTACTTCATCTACTAGAAATAACACCACATCATTTCTACCTAAAATGATCTTTTATTTTTCATTATAATCATAATATTAAACAGCATAATTAGGTTCCAAATCGTTATTAACAATGACTTTTAGTCTTGAAGGATCTTCAAAATGTTTGAAATCATAATACAATTTTTCATCATCTACCACCCATTGAATTTCCTATGGAATGCAACATATTGTAATAGTTATAAAAATTATCTTAGCGCTAAAACCAACCATAACCTACCAAAATTTTTTGAATGGTCCCAAATTAATATTTAGCTTCCAACTTCGATGAAATAATCTATGGATATATACCTTAATTTTATATAGAGATTGGATTACTCATTTATAACATATGAATCATGAAATATAGTCAAAAATTGATCTTCACTAATATTTTTATATGGTAAAATTGGTATATATATTGGTATGTAAAAGTATAAAAGAATTTTTTTTAATGGAACAACATGACATGAATGAACTTAAAAAAGCATCATGCACTCACCAGTATGATATGATGTAATGATCCTCAATATATTCCATATCCAGCCAATATAGAAAGTGTATAATCATTAGAAAATCACCAATATCATCTGTAATCATTCCTTGATAATAAATTTCATTACCCACATGTGGAATCATTAAACATGTTTCCAAATGTCTCAATGAAAAGTAAAACTTTTGGCTATTTATTCTTTTTCTCACCCATTCTTTATTATAATCAAACCACTAAACCAAATACTATTAAAAATCATATACCATCCCAGGATTAAAAGTAGTTTGGTTAGAAGAGAACAAACCCAACCAAATATGTTTTTTTATAAAATTAATAACTGAAGACTTAATAGAAATTACCACCATTCATTAACTTATTTCTATAAATCTAGAACCATATTCGAATGATTAGGATTTAGTGTCATTAAAGAGGTATCTGAACAACATGACTCTGCCTTATTTTTGTTATTAGGACATGGCTCATCCGAAGAATACAATGATGGCCTCTTCATCTTATTGAAGTAGATCATCTTACATAGTTCAGTTGACAATGAAGGAAGTTAGATAATTTGGAGGTAATGGGTTGAAGCAGTTTATCAATGAGAGATATAAATGTTGAATTTGGAATGGTTTGAATTTATATCATTTAAGGATTTCATTATTTTAAAATTAAAAATGGGGATGAAAATTGAAAATTGAAAATAAAAATTGGCAATGAATCAGGTAAGGAATTAAATACATTATATTTAAATTTAGTAATGATGACTTAAAAATAGTCATGTGAAAAATAAAAAAGGCATTAATATTAATAGTGATCCATCGAACAATGAGAAGTGTCAATGATGAGAAGTGTCATTGGAGAAAAGAATCACAGGAGAGAATAATCAATAGTGAGAAGTATCAACATTGAAACATTAAAAATGGGGATAAAAACACAATAATATCATATTCACAATGGTGGGACATTCACAACCATGTTATATTCAAAATAGTGTGACATTCACAATAGTGAGACATTCTTAGCAGTGATAAATATTCAATCATAAAAAATCACAGTGGTGATAGGTCTGTAATGGTGAGTCCTAGGAAATTGAAATTATCAAAAATTAATCATACCTAACTACTTTTTAAAGTAATTAATTATTTCTATATTCAATATCATAAAGAAAATATCATTGAGTTGATGTTTTTAAATGATGTGTTCAAGAGTGTTGTCACATTTTTGAATGGGGTCTCCCAAAATGTGAGGTCTTATTGCAATATAATATTTTTCTACAATTTTATATAGTATTTTTAAGGTCATTTTTAGAACGTTTAATTTGAAAATATATTGAGAAATGTTCGAATTGATATTCATAATCTGGTAATGTGTGTTACATCTATAATATGTGGGCACATTAACTATATTCAACTATGTACATGGCTTCGGTAGTAAATAGTGGAACAATGTTTTTCATACTATACAATGAAACTAAGGACTTTACAAAAAGGTGGTGTATTCCTAATTTTACTCTTTTATAAATTTTATATCCACCAAAATTAGTATCTTAATAACTAACTAAGTCAATTTTTATTATTTAGGATAAATCAACCATAAATTGTAAGTACATTTGATGTATTTGAAAATTATTTTTAAAGCGACTATGAGTGATTTTTAATGAAAATAAGAACACATTGACACATTAAACATTACATTAGGTCAACATGAATTCTTTTAGGGATGCATTCCAATCATTTTATTATCACTAGTTTGATCCACTAGTTACCCAAACTCATCATTTTCCAATTAATAGGTAATACTCATAGGATTGTCACTACTCCATTTGTTATCCACGATAAAACGTTGTAAAATATCCTCAGTATATTTAATATTGTTAAAAATAATTAATTCATTATTTTGATAAATATATATTCTATTAATGAATATATATTCACCCATAATTTTTTTAAAAAATAATTTTTCATTATTTTTGAATAATTAGTAAATAATGAATTTGTTAAAGATCTAAATATAATATCATCTACATAAATTTGAATAAGAAAAACCTCATTTGAAATAAATCTTCTGAAAAGGTTATAATATGCTCTACCCTTTGAAAAATATTTTGAAATAAGAATTGTGGTAATCCTATCATAACATGTTTTATGAACATGTTACAAACCATAAAATTATTTCATTAACCTGAAAACATGATTTGGAAAATTAGAATTTTGAAATCTAGGGGGTTATTCAGGAGAAAAATTATCAATTATATATCCATTTAACAATTCACTTTTGACATCCATTTGACAAATTTTATATCTAGATAACTTTCAAAATATAGAAATATTCTAAAGGACTATTTTATGGTTACTCATGAAAATGAATCTTTATAGTCTACACCTTCTTTTGATTATTCCCTTGTAAAAAGTTTCTATCCCTGTTTATTTTTATTTTGAACGATTTATATACCTTGTTTTTAAAATCCCACTTAGTTCCTATCGTCATGGTATCTTTGGTTCTATCAACTAGTTCCCATTAATTATTTATTTTAAATATATTTAGTTTTGCGTCCATATCCATTACCTATAATTCATCATTAATTACATCATTGATGTTCTTTAGTAGAAAATATGAAAGAAATATTAGAGTTCAATTTAATTTATTTTAGAAAATATTTGTTGTGTACCTCTATCTAGATGTACAACTAAAGTAAATAAAGTATGTTACATAAGGGTTATAATATCTATTGAAAGAGTGGGGTTGGTCCCCTGCTGATTATTTATATGTTCAGGTTCATGTTCTAGAAAATACTTATAACTGGATGTTTTTTCTATTTGTGTCATAATAGAATTAGCATGATTTAAATTTATGTTATGATAATACAAATCAACGGTAATTTGTCTATAAAAAATTCTTATAATCTTGTTGGTAGGACTCATTACAATTTACATATATAGATTATTTCACAATTTTTGTTCTTTAATTAAAAAACATATAAGTTTTATTGTATGTGGAATAACCGAGGAAATTTACATCTTCACATTGGGAGGAAAATTCATCCATATTATCCGTACTAATTTAAATAAAAAACATACAACCAAAAACACTAATGAATATAACCAGAGGATTTATACAATTCTAAATCACTAAAAGGTAATTCATTTAGATAGGTCTAATTAATAGAAAATTTATTATATAAAATTTTTTGTACACAACCTCTTCCCAAATGTAAATATGTAGTTCATATTCAGTTTTCATATTTTGATCTATCTCTTGATGTGTAATATTCGTTATTTTTATAAGTCCTTTCTGTTTAGGATTTTTAGGAGTGGTGAAGTTATGACTATATCATTATTTTGAGAAATATGATTTGACAGCATGATTTTTTAAATCCTGGACATGGTCACTTCTTAAATTCTTAATTCTATGTCAACTTAATTTGCAGGATGATTTAGAATACTTAGATAAGTATGAATAGTTTTTACATTTTTCCTATAAATTAGACCAAGGAATACCATGAAAATTCATCCACTAGTACATAATTATAATGGTTCCCATTTAGACTAGGAAAATTATATCTTCAATATAAATACATATGTACTAACTAATGTTGATGATTTTTTAAAACAATGTTATTTAATTTAAAATAAATCTTGGGTTGTTTCCCTTTTTCATAGGGGTTGTAGAATTTTTAATTTGGAAAATCGAGTATGTGTATAACCCTTACTAAACTGTTCCCTGTATGATTCCTAAGGGATTGAATATTGTCTTAGCCTAGTCTCATATTCAAATTCAATGATTCATTACCAAAGGCAATCAAGTACGAATCATTTTGAGAAGTAAATGAATTATGATTAAATAGCTAAATATTTTCATTCCATAACATAGTAAAAACGAACTAATATTTAGAATCAAAAACATTACATGAAATATTTCAAATTTCATATGATAACCGTCATTACATATTTATGATATTTTGTTAAAATTATACTTCAAACCATCCCAAAAAAGAACAGTAGAATTCAAAACAATATTACTTTTACCAATTCGGATAGGGAATGTGATTTTCCTAAAATATGTTTCTCCAAATTGTGACAACCCCACCATCAACCATTATTTGGATCTTTAAAAATGAGTATAATCATGTCATATTACTTGAAAATAATCTTTAAATGTACTATAGACATTTATCAGATGTCTTTAAGAAGATTTTATTGAAAAGAAAATTTATACAATGAATGATTTTGTTACCATGATTTTATTGGGCCCATATGTGTTAGTAATCATTGAATTAAGAGCCCACAATTCTTTAATAGGTATATATATAATGATTATATGCTTTATCAAATAAACCCATTATTGGTCCTTTAGAATAATAAAATTCTATAGAAGTTACATATATATTTAATGGTAAAAATTGTCTCTAAATTATTCCTAATTGTCCTCGTCGGTATCTTAGAACTATAGCATAATTTGGAGATATCTATTTTCCTAAAATATATTTCTATTTTTCTCTTCCATTGGTTATCCTTTATAAATATATATTTAGTTTTTCATTATTCAATTTATTTTCAGTATTATTTATTAAGAACTGGGAATTTTTATTTTTTCCCTATAGTAATGTTAAATTTAGTGTAATCAGATAAAGTATGTTTTTTTAAACATTATATTTATCATTATTTTCATTGAATGTGTAATCAATCAAATTACAATACTAAATAATTTCATCATAACTACTATCATCATCTATTTTTAAATTTTTAGAATAGTCAAAAATTATCCCTTATGATATATATGGTACCTCATATATATTAGTCATGGATCATATATTGGCTCTATCATATATCTTTATAGGAGTAGAGTCTGAGTCACTGGAGCTATCCTAAGAAATAATCCATGTGTATTTCATAGATTCGATTAATTTTCTACCCATATCATCATAATTAATTTTTTAATATAATTTTTGTAACACTTATTTTACTTTTCCATTTTGATTTCATTCTAAGAATGTTATATCAATTATATTGTAATCCTTTGTCCAATTTGTTTTTAGTTTCATTTTCCATCATAATTTACATTATAATTAGTACTAGTAAAAAATTCTTTTTTCATATATATATTTATAAATTTCATAAACATAGGGTAACCTCCCTAAATTATATTTGATCGTGACACACTATTAATGGAAAATTCATCCTGTATATTTTTGTTTTATTTTTCTTTTTTTGGATGTAGTAGACATTAATGCTACAGTTTTTTTTATCATCATCCTCTTCTAAATAACATTTTTGTTCATATTAATACCTAATTAACTCACTAATTAATTTTTAAAAATAGTTATTCTAATATAGATGGAATATTTGATTGACACTAATGTTGTTCTTTATATATCTGGATGTCATCTGAGTAGTACCATAATATGATACATTCCAGATAATTGTTTTACTATAGAGATCATAGTGGTAAATATTTTGTTGAACCTGATATACATATCATTAATTAAATAATCTTATTTTGAGTTAAAGGTATCACACTTAATAGTATATATATTCAATCTCACCTCTATGAAATTGGTTGTTCCATAATGAGCAACAACCAATTTCTACAAAATTTTAGAGATACCTTTACAAGAAGAAATTATATTAAATTATTCATCTCTAAAGGAAAATTACAGTGAAATCATAGATTTGAAATTAAAATTATTGGATTTTTTTGTAGCATCATATCATGTACTCTAATAACTCTAAGGTAACTAATACATATCTCCAATAGAATAATAAATCTCTCAACCCATACTTTCATTATGTAATTTTAATTTCATCATCCACTTAGAATAATCATTAACAATGTAAAAAAGTGGATTTTATAGCATATTATTCATGATTATTATTTATTTAAATGATTATGATTATGCTACTATAAATTTCATATCACTAATACACAACTGAAATCAATAATGAAATATTTTATGAAAAAATTTTATAACCTACCTCCCTCTGATATCAAATGTTGGTCGGAGTGAGTATATCTAGAGAGGAGTGGATTTAGTAAAAAATAAAATTCTATTTAAAATAGTTTAAAATAAAATATCATATTTAATTTAAATAATGCAGATTTTATCAAAATAAAATATTGATATGATTCATAATCTTCTGAATGTTTTTGAAAATATAGATTAGGTCTTAGTTAAAATAATTTTTTAATAACTATAGCTTTTTAAATTTATTTACCAAATAAAAATATAATATAGACACTAATTATGATACACTATGTATGAAATATTATTTTTATCGTTATATTATATTTGTTTTTAATGTTTATAAAATAATGAATATAACAAATATTAGTTTTGAATAAAATAGGTTCATTCTCAAATAGACACATGGTAATCATTACAATCAATTTGTATTCCTCAAAAAAGTTTATATTAAAATAAATTTTTGATCCACAACTCAGACCAGGTGTCTGACATTATGAAAACATTTCATACCATATATGGAACTCTAACATAATAATAATTGGAATACAAGATATTACCTTTCCTATAGGGACCTCATACCTAATAATAATGGGGAATAGTTGTATTATGGTATTTGAGAAGATATCTATGTATTATCTGGTTTAAAGGGGGAGATATTGTCTGTGTTAAATAAAGTGCATACATAAAAAACTAATAATTTTTGGTAAATAAAAATATAGGGAAATAAACTGTCATGAATGATTGTGTTTCTATTTATAATATGCTCTTCAGTTTGAGACTCATTGAATTTATCTAGATTGGTATCTCAAATTACGTTTTTGAGATTTTAAATCGAACAAAGTGTGGTAAAAACTTTCAACTCAAAGTTTTGGATCCGAATTTTCTAAACTCTACACACTAATAGATATGTTCATGAAATTTTTATCACAAAGTAACACTTTAGGTTCTTACAATAAAGTTATTCATTCTTTACATGTACATGTACTTTTTTTCATGTTCAACACATTACATATATGCATGACAATGTATTATTGATATTTTAATTAATTGCAGCACCATAGAGAATCCACTAGATCATCAGCACTCCATACTTAACATTATGACATGAAATATAATTCATCTCTATAAATAAATTAATGAATAATAATTAAAATATATATGGGAATTAAAATTCCAAAAAATATCCATTTGTGATATTTAATTAAAAATTAATATAAAATTTAGTAGTGAGTATTTGGAATGAAAATAATAATTGGTACTGTATTGTTCTCATGATTATTCAATCTAGTAGTGAATCAGTCTGGGGGTGAGTTAGGTCAGCATAGACACTTCTCAAGGGTAGGATATTCCAACAGTTAGTCACTTTTTTATTTTGGTGGAGAAATATTCAAAATAGTGAGTCATCACATACATTTCCAAAAAATAAATTGATTTTGTTGAGTTATTCCATTATCAAAATACCATTCAAGAGGTTACTCAAGGATGTGGAGAGATATTTCAAAATCATATCCATTTTTTCATTATAGTGAGATATTTTCTATAGGAGACTCAACCTCGATGGTGTGTTATTATCTAAAGGTAACATATTCTTAGGAAAATTGTGAAAATATATCTTATATGAATAAATGTTATCAAAAAACCAAAAATAAATCATTTATAATCATAATAAAGAAGATTGTTTTATTTAAAAAAGGGTTCCACAAACTCAATATATGTGAAACACACCACTATTATAAATCTAGATAATGAATATAAATATACCTAACACTCGTTATTCAACACAATTATTTACTAACTAATAATAATGAAGAGAATAAAATTATGCGATGTTAAAAAGGGTATATTCAAGAATGACCTTAATAAATTTGTCAGAATGATATCTATTCTTCTATACAAAAAGTTAGATAATATTCTGAAATTTGGGATTAATTGTAAGAATATTATTATGGAAATTCCCTTCTTTGATATATTTTTTTATTATACACATAATTTAATTTATATAGTTATTATACTAATTATTTTATATTTTATATCATAAATTTTATTTCATTTATGGTATTTGAATATCAATCATAATCCTTCTTTTCCAAATGATTTTTATTCAATTACTACAAATATGAAGTATGTTTTTTATCTCAATTTTCATTCATTGGTACTCATTCTATATTTACCCATTATATTATTTTTATAGGTAATATATATCAATTAAATAATTTTTTCATTATTCCTCAGAAACAGAAATGGATCTAAATTTATCTATTGTATTCCCAAACATATTATCTATTGATTCAAGTATCACTAATACTATTATAAAACTAATTATTTTCCATGGTGGAAAAACCATCATATTTTTTTCTAAAGTGAATTCGTGGGTAATTTCCTAAAAATTTCATAAGTATTTATATGCTAGTAGGTGAATGTGGTTATATAATAGAAGAACCTATATGTAATCTCCCTGAAAGTGTTTGGTGGCGCATTTAATGAATCATCACTTTGATGCACAAATTGGGCGACAATTATAGTACACCTTACTATGCACTCCCAGGGGATATGTATTAGAATATTCAAATTCTAATTATGATTCACAATAATGGTTTTTCATAAAATTTCATAGTTCTCCCACAAATTCGTATAATTTGAAGAAATTATTATATTTTTTGGATAACCTGTTACAATTTATGTACTCTTTCCATTATATTCCACTGATAAGGGATCTTCATAATATTTTGAAGACACCCCTTAAATTCTATGATAAATAAGGAATATTATTATAGGCATACCCACTATTAAATTTAAATTTTTAGTATTTTTTTGTATTTTTTTCATGAATATAAATTTTTTTATTCATATAGATGTTCTTAAATAAAGGATATTTAATTTCATATTATCTCTTAAAGAGAATGCATTGGAATTAATCATGTGAAATGTGTCGAATGTAATTATATAATATGTAGATGTGTAAACTGATCTCATGGGATTAAAAAAATGGTTTGGTTCATAAATATCCATATATCAGCATTGTTTCATGGAAAAAGTCTATGACAAAATGTTTTGATATCCTATATAATACAATCAATTTGTATCACATAATTTTTTTACTACCCTTTCATTAATATATTATCATTGAAAAAAATTTAATACCATTCTATTTATTTTGGAATCATAAAATTTATTTATTTATTCCTTATCACTTCTTACATGTTTATCATAACATAGTATCACTATATGATTCTACATAATGAGTATCTAAGTTCTACATTATTTTTTTCCATTCCACATGGAACATGTTATATATATTTTTTAAATATTTAATGATATGATAGAATGGATAATAATGTTTTCAAAATGAGTTCATGTAGTATATATTGTATTCTAATGTAATTTTTTAACTTATATTCTCTTCAAAGACAACAATGTTTTGGGATCTTGTGTTATGTCATTTACTTTGAAAAAAAATGTAATATAACTACCAGAATCTTTTTCTATAGAGTTTGAGTAATAAAATTTGGTATTGTAAGATGTTTTGTTAATGACATGGGAACTATATATTTTGGTTCATAATTAGTTTGAAAATGTACTATAAAATAGTCAATATTAATAGTGAGTAATATAGAATACATAATCAGAATTTTATTTTACATATTATTATCATGACATAATTTTGTGTTTTACATCATAAGGAGATGGAACCTGATGAGATGAGTGAGAAAATTATCAAAAACCTTATTAATTAAAATGATTTCCATTTTATTTATGTTAATTAAGATTTTTATTAGGATAATTAGATCATTATTATATAATGGATGTTAACTTAGGATTTAAAAATTAATATCACCCACAAAGAGTGGCCTATAGGTTACCAAATAGATGTTAATATTTTTTACAGATACTTCTATGAAAAAATAGAGTATCTTCTATTATATGTTTTTATAAATAATCTATTATATACCTATATAAGATCATTCTCACTTTGGGATGATGTGAAAATAAAAAAATATATCTTGGAGGACTATATTCTAAAGGGATATATAGACCCACTGTCTCGCTATTTCAAAATCTAAAGAGGTCAATATGATAAATAAAATTAATTAGAAATTTTGTATAGAGGTATTATATAAAAAATACATTCCTCATGTGAAAATAGAATAAATGGAATTTGTGTTCCTGAATCATAGTTTTAAGGAGGTGAAAAATATTGTTGATAACGAGGATGAAATTACATTGTTAACTTGATATGAAACATATTATGTCAGTAGAGTAGAATGAATTGTTTATAATATCATTAATGATAAAATAATAAACATTCTAATGGAATTAGAATTTATGAATATTCAGCTATATGTGTGAATAGTAACATGTTCTATAAAGATAAATAAGGTTTTCACAAGGATATATGTAATTACTGTAAATCAAGAGAAGAAGAGGATTGTGGAGTATCATTGGAAGAATACTGTATAATAATGGATGAATGAAAGGATTTAATATAACACATGAGATAACTACAGAATGAATCTTCTTAGTTTAAATTAGAAGGGAAGATCTGTTTTTTAATGGTGTTGTGAAAAAGGCCACCATGATTGAAAATGAAGAGGCACAAAAAAAGATATTAATATCTAATTATTTAACTGTTAATAGTAGGGACATTTTATTATCATAATTCACAAACAATGAGGGAATTGATTATAGAATCATCCAACGGTGTAGGAAAATTCATTTGTGTTTACCACACAAGAATTAAATGTTTCAAATGATATTGTGGAAGGTACCTTAGTCATATACTCAAAGATATCTAGTTTTTTATTCGATCTTAGTTTATTAGTCTATTTTTACATATAACATGTATTAAAAAACATTTTAATATATCTGTAGATTCTCAGCAATGGAGTTATTGGTGTGTCCACTGAGTGTAAATCATATTTGAATAAATACATTTCAATCAGTTAACCTTATAATTCATTGATATACCATATATAAAACTGGGTTATTTTACCTGGGGATGATTTCTATATGATCATTGATATATATTTTAATTATATATATGATGAAAAAAATTACTATCAAGGAATGGAGATTATTATTTCAAAATAGAAGGTTGAATATCATGTCATTAGAGTAGATTATTCATCCTCTAAATCATCTATAGACCCTCCCCATGTTTCTATATTGAATAAAATAACAGGAATAGAAGATAATAATGTGTGATATATGGATATGTGAAATAAAAAATTATAGATATGTTATACCCAAAAAAACAAAATATGTAGATATATTTATAAGAATTACATGGTCATCCACCTGAGTGCGGTGATCAGTTATCTATTAAACTCATTCTTGATATAATACTTTTATATATATATACCAATATAAAGTAACCAAAGGAGTTGGTGGAGTAGAATAAATATATTATAATGTTCTATGTTAAGTTATTTATATTACCTACTACTCTACCATGGGGTACCTCTATTTTATACATGGAAATGTGGGATGGGTATATGATATTTTTTAACAATAAAATGGAAATCTAAGGCATTATGGGAATGAATAATTATCCTTTACATAAACTAATGAATCAATTTATCAATTTCTAGGAGAAAAATAATTTTCCAAAATTGTTCATTGCTCTATTTTTCATCTATTATGGGACGAAAAGGATACTATTTATTATAAAACACTTTGAATATGTTATGGACATATTGAATTTATAGTAATAACAATTTTGTTCACTATTTAACTTTATAAATATATATATATGATGAATAGAGTATTAAAATTTAATCTGGATAAATCTATGGTGATATTAATTGATAATATCATGATATAATCTATGAAAAATGAATAGCATGATAGCAGTCTCTAAATATTTCTTGAAACCCTAATAAAATAGATAATATTGCAAGTATTGAATGTGTTTATTTGGATAAATAGTGATTATTTTTTACCATATTCTCTCTACATATATAATGTTTTATCCTTCAATGAATAAGGTACTCAAAGAATGGCCTATACATTAAAAATTAATTACCAAACAATGTTTATTTGGTTTAGTAGGATTCAATTATTGGTTTTTTCATTATTTATGCATGTTTTTTAACATGTTAAACATGTTTACATGTGATTATGTCAAATAATCATTGTCATGGGAATGTGAGTAATCATTTAAATAGGTTAAGAGGATACTCATTAATGAACTGGTTTTTTATTTCACATTGTTTCAGTAAGGATTTGTAACATATAAAGACACATAGATTATTGAACATTTAATTTTCACTATGATAAAAAATATGGTGGTTGGATATGTGTCAAGGGAATTGAATACCGATTAATAGAACTAACAATCGTAGGAACATGATCTGTAAGTCATATTGATCATTTTGAAAATATGGGGACACTAAATATATTTTGAATATTGATATATATATATATATATATATATATAGAAAAAGTGTATAATGTATCAATTCTCATAGAAGTATATAATAGATGGAAAAAAATGAGTGAAAAAACTCATATACATGTATTTTCTTTAAAATACTTCCCTCAGATTGATAAAATTGTGGTAGATGCAATGAATAGTTTTGTATTTGTAATTCTTACCATGATATAGATTTAAAATGATTCAATATATATATATACAGTAGAGCTAGATATTTTTAATTTTTGGATAGGGGAGAGATTAGTACTATTCCAATAAAGTGATAATCTATCCTTATAATAAATAATAAATAAATCTAACTAGGATTTTGATGACTAAAATGATGATTAATGAAGAATATTATATGATTGTGGTAGACTGCATCAGTAGATATGAAATATAGATGTTATGAAAGTGGGAATGTGTTAAATATATACCTATGTACAAGTGGAAGATACTATATGAAACAAATATAAAAATGATATATAATTACACTAGTAGTATAAAAATATATAATTATTTTAGAAAATATATCTGGTATGATTGTATAAGGATGGAAATTCCTTATTATGTTTTCATATTCATAGTATTCCAATAAGAAAATTCTAATAGTCAACATCCTAAAGGATACATGCAACCTATTTATATACATATATAGAATTCCGAAAACATCACCACAGAAATTCATATATGAAATATAAATACCCTAATGTGGAATGAGGTTTTATGGATCATTGTTGATCACTATTCTATGTTTTCTCACATCATTTGGATAATTTAAAATCTTCCCCATGGGTTCCTTTACTAGATCTATATCATTGAAATTATGAGGACTTTTAGGGAACCATTATCAATTATTTATCATCATATATCTTTATGAACATCGATGATCTCGATGAGTATTAAAAGGGGATCAACATTGAGATATATTTTAGCACTATCTACCTTCCCTAAATCATGTCAATTCTGATGTGAAAATCACAACATTAGAATGCATGTAGGGTTCATATTTACATTAATTTTAAGATATATTTGATTAATAACATCCATTAGTATATATTTTATATAATAATAACCTTAATTACAATATCCAAGTGAATCTATATGAATCAATGTCTTGGAAGATGTCATATACTACATCCTATTTGGATGTAGTTATACGATGAATGATTGTTAAAGAATTGATTCTAGAGGATATGATAATTAATGCACAGACTATTAGAAATCATATTAATGAATTTCAATGTATAAAAAATAGTTATTTTAATAAAATTAAATATAGAAAATGTCATGTGGGGACTGTATTTTCAGGATGTTTTCCCAAATGAAGGTAGTTATATGATTTTTTTAAAAATGGTATTTTTACCCATTGTATATTGGAATTTTGATATAATAAAATGAATTTGTGTTGTGGGATAATTATTGGATATTACTACAGATAATTATAAATAACATGACAAATTATATATAACAAAATTGTGGAAATACATTATTGACACAATGTGTATACTCAAATATGAGGGAAATTATTTGGAACCTGTATTGTCATAAAATTAATTTCAAATCTAAATTCTTGAAACATGACCTTAATGTATGTAGAATTACACAATTCATGTCAAAAAATTTATTTTGTAAGTACAAATCTGAGAGGAGGAATCTTGGGATCTTGAAGTGGCTGTGACGTGTGAATAATAAAAACTTTTTTCCCCAATATTTATCATAATACATTGATGTAATTATTTAAATGGGAGGTAAAATTATTTCTAACACACAATTGTATTAGGTAGACAACACGTCCTATCAAAATTTCAAAATACCCTTATTAAATATAAATTATTCTATAATATAATTGAATAAAAAACATTATGATATGAAATTTATTAGTTTTACAACATTTTTTGATATAAATATTTCACATAAACACTAATATGAGTTTTTTGATATTTCTAAAATAATGGATTTTTAGTTGGCTCATAAAAAAAATCAATAATAATCAATTTTAAGACATACTTATACTATAACAATGAATTAATTGTTTTTTGTTTTTTTACTATATATATAAGGTAACATAATTAATTTAAAATTAATATTAAATATTTTTATAACCCGTATTTATTATTTTAAAACATAAGATATATTTTATTATAAAAATTATTTATTATCCGTATATAATCAAAATAAAAATTTTCCGCTTAAACCCAAATTGTTTAATCTAATGGATTTTCTATATATGATCAATATGTTTTTATAAAGTAATATTTTCAATATATTTTTTAGATATATAAATAAGATTAACAAGACAAATGTTAATTAATGCGATAATTATAAACATGTTTTCCTCGAAGAATTACTTTATTAATATTGTGAACTATTTTAAAATTTACATATTATAATCAATTAAAGATAATTATTATAATATACGTTTTTTCAATATATAGATATATAGTCAATAATTTGATTAGTTATCAATGTTAAATTACATTAGGAACACTTTATTTTTAAAACATCATTTTTATATATAATAATTTTTTATTAAAATATTAAATTAATATATTTTGAAAATAAATTCAATTAAATAGATGATAATTTTTTATCAAAATAAATTTTTTTATTATTTACTACATTATAAATTTAAGTAAATATAATTTTTTTGGTAAAAATATTATTAGCAAGGTAAAAACTCAAATAAATAAATATTCAAAAAGAATTAGAAAATAACTAAAAATATTTTGAAAACATGTGTAAATGTTTTTAATTTAGGATTATTAATCCCTTGGTCTCCGTAGAATATGTAATTTTTATTTTCTAAATTCATTGACTATTTAATATTATAAGGATATCATTGAATATTAGAAGGTATTCACAAAATTTCAATTTTTATTGCTAATAAAAGGGATACATTTCCTCCAATTCATATGTTATGACCCTGTCACCAATAATATAAATTCAGGTTATTTAAAACAAAAAAATATATTTCATATCAAATATATGATTTTGGGATTTGGGTTCTCTATAATTTAGAGAAACAATTATATAGTAAACTCATACATTGAAAGTGGACACTTATTCTAAGTATCCATTTTTTCGTAAAAGGATACCATTTTAAAATAATACACAGATTTTTTCATGATAAAACACCACAAAATTCCACGGTTCTCATCCTTGTCCATATCAATTCCTTCACAATATGGAAATAAAAATTTAGAAATAGTATGAAAAAATCACAAGGGACATAAAAGAATAAAACCGTTAGAAAAATTAAAAACATCATAAATTATTTAATTTTCGTATAGATTGTAAATCATATCCACAAAAAAATAACACATTTTTCTAAAATAAATCCCTTAAAACCAACCATAATAAAATAAAATACATTTTTTGGATCATAGATAATCTCTTTCCTAAAAGCCTATGAATACACTTAAATTGAAATAAACATAAGACCAATATCCAATAAAATAATAATGAGAGTATAATCATTACCAAAATTAATCAACATATATAGTGGGGATCATCCTTTATATAAACAATTTGACTCTCACAAATATTCAATGATCTGAAATGGGGATCATACATTAATATAAGATAAAATGGTCTCACCTAGGAGCTATAATAGAGATCAACACTTTGTATATGTTGTATTAGGATAACCCATTTCACATATAATTCCAAATTAAAAAATCATGGAAAAATAAATTTTTGTTACACTATAACTCAGAAAAAATTTGAACAACCATTTAATACATATATTTAAAACATTAACTTTTATAAAAATAAAATTTAATTTAAAACAAAATCATTACATTGAATTCCACTCCCATGTATTCCTTTTCATCAATGGTTCTTGTTTCCTTTTGTGCCTCATTTTTGTATTTAATTTCGGGTTTGATATGTTTTATTTTTTGTGGGATTATTTATTGTAATTTTGATTTATCTTTTTTCCATTTATTTTAAAAACTGTGTATTGATTAAAAATGTAGAATTTTGTCTTGAAAATAGGTATTGTAGGGTTTGTGAAGAGTTAGTAGAAACTATCCAGCAAATTCAGGTTACTCTATGGCCTAGTGTTGTTTTGTAATAGTGGAGAACAAACAGGAAGCGCATGGTTTTCATCCAATTTGGGATATCCATAATGAATTTACCTCTTAGATAGTTAGGGTCACAACTTTTCCATGCATTTTGGGAAAAGTGCATGATTTCTAGGTTAATAAAAATCCTGCAATGACATATTTTTCCTCTTTGGAATTAACATTGTATTCACCCCATCCACCCCACTAAGGAGTGTATTCCATGGGAGCCCCTTATAAGATCCCCAAAATCAATTAAAACCTTTTATTGTGTGGTTTAGACCCTGTTTGTTCATGGATTCATCATGGTAGTTCAATTTCCATTAATTTATTCCATTATTGTAGGATTTCCTTAAATATTTTAGAGGTTCTTGTTTTCTGGTGGGGTGTTTGACCATGAAGGGGTTTGATCTAGTATCAATATGTTAGATACTAACATTATTAACAGAACTTCTCCTGTTGTGGTCTTGTGGTGGTGTGATTGTATTTTCACAAAAAAATCTAGAATTTTTTACCATTAAGGTAGATGGATCCATGCACTCACATTTTTAGAAGATTTAACATTGCTTTATTAACTCGATAAATATTTCCTATGGTTGGTTTTTGTGGTGTGAGATACTCTTCAGAACTGTTTAGGAATGAATGTATAATTAATGGGTATTTAATAATGTAAATTGTAATGTTTTCATGTGTTACTTGTTACGGTAATACATGAAATTTTCTTAATAATTATTTGAATGGTTCGAAATGTGTTTTTGATGGTACTTGAGGTGACAATGCATTGGATTTTTTTTACAAATAAAATGGATTATTTGGGCATATTTTTTTGTGATCCATTAAATTTGACTTCTAACATGGTTAAATGAAGTGAAAGAAATTCTTTATTGAATATGGCATGTATGTGGATTTAAAAATGGGTGTTTCCCAAAGAAAATTATTTAATTGAATATGTTCATTTATTGTGAAAATTTCAATGAGGTTTCATGACTCGATTCATTATTGTAAAAACATTTAAAAAGGAATTTTACATGTGAAAAATATATAGATGGTTTATTTATGGATGATGGTAATTTATGAGTATTTTTTAATTATTATCGAGTGTTTCTGTATGTGGGGATATGTGAGACATTCTAACATTAATTGATCACAATGTGAATCTTGAGTAACTAGGTTGGTAGAGTAGAATGATTATATGAGTGATATGTATGAGGGTAACCATTGTTTCACATAGCTAGATAGAATATTGCAACAATAACTAAAATATAATAATTACTAATAACCATTTGAATTTTGTATTTTATTCATCTCATGTGGATAGTGCTTGAGAATTCTGGCAGTTGTGGTTACTATACATCTGTTCACTTAGGTATGAAGTTTTTGTGACTCACATGAGCTCAATCACCCTTAGGTATTTAACCAGGGTCCTCACTTATGCCATGATACTAATTTGGTGTGGTCAAAACAGTTTGAATATTGTGTATTTTAGATTTATTTCAATTTTAATAAATTTTATTTTGGTAAATTTTTCCCACTAAATAATACTTTTAAAATTGTAAGTCTGAAAATTTTTCCATTAAAAAATGGTTTTATATGGAATTTTTCCCGTGAAAATTATTTTCTTTTTTAAATGGTTTACTGATAAAGTTTTATAGGATTTACTATAATTAGTGCATTTAAATTTATTAATTAATGTTATAGCTTGTAATCATTCCTTTTGGGTGGAATCCTGCTAGGATTTTCCTCACAACCAACATAAACAATTGCAAATATGTATAATTTATAAAATTGGAAATAGGATGAGGAAAGAAGTGTTGTGGAGGATTTTGTTTGTAGAGTTCTATATCGTGCAGGTGTTTGTGGTGGTGGGTTGAAGGTGATTTCTCTCTTGAAATATGGATAACTTATGTTGTTTAGAATTACATTTCGAGTTTTTTATTTTTTTTATTTTCGATATATTTATAAATTGTTAAATATTATTTTTTTGTAACTCATTTTGTTCTTATTATTGTTCATGTGTTATCCTTTATTATTTTTTATTTATGTTGATAGTGTTTTATCAAGGGTGAAATTTTTCCCATGGTTAAAATGATTATATCTAGGAACTAGTTACCAAACTCTGGGGATTATGAAATCTCTCCGGGTTATGCCTTAGTCCAGGTCGTGTGTTTGGCTGGATAACACACCACATTGGTTAATGAGAAAATGATATCATAGAATGTTACAATTTTTTTGGGTCATGTTATTTGGGGAAGTGTTTGTATTTATTGGATTTACGACTTCTGAGACAAGATGTCCTAGTTTCATGGAGGGTTCTTGGGCATCATAGCTCATGATGGGACTCAAGCTACAGTGGGAAGTCATTATTATTTTGAATTCATTGGTTCATATTTGTTGTTATATATTTATAAATGAAAATAGATTGGGATAAATGGTATCATTGATTTCATTGGGTCTAAAATTATATGTGGAGTGAGGAACATGGTCTTATAATACTCTCTGTGATGGTGGTGTGATTGGAATATGCCCACAAACCATAAGTCCATTTCTCCCATTGAATCTAGTTTCCATGTGTGAATTGTTTTGTGTCTATTTGGGTTTTGAAATGTTTTTCTAAAAAATAATTTAAAATATTGAAGAATTAATTTTAAATGGTAATGGTATTATTTTGAAAGATTAGGAAATGAATTTTCATAATAATTTTGAAGGAATATTTGTTTAAGTAAATTTATAAAATGGTAGTTTTGGATAATATTAGAATGAGTTTATTGAAAATTATGTTTTTCAAATAAAACCCATTGAACAGATGAAATTATTTGTTTGGAGCACAAAATTATACTCTAATTAATGTCTGAGAACATTTTTAAATAATAATGGATGCCTATTAAATAAAAAAAATCAACAAAATGATATATTTTTTTCTATTGAAAATATTATTAACTTGGGTTTTTTTAGAGACTGAAGAAAATGGATCTATTGATTTTGAAATTTATTTATTACTAGGTTTTCAGTTATTTTTTAAAATCATTTTTGTATTTTGAAGTGGGAAGTAAATTTTTTAGATGACAGAGTGGGTTGAATATTTCATTTTGGTAGGAAGAAATGATTTTTTACCATTTTTTTCCATGAGTGATCCCATGAATGGATGTATTGGGAATTTGGATGGATAATTCATTGTGTGGGTGAGTTCATGGATTGTTATGAATGGATAGGTGCCCTATATGACTTGATAATATGCATGTGCGAGACTCTATGGAAGACCATTGGTGAGTTGAAACACCCCAAGATTATTTTCATTTCAAAAAACTGATATTATGAGATGGAGTTTTGATTAGATAACTTACAATTAAGTGTTCTGTCACCTTTTGAATTTGGAATGTTTCTTTTTAGGCTTTTTTATTTTGTGAATCCATTTGTTTAAAGGTAGATTTAAATTTTTGTTTTGTGCATGAGTTGATATTGAGATAATGGTTGGTGCATTGATTTCCAAAAAACAAGGAAATCCATTGAGTTGGTTCACTTTTGGTTTTTTATGTTTTTTTTGGCCAATTGATTGGTTTTATTAGATCCTATGTTTCCTTATTTGGTGGTTTATCCCACACAAAGATTCAAATAATATTCAATGTATGGCCATAGGTGGTAAAACATTGGTTAACCCTCCAATTTATCATTGAATGGTCTTTGTTATTGGGTTATAGAATGTTATCCCCCTCTCATTGCTGGTTAATAGAATCCCCTCAATTTGGGAGAGTGGATGTGGAATGTCTAAAGAAGAATTAGTTTCTTATAGTTGTATAAGTTGTTAATGGAAATTTTTTAATCCTTTATTATTGATGGTTCGGGCTAGAAGTGGGGGGTATGAATTTTTGTAATAGAAATTGTCTTGAATCTTTGGGTGATGGTTACATTAATAAATAGGTATTTGGATCTTTCATTATTCTCTTTCAGGTGTGGGTTCATGTTTAGCTATTTGTGTTGAAATTTTGGACAAATAAAACCATCCGGTCTGAATTCTTAGAAGGTATATCGGTACCGTTTGTAGGATAATAGTGTTGTTGGGTAACAATTTAATTTTCATTTCTTTATGGTGTATATTTATATTAAATGGTAATTTACTAAGGTATTTTTTCGTGTTGTATTCTCATTATAGTTCATGGGTGGATGTTTTGAAACATTTCATGAACATTTAGAATGTGGGTCTCGTGGGGTGCTGTGTTTAGTTAGATTCACTTGAAAATTCACAAGGAAACTCATGAAACAGAAGAAATTTTTCCATTCAGGAATTTCTAGATCATGGATGGGAGGCATGAGATGAATCATACATTAGTGAACCACCCATTGGCCATGTAGTGAATCATGTGTATAGGAAGGAATCCTAGGGTATTAAGGGACCTCAGTCTGGTCTCATCCTTATAAATTGATGGGGGTACATTAAGATGCTATATTGTAACTCCTTGTCCTTGAGAAGATCATGCTTTGTGGGATGTGGTGTGAATGCCTCATTCCTTGTTGTGACCATTCTGGGAGGAAGAGTTCCTCCTTTGTTATAATTAGTAATGTATTGTCGAGAACCCAGTAATCTAGAGATGGTGCATTATTAAATAACACTGGCATGATCATAAGAGATCATGTATCAAAAGATCGATTAGTTTAGTATCCTTGTATGTACTAGATACATAATTATGTTTTACATTACATTATGAAATGGAAAAATAAAAACATTGTGTTCCCTTTGAACACACTCATATATCTTAGCATATTCTTGATGGTTAATCGTAATATACTTCTTCACATCTAGGGAAAAAGAAAACCTAAGAAAGTGTTGAGCATATATGATCAGTTAGGATAACAATATATTAGAAATTATCATAAATAAGAATAAACAAAAAAGAATATTAATAAGACTAAAAAACTCCTTTTAAACATAAACATCAGAAGAATATGGAAATGATAAGACATATAATTTCATTTAGTTATTCACATGGGTATTCTACTTGTCGACTAATCACATGTAATATAAATGGATAAATTCATAATGATGTAATGCATAATGTCGGACATTATAAACACATAGTCAAGGCCTCGTGTCAAGATGACAAATAATATTTTTTCAAGGACTTGTGCCAAGTCTCTAGTTTGTATCATGAGACCTACTGATGCATCGGGGAGATAGAGTGGGCTCCATGCGTCACGTACTAAGTACAATGCATTCCTCTTACGCAAAGGTCGAAACATAACCTAACCCTTCATATTAAAACTATCATATGAAAGGTTAATAGTTTAACCATAAACCATTAATGGCATAAAAATAAAACATCCACAGTCAAACATATCACAAAACCATCAATTCAATGTGGATGATTGTATCATAATAAATCCACTTCAAACAAGTAAAAAATCCATCGAAGTATATAGACATATATGAAATCAAAACTATTTGGGAGAAATATATCATTCTATTTTGGAATCATTTAAAAGTCCCACAACTATAAAATAAAACATTTAATTGGAAAATATTCATTTAATATTGTAAGGGATGTTTTTTTGATGTTATAATGGAAGAAAATAGGTGCACCCATTGTATACTTTAAAAAACATTCTTACATTAATTGGATGAAAACGTCATAAAGTACCACCTTTGGAAAAAGAAGGAAATATTCATTTAAATTTTTTTCATAAAACTTCAAAAAATGGTATAAATGACATTAAAACATATTCAAGGAAATAGTAAAAATGTTTTGAAATACACTTTTATGATACTGAAATGTAGATGATAGATAGGTCCCAATAGATACTAACGTATAAACATCCTCGGATAATAAAGAGATTGTAAAATAAACCCTTACCTTATACTTTTCCTTGGTCGGGGTACGTTATTCTCCAATATAATAGTTATATAATTTTTATTAAATTATACAAGAACAATATATGTAAATATGATATTATATATGATCTTCAAATATTTTTTTGTTAATAATATTTCTGTAGTATCATTGTTTTTAGTGATAACATATTCTCTTTCCGTTACATATTTTTCTAAGTTAGTCATGTTTGTTAATGATAATATGTATTAGATTCATATCCAAATTGGTATTAGGTTCTAAAAAATTATTTTTATTAATAAAATAAAAATTATACTTGAATGGTTATGATGGGAAATAAATATCATCACGTTCATGGAGATGTTAATCTGTACATACGCACGAGTGATGATACACTTATATTAATAGATAAATCGAGTGAAATTAGATGTTATATCATATATAAACAATCATTAACATGTTATTTTTATTATTTACATACATTATAAACATTGTTATATCCATAAAAATAATGAAGTGTTGAAAAACAAATTACACCATGACGTGGAGACGGTAAGTCGTACGTACGTGGGTATGGTGAAATTTTCATTCATAGGATGGATATAATAATGAATTTGGTTGTCCCATATTTATAGTAACATCCAAATATGTATATGGTACTAGATAGATTGTTTTTGTATGGAAACAACAAAGAAAGTGGGAGTGCATGAAAAAAAGACCATTGAAAGACATGATGAAATTATTACGTCCTCTTAAGGTGCTTCCTTTTGATTTGATCAAAAAGGAACCATTGGTATACATTCTGATCAAATTGTGGCCTATATGATTAATTGACGATATTTGGAAATGTTTTTTATAATTTTTTGACTGATAAAATGGATTTGGAGACGTGACTTTGAGAGAAGGGGAAAACCCTTTTTTAAGAGAGGAGATGGTCAGTTTAGGAAATGCTTGAAATATTAATTTATTATACAATCATATACAGATATTAATGGATCTAACAGAATTTATTTCAATGTTAAGTTGGGTATGGGTATAAAACGTCTCTACCTATAGGATTTAGAAAAGTTTAGGTCACCATTTGTTCCTTATCTTTTCGATTTAACACTTAGTTAAATAGTTTAACTTTTTCCATGAAATCTTGTATTATTATAATAAATTGTTAATAAAAATACAATAAAAAGACAATAGAATCCCAAGGGGGTAATTATTAAAATATATAACCTTATATAATTAATTCATATGATCCTCAGATTTTTAAGAATATTATATCAATTAATAATATAGTATTTGTTTTTTAAAAAAAATTCTCAATTTTGAAACTATTTAGTATTTGATGATTATGAGAGTCAAAAAAACAATATTACATAGAAAATATTGACTTTAATTAATATTAAAATGTCATATTAACCAATATAATTTGTTGGATTCAGCAAAATTGTCAATTTACATTTATTTGGATATTTATAATATCAATTATTTTAATCATTCATTAATAAGGTAATTAATTCATCATCATTGTGTCATCTATAAATTTACTTATTTAATGTATAAAAATTATATTAAAATACCATTATGTATGAAATATATTTATATTTCTAATGAATATTTATAGTAAAATTTATCTTATGTATAACCCTATATTAAAAATGTTTTAGTTATGAAAATTTTTATTTAATACTTTTAACTCTTCTTTAAATAAAATAATAATAAATGTCCTAATCTAATTAAAGTGGGTAAAATAGGATCATATTTTATTACTATGGTTTATTTTTGTAAAAAAAATTTATTGGATAGAATTAGGACATGTTTTAGGGTAATTATAATATTATTTTTACCTTTAATTACCCTATTTACATTTAAATGTGGTAAATAAATATCAAAAGTTACTATTAATTAAAAATTAATTCTATCCTATTGAGCCACATTTTTCTTACTGGTGTCAATAGTGTCTCCCGGATTTTTGATATTCAATTCCCAAAAGCAGAAAAATTACATTTAATGTAAATTTGTAAAGGTTTCTAGAAGGTGGGTAAAAGACGTTAAAATGTTCAATAAAATTTTATACTTATAATTTTTTTATAAATAGAGTCCAATAAATTATATTGAACTTATATATGTATTATTTATCTATTTTGTCCTAAAATAAATTTAAATAAAATAAATAATTATTTAAATAAAATTTTTGTTTTAAACAATAATTTCGTGTTTTCACTATTCCTCAAAAATTGACCATTTTCAAAAAATACCAAAAAATCATCCTAAGTTAATATTTATATTCCAATTCCAAATATGAAGTCCATTGTGAATAATAAATTTTATTATATTTAAAAAATGTGGGTATTACTATTCATAATGACTAGATTGATTGGTAGTGGTGTGCTACATCTCGAAGTCGCGTACAACGCAAGCTATTTCATTTTTTCAAAGAGAAACGTACCATGGATTAATGGGTTGTTAGATTCATCCAAACATCAAATAATTTCCTCCTAAAAATTTATAGAATACTACTTCATAAAATTGGTCTGGTAGTTCTTTATCATATGTTCCTCTGGTTCCAACATTGTCTCTTCCATCATATGGTTTCTGAATAAAAGTTTTATCATACGAGTCTTATGGTTTCTCAAGACTTGTTATCTTGTATCCGGATTCTTGATAGTCTTTTAACAACAATATAGATCGTGTTCCAGTTCAATTTCTTCATAGGTGAGTACTTGTGTTGGGTTGGGCATGAATTTTCTGAAAAGTGATACATGGAACCCATCATGATAATTGGAGAGACTTGGAGGAATTTCCAAATGGAAAGATACAACTCCAATTCATTATAGAATTTTGATAGTTCTGATGTACCTTGTACTTAATTTACCCTTCTTACCAAATCATATAACACCATTACATATAGATAACTTCAAAAAACATTATATCCAACTTTAAATTCTAAATCCTTCCTTCAGTTATCGTCATAGATCGATTTCATTATTGGAGATGTTTTGATGTGTGTTTGGATAATCTTCAGTGTTTCCATTGTTTCCTCTACATGTTTAGGGCCTAAAAGTTCTCTTTCACTTACATCATCCAAACATGTTGGTTTGTGACATCTCTTTCCATATAACGCTTCATATAGTTCCATCTGAATACTTGAATGGAAGATATTGTTATAGGAAAATTCTACCAAAGGTAGATATTGATTCCACATACCTTTAATGTCATGTGAGAAAGATCTCAACATGTTTTTTAATGTTTCAATGGTCTATTATAAATGTACATTAGTTTGAGGGTTGTAGACAGTGCTCAAGTGAAGTTTAGTATCAAGGGCTATATGAATTATTTTCTATAATCTTGATGTAAAATTGGGATCATGATAAAAAACAATAGATTGGGGTACTCCATGTAGTCATAAAAATTCATTAATATATAGTCTTCTTAAATGATCATGTGTTAAATATTCACTTATAGAAATAAAATGTGCAGACATGGTAAGACGATCCAAAATGAAACATATTGCATCGTTCCTCATATTAGTCTTTGCTAGCACCATGAAAAAGTCCATAGTTATATCATCCCATTTTCACTCACGTATGGGAGGAGGTTTCATGATATTACTTCGATGTTTCCTTCCAACCTCCACCAGTTTACAAACCATACATCTTGAGACATAATCAACAATCTCCATCTCCATTTTGTCCCACCAAGAATGTTCCTTCAATTCTATATACATCCTAGTTCTTCTAGGGTGTATAGAGAAATTGGAGCTATGATCATTATCCAATAATTCCCCTTTTAGATAATTTATGTTAGGAACACAAATTCTCTACCCAATTTTCCAAATTCCATCTTCATATACGAATTCAATCATTCACCCATCATTCACAATTATAATTTTTTTTAAACTCCTCATCATCAGTTTGATTACTTTTTATCATTTTTAGTAAATATATTTTGTAAACTATGTCAAAGTGTACTTATGTTACACCTTCCCTAATTATTCCCATATCCATCTTTACTAGATTCATGAACATAAGATCCCTTTCAACTCACATCTGGTTCAATACTCCATGATCCTTTCTGCTCAATGCATCAGAAACCTTTTTTTATATCCTCGGGTGGTAGTGTATAGTGAAATAATAATTCTTGAGTTGTTCAAGCCATCAACATTGCCTCATGTTGAGTTACCTCTGTGAGAAAATATATTTCAATCTATTGTGATCGGTATTTATCTCACATTTTTTACCATATATATAGTGTCTCCATATCTTCACAAAAAATATAATAGCAGCTAACTAAAGATCATGAGTAGATAGTTCTATTCATTAATTTTTAGCTATCATGATGCATAGACAAGAACTATATCATTATTCATAAGTACACAACCATGTTATTTATTTAAAGCATCAATATAAATAACAAACCCCTCATTCCTCGATGGTAGAGTCAAGATAGTATAATTGACTAATTTTTTCTTCAGTTCTTCAAAAGATTTTTCACACATGTTGGTCCAAAAAAAATTATCCCCTTTACACGTGAGCATGGTTAATGGGTTAGCCAATCATGAGAAATTCTGGAAAAAATGGTGTTAATAACAAGCTAATCCAATAACACTATGTACCTCAGTTCTACTCATCGTTTCTGGCCCTTCTTGTATTGAACTTGACTTAGAAGGATCATCAAAGATTCCATCCTAAGTGAAAATATAGCTAAGAAAAGAAATATCATGATGCCAGATTTCACATAATCCATATAAAAGAAATGGATATCATTTCATAATAAGAAAAGTGAAACCGTGTAAATCATAGGGACATTATACTTGAAACATACACATATGAAATAATGTCATCGTAGATGGAAAATGGTTTTGAAACAACACTTGAAATGAATTCTTAAGGAAAATATCATTTCTTCTTCAAAATAATTTTCTATTCACAAAATGTCATGAAATTTTAAAAGAAAAGGATTTTTTTGAAAATAGTCATGAAATATTTTGGAGGAGGCTTCTTGAAAACAAGTCTTTATAAAACCGTAAAAATCTGGGCGTGCCGTTTTAGTTAAAAAAACATTCTTCTCGTACTTTTTCCAGAAAAGTCAAAAAGTACCTCGTAAATGAAAGATTCCATACATACCATGTAGTAAAAGTAAAAAATGGGTAAAAAGGACATTAAAAATACATGAAACTATTTTTAAGAAACATGGACATAGATGAGAACAATAACCCCAGTAAATACTTACGAATAAACAATCTCAGATAAAAACAAGATTGGAAAAGTTATCCCTTACCTTATGTCCGATATGCTTCGTATGTATCCAAACCGCCTGTATAATGATTTAAATAATTTCATTGACTTATTACAGAATAATATTCATTGTTATTATATCATATATGGTTTACTTATTATTTTATATTACCCTTTTTTCTGTAAATTCCATGTTAAAGAGTGTTTTGGGTAAAATCGTTTCATTTGTCGTCCGTGTTTTGACTTGTAATTATTCATATGATTACATAGATCATGATTAATTAATTCCATAATATAAAACATCATTTATATATAATATATATTTAGAATATACATATATATAATAGATCGATAAATGGAAAGAAATACACCGTTCATGGAGACGGTAGGCCGTACGTACACATGAACGCTGTTTTCGTTTCCTTATTGAGTTGAATGGAATTAAGTAGATGAAATATATATATACATAAATCCAGTAGCTTTATAATGTCATATATTTCATTATTATTTCTTATAAATAATTTATAATCATTCTTAAACTGTTAACATGGAGAATGAATCTCATCACGTCGTGGAGACGGTAGTCCGTACGTACGCACGAGCGATGATATCGTTTTCATAATTATTGAATTTAATTTGATTGGATGATAAAATATATAAGAATCATTATGATGTTATAATAACTATGTATAGTTATTTTTACACAATTATACCCATCCATGTAAGGTGTTGGTGGAAAAACAGATTACACCACGTCGTGGAGATGGTATTCCGTACGTACACACGCGTGGTGATTTTGTTTTCCGTAGGATGGATAGAAGGTGAAATGGGGTTGTTTCATGTTCATAATAACAATTCAGTATATTATTGTTACTGATTTTATAACTTTATAATGAAACAACTAAATAAGAATAAGTTGAAGAAGAAAGAAGCTTGAAAGAATCGGGAGAAGAAATTACCTTTTCTTCGATACGCCTCTTTGAAACCTCCCCTTAGGGTACTATGATTGGTCTTTAAAGTAGACCAGAACCTCTAGGATGTTTCTAGAAAAGTGGATAAGATATGTTTTCAGGGTTTGGCCGAGAATGAAGGCTCAAATTGGTGTGAGTAGGAGAGCGAGGAGGTGCCCTTTTATAAGGGAGGAGAGGGGCACCTTTGGAATTATTAAAAATATTAATTTATAATAAATCTAACCCCACTTAAAAACCACCAAAAATGACTCATATCCAAATATTATATGAGATAAGGTTGTAATCTCATTAACCAATCAAATTTAGACATGTTAGGTATTTATTTTAAACATTATCAACTTGATTTATCCTTATTTAGTCAATTTAATTGTATTTGTGGTAATAACATTCTAAAATTTAAATTATAACAAATAATTTTTTCTTTGTTGTGAATTTTCCATAATTGGATACTTTATAACATTTTATACCATATAAATTTAAATTTATAATTTTTTAATATATTTGTGATTTTTAAACAATTTTATAATATATTATTTTTATAAAATAACAATAGTGTCAATTTTGACACTATTCATTTATTTGAATTTAAATAAACTATATACAAAAGATATGTTCGAACCAAAAGCTTTAATAGAATCATAAAAGGTCATATTTATCTTGAAAATTAGTGTATCACATTAAATACTTCATATAATATTTGTTTTCTTATTTTTAAAACCATTTATTTGGTTTATCTCTTAATAAATAAATTACTGCAACATTATTGTATAATTATTTAATATACTTATTTGTTGCATAAAAATTAAAAATACAATCCTATGATGAAGATAAATCTATTAAATTTCATAAAAATACTTTTACAAAAATTTATCATCTAAAAATCACAATATTTAAGTTGTTATATTTATTAAATTATGAAGGTGACAACTTTGGCATCTTTTAAAATAAAATAGTATAAGTGTCATAATCGCTTTTATAAGGCTCAAAATGGTCCAATATTCGACCATTGGATGATTATAGTTTATATGTACATGAAAAATTAATTTTTGTCAGGTTTTTGGTCATTTTATGGTAACTATTAGTTTAATAAAAACTATATTCTTGATTTTTCACTAGATAAATAATTTCTGCATCACTATTGTGTTACAATTAATGATAATTATTTAATACCTAAAAATTATAAATAAATTCATATGATGTATATAATCTCATTAGATTTCTGTAGACTATTCATTTTCGAAGATTCATGAACATTATCACTAAATTAAAATTAATATACTTATAATATTTAAGAGAGTGACATGTTGTCACTTTCTTTGGTTTTAATAATAATTAAATTATTTTCATGGTCAAAAGTCTATAAAATAAATCTAATCCGACCCTTAGGTTATATGGGTCTACTTTTATCCATCCAATAGAATTTTGGCATGTGTTAGGGTAATTTTATAATATTATATTTACCCTTAATTAACCGATTTACCTTTAACTATGGTAAATAAAATATACCGTAGTTACTATTCATAATTCCCAAAAATAAAAAGCAGCATAATAACATAATTTGGACCCACTGATTCAAAATATGGAATCCATTTTTCCAAATTCAATACAAAAAAGTTGCAGAAATTAAATTAAAATTAATCCAGTTGTCGAAAGAAAACGGGTTTTTCTTTAAAACATTGCAAATGATTGAATTGATTTAACCTACGAATTTAATGTAAAATCAATGCTAATGTCATGAATTATATTAAATGGTAAAAATATATTCTATTTATACTTTAAAACCATTCAATATTATAATTTAACCATATAAATTATTGTGATGAAAAAAGTTGTTTTTAATTAAAATATAGCGTGTTTTTACTATTAATCAAAATATGATATTTACCAAAATAATATGAAAAGATTATCCAAAGTAAACTTTTATTTCTTGATTCCAAATAAGAATTTTATTTTTTCAAATTGAACTTATAAACATGTCAAAAACTAGATTTAAAGTGGGTGATCCATCAAAAGGAAGCAAAACTGCATTTTTTGAAAAATACTCATTTTACCCGAAAAATTTATTTTGTTCATATACAATGTTCTAGAAAATGTGTAAGATGAAAAATAATGTTATAAAATTAAAATTTTATTTAATACTATTCATAAAGGCTAGTTCATAATAATATTATAATAATATATCGTTGTTTAGTAAAACCTGGTATTGCGTACAACACACGCTATCGAGGAAGGTCGCGATTGCGTGTAATGCAAGCCAAGTCAGGGTTGCGTGTTGTGCAAGAATCCTTAGTTGTTTTGTATAACAGAATCCAACCATATTTCAGTTATACATTGAATATATATATATATATACTCAAAGTTGTGTAGAATAACTATTATCAAAATTGTGTATAACACGATCCAAGAATAGTGTTGCGTATACTGCAAGCTAATACGGTGTTGCATATAGCGCAAGTTAATCTTGGTGTAGCATAAAACACAAGACATTAATGAAATTAAAAGAATATTTTTCATATAATCTCAGGGTGTTACATTCTACCCCCCTTAAAATGAATTTCGCCCTCGAAATTCGTCGGGGATAAAAATGGTTTACTACTCGAAAGTTTGTTTAATAGAAACCCACATCGTAAAAAGGAATACCAAAACATGGCATTAAAAACTAAAGTAGGAAATGTAATGGTTACCCAAATTAACTCATCACTGGGTTTCCACGTAGGAGTACATAGTTGAAAATATGGATATGGAAGAAAAATCTAACCATCAAGTTCTGATGGAGAGTGGTAGAGAACATGGCTATGAAAAAGCCAAAAATCACAAAACTATTGATTTGTGATGATCTAAGGTACCATCTGATTCATTGGATATAAGGGAACTAGTACAACATTTTTGGTTTTCAAAATCATTTTCCTAAAGTTGATGAATTGAAAGAAATAATTGAATGATTTTGGTACAATCTCATTGTTGTTCATGAATTGAACAATTTCCACTTCATCCCTTAAAGAAATGAAGTTGAATTTGTTATTCGTGATGTGTTAGCAGATCATGTGATAGAATGATGGGTCATTCGATCTCTTTCAAACAAAAAGTTAGAAAAAGTTATAAGTCCATCTTATTGTTAGATTAATCGTTTATGGTTCCAAAAATGAACTTATACTTCATATATCATACCGCTTAATAAAATAAAACTAGTTTCTACTAACCAGGGACTTCCTGTAAGCCAGTGGTAGGCGATAAAGGCCAGTCTCACATTGGTTGTGGGTTCAATTCCCATAGCCTTGTCCGACGTGATGGGCTGTCTCCCATCCTGTAGGTTGTCCTTTTTTTTAAAACTATATTACTATAACATCCAATAAATAATATTGAAAAAACTTTTATCCTTAAACAATACTAATTTATGTCCAACATAATCCATTCCAATCTTTAGGCTTATCCATAATACTACAGTCCACTCTCATAATATAGTGAAAATGATTATCAGAGATTTAATACCATCGTTGATCCCCATATATCATAAGACATGTCTTGTTGGTCACATTCCAAACATTCGAAGGCCTTAATCATGTATTCACTTGAAAAATGAATACCCATTGAACATTAGTGAAAACATGAATGCAGTTAAAAGTTAACACTTTACACATACCAAAATCCTTAAAATTATATATACTCAAACCATGATATCACTTAGTCCTTATATCAATCATGAGCTCATGAATACAATAAAACATCTCATTATCTTCTTATTCCTTCATTATGTGCATATCATCTACTTTACAAAAATATCTAAATAACCTTCCATGGTTACTGGTACCATTCAACATATACATTCAAATACTTTTAGGAAAACCAATAGTGTAACAATACTTAGATGATTCTTTCTTCCATAGTACCATTAACTATACAACATAACTCTCGATAAACATACAATCATTCCACTACCTTCTAAAACAACCGGCTGAGCTTCAACACATATTTCAGCTCATATATCATTTGTAGTCTCCTCGTCATTATCCACATAAATACTACCCATATGACCACGTGGATTCACTTCATGAGATTTTCCATTAAGGCATTGGTTTTCATAATGCCCGTACATTCCACATTTAAAACATCTAATCATTGTTGATGTCGTAGCAATACCATTATCCTGGTCCATAGTGTTAACTGAACCTTTTCCTTTGCACTTACTGGCTTTGTGTCCTTCTTTTCCACACCCAAAGCATCTTCCAGTTCCTTTGAAAAAATATCCTTGAAGCCTCTTCCAACATGATTTACATGAGGGAAATTTAACTTACTTTCCTCTATGATCATCATGAAACTCCATCTTTCTCTTATTATTTTAGTCAGGAAACTTACCAAAGTTGAGATTATTTATCATATTATGAGATTGATGATTAGGCATAATAACGATGTTTGGACTTCCAGATCCCATTTCATTTGGTTTCTCATGAATAAAATCATTCCATTGTCTATCATATCATCTATTATCTTGAATCTCCCTGTTTCCAGCCATTTTCTAAAACCCAAAAACAATAGTGTGAGAGGCAAAAATCAAGCTAGGGAAAACTACATAGTAAAGGGGGAGTATCCTCAATATCTAACATCTTAGGTTAAATTCTATGATTGTTACCATAGTTCTATGACTATATCCAATATATATACTTATCCTTAGGGACATCCCTAGACATACCTTAGAAATATTTCTAGGGATCTCACTAACGTTTTCGCATCCTAGTTTACAAAGGTTGACTAATCCTTTCCTATGATACCAACTGTAGAGACCCAAATCATGACGTACATGGACATTACATTACTTTAGGGGAATAATTAATACATAACAAAAACAGACACACAAGGATCGTAATAGTTTAGTGTCTTTGGAAACATGGAACATAATCTTCTAATCATGGTGAAAGATCTTCAACATCTCCCATAAAGATATTCCACTCTTTGTTTCCTTAACAAAAACCTTTCTTTTAATCCTGGGGAAAGATAAAACATAAAAAGGGTGAGCTCAAATGCTCAGTAAGGGTAAGAATGGATAAAATAAAACACACCATATACATTTGAACATAAAAACATGAACATAATGTTTAAACATAAAAATCTAGAGCAATGACTTAAAACATGGATGAACATAAGGCATCGATCATAATGGAACATAAATCATGATAACATAGCATAGTAATAAAGCATGTAATTGTGTCATTAATTAAGCACATGTAATGATTTCCATAGTAGCCAAGGCATTGCTGCCAAGACCATCTTAGTGGACAAAGTCCCTTTCTGAATCAAGTTCACTTCTCGTTTCAGTCCTGTTTTACTGAACCGGTTTAACCTGTCGTTCCAGCCATGTCTATCTCATGAGATATAAATCTTTACCCAATTAATTGGAGGGATATATAGGTCCCACCCATCTCATAATGAAATCATTCTTACTTGTGCCACAAAATAAACATACATCATTCATAATAACCCAATGAATAAAATGGGTTTCATAAACAAAATCCCATCATCACATAATCCATATAAAATAAATGGATATCATTTCATGATAAGAAAATTGAAACCATGTAAATCATAGAGACATTATACTTGAAACATACCCATATGAAATTATTTCATCTTAGATGGAAAATGGTTTTGATAAAACACTTCAAATGAATTCTTGAGGAAAATATCCTTTCTTCTTCAAAATCATTTCCTTTTCACAAAATGCCATGAAATTTTAAAAGAAAAGTATTTTGTTGAAAATAGTCATGAAATAATTTGGAGGAAGCTTCTTGAAAATAAGGCTTTATAAAATCGTAAAAATCCTTTCGTGCCGTATAAGTTAAAAAAACATTCTTCTCGTACTTTTGTCGGAAAAGTCAAAAAGTACTTCGTAAAAGAAAGATTCCATACATACCATGTAGTAAAAGTAAATAATGGGTAAAAAAGGACATTAAAAATATATGAAACTATTTTTAGGAAACATGGACATGGATGAGAACAATAACCACAGTAAATACATACGAATAAACAATCTCGGATAAAAATGAGATTGGAAAAGTTATCCCTTACCTTACGTCCGATATGCTTCGTATGTATCCGAACCTCCAGTATAATGATTTAAATAATTTCATTGACTTATTACATAATAATATTCATTCTTATGATATCATATATGGTTAACTTATGACTTTATATTACCCTTTCTTTTGTAAATTCCATGTTAAAAAGTGTTTTGGGTAAAATCGTTTCATTAGTCATCCGTGTTTTGACTTGTAATTATTAATATGATTACTTAGATCATGATTACTTAATTACATAATATAAAACATGATTTATATATAATATATATTCATAATATACATATATATATAATAGATCGATAAATGGAAAGAAATACACCGTTCATGGAAACGGTAGGCCGTACGTACACATGAACGCTGTTTTCGTTTCCTTATTGAGTTGAATTGAATTAAGTAGATGAAATACATATATAAATAAATAAAGTAGCTTTATAATGTAATATATTACATTATTATAGCTTATATATACTTTATAATCAATCTTAAATGGTTAACATGGATAATGAATCTCATCGCCTCGTGGAGACGGTAGTCCGTACGTACGCACGAGCGATGATATCGTTTCCATAATTATTGAATTGAATTGGAGTGGATGATACAATATATAAGAATCAGTATGATGTTATAATAACTATGTATAGTTATTCTTCACACCATTATACCCATCCATGTAAGGTGTTGGTGGAAAAAACAGATTAAACCACGGCGTGGAGACGGTATTCCGTACGTACACACGCGCGGTGATTTTGTTTTCCGTAGGATGGATAGAAGGTGAAATGGGGTTGTTTCATATTTATAATAACAAATCAGTATATTATTGATACTGATGTTTTTACTTTATAATGAAACAACTAAATAAGAAGAAGTTGAAGAAGAAAGAAGCTTGAACGAATCGAGAGAAGAAATTACCTCTTCTTCGATACGCCTCATTGAAACCTCCCCTTAGGGCACTAAGATTGGTCTTTAAAGTATACCGGAACCTCTAGGATGTTTCTAGGGAAGTGTAGAAGATAATTTGGCAGAGGTTGGCCGAGCTTGAAGGCTCAAATTGGTGTGAGGAGGAGAGGGAGGAGGTGCCCTTTTATAATGTAGGAGAGGGGCACCTTTGGAATTCTTAAAAATATTAATTTATAATAAATCTAACCCCACATAAAAACCTCCAAAAATTACTCATATCCGAATATTAGATGAGATATGGTCGTAATATAATCAACCAATCAAATTTAGACATGTTAGGTATTTATTTTAAACATTATCAACTTGATTTATCCTTATTTAGTCAATTTAATTTTATTTCTGGTAATAACATTCTAAAATTTAAATTATAACAAATAATTACTTATTTGTTGTGACTTTTCAATACGTGGATACTTTATAACATTTTATACCATTTAAATTTAAATTTATAATTTTTAAATATATTTTTGATTTTTAAACAATTTTATAATATATTATTTTTATAAAATAACAATAGTGTCAATTTTGACACTATTCATTAATTTGAATTTAAATAAAATATATACAGAAGATATGTTCAAACCTAAAGCATTAATAAAATTTTAAAAGGTCATATGTATCTAGAAAAGTAGTGTAGAACATTAAATAGTTCATATAATATTTATTTTTTTATTTTTAAAACCATTTATTTGGTTTATCTATTAATAAATAAATTACTGCAATATTTTTGTATAATTATTTAATATACTTATTTGTTTCATAAAAATTAAAAATAAAATCTTATGATGAAGCTAAATATATTTACTTTTATAATAATACTTTCACTAGAATTTATCATTTTAAAATCACAATATTTAATTTGTTATATTTATTAAATTATGAAGGTGAAAACTCTGGCATCATTTAAAATAAAATAGTATAAGTGTCATAATCACTTTTATAAGGCTCCAAATGGTCCAATATTAGACCATTGGATGATTATGGTTTATATGTACATGAAAAATGATTTTTGGTCCGGGTTTTGGGCAGTTTATGGTTACTATTAGTTTAATAAAAACTATATTCCTGATTTTTCACTAGATAAACAATTTCTGCATCACTATTGTGTTACAATTAATGATAATTATTTAATCCCTAAAAATTATAAATAAATTCATATTATGTATATAAGTTTATTATATTTATTCATACTATTCATTCTCGATGTTTCATGATGTTTATCACTAAATTAAAATTAATATACTTATAAGATTTAGGAGAGTGACATGTTGTCACTTTCTTTGGTTTTAATAATAATTAAATTATTTTCATGGTCAAAAGTCCATAAAATGAATCTAATCCGACCCTTAGGTTATATGGGTCTACATTTATCCATCAAATAGAATTTTGGCATGTGTTAGGGTAATTTTATAATATTATGTTTACTCTTAATTACCTGATTTACCTTTAACTATGGTAAATAAAATTTACCGTAGTTACTATTCATAATTCTCAAAAATAAAAAGCAACTTATTAACATAATTTGGACCCACTGATTCCAAATATGGAATCAATTTTTCCAAATTCAATACACAAAAGATGCATAAAATAAATTTAAATTAATCCCATTGTCGAAAGAAAACGGGTTTTTCTTTAGAACATTGCAAAAGATTGAATTGATTTAACATACGAATTTAATGTAAAATTAATTCTAATGACATAAATTATATTAAATGGAAAAAATATATTCTATTTATACTTTAAAACCATTCAATATTATAATTTAACCATATAAATTATTGGGATGAAAAAAGTTTTTTTAATTAAAATATAGCGTGTTTTTACTATTCATCAAAATATGATAGTTACCAGAATAATATGAAAAGTTTATCCAAAGTAAATTTTTATTTCTTTATTCCAAATAAGAATTTTATTTTGTCAAATTGAACTTATAAACAGCTCAAAAACTAGATTTAATGTGGGTGCGCCATCAGAAGGCGGCAAAACTGCATTTTTTTTAAAAATACTTATTTTACTCGAAAAATTTATTTTGTTCTTATACCATGATCTAGAAAATGTGTAAGATGAATAATAATGTTATAAAATTTAAAATTTAGTTAATACTATTCATAACTGCTAGTTCATAATAATATTATAATAATATATCGTTGTTTAGTAAAACCCAGTATTGCGTACAACACACGCTATCGAGGAAGGTCGCGATTGCGTGTAATGCAAGCCAAGTCAGGGTTGCATGTTTTGCAAGAATCCTTTGTTGTTTTTTATAACAGAATCCAACCATATTTCATTTATACATTGAATATATATATATATATATACTCAATGTTGCGCAGAATAACTATTATCAAAATTGTGTATAACACGATCCAAGAATAGTGTTGTGTATACTGCAAGCTAATACGGTGTTGAAAATAGCACAAGGTAATCTTGGTGTAGCATACAACAGAATACATTAAGGAAATTAAAAGAATATTTTTCATATAATCTCGGGGTGTTACATTCTACCCCCCTTAAAATGAATTTCACCCTCGAAATTCGTCTCGGTTATAAATGGCTTACTACTCGAAAGTTTCTTTAATAAAAACCCACATCGTAAAATGGAATACCAAAACATGGATTTAAAAACTAAAGTATGAAATGTAACGGTTACCCAAATTAACTCATCACTGGGTTTCCACGTAGGACAACATAGGTGAAAATATGGATATGGAAGAAAAATCTAACCATCAAGTTCTGATGGAGAGTGGTAGAGAACATGGCTATGAAAAATCCAACAATCACAAAGCTATTGATTTGTGATGATCTAAGGTACCATCTGATTCATCAGATATAAGGGAACTAGGACAACATTTTTGGATTTCAAAATCATTTCCCTAAAGTTGATGAATTAAAATAAATAATTGCATGATTTTTGTACTATCTCATTGTTGTTCGTGAATTGAACAATTTCCACTTCATCCCTTAAAGAAATGAAGTTGAATTTTTTATTCATGATGTGTTAGCAGATCATGTGATAGAATGATGGGTCATTCCATATCTTTCAAACAAAAGGTTAGAAAAAGTTATAAGTCCATAAAATGGTTAGATTAATCGTATATGGTTCCAAAAATGAACTTATACTTCATATATCATACCGCTTAATAAAATAATACTAGTTTCTACTAACCAGGGACCTCCTGTTGGCCAGTGGTAGGAGATAAAGGCCAGTCGCACTTTGGTTGTGGGTTCAATTCCCACAGCCCCGTCCGACGCGATGGGGTGTCGCCCGTCCAGCTGGTTGTCCTTTTTTTAAAACTATATTACTATAACATCCCATCAATAATATCGAAAAAAAATTTATCCTTAAACAATACTAACTTATGTCCAACATAATCCATTTCAATCTTTAGGCTTATCCATAATACTGCAGTCCACTCTCATAATATAGTGAAAACAATTACCAGAGATTTAATACCATCGTTGATCCCCATATATCATAAGATATGTCTTGTTGGTCACATTCCAAACATTCGAAGGCCTTAATCATGTATTCTCTTGAAAAATGAATACCCATTGAACCTTATTGAAAACATGAATGCAGTTAAAAGTTAACACTTTCTACATACCAAAATCCTTAAAATTCTATATACTCAAACCATGATATCACATAGTCCTTATATCAATCATGAGCTCATGAATACAATCAAACATCTCATTATCTTCTTATTCCATCATTATGCACATATCATCTACTTTACAAAAATATCTTAATAACCTTCCATGGTTACTGGTACCATTCAACATATACTTTCAAATACATTTAGGAAAAAAAAATTGTGTAACCATCCTTAGATGATTCTTTATTCCATAGTACCATTAACTATACAACATAACTCTTGATAAACATACAATCATTCCACTACCTTCTAAAACAACCGACTGAGCTTCAACACTTCTTTCAGCTCATATATCATTTGTAGTCTCCTCGTTATCATCCACATAAATACTACCCATATGACCATGTGGATTCTCTTCACGAGATTTTTCAATAGGGAATTGGTTTGCATAATGCTCGTATATTCCACATTTAAAACATCTAATCATTGTTGATGTCGTAGCAATACCATTATCCTTGTCCATGGTGTTAACTGAACCTTTTCCTTTACACTTACCGGCTATGTGTCCTTCTTTTCCACACCCAAATCATCTTCCAGTTTCTTTGAAACAATTTCCCTGATGCCTCTTCCCACATGATTTACATTAGGGAAATTGAACTTTCTTTCCTCTATGATCATCATGAAACTCCATATTTCTCTTATTATCTGAGTCGGGAAACTTACCAAAGATGAGATTATTGATCATATTATGAGATTGTTTATTAGGCATAATAACGATGTTTAGACTTCCAGATCCCGTTTCATATGGTTTCTCATGAAGAAAATAATTCCATTGTCTATCATATCATCCATTATCATGAATCTTCATGTTTCCAGCCATTTTCTAAAACTCAAAAAGAATAGTGTGAGAGGCAAAAATCATGCTAGGGAAAAAACATAGTAAATGGGGAGTATCCTCAATATCTAACATCTTAGGTCAAATTCTATGATCGTTACCGTAGTTCTTGGACTGTATCCTATATATATAATTATCCTTAGGGACATCCCTAGACATACCTTAGAAATATCTCTAGGGATCTCACTAACGTTTTCCCATCCTAGTTTCCAACGGTTGGCTAAACCTTTCCTCTGATACCAACTGTAGAGACCCAAATCTTGACGAACATGGACATTACATTACTTTAGCGGAATACTTAATACATAACAAAAAACGACACACAAGTACTGTAATAGTTTAGTGTCTTTGGAAACATGTAACGTAATCTTCTAATCGTGGTGAAAGATCTTCAACATCTCCCATAGACATATTCCACTTTTTGTTTCCTTAACTAAAACCTTTCTTTTAATCTTGGGGAAAGATAAAACATAAAAAGTGTGATATCAAATTCTCAGTAAGGGTAAGCATGGATAAAATTAAACACACCATATGCATTTGAACTTAAAAACATGAACATAATGTTTAAACATAAAAATCTTGAGCAATAACTTAAAACATGGAAGCACAAAAGGCATAGATCATAATGGAACATAAATGATTATAACATAGAATAGTAATAAAGAATGTAATTATGGCATTCATTAAGCACATGTAATGATTTCCATAGTAGCCAAGGCATTGCTGCCAAGACCATCTTAGTGGACAAAGTCCCTTTCTGAATCGAGTTCACTTCTCGTTTTAGTCCTGTTTTACTGAACCAGTTTAAACTATTGTTCCAGCCATGTCTATCTCATGAGATATAAATCTTTACCCAATGAATTTTAGGGAGATATAGGTCCCACCCATCTCATAATGAAATCATTCTTACTTGTGCCACAAAATAAACATACATCATTCATAATAACCCAATGAATAAAATGGGTTTCATAAACAAAATCCCATCATCACATAATCTATATAAAAGAAATGGATATAATTTCATAATAAGAAAAGTGAAACCATGTAAATCATAGATACAGTATACTTGAAACATACACATATGAAATAATGTCATCTTAGATGGAAAATGGTTTTGATAAAACACTTGAAATGAATTCTTGAGGAAAATATTCTCTCTTCATCAAAATCATTTTCTTTTCACAAAATGTCATGAAATTTTAAAAGAAAAGGATTTTGTTGAAAATAGTCATGAAATATTTTGGAGGAAGCTTCTTGAAAATAAGGCTTTATAAAACTTTTAAAGTCTGTTCATGCCGTATAAGTTAAAAAACATTCTTCTCGTACTTTTGCCGGAAAAGTCAAAAAGTACCTCGTAAAAGAAAGATTCCATACATACCATGTAGTAAAAGTAAAAAATGGGTAAAAAGGGACATAAAAAATACATGAAACTATTTTTATGAAACATTCACATGGATGAGAACAATAACCCCGGTAAATACTTACGAATAAACAATCTCGGATAAAAACGAGATTGGAAAAGTTATCCCTTACCTTATGTCTGATATGCTTCGTATGTATCCGAAACTATTGTATAATGATTTAAATAATGTCATTGACTTATTAAAAAATCATATTCATTGTTATTAAATCATATATGGTTCACTTATGACTTTATATTACCCTTTCTTTTGTAAATTCCATGTTAAAGAGTGTTTTGGGTAAAATCGTTTCATTTGTCGTCCGTGTTTTGACTTTTAATTATTCATATGATTACATAGATCATGATTACATAATTCCAGAATATAAAAGATTATTTATATATAATATATATTCAGAATATACATATATATAATAGATCAATAAATGGAATGAAATACACAGTTCATGGAGACGGTAGGCCGTACGTACACATGAACGCTGTTTTCGTTTCCTTATTGAGTTGAATTGAATTAAGTAGATGACATGCATATATACATAAATCCAGTAGATTTATAATGTCATATATTTCATTATTATTTCTTATATATACTTTATAATCATTCTTAAATGGTTAACATGGAGAATGAATCTCATCGCGTCGTGGAGACGGTAGTCCGTATGTACGCACGAGCGATGATATCATTTCCATAATTATTGAATTGAATTGGAGTAGATCATACAATATATAAGAATCAGTATGATGTTATAATAACTATGTATAGTTATTCTTTACACCATTATACCCTTCCATGTAAGGTGTTGGAGGAAAAATAGATTACACCACGGTGTGGAGACGGTATTCCGTACGTACACACGTGCGGTGATTTTGTTTTCCGTAGGATGGATAAGTGGTGAAATGGGGTTGTTTCATATTTATAATAACAAATCAGTATATTAGTGATACTGATGTAATTACTTTATAATGAAACAACTAAATAAGAAGATGTTGAAGAAGAAAGAAGCTTGAATGAATCGGGAGAAGAATTTACCTCTTCTTCGATACGCCTCATTGAACCCTCCCCTTAGGGCACTATGATTGGTCTTTAAAGTAGACCAGAACCTCTAGGATGTTTCTAGGGAAGTGGAAAATATAATTTTTCAGGGGTTGGACGAGATTGGAGGCTCAAATTGGTGTGAGGAGGAGAGGGAGGAGGTGCCCTTTTATAAGGGAGGAGAGGGGCACCTTTGGAATTCATCAAAATATTAATTTATAATAAAACTAACCCCACATAAAAACCTCCAAAATTGACTCATAACCGAAGAATAGATGAGATATGCTTGTAGTCGCATCAACCAATCAAATTTAGACATGTTAGGTATTTATTTTAAACATTATCAACTTGATTTATCCTTATTTAGTCAATTTTATTTTATTTGTGGTAATAACATTCTAAAATTTACATTATAACAAATAATTACTTATTTGTTGTTAATTGTCCATAAATGGATACTTTATAACATTTTCTACCATATAAATTTAAATTTATAATTTTTAAATATAGTTTTTAATTTTTAAATAATTTTATAATATATTATTTTTATAAAATAACAATAGTTTCAATTTTACACTATTCATTTATTTGAATTTAAATAAAATATATATAGAAGATATGTTCAAACAAAAAGATTTAATAGAATCATAAAAGGTTATATGTATCTACAAAATTAGTGTAGCACATTAAATAGTTCATATAATATTTATTTTATTATTTTTAAAACCATTTATTTGGTTTATCTTTTAATAAATAAATTACTGCAACATTTTTGTATAATTATTTAATATACTTATTTGTTGCATAAAAATTAAAAATACAATCCTATGATGAAGTTAAATCTATTAACATTCATAATAATACTTTTACTAGATTTTATCATCTTAAAATCACAATATTTAAATTGTTAAATTTATTAAATTATGAAGGAGACAACTTTGGCATCATTTAAAATAAAATAGTATAAGTGTCATAATCACTTTTTTAAGGCTCCAAATGGTCCAATATTCGACCATTGGATTATTATGGTTTATATGTACATGCAAAATGAATTTTGGTCAGGTTTTTGGGCATTTTATGGTTACTATTAGTTTAATAAAAACAGTATTCTTGATTTTTCACTAGATAAAGAATTTCTGCATCACTATTGTGTTACAATTAATGATAATTATTTAATCCCTAAAAATTATAAATAAAATCATATGATGTAGATAATTTCATTATATTTCTGTATACTATTCATTTTCGATGTTTAATGAAGTTTATCACTAAATAAAAATTAATATACTTATAAGATTTAAGAGAGTGACATGTTGTCACTTTCTTTGGTTTTAATAATAATTTATTTATTTTCATGGTCAAAAGTCCATAAAATGAATCTAATCTGACCCTTAGGTTATATGGGTCTACTTTTATCCATCCAATATAATTTATGAATGTGTTAGGGTAATATTATAATATTATATTTACCCTTAATTACCTGATTTACCTTTAACTATGGTAAATAAAATTTACCGTAGTTACTATTCATAATTACCAAAAATGAAAAGTATCTTATTAACATAATTTGGACCCACTGATTCCAAATATGGAATCCATTTTTCCTAATTCAATACTCAAAAGTTGCAGAAATTAAATTAAAATTAATCCCGTTGTCGAAAGAAAACGCGTTTTTCTTTAAAACATTGCAAAAGATTGAATTGATTTAACCTACGAATTTAATGTAAAATCAATGATAATGACATAAATTATATTAAATGGTAAAAATGTATTCTATTTATACTTTAAAACCGTTAAATATTATAATTTAACAATATAAATTATTGCAATGAAAAAAGTTGTTTTTAATTAAAATATAGCGTGTTTTTTCTATTCATCAAAATATGAAAATTACCAGAATAATATGAAAATTTTATCCAAAATAAATTTTTATTTCTTGATTCCAAATAAGAATTTTATTTTTTCAAATTGAACTTATAAACATGTCAAAAACTAGATTTAATGTGTGTGTGCCATCAAATGGCGGCAAAACTGCATTTTTTGAAAAATACTTATTTTACCCGAAAAATTTATTTTGTTCTTATACCATGTTCTAGAAAATGTGTAAGATGAATAATAATGTTATAAAATTAAAAAATTTAGTTAATACTATTCATAAGGGCTAGTTCATAATAATATTATAATAATATATAGTTGTTTAGTAAAACCCGGTATTGCGTACAACACACGCTATCGAGGAAGGTCGCGATTGTGTGTAATGCAAGCCAAGTCAGGGTTACGTGTTGTGCAAGAATCCTTCGTTGTTTTGAATAACAGAATCCAACCATATTTCATTTATACATTGAATATATATATATATATACACTCAATATTTCGTAGAATAACTATTATCAAAAGTGTGTATAACACGAGCCAAGAATAGTGTTGCGTATACTGCAAGCTAATACGGTGTTGCGTATAGCGCAAGGTAATCTTGGTGTAGCATAAAACAAAAGACATCAATGAAATTAAAAGCATATATTTCATATAATATCGGGGTGTTACAAAAAGAGCATTAACCTCAGGCATAGGCTCACAGACATGATCAAGTTTAGAATCCAGTGTAGGCAGGACAACAGCTGGATTAGGAAACGTTCAGAACATGGCTCGACGAGCTGCTCCGAGCTATCCTAGTATGTGTCTTGCAGGGGTTTGACCATGGTGCACAGAGTATAGAGCCTTCTATGGAATATCTAATGCGAGAGTTCCAATCGCATCACCCACTGCTTTTTCAGGGTGAGGGTGGTCTACAGGAGGAAGAGAACTACATAGAGAGCATGTAGATGATATTTGAGAATCTCAAGAGGCCTCCAGGGCGTAGGGTCAATATTGTGATGTATATGATGTGAGGACTGGTAATGTGCTAGTGGGATGTGCAAGTTATGTATTTTAGTCATGAGGGGAAATCATGGAAGGACTAAGAGTAGAGGTTCTTTGAGAACTCTTACCCAAATACACTAACAGAAGAGTGAGTTTGGGAGTTCTTGAGTCTTTAGAAGGGAGAAATTTCTGTCATAGACTATGTAGCTACATTCACTGATATTTCTCACTTTGCACCTAGTATGGTAAGCAATGAAGCGACAAGGGTGAGGTGCTTCAAGGATGTCTTCCAACGCCCAATTCAGATCAAGGTGAATATTTTCAGGCTGGGTTCATTTTCAGAGGTGTTGAATCAATTGCTTATAGCAGAGGGAAACCAGAGGGATATTCCCTAGGTTGGCCGGATGATGTCTTTAGGAGTGGTTCAGACATTAGGAAGTGAGGACAGGATGTGTTTATATAGAGTATTCCAGCCAAGGACTCAGATAGACAAACTCATAGCAGTTCATTAGTGCTTTTCTTTCGGCGTGGACAACTAGTACATGTTCTCACTTAGTGCGATACACCTCCAATGGAGTTCCAGGAATGGGGATAGGTCGGGCATCTTGAGTGGTTCTTCTTGAAGCCTTCTATGACAGAAGACATGCAGGGATTAGGACATATGATGGAATTTGGAGTTGGATCACGTTCTGTACCATGAGAGGGTAGCTGAGGTTCAACTGCACACGGAGGACATGATAGAGATAATGGGATCCAGTTGAGGCGTTAGTGGCCGGTGGCTGGAGCAACACTATATGGAGGTCAGGAATTAGATAGATATACTTCATGTTAGGTGCCCGTGATGGAGCTGCTAGAGGCTGGGCATGCTAGTGTGTCGATGACGATTAGGGGTACACCATGGGTGTGTCCGTGATTTCCATATTTTCGTTTTGTAATGACCTATAGAGGCTTGTCCATTTTGAGTGAACATGATGCAGATGTACTATTTGGACCTACTATATGTTTTTCAGTTGTATTGGAACCATATATAGTTCGTGATATATTTATATATATGTATGAGATTTGAAGCATCAATGGAATTAGGGATGTAGGTTACAAGAGGTGACATGGGAATTTGGGCATCAAGGATGCAAGTTACATGAGGTTCATGGAATCAGGTTTAATTTTGAGCATCCATGTGATGTAGGACCTCATGGAGACAGACACCGATGTGGTGTGGGATATGTTGTGTGTCAGAAACGATGTGGGATCACCAATGAGGCACAGGGGTGATGACCTGTCACAATAGGACCTTGTTTCTAGAAAACAGGTTAGTGACCCTTTCCGTATTTTTTGTTTTATTGGGTAGAGACTGAGTTAGGTGAATCTTAAAGTGGGGAGCCCCATGAAGAATTTATCTTGAACCATTGAGATTAGGGAAGTCCAGGTTACTTAAATTGGGGTAGTATTTTTAGTTCTTTTTTCGGTTTTTTTGATAGATTGGGGATCAGTTATTTTATGATGGAGAGATTGTAAGAACCCATGTTTTTAGGCTGGGTCAAAATCCTAACCCAGTTTGAATTTTTGACTTGTTTCTGGGAAAACTAGGAATATCGTGGAAGTTTTTAAAATTTCCAAACTACACACCATTCACACTAATGTACAGACCTTGTAAGGGTTAGGTGTGTACCTACCATGTGATCGTCGAGTAGATGTCATGTGGTGACCATGTAGGAATTTCCGACTACATGGCATGTAGTGTTGGTCGACTTACTTGGTACCCGTGACCATGTGGATGCCATACATGATGTGATGGCCTATGGGATAGGTAGAATATTTTTAGTAAGTACATGTCATTTACCATTTTTAAATGCCCTGTAGAGGGGATGAGTCTGGGGTTATACATGGCATGTTTGGAATGTCTACCAGGTAGAGAAGTACTTTCTTTTTACCATAGGTAAATGTCATGTTTTCATTCATCAAGTATACTGTGAAATATCATCCGTTATATAAACTGTAAAATGATGCACGACTTGTTTTCCTATGTAATTCCTTGTATTTTCGTTTTTCACTAAAAAAGGGAAGTAGACTCATTTTGAGGTAGAAACACTTACCCTTGATGGGTTTGAGTAGGGATAGTTGGCTAGAGCTTGTTTTTTTCTCCCGATATTCCATCTGAACTATGTTTTAATCACCATCAGATTCAATAGAACCCGCTTGGTAAGCACTTGATTCCACTTGACCCATTCTTATTGATTGTTGTTCTAAGAAGAGTTATAGGGGTTTGAGTAGTTTTGATTATTTTGTAGATCTACTGCGTTTTAGACATAATTGGAGGCTGTTATCGGAGGAGTATCAGCATAATAGTATGAAGTAGGTGGCTCATACCTTCTTTTGTGTTTTCACTATCTTCTATGTGGTGCGACCTTTGGTGTGTTTTTGTGTATTTTGAGAACAACCTTGTATTGCTAGTTATTTACTGTTTAATTGTTATCTGACATAGGGGAATCCTTTTAGAATTTCGTGTCACCTGTTTGGATAGAGAGGGGTCGGGCGAGGGGCCATTTCTCAATGGGGCATTTTGGCCGGGGGGGGGCAAAATGGAAATAAATAAATTGTATTGTATTAAATTGATGAGTTTAGTTTATCGAACCTTTATATGAATTTATGGAGACTTCAAAGACCTCGGTGTTGGTATGGGACAACCCTCAGTTTGTTTATTTCAACTGTTTAGTTGGTTTTTCATATTTAGATGTTATTCTTTTGATAATATTTTTATTTACACAGTTTCACATGCTAGAACCCTTGCAGTTGTGTTGGGCGTAGCATTGATATTCTTGAGGGATGCTGATCACAGGTTGGTTTTTGACTTGGGTTTCGTTGTGTGGTTCTGACCATGGGATTGGGCGTCATTTTGAGGTAGCGTGACTGTTAGGTTGGTCATGGCCCATGTTAAATGGATGTTAGGGCCATCATAACTGAGCAACACGGTTGCATGGGGTGTCGGTTTGAGGTATTGTGACTATCATGTTGGGCATGGCCCGGGTTACATGGATGGAAGAGCCATCTGACTTGAGCTACATGGACTCTGGGGCATGAGGTGTCTAATATGTTGTGGATTGAGTGCTATTTAGGTGATTACTCCTCACCCAGAACATTGAGTAGTGTGGACATAGAGAGATTCCACGATGAGGTATTATTGACCAATTGTGGGGGCAGAGGTCCACGTTTGTTTCAGTTTAGGTACTTTTGGTTTGGGGGTGCTTGTCGTAGGATGCCACGTGGAAGATGAGGAGCCTTCAGAGAATAGAATTGAGTATATAATGTTATTTGACAGAGGGTCTCCATTATTTGATGGTAGATATTGATGTCCCTATGGATACAATATTTGAGGGATGACATCAATTTCCCTCTAGTTACATTATTTTGAGGGAAGAAATTTCTCTCTTTACGGGTAGATTAGTTGAGGGAATACCCTATTGTCCCCTTAGTTACTTATTTGATTGCAGAGATCGTTGTCCCTATAGATACTTATTTGAGGACAAACATCATATTTCATCCAGGTTACTATTACTTGGGCGTGCCTTCGAGATGTAGGTACTTGAGACACGTGGTGTCAAAGTGCACCTGGTGCTGGGTTACATGACATATATTACGGTGTTGGCCAATGTTGTTGACACTCCATGGTGGCAGTTGAGATCCAGTGGAGTTTATTTTTATTTGTGTATCATACTATTTAATAGATTCCTTATAAATGCATTCCTGCTTAAAGACTTATAATAGGTACACACCATTGGGTTGAATCTTACTATGATTTGTCTCACACCCTACACAGGATATTCAGGACGGGTGTATAATTTATGGATTTATGTGCATGAAATAGGCCATATTTAGTAGCTTCACTACATTAGATATTGCACAGAGATGGTATAGACTTTGAGGCTTTTCCTAGATAGAGTTTACATTGTGTCGATTTTTTTCAAGTATCATCATGCTTACTTATTTTGTAGCTAGATTTTCTTATCAATTGCTTCCCTTTTACATATTGATATATTTGACCTAACATGGATGCATGTTTGTTGTTCAGTTGTAGTTACTATTGATCCGCATGCTGTTGTGTTCACTTTCTTCTACTGTTGTTTATATTTACGGTTTTGCAGTTTATCAACACTGATTGTGCATCTGCTCTTTGGGGCTAGTTCGAGTCAACTAAGTCATTTATTCCACTAAATTATTATTATTATACTTGGAACAGTTCCATAATTATCCTATGAGAGGGTATATCATCCCTAATATAGTTATAATACCCACACTGTTAGTCCTCATACATTTGTATTTGGGGAGGTGTGTCTAAGTTAGTAACACCTGACCTATTTATCACTGTTCTGGGGGCTGTTCAGGTCCAGATCATTACAAATTTAACCTAATGAACGTGATTAAAGGCATGAAAAGAATATTGAATTATTACTTTAATTTAAATAAATGTATGGTTACTATTTTGGAACATGGACATTGAATTGTTTTTAAGAATTATTGATTCATTTGATATCGTGGATTTATGAGCGAATTACTTTGGTACTCATAGACATCATTCCAACTCAAGGGTGCCTATTGACTTGGGTGAGACCCACATAGGATCCCAATCCTTTTCTAATTATGGATACCTATTATGAAACTATAGGATCCAATCATTTTTATTATAGGATGTATTTGATACACTTAATGTATCCAACAATGATAGTTTAGTGACATTGTTACAACCCATCTAAAACAGACAATACATAGCCACATTTTACATTGAAATAACACCATAGTCTCTATAGGCATCTAAATGTGGAATTTCTAGGGTGATTCTCCTTAGAATACACTCTTACCCTGATGCCAGACTTAGTAACTACTAAGTTAGAGTCCCCATTGGTCTATGTTTTCTTGTTAATTACAATGGAACCACTTCATATTAATTATCAATTAAGGTTTCCATAATGAATTCCATGGAACAAATTTTAATTTCCATATATTGTTTCCATCATGAGTCTCGTGGAACAAATTCATATAAAATATCATAATATGTTTCCTGTCACAACTTGGAACCTTCACTATTTTTAACATGTGACTTAATTGTAATGAATGAGTAACATATTCTGACACCAGCTAAGTGTTTAAGCTGGTATTGGTGTATTAACATATATTTTACTAATTTTCATTTTATATGAATTCGTGCACACTATTACATTTCCATTACATGGGTAGGATGTTATATACACATTTTGTGGTTCCCCGGTTATATTTATTTCACAACCTCTTCGTGAATTGTTTGTAACATTGGGAAGATAACATGGATCCATGTTTTAATAAAGGGAAGAATATGGCTTCGAACACATGATTTCTTGATGTTTTAAAAAGAGCTTGATGGAATATTATTGAGCCAAATCTCATTATTCTTGGGATAGTATTTTGATTTAATTTTTTATTTTGGAGAATAGTTTATGCGAGATTTCTTATATCTATGATTTATAGTTTCTAGTGACATGACTTATCATCATCATTTATTCAAGTTATTTCAGTTATTATTACCTATTTCTCTATTTATAATGTTATTTTTGTTTAATTTTTTATCAATTTTTTACCAATGTTCATTATTTATCTACTAAACTACAATATTGTAATGAGAGAATAGTCTCCCCACTAAAACACCATTATTCCTCACAGGTAGTTGGAAGGCTCTATAATTTGGGGAGATGTGCTTAATGCCATGTGACCCACCATGCTCAGGGAATCTATACGTGTCATATAGGTACAATATGTCACACTATGAAACATTAACTTTATTAATATTATGGAATCCATAGACCATATGTACACATGAGAAACATTTCCATTATTCAACGATCATTATGGAAAGATGGAAAGTATAATTTTATATTTACATAATTATAATAATATATGAAACATGATATTACTTCTTTATACACACACACACACACACAGAGAGAGAGATAAATATATATCATTAATGTTTTTTTCTCATGAAAACGTATACCAATGCTTCTTGGATGTTGTAGTCCACATGTTCGCCAGAATGACATTACCATTTTCCCTTAAATGGAATTTTATGATGTTAAATAATATATAACCATTTAATAATTATATATATGTAATTAATATCTTGTATAAATAGTAATTCCATAATTATATCACATTTTTAGAGATGGAGATGGAAAATAAATCACATTGGTTTGTTAGGCAGAAGACATATATACACATGAATGATGACTTTATTTCCCATATGATTTTGGTGGAGATAAATATTGGTAATTACAGTAACTTAAAAATTTAAAACAATATACTGGATACTGGATTTATTTATTTTACCAATGTTGAATAAGATTTGAATGAGTTGGAAGAAGAAATAACAATGACATACTAGATGAAAATGATACATCTTCTTCATACTACTGCAATTACAAAACATCTTAAGACCAATAATGGATTTATTCCTAAAATATGTCCTATATAATGTTACTAATTTTAGGCCACTTTTATACCCTTATCATTTAGTTCTAACATTTATTAGACCCCTTTAAGACATATAATTACAAAATTGATTTTTACGCAATGAGGGTTGATATCGTTACAATAAAATTCCAAAATACACATAAAGGGATATTTAATGATATTATTATCCATTGAAAAATACATTCTATCAAAATTTATATTCTTATAAAATTTATATCATTTATAAAAAAATGTTACTATAAATTATTTATATTGTAAATTTTAAATATTATACAATAAATTGAAAACAATAATATAAGTAAAATAATAATAATTTACAAAAAATTATATAAATCACTAACTTGAAAATATAATATAAAAAATTAGTTTATTACATTATTTATCTCGTATTTTACTAATTTTAATATTTTTTATATAATTTATTTGAATTTTAAATTAATTTAATAATTAATAAATTAGTGTTTTGAAATTATTAAAGGTAAATTTATGATGACATAAAATTAATAATAATTTTCCTTATAAAAGATAAATCTGTTATATTTAAATAATATATCAACATTAAAATATATTTTCTACATACAAAAATATTAAAATAGTTTTCTTATTAATAAAACAATGTGACTTGATTGAATTTACATTAAATAATATACTATATAGGCTATTGTCTAATCTTAGTAGCCATAAATGGAAATATAACTAAAAAATTAATGATATCATTCAAATATTACTCATCCAATGGAAATTGTGTCTTATTTTAGGATCATGTTACTAACCATATAATTTCATATTTACCATTAATTTTACGATATATCCCATACCATGGTAACAATAATTACTATAATAACTATTTATAATGTTAAAAATGAAAAGGAAATATTTACCGAAATGGTAAATTATAATTAATATGTTACAAAAATAAATTAAAATTCAAAATACAGAACATTAATTATTTAATTTAACAATAAATCGGAAAAAATTAATGAAAACATGTTTGTTTTTAAAAAATTCCATTTATAAAAAAGAATTTTTTTTATAATAAATTAAACAATAAAATATATTATAAATACAATAATTATGTTGTTTAAACTATTAATAAAAAAATTCAATGTATAAAAATTAATATTAAATTTTAATATGTAAATATTGAAACAAAAATTTTAATTATCAATAAAATCTATATTTTCACTATTCATTGGAAATTCAATCTTTTTAGAAAATTTTAAATATTTCACCTTAAGATAATTTTGATATGGAAATTTAAATATTTATATTTATTTAAATAATTAAAATTTCTTCAATTTCCCTAAATTAATTATATTTTTTACTCTTAAAAGAAATGAAAATCATTCTTGAAGAATGTGTATTAAAAGAATAAATTGACATTGCATAAATTAACTACACAATTATATAATTAATAATTTAAATAATATAAATGATTTCAATTTTTTTAATAATTTATTCAATACTATTAAATCCCTCAAATTTAATTTCAACATTATAACAGTTACATAATAAATATATTTACTTATTCCATTATGCTTACTGTTTCGAATCTTTTGCTCTATCAAACATAGTACATCTTTTTAAAAACATATGATTTTACATCATATCATAAATATAACATCAAATATTTCCTAAAAATATACTAAATTTATCCCCATATAACCCATACCAATTATTTAGGCCACATTCCACTATTATTTAGCTTGTGAACTCCATTTATAATGAGCGTACTTTGTTAAATACAATGATAAAGAGAGAAGTGTTACCTTATTATTAATTGTTTTTTCTTAATCTCCCTATTCATAACCTATTATATTCATAAAATTAGAATATAATTGGAATAATTTTTATAGATTTTTTTTATATTTTTGGAACAATATTTACATATTCATCTGCATAAATTATGACAATAAAGTATCATTAGCATGATTGTGTCTACAACTGCCTCTTAGAGTTGACAAATTCTGTTATTTATTTGACATCACATGGATGATTTTAATTATCAAGATGATAAATAAAATTTATTTCTATAACATAAAAATCATAATGACACCTTAATTCCATCTATTTATATGATATTAGAAAACATTAGTTATGTGTTGTGAGGGTTTACTCCTCCGTGATGTAACACATATCAGTTTTCTTATTTTTCCTTATAATTTAATAAACCCTACCTAAATAGATTATAAGAATATATATTTACCTAAATAATATAACTTTTTTATGATATTAATGATATTATTTATGATATAATAAACATTAAAATAATTATCGTCCATTAATTGCAATAAGTTCATGACTAGGTTGCTCTAATAACCTACATGAATGTTATACAAATATCTATCACAGATGACTATGGTAAGATAAATAAAATTATATCACAATTAAATAATTTATTAATTTTTAGGTAATGGTTTTTATAGGTTAATGTGTTTTCTAACATCATAATAAATTAACATTTTCCATGACATAAGTAAACAAATAAGGTAACACAAATTGAACATTCAAGAAAAATAAAAATAAATATAATCAAATGGGTATTTGATTTAAACATAAATTTTTTTACCAATTCCAATGCATTATGTTATCATGGAATGAAGAAATTTTGTTTAATAATAATTAAATTAACAATTTTTACTGAACTATTTCAAGAATACCATGTTTACTCACAACTAAATTTGAAGATAGATATTAAAAAACTAATATACATGTAAATAAATATTATAAATTAATTTTATAAATGTTTATAAATATAAATTATTTTATAAAATTATTTATTAATATATTTATTATTTACAAAACATAGGTTATAATATATTAATCTATATTGGAATACAGGTGTCATTTTTTCATCTCAAACACCTCTCTTTGTGATGTTTTTTTGTAATGAAATCAGTTTCCATTATAGGGGTACGAACTAATGATTTAAGATTTCAAATCATAAAATCACATTTATTATTATTAGTTTATGATCAATTATAATCCCCTCTTTGTAGAGGATTAGATTGATTTTCTATTAAATTCATTATATGTTTATTATTTCCCAATTTGTTTTCTTTTACAATCATCTTATATCACCATCTTATTTCCATTTTTGTGGTGTATAAATAGAAATGACAGATTTTTGACAAAAAATATCATGAATTTAAAGATATTTATAGGTGTATATTGTTATCCTTTCTTGTTATTGTTTTTATTAATGAGTTACCATAACCATTTTAAAACTCAATATTTTTAATGGTGAAAATAACCATCCTATGTTTTGATCATGTCATATTCATTTTTTTTTCTGAGAAAATAATTCACCTCATCGATACAATAAATTATTTTGGGCTATTTCATAGATGGAAATAGGGGTTCTATCACTATATTAGGTATCTTAGGAATTACTAATTCATTTCTGTGATGTAAGAAAACTAGGCCAAATACGACACTCTTAGTGGGACACTACCAAGGGATAAGTTCTCTAATATTCAAATATTCATTATAAACCAAATTGATTGATTTTTCATACCATTTTATTGGTATTCTACCAATAAAAACTATTTTACCAAATATATATATGATGTGGTTATCTTAGAATATTTAATGTACAATCGCAACTATATTTCATTGATAAAGTAATATCCTTTTATATTGACTATACCACAAAACAAATCTGCTGGTTATAAGATGTGAGGTTTGACATCCACATTATTCCATTAAATGGGGAATTATTTTTTATGAATTTTTAGTTATATGTTAATAAAAATTTTATTTTTTCTATAGTATCTTCTGGTAATTAAATGAAATGTCTTATCAACTCTTATGGTGAATTTGATAGACCTAATAGGTGATGTGTTTTCCTAGAATTACATATAACTTTGAGGATTTTAAATATTCAATGAGACAAAAAATACATTGGTTTTGTCTAAACGTATCCCCAAATCAATATTGATTCCAAGAAAAAGTAATTGAAAAACGTTTTGATGTCCATGTTTTAGAATTCCATTAGTATGAGATCATAAACAATTTTTATAAATATTTTATTTTTTTCATGGATATACCATCCCCTAGTTTTAGTGGTTTGTGGCTTTGTGTTCATTATTTATTTATTACACTTAATTTTTTTTTCATTTTTGAATCACACAAAATTAGCATAGAATAATCCACAAGGGAAGAAATGCCTAAATTAGGGTATTGTTTTCCATGTAGAAGAAAAGAATTAAGAAAATGGATAGAGATCCGTGGACAATGCGAGCTCCCATAAGACTCTCGAATGCATTACTAGTAGGAGTAAATGGGGATGACCATGTGTATTGTATATTCTATTCTAGATCCCATGAATCCCATTTCAATAAGGCCATTGGCTCTATCAAAACAATCTCAAACAATTGTTGTATATGTGATGTTAGCTTAATAAACATCCCCAGGCCACACAACAATCAACCGAAGGAATCCTAATAACCCATCCATAATCTATATAATATAAGAAGAAAAATATCCAAAATTTAGAGAACCATAATTTTTGAAAAAAATGGATCACCAATATAGATAATGATCTTCCATGACACCTTTTTATTTTACTAATGAAACGCTAAATAAATTTTGAAATAAAACAATGGGAATACAATTGAAGGAGGTGGGAGTCACTCATGGTCATAAAATACATGTGATACACCCATGTAAGTCCACAAGACACCATGAGACTAGGGAATCTTGTCCACCCCAAATCTGGAAAGACAGTCACCTTTCCCCCCTCATCTAGAGAAGTTCCTCAGGTATGTCTAGGGGAACACATGCTTCCCCTTTTGATCCCCATGGATAAATTGATGGGTGTGTTCATGAAATGATTTCACATATCCATAATAACATTTAAAATTCACATGATGCATCTTCAAGTGGCAGTTCAATAATCTTTTACATTACTCATGAAATCTCTCATGACCATCAAACACTGGAAAATAATCAATGTAAATAAAAAGAATATGTTTTGGGTGACACTCATGGTCATAAAAACCTTGCAACTTGATTAAGATTTCTATAATATGGTCTCATGAGACAACAAGAAAAATCAGCATGATCACATGATGTCCCATTGAAAATCCTTCCTTATCACTAGAAATTCCTAGAAAATTCATTAGAGATCATGATAATGCCTTTCAACTTTCACGTGGATCTCACGATTTCCTTAAGAGATGAAAATTTTATAAAAAGGAATTCCTTAGTAATACTCTTCTAAATCAATGAGTCACAACAAGTGGGAAATAATTCAACAATGGAGGCATTGATGATAGGGAGACACAGTGGGAAAAAATCAGGTGACACCCTCAAAGCGATCCACAATAGATACATTTGATGATTTGTGGCCCCAGAGCAGTTCACCAACTCTAGCATGGAACCCTACGATAATAATTGAAAACCCCAATGAACAATTTGGGTGGGGAAGCCTATAAACCACTTACCCCTTCATTAAAAATAAATAGCCCTGAATCTCGAGCGAAAGGTACTTTTCTCACTCAAACAAAGAGGTTCTAGACTATTTTTCATGGAGAGCATTATCTCACATAAGAAATGTTTCTATTTTAATAATATTGAAGCGAGCATCCAAAGAAATCATGAAACATGAATTAGGTCTATGACTGATCACATATATATCATGTAGAATAATGTTGGATGGACATGCATAGAATATCCTAAACACATTGTACTTTAATTGAATCAATAATAAAATATGAAACTGAACAAATCTAAGGAATTATCAATAAAAATGTATGAAATAATAGTAAATGTTGGAGACTTAGGAAAATAAAAAATTCACTAAAACTCAAAAATTCACTTTAACCAACCAATACATGATATAGCACCAGGAAATGTCACCTAGATCTCTTGAATCTCATTTGGAATATTATTTAGGTCGTGAAAAGTCGCCTCATAATGTTTAATAAAGTCACATGGTTCCCCTCAGGTATTCCATCCATGACTTTCAGGATCGCCTATATTACCCACTCATGTCATGTGATATCCCTCTCGGTGCATCTCCTGATTCATATAATGGCACCAGGACATTTTATATGAGCCTCATAGTTTAACCATGGATTTTCAAATAGATCACATGGATCCATCTACGCTGGGAAGCAAAGTCTCTCTATGCCCCCATAAATGTCAAAGAAGACAAGAAACACACTCTGAGACGTATCACATTGACTCTTGAGACACCATCCATATATGTCATCCAACTCTATCGAAAAAACTAGGGTGAGTTTGTAGGTTCTTAGAAACCCTAATGGTAGGTCATATAGGCCATGAGATGGCTTACATGGAAAATAATATGTGTCTTTTAATGTCATGTAGACAAGTATTCCTTGATCATGCGACATCATTCAGACATGGAAACTATTTGATACTAATTTCATTGTATAGTCCAAGTGGATCATTTATCATTATTTGGATATAACAAGAACATACTCTCCTATTGATCAAGAATTAAATTAATGAATGATGTAAATGTAATGATAATATGTCTGTTAAGAAAATATTCTAGGTTATAAGGGTATCTTAGTATTGGATAACCACATTCTTCTATGGGGAGTATGCATTGAATACAAGGAAAACCATAGTGTGTATGTATCAAATAATGAACTATGGGGAACTTGAGACCTAATATATCCAATATATATAAGAAATATAATAGTGGTTCATTATCCATATTAAACATTATAGGGTGATCCTAGAATATAATTCCCACATCCATAAGAAATGAAATTGATTAATTTACATACCATGATTACCACTATGACTCTGGATGACATGGTCTTAAAGAGTTTCAATTTTCCTATCATTTTTATCATAAACCTCCATAATTACTAGGGATAAATCACTTTTTAGTTTCAGATAAACCTTATAATGATGAACTTAATTCCTTTACTGATCAAGAGATGTAGGGACCCTGTCCAAGGCCCGAGATACATATTAATCATCTCAAGATGTTTCCTACTGAATAATCCTACACTCTAATGTAGTGATATTGGTTAGTTTTTTTACATTATTTCTCTCAATGTGCATATCATACCTTGGAATTGGGAGTCTAAATATCTATATATTTCTCATCACAAGTCCCCACCATCTACGGAAATATATGTATTTAATCACCATGGAGTGTCTTGAAACAATGGCCTCAACATAAGGGAGTTTATATTGGGGACAATCCCAGAGAAATTAATGAACTATGAGAACATTAATTCCTACTATATCTCATATATGTAGGGATCCACTCAATGCCTAGAGAACAAAAGGCACCCACTTTTCTGAAAATGCTTTTGTGTCTCTGACAGATCAACTATTGAGACCTAATCATTACCTTGTGTGGAACACTATACCTCATCTCGCATTTGACCTAAAAAAGAAAATGTTTTATTCTTTCTATAATAAGAATATTCCGGATGTCTCGCAAGGACCCAAGCATGAATACGTAGTGTCTCAGAACACCCATATATTTTCTTTTTGCATGAAATTAAACATCCCATGTATAACGAAGAACATGTGTTTTTACTCCTTCAATAATCATGATAAGTATGAAGCCTCATAATGGTTAAATCCCCTCTTTGGGACATAAAACTCCACCTTGTGTGCATAAAATTTGGAACCAATTGTTTATATTTCATCAGCAGATGAGAAGAATCCCATTACATTAAATGGATTGAGAACCTCGAATAAATATAGAGGGATTCACCAATGAGAACCCTTCCTTTTGAGTAGGATAGGGTATTAGCCCATGATCATTTTATTAGGGAAACTAGACTCATATTAAATATAAGGAATAGATTCATGACCATATAATAATTCAATAATAGTGTCATATATTAGGAAAAATTTCCTAGAAAAAATGTTAAATGATCCAAACAAACAATGCAACCATATAATGCATGTTGTTATTATCCACTGGGAATGAAAACCACTATGACTACCATCCTTTGGAAAACATGTCTATACATATTAATATATTGTGATAAATTGGAGTTTCATTTAGGACTTACTATGATAACACTATGTTTTCTGAATGAGCACAAAAAAACAATCCAAAATTAGCGATCACAAATGTTGGAAAAAACATCCTCAAGGAAGAATTAAATTATTTTTAGGTTGATTTTATTTGTTAATTTTTTTGTTGACAAAGAGGGTTTCTAGGGTGAGTTTTTGATTTCTTGAGATATTGCAGACACCCAATGTGTAAAAGCACAATGACAGTGGAATTTGTGTAAAAGATTGATGGTGGTTTGGAATCTTCAGTAAAATTCATGTTTTGGGATCCAATCATCAAAATATGGCAAAGAAACAATGTGTGTGAAAGATATGAAAAATTGTGCGAATGATGAGTTTGAGTGAAAGCAGTTTGTGCACCCAATGAGACCTCAAATTGGGTTTCACATGAATGATGGGATCTTTCAATACAAGGTTAATCTTTTATACAGGGGTCGACAAAGCCTGTAAATTAGATGTGACCCCACTCATTTGAGGTAGCTCAACACATAGAGTGAATCAGAGCTTTAGATCACATAATAATTTTAAGAAAATGGAGTGGTGTGAAATATTATGAGTTTCACACAAGCTATGAAAGTTTCACATAATATCTGAGTTTCATGTAAGAATAATGTTTCAAATATGGGGTGTTCCCCAAAATACGATCAATCATTCATTGAAGTAATTATTGTTCGGTGAAATATGAAATAAGTGCTGCACAAAAGATTTTATATTTCCCTATAATAATACAGTAATGTTGTGTTCATCAGTGGATTAAAGTGGTACATCAATAGAGAATCTACATACAGTAGAGGATTCATTAATTAGATATAATCAATGGACCTACAAGTCTATAATCATTTAGTGGATATTCTGAAGATGTAGTGCGTACACATCTATTTAGTGTGTAGTGGGATTTTTATTGTGATTGGATGTAAACTATCAGGGACAACGAGTTCACTCAAAACAGTGTAAAAATATGTGATCTTATAGTGGATGTGATACATTGGAACATCACCTATGTATTCTCCTTGGACGTAGCCTAGTGAGGGAGATCCAAGAAACAGTTTTGTGTTCTCTATATGCTGTATGATTTTTTCACACTGTACAATGAAAAGGGGAGTGAAAATAGTTTTGTATAAAAATGTAATTTGATCAAAAGTGTAATTTTTTTTAATTTGTTATAACATGATTCACCCCACCCCTCTTAGTTTATCAAGCCTAGTGGACATAAAAATTGGTACAAGAGAGAATGTTTGATATAATTTTTTATATCTCAATAGATTTCACCAGTAAAAATGGGATTCAGATCCTCTACAAGAATAAATTTTAGCTACGGATGAATGAAATGCAACACTACTTTTGATAATTGTGAATGGATGTTTTTATAATAGCAGTGCATTGTATCTCAGGTGACAACAATAATGGTGATTATCAAAATGAAAATATATGAATATTTGGATGTTGATGCCAAGGTAATCAATGCCTTACGGGGAGCCCTATCCAATGCTATATATATGATTGTGATTTCATGAAAAACATCACATTCCATGTGGGAGAAACTATTGAATATATATGAAGGAGAGTTAATGATCAGAGAGTAAAATATAAAATTCCTTTGGAAGAAGTATGATGATATGAGAATAAACCCAAATGAGTCTATTGATGCATTCTTTAACATGGTAAATATTGTAGTGGAAGACATGCGAGGTCTTTGAGATTTCATTGAAGACATAATGATTTTGAAGCCTATATTGAGGAAAAATTCACCTCGGTTCCATCCAAATTTTTTTATACTAGAAGATAAAGATTCTAAATTGCTATCACTGGATAAATTACACAATACCCTTGTATCATATGAAATGATAAATGATGAAACTGATATTGCGGAATCTGGGAAATCTAATGAGGTGGAATTCAAGGCCACAAAGAATCTCACTGTTGGAGATTCTCTAGAATAAGAAGAGATAGATGAGGTGTTTTCGTTCCATTGAACATATCTAAAAATAGTTAAATGAATGTTCATAGGGCTATATCATGTTTCTTACATTAGGTGTGGAGTGGTTGGTCATCTTGCGGAAATATTCCCCATAGAGATCCATGAAGATGATTAGGTTGAAGATGAATGTCCTAAGAAGTAGTATTATACCTTTTTTAATGGAAAGAAACTTTTTAAAAGATATTTATTTAGTAGAAGAACCTTCCTTAACATGAATGTGACAATTCAGATGATTCAAAGGTTGATGTAGTTGAAAAATAGAAAAATACAATGATCGTGGGGAAACTTCAATGGTGGAAATTGTGGGTAGTACTCCAGAAGGATGAAAATGTCTCCTATGTAATTAATGAAGTAGAAGTTTACATTGAAGTAAGATACCATATAGATACTGAATTATAAGAATACATAAAGTAGATAGACATTTCGATGGAAAAAAATGAAGAAATCCAATAATATGGATCATGATTCAAAAATCTATATGCAACAAGTGTAAGACGAGAAGTCGGAGATGTTAAAAGAAATTGAAAAAATTAAGCCTTTCCGGTGAGAGAGCTCAAAAAAGGTTTAGGAAAATCAAATCATGGTTGAAGAACAAAAAAGGGAGATCACTGGCTTAAATAACACAGTGAAAGATCAAATCATGTATATCAAAGAACGTAAAGTTGAATTTATTAGTCTATATTAAAATGCACATGATCATGAAAATCTATTTACTCACAATATGATATCAGTAATTAAAATCATTACTAAGATTGAAAATTTGAATGTCGATCATAATATCTAGCAATAAAATAAGAAACAATCATGTTTAGATTATAATGTTGATGTCGGGCTTGGAATGAATATAAAACTATGCATGTTGATGTCTGAAAGTAATCTCCCAATCCGAAAATGATGATTGATTTGTGTCTGAATAAAAATAATAGGATTTGGAGAACCCTACTATAAATTAGTGGTGTAGAAGTTACACACATGAAGGAACCCTACATCATATGTTTTTTTGTGTGGAATAATGGGACATTCACAAAATGTATATTCTATATACAAGATATACCAAATGTCATAAGAGAAATTAGGGAATCCAAACATAGCATAATATTATAGAACATATTTTTAGGTACATGTTTTTGTTGTAGAGGATTTTGGAACATAGATATATAATGTACATCGGTCATGCAGATGAATGTACCAAACATATTTAAAGTTGTCACAATAATAAAATCAATGAATCGACACGTGATCTTAAAATTCCAAATCGATTTTCAGCCCTACTAGATTAATTTTCTCCATCATAGTCCTCGTAAGATCAACATTTTCAATCTATATATTTTATAATGTCAAAAAAATGGATCAAGAAGAATAGATCTAAGAAGGTTTTTGTTTCAAAAACATCCATTAAAGAATCAGATTGTTCTTATCTATGGATCATTGACAGTGGTTACACACCCCATATTATAGGAAATAAGGATCTTTTTCTAGGAATGAAATTTGAAAATGATGGAGTTGTCATGTGTGAAAATGATGAATACCATATTATAATTGGCTCGAGAAAGGCAAGGTTTTGGGAAAATAAATGGGATGTGTAGATGTCTTAGTAGAAGAAAGCCTATGTCACAACTTACTCAGTGTCTGTCAACAATGTGACATTGGAAATTATATTAAATTTAATAAGAATATGTTTATTTTCAATGGAATATACGGTGAAATTTTTCTACAACGGAAACAAACATAAGGAAATATATAGCTTGAATATGGAGAGGAAGACATGTTATTTTCATCCAAAGTGGAAGAATTTTTTTTGGAATCGACAACATGGGAATCTAGGTCATCCAACCATGTAAGATCTCATAATGTGTCATGTATCATGAGATCTCCATAATCAATAACATTATCATACTCTTACATGTGATTCATGTCATCATGAGAAAATCATCAAAAAGGCGTTCAAGGAAAATGAACAGAAGACAAGAAGAGTTCTCAAATTGGCGTAGGTTGATATATATTGACCTTCCGCACCATGACCCACTGATGGAAGAGGAATTACATTCCTTTAATTATATATTATTTTCAAATGTAATGTTCATTTTTCATTTACCTTAATCCTTTTGTGTTTAGTTGCATAAAACATCATCAGATTAAATTTTAAAGGATGGAAACACAAATTTTTTTGACATTTCATACTGACAATGGTGATAAATTAACAAAATGTCAAGTATAGGAATATATGGAGAAAAACATGATAAATAATCATGTTTATTCACTGATAAATCCTCAATATAATAGAGTAATTGAGATGAGAAATTGGATAATCAATAACAGGTACATAATGTTTCTTATTGGAAATGACATACCATAAAAATATTTGAAAGATGTCGTATTGTCTTCAGTCTACATCGCTAATTGGTATATGTTGTATCCTAAGGAAGAAATGAATATGTATGAGTTTTGGTAAGTAATGAAGCTAAAATTGAAAGTCATTCAAATATTTTGAAGTAATTTCTTTATTTTCAACAATGAAAAAAACATGAAATTTCGGTCACGTTGAGATTAGGTGATATTCCTTGGATACAAAAGAATATTAAAAGCATATAAATGTTTTAACCAGATGCTGGGAAAATCAGTTGAGATCAATGATTTCATTGTAGTGGAGAATGATGAGAATAATAACAAAATAATAAATAGTTTTATGATGAATGTGATGAGGAGGAAAGCAACATAGGGGGGAGTAGGGGAGGCCGATACATATTCTGAAGAAAATACTGACGATGGGAAAGAAGATTTCAAGCATGTTTATACAATGTAGTTAATGAATCTAGATTAAATTGAAATTAATAATATCATTGGTGATTAGATAGTGCATTTTAAAGAAATAATAATGTAGTCATTACATCAAGAATCGTTCTTATCTCAGGTAGTGCCAAAAGCTTTTTCCAATGAATTAGAAGATGAAAATTGGGTCTAGGCTATGAATGAAGATCTAGACCATGTTGAGAAGATTCAGACCATGGATATTGTTTCAAGTCCATTAGATATGAATTTCATTTGGACTAAATGGTTCATTCGAAACATGATTAATGATGACGGTTTAGGGCTTCGAAACATCGAATGATTAGTGTTCAAATGTTACTTCTAGATATAGGGTATCAATATTGATGAAATATTATTAACATGTTGCAAGGCTGGAGACAATCAAATTATTCTTGGACATTTTAGTGCAGTGAATGTTCAAGTAATATCATATGGACATTAAATTTTCAATTTTAAAGGGGTTCTAGATGAAGAAGTTTATATTGAGTAGGTTTATGGTTTTCACTTTCACGAATTTGAGAACAATGTTTTTTGGTTGAATAATTTTCTATATAGGCAGAAACAAGACCCATGGCATAGTATATGTGGATTGATCCGCATTTGAAAAATAAATTCTTTCAGTGTTGTGGAGTTGATTACAATCTCTATTTCAGTATTGAGTTTAATCAAAAAATTATGGGGATGGTTAATGTTGATGGAATAATATTTCGTGGATCATATGGTGCTCAGTGAAAAAAGTATTCCAAATACATGAAAAGTAAATTAAAAATGACAATGATTATGGAGCTGACATTTTTCCTTGGTTTATAGGTGACACAATGAAGGAATGTAACAATAATTTTTCAATACAAATATTACATGTATGTTCTATGAATATTTTAAATTTAGTATTCCATGTAGATGAAGACTCTTGTTGCAACCCGATGAAATTATCAAGTGATAATGATGGAGAGGTAGTTAATATCAACAAATACGTGCAGTTGATTAGTTTTTTACTAAACCAATAAGTGACAGGACATGATGTTTTTTTTTCACCACATTCCATGTAGTGTGATATCAATGAAATACTAAGGAAATCTCCATGGTAGTAGTGAAAATAATAATTCTGTATATCAAAGGAACTGTGGATTTTGGTTAGAAGTATACTGACATATCACAGGCATATCTAATTGGATATACAGATGTATATAGGGCCAGATCAGCATATGATAGAAAATCAATGTCAAAAGGGGATTTATATCTTGGTAATTTTTGTATTTCATAACTATGGAAGAATAAATATTTCATTTCATTTTTCACCATAGAAGCTGATTATTTTTCTCACACAAAAACATTCACATAGTATTTGTTAATGAAGTTGCAGCTCGATGATATGGGATTCGAAATTGTGTCTACAATCAAAATCTAGTGTTATAATTTGAGTGATATAAATCATAGAAATAATCTTGTCCATAAGTAAAATTCAAAGAACAATGAGAGGAATTGACAGAATCTGGGAGTCTAATCGACTCCCCACACTTGAAAAAGTGTTGATGTAAGACCTCCCACTCCCTGAAGTGTGACATGTTCTTCAATAATGTACTGATATGTGTTCTCTAATCTATTGTAGACCACAATGAAGTGACCATTGTGTTCATTGAGAGAGGGGTGAAAGTGTGTTTCATTAGGGGGGAAATTTGGAAATCACGTTGGTAGAAAATGCCTTTTTCAAGTCATGGGGAGAAGCTGATAGGTGGATCAGTGAGATAGGGGATCCATGATAAAGGTTGAGCTACGTGATTAGAATTCTTTAGTGTTCAAAGTGATCAGCCAAAGCTTATCATGAAAAAGAATAACCCAATAAGTGAAGATGGAAGGTTTTTCAATTTGATGATGCTTGTAATTATCGATCAATGACGATATATAACAACAGCTGAGGTTCGTGATGAGTTCAATTTATTGGTTTCAATAATTGGTTTCATGAATTAATTGATTCATTTATAAATTTTCATTATACTATTGTTTCTCAGGCTCAGTATTTCTCATGTGGTCTTAGAGTATGTGTTTAGTAAATCCTTGATATCTATCTTAATCAAATGAATACAATGGTGGAAGAGGATGGATAGATATATAAAGATATATCATTTTATGAATGATTCTTCAATAAATTCATAGGGGAGAGTATTGGAAAAAAATCCATCATGGAATCATTGCTGTATTTTTTGCTTTATTGTTTTTGTTGGAAAAGACGGTTTTTTTGTTGACAAAGATGGTTTTTGTGGTGATTTTACAAATTCCAGATATATTTTTTAAGAACCTATGTTGACAAATTACTGTTAAAAATTAATGGTTGATCTAGAGGTGGATTCAAAATAATACATATAAGGTGGTGTCGTTTTTTATTTTTTTCCATATATTTGGGCCTAAAAATCGAATAATGGAGAAATGTGTTTTGGTCATGGATGTTGCCTGCAAGATTTATGGTGGTTTGGAATCTTTTGAATAAGTCATAATTTGGGATAATAATATTAAAATATAGAAAAGTAATGAGTGCCTCAAATATTTTTAAATGATCATGAATGATGAATTTGTGTGAATATGGTTTTCGTACCCAATGCGATGTCAAATTGGTTTTTGCACGCATTATGGGAATCTACCCTAAAAAAAGAAATCTATAATGCATGGGTCTCCAAAGCATATAAATAAGATTTGACCCCCATCAATTAATGTAGCTCCATGCATATAGTGAATTAGGTCTCTAGATCACGTAAGAATTTTATGCAAAGGTAGTTTTGTTAAATATGATAAGTTTAATGCAATCTAATAATGCCACCATGTAAGAATTGAGTTGTATCTAAGATTGATGTTGCGTGTAAGGGCTATTTTTTGGAAAAATTGGAATCCTGAAAACAAGGAATAAATGTTTCATGCAATAAACTATAATTTTGTTTAGAATGATTTTAGATTTCCCAATAATACTGTAGGAGAGTTTTGTTCATCAATAGATGAAAATGGTACATCAATTGAGCATCTACATACAATGGAGGATGAATTAATTAAAGATAATTAAGGGACCTACATGTCTATAAACCATGATTGGATATTATAAAGAAGTAGTGGACACACATTTTTTGTGAGACATGTGAGCATTCAATTTTGATTGGATGTTAACCAAGAGGGAGATTAATTTCACTGAAAATATTTTAAACAATAGTGTGCTTATAGTGGATTTCATATATCAGAACAATGTTAGTGTATTCTCTTTCGATGCTACTCAGTGAGGGTAAACCCTGTAAAATTGATATCTGATGTTCATTATTTATGATTTTTTCATACCTTGAAATGGGAAGGTTATTGAAAAGTGGTTTTTAACAACATAACAGGATCAAAAGAAATTTGTTTTAATTAGTTATACCCTGATTCACCCCCCTCAAGGTAACTTTCTTAATGGAACAACAAATAAATATTGAACCCACATCGATTACAGTTCCTGATCGAACCCCCTTTATTGATGAAACAATGGTCATAATGATTATATATCTCTATAGTTACCAAATAATAGGTCTATTATCCATCAAATACCTTCTGTTTTCAATGAATACATAAAAAAACATGGAATGCCCGAAATGAACCTTTGAAATAAAAAGATAATCATTTAACCAAGAATCATACCACTTTGTTATTCCTTCCCTATGTAAAAAATATAGAAAGGCATACATAATATTAATGATGATCCAATTTAAATGGGATTCTCATAAATTAATTCCACCAACAGTTTTATAATTCCATGTGAGAAGAATGGTCAAATGAGGAATAAAAGAATAACTGTGATAACCATGAATATATTATTGACTATGTTATACCTACTATATTGAACTAATATTTAACAATATTATTTTTCATCTATATTGATATTATTCTCTACTTCCTGATATCATACAATGTCTTCATCATCATGAAATCACACTTATAAATCAACTCTTAATTCAAACTACACATGTTAAAAAATCAGATAATATGCTTGATAGCCCGAACGTCAGGTGGAAAACATGAACGTTAAGGAGTTCCACTAATGTGGTACAATATAGACATTGGAATATACCAGTGAGGTTCTCCAAGCATGTAAACCTACATGTCCGTATCACCCGTGGAATGCTAACACTAATCTATTAGCCATTGTGTCTATAACCAACTACATTAGGGGCATATCCTCAGATCATGACAACATCCACCTTCATTATCTCGTGAAGCTTGTTCATGATGACATATATGGGTCCCTTCTGATTTAGGTTCGACCGAGGAGGTAATTTGTCAACTTTTGTGGCAAACACAATACCACCAATACCCAACCATCATCTTCTAAGGATAACACCCAACATACTGCAACCTCTAACACTCATGCACAAGAATAATTGTGTAAATGTCAGGTAAGGAAGGTTATAGATAACCATGAGTAGGCTCATATCCCACATCCTCCATAAAAATTATACTACGATATTTCAGCAGTAACCATAGAGTAGGACTATATTCATCCTCACCTAGAACAAGTGTTTTGGTATATTTCATAGTGGGCATGTGGGAGTAGCATATCCTTACCCACATGCATGAAGAAGATCGGCATATTATAGTGGAAAAAATTAATAACTTTTAGTGTATGTCCCTACTTCAATCATAGATATCTACAATTAAATATTGGGGATGGTACATGTGTAGTCATATATCAATTAACACAATTTTATAAACTTCCAATATGTTTTAGAAAGAGATAATGAAATTTTATATCATATTCAAGCACTAAAATAAATAATGGGACATGCCCATATTTGTATACTATTTCCATTTAAGCTCAACACTGAGATAGTTATGAATATGTAGTTTTACTAGAGTAAGAACACATTATTGATCCTATTTTAGAGTATTATCAACATAATTTGGTATAGGAGGAGGCTTCAAACGATGCTCATAATCCTTCTCCAACCAGGGATTATCAGGTTAGAGTGTAACATTCTTCAAGATAGGGGAACCTTCCAGTCAAAAAACAATGGAAGCATATTCCAAAGGCCATCGAGCTAAAATCACTATTCTAGTTTGGGGATAAAAGATAAGAGGGTCTCATGACTTTGGACCATATTATATTTCTACTAAAAAAATACCACAGAATACTTCAAAGGCCCTAGATCATGAATTTATCCCCATTCATACTGGGGCTAACCTGGTGGTAATGACATAAAACTAGGGATATGATCATATTATTGTTTTTTAAGACTCCTATATTATTATGTAATGTCACAAAATTCATGAATATATTCAATTTTCCACTGATGAAAAATCTCAACAACATCCTTATGAGTTAGTACGAGAGAAGACCCATATAACTTATCCCATTTAAAATGTCGTTTGGCATATTTTAGATGTAAATGAATATTTTTTCTAGTCTAATATTAATGTTCCAACCAGTTATCACCAACTGAGTGTAGAAGATGACTTAGGAAGGCTCATATTCATGCCCTGAATGTCCAGTGTCATAGCACAAAGGCTTGGGCTTGGGATCATACCCATTTCTTGATTGAGGCTCACCTAGTGATAATGGGGCATGCCTTAGGACATTCTCATATTCCGGACAATACTGAGATAACATACTGGTGTATTCCAATATATTTTCAATAGAGTGGGTATATTCCTTCATCACCAAACGGTTATGGGTATGTTTTTACAAACATTATAGAACATGATCATATCCCTATACAATTTCACAAGGTATGTAGACATCCTCTAACCATGACTCATATCAATGCCCATTTGACCATTATAATCAATTAATGTTTCTTTGATTTTGTTATAGAAACATTCTTTTTTCCAAAAGGCTTCATAATCCCTTCCACAGATGTAGAAGATGCTCATTACCATAACAATACCCTTAATAGTAGAATGGGGATAGGTCGTAGGGGATTTATCCCTGATATCCACCATGGTATACCACCCCATAGTGATATCTTACGCAAACATCAAAATCCATCCCATTATCATAAATCTTTTTATAGAGGGGTGTATGAACTCCAAAAAATTTTTATAGTGAGGGGTTCAAAACACTGGTGTAACGTACATATGGTTCTATATCAACATACAAAATCAATCCACTCCCATCAGTAGCTGACCATCAGAACCATCTTCTATATTATATCGGGATATATGAATTTTTTTATGATTAAGTGGAGTATGAAATTAACATATTTATAGAGTTATCAAGATGAAACCTCACCAATATTTTCTTACCCCATCCATGATTCAATATGATATCCCATATGATCTAAAAAAGTTGTTCAAGACTTATCTAAGTCAAAATATGTTTGATAGTAATCAGTGACTGAATATTTGACATCTTCCGTATCTAGGATATGGGTGACACCTTCATAATATAATGATACTCTATTTTCAACAAGACCTAGCCACTATCTCCATTCCCCATGATCCAAAACTGAAAAGGCCGAGTGAAAATAGGAAACATTAATGCTTCCATTGGATAAAGGCCATTCAACAACTTATCAATGAATCCACATAATAAATATTTTATTGAGGATGGATAAATTATATAGAGTTACACTTTCTTGAACCCATTAAACAATAGGACCCCGTCAATACTATGTCCGGTAATGTTATAACCTATAGGGAAATCATGGGAATAGGTAACGGTCAGGCCAACTATTCTCTACAAGTTAATTACCCCACTTCAATGACTCCTATAATTTGTTAATGGAGGGAACTAATAGCCCATAAAACAAAATAATGCACCCCTATATGAAATGGGAATATATTTCGGACATGATCATTGGGGTTGTGATCATCTTGATAACTTCCCATAAAGAATACTTCTCATCATGGGCATCCATCACATCGTACTCTTATGAAAAAGCCACATTGTCATATCAAATGTGATTTAGTAATAGCTAACATAACATCCATCCATAATATAACCCCAATAATCGGGCCAAGAAGTTATCTTACCCCACCTAGACCCCTCATATCATCAATTCCATAGAGGACTGAGGTTATATTTTTAGTTGTTACGACAACCCCATCCTATTGGGCTAAGGGAATTTAAATCTCGATGCACATGAATAGGTTCATCATCCCCTAATATGGACCATGGGGAATTTTTAGAGACCCTAAATCACATACATCCAAATAGGTTGGAGGAATTTATATCTCAATGTTCATCTTATGAATCATCAAATCCACAATTGTATTCATTAGACCCTTAATCATTGAATCATCAGATGCCAATTGAGGCCCAGAATAACTGCCAATCCTCAAAGATGGTATAATTTTCATCTACATCATCCCGATAGAGAGAAATAGTCTTCTTATGTTTGGAAGAGAATAAGAAATAATTTTCATCCCACTAATTCCCCCCAATAAGATGTCCTATGGTTGTTTGGACCCTTTCCGCAACCATGACCAAAAACTTCCTTAAGTCAACTTTTCGTATACTTAGGAATGAGGGGAATACAATGAAGGAAGATAGACCCCATCGTGTTAATAATGCAAAATATCTCAATATGGAAAACAATTGGGAGAACAAACCTCATTATGGCAACAAAAAAAAATCTATATTTTGAGTCCAAATTAATGACAGAACTATCATTTCTTCATATTTTTCAATGGATATTATCATTATCAATGTGGAAGATGTTTCTTTCTTGAAAAAATTCTAGTGGGTAACAACAAGGAAATTATACACTATGAGGAGGGTCATTTTAATGCACTAAATTATTATTTAAACACTAATAACTACAGAAGGATCCAAAATATGTAACCTCTGAATAACGAGTTGCCAACTCATCAGCAGAAAACTACCAAAAAATGGGAATGTGAATCTAATTCCAGAAAACATCCTCATAGAGTTGAGGTTTCAAACATGTAGTAATAGTCTCTACAATAATAGAGTGGGATATGAGCAGTCTGCTACTCTATGATGTGATACACAGGGGAAACATTCCCATCGAGTATCATCATCAGGAAGAGAGAAATATTTTCACATCCATGGTCGATCGAACAAAAAAATGTTTCTATGAATCATGATAGTTTTTCATATAGGTAATTGGTCTACATAAATGAGGAATTAATATATGATTATGACTTTTATCTATTGTGGTAACAACCTCTCCTATTCTTGGGTGGTAATTTAATGTTATGGAGAATCGAGAATCAGTAAGAGAAAAAGACCGGTCCACTTCATTTAACCCCATCATATTCTCATAGATGGGAGACATCTTAGACATCAGTTCCATAATAGTATCTTAACATCATCGAGTCATTGGATACTTGAATGGAATACATGGAATGGTGATGCGTGCCTATGCATAATTATAGGAATACATACATTGAATGTGTGGATGGTACTCCACCTCCACCAAATTTTGGAAATTCCTCCTACTCTAAAATTGCTGGTGCTTGTGATATTAAACAATATATCACACACTTTTTATCTTTATTGGCATAAATTATAGTCCCTTGAGGCCAAAATGAATAATAAAATATGATGTGTTTCATATAGACTCAAAAGGTCTATCCTTTATTCAGTACAAGATTCTATGAGTGGGATCTGCTGCAGAATGGGAAGATCTCTGTCATGAGGCCCTTTATCAGTTCACCTCCACATTGTGGGAAAATATTTTGACCTAATAAAATGTAGAAAACATGAAAATGATAGAGTTTCTGATTTTTTTGTATGTGATAATATTTTAATATATTATCTCTGTATCCCCCTCTCGTAAGATCAAATATTGGAAATTTATTCATAAAATACCAATGTTGAGTTATAGAGACCAATGAATACAATTAAATATAATGGTGGATTCAAGAGTTTTTGATAAATAGAACAGTGTTTGAATGAATCCATTAAAAAATACCTATTAAAATATAATCTCATAAAACCCACTCATGGAATTTTTTTTGGAAAAGCTGATGTTGCAGCTAACAATATCAAGCTTGGGGGTGTTCCTATCCATGTACCCATGTAGGCCCCAAACCTCCCAATGCCTCTTTCTGAGTAGCATCAACCACGGAGTCAACCTTTTAGAAAAGATAATATAAATTTTGGTTTATATAGATTTTAATTAATGATGAACCCGAATAACATGTTCCAAAATTAAAAATTCTCCAATTATTTCGTTGCCTATATTGATGATAGCGTAATACGAATTCCACAAACTTAGAATCCTTATGAGGTCACCCTCATCAAAAATTCCGACTATGTCTCTTAACATAGATGGCTAGGTAATAAGATCTATGAATTATTCATATTTAATGATATCCTTCAATGTGTGATTGATTTTGGACGAGTGGCATCAGAATATTCCCCACTGTAGGTGTCAATAATAATAGTTGTCTATTCAAAAGTAAAATAAGTTTGAAAAAAGTTTCAGCTATGAATTTGAAAATGTTCATCAACCGGATGACTTGAAAAATAGTTGATTGAGCTAACAACACCCCAATAGCAAAAATATATATACCCATAATAGATCAGACATGTAAAGAGGTAACCTGAAATATGTCTTCCAAATGTGGCTATGACCATCAGAATATGGATGAAACATACTAAGAAGAGTCATGATCTTCTCTAATGCATGTTATGAATTAAAAACATTTCATCCATATGACATTAGGAAAATGAAATGACCTAATGAATGAAATCCAAATTGGGTTAATTGATCATCCTTGGAACTTTCAACATGATACACTTTGGGAACACCTTCTCCAATGATTTACATGCCTCCGAATATGATATACCTACATATAATAGGGGAATAAGATCCCACATGTGAAGGAACTAAGGATATGGGGGACATAAGGGGAATGGATGGACTAAATATTTTGGTCTAGTTATTTGATTGCACATATAAGTAGCTAATACCCATGGGATATCACTTTAGAAAACTCAGTAAAGTCATAGAGGTGTCACAGAACCGTCGACTAGTCGTCTATTCCCAATTTTCTTACATGATCACCGATATGGGTTCGATTATCTAATCATCCCAAACAACAGGTAAAGACATAGTGACTTTTTTTCATGAAATAGATGCTCCCACAATCTCTGAACATGTACTGATCCTATCCACCTCAATTTCCTTACCTTTTGAGCCACATTTCCAATAGCAGCCCAAAAAAGGGAAGCATTGACCTATATCTCAAAAGTAAAACATTTAAAAATATATCGGGTTAACCCTAGACAATGTGGTGATCCTAGATGCACTAAACCATTCAAATTAACTCATGGAGGGGCTCATTGAAGTCCTATGAATCATATAAGAAATTGAAATATAATTTATTATTGTGGAGTCAATAATATTTCTTTATGACTTTTCAATTCCATTATGTTTTCAAAATCACAAACACTATATTTCACGGTAAATGTTATTTTCCTGATGATTGTTGTTAATTAGGAAAATTTTCCTTCCCCAAGGAAATTTTCTCCAATATTTGTTTTCATTTTTGATGATTTAGTTTCACTAAACCTAACACTTTTTATGTCTAAATGAAAAATTCGGTTTTATTTGTAATACATTAGAATCGTATAAATACAATGATATAATGTATTCTGTTTCTAGGTTATGAATTCAAATTCTGAATTTTCTAACATTCATATTCTGAATTCTATGAAATTCAGATTCCAAATTCATTGAAATTCAGATTTCGAATTCTATGAAATTTAGATTCTGAATTCTCAGAAATTCAGATTCTGAATTCTCTAAAATTATCATTCTGAATTTTCTTAAATTCAGATTCAGAATTCCTTGAAATTCTATTTCGTAATTCTCTAAATTTCGGATTCTGAATTCTATGAAATTCTGCTTCTGAATTCTATGTAATTATGATTCTGAATTATATGAAAATTAAATTCCGAATTCTCTAAAATTCAGATTCGAAATTCGAAAAAATTCATATTCAGAATTTTCTGGAATTCAGATTCTGAATTCTCTAAAATTCAGATTCCAAATCCTCAAAAATTCAGATTTAGAATTCCTTGAAATTTAGATTTGGAATTCCCTATAATTGAGATTCTGAATTCATTGAAATTCAGATTCTGAAAGCTACGAAATTTAGGTTTTGTAAATCCTTAGAATATAGACTATATATTCCTTAGAATTAAGATTATTAATTCCTCATAATTCAGGTTACTAATTCCATAGAATTCAGGTTATGAATTCCTTATAATTCAGACTCTTAATTCCTCAAAATTCTGGTTTCAAATTCCGTAGAATTCAATATCCGATTACTATAGTATTCAAATTACCAATACCCTATAAACTGAATCTAAGTATCCTTTTAATATAGACTCCAAAAGATTATTTTCATAGACTCTGAGAATTATTTTTCCTTAGACTCTAAAAAATATATTTATTTGAGCAACCATATTTTACTTACTCATGTTATAGTTATGAAATGATGTCATGAATTCTATTTCTAACTATGCTTTGTTTGAGTAACATGTGTATCGATGCCTCTAAGATTTGAGGGAAAATAAGACCGTTGGAGGAATGATACGACCATTGGAGAAGGACCTATAAATAGGAGCTCATTTGAATGATCTCAATAGAGTAGAGAAATTGTTCTACAATACTGGAGATTACATGCAGTTGAAGTAATTTCTTGAGAGAAAGAATCTAATTCTTTGTGCATATTGAACATCCTATTCACATTGCATTATGCAACTCCAATTATTGTCGTGTACAATAAAGGGCTTCCAGGGATAGGAAGACAGAGGTGACAACTAACATTATGTTCATAACTTCCTTGATAAGGAAGAAAATGGAGTCAACTACCTTGAAGTAGGAGGGATTGTAGGTATATCCATATAGACTCCGATATTCCAAACGAGGGCTTGCCCTGGTGTGGGTAAGACATAATTTATTGAAAATATAAATCAAGGGACCATTATCCACGATTGTTCGATACCCTACTCTTTGTGTTAAAAGATTCTAAACTTGTAACTTGTGTCGTTTCTTGTTTATTTCCAAGTGAATTTTTATTAATAAGGAATGTATAACTATCTTATACTATCTTGTACATGTACTATGATTAGTAATATTCTATACACTTTAAGGTATAATCCTTTCCCTTGCAAACCTTTCATATGTTTTATTTCTGGAACCAAATTTCTGGAATCTACATGTTTGTAGAACTAAGAGGTCTTGTGAATTTACTTGTTTAACCTTGTCAAACATATAATGTTTTATATCAACATTAAATGTTACAAAAGAGTTTTTAAAAGATTCAATTCACCCCTATTGTATATTAAGAATCTACATCATTTTCCGACCCTACAAATGGTATCAGAGGAGGTGTCTCAAATACTTATTTTTACATATAATTTTTCATGCCCAAGTTTTCATTGTTCTATATTTTCCATGATTTATATTTTTATCCATGTTTAAAAAAATTTACTACTCACAAGTATTTGTGGAAAGAAATTTTCTTTTCAATGGCAGGAATGAATGTCAGTTCGATTGAAAATATTAATCCTACTAGACCAAGAATATTTCATTGAAATGACTATGAGTACTAAACAGTAAGAATAAAGACCTTTGGGATAAACACAGCAGTAGACATATATATTATGTTAACTTTAGATTATAGTATTCTTGATAAAGAGCTTATAACCTTTACTAATCCATAAAAGGTGTAATAACAGATGAACTTTAGGGTACAAAATACTTTTTTTCTCCATGAATAGAAATATATACATACAAAATTCATCATGTGAAGATGAAAACAGTATAAGATATAATCTTGAAGTAACACACTTTGAAACATCCAAAATCATTTAAACTAGAATAGCTATTCTCAGAGTTGTGTATCATGGTTTATGATTTCATTATGAAGAACCTTTATTTATGGTAAATCATTGTTTCATGACCATTGAAAACAGTTTACAAATTATGGGTGAGAAAGGTTTATATGATAAAGCCCTTGTAGACATGATCATAGAAATTATGGCTAATTAATGGTAATCCAAGAAGACAACTATAGATGAAAATAGAAAAGTTACACAGATTTATCTTGATATGGTTTTTTGAACACTTCTTCAACATGAATCCCGAATGAAGAGAGATGCAGATAATATTATGAAGAATAATAGAAATGGAAGTGTTTCTTTTACAACTAATTCAAATTATATGAAATCCAAGACTCATGGAGGAGTTACAAGCTCTAAATCCTAGAATGTTATTACCCAATATGAATCAAGTGAAATTGAATCATTAATACATGAGTTAGCCAATATTTCTCGGAGGATGAACAAGATTTTCGGGAAGAAAGAATCTTAGTATTGATATATGAAGATAGAGAGAAAGGAAAAGAATGTCACAGAAGTTACTTGTTATGAATGAAAAAGAGCAGGGCATATATGGCCAGACTGTTTTATGCTTAAGAGAAATGAGAGAAAGGAAAAGCATTCAGAGAGGAATAGAAATAAGTTCTATAATGCTAAAGAAAATAAAGTTTTCAAATATAACGACACCTAGAGTGTCATTGGTGGAGGCACTTCTGATGAATACTCAGTGTATGAATCTTATGATTAGAGTAATCATGGTTTACATGCCATGTTACCTATTGAAAATCATTTTTTAATGGTCATGTTACACTATACCATATCAGTAACCAATGTATCCTTGATTTCTAATTATAGTGATAGAAAATATTATGACTCTTTAGATGAAGAATCTTCTTCTGATAATGATAATAGTTTCCCTACTTATGAAGAAGATTCTAGGTTTTTTAAGCTCAATGAGAATGAAAATTCTAAAGTTAATAAAAATCTAGATAAGGAAAATTCTAGAATTTCAATTCGTACTAAAGAAGTATCATAGCTTTCTAATGATCTTTGTAAGAAAATATATGATTTTGAAAATATTTTAAATTACCTTGATGAAATAAATTCTGGGAAGGTAAATCCTTATATGGATTTAGAAAATGTAATTTATAAGAAAAATGTTTTAGAGTCTAACTATAGTACTAAAAATAATGTTTTTGAACAAAAAAACATAGTTATTAGACTAAAGATAGAAATATATTCCTTGAGGATGTTTTTATAACATTAAATTGGGAATGAAAAACATTGACAAGATGTATACCTATATTCTTCATCTAAGGAATAAATTTGGATTTGGATATACTAATTCAAAACCTGTTTTTAGTAACATTTATTTTGTTCCTCAATGTTCTCCATTCTGCACTAAGTGTGAGTGTGGTGGGAATTTGGAAAAAATTTGTCCCAAAACAAAAATCAGTCATTAGGTCTTCATAAATCTTATTTTTTAATGACAATGTAGATTCATAATATATTGTTTTCTGAAGTTTCTGGGTCTAAGAATATTTTTGTTCTAAATGTCTAACACTCTTATTATTAAGAAAGTAATGATAGTACCAATTGAAAAATCTGGTACGTGGATAGTGGATGTTCTTGGCACACGACTGGTAATAAAAACATCTTTTAGAAGATTATCAATATGAGTGGAGGAAATGCAACATTCAGAGATAATTCTCAGGGAGAAATTATTGGTATAGATAATAATGTTCTTGGAAAAACATTGATTTCAAATGTTTTATTTGTTAAAGGACTTAAGAAAAACCTTATTAGCATATGTCAATTATGTGATGAAGGTTACCTGGTGAATTTTAGGAATGAAATGTTTTCATTACCAAATTCCAAGGAAGAGTTTATTCTTTATACCCACAGGAAAGAGAATGTTTATACATTAAACATAGAAGACCTTAGGAACCACGATCTACCTTGTCTTAGTGTAATGGGAGATCATTAATTGTTATGGAATAGAATGATAGGACACTCTAACCTTAGGAACCTATGAAAAATCTCTATGAAAAAACTTTTTAAGGATATACTGGATCTTAGATTTTGTTCTCCAAATGTGTGTGATACTTTATAATGTGGAAAGAAACATACATCATGTTTTAAATCGGTCGGTGATGTATCAAACACTATTTCATTACTGTTGGTGCATATGGATCTTTTTGGTTCCACACAAAATGGATTCATTGGACAAAAATATTGTGTATTTGTCTTAGTTTAAGATTACACTAGATTTACATGGATCTATTTTATATCAAATAAATCTGAAGCTTTTTCTTATTTCAAAATTTTTAGATCCCAAGTTAGAAATTAAGAAAACCATTAGAAATTTATTCATAGTGATCTTCAAGGATAATTTCGTAATTCTGATTTTAAAACGTTTTATAGTAAAAAATGCAGTAATCATAAATTCTCAGCACCATGAACTCCTCAAAAAAAATTTGTTGTTGAAAGAAGAAACCAGATTCTTCGTGAAATAACAAGAACCATGCTGATTTAATATTCGATAGCCAACCATTTTTGGGCTGAAGAAATAAGTACTGCTTGTTACAATATAAATAGTGTTTTTAATAGAGATTTTCTTCATAAAACTCTTTTTGAGTTATGGAATGGTAGAAAACCTAGACTTACCTACTTCAAGGATTTTGGTTGAAAAGTATTCATTCGTATTACGAACATAAATTTACATAAATGCGCACCAAAAACTGATGAAGGAATTTTATTATCCTACTATGAATGCTCGAAGGATTATAGAGTTTTGAATAAAAATACATGTAACGTTGATGAAATAGTACATGTTAAATTTGATGAAACCAATCGCTTTGATTTTAAAATTCCTCAAAATACATCGTCAGATCTGTTCTCAAAAAGAGATTATCAACCCTTGATATAAGATCCTTTTGATGATGAAAATTTTCAATAAAATGTTCATGAAACATTTAGTCAATAAGAATTCCATCAATATATTGATGAACAGGTTTTACAAAACCCAAATCAGTTTTTTCTTAAAAATCATCCTAGTGATAGTATTATTGGTGATGTAAATCAACCTATAAGGACTAAAAGTTCAATATGAAATGAAGAAGAGCATCTAGAATTTCTTTCCCAATTAGAACCTAAAATAACTGATTATGCTTTATGTGATTATGTCTGTATAAAATTTATTTAAAATGAGTTAAATGAATTCGAAAAGAAGAAAGTTTGGACCTTGGTTGAATGACCTTAGAAAACTTCTGTTATTGGTGTCAAAAGGGTTTTCAGAAATAGGTGTGATTAAAATGGAATCATAGTAAGAAATAAAGATAGATTAGTTGTTAAGTATGTAATCAACAAGATGGAATAGATTATGTAGAAACCTATGTTCCGGTATCTAGACATAAATCTATTCGAATTCTACTTGCCTTTGCAACATTCTCCAAAATCATACTTTTCAAATGGATGTTAAATGTTCTTTCTTTTATAGTTTTGTCCAGATGATGTTTTATTGAAAAACATCCTGGTTTTGAATATAAAAAACATACAGCACCTGTTTTCAAACATACCAATGCTTTAAATGGACATAAACTAGCCCCTTGAACTTGTTATGATAGACTCACATTGTTTTTACATCAAAACTTTTATGATAAGGGAAATGATGATCCAACCATTTTTATAAAGAGAGATAAAGTAAATGTTTTGATTGATCAAATTTTTGTTGATAACATTTTATTTGGTTCAACTCAGAAATCTCTAACAGAATCATTTGTGGATCTAATGAATTCTAAGTTTGAAATGAGTATGATGGATGTGTTAACATTTTTCCTCATTATTCAAATTTCTCAAAAACTATAAACAATCTACATATCTCAACATAATTATAATAAAGACCTTCTATAAAAGTATGGATATGACTACAATAAGAGAATTAGTACCCCCAATGGTACCTCAAATTCAATTAATCTTGTTGAAGCTGGGAAACTAGTACATCAAACATCATTTCGAGTCATGATAGGAAGTCCACTTTACTTGAAGGCTCGTCGTCCAGACATAATTTTTCTGTATGCTTATGTGCATGATATCAATCCAATCCTAAGGAATCTCATTTAAAGGAAGTGAAAAGGGATTTTCACTACATAAAGGAATCCATGGATTTAGGACTCTTTTATACTTCTATAAATGATTTTATTTTAAAAAAAAATTCAGATGCTGGCATCGGTGGATGTAGAATGGATAGAAATGTACATCCAGAACTTCTCATTTCGTAGAAGATTCATCAGTTTTTTGGTAATGCAAAAAGAAACTGTAACATCCCAGGTAAATAAAGAATAAATAATTTTCATATTTATTAATATTTACGAATTAAATATACATTTTACTTTAAAGGGGTTTCTATGTTCGATAGTGTGCCTGATACGCAACAAAGAGTTTCTTTGAAATCTTACGGTGCACACTAGTAATAAAATAATATTATTTTAAATGGTAGTTAACACATAGCCGTTGTATTGGCGGGAATGGATAGAAATAACTCAAATATGATTATATATGTTTTTTAAATGTTTTTACTTTTATCTAATATAATATAAAGGCTTAAAATACGGAAAGAATTCAATTTTAGGCGTATATGCCCCAGTTTTCACTAAAGGTTCACTTATCACCTTTTGATGGAGAACCGTCATTAAATATAGTTTTTTTCACACTTATAAATTATATTGGACAAAATAAATATCTTCTTTAGAATTGGGACATCAAAATTTACTTTGTGTAAATTTTTGGTATTTTTCCGATAAAGTTCATTTTTTAATGAATAGTGTAAAATGTTGTATTTTAATTCAAAAGCCCTTTTTAATATAATTTATTTATATGATTAGATTATCTTTTAAATTGTTTTTAAAGTGAAATTAGAATATATATTTACCATTAAATCCAATAGTGGTCGCTGGAATTAATTTCACTTTGAAACCGGACTTATACTAGTGTCAATCTTTTGATACTTATTGTTTCATTAAAACACGCTATTTGCTCTGAAAGCGGGATTTAATTATTAAATTAAATAATGCAACTTATATGTTTTTAATTCTGTAAAATGGACTTCATTTTTGAATTCGTAATATCAAATATATCTTAGGGTGAAGTTTTGGTATTTTTCTGAAAAACATCAATTTTTTATGAATAGTGAAACCACTAAGTGGTACTTAAAAAACTGATTTTTCGTTTATATGAAATTTTACCACCACTGGGTTTTGAATTTCAAAAATCTAACATACATAGTTTTCATTAAGAAGTAAAATGTGGTTCAATGGGATAAAAATAATTTTTTTGGTGAATAGTAACTTATTATGTTTTTAATCGCGATTAGAGGTAATTAGTGTAGTTTAAGGTAAAAATAATGTTTTAATATTATGAAATGAACTTGAAACATGTCCTAACCTCATTAGATGTGTCATGGATGACCAAGATAATCCATGGGTCAACTCTGGGACCCCATGGAGCCACTTTAGTTGGAAAATGACATTAATACCTTTTTATTTAATGTTAAAATAAAAATGTCACAAACATGAGTTGTTTTACTAAAACAATTTTTACATGGTGTTATACAAATCATAATTTTGACTATAAATATTCATTATAAATCTAAAAAGATTTCTTACATCATAATAGTTTTTTTATAATTTTTAGAAATTAAATATATTAAATTATTTATGACATCATGATGATGCAGCGATTACCTCATTAATAATGGATTTTAATAAAATGAAAAGATAAGGTAAAATGTATGACCTAAACATGTACAAAACCTATTGGATGGGTATATTTCTAACCCTTATCACCTTATCATAGAATTATATAAGTTTGGGACCTCTTAAATCCGAATATCATTTTAAAATAAAGTGACGTTTCCTTAGGTTCCAAGAGTGCCCCTCCTCTCCTCTTATAAAATGCCCCCACCTCTACCACCTTACCCACACTTCCAAAGCCTTTGGCTCGGACAAACCCTACCAATTTTGTCTCTACTCAACCATATCTTACTCCTTTAATCCTCACTTCGTACAGAAGTCTTCCCAAGGAAGCCTTTGATCTCAAATATGAGATAGTTACCCGATTTTTAGGTGATGTCTTCACTTGGGTTCTTTTGTTTTATTTTGCTTCTCCAAACCCCTAAACTCTTTTTATTCATTTCTTTTGAAACAAATCCAGTATCTTAAATATACTAGGATGTTGTTATAAGAATATTTAGAGCTACACTTACACACATCTACATCTAATGGTTAAAGAACATACTGTTTCTGTGGTTGGCGAATTTCTGCCTCACGAAAAGATGATTGTTCAATCTTCTTTTAAACACCATTGATGGTGGCCATTAAGATATCACTCTATTTATATATGATATATATTATTTTTATGTTTTCATTATGCTTCTTTATTTTTCATTTGTGGTTTACCTTTATGGTTTCCATTGTGGTAAACATGATAATTTTATTTTAGGAAGTGCGGACTACCGCCCCCTCAAAGTGATGTGATTCGTTAATGCCATATGTGGGACGTATAAAGGATGGATTTAAAGTTATTATATATGATTTTATAATGGAATTATAATATACCTCTATATCATTATTATTTCATTCCATTAATGTATGAGATAGAAATGAATGTAGCATTCATGCGTACGTACGGCTTACCATCTCAATGAACGGTGCATTTCATTTCTTATCCCCAAATGTAATGTACTATTATAAGTACATATTTATAATGGATATATATAATTTATGTTACATATAAATGATGAATATAATTCTGGAATTAAAATATACATACCTGTCATTTAGTTTTAATTCCATTAATATGACATAGAAATGAAAGTAGTGTTCATGCGTACATACGGCTTACCGTCTCCATGAACGGTGCATTTCATTTATTACCTCTAAATGATTATGTGATATTATAAATACATGTATATGCTAGATATATATGATATATATGATATCCAAATCAGGAACTTCATTCTGGATATAAATAACCTTTGACCACACGAACAACATGTAATTGTAAGAAGTTCACTTTCGACTTAAGAACCAAATATCGACAAAACAAACATTATTAACTTAAATGATTAAATAATGTTTATAGCATGATAATAAGTGATATAAGAGTAATAATGAAACTGAGGAAGGTTCTTAAGAAAGTATAAATTAACTGATGTTTATTATTCATGATATTAAAGAAAGATCGAGTCAAGTCGGACCCGAGGTAAGGGACTTCGTCTCAATCTCCTTTCATTGAGGCATATATCGTTTTATAAAAAACATTCACTTATACGGTGTATAAACCCCCTTGACTTTTATTTTTATACAAAAGGAATCTTTTTCTATGAATCATTTTACTTAACGACAAAAAGGAATGTTTCTTTTAACGGACGCGGTGACAACGACCTTTTCTGCCGCCGCGAGTATTTTTTGATCTTTGGCTTCCTCAACAAGCCGTAATGTTTTTAAAATGAAATAAATACCATATACTATATTATGTATTTTGGTATTAAAAATGATTTTTATAATGGATTTGTTATGTCAATATATTTATGTGATATATTGTGATCAAAGTGTGGAGATGTTTTCTTTCCATTATATTTGTTTTATGCTTTATGATTTATATTGGTACTTGGACATTTGACGGGTGGTTACATGATAAACCATACGATGGGTGGTTCCATGAATACCAGGACGGGTGGTTACGTTATAACCTCCAATGCATTGGGTATAGAAGTCGGTTGTATGGTTGTACCATTAAGTATGTATGGAAGTTGGTCGTATGGCTATTCCATTAAGTGATAAGTGTGGAAGGCGACCGTATGGTTATTCCACTTAAGTATGTTAATGTCCCATGTTACCTTTATATGTTATGTGTTCTTTATATGAGTTTTATGGTAATATTTTGGTTACAAAAGGGTAAGTAACGATCGTTTATTCATTGAAGAGTTTTTCCTACTTCATAAAGGTGAAAAGTATTACTTTGATAAAGTATACATGGTATACTTTTTGTTTTGATAAACTAACAGTTTTTATTCTTTGTGTATCCCTTACTGAGCTTTTTATGCTCACCCCAAGATTTTTGAAATGTTTTTCACAGGACTTAATGTGGAATAGGGTCAAGTATGGGATCAAGGAAAAGTCATGCTATATAAAACATGGAACTAGACATGTTTCTTTTTAAGAGTTTTTTTTATTCTATGGAAACATAGTAGAAGTGTCTACTTTGTAATCTTTTGAGATGTAATAGTTATGTTCTAATTATCTAAAACTCTAAACCTGAAAAGATCCTCAATGTGAATTATTAATTTATTTCAATATTATGAAAGGTTTAAGGTTGGGGCCTTATAGAAACACTCAGTATCACTCTCCACTGCTGAAGCTGAATACATAGTAGCTAAAATTTATTGTGCTCAGGTATTGTGGATGCAACACATAATCACATACAATGGTATGAGTTTTACCAAAACAAAAATATTGTGTGATAATACTAGTTCCATTACCTTATGTAAAAACCCTAAACATAACCCTCATTCAAAACACATAGTTATTAGGCATCACTTTCATAGGGATCACACACTAAAAGAAGATACCATTCTTCAATTTAGCGGAATTCAAATCAACTTGCTAATATTTTCACCAAATCATTACCCTCTGATATATTTGAATACATTAAACAGATATTAGGAATGATAATATTAAGGTAATCTCCCAAATTACCTTTTTGTTGAACCCTATGTCGATATTTTTAGAAACTTCTTTTCAAAGGGGGAGTACATTTTCTTAATAGTCAAAATTTTTCAGAGCCAAAATTTTTCGTACTCAAATTTTTTGTAGTCAAAATTTTTCGTATTCGAATTATGTCGTAGTTAAAAAAATTTCGTAGTCAAAATTTTTCATAGTCTAAAATTTTCGTTATCTAAAATTTTCATAATATAAAGATATTCAGGAGTAATTCTTCTTTCATTATGATTAATTTTCCTAGTAATCTCGAAGGTATGATTTCTTTTCTATGATTTTGTAATCAGCTTTTACTAATTTTGGTTTTATTTGTGTTTTTAATTTTTTGGATTCATTTTTTTCATAAATCCGAATGTTTTTCTTAAAAAACCTCAAAAGAACAGAATATATCAAAATTCCTCTTTAGTTATCATCTCAACCATCAGATTTGATTAGTAGTTTTTTCAACCGTTGAATCAACCATTGATGGTGAAATGTTACAAAAAACGCACATATAATGCCACAATAATGGTTGTCCCACATCAGTTTTTTATTATTTTTTATGCTGATGCTCTGCCTCTCTATTGTAAGAAGTCCATTTTCGACTTAAGAACCAAATATCGACAAAACAAACATTATTAACTTAAATGATTAAATATTGTTTATAACATGATAATAGGTGATATAAATGTAATAATGAACTTGAGGATGGTTCTTAAGAAAGTATAAATTAACTCAAGTTTATTATTCAGGACATTAAAGAATGATCGAGTCAAGTCGGACCCAAGGTAAGGGACTTCGTCTCAATCTCCTTTCATTGAGGAATATATCGTTTTATACAAAACTTTTTTTATACGTTGTATATACCCCTTTGACATTTAATTTTATACAAAATTAATCTTTTTCTACGAAGCGTTTTATTAAACGACAAAAAGGAATGTTTCTTTTAACGTACACAGTGACAACAACCTTTTCTGCCGCCGCGAGTATTTTTTGATCTTTGGCTTCCTCAAAACGCCGTAATGTTTTTAAAATGAAATAAATACCATATACTATTTTATGTATTTTAGTATTGAAAATGGTTTTTATAATGGATTTTTTATGTCAATATATTTATGTGATATATTGTGATCAAAGTGTGTAGATGTTTTCTTTCCATTATATTTGTTTTATGTTTTATGATTTATATTGGTACTTGGACATTTGACGGGTGGTTACGTGATAAACCATATGACTGCTGGTGCTGTGAATACAACTACGGGTGGTTTCGTTATAACCTCCAATGCATTGGGTATGGAAGTCGTCCATATGGCTATTCCATTAAGTATGTATGGAAGTTGGTCGTATGGCTATTACATTAAGTGATATGTGTGGAAGTCGACCGTATGGTTATTTCACTTAAGTATGTTTATGTCCCAAGTTACCTTTATATGTTATGTTTTCTTTATATGGGTTTTATGGTAATATTTTGGTTACAAAAGGGTAAGTAATGATCTTTTATTCAGTGAAGATTTATTACTACTTAATAAAGGTGAAAAGTATTTATTTGATAAAGTATAGATGGTTTACTTTTTGTTTTGATAAACTAACAGTTTTTATTCTTTGAGTATCCCTTACTGAGCTTTTTATGCTCACCCCAAGTTTTTTGAAATGTTTTTCACAGGACTTAATGTGGAATAGGGTCAAGGATGGGATCAAGGGAAAGTCATGCTATAAAAAACGTGGAACTAGACATGTTTCTTTTTAAGAGTTTTTTTTATTCTATGGAAACTTAGTAGAAGTGTCTACTTTGTAATCTTTTGAGATGTAATATTTATGTTCTAATTCTCTAAAACTCTAAACCTAAAAAGATCCTCATTGTGAATTATTAATTTAAATCAATATTATGTAAGGTTTATGTTCGGGGACTTATAGTTGGTATCAAAGGCTGGTTTAGACAACATTAGGAGTTAGAAAAGTGTTAAATTATAAATTAATTTATGGTATGATTGAAATGATATAGAATTTATGGATTTCCATGTTGCTTCGCCTAAGATATTTCTGTGTTAAGAATGGTTTTCCATAGAGGAAACAGAGCATCTTTTCTAGGAAGGCATATAGAGTATAATGACCTTTCGAATCAGCAACCAGAGATGGTCAGAATCGGAATTGAGCAGTTTACTGCACCGATGGATTAGTTGAATCAGGTGATAAATGGTGGTTGTGTTTATTGATGATATTCTGGTGTTTTCTAAAACTAAAGAGGAGCATGAAAGCCATTTAAGGGTTATCTTTCAAACCTTAAAAGAAAAGAAACTATATGGGAAATTCAGCAAGTGTGAGTTTTGGTTTCAACAAATTTCATTCCTGGGTCACATTGTTTCAGAAGACGGCATAACTATTGATCCTGCTAAAACAAAAGTTGTTGAAGAATGGCCAAGACCCACAAACTTAACCAAGATCTGTAGTTTTCTTGGTTCGACAGGTTACTCTAGAAGGTTTATTGAAAAGTTTTCACGGTTATCTAGTCCAATGACTAAGCAAACTTGGAAGGGTGTTAAGTTCATCTAGACAAAAGAATGTGATGATTGTTTTCAGGACTTGAAAAGATGATTGGTGAATGCTCCAGTTTTGGCACTTCCATTCAGGAATGATGAGTTTGTTATATACAGTGATGCTTCGTTGAAAGGACACGGTTGAGTCCTTATGCAGAATGATCAGGTAATTGCATATTCTTTACGTCAGTTGAAAACTCATGAGGTAAATTACCCTACACATGATTTGGAATTAGCTGCTGTTGTTTTTTCTCTAAAAATTTGGAGGCATCATTTGTATAGAGTAAAGTGTGAAATATATACTAATCACAAAAGTTTATAGTATATATATTCACTCAGAAAGAATTGAACATGAGACAGAGGAGATGGCTGGAATTAATCAAGGATTATGAATGTACAATTCATTACCATCCGGGAAACGCAAATAAAGTGGCTAATGCTTTGAGTCGAAAAAGTAATGCTTCATTAGCAATGTTGCGTTTGGAACGTGAACCTTTGGTTAAGGATTTGATGAAAATTGGAATAGAAGTTGTTGGTGCAGGATGTTCTTCTATTTTGTTTCAGGTATCAGTGAAATCTTCTCTATCAGATAGAATCAAGCAACCACAGAAGCAAGATAGTGAGTTGCAAAAAAAGGTAGAGCTGGTTCAGATGGGTAAGTTGCCTGAATTCATCATTGACAATGATTGCGTTTTTAGGTTTGGGAAGAGATTATATGTCCCTAGTGATTCACAGTTGAAGAATGAGTTGTTATGTGAGGCTCATAGTTCCCCATTTTCAGTTCATCCTGGCAGTACTAAGATATACAGAGATCTGCGGGAGTATTAATGGTTGGATGGAATGAAAAGGGATATTTCTGATTTTACTTTGAAGTGTTTGACTTGTCAGGAGCTTAAAGCAGAGCGGCAGTTACCGAAAGGGATGCTTCAGCCTTTACCAGTGCCAGAGTGTTAATGGGAAAATACATCCATGGACTTTGTTGTGGGATTGCCGAAGACCCCTCGAGGTAATAATGAAATCTAGGTTATTGTTGACCGCTTGACTAAATATACTCATTTCCTTTCTAGAAGAGATACTTTTTCCCAAGATCAACATTCTCGTTTGTATCTTAAAGAGATAGTCAGGTTACATGGGGTTCCCCTATCCATTGTATCTGACCGTGATCCCAGGTTCACTTATAACTTTTTGAAAGGCCTTCAGAAGTCGTTGGGTACTGAATTAAATTTTAGTACAGCTTTTCATCCTCAATCATATGGGCAGTCAGAACAAAAAATTTAGACCTTAGAGGATATGCTACGATCTTGTTCGATGGATTATCAGGGAAGTTGGGACCACCATCTTTCTTTTGTTGAGTTTTCTTATAATAACAGTTTTCAGTCCAGTATACTGATGGCACCATTTGAGGCATTATATGGGAAGCGGTTTCGAACTCCATCTTTCTGGGATGAAGTGGGTGAAAGGAAGTTGATGGGACCAGAATTGGTAGAAGAGATGGCAGGAAAAGTTCAGTTGATTCAGAAACACATGAGAATAGCTCTGAGCAGGCAGAAGAGTTATTCAAATAACCGGAGGAAGGATCTATCTTTCGAGGTAGGTGATCATGTTTTTCTCAAGGTTTCTCCATGGAAAAGTGTGATGATATTTGGTAAGAATGGAAAGTTGAGTCCAAGGTTCATTGGACCATATGAAATTCTGGAGAAAGTTGGATCAGTTGCTTACCGAGTGGCTTTACCTCTGAGTTTATCTCAGGTACACAATGTTTTTCATGTTTTGATGTTGAGGAATTGTATGCCAGATCCATCTCATGTTTTGAGTCCAGAGGTAGTTCAGCTGGAAGAGAACCTATCTTATGAAGAACAACCAGTCCAGATTCATGACCGAAGAGAGCAAGTGTTGCGAAATAATGTAATTCACCAGGTAAAGGTTTTGTGAAAAACCCATATGGTTGAAGAGGCAACATGGGAATCTGAAAATGATATGAGGGATAAATACCCCCACTTATTTTGATAAGTGAATAAAATTGCGAGGACGCAATTCCCAAAAGGGGGAAGGGTGTAACAACACAGGTAAATAATGAATAAAAACATTTTCATATTAATTAATATTTACAAATTAAATATTAATTTTACTTTAAAGGGGTTTCTATGTTCGATAGCATACCCGATACGCAACAAAGAGTTTCTTTGAAATCTTACGTTGCACACTAGTAATAAAATAATATTATTTTAAATGGTAGTTAACACATAGTCGTTGTATTGGTGGGAATGGATAGAAATAACTCTAATATTATTATATATTTTTTTTATATATTTTTTACTTTTATCTAATAAAAGATAAATGCTTAAAATACGGAAAGAATTCAATTTTAGGCGTATATGCCCCAGTTTTCACTAAAGGTTCAATTATCATCTTTTGATGGAGAACCGTCATTAAATATAGTTTTTTTTTCACACAAATACATTCTATTGAAGAAAATAAAACTCTTCATTAGAATTGGGACATCAAAATTTACTTTGTGTAAATTTTTGGTATTTTTCTGATAAAGTTCATTTTTTTAATGAATAGTGTAAAATGTTGTATTTTAATTCAAAACCTCTTTTTAATATAATTTATTTATATGATTAGATTATCGTTTTAATTGGTTATAAAGTAAAATTAGAATATATTTTTACCATTAAATCCTATAGTGGTCGTTGAATTAATTTCACTTTGAAATCGGACTTAAACTAGTTTCAATATTTTGATACTTATTGTTTCCTTAAAACACGCTTTTTGCTCTGACAATGGGATTTAATTATTAAATTAATTAACGCAACTTATATGTTTTGAATTCTGTAAAATGGACTTTATTTTTGAATTCTGAATATCAAATATAGCTTAGGGTGATGTTTTGGTATTTTTCTGAAAAACATCAATTTTTGATAAATAGTGAAACCACTAAGTGGTACTTAAAAAACTGATTTTTCGTTTAAATGAAAATTTACCACCTCTGTGTTTTGAATTTAAAAAATATGACATACATGGTTGTCATTAAGAAGTAAAATTTGGTTCAATGGGATTAAAATACTTTTTTGGTGAATAGTAACTTATTATGTTTTTAATCGCGATTAGAGGTAATTAGTGTAGTTTAAGGTAAAAATAATGTTTTAATAATATGAAATGAAATTTACTCATGTCCTAACCTCATTCGATGTGTCATGGCCGACCAAGAAAATCCATGGGTCAACATGGGGACCCCATGGAGCCACTTTAGTTGGAAAATGACATTAATACCTTTTTATTTAATGTTAAAATAAAAATGTCACAGACATCAGTTTTTTTACCAAAAGAATTTTTACATGGGGTTATACAAATAATAATTTTGACTATAAATATTCATTAGAAAGATAAAACGATTTCCTACATCATGATAGTTTTTTTATAATTTTTAGAATTAAATATATTAAATTATTTATGACATCATGATGATGCAACGATTACCACATTACAAATGGATTTAAATAAAATGAAAAGATAATGTAAAATCTATGACCTACACATGTCCAAAACCTATTGGATGGGTATATTTCGAACCCTTATCACCTTATCCTCGAAGTATGTCAATGTGGGACCTCTTAAATCCGAATATAATTTTAAAATAATATGACTTTTCCTTACTTTCCAAGAGTGCCCCTTCTCTCCTTTAATAAAAGGCCCCCACCTCTACCACCTTACCCACACTTACAAAGACTTTGGATCGGCCAACCCCTGCCCCTTTTGTCTCTACACATCCCTCTATTACTCCTTGAAGCCTCACTTTTGCTAGAAGGCTTCCCATGGAAGCCTTGGAGCTCAAATCCAAGTGAGTTACCCGATTTTAAGGTGATGTCTTCACTTGTGTTCTTTTGTTTTATTTTGCTTCTCCAACCCCCTAAACTCTTTTTATTCATTTCTTTTGTAACAACTCCAGTATCTTCAATATACTAGGATGTTGTTATAATAATATTTCTAGCTTCACATACACACATCTACATATAATGGTTAAAGAACATATTGTTTCTGTGGTTGGCGAATTTCTGCCTCACGATAGGATGATTGTTCAATCTTCTTTTAAACACCATTAATGGTGGCCATTAAGATGTCACTCTATTTATTTATGATATATATTATTTTTATGTTTTCCTTATTCTTTTTTATTTTTCATTTGTGGTTTTACTTTATGGTATCCATTGTGGGTAAACACGATAATTTCATTTTAGGAAGTGCGGACTACCGCCCCCTCAAAGTGATGTGATTCGTTAATGCCATATGTGGGAAGTATAAAGGATGGATTTAAAGTTATTATATATGATGTTATTATGGAATTATAATATACCTCTATATCATTATTATTTCATTCCATTAATGTGTGAGATAGAAATGAATGTAGCATTCATGCGTACGTACGGCTTACCATCTCCATGAATGGTGCATTTCATTTCTTATCCCCAAATGTAATGTACTATTATAAGCACATATTTATAATGGATATATATAATGTATGATACATATAAATGATGAATATAATTCTGGAATTAAAATATGCATACCTCTCATTTAGTTTTAATTCCACTAATATGGCATAGAAATGAAAGTAGCGTTCATGCGTACGTACTGCTTACCGTCTCCATGAATGGTGCATTTCATTTCTTACCTCTAAATGATTATGTGATGTTATAAATACATGTATATGATAAATATATATTATATATATGATATCCAAATCAGGAATTTCATTCTGGATATAAAGAACCTTTGACCACACAAAGAACATGTAATTGTAAGAAGTCCAATTTCGACTTAAGAACCAAATATCAACAAAAAAAACATTATTAACTTAAATGGTTACATAATGTTTATAACATGATAATAAGTGATATAAAAGTAATAATTAACTTGAGGATGGTTGTTAAGCAAGTAGAAATTTACTCAAGTTTATTATTCAGGATATTAAATAACGATCGAGTCATGTCGGACCCGAGGTAAGGGACTTCGTCTCAATCTCCTTTCATTGAGGCATATATCATTTTATACAAAACATTCTTTTATACGGTGTATAAAACCCTATGACTTTTATTTTTATACAAAAGGAATCTTTTTCTACCAAGCGTTTTACTAAACGATAAAAAGTAATGTTTATTTTAACGTACGCGGTGACAACGACCTTTTCTGCCGCCGCGAGTATTTTTTGATATTTGGCTTCCTCAACAAGCCGTAATGTTTTTAAAATGAAATAAATACAATATACTATATTATGTATTTTGGTATTGAAAATGGCTTTTATAATGTATTTGTTATTTCAATATATTTATGTGATATATTGTGATCAAAGTGTGGAGATGTATTGTTTCCATTATATTTGTTTTATGTTTTATGATTTATATTGGTACTTGGACATTTGACGGGTGGTTATGTGATAAACCATATGATGGGTGGTGCCGTGAATACCAGGACGGGTGGTTACATTATAACCTCCAATGCATTGGGTATGGAAGTCTACCGTATGGTTGTTCCATTAAGTATGTATGGAAGTTGGCTGTATGGCTATTCCATTAAGTGATATGTGTGGAAGTCGACCGTATGGTTATTCTACTTAAGTATGTTTATGTCCGAAGTTACCTTTATATGTAATGTGTTCTTTATGTGAGTTTTATGGTAATATTTTGGTTACAAAAGGGTAATTAACGATCTTTTATTCAGTGAATAGTTTTTAGTACTCCATAAAAGTGAAAAGTATTACTTTGATAAAGTATACATGGTTTACTTTTTGTTTTGATAAACTAACAGTTTTTATTCTTTGTGTATCCCTTACTGAGCTTTTTATGCTCATCCCAAGTTTTTTGAAATGTTTTTCAAAGGACTTAATGTGGAATAGGGTCAAGGATGGGATCAAGGGATAGTCATGCTATATAAAACATGGAACTAGACATGTTTCTTTTTAAGTGTTTTTTTATTCTATGGAAACATAGTAGAAGTGTCTACTTTGTAATATTTTGAGATGTAATAGTTATGTTCTAATTATCTAAAACTCTAAACCTGAAAAGATCCTAAATGCGAATTATTAATTAAATTCAATATTATGTAAGGCTTAAGGTCGGGGCCTTATAGAAACACTCAGTAGCACTCTCCACTGCTAAATCTGAATACATAGTAAGTAAAATTTATTATGCTCAGGTATTGTGGATGCAACACATACTCACATACAATGGTATGAGTTTTACCAAAACAAAAATATTGTGTGATAATACTAGTTCAATTACCTTATTTAAAAACCCTAAACATAACCCTCATTCAAAACACATAGTTATTAGGTTTCACTTTCATAGGGATCACACACTAAAAGAAGATACCATTCTTCAATTTAGCAGAATTCAAGATCAAATTGCTAATATTTTCACCAAATCATTACCCTCTAATAGATTTGAATACATTAAACAGATATTAGGAATTATAATAGTAAGGTAATCTCCCAAATTACCTTCTTGTTGAACCATATCTCGATATTTTTAGAAACTTCTTTTCATAGGGGGAGTACATTTTCTTAAAAGTGAAATTTTTTTGGAGCCAAAATTTTTCGTACTCAAATTTTTTGTAGTCAAAATTTTTCGTATTCGAATTATGTCGTAGTTAAAAAATTTTCGTAGTCAAATTTTTTCATAGTCGAAAATTTTCGTTATCTAAAATTTTCATAATATAAAGATATTTAGGACTAATTCTTTCGTCATTATGATTAATTTTCCTAGTAATCTCGAAGGTATGATTTCTTTTCTATGATTTTGTAATCATCTTTTACCAATTTGTGTTTTATATGTTTTTTTAATTTTTTGGATTCATTTTTTTCGTAAATCCGAATGTTTTTCCTAGAAAAACATCAAAAGAACAGAATATATCAAAATCCCTCTTCATTTATCATCTCAACCATCAGATTTGTTTAGAACTTTTTTCATCCGTTGAATCAACCATTGAAGTTGAACTTTTACCAAAAACACCCATATAATGCCACAATAATGGTTGTCCCACATCAGTTTTTTATTATTTTTCATGCTGAAGCTCTGCCTCTCTATTGTGTGGTCGTTCCCAATCATCAAACGTTTCTCAATTCTAGATGTCCACTAAAGATTCTCCTCATAATGAAATGTCAACTATTAATGAAATCCCTAAATGGAAGATATACCATGAGAGTCTAGTTGATCCGAAATTCCTCGACAAGAATAATTCTATTGAATCCATAAATATTATGCTGAATAGATGTGAGAGTCATTGTATTTTGAATTCAAAGGCACACGATCCAGTTTATCCAGTGTTGATGGTGGAGTTTTATGAATCAGTTTGTTTTATTCAATGAATCTGGGAAAGATAAATATTCTTTCATGTGTTATGGAAAAACCAATTCTCTTTCCTACAAAAAGGTTGTGAGTCTAATTGGTATTATGTATGAAGGTGAATCTGAATTTTTTACCCACAAATTACTTGATGAATCAAGATCTTTTAACAAGGATAATTCAATAGAATGTCCTGCCTTGAAATGAATGATGACTCCGAAGTTCATTTATCTTTCTACAAATTTTCAGATTCTTGAATATGGGTTCAAGGATTTATATTTCCAAAGAAAGGGGATATGGATACCCTAAAAAAGTGTGACATCTATATTCTAAATTTCTCAGAGAAACAAAGGTAGAAAAATAGGGTTATATATATCTTGGTAATGATTAAGAATATCAAGAATGGAAATCCGAAGTCTTAGATTATTATGTATCTGGACATTATTCCAAATTTCATTGTTCTTTGACTCCAGTCATTTAGAATCCCACGTAGTTTGAAGGCATGAAATTACAAAGCTATGTTACTGAGTTATGAAATCTTAATGAGAATGATAATTGGATTTTCCAGTGAATTAGGATAATTCAATTAGCATGATGAAGGGGAAATAGAAAATTTTTCAATGAATCTAGAAGTAGATGAAACCTCTAAAAATGTTTGAAGGAAGGAAAATTCTATGGATCTGGAATACAAATAAAAAAAATATGGCCAAAAATCTCAATCATCACCTCCAAATTCAAAGATGTATAATGAATCTCGTGATGAAGTTGTGGATTTGTGGAGAGAAGATAAGAATAACCCGAAGGAAGGGGACCATCAGTTTGGATTGGAACCTGCTAAAGAAAAAGTATTGAAGGAAAAGGCTACTGAGAATCTTAAAATGATATAAAAAGAAAAGAATCAAAGGAAGAAATTATCTGAAGCAGAAGTTGTTCAATCTCTTCTCAAGGCTACTAAAAGAGGATATGATAAAATTATGGTGCTAGAGTCTTTTCTAACAGAACCATTAATAGTGACTCTATAAATGAATGTGGTGGTTCTGAAATCACTTCAAGAAGAAGGAATTGTTCCGGAAGTGGAAGAAGAAATATAAGAAGAATAAGAGGTGGAAGAATAACGGAATTAATCTAGTGATGTTATGAAACAAGTTGAAGAGTATCATGAGAAAGAAAGTCCATCTGTGAAATTATCAATCCAGACTTCCCAAGCTAAATCCTAAAAAATTTCCACACCATGAAATGATGAGAAGGATGAAGAAGAAGTGAATGATCCAACAAATGATCAAAGTATTAATCGTGATTTTATTCATTCAGAATATCTTGTGGCTAATTCTATGAAAGAAGAAATTGAGGAAGAAATTATTGTTCCGCTCTATGATAGTGAGAATTAATCTCTTAAAGAACAATATATCATTCTGAGATTAGATAAGTGAAAATTGGTGTTTGTAGACCTACTCGGTAAAACCATAGTGAAGATGAAAGACGATGGTGCCACATCAAAGAGGAAATATGATGATATTGAAAAAGAATCCTCAACATCCAACCTTTTGTATTCAGAATCATCATCACTAGTGCTCAATTTTGTTATTTGGTCATTGATGAAGTTGGTTGATACTATTCCATTATTTCGAAGCATAGATTCAAGAAGTCAGATGCATCAACATACCATAAATCAGAAGTCACAATCAGTTTCCATGGTAATGGATAAATTTGTTGCACTAGAGGCAGATTTCAAGGCTTTCCTCATCAGTTATGAGGCCCATAAAAGATTCTTTAAGAAGATGAAAATCTAGTCAAATGATGTTATTGATGAAATGCGAATTTTCGATGAATTCCATGATAATGTTAAGTATGACTTTGATACAAAGATGGGGAGATTAATGATCTTTAAAACTATTTCGAAGAAAATTTATGTCTTGAAGAGACTACTCGAAAGCAAGAAGTAAACGATTTGAATGACATGATTAACTATGTTTCCCTAAATTGGAAAAAGGAATGTGATATTTGAATGGAGATTGATGAAAATATTGTTAATAATGAAGAATAGTTGAATGACTAGGTGGAAATTATTAAGGCTAATGAATCAAAAAATCAAGCCTTAGAGGAAAAAAGTGAAGATCATGATTAGTTACTTCTGCGATCATAAGAGGATCACAGTGAGCTTAAGAAGCTAAAAACAATTCTGAATAAGCTTATGCTGAGGAAGAAAGAGGTATAATTTCATTACAATCTGATCTATTGTGGTATTTTACGCATTGTTCAAGTACTTATAATCTTAAGGAAATGTTTCTTGTTCTCCATATTTTTTGTTTTTTAGAACTAATGTTTCAGGTTCAATTTTTGTTCCATTCCTGGTATTACTTTTAAAAAATCACAAATGGGGAGAAAGTAATGCCAAAAAATAATTCAATGTAAAGAAGAAAATTCCCTAATTAAGGGAGAGTTCATCTAGACTATTCTTCACATAAATTATATTTTTCTAATGCAAGAAAATGAAAAATCTATTTCAGGAAATAATGAATATAATCCTTAGAAATTTCAAATCCTATGGGGGAGTTAGTCGTATTCAATATGATCCATAAGTAAAGTGACATATGTTTATATTTTAAATTCCATAAAATTTATATGTCCATAGATTCTTTTTAGTAATGATGTTTGTTCTTTACAAAAAGGAGTAGATTATTGAGTCAATAAGATTTCATTATGACTTTTACATTCCTTTTTGTTTTTAAAATCACAAACACTTTATCTAAAGAAAAATTATATTTCCCAAAATATTTTTCATAAATAGGGAAAATTTTCTTTCCCAATAAAATTATCTCCAATGGTTGTTTTCATTGTTCATGATTCTATTTCACTAACCCTAAATATTTTTTTGTCTAAATGAAAAATTAGGTTTCATTTATAAAACCGTAGAATCCTATAAATACTTCAATATAATGTATTCTTTTTTCAGGTTCTGAATTCAGATTCCGAATTATCTAAAATTCAGATTTCAAATTCCATGAAATTTTGATTCTGAATTCTCTAAAATTCAGATTCCGAATTCTCTAAAATTCAGAATCTGAATTCTCTGAAATTAAGATTCCCAATTTCGGATATTTAGATTACGAATTCTCTATAATTCATATTCTGAATTCTCTGAAATTCAGATTCTAAATTCACTGAAATCCAGAATATGAATTCTATGAAATTCATATTCCGAATTCTCTGAAATTCAGATTAATAATTCTATGAAATTCAAATTCTGAATTCTCAAAAGTTTAGATTCTAAATTCTCTGAAATTCAGATTTTGAATTCTCTAAAATTCATATTTGGAATTCTCTGAAATTCAAATTCTGAATTCTCAAATATTCTAGTTCTGAATTCCTTATAAATAAGACTCATAATTCCTCAGAATCCAGGTTCCAAATTCTATTGAATTCAGGTTCCTTATTTTATGGAATTCAGACTCATAATTCCTCAAAATTCGGGTTCCGAATTCCTTATAATTCAGACTCTGAAGTCTATAGATTTCGGATTCCAAATTCCTTGAAAAAAAGAATCCAAATATCCTTATAATATAGACTCTAAATGTTTATTTTCTTAGACATTAATCTTTATTTTTCCTTAGACTCTGAAAAAATTATTTTCTTGAGCAACCAAATTTCACATTCTCATGTTATAGTTATGAAATGAGGTCATTAATTCTAATTCTAACAAACCATTGTTTGAGTGACACATTTACAGGTCCATTCGAGATTCGAGGAAAAATATGACCGTTGGAGGTGGGAGATGACCTTTGGAGAAGAGACATTAAATAGAAGCTCATTTGAACGATCTCAATTGAGAAGATACATTGTTCTACAACTCTAGAGATTATATGTAGTTTAAGTGATATATAGAGAGAGAAACTCTCATGCTTTGGGTGTATTGAACATCTTTTTCATATTTCTTTGTGCGAATCTGATTGTTGCAGATTACAATCAAAGACTTCTGGTTATTAGAAGATATAGGTGTTGACTACCTTAATGTTCGAGGACTTCCGTGATAAGGAAGTCAAAGGTGCCAACTACCTTGATGTTCGAAGGGTTTGCTGGGATAGCAAGACAGACTCAGTTATTCCATATCGAGGGCTTACACTGGTGTGGGTAAGAAAGACATTCTTGAATGAATAAATCAAGGGACCTTTATCAAAGGTTGTTGGAAACCCAACTCTTTGAGTTAAAATATTATATTCTTGTTAATTGTGTTGTTTCATGTTTATTTTCTACTGAATTTTAATTAATAATGAAATTATAACAATCTTATATTGTCTTTACTTGTAAATTGATTCGTAAGATTATATATTCTTTAAGATAGATTCTTTTTCCATATAAATGTTTCATAAGAATAATTTCCAGAACCATATTTCTAGAATCTAGAAATTTTGTAGAACTAAGAGGTCTTGTGAATTTACCTTGTTTAACCATGTTAAACATAGAATGTTTTATATCAATATTTAATGTTTCAACACAATTTCTAAAGGATACAATTCACCACCACTTGTATATTTCACATCTACATCATTATCTGATCCTATAGTGGTTAATCAAGTGGATGCAAGTCCATCATAATTCCATGTCTTCGTCTCATTCATTGAACATGGTCAAGAAGTTTTCATATAATGGAACATCATACCACTATAATTCTTCGGTAGAAAAAATAATTTCAGCACTCAATGGAAAATAATTGATAATGGTTCCTAGATAAACCTAATCCCTATTCGAACCCTCTAATTTTTGGAATATGAATAAGGGTCCATATCATCCATAAGGGTTACCATTGAAGGGTATGATAAGGGTGAGAAAAGACCTCTCAAAAAGGTCAAACTGGATGTTAATTTTGGGGACCTCACATTTGATGTTGAGTTAAGGTTTATCCAACAACACACTACGTATAATGTCAAACATGGAAGAACCATTCTCCATAACAACTTGGTTATGCCTTTAACATTCCATTAATCTCTAATGTTACCAATATATGAAAAAGTCAGCATACTACATGGTGAAAGTTCCCCCTTTGAAACATTCCGATCCCCATATGCTGATGAATATTTCAACAGTAAGGGAATCATGAAACTAATTTTGGATGATTATATATATGCTGAAACATCTAATGGATTAAGGATATCCCCTATGAATACCTTGCATATGATTGACAATGACTATTTTATCCGCATAAATATGTTCAATATAACAAATATAGTCTAATAGGTCCATTCCCCTCCTTCATCTTGAGATACCTTAAAAACCAATCATAACTGACATCTTCGTTCAATGATTAATGTGGTAGGGTACGACAATGTCTCTTATCATGGTATTACTCACCCCGATAGTGATGGATAAGCACACATATTGCCATATTTTCTTAAAAATGTATCTACAAACTACTAATTGGAGGAATTTGAGGATGAACTATGGAACACCCATCCTACATTTGATGAAGGTGTCTCCAACAACATCAATGATCCTATGAAAATAAATCTTATAACATAAGAAGACATGTTTCCAACATTGATTATTGAATCCATTCCCTTGTAAGAGAATGATACATGTATTTAATTTATTAAGAACCGTTTATTTTTTAAACATGAAAATATATACTAATTCCACGAATGAATCCATATATGGATACACATCATCTCAGCATAAATGATGAGCATCAAAGATGTATACAATAATCTACGAGGATTCACCAATAAAATTCTACCAATGTAGAGAACGAATATAAAAAAATAATCATATCTAAAATTGATCAAGAAGTGAAATATCGAAGACGACATTCCAATATCATTGCTATTAAGAAAAAAAACATTAGAGACTACATTGGCTTTGATGACCTTAAGCAGAAATTCCCAAAAACTTATTTTCCATTTTCTATCACAATACACATGATCGATGAAATGTCTCACTTCCAAGACATTTGCATCATGGACTGGTATATGGGGTACTACCAGATCATGATGGCCCCCGATGATTAAGAATATAATTCTTTTTGATATCATTAAGGGATATTATTCTATCATGTAATACCCATTGGAATATATAATGATGAATCCACTGGTAAATTCACCATAAACCATATAGTTATGTTGATTTTAATAGGAATATATAAATGTTAGGTCAATTTTCTAAATATTTCTAGAAATTTTTCATTCGATGAAAGGATGTTTTGAGGCCTCATACCTGATCTATCAAAAATCTGTTTGATTACATCCACACTGCTCTAAAATTATCTTCCAAATTGGCAGAAGAAATACACCACATGTAAGTAGGGACGATGAATATCATCAAAATTATGAAGTCACATATCATTACTTAGATCATGATCCATTAAAAAAATTGATAGAAAATGAATCCAACTTCATTTATATGGAGATGATGAAACTATACCTGGAGTACAATATTGAGTCTAATCACTCATCCCACTATCATGTAGTGGTAAATAAAATGATAGAGGCCTTCAATAATACTATATCAAATATAATCCAAATGGTTATGAATAAGGATAATATGTATTGGCTTGAAAAGAATCTTAATGATTGATAGGCCTACCATAAAATTACACATAATACTACACATGAAACCCCATGATCATTAGTTTATGGGATTAAGGATGAGTTACCCATATAGGTCAAGCTGCCTTGACTCTGAATAGACATTTGTAGATAACTCTTAGAGGCTGATAAATTGAAAAAATGGAAGGATGAATTGGAGTAGCTTGATGAGAGTAGGTTGTTCCCACTTCACAACCTAGATGTACATCATAATTAGATCACAAGATCTTTTAATATAAAGGTTCTTCTCTAGTCATTACCTAAGGAGAACTAGTAATGGCTATCAAAAAACCAATGCTAGTGGGAAAGAATCACTTGAAAATGGAACCTAAATGGGAAGGGCCTTAAATCATAGTCAATATCAATCATAATGGACCCTAGTCATTTTCTACTGTGGATGAGGAACATGACACCCCTCACTACAGAGAGATTTATCAAGAGGTCCATTGAATATATATCATTGATCACATCTCATCCGAACAACATGATGATAAACTGTATGGAGATTTTCCTTTCCCCATTATGATAAACTACACGGTTACCCACGAACTATATATGATATGATAATTTTTGTTTAGGTATACGTAGTGATGTCAGAAACTCTAGTTTTGGACCTAGGAAAAACATCAATTTTTCTTTTACACTAAGTGATCCATTTCCTTACCACAAGACATAAATCTTCACATATAATAGCCTTTATGCATGAAATTAAACTTCATATATATTCCATATCTATGTATGACATAATTATTAGTTTCAAATGATAGACGTAGGGAAGTATCAGTACAATATATCGGTCCAAAAAAACATTATGATGAAACAACCCTTTTTTATGCTCAATTGCCTCTGCATGGTGGTAATAACCATGACCATTCCTTATTTATACCACTAACCATAGATCACAAGGTCTTATAAATTCAAGTAAGTGATTATCTGAAAAAAGGTAGAAAATCCATTAAAAGGTCAATCATGGGCCAGAATACATGACCATTAAATGATCATCATGCGTCTTTACAGCATGACATTAAACTACAAGGTTAATGTCCTTCCCACATAATATAAAACTTTAATGTTTATGATTGACTTTGTATGTATTGATTCATATCATCACATTATACATTGTGATATATGGATCTCAAATCATGGTCATATATATTAATAATAATCAAAATAATTCCCACCTAACCATTCAGGGCGTACCTATGAAGAGAGTGTTTCTCGTTTTAGAACTACAAATTTATCAATCCTCATTTTAAATGAGATATGAATGGACACCTCTTCCATATATCCTTTTTCAATAGCCACATAATACAAAATGCCGATATAATATACTGATTACCACTTCGTGGTAAGTGGAACCGTTTCCATTATTTTTTTCTCACACTAGGTGTACCACACATGAGCTTTGGTATTGGTGTAATGTCTTTAGCCCACGAAGAAGGTTATAAATCATATTACAGGTCTATCATGACTCTGGATGAAAGACCATAAAAGGTAGACCATGTGTCTATGTTTCGTGATGTTCATCTTTATAGTTAATTTCTTTTCCATGTGACATAAAAATTCATGCTTCCTTCTGAACTACATGTGTCTTTATTCCCTCCACCAGGTGGTACATAGTACAACACCCCATGATTTTTTGAAATAATTTTATTTGATTTTTTTAATATTTTGGATATATATAATTTCATAAAACATTGAAAAAAAATTGTAATACAAATTAACAACATATTACTTATGTTATATTCACAAGAAATTTAATATTTTTCTACATGTAACACCATCTTATCTTTCATTACATGAAATACCGAGTTCTTACATAATAGCTTTTAATTATTATAATTAGTTGAGCAATAAAAATACAACCTAGAAATTAGTATGGTTGGTATGAACATTAATAACTGAAATATGAAATTATTTTTTATAATATATATAAATATGTATAATTATTTTACCATCTAATTATATATGAATATAAAACTATTTCATTAAAATAAAAGGAAATGTTTTTGTGATATACTATTTAAATGTGCACAATTTTCTTTAATACTAATAAATAATACAATAAATATTGTTAAATTAAAAAAATAATATATTTATATAATATAATAAATTTAATATTTAACATTTATTATATGTGTTTTTTGGAAATTATTTAAATATAATACAATTTTTTAAAAATAAATGATCTATTTTTCTAAAAAAAGGTGTTTTCACAGCTTTTCGTGTTTGACTAGTTTAAAATGTAATTTTAAAGAAATTTATAATTTTTATTTGAAACAATAAAATTCTTCTATGAATGGGGGATATAATCATTACCTTGGGTGATGTTTTGGTATTTTTTTGACATGTTTCATGTTTTATTAATATTTGTAATTATTTAATTTTCATTCAAAAATGTTTATTATTTTAACTTATTTACAAAGATAGGTTGTGATTATAATGTATTTAAATGTATTAATTGATATATTTTTTTAATTTAATAAAATTTAGGTAATTTTAAAAAATTATTCATTGAATTTTGATGTAGATAAATTTCCATAATTTTTACATTTTCTCATTGAAAACAGTTCTTTTCAGTAAATGCAATAATTTATTAATTATTTTCCTCAAATTAAATATATATAATTTTTATAAATATATTATATAATTGGAATAATATATTATAAATTTATTAATTTGATTCATTTGTTTTTTTTCAAAATAAATATTAAAATTAAATATTCTTAATTGCATTGTTAATGGTAAATCTAGTAATTAAGGGTAAACATAATATAATACATAATAGAAAAATATCATAAAACCTTATGAGAATATAGTTGGAAAATTTAATTTTACCATTTATACTTAGGCATAAAAATTTAACTTGTATTTGACAATTTTCCTGGTAAATGACTTAGATATTATTAAAATTAAAAAGAGTGACAAAAAATCACACTTGTACTTTTAATATGTATAATATTTTTAATATTGAGTTAAATAGAAAATGTGATATAATAAATATATTATTATGATACTTAAATGGTTTATCTATATAAAATAAATTTAGTTTTATTTATTAGTAAATAAATAATTATCATAACTAATTACAAAATGATGATGTTGTAATTATTCAGTTATTGATGAAATTTGTTAAATGTAATTTGATATAATAATATAAATATAAAAATACCAAAATAAGGAGATAAAAGAATTTAATATGATCAAATGAAATTATAGGGGTAAATTAATTTAATTTTTTTATGATAGATTTTTGTTATTATTTTTAAAATGTTAAAGTAATGAATAATATCAAAATTTACTCTTGTGATATTTTATAAAGAAAATATATTATTAAATTATTTAAAAGTCATTAAAATATAAATTAAGGACAATGGGATGATAAATTTTTTATATTTTAGTAAATATTCTATTTGGGTTCTAATTTACACTTTATTTTAAACATTACATCCTTGTAATATTAAAATCATTGTTAATATAGTTAAAATTAAAATTGATTAGCATAGGGTAAATAAAAATTATATTTTTTAAAATGATACGATTAATGCCTAAAATATATTGGTTTTAGATTCTACATCCTTATAATAGCTTATATTTTAATACATGTCCTTTTGGATGAATTTGTATTGTCATTGAATTTATTATAAATTAATCTATTGGGAAATTAAAAGACATCCCCTCCCCTCTATTATAAAATTACACACCTCATTCTCTTATCATCACAAATAAAAAACTATATTTTCCAAAATCAATATAAATAACATACCAAAATCCCAAAATTTAGCTTATAAGACTCACATGTCTCACAAATTCAACCAAATGACTACTATTGTGAAACATAAAAGGAAATACCTAATAAAATGGTAACATTCATCAACGAATGTTGTTGATTTACTTCTTCCAAAAAAATATTCAAAAAATTTTATTACATTTTTTTGTAATAAAATAATTATACTAAATATAATGATAATAAATTACACTAAGGGTTATACCTACAATAACACACACATACATAAAATGGGTGTTGAGAAAATTATTCTTCGGTATGGCGAACTATATCCTCATGAAACAATGTTTTTTGTTCTTCCATTACCATAGCACATTCTTTTGAATTCAGATGGATACAATATTTTTATATGATATATATGAATTTTATGATTATATAATAATTTTATAATTATTATAATTAAAATACAATCATGATTTATTTTTTAATTAATGTGATAAGATTGTCCATAGACATTTGGACCACAACCTCTTCATGTTGATTCAACTACGACCTACTTTCATGTGTATGTACGACTGACCATATCCAGGAATAGTGTATTTCATTTTTAATTTATATCATTTATAGATGAACTTAAATATTTATATAATGAATATGTATGATATTTATTTCTTGTCAATTTTTTTGGAGATAATTAAATCTTAATCTGGGATTGAGTAATGAGAATAACAAATCAAATATCGTACAAGAAAAAAGAGGTTATTACCAAAAATATACTCAGAAAGCCCGAGAGACAGGCAGAAGCCTGCTCTCAACAAAAGATTATATAAAAAAGTAAACATTACAAGACAGCTCAAGAGAGTCCCACCTTACAAACCCGAGTATGCATCACACCATTACAGTCATTCCTAGCCAGACTATCACAATAATTGGGAAGAACAAAAGACCAACTGGAACTAACCTCCCTAACGGCCCTTTTGGAAAGTGCGTCAGCAACCTGATTCCCTTCACGGTAGACATGGGTAACATCAAGGAGTAAACCTTGAGCAAGGTTTAAACAGGATATCCAAGCAGACATCATCCTCCATGGAACATTCCTGGATCGGTCCTTCAAAATCTGGACAGCAACAGAGGAATCCGATTCCAGCCATAACCTGTTCCAACCATAAAAAACAGCAAACCTGATGGCCTTAATCATGGCCCACAGTTCAGCCTCGATCGCATGCGCATGTCCAACATAATGAAAGAAACATCCCTTCACAAAACCCCGATGGGTTCTGAACACCCCGCCACACCCAGCAGGACCCGGAGCACCCAAAGCAGCCCCATCAACATTCACCTTTAACCAGTTAATGATAGGGGGGATCCATCGAATGTATTTCAGCATGCATGGTTTCCTTTCCCTACCACTTACACCAAGAGAACGCAGAATAAGAAAATCAGAAATATCATTATGCATGCAGCCTGTTTGATTTTCAGCGGCCAGCTTGATACATCGATGAATCATCATGATCCCATCACGATGGCTGGACTTGAAGTTGCTGAAGATCAGCCTATTGCGAGACTTCCATATATACGAAACAATTGAAACAGTAGCAGCAAGTAACAAGGCTTTAATCTGTTCACTAGTAGAAGACTGCAGAACCGAACAGAACAGGGAGGCTATCGAAGAGAAATCAAAGCAGAAGTGAAAAATGTCTTGCAGATAGCCCCATAAATTCATGGCAAAATCACACTGAATAAACAGATGCATAAGGGATTCATCTGCCTTCATACAAAGGAAACAAATTGGAACAGTTGTGATACCTGCACGCTGCAGCGCAGCTTGGATGGGCAACCTGCATTTCCATATCTTCCAGATGAGTAAAGAGTCATTTGGGAAAATATATGACTTATGAACAGCCGCCACCCACGAAGGAGTGCCTGTGTCAGGCCCACACATAAGATTATAATATTCCCTGCTAGAGAATTTCCCATTCAAGGATGGTTTCCACATCAAAACATCAGAGTCAACATATTCATAACTGCAAATCTCATCATTAGTAGCAGCTGGGATAAGAGCAGAAATTTCAGAATTCCTATAGGCATCAGATATGGACAGATTCTTCCTAGAAGATGGAACAGAAACATAGTCTTTGATGGGGGCGGACAGCCATGCAGTGGACCAGAAATTCAGGTGTGAATCAGGGCAGACCAACCATATAGAGTGAGTCATAAGCTTGGAGAAGGTAATTCTAACCGAAGACCAAACTGAGGATTGCAGAAACAAGCATTTCTTATTCTGTAATCTGTCAACAAACCTGCTAACAAGGAATTCCAAAGAGAAGTCAGGCTTAGCAAGGAGCCTCCATGTAAAATTCTGAAGTAAGGAGTCATTGAATAAATTAATATCCTTAACTCCCATTCCCCCCATATTAACTGGTTTAGTACAATCTTTCCAAGAGACAGCAACTAGTTTTCTTTGTTGTGTGGACCCAGTCCAAATGAAATTCCGGATCAAACCACTCAACTCTTTAAGCAGGGCCCTTGGCCATCTATAAACAGAGAAGGAATACACAAACATAGAAGTGATGACTGAATTAACAAGACAGATTCTACCAGCCTGGGACATATGCTTCCCCTTCCAGCTAACCAACTGGTTGCTGATTTTTAAGGCAATGCCTTCCAGATGAGCTCGTTTCACTCTTCCCCAAAATAAAGGTAACCCCAAGTAGTAAAAAGGAAGTTCCCCTCTCTTTACCCGAAGCCTATTGGCAACCCTGTTTTGTTTCACAATTGGGACTCCTTCCCCGAACACAACAAAAGATTTGTTCCAGCTGATTGCCTGCCCTGCAACCTCTTCATAATGTGAAAAAATGCTCTTAATACATGAGATAGTGCCCCTATTAGCCTTGCAGAAAAGAAGTATATCATCAGCATAGAGAAGACGGGAGGGCGCAAAAAGATTCCTACCTGCTTTCATTCTTCGATAAAGACCTGTATTGACAAGGTCATTCAGACAGATACTAAGATAGTCTTCAGCCATAGAAAACAGAAGACCAGATAATGGATCACCCTGTCTGACCCCCCTTGTACATTGAAAGAAACCCCTTGGGGAGCCATTAACAAGAATGGATAGGCGAGCACTTCGTAGAATAGACGAGATCAACTCAATAAACTTATCCGAGAATCCATGCATTCTTAGAATGGTAAAAATAAAGTCCCATCGCATAGTGTCAAAAGCCTTGGAAATATCCACTTTCAAGGCCATATTCCCATTCTGAGATTTACCTTTCATGATATTAATGCATTCTGAAGCAGTAAATAAGCAGTTCTGAATATTTCTACCAGGCACAAATCCAAACTGATTGGCAGAAATGAGATTCCTGGCAACATCACCTAACCGGGTAGCAACGATCTTGCTAACAACTTTAGGAATAGAGTTACCAATAGCAACAGGTCTAAAATCCTTGATGTCTAAAGCATTGTCTTTCTTCGGGATCAAGGCAATGAAGTTGGAGTTCATACCAAGAGGCATAAAAGAATGTTGAAAGAATTCCTTAACAGCATTAATAACCTCAGCATGGATGATATCCCAGTAAAACATAAAGAATTTATTTGTGAAGCCATCCGGGCCAGCAACACTGTCCATATTCAAAGAGAATAAAGCATGATGAATCTCTTTGTAGGATGGGCTTTCAATGAGTCTTCTGTTTTGATTTTCATCCAGAGTTGATTCAATACATGTGACAATCTTAGATGAACTGCTCACACCAGAATCAGTATAAAGATTCTCAAAATGACCAGTCACAGCATCCACAATCTCATTTTCAGAGGTGAGTAATTTACCATCAATCATAAGAGCCTTGAGATTTTTCATAAGCTTTTTCTCCCTATGCAAGCAGTGGAAAAATCTGGTATTCCTATCCCCATTCTTCAGCCATTTTATGTTCAACTGATTACGATCCAAATTTTCCTTAAGAGACAAAAGACTATCAAGCTTTGAGGCAGCTTGAAGCTCCTCCTGAGATGGGAGATCCTGCTGCATGCTCCGTTGCTGGCAGTCCAAAAGATTAAATTCAGCCGCTTTGATGTCATTCGCAATGCTGGAAAAAGATTCTTTACTCCAAACTTTAAGTCTGGCCTTTACATTTTTCAGTTTCGAGGTCAGGATATGTGAAGCACACCCAGTGACAGCAGATCCCCATTCTTCCATAACAATTTCCCTGCACCCTTGGACGACTAACCAAGCATTGTTGAATTTAAAGGGCAGAGGAGCAGACCTTACCGTGCAAAAACTTATCTCAACTAGAATAGGATTGTGGTCTGAATGCAGCCTTGGAAGAGTTAAACCAGAAGCCTCCATTGTATCACTTCTATCATTCATTTGGACAAGACAACGATCCAGCTTGCTAGCCTGCCTTCCATTAATAGTATATCTACTCCATGTAAAATCAGCACCCACAATTGAAACTTCACTCAGGTGGCATTGATCAATACAATAAAGAAAATCCTTAGAGGAGGCCCGACAAAAATTACTTCCAGTCTTTTCCTCCGGCCTTAAAATTGTGTTGAAATCACCAAGAAGAATCCATCTCTTGGACATATTCTCAGAGACTGCAAGCAGGTGATTCCAAAGAGCTCTCCTTCTGATATATTGGTTGAAAGCATACACAAAGGTAACACAAAAATAATCAGACATCTGAGAACAAGATACTGTAATAGCCTGTTGCTCAATCTGAAAAGAGTCAATGACTATGCTGTTGTGCTTGAGAACCCATAGGGATTCATTCCCATCTTGGACCTGATTGCATGCAACCAGTGAGTAGCCAAAAACATTCCAATTGAAAGCTGACCATCGTGAGAAACTCATTCTGGGTTCAGCAATGCCCAATAGCATGGGCTTATTGGTCATAATCAAATGCTTCAGGGCTCTGACCGTGGGAGAGTTCCCAAGCCCCTGGCAGTTCCAAAAAAGGATCTTCATTGATTCAGAGACCGCTGCCTTGTGCAGGGTCCAACATAACTTCCAGCTAAGCATTCATTTGAAACATCTTCAGCATTATCAATGGTATCACCAAGAGGATCATCATGCATTGAAGTCTCACTAACCTCATTAGAGAGAGAGGCAAACCGATTTCCAGTATTAAAAGGCATGGTTAAGGTAGCAGGAAGCTTCCTTTTAGCCATCTTTGAAACTGGTATCTGAGAGAACTCATCACTGACTCCCTCAATGATGAGTCCTGGATGATCCTGCTCCAAGGGAAGAGCATGGGGTAAAGATCCCAGCACCTGCTGAGTAGCAGGTTCCACAATTGGAAGCACAGGGCACCCCTGCTCTTGTAAACACTCATCTGGAGCAGCCTGGCATTCAACAAACTGATCTCCAACACTCTTTTCAACCTGCTCATGTATTCTCTCACTAGCAGCATCAATCACAGCTGCTTTAATATCCAACATTGTCTGAGAATCTGTGCAAACATCCAGCAGACCCACTGCATCCTTGCCACCTGCCTCATTATCTTCAATCAACACACCAGGAGGGTCCTGAGTTAAATTCCCTGCTATTTCCCCACAATCAGCAGGCACAACAACAATATCCACATTGCCACCCTGAACCTCCTCTGCAATTTTCTCAGCCTGCACCTTGTTCCCATCATCTGAATTGAGACCTTCTTGTCCAGACATCTTCCTTCGACAAGTCCCCACATCATGGCCACGAATATTGCATGCAGAACACACCTTAGTTCTGTTACAATCCATTAGATTATGACCAAAAATATGACAATTAAGACAGAACCTTGGTTTCCTTTCATATGCTATCTCCAAATTAATGCTATCATCTCTAGTGGTGAAGACAACCTCTTCCACAAGAGTACTTGACATATCTACCTCCACCAAAATCCGAGCATAATGCCCAAAATTAGGATTATCAGTCTGCTTATCAAGCCTAATAGGGTTCCCAACAGAGGATGCAATATCCCACAAAATTTGAGGATGCCAATACAACCAGCTTAAGTTATGAATACGAATCCAAACCTGAGCAAAGGTGTTCTTGACCGTATTTGGATCAAAATTCCGGTCCCATTCATGAATTCTGAGAAACCCAGGATGCAAAGGAACCGAACCCATACTCCAAGCACATCTCTTGCATTCATCAGATGGGAAGACGACATGATAAAAGCCACGCCCCATAGCCGTCATCTTCCAATCACTGAAGCCCCATAACTCTGCCAATCTCACTGTAAGATCTTGAAATTTCCATGGCCTCACACCCTTTGGAATCACCACACGAGCAATGATGGAAAACTTACAAAGTTGAACCCTTTCTTCAACAGCAGCTTGATTTGCCGATACATGGGCAATTCGACCCTTTCGTATGATTCTTCCAGAACTCCCCGGATCACAATCCAAGAGTCAAGATTAAAGGTAACAATGTTTTATCTCAATTTTAGTATCCATAAGTTACATGTTATATTTAAAAATTAATTTTTTTGGGTAGTGTGTATACTGACCCTATCCCTGTTATATCATTAACTGACATTATTTAAATAAATTATAAAACTTAATTTATGTTGTTTTTTCATGGGGTTTCCGATTCTAAACATTATAATGTATTAAGAGATTTTTGTCTATCATTTTTTTATGTGGGATACATGACTTATAAACATATTTTTTATTTAGTGTGGGGAATATAATTCCCATGAATGACATTAACAAATCTTATCCAAATGACATCGTAATTTATATTTCCATTAAATTTACATTCATTCATGGTTAATACAATTATTATGATTATATTATGGTGCGTATTTTTTACACAATATCATCAATGTTTAAGACATGTTCATTTTAAATCTCCAATGGGGAATAATTTTCTTCAACATCTTTGTCTTCTATAAATGGAAAAAAATTTATATATAATATTATACTCTAGATTTTAAATTCATTTTTAACATTTTTTTAATTTTTACTACATGGTTTGAACGTAATATTACTCTTATTTCTCAATGGAGTTTGTTTTTTAATTCTTCTGCAGAAGTATGAATGTTATTTTTTTAGCTCTTAAGGAATTAAGAAAATTTTCCAACATCATAAATACATATTATTTGAAAAAACCATTAAAATCATACAATTTTATTTTAAATGAAAATTTTATCATTACCATAACCAATTATTAAAATACTTGGAAATTAAAAAAATTTATGTATATTCTGTTCATTAAATAATACAATCCTAAAGATCATAATAGTTTAGTGATTTTGGAAACATGTAAGAAACAATATTCTATCACGGTGAAAGATTTTAAACATCTCACATTTGGATCTCCACCTTTAGTACTGAAACCCAAAAACATTCACCATAGCCTATGTAATGGAAACACTCAAATTCATGAGCTCAAACCCACATTTAATGTTAAAAATGGATACATATAATAATTAAAATGAACAAATGGGTATGATAATATGATCAAAACATTAGAAGATCATAACCTTGTATCAATGGTTAGAAAAAAAAAGTTATGAGATGAATCTTGAATGTTCATTAGACATGAATCATAAAGAAATATACATCATGATCAATTAAATTATAATTGAGGAATAAGATAGAGGGTTTGTGGAATATATATAGTAATATAAAATTTTATGTCAAGGATTCCTACCAAGTCTTTTATAACATTTTAAGATTGGGGTACGACCCATGTACCAGCTATGAGCATGGATATCAACCTATGTAACGACTTTATTTTAGGCTTGGGATACAACCCATTCACCTTCTTGTTTTTGAATGTGGGATACAAACTGTGTACCCTATTACTTTTAGGCTTGGGATATAACCCATGTACAATCATGTAATCTGGATTTGGCTACAATATGTATAACCAGTATCTTTTAGGCTTGGGCTATAACAGATTGACCACCTTGTCTTCAGCCATGGGCTACAACTCATTTACACATTAATATCATATATAAATTATCATTATATAATTAATTAAATGTATTTATAGGTCCCCACCATCTCAAAAAATAACATTCATACATATTCAAAAAGATTATAAAATATTCATCATATCATGAACCATAAAAAAATGGTTTTATAAACATATAATCATAACCCATGAAATGAAATGGGTATCAATAAAATTTAACCTCATAATGATGTACGAAAATAGATACATTTTATAATAATGTAATTAAGCATAACCCATGAAAATAAGCATGTTTCGAATGAATAGAACTCATGGAAGTGAAATGGGTGTCTTATGTATAATTTCATCAAATCATAAATCACTCAAGAAGAGATATGAATGAAATTGTCAGATTAATTTATATAAGGTCATGGGTAACATTAATGTATGTTATCGTAGATGAAAAAATACTTGTAAGGATATCTTGAATACATTTATTTAGCTAAATATCTTTTCATCCCCAAAAAATGATCATTAAAACATTGTACTTTTTGAAAACCATTTTCCATAAAATCATATCAATGAATATTGAAAAGATTTTAAAAAAAATTCCATTAAAATATATATAAATATATTGTCTTAAATATATTCTTTTAATCATGAAATTAAATATTCCATGAATTGATGATGGATAAATCCATACAAGCCCTACATATAAAAAAGAATATTCCCTTTACATGTTAAAAATGATAGTATAATGACTTGACCAAAAAATTGTAATTTTAGTCCTTTGAAAACATTATAAAAATTCCAATCAAAGAAAAAACATCATTTAATTATTTTAGGAAAATTTTATACCATTCGTATAACCATTTTTAGAAAACATAGATTTCTGACTGAATAGTGTGTAATGTCGATCATTCCTAAAAACATGTTCGTAACTATATTCTGTAAAAAATATTATAAATATGGTTAAAATACAAGAATATGTCATTAATAGCCATATTATAATAATTTTGATTAATGTTATTTAGAATGGTAATAACATATTTCATCAAATAAATCATAAGCATAAACAAAATAGAAAAGATATGAGATTATTAGAAAACACTCTTATTACTTTCTAATTTGGGATCATATAATCCTTTTATAAAAAGGATATAAATTAAGCATAAAATAATATGAAATTAATTAATTTCATGATATAAAATGTATAATGGAGTTATATACACCTCAAAATGTCTTTAGGTGCATAACAAAACATGAGTCTCAATGAATAAAAATTAAGACACAACAATTTTACTGATTTGGTGACTTTTGAAACATAAACCCAATGAACTAAAGATATTAAAAAAAATTAAGTCAATAACCATAAATTAAATTATTTTTTATATGTAATACAATAATATAATATACATTCAAAAGCCAAATTTAATGATTCAATAACATTTCATGTATCTCCCAAAAAATAAATAGTGAGTTGAAATCCCCTTACCTTGTGTATTGACTCTCATCGTAGTCAATCAAATTACCGGTATAATAAATATAAATTTATTATAAAAACTTTTAAGGACCACATTATTATATTTTATTACATATATAGTTTTATGATAACCTTATAATACATGATTGTTAATAATATTATTTTATTGTTTCACTTCAGGTAATGTTCTCTTTATTCTTAGTATATGTCTTAATTTGTTATATCATTGGTCAATATTCAAATATAAAAATTGAAATAATATAATCCATGATATTAATATCATATATATAGATTATATATGTACAAAAATAATATATTGAATATAAAATTATGAAATATAATACATCATACTGAAAGACGGTTGGTTGTATGTACACATGAATGCAATTTCCATTTAAATGTCATGTTGTTACAGGGAAGTTACAATAAAGATTTGTATATATATAAATATCATTATAAATTATATTTATTATATCATATATATTATATATATATTCATTAATATGATCCTCAATATAATCTATGTGGTGTACGAATGAATCATATCACTTTGAGTGGGCAGCAATTTGTAATTCCTAAAATGTAATTATCGTATTTATAAAAGTTGGAAATCATATGGGTATATAATAAATATAAATAAACAAATAATAAATAAATTATAAATAAAATTTATATCTTATATAATTATATATTACATCATAATGGCCACTATGATAGGCGGTAATTCAAAAATGAAAAATCATCGTTTCATGAGGCACTTGTTTGTCCTACCTAGAACATGTATAATCATTACCAATTAGATGTAGGTGTTTGTAAATTTAGGTAGAAACAAAAGAATATCTATATAATATTATTTTTAATAAAAAAATTTTAATAAAATTTTGTTATAATGAAATTGGAGGGGTGGAGAAGGAAAATAAACAAGTGGATCTTGTGATAAGAGGTTACCTATGAATCGAGAATATCCATCTGGTTTTTTTCCCAAAGGATTATTTGGAATTTATTATGCATATAGAAAAGATAATATAAAGAATTTAGGGATGTTTAATAGTTTATTTAGATGAAATTTGACAAAACTAAGATGGTTTAGTTGTGTGATGAAGTGGGAGAGTTGGTGGACTTTTATAGGGAAGGAAAAGGAACCACAATGAATTTTTTGAAAAAAATTGGTGTACATATGTTATTAGAAAAATAAATTCATAAAATCCAGACCAATAAGTAATTTAAGGACTATGTACGAAATATGTCAATAAAATGGGTTTTTGATATGTGTATAGGTCATTTTGGAACCTATGATTAATGTTTAATAATGAAATAAGAATAACTTGATCTTTTATCATTGTAATTAATTTTATTCCCTATTAGAAATCATTTTTTTTCAAAAAAAACCTTATATAATTAGAATATAAAAATAATCCATATTAAAATGTTTTATTTCAATTTTTTAAAATTAAATTCACCGATTTTGAAAAATAATGATTTATGCTAATCCAGCCCACATGTTGAAATGACAAATTTTAAATGTCGAAATATGTTCCAAATATATTTAGTATTTAATATCAAAATTCAATATTAAATTAATCAAAATAAACTAAATGGTATTAATTAATATATAATTTCACCTTAAAAAAATATATTGAATAATTTAACATTAATAAATTTTAAACGAAAAGGCATGTATCATCTAAAGTACATTATTTTAACTATTCATAAAAAAAATTGTTTCTCAAATAAATCCAAATATTTCACTGTAAGATAATTTAGAAATTATAAACTCAGAAATTATGTTTCATTTACCAATTAAATTTATAGATGTGTAAAAAAATAATTTTATTGTATTCTATATAATTACATGAAATGATGATTATTTTAAAAAATATTATTTAAAAAATATAAGGTCTTTACCAAAAAGTATATATTTAGTTATCAATATTTTTTTATTTCTCTAAATCATTATAAACAATATTAAAAATGTATTTATTTATATTCATATTAAATATTTTATTATATGTATTGTATTTATCTCATTTAAATAATTATAACAATAAAATTATGTTTCTTAAAACATCAGTGTAGCCAATAATGTAGGCCATGTTGGTGTTGTGTGTAGTATAACCCATGTCATTGTTGCATTTAACATAAGCTAAGTAATTTTTTCATTTATCATATGTTTTGTTGGTTCCATTTGACATATTCCTTGTTTGATTAGAGTAACGTATGGAAACTCATAACCATGTGAAATAAAAGACTGAATTATTGTTTTATTATATATATATATATATATATATTGCCATGTGAAATGAAAATTTTAAAATGGTAAATTATAAGAATGATCATGAACTGGTGGTAGGAAACCCTAATAAGATTAAGATAAAAACTAGGGAAACATGTCATGCGTACAAGGGGTTATTACAAAAACTAGTGCACATCACACCACATCTATCTGCCTCCACCAATGTTCCAAAATAATCGGGAGCTGTGAAAGACCAAATCCCTCCATCATGAATGAGTGACCACATTGACAATGCATATGCAAACTGATTAGCCTCCTGATAGACATGAAAAACATCCACAAGCTTGTAGGCGATCTTTCTTAGACAGTCATCCCACTGAGGTAGCATACACCAAGGAACCCGATGTGTCTTGGATCTCAAATCATGAACCACAGTCTGTGAATCAGATTCAATCAATATATAAGTCCAGTTATACTGGTAAACATACTTGATAGCATAAATCATTTCCCATAATTCAGCTTCAAAGGCAATGCCACTTCCAATGGCATTATAGAAGCATCCCTTCACAAACCCGCGACAATTGTGGAACACTCCACAAAAACTTATGGACCTTGTGAACCCATCACTTCCCCATCATCATTGGCATTGAGATAGGGTACAATGGGTGGTATCCATGGAATATACTTCAGAATACGTGGCTTATGTCATCAACCTACAATAACAAGAGTTCCCATAATTTTCAAATAGGAAACAATATTAAACATGGGCCATTCTGTATAGTTGAAGCAGCATGAACCATCCTGTGTACATCCACCATGACTTCCTGAACCATTGAGTGTGCACCAGTGAAAAGTGCTACATTTCGGCCTTCCCATATGGATGCAATAACAACAGCTATAGAAGCCAACATGAGGTTATAAAATACGGCACTAATTCAGCCATGTTACAGGCTGCGCAGTAGATCCAGAACTGTCCTGAATGTGTCATACAAAAAACCAAACAAGGATCCAACATAGTCTCATAGCATCATGGCCTAACTGCTTTATGTAAATATGTGATTCATTGAGTACTCATCAAAATTGCAAAGCAAACACCCAGAGGACATCTGAAAACTATCCCTCTTCAGGTGACCAACTATAAGAATTCTTTTTCTTCCAGATTCTCTAAATGAGAAATAATCAGGAAGGTCAAATGAAGAAGGCCCTAAATTGGAATGATTTAATATTTAAAAGACCCATTCATATAAGCCCACATACTAAAAATTAATACCCAAACATCACTTAAAAATGGAATGTTGGAAAATTAGTGCTTACCAAAAGTTACATATTACTTGGTTCCGACATAGGAGAACATCAGTGGGATACAAAAACATAGAGTTGGAAGAAAAATTAAACAGTCAAGTTCTCAAAGAGATTGATAGGGAAGAAAGTGAAGAAAAGATAAAATTTTTAGATTCAAGATTCGTTTCCCTAAATATAATTAATTTTTAAGAACATATATAATTTAATTATTTCATGATTAACTCACCTTGTAAAATTCCATGATCCACATCAACTCTTACTAACTAAATAATGGTGAATTTTTTATTCACATAGCACTAACAGATCATGAGATGCATGATATTAATTCATATTTATCATCAGTTATCATCAATTCTATGTTTTTATTATAGGTTATAAAAAATTCTTAAACCCCGATTTAGTGACACATTACATTATTCTCACAAACATAATTCCAAAATATGACATGTCATGGTTGCGTGTAAGAAATTATTATTCAATTTTCTTGTGTATTGTATGCTGATTTGGTTCCATGTAACATAAATCAAGTATGTGTTGTTTAATGTACTCCATGTGTGTGTAATGTGAATGAAATTTTTAACATAGTATTTTCTAACATATATATAACTATATCCAATTTAATGTGAAATGAAAAATATATACAGATAAGTCAATACGAAAATAATTGTTTAGAAAACCTCAACGTGTTGCATTCTACCCCCCTTAAAATGAATTTTTCATTGAAATTCATTGGTATTATTAATGGTCAAATATTTTGATTTTTTCTTCATAGAAATCCATGTCATAAAAATAAATACAAACACATCCTTCAAAAATGGAATGTTTGAAACATAGTGGTTTCATGAAGTGGAATATTACTGGGATTCCACATTAAATAACATTGGTGGGATGTGAAATCATGTACATGGAAAAAAATTATTAATATCATGAAATGATGGAGAGTGATATAGAAGAAGGTCATGTGAAAATTAAAAACAAAAAATCTAATAATCTGTGAGAAAATAAGGGACCATAAGATACATCAAAAATATAGGCACTAGGTTAACATTTTTGGTTTCAAGAGACTTTTTCCCAATGATAAATAATTTTCATGAAATAATGTACACAACTGATTTTAGGACAATGTCGCCCTTTGTTTTTCTTTGATCCAAATCACCTAATTCTAAAAAGTGAATGGGGAATTTTTCATTTCTCATACACTAATGGATCATGAGACCACTGATATTCCATCTCATCTATCATTAGTTATAATCGACCACACACTTTAATAATAGTTTATCCAATATTATATAAATATATTGCAGTATTATAATACTTTATTCTCCCAAAAATCATCTAAATTTTATCTTATTAGTTTTCACAAATGGTTATCATTATATCACTTCCAAAAATTTACATCCAAAATATTAAGAAGAAGTTCGTGGAATAAACTAAACATTGATACCCTAGGTGTTATCAGTTACAAAATATGTGAACACATTCATCATATATTATCTTGAAAAAGTAGGACTAATTCAATTTTATATAAATCCTTATTTAAAACATACATTTTTCCAAAAGATAATTCCATGATTATTCTATAAATAGGACCTTATCTTAAAGAAATATCCTTCGAATGCATTGGTTTATCCTTTTGAATCTATAAAATCAAAATGATTTTAATAATTCAAAATTCACCTTGTAAAAGATAATCAAATCTTAGACTCATAATAAATTCAACAAATAGATCAAAAATATTTTCATAGATCTTATTTTTACAATATTCGAATGAAAATTACACATTATTGAGTACCCCAATTATCATGGATCAGTTCATCCATTATTATTTCATATTCATTACCATTTTCCTTATTCATCAGAGGTTGTTGGGGTTTATCACCTATATATTATTTTGTATTTTCCCCCTTTGGGATAATTTATCAAACTCCCAACAATTTAAAAAATAATGTTTGGGAGGATATTCATGAGATTTTTTCTAATTATTCACATCATTATATATTATTTTCCAATAATGTCAACATTTAGCTTCATTATTTCATTCCATTACACACTTAAAAAATTTCATAGTCCCATAATAAAAATTTCATCCTAGCTTCTTTCTATAGTAAGAGAACATATGAAAGCTCATCTTATTATCTCCATAGTTTGTTTATTTTCCATTGACCTCCACCTTCTTTCTTTTTGTTAAAACCATGAGATTGATAAATAAATAATACATATATTTCATCTTTTATTACACTATATTAAATATCGTCACATATATCTATGTATGTTGTGTCTAATTCCCTTCCATGTCTTTCTTCTTAGTCAATAACAATCCTATTAATCGTACATTATGGTGGGATGATAATTCCAGAACCGTACCCTGTACGAATTTTGAAATTTGCATTATAGCCACCAAAAACATAATAACTCCTTTTCATTATGTCATGGAAAACCATTTTCACTATTCATATTTGGAATATACATAAAATAGTTATTGAATAATTATTTTTAGAACTCATCCCAATCCATGGATTAAATTTCATCCTTCTTCCTCAAATTCCTGATATTATTCCACCAATGGTTTGCTTCACATTATAACTATAAAATGCCAGAATGAATTAATCATTATTTGAATAATGTATAATAGATAATATGTATTTAGTGGTACAGATATATTGTTTATTAATAAGTGGATTGTAAGACCTTATTAAATAAGGTGATTATTTCATCCATAAGTACTCAAACAACCATTGTATTGTCTTTTGATCATTTATGTGTTCACTGTGATTCATTTATTCATGTAGTTGTGTGAGAATTACAATGTGATATTTAATTCCATGTCCCAACGAATTTGAATCCCAAAGAAAAAAAAATTTTCATTGTCCTTCACCATCACCATTAATGTGGTTCCTTCAGGTTCTAGCAACTGACTATATCCAAAAAACCAAGAGTAAGGGACAATTATCATATATAGGAACCACATGTTCATGAAAGGTAACTTATAATATATCTAAATTATGAATCACTCCTTAATCGTTGAATCATTAGGTTTATCCTAGGGAATTAACATTAATATTATATTTAAAATATTCAAAATGGTTCATGAAGTGTTTTTGAATTCCCAATGAATATCCCATGGGAGAGTCAAACAAGTTGTGCAATATGGCTCATTCTCATGTACCATAACACATCGAGTCAGGCCCAGAACCTCTTGTCAGATTTTTTACCCATAGGTATATTTTTTCGAAAAAAACATCCACATTTAGTATCCATATAGATATTTATTTATTGTAAACCACTAACCCTATCCTTTAACAAAATTTACAAACAATTGCGTAAATTTTAACTCCTTATTATACATAACCATAGATACATACCTATTCATATCCTTAGTAATATACCTTGGGATATCACTAATTATTTTTCATCGTAGTTTCCAATGGTTTACTAAACCTTTACTCTAATACCAACTATAGAGACCTAGGCATACCATATATGGATATTACTTCATTTTATATTAATATTATATACATTACAAAATACATGCTTGAGGACTGTAACAGTTTACTGTATTTGGAATCATTGAATAAAAATTTTCCCTCTTCGTGAAAGATCTTAAAAATCTCACTTAATGTTCTCAAACATTATTACTTATATCTAAAACATTATTCATGAATTGGGGAAATAAAACATATAGATGGGTGGGATCAAATGCTATGTATGGGAAAATAAGGGAGAAAATTATGCATAAACATGATCAAAAGGGTATGATAATGTGATCGTTACAATATGAGATTATATCCTACAAGATCAAATATCCATTACACAAGTTATTTGATAAAGAATTGAATTTCTAAAAACATGATTCATATAGAAATAAACATCATTAACAATGAAATCATATCTATGGAATATGATATAGGATTTGTGGCATTAATATATGAATACAAAATTTTATTTGAAAGATACCTACTAGGACCATTATATATTTGTTGTATTGGGTTACAAATAGTGTACCTTATTCGAGCATGGGATAGAAATAATTGTGACCTCATTATTTTATTCATGGGCTACAACCCATACACCTTATTCTTTCAGGATTGGGATACCACTCGGGTACCATATTTCTATTTGGATTGTGCTACAACCCATGTACCTTCATGTTTTTTGGAATGTGTTACAACATGTATTCACTCTTCCAATTAGTCATGGGATACATCCTATCTACGATCTTGTGTTTGCTGTTTTTACTAAATCACATTTACCCCTTTATCACATATACAACTTTCTGTTACCCAATGCATTGGATGGTGAAATAGGTCCAATGAATATGAAAAAAATCATTTATACATTCTCCACATGAAAATAAATATTTAACCTTATCATGCCCCATAAAAAGATAGATTTTATAAAAATCCAAACATTACAAATGAAATTAAATGGGGTCAGTAACATTTAATCACATCATAACCAATGAAAATTTGTAGGTTAGTTAATCACTTCATGAAATCATAACCCATAAAATGATATAGGTTTCAAACCCATAAAAACCATTGAAGTGAAAAGGGTTTCTTAAGAATCATTCCATATATACCAAAACCACTCATGAAATAATATGAATCGAACCATTGCATCATATCTTATATGGGAATTAGTAACATCAAAATATGTTATCATAGATGGAAAATAACATGGAAGGATATTTTGAAAAAAATTCATGAGGTAAATATCCTTTCCAATTTGAAATATGATCTTTAAAATATAAAACCTTTTGAAACCCATTTTAATAAAAATATTATAAAATAATCTTGAAATCCATCTTCCATGAAAATATCTTTTAAAAACGTTTTCATAAAAATTATCCATTTAAACATGGGAAAAAATATAGAACAAATTGTCAGAAGTTAAATTCTTACATGTCATTTGTGGTGAAAATAATATTCATTTTCCATGGTAAAATAATTATAAGGAATCAATTTTTTTAAAATGAAAATAATTATAAATTCAAAAGAATTTATAATAAAAAAATGGGTTACAATTTTTTTTACTGTTTTTATGAGAATAATAGAATATTTTGTGAACACTTTTTAGAAAACATATAATTCCAAATAGAGAGAGGGAAATTTGTGCATTCTTAAAAGCAATTTCTAACTATCTTATGTACCGAAGAGTAGAAATATTGTACCAATACATGAATATATCATAAATAACTAAAAAAGTGTAAATTTCGTAATTTTTTTAGATATGGATCATATGATTTCATCACAAGAAGCATAGACATAAACATTCTCTTAAAGCGATGATATAGTCTTAATAAACTGTTATATATTGATAACATGGGATGATACTCACCATGTAAGAAAAGTAAATTAAATGAATAATACAATTTAATTAAAATAAAAAATTTCATCATATAATATTTAATATGTAAGTATATACAACTCAAAAAATAATATCAGTGCATAAAAAACATGAGTCTCCAAGATGGATAATTGAGAAACAACTATTTTACCGATCAGGTAACATTTTTAACATAAAACCCATGATTGAAAGATCATGAAATATATTTTTGAATACTATTATATTTATTTATAATATAAATAAGATACACTCATGAATTGTGTATACACCACAAAAAATGTAAAGATTGTCGAACATACCATGTATATCCCAGAAATTATATGTGAGTTGAAATTCCTTACATTTTTTCTTGAATCTAGTAAAACTCATTCAAAAAACCTATATAATAAATATAAAAAATGTATACATATTTTAATGAATAATAATCTTATATATAATAACATATTTTTTTTATTGTTATCTTATATTACATGCTTGTTATCAATCATATTTTACAGTTTTACATCATGTAATGTTTTCATTATTCATCACATGTGTCTCAATTTGTTATATATTTGGGTCTTATACATAAATATAATGATTTATAGAATGTAAAACATGATATAAATATAATTTATATATATATTATAAATTAGTTATAATAATCTATAGATTATATATGTATGAAACAGAATACACTTTTCAGGGAGATGGTTGGTCATTTGTATGCATCTACGTTATTTCCATTTAACAATGTTATCAAATGAAAGAGAGAAAAAGAAATATATATATATATATATATATATATTATTAAATTATAATTTATATAACAAATACATATCATCTATATTCAATAAAATCATCCATTATATTATCCATTTATTGTCTGAATGAATCATATCACTTTGGGATGTGGTAGTCCATACTACCTCAAATCAAATATCAATATTTACATAAGATGGAAATCATAAATATATGTTTTAAATAACAATTATTTATTAATAAAGACATTGAAAAATTAATATATTTCTTATATAATACAATTTTTATTCATAAAGGCCACCAGGATATGTTGTAATGGAAGATGCATCAATCCTTATTTTGGGAGGTAGTAGTTCATTTTATAGAGAAATAGTATGTTTGTTGCCCATTATATGGAGGTGTGTGTAAGGGTAGTTAAAAAACATTGTATAAAGAAATCCTATAATATTTATAATGCTATTTTTTGTTATAAAATCTTAAAATAAGGATATTTAATGTTTTAGGAAAAGCAATGTCAAACAAAGGAGCTTGAGAAAAAAGGATATCTATTAATCAGGTAACTCCTTTAGGTTTGTGTCAAAAGGAATACTTGGATTAATTTATGAACAAGGGGAGGAATATAGTAGAATATAAGGGATTTTTAAATTTCTTTTTGTAAGATAATGAAATAACATAATAGGTTTTAGAGGATTGATGAAGTGGGAGAGATGGTAGCCTTTTATTGGTAAGGAAAATGACCCATATTGAATTATCATTATCATGTTAGGCGTAAACTTTTTTATAGAAATAAATGGATTAAATATAATAATATATAAAATATGGATGTTTTATGGCATACATTTCAATCTAATTTGTTTTGGACATGCTTTTAGGTGATATTGGACACTACGTTTAATGTTTACTCCCTATCTAATCTTATTTTGACATTAATCGATGTGGTTAATTTCAGTCACTTTTGGTAGTCATTTGGGAAAACAATATACATGATATAACATGACAATAACATTATAATTGTTATCATTATTTACATAAATTTTTATAAATTCCACTAACTGACGTTTAAAAATAAATATTTATGGTAATCTTGCCGACATGATGAAATAACTGGTTTTTAATGTAGAAAACTTTTCAAATGGTTTCTATGTTTTTATATTAACAATCAAAATGATATTAATTTTAATTTCCAAATTTTTTATAATAGTGATATACCTTTATCGTAATGAAAATTTAATCTATATTTTAGAATTAATTATTATTTAAACAGAAAGGATTTTATTTAATATAATTTAGTATTGTTCATTATTCATCAAAAATTTAGGTTTCATTGAAAAATACCAAAAAAATCACCCTAAGTTAATATTGGAATTATAAATTCAAAATTGATGTATATTTTTAAAAATTAAATTTATATATGTGTCTAAAATTGATTATATTGTTTTTTTCTATATGGATATAAAATGTAGTTTATTTGAAACAATTGTATTTTTTAACATATATGGACTTTACCAAAAGAAAATTATATTTCATCATTAATATTTATATATATATATATATAATATAAACAAAATTTGAAAACTATTTATTAATTTTAATATTACCATGTTTAACGGATAGGGTAATATTATCTTATTATAGTAACTATAATCGTAAAATGATGTTTTATAGAAACCTCACTGTTGTGTGTAATTTACTCCCTGTCAATGTTGCAGGTAATATATTCCAAGTTGTGTTTGCGTCTAATATACACTGAGTCGATGTTCTGTGTTTCATACACCATGTTGATTTCATGTAAAAAATACCATGTTGGTGTCGTTTAACGTACACTAAGTTGGTGTCATGTGGAACAAATTTTTGACATTTTGTTTTAATATATATACATATATATAACTATTTACTATGTCTTGTGAAATTAATGTATAAAATGATAAATTAATTTGGAAAAAATATTTCACACAATATCGGTGTGTTATAGTTATTTTATGATTGAATGATTTTTAGGAAACCCATTTCAATTCCATTGGTTCTAATATGGTGAATGATTTATATTTTTATGTCACACATATGTTTGGTTTTAATTATGTGACTTGTCGTATTCTATCTCCCACTAATTCATTGGGTATATATTATGGTATCACTAGATAATCATTGAAATAGTTCGACGGGATTGATCCACTATGGATGATTAAAAAACTGATCCATAATGTTGTGATGGGGAAAACTGATCAAATATAGGATGATGGGGAAAAGCAGTCCAGTACAATGAAAAGGAATATGACTAGGGATTGTGGTGTGACCTTCTAAGTATTTTAGTCCTCCTGAAACCCTTTATTAATATATCTAAAAGACCCCGATTTATAAGGAATGATATTACATGTTTATGTGTCTACCACATATTCCGTGTCATATTATTATTTTAAGATTTCAAGGATTATGCTTTTGATTCACTTATGATTAATGTCTTATGAACTAAAAATATATATTCAATAGCTCATTTTTAAGATCATCAATATATAGGTTATACTCTTATAATGTTCTGATTATATTTTTATACCATTAATCTCAAGTTTATTGTTATATATCTCATTCAATACACTTAATGGGTTTATGAGATCATCATTTTCGTATGTTTTTATCCCATGTGTTATAAGAAAAGTTTTTTATGTAGGATTTTGAAATGGAATGGTATTTGATGGAAACAATTTAAGATCTTCCACTGGAATGGAAGTTTTTATTCCGTATTTCCAATTGAACAAATCTATCATCTTCATTTGGCTAGTGTTCTAATTGTGTATCAAATGTTCCAAAATATGATATAATTTCTATGTTTGATTATCCTAAGATGTAATGATTGGTATCATGGAAATGGTTTATTCATCCTTCAAAAAATATGATTAGAAAACATTAGTGCTATCCATAGATATATTTTTAAGTTTATGTATTTGGATTTTTCAAAGGATAATCCTAAAGTATCATAGAATAGAAATTTTGTGTCTTGATTGAGGTAGGTTGTAAGTAATGTTTCATTATTATGTGTTTTTATTCTATGAATCATGATTCTCTTACCGTGCTTTCTGGTTTTAGTTAATGTTTGGAACTAGAAGGAAATTTTTTTAAATTGAATGTTTCATGTGTAGAATGTATGTGAATTAGGAAAATATATTTCCTAAGTGGAAATATCATGATGAAAATCAGAAAGGTTATATGATTATCAGTTATACAACTGAGGAAAAAGTGACAGCAAAAGAAAAGTGAATGGTATGTGATATTACAATTATATTGTTTATATTAAAAAAATATTCCTGGTTATACTAAGGCTTATTAACCTTCATCCTGATTCATGTATCATATTCTAGGAAAGAATATGATGATGAATTCTGAGTAATGGTTTAACAATAATTTTGTATGATTAATGGTTATATGTTTTGGAAATGAAATATTATGTTATATGAATATTAAAATATATAAGTTTTTTTGTAATAATTTTACTTTATAGATTGAAAAGGATATGTAGAAAGTTGGTGAAGATATATAAATTGTATTTAATTGTAATGTGATATTCATGGGAAATAAAATATTAATAGAATGAAAACTGTTAACATATTCCTCATATTGAGATAATGATTTTTGGATAAAGATTATTAGATGATACATATTACCTTGGAGCTGATTAAATATTTTATCAAAAAGTTTTTTGGCCTATTAGAGAGGGATATTATGAAATTTGTGGACGTAATTTATATTAACAAAAATAACTGGAATAATAAGGAATGAATATTTTCATATTGGATTTATTAAAATTACCATGTTTCAAGATAACACACAATGAAGCTACTCACATGTTTCAAATGTGAAAAAAGTGCTAATTTACGATATATGGGGGAACAATGTTATGTTTATTTATAGAAATTTTTTTACCTTATTTAAAAAGTTTTATACTTTCATATTTTTGAAGTGTTATATGTTTAACCATTTATAGAATGGTTTAGATAAAAATTCAGACATGGTTTTAGATATTAATGTATTTTCCCACCATATGAGGATTTTTGCATAATGGTTAATTTGTGCAAACCATTTTGTTTTGATAAGGATAGATATAAGGCCACGAAATTGAATAATGTATAATTTTTATTTATTTCAAGAATTGACATTGAGGATTATTTTAGGTTTATATTTTTATATAATTATTCCATTTCTATTACATAGAAGGTGGATAAAACTAAAACAATATCAATATCTTCCATAATATATAATATTTAAAAGTAAACAAGATTTATAATTCTTGATTAAAATATTATTGACTTCTTCCTTTCTCTTACATATTTTTTACACTATAAAAACAATTTAAAAACATTTGGTTGATCAAAAAAATCTTAGTAAGATTATAAAATAAGGAAGGAAAACATTATTCCATTAATATTTATAAACCCATGAAATCATAAATATTATGGAAAACTATATTGGAATCATAAATGTTATACTTAACAACTGGTATCCATATCATAATTACAATGTAGCTTTCACAGCTACATAGGGGGTAACCTTCATGGTTACGTTTTGAATACCCCTCACTATATATACTCGAAATATATAAGGAGATATCTTATTGTTTATCTTTGTATCATTAACCAATGAATTATATATATATATAATTAGCTCACCAACACATCGTTTATTGTATAACATTCCTTATACATAATAATTTCCCTGGAACCATAACATAATCAAGGCACATAAAACATGCATAATGAAAAAAATATTTCAACATTAGAAAAACATATCATTTAAAGATATTGACATAATCAGTAAGTTATAAAAAAATAAATACCAAAATAAAAAAGGGAATATGGTAGTTAATTTTATATTAAAAACAGTACGTCTTGTAGGGGAAGCTAAATAGAAAATAATGGTCAGGCCGATAGAAAGGATGTTGTCACAACAGGTGTTAAAAAAGACATTCCTTTTTTTAATTTACTAAAACCCTTCATATAATAAATATTCCATTTAGAAACCCATTTAATGAAATGAAAAGTCCAATGTTTTGAATAAAAAATGTATTAATGAAGGTGGTGTATATTATAAAACATTTCCACTATAAATGGATATTAAGACGAAATACTTTACATTTAGTCCGACTCACCATATAAATTCATTCAATTCATGAATTATCAAAATAGGATACTTTCTACTTGAATGAAAACATTTTTATATATTTTAATTCTTTTAAATAACTTATTACAATGTTATGAAAATCACGTAATTATTAAAAATCATATTGGACGTTTACCGATATTCGGTACTTGAGTAAAAGATGAACACGATATTGATGTCACAACTCTATGTGTTCACAAGTACAACATCTACAGAATAGAATTCATGAAATAATCAAAAAAATTATACATTAATCACGCTTTCAAAATATAACTATTAAATATGGTTAGGATAATTTTTTTATGGTTTGGACCGAAGACTCATTTTATTAATTGAGCTACAAAAATACCTCTTTTAACTAGGTAGGGGGAGACCCATTACATGGCCCAATGGCCCTATGGGCATGTAGCACATTACATAGCTCTAAGGCACATATTTTTTTTCTATGGCCCATTATGTGAATTGTATCTTGGATGCTACAGTACCCACCGCTGCTACAGTACCCTGTCACTGCTACAGTCCCCACCTATCAGTAGTACTACCACCTGTATGATTACCATTTTCATTTTTCATTGATCAATATTGACATATGATAATTTTTATTTTATATTTCAAAAATTATAATAATATTATTCATATAAATATAATCATTTACATATACTAATATGAATCATAGAAATGATTTTTTGAACAAAAATGATTCAAATCGCTTCACGAAGGTGATAGATCACAGGTACGGACGAACGATGATAGTATTTTTATGATAATGTAATGTAGGAAAATAAAAAAATATACTTTTAAAATAATAAATTTATCATGAATACCATATATAAATATTTCTGGCATCATTATAACCATTAATTATTGATGGTAATGAAAAAATAAATATATCAGTTTGTGGGGTTGTAGTCCGCCGTATACATGAACAAAATGTTCACTTCCCATTTGATAAAATTTGAGATGAATTTAGGTGATGATATAAACATTAAAACATATTTTTATATTGATGATACTGGATGTAATTGATCATCTTTAGAAAGAATAATATTTAGAACACAATGAATATTAAATAAAACCGAAACACTAAAAAGATATTCCTCCTTTTCGGTTGATCACCTTTGAAAAACACCATAACACCTCTAAGTAGGGTGTTATGCCTAAAATATGTCCACAATAACATGTTTAGGGATTAAAGGAACATTTTTCGAAGATAATAACCAAAAAATTCATTTTATGTTTGAGTTTTAGATTAGAGTTGATACCATCCTATAGGATAGGGAAGGGGTACCCGTGGAAACTCTTAAAATATTAAATTTTTATAAATTAATTTTTGGATCCAAATAGTCCAAAAATAATTTATTTAGATTGTAAGAAGATTTTGGTTTGAATAAAAATAATCCAATTAATATTAGGCTTGTTTATAATATTTTTTAGTTATTAAATTTTTTTAACCATTTTCTCCATTTTTAATCATACCGTGAAATTATGTTATTTTAACTTTGGGGGTCAATGTAATTAATATAACATATAAAAAGGAAAAAATTTATTTAATGAAATATTTGGATGTATACTATACATTATTCAAAATCATTTCTTTTTTGTAATTTAATATTTTTTTACAAAATATTTTATATTTTAAAATACCAAGAGTGTCAATTTTGATAGTATTCATTAGATGACTATTAAAATTTTCATAACAGGAGAATATATTTCAACTGTAATATTTAAATCACAAAAAATCAGTCAAAATTATACATAAAATTATTTTATAGAATAAATTTTGTTTGGTAAAATTTATTTCAAAATTTAAAAAATCAATTATTTGATTCTTTAATTATTTATGAAATTACAACATCATCTTCATGTCACTATTAAATTTAAAATTGTTTTTAATTAAGTTAATAAATAAATTAAAATGTTTTAGGTAATTTTTTTAGATTTATAATGACAATTTTTTGTCAATGATATCAGTTTTTTAACCCCATGTTAAAATTGTATTGGTTATGAGAGACTTGATTTTGACATATTAGTCTCTATTTTAAATAACATGTTCATAAGTGTCATAACCACATCCAAATGGCACCACATGATCATAAAATAAAACCATGGATTCTAATTAAAAGGATACACTTATAAAATTAATTTAGGATATTTTTTATGATAGTTTTATAATGTTAAAATATTTTTTTATCATTAATTACAAATTTACCCATAGTAGTGGTAAATAAAATAAATACTATAGTTACTATTAATAATGTCCAATAAATTAAACAAAACCTATTTACTTAATTTGAAACTTATGGTTCAATATATTTAATCCATTTAGGCAAATTAATATCAAAAAAGTTTTAGTAATTATTTTAAAATTTATCCATGTTGTCAAAATGAGAAAACATAGTTTTTTATAAATAACAACAATCAAAATATTAAAATGTGTTTATATCAAATTTCAATGTGAAAATACTTCCAATGAAAAATATTTCTTTAAATGATAAATAAATAATTTATTCATACTTCAAAACTCATTAAATTCATAATTTAAATAAATAATTAAATTAGATGTAAAGGATGATTTGAATAAAAATGCAATATTTTTTCACTATTTGTTAAAAATACTTTTTATGAAAAAAATAGTAAAAAGCATCCAAAGTTGATTTTTATGTCCATATTCTGAATAAGATATTTATTTTTTCAAATAGAACATATTAAAGTGAATAAAACTAGATTTAATATGGGTACTCAATCAAATGGTGGTAAAACAACATTTTAAAAATATTAGTGTATTTTATGATAAAAACAAGATTTCTTCTCATTTTTAGCCTCTAAATTTTTTTAGTTAAATGTAAAAACATATAATTAACAATAGAAAACATTATATAGTTTCTTATGATCATTCTATACAATTAAATGGCTAGGTGATAATTACAATTTAAAAAAATGATACTAATAATGTATTACTTTTTGGTATAAATCAGTATTGTGTGCAACAAAAGATTTTGATGAATATGTTGTTGTGTGTTGAGTACACTATCTTACATAGAATAAATATTTAGATAAAAATAAAAACTAATTAATAAATATTAATTTATATGAAAATGAATTATTTTATAATTACATTAGATGTTACATCCTTCCCCATTTTGGAAAACTTTTTCTAGCAATTTTATTCACTTATCGAAGAAGTGGGGGTATTTCTGCCGCATAGATTTTTCGGAATCCCATGTTTCCTTTTTCAATATATTGTTTTACATAAATCCATCATCTAAATAATAAACTTATTCTGAAACACATTATCCTTATGTTAAATAATTTGGACTTGTTGATCCTCATAAGAAAGATTGACATCCAACTAAACTACTTATAGTCTCAAAACATTAGACGGATCAGACAAATATTTTCTCAATATTAAAACATGAACATTATTTAGTACCTATGATAAGATTAGAGTCAAATAAACTCTTTATAAAAATATTCCCACTTTTCTAGTATTTCATATGGTCTAATTAATAGTGGAATCAACTTTCCCGTCTTAATAAAAAACATCACACTTTTCCATTATGAAAATTTGAGAAATACATGATCACCTTCCTCAAAAGTTGGATCCTTCCACTAGTTATTTGCTCATTCTTTCTATCTACTATGAGATTCCCTCGGTTTTTTTTAATCTACTTAAATGTTTCTTCCATATCTTCTACTAATTTGGGACCACCGACTTTCTTTCAACTACATTATCCCAACAAGCTGTATTTCGAAATGGCATTCCGTATATTTCCTCAAATGGTAAAATTTATACACAGGATTTAAATATGTTATTATTAGAAATCACAACCAAAGAAAGATGTTGATACCATCTTCCCTGGTAATACATTGAAGAATAACGTAGCATAACCTCCAATGTCTAAATTATTCATTCTGTGCCCATATGAATGAGGCTAACAAGTTTTTCAAAAATATAATTCAGTTCCCAGTAACTTTTATAGTCCATTTAAAAACTTTTTCATGATCCTAGGATTATGATATGATAAATTAGATGGAGATAATATATGTAACCTGGGTATATATCTACAATACGACAGACAATGTTTATCTTGAGACAATGTATCTCGAATAGGATGAAAATGATAAAATATAGACAAAATTTCAAAAATAACCCAAATTTCATTATCACCATTATATGTATGGTTTAATCCCTTTATCAAATACATGGATATATTTTTCCATTTCCAATCTAGTATACAAAAAGTATGAATCATCCCTTTATATATTTTCATTTTGATTTCACCTGATGAAAACTCAAACACTTCATTATAAATTTAGAAATATCTCTTTCCAATCTGTCCCACTAGAAATACTCTTGATGTTCAATAAACATCTTAGTACATCTTGGATGAACTAAAAACGGTGAAATATGAGCTTCAAATAACAACTCTTTATTCAATTCTGAACAACAAGTAGTGCGTAATCTCATAGAAAATCAGAAAAAACAATCTTTATCAATGTTAAATTAAGGCATGATACACTTCAAAACCTATTATACCTTTTATGGAAACTCACTATCTTCATTTTGTGCTTCCATAATTATATGTCATACATATTATTTCACTCACAAAAGGAAAAAAGTAGTGTAATTTCATTCACCCCAAAATTTTATGCCAATGTTCATCAAATCATTAATCAAAGTGTCACATTCCCAATGTATCATGGTTAATGTAGCATTACAGTTCTGACTCGAAGCATCATCCACTTTATTTTCTTTTGCACAATAGTAATGAATTGTGTAATCATAATCCTTGATTATATTAGACTATATTATTTGTCTCGTATTCTATTAATTAGGAGTAAATATAAACTTAAATTTTTTCTGGTCAGTATATATTTCACATTGTACTCCATACAGAAGATTCATCAAAATTATTAATAAAAAACAACATCAGTTAAATGAAAATCATGTGTAGGGTATTTTAACCCTTGAGTTTCCAATTAATGTGATGCATATGAAATTAACTATTCATTATGTATTCAGAAACAACCTAGTCTTTTAAATGATGAATCATTATAGGTATAAAATTCACCATTTCTAGATGGATGTTAAAAAACTAGCGCATTCAATTATCACCAATTACATTCCTAAAATGTGTCATCAAATTATTTTTTTCAATATAAACTTAACTCCTTTATGACATAACCAGTGTTAGTGGGCTAGATAACCAGGAATATTTATTCAAAAACATCTTGTAATAGCCAACATAACCTTGAATACTACGAATATCATTTATATTCTTGACCGTATCCATTATTCAACATCTTTTTTCTATAAGGATCACTAGTTATGGAATATTTAGAAACAATATGACCAAGGAATAATTTTTTTTTGTAACCAAAACTCACACTTTCTAAATTTCACATAAATATTTCTCTCTTTTAAGGATTGAATGAAAACACAAATATGAATATAATTATCCTCATTAATGTTATAATATACCGACATATCTTCAAAAAATAGAACAAAAAATATATCCATGAACTCATGGAATATTCAATCCAAAAGAACCATGAATATAGAAAGTACCATAGTTTACCCAAACAATATAACTACAAATTAATAATGGAAATATCTAGTATGAAATTAAGTCTTCAGAATGTTGGATTACTTTACTATCAACTTTTCGTACCCCGACCACAAGACAGACTTTGAAAAATATTATACTCCCTAGATTCTATCAAACAAATCATTTATTTGAGTCTAATAATACATAATCGTAATAGATACGGCATTCATGGCTATATAATCAATGAATAGTCTAATTTATCCCACCATATTATTAACAAATAAGATAGGATCACCCCATGGTTATGTGCTATGTCAAATGAAACCTTTATCTAATAACTCCTAAAATTATTTCTTTAGGTCTAAAAGTAAAATCTATGAAAATTTATTTTGGTTTTGAAATTTTCTTAGAATTAGGAAAAATTTCAACTGGAAACTCAACCAAACGATTTTGTATTGTACAAGGAAACATATCATGAAAAACACCATGATACAAATATACCATTAGCAAATAATTAATCTAAACCATTCCTTTGTTTTCAATAATATGTGAAACATAATAATCATTTTTATATTTTAACTACTTTCATCTTTTTGATATTTTATCATTGGTAACATTTCATTCTTATACACAAACTTAAATCATTTAGGGAAATAATCTTCAATACCTCTATAATCAATCTTTTCATGGAAAACAGAAAGCCAATCCATGCCCAAAATAACATCGAACACTACTAGATATAAATCAATATGGCTTGCAGGTAGACTATTTCCATATACAAGGACATTCAGATTATTATAATTTATTTATTCATAAACATTTCCCCATTGTGACATTACCATAAGTTCTTGATTCAGTTCAGAGGGTAAAATTTCAAATTGAACATAAAATTTCTCATAAATGAAATACTATGTAGACCCTAAAAAAAAATTATAATCTGAATAATAAAACAAATTATTTGATACCACATCCTTTGATGGCGCAATATATGCTGATGTTGTCGCAAAGGAATTCCCCATGACTTTCTTTTAGTAGTTCAAATACTTACTTTCATTAATGTTATTCATCAGACCATCATTTTTATAATGAATCATCTCATTGCACATAAATCTTTTTACTGAATGTAAATCATACTTTTTCATACCTATATTGTTTTATTTTTCACTGCAATTATGAAGCATATTTCTCATCTTACACATTAGAATCACTTACTATAATTCAAAATGCATTACCCAGTGAAATTATTACCTGAATTTTTAAAAATTGTAAACATAATTTTCTTACCAGTATTCTTTTTGAAAGAATTATTAACTTCTTACAAACACATAAACCTCTAATTATAATGCATTTCAAAGGTCACATGATCTCCAGAAAAATCAATTTCAACCTTATATGCATTTCAAAAAAGTTTTATATAACTTTTTAGATCATGATAAGCCAACACTATTTGATAAATTTCCTTTAATCATGTGTTAAAATAATTTATTTTACTATCAAGCTATTAGATGATATTTTTGCAACTATATTTGCAGTTAATAAAACTTCACATCATATGCAGCCACTGAGTCCTCATCTTTAAGCAATACCAAGTATTATTTTAGCATCATACCTCAAACTGCCATATGATAATTTTTATCAAGAATAATAACTTTTAATTAATTCCAATGAAGACAATCATGCTCCTCACTTTATATGATATTATTAACCATAGGCCACCACTTATACGATTTAACTTCAAAATGTTAAATAATTTGACTATCCTTATGATTATTGGATGTCCTTATTAAATCCAAAATATTTTCTATTGCATTAATCAACCATTAAACAAGAACAATGTTATATGAACCACTGAATAATGGAGGATGATTTCTCATGGAAAGATACAAAACTGAAATATTCCTCTGTGATTGATTTTCAAGATCTTGTTCAATGATACCACCACTATTTTTTAGCCTCATAAAACTACATCATCTCAACATATAGTTGTTTTTTTACTAATTACGACCATATCATGAATCTGATTTGGATGATTTTTTCCTCTTGATGTCATCCAAGAACAGATTCCCAATTTACTTTGTAGGGAACCATTATGAATAAACATTTCTCAGAAAATGATACAATGTAATCTTCAAATACTATATTTTTTCATTTTTACAACAAAGTAAAAAAAATCATTTATGGATACACTATTAATAATATTATATCCCCTAAATTTATCAAAATTGACTTTTGATACCATCTATAATGCCCCATAATTAAACATTAAATAATCTTTAAAAAAGTATAGAATTATCATTGAATATCTTTTCAAGTTTATAGTTTTAATGAATTTGGAGATAAATATTACATAAACAATGGAAAAAAATAAAATCCATTTCTTCCGTAATATAAATCATTTAAAAGTGAACATGATTTGTTTTTTTAATATTCCGAACTACATAATTTCTCTAACGAAACCTTATAGCATGTGAAGAAATTTTGAAAACATGGGAAAGCATAAAGTAGTTCAATAAGGGATATAAAATATGGAAGGAAAAAAATAATCAATGTTTATCATTAATCGAATTAAATCATAAGAATTTAAAAAATTATCAAAAATATCCAAAATTATAATGGTAACTTGTGTCATGCATATAATACTTACATGTTTTCTTCTACAACTACATCGGGGGAAACATTCATTGTTACGTTTGGAATATCCATAATAGTATATTACCTAAATCTGTTGGGATAAACCATATTGTTTTACACTATCACATTTCCTAGTGTAAAAGAGATTTATCGTAGGCTCACCTGCCCATATTTTATCATTGAACCACATGTATATTTAAGAAATATGATAGAACCATGTCATAATCATAGATCATAACTCATTCCTAAAGGAAAATAATAACATTTCTATATTACAATAAAAAGATATCAATTTAAGATATTGATATAATCAATCTATTCTCAAAACCATTTTCAATATATAAAAATTTCGAAAAAGGGTATATTGTATTTAAATTTAATTTAAAAATATTATGGCTTGTTGAGGAAGCCAAATATCAAAAAATTGTCATGGTGGCCGAAATGGTCGTTATTGCCACATATGTTAAAAAGGAAATTGTATAAAAAAATCAATTATCAAAAATTTGAATGAAATTAAAAGTCAAATGGGTTCAATATACAATATATTAAAGAAGGTGGTGTGTATTATCAAAATTATCCTAAATGAATTGGGATTCAACTGAAATTTGTTACATTGAGTCTAACACATCACATAAAATAGTTATGTTCATGAATATTAAACTCAAGTAAAATTATTGTTCCTTGAGAACATCTTTTATTTTTATTATTTCATTTATATCACTTATTTTTATGAAATATTAATTAAATAATTATTAATGTTCATAATAGATGTTTTGTCGATATTCGATTCTTGAGTTGAAAATGTACAAGGTTTTAATGTCATTAGTCCATGTAAACCTTAGTCCATCATCTAAAGAATATTATTCATAATAGAAACATAAATTATTTACATTAATCATAATTTTTATATCCAACCATTAAATATGGTTATAAAAAATAAACATCATTATAATCATTGAAATAATATGTCTTATATATCCATGAGTAAAATTTTCATTTTTCATTGATCATTATGGAAGGAAGTTATTATTGTTTTAAATTTCCACAAATATCTTCATATTAAGAAAATGACAATATTTATTTAGATATAATTATATATATCATACATGTGATTTAGTGAATAATAATGATTCACATCGCTTAATGGAGGTCATAGTTCCCATGTACAAACGAATGAAATTATCATTTTATATGCATGGAATGTAAGAATATCCCTGAAATTTTATCATATTAAAATGATAAATATACCATAAATATCATATATAAACAATGAATCATTCATTATAACCATTATTGATATATTATAATAAAAAAACTATATTATTTCATGGGGAGGTAGTTTGTTGTACAAATGAATTAAATGTTCATTTAATGTTAAATGAAATTGGAGTTGAATTTAGTTAAAGATATATAAATAATAAAATCTAATTATATTGAGGATACTGGAGTTATTTTTTATCTTTATAATAATATGATTTAGTGTATGTGAATGAAAAATTAAAACATAAAAACTTAATAGAAGATACATCTTCTTCAATTGATCACCATTGAATAAAACATTAACACCTCTGAAGAGGGTGTTCTACATAAACTAAGGCCTCTTAAACATGGGGAGGGAATATTGGAATGGTTTAGGTCAGCTATTTTCCGATCCAAAAGCATTTGGAAGTGTGAGTATTTGAGAAAGAGGGAACCTTATTATAGGAGAGGGGTGGGGCTCCCTCATAAACTCTTAAATTATTAAATTAATAAAAATCTAATTATGGTTAAAAATTGTCCCTATATAATTTATTTCGAAGATAAGATTATATTAGGTCTAATCCCCATCATAAAATTAATATTAGTCAATTTATTAGTATTTTTAAATCCTTATCATTTTGGTTTAACCCATATTTTTTCGTTTTTAATATTACTATACAATTATGTTATTCAAAAGTTACGAGTCAATTTAATTACCATAACTTATAAAAATACAAAAATATTTTCCATATATGACATATTTGTACATATAGTAAGTATTTTTATGAATCATATATTTTTAAAATTTTAATATCATTAAATAAAATACATTATATTTAAAAGTACCAATAGTGTTAATTTTTTGAGTATTCATCACTTGACTTTAAAAATATCATAATAGGATTATAAGTTCAAAAAAACTCCACTAAATAATAAATACATGTCAAAATTATCAATAATTTTAAAAAATGGCATAAATGTTGTCAAATAAAATTTATTCTAATTTTTATACTATCATTTATTTGATTCATTCATTAATTAAGAAACTACAAAATCATCTTTGGGCCACAATTAATTTTTGATTATTTATTTACAGAAATTTATAAATAAATTAAAATGATTTAGGTAGTATTATATAATTATAAGTAGTATTCATTGTCAAATACATTTCTTTTATATATCCACATTAAAATTGTTTTAGTCATGAGAGACATGATTATGACATCTTGGTCTTAATTTTAAATAAAAGGTTTATAAGTGTCACAATCAAATCCAAGAGGTTCAGTGTGGTCCTAAAATCGACCAAAGGATTTTCATGGTTGGTATTAACTCATAAAATTAAATTATTACAACATTTAATGTGTTTTAATATTAATATAATATTATTTGTATCTTTAATTTCCATATTTACCCTTAAATGTGGTAATTAAAATAATTAGTAAAGTTACTATTCATAATTTTTCACAAAAATATAAAGGATATATTTAATTAACTTGGAACTTTTTTATTATATATTTGGAAACAAATTTTCCACATTCACAACAACTAAGATGAAAAAATTAGATTAAAATAAATCCATGTTGTCTAAATGAGAAAACATGTTTTTTTAAATTTAAAAACCATCAAACGATTGACATTAATTTATATTTAATAACAATGTAAAATTACCAGCAATGTCCAATAAAATATTAAATTATTAAAAATTAATTAATTTATACTTCAAAAACAATTCACTGGATAATCAAACAACATTATTAAGTTATATGAAAATCCAGTTTTGAATTAAAATGACGTATTTATCAAAATTCATTAAAAAATAAATGTTATCATTAAAATACCAAATATTAAAACCAAAGGAATTTTTATGTCCCTATTTTAAATAATAATATTATATTTTATAATAGAAAATAAAAAAGTGAAAAAAATATATGAAAAGGGTTTTCCATCAAGTGACCATAAACCGACCTTTTAAAAATATAAGAGTGTTTTATCCTTAATACTAGAGTTATTATTATTTTAATACTATAAAATTTATTTATTTAAGGTAGAAACATTTAATAAACATGTGTAAATTTGATATAGTTATTTTTGTTCAATCCCACTAATACAATGACTAGGCAATATCTTCCATTTAAAATAGTAATACTAATAATGAAGTATTTTTCGGCATAACTCACTCTCGTGTACAACATAAGATTTTTGTGAAACCTATTATTGAGTGTAGATTAAGTTATCATACATACATACCCATTTTATGTATAATTAATATCTAAATCATAATTATTAATAAAGATAAAAATTTTATATTTTATAATTACCTGGGATGTTACAATAGATTGAATGACCTATCTTTCTGTTTATGGATCTCATGATCTAACAATGTTTCCTGAATGAAAATTTTGAAATATTTTCATGGAAACACTGATGATAAGGAAATTTATCAAGAACAAAAAAGGGTGATATTTTTCTGATATAATGCAAATATCTCTTCTCATGAAAATTCATGAACTGTAGGGAAAGGTTCTTGAAACTAATAATGTTATGTAGATACCCTATTTTGCAATGAATGAAAATGTCCCTCAGTATATTATATAAATATGAAAGTGTGATTGTTAAAATTATCCTATCCAAGTCATCTATCACCCTCCCTCATAACATCATACTTATATTTATCTTCCATTTCCATTTTCTTATTACCCCCTTTGTTATCCTATGTGGAAACCAAGGTATGAGTTAGTATGTGTAACAATTTTGGGATAAAAATTATATTTTAAAATATAATATTATGTATTAATTTTTATAATGTCAGTTTCTATGAATGTAACTTTATTTACTTAAAACATTGATAATGTGACAAATTTTGAGGGAGAAATACAATTTAAGGGTGTTGGAATTTAACAACCCGAGATTCTGAGACATAACTTTTAAAAAATAATTTAATATTTTGGATATTTTGAATTTTAAAAAATAATAAATAAATATAATATAATATAAAATAACTATGTATTTATTGTGTTATACAGACCACCAAGTTGTTCATTCAATACATGCAACACCTGCTTAGCTTATGGTTCACACAACACTATGTTTCTACAAACAAATATTTATTATTTTAATCATTTTATACATAAATTATTGGATATTAATTTTAAGGTAGGGAATAAAAATTATTAATAGAATTGTGAGATTATAAATTACATAAGTTAATATAATTTTTTGATCAATTAGTTATAAAATAATGTAAACCCCAAATTATTATTAGAGGTTTTGTTTCTAAAAAACTATTTAAATGTGAAAAAGTGTGACTAACAAATAAATAAATAAATAACACTTGTTATAATATATTAATTAACTTTATATATATATAATATACTAAATATAATTTTTATCATTCATATTATCTACTTTATCAACCTGATATAGTAATAAATCAAATTTTAGGCATAAAAAAGAAATTTTATAAAAATGATGTTTTTCTGCATATTGAAGGTGAACATGTTTAAAATATTGTTTTTTTCACTTATTTAAATTTTATTTTATAATATAAACTTCATTTTTTAGATTTTAATATAAAAATTTTAACTTTGTTAACTTTTTTTATTTTTTCATAAGATTCTTGATTTGATTAATAGGTTAAATATTGTGTTTTAATTATATATATATTTTTTTATTAATTATTTATAAAGTTAAATTATGTTCTTTATTTATGTCAATGTATTAATGGTTAAATTTTTAACATTTAATCCAGTATTGGCCATTGGGATCAATTTCACAATGAATTTTAATATACATATATTACAATATTTTGAACGGTTTCGCTTTAAAAACTAATTTTACCATTTCATGAATTGGGTTAATTTTAAATTATATTATTAGAATTAATTTTTTATAATTGTGATAATTATATTCCATATTATTAATCATGAGGTAAAAATTTAGCCATTATGTGTATTATTTTTTAACATAATGTATAGTAATTTTAGTTATATTTTACACCACTATAAAGGTTAAATATCGTAATTAAGGGTAAAAATTATATAATAAATATTGGTAAAATACCCTAAATATTTCCCAATATATATTTAATGAAGTTAATTATACCATTATCACATAAGGATCTAAATTTGTTTTTTTAATGGATACTTTCCTACAGATGTGACTTGGATATTATTAAAATCGAAGAGAGTGAGAAAATATCACATTATTACTTTTAATAAGTATAATACAATCAATATTGGTGTAAATAGAATATATTCCCAAATATATTGGTTATTATGAATGATAAAATATATATATACATCAAATTAATTTATTTTTAGTTTTTAGTGAAGAAATAATAATCATAAATTATTACAAAATGATGATACGTTAATTAATCAATTAATCAATCATACAATTAAATGATATTAAAAATTTGAAAAGAAATAAAATTATAAATAATTAATATTATACCAGAATTTACATGTTGAATAAGACATTTTATAGGTGTATTATGTAATTTTTTATGATGATATCTTGTTTTATTCATTTTTCATAAAATCAATGTATTGAATAGTCTCAAAAAAGACTCATATGATATTTAATGAAAAAAATTACATATTTAACTATTTCTAAATAATAAGACTATTAAATAAGGATAATTGAATGTTATATGGTCTGATATAAAATAAATTTTACATTTATTAGTCAATTTAATCTTTATATATGAAAATTATATCATCTTAATATTACAAAAAATTCAATATATGTAAAATTATAATGGATTAACTAATTGTTAATCGAAATTATAACGATTAAATGTTTTAAAAAAAACTAAAATATATTATAAGATTATTTTACATCTTTATAATATTTTTTTCATGATTTTTTTTTGTATTTCAATTGATATTTAATTTATTATAATTTATTCATATGAGAAATTCCAAAAGTTCCCCTCCTCTCTCTTATAAAATGACAGCTCTCATTCTCTTTCCTTTACACTTCAGAACCTATTTGGATCGACTATATTCTACCTAAAAAACCTCACAACATTTGTATCTTCATACTATAAGCCATTCATTGGACCAAAATCCATCAAATGGTTCCTTTTGAGAAAATCAAAAGGAGAAACCCAAAGAAAATGTAACTCCCATCAACAAATGTTGTTGTTTTATTTCATCTTTAAACCCCTTAATTTTTTATTTATTGTATATATAATAAATTCAGTAACATAAATATACTGATATTTTTTTATTAAATTTAATACCCACACACACAAACACGCACTTCCATCAAATGGGTAACAAACTTACCATTCTTCTATACTAAGAATTACCACCTCACGAAATCATATTTCTCATTTTTCCTTTATAACCAATATTGGTTGGAAATTATGATGTAAAAAAGTTTATATGACATAAATTTGATTTAATTATGATTCTAGAATCATTATATAAAGCATACTGTCAAACATTCCATTTTGGGGATATAAGATAAGTTCATTTCAAGATGTGGGGATTACCACCTCCTCAAAGTGATGTGAGTCATTCACACATTACATGAAATTTATTAATGAATTGTTTAGTGGAATTATTTGATATATATCGAATAATAATTATAAAATAATTCAATTTAATATACATATATAAATTTCATTTAACAACATTCTTTCTATATGATATTAAATAGAAGCAATATTCATGAGAATGTACGAACTAGTGTCTCCATGAATATTTTATGTGATTTTATATTTTCATAATTTATAGAAAAAATATTCACATATATAATTAATATATATGATATTTATTTTATTTTCATCATTATTTATATAATAAAATCAAATTCAAATAATGTGGACTATGAATGAAAAATCAAAACATATACAAGAAACAATGCCGTTATTACCAGAATCATAAGTAAAACATGAAATTGATAATAAGTGGATAATATAAAGTCATAAGTAAATCATATATGGTTCTATATATATGTATATGTATCTATAATATATTTATAATAATCTTATATTAATAATATATTATGGTTTCATAACCATGATGAGAGTCAAGATATAAGGTAAGATATTTTTAACTCATTTTTATATTCAAGAGATATATGTCATATTTACCACTTGATTATTTTGTGTGGTTTATATACTAACTTATGACATGTTATATATTTAATTAAAATTATTAAATTATATTAAAAAATATAATTGATGATATTATTTCAGGGGGTCGATGATTTTAATGTTACTCAATAATAAAGGTAATTTCTACCTTACTTTTATTTTGGTGGGACATATGCACTATACACTAATTTATTCTTCTATGTGGTATATATAATTCTGATGAATTTCTTCTAAGATTATTATCCAAAATAATAAGGTATTTTCATATCCTTATAAATTTCAGTATTTCATGGGGAATACTATTCTATGGATTTAATATTTATGAATGTTTATTTAACAATCTCATTAATATTTTGGATTGATTCATTTTAATTCTCTATTGGGGAATATTTAGCATCTATTAGAATGTTTAATAATAATATTTTAAAAAATTCAGTTACTATTATCCGATGGATGATAAAATTCATGTTTACACATCATTAAAATTTTACTACATGGTTTTAATTGAATAATATTCTAATATTTGAAATGAGGTACTCTCTGAATTTTCATGAAAAAGTACTAATATAATGTTTTTTAACAGATATAGAATGAATAGAATTTTCTACAACCATGAAGCATCATCATTTTGATTATTCCAATGTAAGATTAAAATTTTATTTTCATCCAAAATTTTTAATTTTAAAATACTATGTAATTTTAATAAATTAAAACAGTATCAAAGATAAAAGTACATTTTCCACATAAATTATGTTCAAGGGATATCTCAAAATTTTCATCCATCTAAGATAACATTTTTAGATTTATTGTATTTCTTTAACTATTATATTATTCAATGAAACCATTCTAATTTTTTAAATTATTTTTTTATTGAAATATATTAATGAATCTTATTTCTATTCAATAGGTTATGTTATGAATGAATTATGTTTATGAAACACATTTCATTCCATGCTTTCTTATATGATGAATGATTTATGTTGTTTTGGTATAAATATGTCTGGTTTTCATTATGCATTGATTCAGACCATGACCTTTCATCAATCCATTGTGTGAAAATTTATGTCTCATGATATAATAATGGAATCAAGTTGATGGGATTGATCCAATTTATAAGATGGGGAAAATCTATCCACTATTGGATTACGGGGAAACATTATCTGCTATGGGATGATGGGTAATTTTGAAACTATATGAGGATATGACTGTTATTGGAGATAGGGTTGTGTCCTACTCAATAGGTGTAGTCCCCATGATGTACACTATTGTGTTTTGAAAATTCCTCATGACTTAGAGGGTATGATATTATTGTATATGTCTCTTGCATAAAATTCATGTCATATTATTATGTTCTCATTTCATGGATAATTCTCCTAATTCTATTTTTATTATAGTCATACAAACATCTAATATTTATTAAACAATCCATGTTTATGATGTTATATATGTAGGTTATGATTATATAATGTTATGATCAAATTCTCATGCCCAATTTCTCATTAATATACATACACATCTCCTTGTATACCCTTACTCAGTATCTCAACTCAAGCATTTATTATGTTCCCTTTCCCCGGGTTATAAAAAAATGATTTAAGTAGGAGTACTAAAGGATATATTCATTTTTTAAAACATTTTTGATCATCCACCTGACTAGAATTTTGCATTCCAATATTTCAATTCCACTAAACTAATACTGTTATTGGGAATTTATTTGTATAAAGTATAAAATGTTCTTAAAAATAGATGTAATATCCATGTATTAATGTACTGATCTGTTATATGTAATGACACCAATAATTTCATTCATTGTATCAGATTTAATTCAACCATTTAATGTTGGGGGCACATACTTAACGTATGATGATAAACTACATCGTCCTTTTGAACTACATGTTGTTTGATTTCCATTTTTTTGATACATAGTGACACCCGGATATCCACCCATGGGACCAAAAAAATCATTTTTCCTTCACATTTATTTATATTCATCCTCACTGAATGATGATAATATACATTGTATGTTCAGAACTATGTGATTCTCCATTCCTATCATCACATAATATATAGTGATGTCCAGATCAAAAATCATGGCCCCAACTGCAATAACCAATTAGAAATTCAACCAGATTGCATAGGAACCAATTCACATATATTCTTTTTTCCTATGTACAAACCATATCTATATGAATATTTATTGTGAACATAATATACCATGAACAGATATCTCACAATGGACTCTAAGTCCATTCATCATGATGTTAAACAACAGTTAAAACATCGTTTTCTCATGAAATTAGAAATGTCCAACAAATATTTCTTCACCACACAAAGAAAAACTGTAGGTGGTATGTCCTTTTTTCATGATTTAAAACTACACATAAAAAATTACGTACACCCTACAAGACATTAAAATGTGTAGGTCATTAATAATTATCATCCCATATAAATGGACCACATAGTTGTCAACCCTATCAACCAGACTAATGGGTCTATCCACTGTATTTAAAAGCATATAAATACATATACCAAACTTCCTGAATAGATCACCTATCTTCATCATAAACCTTTCAAATCCCCTATAATAGAAAATATATCTTTCTATTTGTCCATTCTATCGATGCAAAGGGATCATACTTATATCCTAGATAAATCATGGAATAATATAAACAGTTGTCTAATTTTTTTAAGCATAAGATCAGCATGAAGGAATCTATTACCTCAGTAGATTTTAAGTCATCCTTAGTATTACTATTCCATATCATTACTCCTAACTCGTTAACCATGATATGTGATTTATGACACATTCTTCTCCCACTCAGAAGGATAATCGAGTACACTTCGATTTGGGTATCATAATTAGGCTATTATAAAAGATCTACCATATTACATACATGAGTGTCACAAACATAAACTACATACCCCATGGTGAATGATTTGTTACAATAAAATATAGCCTATGATAGTCCATATCACAATACCATAAACTGTTATAGAAAGAGAATGAAATACATGTCACTTTTAAAACCCATATATGGAGACCTAATAAAAATTAAAGTCTTCAGTATCTAAACCCTTTAAAAATAGATTTCATGAAAAATTTAGGCCACTAATAAATAAGGAATAAAGATCATATGAACTACATTGTAGCCCTAGTAAAGTCCACACTATTTTTGTAGGACCACTTGACTATGAAATAGATAGAGTAATGGGTTTTCACAGCTCCTTGTCAGATTAACGTGTTCACAAGGTGATGGATAAATATTTAGGGTGCTATAACCTTATAGAATATTAAATTTTCCAACGATCAAAGAACATAATTTAATGTGGTATTCGGCATCAAAATATTTTTGTATCTATTGGAATGAAAAAAATATCTTTCAAATTGGACATGATATCGATGAAAAAGGGATCAAACCCACCAAATAGGAATGTCTTGGCACAATATAAAGTGCATTCTAAATATTCTGATCATGATTTATCCATTGAAAAACCAAAATCCATAGACTATTTTAGAGAATGGTTATGTAATCTCCCTTGTTATTATGAATAGGAAATGAAATAACCAAATGAAGGATAACAAGGTGATACAATGACACATTCTCACATACCTAATGAGAAACAAATTGAATATGAACACAAAAGTCAAGGTCACATAGATATGATGTTTGATACTCTCCATCCCAATCAGACTCATTATCCCATGGTCCATGAGAGCTAGGAACCATGGATGGCTTCCGGAATGAGGAATCCTTCATTGGTCAAGTTTTTATAGAGTGAACAAGCTAAAATCCTTCAACATCAACAACAATATTTTTCCCTTTTGGGAAAACCTGAATGTTGGTTTTTTAGGGGAATCATCCTCTACATTATCCCACATCCATTTATGTCATGTTTCCCTTAATTTTAAAATTTACATATGGGTTGTTGAAATCCCATCACCTTGCTCCTTGAGAACATGGTCCATTCATTCTTGCACCTTTTCCACAATCACTTTTGGCGTCATGTCACCTTTTGTCCCAGTAGTTCACTCCTCTATTTGATTGATCAATTACGCATCCTAATCCACATGAGACTCATAAAAATATCTTAGGATGAATCATCCACCATTCATGATGCATTATCCAACATTGATTGTTTCTTAACATTCATTCTAGAAGAATCCTCATGATTCACTTTTAATGGGAAAAATATACAAGTGAAAATTTTACAACACCTCTATTTAACATGTCAAATAACTTGAAAATAAAAACATAAATCATGTATTCTCTCATAGTCCAACTATTGAGAGTTATCGTCATCTAAGGAAGACAAGAATATATTATGAATTATACTAGTATGTAAATCTACTTCCATCAGAAAACTATCATAGTGGACCAATTTTGTAGCCTTAGTGTCCCTCTCCATTTTAATTGGAATTCCAACTACAGAGGATTTGTCAAATAGAATTTTAGGATGCCATAAGATCTAGTGAAGGACATAAAATTTGTTCTAGACCTGAACTCTTGACTTTTTAATGGTTATATGAATGAATTTGAAATCACTTTATTGAAAGAAATTCATTCCTGTCTTTTGAAAAATTGATTCGAACAACAAAGCTCTATTTTTAAGACTTTCTGATAGAAAAATAATATGAAAAAATCCACATTCCATAGGTATAAATATCTTATCTGAAAACCCCCATATAAATTTGAGTTTCCAAACCAAATCATCAATTCACCATTTTTTACCTCTTATAGGAAGAATAAGTCTCACAGTAATTAAATGCTAATAGATCATGAATATGTCTTGCATTTCCAATCTATTTGAAACAATGCAAGAAGTTTCACCCTTTCTAACAATTATCCAAGAAATACCATCACACACGGATGTAATGTGCCTTCTGTCAGAGTCTCCATCAACACCCGAAGGGGATCTAATAGATTAACCCACATCTTCAAATTTATATGATGAGATTACCATATCAATGAGGACCACATCCACTGCATGTTGAGCATCAACAACGCCCATTGTATCATTTCAATTCGAAATATATTCCATGGGCTTATCTGTAATCACCCTCACCACTTCAAGAAAACGCCCATCGAACGAGAAACCCAATTCCATATTTACATTATTCAACACCGTCGTTGGACCTGTGACATCCACCATTGTAGGTGAGTGGGTCAAGCACACTATCAGGATAGCAGGATAACATACATCTGCAATGAAATCTAGTTTCGAGATCTTTAGTGTGACATCAATAGGAGAAACCTCACCTTCATCCGCAAACCACTAGGTCCGGTTCAGATTTTTGTGTAAAGGAAACTGTGGCCATCCCTAATGTGGCTATGTGAACTCGAACCGTTCATCTATCCTTCAATGAAACACCCTTTAAGGCTCGATTATTATCTCTCGCATCACATGTTGTTTCTGGGATAAAATCTATATTAGATATGTATGGGATGTTCTTGGTAGCCACTTCCACTTAATGGCCAGACCACAGGCCATTCTTTTAAATAGAGGATACCACAACAGGGATTGAACCAGAGACAACTAGGGTCTTACCAATATAATGATTGAAAACCATTGAAAAAACCTATATATATAGATGACGGAAATCACCGTGATAGGAAGAGTACTGAGCACCCACCATCCCTTTTGAATCCAATATTCTCAGAATATTTTGGGTTTTTCCATGTTTGATTACCCCATGTCATTACATTGAACCCAATCAGTTCAGACAATGATTTACAAACATTATACTAGAATATTCAAGTAGATTTAACACCCTCAAAGTTACATCGCATTGTTGTGTACCATGCCTTAAAGAAGTAGTATGACACCCCATTCTCAATCCATTGATGGACAACACATCATGGTTTGAAACTACATGGAATAGTATTCAAGCTTCATAATTAGTAGCTAAATTTCACTAGGGTTACCCATCCCTTCTTAGATAGATTTTAGTCTATACACAATTTTATTGATCTGACACTTATGTATTAAAAAATATGTCACATTCCTTGGAAAGGAAAAGAGATATATTTGTTCGACCATGATATTGACACAAGATTTATTAGACACGCAATCCAATGACATCTTGTATCTGTTGTGAGGTATTTCAAAAAAAATTGATCCTTGAAGATGCTATGGTGGAACCTATCTTCTCATAGTGTTGTAGGGAATACCTAACTAGTATTACCCATCCCATATTAAGAGTCTAATGATTGGGGAAATGACCTACCTCACCCACCTTTCGTCTATCTAGTAAGACCTATTTTCTCTATTATTTTAGCCTCAATTATATTTCCCCCATAAATATACCATGACCATTGGGGAGGAATGGAGAACCCATTGATTGGACTTGAAATTGAGGCATATGTTATTTTACCTACCAATCAATGGTATATCCTCTATGCAAGAAAGGAACTCAAATCATCATGAACCTCTACAGTAACCCAAGATAACCTATCAACTTAGTGTGTTTTGGGTTATTAATTGCATGTCTACACAATATTACATGATCATATATATGGTATTAGATTACATTACACGCATTATAATGATACAATGTCCAAGTGTTTCAACGAGACAGTACCCTAGTGCTACAAGCTCCTTCTTGGCATCCAAAAAACCCAGGATCAAATCCGTGCAGGGACTAATTTTCTGGTACTGTAGCAGCACATTAGCAGGGCATTGTAGCATTACTTAGCAGTGGCGGGACTATATCGGCAGTGACACTGTATCGACGGAGGCACTGTAGAATGAACCGTAGTGATAACGGTATTGTATCAAGTATTATAATAGCCCAGGTACAGTAGAAGTAATATTCACCAAGGGGCCTTTGGGCCAAAAAATGGTCTTTCAATCCTAGTATTCATGCCACTTGGCCTTGGGCCTTCGGGCTATGTAATGTGTCTCCCTCTACCTACTATAAAGTGGAATTTTCTTTAAATAATAAAATGAGGCTTCAGCCCCAACCTTAAAAAATACAATGTCCAAGATAAAAGAACATAACTAATGAAATAAAATTTATAACGTAAAATAGCTTAATTAGATAAATATAGGGTCTGAAATAAAGGAACGTAAACAAAAGAAATATAAGTAACGATATAATAGAAAATAAATTGTACCACATCAAAGGACAAAGATAAAAGACACTAAATTACAACAATGGAGGGTCTATGATAAAAGATCCTAATATACAATGATAGAAGGTCCAAGATAAATGTCCATAAACTACAGAGATAGATGTTACAAGCTAAAATACCTTAAAATAAAATGATATAATTCCCAAGATAACATAAATTAATTTTAGACACAATATCATTTTCATATTAAAAATCTTTTGAGGCCTACTATATGTCCTAAAAAACATCATTTTTATCTATCCAACCCTATCATATTCATAAAATGTTTGAGCACTCTCTCCCTAGGACATTCATTCTAAAAAACTATCCTTGTATCAATTACGTGATCTCAAGATAGATGGTTCATATATATCCATCAAGGATTTCATGAGGGAAGGAATTCATGTTTCTTAATCTAGATAGTATAATTTTTGTAATCTATTTTAGTCATTAATGTTTATTTGATATAATGAAAGGGGTGTGTATTGTATTAATATAATATCAGTGATATGATATGTCATGCATATCATGGATATGATTTCACTAGATAATATATATAATGATTAGAAACCCAATTTTCCAATTACTCACTCAAAAACATAAATATCTACATACTGCGGTCTCAATCATGATTTTACAAACCAAAGGATGATTGAAAAACAATAATATCATTACAACATATTTTCTAAGGAGTCATATAGTTTTGATAGATTTTTCTACTAAACTTCATTGAATTTACCATGTATCATCATGAGGTATAGTCCCCAAAATCCATGATGGACCAATATGACCCGTTACTATCAAAGACATACTAATTGGGGTAATGATGAGAGTGTATTCTAGGTTCTGGATGTAGAAGAAGTGTAGGATGGGTGTGTACCCAACATTGAAAATTTTCATATTCTATGATTAATTTAGGATCAATACAAGTATTAACACAAATATCCATAGAATTGAATTAATGAAAAATTAAAAATGATATAACATGGAACCAAGAAAAGAGGATCGACATATTTTGTTTATATTTAATTTAGTTAAATTATAGAAATACCTCACATGTGATTCTTTCTTCATTGATGTGTTTGATCATGGGTATGTGGTGGGACTTTGTTGTGATGTAGAACCAAAGGATAAGAATCCTCTAGTGGAGGTCCACATGTGCTCCATGTATCTCTAGATGTAGAAAAGGGATTCTCTAGGTTCTAATGAGAAATTTCATCGATCCAATGATATCCTTCTTTGATCGCATTGATAATCACTACCATAGCTTTCTACATGATCCTATGATGGAGGATCACACGTGTTCATGAGATAGTTATAAAATAGCAAATTGTTTTATAGTCTTGAGGAATTTTATCCGTATATGTTGTGCATACAATGATTGGTTATCTGATCGATTGTCCATTTGGCTAATATAGAAAAAATAACAAAACATGGAATTTTATTCACCAGGTAATGATAAATAATTATCACAGGTTTCGTTACTTAATTTATTATTCTATGTGAAACCTCATATCAAATAATAATAGAATTTCTATTATTTCCATGACTTTTGATTTAGTTTCCCATAATATTTAATTATAATTTATCAAAATAATATTTAATACTATTTCTCAACGGACCTATTACATGGTCCTCCAATGCCGCTCAATATTTATCATTCCATGAATAATAAAAATTTATTTTTTAAATAATTATAACATAATTATCTGATGATAAATAAGAATTCTATCTCTAATATAATCTCTCAAATTAGTAGCGATGAAATAAATGTGATCAGGAATACTAGAATAATTATAAAACCAGAACTGGGAATAATATTTATTCAATTTTTAATGTAAATAAATTATTTTACTACGATACTGGATACACTTATCATGTGACCCTATATGGCTATATCTCATTGGCATTAGTCTGACTTGCCTAATGTCTGAGAATACTATCTAGTAACCAGTCAACACACCAATGAGAAAAAAGATGAAATTGCAACGACATGTCACCTCATATGAACACTTACTATGTAATATAATCCATCTGTCATGATATCTCTAATCAATAAAGTTTCATGTAAGTGTCATGAACCCATGTGTTCAATTTTCTATTATATGACTTCCTAAACGTGAACATTCCCTGAGAACCCCATGTCCATAGAGTTCGTTAGGCTATATCATTTCCATCAAAGGGATTGAGATATATACATTCGTAGGAGTGAAAAATCCTTTCTCTCATTATTAATTAATGCAGTATTACTTGTGAAACACCAAAAATATACTACCTTACTGCGAACATATATCATCAGGGTTATCATCTATACATCTATGTGCATTACTAATAATACCTATTAATAATAATCATAATCTCCAAGGACCAAAACACATGTCCCTCGAAAGGAACATCCAATGACACTAATGAATGTGGATTTAGTATTAGTGGGTCATATTCTCATAATATACTCATTGATATTTCCAAGGGCACACACCATGAGAAGGTGACTCAAATATTTATGACTAACCACCACTGATAGACCGTATCATTTGTGTCACTTAAAATTATATAATCTATCCATATAACATATCATCAAGAATTGTGTCATGGAACATATTTGTTCCCCTCATAGCATGGATATGCTATTACCTTTTAAAGTGATAGCTATTCATTGGACATTATCACATACAATGTCACAAAAAAGAAAAATCATGATGTGATATGTATTTTATTAATATTTATCCAATGAATATAGTTTTTTTCATAAAGTACAAATTAGTAGGTTTATAGGGAACCAACATCAATCAAATCCCACTTTAACTAGATAAAAATACTAAAAACAATTAGCCCACTAGCTCTCACATGATATTCATGAGTCTATGGTGGTAGACCATTAGTCAAGGGGTCCACCACGTTCTCTTCTATAGAAACACTGCTCACTGAAACTTCACCCCTTTGATAGAAATCCATCAAGAGGTGAATTTTTTTGAGTATGTTCTTTGTCTGTAGATCTGACCATGTCTTTTTTCAAGAGACACCACTATATTATTATGAAAATATAATGTAATGGAATATTTATTACTAGGGACCACAATTAGCTCCTCAAATATGTTACAAATCCAGATGGATTCAATTAGTGCATAATAAGCCTTTATATAATCGGACCCCACTGTAGAATTAGAGACAACTAGATTCATTGAACACTTATTGGTCACAATTCCCCCATTGAGATTGAAATCATATCCTGATTACTACTTTATTTCATTCAGATTTATCTGAAAACCAGCATCAGCATACCCACTAAATAAAATCTCATCATCTCCTCCATAGACCAGGAACATAGCCTCTGTTCATCTTAGATAATTAATTATACTCTTGAATTAAATCCATTGTTTTTCTTATGGATCTTCTTAATATCGGCCTACCATGCTCAGTGAATAGGAAACATCATGTCTGGTATATAACATGGAATACATGATAGATCCTATCACTGAAGCGTATGGAACCCTACTCATCATATTTTTCCCTTTTATTCTGGGGACACATTTTCTTTGTAAATGTTTCCTATGTGACACAAAAACCAATCCATTCTTGGAATGATTGAAAATAAATATCATTACTATCTGCTCAATGTATGTACTTTGACATATTCCTTGCAGCCTCTTGGATCTATCATGAATGATCTTGATCCCTTGATTTTTGGAGACTTCACCCATGTCAATTATATAGAATCTCAAGATCAACATGTCATTGACAGACTTCATTACTGATATGTCAGTTACAATAAGAAATATATCATCAACATACAATAATGGTATAACAACTACATTCCCATTAAACCAATTGTAAATACATGGATCACACAAATTCTTAATGAACCCATGTTCACATATGGAATCATAAAATAAAATTTTCAATGGTCTAGATAATTTCATTAATCCTTAAATGGATATCTACAACTTGAATATCCTTTTAGAAGCACATAGTTTCACAAACCCTTGTGGTTATTCCATATAGAAATATTAATAAAGGATCTCGTTGGGTAATGCAGTTTTGACATCCATCAATCAAATATCATAATTATGAAAAAATTGTAGGTAATGTATGATTCTTATGAATTAAAACATGGAAATGGAGGAAAGAGTTTCATCATAGTCAATTCCTTGATGTTGTTTAAAAAGTTTATCCACTACCCTTACTTTATTGGAACTAACTTCACCCTCCAGGTCCATTTTATTTTTGAATGCCCATTTACACCCAACTGGAATTACATCAATTTGGGAATAAACCAGAACCCATATATGGTTCTGATACATATAATCCATCTCGAAATTCTTTTCATCTGGGCATCATCCAGATTTTTCTATCTCTTATGATTCCTTATAAGAGAGAGGTTCATCATTTTCAAAAAATAATAAATCATCAACCTTGGTGAAAAGGTAACCATATCTCAATAGTTCCCTTACCTCTCTTGGGATCCAACGCAGTACATTTATTTCAAAAAATGCCTCTTCATTGGGTAACTATGGAACTTATTCTAGTAAAAACAACTTTGTTTCTTGAGCATCAATGTCAATATTTCCCCCAATATCCATTTTGAGGATATTCCCCCTCTAATGAATGATGACCTATCTAGAAACTATCACATTCATATCTGAGGGGTTGTATAGGTATTTTACTATTGTTTTCTTTGGATAAAATATAAAGATAAACATCTGGCCTTAGGATTCAAGTTGATTTATAGGCAAAGACATAACGAATGCATCTCATCCTTATACACATGTATTCGATAATGTGGGTTTCCTTCCACACCATACCTCAAAGGGATTCCCATTTTCAACCATAGTTGGTACATGGTTTAATGTTTATATTGATGTTTTCAATGCATATCCCAAAAAATATAATGGAATATCTTCATGAATCATCATTGACCTTACCATATACAACAATGTACCATTCCTCCTTTCACTAACACCATTCCACTGTAGTGAATAAGGTGGAGTGAGTTGAGATATAATCCCAGAATCCCGTAAATTGCTGATGAAACTTTTGTTAAGATATTATCTCCCACTATATAATTGAATATCATTTATCTTCTCACCAAGAGTATTTTCTACATCATTATTTAACTCCCTGAATTTATAGAAGTAATTGGAATTCTAACTCATTATGTACACATATCAATATCTACTCATGTCATTAGTTAAAGTAAGGGTGTAAGAATATCCACCTATAGATTATACTAGAAATGGTCCTCACACATTAGTTTGTACCAATCCTAGAAGCACGGTTACCATTTCAACCTATCCACCAAATTGTGGTTTGGCCATTTTCCTTTTTAAATAAGCATGACATCTATCATTTGGTTTTAGCTTAGAAGAGTCTAAATTACCATTTTGATAGAACATCGCCCAGAACATATTGTTTACATTTCCATGGTAGTGATTCCCCAACTGGGTATTATATGAGTCATGTGAAATTGGTTCGTTATGAATTTCCAACAATTTTTTCTCATAATTTAATACGGATAGATAATTTTTTAAAATTTCCATACTGTAACATATGTTTCCCTAATAAAAGGGAAAACATTTTTTCTGAACATGAAAATAAATCCATCTATACCTAAAATTGAAATAGATATTATGTTCTTGGTTACACATGGTACATAATAAAACCCATATAGAAACAAAATCATTCACCTTGACAATTTGAGGTGGTCTTCACCAATTGAATGAGAATCTAGCCTCATGCCATTTTCTGCTCATTGATCCACCACTCATCTAGAAATTTTGTAGAATCAACTTGGTTATGCATTTGAATATATATTTATCCCCATATATGTATCTAAATTCCAATGTGTACAAATGGAACAATTTTACTTGATAACGAATGTACAATTGGCTTCACCTTGACTCTGGGTGCAGTTCCTCCTCCTGGTGCCAGACATGACACGTGAAAATCATACTTCCACCTTTTCAATTCCCTGACTCTAGATCTTTTTATTAATGGTCATAAATTACTTATATTATTTAGATTGTTTATTCATCTTACTCTCCCTATCTTTGTCCTTCCTCTTCTTTTTAACGACAAGGTTTGCGGTTTTTCCATGCCCCATGTACTTCTCAACATGGGTAATCAAGGAAGAAAGCTCTGATAGTATCATCTCATTATTAGTCATATTATAATTCACAATAAAGCAAGATAATGTCTTAAAAAATGGTTATAGTATGAGATATGTAAGAATGGTAATTTGGAATTCAATCCCTATGTTGTCCAGATGCTCAATTTAGCAAATAATCGTGACTACATGTAGTCTAGTAGGCGTAGAATCTCCAAGATTTGTAGTGAACAAAACATTCGAGATCACATACCTCTATGATCACCCCTTCCTGTTGATAGAGAACCTAAATGTGAGACATCATAATATAACCTTCTATTTGATATTGTTTCGTCAAGAGATCATTGGTCATGGATGATATCATGAGGCACTAAACATATATAGTGTCATTCAGATGTTTCTCATACACATATAGTTCCTCATCACTATCCACATTTATTGGATAACCTTATAATGTCTCTTCCAGCACATTATTTTTTTTCTTATTGGCATAGGATAACCTGGAGGTGCCTTTTCCACTCTTTGAATTTTATTCCATTTAGATGGTTTTAATTCGTGATAATCGATAGAAATTATATGTTTGGTTTAATTTTGAATGTTATTTCTAGAAATTATGAAGAACATAGTTTTAGTACTTTCTCTTGATAAATATAAACCAATAAATAAATTAATTTCTACTAGTGTACCACTATTTGATCGAAATCCAATAGCCCTCACCTTTTTAATTGAAATATATTTTTTCATTTATATTCAAGTAATAAGGATCCAAATTTCCATTTACATTACCCAGCTAGGGATGGTCAAGAAACATGAAAAGTTTTACATAGGCATTACAAATGCTAAATGCATTTACTCACACCTCTTTTATATATCGGGTGGAATCCCCAATACTGAAATCCTTAATTTTTTATTTCCTCATCCATTGACTTTTAGTAACACCATGTCCTACTACTGCCGTCAACCATTGATATAAACTATGTTAATTAAACCCAAAACATCAATTTAGGATTCCATATTAATTGAAAGAACCCCGACTAAGTTTGGCCAATCACATTGTATTATGGTTCGATGTAAACCGGATTAATGGAAATCTATAAAAACTTAATATTTAATTGAGGTATTTTACGCTTTATGGATAAATTATCACATATTCTAATTTGAAAAGTTTTTAAATATTATTTGGGATATATATAAGTGATTTAAAAATTATAAATAATATTTACACATATGAAATTTATATTTTAGTTCCATCTTGTATTCTTATTAGATAATTAATTATGTCATCACGTCAAACATTCATAATGAATAATCGTAAAAATTTAAAAAAACTAAATAATGGGTAGGATCATGATTTTTACTAATAGTCAGTTTATTTATAAATTGATAAACTAATCATGACATAGGATAGAAACATCTTGAACCATTTAAGGTTCGTGTTTAAAGTTATCCACCTGCCTACCATTGTATCTCCTGAGATTTAATTCCCTCACATCCTAAAATTAACTTCCTCTAATAGCATGATATATCCATCCATTACATATGATTTTATCACACATGCAGGTGAGGGTTAAAAAGGGGGTTTACATAAAAGAAACCATGGGCACACAGTCCCTACATATTAATGAGGAGGAGGCACACATACAAAAAAATTTAATTTAATAAATTAATTCAAAGGGAATGAAACACATACAATGGTCTCATATTTCTCATTAAAATCTACATACTAGCAACAAATTGAGAATTTTAAAATAAAAGAATTAAATTATTTAATCATTCTTATTAAGATAAATTATTATGGAATCTATTAAACATTATACTAAATTAATCAATCCTTTTAACTTAATTATTTTCTGAATTTTAATGAGATTATCCTCCATATCGTTATACATAACTTGTACCTTGGAGAAAAACCAATGAATACTCATCCAAAACTACCCTATATATATTTATATATATAGAAACATTATTGTTTGTGTCAAGAATAATAAAAATAGAATTATAATTGTTATACAAATAATAAATGAGGTGAAAATCATTGCAAATTTCACATATTTTAATTAAACCCCCACACACAAATATATATATATATATATATATCAAACACCTTTCACATGTTGTGTCCCGCATTTATGCCCTATGAAGGTACATGTCTCAATGTATTACATAATATAATAATAATTTTTAAAATATGAATATTCTTAAAAAAAGGTAAACTATGAGTATGTCCTACTAAACAGCAAGTACCATCCTCACTATCCATCAAAACTAAATGAAAATGGAAAAGATAAGTGAGGTTTACCATGGAAATATTTGGAGTACACGGTGTGTCCAGGGGGATACATTCCAGGTTTACTATGCATTACACGATCACTATTCATGAATGACATGTATGGGATACATGATATGGCCCTATCCCAAGACACTAAACAACCTGTATTGTGGGCCCCATGGCATGTAGTTCCTTTGACCATGCGCCAGCCTATCCTGGTCAACACATGGTTTGAGAATTAACTACACCGAATGACATTAATTCACAAGGGTTTAGTAAATCCTGAACTATTCCAATTATACTGAACACAAATTCACTGAATATCGATCCATCTACAAGGCGTTTATTTTTTTGATATCTAGACATATCCTTCAGTGCCTCTTGATGAGATCCTTGGTTTAATTTAAATAATAATATTATTCATTTCTGTTAGATATTTGTGAAACGATAAGGTAGAAATGGACCTGAAAATTCAAATTATTTGAACGATTAATACAGAATTGGAAAACAATGTTATTAAAACATAAATCATCAATGAATTATTTAAATAACTATAAAACAAATTATGATCTCTCGAATACCACATGTATGATCCAAGCATAGAAGATATGTAGGATGGGTGTCTACCCATATTTGTAAATTTACATAATCAATGACTATCTCGAGATCAATACGAAAATGAATTCTAGTGTCCAAATAATTTAATCAACGATAAAATACAAAATAAATAACTTAGAATAATGAAGATAGGATCGACATATTTGGTTTTGAATTAATTTAAATTAATTATAGAATGACCTATATGGTTATTATTTCTTCGTTGATGTGTTCGACCACAGCTCTGAGGTGCATCTTAGTTGCATTGTAGAATCCAATGATATAAATCCTCTACTAGTGATCCACACATTATTTGTGTATCTCTGGAAATCTATGAAGGATTATGTAACTCCCTGATAATTTATGAGATATATTAATGTCTTGTGTTTTACTTGACACAAATATTATCTTGCAGTATATACAACATTGTATTGTCTTGTAGTATATGTAACACTATTCTTGGCTTGTGTTGTACCAAATTTCGTGTTCTTTTTATAGAATTTATTTCACACGACCCTGAGTATAGTTATTTTTCAATGTATAAGTGAACTATGTTTGGATTATATTATATGCCAGACCCATATAATCATGCAATGTACGCAATACTAACATGGCTCATGATACACACAAGACCAACCTTCATCGATAGCCTGCGATGTACGCAATACCATGTTTCCCTAATCCACAATATATTTCTAAATTATTATATAAACATTCCATAATGAAAATTAATAACAACATTATTAATTTTATATAACATTATCATTAATATTTCAAGGGATATGAGGACAAAATCAATTTTTTCATATAAAAGAAATATTATTTCTAAAAATATCATTTTTAACGCCTTTTGAGGGCACACCTATTTTAAATCTAGTTTTTGACACTTTTATAAGTTCTATTTCGGATAAATATACCTCTTATCTGTAATAAGGAAATAATAATTAACATTGGATCAATGTTTTATATTTTTCAGATAACTTTCATATTTTTAAGAATAGTGAAAATACACAAAATATTTATTGAGAAAAACATATTACTTCAAAATAATTTATTGGATAAAAATATATTTTTGAATAGTTTTAATTAATAAATATAATTTATTTTTACCATTTAATATAATGTATTTAGTTATCATTAATTTTACATTGAATTAATAGGTAAAAACATTTCAATCTTTTAGAATGGTTTAACTATTAAAACTCATTTTCTCAAAAATAGGACCAATATTAAATTAACTAATATCACTTACATGTTTTGAATTTTGAAAAATGAATTAAATATATAAAATAATTGTATCCAAATTATATTAATATGATACTTTTATTTTTTGGGCATTATGAAGAGTATCTTGAGAAATTATGTTTGTTACAATTGTAAAAGGTGAATCAAGTAATTATGGGTAAAAATAATATTACAAAATTACCTTAACACCTAAAAAATCCTATTATATTATTTAAAAGACCCTTATAATCAATTTTTTAATATGGTATAAATTAATATCCACTTACCCATGAAAATGACATGAATGTAATAAAAACTAATGAAATGAAAAATTTTCTCAATATCTTTTTATATAAGTGTATTAAAGTTAATATATGGATAAATAGAAGATATAATCAATTATAGATAGTCTCTAAAAAAGGTAAAAGATTTAACAATGTAAAATATTTTTTTATACTTTTTTATATTAAATATTAACAATTAATTATGACACAATAGTGATGTAGAAAATATTTTTTTAACAGAAATATCAAATAAATGGTTTAAAAAAATTTAAGAGGAATATCATTTGAACTAATTAATGTTATCCATGATTTTAATAGGTTACTATGAAATGTTAGTTGTGAATTAAAATTTCTTAGAATTTATCTTCTTTGTGAATTTTATATAATGTCTAATAAATGAATAGTCTCAAAATTTAGACTATTGATATTTTATAGACATACCATTTTATAAAATTATTTTGTAAAAAATAAAAATATTTAAAAATTACAACGTTATAATTATAAGAACTAAAATATCATAAATTTTCCATTTATGGTAAATTAACTCCATATAAGTAAATATTCATTACCATTAAATATTTAGAATTTTATTACCAAAATTATACTTCAATAGAATAACTAAGGGTGAATTAAAAATAAAGGTTTAAATTTAAAAAATATGTTGTCCAAAATTTATTTGTTGATGAAATTACAAACCTATATCATATAATCATCATTTTATGATAAATATGGAGATTTTTGTGTAGGGTTCGAATTTTTATAATAAATTATTATTTTTGAGAGTTTCCAAAAGTACCCCTCTCCTCTCTTATAAAAGGGAAAATCTTCCCTCACCGATTCACTCTATATTGAGCCTTCATGATCGTTTAACCCTTGCCCATTTCTCTTATAAACTTCCATAGATTCATTCTAGAGGTTATTTTATTCTTTTATGGCCAACTGTAGTACCCTAATAGCAAATTTAATCCATACACATCGGGGAAGAGGTAATCCCTTCTACCGACACATTCAAATTTATATCTTCTTCTACATCATCTTATTTAGTATTTTAATTTTAAGGAAATAACATAATTATAAATAATATACTGATATGTTATTTTATATATGAAACATCCCTCTTTCACCTTCTATCCATCCTACAGAAAAGGAAATCACTGCACGTGCATACGTACTGATTACTATCTCCAGAGCGTGGTGTAATCTGTTTTTCACCCCCACCATACATGGATGGGTGTAATGGAGGAAATAATAACTATATATTTTTATTATAACATTAAACAAATTCTGAGTTATTATACACCATACTCTTCAATTCCATTCAACAGTTTTGGAATTGATATTATTGATTATGCGTAGGTACGGCTTACCGACTCCATGACGCGAGGAGATTAATTCTCAATGATAACCATTCAAGAATTATTATAATGAATATATTACATATAATAATTAAATATATGACATACTAAAGATTATGTATTTATGCATATATATATATAATTTACTTTCTACTATTCAATTCAAGAAGGAAATGAAAACAATGTTCACGTGTATGTAGGACTAACGTCTCTATGAACGGTGAATTCCGTTTCATTTATCTATATATTATATATTTTATTATACTAAATATATATGATATATAAATGATGTTTTCCATTATTTATGTAGGTAAATCATGATCTACGTAATCATATGAATAATAACAAGTCCAAACACTTACGATAAATGAAATGGTTATTACCTAAAACATTGCATTAATGTGGAATTGACAAACAAACGGTTAATATAAAGTAGTAATTAAATCATATATGATATCATAAATATTATTATGGTTTTGTTACAAGTTAATAATATTTTTAAACAAACTATACTTGGGTTTTAGAAACATACAAAAGAAATTGGACACAAGGTAAGGGATTACATTGCAATCTCATTTTTATCTAGGATTGTTTATATGTAACTGTTTTGTGAGGATATATTCATTATCCATGTCCATGATTTATAAAAATGTTTCCAAAAAATTTATATCATTATTATGTGTATGTTTAATGTAATTTCTACACATTCTTTACTTTTACAACATGGTATGGAAGGAATCATTCTTTTGTTTACAATCGAAGGTACTTTTTTGACTTTTCTAGTAAAAGTATGAAGAGAATGTTGTTTTAAACTTATATGGAACGATTGGTTTTTTATTCTTTCATAATGAATTATTTCCAAGAATAATAATATCCATATTTTCAGGTATATTTTCAATTAAATTATTTTTTTAAAATTTTACAACATTTTGAAAAAAGAAAAGTTTTTTTTAAGAATAATGGATATTTTCCTCAAGAACAAAGGTCATGTGTTTTATAAAAATTATTTTCCATATAATATGAAATTGTCTTATGATTATATCCCTATTATTATATTTATTTTATTATGTTATGATGGAATTATTTTCTTTTAAGACCATTTATATTATATGGATTGATTTATGGTAGAATGATGTTTAGGAATCCCATTATATTACATGGGTTATGCTATGATGTATAATTTATGTTTTGGTGGAATACATAATAATGGATTCATTATGAGATTGGTGGACATATATATCACTCCAATTAATTGGATAAATATTTATATCTCATTAGATAGACATTTCTAGAATGATAGGTAAATACGGTACAATATTATAGGGCTCGAATGGCACGTAAACCCAGTTCAGTAATGGACTTCGTCCACTATAATGGTCTTGGTTGTAAAGCCTTAGCTACTATGGAAATCATATTTTGTGCTTAATGGTTTTCAATAATTTCATTTTTTTATTCCCAAGATATTTTATCATGAGTAATGTTCCTTTATGTGATATTTCTTATGCATGGCCATGATTTATTTCATGACTCAATATTTTGATGTTTAAACATTATGTTCATGTTTTTATGTTCAAATTTATATGATTATATTTATTTTCTCCATGTTTAACCTTACAGATCATTTGATCTCACACTTCTTATGTTTTATTTTATCCAGGATATAAACAAATCATTATGGTAGGAAAAAAATGGGGATGATTTTTATGGGAGATGTTGAAGATCATTTTATATGATTAGAATATTATGTTTCGAGTATCCAAGGACGCCAAACTAATATGATTTTTGGGTATCTATCTGTGTCATGTATTATGTATTCTGTAAATGAAATGTAAATTCCATGTATGTCATGTTTGGGTCTCTACATTTGGTATTAAATCTACAGTTTCATCAACCATTGGAATTTAGGATGTGAAAACTTTAGTGGGATCCCAAAATATATTTTTATGTTATGTGTAGTGGTGTAACAAAGGATATTTATGGCTACAGGTTACAGTCTATAAATTATGGTAATGATAATAAATAATATAGGATTAAACCTATGATATCAGATATTTAAATAACTACCCCTTGATTATGTTGTTTTCTTTTAATTATTTATTCCTCTCACACTATTATTTTTGTGTTGTAGTTAATTGAAAGAACCAGAAGGAATTGGGAAAACATTGAATCTGATGAACTAATTGGAGACTATTAACAACAAAATTGTGTAATGACAAGTGTGAATGATATTGTGATTATGTTGAATCTATCATCACAATGTATGATTAACAAGATGAAGTTTATTTTTTTTCCTATGGAATATAATAAAAGGAATATGGAATTCCATGAATGTTCCCATGGCGAGGAACATAGATGAATGATGATTTATATTCCTACATATCAAGTGGAAGAGAAGAAGAACATTTAGGAATACCTCAAATGGAGGGGAAGATGTTATCTCTGTGGTAAAAAGGATCATATTGTTACGAATTGTAATACAGATCAATGAATCTTATTTTGAAAACACGGGCATTACCAAACTCAATGCCTAGACATAAGGATCTACTTATAATTCATGGAAATGCCTATTTCATGCTTACCATGAATGTTAAATGATATAATTATTCATGTATTTGAATCTTTGAATGATGAGTGGCGAATTATATAAGAGTTATCAGTTTAATTTTTTACGATAAATTTTCTAGAATATGCTGAAAAGTTATAATGGACAAGAAATGTGATTTAATGAAAAGTTTTTATTCTTTATAAACACAAGATTAAGGGAGGGTAACCCTTAATATGAGCATGATATTGATAAAATTCTATTTGTACAATGATATTTTAAGTAATATTAGATACCTTGGATCTTCTTAAATATTTGTTGAAATGTGGGTTATGATGTCACAGATAAAGTAAACATCTTTTCAGGGCATAAGGAACATATCCAACAAGTTTTAGAATAAATAAAAATGCATGTTTTCAATAAGGATATCTGGTAATTAACATTACCAAATTTAATTCATGGTGAAGTCATTAAAATGATTGGAATGTGACCAAAAAGATATATCTTATAATATATGGGAGATAAAAGATGTTATTCACATGATTGTTATATGACCATTCTGGTAATGGTTTTCTTTGTAATGTGTGAATAGAAAAAAGTATTATGGATAAGAAAAAATATTTTTATGGATTATGTTGGACATCAGATAGTATTGTTGAAGGCTAGAACTTTTTATATTATTTTTGGATTGTTATAATAGTATAGTTTTAGAAAAAGGACTACCCACGGGATGAGAGACAACCTGTCGTGTCAAAAAGGTTGCAGGAATCGAACCCACAACCAAATTGAAACATGCCTTTATCACTAAACACTATCCTATAGTAATTCCCAGGTCAATATAATTTATTTTTATTTTATTCAGCTCTATGATAGATGAAAAATAAGTAGATTTTTTAACCATGTATGATTAATCTCACCATAGATGTACATATGAATATTTAATAACCTGTGCAAATGTTTTTGTGATAGAGACAAATAAAATGATCTATCATTCTATTTCATGATCTTCTAACACATCACAAATGTCAAATTAAACTTCATTTCATTAAAAGATTAATTATAAATTTTTCAAGGCATGAAAAATAGTGAGATATTACAAAAATCTAGTATGTATTTATTCTTATTCAAAATTCTTAAACATAAGTGAAAGGATATTCAAAAAACGATTATCCTAGTACCTTGTTATAAAATCAATAAGATGGTCCCTTATATCATTTTATATTTATGGATTTCTGGTAGTTATCTTTCTCCAAACATTATTCAATATCACTATTAATAAGAACATGATGGTTATATTTCTCTTCCATATCCATGTTTTCACTTAGAAACTATGTTATTTTATGTGTAAACCCTATGAAGAGTTACAATGGGTCACCATTACATTTTTATCTTTCTTTTTTAAAATGATTTCTTAGTAACCTTTTTTACGATGTGGGATTCCATGAAAAAACATTCAAGTAGAAAACCATTTATTACACTGAAGAATTCTGAGTGAGAATTTGATTTTATGGGGGGGGTGAATGTATGACCCCAAGATTTTATGGGATAAATTATTTTATGTCTTGTGATGTACGCTACACCAATATTAGCTTGCGCTATATGCAACACTGTATTAGCTTGCATTTTACAGAACACTATTCTTGGCTTGTGTTGCACATAATTTAATTTAATTTTGATAGAATTCATTTAAAAAAATTGTATAAATTTTGTTCAATTTATATATAAAATATCTTTGTATTCTGTTATACACAACACAAAATAAATCTTTAACTATACGTAACACGAAAATGGCATGGGTTACACACAAGAGTGACCTTCCTCGATAGCTTGTGTGGTACGCAATATGGAGTTTCACTAAACGAAATATATTATTAAAAAATTATATAAACTAGCCATTAAGTATATTAATTACCAAATTATAAATTTTATGTAACATTATAATTTTTCTTACACATGATATGAGAACAAAATCAATTTTTTGATAACAGAAATAATTTTTTTAAAAAATGCAGTTCTACCACCATTTCAACGCATAAACATTTTAAATCTCATTTTGGATCTTTTATAAGATATATATGACACTATAATCTTCTTATTTATATGTGGGTCATAAAAATTTACTTTGGATAAATTTTTAATATTTTTCTGATAACTTTCTTATTTTGATGAATAATGAAAATATGCTATATTTTAATTAAAAAGAAATTTTTTCATCCAAATAATTTTTAGGGATTAAATATATTATTTAATGGTTTCAAATTATTAATAGAATATATTTTTACAATTTAATATAATTTATGTCATTATCTTTACTTTTTCATTGAATTCAAAGCTAAAAACATTTCATTATTTTGCAATGTTTTAACTTTTAAGACATTTTTTCAAAACAACGATGTTAATATTAATTTAGTTAAAGTAACTTATGGGTTTTGAATTTTGAAAAATGGATTTCATATTTTTAAAAATTAGGTACAAATTATATTAATAGGAAAATTTTATTTTATTACATTATGAATAGTAACTTTGGTAATTATTTGTATTACTCTAGTTAAAGGTGAATTGGGTAATTAAGGGTAAAAATAAAATTATAAAATTTCTTAAATAGCTGTAAAAATAATATTTTATGATTAAATTTGACTATGATAATCTATTTTTGAAAATGGAATCACTTTATTTACTTTTACCTATGAAAATGACATAAAATTAATAAAAACTAATGAAATAGAAATACCCTCACAATCTGTTTTTATATAAGTGTATTAATTTTAATATATAAATAACTAGTAGATAAAATATACAATATATAGTCTCGAGAATTATTAATTAATTACCCATATCATAAAGATTTATTTTTTATTTTTATAGATTAAACAATTACCATTAATTGTGACACAATAGTGATGTTTACATTATTTGTTTAATAGAAATATCAAATAAATGGTTTTTAAAATATGTAAAGAAAATTCATATGAACTAATTAATGTTATCTATGAATTTTCAAGGTGAATATGATAAGTAGGATTTTATTTAATATTTTTATTCTAATTTATCTTCATTGTGAATTATATTTAATTTCTAATAAATAAATTGTGTCAAAATTTTCACTGTTTATATTTTATAAACATAACATTTTATTAAATTATTTAAATATCATAAAAATATTTAAAAATTAAATAGAGACAATTATAAAGTAAAAAAATTCATAAATTATACATTTTTGGAAAGATAACACCTCATATATAAATATTCTTTACCATTAAATATTTAGAATTTTATTACCAAAATTAAACATTTATAAAATAAATATTGGCCAATTAAAATGTTAAGGATTTATTTGACACATAAAATTATCAAAAAAAACTTATTGATGATATTAAAACCCCATATCATCTATTATTCTAATTAGGGACACTTTGGATGTTTTTTGGTCGGGTATTTTTTATTATAAATTAATATTTTTGAGACTTTCATAAATTTCCCCTCTCCTCCCATATAAAAGGGAAGCTCATCCATCTCCCCTTCAATACATTTAGACACTTCATGATTGGCCAACCCCTGATCATTTTTCTTCTGAACATCCATAGTTATACTCTAGATGATTTTGTCTTCTTATAAGACCACCTCATGTTCCCTAAGAAGAAATTTAAAGGGTGCATGTCTAGGAAGAGGTAATATATTCTACCAATAATTTCAAATTTATTTCTTCTTCTACAACCCCTTATTTAGTATTTTCATTATAAATTAATAAAATAAGTATCACTAATATACTGATATGTAATTTTAAATATTAAACACCCCTATTTCACTATCTATCCAGCAAATGAAAAATGCAATAACTGTGCTTGCGTACGTACGGATTACCGTCCCCATGTCATGGTGTAATATGTTTTTCACCCCCACCATATATGGATGGGTATATTGTTGGAAAAAATAACTATATATTATTATAATTACATTATAATAATTTTGATATATTATTCACCATCTGCTTAAATACCATTCAACAGTTACGGGGATGATATTATCGCTCATGCGTACATATGACCTACCGTCTCCACGATGCGATGTGATTCATTCTCTATATTAACCATTCAAGAATGATTATAAATTATATATAATAAATATTAATGAAATAAATGAAATAATAATGATACTAGAATAATTTATATATATATTTCATTTAAATACTACCAATCAATTCAATAAGGAAATGAAAACAACAATCAAGTGTACATATGGACAACCATCTCGCTGAATAGTGTATTCCATTTCATTTATATATAATTATATTTATATATTTATATATAGAGTATATATGATATATAAATCATGTTTTAAATTAGGGAATTATGTAAATCATGATCTAAGTAAACATATTAATAATAAAATGTAAAAACACATATGCTAAATGAAACAATTATTTCATAAAACGTTGCATTAACATTAAATTGAAAAATTAATTAGAAATATAAAGTTATATGTGAAACACATATGATATCATAAAATATTATTATTGATCTTTTTCATGTTAATAATTTTTTTAAACACACTATACTGTAGTTTTAGAAACATATAAGTGAATTTGGACCTATTATAAAGACCCGCACTTATTCCATACATAATCTTGAATTTATTCAAGAAAAAACTTCATTATACATTGAGGACCTTTTCACGTTTAGAGCTTTAGAGAATTAAGACAAAACATTCATAACATTACACATTGTTACATAGTGGATACCATAAAATCGGTTTCCATTTTTCTCAGAATATAAAACATTAAATCATAAAACAAGACTCCTTGACAATTCATCAACATTTAACATGTCTTCCTTCCTTGAATTATTCATCCATTAACCTGTGAAAAATCATTTCAAAACTTGGGTTGAGCACAAAAGCTCAGTAAGGTATGAAAAAGAAGGAAAAATCACATTAGTCCATGAATACGCATGACGTATGAAAACATTTTCAAAAGACATGCTTTCCCACCCATAAAATATTACATTGTATAACATGATATTTACACAAGATCCACACAAACATAATTATAATCATAGAGGTATATTGGGGCATTACTTACATAATCTTTTAACCATCTTGGCTACCTTAAAATTTGTAACCCTCACGGCTACCTTACTTTGTGTAACCATCACAGTTACACTTGGAGTAACCATACGACCAGCCTCCAACTTACTCATACACAATGCATTGGAGGGAAATATAGGTCCCACCCTTCATCATAAACAATTCCCAATTACCAAAACATAATCATACAACTTAAACAATATCATAAAAACATTGCCTTTGAATCTTATAAACAAAATTTTAAAAGAGGATTTTAGAAGAAAAGTCCCTTATAAACATCATATACTTGAAGTGAGACTTAATAGAGTGGATGGAATATGTATATACTCTGTAAATACACATAATGAAACATAATATAAACAGAACCAATCACACAATCAATTTAAATAGCACATAAATCAAAAAGTAGAATGTTAACCCAAAGAATGGAAATCGGGTTAAGAATTCCCTTACAACAATGTGATCGGTCGAATCATATAACCAGAACATAATAAATATCAATTGTATCATTGAATAACATGAATATAAAGAGAATCATGCTATTATATATATCAAATGACTATACACATATTCCGCATACAAGAAATAAGCGGTGAATGACTAAAATCTCACAAAAATGAAAGTGAGATGAGGAACCCCTTACAACTTTGTAATCAATTGATTTGTATGACCCAAAATTAATTATTGTCAAATGGTAAATTTAATATCATAAAAATAAAGATATTCATGATATGCGACAATAATGGGAAGTATACATACACTATACAGCGTAAAAATAGTGATTACGGAATATCTCACAAAAATGGAAGTGAGATGAAGAAACCCTTACCTTGGGCTTGTCTTACATCAAAATTGTTTAAACCTCCTGTATAATGGTCAAAAGGGTGTTATTAGTATTTTACAGAAACATTTCCATGTTTATAACATCTTATATGTTCATTTCATAACCTCATTTCATCCCTTATTTGTTAGTATTTGGTTCCTTGCATTATTTTGGGTGAGTTCTTTTGTGATTTTCACAATCGGTTCATGACGAATCGTTCTTGTTGATTGGAAGTGAAACTCCAGAATTGGAATGGAGTAGTATTTACATATTTACAGTACCATAAATGATACCATTTATCACTTTGATTCTTTATATGATGATGATTTATAAGTTAAAACATTAATTATGTTCGTTTAGATCATTTAAGTGGTTCCTTGATAATTACAACATCATTTAGTCTAATAAATATTAATCATGAGTACAAAATAATTCCAGAACCTTATATGAGTCATAAAACATATATTATAACCTGGTTAAACCATATAAATGGTTTCATGACCAGAATTGAAATAATTAATGGAAATTGAAAATACATCGTCCACGATATCGGTAATTCGACACAAATGGACAATGTTTTTTGATTCTTTAAATAAGTGAGAGAGGAGAGGAATACTGATTTGTAATTTTCCATAAACATGACAACATCCAGAATATACATGATTCTGGAGATTTAATGCGTCTTGGATAAGAGGGGGTGATGAATTAAGAGGAAGGAATCATGAAATAAAAAAAACATGAGAAATTTCTTACAAAAATTTCGGCAGCCTAACGACGCCTCTTAAAATTTCCAAAAACAAGATTGATGAGAGGAATGGAATATTTCATCAATCATACAAAATTTGGATAGTAAGGGGAAATATTTAATGAAATATCCCAACAAAAGACAAAGGGATAGGAAGAGAATAACATAAAATGGAAGGAAAGAATGAAAATGAAAGAGGATGTTTACCTCTTGATCTCTTCTCATTGAGATCCTACTTAAGGGCTTTGATTTTGGTCATTTGGTGAGACCAGCAGCTCTAGGACGTGGGGAAGAAGATTGAGGAGGGAATTTGGCAGAAATTAGACAATTCTCAAGGCTTGAGATGTGTGGGAGGAAGAGGGGAGTGAGGGTGGTATTTATAGTGGAGGAGGGGAGGTATTTTAGATTATTTTAATCATTATTATAATATTTTTATCAAGACTATGAATAATCTCAAATAAAGTGGCCTTAATTAGTGAAAATATCAAGTGAGTTCGAAGCAAGTGGCCTTGAATCACTTATGATGTCATAAATAGTGCATTTTTACTGATAAATTGATTATACGGTATTTTACCGTATTTCACTATTCACCGAAAATTCAAGAGTTTCAGAAAAATACAAAAAATTTACCCCAACCATTTTTCGATGTGTAGAATTCTAAAATGAACTCCATTTTTCAAAAATAATTTTCTAAATATTATTAATTTAATTTTTAAATAAGGTCACAGTTAATTTGAAAAATAACAATATTGAAGTGCAATTAGTTTTATGTGACATTGGAAAATTAATTAAAATCCCATTATCCTATTTCCATGGGAAAATAAAATAATATTATTATTTACTATTCATGAGGTCATATTACTATTCATATTACTATTCATAAGGGCATGTTACTATTCACCAAAAAAACAAGTTCGTTCCATCAGACTCTAAATAACATACTGAACACAATTGTAGATGAAAGTTTCTTGAAATTCAAAACATAGAAGAAATAAAATTATGTATAAAGGATACTTATAAATATATACCTTAAAAAAAATTTCAAGCATTTTCAATTTATTTTTAGAAAACTTTGGGATGTTACATTGTCCCCACCTTCTTGAAATTGCGTCCTCACAATTTTATTTACTTATTAAACAACTGAGGGTATTTTTCCCTCATAGCATTTTCAGACTCCCATGTTGCTTCTTCAACCATGTGGTTTCTCCACAAAACCTTTACCTGGTGGATTACCTTATTCTGCAATACCTGTTCTCTTCGATCAAGAATCTGAACCGGTTTTTCTTCATAAGAAAGGTTCTCTACCAGCTGAATTGCTTCTGGCCTCAAGATATGTGATGAATCTGGAAAATACTTTCTCAACATCGAAACATGAAAAACATTGTGTACTTGAAATAAGCTCGGAGGTAAAGCTACGCAGTATGCAACTGTTCCAACTTTATCCAAGATTTCAAAAGGACCGATGAACCGTGGACTTAGTTTCCATTTCTTACCGAAGCGCATCACACTTTTCCAAGGAGATATTTTAAGGAAAACATGGTCACCTACCTTGAAAGATAAGTCTTTCCTTCTGTTATCTACATAACTTTTCTGCCTACTCTGAGCTGTCCTCATGTGTTGCTGGATCATCCTCACTTTCTCAGCCACTTCTTCTACTAATTCTAGCCCCATCAACTTTCTTTCACCGACTTCATCCCAAAACGCAGGAGTCTGACACCACTTTCCATACAAGGCCTCAAATGGTGCCATCTGAATACTGGAATGGAAACTGTTATTATAAGAAAACTCAAATAATGAAATATGCTGATCCCAACTTCCCTGATAGTCCATTGAACAGGCTCGAAGCATATCCTCCCAAGTTTGAATCGTTCGCTCTGACTGCCCATCTGATTGAGGATGAAAAGTTGTTCTGAAATTCAACTTTGTGCCCAAAGACATCTAAAGTCCCTTCAAAAATTTAGAAGTGAACCTGGGATCTCGGTCAGACACAACGGAAAGAGGAACTCCATGTAACCTGACAATCTCTTTGAGGTACAATCGAGAAAGCTGATCTAATGTCATTGTATCTCGAATAGAAAGAAAATGAGAAGACTTTGTTAGCCGATCAACAGTAACCCATATCACATTGTTACCTCGAGAAGTCTTTGGTAGTCCCACCACAAAATCCATGGATATATTCTCATATTTCCATTCTGGCACTGGAAAAGGCTGATGCATCCCCTTCGGTAACTGTCGCTCTTCTTTAACCTGCTGACATGTCAAACATTTCATTGTAAAATCAGTAATATATCTTTTCATCCCATTCCACCAGTTATACTCCCGAAGGTCTCTGTACATCTTAGTACTTCCAGGATGAACAGAAAATGGAAAACTATGAGCTTCACACAACAATTCTTTCTTCAGCTGGGAAACAAAAGGCACACACAAACTTTTTCCAAACCATAAAACACAATCTTTATCAAGATTAAATTCTGGAAACTTACCCATTTTAACCAATTCTACCTTTTTCTGTAGCTCACGGTCTTCCCTCTACGCTTTCATAATTCTGTCTGACAACGAAGACTGCACAGAAACCTGAAACAAAACAGATATATTCCCTGCACCAACAACTTCTAAGACAAAATTTTAAAAATCATTAATCAAGGGATCACGTTCCAAATGTAGCATGGTTAATGATGCATGATTTTTCCAACTTAAGGAATCCGCTACTTTGTTTGATTTTCCAGGATGGTAATTAATCGTGCAGTCATAATCCTTTATCAGTTCTAGCCATCTTTTCTGCCTCATGTTTAATTCCTTCTGAGTGAATATATACTTAAGACTTTTATGGTCAGTATATATTTGGCATTTGGTTCCGTATAGATGATTCCTCCATATTTTCAAAGCAAAAACCACAGCTGCCAATTCCACATCATGTGTGGGATAATTCATCTCATGAGGTTTAAGTTGTCTCGAAGCATAGGCAATTACCTGACCATTCTGTATCAAAACACAACCAAGTCCCTTCAAAGAAGCATCACTATAGATGATAAACTCACCATTCCGGGAAGGTAAGGCCCAAACTGGAGCATTCACCAATCTCTTCTTTAGTTCCTGAATACAAACATCACATTCCTCTGTCCAAAAAAATTTAACCCCTTTCCGTGTTAACATAGTTATTGGGCTAGATAACCGTGAAAAGTTCTTAAGAAAGCGTCAGTAATAACTTGCTAAGCCCCGAAAACTACGAATCTCTGTAACATTTGTGGGTCTTGGCCATTCATCAACTACTTTTGTTTTGGCAGGATCAACTGTTATTCCATCCTTATTTACAATGTGCCCAAGAAACGAAATCTGTTGCAACCAAAAATCACACTTGCTGAATTTTCCATATAGTTTCTTTTCTTTTAAAGTTTATAAAACAACCATTAGATGTTTTTCATGCTCCTCTTTATTTTTAGAAAAAACCAGAATGTCGTCAATAAATACAACCACTAACTTATCCAAGAACTCATGAAATACTTTATTCATAAGATTCATGAATACAGCAGGTGCATTAGATAACCCAAATGGCATAACAAAAAATTCATAATGCCCATATCCAGTACGAAAGTTTGTTTTCGGGATGTCATCCTCCTTAACCTTCAACTGATGGTATCCAGATCTCAAGTCAATCTTGGAAAAGTACTGAGCTCCCTAGAGCTAATCAAACAAGTCATCAATATGAGGCAAAGGATACTTGTTTTTAACAGTGATGTTATTCAAAGCTCTATAATCAATGCAAAGTCTCATGGAACCATCTTTCTTTTTAACAAACAAAACATGGGATCCACATGGTGAAGTACTGGGACAAATGAAGCCTTTGACAAGCAAATCCTGCAACTGATTTTTCAATTCAAGAAGTTCTATTGGAGCCATACGATATGGGGTTTTGAAATTGGCTTAGCATTAGGAACTAAGTCAATTGTGAATTCGACTTCTCGTTTAGGTATGACACTGGGTAACTCCTCAGGAAAAACATCAAGGTATTCATTAACCACTGGCACATCATTAATTTGAATAGTTCCATTGTTTTCAACAATATGAGCCAGATAACTTTCATTTCCATCATTCAGTAGTTTCTCAGCTTCTTGATATGTTATCAATTGTATGGGTTCATTCTTGTATACAAAATGAAACTCTTTCTGAAAAACAACTTCTTTTGCTCTACATTCAATCTTAGCATGTTAATCAGAAAGTCAGTCCATCCCCAGAATAACATAAAACTCGACTAAGGGTGAAACAACAAGGTTTGCAGGTAAAGTCTTTCCACATACCACAATAGAAATATTCTTATAATTCTTCTTTGTTATAACATTTCCCCCTGGTGTTTTAACAACAAGTTCGGGTATCATTTGTTGAGGTGATATTTCCAATTTACTAGAAAATTACTCAGAGATGAAGGAATGTGTAGACCCCATATCAAACAAAACTTTAGCAAAATCTGAGTGAACAAACAAAGTACCTGATACAACTTAATTGGATGGCCCAACATCTGATGACGTAGTCGCAAAGGATCTCACTACCCCTTTTTGCTTGTAGTCAGGCTTCTTTGAATCATTTGGATCCCTCTCTGGACAGACATTTGCATAGTGACCCATCTCACCACATTTAAAACACTTTACAGTTTGCTTATCAAGATTAGTCTTTGAATCATTTTCATTTCAATCTCGGGCCATATGTCCAAACATACCACATTTAAAACACTTCCTAGTTTTGATAAGACATTCCCCAGGGTGCTTCTTGCCACACTTTTCACAAACTGGAAACTGTATTTTCTTACCATCAGATTTCATTGGTTGATTCTTACCCATTGCTTTCCAATTGGACCTCTTCTTCTCTTTGTTTCCAAATTGCATGTGATCTTCAGCAAACTCCATCTCTACCCTCTCAGCACATCGGACAAGTTTCTCATAACTTCTGAATTCACGGGCGGCCAACGCCCTTCGATACCTTGGCTTCAATCCTGAGTAAAAGCGGTTGATTTTGCTATCGAGATCCCGAATAAGATTTGGAGCATACCTCTCCAGTCAGGTGAAGTTCGCCTCATACATAGCCACTGAATCTTCCTCCTTTTTTTTCAATTCAAGAAATTGTTTCTCCATTCTAAGTCGCACCACCTTAGGAAAATATTTTTCAAGAAAAAGACTTTTAAATTCATCCCACACTAAGGAATCAAAATCCTCTCTACCCCTGATATTCCTTACCATTGACCACCACTGATCAGCTTCCCCTTCAAAAAGATATATGGCAAGACATACCTTTTGATTGTCCAAACATCCCATAACATCAAATATCTTTTAAAGGGATTTAATCCATCCTTCTGCTGCCACTAGGTCAGAAGATCCATTGAATGCCGGAGGATGTTGTCTCATAAAATGTTCCACCACTGTCATGTTCCGTTGGGGTACCTCTATTTGTCCTCTTTCATGGATGCCACCACCATTTATTGCCTGCGTTAGCTGATCCATTACTGTCACAAACTGCTCGGTTCCAATCCCTACCATTCCGGGCTGTTGATCAGGAAGGATGTCATTCTGTCGGTGCCTATCCTCTTCAGCATCCATGTTCCTTCTGCGGAAAACCATTCTAAACAAACATTTCTTAGATGAAGCAACATGGTAATCTTTAAATTCTTTAACAAATTAACCATATATTGAAAATTATTTATGGTATTCTATTAGCATCACCTTAACCCCTAAAGTTATCTAAACCATCCTTTGATAACAACTATAAAGACCCGCACTTATTCCATACATAATCTTGAATTTATTCAAGAAAACACTTCATTATACATTGAGGATATTTTCAAGTTTAGAGCATTAGATAATTAAGACAAAACATTCATAACATTACACATTGTTACATAGTGGATACCATAAAATCGGTTTCCATTTTCCTCAGAATATAAAACATTAAAACATAAAACAAGACTCCTTGACAATTCTTCAATATTTAACATGTCTTCCTTCCTTGTATTATTCATCCATTATCCTATTAAAAATCATTTAAAAACTTGGGATAAGCACAAAATCTCAGTAAGGTATGAAAAAGAAGGAAAAATCACATTAGTCCATGAATACGCATGACGTATGAAAGCATTTTCAAAAGACATGCTTTCCCACCCATAAAATATTACATTGTGTAACATGATATTTAAACAATATCAACACAAACATAATTATAATCATAGATGTATATTGGGGAATTACTTACATAATCTTGTAACCATCTTGGCTACCTTAAAATATGTAACCCTCACGACTACCTTACTTTGTGTAACCATCACAGTTACACTTGGAGTAACCATACGGCCGACCTCCAACATACTCATACACAATGCATTGGAGGGAAATATTGGTCCCACCCTTCATCATAAACAATCCCTAATAACCAAAACATAATCATACAACATAAGCAATAGCATAAAAACATTGCCTTTGAATCTAATAAACATAATTTTAAAAGAGGATTTTAGAAGAAAAGTCCCTTATAAACATCATATACATGAAGTGAGACTTAATAGAGTGGATGGAATATGAATATAATATGTAAATACACATAATGAAACATAATATAAACAGAACCCATCACATAATCAATTTAAATAGCACATAAATTAAAAAGTATAAGGTTAACCCAGAGAATGGAAATCGGGTTAAGAATTCCCTTACAACAATGTGATCGGTCGAATCATATAACCAGAACATAATAAATATAAATTGGATCATTTAATAACATGAATGTAAATAGAATCATGCTATTATATATATCAAATGATAGTACACATATTCCGCATACAAGAAATAAGCGGTGAATGACTAAAATCTCACAAAAATGAAAGTGAGACGAGGAACCCCTTACAACTTTGTAATCAATTGATTTGTATGACCCAAAATTAATGATTGTCAAATGATAAATTTAATATCATAAAAATAAAGATATTAATGATATGCGCCAATAATGGGAATTATACATACACTATACAAAGTATAGATAGTGATTATGGAATATCTCACAAAAATGGAAGTGAGATGAAGAAACCCTTACCTTGGGATTGTCTTACTTCAAAATTGTTTAAACCTCCTGTATAATGGTCAAAAGGGTGTTATTAGTATTTTACAGAAACATTTTCATGTTTATAACATCTTATATGTTCATTTCATAACCTCATTTCATCCCTTATTTGTTAGTATTTGGTTCCTTGCATTATTTTGGATGAGTTCTTTTTTGATTTTCACAATCGGTTCATGACGAATCGTTCTTGTTGATTGGAAGTGAAACACCAGAATTGGAATGGAGTAGTATTTACATATTTATAGTACCATGAATGATACCATTTATCACTTTGATTCTTTATATGATGATGATTTATAAGTTAAAACATTAATTATGTTCATTTAGATCATTTAAGTGGTTCCTTGATAATTACAACCTCATTTAGTCTAATAAATTTGAATCATGAGTACAAAATAATTCCAGAACCTTATATGAGTCATAAAACATATATTATAACCTGGTTAAACCATTTAAATGGTTTCATTACCAGACGTGAAATAATTAATGGAAATTGAAAATACATCGTCCACGATATCGGTAATTCGACACAAATGGACAATGTTTTTTGATTCTTTAAATAAGTGAGAGAGGAGAGGAATAATGATTTTTAATTTTCCATAAACATGACAACATCAATAATATACATGATTCCGGAGATTTAATACCTCTTGGATAAGAGGGGGTGATGAAAGAAGAGGAAGGAATCATGAAATAAAGAAAACATGAGAAATTTCTTACAAAAATTTCGGCAGCCTAACGGCGCCTCTTAAAATTTCATAAAAACAATATTGATGAGAGGAATGTAATATCTCATCAATCATACAAAATTTTGACAGTAAGGGGAAATATTTAATGAAATATCCCAAAAAAAGACAAAGGGAAAGGAAGAGAATAACATAAAATTGAAGGAAAGAATGAAAATGAAAGTGGATGTTTACCTCTTGATCTCTTCTCCTTGAGATCCTACTTAAGGGCTTTGATTTTGGACTTTTGGTGAGACCAGAAGCTCTAAGTCGTGGGGAAGAAGATTGAGGAGGGAATTTGGCAGAAATTAGACAATTCTCAAGGCTTGAGAGGTGTGGGAGGAATAGGGGAGTGAGGGTGGTATTTATAGTGGAGGAGGGGAGGTATTTTAGATTATTTTAATCATTATTATAATATTTTTATCAAGACTATGATTAATCTCAAAGAAAGTGGCCTTAATTAGTGAAAATATCAATTGAGTTCGAAGAAAGTGGCCTTACATCACTTATGATGTCATAAATAGTCCATTTTTACTGATAAATTGATTATACGGTATTTTACCGTATTTCACTATTCACCGAAAATTCAAGAGTTTCAGAAAAATACCAAAAATTTACCCCAACCATTTTTCGATTTGTATAATTCAAAAATGAACTCCATTTTTCAAAAATAATTTTCTAAATATTATTAATTTAATTTTTAAATAAGGTCACTGTTAATTCGAAAAATAACAATATTGAAGTGCAATTAGTTTTATGTGACATTGGAAAATTAATTAAGATCCCATTATCCTATTGACATGGGAAAATAAAATAATGTTATTATTAACTATTCATGAAGTCATATTACTATTCATAAGGGCATGTTACTATTCACCAAAAAACAAGTTTGTTTCATCAGACTCTAAATAACATACTGAACACAATTGTAGATGACAGTTTCTTGAAATTCAAAACATAGAAGAAATAAAATTATGTTTAAAGGATACTTATAAATATATACCTTAAAAAAATTTCAAGCATTTTCAATTTATTTTTAGAAAACCTTGGGATGTTACACCTATGGAAAGGGATAACATCGAAATCTCATTTTTTATCTGAGATTGTTTATATGTAAGTATTTTCATTGGATATATTCAATATCCATGTCCATGTATTATAAAATTTATTTCATAAAATTTTCAACATTCTTATATGTATTTTTAATTTCATCTATACCCATTTTGACTTTAATTACATGGTATGTAAGGAATCTTTATTTTTTTACCACAAGAGGTACTTTTTGACATTTCTTATAAAAATACCAGGAGATTGTTTTTTATAAACTTATACAGCATGAAAATATTTTTATGATTTCATAAAGAATTTGTTCATGAAGATTTATTTACATGTTTTCATGTCTATATTGAATTAAATTATTTTCTTATAATATTTCTTGACATTTTGAGAAAATAAAATGACTTTGAATAACAATGGATAATTTCATGAAGCACTATGTTCAAGTGTTTTATCAAAATTATGTTCCATATAAGATGAAATCCGGTTAGCTTTCAACCCCTGTTATTAATTTTTCTTGATTACTTGAAGATTTAATTATTTTTATGAAGTCTATTTATCTTATGTGAATTACATTATGAGGGAATGATGTTTAAGAATCTAACTTTATAACATTGGTTATGCTATAATGCATGATTTATAGTTTTGTGAAACAAATAAGAATGTATCTATTGTGAGATGGGTGGGACCTATATCTCCCTCTAATTAATTGGGAATGTATTTATATCTCAAGATATAGACATGTCTGGAACGGTAGGTAAATATGGATCAGCAATACTGGTCTGGAACGACATGTACACCCAGTTCAATAATGGGCTTCATCCACTATAATGGTATTGGTAGCAATGCCATGGCAAATATGGAATTAATATTAAGTGAATAATGTTTTTCCCCAATTTCATGTATTATTACCATGCTATTTTATCTTGATTTATGTTCCTTTTTGATCTAAACCTTATATACTTCCAAGATTTATTTCATGACAGATGATATTGATGTTTAAACATTATTTTTATATTTCTATGTTCAAATATATGTGGCTTGTTTTATTTTCTACATGTTTAACCTTACTAAGAATTTGATCACACCCTATGTATGTTTTATTTTCTGCAGGATATAAATAAAAGTTTTATGCTGGAAAAGGAATGTGGATAATTTTCATGGGAGATGTTGAGGATCATTCAACATGATTAGAAGATTATGTTCCGTGTTTCCAAAGACACTATACTAATATAGTCTTTGGGTGTCAGTTTGTGTCATGTATTAATTATTATAGTAAATCAATTTAGTGTCCATTTACATCATGTTTGAGTTTGTATATAGTCTCTCGGTTCTAGAACAGAAAATCCTTACACATACGATGTCCATCTTTGATTACCTTGAGTATAACATTCATTGTGTTCTCCTTGACCTAGTGGAGGAGGATCTATCTCATTCATTAAATCATTTTTATAAGGGGTAGATTTCCCTAGGCTATATTGTTTTTTGACAAAGATGTTGTGAACACAACTATTTGTTAGTCGGTCGAATGTCCTCCTGGATAATCTAGAGAACAGTAATATAATGGGGAATTTAATTCACTAGGTAATGGAAAATAATTATGACATGTGTCGTTTCTCGATTTATTATTCAATGTGAATCCCTATGTCAAATTATAATAGAAATTTTATTATTTCTATGATAAGTTCATAACATGCACGTTATATTTGAATATTATTTAACAAATTAATATTTAATATTATTTCTCACTAGACCCAAAACATTGCCTTCCTATCCCCCTCAATATTTATCGGTCCATAAATAATTACTATTTATTTATTAAGTAAATAAAACAATATGATATTTCATATAAATAAATATTTTATCATCAATATATTCTTTTCAATTACTAGTGACAAAATAAAAATGATTAGGCATACATCAATATTTTTTAAACCACAATCAAGAATAATATTTATTCAATTTGTTTTATGAATAAATTATTTACCTAATATGCTGGCTATACATAGTGTGTGACCCTATAGGCATCTTTATTGTTGTAATTAGTTGGGATTTCATAAATTAAACTATTAATATCAAGCAACGCATCATGGATCCTAAGAGAATGAAGATGATTTTACAAGGACATGTCAGCTCATACAAACTCTTATAGTGTAATAAAATCCCTTTGTCCTGATATCTCCAATCAGGAGATAAGTTCCATTATCCCATGTGCTCGATTAGTCATTCTTGGACTTCTCATAATTTATATATCCTAGATAACACAATGGCCAAATATTTGGTTAGGCTATATCATTTCAATCAAAGGGTATAAGATATCTACATCTATAGAAATGAAAAATTATATCTCTCATTAATCATTAATTCTCTAGTACAATTGATGCACACAACATATCCTACTTATCTGTGAACATTGTACATCATAGTTTTCATCAATAAATTTAATTTTGTGAGACTTAACTCATATTTTTAATAATCTTAATGTCAAAGGACCAATAATCACATCTGTAGATTATAATATCACATGAAACTTATGAATGTGGATTTTTAATGGGTAGGTCGGGATCTTATAATATCTTTCTACATATTTATAAGGGTGAACACCAGGATAAGTGGACTCAATGATTCATGATTCCCCACCCTTGATATCCTATATCATTTTCCCTTCAAATGATATCATCCAGCCATAAAACATATATTCATGAATAGTGTCATGGAACTTCTGGGTTCTAATCAACGAAGGGATCTTCTATGAACATTTAATATGACAACTATTCAATCAACATTATCACATACTATGTCATGAATAAGAACAATAATGATGTGATAAGTAGTTTCTTAATACTAATCCAATTAATATTGTTTTATCATAGAGTACAAAGAAGTTGTTTTCTAGGGCACCAACTCCAACAAGTATGACAGTAGTCTTGATCCCTCAATAGCAACAAAAAATATTGATCAAATACGTGAATAAAATGAGTGAGTACTTCATCATATCCTTTTTAAATATCTCATTAAAAATAATATTAAAATACTTCACCAATACTAGATTGTTCAATGTATAATCCTAATCATCTATAAAAGGGAGAAATTAATCGTGCATCTCCCCAAAAGGTGGAATCCCACCCAATTGATAAATGTCTCATTGGTTGATTCCAACTTCACCATTGGATAGATTGAATGTGTTGGTGCCCTAGTACCCATGGTTGATCCTGTCAAAAATGAGTTTAGGATCGAGATAAATGATGAATTGGGAAATCCACATGGATTCATAATGATACACTCTTTATAGATGGTCAAAAAACTCTATGTTTCTTTTCCTAACATAGATGGGAAATTCCCATTCATCAATGAAATTTCTGTAGGGATAGAGATCCCTTATAAAGCTTCATCTGCTACTAGTATTACTTATAGAGGAATAGGGAGACATGTCCATGTTACCAGATGCTACACCTTTGGATCCAAAAGGAAAAATTGATGGGTTTTTTCCTCAAATGTCATATGCATCTCCACATTAAATTTCATTGGTCATGTGATGCATCATTAATAGGTATAGTAATTATCTTTGATAATAATCTTTTAATATCTCATAAACCTAGAAAATTTTAAAATAAACAAAGTTAACAATTAGAATAAGAGGTGGAAGCTTCTTGTGGTCGTAGAAACATTGCAACATGCCAATGATGTTTGCAACATGGTCTCACATGAATCCTAGATAATTTGGTCAGATCCCATAAAAGGACCTTCACAATATGTCCTTGTCTCACAAAATTCCCAGAAAAGTCACCTAAGATCTTGTGAATTCCATTAAACAAACACCTTGATCTCAAGAAGGACCTTGGACATGTCAACATGACAACACTGAAGTCCTCAAGCATAACCTCATAACTAAAAAAGTCCCAATTAATAATATATTTTCCACTAATGGAGGCATTACTCAGAGGGAATATTGGTTGCCAGAAATTATGTGATTCCCTTTGATCAATCCTTGATTGATACTCGCGAAGACACATGGTTTCAGATACCTTCACTGACTCCTTCCTGGAACCATAATATATATTCCTTGAAAACTGGTAAACAATTGTGTTTTCAAGGCTACAAACCTCCAACTCCAGTTTGAAAATAGATGGAATGGACTCTCTAGAATATGTTATTTTTATCATTCAGAGGCATCGTAGCGAGTGCAGTTTTCTTGATGCAGATAAAATCATTGGAAACATGTTTATCATTAGGTAAAATACTAGGGAACCCACGAGAGAAATCATGAAGAATGCATAAGAACATTCAATGACCACATAAGAATCATTCAAATGACATTTAGAAATACATGTTAAGAACATCATGTGAAACTTCTAGATCATGTGATAAATTAAATTTCTAAAAAAAAAATAATATATGTCAATTACGATAAAAAGACATTAAAAAATACAATCTATGGGAGACAAATGTGAAGGATACGTGAACTAAACCACATACAATTAACATGAACCTTCAAAACAACATAAAAACACCAGGACATGTCAACCTAATCTCACGACACTCCTATAGTATACTATATGGGTCTTGCAATGCCCCATGTACTGGTGGAAGGATGTCAATGGGTGGCCCTCCGGTATACCACCCACATCTCTGGAGATCATTTGGGTTCACTTATTTATATCATGATTTCCATAAATATTATTCTATTCTTACATATAATGGAAACAACACATGTTAGATGGGTTGTACAGTAGCACCCAAGAATGTCAACTGGAACTCACGGTGCACTCGGGAAATGCCATCTAGGTCTCCCAATGAGCTCCAAACATTTCATCCAAGACATGTGAAACCCTTTGAGACATGTTGCAATGAATCTCGCAACACCTTCCATATGTGTCATCCATCTCTTGCGATGAAACTAGGGTGATTCATATAGATCATCCATCACCCTATATAAATTTTAGCCATGTCATGTGATGGATTCCAAGATAGACCATTTGGGTCCTGTGATTACCATTTGGAATGTCGACCTTGATCATATGATAGTCTCTAGTCATGTGACATGGGTTATGCGATGTACTTTAGATAGGACAAGGTGGTTAATTTAATGTATGTGGATATTCCAAGAAACTACTCTCTGAAATTTCATGTAAACAATAAAACCATTACATATGGAAAATTGTCACATGTTAAGAAGGCAAGAAGACAAGGTCAGAATGCATCCCAGGTCTTGACAACCTCATTCATCCATGGTGTGTAAGTCGCGAATACAAGGGAAAAAATAGTGTGTTATCCCCAAATCAGGAACTACTATAACACTATGTCCTTCCATATATAGGATACATAGATGAACTCCTAGAGGTAAAAAATTCCATATAAATCTTCCATGGGTGATCACACCATATAATTTCCACAAAATAAGTAATAAAATTCATTACATTCCAACCCTTTATTCTCACAATGAGCCTGGATCAATTGGAATTAAAACTTATCAATAGTCATATGATCTAATTCATAAAACTACAAAAAAAGTGTTATTGTTTGTGTGTATGTCCCAATCCATTGAACTATGATGACACTGATTCCTTCAATTATTTTTATTTGAATGATGAGTCACTAAAGGTCGAAATCAATATTAATCATCTCAAGGGATATCACAATTCATAATATCCACATATAAGTGTAGTGAAGATGATTATTTTCTATCCCTTTTTCTCATAGCGATCATAGATCATACATGATTAAGGAGTTGGAATTGTCATATATTTCACATTAGGAGTCTCCACCAGATTGGGAAGCATGAGTATGAAATCCCCAATGAATGGAATGTCACATTATCCTCCAAAGAAAGAATATATCATGGGGACATTTCCATAGTCTTTAATGAACTTTGAGATCTATTATTCGTATTATATATAGGATATATTGGATTTATTTCTATGGCTTGTGCTCAATAGGTACCCAGTTCATTGATTGTTTTTTATGTATCTGAAATCTCAATAATTGGGACCCAATAATTCTCATGATCTGACCACTATACCTCCACTATCAATGAAAATAGAAAACAAATAACCTCAGACTAAATAGATTGAAACTATAATCATAACACGTTGGATGTCTCTTAGGGACACAAGCATTAATAAGCATTGTCTAGGAACACCCATATATGTCCTTTTTGGAGGTTTTTAAACCTCACATTGTCACACACAATTTTTCATTTTCTTGTTTTGATCCGGTTAATTGGAAATATTGATCATTTTCATGGGTCTTCGGTGAGGTGAACTTTGTGTTTTTATTTTTCATGTATGTCTAATCACCCTAATTTATGTTCCCCTTTTCTTTCTTAGATGTTTTTGCATAAAGTGTGGTTACTTAGTGATTGGGGCCAACCATGATCCCATTTCCAATTTTAGAAACCAAATTTGTTTCTTTTATAACACCTTTGTTATTAAAATTATTTCACCCATTACACATCATAACTATCTTCCACATATATATTCAATCTACCATATCCTTTTGTACCCATTAAGAATTCATAATCATGGTGAAATGAGGTTACTTATTTACGGATAGGGCCAGCCCATGGGCACAGTTCCAGTTTTAAAAATATAATTAGTTTATGTTATATCTAATTAAATATTTAATAGTTTTTGGTGATTAAACATCCCACCAGAATAAAATATCCATATACACACCCCCATTGTTGATTTTCCCTCTTTGGAGCTCAGAATAGTTTCGGCGTGGGGAATCATTTTCATTGTCTCTCGAATTGTCCAGAATTGGAAAGGTAAATTGTATCATTCATTAATCAATCAATTCTTACTTTTTTGTCCACCGATATTCTTTTCCTAGTTCTTATATTACCTATTATTATCTCCAATATGTTTCAAAACATTACTGTTTATCTAATGGTGCAGATCTGGTGGAATATGAAGAGTATTCTTGTTGAAAAGATGATATTCTCTATCCTTTATCCTCCATCTTCTTTATCCATTCGTTATTAATTTGTTTTATAATCTCCCTTAGTCTTGATCGACCTAGGGTTATGTAATAAAAAAATTATGGGGGTTTTGTTCGTTTAGGTCTATTCTTTATAGTTTTAGTGATTATAAACCCGCGGCGGGTGATTTCGTGTATGCGTTTCAATTACGCCAAGGATTTAAGGTAGGATATCACTTGAAAATGCATTTTATAATTCAAGTTTCATAATTATAATATTTTAATAAACTGATATATATAATTATTATTGTTTTTAAACCTTTTTATAATTTTCTTGGTGTGCAAAATTGTTGTTAAGCCTTGTTTTGTTAAAGTTATTGTTGTTTTGTCATGAAAGTGCACAACAATTGTTTGATTAAATGTTTCGTTATCCTTCACACTAGGTTTGTGAGGTTGAGAACTTTGTTTATGGTATTTTTAATTTGTTTCAGAGTCTTGAGTAAAATATGTCATTCAATAGGGGTTTTATTCCTTTTTAACTTCTTAAAATAAATTATTTTACTTAAAAGTGCATGTCAAGTGTTCTGCAAATTTCCCAGTTGGATTTTATGTGTTAACTGTGATTATTAAATTATTTTTTTGGCTTTATAAATGTATTGAATGAATTAAAAATGGTATTTTGGGTTATTTATAAGGATTTACAATTTGGATTTTGTTTTACAAACAAATGAGTTTTGGTTTACAACATATTTTGGAACGAGTTCCCGGAAAATGGACCGTTTCACATCTTTATGAACATTTTTATGTTTTAAATATGTAACGTGAGTGTTTTAAGGGATTTATATATGTGTCTTGATGCTATAAATTGATTGTATACACCTCCTTGATAAAATTTAAATGCATAACTTTTACAAATTTTAGTTTTGTGGGAATTTTTAATGGCCAGTTTGGCCTTTCCTAAAAATGAAGAATGAGTGTTTGACATGTATATATAATATTTTGTCAATTGATATTGTTTTATGGTCAATGAAATGATTTTATTAACTATTTTAAGGGCTTCCAAATATTTTTGGGTATGGTTTTTTTGTGTATTTATAATTAAAAGAGTTTTTTTGAATGACTTTTATGTGCAAAGTCTCAATTCACATCTTGAAATTGTTTTATGAAACTTTTCAGTGGTTTATTGATTCATGACTGAAAGGTGAAGAATGTTTGTGGGATGCTTGTGTGGTTATGGTTTGGGAAAGGAATTTGGATGTGAAATGTGTATTTGAAAATAATTGTAACTTTATTGGGAACTAAAGGGAATCCCGGGTATCTAGGTGGGTGGACGTGTACTAGTATGATAGTGATCTTGTGGGGTTTGGCCCCTATGTCACATATAAAGTTTAATGATGAAAACACTAACTAAATAATGATGATGATGATATTGAGGGACCACTAGTTTATGGGTATTCTACCTAGTAGTGGCTCGTGTGAACGAGAACATATATTAATTATGGTTACTTTCACTGAGATACGAGGTACATGGGGCTCATAACTAAATAGTGCCTAGGGGTGTTGCTGTGACTTGTTCTCATAATATATTTTGTACTCACTATCAGCATACGGTCTGTTCAGTTGGTAAATTCAGTAGTGTGTGTGATTTATTTAGATTTTTAATTTCATTAAATCGTCCCTCATTAAAACTATTTTCATTTTGAAGTTGCACCTCTTTGATAATTGTTACTAGCATTCTTGTTTATAAATCATGAATTTTTTTGTTTGGTAATTTGTTTTATATATTATGGGACCTTATCTGGAAAAAATACCTTTATATTTTATATTGAAAACTTGAAATTGATGTTTCTTTTATTTTAAATTATGTTCCTTGGGAATAGAATATTAGGCTAACCTACATAGTTTTAATACTAACACATATAGTCATCTTCTTTTTTAGCCCTTGTGGAGGTTTCACCTCATGTTTGATTGCCTTGGGCGGCGTGTGATCATTATGTAGGATAGTAACCAGCGGTGTCACAAGGAGTTATTTGGTTATCATGTTTGGTCAGTTTAGTTGTTGGTTTAATTTTACATTTAGTTTTTTGTAAAAATAATGTTTCATTCAATTTTTATATAAGGGTATTTTGGGTTTTCCATTTATTTTAACTGTTTGTTGGATTGTTTATATATGGGTGATTTAATTCCCTTGTTTATTCTATTGATGCCCTTGGGGATTCTCGCAATCTCGGGAGGATTGGAAACGCATCTCGGGACTTGTCGCGGGCTGGCCTGGTTGACTTGTTTAGGGTCGACTCTGGTTGGTTCGTGATAAAATGGTATCATAGGGGGTCGGCTCTTTGCAGACCTTTATTTTTAGAGTGCCCTTTTTATTTGGGGGATTTCAAGGTAGATGGAGTAGGATTTTTTGGAATTGAGGGGTAAGTTTGGGAAGAGTGTCACGAACTATTTCTCGTTCTAATCCTTGGGTTTCCATGGGAAGTCCGGTTTTATTAGATTTTTTTGTTATAGATTGTTTGGTTTTGGGATATGACATGGGGAGTCTGACTAATGGCCTCTATGAGCACGCAGGGCCTAGAATTCCATGTGGATCTAGGGCATGGTCCTTATAAGTCTCTCTATGTTGGTGTTTTGTTTTACATATGGTCGCCGACCATATGGTCAAGTAACCCACCGACACTAGTTCCCTTTTGAGGCTTTCATGGACCATTCATGAATTCTGAATTTTTGTTTTTAAAATCCATGTGTGAGAATTATAAAAATGGGTTTTAAAGAAATGATTGGATTTGGAAAATTGGGAAATTAATTTTCAAAATTTAAATATAATAAGTGTTTTGGGAAGGTTGTGTTTTTCTAAAACAAATGTTTGGATGGGAGTGGAAATGATTTAAAAGGATTAGATTTTCCCTAATCTAAACTTGTGGTTTGTTGAAATAATTTTTTTTGAATGTCTGAATAATTTTAAATTATTTCTTAATATTTTTTTTAAATGGTGTTTATTGGGATTTTGAAAATTTTTTCAATCTGATAAATTAGTTTTGGGAATTGGTTTTGAGTGGATAGAGTTTTCTTAGAAATGGTAATCATCTCAATGGCCATCAGATTCTATAAAGAAATCTTGTTGAATATTAGAAAATGGGAAGGGGTTGTTTATAGTATCTTGGTTGATTTAAAAGTTTTTAAAAATTAAAAGTGGTAGGTTTTTTAGAAAATGGTTCTAGATGAGGTGTAGATTGAATTGTGAAATCTGAAAATGGTTTCTGACCTAGTGGTATGTGCTCCTTTGGAAGGTAAATGATTTTTGGAATGATGTTGATTTTTTTCCTTTGGTGATTTCATGGGTTCTCAAATGCATGGTTTTATTGATATCTAGAATGGTGGCTGATATGGAATGGTTTTTGGGTGCCTAGAGTGGCATGTAAATGTGTATGTCAGTGAGACTTTATTATACACCATTGTTGAATGTGGAAACCCTTTAAATTATTTTGTTTTTCAAAAGTGTGTTGAGCTGAAAAATTGTGGCGCTTGCATATAAACCAATGGTTATGTGGATAAATTTTTTTATATCGTAGAAGAGTTTTTTTTCAGTAATCTACCTTGTGATCTAGAAGTCAAACTCTTGTTGTATCTTTAGTTTAGATCTTGTTGGTGGCTCAGTTTTGGAGTAATGTTCAATGGGTTTCTAAAGATGTGTTGGATGTTGTGATGTGGCCATAGATAGTTCTATGTTTGCAAGATTTCAAATTGATAATCCTAAGGATTATTTCATATCTTTCATAAGTTATATCCACCTCCTAAAATAATTCCTCATCCTATTAGTTTAAAGAGATATCTTTTTTGGATTGATTTAAAGTACTTCCAGTTCGTGATAATTCATGTGGACATAGCATTTGTGTTCGTTGATGTTGATTCATTTCACCATATTCCTTATCCATTCTAATCATCGTTCTGATTGAGGTAGAATTTTGATATTTATCTATGATTTCATATTTATATTAAGGTGTTTTGTTGAGAAAGTGAGTTTTTTTGAGTGGTATGTTCCTTAGAACCTGACTATGGTGCAGAAGATGCTTCAAATTTAGTGTTCCAGCCACTGGCCTCAGGGTGAAGCATTTCACGCATTCAGGAAAAACTACAAAGGTGTAGGTCGCTTGGCCAGGCTTCTGCATCCACCATTGGGGTATGTTAGTCTCTATGTCTATATTGTGGTTCCTCATTACTTTTAATTTCCATTTGTCACAAACAATGTGGTGGACTTACCCCTCAAATAGTGTCTATGGTTATTCCTTCCTGGATGAGGGTTTCTGATCAATGTGACTTTGTGAACTGCCTATGTAAATACGGTACAGTCATGTAGTTACCTATTCGTAGGGGGATAATGATGGGTATCTCCCTTGATTCTTTTGTAGTTTCAGTGGAACATTTATTTGGTCCCATTCCCTCCCCTCCCTGAGTGTTTGGGGTCTAGATCCATGCAGAACATGTAGGCCCAGTTACTTTCCCCTCTGTTCAAGAGTGGCTAGTTCATATTTTCATGTAATAATACACTTAACTTGGGTTTTTGGTATGTTTTGGGAGGGTTTTGTTGGACTTTTCAATGTGAGGTAATGTTGAGTTCTTGTTTTTTTCGTTGCTAGTTGGGTTCTAATGGTGGGGAGACCCACCACAAGTCTTGTTGATTTTCCCTCCTATGAAATTGACTAGTTCTATTAGTTTATTAATGGTGGGGATTCCATTCTGTACTCCCTTGTAGTCTTTGGTTTTCATGAGGGTTCTTTAGTTTTGGGTTGTTTTTGGGTTCATTGGGAGAAGGCACAACAATGGGGTTCTTGGCTTGGTTGTGGAGGTGGTTGCTTGAACATTCCGTTGATTTTCACAGTGGTTGTGAGTTGGTGTTTTTTTGGAAATGAAGTTATGTTATGTTGATGGAAAATGATATTTCATTAGATTGAGAGGCTGGATCATGTTGATAAGGAATCCTTAGGTGTTTTTTTGGATGTAGTAATGTGTTATGGCTTTCTGGGGGAGGAAAGCTTTAATGGTGGGGAGAATTGTCACTATAACACCTCGAGATTTTTTAAAAAATATTCTTTTTAATTTCATTAATGTCTTGTGTTGTACGGTACACCAAAAGGATCTTGCACAATACGCATCCCTGACTTGGCTTTCATTACACGAAATCACGACCTTACATGATAGCGTGTGTTGTATGAAATACAAAGTTTCGCTAAATAAGGATATGTTATATAAACTAGCTGTTGTGAATAGTAATACCCAATTTTTGAAATTTTATAAATTTTTTCATTCAAAATGGACTTCATTTTAGAATTCGGAATATCGAAATTATCCTAGGGTGAAATTTTGGTATTTTTCTGAAAACATTCAGTTTGGGTTGAATAGTGAAAACACTAGGTTACTATTAGAAAACCGACTTTTTATTCAAATAATTATTTATATTATTTAAATTTATTTTATTTCAAAATTGATACATAATACCTATATTAGTTCAATGCAATTCATTGGAGTCATTTTATAATAATTTTAGATATATAAAAATTTTATTGAACTTTTCACCGTCTTTTACCCACCTCCTGGGAGAATTTCCAAATTCACATAAAACTTAATTTTCCACTTCTCTGAATGGAATTTCGAAAATCCAATAGACACGGTTAATATAAAGGTCTAAAATGTGGTCAATGAGATGAAAATAATTTTTGGTGAATAGTAACGTTTTACTTCTTTTACCACGGTTCAAAGTAAATAGGGTAATTAAGGGTAAAATGATATTATTATTACCCTAACACATGTTCTAATTCTATTGGATAAGTGTTATTCGGAAAAAAACAAACTTAGGAATAAAATATGACCATTTAGGCCCACTTGAATTAGATTAGGACATTTATTATTAATTTATTTAAAGAAGAGTTAAAATAGTTACAATCAAAGATTAATAACTAAATCAATTTTAATATATGGTTATACATAAGATAATTTTGACTATAAAAATTAATTAGAAATCTAAATTTTTTTCCTATATAATGGTATTTTATTTGTAATTTTTAGACTTTAAATAATTTAATTTATTTATAACACAATGATGATGCAGTAATTATATTATTAATGAAATATTGACATAATTTATGTTATAAATACACAAATAAATTCAATTTGAGACATGTTATGAATTCCAATAATGTTATAGGTCAATATGACATGTTAGTATTGATTTAATTTACTTTGTTAGAACTAATATTTCTGTTATGATTTTCTCAAAAATCAATTACCAAATAGTGTCAAAATTGACATATAATAGTTTTTAAAACAAATATTATATTATTAATTGTTATTTTATTCCTAAAAATCTGAGGTTTGGTCAAATGAAATAGATAAGGTAATATATATTAATAATAAACAACTTGGGGTTCTTTTGGATTGTTATAGTATGTTTATTAACCTTATAGTGTATGAAAACAAGAAGAAATGGTAAAAGTTAAATTATCTATCTTAAAGTTAAATCTAAATGATAAGGTTAAAATAGAAATCTAAACATGTCTAAATTCTATTGGATGAGCGGATTTATACCCATCCCCACCTTATATTCGAAATGAATCAAATTGGATCTATTAAAAACCGAATATTACTTTATGATAAAATAATATTTTTTGTTTTTCCAAAGGTGCCCCACTCCTCTCTTATAAAAGGGAACCTCCTCCCTCTCTTCCTCACACCACTTTGAGCCTTCAAGCTCGGACAACACCTTCCAATTTCTCTTCACCACTTCTCTAGAAACATCCTAGAGGTTCTGGTCTTCTTCAAAGACCAATCATAGTGCCCTAAGATGAGGTCTAAAAATGGAGTGTCGAAAGAAGAGGAGGTTCGGAAACATACAAAGCATATCAAACCTAAGGTAAGGGAAAATATCACAATCTCATTTTTATCCGAGATTGTTTATACTTCAGAATTTACTGGGGAATATTTATCATCCACATACATGTTTCCTCAATATGTAATATTATTTCTATCCTCCTAAATTTGATTAAATCCAATTTTACCCTTTGGTGAGTTTATAGTAAAAGATATGATAGGAATCTTTTGTCGTTTTTCGTACGAGGTAATTTTTGACTTTTTTATCGAAAGTACAAGAAGAAGGTAATTTTTTAACGTAAACGGAATGAATGGATTTTTAGAACATTATTTCCATGAACCTTACTTTACATGTTTTCAAGTTTATTTTTAATCAACGTCTTTTAGTTTAAAATTATATGACATTTTAAGAAAGGAAAATGTTTTTGAAGTAGAAAGGATATTTTCCTCAAGAATGGAGTTCATGTGTTTTATCAAAATTATTTTCCATCTAAGATAAAATAGGGTTCTGTTTCTATCCCTGTTTTTACATTGATTTGATTATATTATAGTGGAACTATTTTTTTGAAGTCCTTTTTATCTTATATGGATTATGTTAAGATGGCACGATGTTTCAGAATCCCATTTTTATTTGTGTTAGGCTATGATGTATGATTTATGATTTTGTGGCACACATAAGAATGGTTTCATTATGAGATGGGTGGGACATATATCTCCCTCCAATTCATTGTGTAATGATTTATATCTCATGAGATAGACATGGATGGAACTGTATGTTAATCTGGTTCAGTGTTACAAGACTGAAACGAGGAGTGAACTCGATTCAGAAAGGGACTTTGTCCACTAAGATGGTCTTGGCAGCAATGCCTTGGCTACTATAGAAATCATAACATGTGCTTAATGGTTTCCACAATTACATGTTTTATTCTAATTCTATTTTATCTTTATTAATGTTACCTTATGATATATGCCTTACGTACTTCCAAGATTCATGTATTATCTCATGATTTTGATGTTTAGATTCTATGTTCATGTTTTTGAATTCAAATGTTTATGGATTGTTTATGTTCTCTATGTTTACCCTTACTAGACATTTGAGCACACCCCTTTTATGTTTTCTTTTCCCCAGGATATAAAGAATGGTTTTAGGTAAGAAAAAAAGGGAAGATCTTGATGGGAGATGTTGAAGATCTTTCACCATGATTAGAAGATTATATTCTGAGTTTCCAAAGACACTAAACTATTATGGTCCTTGTGTGTATGTTTTTATTATGTACTAAGTATTCTGCAAAAGTAATGTAATCTTCATGTACATCATGTTTTGGGTCTCTACAATTGGTATCAGAGGAAAGGTTTAGTCAACCTTTGGAAACTAGGATGCGAGAACATTAGTGAGATCCCAAGAGATAATTATAAGGTATGTCTAGGGATGTCCCTAAGGTTAAGTATAAGTATAGTTTATAGTCCTAGAATTACGGTAACGATCTTAGAATTAAACCTCAGATGTCAGATATTTAAGGTACTCTCCCTTTATTATGTTATTTTCCATAGCATGATTTTTGCCTCTCACACTATTCTCTTTGGGTTTTAGACGATGGCTGAACTCGAAGGAACCGTGTTGATCTATGTAATGGAGAATGCAATGATTATCCTCCTGAACAAACAAATGTTATGGGAGATGTAGTGAAAAATCTTATTGCTATACTTACACAATCTATGAATCATTCTGAACTTCCAAATGAGTAGATAAGGGAACAATATTCTATAGAGTCCTTCATGAGGCAACATCCACCTTTTTAAGTGGGTCTTCTGATCCACTTGTTGCTGAACAATGGATCAGTACCACTGAAACGATATTTCTAGTTCTTAAATGTTATGAACATGATAAAGTCATCTTAGCAGTATATTATTTGGAAGGTGAATTTGATCAATGGTTGAATCTTATCAAGAATACAAGGCCAAGAGATGAAATTGAGTCTATGGAATTGGATGAGTTCAAGAACTTATTTTTCAATAATTACTTCCCTCGTATTCTTTGAACAAAGATGGAGAAGGATTTTCTTGAACTAAAGAAAAATGATGATAAATCTATTGGTATATACGAAGAGAATTTTACAAGTCTTGCAAGGTATTAATCTGGCTTTATCATCCAACCTGAAAGTAAATTTGATCGATTCTTCAGTGGCTTAAAAAAAATCATCGAAGGGCATTAACAATAAGAGACTTCAGTAGCTATGAATAAATTGTGCATTGTGCTATCAAGGTAGAAATGGAAGTTGGTGTTACATATCCATCTCATGGTTTTGACAAGAAACGAAAGATGGAGTTCAAGGAGAAATCCCAGAATAATGGTGAAAAGAGGATGAATGTTTCCTTATGCTCAAAGTGTGGAAAGAAGCATGGTGGTGATTTTCTTAAAGGGAATAGAAAATGTTTTAAGTGTGGAAAAGAAGGTCATCGAGCAGCTGAGTGTCGAAGTAATGATTTGAATAAAGAAAAGACTGCAGAGAACGCACCACCAACACTTCAATGCTTCAAGTGCAATGAAATGGGGCATTATTCTAATCAATGCCCTGATCTAAGGGTAAATGATGATCGACATGAGAAAAAACATAAGGAAAAGGAAAAAGGGAAGTCACATGAAATAACTATTGGTGATGTTGAATACAACAACGATGTGGTGGAATTTTTAGGTGTTTATGAAATGGGATTCCAAAATAATGTTGTATATAGTATCGTGGAATATTGGAATATTTATGTATTGGTCTATTGTGGTTTTCAATAATTTTATGGTACCAGTAACCATGGAAAGTGATTGAGATATTTTTGGAAAGAAGATGATATGCCCATAATGAAGGGATACAGAGAAATTGAAATTTCTAACAGTATTCATGATCTCATGACTGATATACAGAAATATTTATATCATGGTTTGAGTATATTGAAATTTGGGGTTTTTGTATGTGGAAAGAGTTAACTTTTGACAACACTCATGTTTTAAATAAGATTTAATGGGTATTAATTTTCAAAGAGAATATGTGATTAAGGCCTTAAAATGTTTGTAATGTGACCAAAAAGAAAAATATCTTATGATATATGGGGATCCACGATGGTATTAACATGCTTGTTATATGAAATTTCTGGAAATCGTTTTCACTATAATATGAGAGTGGACTACAGTGTTATGGATAAGCCTAATGATTGGAATAGAATATGTTGGACATAATTAAGTATTGTTTAAGGATAGAAGTTTTTTCTCTATTATTGATGGGATGTTATAGTAATGTAGTTATATAAAAATGACAACCTATAGGATGGGTGACAGCCCATCGCATCAGACAAGGCTATTGGAATCGAACCCACAACCGAAGTGCGACTGGCCTTTATCACATACCACTAGCCCACAGGAAGTCCCTGGTTAGTTGAAACTAGTTTTATTTTATTAAACGGTATGATATATGAAGTATAAGATTATTTTTGGAATCATATACAATTAACCTCTCCATATATGGACTTATGTATTTTTGATAACTTTTTATAACCTTTTGTTTGAAACAGATAGAATGACCCATCATTCTATCACATGATCTGTTAACACTTCACGAATAAATAATTCAACTTCATTTCATTTAGATATGAAGTGTAAATTGTTCAATGCACGAACAACAGTGATATTGTACCAAAACAAAGTAATTATTTATTTTAATTGAAATTCTTAAAATTTAGGGAAATGATCTTGAAAACCATAAATGTTGTCATAGTGACCTTATATCCAATGAATCAAATGGTACCCTAGATCATCAAAAATTTATGGCTTTGTGATTTTTGGATTTTTCATAGCCATGTTCACTACCACTCTCCATCAGAACATGACGGTTAGATTTCTCTTCCATATTCATATTTTCACCTATGTTCACCAATGTGGAAACCCTATGATTAGTTAATTTGGGTACCCATTAAATTTCATACATTAGTTTTTAAATCCATGTTTTGGTATTCCTTTTTACCATTTGGGTTTCTATTAAAGAAACTTTTTAGTAGTAAACCATTTATAACCCTGACAAATTTCGAGGGAGAAATTCATTTTAAGGGAGGTAGAATGTAACACCCTGAGATTTTATGAAAAATATTCTTTTTAATTTCATTAATGTCTTGTGTTGTACGCTACACCAAAAGGAGCTTGCACAACACACATCCCTGACTTGGCTTGCATTAAACGCAATCACGACCTTCCACGATTGCGTGTGTTGTACGCAATACCGAGTTTCACTAAACAACGATATGTTATATAGACTAGCCGTTATGAATAGTAATACCGACTTTTTGAAATTTTATAAATTTTATCTTTCAAAATGGACTTCATTTTTGGATTCGAAATATCGAAATTAGCCTAGGATGAAATTTTGGAATTTTTTTGAAAACATTCAATTTTGGATGAATAGTGAAAACACTAGGTTACTATTTAAAAACTGACTTTTTATTTAGATAATTATTTATTTTATTTAAATTTATTTTAGGTAAAAATTGATACATAATACCTATATAAGTTCAATGAAATTCATTGGAGTCATTTTATAATAATTTTAGATATATAAAAGTTTTATTGAACTTTTCACCCTCTTTTACCCACCACCTAGGAGAATATCCAAATTCACGTAAATCTTAATTTTACCGCTTCTGTGAGTGGAATTTCAAAAATCCGAGAGACACGGTTAATATGAAGGACTAAAATGTGGTTCAATGAGATGAAAATAATTTTTGGTGAATAGTAACTTTATACTTTGTTTTACCATGGTGAAAAGTAAATAGGGTAATTAAGGGTAAAAATGATATTATTATTACCCTAACACATGTACTAATTTTATTGGATAAGTGTAATTAGACCAAAAACAACCATAGAAATAAAATATGACCATTTTGGCCCACTTGGATTAGATTAGGACATTTATTATTAATTTATTTAAAGAAGGCTTAAAATAGGTAAAATCAAAGTTTAATAACTAAATCATTTTTAATATAAGGTTATACATAAGATAAATTCGACTATAAATATTAATTAAAAATCTAAAAATATTTCCTACATAATTTTATTTTATTTTTAATTTTTAGACTTTAAATAAGTTAATTTATTTATGAGACAATGATGATGCAATAATTATATTATTAATGAAATACTGACATAATTGATGTTATAAATACCCAAATTAATGTAATTTGAGACTTTTAATGAATTACAATAATTTTCTATGTTAATATAAAATGTTAGCATTGATTTAATTTACTTTTTTCGAACTAATATTTCTGTTATGATTTTCACAAAAAAATGAATTACCAAATAGTGTCATAATTGACATAAAATAGTTTTTAAAAAATATTATATTATTAATTGTTAATTTATTCCTAAAATGCTAAGGTTCGGACAAATGACTTGGATAAGGGTATATATATTAATAATAAACAACGTTGGGTTCGTTTGGCTTGTTATAGTAAGTTTATTAACCTTATAGTGCAAGAAAACAAGAATACATGATAAAAGTTAAATTATCTAACTTAAAGTTAAATCAAAATGATAAGGTTAAAATAGAAATATAAACTTGTTTAAAATCTATTGGTTGAGAGGATTATGACCCATCCCCACCTTAGCTTCAAAATAAATCAATTTGGAGCTATTAAAAACCGAATATGTCTTTATAATAAAAAAATAGTTTTATTTTTTCCAAAGGTGTCCCTCTCCTCTCTTATAAAAGGGCACCTCCTCCCTCTCTTCCTCACACCTCTTTGTCTTTCAAGCTCGACCAACCACTGCCAATTTCTCTTCTCCACTTCCCTAGAAACATCCTACAGGTTCTGGTCTTCTTCAAAGACCAATCTTAGTGCCCCAAGAGGAGGTTTCAAAAAGGCGTGTCGAAAGAAGATAAGGTTCGTAAATGTAAGAAGCATATCAGACGTAAGGTAAGGGAAAATATCACAATCTCATTTTTATCCGAGATTGTTTATACATCAGAATTTACTGGGGAATATTTATCATCCACATACATGTTTCCTCAATATGTAATATAATTTTTGTCCTCCTAAATTTGTTTAAATCCAATTTTACCCTTCGGTGAGTTTATAGTAAACGATATGAAAGGAATCTTTTGTCGTTTTTCATACGAGGCACTTTTTGACTTTTTCAGACAAAGTACGGGAAGAATGTCTTTTTTTAACTTATACGACATGAATGGATTTTTAGAATATTATTTCCATGAAGCGTACTTTAAATGTTTTCATGTTTATTTTTAATCCACTTATTTTAGTTTAAAATTATATGACATTTTAAGAAAGGCAAATGTTTTTGAAGTAGAAATGATATTTTCCTCAAGATTGGAGTTCAAGCATTTTACCAAAATTATTTTTCCATCTAAGATAATTTAGGGATCTGTTTATATCCATGTTTTTACATTTATTTGATTATGTTATAATGGAAATTTTTTTTGAAGTCCTTTTTATCTTATATGGATTAGGTTACGATGGCACGATGTTTCAAAATCCCATTTTTATTTGGGCTATGCTATGATGTATGACTTATGATTTTGTGGCACACATAAGAATGGTTTCATTATGGTATGGGTGGGACCTATATCTCCCTCCAATGCATTGGGTAACGATTTATATGTCATGAGATTGACATGGCTGGAACAGTAAGTTAATCCGGTTCAGTGTTACAGGACTGAAACTAGGAGTGAACTCGATTCAGAAGGGGACTTTGTCCACTAGGATGGTCTTGGCAGTAATGCTTTGGCTACTATGGAAATCATAACATGTGTTTAATGGTTTCCATAATTACATGTTTTATTCCCATGATATTTTATCATGATTGATGTTACCTTATGATATATGTCTTACGTACTTCCAAGATTGATGTCCTTGCTCAAGATTTTGATGTTTAGATCTTATGTTCAAGATTTTTCATTCAAATGTTTATGGATTGTTTTATGTTATCTATGTTTACCCTTACTAGGCATTTGAGCTCACCCCTTCTATGATTTCTTTTCCCCAGGATATAAAGAAAGGTTTTAGGTAAGAAAAAAATGGAAGATCTTTATAAGAGATGTTGAAGATCATTCACCACGATTAGAAGATTATATTCTGAGATTCCAAAGACACTAAACTATTATAGTCCTTGTGTGTCCTTTTTTGTTATGTACTATGTATTCTGCAAAAGTAATGTAATGTCCATGTACGTCAAGTATTGGGTCTCTACAGTCACAACCGGTTTTTCATGTCATTTTTTTATCCAGTTCATTTGAAATCCCAATCCTTTTCATGGTTGATCGGTTAGATGAAATTTGAGTTTTTATGTTTCATTTATGTCTAATCACCCTAATTTGGGTTCCCCATTTTTTGTTTTGGAGTTTTTGGAGAAAGGTTGGTTAATTCATGATTGGGGCCAACCATGTGCCCATTTCCAATTTTAAAAACAAAATTTGTTTCTTTTATAACTCCTTTTTTTAAACATTCCCATTACACATAATACTCTTCCTCCACTAATATATTCAAACTACCAACTCCTTTTTGACCCCATAATAATTCATAATCATGGTTAGTTGAGGTTACTTATTTAGGGATTGGACCAGACCATGGGCCCATATCCAGTTTTAAACGTATAATTTATTTATATTATATGTCATTCAATATTTAATATGTTTTGTTGATCCACCTTCCATCAAAATCCAATATCCATATCCTCACCCGCATTATCGATTTTCCCTCTTTAGAGATCAGAATAGTCGTGGAGTGGGGAAACATTCTCAATGTCTCTCAAATCTTCCAGAATTGTCAAGGTAAATTTTATCATTCATAAATCAATCAATTAATTATCTTTTTTTCACTAATACTCATTCACGGGTACTTCCTGACATTAGGAGTATCTCAAAAAAGTTTCAATCCATTTTGTTTCATCTACGGGTGCATATCTAGTGGAATATGTAAAGATTTCTAGGTGAATAGGTGAAATTACTTCTCCTTTATCCTCTCTCTTCTTCTTCATTTCATTAATATTTGGTTTCATAATCTCCCCAAGTCATGATCAACCTAGTTTTATGTTATACAATTTTTTGATGTGGGTTGCTTTCATTTAGGTCTTGTCTTCATTGTTTTAGGGTTTATAAACCCGCAGCGGGTAATTTTGTGTGTGCGTTTCCATTACGCCAATGATTTGAGGTAGAATATCCCCTTTCACATGACTTTATAATCAATGTTTCATCATTTTTATATTTTACTAAAATGATATATATTTTTATTATTATTTTTAATCCATTGTATAATTTTCTTGGTGGAAAAAATGGTTGATAAGACTTGTTTTGTGAAAGGTATTGTTTTTTTTTGTCACGAAAGCGCACACCAAGTGTTTTTTTAAATGTTCCATTATCATTTGAACTTGTATTGGGATGTTGAGAAACTGGTTTATGGTATTATTAAAATGTTTCATAATCTTGAATAAAATATGTCAGGCAATTGGAGTTTTATTCCTTTTTAACTTCCTAAAATAAATTATTCTGTTTAAAAGTGCAAGTCATGTGTTTGGTAATTTTCCCGGTTAGCTTTTATGTTTTATGTGTGATTAAAAAATTGCATGTTTGGATTTAAAAATTTATTGGAAGAATGAATAACGGTATTTTTGTGTCCTTACATTCTTTCAAATTTAGATTTTGTTTTACATACAGATGAGTTTTGGTTTACATTATATTTTGGAAGGAGTTGCCGGAAAATGGACCGTTTCACATCTTTATGAAAATGATTCTTTTTTGAATATGTATCCTGAGTGTTTTAAGGATTTATAAATTAGGCTTGATGTTGTAAATGGTGTGTATACGCCTCCTTAATAAAATTAAAATTCATAACTTTGACAAATGTTAGGTTTGAGAAAATTTGTAAAGGCCCATTTGGACTTTCCTAAAAATGAAGAATGAGTGTTTTACTTGTATATACTATGTTGTGTCAATATGGATTTTTTAAGGTACATGAAATGAAAGAATTAAATTTTTTAGGGCAGAAAAATATGGTTGGGTATGGTTTTTTTGTGTGTTTATAATTAAAATAGTGTTTTTGAATGTGTTTTATGTGCAAAGCCTCAATTCATTTCTTGAAATTGTTTTACAAAACTATTAAGTGGTTTATTGATTCGTGAAATAAATGTGATGAATGTTTGTGTGATGTTTGTGTGGTTATGGTTTGAGAATGTAATTTGGATCTAAAATTTTTATTTTATAATATCTGTAACTTGATTGAGCACTAAAGGGAATCCCTGGTATCTTGGTGGGCGGACGTGTACTAGTATGCTAGTGATCCTCTTGGGTTTGGCCCCTATTTCTCGTAGCAAGTTTGATGATGGCAACACTATCTAAACTATGATGATGATGATTTTCGGGGACCACTAGGTTATGGGTATACTCCCTACTAGTGGATAATGTTCACGAGAACGGAAATTTATTATGGTTACATTCACTGAGATATGAGGTACTTGGGGATCACAACTAACTAGTGCCTAGGGGTGTTCCCATGACAGGTTCTAATTGGCTATTTTGTACTCACCATCAGCATATATTGTGTTTGTTTTGTAAATTCAGTAGTGTGTGTGATTTTTTTAAAAGATTAAATTCTTTAATGCAACCCTCTTGAAAACTGTTTTCATTTTGAAGTTCAACCTCTTTGAAAATTTCTACTAGCATTCCTGTTTATAAAACATGAATGTTTTTGTTTGTTAATTTGTTTTATATAGAGTGGGACCTTATTTAGGAAACATACCTTTATATTTTATATTTAAAACATGAAATTTATTTTTCTTTTATTTTGAAGGATTTTCATTGGGAATAGAATATCGGGCAAACCTACTGAATTTTAATAGGCACGCTTATAGCCTTATTCTGTTTTTAGCCCTCGTGCAGGTTTCAGCTCGAGTTTGATCTCTTTGGGAGGATGTGGTCATTGTGTGGAGTTTAACCAGTGGTGTCACATGGGTTTAGTTTCTTGTTAGGATTGGTCTATTGAGTTTCTGGTTTAGTTATATTATTAGTTTCTTGTACAAATAATGTTTCATTCAATTTTTATATAAATGTATTTTGGGTTGTCCATTTACTTCTGCTATTTGTTGGATTGTTTAGATACGGTTGAAGTCATTCCATTGTGTACTCTATTTATGCCCATGGTGCTTTTCTCCATCCAAGGAGGATCGGAAACACCTCTCGGGACGTCTTGTTGGATGGCATTGGTGACCTGTTCAAGGTTGACTCGGGTTGGTTCGTGACACACATGATCAATAGAAAGCATGATTTCTGATTCATATATTAACAAAGACACATAGGTTTTCTCATAATGTTTTATTCCCCTCCATGATATATTATTCATCTTCTTGCATGGTAGAAGATTTTTAATCTCTTATTTATACAACATCAGCACATGAATAACCTCCCATTACTATAAATGGATAGGGAACCTCAAATACATAAAGATGGATTTAAAAAAAAGGAAACCTTTGTATTTTCATATAAGATAGGCTTAACCCATTATTGTTTTCATAGTGTAACATATCCTATATTCTGGATTAGGAAAATAATCACTAATATATAATTTATCTATAATACTTTCTTAGAGTAGAGAAGCCCACCACCCATTGATTGGATGAGCCCAAACTCACTTCCTCTCGACCAATGTAAGTACCTAAGAGCCATTGGTCCTGAAAATCCATATGAAATACTACATTTGGAAAGTAGGATTGTACCTGTTTATAAATGGGGGAACCATTGGGAGTTTCCGATAAGAGAGACCATTGTGAACTAATGATTATTGTTGTGCACTAAATAAACACCCCTAATCATCCATTGATTCAATCGAAACCCATATATATATATCAGTGTTCTTGATCGCATATATTTTCACAATGAAACAACCATGTCTATGTTATGATAGATTTCATTATATGATATTCCATAACGATCATTTCAAGGATAGATCTATGTGTAACCTTCATGTATTTGGTGGATGGGATTCTAATTTTCAAAAAATAGTTTTACCAAATATATTATTTAATAAACTATAATTAAGCTATGTATATTTTTTTATAAAATATTAACATATTGGATCTCGTTTAACACACTACTTTCATAATAATATTTTAATATAACCACTGACACATGGATTATACAATCTGTGTTGTCTCAAAAACATTCTCATATCCTTTTTACTGGGTATGTCTATATCGTTTAAAATTTTTGTAAAAGATATAATATATTTAGTAGAAATGTGATAATGGAAATTTAATGAGAAATATAATATAGATTTATGTACTTTAAATGACGTGGAAGCTAAAAAATAGCTTAAAATATAGTATCACCATTATGAAAGAGACACAAGATTGGAAAATTAAAAGGGAAGTGTAATAAATTTATGAGATTTTATAATTGGCATCATCTTGGTCGTATAGAATTGACATTCCATATAGTCAGTTTTAATAATTTTAATCATATGAGGAGGATGATAGTAAACACAAGTATATTATGAATAAAAAAAAGGAATTAGTTCACTATAGAGATATAATATTTTTTGTGAATGAGGGAAATAGAAACCACATTTTGATCATTATATTCTATAGAATGCTTCTTTTCTAATTTTGATAAAACAATTTTCACTATGAAATGATGATGATGGAGGGGAATTAAATAGGAATGAATGAGAACTAAAAATATATGGATTCATTTCCTATGTATATTACCAAACACAAGGATTAAAATAAAAATTTAGATAAGGAGAATAAAAATATATACAATAAAATTGATGTGTTTAAGAAAAATAATGAGTAATATATAAAAATCAGAATTATATTAATGATATATTGTATATTTATATTATAAAGATGAAATAAATATATATATATATATTGAAAATGAAAAATGGTATGTTATCTTGAAGAAATACATATACAAAGGAAGAGATATTTTTGAGACATGACATATTTCTCACTAGTCAACATGAAAATACATGGCCTAAAACGGATTCAAAAAATAGTTGATGTTAATGAAGAGTCTTTTCAGAATATTTACAATAAGGATTAAAAATATCAATGTATTTATTCAATTATTATGATATAAAGAATAATTTTATAACAATAAAAGGGAAATTGGAAAAAGTAATATTTACGGGGTTTAAAAAATAATTAAAATGTAAAATAAACCATAGAAAAATACTGATGTTATTAGTAAATATATCTAATTAACTCTTTAGAAAATAATAATAACTTTGAATTTGGAAAATTATGACACATATAATGACTAATGTGGAATCAAAATTGAATCTAAAAATTCAATCTAGTATTCTAGTTGTTTTTGTAAAATGTATATAATTTTTATAATTACATTTTCTATATATCATAACTATTAAACAGGAATAAAACAAGGTGTTGTTTATATGATAATATGAGGAAAAAATTTAATAGATATAACCTCTATATATACCTTCATCAATGATACCTATAATAAATAAATTATTTTTTCGAATAACTATGCAATAAAATAAACATTGAAGGTAATATTTATGAGGTATTAATTCCATTTTTCACAACAAAATATCATTACATAGTGAATGTAAATAGGATTATAAAGGAAAACAGTGATATGTCATATGAAAATTACATAATGGTTGATAATTTAAATAATTATTTCTTAGTTGCTTGGATAAATAAATTAAAAAATTATAAAAACATTATGATGGTGAAAAACATGTTGAGGATTAGTTAAAAATGATAAAATTAAGTGGGACCAAGTTACATGACGTTGTATCTACAATTTGTGAACAAAAATAATATATAAATGTGAGATATATCAGTATGATGGGAATGGTTCAATGGTCATTATGAAAATCTAATTAGTCTAAGAAGAATTTTTTTAGAGGATGAAACAATAAAATGACAATCGCGGTTCCATAATATTTCAGTATGAAATGAAATATCAAATAAAAAAGTAGATAAATAAGGAATATTTTAAATTTATTATCATAGAATGAATATCAAGGTCAATCCAATGGAAAACCATCTTCCTAATTGTATATTATAATGAATCAAATATTTCTTTCATTGTTACCTATAATTTTATGTCATTATAACTAAAATAATGGGAATTAAATTAGATGAATGCAGATATCACTGAGTTTCTCATCCACTATTATGATTTGATAAATTCATCCCTTGTGGGGGGGGATAAATTCTAGAAGGACGAGGAAAAATATATAACTTCAGTCCGTATATAATATTTTTATAGATCTCTAAGGTTTGATAAGTACATTTTTCAAGACAAACCATCAGAAAAAAAATTATTATATAAATTATATTTTATAGCGGAGTGTGTGTTGATGAAAATATGAGATTAAATAAGTCTTTATGAAAGGAAACTAACATAATTATATATATTATTGAGAATTTTAGAAGTTATATACAATTAATAATAATTTTGACTTAATTAAAATGAATTATATTGAAATCAGAGACCTTCTAACAAAAATACGACATGATTTATAATTTATTGAAAAATTAGAAATCATTGGTTTTATGTCCATTTTTTATTTATGGAAATCACTCATAGACTTTGAATATAATTACAAAAGTAAATTTATTATGAATTAAATGTGGTATCATTATTAATTTATTCTCATTATACATATTAAAATTTCGGGAGAAGACTATGTGATATTTGTAAAGTATTAAATATTAATTTTAATAAGAAAAAAATATTCTTTTTTAGTTTTTATAATAACGAGGATAAAAATATTTCACAGATATTGCCTCTTATGAATGTTGAGTTGGTGTTCAAAGAAAATTTTCTGGGGTGGATTATGGATCCTATGATTTAATTTATTTTTCAATGGGTAAACATGTTTTTTTATAGAGGTGATGATTCTTGGATGATTGTTATCCCCATGTTACCATCTATTGAATGATTTTTACAATTTCTTAAATTTTACCTTTATGTGATTTTTATTCATGGATATAGCACATTGGTTATATCAATGGAATAGTATTGTTGAGTTTGAAAATATATGTCACAATATATATTTAATAGATAAAGAGTGTTTTTTAGAGGGATCTCCATTTATTGTCATTATTGATAGTATATTACCTGGTGTTTGGATATTTATTAAATAAAAACACTGGATGGGAAATTCTAATTAATCTACAAAAGAACCCATGGACATGTCCAAGAAATGATTGAGGGTAGCCTAGTCCAAGATGGCCTATATCGGAAGATTAGGAAATGGGAAAAGTCTTCTTATGTTATTTTGAGAATACATAAAAGATTCATAGGGTGAAGAGATTCTACATTATGGGGTGGTACGCTATTTGGGAGAGGGTATGAGGTTCTACTAGTGGGAGGATCCCATAGAAGGTATGATTACTTATATATATCCAACACGGAGAAAAAAATTCATATTTTATATAGGAAATATTTAAGATTCATTAGTGTGGGGTGTAAGTTTAATGAAAAAATATTCCTCCCCATTTGAATCATACAAAATAAAGGATAAAGTTCCATGTTTTTTACTAACTTCAATGGAGTATTATACATATTATTAATCATGATCATTATATCAATCAAATGAATAAGATCAAACATACTGTGTTAAAAATAATTTAAGAGACCCTCAATGTAAATGTTCAAATTACCATGATTTTATTGTTCAATTGATATACTAACCACCTTAATGATGTTCCAAATGACTATTTGATAGTGGGGAAAATACCACACATTACTGAACTAATGTTTATATAAGAATATCAAGAAATGATAGTATATGAAGAGATTGTGACATACTATATGAAGAATAAGAAATAACTTATTCAGTAATAAAACCATAAATAATGAATGAGTGTAAACCTTCTATATAAATCACAATGTCAGAAAACGTACTATAAATACATCATATCTTGAGTACCACATGACCACTAAATCAATTGGATTAGGAGGAAGATAAAATGTGTATTTCAAGTGACTGTGTGTTGTGAAATGGTACTTCATAAGGTAAAATTATACTCTATAAGGTAAAATGACAGACCATATAAAGATAATTAAAATTTAAAGGGATATAGATCGTCCAAATTAATGATAAAATAAAAATATGTTGTGTTGTGTGTTGAGATCATGGGGAATACAGGACAAAAGTATAAAAAATTTGTACATGGATGAACATAATGAGTATATTCTATGCCTGAAGTAATACTAGGATTTTAGAATAAATAAAATCACAATAGATTCAAGGGGTAAGAATTCGTTGGAATAATTTTATTGTATAGAGAATATAATATATGAGGGTACATTTAGAACCCGTGATATAGAGAAAATAATTTTAATTGCATGAATACTGAATTAGAATGTATTTAAACCAAATATTTTCTCTATATTATTGTAATACCACATATTGTACACACCCTAGAATAATATAGTTCATACTACCTACATGCCTTCCTTTTTTGATAAAAATAATCTACAAATGAAAGATCCACAAACATTCTTATATTCATTATTATTTGATAAGTGGAATATTATTCTTATGTAGTGAATGATTAAATGACATGTTTAGTTGGTTTAAATATAAGACACGTTTCTTAATAACATTATTGAAATAAAATCCATGTGGGGAATGGTTTTATACATAAAATTTTAATTATCTCAAACGTTCAATGGAAATATATCACAATGTAGTTATTATTGCTCATGAAGTGTTTAATATGGAAGGATATAGAGATTTTGGATCATGTATTTCATTTTAAAAGTAAATATGAGATTTTGGATTATTCAAGAACACTAAATTGGAATAATTAATATGATAATAGTTATTTTTAATGAAATTTTCATCATCGAGTATAAATGAGGTATTAATGACTTATCAAAGTAGAAATGTATCAACTAATTTTAAATTTAATTGTCACTTTCCTCTCAGGACCATAGTGATTATATTATTCATATTTGGGACTAATACCTTTTTTGATTAATGAGAATTAATTTTTATTATTTTATTACAATAAAAATCATGAAGATAAAGAATTTTTTTATGATGCAAGGTAATATTTTTGAGATTTTATGTTATAGTTTCATACACATTGTATCAGGTGCAGAAGAAGATGTGATGATTCCTGGTAATTAGGAATCTGGGTATTCTAGAATGTGTAAAATACCTCGATCTGTAGATGATCTAGTGGAATCATTATGGAACATAGTGTTAATATTGATATAATAGATGTGTATGTTTAGTTATTTTAATACATTTAAAAAATTTGGAAGATCATATTTCAACTTGGTTAAGAAGAAACCGTGATGGTAAATATGATCGTTTAATATTTGAGAATAAATGAATCGGGGATGTATATTCTAGTGTATTCTAAAATATATGGGAACATATTTCATTCTATACTATGAAAAAATCAATTATGTAGGACAATTTAGATAATAATTCAACACTACTAGACTATACTTGATTGTAAATAATTGTAAATTACAGTGTGATGTTCATGTTTGGTGGTATTACTAATAAAGAATTGAGAAGCAATTGAGGCTGATCCTTATAAATATGTTTCACCAAAATGTTCCTATTATTTACAACACGTGAGGGAGACTTTAGGGAATTGTTTGTATGAAAAGATAAAATAAATAATTTTGAGTTTGATATAAAATATTAACATTTTATAAATAAATTACCATTGATTAAAAACTCATCATAGTTGTCAATCTATCTTAGGGAAGTTCAAATTATAAAAAATTAAATTACAATAAGAAATAATATTGTTATATCTAAATATTGAATTAAATAAAATTGTTATTTTATATATGATATTTTATTTTTTTTAATGAATAAAAAATTTCAAGATGAAATATCATTTTTATGAAATGAGATTAAAATATAAATAATATATATATTGTTTTAGGAAAATTTTACAACATTTTCCTCAAGACATGAAGTAAAAAAGTAACTTTCAAGAGTTAAATTTTGGAAATGTTTAGATAATTAACATTAAAAAACAAATTAATAATAAAATACAAACAATATACCCTTTTAAAATAATAAATATTATTTCAAAAAAATATTTACTGGAAGGTAATAGATTTGATTGTGAATAAATAATTATTTATTAAATACTTATATATTTCTACTGAAACCCAAGTCATCAAATGAGTTATAAATCTTACATAAGAATGAGTTAAAGAGTTATATGAACAAACTGAGAGATAATACATACATGGATTTATAAATAATAAATTAAACTAATTTTTGAATGAAGTAATGTGGTCATTTATGAAAATCCATCATTAATACATATGATAATTATTACACAAAATGTTATAATTTTATGAGAACAATACTCATTAATATAATTGATTATAAATAAAATATTCAAATTACCCAATGACAGAGTAGGTGATATGATTTTTTATTAGAATGTTATACTATAAGGAACATATATTCATGTATTTTAATAAGAAACCCTATAACTCGAGGAAAATTAATTTACATAGGGATATTACATAATTTTACTACAAGATAAACGATAGTAAATTGAAGTAATATATTAGTAAATAAAATTTTTAATCAACTGTTTAAGAATTTTATTCACCTTTATTTTGTTTTGTACAATGAAATTTGCATCATCATGCTTCTTATTGTTATTTATGATTCTTTTTAATCATTAGATCTTATTGATTTTAATTTATTTCCGTATGCCTTGAAAATTTATTGTTGATCCCAACCATTCATCCCCTACTGATAATTCATATATTATTAAATGTATTATAATATATATCCCAAAATGGTTTTTTAATATTTTATGTGGTATTTTTATTTATTAAAATTCATTAAGATTAAATTAAAACTTTATAAAATAATTTAACTTGATTAAAATTTTCCCATTGTAATAATTTTCAATATAAAAATATTTTATTTCACATTGTACCAAAATATAATTTGTTGAATCACAATTTTGAAAAAATTTAACGTAATTCATAATCTAAATATGATTAAAATTAATAGTGAAATAATGATATAATATATATATATAACACGTTTTTTTAAAAAAATATATTTTTAAAATATTTCTTTTTAATGATTTTTTTATTTTTAAATAACAATTAAATTATTTTTAATATATTTTTATAAAGGTTTAAAAATAAATTTATAGACATAAAAATAGATAATTTTTTTTAAATATAAATTATACATTTTATATAATAAAAATTATTTGTAATATAACTGTTCTTCATGGGTAGCTAATATTTACTTTCAAAATATTTTCATGATTAAATAGGAAATAAATTAATACCCATATTTTTAGAAAATACATAAAAATGAAATTTTTTTTATGGACTAATTTTATAATATTTTTAAATAATTATTTTTAATATAATAACACATATCACATTAATTATTTTTTTTTGAAAAAAGTATCATTTTTAGTACATTGAATTTATACTTACTACAATATTATAGACAATTGTTGGATGCGTTTTGATTTACTTTTTGTTATATAATATTAATCCTTTTTATTAAAATAATTCATTATTAATTAATAATTAAATAATATAGAATACTTTTGAATAAATAGTAGTTATTTTAAAATTGTAACTTTTATATTAAAATATATTCCCTAAATTTAATTAATACCAGTTATTTATATTTTATAATATTATTTTATCAATACATTAACATTGAAATTTTTTATATAATTCAAAAATAAATAATATTATACATTATAAATAATAACATCTAACAGAAAAAAAAATATCAATATAATATTATATTTTTGATTCATTTATTATAAGATCTTAATAATATTATTATAAAAAATATAATAAATAAAAAAAAATTTAGTTTGCCTATCTGAATCATATATATATAATTATTATATTTACGACAATAATTGTTTTTTATAAGTATAAAATTACTTCCATCACTCCGAATAATTTAGTTTCATTATTTCATAAAAACTACACATCAAAATATTTTTTTTATATTATATTTCCAAAAAAGATTTATCTTATGATTTTTTCTTTTATAGTAATTATATTTATATATATATATTAATGGGGGACCACAAGGGGGTAGATGACCCTTGGGAATTTTTTGCTAAAATCATATAATTATTTTATATTTATTATTCGTTTTTAATTTATCAACTTATAATTTATAGAATCAACAATTTTATGTAAGCACCAATGGAATGATATATAGAAATACTTAATGTTCAATTATGATTTATAAATGTGTTTTTTTGGATAATATGTTGTATAGCATATTCCATAATCATGTTTCATTGTTTTGAAGGAAATTAAATTTAATTAAGATATAATTTTTTTCTTTTATAGAAAAATATATTTATTAAAATACGTAGTGTCATATTCCCCCCTAAATAATGTTCTTACTCAAAATTTTAAACTCTGTATCCAACTTATGGGGAAACTTTTTATGAAATTATATTAATATATATTTAAAAACATTTATGAACTCTACACACATTACCTTTTTATAATTTTATTACGGGACAGATGTTAAAAAATAGTGGAAATTTTTAAATAACTATTTCTTATGAATATATTGATTAGAAACATTATTTAAAACTATATTTTGATTAATCCCCATGATGAAATTTGACTTTTGTTTCTTGACTATGTGTTATCATTAGTGATATTTTAAAAATTCATGAAAAAATATAAAAACATATGATAAATGATTGCTACACTCCATTATAGCATAATAGAGGATTATAATTATTTATATCATATTCATTCGTGGTAAAAATTTTAATAGGAAAAATAAATTTAATATAATTTATATGATATGATATTTTGGTATTTCCTAAAATAGTCAAATTTTTTAAAATAGACTTCATTATATCAAAATATAGAAGGGGATTTAGATATAATATAATATTGTTTTCATTTTTCTAATCTTTTTTAAAGTGTTTCCAAACAACATGAGATATATTTTTCAGGGGTTATTATAATTAAATATTATTTGATATTAAATAGAATTGTTTGTGACATTTTTCTATACATCTCATTGATTAAATTGACTCTATTGGACCAAAGCCACTTTTTTGTAAAATTTTGACAACAAACATTAATAATTTTAAATATTTGATGGAAGTTTCTAAAAAAATATGTAAATATAATGATTTAGATATTTCTTAAAAGTGATATAAATATCAAAACTAATCCTATAACATCAAATCATAAGGAATGTTTACATTAACCAATGGTCATTATGTTTTAATATATTTTTCATTATTTTGTTTCGTTAATATTTATTTATAGAATCATAATATCACTTCGGAAAAATTACCAGGAACAATGAAAATATGTTTTATATTATATTATAATTAAAATATTTTCCCTGAAAATTAAAAATAACCATAATCCAAAAAATAAAATATTAATTAATATATACATAAACCATATACACTCTCCAAATTATTTAATACCTTTCCTAATATATCTTTTATTCACATGACTCTAATAAACCTTTATACCCAAAAATACATGTTTAATACTTAACTTTTATAACATCCATTTACTAATTGTACAAATTAACCATAAATATTACAACAACAAATCCCTAACAATATATTGAAATCCATCATAATTTGTTATAATGTTCATGGGAATCAATGATTTCAAATCCAATATGAGAATTATAACATGTTTTTTATACCCATTATGTTTTCACTAGGTTGTTACTATGTAAATTTGATAGAAATATTTGTTAGGATCCTCACCCTGAGGGAAATAATTGTTTGAACATGCACCACCTTCATTGAATCAATATAGGGATTTCATTGATTGTAAACCATACACTCTATAAATTATATATAATTCATTATATTTGTATATCGTAAAAATTTTCACTAATGTTAACTAAAACTAATGAAAAATAACTATTCCGTATTGTAATTATATCCAAGACACCCCACAATAACCATATTTAGATTAGTGTGAGAAAAATTGATTTATAAGCTAACAATGATTCAATGCAAGATCGACCAATAAAATTTGTATTTGATTTTCATTCGTTTCAGAATGTAAATATTTCATCTCTCAATCCAAATACACAAATAGTCATTGAATTTAGAGACTAGATATATAAAAATATTATTTCAAAATATGGATTTATCATCAATCAATAAATATATAAATAATAATTATTTATATTGATAATAATATATGTAATTCCCTAAGGAAATAGGAAAATATATATGTTGTGATTTCAAATTGTCATAAATGGAAAAACATATTAAATTTTTTGAATGGGTTTGAGTATTTTCATATAAAAAAATGATCATATAAGAAATTACAAATTAAAAAATATGGATATGTAATATTTATCGATAAATCATTATAGAATAAAATATAATCTCAAATGTCCAAAAATAAACCAATATATAGAAATATAGATACACAAGGTAATAAATATAGTCCGTGTAACATAATAGATACATAAAATTGTCTCATTTCATGTTAATATTAAAAAGTTGAATTGTGTAACTAATATATAAATAGGAAAACAAATTCTAAAAAAACATAATAATTCCAACCAATTATATTGAGAGAAAACATATGAGGTCCATGCAATTATGATTTCACTAAACTAATGATCTCTACAAATTAATATTATAAAAAACCCCATTTATGTCCACTTTTTATTATCCGATGAGATATAAAACAACAACCAGTTAATTGTATGGTGATATAGAATCCTAAATATAATATAACAATCATCCTTACTTATTATTACCACGTAAAATAAATAATTTAATAAATTAAAAGGATCCCATGGAATGTAAATGGGGGTTTAAAAATATCTAAATGGAATAACATAAATAGACTATATGTAATAAATAAGTTGATACAAAAAATTATATATTTTGTATGAAGTATTCCAAAAATGTGATTAGTTATAATTCATTATACTTCATCAAAATTATTATATATCTATTAATGAGAAAATGGGATAAAAATTTTTAAATAGAGAGATTATGAAACATTTTATGATATTATCATATGTAAATAAATTAATGAGTGACATTAATGAATTTCATTTTTGAATAGGTAACATGTATAATTTTTCACACATAATTTAGGACTATTTTGAAAAATTGGGGCCATAAAAAAGAATTTGGTTTAAGTTAAAAAAAAAATTATTTTAATGTAAACAACATCATTGTCAATAGAAAACATGTTTTTTATTCTAAAATATTAACAATGAAGATCAAATAGATAAATGATTAATATTTAATATTTAAAAAAATAGATATTTAAAAGTATGAATGTCACAAAAGATAAAAAATATTTTTATTTCAATGTATGTGTGAGAAAATAAAAATTGATTGAAAAAATATTTACATGGTGGGAAAAAATCATTAAATAGAAATAGAATTATTGAAGATGACATTATACTTTTATGAGAATGAAATCTATCAAGGAAGAAAATTTGAATTAAAAATTTAATATTACCCCTAGAGAATTTGTAATAAAAAAAATAATATATGGATGAATATAGGGAATATGGAATAATGTCATACAAAAACAAACCTAATAACATAAAGGGACGGAATTCAACATAACAATTCCCAAGAATTTGATCTGGACATCAATGAATGATATTTTAGCTTATTTTCCCTAAATAACCATATAAATAACAAATATTATAACCCTATTCAAATAAAATAATTTAAATATCAACCATTTATAATAAAAATTAATTATTATTTATTTAATTTATATTTTCATAATTGTATGTTATTGATTTTGAATGTTATTCCCATGATATGAAAATTATATTTTGATACCCATACATTGAAATAAATTTCATAATTCCGGTATTATTTAATATACGAAATTATATATTCTGAAAATATTTATGATGTTCTTATTTCCTCCCCTTACAGTATTAATTATGAATTTAGAATATGAAAACTATAATGAGTGTATTTTAGTAATTTTTATGAAATCAAATGTAGTTTACTAATAATGAAATTAAATATTAATAAAAAACATATATAGTCTAATTCATATGATTTATATCATTTTATTTAATGAAATACAATAAAAAACACCCAATTTTTGGTGGGGGTGAAAATGAAATAATGTGTTCATGGAAGTAGTAATTTTCATAAAACATGAGGAATGTTTTGATTTTATAATAGATGGATGGGAGATAGATAATTGTATTTGTATCATTCCAATTTTATAAAAAAATATTTATCATGATATATTTTTATTTCAACAATACCATGTGTTATATAAAATAACAAGTTTAAATGAATTTTAATGCATAATAAAAATATTATTATTTAATGGGATAGTTAAAATGTAGACTTTAATTTAGAATGTATGAAAATGATTTAATAATTTATAAAAAATATAAAAATATCATACTCAATATAAATTAATTTATTAATTCTTATTTCAAATTTACTCACTTATTAGTAAACTAATTTTATGCAATGAACCAGAAATTCTGTGGAATTATTTTCTCTTAAATACATGGTAATTTTAAGAGTTAGAAAAAATTGACGATGCATGATTCTGAGGCCTGGTGTGCCTGGAATCAATTTCTGATGTTTTTTTCGGGTATGATCAGGAAACATACAAGAGGGTTTTTATAACATTTGAACCGGTGCTCGGAATTTAAATCTAAGGACACAGTCGAACTCATATCGACAATATTCATTTAAGAAGACTATCACATCGACGGTAGTTGGTCGAGGATAAATGATAGTTTTTTGGTTTTTAGAGATTGAATTAAATAAAAATAAAGTGTGTGGGTTAATTTTTATTTGTTGGTTAAAACCTCCTCATGGAAGTTGGAGGTGGGACCACCACACCTTAACATCCCATGAAAGGTTTTGGTGGTGGGTCCCACCTGAACCTAACCTCCCGTGAGAGGTTACGATATGGGGACCACACGGAACTAAACCCCTCTATTAATGGGAGGATACAAAAATCTCTCAAATCCCCACATTATTGAGGCGGAGCCCCATGACCTCGTCTACCATTTATATTGCCACCACCTCCCCATTTATTATTTTGAGCCAACACATAATTTATTATGTCCATCCTTCACATTAATTAGGTAGATCCAATTAAATTATTTCATCCAACTTGAATATTGTGCTAACAAATTTAATAATAAATCACAATCTCTTATTATTTTGGTTGGCATTGCTCTTTTGGTGGAAATTGTATAAGGAGAGACAATCTTCAAACGAAGAATGATGAACGAAGAACGAAGAACACTACGAGAAGCAACATTGACTTCCTTCCTCGAATCCAACCAACCTCGAGCACCTTCGACAACTAACCTGCGATCTTGGGATTGAAAGTAGGCAGGGGACACGATGAACAACGACCTCCTCTGTCTTCTTCCCCGCGACTCCATCGACAACCAACAATCAAGGTAGGGGCTTATTTTGAATAATATTACATTCCTTTTTCACTTCTTTGATTGGAAAGAAATCATTGCAGAGGTTGTGAACCAATTTAATATGATCATTATTACTTTTTGATGAGATAAAAGTTACCACCCGAAACGCAGTGGGTGCGGGCAAAACCATCAAGGCATGAGCCCTCCGTTGTTCTTATTTATGATGGTCTTTGGCATGGAGACGATGCAATGAGGCAACAAAGGCAGTGAATGAAATTTTTGCATTATAGGCGGCCTCTGTGATCCGCGTTGACCTGCGATGTTCCGCCTCGCCACCAGCCGAACCAACCCTCGCCAAGCACCCACCGGCCGCACCGCTCACAGAGACGAGCCGCTGCCCCGAATCGGCCCGCACCCTGCGGGCCTACCCGAGCTGTCCCGCGCCCCGCTGGCCTGCCCAGCAGCCTATCGGCCCTCCTGGCACCCTACCCGGCCGCCTCCCAGCATGCCCGTCTGCCTCCCAGCCACCTTCTGGCCTACCCGTCCACCCGTCGGCCTCCCTGGCGCCGAGCCTATCCACCCCGTCTTCCCACCTGGCTCACCGACCGACTGCCTGCCGGTCTGGCCGTGCTCTACACGGCAGCCTCCCGTGTGCCTGGTCGAACCGAAATGGCCTAAACGCACTATGAATCCCAAGACGTTCCCCTCGCGGTGCTGGCTGAACCAGTCTTGATCATCTGGGTTGGGACACCGAGCAGAGCCCCCACATGCTCCTGGCCAAACCAGCCCCAAACCCGGGACGAACCTCCCACGCGACCTTCTGGGTTAGGCCCAGTGGGCCAAGATGAACCTAACTAGTTTTCCCAACCAACGGTCCAGGGCAGACCCAACACGTATGACCGGGTCGGCCCAGCTGGTGCTGGCCCGACCGGGTCGAACCTGAACCAGTCCCAATACTGATGCTTTACACTCATTGGCCATATCTTTAGCACCAAAATACCGTTTGACGAACCATCAGTCGTGCTGGTAAACTGGGAGCATGACGGTTCCTTTCAGAATACCCCACTATAGTTTAGGTTATATTTGATATACAATTAGTTTGGATCATGTATGAATCCAACTGGGCCCCTGTGACCAAATGGCTAATAACTCACTGACCACCCGTCTGATTGATGTGTCGTCTATTGCGTTGAGACCCCTATGATGTGGCGGAACATTGAGATACATTCTCTTGGGACTTTATGATAGTTTGAGATTTGACCAGTAACTTGTGGATCGGATCCATCTAGTGATGAGCGAGGAGTGTGCATAGACCTAGTAGCTAGATAAGACCTAAAGACTGCTAACTATTTCCACTCGGAGTGATTTGACATGCCCAGTGGGGAGTGCCTTGGTGTCGCGACAGACCCATAGTGGGGAGCCCCTTGGTAAAGAGATAGACCCATGATACTCAATAGGAGGAGTACCTCAGCAGGCTATGAGGGGGAGGGCCTTGGTGACCTGGCAGACCCAAAGTGGGGAGTGCCTTGGTGACGTAGCAGGCCCACAATACTTGATAGGAGGAGTATCTCAACAGTCCATGGAATGTGGGAATCACCTTGGTGTCATGGCAGGCTCACTATACTCGACAGAGGAGGAGTTTTCTAGGAGTGATGGTTTCGATAAAGTGAATAAAATCCTTGTTGAGATGAGTCAATAACATTTGTGTTTACCTCATGATTGAGATGGATTACTTGATAACATAGGTATATGTATGGGCATATAACTAAGTGGGGATATTTGTTGATTTCATATCTTGTGGATTATCTTGGATGGTTTTGTGAGACCATGAGGGTCTCGCGGTCCCTATTGAGTATCTTTATACTCATCCCTGCACGGGTTATGTCCGTACATTGTTGGGTTGGATGCAGAAGATGGACATCGCGGACAGAAGCTGGGTGTACCAGGACTGCACGGTACCCAGACGTAGAGCTCATGACATAACGGTACACGGAGGAGACGGAGAGACGTGGAGTGTTGTGGAGGCTATCTATACCTAACCTTTAGGTAAGATTTTCCAGTGGACGATCCAGGAGCTGTTTTCCATTTTTCCAGTACTTGATCTTTCATTTTCCTTGTACTTTACAGTTGGGCTTGTATTTCGGGCCCCATTTTACTCTTCAGAACTTCCTTGGTATATAGTTTAATTTATTATTTTATTTATAGCTCATACTCTGTTGTGTTTGTTCCACGTTATAAAGGTCATGCCGTCATTGTTTAGGGATTTACACCTTTGATGATAGTCGCCAGTCCCTGGCCCAGGGAAGGAAGGCATGGGGTAGTCACGGCATGGGCCCCCGGGGACGGGTCGTGACAAATTCGTAACATAGGAGTCAGTTCTACCGGAGAACAGAGGACTCTAATATTTTCTGTGAAGAAATAGTGTTAAGGGTACTGAATGTGGTTTTTTTTTCAGGGAGTCCAGTGTTGGTGCGGAGGCTGACGTATCCAAACATCAGGACCCTAACTATTGACTTCTGACTCAGGGCACGAAAATACTGATTTAATGTGTGTGTTTTAATAAGTTTTCTTTATGTCAGCTCAACCAGGTCAGCTCAGCAAGTGTAATTTTTTACTATGATGCATCTATTTCATCCAGGATTCCTCCCCACGGATTACAAACTAGAGCCTCAAGAGTTTTATGCGTAGGTAGCCCACCGAGCGATGAGGCCTCGGTTGATGGCCCTCTTCCAGCGGATGCAACAGTGGTACCACTACCCATTGGGCCATCGATGCCCCCATCCCCAGCAGCAGATTATGCATGCGGCTTGAGCGCATTTCACGAGTTCCAGTTCTAGAGGACGCCTAGGTTCAGGGTAGAGACATGCCTATAGGGAACTGAGGATTCACAGGAGGCTGTGGAGAGAGTTTTTAGACTAGTTGGGACACCACCCCCCTCATGGTGATTCTGGATGCCAGCCATCAACATGCAGCAATGGAAAGATGACGAATATTGATTCTCCATGTTCATGATGAAATGAAACTACCATTGGAAAAATTCGAGAGCCTGTTTCGTGTAGAGTTTGTCCCAGCCACCCTACGTGTAGTGAAGATATATGAGCCACTTCACCTGTAGCAGGGAGGCATGATGGCAGCACAGTACCCAGCGAGGCTCACCGACCTCTCACGCTACTATACGGATATGTTATGAGACCAATTATTTAGGTCCCAGACCATCGAGGAGCAGCTCATAATAGAGATAAGGGCTACGATGATATCCATCAGCATCTCAACGCATGAAGGGTTGTTGTAGAGAGCCCTCTTAGTGGAGAGTTTCCTTGCTAAGCAGTCTCCAATAGCGCGACCCACCATTAGTCGACATATAGCTGAGTCTTCTGCAGCTGGCTGTAGAAAAATGTTGTTGAGGTCCAAGAAGACCATACCTACAGGTGGACAACTGCATGACTTGGTATCGGTTGTGCGAGGCACTGGAGACAGAGCCATACATGCCAGGATAGGGAAATGTTACACATGCGGTGGGCAGAGACACATGGCTCGTGACTGTCTGACCCACTGTTCTGATGATCAGCAGGCGGTTGAGGGAATTCCCAGGAATAATTAGAGGTTCGATCAAGGTAGTCCATTGGGGGTAGGCAGATGTGGAAGAGGAGCTGGTCGTGGAGCTGGTGGTGGGCGATGTTTCGAGGTGTTACCACAACCACCACCTGGAGGCCCACTCCGACTGCAGGGAGCATGTGGAAAGGTGAGAGGTCAACTCCCGGTAGCTGAGGAATATGATCATGGTGCTCTAGAGATGATTCGAGACACAGTCTATGTCTACTCCACCTTAGATTCAGTGCTTATAGACACAGGTTCAAGTCACTCCTTCATTTCCACTTCCCTCATTTGGAGCGTGGAGATTTCAATGAATTTTTTGGATCTATCCTTATGGCTTGAGACTCTTAAGGGAGTAAACACGATGGTTACACGCTGGTGTTGGTTGTGTGAGATTACTCTAGGAGGCGAGGGCTTTGGCTGGGATCTGCTCGTAGCTGCGTCTAGGACATACGATGTATTCTTTGGTATGGACTGGTTATCTACAATCCATGCTCAGATCTACAATATTAGGCGCAAAGTGTTGTGTGTCCGCACAGATGGGACCAGTTATAACTTCATCGGTGAGAATGGAGTCTTTTTATTACATTATGGACTTACTCTGAGGAGGGTAAAGACGATCACTTATTAGCGGGAAAACCTTACCCTCGGAGCAGTTGATGTGGATATTCTGAGATATCATGTAGTGGTGGACCAGTACATAGGTTTTTTCCCTGACGACATTCCAGGACTACCTCCTCATAGAGAGTCGGACTTCTACATTGACTTGTACCCTCGTATGTCACCAATATCTACAACTGCATATCGGAAGGCTATTGTAGAGCTTCGAGAGCTGCGGGTATAGCTAGAGGACATGCAGGGGAAGGGATTCATTCGGCCCATTTTTTCTCCCTAGGCAGCCATGATTCTATTCACCAATAAGGTGGATGGAAGCATGAGGCTTTGTGTTGACTATCGTCGCCTAAACTAGAGGAATTTGAAGAACAAGTACCCACTATCGAGGATTGAAGACCTCTTTGTTCAACTGAAGGGAGCATAGTGGTTCTCGAATATAGACCTCAGATCAGGCTATCACCAGATCATATTTCGAGATGTGGATGTTCATAAGACGACCTTCATATGTTGGTACGACCACTACAGTATCTTGGTTATTCCATTCAGTGTAACCAATTCTCCGTTAGTTCTCACGGGACTCATGAACTGTATCTTATAGCCATAACATGATTACTTTGTCGTAGTCTTCATCGATGACACTCTGATCCACTCAACTACTGAGGAGGAGCATGGCTACAATTTTCAAGTAGAACTAGACACACTCCGAGAGAACCATATATTTGGTATTCTCTCGAAATGCCGGTTTTGGATATGAGAGGATCACTTCTTGGAACATGTCATCTCAGATGCTGGAGTTGCAGTGGATCCAGTGAAGATTGATGCGGTACTTGTTTGGGAGCTACCTAGGATTGTGAAGAAGGTCCGAAGTTTCCTGGGTTTCGCTAATTACTACTGGAGGATCGTTCCATGCTTCATCAGAGTTGCGACACCACTATCATCCTTAATGAAGAAGTGGAAACCCTTCGTGTGGTCGGAGAGATGATAACAGAGCTTTCAAGAGTTGAGGCAGAGGATGACTATGGCCCCATCTTGAGGATTATAGAGGAAGGCATAAGGTACGTAGTCTAATGTGACACATCAAGTAATGGAATCAGGTGTGTCCTGATGCAGGAGTGAACAATGATCACATATGGTTCTCGGTAGCTGAGGCAACACGAGCAGAACAAATCTACCCAGGACCTGGAGTTAGCAGAAGTGGTCTTCGTCTTGATGATATGGTGACACTATCTGATGGGAGAACATTTTACCATGTACTCTGATCACAAGAGTATCATGTATATGTTCATTCAGAAGGACCTGGACCTGAGTTAGCGGTGATGGATTGAGTTCCTCCATAACTATGAATTCGAGATATTATATACTCCTGTTAAGGGGAATGTTGTAGTAGATGCACTCAGCCGGAGATCAGGTATACAACAGTTTGGAGAGGCGACAGAGCAGTTGGATTCTTCTCAGATATTCTTTGTGGACCATGATGGAGCAGCTTTCCTTCAGTCACTTATAGTCACATATCCTCTTCTCCATCAATTTAGGGAGGCAAAAGCATGGATATAATGATTGTGAGACACAGCGTGCTCAGAGATCCACATGGTAGGCACCTGGTGGATTTTTTAGGGTGGGGATCACATCATCCTATTTAGATGATGTACTATGGTTCTGGTGTCACGCCAGGAGGAATATTTGAGGGAGTTCCACACATCCCCTTTAGATTCACATCCAGGAGTGGATAATATGAACTAGGACCATTGATGACAGCACTGGTGGCCAGTTATGAAGAAGGTTGTAGCGGAGTTTGTCTCTCGATGACACACATGTCAGCAAGTGAAGGTGGAGCACAAGGTACCAGAATGCTTGGATCAGCCTTTAGATTTCACAGAGTGGATGTGGGATGGGATATCTAGTGACTTCGTGACAGGACTCCCATGTAAATATAAGAGTCATGACTCGATTTGGGTGATCGTCGATCAAAACAAATAGTCGGCTCACATCTTACCGATCAGATAGAAGGGTTCAGTAGAGAGGTTGGGATGCCTCTATGTGTAGAATATTGTGTGGCTACATGGATTTCCTTCTTTGATTTTCTCTGATCATGACGCACGGTTTACTGTTCAGCTATGTAAGGGGTTGTAGGAGGCTTTAAAGATGAAACTTTGTCTGAGCACCACATTCATTCATCAGACTAATGGCCAGACTGAGCAGACCATTCAAACCCTCGATGATATAATGCGTGCTTGTGTCCTCGACTTAGGTCATAGCTCAGAGGATCACTTACCTTAGGTGGAGTTTTTATAAAACAATAGCCATCACTCCACCATAGGGATGAAAAATTCTGAGGAGTTATTCAGACGACCTTGAAGATCAACTTTGTGCTGGAATGAACATGGAGAGTCACCACTGGTAGGACTAGAGATGGTACGAGATATTACAGAGAAGGTGTTGATTATCCAGTAGTGGATAAAGACTGCACAGAGTAGACAGAAGTCATATGCTGACAGGAGACATAGACTTCTGGAATTCGAGGTCAGTGAACATGTCTTTTTACAGGTCTCACCTCAACAAGGTTTACAGAGACTTGGCCAAGCTGGCAAGTTATATCTAAGATTCATCAGACCTTTCCAGGTCCTCAGAAGAGTTGGAGAGGTGGCATACCACTTAGATCTTCCACCTCATTTTCACTGGGTGCACAACGTCTCTCATGTATATCATTAGAGGAGATATGTTCATGACCCATCCCACATCATCGACCATAGAGATCTGGACGTTAACGATGGGGGAACATTTCATGGATGATTTAGTGAATATTTAGGATCGAAAGGAGAAGGTCCTATTTGGATGGATGGTAACATTGGTACGCATTCACTGGGAGCATAGGAACCTGCAGGAGAGAACATGGGAGCGAGAGGCTCAAAAGCGTGCTCAGTACCCCCACTTGTTCCCTTAGTTCGAGTTATAGCTTATGAGGATGTAAATACATGATGTGGGGACAATGTAAAGAACTGGATATTACGTGTAATGTTTTTTCTTAAATACATGGATATTTTACGAGTCCACGAAAATTGACAGCACATGATTCTGAGGCCTAGTGTGCCTAGAATAAATTTCTGATGTTTTGTTCGGGTGCATTCAGTAAACATAGGAGCAAGTTTTTATAACTTGTGAACTAGTGCGTGGAATTAAAATCTGTGGACACTGTTGAAATCATTGCACCGGTATTCGTTTAAGTAGACTATCATCTCAACGGTAGTGGGTCGAGGATAAAATATAGTTTTTTGTTTTTTAGAGAACAAATTAAATAAAAATAAAGTGTGTTGCTTAATTTGTATTTTTTGGTTAAAAAATCCTCATGGATGATGTAGGTTGCACCACCACACCATAACCTACCATGAGAAGTTATTGTGGTGGGGCCCACCCAATCCTAAACTACCGTGAGAGGTTATGACATGTGGACCACATGGGACTAAACCCCCTATTAATGGGAGGAGAGGAAAATTTCACAACTCCCCTCATTAATGAGTGGTAGCCTTTGGACATCCTCTATCATTTATGGTGACACCACCTCTACTTTAATTATTTTGAGCCGAAGCATAATTTATTAATCCAATACTTCACATTAATTTTGTGGGGCCAATAAAATTATTCCATCCTATTTGAATATTGTGCCAACGAATTAATATGATATCACATTCTATTATTAATTTGGTTGGCATTTCTCTTTTGGTGGAACCTGGGAGAAGAGAGAAAGTATCATAATGAAGAACGAAGAATGACGAACGAAGACCACCGGTGGGGAGCGACTTCTTCTTCCTTCCTCGGATCCTACCGACAAGGAGCGTCTTCTACAACCGACGTGTGATCTCGGGATTAAACGTGTGTGGCAGATGTGATGATCAACGATCGTCTCCGTCTTCTTCCCCGTGACTTCGTCAACGACCAACGATCAAGGTAGGGGTTATTTTGAATAATATTACCTTCCTCTTTCACTTCATTGGATGGTAAGGAATCGTTGCAATTTTTGTGAAACAGTTGAAGATCATCTTTTTTACTTCTTGATAATCCAAATGTTAAAACCCATAACGTGGAGGGTGTGGGATAAACCAACATGGACCGACCCCTCTGCCATTCTTATTTATGATGATCTTTGGCATCGATACGAATCAATGAGGTGACGAAGGCGGTGAAGAAAAAGGCCATGCTACCCACAACCTCCATGATCTGCGTTTCCCCCACGGCATTCCACACTGCCACAGTCTGAAATGGCTGCGACCGAGCTCCCAATGGCCACACATCTCACAATCTCGAGCCACTTCCCTGAGCAGGCCCGTGCCCCGCCGGCCTACCCGGCCGCCTCCCAGCCCCCTGTCAGCCTGCCCCGCCTCCCCATTATTTATCTAGATGGTTTATGTTGAAATAATATTTATGATGTCCATATATTTTTAAGGATTCAAATATGGTTCCTGGTTAATGATATTATTGAATTAAATTGTATTATTTTCATCATGTGATAGATGGGGCCGGTATCTCCCACCGATGCATTCAAAAAATATTGATAACATGAGATGTAAATAGGTATCATGAACCTCATATCATGTATATAATTTTATACATGGATATATTTTTTAGGTACATTATATTATTTATAGAAATAGATTCATAACAATATGATTATGAATGGACCGAATTTCCATGTTCATATGAACATACGTGGGCCTAGTTTCATGTACAACCATTTATGAGGGGTTATAATTTCATGTACATAAGATAATTACTATTATTATTCTATTTTTATGAGTTCACGTAGTTAAATTAGTTTTCATTTCAAAATTTTGGGTCTTATTCCAATTATGTGATCCGTAGATCATGTTCTTTGATATAATTAAGATTCATGGTTTATGAACTAAAAATATTTACTCCATGACCCAATATTTAGATCTATGATATTTTTGGGTGTACATTTAATTTCTTAAACTCCTATTCTCAGACCCTTATGCTCATGTTATTCTTATTCAATCTTCGATATCTTATATATTTACCTTTACTGGGCATATGAACTCACACATTATTATGTTTAATTTCCCATGGCTATGAAGAATTTTTTGTAAAATTATATTTATATGAAGGGTTCTATATATAATGACATTATTGGGAGTTTATGTAGATTATTTGTGAACAAGTTGTTTATTGTCGAGGTATTCAAATGCACAATGAAAATACAATTCTATAATTGATTAAAATGTTATGTAATTAATATTAATCAATTTAGATTGAATATATATGAATGAATGGTCTGTGATATTATATATCATATTATATAATTTTTTAGATATCCTTTGGAAATTGAGATAAAAATAGTATAGTGAGAACTATAGGTTCTGGGCGTAGCTGAAGCACATTGGTGGGTGTACCAAACATTAATTTTAGCGTTAACAACGATCAATCCATGATCTATCATGATAATAAAAAACTAGATCTTGAGAATAGAATGAATAATGAAAAAAAAGAGGGGTGTCCCAGAACCATAGATAGAATATATATATATGTTGGTTATAATTAATTTAATTAATTAGCAATAATTACCTTGATGGGATCCTTTTATCGTTGATTTTCCTGTCATGATCTGATGTTATCCATTATTATGTCACCGAATCCATGTGTATTATTCCTCTAGTTGTGGCCACACATGATCCACGTATCTACAGACATCACCGAATGGATCTCCGGGTGCTATCGTGGATGATCCTTCACATGCGATGTCTGCCTTCAATCATATTGATCCGATGGAGGAGGATCTGTCTCTCATAGCATGAGAGAATTTTTAGAAGAAAAGTATTCTATCTTGGCTTGAGAGTTTTCTCTAGATTAGTTGAGCACAACCACACAAAAAATGATATGCTAATAGGAAATATATAATTGGTATTGTTTAATAATATAGAATAATAAAATCAATTAATTACACAAAAGACATTATTCATTTCATTTAATTCATAGAAATACACCATGTACAATAATAATAGTTGACTATTATTATTACCTGACATGCGCCAAACTAATTACAACTAATATTATTCAATTAAATAATTAATATTATTTCTCACAAATTCCCATAACAAAAATCATGACATGTATATTTAATATACACATTGTGTACTTTTTTTTTCGATTTTTCTTTATTTCATCAACCACATTTATTAGACCTTGAATAATGGCTATTTATTTATAAAATATATATCACTTCATTACTCAGTATTAAATATATTATTTTGCTTACAATATATTATCTCGAATTACTTGTGTCAAAATTAATGCGATCAGTCATTCTTAAATAATTATTATACCACAATCGAGAATAATCTTTATTCAAATTGTTAACTTAATATTTATCAGAGATACTTGGAAACACTTATTGTGTGACCCTCTAGGACTCTTTCTCAATGGAATTTGGCAGAGCCTGCCTAAAGTCCAAGGATATCGTCTAGAAGCACACCAAGGCACCCATAGAGAAATATGTTAATGCTGCAATGACGTGTCACCTCATACGAATGCTTAATGTTTTATATAATCCATTTTTCACGATATCATGAATCAAGCAGGTTTCATGCTACTGCCACCAACACATGTGTTTGATTATTCTTTCTTTTAATTTATTGAATTTAACTTTCTCATTCCTCACCATTTCCAGGGATTTATTTAGGCTATATAAATTCTATAAAATTGAAAGAGATATCTACTTTAATTATGAAATAGAAGGAAAAAAAACCTTTCTCAAATTATCTATTAATGCAGTATCACTTGTTAAGAACAAAATGTATCCTACCTCACTATGAATAGTGTTTCATCAATGTTTTCATCAATACATCTAAGTTAGTGAGTTGTAATACTCATTAATAAAAATCTTGATGTCTAAGGACCAATACATATGTCTGAAGATAGGAGCCTCCAATGACACTATGAAATGAGGATTTCCTACTAGTGAGTCACATTCTCATAATATTCTAATGGATATTACGAAGGGCACACAACATGAGAAGGTGCTTCAATGTTTTATTAGTCCAAAACACTAATTTCTTGTATTTTTTGTGTCCCTCAAATAACATCATCCGACCATATAACATATATTCAAGAATAGTGTCATTTCACTTCTAGGGTCTCCTCATACTGGGGATCCGCTTTGACCCTTTAATGCTACAACTGTCCCTAGGACATTATTAATTGAATTCTCTTGCAGAAGAACAATCAAGATGTGATAATGTATTTATTTATAAATAAATAACAATGTAGATGGGTCAATTCCACCAACTCTAACAGACTCCCAATTGGACTAGAGCCATTTGCTAACAACTTTTAACCCGCTGGCTCTCACATGATATTCATTCTTCTCTTGACATATGCCTTTAGTCATGGGGTTGGCCACATTCTCTTCCGTGAAAAATTTTCTCACTACAACTTCACCCCTTAGATATAAATCCCTCAAGATGTGACACTTACGGAGTATGTTCTTTTCCTGTTGATATTTTCATTGTTCTTTTGAACAAGCTACCACTGTAGTTTTATCACAATATAATGTGATAGGATCTTTACTGCGAGGCACCGCATCAAGCTCCTGGACAAAGTTCAAAGTATAGATGACTTCATTTGCTACATCAGAAGCCACTATATTTTCAGACTCTTCTATAGAATCAGTGACAACTTCTTACTTTGAAATCTTATAGTTCACATCTCCCCCATTAAGATAGAAAACATATCTATATTGTTACTTCAGATCCTTCCGATCTTTCTGAAAAATAGGATTTTCATACCCTCTGATGAAAATATCCTAGTCTACTCTATACAACATGAACATATCCTTAGTTCTACTCAGATACTCAATGATAGTATTTAATATTGTCCAAAGTTATTCTATTGGATCAGCTTGATATCTACATATAATGATCTGTGCATAGGAAACATCATGCATGGTACATAACATGGAATACATTATGGATCCTATAGTCGAAGAAAATGGGATCATACACCTTATATCTATCCCTTTTTGTGTCAGAAGACTCATTTTCATAGAAACATGTAAGCCATGTGACAGTGGCAGCAATCCCATATTGGATAGTTCGATACTAAATCTCTTTAGTATCTTGGTAATATATGTACCCTGAATTAGTCCCAGTAGTCTCTTGGATCTATCTGAAATTATCTTCATCCTTAGAATATTGGCTGATTCACCCAAATCATTCAGGGAGAAAAAATTGTTCAACCAGTCCTTAACTGACTGCAATACCAGTACATTGTTTCCAATAATCAATATTTCATATACATATACTACAATGATAAGAACCACATTCCCATTAAACCACTTATAAACACATGCATGCCATTCATTCTTAATGGAACCTAATTATTTTATGGATTCATAAAATGGAATCTTCCATGACGTGGATTCTTTATTTTATCCATAAATGGATTTCTGCAACATGAAAATGTGTTTGACTTCACCTGGTGTCACATAACCTTCTGGTTGTTTCATATAGACATCTTCTTAAAGGTTCCAATTAAGGAATGATGTTTTGACATATATTTTCCAAATCTCATATTCATGGTAAGATACTAAGGAATGTATGATTCATAGGGATTTAAACATGGAAACTGGATATATGGTTTCTTCATAGTCAATTCTTTAATGCTTTCTGAATCCTTTAGCCACTGTCCTTGCTTTGTAGGTGCTAACTTCACCTTCCAAGTCTAGTTCTCCCATGAATACCCATTTCCATCCAACATGCATTACATCAACTACCTCAACAACCAGAACCCAGACATTTTTCATAGACATTGAATCTATCTCAGAATTAATAGCTTCTAGAAATCTTGCATCATATGGAATTTCTTATGCTTCTTAGTAGGAGAGAGGTTCATCATTGTCAAAAAATAGTGATTCACCATTCTTGGTGACTAGAAAACCATAAATCCCAGGTTCTCATACCTCTCTTGAGATCCTACAAAGTACTTGTGTTTTTGGACCCACGTCCATGGGGACCTATGGAACTTGTTCTTGTACCCACTCCAGTATATATTGAGCATCTACTTCATCAAAGTCAATCTTCCTCATACTATTCTTTTTGAGGATGGGATTTGTCTCAAAAAAATTTCTTGTCTAGCGACAGTCACAATCTTGTCTAAAGGGTTATATAGGTAATATCATATTGTTTCCTTGGGATATCCTATAAACATACACTTCTTGTCCTAGGGTGCTAGTTTGTTCCATGGGAAGGCCTTAACAAATGCCTCACATCCCCATGCACCTAAATGCGACAAATAGGTTTATTTCTATTCCATAACATAGATGGAATTACATTTTCTAACTTTGTTGTTACTCGGTTTAATGTGTTTCTTGTAGTATTTAATGCATATCCCCAAAAGGATAAAGAACGATCTGCATGACTCATCATCATCCTCACCATGTCCAAAAAGGTGAGGTTCCTCTATTCACTAACAACATTTCATTGGGGTGTATAAGGAGGAGTGAGTTGAGATCAAATCCCATAATCCCATAGAAGATCAATGACCTTTTGGTTTATATATTCCCCTTCGCAATCTGATCAAAGATTAATTATCTTCTTACCAAGACAATTTTCCACTTCATTCATGAATTCCTTATATTTATATATGGATTCTTACTTGTACCTCCTTAAGTAGACATAGCCATATCTACTAAAATAATTTGTAAAATTAATGAAGTAAATATATCAACCTGTAGCTTCAATTGGAAATGGTCAATACACATATTTGTGCCCCAATCCTAGAAAATCTGTGGCCCTCTCACTCTATCTACATAAATTCAGCTTGGTCATGTTACCATGAATGCAATTGTGACATCTATCATGTGGTTTCAGATCAATAGAGTCTAAATAGCCATCATGGTAGAGCTTTTTCAAGCGCTTGTCCTTTACTTGACAGAGACGGTGATGCCACAACGGGGTGATGTATGAGTCATGTGAGTTTGTTTCATTATTGATGTTTAACACATGGTTTTAATAATTTAATACATACAAACCATTATTTTAATGTTCCATACCATAACATATGTTGTTCTTATAAATGAAGTAACCTTTACTTCCAATCATGAAAATAAATCCACCCATATCCAACCATGATACATAACTTATATTTTTGGTAACACTAGGAATGTCATAACTGTAATGTAAAAACCGAATAATCCTAGTAGGGAATCGGAGGTGGTAATATCCAATGGACAATGTAACCATAGTTGTGCCATTGGAAGCAAAATGATCCACCTCTCCTATGGAAATCATTCTAAATCTAATTAGATCATGCATTATAATATTGATGTGAGCCCTAGAAGCTGTATCTAATACCCAATGTTTAGAAATTGAAATATTACACTCTTTAAAGAACTCACATTTATCCTCCCCATGCTTCCAGGTGCAATTCATCTTCTAGTGGTCGGGCATTCCACATGAAAAAAATGGCATCTGGTTCCTTTCCCTACCTATGGATCTTCCCCTTCTTGGATAGATGATGCTCGGGGGCTTCAGTCCATTTGTATATCCTTGGACACTTTTTCAATTTATTTAATTTTCTTATTAACTATAAATACTATGTATTCTTCATGCCCCAAGTCATTATGTACCTAGAAAATTATGGTCAGATGTTCTGATAGACTCTTCTCATTGTTGCTCAGGTTATAGTTGACAATTAAACTAGATAAGTTTTTTGGGATGTAATGATAGGATGAGATCTATATACAACTCATCCAGAAACATAATCCATAAGATTTCCAAGCATTCAATAGAGTTAATAAGCTTGACTACATGAGGACTAGCTGGGGCAGACTCTACAGACTTAGTTGTTAACAATGCATTGGAGATCTCATATCTCTCCTACCTCTCCTTCTCATTATAGAGACCCTTAAGGTGAAAAATCATGCAATACACGTCCATGTTTTCATGTTGCTTCAATAGCTCATTAGACATGGTCGATAGCATGAAACATTGGACATATGTGGAATCATCCATATTATTCAAATTCAGATATAGTTTCTCATCACTAGCCTCTTTCCTAGGCACAACTGGAATAAGATCTTTTAACAGATACAATTTCCTCTCTGTGGTGAAGGATGATGCATAAACGCCTCTACTGCTCTTAGAAAATGGTGCCAGTTAGATAGTTTTTCATCTAGAGTATGATGGCAAGGATATGTTTGAAATCATTATTCTTTCTGTTTCTACAAATTAAAATGATATAAGGTTTTTAACTTTATTACGATAAAACTGATAAAAAATAAATAATATCTACTTTTTAGTTTCCCACTATTATGTCGAAATCCATTCTTCCTCACCATTGACATCAAAAAATTCTGTTGTTGGAATATTCTAGTGGAAGGGTCCATATTTCCCTTCGCATTAACCTAACTATGGTTTTTCAAGCATCACGAAGGGTTTTAGATATGAATTATAAATACCAAATACATTAACTCGTAGCTCTTTGATCCACTGAGTGGACTCTCCAATCCTGAAATCATTTTATTTTGGATTTCCTCAACCTTTATTTCTTGGTCACACCAAGTCCTACTATAGAAGTCAAGTCATGATGAAAACCAATCCAGGTCAACCCAAAAACATGAATTATAATTCCCCAATAATTGAACTCCCCACAAATAGGGTTGTTCAATCACTTTGAATTAATGTTTGATTCTATCCTAGATTATGGAAGGCTATATAGACTTGATATATTCATTGATATATTTTATCCTTTTACATAAATTTTAATTTTATTATCATCGATTACATGATTTTAAATATAAAGTAGTATATACATAAGTGATTAACCATGTATATGATAATAATTTTATGCATAATCCGGTCTTATTTTAGTTCCATCTTGAATTATTGATTAATTTATTTCATGTTGTGATCATGTCAACCCACCCAAAAAAAATAAACCATGAATATAACATAAATAAAATAAATGGTATGATCATGATATTGTACTTTTGGTTAGTTTATTTAGTGGTTGATATACTAAACTAATACCTAGGGGAGAATCACCTTGAACATTTTGGGTTCGTTTTTAAATCTTTCCACATGTCCACCTTTGTATATTCATGGATTGGTTTCAACTTGGATTCTAACTTGAGCTGCCTCTACTATCTTAGGAGCACTATCCATTACGAATGCTTTTATCTCACATGCATGTGGAAGGGTAAAATGGAGTTTAACATAAAAATAATGTTGGGAATGCATTCCCTTCATATTAATGACGAGAAGTCTAATAGACCAACAAATTTAATTTAAATAAATAAATTAAAATAATGCATTTGCATATAAAGGTCTTGTTCTAGCACATGATCTTCCATGCTTGCAGTGATATTTACACATAAATTAAACTAGCATTCAATTCCTTAATCATTATTGATTAAGATAAATGATGCTCAAGTAAATTAATTATCCTTAGTTAATCAATCCTTTTATCTTAAACTATTTTTTTTAATTTCCTTCAAATTATAATAGATCATATTTTTTAACAAATAAATTCATTTTAAATAATCTTTGTACATAACTTTACCTTGGATGCAACCCCATGATTTCTCTTTAATAACTACCTAATGAGTTGAAATGAACATTATACATATGCTAAATTAAACACACATATATATAAAACCTATCACGTTTTGTTCCTCAGCATTACGCCTGCACTACGATACACGTCTCAAGGATTTTCATAATATAATAATAAATTTTAATAAATATACTTAATTTGGATGAGTACACAAAATGTAGTTCTGACTACACTGAGTGAACTTTTGTTCACTGTCCATCTGAAGTACACACCCGAGGACATGCCATGTAGATGTACTTCCAAAATTGTTCAGAGTACATGGTGTGTTCAGTGAGACACACGCCTTGTAGTATCCACATTACATGGTTTCTAGTCGGGTAAGTCGTTTACGAGGTACACGGTCCAATCCTAACCCGAAGGTACTACATTCCTTGTTTAGTGGACCACATGACGTGTAATACGTAAACCATGTGCCACCTGTTCCTAATCAACACATGGTTCCATTTCAGACATAGAAATACTCCAAGACACTGTAATATTTGGCAGACCAGTTGGATGAATTGAACCTATACTACTTGGCGTGTACTTCCAAATACAATTTGTGTATTCTGGTTTTGTACATCTAGGAACTTTTTCCACCTCTGGATGAGATCCACTATTTTATTTTAATCAAAAATATGTTAAAAATTCATTTTTATAAGGTGGATGAGAAACTATAGAGGAAGAAAAAATCATCAGATTCATATTTAAATAACGGTTAACATGAATTGAAACAACTAAAATATTAACTGTGTAAATCAACAATGAAATACTAAATAATTATAATAAACAATATAATCCTTCAAATACCACTTGTATTCTAGGCATATCTGAAGCACATTGGTGGAGGTAGAAAACATTAATTTTAGCATTAACAATGATCAATCTGAGATCCGTCATGATAATAAAACTATAGATCATTAGAATTGAATATAGAAAGAAAAAGAAAAGAGGGGAGTCCTGGAACCACAGATAAGATAATTATATTTTGGTTATTATTAAATTAATTAATTGAAAAGAATTTCAATGATGGAATTCTTTTTTCGTTGATGTTTCCAGTCACCATCCATTTTGATCCATCGTTTCATCATAGAATCCATGTATATTATTCCTCTAGGTGTGATCCACATGTGATCCACGTATCTTTGGACATCGCCAAATGGGTATACGAGTGCTAGCGCGGAATAGCCTTCACTTGAGATGTCCTCCTTCGATCGCCTTGATCTGGTGGAGGAGGATCTCTCTCTCTCGTAGCTTGATAGTGTTGTTGAAAGAAAAGGATTCAATCATGGCTTGAGATATTTCTATAGATCTTTTGTCCACAACCACAAAAAAATGCTAGTCTAATGAGAAATTTATAATTGGTATTGTTTAATTACATAGAATAATAAAATGAATTAATTACCCAAAAGAATTTATTCATTTCAATTAATTCTTAGTAATACCCCATGTTTAATAACAATACTTTAATATTATTATTACCTATTCCCAATGAATTACACCTAATATTATTTATTTAAATAAATAATATTCTTTCTCATAAATTCTCAAAAAAATAATACACTATGTGTTTTTTTAATATACATGGCGTGTAATTTTGTTTTCCCTTTTGTATTTATTTCATCCACTACATTTATTAGACCTTGAATAATGGCTATTTATTTCTAAAATAAATATCACTGCATTACTCACTAAAAAAAATATTATTTTTCACAAAATATATTATCTCGAATAACTAGTGTCGAAATAAATGCAATCAGACATCCTTAAATAATTATTAAACCATCATCAGGAATAATATTTATTCAACTTGTTAAATTATTATTTAATTACGAAACTTGAACACACTTAGTGTATGATGCTCTAGACCTATTTCTCAATGGAATTAGGTGGATGCTGCCTAAAGTACAAGGTTGGTGTCTAGGAACATGCCAAGGAACATCCAATGAAACTATGATATGTGGATTCCCTACTGAAGGGTCTCATTCTCATAATACCCTCTTGGGTATTACCAAGGGCGCACACCATGAGAAGGTGCATCAATGTTTTATGAGTCATCACCCCTAATGGCCTTTATTATTTCTATCCATTAAATAACCTCATTCGACCATATAACATATATTCAAGAACAATTTTATGTCACATCCGAGTTCTCATCATAGCAAAAATCCACTAGGACCCTTTAATGAAAAAACTATCCTTAGGATATTATCATATGCATTGTCATAGAGAAGAATAATAAAGATGTGATAAGGTATTTATTAATGAATGAAGTACAAAGTATTTGGTTCTAGGACACAAACTACAACAAAGAACCCATGGTATATTTCATTGTGTTGGATAATATTCTAAAGTTATTGAATTGATCACAAATGACCTTTGTAAAACAACAACAAAATGTCATAGATTAAAAAGTAGGTTTCATGGTTTATGCATCCTTTAACTGATTTTTCATGATTATTTACTTTTATATATTATTTTCGTAGTTTAATATATTATTTCTAGTTTTATATTGTGGATTTGTGATTAAGAAATCATATGAATAATGATTTTTACAGCTAATTCACTGGTTTTCTACAGAACAATGCCAATTTCATAAGATCTACACTAAAATATCTTGAGGATATACGCACTCAATACTCAAAAGCTATTGGAGGTATCACATATCATGCTGAAAATATGAATACACTAAGGAGGTAGAAATTAGTTATTAAATATTTTTATGAGACAATGACCACCATTGTTATATAGTTCATCCAATCCACTGGTTTTTGAGATATAAATCATTTTTATTGAAACCATATTTTACATTGATCAATTTTGAGACAATGAAATATCTTTCTTAAATCATTATCATTTTAAAGGGGAAGAATATTAATGGTGGGGTATTATAAATAATAATTGAAGATATCATGAAATTATATCAAGGTACTGTTACGATTTTATAGTAATATGTTTCTGTAAGTACTTCCCTCAAATTCAAAGTATAAAAATGGGGAATAAATTCATTTATCTTGAGCAGAAATTTGTTGAATCTGTGGGTAAATATAAGGAAAATTTTACTAGACCTATGAGGTATCGTTCAGGATTAAACATTATCCATTAATAAAAAATACCAATTATTTTTTAGTCTGAAACCATGTCGTTTAATGTAATTAAATTTATGTTAAATTTGAATCTATGAATAAATAATTCTATGTAATCTAATGGTGTAATTTATGATGTAATCCTTTAAGGTTTTAGTGAAAATAAAATGAATATAATGCTTCATGGAAACACGAGTGGTTTGTCACATTGAGGGAAGAAAATTTTTCTACCACTTAATTTTTATTTCTTATGGTGCTATATGAAAATTTTTAAAGGGAAGTATAAATTTTTTGAAGTGCGGGAAGTCAAACTATTTGGAAAAATAATGTTGGAGTGATATAAATAGTCCATTCAATGAAATAAATGGATGGAGTGATCTAAAAATAAACCACTCACACAACTGTTCTATATATGAATTTTGTTTTGTGAGAATAATGATTGATTCCCTAGCCTAACGGGTAATGAATCAAGTAATATTTTAGAAATTTTGAATACCAAGGAAAAATAAAAAAAATATGAAATAATAACTGTTGAATTGAATATATATATTTATGGAACCATTATCAAATAATGTATAATAGGGGATTCCATGTTTATTTTTTTATTATTAACACTTATGAAAATTCTATACTTTATTGAGAATTTATCTGGCTTCTACAATTACTTAACTTTAACGAAAACTTTCCATATATATTTTTGAAATAATGATATAATATTTTATATTATGAATCAATAGTTGATCATCTATCAGTCCCTCGATGTACCAAAAACTCAAATAGAAAATTTTTTGTCAAAGATAAGAGATTATTTAATGAATAAGGGATCAGTTATATTATAAAAAATATTATTTTTGGGCATCTATTAGGAAATTATTTGTATACAGTGGTTAATATATAATAATTATATATAAATATTTTTGAGACTGTATTATTGAGTAAAAATAATTGTAATATTTATCATGGAATAATTTTATTTGAAATCAGATTATGTTTTTTGTTGTCATCAGTAATATTTTGGAAGAATCTTATGGATAAAAACTTCTGGAATGGATTTAGATGAAATTTAGATATTTTTGTTTGAGGTTAATGCATGAAGTATCCAAACTTGTGCTAGCCATTTTTGTTATTGTATGTATTTAGAGAATAAAGGAATGACTTATGGGACTCAAGATTCATTAAAAACAATTTATATAGATAAATATATCTCTAATATCCATTTCCTATAGAGAGTGGTGATGTATAAGTTGATCTAATAGTAACCCAAAATAGTATTTATCTTAAAAAAGCGATAGAAATAAAATATGTTATTTTCCATGAGACATATACATGTATAGTAAAACAAAAAATACAATTTATTAAAATTAAATTGATATAAAAACCATATAATTTTATTTATATTACTAATATATAAATGTTCTTTTAACCAATCATTGATTTATTGCTTTCTGATTGTTACGTGTTTCCTGAACACATTCTTTATCAATATATTCATCCCTAATGGTAAGGTTTTTCATATGAATCCATGTTTCACTTCTCACATATGCTCTCTTATTTGGATACCCATTTTTTTCATTCCATATGAAATTCATACATAAATGTTTCACTATTAATAGTAAGTATAATTTACACTTCAATGATTAGGTTTTTCCCAAGAATGTTTTTGATATATCAATGAATTAATTATTTAGAAAATTTTTTAATTGTGACTAAATAATTAATTATTTTGGGTTGATGTTACACAATGATATTTTATAAAATATTCCTCATTAAATAATTCTATTTCATCAAAAAAATTATTACAGGAAACACTGAGTTTAAACTAATCATGGTACACTAGTAAAAGGTGATTATATAATGTGTCACGAACCAAATAACTTTTAATTTGGAATGATTAATTGTTATTAAATAAAATATACATACATATATATTTTATACTAAATATTAATGTATTGATAAATAAATAGTAATTATTTAGCATTTTTTTTAAATTGGGTTATTCATTAAAAATTATTCTTCGTTAGAAATGATTTTACTTATTTTTGTTAGAAACTATTATAATTAATTTATAGATCTCAGAGAAATATTATTCAATTGATAAAAGAATTAAATTCTATTACCAAAATATTCTTAGGATAATTTTTTTTTCATAATTGATTGATCTCTTTTGAATAGTGTAAATACAGATTTTTTCTAAAAAAGTATTTATGTTTCAAACATTTTCCAATATACATTTTATATTAAAATGGTTGAAGAGTTTAAATATTTATATATTATTATTAACAATACAATTGTATTAATTTAAATAAATTTTATAAATAAATTTTTTTTAATATTATTTTTATTAAATACATCCATGTTTATGAAAAACTGTATTTTTCAACGAACTAATTTTCATCAAATTTTTAAAATGTATTATAAAATTAATTTCATCCAATTATATGTCTTAAATTTGAAAAAAAAAATCAATATTTAGAATCAAGAGGATCAAATTTGGTAAATAGGTCTCATTTATTTATATGTATTTCAAATACTAATGGGGGTAACATTTTTCATCTTAGTAAAGGTTTAATCTTGTAAATATATGAAATAATACATTGTGATATTTCCATATTATATCAATATATATATATATTTTTGGATGCATGGAATTATAATATAATAACTTAATTCTATAAATATAACTTTTTTAACAGAATCTTCCTTATGAAAATTAGCATTATAATATTTAAAGAAATCAATGTTAGGAAATGTTACAATCTTAGTTAAAAAAATCTAACAGGTGTCAAAATTGGGATAAAAGGAAGTTATTAACTAACATATTTTAAATTTCAATCATAATGAAATTATTTACATGATTGAAATTTTGTTCTAATTGTTTAGAAATTATATTATTACCATAAATATTTTTGTTAGTGGTAATTAAATATTTTTGAAATTAACTAAAAAAATAAAATATATAATCTTAAAAACAATAAAAATAATATTATTTGAAATAATTAATTTTTCCAATAAACATTCTAAATTTAAAATCCGTTATAGGGACGTTTTATAGGAATATACTCAAATTTACAATTTTCTAAAATGTATGTAATGTCAAATTTAATGAATAGTGACAAAATTTACATATATAGTATTATATCAACATAATAGTTTATTTAATAAATCATAAATATATTATCCATGTCTATGTGAATGGAAGGAAGCCTAGAAAATCATATATAGTAAAGAAAAAATCATTTTTTTCATTTTTTTACATTATTTACTCATTACAATTAAATAAGTGGTAACCATAGATAAGTTCAAAAATAATTCACAATATGGTGAATAAAAAATATAATGATTAAAATTATTATAAAAACACTATAAATTTAATTGTAGGATTTTACATAAAAATGTTAATCATTTTCATATAATTACTTACTATTATGATGAATTTTTCTCACAAACCATCTTATTATATTTTAAATTTTGTAACAAATTCAAAAAGATCCCTCACAGGATTTATAAAAGGGAACCTCCTCCCTCACATTATTACCCCTCATTGATCCTCATAGCTCAACTTACATCATCCATTTACCATTCTATAAATTCTCATCAATGTGGTACAGGTTTTGGTCTCCTCAAAATATTAATAATAGGTTCCTTAAGTATGGATCAAAAGGATGTCACCCAAAGAAGATGTAATCATACGAACTGACCTATTTAATTTTTGTTCTTCTTTTAACTCTTCAAAATCATTGGAATATATCAAGAAAGTTTAGATTAACTATCCTTAATATATTGAGATGTTATTATTATTATTAAAACATAATTTTACAATAAAAACCCTGGTAATAATGGACTTAATAATTTTTAAGATTATTAACATGAATTAGATAGTTATATTAATTATAAAAATATTTCTAAATTTTTAAATAAAAAATGGAAATGGTTTTAATTAAACTATTTTATGATAAATATTTATTTAAAAGAATAATTAATTAATTATTTAATTTTAAATGGAAAAAATTAATTCCATTTTTGAAATAAACATATTAAAATTACATTACTATGACTGTTTCATATTTTTTAGAAAATTGTACTTTTTTTATTAATGAAAAATACTGAATTTTAATATATGCGTGCATTTTCATTAAAGTTATTTATAATGATATATTTTATATTAAATTTTATATAATTTGAAATATTTTAAATTATATATCTACTAAAATAATTTATTTAATTTTATTATATTTAAATTGAATTGGGATATTAATAATTTTTATACTTATTAGAATTTTCCCACTGATAATTTGAGTTTTCATCACATCTCTTAGTATAAGATTAATTATAATTCAATGAATTATATGAATTTAATTTATTTAAATTGAGTCATTATTTATTAGTAAAATATATAATATTATCTAATTGTTTAGACTGGACTTCTTACCATAATAACCAGTGGAAATTTTTTTAAATCAATCATCGCAATTCATGATAAAATTGGCTTTCACACGTTACTTGTGCTTTTGTAAAAAATAATTTTCCAGAGAAATAATATTTTATTTAAATTTTTTTTACATATTTACAACGATTAATTATAAATTATCTAAATAAATATTTTTTTTTTAATTTATACATAATGTATAAATTACCGAGAGAAATTAAATTATACAAGTTGTCGGTTTAAAAATAGTATAAAATTGACAAACCCAAATGTCAAATGAATAAATAAATACAAATAATGATATTAATTTGTCTTGTGAGGTTTTTATTAACCAAATTATCCTCACCTAAATTATTAATAGTGAAGGGTAAACATGTTTTTAGTGTGGCCTCCCGTTATTGAAAACATTTGGGTATTGAAGAAAATGGCAATAGTCATCAATTATAAAAGGGAAATCACTACCATTAGTTATTGAACCCGATAAATTCCATAGTATTAGAAAAACATTGTAAAAATATCTCCCCAAAATCCACTTCTATCATATTAGGTTATGAAATCTTCATTCGTGTGTACAGAGGACTAGCACCAATCGAGCTAATGTAATTGATTTATCTATTACCTCCTCTCACAGTTTCATATGATGAAGGATATATTGTATTTATATTTATAATATTTCAAAAATAATAATATATCTATATTTCTTATATCATATTACATATTTAAATTTCAATTCTATATGGGATACGATAACATCCCTCATGATTATGATGTACCACCACCTTTCAATGACATGTGGTTCGTTTTAAACTAATTATTTAAACGGAGGGTAACAAGGATAATAATAGTTATTACGTGTGATATAAATAAAATAATTATGATAAAATTTGATATTTATAATTCATAAATTTTTAAATATCATTATTCATACTTAACATTTCACTAACAAAAAAGTGATGGCATTACTTTTGTACACTAGTGGACTACCTCCTACATGAATTTTTGTGACACTCTGTAAAACCCAACTCAACATGGAATATATATAAATATATTTAATTAATTAATACGATATATATGATAATGTGATTATTTATAGAATGAAAATACATTACACACCTCATTTCCATAATTATTGTTTAAAATTGGATATGTTATTCATATGTGAATATGATCTACTATCTCTATGATCAGAATGTACTTAATTAATGAGAATATAAATAATTGATGTAAATTGATATACAAATTATGATAATAATTAATTTCTTATTATTTTGTATATGATTAATGAATGACCACTTTGACCATATTAAACCAACTGATGTTTCTTGACACATAAGACTAGTATTGGAAAAACATCTACCATAAAACATACTAGTTATGTAATCATATATAACATGGTAATAAGGTAATTAAATGTAAGAATACATATTATAAAGTTATAAGATATTAAATAATTAATATATTTTATTATTATTAAGGAAGATAAATAGGCATATGACAAGTTGGACTCAAATTAAGGGAATCAATATCAATTTTCATTCATTGTGTAATATTTTTATGTTACACAATTATAAAAGTTAACTCAGGGTATATAAAACACCATGGAAATGTTATATATTGAATTTCACTATTGTTAATGTATTTATAGTTTTGTATACTCTTATTCCATCATTGTAACATCCAATCCCACAGGGACCAAACATGTCTACCCAATTCCTCCTTCCATATGCTAGGGGTTGGTGATAAGCACCAAAAGGATATTCCTAAATATGGAAGGATTTTCCATAGAGATCTGTACACACTCGGAAAAGGAAACTGAAGTAAAAACCAACAGAAATATGTTATAACCATGAGAGTAAAATATAACCTCATGTATAAATGTAAACTCATTATAGTGGGATCAAATACAAACCCTAGAAATTAAAGGACATTAAACAACAATCACATCTTCCCTAGAACTCTACCAGGATGATAGTAGCTCTAGGTCTGAATTCAAAGAAGAGGGTCTTGACTTCTACCATCCCCCAAGCCCCACAAATTCTTGAACCTCCTATTTTTGTCTTAGAGAATCAATAGTCTCAACCATACACACAAGGTGCAGGACAAGCCAGTGTAGGGGTGAGTATAACTATACACTGTAGGGACCCTGAGACACCTGAAGGTATCTGAGTAATCCAAAAAATAAAATATCATCAGAAATAACACAAAGGAAATATAACATATGACAACCATGATCTTTTATTACACAATTAAACATAATTTATTACATAAACATCACTTGATAAAACATAGAAGATCACGTGGTCTAGTGTCGTTGGGGCTTATGATCATTACATAACTAGTTAATACTTGAAATACATCATATTTATTGAAAACTTTTTTTACATGAAAACTACATTCCCTCGTACATAACATTGCATGGGATAACTGAAGGTCATGCATATGATATGGGTCAGCTATAAATCCCAGTAAGGGAATAAACATGGAGTAACATTAGGAATACAATCCATGTTAGACAATATGCATATCATTAGATCACAAAAGAATCATAAACAAAAAGGAATGATAAATCATGATAATCATAACATTGAAATGAGGCAACAACACTTAGCATGGAATTAGCATGAGCCAGGGCTCATTTCACATGAAGCATGAGTAAATCCTCATTCCACTTGAAGAACATGTAAAACCTTGCTAAAATTTAATTAGCATGAGTAAAAACCCATTGCACATGACTTATCATGATACTATTCTTAACCCAAAGCATTGGAGAGCTATAATGGTGCACCATTCTTAAACATTTCATTTCATTTATAAGTGTGCCACATGGATCATAGAACATGGATTCATAAACCATTATTATTTATTCCATGATAAAATAATGTATAATTAATTCATGAAACTTTATAATAAACAAGTAAATGTCTTTAATGTAGAATTCACGTGATATAGAAATGGGCATGGTATTCACAACATAATGACATTGGATTAGAAAATTGGTGCAATTTTGGCTGCGTAATGGTGTGACATAAGAATTCATAAAAATGGTTGATGAGAGATAATGGGATGTCTCATCATATTTACATTAAATGGATAGTACGGGGGTCATATAGATTCATATACCAGCAATTTAAATTGAATTTTGAGTCATGATACAAAAGAATTTCTTGAATGTGAAAGAAGAGAGATAGTTTCCTTTTGGAATTTCGACATAGTAACGGGTGTACATAGGAGGCATTTAACGAGATAGAAATGGGTTTCCAATAATTATAACATAATGATGGAAGTATGGGGGAGGTGAGAAACCAACTTACAACATTTATAATGGAAATTAAAAGTTCATAACTGCATTAATAAAATTGGACAAAAAAAGAAAGGAATAAAAACCCTTGGAAGTGTGCTTCAAAAGGCTTGAGAGAGGCTTGGGAGAGGATTCTGGGGAGCGTGGGTCACCTTGGGAGGATTATAGACATATTAGGTCAGATTTTTTACAAACTCCAATGGATTTGAGTGAGGTTAATGTGGGAAATTGGTTGGATTTATATAGGAAAGTTGAGGGAATTCATTATTATTTAGGTTTGGGATACCTCACATTCAACTAATCCAAACCACAAACCATCCCATGGTTTATTCCCATGGGTTTTGGCGAAGGGAATATGAAAAAAATATTTTATATGGCCAATGTCTTCAATTTTTAAAATAATGATGTTTCTTATGTGGAGGTGAGTCACACTCCAAAGGAAAACAATTTAAAAAGATAAGATGTTTAATAAGCCATTAAGGGTCCATTAATGCTTTCTAAAATAATTCAAAAAAACCTGAAATCACATTATTTTAATGGTAAAACATATATTTTATAAAAATAATTCTTATAGTATTATTTTACATAACTATTGTGTAATTATGATGTAGTAAAACACATTATATATTTAAATGGTATTTAATTTTTACCCAAAAATTTGACTGTCTTAGAAAAATTATGAAAAAATCACCATTGGATAATTTCAATGTCATTATTATTGAAATAATATTCATTTTATCTAAATAATTTTCTAAATTTTTTAATTTTCAATTATAAAATAAAAACTGACATTTATCTAAAATTCATGGGTTTTGAAAACAAATGGCTTTCAATAATTAATAAATATTATTATTGCATTCATACAATTATAAAATCATTTATATTTATTAAAGATAAATTAAATAAGAATAATTATATTTTATTAAAATATTAATTAATTAAAAAATCCATTAATTCATCAAAATTGATTTATTAGTTTAATATTAACTAAAAATATTAATTGTTCTTTAAAAACCATCTACAAGGTAAAAATAATAAAATGAAGGTATATTCATTATTATATAATAAAATAATGTACAGTACCATATTGCTAATGTATTGTTACATAACCCCTTATAACACCAGCATAGGACCGAATGGTAAGCTGTGTGATGGTGAATGAATCTTGTGGTGGATCAGATAACATTACTCAGGTGGTAATCTCTATCAACTAGTACATCTCTTGTAGGCGGGTTTGCTTGAGCATAACATATTCCATCTTGGCTTGTGCTTGGTCAAGATCAATGCCCAAAGACGCAACCTCCTTTCTGAGATCTAACAAATGGTCTTTGTATGGGGCACATCTACGGTATGAGGCCATCACTTCTATTGTTTGAGTAAATTGGATTTGTTAAAAACATATATTTATAATAATGATGTGATCCATGTTCAGCGTCTATATTGAGAACGGTCACAATTCTTAATAGTAATTTAAAATCCAAAAACATATAACCAAATAAGTTGACATTTTATATAAACATTTTACATAAAGAGACATTTAATTAGATCAAGAGGGATTTCCATTTATGAAATATTGGGTCGTTATAATCTTCCCCCCATAAAAAATTTCCCCATCGAGATGTCTTTTTCTCACACTAAAATAGAGGTGAGTAACACTATTTCATTATTTCCTCTATTCTCAACATTTATTCTTTAAACTTGTGGTTTCTCCCCAACACCCTAACTGGGGGCATTGTCTTATTTCGTTGAAATTTTTATCTATGATCTAAGATCTTCACTAGTAGTTCCCCAAAAGAAGAATCATTATCTAACTATACCACCTCTGATGAGAGCATATTTTAAGGGTCTAGTATGTACTTCCTTAAGAGGGATACATAAAAGAACTCTTGTACTTTGGCCTTGGTATGTGTATGTGATATTCCATAGGTCACAACCCCGACACGATCAAGAATCTCGAAGGGTGCGATGTAACATGGACTTAACATCTATTTCGTTCCAAACCTCATGACCTACTACCATGGAGATATGCGTAGTGATACCATGTATCAAACATTAAACTCATGGTCTCATCGACAGTTATCTACAAAACTCTTCTGTCGACTCTGGGCTGCCATGATATGCTGCAGAATGGTTTTCACCTTCTCCACCATTTCATCGACCATTTCTAGTCTAAGAATCTTACCCTCACTGACCTCATCCCAACATGCTGGTGTTCTACAACTTTTCCCATAAAGGGCTTAATATAGTTCCTTTTGGATTATTGAGTGGAAACTATTATTATACGAGAACTCTACTAGAGGAAGATGTTGATATCATCCTCCTTAAAAATATATTGAGCACGCTCTCAACATGTCCTCATGTGTTTGGGTAGTCTGCTTGGATTGGGCATCAGTTTGAGGATGATAGGTTGTACTGATGTTTAGATCAGTATTCAAAGCATGATAAGCACTCTTCCAAAACATAGTGCTAAATCATGGATCTCGATCAGGCACAATAGATATTAGAACTCAATGAAGCCTTACCATTTCCATGATATATATATGGGCCAGTTGATCTAATGATAAATCCTCCCAAATTGCAATGAAGTGTGCAACCTTTGAAAGATGATCCACTAGAACCCGACTTGCATTGTTGCCTCTGGATGTCTTCAAAATTCTGGTGACAAACTCCATGGTGATGTTCCCCCATTTCCATTCGGTTATGGGAAATAGTTGCATCATCCCCTTAGACTTCTACCTCTCTTCCTTCACTTACTGACAAACCAGGCACTTTGATATATATTCCGCATTCTCCTTCTTCATATTATCCAACCAATAATGATCATAAATATATGGATACATCATTTTGTTTCCTGGGTGAATAGAGATGGTTGAACTATGTGCATCATTCAGATGTACCTTCTTTAGCCCCATACTTGATGGAACACATAGTCATTTCACAAATCTCACAGTTCCTTCTTCATTATCATTAAACTCCGAGGATTTCCCTTTTCGGATAGCTTCAACTTTTTCCTAAATTCCCACATCATATTTTTTATCATCTTTTAACCTTTTCAAAAGTGGCAGATAAGAAATAATTTGTGAAAGGATTGGTGATGTTACCTTCATTATAATGCCCATGTCGATCTTCATCAAATCTATGAAGATCAGATCCTCTTCAATTCTCTTCAATGATAGAATTGGTGGGTCCATTCTACTTAGGGAATCTTTCACCTTGTTCTCTTTCCCAGGGTGCTAATGGATTGACAGGTCGTAGTATTTATTAGCTCTAACCATCTTCATTGGTACATGTTCAAATATTTTTGTGTTAATATATACTTGATGATTTTTTGGTCCGTATATATTTTGCACTTCTCCCCAAAGAGATGGTGCCGCCAAATTTTCAAAGCCAAGATCATTGCAGCCAACTCAAGTTTAGGTGTTGTATAGTTTTGTTCAGGAACATTAAATTTCCTTGAAGCATAGGAAATGACATTGTCATATTGCATCAACACACATCCCAGTCCCTTCTTCGATGAATCACTGAATACCTCAAAACGTTCTCAACTTGTGGGTAAAGTTAGCAAGGGCGTAGTGATAAGACTCATTTTCAACTCCTTGACGCTTTCTTGGCATTTATTACTACAAGAAAACTTTACTCCCTTCAGAGTATGATTGGAAATAGGGTTAGACAGTCATGAGAAATTTCTCACAAATCATCGATAATTTCCAACTAACCCCAAGAAGCTACGGATATCTGTTACCAATGTTGGCCTCGAAAATCCATCAATTGCATTTTTTTTGAGGGATCCACAGACATCCCATTGCTTGTGATGATATTTCCTAAGAATGAGACCTCCTTCAACCAGAACTCACACTTGTTGTAATTTTCATGAAGCCTCTCCTTCCTCAAGGTCTCTAGTATAGTTCTTATATTATCCCCATGATCCTCCTTGGTTTTGGATTGTATTATAATATCATCTATAAAGAATAACAAAAACATGTCGAGTTAATCCCTAAAGACTCTATTCATCATGAACATGATGATTGCTGGAGAGTTAGTGAGTCCAAAACGAATTCCTATAAATTCATAGTGCTCGTATCTTGTTCAAAATGTAGTCTTGGGGATATTTTCCTTCTTCACCCTTACTTGAAAATATCCCGATAAAAATTCCACCATGGAGAAGTATTGTGCTCTGCATAGCTGATCGAATAGGTGATCAATTCATGGGAGAGGATACTTCTTCGTTATCGTGATTTTGTTGAGCTCACGATAATCGTTGCAAAGGCGCATTGACCCATCCATCATCATGATGAAGAGGGCAGGTGCACCACAGGTTGAAGCACATGGGAGTATAAACCCTTTATCCAGATTCTCCTGTAGTTGTTTCTTCTTATCCTCAATCTCAAAAACAACCATTCTATACAGTGTATTGGATATTGGTAATGCCCCATGTATAAGTTCAATTGAGAATTCAACATCTCTTCTAGGAGGATGACCAAAAAATTCTTTGGGAAACACTTTAGAAAATTCCATCATAGTAGGAATGTCGTCTAGGATGGTTGCCTCATTGGACTCAATCTTCTGATTCAGATACACATTCTCATAGGGCAATAATATCCATTCTTGATAATATGGGGCTAAATAATATTCATCTTTCTCCTTGCACTTGTAAAGAATCAACGGTCGATTCTCCACATGGAGAGTGATTTCCCTCTCACGAAAATTTATGTTGGCTCTATATAAGGAAATCCAATCCATGCCAATAGTTACATCTAATTCCACCATAGAGATTATTATGAGGTTTTCTGGGAATTTTAATCCATAGATTATGATAATGGAGGAGTCATATTCATGGGATGCAATGATTTCCCCATTTTCTATACTCACTGACATCATCACTTCCATGATTTGTGGTGGTGATGATATTGTTCTACTGAACTTTCAGGATATAAAAGAATGCATAGAACCTAAATCAAACAGTACATTAACTAGTCATGAATGAATAACTAGCATACCAGTCACCATTTCGTTGTCGGGGTTCACATAGGCAGTAGTGATGGAAAAAGCTCACTTTTGCTGCCTTGAAGGTTGTTTCTTGCCTAAGAAAACCCTTCCCTTAGGGAATTTATTTTAAAGATGACATTGTTCATTGAAATTGTAGAAATGAGAAACACATTGATGTTCTAACGGAGTGATCATCTTCTATTTTATAGTCGTGGGTTGTTCTTGTCGACTGTTAATAGCTTGGTTCCCTTCTCTTCCACACCTAAAGCATTTCCTCGTCCCCTTCAGAAAATTTCCAGGGTGACTCTTTCTGCCCCATTAACATGTGGGGTGCTGGATCATCTTAGTACCGTTGGATTTATCCATCAGACCTCTAGGATAGAAGTCCACCTTACGATTCTTATCCCCATGACACCCCTGATACTCTCTTATCTCCATTTTATACTTCAGTGCACATTATACAATTTCATCATATATGTCGAAGTCACGGATCATGAGTGATTTATAGTGGCTAGGTTTCTTCCCACCAAAGAAGCAATCATCCATTCATTCAGGGGTAACGACAAAGCTGGAAGAGTATAATGCTAGCCTTGTGATTCATTCCTTGTACGCTCTAATAGATTCTTTGTCATTTTGCGTGAGGTAAAGGAAGTAACTTTCAATCTTAAGATGGAGAGTGCGTGGAAAATGTTTATCGAACAACATCTTCCAGAAATCATTTCATTCCAACACCTCGATATCCTCCTGAGGCTTCTTATTTTTGATCAATGTCCATCATTGATCTACATCACCCTCTATTCAATAAGCATTTAGGAGAACCTTCTCTTATTCAGAACATTGAAGGACGGAGAAGATATTTTCAATGTAGTTGATCAATTGTTCAACAATTGAGGTATCTGAGGATCCATTAAAAGTAGGAGGCCTTTGTCTCATGAATCTCTCGATACAGGCTTTATAATTTTTATGGGGGGTCGAAAGTTCCTCTTGACCCATGTTTTTATTCAATGCATGAGTTATCTGAGAAATAATTGTGACAAAGTTCCCAATTCCTGATCCCATTGGAATGGAAATCTCATTAGTACAGTCATCACATTGATCTTCACATTAGTTATTATCCAGAGTTATTTTTTTACTGGCCATTGGCTGAAGAAAAATATAGGAAGGGGTAACACATAAAGGGTAATACAAGGAAAAAACTAATGACTTATAAAGAAATTTGAATTCCTCAACATATGAATCTATTTGATTCAGTCTATGGTATCCATGATATAATTTCTAAAAAATATTATTTCGGTTTTTTGGCCCTTAATAATGGTTCATACTAAGCATTTGAATTTACCAAAACATATCCCTCGGGAGTGTTGTAACCCAGAGTTCCATAAGGCCCATTCTCGTGCACTAGTTCCCATTTGAGTCTATCTAAAATTGGTGTTTTCGGGTTTTACCCCTACGATAAATCTGTTTTAGAGCCGCCTCTACCTGCTCGTATCCGGACATGGATATATTGGATAGATAAACCACTTACTCAATACTCCCCTTAACATAGGAATGTTTTTATTATACTTAGTCTTATATCTAAGGCTTCAATTGGTTTTTCTAATATTAATCCCAAAAATAAAAAAACATATCCTCTAATACCAACAATGACAACCCTAATCTTTTATTACACAATTAAACATAATTTATGACATAAACATCACTTGATACAACATAGAAGATCAAGAAATATAGTGTCTTTGGGGAATAGGATCATTACATAACATCGTAAAACATGAAGTAAAACATCTTTATTGAAAACTTCTATTTCATGACCACTACATTCCCTCGTACTTAGCATTGCATGGGATAACCCGAGGACATGCAAAAGAAAAGGGTGATCTATAAAGCCTAGTAAGGGAATAACCATTGAGGAAAATGAGAAATACAACACATGTTAGACAATAGAAATATTATTACATCATAATAGATTCGTAAAAATAATTTCATGATAATGCATGATAATCATAACATGGAAATGTGGCAACAACACTTAACATGGAATTAGAATGAGCCAAGGATCATTGCACATAGAGCGTGAATAAATCCTCATTGCACATGAAGCATGAGTGAAACCTAGTTTCACATGAATTAGAATGAGTAAAAACTCATTACTCATGATGTATCGTGATTTTATTCTTAACCCAATGCGTTGGAGCACTATATGGGCCCACCATTCTTAAAAATTTCATTTCATGCATAAGTGTGACACATGGATCATTTAATATGGATTCATAACACATGATAATTTATACCATGATAAAGTAATATAATATTCATTAATGATACTTTATAATCAAAAAGTAAGTGTTCATAACGATTAATACCCTTGATAGAGAAATGGGAATGTTATTCACTACACAATGACATTTCACTGGAAAATTGGTGCAATTTTGGCAACGTAATGGCGTGACGTAAGAATTAATAAAAATTGTTGATGAGAGAGAATGGGGAGTCTAATCATTTGTACATGAAATGGAATGTATGGGGGGTCATATAGGTACATGACCCAAAAATTGAAATGGAATTTAGAGTCTTGATACAAAATAATTGGTTGAATGTAAAATAAGAGAGAGAAATTTAGTTCGGAATTTCGGCATAGTAACGGGTGTATATGGGAGGAATTTAATGAGAGAAAAAGGGGTCTACCATCATTAAAACGTATATAGGGAAGTATGGTGGATGTTTGAAACCATACCCTAAAATTTATAATTTAAATTAAAAGGGAATAACAACATTAGGAGAATTGGACAAAAAAGAGAAAGGAAGAAAACCACTTATATGAATGTGTGCTTCCAATGGATTGAGAGGGGATTGAGAGAGGCTTCTTGGGAGCACTGGACACCTTGGAATGATTATAGAGAGTGTAGGGCAGATTTTGGATGAACTTCAATGGTTTTGAGTGAGGAAAAAGTTGGATCTTGGTTGAGTTTATATAGGAAAGTTGAGGGATTTCTTTATTATTTAAGTTTGGGACACCTCACATTCAACTAATCCAAACCACAAACCATACCATGGTTTTTCCCTTGGGTTTTGGGAAAGGGAAGCTGAAAAAAAAATATTTTATAAGGCCAAAGTCATAAATTCATAAAATAATGGGGTTTCGTATGTGGAGTTGGGTCACACTCCCAAGTGGAACAATTTAAAAGGACAAGATGTTTAATAAGCCCTGAAGGGTCTATTATTGCTTTGTAAATTAATTCAAACAAACAAAAAATCACATTATTTTAATGGTAAAACATATATTGGCCGAACATAAGGCCTATAGTCTTTTATTATATCACTATTGGGTCATTATGATGTCATAAAACACATTATATATTTAAAAGGTATTTAGTTTTTACCGAAACGTTTGACAGTCATAGAAAATTATTGAAAATTCACCATTGGATTATTTTGATGTCCTGATTACAGAAATAATATTTATTTTATCTAAATAATTTTTTAAATATGTTAATTTTCAATTTTAAATTAAAAATAGACATTTATTGAAAATTCATGGGTTTTGACAAAAAAATGGCTTTCAAACAATAATAAAAATTACTATTGCATACATAAAATTATACAATAATTTATATTTAATAAAAATATATTTTATAATAACTATAATATTTTATTAAAATATAATTTAATTCAAAAATCCATTAATTCATCAATATATATTTCTTAGTTAAATATTAACTAAAAATACTATTTGTGCTTTAAAAACCATCTATAGGGTAACAATAATTAAATTAAGCTATATTAATTATTACATACAAAAATAATGTACATGTCCATAGTTCTAATGTCTTGTTACATATCCCCTTATAACACATGCATATGACCAAAGGGTAAGGTGTGTAATGGTGACCGACTCATTGGGTGGCTCGGATAACTTTGCTCGGGTGGTAATCTCTATCAACTTACACTTCTTTCATAGGCGGTTTCGCTAGAGCATAACATATTCAAGCTCTTCTTAGGCATGGTCAAGAGCAAAGCCCAAAGATGAAACCTCCTTTCCATGCACTGAAAAATTGGATTTGATTGGGGCACGTCTACTGGATGAGGACATCACTTCCTTTGTCTGAGTAAATTGGATGTGTTAAAGCCCAATATTTATACAAATCATGTGATCACTATTCAACAACTATATTAACGACAGTCACAATTTGTAACAGTATTTTAAAATACAAAATCATAAAACCAAAGAAGATACCATTTTATATAAACATTTTACATATAGATACATTTAATTAGATGAAGAGGGATTTCCATTAATGAATGTTCAGGTCTATACATCAGATGCATGATCTAGATCATGAAGCACAAAGAAAAAGAGACAGCTCACTCTAACAGTATAACATCCTGGTTACTGGGATAGGGATGACTTGATGTAAATCCAGATCATCCTATTCATAGTAACTCAACTGCTAACCTGTATAGGTCACTATATGTTGACCTGTATTGGTCTCTAGATGATGAACCGTATAGGTTGTTGCTACTAACCCGTATTGGTTTCTAGATTTTGAATAATATTATTCACTGGTGATGACTTGTATTGGCCTCTGGTGATGAACAATATTGGTCATTGGTTTTGGCCCATCATGGTCGGTGATGTAGAGCTAGGGATGATTAGTCGTTAAGCTATATCATCCCACTCTATTGTTTTGGGTGCTGACCTATATTGGTCACTCTTCTTCTTCCTGCCACAACCAGCCACTGGATTCCAACACGAATCATGCCTGATCTCTAGAAGACTATGATCCTCAATCCATCTGTCATTTTTTAATCGATATGAATTCCATCATAATGTATATACAAGGGACCGAACCATCATAGGGTTCCCAACGTGACAAACGGTACGTCGATCGGACACCCAATCTGTGAGATATGGGGACTTTTGTAAAAAGGGCCTTGATGGATTCAAGTATGATCGACACCCGGTCAAAAGTCAAACTCCATCAAAACTCACTTATAGTGTCTATAAAATACAGACTTGTCACAAGGGACCATATTCTAGAGACTGACAGTCGATCAGACACTTGGTCTGTTAGTTACACCCCTTTCTGTGAAATAGGGGTGATTGGACCCCGGTCTGACCCGGATCGGGTGGGCCCTCTGAAATATGCAAAAACATAACACTTCCCAATAGAGGTCCCAAATCCACTCACAATGTTTCAAATGGTCAAACGGTATTTTATTTACATACGTTTCTTTATTATGGGTCTGGTTGGGTCTTGGCCCGGTTCGATTCGGTCATGTCTGCCCGTCGGGGTCGGCCCGATACACTATGTGGGGCATGTTGGTATTAGACCTACTAGTTCACAGGCTTGGGATAGGGTTGGCTAGGCCTGCCGGGTGGGGCTCATCCCACCCACGTAGGTCCACTGGGCCACGTGTCCGGCCCGTTTGGTCAGCCCGCATCCGGGCTGGTCGGCCTGAAGGAAGACGATGATTTCTAGTTGTCCCCATGTATTAGGGGTCATTTCTTCAAAACTTGGTCGATCAGTAGGCCAACTGGTCCCAGCTGACGTAGCGCAGCATGGCATGGTGCCACCCCCTTCCGAACGCCACCCTGGCCACTGTTACTGTAGCCGGGGGTCCCGCCGGCACCAACCATTCCCCACGTGGCCAGCTCGGGCAAACCTCCTCTAACCACCTCGTCACTAGATGGCACGCCACCTCCCCACCACCCATGACCATTTTTTGTGGGACTCCTTCGGCCACCACCGTCATGGAACGCCATCGGTTCTTTCTTCGTGCCACCAGACGTGCTTTGGTAGTATTTTCTTGGTGTCGTCTGTGCCTGTGGGCCTCTCGGGATGTTATTGTCATTTCACGGCCCACAAAAATTCCTTTCTGGAACACCTGTTGTTTCTCCACTAAGAACGCATAAATGAAAATTGTAGTGAATGGTTCGGGCCTTTATGGTTTCGGCCCACTCCCTCCGCGTTAGCATATTAATCATGAGGAAAATTAACAATAGTCAAAAAGAAGAGTAATCCCTAAATTTAGGACCTCACATCAACTACACTCATAATTAGATGAGACGTGGATCGAACCATTAGTCGGTTGGTAGGAATTCTATAAAATTTTCATGAACGGGAATAGAGGGAACATCAAAGCAAGTAACCCAACTTTTTTGATGTTCATTGTCATAGGTTTGTTGTTGAGGGTTTACAGTGTTGAAAAAGCTTCCCTATTCCAAAAATCAAAAGGATTTCTTCTTCATTGACCATTCATTGTTGGTGTGGATGTTCATCAGAGCATTACTTGAGAATCCTATTAATCATTCAATTATTTTTCATGGAACGTCGAACTATTTATAGAACCACATTGCAGAATTTCCATAATGAAGTCATGTCACATCATTACACTATTTCATTTATCAAACAGCGTCTCTAGTTTTCACCACTTAATTCAATTCTATGTTGTGGAATACAATTCATTCATTTGTTTCATTAATGTTCCTCATCTCTGCATCATTAGTGCCACACATCGTCACCTTCCACCACACAACAGAGAGAAAAGAATAAAATAATTATTTTTAAATTATTTTATTAGTTCTCTCAAAAAGACCAAAAATTAACTTTTCCACTCGACGACCGATGGTAAACAACTTATAAGTGAATCCCAGTATTTCAGATTCAATGGTGCCATTGGATTTTTAATCTCATTACATGTTTAAATGATTGAAAATGCTGCTTGGGTGTTTACTGGACGTACCTTAAAAAATGTTTAAAAAATTAATAATTATCACCCTAGACCCATTCCGGTCAAGGTTAGGCTTCGCCTAAGGAAAAATAGTCCCAATGAAACAAAACATACTCTTGTATTTTTAATCCGTGTTACATTTTTTAAGTTATATAATTTAACAATAAAATAATTTTTTGTTAATTATTTTATTTACTGCCAAAAACTAACTTCCAATATTATCTTGTTCCAGCCAATGTTATGGTATACCTAATGAAAGAATACCTTCCTGAGATCTAGAGTGGTCCCATATTATTAATCTAAGTTACCATTCATGATATATCAACATTTAAAAAATAAAATAATTTCATTTAATTATTTTAATTACGATTATTCCATTTTTGGGTTTTCTAATTAGAGGCCTGTGCCGACTAAACGTAAGTCACGCCTAGGGTAAAACCACAATCCTGAATGAAATATTTACCTCATATTTATGATCTGGGATCCTGTTTAAGATTTAATCCTCTTTTTTAGGATAACCACTCATGCGTGCTATTTTAAACATAACATCCTTTGACAGATAATTCTGGGAACTCAAAACCTCAGAATTACACACCATCTGATTTCTTGGTCTCAAAATAATTACATATAAAAATTTATATGGAATTTTAGAGATATTATATTTCCCCACATTAGGGATTTACATCCCCAAAAGCTAAAATAAGGAAAACCAATCATATGAGGTTTCTAAGAATGAGTATGATCATTCCCCTCCCATGTGCTCTCCTAGAGGTTCCCATGTGGCCAAAAAAAATCAAACAAGAGAGATCCACCATTCACAAAGTACTCACTCATATTGATCATCTATCTACACTAGGAAGTACGTAAATGTCCTCCCATCATCAATTTCCAACTCTCCCTAGTCGATAATGTGTGATAGATCATGCACACATCTTCTTAGCTGCAACACATGGAAAACATTATGCACCTGGTGAATTTATGGGGGATGATATAGATGGTTTTCCATCTCACCCACTTGGATGAAAGACTAAAGAGGTTCGATGATCCTCCGAGATAGCTTGTCACCGTGTCCAAATAACAGAAATCCTCATCGGGGATGTGACCCGTCTGAAGACATGGTCTCCCTCGTCGAACTCCAAGGGTCTTCATCTCTTGTTTGCATAAGAATCAGGCCAGATCTATTTATTCTTCATCCCATGACACCAGTACTGATGCCGAAGGACCTAGTATATCTTCACCCCAGTAGGATGTACCTTCAATGGAAATTTATAGAATTCACTCATCAACAACTATCATAAAACCACTAGAAAAATTACACGTCCTCTGCAAAGTATAATATGCTCCCAACATTCAGAATATTCATCAGGTTCATGGCCTGAGGTTATCTAAGCACATGAAGACTCACATCAACTATCTCCAACTTGCGCCTCCCTGACTTGCTGATGGTGTGGAGGGGAAAATACCATCGAATACAGGTAGACTGTCTCATCTATATCCACGTTGGATATCAAAAGCGAGGATAACTGCTCTGATAGCTCGTTCAAAAGTCAAGAACTCAATCTCCAGCTAAGTGAGTCTGCCACTACATTCCCCTTCTCATGAGTATAGACTATCTAAAATTCATAGTCCTATAAGAACTCTACACAACTTCATTGTCTTTGATTCAGATCATTCTGTGGGAAGATATATCTGAGACTCTTGTAGTCTGAGTAAACAATGAATTGCTCACCCATAATGTAGTGTCTCCACATCATTAGTGCGAAGGAAACTACTTCCACCTCTATGTCAAGAGTCACATTATTATGATCATGAGGCCTCATATTTCTTGATCCATTAGTAATCACTACATCACTATGAATCTGGATGCAACAGATTCGGGTCTATGATGAGTCAAAATTAACAACATATTCAGTGCTCTCCTTCAGTCACCTTAGGATAGGAGCACTGCTCAAGAACTACCTCATCTGTTGAAAGAATTGTTTTCATGTCTCCGACCACAATAAGGGTTTACCCTTATTTTTCATGGAAGTCATAGGTCATTCTACTCTGTAGAAATCGTGTTAGAACCACTGATTGTAGCATGGCAATTTAAAGAATCACCACACCTTAATAACACTCTTGGGTGGATCCTATGAAAGTGTTTCCTTGTTCTCCTCTAGATCCAATACATCTACAACCTACGATGTGATGTATCCCAATAAATGGACCATCTATATCCAAAACTCACACTTTGATTGTTTCCCATAAAACTAGTTCTCCCGGAGTACATCCAGAACTATCCTCATCTGTACTACATGCTCTTCCTCAGACGCTGAGTACACCATGATGTCGTCGATGAAGACCCCTAAAAACCAGTCTAGGCTGGTTTAAATGATCATGTTCATGGGAACCCTGAAAACTACAGGGGCGTTTGTTTTGCCTACCAACATCACTAGGTTTTTATAATGTACGTACTAACATCTAATGGCTGTCTTCGGGATGTCCTCAACCAGCACAGGAAGCTGGGGATAGCCTGATATAAGGTCTATCTTTGAGAACCACATCACTTATTTAAACTAATCAAATATATAATCATTTATCGGCAATGGATACTTTTTCATCATTGTCACCATGTTTAGATATCGGATGTCCATGCATAGTCTCAAACATCTGTATTCCTTCTTGGAAAACAACACTGAAGATACCCATGGAGAAATATTGGTCCTACGAATCCCTTCCTCTGCATGCCCTCCAACAATAACCTCAGCTCCTGGAGCTCTATAGGGGCCATCCAATATGATGTTGTAGATATTGGTGTTCATACATGGTATATGTAAATGTGTAATTACACATCTCTATGAGGAGGTAGTCCTGAGAAATATTCTAAAAAGACGTACTCATACTTGTCCACTACCCCTGGAAACTGTGGACTCAGCATATCCACCATGTAGAAGGTCATGCAAGCTAGATGATCTGTAATTGGCTACACCCTCCTGAGCACAAGTCCAACTCATGCAGCTCTTTTTTTCTTCAAACCAACTAAGGAAAACTAGACTCCATTACTATGCGTCTATCGCACTGTATGTCTCAACTATTCAATCTGTGCGTAGAAAACTATTATCCAGTCCATTCCTTGACTGATGTCGTAGGGATAAAACACCATTACTAGAATATCCCATCTAAAACACTCTCCTATGATAGTATGATCAAATTATCGACACCAGGTTTTGACCACGGTATCTTCTCCTGTAGGAGGATCCAGATGCAAAGGTCAAACTTAAAGCTCGATCAGAATCATATAATCAAGAACTAAGTCTGTAGAAAAGATTGAATGGCTAGAACATGTGTCGAAAATAACTACTTCTAAAGTATAGAATATAATTTTTGTAACTTGTATCATCTTAGGGACATCAGGATCATGAGCCTCTACTTATTGTAGCTAGTACTACACATATCCACCTACTCACTGAGCCTATGGTGGACTGCCTGTGGGTGGTGGTGGTAGTTCCTAGTTACCCCTACCACCTCTCATTGTATGTCCTACTCCCGTGCCTCGTCCACGACCTATCTAAGGCTCATGCCCCCTACCGATACCACTACATCAGAAGCCCCTCTATTGAATTCTGATCATCTGCATAGGGAGTCATATTGTCAAGATCTCTATGACCCTATTCCACATAGGAAAAAAATTCATGCCTCACTGGTTTCTCCCTCGACCTCTCGAGCCTCGAACCTTTGACCCTATGTCCCCAGGTCATCCTCCTGAAGGTCTAGCCCGCTTGGGCTTCTGTGTCGTTAGTCTACTACCAAATTTTGATGACTTTGCTACCTGTCATCCTACAGGGGCTCTCACTATCAGTGCCTGCTCTACAGGGAAGTTCTCTATAAGAAATACTCTGTCTAGAATCCCATCATACATCGGGATGATGAGAAAAATTATCACAACACTGATCTCTCATAGAAGCTACTTCTCAATGGTCTGGGTCCTGAATTAAGGGTCCCTTACCATGTAGTTGTATTATCAAGAGAGTTCATTAAATATCATTGAGTACTGAGGGAAAATTTGTATGTCATATTGCAGATGAAATAACTCCTGAATACGCACACAATATATTTTCGCGGGAACGAACTCTACCATAAAAAGGATTTCAATGTCCATCCTGGTGTGGTTCGTCTCCTCTTTCCCCTTGAGCATCAATCTCCACCATCATCTTGCTAATCCGAAAATAAGGATTGTGTTCAATATATCCATGTTCTCGACAGGTGTCTCTACTATGCAAAATACCCATGAAACCACCTCATGACAATCCTCTGCTACCTAGGGGATCATATTTCATCTAAACCTTAGAGGCCTCACCCTCTGGAACTCATGAAATTCACTCAGAAATTGTTCATGATCCACTATTAATACATACTACTCAATTGGTGGTGGTGCTTCTGGTACACCACCGGAAGGATCCATCACTGTGAGTGGTACCTATAGTGACACATCATTGCTCGATGGGACACTGTCACTATCTCTAATTAGATTCCTGGAAGTATATATTCATGGAGGAATTCTATATGAAATGGTGGACCACAGTACATAAGTTATACCTGGTGATCTGACTCATGAAAGATCAAGAAAACATTTCACAACACTAGAAACCAGTGTTTTCATGTACCATGATTGAATATAGAATTCAGTGTCCTGGTGTATGGATATATTGGTTTCTGCACCATCATTAGACTCCCAAAACTGAAAAACGAAATCAAGACAATTAACACCATTGCCTCATTAGAAATAGACACTTAGTTCATCTGTTAGAACCGACCACCCTCTGATACCACTTTTTCATAACCCATACCATAGGTCCCAAACGTGACAACCCCAAGCCCACCTACCATTGGCCAAGGGTAGGGGAGTGGCACCTAAAGGGTTTACCCAAACCGTGAAGGCTTTTCTTTAGAGATCTGTATGCACTCAAAAAGGGAAACTAAATTAAAAATCCAAAAAAAGTAAGTTATAACCATAATACTAAAATACAACCACATGTAAAGCTATAAACTGAAAATAATGGGCCTAAATACAAACCATAGAAATTGATGGAAAGTAAAAAAGCTTTCATGTCTTCCCTAGAGCTCTACCTGGAGGGTAGTAGCTATAGGTATGAAGTTGAAGAAGAATATATTGACTTTTCTCGTCACCCCAATGCCCACCAATTACCGAACAAACAATGTCTACCTTAGTGCATCAGTATTATGCACCAAACACAACAAGGTGCAGGGGAAACCCTTGCAGGGGTGAGTATAACAATACCCAATTGGAACCCCGAGACCCCCGAAGGTCTCTTATTAATAAAAAAGGAAAAAATCACATGAAATAAAACAAATTTAACATCAAAATCATGGTCTACATCATAAATAATAAAGAAAAAGAGACCACTCATGCAAACGGTATAACATCATGCTTATAAGGGTAAGGATGACTAGTCGTAATGACAAATCATCCTATCCATAGTAACTATAATATTGACCATTATAAGTCACTGTATACTGACACAAATTCCTCTCTAAATGTTTACTCATATTGTTCGCTACTACCGGCCCGCACTGGTCTATATATGCTGACCCATATTGGTTGTTGGTGATGACCCGTATTGGTTGCTGGTGCTGAACTATATTGGCTGCTGTTGCAGATCCCTCATGGTAGCTGATGCGGAGGTAGGTATAATTAGTCATAAAGCTAGATCATCCCACTCTCGAGTTCCTAGTTATAAACCGTATTAGTCACTCTTCTTTTTCATTTCACAGCCTACCACTAGATTCATGCATGAAGCACGTGTGATCTACTTATGACTTTTCTCCCCAACCCATCAATAAAATTTCAATCAGTAAAAAGTCCCATATAAATTATATCCAAGGGATCGCCTCATCATAGGGGTCCCACCATGATATACGGTGTGTTGATCAGACACCCAGTCGGTGAGATATGAGCACTTTTTTAAAAAGGGCCCTATTGGGTTCAAATCTAATCCAACAAAAGCCACACGTCAAACATCATAAAAACTCAAATAATGTGTCTCCAAAAGACCTCATTGTCACAAGGGACCTTATTCCATAGATGAAGCATCGATTGGATTCTCTGGATTTTAGTTACACCTCTTTCTTTGAAATGTGGGTGACCGCACCCCAGTCCGGCCCTGCACAGTCAGACCCGCCATAATATGCTCAAATTGACCACTTCCCAAATGGTGTACAAATTCCAATGACTGAATTTCAAACGAAAAACCTATTTTTCAGTTACATGAATTTTTTTATTCGAGGGTTGGTTGGGTCTGGGTCCTGTATGACTCAGTCAGGCCGGCCCAATGCAACGGGTCCCAGGGTCTACCTGGCCCTACCCGGGTCCATCCCATCTGGGTTGGCTCGATTCACTAGCTTCGGCCCATCGATGATTGCCTGACTAGTTCACAAGCCTGGACCACAGTTGGCCTGACCCACTATGTGGGGAAGTCACACCCGTGCTAGACAGCTGGGCCACAGGTCTGACCCATTTAGTCGTCCCGCATCCGGACCGGTCTGCCTGAGAAGTACCACGACTTCTAGATGTCCCTGCAGATGTGGGGATGTTTCTTCCAATCGGGGTCAGCCAGGTGGCTGACCAGTCCCGACCGACTCGGTGTGGCACGACGTCGCCCCCTTCTTGTTGTGGCTACTACAACTGGCATCCCCTGCGGGCGCCGCCAATCTCCCCTGTAGCCACCTCGGGCCAGCCGCCTTTGGCCGCCGTGGTGCGGGGCAGCACACAACCTCCCCACCTCCAGAAGTCAATTTCTCTTGGCCTCCTCCGGCCCCCTCCAGCCTCTACTCGCATGACGCATCGATAGTTCTTTCCATGGGCCACCAGACATGCTCTGATGGTTCATTCATGCTGTTGTCTATGCCTATGGGCCACTCAGGTTGTCATCATCATTTCATGGCCCAAAAAAATGCCTTGCATCCACATTCGTTGTTCCACCACAAAGAACACATCAAGGAAAAGATTTTAGGAGGATATGGTGCATGTTGGTTTTGGCCACACCCACGGCGTTTGCAATTTAAATCATTATTAAAATTAATAATATTCAAAAGGAAGAGTAATCATTGAATTTAAGACCCCAAAACAACCAACCACATGATTAGATGAGATGTGGAATGACCCATTGGTCGGAAGGTCCGTGTTCATTACATTTTTCATGTACAGGAAGAGAGGGGACATCAAAGCATGAAACCCCAACCTTTTATGACATTCATTCCCACACGTTTGTCCTCGAGGGTTTACAACATCGATGACACATTCTAGTTCTGACCATCGAAAGGCGTTCTTCATTGTTCGCTATTGATTTCTTGGGAGAAAGTCTGTGATATCTTCACCCATGAATCCTCCAAATCCTTCCCCTTATTTTTTCCATCACATTGAACTATTTATAGAACCATGCGGTAGCCTTTCCATAATAATTTGATGTCGCATTGTTACGTTGTTTCATTTCTGAAATGAAATAGCTATTTTGCATTATTTAATTCAATACTACATTGTGGAATATGGGACATCCAGGAGTTTCTATAATGTTCCCCACCACCACAATGTCTCTGCCATGCAGTGTCACCGTCCGCCATATAATAGAGGGAAAATTATAATATAATTCATTTTAAATTATTTTATTATTTCTCTCAAAAAGTCAAAAAATTAACATTTATGCTCAGCCCTCACTGTCTAACGTTAAGTCATGTCTAGGAGAATTTTAGTGTTTCAGATTCAATGTTACCCTCAGATTTACTATTTGAGCACCGGTTCAAAAGATAGAAAACAACACCAACGATTTTACTGACGAAACCATAAAGAAAATCAAAAAATTATTTACAGTCACTCTCGACCACACAAATCAAGGATAGACTCCACCTAAGGAGAAAACGTCTCGAAGAATCCAAAGGTACTCTGGTATTTCCAATCCAGGTTGCAATTTAGATGTTTGAGAATTTAACTAAATATAATTATTACTTAGTTATATTATCAACGGCAAAAAACTAACTTCTACTGTAGGCTTGTGTCAACGAATGTTTGGGTATACCTAAAGAAAGAATACCCTAATATATTTAGTGTAGACTATTATTTTTAATCCGAGTCACCGTTCGTGAGTTATATGCTTTTGAAAAATAAAATAAATTTATTTAATTATTTTAATTATTATTATGCCATTTCCGGGTTTTCATTCTGGAGGCCTGCACTGACTAAATATAGGTTTCTTCTTTAGTAAACCCACCATCTTTCACGCAACGGTGCCCCTAGATTTCTGATCCGGGTACCCGTTTTGGAGTTATTCCACTTTTTTAGGAAAACCACTCACACGTGCTATTTTAAACATCACATCCTTTGATGGATAATTCTGGTCACTTCGGGCCTCAGAATTACGTGTTGTCAGATTTTTTAGTCTCAAAGTAATTCTTTATAAAACAAATACTAGATAAATTCTAGTAAATTTCAATCATGGTGATTCTGATAAAAATATTTCAAAATTAGTTAAGGATTTTTGTTTAATAAAATTATTTTATAATATTTTCCATCCAAATCATCATTTTCAAGTATATCATTTAAAATGTTTTTTAAAAAAATTTATAAGGTTATGAAATATATTTAATGTAGCATTTATTTATATTTTTATATTATTTTCTATGAATTGAAAAAAGAAAATTTTTATGTGTCTTATATGGAATTTTATGACATAAAAAATACGAATTGTCAATTAAGGACATTCGTTACGACATCTAAATTTTCATCCATACTGCCCATTATTTGATTTCCAGCTTCCAATATATGTTTTCATGTTTTCATCAATTTCAAAAACTCAATCAATATTTTTGATATTTTAGTATTGATAATGGGTTCTTAAATAAAAAAACGAATTTATTAATATGAATGTGATTCAAATATGATTTAAATGGTGTTTTCAAATGTATTATTATGTAAAAGTGAATGAATAAAATAATTTATTCATGTTTTGTTTGTTGAAAATTTAATTTGAAGGATGCACCCATATAATGTTGTGTAATCCCATTATAGATAAAACAATGGGTTTCCCCAGATATTCCACCAGGTAATTACGTATTGATTATTTTATATATATAATTATGTTGGATATTGGTTGTGTGGATATTCAAGTTTGTATTGGATTTGTAATGTTTTATAATGGTTATATGGAATTTTTTTCAATTTTAAGTACATGAAATTTCTATTATTTGTAATGATTATTTTGGGAACCCATTTTTTTCAAAAGTAAAAAATATATATATTTTTAAAAAGAACGATAGTTACCTTTTTGGGAAAAAATTAATGTTTTTATAAAATGGGTTTACTCGATTGTTATGTTTTCAATTGGACTACTACATTTCTCTAATTTAGGTCACATAAAATGATTTTATTATAGATCCTATGTTTTTAAAATATTTCAAAGGATTTGATGATTTTAATGGGATTTAAACATGTCAGGATTAATTTTAAGAAGTGATTCCAGGAAATAAAATCTTTTATTGTTTAAAATATTTTATATTATTTAAAAATAGATATTGATCATATTTTTCCCCATTTTAAGGGAATAATTTTATGTGTATGAGTTATGATGTAATTATCTATAAATAATAAACATAAAATATCCTCAACTTTAACAGAATGAATTATAGTCACAAAACTCAAAAATATGTAATGTTTATAGATGGGTACATATTATTGGTATCTGTGGTTACTTTTGTTAAATTTAGTGGTTATAATAATGTTAATATCATGACAATGAAATATTTTACATTATAGCTCAGTTGAAATGATATAATAATTTAGATTACCAAGAATCTTCATCTATAATATATTTGATTTGATTGGTTTCCCATATACGTAATATGGATTCTATAGTATGAATGAAATGAGAGGAAAGTATAGGTATAAATAAACATCATGCTATGATAGAAAATGAACTAGTTATGTTTTTTGAAGAGATGGTTCGCTTGATGTAATCCCTTAATAGTGGTGGTATCCAAGCTAGAGAGAAACCTCATCGACCATGAAGTATTATTTCTATATTAGAGCATTTAATGAGGAAAAATCACCCACTATTAATGGTATAATATTAATTTGTGGTAGTTGATGGATATGAAAAAGATCTATACATTATTTTTGTGATAATGGAATTTTTACAAATTAAAAAGGTAAATATTATAGTTTTTCATTTTAAATGTTATATTAATTGATGGTTGTCATTGATTACGAAGATTATAGAGAAATATGATCTTGATTCTATGGAATGTTATTCATTTGTGGATATTTTACATGAGAAATAATTCCCTATCTTTTGACATGATTTGGAAAACCAATGCTTGTAATTTTTTAATAAATATAGATATTTTATAGCCACATATTAAGCAAATTTTAATATACATTCCAAGTATATTTCATATATTTTTCGGTACATTGAATGTTAATTTTTTTTATTTTACTTAGGATATAAACAAATTCAGTAAATAGATTTGGACACATGATAATTTATATGATATGGGAATGTTTTTCTTCATCCTATAAAATATGAGACTAATTTTTCTAATTATTATGTGCCATTTGATGAGGAATATAAAAATCAGTCCAGAAGGAAGGTGAGGGGGAAAATAGAACACATAAATCTATAGGTATGAAAATTATTTTTTTATATTGTGGTATGTTTCGTGAAAATTAAACTGAATAATGTCTAATAAAATTATTGAAGTGTTACTAATTTGAAAATCATAGAATATGTCACCTAATTACATACAAAAAATTCTAATGGAATCAGATAATTATTTAACCGATAACTATCCAACAACGATGTATTTTTCTTTCAATGAGTTTAAATATTATGATAAATTTTTCTCAATGTTATAAAATTAGGCTATAAATCATAATTATCCAAATTGAAAGTGTTTGGACAAGCTTTTTCTATCTAATGGTTTATGTTGAGAAAAAAATTATTAGTGAAAGTAATGTTACATGTAAATTTGAATTATGCCAATACCTTGTTTTTATATACATAATCACATTAATTTATTTCATATAAATTTGAATGTGAGCTAGTAATAATGGTGGATGTATTAAAAAAACCATGATAATTGAATATTTCCATTGTTATCAGTGGGATGGTCTTAACAAAAAAAATTGGTTGAACTATCCATAGTAGATTTTTATATCATTCTTTGTACATATATCATTCATTTTATCATGATAATATTTCTTTTAGATCAAATAATGATGTATTCATTGATTTTATGCCTTTATTAACTTTCCAAGAAGCTATGAAAATTATTTGATTTGGTAGTGAAATATACCGAACTCATATTATTGAAAATAAAGATACTATTCCAAATAGTGATGTTTCAAATATATTTGAATTCATCGGTATATTTAATCATTATTCTTATAGTTTTATTCCTAATATAGTGGTTGACATTAATAATGAGTTAGTACATGATGCTAATCATATTTATAAACCCCTTTATCAAATGGATAGTGTGGAACATTTTGAATTAAAAAATAAATATATAGATTTATGAGATAAAGGTTTCATTCAATGTAGTTCATCACCATGGGGTGATCATAATTTTTTTAAAAAAATAATTTTCAATTATGCTTTTAATTTACAATTGAGTTTTTAATAACATCACTATTTTTAACAAGTATCCATATTGAAATATCGATGATTTATTCGATTAGACCCATCAAAAAAATTAGTTTTTAATGTTTAACATGAGGTATATTTACCATCATCTGATAGAGATGGAGGATTCAATTTTGACTAATTAATTTTTTCCATATTTTGGTTATATGTGTTATATTTTATTACCATTGGGTTTTCTATAATACCTTCTATATTTATAGGACTTATTATTATAGTTTTTCTAGTGTTATTAGATGTGATTGTGTTTTAGTTTATATATGAAATTATGGAATATTATAAACACCTAGAGTAACATGGATGAATCATATGGATAATTTCTAAAACACATAAAAAAAGAAAATATATGGGAAAAATTTAAACGTATGAATTTTGGATGAAAAAAAATTATTTCATTGGATAAAATAATTCTAATGATTTCTTTACTATTGAACAAAATAAAAAAAAAATTAATCAACTTCCAAGACAAAATAATATCACAGAGATTCACAGTTTTCTTATGGTATAAATTTACTAATGATGGGTTGTTTTTATAAATTTTCATGATTGTCATCCCATTGCTTGGTTAACTTTAAAAGTCTTAAATTCATGTGTATAAAATAATGAGGTGATTATTTTTGAGAACTAAAATTAATATTGATGAATGCTTTAGTTTATCTCTCATCATCTAGAAAAGAATAATTTCTCATTTACCATTTTTCAACATTGAATGGAAATGGCGGTTTCCTAATGTATAATTATCAGGTAATTGATTACTCTTAACATCATTTAAATACTCACATGTCAAATTACCCTACAAATGATATGGAATTGGATGATGTGGGTTTTGATCAATTTTTTTTTGGCATCATCTATATATGTATCTTTAAAATATTTACTAATCCAAAATTGTTGATGTATATAATCAATTAAAATGAACAAATAATGAGACAAATAAAATGAGTGTAAATAATCAAGGATTATGACTGGATGATTAATTACCATTCATTAAAAAAACTATGTTGTTGATTCATTGATTTGAAAATATAATTTTTTGATAACCATGTTACATTCAGAAAATTTTATTTGGTTATTTATTTTATAAAATTTGGAAAAGGGGTTTTGGTTTTATGGATAACCTGTATTGTTTTTTGTATTTAATGCATTATAAATTTTCAGAAAATATTATAAAATATCAAAAGACGGTAAATAATTTCATGTAGGGGTATTATACATTAATAATGGTATTTTTCCAGATTAAAATATTATTGAAGAATATTTTTTACAATATAGAGAAATATTATGCGGTTCATATTTTCCCTTGTTGAATAACGATTAATTATGTAAATATTATAGTTCTGTATTTTCTATTCATCTTGGAAGATCAAAAATGTACATAAACCCAAGGAATATAACAATTGGAATGGAATGAAAAAATATATTTCGAAATTGACCATAATGTGATTGAAATTTTAGAATGTTATTTCCGAATGAATATTACCAAAGGGTATGCTTAAACTATGACCATTGTCTATGTGGAAGTGGGAAAATATATTGGTGGATTTCATGGTGAGGTTTCAATAGAAATCTGGAGGTTACAATGCAATCTAGGTTATTGTTGATCGATTGACAAATTTCTTATATATCCTTCCCATTTAAGAAATAATGTATTTTCATCCCAATTATAACCTATATCCTATTTATATTGTGTGGTTTCATGGAGTTCTTATCATCAATGAATCAGACCATGATCCTAGTATATTTATAAATTTTTAAAGGAATTTTGAAGTCATTGGCTGTTGGATTAAATATAATACATCCTTTCATCTTTTATATGATTGATAGTATGAATGGGAAATTCAGAACATGGAAGATAGTTTTCATTTTTGTTACAAGGATTACAATGTTTTTCGGTATAAACATAATTATTTAGCTGTATTTTATTATGGTTAACATTTTATTGTATTATATAGATTGAACCATTTGAGGAATTATTTGGAAACCAATGTCAAAAATGTATTTATAAAATTATATAAGAGAAAGGTTGTTGACGGGACAAATTTTAGTAGAATTAATAAAAGAGTAGGTATAGAATATTTAGAAACATATGTGGATGACCCATAATAGGTAGAAAACGTATAAATATAACTAGAGGAATGATAATTCCTTCTATGCATATTATTTTTCATTTTTCAATGTTATTCCTTTGAAATGTGTTTTCTCATTTTTGTAATAATGGGAAGGGAGATATGTCGTTCATTAGACCATATTAAATTCTAGAGATTGTTGTATTATATTCTAATCATGTTCCTTTAACTCTGATTTTATATCATGTAAAAAACATATTTCATGTTTTGTTGATAAGAAAACTTGTTCCGGATTGAACCCCTGTTTTGAGCCAGGAATCTTTTCTTTTTGAAGAGAAATATTTTTATATGAAAAATCTTATTTCTCTTATTTACCATAGAGAACAAGATTCGGAGAATAATTTTATTACCAAGGATATGGTTTTTTGTTGAATAAATATGGTTGAAGAGGCAACCTATGAATCTATACAATCTATGAGAGAAAGATATCCAAAATTGTTTAATATATAAATAAAATTGTGGATGTGAAATTCAAAAAAATGGGGAAGTACATAAAGGGAAATTATATAATAGAATAAATTATATTCCTGATTATTACAATTAATTATTTAGTTATATTCACTATGAAAATAATAAATTATTTTTAAATAAATTATAAAATAGTTTTCATTAAAATCATTTATTATAAGTAATTATTTAAAAGAATAATTTCTAAATTATATAAATTGAAAAGTAAAAAATGGTTTTCAATTTTTATATATGAATTTAAAGATATATTATTTTTAATTTTTTTTATTTATCAAATAACTATCTTATTTAATAAATTATGAAAAATAAATAAGTTTAATTGAAAACTACATTTCCGTTTGAATTATATAAAATGATATGTTATATTCAAATTTTTTACAGTAAAATTATTAAAATTAGATATTTATAAATCCAATTTATGTAATTTTATTATTCGTTTTAATTTAATTGTTATATTAAACCCTTTAATAATTTTGTGAATTTTGTTTTGACCCCTACTTCATTATAACATCTATAGATATAATGTTAAATTGAATTATGAAACTTTTGTGAATTGAATTTGAAAAATAGGATACCATATATAATGTAATAAAAATTTAATGTATATAATAAGGTAAAAATAAAATATTTACATAATTACTTTTGAAAATAGTTAATTTTTAATTATTTTGATTAAGGCTAAAACTGTGTTTTGTGTGTAACATGTGCTTGTGTCAAAATTATTTTTCATCATAAATAGTTAATTTAATTTATCAACTGGATTTAATATTTATAATATTAAATTATATATTACCTATTAGATGTTTTTATTAATGAATATATTACCTTGGTAAATTAAATTATAAGAATTCTTATAGTAATTAATAAAACAGTAAAATTAAATAAACATAAATGAATAGAAATAACATGATAAAAAATGTGTTTTGTTTTTTTATGTGGAGGTATATATAAACCAAATATCCCCTCCTCTCCAATATATATCATTTTTTATCCAAATTACATGATATTGACCTCCCATTATTGAATAATTTTGGGTGTTTCTGAAAATTTCCCACATACAAAATTATAAAGGGGAACTCACTCCCGTCAGGTATTCACCTCTCTGAATCCCCATGGCCAAACCCAACCCTACCAAAAATTATTATTAACATTGTAATATATATTTTAGAGGGTATTTTAAAACAAAAATACCAACCATATAGGGTCTATAAGAACTTATCCAAAAGTGGATTATCTTATAGACGAAAAATTTTGTTATGAAATCAATTACTGTTTTTTTCATAATTTTGAAACCAAAAATAAATATTAACTCATAAGATATAATGAATATAGTATCTTAATTATTATTTTATATTTTATGATTATTTAATACAATTTATCCCTTTAAACAACCATCAAATGTGTTATTAAATCATCATTCTTGTGTATAGTGTATTATAACCTGGTAAACTGATGTCATTCATTTTACTATTATCACCTCTCACGGTTGGTGATGATGAAGGAAATAAAGTTTATATGTGATATTTATTCTCACATAATATTTAATTTTAGAATAAATCATTTTAATATTTATTAATATTTATAAATTCGATAGTAATTATACCTTAATGGGGACTCTATGTCTAATATCGCAATCGACATGCAACAATGGGTTTTTTCTGAAATCATTCGTCGCATACAAGACTGAGTTACAATAAAAAATATTGAATTTTAATATTATTATTTAATATTTTAGTAATGTATTATCTAATAGATGGAGGGAATGAATTGTGTTAACTGAATTATTAAAATATGTATTCCATTTTATTTTATATTGATTCATTAGTTTGAAAATTAATTATAAATTGAATATAAATAATATTTTTTATCTAATAGAATATAAATATGAATAATTATAATTATTAAATAATACAGTCATTATAATTGGATTAAATTAATTAAATATAAATTAAATATAATTTTTAAATTTCTTATTATATTTTTTCCTGATATTACATAAGAACAAAACAAAAATTACAAATAAAATGAGTTCTTTTCAAAAAATAAAGTTCTACCACCATTTGATATGGAAAACATTTTAAATAAAATTTTCATCATTATAATTATTTATTTATGATAAAATTATTATCTTATTTAGAATAAGTACATAAAAATTTTCTTTGGTTTAATTTTAGTTTTATTTAGATAAATTTCATATTTTCAAGAATTATGAAAAATACACCAATTTAAATCAAAACTGCCTTTACATATAATTAAATTTTATAGTTAGTTTATCAATTTATTATATTTTAAAGTTTATTTATATTAATTTTTTATCATTTAAAACAATTTTGTTCATTGTATGTAATTTCACATTTACATTGAATATAAACGCATCGAAATCGTTTGATGGTTTTTACATAAAACCCAAGTTTTCTAATTCTGTAAAAGTGAATAATTTTTTATATTAATTTCTACAAATTTTGCGTTTTGATTTTTGAAATATAGACTCCATATTCAGAATCATAAGTCCCATATTATGTAAATAGGTTACTTTTTTGACATTATAAATATTAACTATTGTAATTATTTTTATTTTCAATCGTAAAAGGATAAATCATGTAAATAAGGTTAATAATAATATCTTAATAATATAAAAATATCCAAACACTTATATTAATCTTATTTTATGGGTTTTTTAAAACAATGAAACTATGTGGCCTGAAATTTGGGCCTTTGGAATCCACTTCAGTGTGATTATGACATTTATAAAATTTAATTTAGAGTAAAGGCAAATTCGATTTAATGACGCCCCTTCATAATAATTTTTTTAATATTGTGTTGTATAAGTGATATCTTCCAATATAAATAGTAATTAAAATTTTTGAAAAATTACCTTCAATATTTTTATTTATTTATAATTTTTTGGATTTAAATAATTAAATATTATTTTGATATAATGTTGTTAAAATAATAGATTTATTAAAGGAAAAATCAAATAAGTGATATAAATAATATTAAAATAAATATAATTTTCTATATTTGATTCAAAACATGAATTTTTTGGATTATGATGACATGTTAATATTTATTTATGGTATATTTTAGAAGAAATCAAGTTGTTATTATTTTTTTTTAAAAAAGTCAAGTATGAATAGTGTCAAAATTGACATAATTTGTAACATAAAATATTAAATAGTGCATTAAATTATTTTAAGTTCCTAAAAATATATTATTTTACAAAATGATAAGTATAATAACTAATATTTTGAAAATGTAATTTTTTGGTCATTTGACATGTTATGGTAATTACACTAACCCACAAAGTGTAGATAACTTTATATCCAGAGAAGATTAAAAAGGGTAAAATAAGTGTTAAATGAAAAAAGGTAACGATAAAAAAAATTCAAAACAATTTTAATGTCAATTAAATGATTTGTATTTTACCGAAAATAATCATATATTTTAAATAAGTTTCTTTGTGGCAATTTGGAAACGAATATTAATTTATATTAATTTAAAAAATTAAGAGTTTTCAAGGGTGACCCTCCACTCTCATATAGAAAAGTACTCATTCTTCTCTAAAAATAACACATAAATAAAAAGTAGGTTGGCACAATAAAATCTATATAACCATAGTTGAATCCATACACACATTCTTAAGACCTTATTTCCTGCCTGAAAATCTTCTTAGAGGTGTTAGGTAATTTTACAATGTTTATCAATTGAAGAAGTGTTATAAAATTTTTAAGTGTTTCTATTTTATTTCCTCTTATATATCCTTTAAATATCATTAATCCATTTTGAAATTATTAATATAGTATCTAAAATATACATATATGTTATAATTTTAGTATCATCGCCTAACTTAATCTCCAATTTGATCAAATGGGAAAAGAATATTTCATTCAATTTTACAATGGACTACCACCTCACGAACAAATATAGTTCATTCTTCATTTTCGTCAATAACGTCTAATTATAATTGTATAGTAAAAAATATTATATGATAATAATTAATTATTTCTTATTTTAAAATAATAATATTTCAATTATGTTATAATCTTCCATTAACATAAAAATTATAACATCGTTCGTGCATATATGTGATTTATCACCTATACGATGAGATGTGAGTTATTTTTATTCACCACATCACATTTATTATATGTATAAGTATATTAAAAAAATTTAGGTTTCTAATAATATTATTATCATTTTTTAATGATAAAATAATAATTTCATTATTTCTATAATTATCAATGAAATTTGGAAAACGTTACTCATGTGTATATATGGCATATCGACTCCATGATTATAACATTATTAATTTTTAATTTTCATAATTAATGGGTTTATTTAAAACTAAAATAGTTATACTAAATTAATACTTATTTCATGAATATTATTATGATTATAATGTAATTATGACCACAAAGGCGATTGACATCATACCAAGTTCATTTTCGACCAATGTACATAATTTTTCCATAACATCCAATAGGAACATAAATAATTCAATAATTAATATATCATGATAAAATGTGATATAATAGGCATAATAAACTTCAATACGGTTCTAATGAAATTATTAATTATCCTATGTTTATTATTTGGGATATAATGATTGTACGTGTTGTGTCGGACTCATGGTAGGGGACTTTTTCTCATTCTCCTTTCATTGAAGCATTTCATGATAATATGAACTTTTTTCATTGATAAGGTTTATATAAATCCACTAAAAATTACATATACATATTTAATCAATAATACTATTAATTAATGTTTTATAAAATGTATTAATTCATGGATTTAATGATTTAAATGTTCAAATAGGTATGGTACACCTTGATCATTTAACGATTTAGTTATTAAAACATTTCTTCACGTAATAAATTTACTTGTTTATTATAATGATATAAAATAAAGGAAACTTTCTATATAATTTAAATTTAATTTAAAATTCTTAAAAATTAATATTTTTATTATGTTTATGTGTAATTTTTTGAAAAAAATACTAAATCAATGTCTTCTTTTATGTATACGGTGGAAAAAAATATTCAATCATCATTAATGTTATAGGATATTTGGAATCCTATATAAGAATTATGTCTATTAAAGAAATGAAATCCCATATTTCCTTTTTTAGGTATCATTGTTTTGAAAATTATTTCTTAAGTTAAAATGGTATTTTTATACTAAATTTTTTTATGTTATTATAAGAGTTTTTCAAAAGGGTTATGAGAAAAATTTGTTTTGTTTAGGAAATGGTACTTGATAATTATATAAATTTGTTGAGCCTGAAATATCTTATATGATGGTTCGAGCACCATTATAGATCCAATTTTTTCTTTAAATAACATATACAATGGGATGAGTCCCATTCAAACTCTTAGGTGAGCCCGGCATAGATTATATGATGGTTTTATCCCCCTTATAGCTTACAGGGGAGCCCTGAAAGAGATTATTAGAAGGGATTCAAAGCATTTTAACTCACGAGTGATACCGTTATAGCATATATGAAAGTATGATTCCCATTATAGCTCACTAATGAGCCATATATATCTTATATGAACGGTGATATCCATTATATAACATCAATTCATTGGGTAATAATAATCTTTGATTTCAGCCATTTTATTATTAAAATTAAAAGCATTTTGAATGGTTTTTAAATATAAGATTATCAATGTCACCAAAAAGAGTTATAATTAATTTCCATGTGTTTCTATTTTTTATTTTAGAAAAAAATTATGAGTGTAGTTCATGTGATATTTTATTCATTATCTCAAGGAACATTAAAGGGTTTACCATGATTTCAACAGACTAATGGTTTTCATTATTTTTATGTTCCTTGCTGTGCTTTTTGGGCTCATCCCATGTTTTCAAATTTTCATCACATGATTTTAAAGAGAAAAGTGAAATGGATGGAATCAAATATTATTTATCTTGATTAAACATGCAATGAAACTATGTTTCGTTTTAAATGTTTTTCATGTAACGAATGAAATGTATACTATATGAAGTGTTCACTTTGTATTTCTATTGTTTTTATGTAATAGTTATTGAATAAATATTTTAAATATCTAAACATTAAATGATCCTCAATGTGAAATCAATTCAAAATATTAACATAACTCAATATTATGTATTGTTTAAGGGTGAGGAATTTTAAATGGTATCAAAGGGTAGTTTTGATAACATTAGTGGTTACGATGGATTTAATTGATTTCTTTTAGAGGATTTTACATTATTTTTTTGATTCAATGATATATATTATTTATATTAACCTGTGGATACATCAAAACTATCTCTATTTGGGATAGTTTTCTATAGTGAAAATAAGAACGCTGTATTGGGATGGATCGAGTGGAACACAACCTTTCAAATTATCACCACAATGTTGTTGGAATTGGAACTGAAAAAATTGTTATGGTGATGGATCATTTGATAGAAAATATAAATGGTGGCAGTATAAATGGATGAGATTATCTGGATCAACTTTAATTGAATATATCTGTACTAGAACATTTCATGGGGAAATATCCCCCATCATTTAGTGGATCATATAACACAATGGAAATTGAAGGATGAATCATTACATTAGATAAGACATTTGAATTCAAGGGATGACAAGAACATCAAAAAGTAACTCTTTCAATCTGTCATATTGATGGTGAAGATGATCGAAGTTGGTCATTGTTTAAGTGTAAAAGATAGGAAAATGTCTTTGATACCATGGAATGGGAATAATTTAATGATATTTTACTTTAGAAATATTTCCCTAAGGTAGTTCAAATAAGGATAGATAAACAATTATTTGAAATAAGGGAAAATAATGACGATCCAATTGCAGAATATTTTCTAACATCATAATATTGGTTAGGTATGTTCCCAATTTTATTTAAGACATTCAATACAACATTACACATTTTACTTAGGACTGATGTTAGTGCAATGAAAAACATTGGACTCTGATGAATTTTAATGTTATGAAATAGTTTTTTGATGTGATGAGAGTGTTGAAATGGAGTTTTCTAGCACATATGTGCCTCTAGATGATAGGACTATGAAATGTTCTTGTATCCATGAATGGTTAGGAATCCAATTATGCATTCTGGAGGTAAGAAAAAATGGTTCAAAGTTTGGTAAAATTCATTTTGGTGATGTAAGTTAAGATTCGGAAAGTTTTACGAGTGTGGTATGTTTTGTTACAAGGTTTACGACTGTAATTAAAAGGGTCTTGAACTGACCAATGATGAGAGAATAGATATCAAGTCTACAATAATATGAATTATCTACAATGAGTTGGTACATAGTGAAAATATTAGTTAGAATTTTGTTACATAGGGGGGACAATAGTATGATCAGTAACAAAAAATGGGGAAAATAGGTTTCTACTAATACAGTTGATGTTGAGACATCTATTCATGTAATGAAAGCTCCTCAGATTACATTATTTTTCACAGGATAACCATATGTCCATGGTTTCAGAAAAACCTTCTAATGTTTTAAGTGATGTGAAAATAAAATATTACAACCTTTATGAAAGATGATTTTTTGGGTTATGGTTATGTAATGATTTTGTTTAATTTGGATTATAAATTTTATTTGGAACCTCGTTTTTGTTATATTTTTATCCTTTATGGTTTGTGTTTTCATTGATGACTATGGTTATACACAGGCATATTCATTATAATTCTGAAAATATTATGTTGATGAAAAAATGCTTATAAAATAAAAATATATCAAGTAAGTATGTATTATTATGTTCATAGACATTGGTGTTAATGAATTCTACAACTATAAGGAAATGTTCATGAGACCAAAAATGTTACCCTACTATATTATTTTATGATTAATCAAATGTTCCCTTGGATCATTTCTGATTTATATCTATTTGATTTTTTTTCTAACAATGTTTTCTACCACTCTCCACCATAACATTATTAATAGTTTTCCCTTCCACATCATTTTTTTCTACATGGATTCATAGATTGTTTTACCTTAGGATACATTCCTACATCACTATAATTATTTAAATGTTGATGTTTTATTAACAATTTTTCAAATATGGTGTTTCAATAATGTTATATTTAAATGTGATACCCTAGTTACCAAGCCCAAATTTAAATATGTGGGGAAGAAATTGTCAATAGGGGCGAAGGATGTTACATCCCATGTAATTACAAAAAAATAATTTTCGTTTTTATTAATCGTTATGAATTAGATTGCAATGTTACCATAATGGGGATACTATGTCTAATAGCATACTGGACACAGAACAATGGATTTCTATGAAATATTTCATCTCGTGCAAGACAGAGTTATCCTAAAAAATTATAAATTGTAATTTTATTATTTAATATCTTAAATATTTTTTAGACAATATAATTAAGGTAATGACCATTTTAATAGAATTATAGAAATTTTATTTAGAAATGTATATAAAATGATTCATTTGTGTCACGACCCATCCACTGGGGCCCATGTAGTGACTACCCCAAGCCCACCTTCCAAATGATAGGGGCTGGCAACTAACAACAAAGGTGTATTCCCTAAAACTAGGAAAGGATTGACCTTATAACCTATAAACACACACAACCCAACACACAGAATGATACGAAATCAAGTAATCTGAATAGTAAATAGAGTGAGTATAGTAAGTAAAAGGGGCTAGAATACAAGCACATCTGGAAATTACAATAAAATGAAAGTACTAGTAAACTGGAACAGCTCATGTGATCACCCGCCAAGGATCCTACCAGAAGGGTAGGTACAACTCTAGAATGGTCATCTCTATGGTATGCCACATCTATGGTCCACCTCAAATCTACCTCTATTCCTGGTACTCTCGTCCTATATATGCATTGTTCGTCGTCTACACCAAAAACAATGAGGTGTGGTCATATCTCGTGTAGGGGTGAGTATAACGATACTCAGTAGGGACCCTAATACCCTCAAGGTCTCGAAAAATCCAAAAAGGATACACCAAATTGTATTAAATATACTGACAACCCTACTTAGGTATATATCCATACATATACTTAATCTACCATGTATACCCATCTCAATCATGAAGAAACATAGAGTCCAACTCAAAAGCCCAAAGCTCTACTTTTCCAAAAAGGAAGGAATACCACGACGGTATGTACCACACAGGTACACCACATCGAATAATACAACCTAGGTATTACAAAAAAGGAAAGAACCACCCAGGTATGAACATATCTCACACTAGGTATAACTTAGGTACAGTAGTAGAGATGATTATATGTAACTATTGTATCATCTTACTCTATTAAGAGGTATACCCATGAAGATATCTAGATGATGACCCACACCGGATCACTCGATTATGACACACATAATATCGCTCAGTGTTGACCCACACCAGATCACTCGGTGATAAACCACACAGGATCACTCGGTGATGACCCACAAAGGATCGCAATTCATTTTTCACGTCATAGCCAGCTACTGGGTTCCCGTGCAATGCTTTCTCAACTCTGGGATCGTCCTATCCTCAAGCCACCGTTCGATACTCCAATAACAATGATGTACCAAGATGAAGTTTCTCAATGAAAAACCACGTCATAGGTGTCTCAACAGAACAGACAGTGAGTTAATCGGACGCCCGGTCTGTAAGTTATTACCCTTTTAGTCCCAAGGGCCAGGTTGGGTTCATGCTCAATCCAACTCGACCATACCCGAACTTTACCCAAGACTCTAGTGGGGGTATAATAAAGGGACTATCTCACTCCAAGGTATAGAGAATTGCTGAAGGTTATTCAAACGGATGCTTGGTGCCGATGTTATGTCCAAAAGAGCATAAATGGTCTTAAGTGGGTCCAGGTCCATTCTGACCCGGTTTCGGTCGACCCGGCCCGGGTTGGGTGGCATGGTGTGGCTACGAGGCCGGGCGAGGCATCATGGTAGTTGCGAGGGCCGTGTGGCACCGTGGATTCCATGAAAGACGTGGGAGCCGTGAGGTGGAACAGAGGCCGTGAGGGAGCTTCGAAGGCCGTGAGGGAAGCGTAAGGCCACGGGGGCCGAGGAAGACACGAGGCCACGGATGGTGGCCACTACGGGCTGCGGGGTCCACGTGGCAACTTCATTTCCCTTTTCACCACTGGTGGTGGTGCCGGAACCTATTCTCCTGCACTGACGATATTGGTTTCCATGCTTCTCCATCGCAAATAATACAATAATTAAACACAAGAAAATTCGGGGAGGTCGGGCCATGTTTGTTTGGCCCGCACTCTATGCGTTAGAGCGGTAGAAATTTGTTCACAAATTCTGAATCAAGAACGTGTATGGAAGATATTTAAAACATCAAACTCTACTAGCTCCATCAATAAATATTCCCAAACCCACAAAAGAAAACATCCACAGATGAACTAGTTAAAGGGAGTTGATCTGCATTCATTGTTTAGAAGGGATGAACATGGTAAATATTAATCACATAGAATTAAACCCCTACCCTGGTGGTTTTTTGTAGCATTTATGTTGGCGTGACAAGGAACGCTAAAGGAAAAGAGGGTTCTAACAATCATCACTCCTGAAATCACTCATCCGAAGTTGGCTTGGGGTTAGTTCCTTGTTCATTGTTGGAGAAGAATTCTTCGTTGGAGAAGCATTCTTCATTGGAGAAGAAGAGTTCCACCAAATTTCATCCCACAATTTCCCTCTGTGAACACTTCCCCAAAATTCCCCAACAAAAGAATAGCCAACCTAAAAAATATGTTTATCTATTTAATTTTTTTGCACAATTGAAGTGGGATTCATTGATTAAAGGAATGTGGCATAATTAAGCGGGTTGTGTGGGAATAATTAAAGTAGAGGATACCAAAGGTCACCTCCCTCATTAAAGAGGGAGTTCATGATTTTTCTCCCCATAAGAGGTTTCAGGTGGTCCCACCAATAGAAATTAAAATTGGGGGGTTTAGGCTCGGGTGGTCCCCACCACTATAACCACTGTGGGGGGGCTTTATTTCAGCTCGTCCCCACCTTTATATCATCCACATGGGAGGTTTCCACAAAAAAAATGTAAAAATTAATATTTTAATTTATTCTTCCATGAAAAACCCAAAATGTAACATTCACCCTTGACCAACTATAATCAAGATGATATTCACCTTAAGCGAATACTGGTGCTGCGAGATCAATAGTGTCTTCCGATTTCAATTCTGAGCACCGGTTCAAATGTCACATAAACCCACTCGCATGTTTTCTGAAAGAAGCCAAAAACGTTCATAAATTTATTCAGGGCACACCGAGCCTCTGAATCATGCACTACCAAATTTTCTGGACTTGTAAAATTCCCATATATTTAAAAAAATTCACGGAATTTCCGGGTCTTTACAATTAGATATTAAATTATGAATGAGTTGAATATAAATGATTTTTTTTATCAAGAACTACTTAAATGTGTATAATTGGGTTTATTAAATAAAAAAAATCTATTTATGGATTATACTATTGAAATATAAATTCACTACACTCTTTAAAATTCATATTATTTTTCACTAGAATTTATATTAGAACCAATACAATTTTACGGATAACATGAGTGTTTTTATAAAAATACCGTTTTAATTATTTTTTATATAGAAACCTTTTAAAAATTTGTTTCTTTTATTTTTATATTATTTATTTAAAAAATAAAATTATTCTTTGGAATAGGGAGTTTAAAATTTAAATAGTTATAATTTTTTATATATATCTATTAAAAATGATTATTCAATGAATTGTGAAAAATATTTCATTTTAATCCAAAACTACCTTTTTACACAATTTATTTATATAGATAGGTTATAATTTTTTTTAAAGTGTAATTTTATTTTATTTTCATAATTTAGTCACATTTTTTTTAATTTTATGTAACATAACATTTAAATTGTATATAATCACATTCTATTCTTTTGATGGAATTTACATAAAAAGATTGTTTCTAATTCCATCCATGGGATTAAATTTTTAGTTAATTTTAACCAATTATATTTTTTTAGTTTGGAGAAATTGATTACATATTTGTAATTAGGAGGTCTGAATTATATTAAATAGTACCTTTTATTTTTGGACAATATAAATAGTAAATTTAGTAATTATTTTTATTTACCATAGTCAAAGGGTATATCATGTAAATAAGGTTAAAAATAATATTATAATAGTATAAAACATCCCTAATAGTCATCCTATTACTATTTTAATGGTTTTGGATGACCAATAAAATAAGAGGGATGATATTTTGTTCATTAAATGCAAAGTGGGTGTGCTGATGAAATTTATAACGTTTTATGTAATGTAAAGGAAAAAATGTTTTTAATGTGTCTCTTTTTACTAAAACTATTTTAATATGGAGTTATATAAGTGATCACTTATATTATAAATAGAAATATGAATGATATAAATATTCAAAACATCATGGTAATTTATTAATAATTATTTTAAATTATATTATTATATTTAACTATGACACAATGATGATTAACTATAAGATTTATTAAAGGAATTATCTAATAAATGATATTAATAATAATAAAATAAATATAATTTAAAATATTTTATTCCATCAATGAATTTCATGGATCCCTATGACATGTTAGGATTTATTTAATTTATTTTTTTATAAGGAATCGTATTTGATGAAATTTTATTAAAAAAGTTATTTATGAATACTGTAAAATTTGGAATAATTCATAAAAAATATTAAAATAGTTTATTAATTGTAAGAAAATTTTTCAAAATATAAGATTCAACCAAATGGTTTGTAAAATACCAAATATATCAAAAATGATACTTTTTTGGTCATTTTATATGTCTTCAAAATTACAATAACGCACCAACGGAAAATAACATGATATCATATTAAGATTAAAAAGGGAAAAATAAGGAATAATAAAAAAAGATAATGATTTAAAAAAATTATAAACATGTCTAATTTTAATTGGATGATGTCGATTAGACCGAAAATCAGCTTAAATTATATATTAATGATTTTTGGACCATTTAAAACCAAAATTTAATTCATATTAATTCAATAATTTAAGAGATTCTAAGGGATCCTCTCCCCTATAAAATTATATTATAACACCTATATTCTTTCCATCAAATCCACTAGAAAATGAATATGTCTTTTAGGCATATGTGTGGAAAACCATCTCCATGAAGTGGTGAGGAATTTTTTTCATTTTTATTTTTCATTTAGGTTAATGAATATGTACTACATGAATATATATATATATGATATATATGGTATAATAATTTTATTATAAATTTGAAATAGAATTTAATGTTTTTTCATTACATATGTTGAAAAATATAGAAATTGATCCTGCGTATGTATGGTCCTTCAAATCCATGAATGATATAATTAATTTTAATATAAAAAAAATATTATCTATGAATCTAAATTTTTAAATAATAAATATTTATGATGTTTATAAAAATATTAATATTCTGGATATTATGGATATATTTTCAATATAAACGTTCCAAGACAGGTGAACAAAAACATTCTTTGAAAACAAAGATGTTCTCACCCAGAAAAATGATTTTAATAATCAATTTTTAATAAATGGGTGAAAATATTCATTAAGTAAATCATATATGGTGAGATATACATGAATGAGTTTATGAGATACATTAATAATAACTCTATATTTATTATATAGGAAGTATGAATGTGAATCAGGTGAGGTGAAACATGAGTCAATTGATTTTTGTTTCCATAATAATTAATTTGGATTGTTTAATATGAATTTATATTACAGATGTCATATTATCCTTATTAAATGAATACATTTCATTTTATTATATCTTATTATTTAGTTTTATTATTTTATTTCCTTTTTTCCCTACTAAAATTATTTAATATATCAAGACTTATTTTTATGGAAACCAAAACTACAGTTTTTTTGAAAGCAGAAAAATCATTTTTTCTTTTATATAAACATATAAATGTTTTATAAAAATGTATTAAAGATTTTTTTTACTATAATACTGTGATTTTTGGATTAATATTAATCCAGGTTTGTAAAATGGATTTCAAGTAATATTTTTTCCATTTTTTAAATGATTTACATTGTGACTTTTTTAATGAATGTATGGAAGAAATAATTTTTTTAATTATGTTGTGTGATTGAAATTTCCTACCATCATGATGCCTCATTTATATGATGAATAATATAAATTTTTACATGATTATTTTCATTTAACATAACTTCTTAATTTCATAAATACACATTAAATTATGGACAAAATTATTTATAAATATGAAAATGTATTTTCTTCAAGAAGGTTGTAGTTACCATACATTGGTATCAATATTCATTATTGAAAACAACCCTTCATTATATTTATTATTTACTGGTGTTATGAATGAAGGATACTATCTGTAGTTTTTCTCAATATGTTTTATGTTTATAGGATTAATGATTTAATTCTTATCATATTTAGTTATATGATAAAAGGTTTAATATCTTGTGAAACACATATGTATTATTTTCATTATATAACAGGTATGACTTATATATCCCACAAATTAATTGGTTCAATAAGGATAACTCATGCGGTAAATATATTATGCACGATCCTGAATTCATTTTCACTAATTTGTGTCACAACCCGGTTTTTATATCATTAATATTTTGTGTGGAAATGGTTTCCTTTCAATATATTAATTCATGGATATAGATTTTATGTAAATTAGATCATGTGAGGAAAATATATTGTGTCCTAATTTTACGAGAGGGTTTTATATCATTCCCTTAACATGATCAAATAACCCACTTCTATTTATACATTGTTAGTAATTTATATGATTATATGAATTTAGGAATTCTATGTCTTATGCCAATTATATTCTCTAATAAGTCATGTTATTTTATTATTTTATGATTCATACCTTAGGAAATAAGATGACTCATTCCCGGATTAAATATAATTATCAGTGATATATTGTGTGTAGATTTATAATTTTAATATCATTTTTTAATACACAGATTCTTGTGTTATAAGTATATGATCATTTACATATCACTTGTATACCCTTATTTTATATTTGAGATCACCCTTTATATTTATTACATTCTCATGTTATAATTTATCGTTGTAAAAACAAATTGTCTATAATGGGTGAATTTCATTATGATTTTTTTGGAGAGGATATAGAATAGTCATGATTTATTTTTTCTTGTTTCCATGTTTCTAAATTAACTAGACCTATATGATTATAATGTCAATAAATATCTTTTTTAAATAATATTTATATATCCAGATATAATATATACATATGAATGGTTGGGATAATCATTATCTGAATATATAAATGTAGTGATTTTAGTCTAAAAATGTAACATATTTTGGTATATTATCATGGATTGAATTTTTTTAGATGACAGTGCATGTGAAGGATGGAGATGAAAATGTGGGATAATAGATAATTGTAACATTGATGAGTATGATTTTCTCATGAATGAAATTTAAAAAATACAGATATCTCAAAACATTAAATTTAAAATGGGTTACTGAATTTGGAATGTTATTATAAGATATGTAAAATTTATAGGTACACATAAAAAAATTTAGGAAATAGAGTTTATTTATTTTTAGATGATATTTTGTATTATTAGTGAAAATGAAGGACACAACCATTGAAATTAATATTAAGGGAAGTGAAAATATGGATTCAAAATTGAGGTATGTGATTTATGTAACGAAATAATTCATAAGTCATTTTTTATGGATTTAATAAAAAAATTATATATGAGAGCCAACAATAATGCTGACTTATAGAAATTAGAGAAATTATAAATTATCAAATTTTCCATGATTAATAGTGATTCACTTCTCTCCATGGAAATTATTTATTTACTAAAAATATATCAAGACAGATCTTATTTAAATTTTACATTTATAACCCAAATTTGGAGTCCACATAACCTAATAAAATTTCACAATATGAAAAAATCAACTTTTAAATTGAAACATATGGTACAAGATAAATTATTTTCATAGAGAAATGTATTTTAAATTTTTTATTATTATTTATATTACATATAAATTGATAATTAAATTTGTGTGAATAAATTTTTTTAAATGTTTTAATTTCTTAATGTTATAAATAAAAATAGAACAATTTAATTCTGTCAGTTAATTTTTTTCTCAAATATTATAATAAAAATTATTAGAAATAATGTTTTTTAACCTTAGAAAATAATATTAACATGATTAAACTATTATAATATTGAATATGGATATGAAATTATCCTAAAAAAGTAAGGTAATTATTAAAAATATGAATTTTTTATTAGATTTAATAAATAGTGTTTATTAAAATTTAATATTATTATAAGAGAAACTATCGCAAATTGTTTATGAAATAACCTATATATTATGCATGTTATTAATTTATCTTGACTATATTACTTTTAACAAAAAAATTTAACAATGTTATTTTCTATTTTATTGAATGTATTATCAATTACTTTTCATTAAAATATATATTCGGTAAATATTAGTTAAGATAAAAAAATAGTATAAAATAGATTTTATCCTACAATTTGACTTTTTTATTAAATAATCTCACCCAAGAAAATTAATGTTTGTAATTGTTATTCTAATAATTTTACTTTATAACATAATTATTATTAAAAAAATTATTATAACTTTATTAATACACCGTATCATATATTAATAATAAAAACATGTCAAAAATAATAAAATTTGTATAATAATTATTTAATTAAATATTGTAATTTTATTTCATTATTTTTTTATTTTGAAATTATTTTATTTATTATTTTTTTAGAAAACACAAACCTATCGTCTATTAATCAGTAACGGTGTATTTAATGACGATATTTTCGAAAACCATATTTTCCATATTATGTTTATATTATCACTATGGAACTTAATAATTTTTTGCTATTCTTATATATTAAATTAAAAACATAATGAGCTTATTTAAAAGTTTAGATATCATAATATTCATTTTCAAATTATTTTGTTATTTAAAATTGTTTTTTATTACTACTAATGGTGATACACAATAGAGTAGCTAAATAAATGTCTCTTATAGTTTTATTGAAAATTTTATATAAAACTATTGTCATGTTTTTATTTATGTACATTTATTAGTATTCTCTGAAAAAAATCATTTGAATTATTGTATTCTGTAAAAAAAATTTCAAATAATAATGTTCCTAAGATAAAAATTTTAAGCAGATGTTACATATAACTCGTTAGTATAACGGGTTTATAATATTTTTTGCGATGTAAAACAAATCACTTTAAAATAAATAATAATAATACATATAAAAAATATTTTAGAAAATAAAAACATTGTATTTTTTATGTATGATCGATATGTAAAGAAATAATTAACATTATCGGTGTTATTTTTACATTGTTAACATACTCTTTTTTTCTGAGTGGATAATCCTTTTTTTGATGGTATAGAAATTGTAACTCTCAACATTTTCATACAATCAACACTGTACAATATAATTTTTTTGATGGTCATTCACATTATAAAATGTGATAAAGTATCTCATTTCATTGATTAATACATTACCCCACAATGGATTTTCATAAATTAAGGGAGTGACATATAAATACCATCTCTAATAGGCCTTGTGTTTGTGACTACCATAGGGGTATAATACATATTTTCCTCGTCTAGTTTTAATGCTCACAAATCATTATACATTATGTTCAATCTTGTTAAATTATGTTTACTCATGTTGAATTATGATTACATATAATCAAAATGTATTCTATTAGTATTTATTGTTATCAAAAAAATTTTTAAAAATATATAAGTATAAGTCACCATTAAGGTTGAGGAATAATTATAGAAAACTCACTGTTTGACATCCCACTGTATGAATAAAATTGGTTGTGTATGATCTACTATTTATATGGACATACTGTTAGGTTGTATCACTATTTACTATCTCACAACCATCACACATAGTGAATTATAAAAATTTAAAAGACACCTTTATTTGACATACCAATATCTCATATCATAATGTTCACTATGAATAAGTTACTCTCACATAAATCTACTATCTGACTAAAATAATAAATTTAGAAAAGTATCAATCACTTTTGAATCAAGATACCAAAATATTCATTCTAAATTTTTTGCATTTAATGAGATCCTATTAGAGCATGTAACCAACAACATAAACTACAATCAATGAGACTTATCAATCCCGAGTCACTGATACTTGAATCAGAAATCAAGATTAAAAAATTTATAATGTGTAAGGTAATTTTCGGCCGACGCAGTTATGGGGAAACATTCATGAGTCACCATTCCAATACACTGATCCCGAGTCACCATTCCAATGGACATTCTTATTTACCATTCAAATTCATCATTCGGAGACACTGTCACATAATACTATGTCATATAGATTCTATTTTATTTCTTACAATAATATTTCTGATATATATAACATGTATTTATTTTAGTTACTATCCATATATCTTATAGAAAACCATTAAATCGATTTCAGGATTCAGTACGAGGTATGATGTATCTCGATGTGACTGAGATCATGCTTCTTATCGGTAATAGTGTATAAAGCTAATCCCTGGTCATTATGATAAATTGTGTATAGAGTTAGTTCACCTAAGAAAAAATTGAGAAATTAAATCTATGGAAAAAAATATATAATGCTAAGAACTCAGAATTGAATTTTTTTTTTCAGAAACAAACAACGAGAAGAGAATAACTCATCTAGATAATCATATTCCTCATCAAAAATAGAAAAGAGAATCTCTCATGATACCTCATTTTTCTATATATTTCTAATATTTCACACAATAATCATTTCAACATTCCTTTTAAAAGTCCCAAAGTACATTTTATTCCCCCCAAATACTTCTAAATCTATTCTCTTTATTTTTGCTTTTCTTATGTACTAATTTTACACTACAAATGTGTGTGTCCATATGTTTTATGAAAAAACAGTATCACTAGGTAATATGTGGAAGATAAATTGATATCTTTACAAAAAATAATCAACACCTGACAGTACCAATGGATAATAGTGTAAGAGGTCCCTACATGGCATATTTTTTAGCACTGCCACGAAAATAGTAGAAGAGGTATGATGGACCTCAATAGGTGTGTGTGTTTTTTTACCCCAATCGAGGGTGTGGATAAATTATATTCTATATTTACTTCTAGGTGACAAGTGATCTCTATTTTATGTGGATTAAGGCTCATTATAAATTACATCATGTTATTTCAATATTAGTTTTCTATGTTTGTGTTAATTCAAATCATAAAAACATAACTTTTTTGATAGTTAATATTTGATAGTATTTTTTATTTTTATTTGATAAAGTATATTGATTTAAAAAATTTAATCAAAAATTATTATTTTTTACTAATAACCAACTAACTAGTGAAATATACCTTAAAAACCAAATATTTTATAAACTACTCCTTTGTCCAACCAGGCTATTTCATATTTCATATTATGGAACTTTTTGTGAACTATTTTTATTGATTTTGTTATAGGGAATCAATGAATCCCCTATTCAGTGTCATACTATGACCTATATTTGGTATCATAGGTTTATAATTTTTGGGTTTATAGGTTTCCAATGTTTTCATATCTTTTGAACAATGATTTATATTGTGTATTAACGATCTCAAAATTTCTATCAGCTGAATATTTTTTATTATTCAAATATATATTATTCATTATAACAGATAATATATTAGACGGTTTTGATAAAAATATACCTCCCTCTTTGAATTGAACAAAATATTCTCAGTGGAAAAAAAAATTGGAAATGCATTTTGAATTCATGCATTTTGAAATTTGGAGAGTTATTTTCGATCAATATAAGATTCTTTCTAATAATGGAAACACATGGGATGAAAAAATAAGGCTACCAATTATAATAATAGAAAATATATGAATTTTTTAATTTTTTCTCTTCGTTATAAGAATAAAATCTTATTTGTTCGTGTAAATAACCATTATATTTTTGGATACATTAGATGTTACCAATACTAAAAATCGGCCTTTTATCAGCACTAAAAATAGACATTAACAGTGTTAGAAAAGCATTGAATATGTCGGTGAAGATAATGGGGGGTCCACTTTATCAGCACTCAAAAAAAGAGCTAATAAAGGACTCCCTTTATCAGGAATTTTTTAGCACTCATAAAGGTCGCCTTAATCATTGATTTTTAGAGCATAGATAAATGGGACCCACTATCTTTTATGGCATTTATAGTGCTTTTTTAGCGCTGATAAATGGGTTCCTTTATCAATGCTATCTTGAGCGCTGATAAAGGGCCCTATTATCAGGGCTCAAGTATGCGCTGATAAAGATTTCCTTTATGAGCGCTCAGAAAAGAGCTGATAAAGGAACCTTCCCGTGCACCTGCAGTACCAGAACCTACACAATCCAGCACATGCACAAACTAACAGCTTCACACATGTACAAAACATCACCCGCACAAAATATTTTGACAAAAAATGCTATTTACATTTACATAACATCAGGAAAAAAACACACTGCTGTATACATTTCAAAAAGAAATTACATGGTTACAATTACAATAATCCAACAACTATTATAAAAATCAAGGCTTCATCCATTGATATCCGTGATCCTCTCTCAAAAATTTTCGTCAAAGGTATTTGTTGCCGAACAAAGCATCCGAGATGAAAGAAAAAAATTCACCTATATAAGAAAACAAATATTATGTTATTAATACAATAATGAAATAAATTAAAACATTAATATGAATGAATACATTAATATGGAAATGTGAAACTAAAATATGGAAATGATAAACTCAAATGTTTTAATTCTGATAACAATGAAAGGGAATAATTTAAAATCAATAGGTTTTTAGATGATTTATCTCATTTAATAAATACTGATTCTTTATCTAATGAAATACTTTACTAGTTACACCATGCATCGGATTGAGGTGATGTTGATTCGTACATGTCACAAATGAATCATGGATCGTTTTCCTAAAGTATCAAAACAATCCAAATGTGTTTGCTCAATTTTCCGTATGTCACTTTTGTTGTTTTCTAAAGATTATGTCAATTTAAAATTGATATCAGACACTTTTATCCATAACGGTCACATCGTGCGTCGGATTGATGTGAGGTTGATTATTACACATCAAAAATGACTCATGTATCATTTTCCTAAAGTATCAAAACAATCTGAACCCGTTTTCTCAGTATTCAGTATGTTAGTGGTGTTGTTTTCTAAAGATAATGCCAATTTCAAACTGATATCAGATCCTTTTAGCCATACCGGACAAACCGTGCATCGGATTGAGGTGAGGTTCATTTATACACATCAGAAATAACTCATGAACCGTTTTACAAAAGTATCTGAATGCGTTTTCTCGGTATTCTATATGTCATTAGTGTTGTTTTCTAAAGTGAGCATCAATTTCAAACTGATATCATACATTTTTCTTCATACCGATCACACCGTGCATCGGATTGGGGTGAGGTTGATTTTTACATGTCACAAATGACTCATGGATCTTTTCCCTAAAGTATAAAAACAATCCAGACTCATTTTATCAGTATTATGTATATCAGTAGTGTTGTTTTCTAATGTTAATGTTAATTTAAAACTGATATCAGACACTTTTAGCCATACCGGTCACACCGTGCATCAGATTGAGGTGTTCTTGATTCGTACACCTCACAAATGACTCATGTATCATTTTCCATAAGTATCAAAACAATCCAAACTTTTTTTCTCGGTTTTCAGTATGTCACTTTTGTTCTTTTTTAAATTTATTGTCAATTTCAAACTGATATCAGAAAATTGTTCCCATACCAGTCACACCGTGCATCACATTGAGGTACAATCAATTCTTACATGTCAAAAATGACTTATGGATTATTGTTCTAAGTTATTAAATCAATCTGAAATCCTTTTCATGAAATTCCATATGTCAGTATTGTTGTTTTCTAAAGTTAATGTCAACATCAAAATGATATCAGACACTTTTAGCCATAATGATCACACCATCCGTCAGATTAAGGTGAGGTAGATTCATACACATCACAAATGAATCATGGATCGTTTTCATAATGTATCCAAACAATCCAAATGCGATTGATTGGTTTTAAATATGTTACTTCTTTTGTTTTCTAAAGTTAATGCCAATTTGAAACTAATATCAGACACTTTTAGCCATACCCGTCACACCGTCTATCAGATTGAGGTGTTGTTAATTCTTACACCTCAATTATGACTCATGGATTGTTTTCCTAAAGTATCAAAACATTCCAAAAATGTTTTCTCAGTTTTCCGTATGTCACTTGTGTTGTTTTCTAAAGTTAATGTAAATTTCAAACTAATATCAGACACTTTTAGCCATTCTAATCAAATCGTGCATCAGATTGAGGTACGATCCATTCATACACATCTCAAATGACTCATGGATCATTGTCCAAAAGTAACAAAAACAATCCGAATGCATTTTCTCAGTTTTCCGTATGTTAGTAGTGTTTTTTCTAATGTTTATGTCAATTTGAAACTGATATTAGAAACTTTATCCATATCAGTGACACCGTGCATCGGATTGAGGTGCGGTCTATTATTACACATCAAAAATGACTAATGTATTATTTTCATAAAGTATCAAAACAATCTGAACGCGTTTTCTCAATTTTTCGTATGTAATTATTCTTGTTTTCTAAAATTAATGTCAATTTCAAACTGATATCAGACACTTTTAGCCATACTAGTCACGCTGTGCGATGGATTGAGGTGCGCTCCATTCGTACACGTCAGAAATGACTCATGGATCGTTTTCATAAAGTATAAAAATATTTTGAATTTGGTTTCTCCATTTTCTTTATGTCACTTTTGTTGTTTTCTAATGTTTATGTCAATTTGATTTTGATATTAGACACTTTTAGCCATACCGGCCACACCGTGTGTCACATAGAGGTGAGGTTGATTATTACACGTTAAAAATGACTCATGGATCGTTTTACTAAAGTATAAAAACAATCCGAACACGTTTTCTCAGTATTTCATATGTTGGTAATGTTATTTTCTAATGTTAATGTGAATTTCAAAGTGATATCAGACACTTTTAGCCATACTGGTCACACCCTACATCGGATTAAGTTGCGGTCAATTCTGAAACATCACAAATGACTCATGGATGGTTTTACTAAAGTATCAAAACAATATGAACGCATTTTCTCAGTATTCCGTATGTCAGTAGCGTTGTTTTCTAAAGTTAATGTCAATTTCAAACTGATATCAGACACTTTTAGCCATACCGATCACACCTTGTATCAGATTGAGGTGAGAATGATTCCTACACATCGAAAATGACTCATGGATCGTTTTCCTATTGTATCAAAACAATCCGAACATGTTTTCTTGGTATTCCATATGTCAATAGTGTTGTTTTCTAAAGATAATTGCAATTTCAAACTGATATCACATCTTTTAGTGTTACCGGTCACACCGTACATCAGATTGAGGTGCGGTAGATTCTTACACCTTAAAAATGACTCATATATCATTTTCCAAATGTATTAAAACAATCTGAACATTTTTTGTCATTTTTTCATATTTCACTTTTGTTGTTTTGTAAAGTTACTGTCAATTTCAAAATGATATCAGACACTTTTAGCCATAACCATCACACCGTGTCTCAGATTGAGCTCCGGTCGATTCCTACATGTCTAAAATGTCTCATGGATCGTTTTCCTAAAGTATCAAAACAATCAAAACTTGTTTTATTCGTATTCCATATGTCAGTAGTGTTGTTTTCTTAAGTTAATGTCAATTTCAAACTGATATCAGACACTTTTAGCCATACAGATCACACCGTGTGTCGGATTGAGGTGTGGTTGATTCATACACTTTGAAAATGTCTCATGGATCATTGTCCTAATGTATAAAAACAATATGAATGCGTTTTCTCGGTTTTTCGTATGTCACATGTGTTATTTTCTAAAGTTAATGTCAATTTGAAACTGATATCAGACACATTTAGCCATAACAGTCATACCGTGTGTCGGATTAATGTTCGGTCAATACGTACACCTCACAAATGACTAATGGATTCTTGTTCTAAAGTATCAAAAAAATCCAAATGTGTTTTCTCAGTTTTCCGTTTGTCGCTTGTGTTGTTTTTTAAAGTTAATGTCAATTTAAAACTGATATTAACATACACTTTTAGTCATACTGGTCACACCGTGCATCAGATAGAGGTGTATTCCATTCATACACATCAAATTTTACTCATGGATCGTTTTCCAAAATTATTAAAACAATCCGAACGCATTTGGTTGGTGTTCCGTATGTAAGTATTGTTGTTTTCTAAGGTTTATGTCAATTTGAAACTGATATCATACACTTCTAGCTATATCTGTCACACGATGCATAGGATTGAGGTGTGTGAGATTCTTACCCTTCAAAAATGATTCATGGATTGTTTTCATAAAGTATCAAAACAATATGAATGATTTTTCATGGTTTTCCATGTGTCACCTGTGTTGTTTTATAATTTTAATGTCAATTTCAAACTGATATCAAATACTTTTAGCTGTAATGGTCACACCATGCATCAGATTGAGGTGTGGTCCATTCATACATGTCACAAATGACTCATGGATCGTTTTCCTAAAGTATCAAAACATTCAGAATGCGTTTTCTTGGTTTTCCATATGTCACTTGTGTTGTTTTCTAATGTTTTTGTCAATTTGAAATTGATATCAGAAACTTTTGGCCATACTGTCCATCCCGTGCGTTGGATTGAGGTGCGGTTGATTTATAAATGTCACAAATGACACATGGATCGTTATTATAAAGTATCAAAACAATACGAACACATTTTCTCAGTATTCCGTATATTAGTAGTGTTGTTTTCTAAATTTAATGTCAATTTCAAACTGATATCAGACACTTTTAGCCATACCAGTCACACCGTGCGTCGGATTGAGGTGCAGAGGATTCATACACTTCACAAATGACACATGGATTGTTGTCCTAAAGTATCAAAACAATAATAATGTGTTCTCTTGGTATTCTGTATGTCAGTAGTGTTGTTTTAAAAAGTTAATGTTAATTCTAAACTCATATCAAACACTTTTAGCCATACCGATCACACCGTGAGTTGGATTGCGGTGCAGTTGATTCATACATGTCACAAATGACTCATAGATTGTTGTCCTAATGTATTAATATAATCCAAAATCATTTGCTCGTTATACTGTATGTTAGTAGTGTTGTTTTCTGAAGTCAATGTCAATTTCAAACTGATATCAGACACTTTTATCCATACCGGTCACACTATGGGTCTGATTGAGGTACGGTCGATTCATACATCTCAAAAATGACTCATGGATCATTTTCCGAAAGTATAAAAACATTCTGAACATGTTTGCTTTGTTTTCCGTATTTCACTTGTGTTGTTTTCTAAAGTTAATGTCAATTTCAAAATGATATCAGACACCTTTAGCTATACCGGTCACACCGTGTGTCAGATTGAGGTGCAGTTGATTCTTAAACGTCACAAATGACTCATGGATTATTGTCCTAAAGTATCAAATCAATCCTAACTTGTTTGATCAGTATTCCATATGTCAGTAGTGTGGTTTTATAAAGTTAATGTCAATTTCAAACTGATATCAGACACTTTTTGCCATAATGATCACACCGTGCAGTGGATAGAGGTGAGTTTGATTCTTACACGTCATAAATGACTAATAGATAATTTTTCTAATGTACAAAAACAATCTGAATGTGTTTTCTCTGTTTTATGTATGTCACTTGTGTTGCTTTCTAATGTTAATGTCAATTTGAAACTGTTATCAGACACTTTTAGCCATACCAGTAACATCGTGCATCAGATTGAGGTGTGGTCTATTCGTACGTGTCACAAATGACTCATGGATCATTTTACTAAAGTATCATAACAATCGAAATGTGTTTACTCGGTTTTTCGTATGTCACTTGTGTTCTTTTCTAAAGACAATGTCAATTTCAAACTGATATCAGACAATTTTAGACCTACCGGTCACACCGGGGATCAGATTGAGGTGTGGTCCTTTCTAACAAATCACAAATGACTCATGGATTTTTTTCCAAAGTATCAAAATATTCTGAAATAATTTTCTCAGTTTTCCACATGTTAGTAGTCTTGTTTTCTAAATTTTATGTCAATTTAAAACTGATATCAGACACTTTTATCCATACCGGTCGCACTGTGCGTTAGAATGAGGTGTGGTCGATTCATACACCTAAAAAATGACTCATAAATTGTTTTCCTGAATTATCAAAACAATCCAAATGTGTTTTCATGGTTTTCCGTATGTCAGTTTTGTTTCTTTCTAAAGATAATGTCAATTTCAAAAATGATATCATGAACTTTAATCCATAATGGTCACATCGTGCATTGGATTGAGGTGTGGTCTATTCGTACACGTCAAAAATGACTCATGGATCGTTTTCCTAAAGTATCAAAACAATAAGAATGTGTTTTCTTGGTTTTCCACATGACACTTGTGTTGTTTTCTAAATTTTATGTCAATTTGAAATTGATATCAGACACCTTTAGCCATACTGGATACACCATACATAGGATTGAGGTACGGTTGATTCGTACACGTCATAAATGACTCATGGATCATTTTACTATTGTATAAATACAATCCGAATCTGTTTCCTCTATATTTCGTATGTTGGTAGTGATGTTTTCTAAAGATAATGTCAATTTCAATATGATATCAGACACTTTTATCCATACCGGTCACACCGTGCATCGGATTGAGGTGTGATCGATTTGTACACATCACAAATGACTCATGGGTCATTGTCTTAAAGTATAAAAACAATACAAACTCTTTTTATTGGTATTCTGTATGTCAATAGTATTGTTTTCTAAAGTTAATGTCAATTTCAATATGATATCAGACACTTTTATCCATACTGATCACACAGTGCATCAGATTGAGATATAGTTTATTCATACACGTCAAAAACGACTAATGGATCGTTTTCCAAAAGTCTCAAAACAATACGAATGCGTTTTATTTGTATTTATTATGTAATTAGTGTTGTTTTTTAATATTAATGTCAATTTCAAACTAATATCAGACAATTTTAGCTATACCTATCAAACATTTCGTCAAATTGAGGTGTGGTCGATTCATACACCTCAAAAATGACACATGTATCATTTTCCAAAAGTATCAAAACAATCCGAATGTGTTTTATTAGATTTCATTAGGTCACTTGTGTTGTTTTCTACAGATAATTTCAATTTCAAAGTGATATCATACACTTTTAAACATTATGGTCACACCATGCATCGGATTGAGGTGAATTTGATTTTTTCAAGTCACAAATGACTCATGGATAGTTTTCCTAAAGTATCAAAACAATCCGAACGCATATTCTTGGTATTTCGTATGTCAGTAGTGTTATTTTATAATGTTAATGTCAATTTCAAACTGATATCATGAAATTTTAGCCATACTGATCACACCATGCGTAAAATTGAGGTGTGGTAGATTCGTACACATCACAAATGACTCATGGATCATTTTCCTAAAGTATCAAAACAATACGAATGTGTTTGATCAGTTTTCCCTATGTCACTTGTGTTGTTTTCTAAAGTTAATTTCAATTTGAAACTGATATCAGACACTTTTAGCCATACTGGTCACACTAGGCATCAGATTGAGATGAGATCGATTCTTAAACCTCGAAAATGGCTCACGGATTGTTTTACGAATGTATCAAAACAATACGAACGCATTTTCTCAGTTTTCTGTTTGTCACTTTTGTTGTTTTCTAAAGTTAATGTCAATTTCAAACTAATATCAATCACTTTAATCTGTACTAGTTACACCATGCATTTTATTGAGGTGCGTTCCATTCGTACACGTCAAAAATTACTCATGGATCATTGTCCTAAAGTATCAAAACAATATGAATGCATTTGCTCAGTTTTCCATATGTTAGTATTGTTGTTTTCTAATGTTTATGTCAATTTGAAACTGATATCATACACATTTAGCTATACCGGTCACACCGTCCGTCAGATTGAGGTATGGTCGATTCGTACAACACAAAAATGAATCATGGATTGTTTTCCTAATGTATAAAAACAACCCGAACGCATTTTCTCAGTTTTCCATATGTCAGTTTTGTTGTTTTCTAAAGTTAATGTCAATTTCAAACTGATATCAGACACTTTTAGCTATATCGGTCACACCGTGCGTCGAATTGAGGTGTGGTCCATTCAAAAATGTCACAAATTACTAATGGATCATTTTCATAACGTATAAAAACAATCCAAACTAGTTTGATCAGTTTTACATATATTAGTAGAGATGTTTTCTAAAGTTTATGTCAATATGAAACTGATATCAGACACATTTAGCCATACCGGTCACATAGTGCGTCATATTGATGTGTGTTCATTTCGTACATGTCACAAATGAATAATGTATCATTTTACTAAAGTATCAAAACAATCCGAACATGTTTTCTAGGTTTTCCTTATGTCACTTGTGTAGTTTTCTAAAGTTAATGTCAATTTCAAACTGATATCAGACACTTTTAGCCATACCGGTCACACCGTGCATCAGATTAAGGGGCGGTCGATTCGTACACCTCACAAATTACTCAAGGAAAATTTTCCAAATGTATCAAAACAATCTGAACATATTTTCTAGGTTTTCCGTATGTCATTAGTGTTGTTTTCTAATGTTAATGTCAATTTCAAACTAATATCAGACACTTTTAGCCATACCGATCACACCATGCATCGTATTGAGGTGCATCCAATTCGTACACGTCACGAATGATTCGTGGATTGTTTTCCTAAATTAGAAAAACAATACTAATGTGTTTTCTCTATATTCTGTATGTCATTAGTGTTGTTTTCTAATGTTTATGTCAATTTCAAACTGATATCAGACACTTTTAGCCATACTGATCACACCATGCATTAGATTGAGGTGTGGTCGATTCGTACACGTCACAAATGACTCATGGATTGTTTTTATAAAGTATCAAAAGAATCCGAACGCATTTGGTTATAGGGTTATTAGTCAAGTTTGGTTGTATACTACCATTTCTAAACTCTCGTGAAATCCATATACATGGTGTGTCATGTAGTGTGAACATCGTCTATGGATAAGATACCTAATTTAATCTGAAATATATCAAATTAATTCTAAGTTAGTCTTACAAATACTGCATGATGCCATTCAAAATAAATGACATATAGAACAACCTGAGATAAAGGCGTGTACTTTAGATACAAAATGAATCACTTCACCAGCTATGCATCACATTTTTGTGGAATACATGTTGTGTAGTCCTTACATGACCACTAGGGGTGTATAGTCTATACACATCAAGATTATATGGTATCTATACATGTTGTGAGTGAATTAATCCACATATAATATGGTTCTACCATTATTTCATGGCATGTACACGGTTTCATGCTGAAGTATATGTCTTGGAGAAACATTGTGTGTGATCTACGTTCACATGACTTGTAACATTTAAAATAAAACTTATTCCATGTTTGAGTCAGATGATGAGTCATGTGGTGTAAATTGTGGAGATAACTATTGTTTTCCATTAAATTATATATGAAATACATGTATGCTGAAGCATGTTCCATTTAACAAGACTACATACCGTGTATTTTAAAAATATATAGAATCTTAAAAACATCATCTTCCCACCATAATGTGTCTCATAGAGTCCTCTAGAAGTGGTTTTTTAGGATTCAGTGGAATTTCACAAGTAATAAGGTGGTGGTGTCATTGAAATCGGTAAATATTGGATTGATATTCAATGGTGGAAGAACTACAACATGGAAAAAATTGCATATCAATCATGCTAACAACCTCAACAACATAAAAAAACACAATCGTGCTCACAATCACAACAACATACAAACCAAACAATAACAATTTTAGATTTTACCAAGCATCCCTTATTCAATTTTTTTTGTTAAATCAAGGGTTATCACAGAAGTTTTATCATCTTGGGCGTTAATTCATAAGTCAAGTATATGTAAATTACCAATTTTTATATTCAAATGTTCAACAAGAACTAACCAACATGAAATTAATTTAGTGCGAAAACAAGGACCACCGACGACCACAATTTTCAGCCAGGCATTTAGCCTGTGCATTTCACATTATGAACATCAATATCAAATAGTAATAACATGTGAAAAAAGCGGAAACCAATGAGTAACAGTAGAAACCTCACCGCGAAGGTGTTGTTAAGCACACGACAGAGCTGCATTCGTGGCATAGGAGAGGCGCACAACATAGGAGATTTCCAACTGAAAAGAAAACATAAAATAGGGGAAACTCATGAGAATAAAATATTCTAAAACTGAGTACATCATTTACAACATCCCATAAACCCCAAGAACCCCCTAAAACCAAAATCAACCAACACCATGGTTAAAAACACCTTAAGATAACAAGAAATTATAGAACCCACCATAGATTTAATGAGTTCAATAGACTTTTTAAAATATAAAAGATGAACATACAATGGGTAAGACTTGACCAATATGTCCGCCTTAATAGGAATAATCCCTATGTTTATTCTAGATAGCATATCCCAAATGAGTAAGCCCTGATCAATCCTCTGTTATCAAAACTTTCACGACACATACATCTTAATCCATGAATTTAAACTTAATGGTACAATATTTTCAACACAACACGTGGTGTCTACTAAGTAGTACCATATCCCTATTCAAACTCAATGAGCCAACCCTGAAATCTTGAAAAAAATTATGGGGAACTCATATATTTCTAATGGGACACCCCTAGTACTCTTTTCCCATCATAACATCACACCATGCCAAAACTCACCAAACGATCACCAGTTACCCAACATTATTCCAAAACCAAAGGAATATATCGATGATTCATTACCCTAAACACATCCATCTAGGTTTAATAGTGATGGTCACATTAAAAACATGCTACAAATCAATAGGGTTAGGAATCCAAATGATCATTCCCCTCAACCTAGTCATAACACCAAAACTCAAGAATAAATAATGCTTCCTTTATAGAAATCCAAGGCATGATTATTCCTACAATATCAACGTGATAACACCTAATATGTATCAATCCCTCATGTCAAATAATCATCCCTAGATTTATGTTTATAAGGTATTCATAACACCAAGATAACCCCACTAATTAGTCTCCCCCAACCACCAAAACTCAATAACTCGCTTCCATCCTGAGTCACATGCTAACGAGCACTAAGATCTCACACAAAACCCTTACATCAATTATAACATAATCCTTAGCCCACGGGTGCCACTCTTATCCCCACCTAAAAACACACATCATCTAGTGAACCAAACCAACCACTTACTATAGGTTCTCTCCCACCCGCTATCTAAAACAACCTACAATAAAAGGGTCTCACCACCTGGGATTTAACTCTTTACCCAACTACGCATATATAGATTCAACTAAATTATAAAATAACTAGAAGTCATCATAATCATTCAAGGATCCTCATTTTTCATTTATAGTATCCTTAGAGAAGGAAAAATACTCCGACACTAACCAGCAGTGGTGGAGGAAGCAGTGGTGGATGCGGCGGCGGTGGAGGTAGTGGCGGTCGAGGCAATGGCGGTCACGGTGGCAGAGGCAGCGGCAGAGGCAGCGGCCTTCTCGGTGGAGTAGAAAACCCTGATAGCGCAAGGGCAGTGCGGAGGAGAAAACCCCAACGACGGTGGAGGAGGAGGAGGAAGATGAGGAGGAGGACGAGGAGGAGGATGAAGACGAGGACATGAAAGAGGAGGAGAACGAGGAAAAGAATTCGCCGTGGAAGAGGGTCTTGGTTCTGCTTCCACGGAAGGTTTACCGTGTGTAAGAGAGGAGGGAATTTTAGGGTTATTAAATATAAACCATTGGATCCTTTATTAGTGCTCGTTGAAAGTGATGATAAAGTTATGTTTTATCAGATCTAAAATAAAATCTTTGATAAAACATAAATTTATCCATTCTTTTTCAGCGCAGATAAAGAGATACCTTTATCAGCGCTCAAGAAGAGCTGATAAAATAAATATTTATCTGCGCTATACTTATAGCCCTGATAAATAGGTATTTTATCAGCGTTGATAAAGGTATCCCTTTTTCAGCGCGGAAAAGGCACTGATAAATTTATGTTTTATCATCATTTATATTTTAGCGCTGATAAATATTATAATTTTATATAATTTAAGAATAAAAACTTTAATCAGTACTAAAATAAGCACTGATAAATTTACCCTTGTATCAACGCTTATATTTGCACTGTTAAAGGTTAGATTTATCATCTCTTTTAACTAGAGATGATAAAGGCATACCCCTTTATCAGCGCTTTCTATTTAGCACTGATAGAGGGCAGCACTTCCCTTGCAATGTTTTGAGGGAGTGTACATAAGAAATAACCACTAATGTTAATGAAATGGGGCTTGACACATATACTATTAAATATGATAACTTAAAAATGAAACTCGATGAACCTATATATGATATGTATCTCAAGTTCCATTAGATTGTAAATAAAATTATCTCCCTGGTAATGACAATCACTACAAAAAAAAAGATCATGAGAATCTTGAGATGTATTCTTGAATGGTTCATAGAGACCTATTTATCAATTAGATAATATTGTGGCATCAATGCACTACCAATTTAAGGATTAAAAATAATGGATGATGTTTGAGGAATATTGGAATGATAACATGGAAGAATATTATGAACCTAGAATCAATTAGTGGATTTTAAAAAAACTAAATCCAATGAAAATGTTAAAATTAAAGTTTCTGCAGAAATTTCCAGAATTGTAGATTTTAAACTAATAGTGTCGATGAAATGGATCAATTATCCAGTAGATTAATTAAATTATACATAAATAATATGTTCATTATGAATCCAATCTATAGATTGATTTATGATAATAAATGTAACAAAAAAAATAATGTAAACTAAAGGAGAGTATGACTGTGGAATTTTTCAATGAAACAAAATGAAAAGTACAAGTGTGGGATGAATGTAAAATGATATAGTATTAGATGATATATGAGAACAAAATTGAAAATTTCAAAAGGATATGGAGGATACATGGATTTCATCTGAGGATATCTCCATTGAATATTCCTCATCTAATTATAAAAATACATACAAGGAGAACATGTGTTTTATGGCAAACACATCTCAAGTAAACATAGTATCTCTAACATTGAAATCATATTATTCAAGAGAAGATACTAAATCTGATAATTCTAAAAATATTTGCAATGGGGAAATGTTTTAATATTAAAAAATTATTCGGGATACTTTAAATGAAATTAATGATAAATATAAATCTATCAACAATTAAAATTCTTCTTTCTACTGTAGTTGAATCTAATCTCACCATAGTGAAGGATATTAATTCTCAACTTCTCAATGAGAATACTGGACTCTAACTATCTAATGATAAAATAAATATTGGTATACATAAATTTACAAATGGAAAAATTAATTTTAGTAAAATTATTTGGAAAAAAGTTACTGTTAAATACTCTAATAGCATTTCTTATCAACCTGGGCAATGAAATTTTGTTAAAACAATTATTTTATCCATATTTGGAATAACTGATTTTTTCCCAGACCAGAATAATTGTTTTTATAGGAACCATAATATTTATTATAAAAATTTAAAATGATTTATTACTTAATATTACTCTTAATACATCGCATAAAATCGATAGGTCTTTCATATTTAGGTCTTATGAACAATACATGATAACTTAGAACATAAAACACATTAATTTTTTAGAAAACTTCTTGTAGATGACCACAATATTCCATCATACTAATAATTTCTTGGGATAACATAATGAAATACATAAGAAAACGGTGAGATATAAATACCATTAACGTATTAAACATGTAATAATATTAAAAATACACTACATTTTTGTTAATAATCAGGTTAAAGTAATATAAGAGAAACATGACCAAAATGGCATGATATTGCAAGATTACCAACAACTTTGAAATGTGGAAACAACATTTAACATGATATTAGCTTCATCCAAGGCTCATTTAAAATTTAGTATGATTAAACCCTAATTTCATTTTAATTATCATGAGTAAACCCTCATTTAACATGACGTATCATGAAACTAATCTTTACCCAATGCATTGGACCGCTATCATGGAGCACCCTTCTTAATCATATCATTTTAAGAAAAAGTGTGCCACATAGAGTCATTCATTATTATAATTTATTGAAAGATAATGTAATGTGGAACACATTCATGAAACAATATAATATTTATGTAGATGTGTGTAATGGTGAATACCCATTATAGTGAAATGGGCATGGTATTCACCACACAATGATATTGGCTTTGAAAATCGCAGTGCAAATTCGTTAGCATAACGGTGTGACATAAGAATTCATAAAAATGGTAGATTATATATAAAGGTGTATAACATTCTATTTACAATAAATGGGAACTAAGGGGGTCATATGGATACATTTCCTAACATATGTAATGGAATTTAGATGCATAATATAAAATTATTTCGTGAATGTAAATAAAGAGAGAGAAATCCATTAAGGACTTTTGGTATGGTGACATGTATACATGGGAGGAATTAATAAGATATAAAGGGGCCTCTAATTATTCAAACATAAGGAGGGATGTACGGAAGGGTATAAAATCCTACAAAAACCATTGTAATTGAAAATAAAGGGCATAACAACATAATGATATTTGGACAAAAATGAGAAAGGAAGAAAACCCTTACTTTGATGTTTGATACCAAAGGACATGGTGTGTCTTAATAGAGGATTCTTGGGAACTTGGGGAGCCTTTAGAGGATTCTAGGAAGAGGAGGGAAGGGGTTGGTTGACCACTAGATGGTTTTAGTGAAGAGAAATGAGTGATTGAGTAGGGTTATATAAGAAATGAGATGTAATAATTTATTATTTAGGTTTTGGACACCACACATTAAACTAATCCAATCTACAATCCAACCCCTTGTTATTACGCATGGAAATTTCCAAATTTTATTGTAAAAAATTATTTTATAATTTCAATGGCCTAAAATATTAGGCTTTCTTATGTGTAGGTGAGTCACACTCTCATGGAAATCAATTAAAAATGTTAAAGTGTTAAATAAGACAAGGAGGGTCCACATAGGCTTTGTAATAAAAATAAAAAAACCTAAAATCGCATTATATTAAATGTACAAAATATATTTTCCAAAATTTTCATTTATTGTATTTTTATTACATCACTATTGGGCCATTATGATGTCATAAAACACATTTTATATTTTAATGTTTTTTTATTTTTTTCCAAAAAAATTGGTTATCTCAGAAGATAATGAAAAATTCAAAATTGGATAATTTAGACATTCCAATTCCCAAATAATATTAATTTTGTCAAAGTAATTTTATAAATATGCGAATATTTAATATTTAAATAAATACCTACATTTAATGAATGTTCATGGGTTTTGAAAAAAACGTATTTCAGACCATAACAAAAATTAAAATTGTATTAATAAAAATTATTCAATCTTTTCAATTTAATAAAAATTAATTTATAAATAATAATTTATTAATATATAATATAATTAAAATATCCATTATTTCATCTAAATATATTTCATAATTGTGTAAAAACATAAAATAATATTTTTGATTTAAACCTTTTTACAAAATTAATGTATATTATTTTTATTGAATAATATAACACACAATCATGGCACAAGGGAATTGTTACATATCTCTTTATAACACCCACATACAACATAATGGTAATGTTTGTGATGGTGACATACTTTGTGGGTGGCTCAGATAACATTACTTGGTTAGTAATCTCTATTAATTTCCACTTCTTTGTTAGGTGGTTCCATTCAAGATTAACATGTTGATTATCTCCTCAGGTTTGGTCTATATGTAATTATTGTGATGCCACCTCCATTCTAAGCATCAATAAATCGGGTTTATATGGATCAATTCTACTAAATGATGCCATCACTTCCATTTTCTGAGTAAATTGGATTTTTTAAATCACTATATTTATAAAAATCATGTGATCACTGTACAACAATAATATTAGCAATGGTAACAATTCTTAATGGTATTTCAAAATCCAAAAACATAAAACCATGGATGTTATATATTTTATACAACCATTTTACGTAATAAGAAATTAAATTATATAATGTATAATTTTCATTAATAAATGTCTGGGTTATTACAATATTCCCACGTAAAAACATTCTCCATCAAAATTTCCTTTTCCCACACAAAAATAGATGTGGGTAACTCCACGTCATCACTTACTCTGGTTACCACATTACTTCATTATACATGTGGTTTCTCCACATAACATTCATGAGCGGAATTATCTTATTTCATAGAACATTCTACCTACGATCTAAGATCTTCACTGGATTCTCTTCATAGGACAGGTCAATCGCCAATGGTACCACCTCCGGATTGCGTACATGCGATGGCTCAGGTATGTACTTCTTCAAGAGTGATACGTGGAATACATCATGTACTTGAGATTGGTTTGGTGGGAATCCTACTCAATAGGCCATTTCTGTAATGTGGTCAAGGATCACAAAAGGGCTGATGTTCCTTGGAATAAGATTTCCCTTCTTATAAAATCTCATAACTCTCTTCCATGATGATATATAGAGAAATAACATGCATCTAACATCAATCTATAGTTCTCGACGATGATTATCAGCATAACTCGTTTTTTGAATTTGAGAAGCATTAATGTGTGGTCAGATGGTCTAAACATACTGTGCCATTTCATTGACCATTTATGGACCTATGAGTTTTTACTCCACAACATCATCCCAACAATATATTGTTCTGAACCTCTTCCCATAAAGGGATTCATAAAGAGCCATTTGGATGTCTGAGTGGAAACATTTATTCTAAGAGAATTCCAATAGAGGAATATGTTGACCCAATTCACCATTTTGGTCTATCGAGAATTCTCTCAACATATCCTTAACTGTTTGGATAGTTTGCTCGGATTATACATCAGTTTGTGGATGATAAGTTGTACTGTTGTTTACCTCAAGATTCATAGCATGTTGAAGACTCTTCTAGAACACAGAGGTAAATCATTGATCTTAGTCAGATACAATAAATAGTGGTAGTCAATGCAGCCTTACCACTTCTATGATATATATTCAGGAAATTTGTTTGAATGAGAAATCCTCTCGAATTGCAATGAAATGTGTATTGTTTGTAATATGATCCATATCAATATATATGGAATTGTTTCTTTTGGATCTCTTCTGAAGTCCAGTGTCAATGTCCATGGTGGTGTTCTCCCATTTCCATGTAGGTATGGGTAATGGTTGAATCAACCCCTTAGACTTATGTCTCTCATCCTTTAACTGCTGACAATCCAAGAATATTGATTTATACTCATGTATCTCTTTATTCAAGTTATTCAACAAAAACTTCTCATGGAGATCTCGATACATATTTTCTTTTCCTGGGTGAATGGAGAAATTCGAACAATGTGAATCATAAAAAAGATCTATATTTAACTCTGGATTTGATGGAAGACATAGTCTTCACTGAAATATCACAATTCCTTCTTCAATTAACATTGAACTCTGATGAATTTCCTTTTCTGATAGTTTGCAATTTCTTCTAAACACCCACGTAATCCTTTTGAGCATCCTTTGACCTTTACAAAAGAGATGGTTGAAAAAAAATTTGTGAACGGATTGATGATGTTCCCTTATTTATGATTCTTATGTCCTTCTTCATCAAATCTAAGAAGATTGGATGATTTTCAATTCTAATCATTGAAAGAGTTTTTGGATCCATTCTACATAGAACATACCCCCCTTGTTCTCTTTCCCATAATGGTAGTGAATTGATCATTAATATCCTTTAATTATCTCTAACCATCTTCGTTGGTTCATATTATATGCTTTATGTTTGAATATATACTTTATTTTGTTGTGATATATGTATATAATTCACACATCTCACTAATGAGGTAATGACGCCAAATATTCAAAGCGATCATTACTAAATCCAACTCCAGATCAAGTGATGGATAGTTTTTCTCATGAACATTCAATTTCCATGAACTATAAGAAATGTCGTTGTCATTTTTCATCAACACATAGCCCAATCCCTTCATTGAAGCAACACTAAATACCACAAAACTTTATCCAACTATGGGTATTGTGATAAAATGCATAGTGATAATCCCCATCTTCAAATACTTGAATCTCTCTTTGCAATCATCACTCCATGAATACTTGAATCCCTTCTGAGTCAGCATGGTAAAATTGTTGTACAATCTTGAGAAATATCTCACAAATCGTTGATAATATCTTGTTATACCCATGAAGCTACACATATTTTTCATCGATGTTGGCCATAGACATCCCACAATTTTTGCTTACATGGAGAGATCCACAGATATCCCATTTCTTGAGATGATATGACCCATGAATGAGACTTCCTTCAATCAAAACTCATACTTGATGTAATATTCATAGAGCTTTTCCTTTCATAGATTATCTCATATAGTGCTTTGACGCTCCTCATGCTCCTACATATTTTTGGATTAGTTCATAATATCATCTTCAAAGACTAAAAAAATTATAGAGGTAGTATCTAAAGACTCTATTAATCATGTCCATGATGATTCACTACAACTAAAATGGGTTTCCACAATGCCACACATTATCATGGGTAAAAATAGTGCTAATAAATGGGGTTTCTTTATCAGCACCAAAAAAGCACAGATAAAGGGATCTTTTAACAGCACTAAAAAAGTGTTGTTGACATTTACCCTTTTTCAGCTCTTGTTTCAGTTTTGATGATGCCCCCCTTTATCAGCATTTTTAGCGCTATTAAAGGGGCACCTTTAGAAGAGATTTTTTTATTAGAGCTGATAAAGGGGGGCATTATCCATGTTTTTTCCTAGCGGTGATAATGTTTATATTTCAAAATAAATCATGAGAATAATATAATGTTATATATGTATTTTTATATTGATAAAAATATAATATATATATATTAAATATGTTTTAGATAAGTATAAATATACTATTACATTTAATTTATAAGAAATTGAGTGAAATGAATTTAAATTTCATTTTAAAATATTATTCATTAATAATTTTCAAATTATCATCGATTAACAATTATTTAATAACAATTTTAAGACACAAAAAATCAAAAAACAATTTAAAAGATCTAAAATAAGTAAAAAATGTAACTCAAACATCAAACGACCATAACTTTTGATCCAGGAGTTTATTTTAGCTCTCAAACAAATAAAATCTAAGTTTGAGATAAGGTAAATTCTCTAATGATGCAAGGAAACCTTTTGTCACATTTTTTGAGGCACAAAAATGCACAAAAGGCCTCAAAAACTATGTTCTTAGTCGGGATACCCCAATTTGTTTACATTCCAATAGGCATAACTTCCGATCTAAATGTCCTCTAGGTCTGCACCATATATAATATCAAATATTGTTTCATTTTAATCGATTTGACTGGTTATAGAGTTGAAACCAACTTATGGAATAGAAGTTATTGTCGTTTTATCATTTTTTGGATTTTCAAATACACTTATATATGTATTTATTCATAAATATATATATATGTGTGTGTGTGTGTTGTATATATGTATGTATTTATTTATTTACTTATTTATAAAAACACATGAATTTTTTTATAAATTTATTTAAAAATAATCATATAAATATATATTAATATATAAATAAATATACCGATAAAAAATAATAAATGAAAAATAAATGAAAATTAATATAAGAATAAATATATATATGCTAATATATGAATAAATGTATATGTATTAGTAAAACAAAATATTTTTATAGGAATATTAATCTTTATTAATATACGACTAAATATTAATAAATATATAATATATATAAATATATACTAATATACGAATATATATATATATATATATATTAGTATATTAATAAATATATATTTTTTAATATAACAAAATTTATTTTTATTATTATGAATCTATATTTATAAGGGAATAAATATATCTATATATATTTAAACAAATAGACATATCATTTAATAGAGAAAAAACTAAAAAGCATAGTGCTAAAGGTGAATGCGCGCAAGGGGGGAGGTCTCAGGTTTGAGTATGGGAGGATGCAAGGAGGGACGTGCGGGAAAGTGTTGGATGCATGGGAAAGTGCAACACATGGAAGAGTGGGAGGGTGTCCTCCAAGCTCGGATAACTTGGGGGTGGGGGTGGGGGTTATGTGCTTTTAAAATCTCCCCAATCATTTTTATATTTTTTTTGACTTTTTTCAGAGCATTTTTTAGCGCTCATAAATACCCCTTTTTATCTGTTCTTTTTTTGGCTCTGATAAATTGGTCATTTATCATCACTTTTCTAAGTACAAATAAAATAGACCAGCCATTATTTTCTCCTCGATTAATAGTTCATTTCTAGCACTGTTAATTACCTTTTATAGCACTACTAAAAGCCATATTTTCATTAGTAATTTTGGGAGAATTAGTGATCCTGAATGTCATAACTAGGAATCCCTAGTTCCCATATCTTGTGTGAAAAGTGTTCTTGGGGATATCTTCCTTCTTCACCCTTACATTATAATATCCTTACCACAAATCCTCCTTGGATAATTATTATGCATTACATTTTGTATCTTACAAGTCATCAACTAATGGAAGAGGATATTTGTTCTTTATTGAGATTTTTTTGAGCTCAAGATAATTAATATAAAGGAGAATTACCCCATATATCTTTTTTGATGTAGAGGATTGGTGCCCCCCATGGTGAGGCACTTGGGTGTATAAACCCTTTATTGAGATTCTCCTACAGTTTTTTTCAGATCCTCAAGCTCTACAACACCTATTCTATATGGAGTCTTGGATATTAAAAACACCCCAGGTATAAGATCAATTTATAATTCAACATCTCTTACTAGTGGAAGACTTGACAAATAATCTGGAAACACTTTAGAGAATTCTCTCACAATTGGAAGATAATCTGATCAAGATACACATGCTCATATGGACATAATATCCATTCTTGAGATGATGGTGATAAGGAATATTATTCATCCTCTTTCCACATGTATAGAATTGAGGGGTCAATTTTCTATATGGAGAGAGATTTCCATCTCAAGGTAATTTATGTTTCCTCTGTATAAGGAAATCCAATCCAAACCAATAATTGAATAAAACTACACTATAGGGGGGTATTGAATGTTTTTCTAGGAAGTGAAGTCCACAAATTCTGATAGAGGATGTGTTATATTCCAGGTTGAAATGATTCCCCCATCTATGATGAAATCAATAACACAAAAAAAATCACTCAAAACCCATAGTAAACTTTTTCAATAAAAAATTAAAAGATTTTTAAAAATAAAAATTACCAACAATGTTTTATTACATAAGCCATTAAAATCCGGATTTAATAAAAAAATATAGGAAATAATCCATTTTTTTCACAACCCCCTCCCCAAAATGTGTACCCCTACTGGGTTGAGATTGGGAGAACAGAGAGAGTGACACCTGAGTCCTTCCACCAGTAGGGATTGATATAGAGACTAGAACTGAGGGTTTAGTAAATAGACATATAGGAGGCATTTCCCTATAAAATAACACATGTGTTTGAGAGAGATAATATAATCACTAAAAAACTCCTCCGCACAATTAAATATTTAAAAAATCTTCGTTCGCATCTATAAAATCATTCACAAAATAGAAAAATGTAAAGGGAAACTACAATTTCCTAATCATAGGTAATGATGTTAGTGGCCACGAAGCCACAACTTGCCTTGCTAAACCCCAAGATAGTAGTAACCATTATGGTATCAAATGAAATCCAAAGAACCTAAAAACCAGTTAAAATATATCTAGGGTGATCATAATAGTATACACAGTAGGATCCTACGCTTATTATGAAAATTTAAATAGAGTATGATAATGAATAGAGAGAAACAATTAGAACAAACTCATCACATAAACTGGTATACTATTCTTCCAAAATCACCATGGATTATCTAACAGAATATCACATACTAGATAATATAATATAATATGAATATATAGGGTATCATTCTACCACTTCCCAACTAGTTTGCTTCATTACCATTACATCGCGCGTATTGGGCATCTGTCTATATATAATATATACCGTAGACACTAAGGTGAAGAGGCAGAAAATGCACCTTGTGAAGTACACCATCACATCCCAATAACCCAAAGCAACATGGTTGTTTCAAAGAGCCATCATAGAATGGAAAAATTTTATCATATATCATGTACTATAACTCATGAAATTACATCCCATAGACTTATTATAGATCCCCAATCCATCTCAATCTATATACTTTACACATATAAAATTCATTATTAAACTATATCTAGAATATAAATCTATGAAAATTTCCATAATACTTTAGATACCTCTAAATATATATATGGGGAAAAAATTAAACTATGAGCACCAACACATGTAACTACCCAGATAAGAGATAGAGGAAAAATGGGGGTAGTTTGCCATCCATCCACTCCCTGGGATGTTCAGGAAAACAACCCCATAGTTCTTAAAATCACTAGGGTGTTAGTATCCCTATGTGAAAAGGTAGATTAATGTTTAGAAAAAATAAAATTAAATGATTTGATATATTTCAAAACCACATTATGGATATAACCTAGTCTCATTCTCAGTTGTAGCTAACATTTATTGGACTCATGGTTCCCACTGTATAGACTATATGTCCTATTAAAACGTGATGATTTAAACAGGTATATAAATTTATTTTATTCCTTTCATCTATTGTAATTATTTTGAATTAATTCATAACCATTAATTAACCATTTTCATTTTCCATATATCATTACATTAAAATTACCACAATTTTCTGAGACCTCTATGTATTAGGAAACTGATTACAAAAATTCTACGAATTATAACCCCATCATTTCATCTCTACAAGATCAAACCACATGGGTTAAATATATATTATTTTACTAACAACATTACATTACATTTTACAAGGTATTCTTGGAAATCCTCATATTCTCCTAAAATGATTTAATCACTCAACTGCATCCTTCTGCCTCCATAAGTGGAAAATGGAATGATGATAAAGAAACAACCTTCCCATTGGCCGATAAAAAATTTCAAATGAGAATCATGATTTCATATCTATGATCATGCCAGGATTCTACCTATTTTAACACCACTTGTTCCATCCATAACACCCACATGCATAAAATGATGTATCTCCCTATTCTAGGTGTCATCAAATCTGACGTCATTGGGCCACCCTATACCATATTCCACAACATCCCACTCGGAGAAGCTGACCCAGACTCATATCACAAACCAATTTTCACACCATAATCCAAAACATCCCTCTAGGATAATATTAAATCAGAACTAGAAGGAAACAAACATATCAACATTATCTTGGCCATAAAATAATACATTCATCCGTCATATACATCGATCTTCCAGGGATCCATAGAACATATAACATGGACTTTACAAGAATGAGGGATCACAGGACCTAAAAAGAATATTATTTTATCCCACAGTAGGTTCTTAATAAATATTCAACTAATAAATTCATTAATAATAAGTTAATAACATAAGAAACATAAAAAAAATCTATTTCATGTTTTTATAAATTTATTTAACAAATAATTTCTCATGCCTTTAATTATTTTATCAACAAGAATCAACATGCTTCTAGTTTATTTACCTGTTCAACAACAGTAACAACCAGATTGATTAAACTCGCCTCTATAATTCTGTTATTTAATAAATTATCAATTAATTTTAGGATTAGTTTATTTACCAGCTTCCATAATAAAAAAAAAGATAGTTCAAGAAAGGATCAGATGTCACACAATTTATCGAATCAATATTTAAACCATTATCATGGTACAAAGAAGAAATATCACTATGTGATCGGTACCAATTATTCAATCCATTTAAAATAATAATTATGACAAATTAATTGTGATCTAGGTGGATAAAAATGTTATCTTTAATAATTTTTATTATTAAATAGTAAATAATTGAATCCCCTACCTCAAAAGGTCATTGACGTTCATCACTTGGTAAGATATCGCACACAGATCTCTAATCTCGTCTTCAAGAGGGACTACTTCTACCCAAGGATACAATGAAATAATTTTATCGATCACAAACAAAAAAAAACCTTATAGACATGTGATTTCATCATTCATCACATACAAAAATGAAGGGATGGAAAAAGATATAAATATAGAAGAAACAACATAAAATCGAAGGAAAAATACACCTTAGATCAACCTGGGCCACCATTGAATGAAGTTGGAATCTAGGAAATTATATTTTCTGAAGGAATCCATAAAACAATGAAGAGGGGGTTTTCGAGTCACCTGTAGTCTATAGAGATCATCTTAAACTGTAAGAGATGACAAGACAAGAAGCTATAAATGTATTAAAACATACATCATCTAGGAATTACATGACAGTTCAACCTCTATCACTTCATGTAATCCTTAGGGATTGATTTTAGATGAAAAATTCATATCATCGTTATATTATTTTATTTGTCTAACCTTGATATATTTCTCATCATGTTTCTTTTCACAATGTCAAATATCCCCATCTTCTATTCCTCTTCATCCAAACTTCTATAGGCTTCCTCTGAGCCTCCTCTGAGCAACGTTTTATTCAGAATTTCATAAATGGTCAACCCAATAATTGTTCTAGGACCATACATCATATAAATATAATAAATTCTCATCCTCAGTAAAATAAATCCAACATAGAGTGAAAATGGAAATGGTACATCTGAACATCCACCCTGCGAGATACATCCGAAATATATGACAACCACAAGATCTTAGACACACCCATCCAATAACATGTTGCTCGAAAATATTTGTTTATGAACAACTTATATGGCCTTCTCCATTTATAGTTTAATATTAGAACCTTATAACATTAAAAATATAATCAACGATTTAATTTGTAATACCCTACACATATTTCCTTCCAATTAAAAGAGAGTAAGCAATAATAAATAACAAGATAGAGATCTATCATATAAAACAAAAAATGGTCTACAAAAAATAAAAAGTTCAAGTGAATAACTAAACACTAAAATACATGGACAACTGAGTGTGTATTTTTAAATCTTATTCAAAGGAACTCTACTCCACTCCACCATTCCTCCAATAGACATGAAACCATGGGATAGAGAGACTATGAAACACCTTCTCCTTGCAGCCTTGGATCACTACAACTCACTCCTCGATGGTCTAATTATCATTATACATCCATATCACCACAATTAATGATGTGACAGTAATCATGATGATAATAATGGAGATGCGACATGTGAAAATCCTCAGGTATCCCTATCATCTGCAGAGGATGCGATATTTAATAAGCTAAGAATCCAAAACAGGAGAACACAATGAGCTTCCCCAAAAAACTGGGGATACTGCAAACTCCCACTACCATTATTTATTTACCATTGATGGGTAGTCATCTTTAGTAATACATGATCACCAAAATCGATCCCCATAGGTATTGTATTACAATCAACTTTGGATATCTTACAAACCTATGCTTATTTTTTCTCTAATGTTTCACCAAAACCACACCTTTTTTATTTTGTACCAGTTCTAGCCTAAGAAATGTTGAATCATTCACCCTAGTTTATCAAAACTAAGAATGTAATGGTCATACATGTAAATCGTCAAATGGTTCTATACCAATGTTGGAATGAAAACAATAATTCTTAGAGAATTCTTCCAAGGTAATGTGACTCATCGACAAAACTCCTAAATCCAGGACACAAGATCCAAAAAATTTCATCCGGATTTTTTATGTTATGATCTTTTGAACCATCCATATGTCGATGAATAGCAGTGAAAATTCCTAATTTATAACCAACATATTATTGGAGAACACTTCACACTCTGAAATGTTAAATGTGGATATTAATCATAAATTATCATCCATGATACATCAGGATGCCTTACGACCTTTTCTAAATATTGACTTAATGAACATCTAATAATATCAACTCCATGATTTCTATGAAGTGGGATGATTTATTCAAAAAATAAACTACCATCATTATAGATTCATGGCCTCTCTAAAATAGAGATAAATCAGTAAAAAATTCCATCTAATTTTCCTCCCACATCCACTAGGGATCATTTAAAAGATTGATAAAACCAACAGGAACATGGTGTTTGGCCTTCACATTATGGAAATTAAAACATCAAGACAAAAAATATGAATCTATATGATTCATTAAAAACTACCATAACTGACACCTCCAAGATCAATACATCTTTTTCATTATAGGATATACTGTTAAGGGAGAACTATGGGACACTTTGAGAACCAACTCACGCATTGCGGTAGGAACAAAAATACTTCATGGAAACATAACATGGAATGGTTCATCCTCATACCAAAGATCACGGGCCTTTCCACAAATAATAAAGTCCCTCGTGACCTTCACCTAAATGTCCACCTTCTTGGAATCCCCCACCTACTACAACAGACATGCCTACAATTACATTTATAAAAGGCTAACTCTTCCCAAAATATCAATCATATCAAGATTCAATGCCTAAATTTCATCCATCGCATTATATGAATCATTAGATTCATGAAATAAAATGCTTTGTGACATCCTTCTCAGAGAAATAGCTAAATCATTTTCCATTATTTACGTATACAAAACCTATATATTGTAATCCTATAGAAACTCCACCCACTAACACTGTCGCAAGTACATGTAATGCTTGATGAAAACATACCTAATGATCTTATGATCTATAAAGACCAATAAATGATCTCTGATGAGGTAATGTATCCAAAAATTCAATGAAAAAACTAGGACAACCAACTCTAAATTGTGTGTAGCATATTTATGCTCATCCATACATAAATGCTGAGGTCCACAAGAAATGACTAATCTTGACTGAATCAGAACCCAACCCAACACTACTTTTTTCATCACTGTTCATGAAAAAACTAGTACATCACCTAGTGACACACATTGTTGAACAAAACTTCATTAGAATAGACCATCATGTTCTATATGTATCTCCTGAAACTCAAAGAGAACCATAAATTATAGATTCATTTAGATATGATAAAATTTTATCTATAGTAAAATCCAATACTCAGTCTCTCGTCGAACGGGTAATGCTACAACCTCCTCTAGAATTTCATCATAGAAGTCTTCTGTGACCCTAAAAATCACCAAATAATAAACCTAATACTAACTCAATATCATCTTATTCATCATGGAAGAAATGTATGGAAAATTACACTAACCCATCCAACAGTCTTGCTCACCAACAAACAATATTGTCTATCCACCATCATCAATGAACACCACAAATCACGTGAAGATATACATGGGAGCCCACTCCGAATAAAACTAATTAATTCCAAGGATAATTTCATATGGTTATATCATTATACATTGGAAATATCCCTAAGAGTGGTTCTACCCCATCACTAGCTCATAGTCTCTACATATATAAAACTTGTTATCTTGACATCCCACTATTTTAGTCAATGGCAAGGGCATTTGATGTTTCTCTACGTAAATTCTCAAAGCATAGAAAACGTTAGGTGAAATGAAAGAGTGTGTAGATGCTGGGCCAAACAATGTATTGACCCACGTTGAGAGTAGGAAAAGGGTACCACAAACAATATGTGTCTCTCCCAGCAAATAACAATGATAATGAATAAAGATTACAATGACTTGTTCCACAACCCCTCTGACCCTATTGAAGAACAACTCCATGGTCGAAAATGGATCTCTGAGTATTGGGAGTGTCCTGAGAGTATCCTCTACCTACTGCATCTACTCTCTATTAATCCAAAAACGGATAAACATATTGCTATTGTATCTTCTAGATTTTACTTAGAGGAGAATCTTGAAGTTAAACAATGTGTGCACACTGACCACTCAAAATGGTATGGCACTCTCACTACTAATGACATGGGCTCCTTATGAAATAATGTTTGTGTTCCATTATCATAGGCCAAAGTTCTATTTACCAAGGAGAAATGAGACATTGAGGGTTGGGACCTACTCTTGGATGATTATAATCTCCTATGTCCTAAAAATTGGGAACCCTAGAACATGGCTCTTCTACATGTGGAATACTAACAACCCACATCTAATGATGATATGGTTATATAAAATGCCCACTCAATGACCACTATTATCTCTTAAACCTTGAGATACATCTTTAAAACAAAAAGGGTGACCTAGAATAGGATATCTAGTTGTAAATCCTCATATTAATGCATTAACCTAGTCTCTACATCTTGAAACAAGTACACATAATATTTAGATGGTTCCTAAAATAAATCATAAACACCCACATTTTGGAGCTCCTGTGATAAAGAGAAATCATCTCATAGCGTCTGGAAGCCTTCAGAGTCAAAGAATGATAATATTTGTTGAACTGGTCTCAAGACTCCTTCCATGAGACTACAGACTGCTCAAGATATAAGAGGAATAGGAACCACCACTACATAATTTCCCTTTGAAAATTCATCATAGCCAAGACTACCAAGTTATCCTTCTAATAAATAATAAAACAAAAGGATATCTCAACCTTCTACTACCAGTCTCATATAGATGAATCTGAAATGGTGCCCTTATTACTTTGCTCACTCTTTTTCGGAAACTCTCAGACTGTCCTTTACATAGTTTCTTCATCTTCAATCTCCATTTTGTGGTGATTATAGGGGAAACATATTGAACATCTTCTTCGCAAACCAGATGATAAATTTGACCTCGTTCCATGCCTAATAAGGAACAACAAATTAGTGCTATTAAACCTATAATTTGAATGAATTTACAGTTATTTAATTGTTATATTTTTTTATTTATGGATAACCTATCCCATGGTATAAAATTTCAAACTCAAGAAAAAAAAATTCATGTTCCATTCCTAGGTATCTAACCTAAAACTAGTATCACCTCATTTATATCCATTGTATTCATAATAGTCTATGTATCAGATTACTAAGGGAGCTAATAACCATGTCTATGTCGGTATAAAATGTTTAAAATGTTTTCTATACTTATATGACACTGTTTACCTACTATCCTACACAACAATACTCGTTCCTAACTCCATAATCCATCATGTCAGTCAACCAAACCATTTATACCAATGTATCATGACCCCATAACCTCAATGTGTTCCAATACTGGGATTTACATTGGATTAGAGAGATAATTTCACCTATGTCCCACCTCCAGTAGTCTCGAGGATTTCCTCTAGCACTGAGGGTATAGTAAACACACATATTAGAGAAATTTCCCTCGAAGAGGCAACATTTTAATCATGACCTAGAAAAGTCACAATAAAACACAGACCTAGACTAAAATATAAAGTAAAATCCAATGTGAACAAATGTAATATCATTAAATAAATAATGAAACATAAAGTGATAACATTATATACAAATAGAAAGGTAAAGATTATTGTGACCATGAATCCCAGACATATCTTCCTAATCCCAAAGTAATAAGAAATCAGCTAGATCTCCAAACTTCATTAAATGACCTGAAAATAGTTTATATATATGTGTGATGTGTATAAGATTATACTAAATATGACCTTCACTAGTGGATCTAAATCCAATGTAAAGAGAGTATGCTAAATCATAGTTAATATTAATTGAAAATAAACCATCTCCTAAATTTCTAAACAATGTTCCCAACATCACTATTCCTACTATCACCATGTATTGCAGACAAGATCCCATAATATAATAATGAATATCATGTTTATTCCACTACAACTTCCCCACTAGTATTACACTCTTTTCCAACATCGTGCATCCTAAAAATCTCTCATTAAATGGAATAGCCAACAGACAACTGGGAAAATCAAAACAACATGCACCTCATGCAGTACACCACCACATCAATCTAACCAATTTTACCAATGTTTTTTGAGAGCCACCATATCCCACATAATGTGTGTCATAACTTGGTTATTATAGAGTATTCCATTATATCCCACATGTCATGTATGGTTTCTCAATCATTCATAGTAAATACACATTATAATTATAATATCACTTAGAAAAGTATATCCATAATATATGTGTGTGAAAAATAACAACAATCCATTTCACAACTCTACACACCTATATATGGAAAACTAAATGTTGTGCATACCAAAACATTTAACTATCTAGAGAAGATATAAGGGTTAATGTTGGTAGTAATCGAACTACCCTCCCCCCAAGATGTTGTGGAAAACACCCCCTATAGATCAAAATCCTCGATGTGTTAGTTCCCCTGACACACATTTTGGAGTGGAATGTTGAAAAAAAGTACATGATATAATATAGATCACAACCACACTATGTGAATTACGTATTCTCAAACTCAACTAGAGATATGGCCCCTCAGACTCCATGCTTCCACTCCTAAGACTAGATATCCTAGCAGCGCACAACTAATTAAAGAGACTCATTTTTTATTTTATTCCTTTGACCAGTTTCACATTATATGAAATAATTCATAACAATTAATTAACCATTTACTTTTTCCATATTAAATTACATTAACATTAGAAAAATATTCCACACCCTTTGTTCTTAAATAACCAGAGTCCATTGATTCTACAAATTATATCCTCATAATTGCATCCCTGCAATCTCCAAACCTATGGGACAAACATTTATTCATTTAATAACAACATTAATATCCATATTAAATTGTACTCTTGGAAAACAACCTATGATAACAAAAAAATTATCTAACCAAGAACATCCACACAGCTAAAGCAATGGGGAATAGAAAGATGATAAAAAATCATAATAGTCATTGGATGATCAAATGAATACATAAATAATCCAGAATTAATATCAATGGGTAAGGCCAACATCAACTTGTTTTATCACCTCTGATTCCATCCCTAACATGCACATGAAAAAACGGATTCATCTCTTCACTTTGGAATGAACTGATTTGACATCATCTATGCCTAAATTACCCAAAATCCATAATATCCATACATGATCACCCATCCTAGGATCAGACCACATATTGGCCTCCCATTCCCATAAACCCTAACAGCCCTCCAGGATCTCATTATATCACATTTAGGAGGGAACAATCATAGAAATGGGATGTTTTCAATAAAAAATCAATCATCCTTCACAAAAAATGATCTCTCATAGCTCTAAAGAACAAGGCACATTTCGTTTACATGAAATATGGAAACACATTCCATGTATTGAATTATTTTTAATAATAAAACCAATTATTCTTCCATCATAAATTATCTGATTCATTTATCATTGGTTCATAGTTTGGGATCCCTAAGAAGCATACTATCTAATGATGAAACAAATTAATTAAAAAATATTTTTACAAACCAATAATTCTTTCATCAAAAAGTATCAATATTCTTGAAGATCATTACAAAATTAAATACCAAAACCAACAACTATTCTCATTAAACATGAATATTTATTTATTTTTGGCAGTTATTTTTCAATTAATTCTAGTTTTATGTTCTCTTAAAATTTCTAAAAAAACAAAAAATCAAATCCATATATGGAATTGATATCACATGATCTAGAAAATGAGGAGGAAAAAGATTGTCGCGGTACGAAGGAAAAACATTTCTATGTTATCAATACCAATTCATTAATCCAGTTAAAATAATTATTAGTACAATTACATTGAAATATATGGGGATAAAATATGATAAATCAATGATTTCTTATAATTAATTATATAATAAATGAATCCCCTACCTCAAAATGGCATCGAAATTATTCCCACACAAATGGACCAAGAAATGTAACTCTAATCACCTCACCTACAAGAACTAAAACCACCCATGGATATCACAACACATCCCCCAAAATCAAAAACAATGAAAACCCCTTTTATAAACAAGAGAGACCATCATTCTTCAAATCGACAAAAGAATAGATTAAAAATAAGATCAAACCAGAAGAAACCACTAGAAAAGTATTGAAAGAAATAAACATGGATCATCATATAAATCCCTGGAATAAAGATTGAAGTAAGAAATAAATAATTGATAATGAATTCCCCAAAACATCCAAGTGGGGGTTTTTAGGTCACTAAGATTCAAGTGAGATCCACTACATTTGTTGGGTTTGACAACAAGAGTGGATGGAAATGTTTTGGATAATATAGGATAGGGGAATTTCATGATGTGTAATACCCTTTCACTTCATGTAATCCTCAGGGTTCAGATTCCACTAAAAAATGTGTCATCCCTTAAATTTATTTTATTTTTCACACCTCGATATATTACAAGATTAGAATCCCTCTTTTTTTCCATGTAACTATTCAAGATTTAAATGTTTCTCAGTATCCATCTTTTAGCTTCTAAAATTAAATAGAACTCATATGAGCCTACTATGGGCACCTCGGACTTCGGAAAATCACAAATGGTCAATCCACATGGATACAATCACTTGCATTCATATTCAACAATGACTATTTCACTTAAGTAGTTTATATCATTTTGTACTATTCCCTTTAATATTATGTACATGATTCTAACCATGGTTGAAGTGCCCATAGACCCATGCAGCCTAATCTAGTACTAAAAAAATAAAACATACAACACTCTCTATTATACATATCCATTTTTAAAATTTATTTCAATCATTTAAATACCAATGATATTTTAGATTTGATTTTTTATAGAATAGGGAATATCAAAAAAAATCTCATGTATTCCCATAAAAAAGAAACTTTTTCCTCTACTATATAAAATTTAAAAATATCTATAATGAGTTATAGACATTTCTTATAAATTATTTCAAAATGACACACTTATAGGATTAATGAAAAGAATAAATTCTTAAATAATATAGTGAAATCGAAAAAGAATAAATGGGGTAGTATAAACAGTCAATAATGGTTGACATAATAATTGAGCGTAACTTGAGAGACATGAGTTATAAATTAATTTCATAGTGATGATGATCATAATAATGGAATCATAGAATGACATGTTAATATCTGTCACACAGGGAATAATAAATTATCTTGACATAAGAGAATGGAATCAATGAAATATTATGACACAAAAATATAAAATCATTAGAACATTTCAAGATATCTTTCCATTTTAACATAAAATAGCTGGAAATGTTAACTAGAAACTCAAAAAAAATCTTGGATAAATACCCACAAACTATTATTTAATATGATATGGAAACATTATCCAATGTATTTGAGGGAAATAAAATAATGAACACACATTTCACATAATGAAAATCCTAGATATGTTTGACACATCAGTTCAATAATAATTATTACACATATGGTATTTACACTATATCAAAAATGTATATTTGGTTTAGAATATAATTTTACAAATAAATTGATTTGTTGCGAATATTAGGGAAAACCCAACAAAAAATTAATAGAATATATGGATTTCATAAAGGAAACTAATTGGATATTAACAGCTTATACAAAATATCATGATGAAGAATTAAAAATGATGAGATGAATTATGCAATGGATAAAATAGATATTTTCATAATCCATCCTGATAAAGTATATGATAGACTAATTTAAATAATACCCTTGACCATGTCTAAATTAGATATGATATAAACATGTAGAATGGTTATGAAATTTATTTTTAAAATAATAATTTCCATTATCTATTGAGAAAAATGTAAATGAATTATTTCATTAAACCATAATAGTAATAATATCATTTTATGAAAACATGGAATAAAATATGATAATTATGTTAGATAACAAAAATTTTATTGGAATGATACATTCACAAGGAAATTTGAAAAAGAGATTCATTTTAGTAGAAAAACCCCCTAGAGAACAATTTTAATGATTTATTTTTAATTTTCTTACAAAATTATATGAAGTGGGAAGTTACAATTTAAAACAAATTATATAATTAATTTATTTTTGAAAAATATAAAAAATTTAAATGGAATAAATATTTTTTTAAAATTTATGTCATAGAAAACATTCAATTTCAATTAAATATTTTTATTGAACCCCTCATCATGAAAATGATCACAAATACATTCATATGTATGATGGATAAAATAGACTATAGTCGAGAAGAAAATTATGCATTGAGTAAATATTTACTCAATACCCTTGATGATTGAGAAACACTATAATGAAACATTAATATTAATAATAAAACTTATTTTTTGAAAAAATAAATATTACATAGAATATACAACATATAATGGTAAATTAATGCTTAAATGAAATCTTCTCCCTATAAAGGGAGTACAAGAAAAAAATAACTTATGTTATTTCCCTTATAGATGATCAAATTTTATATTATTATATGATTACCCAAAAAACATAACCATATATTTCATTACAATATTCATTTATATGACACTTTTATATTAAAAAGTTTAGAATTATTTAGTATGATTGTGTGGTTTTTATCAATTATTTTTAATATTGTGTTTGAAATTTTTTAAATATCTAGCACATGGTCTGTAATATTAATGATGTTCAATGATATTTGAAACCCCGTTAATAAATCCTAGTATAATTTTTTTCATAAATATATTTCCAACCATTAAAATTAATGATGATATTTTATTCCATTATAATTATAATTATGACTTTTGAAGATGATGCTAGAGACAATCCTTTTTTTATTTTTTTGAATGAAGATGAAATATTATTAACATGTTTACACATTGAAATTGTAACTCCATAAAATTTAATGAAACTTAATTTCCTTATTTTTACTAATAATTAATATTATATAACATTCATTACTCATTGACTATATAAACATTATATTATCACTAATTATGTAGTAAAATGAAAAAAATAAAAGTGTATATTAATGATAGAATGCGTACAAAAATGTTATAATCGAATTTATATATAACATTTACATAAGAATAAATAGTTAATATAAATTTTATATCATAATAAAATCTATTCACAATTCCATTAATGATTGACGTGATGAATAATAAAATTTATTATTCACACAGGTGGTAGTCCCGATATAAGCATGATTAACTAATTCATTTATCAAGGATTGGATGTAGTGATTTTATATTAAAAATATTTATTTTAGATTGAAAATATATATATATAAATAATATTAGTTCATTAATATAAAATTTATGTGCATGAATAATTTGTGGTAATCTGAAATTGGATACTTGGTTCTCGAAGGTAGTAATTCTCACATACGCATGATTGACAATATCATTCATAAATTAATACATGAAATGAAGTTTAATATAAAATATAATAAATTTTTAATTTTATATGTAACATATAAAACACAATTATTCATCAACCGCATTATTTATTGCATCCATATGATTTAGTGTTGAAAAATGAACTATAATATTTCATGGTGGTGGTGGTACACAGATACACACTACCAATGTATTTTTTTCATTAGAGAATTTTATTGAATGAATTAATAATTGATGTTATATTAATATAATGACAATTAAAAATATATAAGAAATTGAATTTTAATTATTTAAAAATTTATTGATGATTATGAAGAGAAAATTCTAAATGAATGAGAAATGGGGGACAAATATTCATGTTCTGATGTTTTGTTTTACACAAAATTATCATTAAATGATGGAAATAGAAGAATTAATGATGGAAAAGGATGTGGTTGATGGAAAATGGTTATAAAATGAATACAATAAATATTTTACCAAATAATTAGAATGGATGGATTTTTAAATAAGTGATGTATGTGGTCCCTTAAATAAGATAATGGAATAGAATTTCCTGAGGAAAATAATGTTTTCTTATATGTAATCATGGGATTTCATGATGTTTATTTGAGTTAGTATAAGGAATGGTGTTAACACATTTAGATAATACATTAAATCCATACAAGTTATTTCTATAATGGTTAATTTTTAGTTTAATACTGAAATATTCAAACCTATTTACATTAGATAGATAAAAAATTATTACTAATAATTAAATATCAATAATGTCAATTATTTTATTAATAATATATAATTAAACATATATATCAAAATAAATTTATGGGGATTATGAATTTGGGATCAACATAAACTAATTAATTTTTTAAATATGTTAAATTGTGACATTAAATTAAACATGTATATCACCAAAAATTTGTTTTTCAAATAAATATGTGTTCTCAAAATGAAATCTTTTGCATAAGATAATTTTTATGGTTGTTTATATCCATAATATTATCTGATTTATTATAAAGTAATTAAATTATGTATTTATTTTATGTAAATACAATAAGGAATTTTAACATTACAATTTTTAATTAATAGAAATAATGAAAGACATTTTATATTTCAAATAAAATGTCTCTTGATTCATCAAATATAAAAAACTAATTTTTCTTATATAAAATAACATGATATACAAAATAATTACATAAGTGAAATATATAATTTTTTAATTCAAATAATGTTTTTAAAAATAAATCCTCGAATATATAGTGATATATTTATAAATATTAAATCATTGGAAAAAATTGTATTTTATACTATTCATCTAAAAATTAATTGTTATCTTAATACATAAAAAATACTACGATGATTTTGTTTTGATGAATTAATTATGTAATTTTAAATTATAAAATTAAAATTATTAAAATAGTAAATTTATATTTTTACAGAAAACATAATGGAAATATATTTTATTATGCATAAATTTTTAAATATTAACTCATTTTAATTATTTACCTTATAAAGTAAAAAACTATAAATATTTTTTAATATTATTATATATTATGGATTTATTAAAAAAATATTATTAATATGCTGGGGTTTTTTATGATGGGTTTAGAAATATGTAAAATTTATTTATCAAATACAACATTTTAATAGATCCCAAATATTGGGTCATTAAATTCTACCACTTAAGTAAAATGAATCCCTATAATTTCTAAAAATACATAGATTTTGATTTTTAAAAATATGTACACGTCATATGAAAAATTTTAATATCAAATTTCATCATTAATATATTATTTAAAAGTAGTATAGAATATCATTCCTCAATTGAGTTAACTGAATGATTCATTTTCCCTATATATATATATTTTATATGTCACTCTTTTCCACATATAATTTTATAAAAAAATCTATTGAGACTATCCCGTCATTGATTATTACCACATGTTTTACATTAATGAAATTGTTTCATTTTATCATTTAGTATCTTTCACCCCAAAACTTCCTTGACACTCGATCATTCTCTTTTTTGGAGTGTTCTAGAAATTTACTATAGTCACATTGTTTATCATATTCATTAGATTTTATATTGTATAATGACAAGATTTGTAACCCCAAATATTGTCCTAATTAATTTCAGGTTCTGAATATCACCTCATTTTAAATTTCATTCATTTTTTTCTTGGTCCCTTCTTTCTCGATCAATTAATTTAAAATATGATGAAAAATTATAATAAAATATGTGGATACCTTAACATCTAATTCTGTATCTTCATTATATGTTATCTAATTTCATTTTAATATTTCATAATCTAATATAATCAACTCCCACAACTTCATATGTTTTAATGCATCATAATGGATTTTAAAGAGAGTCTGAATTGTGCTCAGCATAAGCATGGGATTGTATATCAATTCGCATAGATACGTTCTTTTTAAAATGCACAATAATAATGATATACATATTCCAAACAATATAATATTGGGGATACTACCCCTAGTTTAATCTGCACCTAAATTGTGACTATTAACTAGTATATATATTGAGATGAAATTTCTAATAAGGCAACCCAATCACAACATTACCAATTCATTATGTTCTCTTATAATTAGATTTATACATCGAGTTTCTACTAATTTTATATTATCCAAATATATAAAAAATATAATAGATTCAACTGAAAACCCGACGTCTTCGATCAAATATGGAAAATTTATATATTCAAAAAAGTCTTTGATTAAATTCTATAATTACAGGATCATTCCAATATTTACTACCCATGTACCGTTTTCATAATGGTTTTTTACATATGGAAAATAATTAACTAATAAATCTCATATATTATCATCCAATGGAAAAAGAATTCTCGACTTTATAAGATGATAATAAATCAATAATTATTCTCCTAAATCCATGATATTTTCTTCAGATAAGAGATTCATACTGGACTGGTATACATTAAACATTGTTTCATAACATAGTGTAACAAAAAATGAGGAAATGGGTGGGATCATATGTAACACCCCAAAATTTTATGAGAAATATTCTTTTAGATTTATATGATTTCTTGTGTTATATGATACACCATGATTAGTTTTTAATATACACAACACCATATTATCTTGTAGTATATGAGAAAAATATTCAAGTCTTGTGTTGCATGCAAGAGCGACCTTCCTCAATAGCGTGTCTTGTACGCAATACCGAGTTTCACTAAAGAAAGATGTATTGTTCTTATGAAGTATCCGTTATGAATAGTATTAACTGAATTTTGAATTTTATAACAATATCACTCATCTAAACCATATTCTAGAACATGGTATTAGAACAAAATAAATTTTCCAGGTAAAATCTGTATTTTAAAAAAAATGCAGTTTTACCGCCTTTTAATGGAACACCCATGTAAATATTTTTTTTGAAATGTTGATGAGTTCAATTTTAGAAAATAAACTTATTAAATTCAATTAGTATATAAAATTTTACATTGGATTATTTTTTAATATTTTTTTGTTAACTTTCATATATTTATGAATAGTAAAATTACGCTAAATTTTAATTAAAAACACATTTTTTCATCAAGATAATTTATATGGTCAAATTAATATATTAAATGGTTTTGAAGTATAAATATAAAATATTTTTACCATATAATTTAATTCAGGTCATTATCATTAATTTTACATTGAATTAAAATGTAAAAACAGTTCAATCTTTTGCAAAGTTTTAACTTTTAAAACATGTTTTCTCAACAGCGGGATTAATTTTAAATTAAATTTTGAAACTTATGTGTTTTGAATTTGAAAAAATTGAATCCAAAATTGAAATCAGTAGATCCAAATTATGTAAATAAGATAATTTTAAATTTTAGATATTGTGAATAGTAACTACGGTAATTTGTTTTACTATAGTTTAAGGTAAATCGGTAATTAAGGGTAGAAATAATAATAGAAAATTAACCTAACACCTGAAAAATTTATATTTTATGAATAAAAGATGACCCATATATCCTAAGGGTCGGAATAGATTCATTTCATGGACTTTTGACCTTGAAAATGATGTAATTATTATTAAAACCAAAGAAAGTGACAACATGTCACTGTCTAATATCTTATAAGTGTAATAATTTTAATTTAGTAATAAACTTAAAAAACATCGATCATAAATCGTCACCAGAAAGATAATAAAATTATCTACATCATGTGAATTTATTTAAAATTTTTATGGATTAAAAAATTATCACTAATGATGACACAATAGTAAGGTATAAATTATATAATTGATTAGAATACCTAATAAAAGGTTTTAAAAATATTAAAATAAATAATATATTATCTATTTAATGGGAACCACAAATTTTCATGATAAATATTACATGTTATAAATCTATAAAATATTATGGTTTGAACATATCTTCTACATGGATTTATTAAAATTCAAACAAATGAATAGTGTCGAAATTGACACTATTAATATTTTATATTATTAAATTGTATAAAAATAATAAAAATATTATAAAATTACAATCTGAAATTTATATGGTCGGAAATTTCATAATTTATCCAAGTATTGACAATTGACAATGCATAATTATGTATTCATAACAATTTAAAATTTAGAATATTATTACCACAAATAAAATTAAATAGATTAAATAAGAATAAATCAAGTTGATAAGGTTTAAAATAAATTTACAACATAACTAAATTTTATTGTATGATGATACTATAACCCTATATCATCTCTTATTATAATTTGAGTCGTTTTTTGGTTTTTAGGTGGGGTTCTTGTTTATTATAAATTAATATTTTAGAGGTTTCTAAAAGTGCCCCTCTCATCTCCTATAAAAGGGAACCTCTTCCCTCTCCTCCTCACACCATTTTTATTTTCATGCTCGGACAACCCCATCCCATTTAATTTCTACACTACCCTAGAAATATACTAGAGGTCCTGGTTTTCTTCAAAGATCAACTTTAGTTCCCTAAGAAGAGGGTTAGAAGAGGTGCATCGAAGAAGAGGTAATATCCCTTACCGATTATTTCAAATTCAAATCTTCTTCTTCTTCCACATCATTTGTTTCATAATAATAATGTAATAAAATATTTATCCCCCATATAATGATATATTATTATAAATATTAAACAACCCTATTTCACCTTCTATCCATCCTACGGAAAACAAAATCACCGCGCGTGCGTACATACGGAATACCGTCTCCATGCCGTGGTGTAATTTGTTTTCCACCACCACATTACATGGATGGGTATAATGGTGTAAATAATGACTGTATATTATTATTATAAAATTATAATAATTCATATATATTCTATCATCCACTCTAATTCCATTCAATAATTATGGAAACGATATCATCGCTCGTGCGTACGTACAGATTACCGTCTCCACAACTCGATGAGATTCATTATCCATGTTAACCATTCAAGAATGATTATAAAGTATATATATAATAAATAATCATGAAATATTTGAATTAATAAATCTATTGGATATATATATATGTATGTCACTTACATACTTCCTTTCAATTCAATAATGAATTGAAAATAGCATTCATGCGTACGTACGGTCTACTGTCTCCATGAACGGTGTATTTCATTTCATTTATCAAACTATTATATATATGTAATGAATATATATAGGATATATAAATCATTTTTACATTATGGAAGTATGTAAATCATGATATAAGTAATAATAATATCATGAACAACACGTCCAAACAAATACGATAAATGAAATAATTTTACCCAAAACGCAGCATTAAAATGGAATTGACAAATGAATGGATAATATAAAGTCCTATGTGAATCATATATGATATCATAAAAAATATTATAGTTATGTTACAGGTTAATAATATGGTTAAACCCACAATACTGGAGTTTTGGACACATATAATTGAAATTGAACCTAAGGTAATGGACAATTTTGCAATCTCATTTTTATCTGAGACTGCTTATACGTAAGTATTTACTGTGGTTAGATTCATCATCCATGTCCGTGTTTTATAAAAAAATTCATAAAGTGTTTAATATTATTACATATATGTTTATAGAAATTTTTACCCATTTTTACTTTTACTATGTAGTATTAAAGGAATCATTCTTTTGTTTTCCATACGAGGTACTTTGGGACTTTCCGGCAAATGTACAAGTAGAATGTTTATTTAAACTTATACAAAATGAATAGATTTTTACAGTTTCATAACTCCTTATTTCCATGAATATTTCTCTACAATATTTCATGATTATATTCAATGAAATTATTTTATTTTAAAATTACATGATATTTTGTGAAAAGAAGATGATTTTGAAGATGAAAATATATTTTTCTCAATAATTCTTTTCAAGTGATTTATCAAAACATTTTCCATCTAAGATGAAATTTTTTAATATGGTTATGTTTCAAGTATAATATACCGATTATTTACATGTTTTTATTTTGTTTATGATGAAATGATATCCATAAATTTTTTATGGATTATGTCATAATGAGACATAGTTTATGAAACCCATTTCATTCATTGGGTTGTGATAAATAATTTTTATTTATTTTGTGGCACATGAAAGAATGATTTCATTATGATATGGGTGGGACCTATATCTCACTCCAATTCATTGGGTAAAGATTTATATCCCATGAGTTAAACATGGCTACAATGGCTTGTAAATCCAATTCATTAATACAAGGATGGAATGACAAGTAAACCTGTTTCAGTAATGGACTTTGTCCACTATGATGGTCTTGGAATTAATGCCTTCGATACTATGAAATCATAACATGTGATTAATGTTTTTCCAAAATTTAGTGTTTTATTACCATGATATTTTATCATGATTGAAGTTCCACTATGATATATGCCTTACATAATTCCATATTTTCTGTCATTTCTCATGATTTTAATGTTTAAACATTATGTTCATGTTTTTATGTTCAAATGTATATATTTTGATTTATTTTCACCATGATTACCCTTAATGAGCATTTTAGCTCACCCTTTATATGTTTTCTTTTACCCAGGATATAAAGAATGGTTTTAGGTTAGAAAACAAAAGTGGAAGATCATGATGGGAGATGTTGAAAATATTTTACACAGATTAAAAGATTATGTTCCATGTTTCCATGGACACTAAACTTTTACGGTCCTTGGGTGACTGTTTTTGTTATGTATTAAGTATTCTAAAAAGGTAACGTAATGGCCATGTACATCAAGCTTCTGTCTCTATGTCAAATTATCCGTATGGATAAACCTAAAATAACTATTAACATAAGATATGTGAGGCCTAACTTGATCTCATAATGATTATAATTATAATCATGCAAACATGAAATAATAACATAATAAAAAATACACAAATAATAATCAATGATAATAGAATAAGGTCATGTAATCATTATAATTTAGTGAAAAATAACCATTACATAAATATTATAGGTCAAGGATCCTTACCTTAGAAAAATAACCTACTTGTTTAGGATCAATATCTAGATCTATTATATATAACAGTACAGAAAAATTATCCAATTCATTGGAGGGAGATATAATTCAAGGCATAACCATCCCATATTGGAAATCATATATTTTTTTCTTCATGGGTTAAATCATGGTATCATAAAAACCCAAGGATATAAAATTTACTATATAACATTTTCACGAGATTCTATAATGAATTATTCATTTTTATAAAAATAAAAAAGACACGATAAACCCATGTAAAATAATGTTTAATACAATGGAAATAAGAAATATTCATTATAAATACCAAAAATAAATTTGACAACACTTATGTTATTCACATTATATATGAAACATATATATACATTAAAAACAATTTCCCAAATCCATCAATGTTTTGGCCATCTATGTGAACACCCATAAATCGAGTAATATAATATAAGATAGTCATAGAAGATAACTACTAGTCGTAAAACCTTCCAGTAATGTTATTTGAATATTTATTAAAAATTAGTGATATATCAGTCCTATAAAAAAAATATAATTTCACAATATATATTGATAAATAATTATGAATTTTTCATTTGAATCATACCCCTGATCAATAATTTGATATATATATATATATAATCACAAATCTAGGAATCATTATACATATTTTATAACAAATATGAATATTTATTTAATTGATTTTAATAATTCTGATTTTATTAAACCTTTAGAAAAATAATTTGTTTAATATTGAAAATTTTAATGAGTAGAGCGGAAGTCCCTTTGAAAATTATATATTCAGATAAAAGATACATGCAATTCAAAATAGGTAAAATAAAATCTTTTTGGTTGAAAATTACCCATGTGAAAAAATTTATTATATATACATTAAATATTATTCATTAAATTAATTGTATTAGAAAATTCATTTTTTACTTATTTCGGAAATAATTAATTTTGGTAATTTTTAAAACAATACATTAGAGGAAAACTTTTCTAATAAAAAATCATTGGGAAAATATATAAATTCTATTAAAAACATTTTATAAATATATCATAAAAAATGATTATGGAAGTTTTCATTTAATATATATAATATCATTTATTATGGATAAATGATATATTATAGAAAATTTTATCAATAGGTATATAATTGGCATGTATTCTAAATAGGACATGAAATGTATAGGAGTTATTTTTATCAAAATCTAGATTTTATTTGAAGAATTATATAATTAATGGGGAGTAAATTAATTAACTGAATTATTTTCAAAAGATAAAAATTATATCATGAAATTAAAAATATAATGATTGGAATAGATATTTGGATGTTCAAAATCAATTAGAGATTTCACGACTTACGGGAAAATGTTGTTGATTTAATAAAAATTACGACTTGAGTAACATTTTTATCATAACTCATAATGGTGGAAGGGAATGAAAATCATCTTCAAAAATAAATAATATAATTTAGTTCTTGATTAAATATCAATTAGTTATCATACGTAATATATAAAAATTAATTGGTGAACAATGTAAAACAAATCAATTCGAAAGTTGTTTCAGAAAATAATTCATTACATTATTTCCCTTATTAATAGTTAACTCTATAAAGTAATCTTAAAAAAGATTATTGTATTAATAGAATATTTATAAACCTTATTCATATCTATAACCCTTTTTTATTCAATAATTATTGTTATTTACTGTTAATATAATTATTCATTATTACTTAATTTTTACGTGTCATGTTACCGATTTTTATTCTATTTTAGAAGATCTATAATTTATCTATTGATCCTTAATCATCAATACCAATGTGTACTATCAAATATAAAATATGGTAAAATTACATATTTCCTAGGATTACTTGTAGTGTTCTCCTTTCATCCCCTGATTGTTTTCATTAAGAATCTTCATGAGAATTCCATATATAAACTTGATTCAAATGTTTTTCATTAATATAGAAGTTATATTGTTAATATATATATAATTATTATTACTCTGTAATAAATAAAATATATTAAATAACTTATTTTCAAATTTCGTTAATATTATATAACATTCCTTAAATATTCACTGAAGAATCGTTACAATATCACTCAAGTAGGTTGTAAACAAACCAAAACAAATTCATTTCATAATGATTTAATAATTAAGAATGTGATATTACATAATGCCAATACAAATTTAGAGAATCTTATATATGAAATATATATTATAAATCTTAATTTCCCCAAAAACAAAATATATAGAAAAGAAACATATTACAACTAAACCAATCTATATATTAAAGAGTGAAAATATATAACCTTAGGGGTAAATTTATTTCATATTAGTTGAATGTTTGACATGATGTTTGTAAGTTGTAATATTTACATTGTAAAAGAAATGTCATTGTTGGATTAGTAACCTAAACATATATAATAGTAACCTAACCATTGGGAAAATAAATTTATCCCCAAACCAATAATCTATTATATAAGTAGTTATTACCAGGGGTATTAAAATTAAATATAAATATTATATTCCCAAATAAAAAATATCATTATTAAAAATATAATGAAAATATAATTTTTTTCATATATTATATTTTATTTAATTAGGAAAAATAATAAATAATTATATTACAAAATATAAATTACCAATATTATAATTTTTCTTGATAAAATGATTAATATTTTGGAAATCAAGTTGATGAATTTGTTCTAGGGTAATGTTTTGTTTTGCTTGTAAAATACATCAATTTTTTGGTTAATAGTAAAAAATTCAACTTCTCCACATGACCAATGTATCTAAAATTACATCATTAACGATGTAATAATGTCCAAATAATTTCAAGAACATGTGTTCTAAAAAAACTAATATCATAAATTATTTAATTAAAATTTAAAAAACACTATTTCCATAAATAAATGTAATTATCCAAAACCTAATTTCAAAAGTGATCCCAAGAAATATTTTCTTTCAATTTACAAATTTTATAATCAAATTTAATTGAAATTATAATATTGATAATATTACTAAAAACATTATATTATATTTATATATTATTTATATTGTAAAAATAAACTATTATAATTATAATATTTGTTATTTTACTTTTTATTCTATTCTAAAAATCCACATCTTCTCAATGATAAATTACCACTCTCCCTCCCATAGGAAAATAACTCCCCACTCACTAGAATATGAAAATGTTTGTTTATATTCTTCTCTCTTAATTCATTAACTTCCTTAGATACGTGTTGGATTAAACACACTCCATTCATCAATAATGAGTAATGTCATACAAGACATTCCACACTAATGAAAGTATTTTTTTCAAAAAACATTTATAGTTAAATTCATATATCTCCATTAAAAATTTATTTAATGATAAAAGTTTCTATTATATAATTATGAAAAAAATAAAATTTTATTAATTATCTTAAAATAAATTTTTGATGTATTTATATTTAATACCTCATTTATTCATGTCTATACAACATCCCAGTTAACGGATGTTTAATAACCAATGAGGATGTTTCCGACTCCTTTATTGTAAACAACCAAATGGATGGTAAGGATAAATTAATTATAATATGTAATTGAATAAATATATTTATTTAAATTTTCTACAATTATTTCAAATAATGATAAAATTACAATGATCAAAATAGAGAAATCAATGAAAAATAGAATCTTTTTTAGGGAAACATAATATCAAAATGTCATAAATAGAATAAAATAAATAAATAAATATCAAAAAATAATTATAACTAATAAATAGCGAAATAAAAAAATAATTCAATTTTATTTCATTATTATAATAAATAAAAAGTTATTAATTAGGAGGTATGAATGTGATGTAATAAATGAGGATTTAAGGAAAGAGGATTATAATACCCAACTCCTATTATTTGGTTCATCCCTCCTTCATGTCATTTTGGGTATGGTTATTCCACCTTCATTCCCTAATTTTACATGTATTAAATTTCTTCTCTTTTAAGGGATATGCTTGTTTCCACCTTGTTTCTTAAGAAAAATAAAGCATTTTTGCAAATATGCAATTCTTTTCAAAATACATATTTGACTCCACTTGAGTTATTTCTTCATCATTTAGTAATGGTGATGTTTATTCCAAATATGTTTACCCATATTAAGTTTTTAATTCCATTTTTATTAATTAAATAGTGATTTATGTAATCCTTATAAAACTCATTCCATTCCATGTGTTATTTCATTAATTAAATTTGTATACATTCTAGGTGGCATGAATAATAATGAATGTATTATAGTGAGATGGTCGGGCCCGTAATTATATATCCCTCTAATGAATTGAGTAATGTGATGTATTCGAGGAGATTATATGTATTATTTACGAAAAAGATTCTATATTTTTTCATAATAATGATTTTTTTGTATATAACAATATGTTATGTGGAAACATGATTCAAGATTTGATCACAACATTTTGTGATAATTTACCACTATTACATAATGATTAATTTTTATACATCTCCATATTCCATGCCAATAATTAAATTTCCCTCATGATATTAATTATTATAATATTCTTTTGATATGATGCTTATAATTATTATCAATCATGTTTTATTGATTCATGTATGTTATTTCTATTATGGAATCCTAACCTGTACTAGGATTTTAGATCACCACATTACTTGATGTATATCGTAAGTTGACTACATATAGTATGGATAATTCATGATTACCGAATAATAAAGAAGAAGTCTTAAAATATATTTTTATAATTTATTATGAATATTTATTATATTATTCTACATTAAAAATGAATAAAAAAATTAGATCCTTGAATGTATAAATATTTTGTTATATATCATAGCAATTATTTAACTATTAGTTAAAAAAATTATCATCACTACAATTGGTATTAGAGGGAGGTTCTGTTAATTATGGAAATAGGATTAGAAAACATCATAAAAAACCATTAGGATTAGTCTATGTGTATGTAAACATTCCTGGAAAAATATATTTAAAATTGATAAAAATAGTGATCCCATAATAAATTCTTATAGAGTAAATTTTCACATAAGAATAAGTTAATTTTTCTATCTATGATTACTTTTTTATTGATCAAGATTTTTTTATTTAAGAAAATGGTGTGAACCAAGATAATCTATCTTATCAACCCATGTATGGGATATTTAAATGATTATCTAAACAACATCCCTAATACCTTAGTATGTGTAGTTAAAAACAATATTTAAATGACTACCCAATAGTCTATGGATATAAAAACAAGCTAGACTAAATGGAATATGATCCTCCACCTAAGATTGGGAAACATGATATTTATATTTTAATGAAACAAAAAACACAAAATTTTTATATATTTTGAAATTTACATATCGATTAATAGTGGATGATAAAAATAGAGATTATGTTATATATTCTCCTCTATTCTAAGATAATGAAGGTGGATTTAGCCCTATATTTCATAGATGGAGAAATTGATTGATAGTGGACATTTATAAAAACACAATCACTAATGATAAAATGGTAGAGGTTGGGTGAAATGACATTAAGAAAATGTTCCATAAAAAGTATTACCATGAACTATTGGAAAAAATATAGGTATATAATTCAAATATCCGAGGAAAAGGAAATGTGATTCTATCATGGGTTAAATGGAAAACATTAGCTGAAATTCAAGATATGACATGGGTTTTTCTATCAACAATGATAAAAAAATATACAGAGTATAATTTGTTTTAAACCACACCTTCGAAAGGCTCTAACATTCCATGATGTCATTCGTTATGATGAAGTGGGTATATTTCCATTCAAAGTGTAGGGTAAATAAAAAGAATGTTCAATTTTACATCTGGATAAGAAAATATTAATATATTTTAATGAGTTTGGTGAAATGAAAATGGATGTATGTTTATCCAACCACCCACATGTTAAAAATGTGAGAAGAAACATCATCATAATTTACATAAATGGATGGGAAAATGAATAAAGTGTGGTATATAGGGACATGCGTCTCATGGATGTTGTAGAAATATGATTAAGGTGGCCAATATGATAGACCAATGAATGGAAAAACCTAATCAACCACACATGGTTCAATGCATCAACTATATGGAGAATGTGAACCATGTAATCTATTACAAAAAACCATGAGTCCTTGATAATAATATGCATCAGTAACCACATAATTCGTGGATGAAGGTATAGATTATGCCAAAAATACTATTCATGAGGATCATTGACATAATGTCACGGATGGTACACTTATTGTTAACTAATTAATAGAAAATGATTTATTTGATTCCACGTCTTTTCATTGTTTATATAATAGATTTTTTCTTGTGATTTAGATATGATGACTGAATACATTATATTATAAAAAACTATAAATACACAGATTGGTCTGATCTCTATATCCAAATAGATCTACATTTATCCAATTAGTTTTTGTGGGAATACCCATCTATATCATGTTGCAATAATTCCCATGGTATAATTTTATAATATATTGTGCATGGATTGTCTCTCAATATATATATAAAAAATTTTTAGAGAAAGTGAAATTTCATAATAATATTCTTAACCAACTCATTATCTATTAAAAATTCTAAGAATATAATGAATCTCTATTGGATAATCCATCAACAGTGTGGATATTGATTCCTTATAAGGAATCTTACATCACCAAAATTTTCAAGTCTATGGATACTATCAACATATAGTATATTCCCATTTTGAGGTAATACAATAATATATTTGTTAAATAAATAACCTTAATTCCACCATTTCATGTGGTAGATTTCTTAAAAGTAATTATACCTTTATCCACTCATATATTTAATTTTACCTACAGTATTTTTTGAATCAAACTAACGGGGTTAATGAAGTATCAAAAATATCATTTAGATCAATGGTTCATACTGTAATGTTCATAAACATGTGGTGCACTTGTCATCATTGTAGAATTTGTATCCTTAAAATCAATAAACAACCGTGAAAATATATATATTTCTTATTACTAAATGAATTTGGGCTCCATGATGTGAAATAATAGTGTGTATAAATCCATTTTCACACAACCCCTATATTATATTCATCCACTATATAATTCAACAATGGTCACTAAAAAGATATAATTATATATTTTTCTTGAATCAAGAAATAAACCAATGGAATCTTGATCATCATATTCTACTGTACATCCAAGAAATTACTAATTAAATACATCATTTTATTCTTATAAAATAAATATATACTTAATTTTATTATTATAATTCACATCCAAAAATTATGGATTCTCAGATTGACTATGATTCTCATTCAGATGTGCTACTCGACGAGGATCTATGCATGCCTCAATTGATGATGTATCCCTTTTAATGATATGGAATTGTTCGTACCCATCACAAGTCATAATTTCCTAAAATAGAAAAAAATTATATTTTTCAATACAATAAATTTCAACGATTATATCAAAATGGACCATAGTCATAATTATCATGCCTAAAAAGGTAATCATTATGTGTAATATTGGGAATTGATTATCCAATCATTTGTTGTGGTGGGTTTTCAACTGGGATATTTAAATGATAATTCCCATATTAAGTATTTAGGGAAATATATAATTTTTTTGTTGAATAATGATGATATATAAGAGTGAAAATATCATGAATAAAATAAATAATTAACTAGATATAAATTTATAATTAAATTACCTTCCACCAAAACATAGGATCTTCAGCCATAGTTTTTGTGATTAGAAATACATGGGCTTCAACCCACAACCTATTCTATGAGAGGTTATCCTGGTTCTGAGAAATTTTTTCTTAATAACACCCCACTTATAAAAACATAAAACAGTAGAAAACATTTATTCCATTTTACCCATTGTATTCATTAAAAATATTAATATTATCAACACACATTCAATTAATAATCATTTACTTAAATCTCTTTCCATAATCGTTCATTCCAAAATTATCACATCATTGAAATGGATTCATTTTCATTTCCCCATTGACATAATAAATTTTTTATGTTACATTATTATATCTATTAATCTATGAATTTCCCTTTAATTTTCCAGCAATAAAATATTCCCTCTAATTTTTGATGGAACATAATATTATATCATCGTATGATGAATTAGTTTGAGAAACCAATTCCCCTTAGAGTTTTTTCTTAATCCCTTTCTTGAAATGTTCTATATTTCTATCATGATTAAATATTTATTACAAATCAAACCTATAAATCATTATAATGGTAGTCTCATATCCCATACTACATTATTCATTAATTTTATTTTAGATGAGGAACTCCCTTTTTATTCTAGTTATTTTCCCATAAAGGAAATATTTAATAAAAAATATTTCATTAAAATATCACAATATAATATGTAATATTTCATTTGTGACATTTTTATTTTTGATCATTGATCACTATTGATAAAAATGTACTCTTTTCAAATATAGTAATAACATAACAATTTCATATTTTTTTCTTCCCACATAAAGAAATATCTTTTTATGTGACCTGATCTATATCTCAACTAAAACATTATTAGTTGTTCCATTAAAATTAGTGGATTTTGAAAAATAAAATTATCCAATATATTTGTATAATTCCATTTAAAATCAATTTTTTTCTTTTCATCGATAGTTATTAGTCATAAACTATGTCATTTGATGTAATATGTCTAGGATATCATTAGGTCCATCACCATATACATTATATATCTATTCATGATAATACTTAAATTTTCAATGATTGTTTTCACTTTCATCTATTATGAATAATAATGAAATTTTGGAACAAAATGAGTTATAGGACATTCAACATGAATATCGAGAAATAATATAAACATCCCTACAATGTTTGATATTCTCAAATACCATAACGTATTATTATAAATCTTATGTTATCTATGTTCATTTGAAAGCTTGTTCATATGTCTTCCACTAATAAATAACTAATTAAAAATCTACGAAAACTAAATCCTATATCCTAGTGTGGGTTTCAATGTAATTATGTTGGTATAAGATTTTTGGGAACTCATCCTAACTTTTTGGTAAAATTAGTTGACATGAATTGTACAAAAGTATTGGATTCCCATTTTACATTCCAAATAAAATATAACATGCATAAAATTAAATATTCAGTGTCCTTGAAACCCATTAAAATATTTTCTTTATAATATCCTAGGAAATGAAGAATGAATTATTGGGAGATAAAGTCCTATGTGAGGGTTATGTTTGACAAAAACTATTTCAGGTAAATAAGAAATAATAAATATGAAAACGTATGTGTCTTTAAACAAAATATATTTAATCAATATCTTGTGAAGGAAAATAATTTAAGGATTATATCAATGCAATGTAATATATGGTTAGCTATCGACCAAAATAATATTTAAGAATGATAGGAAATTATTTATTCTCATAATACAATTCAACACATTAAGAGGATATATTAATATATTCCCCTTAATATCCATGATACAATGAAAAATTAATCTATTCCCCTTATAACATGATTAATTTTTTTTCATTATCATTATTTGAAAAAATTAGTATTACTATAATTTCTATGATACAATGAAAATGGGTTTTCAATGAAATATAGTTTCATAATATTGAAAATTATATGAATATTAATTTTTCAAAATAATTATTATTAACATAAAATTAATCATTTAATGATGCGTGAAAAAAATCATTCAAAATATTGTTTTTTAATAAAATATTATCCCATAAAAATTTGTAGTGAATTATTAAAATAATTATTAATTAAATTATTTCTCTTTGTTAAAAAATTTATAAGATGTTGAATAATCTATTAATTTAATGTGGTTATATTTTTTGGAAAACATTTAAAAGGGTATTTTTTTAAAAATAATTTCATTGGAAATTTTGTAATGAAAATAAAAAATTTCCCTATAGGAAATCATTAGAAAGAATCCATTAATTTAAACTAATATTTTTAGGATGTTATAAAATCTCTTCAATAAATAACTAGAATAAATAAAGTAATGTTTTAAAATCAATTGTGTAAAATATGAAAATGGAAGAAAAATATACCAAATAAAATTGAGAAATAAGGACTTCTTTTCGTATAAATATTACCTTGATTGATTTAATTTAAAATAGAGGAAAATTTTGCATAAAACATAGGAACACCATAAATATCAACATTATAGGAAAATAGATAGGGTTTTAAATTATATTTTATTATATTTCTTCAATGAAAATAGTAGAAATCGAAAATTTATATTATAAAATAAATTATTACCTTTTAATGACAGTCCAATTGCCTTCTATTAAAATTGAAAAATTTAAATTAAAAATTAATCCTAACCAATAAATATATATTATTTTAATATACATTTTTGTGGAAGTATATTCACTAGATAAAATAGACATGTTCACTATATGAAATAAATCTCAATGGAGGTGAAATTGAGATGAAATCGCATACCATGCATTTCCCCTTAGTTAAACATGACATAAAAATTATTTAACAGTTTAAAACATGTTATTAATTTATTCTAGAAGAATATTAATGTATATATAATTTCATATATTATCCTCTAATGACATGATATCACCCATTCATTAATCCATTATTATTATCATTGTTTTGGATGTTAATTGCTTTATTTTATATTACATGTTTTATCAAAGACGTTTTGATCCATCTAATTTGAATATGGATATATAATCTCCTTAATGATAAAGAGGATATTATTATAATATATATATTTATTTATACTATATTTATTACTATATATGTATATATTAAATGAAAAATAGATCACATTGTTTCATGAAGGTGGTAGTGCACATGTACCCAAGAGAAAAATTATCATTTTCTAATGGATATCAAGGTTACATGGTAGATTTTATATTATAAATCTTGTATAATAATTATTTAATGCCTATAAAATATATTCATTATTTTAATATTTATAACCATATCGAGAAGGTGGTGTTCAAAACGGATTACCGAGCTATGTGGAGATGGTGATCCGTACATATACATGGGTAATGTTTTCACATTCTATGTGAAGGAATAAAGGGGGGAAATAGTTTTACAATTATCAAAATAAGATAAAAATATATTTATGATAATAAATTTTCATATTTATATTGGTTAAAATAAATTTAGTGGAATTAGAAAAATAATTAAATTCAAAAGGATGAGTAAATAATATTACCACTTCATTAGAAAACATCCTTTAGATCTCCTAATAAATGGACTTATGGTTGATATTATAGAAATACCAGTACTTGTAATAATTTCATATTGATATATATAATATGAATTTATATTTAATTATAGACAGGTTTCTAAATGTGTGGTAATTAATAGATGGAATCAATTTCCATTTATAAGGGGAAGACAGTCATTGAATTTCATGAAGTATTAAATTAATATAAATTATTTTTTTAACAATGTAATAAAAATTTATATAAATGTAAGTATATATGATGATGAATTAAAATACCTTCATTCAATAAAGTTTGCATATGTTTTGATTAGGACCTGATTCTAATCATTATGTTTACCCCATGTTAATAGTTTTTAAAATTATAGTAATATTAATGTTTGTGTCAATTATGGGATATTATTGATACCATAACTGGAGAAAAGAATAAACAAATATACTACGGTTGACCTTTTCAAAAATATTTATTTTAATTTTCTAAATATAATATATTCATTAATTTTAAATTAAATGATTTCATATTATTTATTATAAAATATCTGTAATGTAATTTTAATTATTATTTATTTAATTTGACCAATAAAATTATGATAAATATTGAATTCAAATATTATCATTTAAAATATAACTATTATGTTATATATATCTCTAAAATTTATGGAAAACAATAAGTCAAAAAAATAGTTTTAATATTTTTAATATCAATTATAATAATTTTCAATTACATTAATAAATATTGTGTCCGCATTGAATAAATATTTAAGATAATTAATGTATAAAAAAATTTAACAACTAACCCATATTTTATAATTTCTTTATATTTAAAATAAAAAATTAGATATGTTAATAACATATAATTATACTTATGTGAACATATAAAATAAATTAAAAACAAGGGATGGTCATTTTTAATTTTCAATACATTAAATAATATTAATGTCACAAATAAGGTGATATGGCTTAAAATTTTGATATCGTATAATTTGGGATTTTTTTGGTAAAATTTATCCCATCAAATGAAAAATGGGATGTTTTTAGGTGTTTTTTAATTCCTTACCACATTGTTTTAACTGTAATTACCTGACAGACCCTTCTCTAATGTGATAAATATTACCATAGTTGTTATTAATAATCTCTACTCATAAAATAAAAATATTTACCAATTATAATCCCACTAATTATAAATAAGGAATAATGTTTTAAGAATTAAATTTCTTGATGTTGTCAAATTTAATTTTAATATATATTTGTAAATCATAATGAAATTTATATTTAGAAAAATCTGTTACATGAATTAAAATTAACATATATTAAAATAATGAAAATTATTTATCAAAATTATATTACTCTAAATAAAAATGAATTTATTTTTTTATCAAAAAAATTATATATATATATAGTGTAAATTTTAATTTACATGATATAATGACATGAAATTATAGTATTTGAAAATGAACTATTATTATTTACTCACTATAATAAATTATAGAAAAATACCAAAACATCATCATTAGTTAATTTTGATATGTTGATTTCAAAAATTAAAATAATTGATAGAAATAAAATTAATCAATTGTATATTTTTAGTTTTAATAACATTCATGAATATAATTTTTTTTTATTTTTTTATCTTTTTAAAAAATAAATTATTTGTATAATTAAATACCAGGTGTTACATGTTACTTTTCTAGATTCTGGGGATGGAAAAATAACACCTTTTACAAAACCTCAAAATACAAAGTCAGATCAATTATCTTATAACAAATTTTATAATCAATCATATCATTTCCTATAAGAACCTCATGGATATGATGATCAGGTTGGATCTTTACAATCACATGGAAACCCTAATTTTAATAGTATGAAATTTATTAGGATTCATCTGGATATAATAATTTAAACTTCAAACCATCACGCATTCAATCAAAATTATAATTTAACATGATTCATGAACCAATCATATTTATTTACCCTGTCAAAAGAACCATAGTACTATGTAAATTCATAATGATTATGGTTATTGTGATTATTTACATGGTACCCTAAACTTTTTGGTCTTACGAGGTATCTCATGTTCACAACATGAGTTAAGATAAGATAATATGATTTCCATACCATCCTATATTGAACTCATTTGCTCCTAACGGCTAGCTCTATACCATAATTCCAAAATCATATCATTGTTAAAAATTATTCATGACCCCCTCCATTTTCTCCCATAATGGGATGGAATTGAAGAGAGTAATTGAACCCAAAAAGCCCGCTTCCATTATGAATTTTTTTGGTGACTAAAACAAAGGGTATAAAAAACACATTGGGAGGATACTTCTAAAATAATTTATGAAATAACAAATTAATCCCCCCAGTAGTCAAAATTACATATGTATAAAGAAACAAAAATCCAATTTTATTTAACTAATACAAGTAAAAAGCACAAAAATAAAAGTAAAATTGTAAAAATCATATGAAATACAATCATTTAAATCTATAACATTCTAGTTAGTCATAACCACTATATATACTAATCTCGGCCTTCCATCGACCATGTGTCTATCTTAGGTTCAACCATGTCATTTCCCCTAACGTGTCCTTCCACTAATTACCCATGTCACCCCACCGCACACAATCTCAATTTCTATGTGCCTACCTTTCCTGATCTCGTTGAGGTTATCAGGGGTCGTGACCTTGACTTCCCTCGATCTCCACCTCCATTATCATCCCTCTCCTGGTAAACCTATAGTCTAGATCCCTCCATCTCTGACCATCAACATCTCCCAGTGTGATGCGTAGACTACATGTTTTTCACTCTTCTAGTCGCGATCAGGATGCATCTATTTGAGACCTAGGGTTCCCACAAATTCTTGATGTCGGTGTAATCCTCGTAATATTTTTGTTGTAGTTTTTCATGCTCGTAATTAGTATTCTTCATTATCATGGTTTCAGCATACATCTTCATCTTGTTTTTTCTCATTACTCTCATTACCGTTCACAGTTCCTCTAACTCACAAATATGTTTATACCTAACCCTGCTATGTAAGGTTGTTCCTCCTAAAGCCTCCACCCCTACCATCCAATAATAGTAAATACATTCATAGCTACTTCAATCTACCGATATTCCTTCCCATCGACCAACCTAGAGATTTCAATTTCATATGGTTATTCCATGGATTTTTGGGATTAAAATTTCAACTAAAGTCACCTTCCCTTCTCTAAACGCTTCTAACACCTCTTATATCATCCCACATCGTTTTTCCACATCAGGTATGACTTTAAATGCGTAATGGAAAACATATATATTTGAAAAGACATTGATGGTTTCATTTATGTTCTACAATACATAGGGTACATTTAGTGTTTTCTGAATTTTCTTTTTCAATTTGAATAATAAAAACTTCTACTGGGGTTTGTTATACAATTTTATTTGCAAACTCTTACAATTACATTTCAGTTTAGCATGTTCATATCCAACTGCATATTTAGCTTTTGGAATTTACATTACCTGTTTGGGAAAAACAAACCTAAACTGTGGTCTCTTATTTGATGTTCCATGAAACTTATTTCCACATCATTTTGGTTAAGAATATTGATAACTGAATGTAAATTTTTTGGTCTAATTTTGATTTTCCTGAAAGTAAAAATAAACCTTTATTGTGGTCTATTTTATCCTATTAGGTGTTTTCGTTCATCAAGTAATTTTTTTTCAGATTAATTTCTTCTTTTCATTATATGGTCTCATTGCACCCTTGATAATAATATATAAAGAAAAAAATATCAAACATGAAATTCCCATGAATCTCTAGAGATGAAATGAAGCAACAAAGGATACATATAAAATAATGGTAGGTAGTTTTTGAGTTCCATATTAACTACACATAGAAATTTATAACTTATTATCCTATGTTCATTATTTTCATTCATTAAACGTACAACATGATGGGAGCCAAAAACTACTGTAAACAATTCAATGTCATCTACCGACTAGTCTAATACTCTATCAAGTGAACCAATATCAATAGGTGACATCACATGTGTAGTCACATGCATTCCATTATCCTCTCCATGTATAAATGGTTAGTTCCATATGCATTTACTAGTAGCATCTTTACGATGTTTCAAAATACATATTAGACTAAACAAAACCCGTCGTACTACACTTGTTTTCTGATAGTTTTGAAACAATTTTCTACTCAGTTAAATACAAAAATTTATTTCCCATTAACAGGTACAAATTCGTGGGTACAATGTTGATATCTCATGATGGAACAAAATACACATGGTGAGTTTTCTATTACATTCACATTAATGTGTTAAAGTTATTTTTATTATTTTATAGTGTATATTAATTGAAATTGACACAATATTTGTGGAGACATATACTAGAAATTCTTCTATGACAGTTTTAGTATGTTTGGAAATCCACACATTGAACCTATACAAACAAATAGATTCAAAAATGGAGTCACACTATTGAAATCATAATCTTTTTGTTATAATGTTCAGTTATATTTAAATTTACATTAATAATCCTTTGAAAAACATGGTATATTTCAAACTAACACTTATTATTACTAATTAACTTATTCATTTTTGATTGTGAAAGAACCATCTGTGCCTCAGTCAACATTTTCTGCTGGATCTAACAAATTAAATCAATTATCGAATGGCTTGACACATTTTCATATACCATTATTTATGTTTCGTAAATATTATATTTCATTCACATATTATTGGACATACAAAATTTGTATTTCCTATATAACATTTTGGTTATTACATTGTATAGCTTTAATGACTGAACAAAATACACTATCATATTAATCACCTGTTACCTCAACATAGTATGAATGAATAGTGTTTCTACACACTACCAATCTAGTTATTAATGTGTTATTGCTAATGTAATTCTAGTTCTATTTATTATGATTCCCTATAAAATCAAATTCTTCTTAACTCCTACTATTGATGGGACCGATAATACATTATTGTGTTCAGGTATCTGGTACATTATATGTTTCCACACACATATATATATACCAGTGTACATTCAATAGAGTAGGGAGTTTTTTTTTCTATAACTACTTTCGAATTTTGTACAACCTTCATTTCTCCGGGAAGAAATGATAACGAATACTTCTGAGGATTAAGAAAACTAAAATATTGACATAAATTATGCATAAACATATAGTGGTACTTTGATGTGAACCATTAACTTGAAATGATAATAATATTTCTATTATTTAATCCATTCCAATATTATGTTTCACTTGCAACTACAGGAGAGTCACTAGAACATGAAATTGTCCTGAAACCGAGATAGTGTACATTCTAAACATAAATTAATTGTTCTTTAATAATAAATCATCCTCTCTATTGTTGACTAATGTATTTTAAAAACATAATCCACGTTACTGTTCTATTCGATCTGGTTATTATGATATTAGAGAGACTTCAAACATATGTCAGAATTTTCAATCATTATTTTGATTAATGATAGAAACAAAAAATTATTCAATAGAAAAAACCAATGTCTTCTCTATGTTGATCGATCTGAAATGTCTTTTTGGACTTACATGTATCATGTCCAAAATACCTATGGATGTTGGTGTTAGATCGAACTTATATTGATGCCTAATTATTCCTAGACCATATTAATATTTACAATTCGATGTATGCATTCACATCGATGTGTGGTAAGGTATATAGGTCATTCAACGATGGTCAATCTGAATGTATATTCATATTTAATGGACAAAACTACCATTTCATAGGTATTTTATTTACACCTAATGGAAATTAACCTCGGTTCACACAACTATGAATGTATGATACTGCACTTGAGTGTTAAAATAGAATTAGTGGAATGAGGTATCGTTTATATTCAATGCATTGTGCTATGTTGGAAATCCTTTCAACATTTTATTTTAACATAAATAATTAATCCATCATTGATGACATATATCAAAAATCTATTATTTACAACAATATTTTAGAGATACAACAACAGTTGATTCATGAGAACAATGCATTGTCTTGAGAATTTAAAAGTACAATGGATATATGTTACCATTAGGATGATCCAACATTAAAGATAATTATTCCTAAAAAATGGCAAAAAATATTCAACATATAAACTACCAATGACTTCTAAAATAAAAATGATGATTTTTTGTGATATTGATAATCTCAGCCAAGAATGTTATATCATAAATCAAACAAAAATTAGTGATTTACAATGAATTGTTGAGCTTCACACATTTTATCTTCCATTGTAGTATCCTGGGATTTTCATAGGTGGCCAAGATGGATATTTTGAAAATGTGTTGCATCATGACACTCAAATCACAACATATACTACAATCAAGAATGTAACAATGAGAGAGTACATATCATTCCAATTGTAGCGTCATGATAACGATGAAATGATCATACTTAATTCAATAAGATTTCTAAAATAGTTTATTGTTGGTTCTTATACAATGATTGATTCTGAAAGAATATCATTCATATTCTTCATTGAAAATGAAATTGATGGTCGAACATTACAATGGGTTTTTAGACGCATTTCTTTGGGGATACTATGATGGAAAATCCTACGGGAAGTGTACCATATTAACTTCTACATTCAGGGGTGGTCCACAATATATGATCAGGAATTACCGAGTTCCAATGTTGATATGTAATATGGTATGGTATCCAGATCTGTTTTTAATGTTTACTTTTAACATGTTGTGTCCTGAAAAAACAAGATTTCTTAGAAATTGCAATATCAGTCCACCAGACTACTTGCAAATATTATCTCATGTTTTCAAAAATAAGTTTGATCATCTAATGAATAATTTAAGAGAAGGTTGTTACTATAGAATATCACAGGTAGGTAAATCCTTTTGTACTAACTATAAAGTATGTTTAGTTATTTATTATATATTTTTCATCATGTAATATCCGTCTAAAACCATTTTATTCTCACGTAGTTGTTCGAACCATGGATTTTCAATATTTGGCTTGCCTCATGTGCACATCATACTATTTCTCTATCATAAAAACAATGTTCACACTAAAAAGATATAAACAATATTGTCTATGGTAAAATTCCAAAAAAAATAGTTCCTACCCAAGACTACACAACGATGTTATGAATTTTTTGTTCCACAGCCCTTATGGTGATTCCATCCATTGTTCTCCTTGTATATGAAATGAAAAAACACCCGTGTTTTTTCAAAACAAATTTTTTGTCATATCACTATTGATGATAATGGTTAAATTGTCTATCATAGAAGGGATGATGATTGAATTGTTCTAAAAATGGATTCCCTTTGGATAATTGATATTTCATACCATACAGTCCTATTTTTCTATTAAAGTATCAATAAGATCTGAATATTGAAGTTTTCAGTCATTCGTATTCCATAAAATATCTCTTTAATTATGATAGAAAAGGAACTGATCGTGTAAAAGAAACAAATTATAAGAGAAAAACATATTTTTATCAAAAAAAATTGTAGAGGAAATAAAGATGTATTTTGACTGTCGATACATATCTCTTTGTGAGGCCTCTTTGAGGATATTTTCTTATGACTTCAATTACAGATATCCACTGGTTGAGAGATTAGGTTTCCATTTACTATGACAACATTCTGTGTCCTATAATTGAAATTAAAATATTGGAGATGTCTTAAATCATATGTATATATCTGAAACAATGTCTACCACTTGGTTTAAAGAAAATCTTTTGAACCCGGTTGAAAGAGCTATAACATTTCAGAATTCCCAGCTAGATTAGTTTTCCCTCAAATGATATGAAATGGCGTCGTTGAAGGCATAGATTTTCTATTGGTAGACTATACTATGTTCCACCAACAATAGGAGATCTCTATTACTTACAGATAATACTATCAAAAATCAAAGGAGTTACATCATATTATTTTCTCAAAATAGTGAACAACATTACTCATAGATCATTTAGAGAGGCATGTTATGCATTGGGACTTCTGGAAGACGACACCAAATTTAATAAAGCTCTAAAAGTGGTTTCAGTTTGTGGAATGGGAAATTATATACACATGCTCTTCACAATCATGTTATTTTCCAATAACATTTCTCATCCATACATTGTTTGTAAATAAACCAGTGACATTATATCTGATGATATTTTATATTCCCAAAGAGAGAGGCTAAAAATACAAGGTGGAAATATGTTTCTCAACATATATTTGAAAAAAAAATTACTGCAAACTTATTTATCTTCTATCATATTTCTTATGTGGTATATAAATATATTTAGATAATATTTACATAACAATTTATCAAAAAATGTAGGTTATTTATTACTTACATATAGGATGTTTATTGGTTACGATGGAATTAGTGCTATATTAAATTTATTTGTGATAATTTAATGTTAATATAGTTAAATTATATTAACTAAATGTATTATTACTTAAATAATTCTTGACTCATATTTTTTTACATATTACATTATAATCAAAGAGCTCAACAACTATCCATATGAAAGAATAAACAACACAATAAAACATGACTTTTGGAATTTTAATATTATTGTATGTCTGTTGTGATTACAATTATATCTATCATAACATTGATATCTTTCTTTTAGTGACCATAATTTTCTACGTCATTTTCAATTGTTATGTTTACATGTTAATTTCACTCATATATACTATTGAAATTTATAATATGGACTTGATTCTATCTAATCCATTCTTCCACCACTGATCTAGATTTATCGTTTAGTTACTTTAAATTACTTGAATTACTCTATGCAGTTTATTTTATTATACTATGAAACAATGTTCCTTGATTTTCTAGATTTGATACCCAAAGAACATCAGCTAAATATGTATGTTATGCATTAAATTGATTAGATTTTACGAAGAATTGGAAAATCACTTTGATTTTATCCTCCTATTAAAGTTCCAGATTCTATAATTGATACTCATTCAAATCATTTAGATGCATAGGAACTAAATTTCAGTAGTGAAATACTATGAAATGATTATAAAACCTTACAAAGAATTCTTACCATTGAACAGAACGAGGTGATGGATGCCATTTTGTCTACATTATCTAAAAATTCTTGGGGATTATTCTTATTGAGTAGATATGGAGGAATAGGTAAAACATTCATTTGGAATATCCTAACATCCATACTATGGTTTGAGGGTTCTATTTTACATGTAGTTACTTTGAGGGGAATAGCATCATTAATCCTTCATAGAGGATAAACTACACATTCTAATTTTGGTATTTTAATCTCCATTACTGAGAAGATTGTTTGAAATATACAATAAGGGAGTATATGTAGAAGAACATATACAATCTAAAAAGAAGATTATTTGGGATGAGGCTTTTATGGTTCATAAGTACTACTTAGTGTCTCTAGACAAAACTCTAATGGGTATAATGAAATTAAAAAAAATTAATTCAATGAATTTACCATTCGGTGGTATAAAAGTTGTATTGGGTGGGGATTTCAGGAAAATACGACCTGTAATACTAGGTGGTAATAAAAAGGACATTTTTTCACAAGTATTAAGTCATCGTATCATTGGTAGCACTATCGGGTAATAATTCTAACAAATAACGTGATATTTATATCATCAATAGCGACTGATGATTCACATGAGGTACGTGATTTTTCTAAATGGAATTTGGATATTGGCGGTGGTTGAGTTAGAGAACCTAATGGTGGTGAAGTCCACTTCCAAATTCCATCAGTATATCTTCTAACATATGCTGCTGATAAAATGGTTACAACTGTGGATCATAAATATCCTGAATTTAGTTAACAAAATAGGGATGTATTGTATCATAATGAGTGTTACATTTTAGTTACAACCCATGATATTGTTCAAGATGTAAATGAATACATGTTATCTCTCACAAACTCTGAAAAGATAGACAAGTTCTGCTCAGATTTAGTCTTCAATGCTAGTTTGGTTACTGATAGGGAAGAAAACATATACACCTCTAAGATATTAAATTGTATCAATTCCACTAGTGTGGTTGCCCAAAACAATTCCCTAATGATTGGTGTCTCAATTATGTTGATAATAAAGGTAGTTAAATTGGTTGGTTTTTTTAATAGCACCAGTATGTTTATTACACATTCAAGTGATCATGTCATTAGGGAAATAATTTTGACTGTCTATCATTCAGGGTATTCTGCCTTCATTCCAAGACAGAATGTGACACACCTTGATGTTAGGTGGCCATTAAAATTACAAAGAATACAATAACCATTGTCAGTTTCTTTTGAAATGAATATTAATAAATTTAATGAAAAATCATTGTCTTCTTTTGGGTTATTTCACCGAAAACCTGTGTTCTCTCGTGGTAAATTATATGTTGTGCTTTTTTGGGTCACATCTGGAAGTGGTTTTAAAATTATTGTTGATAATAACAATAACACACTATCTTATTACACAGAAAATACCATATACAATGAAATATTCATTAACCTGTCTTAGGTACAATTTCAATTAACATGTCAATCTGTTACTCCTGTTTGGGTTAGCAATGTGTACTTCCAGAAGTGCGCAACTGTGGACTATTGTTATTTTCAACACTAAAAAAATTTTCCAGAGTAAAAAAAATTTCCTGATAAATTACCCCATTGAATGTGATTACCCCATAGGATGATGAAGAACTCCAGATTTAGGTTATTATTTTAAACATGTGGTGCAATTCATCTCCCTACTAATCCAATAAAGTTTTTTCTATTAATCTAGTACTTACTGATAAATAGGATAGTTTACATTACATGACTAATGTCTGTTTGTAACCCTATTTTCCTGTTTTTATTTTTAAAACTATCAATATATATATATATAATATCTGTACTTTCTCATATAATTTTTAATCTATTCTCTTATATTTTAACATGCTATCTCAAGGGATTAAAAATTCTATTTAAAATTACTACCTTCCAACTTATCTCCAATTAAATAGATATATTGCATGTAGGACTACATTATATGATACAAAACATTTAAATATCATAAATACAAGGAATTTAATAGGGATGTAGACATGCCTATATAATAATGTTCACTTCCACAATGTTTTTTCATCCATGTGATGTAGAAATTTTTCTTTTTAGTTTTGATTCTATTTCATTTGATGCTATTATTCAAATGAATGTTCTGGAAGAGAATTTAATTGGTACATTCCACTACCAATTACATGTTTCTTTTAATTCTAGATGAGTTTCCCAAATTAATCATTACATTATTTTATAATTCATCCTTATTGTCTTCTAATAAAGTCTCTATCTATTATCTATTTAATATATATAGTTGGACTTCTACCATACAAAATGCAACGTCCTGGATATAGGTGTCACACAACGGGTGCCCCAAACCTAGTTGGTCACTTGACCTCAAGCTTGTTTCCTCAAATGCCAGAGGCTGCCGACTAGTAACGTGGGCCTAGGACTGATAGTGGGGAAACTATGACTTCATTTTTCATAGTGCAGTGCAGCAGATCAAAATATAAACTTACAGAAGCGAAAGAAGTAACAATATAAACCTGAAATAGACAATAGAACTGAAGTAAAAGTTTTCCAACCATCATATGTATAATGATTCTACATGCCTATAATCAAATAATGTATCCAAAACAAGATACACTGCAATCTAATATAATACATGACACGGTAAAAAGTATAGCAAACAAAGTTAATGTAATGCAACCGGAACTCAGCATCATCTCAAGCATATGCTCGGTCTAATTATCTCCTACTCCTATGAAACAATCATGTACCTATCTAGGGACTGTTTCCCTTATCGACACCTATAGTAATATAATCTTTTTAGGTTAAATACCTGACCCAAATAGGGTGTGAGAAATAAATCTCAGTTGGTAACCACCAACGGCCCGTGCCCAACTATCAGCGAAAATGTGCAACAACATTGTGAAATAATTAAATGCATTAAACTAGGAAGTAATCAAAAGTAACCATTCCTACCAGTTAAATATCCATTTTAATAATTATTTAACAAGTCCATATAATTGAATTCTGAGTTTTCTGATACTTAGCCTCAGCCGAAAATCTCTTATACAGTGCCCTAGAAGAAACCACCATAGGATATATAACATTTAAAAGATAATAATAATACCAAGCCTTTTCTTTATCTTGGCAGGTACAACACAAGAAAACACCACATCAAATATTCAACATTAACATTGTCTTTAGTCCTGAAAGTCCTTGCCCTCAGGTAAATAGAAATGAAACCGTTAGGTGACTACCCTCAAGCATAATGAATATTTCCCTCAGTCATATGAGAAATTCCCCTCAGGCATGGAATCCACTTCCCTCAGGCATAATAAACAATGCCCTCATGCTTAAAAAATCCTTTCCCTCAAGCTAAACAATAACTTTCCCTCACGCTAAACAAAACATTAACCTCAGGCTAAAGAAAACCATTGCCTCAAGTGAAACAGAACACTGCCCTCTGGTATTCTATAGGAAAATTCTGTAACCGGGCCGATCCCAAAACATAAGAAAATAATTTATATATGTTCCCTCTCATAAAAACTCAAAACATTCTATAATCATAGTATACCCATGGGTATAATGGAAAAACGACTAAACAAGGGAAACTCACCCTCGGGGTAGCCTTAGATCAAAGCAATGATCTCAAACAGTAGTATATACTTATTCATTATATTACCTATGAAATTCTAGGTATCTCAACAATCAATCTCTCAGCCAAACAACACCCCAAACATGGGAGAGAGGAACAAAGGTACTAAAAATCCACTCGGTATTTGGATTTAAATAGAAGACCACCTACCTCGATCTCCTCTGATCGATATATGTGAAAGTCGGATCCCGCAGCAACAAAGAATGTCATATATCTGAGTTGAAGGATTACCCATCCAAACTTATATATCTTACCCTAGGGAATTAATTAGAATTAAATACTCAAGGAGATGGAAGACTATACCTGCACGGTTCAAACGAGATCGATGGTGGAAGAATCCGAGTCTCGGTGAGCGATCAAGAGTTCCTCCATACCTCGACCTCCTCTCTTCATGCTTCGGTAAGTTCTCTGTATCCTATGCCGAATGAGGAAGATAATACCTTTTTTTAATGAAAAAACATAACTACACGGCGTGTAAGTCTCAAGTACATGGTGTGTACTTTCCTTTTTTAAACAGTTCCACTGGCGGCAACTCCCACCGCCTCACTATTCATCTACCGACATGCATACATGACGTGTATTACTAAGTACATGGCATGTACTATTGTTCCACTGGAAGCTACTCCCACCACCTTACTATTCACCAGTTGACTGATTACACAACTTCTATTACTAAGTACACTATATTTAGTATGTTTTACACACTTAATCGCAGACAAGACTACACGCTAAGTATTCTAATCCACACGACCAAAGTACACTGTGTGCGTACAAATGTACATGGTGTTTACCAATAAATTTTGGATTTTCCCTGTAGAGACTCAATGATTGATGTACATATCCATTAAATTACTTTTTTGGAATACTTAATACATAAAAAACACACAAGGACCATAATAGTTTAGTGTCTTTGGAAACTCGGATCATATTATTCTAATCGTGGTGAAAGATCTTCAACATCTCCCATAAAGATCTTCCCCTTTTGTTTTCTTACATAAACATTTCTTTATATCCTAGGGAAAAGAAAACATAAAAAGGGTGAGCTCAAATGCTCAGTAAGGGTAATCATGGAAAAAATAAAACAAACCATCCACATTTGAACTTCAAAACATGAACATAATGCTTAAACATCAAATTCTTGAGCAATTACATAAGACATGGCAGTTCATAAGGAATAGATCATAAGGAAACATTAATCATGATAAAATAGCATGGGAATAAAACAAGTAATTGTGGAAACCATTAAACACATGTTATGATTTCCATAGTAGCAAATCCATTGCTGCCATGACCATCTCAGTGGACAAAGTCCCTTTCTGAATCGATTTCACCCGTCGTTCGAGTCCAGTATTACTGAACCGGTTTAACATTCCACTACATCCATGTCTATCTCATGATTTATAAATCATTATCTAATTCATTGGAGGTATATATAGGTCACACCCTTCTCATAATTAAATCATTCTTACTTGTGCCACATCATAAACATAAATCATTCATCATAACCCAAAGAACAAAATGGTATTCATAAAAATCATCCCATCATAACAAAATCCATATAAAAAATGGATATCTTTTCATCATAAAAAAAGTGACACCATGTAAATAATAGAGATATTATACTTGAAACATACACATATTAAATAATGTCATCTTATATGGAAAAAGGTTTTGATAAAACACTTGAAAAGAATTCTTGAGGAAAATATCATTTCTTATTCAAAATAATTTACTTTTCACAAAATGCCACACAATTTTAAAAGAAAATGATTTTATTGAAAATACCCATGAAATCTTGTAGAGTAAACATCATGAAAATAAGGCATTATAAAATGGTAAAAATCAGTTCATGCCGTATAAGATAAAAAAAACATTCTTCTATTACTTTTGTCGGAAAAGTCAAAAAGTACCTCGTATGGTGAAAAAAATAAAGATTCCTTACGCACCATATAGTAAAAGTAAAAAATGGGTAAGAAGGAATTTAAAAATAAATTAAAACATTTTTATAAAATAGGGACATGGATGGAAAATATAACCCCATTAAATACTTACGAATAAACAATCTCGGATAAAAACGAGATTGGAAAAGTTATCCCTTAACTAATGTCCGATATGCTTTGTATGTATCCTAAAATCATGTATAATTATTTAAATAATGTCATTGACTTATTACATAATCATATTACTTATTATTATATCATATATGGTTCACTTAGGTATTTATATTACTCGTTCATTGGTCAATTCATTGTTAAACTAGCGTTTTGGGTAAAATTGATTCATTTATCGTACGTGTTTGGACTTGTTGTTCTTGATATTATTATTACTTATATCATGATTTAATTACATGAAGAATGTAAAAATGATTTAAATATCATATATATTCAGTATATATATAATAGATAGATAAATGAAATGAAACACACCGTTCATGGAGATGGTAGGCCGTACGTACGCATGAACGATGTTTTCCTTTCTTTATTGACATGAATGGAAGTAAGTAGATGATATATATATATATATACATAAATACAGTAGCTTAATTATGCCATATATTTCATTATTATTCATTATATATACTTTATAATCATTCTTGAATGGTTAACATGGAGAATGAATATCATCGCGTTGTGGAGATGATAGTCCGTACGTACACACGAGCGATGATATCATTCCCATGATCGTGGAATTGTATTGAAGTGTATGTATAATATTTTAGAATAAATATCACTTTACAATAATAAAATATGTATATTTATTTACACAATTATACCCATCTAATTAATGTGGTGGTAGAAAATAGATTACACCACAGCATGGAGACGGAATTTCGTACGTACGCACGCGCGGTGATTTCGTTTTCCATATGATGGATAGAAGGTGAAATAGTATTGTTTAATATTTATAATAACATATAATTATATAATTAATACTGATTTTATTACATTATAATGAGACAACTAATGAAGAAGAAGTAGAATAAGGAGAAACTTGAGATAATCGGAATAAGAGATTACCTCTTCTTCGACACACCTCCTTTAAGCTTCCTCTTAAGGAAGTATAGTTGGTCTTTTGAGATGACCAGAACCACCACAATGTTTCTAGTGAAGTGGATTAGAGAAATGGGCAGGGGTTCGCCGAGCTTCATCGCTCAAAAGTGTGTTAAGAGAAGAGGGAAGGGGTGCCCTTTTTATAAGGGAGGAGAGGGGTACCTTAGGAAAACTTAAAATATTATTTTATAATAAAGTCATATTCGACTTTTAATAGCGCCAAATAGATTTATATCTAATATAAAGTGGGTAGGGGTCTAAATACTCTCATCCAATATATTTTAGACATGTTTAGGTTACTATTTTATCCTTATCATTTAGATTTAACTCTATGTTATATAATTTAACTTTTACCGTGTATTTTTGTTTTCTTAAACTATATGGTTAATAAACTTACTATAACAAGACAAAGAAACACCATGTGGTTCAATATTAATATATATATCATTATCTAAGTCATTTGGCTGAACCTTAGATTTTTATCAATAAAATAACATTTAAGAAAATAATATTTGTTTTAAAAACTATTTTATGTCAATTTTGACACTATTTGGTACATGACTTATTTGAAAATCATAAAAGCATTATTAGTTCGAAAAAAGTTAATTAAATAAATAATAACATGTCATATTAACCGAGAAAATTATTATATTTCACAAATAGTATTAAATAACATTTATTTGGGTATTTATAACATCAATTATGTTAATATTTCATTAATAAGGTAATTATTGCATCATCATTGTGTCATAAATAAATTAAGTTATTTAATGTCTAAGAATTATAAATAAAATACCATTATGTAGGAAATATTTTTAGATTTATAATGAATATATACAATCGAATTTATTTTATCTATAACAGTATATTAAAAATGTTTTAGTTATTAAACGTTGTTTTTAACTATTTTACTATTTCTTTAAATAAAATAATAATAAATGTCCTAATTTAATCCAAATGGACCTAATGGGTAATATTTTATCCCTAAAGTTGTTTTTGGTTGAACTACAGGTATCCAATAGAATTAGGACATGTGTTAGGGTAATAATAATATCATTTTTACCCTTAATTACCTTATTTACTTTTAACCGTGGTAAATAAAAGTAAAAATATACTATTCACCAAAAATTATTTTTAACTTATTGAACCACATTTTACTCCTTGATGTTAACTGTGTCTGTTTTATTTTTGAAATTCCTCTCACAGAAGCGGTAAAATTATGTTTTATGTAAATTTTCGAACTCTCCTAGGAGGTGGGTAAAAAAAGGTGAAAAATTCAATAAAATTTTTATATATCTAAAATTATTTTAAAATGACTCCAATTAATTACATTGAACATATATAGGTATTATGTATCAATTTTCACCTAAAATAAATTTAAATAATATAATTAATTATTTAAATAAATGTCTGTTTTTAAATAGTAAACTAGTGTTTTCACTATTCATCAAAAAATTTATGTTTTCTGAAAAATACCAAAATTTAACCCTAGGATAATTTAGATATTAAAAATACAAAAATGAAGTCCATTTTGAAAGATAAAATTTATAAAATTTCAAAAAGTGGGTACTACTATTCATAACGGCTAGTTCATAATAATATTATAATAATATATCGTTTAGTGAAACTCGGTATTGTGTACTACACATGCTATCAAAGAAGGTCTTGATTGCATGTAATGTAATCCAAGTCAGGGCTGCGTGTAGTGAATGCTCTGTTTGGTGTTGCGTATAACATAATCAAAACATATTTCCTTTATACATTAAATTAAAACTATACTTAATGTTGCGTAGAATAATTTCCACAAAATGAACATGAAAATGTGTGTAACAAGAGCCAAGAATAGTGTTGTGTATACTGAAATCTAATAGGGTGTTGTGTATATTACAAGATAATCATGGTGTAGTGTATAATAGAACACCTCAAAGAAATTAAAAATAATATATCTCATAAAATATCAGGTTGTTACATTCCCACATTACCCTTGTTTCATTAAAAACAAATAAGGAAATGGAAAAGAAGAAACACGTACCTCAAGAATAAGAAACGTGTTTTTACAAATATCCCTCCTTAAAGGAATTCGTCCCCGAATTTCCCTTCCATGGGTAGTGAAGATAATGCTGAGAAAAACTGTGGCTACTTAGCACGTTTGTCGGTCTCCCGCTCCCAGGTTTCGTCTTGCACTCGACCATGCTGCCATTGCTCCTGTAGGAGAGGAACTGACCGGTCTCAGAGATCCTTTGTGCACCTATCAAAAATAAGAATCAGATTCTCCTCAAAGGATGCAACAAACTGATGTTCAACCTCATTGGGAAGAAAAACTTGAGAAAAGTCTGAGTGATAATGGTGTATCTAAGATACGTGGAAGTTATCATGCATGGCTCGATACCTTTGTGGTAATAGTTACTGATAGCCATCCAGCCTGAATCTCTCCAGAATAATGAACAACCCTACATACCTCAGTGGATGTTTACCCGATCTCCTGATCTGCATGTGTCCCAACCTCAGTGAAACATGCAAGAAAACATAATCCCCGACCACAAACTCCAAGGGTCATCAGCAGTGATTAACATAAGATTTCTGACGAGACAGTGCAATAGCCATCCAATTTTGAATCAATAAGACCTACTCTAAAGTCTCATGCATGATACTTGGTCCCAGTAAAGCTGCCTCACCTTCATTGAACCAGCACAATGGTGATTAGCATGGCATACCATATAAAATGTCGTAAGGTGCCATCTCAATAATTGAATGAATACTTTTATTGTATCCTAACTCAACCAGGGGTATGTGCTTCTCCAATGGGCCCCCGATATCTAGAACTCATGCATGTAGCATGTCCTCTAGCACTAGTATTTTATTCTATGACTAGCTATCTGTCTGAGGGTGGTAATTTGATCTTAGAAGCAGATGAGTACCCAGTGCCCTCTAAAAAAACTGCAAGAAAAGAGACGTAAAATGGGTATCCCTATCTAAAATGATAGAGCGAGGGACCCCATGAAGACGTACTACCTCTTAGATATACAACTTCCAGAGCTTGTCAACACTGAAAGACTCCTTGATAGGAAAAAAGTGAGAAACTTTTGTAAGTCTGTCCACAACAACCCATACAGTACATTGCCTCAAGGTGACCTCAGAAACCCCATCACGAAGTCCATCACAACATAATACAATTTCCACTCTGGAATGGGTAGATGTCGTAACAGTCTGGCTGGCCTCTGTTGCTCTGCCTTCACTTGTGACTGGTGGAACATCTCATAATAAAACTTCCTACCTCTTCTTTCATACTCGGCCACCAATACTGACGTCTCAAGTCACCGTACATTTTGGCAACTTCAGGATGCACTACCCAATATGAAGCATGAAGTTCACCCATAAACTCCTCACATATATCCCATGGAACCCATACTCATCGATGGATACACAATACCTCACCATCACCAATCTTCTAATCAAGAGGAGGGTCCTCACTTGCCACTGACTCCCATAAAACTAGGTCGTCTGAATCTGATTGTTGTCTCATCCTCAATCTATCCAGGAGGGTAGAAGTCATAGATAAGGATGAAATATAGTCTCACCCATGACTATTTTTCACATCCAAATTCCTCTCAAAGAACAAATTCGTATGTTTCCACTCACCACTGGCCTCTTGCACTGCCTATATCTGAGTCCTCTTACTCAGTGCCTTAGCTACTGGGTCACCCTTACGAGGTGTATTGGCAAGCTCAAAGTTGACTAACTGAAGGTATTCAACCCACCTTCGCTATCTCAAATTGATTTCATGCTGTATAAACATGTATTTAAGACTTTTGGGGTCTGTAAACACCACAAAATGTTCTCCCAATAGATATTTTCTTCAATAGCACAACTCGTGAATGACTGTAGCCAACTCGAGATCTTACATTGGGTAATTCCTCTCTTGAGGCCTCATCTTCCAAGACCTATACATAACTACTTGATCTCCCTACATCAACACTACTCCCAACCCAATACCTAATGCATCACAGTAAACTTTATAGCTTTTCCCTTACTTTGGAATTATCAAGACTAGCGCTGATGTCATACTTCGCATCAGTACCTGAATGGTTGTCTCGCATGCTTCTGGCCAAACAAACTTCATAAAATTATTATTTAAACCCGTCAATAGTGCTGATATGTTGGAGAAGTCCTATATAAAGTTCATGTAGTAAATAGCATTCCCAATGAAACTCCGTATTTCAAACACATTCTTAGGCTGCTCCCAAGAAACTACCACTCTCACATTCTCTAGGTCTACAGAAAATCATTCCTCTGAAATAATATCACCCAGGAAGTGAATAAGGTCCATCCAAAAGTGGAACATTGAGAATTTAGAATATAACAGATACTCTCTCAGTGTACCCAATACAATATCATAATATGTGGCATGGCCGTGTCGAGTGAGAGAGTACACCAAGATATCATCCCCAAAAACTACAACAAAGGAATTATGATAAGGGAGGGACACGCGGTTCATCGGAGCCATGAAAATGGCTGGCACATTTTTGAGTCCAAATGACATGGCCATATACTCATAAATATCATATCTACATAGAAAGGCTATAAGAGGTATGAATTTTGGTATAATGAAGAACTGATGACATCCAGATCTAAAGTCAATCTTCAGGAACACAACTAATCCTTGTTGTTGATCAAAAAGATCATAAGTCCTTGGTAAGGGATATCGGTTCCTAACCGTTAACTAGTTCAGCTTCTGATAATCCTCACAGAGTCTGAGGGAACTGGACGCATTCTTTGCAAACAGGACAGGTGATCCCCAAGGAGAAGTATTGGTTAAGATGAAACCCTTTTCCTGAAACTCCTCCAACTGCCTCTCGAGCTCCTTCAACTCTGGTCTAGACATCATGTAAGTAGGAATTGACACCAGTGACACTCCTGGCACAAAAAATAGATAAATCTACCTATCGCTTCATTGGTAGACCTGAAATGGCGTCCGAGAAGATATTGATGACATGATTTACCACTGGAGGTAATTCCTTCTGACAGGTTCTGGGGTCATCCAAATTTAAACTCCCAATCTAGTTTGTCACTCCACCTCACCCACGATGCTCAGGTCCAGCTCGGCTTGATTAGAAATCACATTTATCCATGTATTGAAACTTTATGCCCTCTAGTGACATGAAACTCACCCTACGGTGATAGAAATTCACAAAGGCTCGAAAGGGTACCATCCAGTCCATCCTGAGAATGACATCATAGGCTGTCATCTCTAAGTCATAGAGTTCTCATAGAAAGTGGACACCCACCAACCTCATGGGGGAACTCCATGCACTGAATTACCCTTGTTCTTCTAGTTCCCAATGGAGTGTCAAGCGTCATGATATTAGAAGAAGAAAACACACAGATCCTGAGGTACTCCACAACATGCATAAATATAAATCTATGCATAGCACCAGTATCAAAAAGTACTGAAGAGAAAACAGAAGAAACTAGAATAGTACCTCTGATACTAGAATGTCTGGGATCCTGATTTTGTTGGGTTTGTTGCACTGCATATTTTCGGATAGTGCTGTAGCCCTGTGACACTGCCTATCTCCTCTGAGCTGACCCGCCCTGCTGTCTATGAGATCCTTGTGTCTGGCTACCACAGCTACGACCACCACCTCGTCCTTAACATCCTAACGTGTTCCAATTCCATGACTAGTAAGAAGCTGATGTTCTAGCTCTGGTAGGCGGAGTCTGCATAGAACCCCTCTAACTAGTCACTGGTGGAAACACCCTACAAAAACGCTAAAGATGACCCATATTTCTATAAGCTCGACACTCCACTAGGTGATGTGGACACTAAGGACTCACGTGCCCCTCTTTACCACACTAGTAACACATCACCTAGACACATAATTAATTCTTACAGCTAGAATGGCCACCATGAGAGAAATCCATCTTACTCTTCCTCTTTCTTTTAAAAATAGTACCAGATACCGGTGCCGAACCGCCTAGGTCTACACCACTAGATTCCCGCATGTTCCGCTCAGTAATCAATGCCTAGTTCACAATTGAATGCACTATAGGCAAACTGAAAACATTCACCAGCATACAAATGTCATATCGAAGACCATCCTCGGAGCGTTAACACCTCAACGTCTAATCACCCACCCAGATAGGTGAAAAACGTTGTAGTTCGGTGAAGCGGGAAGGATAGTCCATCACTGACATGGCGCCCTGCTGCAGATTCTTGAACCCTCAAACTTGATCTTCAATTAGAATCTCCAAAAAGAAAAATTCATAGATGGCTACCCAAAAATATTCCCACACCATGTCTCCGTGATTCTTAGTCAGGGTGCTAACATCCCACCATTTCATGGTAGAATCACAATGCATGTAAGTAGCGAGCGTGACCCCCCTCCCATGAGGCATCTACAAATGCTTGAAGATTTTCTACATAGAACGCAACCATGACTCCACAACATGTGTTCCTCCATCCCCTAAAAATGTATGCGGATGATGTTGTTGGAATATACGTGTCATATCTGCCATAAATGTTGAAACTGGTGGTGCTTCCTGGAAGGTCTGCAAAAATTGCATGAGGCCTTCAAGGAATTGTGCATCTGTTCCTACATAAAGTGTAATGGATGGATCCGAATATGGCACAGTTGGAGGATCTATCAATAGCCAGTTGCCTACCATCTCTGGAGTATAATTGTCACCACACTCTTGGTTAACAAATTGTATTCGTCTCAGTGACATGACTGTAGAAGTTCGAACACCCTTCTTAGATCAAGATCATCAAAGACTATGAACTGGAACTGTAGGAAGGGATCAAGAGAATGAAAACATTCATGTTTCACAAAAAAAGTCTAGATGGAGTGTATAATTACCACATAGTGTGTTCCCTTAAGTCTTTTACACGGGTGTTTACTTATTTCAGAATTGGTCATGTAACACCCTAAACACACGGCATGTTGTCCTTACACATGGAATGTACACGAATTTTCTTCCCCTTCTCGAGTCCTTCTACATAGAAAAGCCACACTATTCAAATTAGAATGAGACTATAAGGCATATTTTTTCTTGGCATGGTGTGTACTAGATGAGCTTCACTGACCCGCGTTGTTCGTGGCACGGCCAGATACATGGCTCACAATACATGGCGTGTTCTATAAGGAAACAACGTGTACTTGAAAAGATAACACCAACCCGTGTTGTTATCTACATATCTAGATCGCATGATTACACTACACGGTGTGTTCGGCATTTACACAACATTTATAAGCTGTGATTTATCCATCCGTGTTGTTAGTCACATGGGCGAACACAAAGTTATGACGACAAGGTGTGTACAACCGGTACACAATGTTTTCTCACAAGAGTTCCCATATCCCGTGTCTCTTCCCTAGGTACACAGCATGTTACACCCACACACGTCCTTCAAACAACCATGTTACCCATAGATAAGGCCAAGTCCACGCAGTCTATCACCAGTCAAGACTACACGGTGTGTCTCACAGGTACACGACATGTTCTTGGTAAAATATGGAAGACCTGTGTTCCCACCCCCCTGGTGGGTTACACAGCCTTCTACTACACAACATGTACATATAAGTACATGGCGTGTACTTAAAAATTTCAATTTCATCCTGAAAAAACGAGTTCACACCATGTGTTCCAAACTAAACGGCGTGTATTGTAGGGTTTTTACGCACAATAAGACTCAGAAACTACTCCAGAGTCCATTTTTCATTAATTTCAATTGTCGTTATGCTAAATTATGATCTGTGGGGGCCCATACACCCCACAAACCAATGTATATGACCTGGCCTTTCAAATTTTAGTACAAAACGCAACAAAATTATGGGTCATCGTCCTCCAAATTCCATCCCAAGAGAGCCCGTACTTCTCATGAACCAATGTTTAGCATCCATAAACCCAACCGTAACATTTACCAATACCCAATCAACAGTATTTGTATCTATCAAGGTAACTATTACAAAAAAATGCATTTTTCTAGCACAACATCTATCACAAAAACAAGAAATTTCAAATGCACCTACATACAATAGAAACTATTCATGACATGTGATTCTAACATGTGCGTAAATGATGCATTAGATGGAATACCCTCATCACATTAGGTTGCTTAAAAATAGAACCCAAGTATATATATATATAAAGAGCACACCACATGTGTTTCACCCAATGGTGAAAACCAATTCAATTGTAATAATCATAAACAGAAAATCACAATTTAATTCAATGCAATCAGGTCATTACCTGTATATGGGGTTGATACTCCTGGGTATAGTTTATTACCAAATCCCATTACAATATCTCCCATTATGTTGTCACCAAATTATTAAATAAATTAGAGAAAAGAAAAACCCTCTGATATAACTTTGTAAAATCCTGGATCCAGGTGCCACACAACTAGGGCCCCGATCCCAATTGTTCACATGACCTCAATCTCATTTCCCCGAACGATAGAGGCTGCCATCTAGCAGCGAGTGCCTAGGACTGATAGTGGGGAAGCTATGCCCTCATTTTTCCTAGTCTAGCACAACGGAACAATATATAAAAATACAAATGCAGAAGCAGTAACAATATAAACCTGAAATAGAAAATGTATATTAAGTAAAAGTTAACCAAAAATCACATGTATACTGATTCTACATGCCTATAATCTAAGAAAGATGCCAAAACAGGATACACTACAATCTAATATAATACAACACAAGGTACAATGTACAATAATAATAGTGAAAGTAGTGCAACAGAAACTCTGCAGCATCACAAGCCCATGCTAGGTCCAATGCTCTGTTACTCCGCTACATCAATCATGTACTTGTGCATGGACCCTTTCCCTTATCGACACATGTAGTTATATAATCTATGTGGTCCCAAGACATGACCAAAATAGGGTGTGAGAAATAAATCCTAGTAGACAACCTCCGAAGGCCCATACCCAAATGTCAGTGAAAATGTGCAATTGGAGTGTGCAATAACAAAAAGTAGAAAACTAGGCAGTACTCTAATGTAACCATTCCTACAAGTTACATTTCCATTTTAATAATTATTTAACAATTCATTATAATTTATTTTTTAGTTTTCTGAGACTCATAATCAGCCGAAAATCTCTTATACAGTGTCCCAGAAGAAACCACCATAGTCTATCTAATAGGAAAAAGATAATAATAATGTGAACCCTATGCATTATATTGGAAGGTACAATAAATGAAAACACCATTGTGAGTATTCACAATAATCATTATCCTCATTCATGCACGTCCTTACCCTTAGCTAAATAGAAATGAAACCCTCAAGAGATTGCCCTAATGAATAAAAAATATTTCCCTCAGGCATACGAGATATTTCCCTCAAGCACGGAAGCTACTGTCCTTAGGCATAAGAAACATTTCCCTCAGGCAAAACAAAACCTTGACCTCGGGCTAAAAAAAATTTCCCTCAGGATAAACAAATACGTTCCCTTAGTGTATACAATACCATTCCCTTAGGCTAACAAAACACATCCCCCTATTTTTTCATAGGAAAAGCCTGTAACCGAGCCAATCCCAATGCATAAGAAAGAAATTTATATATGTTTCCTCTCATGAAAACTAAAAACACGCTATAATCATGGAATACCCACGGGTATCCTGGCCAGATGACTAAACAAGGGAAAAACACCCTCAGGGTGGCCCAAGATCAAAGCAGCATTCTCAAACTACAGTGTACACATATTCATTGGAGAACTTATTCAATTATATGTATCTCAATAGTCAATTTATCAGCCATATGACTCACCGAACATGGGTGTGAGGCACAACGGTACACAAAATCAACACGATAGTTGGAATTAACGACAAGACCACCTTCCTCGATCTCCTCTGATCGATATATGTGAATGGTGCCTCTAGCAATGACCAAGAACATTGTATATCTGAGATAAAAAATTACCCATTAAAACCTAAATAACTTCCATTAGGTAAAGAATTATAAGGAAATACTCAAGGAGTAGGAAGAACATACCCATGCGGTTCCAAAGAGATCAATAGTGGAAGAATCAGAGTCTCGGTGAGTGATCAGTAGCTCCTCCAATCCTCTGCCTCCTCTCCCGAAGCTCGGGTGAGTTATCGATCTCCTCTAACTAATGAGGAGGCTACTGCATATTTTTAATGAAAGAACATAACTACACATCTTGTAATTCTAAAGTACATGGTGTCTACATTCCTTTTTTATACTGTTCCACTGGCAGAAACTCTCCACCATCTCACTGTTCATCTACCAACATTCTTACACGGCATTTATTACTAATTACATAGTGTACACTATCGTTCTGCTAGTGGCTACTCCCACCGCATTACTGTTCATCGGCAGACTGATTACACAACATGAATTACTAAGTACATGGAGTGTAGTTAGTTTTTACACCCTTAATCGCCGACAAGCTTACACGCCCGATATTCTTATCCCACACGACCAAATTACATGGCGTGTCCCCATAAATTTTGGATTCTTCACACATTAACCATGTTTTCTTAAAAACACTCAAGGAAAAGGAAAAGAAGAAACCCGTACCTCAAAAATATGAACTGGGTTCTTACACAAAAAATAGGTGCAATATATGGGTCCATACAAATGCCTAGTGTATATTACTGTAGAGGAAGAGAGGTCATTATTTTTTTAAGGTTACATTATGTGACTGCAAAAAAAATATTTATTCATATTTTTACTGTATTTCTATACAAAGGTTTGCAACAAACATGTTTTTTATAGGGTTTTTTTCAAAGAAATGATGCATTACTTGGGAAAATAACAAGGATTCATTTACCATATTGATATTACAACTTTTTCGGGTAATGTTATTGATTATTATGGGTTCTATCTATGCTGTATAATTTTCGTTTCTCTAATTCTATCATATATTATGTTTCATGAAAACCTTAGTCTCTAATTATGATTTTTGTGACTTGAAACTCCTTTTAGCCTCTGTTATTATCCCAAAAACTATGAATGCATGGAAAATTCATTACAATATTTATATTCTTGAAATAGATACTTTCAGAAGTATGTAACATTCTACCAACTCGTTGATGTGTATTTTTACAATTTTCTACTTTGTGAATCACAATTGTAATCCACAAATGTTTTTATTATTTATTTTAAAGTATTTCATTCTATATTTAAAAGGATTGGGATGGTAATAACATTAAATTTACCTATCGAACCACCATCTAATGCCAACCCCTCTACAGAGGTATGGAATTGGAAAAACAATAAAAATATATCAAAATTGAAATGTGTTGTCGAGGTAACTAAAACATCCATAATTTTGGAAATTCATTATAATGTATTATGAACTATTCACCTCTCTCCTTTACTAATTAGTATATTGTTATGTAATCACTATACGTAATCCTACATGGTGCATAATAGTGGAAAAAATACAAAAAACTCAATAGACCCACAGCTGGTTATTTGATTCATTCAACATCTGCATAAAGAAAGTACATGTTTTAAAAGAAAAAATTTTGTGCCACAATTGCAAATTATCTCATAACTGAACTACTCCTAGGTTTCCTATTTTTTATTTTTTATATTACATAATTTACATATGATAATAGAAAACTAATATATAATTATATTCAATATCACTGATCATGTGACCATAATATTAAATCCAAAAAATTTAGACTGCTATATATGGTTAGTGATAAAAAAATCATCTTCAGTTGTTTAATTCCACAAACAAGACATCCAATTATTATATAAATTTTCTGAATATTTTAGAGCTGCTTCGATATAGGTAGAACCAAATTCTTATATAACCTCATTATATTTCTCAATTATTTATCAAAACACTTCTTATCATTTCAAAATTTGGATGGTGATGAGCATTGTTTTCTTACACATTTGAACATTTTCAAGACAATGAAAGTGATATTGTTAATTGATATAACCATTTATAATATTCCAAAATTTAATCATTTATTTGAAAAAAAATCTTCAAAGTGCTATTTATCAGCGATAATGAACACTACATCACATGATTTACTACCAACATCGAACACAATAAGGTATTACAATATAGATATTCATATCTTCCTTAGATAACATAAAATTACCAAACTATACTGATTATTATTATTTTATTTTACAGGGACATGAAACGAGTGGGTATTCATAAATTAGTAGTGGAATGAAATATATCAAGGTAAAATCGTCTTTATTTTCCCATTTTCTATATTATCAATCATAAATCATCATACTATAATTTCCCTTCCTACATTGCACAATAAAAGCAAAAAACTGGTAGGTCTTGGACACCAGGTTCAAGCATTGCAATAATATTTGTTGTTTTTACCTTAGATATGTCATCTACACAGGTATGTAACAGTTATCTTCAGTGAGTAATTACTTAGTTTCTATAAGGCCCTAGACTTAAACCTTACTTAATCTTGAGTTATTACAAGATTACACATTGAGGATCTTTTCAGGTTTAGAGTTTTAGAGAATTAGATCATAAAACATGCATTACATTCCACATTTAAACAAAGTGGTTACATAAATGATAGTATTCATTTTTTCCCATCAATGGAAACATATTTAAAATAATACATGGATTCTTTATTGACACTTCCTTGACACTATCATCATATCATGTACCTTTCCCTTGACCTGTGAAAAACATTTCAAAAACCTGGGATGAGCATAAAAACCTCAGTAATGGATATAAAAGTACGAAAATAAAACATTAGTCCATATATGAAAACATACTTTACTCATAAAACATAAGCATTTTAACATACCTCATCAAATCATGATTAAATCATAGAAATCATAAGTCATAAAGGTAACTTGAGGCATTCATAACATTATTATGTAGGGAGTAACCCTCTTGGTTATGTTCAAAATACCCATCACAGTATATTCCCTAAATCTCTTCGGAGAATCCTTAACGTTTAACTCCTTCGCGTTACCCAATTCATTGGAGAGCTATATCGGGCTCCCCCGCCCTTAGTTTATCACGGAACCACCCGACATCATAAACAATGACCAAGAACCATAACATAATCATAGCACATAACATAAGCATACAGGAAAGATAACATTCACACATTGCAATAACAATATAACATTTTAAGATAATGAATCCATTCTAAAAACCATTTTCAAAACCATTTAAAACATTTAATAAAGATATTTTTGAATCAAAGTGTCCCATACCACATTGAAGTTTATAACATTTTAAACCATTAATATCCATATAATTAAATAGTTAAAACCATTTTTAAAACATGGATATTAGTGAGAAATATTTATCATAACAAATCATTAAAACATTTAAAATGATATTCTAGTTAAAGGGTTTTTAACAAAATGAGAGACCCTTGAATACCATAATTGAGGAATAAAATTTAATAAAAAAATTATAATATCATCATAATAAATAGATTTATGATATAATATTCAAAGGGACAATATATACACCATATTAGAGTGAATTGGTCTATAACAACAATGAAGTCTCAATAGAAATGTAAAATGATATGAAATCCCCTGCAAAGACGGTACCCTTAAATTAAGGATAAATCAATCTCATAATTATGTGTAAAAAATATAAATACACCCAATAGAAGTGGATATTAATTGTAAAACAATCAAAGGTCATTCACACATATTCAAAGGAGGACATATTCAATAACTACATGATGAACCCAAAGAAATCGAAATTGGGTTAAGAAGTTCCCTTGGTAAAATTCGATATCCTAACAGTGTCACTTTAAAATTCAGAAAATGAGTTGATGAGAGATAAAAAGAGTATCTCATCACATGGACATAAAATTAAGATCATTAAGGATATAGAATAACATATCCCAACATTGCAATATGTAAATTAAAAGACCCAACAAAATAAGTCTTTTAAAAAGAGGAGGGTGAAAAGTTCTCCTACCGACTTGGGTATCTTCCGAAGCATACACCCAATGAAAGAAGGACAATAAAAAATTGATGTAAATACTCATAAACGAATTTATATTAAACAAAGAGTAGAATAATGGGAAGTACATATACCACTCAAAGGAAATGGAGGTAAAAGTAGCATAAATCTCACGGGAATAAAAGTGAGATGAAAAATCCCTTACAAAAACTCAGCAGTTGAACGACGCCACATAAAACATCCAAAAATGGATTGATGAGATCAAATAGGGTCTCTCATCATATTAACATAAAATTTACAGAAATAGGAATATAAAATAACAACCCAATCATAAGAAATATGAGCTTAAAAGGAATTACATAAAAGAGTGTACTTAAAAAGAAAGAGAGGGGTAGGTTCCCTTACCTCGGGTCTGACTTGATTTGATCGTTCTTTAACCTCCTGAATAATAAACATGAGTTAATTTATACTTTCCTAAGATCCTTTTCCAGGTTCATTATCCCTTTTATATCTCTTACTACCATTCTATGAACACTATGTAATTTTTTTAAGATGGTCGTTTTGTAGATCATTGCTACTTGAGTCAAAAATAAACTCTTTATAATTACAAGTTGTCCATGTGGTAAAATATATATCATATCCATAATTATATTCATTATTCAGATACCATATATATCATATATATCCATTGAATACATGAATTTATAATATTACATAACATTTAGAGGTAAGAAATGAAATCCACCGTTCATGGAGACAGTAAGTCGTACGTACGCATAAATGCTACATCCATTTCTATTTCTTTTTTAATGGAATTAATAAATAATTATACATAATATTATTATAATTCCAGTATGGTATCATATATAACATCATTAAATCTATCCTTTTTATGTACCACATATGGTATTAACGAATCAAATCACTTTGTGGGGGCGGCAGTCCGCACTTCCTAAAATGATGATATCACGTTTAACCATAATGGAAACCATAATGGTATGCCATAAATGAAAAATAAATAAGCTTAAGTTAAACATAAAAATATTATATATCATATATAAATATAGTGACATCTTAATGGCCACCTTTGAGGGTGTTAAAAGAATATTGAACAATCATCGTTTCGTGAGGCAGAAATTCACCATCCAGAGAAACAATATGTCCTTTTACCATTAGATGTAGGTGTGTGTAAGTTTAGAAATAATCCTTATTATAAAAACATTCTATTATATTATATATACAAGATTTGTTACTAAATAAATGAATAAAAAGAGTTTAGGGGGTTGGAGAAGCAAAATAAAACAAAAGAACACAAGTGAAGACATAACCATAAAATCGGGTATCTCTCTTTGATTTGAGCTCAAAGGCTTCCTTGGGAAGACATATTCCCAATGTTAGGCTTCTAGGAGTAATATAGGGATGTGTAGAGAGAAAATAAGTAGGAATGGGCCCAGAAAAAGGCTTGGGAGTTGTGGGTAATGTGGTAGAGGTGGGGGCCTTTTATAAGAGGGGTGGACGGACACTCTGGGAATGTTACAAAATGTTACTTTATTTTCAAATGCGTTTCGGATTTTAAAGGTCCCAAATTTATGTATTTCTAGAATAAGGTGGTAAGGGTTATAAATATACTCATAAAATAGGTTTTTTACAAGCTTATGTTATAGTTATAACATTATCTTTTCATTTTATTTAAATCCTTTATTAATGAGGTAATCATTGCATCATCATGAGGTCATAACTAATTTAATTTATTTAATGTCTAAAAATTATAAAAAAAATATAATGATGTAGGAAATATTTTTAGCTTTCTAATGAATATTTATAGTAAAAAATATGACTTGTATAACCCTATTTAAAAATTGTTTTAGTAAAACAACTCATGCTTGTGACATTTTTATTTTAACAATAAATAAAAATTTATTTATGTCATTTTCCAACCAAAGTGGCTTCATGGGGACCCCAAGTTGACCCATGGATTGTCTTGGTCGGCCATGACACATCCCATGAGGGTAGGACATGTGTCTAGGTCATTTAATATTATCAAAACATTATTTTTACCTCAAATTACACTAATTACCTCTAATCGTGATTAAAAACTGAAAAGTTACTATTCACCAAAAAAAAATTATTTTAATTCCATTGAACCACATATTAAATCTTAATGACAAAAATGTATTTCAGATTTTTGAAATTCAAATCACAGAAGTGGTAAAGTTTCATTTAAACGAAAAATCAGTTTTTAAACTACCACTTAGTGGTTTCACTATTCATCAAAAATTGAAGTTTTTCAGAAAAATACCAAATATTCACCCTAAGCTATATTTGATATTCCGAATTCAATAATGATGTCTATTTTACAAAATTCAAAACATATATGTTGCATTAATTAATTTAATAATTAATTTCCACTTTTAAAACAAATAGCATGTTTTTAAGAAACAATATTTATTAAAAGATTGACACTAGTTTAAGTCCAATTTCAAAGTGAAATTAATTCCAATGACCACTATTGGATTAAATGGTAAAAATATATTATAATTTCACATTAAAAACAATTAAAAATATAATCTAATCATATAGATAAATTATATTAAAAACAGGTTTTGAATTAAAATACAACATTTTTCCCTATTCATTAAAAATGAACTTTATCGAAAAAATACCAAAAATTTACACAAAGTAAATTTTGAGGACACAATTCTAAAGAAGAATTTTATTTTTTCAAATATAACACATATAATTTTCAAAATGTTGATTTAACAGAGGTTCTCCATCAAAAGATGGTTAATCGACCTTTTAAAGAATATTAGAATGTTTACGCTTCAAATTGGATTCATTCACATTTTTAATCCTCTAACATTTATTATAAAAAGTAAAAATATTTGACAAACATATATAATAATTTTGTAGTTAGTTCTGTTCATTTCCCGACATTACAATGGCTAGGCGTTAACTACCATTTAAAATAATATTATTTTGTTATTAGATTGCAACGTAAGATTCCCAAGAAACCCGTTGTTGCGTATTGGGTACACCATCAAGCATAGTGTCCCATTTAAAGTAATATTAATATTTTATTCACAAATATGGATAAATATGAAAATTTCATATTCTTTATTTACCTGGGGTGTTACATGCTTCCCCCCTTTTGGGAATTGCATCCTTGAAATTTCAAAAAATTGGCTCGGACGCTTCATTGAAAATCCCACATCAGAACAAGAGTCAGTAAAACTGTCACATTAAAAGAACAGGAGAGAAGTACAAATGTCACCCGATTTAACCCATACTAGGATTCCATGTATGAAAATATGGATATGGAGGAAAAAAGGGTCATGTTCTGATGGAGAGTGATTGTAAACATGTCTAGGAGGAAGTTAACAACAAGAAAATCACAAACTTTTGCTGGGTTAAACGGTATTCGATTCCCAAGTAGGAAAAATTAACAAACAACATTTTATGATTTAAGTTACTTTTCATTGAAGAATTTATTTATGAGATTAACTAAAACATAAGTAAGAATACTTAATTGTCATTTTGACTTTCAACTTTTACTAGATTTCTTACACGAACTCATATTTTCTCCAAAAGATGAGTATTTTGGATGACTTGATCACATTAAGAGAGCTGTAATAAACTTCTAGAGAATCACCTAATACACAAAATAGAACCATATAACTCCCATGTCTTTAGACCATAACCAGAAATAAAACTAAAATGGCTAGTATGAGATCAGATAATACCCAAAAAGGATAATCCTTTATATATAAAAATCTATTCTTAATCTCCAAAAATTTTCAAACAAAGCCCAAAGTTCAACAAAGACCATTCAATAAACATCTATCCATAAAATTATTCAAAGTAAAACAAACTAAGATTGAAACCCAAAATTTATTAACCATTTATTGCCTCAAATTCAAGGATCATATAAACCCAGATGGTTCTTTATAACTATATCCACAAAAGAAAGGATAATTATTCCTTGAATAAAATTTTCGTATATCAAACACAAGGGTTACTATAAAAAGTCTTCTAATGTAACCCCATATTCAAAAGAGACTTAATACATCTAAGAATTTAACCATCCTAAAATCTACCATAACTCTTGAATCCCTTATATGATGACTTCTTACTCATTCAAAATTTTTCATGATCCATTAGCCATTCCTTTTCAACTTATTCTGAAATACTTATTTCCTACAAACAAAATTATGAATCATATCCTAAGATTCCAATAATAGGAAAACATATGTTAAGAAATAATACATACCTTTCATTCTTCATGTTCAGTTTCTTCATCCTCAATCGGAATGGAATTAGGTATTGGTAAATGAATATTTGTACGATCTTGGTGACCCCATTCCCGAAACTTCTTCGTAGGACATATGTTTTCATAATGACCATGCACACCACATTTAAAACATTCAACTGATCCTTTAGAGAGAACTTCTTTCCCATTTCTAGAGTCAACTAGATGCTTCCATTTTCCATGGTAGGTTCTTGCTTTATGACCTTCATTTCCACATATATAGCATCTTTATGTCCCTTTGAAACATTTTCCTTTGTGTTTTTTTCCACATTTTTGACACATAAGTTTTTGAACATACTTACCTTTATGATTATTACCAGAACATCCGTAGGTATTTGTTTCTCACATATACGATGCCTTATAAAAATCACTAAGGTTCAGGAAGTCAATCATGACTCCAGATAGTTGGTTGAGGATAAACACAAGAGTTCTCATTGCAGCTCCCATATCATTCAGTTGTTCTTTCATAAAACTGTCACAGTTTTCTTCAAATCCACTGTTACTTTGGGGCCTGCTAGATCCATCAATTTAATAAAACCAAAAAGGTTAGTGTGAGTATATCAGTAAAATCATTAAATGAAAAAGGAGAAGATAAACACCAAGATATACCTACCCATGTTATCTCAAACTCATTCTAACTTTAAAAAAAATGATGACTCCATCTAATATACTAACCATAGAGGTTATACACAACTTGTAACTTTTTCTTAAACAACAATCTAACCACTAAAATTATCTAAACCGACCTATGATACCAACTATAAGGCCCCAGCCTTAAACCTTACTTAATCTTGAGTTATTAAAAGATTACACATTGAGGATCTTTTTAGGTTTATATTTTTAGCTAATTAGATCTTAACACTTGCATTACATTCCACATTTAAACAAAGTGGTTACATAAAACATAGTATTAATTTTTTCCCATCAACTGAAACATATTTAAAATAAAACATGGATTCTTTCTTGACACTTCCTTGACACTATCATCATATCATGTACCTCTCCCTTGACCTGTGGAAAAAGTTTCAAAATCATGGGATGAGCATAAAAAGCTGAGTAAGGGATATAAAAGTACGAAACGAAAACATTAGTCCATGTATTAAATCATTCTTTACTCATAAAACATAAGCATTTTTACAAAACTCATCAAATAATGAATAAATCATAGAAATCATAATGTATAACGGTAACATGAGGAATTCATAACATTCTTACATTGGGAGTAACCCTCTTGGTTACTTTCGGAATACCCATCACATTATATTCACTAAATCTCTTCAAAGAAACCTTAACGTTTAACTCCTTCGCGTTACCCAATGCATTGGATAGCTATATCGGGGTCACCCGCCCTTAGTTTATCACGGAACCACTCGTATTCATAAACAATTCCCAAGAACCATACCATAATTATAGCACATAAATTCGTCATAAAGGAAAGATAACATTCACACATTAGAATAACAATATAACATTTTAAGATAATGAATTCATTCTAAAAACCATTTTCAAAACCATTTAAAACATTTAATAAATAGATTTTTGAGTCAAAGTGTCCCATACCACTTTGAAGTTTTTAACATTTTAAACCATTAATATCCATATAATTAAATCCTTAAAACTATTTTTAAAACATGGATATTAGTGAGAAATATTTATAAGAATAAATCATTAAAACATTTAAAATGATATTTTAGTTAAATGGTTTTTAACAAAATGAGAGACACTTGAATACCATAATTGAGGAATAACATTTAATCAAAACTTTTTAATATCATGATAATAAATGGATTCCTAATATAATAATCCAAGGGACAATATATACACCATATAAGAGTGAATTTGTGCATAACAACAATGAAGCCTCAATAGAAATGTAAAATGAGATTAAATCCCCTGTAAAGATGGTACCCTTAAATTATGGATAAATCAATCTCATATTAATGAGTGAAAAATATAAATATACCCAATATAAGTGGATATTAATTGTAAAACAATCAATGGTCATTCACACAAATTCAAAGGAGGACATATTCAATAACAACAAGTTGAACCCAAAGAAATCGAAATTGGGTTAAGTAGTTCCCTTGGTAAAATTCAGTAGCCTAACGGCTTCACTTTAAAATTAAGAAAATGAGTTGATGAGAGATAAAAATGGTATCTCATCACATGGAAATAAAATTTAAATCAATAAAGATATATAAGAACATATCCCAACATTAGAATATGTAAATTAAAAGACCCATCATAATAAGTCTTTTAAAAAGAGAAGGGTGAAAAGTTCCCTTACCCACTTGGGTATCTTTCGAAGTATACACCCCATGAAAGAAGGAAAATACAACATTGATGTAAATACTCATAAGTGAATAAATATTACACAAATAGTACAATAATGGGAAGTACATATACCACTCAAAGGAAATGGTGGTAAATGTAGAATAAATCTCACGGGAATAAAAGTGAGATGAAAAATCCCTTACAAAAACTCGGCAGCTGAACGATGCCACTTAAAACGTCCAAAAATTGATTGATGAGATAAAATAGTTTCTCTAATCATATTAATATAAAATTTAAAGAAAGATTAATACAAAATAACATCCCAATCATAATAAATATGAGCTTAAAATAAATGACATAAAAGAGTGTACTTAAAAAAATGAGAGGGGTAGGTTCCCTTACCTCGGGTCCGACTTGAATCGATCGTTCTTTAACCTCCTGAATAATAAAATTAAGTTAATTTATACTTTCTTAATATCCTTTTCCAAGTTCATTATTCCTTTTATATCTCTTACTACCATTCTATGAACACTATGTAATTTTTTTATGTTAATAATGGCCGTTTTGTAGATCATTGCTACTTGAGTAAAAAATAAACTCTTTATAATTACAAGTTGTTCATGTGGTAAAATATATATTATAACCAGAATTATATTAATTATGAAGATATCATATATATCATATATATTAATTATATACATGCATTTATAATATTACATTACATTTAGAGGTAAGAAATGAAATGCACCATTCATGGAGACGGTAAGCTGTACGTACGCATGAACGCTACTTCCATTTATATTTCTTATTTAATGGAATTAAAACATAATGATACATAATATTATTATAATTCCATTATTTTACCATATAAAATATCATTAAATCTATCCTTTATACGTACCACATATGGTATTAACGAATCAAATCTCTTTGTGGGGGCGGTAGTCCGCACTTCCTAAAATGAAGATATCGCGTTTAACCTTAATGGAAACCATAAAGGTATGCCATAAATGAAAAATCCAGAAGCTTAAGTAAAACATTAACATATTATATATCATATATAAATATAGTGACATCTTAATAGCCACCTTTGAGGGTGTTAAAAGAATATTGAACAATCATCGTTTCGTGGGGCAGAAATTCACCATCCACAGAAATAGTATGTTCATTAACCATTAGATGTTGGTGTGTGTAAGTGTAGATATAATAATTATTTTAAAAACATCATATTATATTATATATACAAGAGTTTTTACAAAATAAATGAATAAAAATAGTTTAGGGGGTTGGAGAAGCAAAATAAAACAAAAGAACACAAGTGAAGACATAACCATAAAATCGGGTATCTCTCTTTGATTTGAGCTCCAAAGCATCCTTGGGAGAACTTCTCGCCAAAGTGAGGCTTCTAGGAGTAAGATAGAGATTTCAAGAGACAAAATGAGCAAGGGTTGGACGAGCCAATGGCTTGATAGGTGTGGGTATGGTGGTAGAGGTGGGGGCCTTTTATAAGAGGAGAGGAGGGGAACTCTTGGAATGTTACACAATGTTACGTTATTTTGAAATGAGTTTCAGATTTTAAAGGTCCCAAATTGATTTATTTTCAGGATAAGGTGGTAAGGGTTCTAAATATACTCATCCAATAAGTTTATGACAACTGTAAGTAATAGTTTTAACATTATCAATTCATTTTATTTAAATCCTTTATTAATGAGGTAATCACTACATCATCATTATGTCATAAATAATTAAATTTATTTAATGTCTAAAAATTATAAAATAAATATCATGATGTAGGAAAACGTTTTATCCTTCTAATTAATATTTATAGTCAAAAATATGACTTGTATAACCCTATTTAAAAATTGTTTTAGTAAAACAACTCATGCTTGTGACATTTTTATTTTAACATTAAATAAAAAGTTATTTAGGTCATTTTCCAACAAAAGTGGCTCCATGGGGTCCCCAAGTTGACCCATGGATTTTCTTGGTCTGCCATGACACATCCAATGATTTTAGGACATCTCTCTAGGTCATTTCATATTATTAAAACATTATGTTTACCTTAAATTACACTAATTACCTCTAATCTCGATTAAAAACATAAAACTTACTATTCACCAAAAAATTATTTTAATTCCATTGAACCAAATTTTACATCCTAATGACAACCATGTATGTCAGATTTTTGAAATTCAAATCACAGAAGTGGTAATGTTTCATTTAAAGGAAAAATCAGTTTTTAAACTACCACTTAGTAGTTTCACTATTCATAAAAAATTGACGTTTTTCAGAAAAATACCAAAATTCACCCTAAGATATATTTGATATTCCAAATTCAATAATGATGTCTATTATAAAAAATTCAAAACATATATGTTGAATTATTTAATTTAATAGTTAATTCCCGCTGTCAAAACAAATAGCGTGTTTTTAAGAAACAATATCTATTAAAAGATTAACACTAGTTTAAGTCCAATTTCAAAGTGAAATTAATTCCAATGACCAATATTGGATTAAATGGTAAAAATATATTATAATTTCACTTTAAAAACAATTCAAAAGATAATTTAATCATATAAATAAATTAGATTAAAAATAGGGTTTGAATTAAAATACAACATTTTTCACAATTCATTAAAAATGAACTTTGTCGGAAAATACCAAAAATTTACACAAAGTAACTTTTGTGGTCCTAATTCTAAAGAATAATTTTATTTTCTCTAATATAACACATAAAATTTTCAAAAGGTGGATTTAAAAGAGGTTCTCCATCAAAAGGCAGTTCATCAACCTTTTAAAGAATATTAGAATGTTTACGCTTAAAATTGGATTCATTCGCATTTTTAATCCTCTAACATTTATTGTAAAAAGTAATTATATTTGACAAACATATATAATAATTTTTTAGTTAGTTCTGTTCATTCCCGCCATTACAACGTCTAGGAATTAACTACCATTTAAAATAAAATTATTTTGTTATTAGAGTGCAATGTAAGATTACCAAGAAACTCGGTGTGGCGTATTGGGTACGCCATCGAGCATAGCATAACCTTTAAAGTAATATTAATATTTTATTTAAAAATCCAGAAAAATATGAAAATGTCATATTCTTTATTCAACTGGGGCATTACAGTTTCTTTACTTGAAATATAAATTCTTGATTAAGATAGAGTTTGAATGTTTTTTAAATTTAAGACGTATGGTTCCTTAAAACTTTAACAGTCTACTGTAAACTATCTAAAGTGTGCTTAATTTTTTTCATATGAAATGGCTACCTAAAAATTAATCTAACAATATTCTCCATGAAAAAAACCTTTTACATGAATTTGATACAAGGGATGAGGTGAAACATAATCATCTGATATGTAAAGATAGTTTTGGTACAAAAAGACATTGTACACAACTAGAGAGGAAAATAAAGGGTAATTTTAACAAGAAATTTGAGAAATTTGGCTGAGATGTTCATCTACAATGTTATGGTAATAATACTTTTTGTGTATTTAATTGATTTTCATTCTTATTTTGTGAAATATTATGTGCATTGATTACTATTCTACAATATGCAATGTATACATACCTTATTAGAACATGTATACATCTTCGAATTAGGGTTTTTTATAATATTTATATATGAATTTTAATTTATACAATAGTTACCCATTATCTTGTGTAATATTTGGGATAACACCAATTCCCACCAAATGAATGACTATTGAAAAATTCATTACTATTAATTCATATTTGTATATATTGTATCTGAAGATTGTACATGTTGGACATTTTGGTATCAATAGATTGTTGTTTTGGGATTTCTCATGGTGGACTTTTTAGTTTGGGTTATCTGCTTGTATATTATTAGTTTCTTCATGATGTATTTTTTTCCATGCTAGACATTTTTCATGCTGGACAATTATCTTTTCATGTTGGAAAGATTTCATGGGGGACATTTTTTGTATCAGTTTTTCTTGCATGATGTTTTTCAGAAATCTATACATTACGAATGCTAGAGGAGGAGAATGTTGGATGTTTTTAATGTTGGGCATTTTTATGCAGATTTATTTTCATGGGATTTCATGCTAGACATCATTTCATGCTGGACTTTTTTGTTGTATTTGATGTTTTTCATGTTTTTGGGATGATTTTCATGCTGTATATAACTCATTTAATGAAATTTTTCCCTTCTATTCATGATTAAATTTTTATATATTAGTTTGACTATTTTCCAATTATATTCTCAATAGACGAGGATACATAAACATTAATTCGATATGAATGATGGTATTTTTTTAATATAATGAAGGACATACCCTACCTTTGGCCCAACAAATGAATGTAGGTAATGGAATTCACAATTAACAACACTGTGTATAGTTTTTTATGCACTAAAATCATATGAAATATATTGGTTATAAATTTCCTACATTTTTTCAGTTTTATCTAAATGTTATATGAATAATGAAAGTTGAATGAGTTAGATGCTGCATATGCTATTTGTGGATTCCATATTTCCATTTTTAAATCCATTAATTTTGTAATTCTTCAATTCTCTATCACTAGGACTCTCTATTTCTGCTTCCTTATTATTCTTGAATTGGTTCCATGATGGATGATTCTCAACAAAATTGTCTAACAGTCTCTGGCTGAACCATGAAGATATTACATGGATGGAAGACTGTGAAAAAATTCCTTCCATTCCAGGTATGTAATTTAATAAAAAAATTATCTTTAGATTTTTTTATGTTTTCTTTTTTTTTGGGTTCCAATCTGTGGAAAATCAATGGACATGGTTACAACTTCCAGGTTGGCTGCGTTTTGGGATTTTGAATGTTGTTTCCTCCACACTATTCATTCTTCAATTGGTACATCAATCCCAAATTTATATTCATTATTTTACTTGATTTCCATTATGATAAATACACTTCGGTAGAAGATGAAGTCCCAGCCTACTGGATATGTTTCAACTATACCATTCTTGATAGATCCAGAGGTTGTTACCAAAATATTTAACACCACCACATATGTAATTCCACAAATTGTGAAATTTATTTTAATAGTGTCTATGTTTTTTTTAATTTTTCTAAATTACAATAGAACATGATTTCTATTTTTTGTGTTTTCAGATGAAAATAACTTTATATTTATTTATCAGTAGTTTCAATGTTATATATGTTTTTGTTAATGAAGTTATTATTTCTAGATAACAGAACATGTGTTCTATTATAGTTTGTTTCGTTTATATACAAAACATGTATTCTATTTTGATTTTTTTGTTTCAAAATAAAATTTTTATTCTAAATATTGACTAATAGTTTTGGTCTAGAAATATGATAATTACGTGGGAAATTGATAATCATATGAGCATGGATTTAGTTGAATCCAAAATGAAAACATAAGAAAATTACTTTTTGTTAAACTAATTGTTTTGCAGTGAAATGATACTCAAATACAGTTTCAAACATATGCCTTCTGTTAATTATAATTCAAAAATATTTGGACTGATTTTTGGATAGAGGTTGTCGTTTTGTAATAGGAAAAACTAGGAAAAAGTGCTATCTCCAGTAATCGTATGGATCGATGTCAAACCTCTAGGGAGCTCCAATTCTATTTTTTAGGAGTCTGTATCAGAGGCCCGATATCCCTCTTCTTCAATAATGGGAATATCTACTTCTTCTCTTGGGGATATCTAATCTTCTAGAGAAATTTTTTGTTCATATGAAATATCCTTAGTGGGCATTGGTTGTCTTCAACACATATTTTTTGATGTTTAAACTATTTTCCACATGCATGGTCTACGGAATTAGTGACCGATTTCAGTAGTGGTTACTCGGCCTTGGTTCACATTACATTATCCAGTGATATAGATTATAATGGTCCATAATCTTTAGTTTCTTCCATTGTTCTCAATTATAATGAATTGGAATAACATTGGAATCCCTAAATGTAGTATGATGGTGAAAACATTTCTAAGCAGGAAGACTATGTTTTTGGATCTCTGACAAGAAGAATGTGAAGAAGGTCTCATTCCAAAAGGGAACTTCTCAACTTTTCTCAGTAGGAAAACTATTTTTTGGGTTCTCTAAACAGTAGTATAAATATTTCCATATACTGTATAATTTTATTGTGAATCAAACAAAACACACTCTACTATACCAGAAGAAGGATCCCTCATCAAATCAGTGATCATATCATCATTAGGTTTGGAAGTGGAAGAGGAAATCATGAGAATAAATACAAACTTGAATTAATCTTATCACGTCTAATTCTCACTGATTTACTTTTTCCTTAATCTTACCCGTGGAAACCAGTAGAAATAGTACAATTGGGTATGGATCTTATGATTTTTACTCTAGAAATCTGAAATAAGGGATTTTTATTTTTTGAATCCCTTCATGATTCAATATTCATATTTCAAAATACTTATTGATTCATGGTTCCTATGTTGAATTGGGTTCAGTGTGGGTTTCCTGAATACATCTCAAGTGAATATAGTTGAATACATAATTTCAAGAATATTGTAAAAATATAGCTCCTCATATCTACCATGTTCCTAAATGATGATCCCGAGAATGGATATTGTATACATATCTTTTCTAAAGGTATTTACAGGAAACATGATATTAAAATTATCTCAGGATTTTTTATTAACTCTACCTTTATTCATTTTAGTTCTTTGTTATTCCATTATCATAAGACATGAATAATATTATATTGGAAAATATTCAGATCTCGTGATTATTATTATGTATAATTTCCATCTAACATATATTGAAACACTTTATTTCTTCTACTGAGAGATTTCTTGGATAATATTAATAGGATCAGTTGATATTATATCAAATTTTTTGGATTAATCTTGGGTTAATTGGAAGGATCATGAGGTACTGAACAAGGAATCAAGTGCATGATAATTAATTAAGGTTAATTAACCACTATGGAATTCATTAATAAGAAGTTATTGTGTCGTTTTTGGAGGTTAATTAACGTTCCTAAAATTTTCATTTCACCATCTTCCACAAATTTCACATCAGTTGTATTTCCATTTTATCTTCCTGTTTATCTTCATTTTGTTATTCATTATCAAAATCCATTATTATATGAATATTCATAACATATTGAGTATATTATAGTTATTCCTTCTCTATATGCTATATATTTTCTAATGAATATTTAATATCCATCACATTCATATTACAAATTTATCTTTGAAAATAAATCCCTTTTATGTTTTAGCTGTATCAAAATCTAAACACAATGATATTTGTTTCTATTTCATTACAAAATATGTTTTATAGCTCCATGAATCCTTCCATTTAATTTTTTGATTTGTCTACACATAAATATTATTTTTTATTGTCTTACACTATTTCTATTTTAATATGTCCATGATAGACATTATCTATGAATGTTATGGTGTCAGTATTTTTGTAATACTCTTAATAAATATATTATAGGCCTACAGGATCTGAATAGGATATTAACTGTTGGCCATGTCATAAATGGTGTCGGTCACCTAAATTGGGGAATGAATACTATAGAAGATATGAATATACCTCTTATAATAGAATAGTATCCCTTGTTGTCTGAGAATGAAATGAATTTGACCATCGAGTATGAGAAAAATTCATCCTTTTAAAGCATAATTTAGTGGTTTTTGTACAACATACAACACATCAAGTGGCCCCAAATGTTGGGATGATTGTTGCGGAGTAGAGTTATGATTCTGTATTTTTTTGAATCATCATTCATATTGATTAATGACTCTCATCATAGTGGATCGGTGTATTTGGTTGTTCCTATAGGGAATTTTTTCGTCTTCTTTATGATTTCGATGTGATTTAATTGAACCAGCACCACATCATATTTTTTTGTTGATGTGCTTCATGTGAAGGTAATACATTGTAATGGCACGGGGTTTTGGGGTCCATTACATGGTGAAAATATGATTTTTGGGGTGTTCGGTGTTGTCTGGAAGGCCATCCCAACTCTTCGTTGAATATTAGGACTCCTAATGATGGCCTCAGCCTACCAGTAGCTCAGCCTACCAGTGGCCTCGGCCTACCGGTAGCTCGGCCTACCAGTGTCTCAGCCTACAGTGGCTCGGCCTACCGGTGGCTCGGCCTACCTGTCACTCGGCCTACCGTTGGCCTCAGCCTACCGGTAGCTCGGCCTACCTATAGATCGGCATACCGAACGATCGACCTACTAGTGGCCTCATCCTACCTGCAGCTCTTCCTACCTATGGCTTGGCCTACCGGTAGCTCGGCCTACCGGTGGCCTCATCCTACTGGTGACTTGGACTACTGGTAGACCTCGCCTACCGGTGGCCTAACCTACCAGGGACCTTGGGGTACCGGTAGCTCCACATGTTTTCCAGAAGAGCCACCTTTTGCACGAATTGGGATTTAAACCATGTTTTGACCCTATTAAACCTATTTTAAATCCCATTAATGTCATTTAAATCCCATTAATGTCATTTAATTAAATAATTGGGTGAGGTACCCTCCTTAAATGAAAAATCATGCGTGTTTTGTAATTCTTTAACCGCATTTTCAGAAACGCATGTAGGGCATAAGGTGGTGTCTGTCAGTTTTAACAGTCCCGAAGGGCGGGTACCTTTTTGGTTGGACGTGTGGGGTGGACCAACAGTGTGGTTATCCCATGATCCTGCTTCTTTCGTGGTTTTGAGTTTTTCTCCCCGTATCTTAACCATCCCGAGAATGTTGTATCTAAGTCCATATAACCTAAAGGCCTCTCATCTCCATGAGTTTATTGTTTTTATCACCCTGCACTCCGAGTTCCCTTTCTCTCGACGAGTTGTACCCCTTTTGTGATGTTTTCCTTGATCATGTTATGTGGAGCTCTTGCTACTCCTAATTTCCAGTTTCCATGCAAGGACTTAATGTCGATCCTTGATCAATCAAGTAGGAGATTCTTTCACCTCTCCTTTCTGTGCGTCATGCGGGGTGGGTACTCTTTTTTTCTTTGGGGATTGATGAAACCAAACTAAATGAAGATAATGAATGGACCATTAAAAGAATGAAGGGGGTTTGATGGATGTTCTGTTTTACTCTTATATGTTGGTATGTGTTGTCAATTATACGGGCCTATGCTCACTGAAAATCATGATCGTTGGTGGTCTTTCTCTGTACACAAATGAACCTAGGTGCTACTGAATGTTTAAATAAACGTAACATGGAATTGGTTAATTACGTATACTCGGTTAAATAAATTGAAAGCACCAGGATCAACCCTTTTCAGTGATAACATTGGTTAAAGCCCAGTGGAATTGAAACCATGGAGTCTGTTAAATATTTTAAAGATGAAAATACATTCAAGGTCCTGCTTTGTGTTCGTGGTAGTGGTTTGGTTGTTTTCTTTCACAGGATTAGATTGCTGGGGTGATTTGGGTAAGGATTGGATCCTCTGATGTGGCACGGTTTCTGGTTGTGAATCTGGGGTTGTGGTTGCTCTACTTATATCACGAATTGGGGTGGAATCCTCTTCTGTTGTGAATCCTTTTTAACCATATTTTTTTGGGATGTGGGGGTTGTATCTTGAAGCCTGCTTTGGTACCAATACCTTTAGGGATTTCAATTTGATGTTAATTTACAAGAGAACTGGGTGTGAATGTTTAAATAGATGATGGCTGTAACTTTTTCCCTAAGTCTTGTGATTGTGCTTGTTAGTTGCCCAGTACTGATGAATTTACTTAAACAGGATCACTTGAACATGGAAACAAGAATGGGTTAATTGGGAAATTGATTCTGGGAATGAGTTGTGACTCAGTTGCGAGTAGTGTGCTTTTTAAGAGTAGTGACTAGGCTGTTTGTGCTTGGGTTAGGTGTTGAACCCTAGGTTGGGTTCAGTTCTTTTTACCTATATATATATAATTGTATTTGTTGTGTTTCTTATTTGCGCCCCACCCAAGGTGAGCACTTAGTGCTGAACACCCCATTTTATGGGGAGTGTGTTTATTCCAACACTCCTACGAGTGGCTGGATATTATCTCCTTCTTTCTCCCTTTACCGAATATCCCAAGACTCTTCGTGCATGCTGTGATGGCCTGAAGTCCATTATTAGCCCATGAATCTTCAGGTATGGTAGTTGTGGTGGTTGGCCCAGGTGTTTGTGGGCAGGTTGTTTCCCATGTGTCATCGGGATGCGTCCCAGGTGTCTTCGAGGGTGGCAGTAGTTGTTCTGACCAAGGTGTTTGTAGGTGTGGTTATGTGTGGTTGTTGTGGCCTAGTTTTATTTGGGAAGAATATCAGTTATGGCCTAGGTGTGTGTGGGCAGGGTTTGGATGTGGGACTACGATGATGTTGTATCCCAGGTGTCTGCGGGTAGGGTTTGGCAGTGGGACTGCGTTGAGAATGGTGGGATTGGTTCGATGCATAGAATGTCTTCAATAACCATTGGTAATGTGGCTCTAGGTACCCAAACATCGATGTGATATTACTATACTTTACATGCCTTGCGTTATTTGGGGAGTGTGCCTTGGTGAGACTTGGGTGGATAGTTTTTTCCATGCTAGGTGCTTTGGTTTTTATTTTCACACAGGGAAATAGAATGCCTCTCAACCTGTGCACGAGAGTCTTTGATTTCCCTATTGATTGTAATTTTATGCTCACCCTACATATATAAAACTGTTTTCAGGTTTGCAGGATGAATTTAGGGATCGTGCGGGACCATTCTAGCGCGGACCATGGGGTAGTTTCTGTTGTCAATTTACATATTATGGGTACTTTACCATTAGATTTTTGTGCTTGTATCTTTTACTTTTGAACATGCATATGGGAATGGTTTACTTTTGTCTTTACCATTACTTTCAGCTTCGGTATTGTTGGTTTGTTGTCATATCTCTCAATCCTTTAAAAATAAAAAGGGTAATGCCTTCCATTTTGTGTGAGATTCTATTCCCTTGGCATTGGTCGCCACTCCGGGACCTATTGAAGGCAGGATTCAGGGGTCATTATCTCTCCTTAAACATAAAGAAGGAAGGGCTTGGCAATCTGTTGACCCTTCCCCCCGTTTGGTGAAGGCGGGTCATGACAGAATGGTATCAGAGGTTGAGGTTTGAGATGTAGGATCGAGTCTAGAATTAGGCAGAGTGAGGATCGCATGGGGTGGCAGGGCAACAATTTTAGCGACCATGGTGCGTGAATTAGGCTAGGGAATAGCAGCTTAAACCTGAGATTTTAGGGACCCCCGTGATCCGATGCAAGGACTCTGGACCTACCAAACGACAAAGTGAGGCTACACTAATTGTAGTGTATAGACCCTAGGAAAAGGTACATACATCATAATGACATGTGTTCTTATGTTTCATGGGTGTCTTGGGATTAAAAATAAAAAGGAGTCTAAGAAAATTTCTGAACAATATTCTGCACTACTCAGGCTTAGGCATTCTTTATCTACATGGAAGATATGGCACCGGGGAGATGACCATGAGTTTTGCGGTAGATCGTGGCCCATGAGGTTGAATTGGCCGATTAGCGGAGGACTGACCAAGAGGAGGAGGATGATCATTGGCAGAAGACACTTCGTGCCTATCAGTGATAGACCATTGGGAAGTATGAGGGAAGAACCTCTGACATGGAGATGGATAGCTGACTAGAGCAGCTGGTGATAGATTTCGGCTGGATTTGGGCTCCGGCGGAGTATTGGGTTCCTCTGGCCATGAGCTAGATGTGGGGAGTGTCACGTTAGTGGTGGACACTTTATCTGGGGGAGAAAAGGGAGGTTGAGGTGACATGGGTTGATTTCGAGAAGGAGTTTCGATAGGAATTCCTCTCTTATACGATGAAATCTGAGAATAGGCAGGAGCTAATCTCCCTCCAGTAGGGGGTATGTTAGTGACAGTTTTGGGGATCATGTTCAAGGATCTCCTACGCTTTGCTCCGGACCTCTTTCCGGATGAGGAGCCTCAGGAGAGATGTTTGGAGGAGGCACTCTGACTTTCCCTACAGTATGTCGTTACTCCCATCACCTTACCGATACACATAGGGAAATAGAAGAAGGTCTAGGTGGTAGAGAGGATGCACATGCTGGGAGGTTTATCATGGGATGGAATCTAGTCAGGTTTGTCAAAGGGGATGGTCATTAGCCGCAGGCCTCCGGCATCATGACCCTATAGGTTTCGACTAGAAGGGAACATGACCCAGCTTTTCTAGTTCCGATCTCCTGGCCTTATCTCTTTAATTTCAGGCCCAGGACCTAGATGCTTCATCTGTTGAAGCCATGAGCACCTTCAGAATCAGTGCCTGGACAATGTCCAATATGGCGGTGGTGGGCTAGTTCAGCGGCCAGCTCAGCAGAAGCAGTTTCCAGCTAGGAACATTCAATAGCAGTAGGGTCAGAGAGCTCCCGCTCCTCCTAGGGAAGACGTTGCAGGTGGAGGCTGACCTCAGGGCGCTCCTCAGGGAACTCTACCAGGGTGTGGTTGGGGAGGCGGCCAAAGTCGAGAGTCAGAGGAGCTGGGTGTGGGTAGTTGCACGCCGTGAAGGCTGTTGTTACTGTTGGTCCAGAGGTCGTTCGAGGTACGATCATCTTGTTTAGCACCCTTTCATATTCATTTTTTGATACAGGAGCTTCGAACTCCTTTGTTACACCCAGTATGGCCCATGATCTGGGTTTAGACGCTAAGAGACTTGTAGTGCCCCTAGTGCCGAGCACACTAGTCGAAGGTCAGACCGACCTGGTGTATGTTTTTCGAGGATGAAGACTGATTATATGGCCACATTAGACAGTCAGGGATCTTCTACTATTGCAGATACATCCATACGATGTCATCTTAGGCATTGACTAGTTTTTCTCTATATGCGTCGTCATTGACTGCTTCCGAGGAAGGGTCATATTTATAGAATTGAGCGGCTGATGTGTGACTTTTATCGGTGAATGGGGTTTCTAGGGGAGCATCAAGTGAGGGGAACCCCTCCTCTCCTTGTTAGCTAAGCTATCAGGGGAGTCAGTCGATGCAGATATGGTGGAAGTTCCAGGGATCGTAAGTGAGTTCATGGAAGTCTTCCCTGAGGAGGTGACCACTCTACCCCCTTGGCATGATATTGTGTTTGGGATATTCTTGCAGCTTTGTGCTCGTCCTATTTCGATGGCCCCCTACCAGATGTCACATTCTGTGCTCCGGGAGTTGTGATTTTAGATTTAAGATCTGATGAAGAAGGGTTTTGTTCGACCAAGTGTGTCACCATGGGGTGTTACAGTCTTGTTCGAGAAGAAGGCAGATGGTGGTCTCAGGCTGTGCATAGACTATAGGATGCTGAATCAGGTTAAGGTCATGAATCACTACCCTCTTCCAAGGATATATGATCTCTTTGGCTAGATGAAGGGGTCCCGAGGGTTCTCTAAGATCGATTTGCGGTCAGGATATCACCAGTTGAAGGTGAATGAGGTGACATCTCGAAGACGGCCTTCAGGTGTAGATATGGCCATTTTGAGTTCATAGTCATGTCATTCGGAGTTACGAATGCTCCAGCTGTGTTCATGGGACTCATGATCTCCGTCTTTCGGGAATACCTGGATCGGTTCATAGTCATTTTTATTTAGGACAACTTAATCTACTCAAGATCAGAGGAGGATCGCACCGAGCACCTAAGGACGGTTTTAGAAATCCTCCGACAACACCAGCTCTATGGGAAGTTGTCCAAGTGCATGTTCTAGATGCAAGAAGTGCACTTCCTCAGGCACATGGTGTCCGAACGGGGGATAGAAGTGGACCCTTATAAGGTTGAGGTGGTTGTTTCTTCGGCCGTACCCAAGAACGTGGCAGAATTTTGTAGTTTCCTTTGGTTGGCACGTTACTATCGGAGATTCGTGCCCAAATTCTCTCGAGTTGCACCAACGTTGACAGATTTGACCATGAATGAATAGGCTTTAGTGTGGGACGAGTAGTGTGGGGCGTCCTTCATTTATCCAAAGGAGAAGTTTGTTAGTGCCCCAGTGTTGAGGTTTCATGAAAAAGGGGCAACTTATGAGGTATTCTGTGATGCCTCGGGGCAAGGCCTTGTGTGTGTGTTAATGCAGCGGCAAGGGGTGATCTCTTATGGGTCTAGTTAGTTAGGTTATCATGAGCGTAATTATTCCGTCCACAATTTGGAGCTTGTGGCAGTCATGTTCGCACTAAAGTTGTGGTGAAATTACCTCATCGGGGAGGCCTTTGTGGTCTTCACGAATCACAAGAGTTTGAGGTATGTCTTCTCTCAGCGGGACCCAAACTTATGACATCGAAGGTGGATGGATTTCCTTCAGGACTATATAATCGATATTTCCTTCACCTTAGGAAAAGGGAATTTAGTGGCCGATGCCTTCAGTCGGAAGTCGTAGAAGGATACAGTTCGAGAGTCGGCAGATGCTTTCAAGGCGATGGAGGAATCGTTTCCCCTCCACCTGGATGTGAGGATGGATAGTGGTAGAGGTTGCATGTATCAGATGATAGTGCAATCCTCTCTTATACAGCAGGTGGAGGAGTCCCAGTAGGGGGACTCAGAAAGTGAGGTGTTGCGTGACCGGGTTACCCAAGGTGATACCCCGAGAGGATGGGTGGAGGATGGTCAGAATCAGATGCTTTTCAGAGGAAATTTTTTCATTCCAGAGGCGATGCACGAGAGAGTTCATGGTGAGTTCCACAACTCAACCCTGGTGGTGCACCCCAGGAGTTTCCAAGATGTATTAGGGCCTGAGGGGACAGTTTTGGTGGCCCGGGGTAAAGCGGGCGGTGGTAGAATTCGTGACCAAGTGCCTGGTGTGTCAGCAAGTGATGGCGGAAAATGGTGTTCCAGGCGGTTTGTTGAAACCCTTAGATGTCCTCGAGTGGAAGTGGGACGAAATCTTGATAGATTTTTTCACAGGGATACCCAGGGTTCAAGGCGGTCGCAACGCTATCTGGGTGGTGGTGGACCGTTTGAAGAAGTCGGCTCGTTTTCTGGCGAATAAGGAGTCGAGTGCAGTGGATGCGTTAGCATGGAGATACGTGGATGAGTTGGTGCGGTTTCATGGAGTTACGAGGTCCATAGGCTCGAATAGGGATGCACGATTTACCTCACAAGTCTGGAGGGGATTTCAGCATGCTTTTGGCACCCAGCTACGTCTTAGCACTGCCTTCCACCCACAGACAGATGGACAGACAGAGCGCACCATCCAGACCTTGGAGGATATGCTTCGAGCATGTGTTCTAGATTTTGGGGGATCATGGGTGCGACACTTGACACAAGTAGAGTTTTCCTAAAATAATAGTTATCACTCTACCATTGGTATGGATTCATTCGATGACTTGTATGGAAGGTCGTGCCGTTCACCCGTTTGCTGGATAAAGATTGGGGAAGCAGCTGTTCTTGGGCTAGAAGTGGTGCAGGACACCACTGACAAGGTTCCAATCGTGTGTGAGAGGATGAAGGTAGGCCATGACCGACAGAATTATTATACTGATCGTAGGAGGAGGCCCTTGGAGTCTGAGGTTGGAAATAATGAGTTCTTGAATGTTTACCCTCGAAGTGGGCAGCGATGGTTTGGGAACTGAAGTAAGCTCTCCCCTGGGTTCATCAGACTATTCTAGGTGTTGGGATGAGTTGGTGTGGTGGCGTATCAGCTGGCGTTTCCACCACAGTTGGAGAAAGTTCATAACGTCTTTCACGTCTCCCAGATTCGTTTATATGTACACGACGACTCCCATGTCATTGATTGGGGAGAGTTAGATGTCAAAAACGATGCGACCTTCATAGAACGACTGATCAAGATTGAGGGTTGTAATGAGAAATTGCATCGTGGATGAACCATCCCCTTGGTTCATGTGCTGTCGAGGCATGGTGAACTCGAGGAGAGAACTTGGGAGCGAGAGGCCCAGTAACGCGTTCAGTATCTAGAGCCATTTTGACTTCCTGGTTGGTTTTATTATGAGCATTGTTGAGATGTTTTACCTTCTTCTTTAATATATGAAATTAATGTTTATATTAGATATGATATGATCTATTCCATGTTCTATCTGTGTGTGTGCCCGAATGCGCGAAGATGGGAAAACCTGACTTCTAATCAAGGCACATTAATGTGGATGTGATTAAACCCGTGCGGGCGAGTCAGTGCTGCCCAAAGCGGATAATACCCTGACATGTAAGAGGTGATTAACTGACTCATGTGTTGAAAATTGTGATCCTTATGATTGTTTTGGATGTTTGGGAATGATGACTCTTGGGGGATTCTGTTTCAGCTTTCGAACAACTCAAGGGTCTTCCCCTGAGAAGTATCATTAGAGGGTGGTTGTTTGGACCCCACTTTTCTCCTTTCTGGTTTGTTCTTATATTCTCAGGGACGAGAATAGTTTGTGATGTATCTGATGTAATGGACCAATGTTTTCTGGTCCATTAAATGGTGAAAATATGATGTTTGGGGTGTTAAGGGTGGTCTAGAAGGCCATATCAGCTTCTCTTGGAAGCTGAGGACTCCTAACGGTAGCCTTAGCCTACCGGTGGCCTCAGCCTAACAGTAGCTCGGCCTACCGTTGGCCTTGGCATATCGGTAGCTCTACCTACCTGTGCCCTCAGCCTACCGTTGGCTCGTCCAACGGGTAGCTCGGCCTACCGGTGGGCTCGGCCTACCGGTGGCTTGACCTACCGGTGGCCTCCTCCAACTCATTGCTCGGCATACCAGTGGCCTCTACCTACCGATCGCTTAGCCTACCGGTTGCTCGGTATATCGGTGGCTCGGCCTACGCGTAGCTCAGCCCACCGGTGACTTTTCCTACTAGTGGCTCGGCCTACCGGCATCTCAGCCTACCTGTGTCCTCAGCCTACCGGTAGATTGGCCTTCCTGGAGTTCGGCCTACTGGTGGCCTCGAGAAACCGGTAGCGTGGTCTACCATTAGTCCTCTTCTACCGGTGGCCTCACATACTAGTGACCTAGGGGTTCCGATAGCTCCACAATTTTTCCAGTAGCACCCCCTTTTGTGCGAATTGGGTTTTAAACCTTGTTTTGACCCAATTAAACCAGTTTTAAAGCCCTTTAATGTCATTTAAATCCCATTAATTTCATGTAATTAAATAATTTGGTGAGGTACCCTCAAATGAAAAATCATGCATTTTTGTCATGCTTTAATAGTGTTTTCAGAAACACATTTATGGAATAAGGTGGTGTGCATCATTTTTAACCATCCCGAAGGACGAGGTCCATTTTGGTTGGACGTGTGGGGTGGCCCAGCCGCATGGTCAACCCAAGATCCCGCTTCTTCCGCAGTATTGAGTTTTTCTCTCCATATCATAAATGTCATGGGAATGTTGTATCTCTGTCCTTTTAACCTAAAGGCTTCTCCTATCCATGAGCTACTTGTTTTCTATCACCCTGCACTCTGAGTTCCCTTCCTCTCGATGAGTGGTACCCCTGTTGCGATGTTTTCTTTGACCACTTTCAGTGGAGCTCCTGCTACACTTGATTTCCAATTTCCACTTGAGGACTTAATGTCAATCCCTAATCAATAAAGTTGGGTTTTCCTTCGCCTCTCCTTTCTGTGAATCATGCGGGGTGGGTACACTTTTTCTTCTATGGGGATTTATGAAACCAAACTAAAAAAAGATAATGAACAGAACTTTAAAATATTGAAGGGGGTGTGATGGATGTTCTGCTATACTCTTTTATGTTGGTATGTGTTGTTAATTATACGGGACATTGCTCAATGAAAATCATGGTCGTTGGTGGTCTTTCTCTATGCACTAACGAACATAGGTGCTCCTATATGTTTAAATAAATGTAACATGGAATTGGTTAATTACTTATACTCGGTTAAATAAATTGAACGAACAAGGATAAACCCTTTTCTGTGATAACTCAGGTTAAAGCCCGGTGGAATTGAAACCACAGAGTGTGTTAAATCTTATAAATCTGAAAATACATGCATGGGGCTGGTTTGGGTTCGTGGTAGTGGTTTGGTTGTTTTCTTTCATGATCTTAGATTGATGGGGTGATGTGGGTGAGGATGGGATCCTCTAATGTTCATAGTTGCTGGTTGTGAATTTGGGGTTGTGGTTTCTCTACTTATATCACAAATTGGGATGGAATCTTTTTCTGTTGTGAAAACTTTTTATCCATAGTTCTGGAGATATGGGGGATGTATCTTTAAGCCTTCATTGGTACCAATACATGGAAGGATCTCACTTTGATGTGAATTTAAAAGAGAACTGAGTGTGAATGTTTAAATTGTTGTTGGCTGTAACTTTTTCCCTTAGGATTATGTTTGTGCCTTTTAGTTTCCCAGTACTACAAAATTTCCTTAAATAGGGTAACTTGAACATGGAAACAAGAATGGGTTAATTGGGAAATTGATTCTGCAATTGAGTTGTGACTCAATTCCGAGTAGTATGCTTTCTATGAGTAGTGACCAGGCTGTTCATTCTTGGGTTAGGTGTGGAACCTTAGGATGGGTTGTGTTCTTGTTACATATATATACAATTTTATTTCTTGTGTTTCTTATTCACACCCTACTCAAGTTGTCCACTTAGTGCCGAACACCCCATTTTATGGGGAGGGTGTTTTTTCCAACACTCCTATGAGTGGCTGGTTGTTAGCCCCTTCCTGCTTCCTTTCCCGAATACCCCAAGACTCTTCGGGCAGGTTTTGATGGCCTGAAGTCCATTATTATCCCAAGAATCTTCCGGCAGGGTAGTTATAGTGGTTGGCACAGGTGTTTACGTGTAGGTTTTTCCCAATGTTTCTTCGAGATGAGGCCCTGGTGTCTTTGGGCATGGAAGTAGATGTTCTAACCCATGTGTTTGTGGTTGTTGTTATGCGTGGTGGTTGTTGCCAGGGTTTCTCCGGGCCGTATAGCAGTTATGGCCCAGGTGTGTGCGGGCGGGGTTTGGCAGTGGGACTGCGGGGAGAATGGTGGAATAGGTTTGATGCGTAGGATGTATTCAATAACTAGCGGAAAAGTGGCACAGGGTACCCAAACATCGATGTTCTATTACTATACATTACTTGCCTTGAATTATTATGGGAGTGTGCCTTGGTGAGACTTGGGTGGATAGTTTTTTCCTTTCTAGTTGATTTGGTTTTTATTGTATCACAGGGAATTAGAATGCCTCTCCACTTGTGCATGAGAGTCTTTGGTTTTCCCTACTGAGTGTACTTGTATTCTCACCCTACATATATAAAACTGTTTTCAGGATTCTATGAGGAATTCAAGGATTGTGTGGGACCATACTAGCATGGACCTTAGGAAATTTTCTATTGTCGTTTTCCTTTTTCTTGGTACTTTGACTTTGGAGTTTTGTGGCTTGTATCTTTTACTTTTGAACATGCATATGGGAATGGTTGAGTTTTGGATTTACCTTTACATTCAGCTTCAGTATGTTGGGGTTTCTGTATTATCTATAGATCATTTAAAAATAAAAACGGTAATGCCTTCCATTTTCTGTGAGATGCTATACCATTTGCACTGGTCACCACTCCGGGACCTATTGAAGGTGGGTTTCGGGGGACATTATCTGTCCTTCAACATAAAGAAGGAAGGGCTTGGAAATCTGCTGACCCTTCCCTCCTTTGGGTGAAGGCGGGTCGTGACATACAATATCCAAGTATTGTTAGAAGATGTAGTTGTTCATTGAAAGCTAAATTGTGGCATAATGGGAAATCAAACCTTGGGGTTTTTGTCTCCCTTATGATGAATTGTTGGTTGTTCTAGTTAGTCTCCCTTGTTTGTGGTTTGCAGTTTTAATTTGATATCTCTATGGGATGTATTCGTATCAACATTGATTTTAACCATTAATAATCATGATTTTTATTCAATTAAAAAGAAAATTTTTGTGTCTTCTTAATAGAGTTTTATTTATAGTTCCCACTTATCCAAATTGTTTCTTCTTAAAAAAGGATTTTATATGTATAATATACTGTATTTCCTTAAATAAATAGGCGACTATTAACAGTTCTATTTTTCCACAATATGTATCAATTCATTATTCCCTAATATTAAAACAAAGATTTTCTATTTTCTATTCATATTATTTATTTTTAATTTTTTTATACTTATTTCTCTTGTTGGCTTATTTAGTTCAATCATTTTCTCATTTATTATTTTTATCTCTACAATCTCTGTTTTATATTCGACTCTTCATTATCATTTTATTCAACATTATTATTTCTTCTCAACTTTTCTAAATACTAATATATAAGTGAATGAAAAACCAATAATTTAATATATCATGCAATATCACAAGTGAGTACTGTGTTTAATTATTCTACAAATCCCTCCAAGGAAATTAATGTTTATTCTATATAATTTAGAGGATTAGAACATTCAAACCTTATATGATCATACCTAATGTATCACACGAATGTGTAGGAGGATAATACACATCTACCGGTATGTCATCTAACATATTTAAACAATATATATCAATATAGACATGAAATTTAGCGACCACTTCTATACTAGTATTATACTCACGTGGAAAAATGGGAAATAAGTTTTCTGATATTCCTTTCAGATATACGAACATTTAATCTCATTATATAGTGTTTATTAAACCTAAATAACATTAACCATGTTCTCTCCTCCATCCTTTCATGAAACCCACCAAAAATTACATCATATATTTTCATTAACAGATAACCCATCGCTCTTAGTTATAACTACTATGTGATCAATTGTCACCTGGACTCTCCCTTAAATGAACCATCATCACAATGAATCTCCATAAACTAAACAATGATCCCTATACATAACACTGAAATATATATCAATGGATAGAGTATAATTATCCATCCATCACTACCTACCCGTTATTATCGTAAAACCCAAAAAAAATTACATTCGTTCTAAATTCTCATGAATTGTGGGGGGAATATAAAATTCCTAAAAATTTACAATGATAGAAGTCACACAACTGATTAACCTATGGGTTCACATTAATTATTCTTAACATGGATCACATTATTATGACATTACTCCATGAAAACCTAAATCACTGGTTGCCTAATTTATAATTTACTCTACAATACTAAAAAACCACACATATAAAAAATATTATCATTATTAATAGATTTAGAAATTTAAAAAATTATTAATTACTAAACATGTTCCATTATTTTTTAATTATTTTATTATTTAATAATAAATAATTTCATAAAATATCATATTTTTAAGGTATACCCTTACCAATTTATTTCATTTGATTATATTTAAATCTATATTTTAATTGAATTCATACCCATTCAACTACCTATTCAATAATATAAATTATACTCAATAGAAATCATGTATCAATGAATTTTCCAGAAAAACAAATAATCGAACCACCTCACTATCCAATCCTTAGATATCCTATTTCTACCATGGAATCAAACTGTAGCCCATATTTGATCATATTAAAAATTTCAAACAGACCAAAACAATCCCCATTCTAAGTCACATGAACCACTGAATGAAAATAATGACTAAAATCAAACTATAAATATATAATTGAATAAATTAGTTTTATCTAATTTTTAAATATAAATTTAAATAGTAATATCATATTAATTTTTGGTCTCTTTAATAGGGATTTCATATAATTTATATTTTTAAAAACAATCTGTTCAGTTTCATATATAAGAATATTTTATATGGGATATTTAAAATAGTTAATCTACTTAAAGGAAAATATAATAAAAGAAACCATTATATATTATCAAAAACATTTCTATTATTTAAGGAGATATCATGAAGTGGTGATGTGGAAAATTGTAAATACATGATTATTCATATCATCCATCCAATATACTTTTATCTAGTTCATTGTATTATTTAATAATATCATATCATACACCCATTCATATAAAAACATGATAATTTAATAGAGTCAATTAATTAAAATTATGATCATAGATACCATTCATTAATTAAACGATTTACAAATCACCATTTTAAGATAATGAAAAAAATAATTTTTCACTCGATAGAGAACACAACATTGAATATTTTGAATACTAGAAATCAAAATTCCCATATACCAATTACTAAAAAATCTATAACATTACTCATCACATAAAAAACCCCCTTTTCAAAAAGGTAATATAAAAAATTATTAGGGAACTAGAGAACGTAAACAACATGGATCACCGAGAATCAATTCCCCTAGGTCGAGGGTTATATGGAGAATATAGGGGATGGAACCCTTATATAATCACCACTAGGTCACTTAATAATCTTGAAATCAAGAAGATGAATGAAGCATTTTAATGTAATTTTCATGATATACATGATATCTATTTAAATGACTGCATTGAATTACAATAGGCTACACCCTAATCTATAATTGTTTATCCAAAAACTATTGTGAAACACATTAGTCTATGTTAATATTATACCAAATCAAAACACTTTTTGGATCCATGTCATAATACCCTCCACTTACACATAGGACCTAAAAAAGGGATACCCTATGGAAAATCACAAAAAAAACATCCCCCAAATAACATTCTTTCAATAGAGATTGGTGGTCTGAAACCCCATCAAATTTGGTGAATCCCATAGCCTACAAAAAATAATTCCAAAACTATTATACAATCAATTAAATGAACCATTGTTCCAAATCTCTTGAAAAAAATGAAACATAAATTTTCACATACAAAACAACATATTTTGGAACTAACAAATATTAAATAGTCATTTCCAAGATAACACATCCAATGAATCCCCACATCTCGATAATCTATAATGAAATCCACTAACTACTCTACAATGGATTCCAATATAATACATCATATAGATTAATAATTTAGTCTCCCATTACAGGTGATAATTTATCTCCTACCATCAATAAGCTTTTTCAAAGATATCCATTTTTATCAATTACATGAATCCACATGAAGTAATAGGTATGTAGATCCAATATATATAAAAAATCCTTTTTCAATTAGTGTACATATTTTTATAGTAATTTTAAATTTCCACTAAGCTAAGAATTATTGTTCACCATCCTAATATATATAGAAATTCAATTAACATGTTAGTTCTACCATCCAACTGTTTATTCATAATCATCCCATGGAAACTATCATATTTAATGATCAATTTAAAATTAGAATTTGATACCAATCTTTGTAATGTAATATTTAGAACATCTTGTGACATTGAAAACTTTAACTCAATCCAATAAATATATCTATCAAAACATTACTATGATTCAATAGCATAACTACCAATTTAAGTATATTTATACATGATATTAAATATCATGGAATAGTTTATTTGAGTGTGATTTCATTGAGAAATCATCATAAAAAACATTTGGATCATGCTAATAATAAAACAATGTTAGCTGACGATAATAAAATTATAGAAGTTATTAATATGTTATTTTCACAATAGATTACGGCATAAAATATACTTTTAAGGATTAAATATAAAATTTTTATATAAAAAACTACCAATAATAGAGAGTAATTAAAAGATCCATAGAAACCTCATAATATACAAATCATGGACTAAAATTGATGTATGATAAATTTCAATGATTTCAATATAAATATATCATAAACGAGTCATGGATTAATTACTGTATATGATAAGATGATTAGTCAATACTAAAAAAAATATTATTCCATTTATAGAACACCATTGTAATTATTCAATAATTCATCCATAAACACATTAAAAATAAATAAATCATGAGACCGTAAAAAATCCCCATTATGTTATCTCATCAAACTAGTCATTTCATAATATAAAATGAGATAATTATGTTAAAAATATATCATTCATTATAGTTTTTTTTAGAGTCCTCCATACCTTTGGGGAAAAATAAATTCAATAATTAATGATTCTTAATTTATTTCACATCAAATCTCATTTTGACTCTACAAATCAATATGGATATTCAGTATATGCTTTAAATTTAATAACCAAAAAACATATTCACACATGTGTGCTAAAATTTATTTGAAGAGTATAGTGAAAATTGATGATTAAATATTGAAATATTATTTCAAAAAATTTTATGGATAATAGAAAAATGAAATGATTTTATATTGTATAGTGTGAGAGGAAATTATATTTTAAATTATGTATTTGTAATTAATTATAGTGTGTAAATAACTAGAGGATGACATTGAAGTAAATTCTAGTGAGCCCCAATTTTATTAAGGTTGTATCAAAATATAAGGAATGGAATTAATAACATTAAAATACACCCATTCATACAACGAATTTTGGTAACACATTAAGAAAATGAGTTTAATAATAAATTTAATTATGTAAAATAATGTTAGGAACATTATTTAATTGTTTTAAATTTATTACATACATTCTATATAACTTATTCATACAAATATTCAAACATTCTTTAAAATTTGAATCATTGAAAACCCATTATTTGTTTTTAATTACATAAAACATAGATAATAGAATCCAATCTAGGAATACTATTTCTATTATAATTTTGGTATGAACTAGATATCATGTTATAGTATTCATTGAACTATAAATATCATTTGTCATTCATTCACCATGGAAAACTCAATTATCATGATAATCCAAATTCTTATAACATTCTAAGATGTAAATAAAATAATAAATATTTAAAAATTATTGGTCATTCAATAATTACATCATGATATAAATACACACCATTCTATGATATATATATATTTGGTTTAAATAAAATGGTTTAAATACTTTATATTTCATTGTGATTATTATATATTTCATTATATATTTCAAATATTAAGTTATGTGAAGTTAATTGTGCTAATTGAAAAATAAAATCCTAATTATTCATTCACTATAAATAATATATGTGTCGGTCCCTTACCTATAAAATTAAATTTGGTAGATAATGATTAAATTTTAAAAAATTGGGGGAAGTTGGTTTTCCATACCATTTTAAAATATATTTTGGTTATTTCGTTTGAAGAAAATTAATATCTCTATGGGGGTTTTAATCCACTAATGTTATTTTATAATAATACTTATCTGATCAAAAAGTTGTTTTATGTATTTAATAATAGAGTAGGATTTGTTATTCAGGTATCCTAGAAAATAATTATCCACTCATATATACTTTCTTATTTTTTGATTTCCTCCTTATACTACCATCATTTTGACTCATTAAAAATTTAATATACAAGGATTGTTATATTTTATAATATGAAATGTATTATATTTTATTAACTCAAATAAATTTCCATTTCAATTTTTAATGAATGAAATTTTATACCCTCTTATATTTTCAATCATCATACTATGATGTAATAGACTACACCACTTTGTGAAATACAATTTAGGTGATGATATGTTCTAAAAAAAATTACTAAATCCTTAACATAATTATAAAAATAAATATATTTTATAATCATATATTTGGGTACCATAGTGTTCAATAGAAATATATTTTTCATTACACATAGCCTTAATATGATATCATATCTTCATAATTTTTTATGAAACTAATATATATCTATCAATGATTACTACATCCACATTTCAACTAGATGTGAGGGAAATATACAATATGTATCTCATGAATTGTTTAACTACTTGAATTTTTTATTCAATGATTTTGATTTTATTTCCAATCACTGTAAAAAATATGACATATATGAAAGGCGCTTTTAGTTAAAAAATACTTTATTGTATTCATTTTCCAAGTCTCATTAGATGTCTAAAACAAAATCTACTACATAGATTTATGATAGGTGATATAGGAATGAAAATCATCTCCTACAATATTATATTTATTTTTTCTCGTGATAATATATATATGAGTATACATTGAGTTAATCTACACGGTGTTATATATATATATATCATTTTCACCAGAACATTTTGTACTCTTTCAAATCATTCATGGAGAAATATTTACTTAATCTATGTCTCAACAAACTATATGAATAAAAATTTTTCACCATTAATAATATTTCATCAACATATATTATATAGAAAATGAAATCATTCAAATTAATTATTTATAAAAACAATTATAAAATTCATATATAATAGAATATTGATCTCTTATAGAGTCATGAAATAAAATATTTGATGATGGCTATCTATGTTTCTATTCATTATTATAACTCAATTTCTTGATTTTTTATTATATTTTATTAATTTTGTAATAAAACATTACTATCCATTTATTATGTATTATAAAGGATACAATTTATAAATCTAATTTTGACATTGAACTACCATATAATATACTATCAATAAGCGAATATATAAATTAGAGTAACAATAGACTACAATATCTAATTTTGAAAAATTATTCCATCTTATGGATTCATTCTAAACAATTATAATATAATTATTAAAGGAAATAAATATGTTAATATTATATATACACCATTGTTTGAATCCTTTTTTTTAGAAGGTTGGGGTCGAAGCTTCATTATTATTGTAATAAAACACCTCTTTTGACTCCGTTGAGGGAGACCCATTACATAGCCCAAAGGCCCAATGTAAAGTGTCCTGAATACAAGTCTTGAATTCACATTGTTTAGCCAAAAGAGCCCTTCGGTAAAAAGTACTTCTATAGTACCCACATTGTTATAGTACCATCGCTGCTACAGTATCATCGCTACTATAGCTCACCACTGCTAGAGTATCAGAATTTTGCCTCTGCCCAGATTCTATCGTAGCTCTTTTGGATGCCAATCAATTGCCTATAACACAAGGGTACATGCTCATTGGAAATCATTATTTTAGTCCATTAAAATATTAATTTTAATTATATCTTTATTGATAAATAATAAAAAATATCAACTTGATTTCAATAAAAGGATTCATACATTGAGTATTTAGATTATTTTATCATTCATTATTATTTCCTATATAATTATTATTTGTAGAAAAATTATTTATATTAATTGACGTCATCCTGGTCACATAGAGCCATCAAATGTTAGGTCGTGAAATGACCTCAACTGTATCTCCATGTAAGAAAATGGTTTTTAAAAAATAGCAATAGTATTAAAATAAATATAGGGAGACAATACCCTATTGAATCAAAATAAATTATAACATCCAATAATATTACCAACATAGGCAATGAAAAATTACAATACATCAGAAACATTTATAGAAGAAATTATTTTATAAATAAAAAATTTTCTTAGGTTAAAATAAATTTTTTCCCATGCTAATATATAGTAGAACAAACAAGAAGGATCACCCAAAGGTACGATTAAAAAGATTACATGGAATATGAAAAATAAAATACTTTTAAATTCAAAATCTATATGTGGTATCAGCACATTAATTTCATTGAACATGTAATAAATCTACATGATCATCAATAAATATTTTTCCCAACACCCATACCTCGATGCCAACAAAATATTCTGTAATCACACCAAAGATCATATGTATATTTAGAATATATGACTATGTAGGATATAACCAAAAATGTATCAATTAAATAATGATATATATTAATATATATAATCTTCTTATAAATTGAAATTAATATGTAATCCAAAGATATAGCCACCTATTGTATAATTGGGTACTCACAGATCCAATTAAATGGTTGATTCATATTGGATTCAACTAATGATCATATGGGATAATGGTATTGGGGTATAAACACAATAGTAATTTTAAATATATATCACCATAGTTTCTAAAAATGAAATTGAATGGTCTATCATTTTAACAAAAATATAGGTAAATGATTTCATATCATAATAATAACACTAACTTTAATGATGAATCAACAAAATGACTAGTAATAACGAAAATATTACGTCACCTGTTGTATAATGCAAAATCAGGTGAATGATATATCATAAGATGAATGATGTATCACTGAAAAATGACATTCCATGTGAATGTTCCCTAAGAAAAACAAACCTCCCATGTAATGATGGGTCAATGAAGTATAATTGCTCGGTTATTCTATGCATTTCAGTATTAAAGAAATATTATAGTAACATATTCCTATATAAATAGAAAGTCACATAATCATATCACATAATTAAAAAATATATTGATAAAAAACTATCTATGTGAGCGATATATATAAGTGACTCACAATACCTAGGGTGATAAATGTAGCATTATGTGCCTAATGTACCCCAAAAATATTTCCCCAACTGAATGATCTATTGGGAACACATATCCCGAGGGGGAATGATGTATTTTAGAATCCCAATAAATTGGTTAAATTTCATAAAATAAATCAAAATCCCAAATTAATATAATATATAACCATGTTTATGATATATCAAAATCAATATTGACTGATATATCACGAACCCTTTGTGAAATATCCAGTAGTGAAACATATCCCCTACATCACTAAAAATTGTAGTTGACCTGCAAAAAATAAATCGAATTTTTTCAATTATACATCATTGAAACAAAACACAAGGTCAATTATTCATCACTATAAGAATAAAACTATGTTTTAGTGAATCATATTTTAAAAAACAACACTGCATAGCAGAGCCATGGTTATTAGGTTCTCACCCAAGTAATTGGGTATACTAATCTAATTAACAACTATGTCACTAAAACCCATGTTTTAGTACATCTATGAAACATGATTAATTCCTATAATACTACAAAATGTCAATGTATCCCCTAAAACTAGTTGTCTACAAAGGTTCATGATTCTAAGGAATCATTAGTGTTCAATTCAAATAATAATGGATATATCACAACATATCTTTACCATTCATGAGTTCCCAATTACAAGGAACACATAATTTTGACATAAAATGCCCAAAAAATAATTACGGACAATAATTCCTCTAATGATTCTATTTTAATTTTATCAAGACACCTTCTCATGGAGAAGTATCCATATTCGGCCACATAGTTGGCACTAATATTATATAAGACCAATCATGGACTATAGAGTCCATAACTACCTATCATGGAAAAAACATCATATTGAATGATTTATGAACATTTATTAAATAATTAATAATTCCATTTATAAATATAATTTTTAAATTAAAATAATTTCCATTTAATATTTTTAATTATATGCAATTATTTTGATGCTGCAAAATTTTATGACACATGATTCTGAGGCCTGGATTTCCAAGAATGATCCATCAAAAATAATAATCTTTAAATATCATGTGTGGTCAATTTTGTTAAAAAAATAAAATTACTAATAAATGGTTTATAAAATAAGAAATCGGAGGGCACTATTGCGTTCATGATAGTGGGTTTCCCCAGGGCATGACATAATTTTTTTCGACACATTCCTCTAGTAAGAAAACCCCAAAATCGAATTACCATAATTAAAATAATAAAATAAAATAAAATTATTTCTCTAATTCTTACAATTCATGAATGGTGAATCAGATTAAAAATATGGGACAACCACTGAACTCTTGAGGCTATTATTTTATTTGGAAAACCCTAATAGTAGCTACTATGGTCCAACAGTGGATGTTACAGTTTGGTTGTGAATAACATAATTGAAAATATTTTTATTTTAAAATCCTTATAACTCCTAAATGGTAACTCATATTGAAAATCAGAGAGTACCGTTGAACTTGTAGGGGTGTGTTCCCCTTAGGCAGAGCCTAACCTCGACCTAAATGGGTCGATGGTGAAAGTAAATTTTTTTGATCCTTTTATAAGGTAAGATCAGTAAATGTGTGGGCCATATTTTCTTACAATTTAACTGGTGATCAGATCAAAAATCCAAGGTCACTACTGAATTCATAACATGGCAATTCACCTAGAAATGACATAAATTTGGCTGCCAATGGCCGAGCGAAACTATTATTTTTTGGACTTTTCAAGAAAAATAATAAAAGAATTTAAAATAATTATTTAATTTTCATTATCACAGTTGAGTGGCGGGCGATGATGTTGCTGTGAAATGATGGGGAAGTAACGATGCACATTAATAAGGATCATTAATGGCTCCTTAACTCACAATGTAAATACACTTTAATGATTCTTAATAGTGATGCTATTTCATAATAAAAAATGTGTAACGACACATCATCTCATCATAGCGGAAATTCAAATACGTTATCTTTTTTATAGATCGAAATTATTTATAAATAAGGATTAAAAAATTTAGAGGGCTCACTGGCACACATCTAATGGACTCCCACCTCAGTGAAGAAGACAAACACCGATGGAATTTTGTCATGATCAACGCCTTTTGAATATCAGAGATAGGAAGTGATGTCAACCTCATAATCCATCAATGAAAAATGCCATAGTAACAATTGTTATATGATGTAGGCATTTTGGATTTTATGTTCTTCCCTGCCCTTTTCAAGAAACTAAGAACACAGATAACCCCACGAATAGGTTGATCCACTATTCGTGCATTATACGGGAGGGTGATTAATTCGTAGTGGTATTTTTTTTTTGAAGCCAAAATCATGGCATTGAATGATTGAACAAAAACTACCCGAACCTCCCCTACCTTTAAACCTATTATGTGGAGGCCCTAGGTTGACATGAACATGGCTCGAAGGCCTCCTCATGAGCATTCTTGGTGAAAAAACCTAAAAATTATAGCATGGGTGGTATGGGATCCTCATGGTTAAGAGATCACTCCATGGAATCCACAAACACAGATAACTCAATGAATGGACCAACAATGCATGTTTGGGGGTCAGCTAAACTTTATTCTGGTGTGTCAGCGCTGGCTGTGGCAGTAGCTGCAGCCAGCAGCAGCAGTAGTGTCCAGCCCTACCAGATGCACATAAGAGGCTACTGACATCAGCATGCCACATTGTCCATGATTCTGTGGCCCATTACCTGCGGCAGTGCGCTAGAGGATGTGGCGCCAGGCAAGATGCCAATAGGAGAGATATCACATGTTTTTGATGTCTAGACTACTGGAAAAGCTGTAATCCATCAACCTCTCTTGGTAGAATAGTCACATGCCTGTGGGGACATGAGGGAGCCAGACACGGCAGTCAGGCCACCTCCCGGCTGATGGGCACCACTTGGTGCACTGCACGGTCAGTCCCCAACTAGCAGGACAAGCCCCCAGTGGGATGGACCTGTGCTTCTGGTCTAGACCTGCGACCCCGTGCCATACGCACACCAAGTAGGCCAGACCCACGACAGCCAAATGAATCTTTCCCCCTTCAGGTCTTGCCGAACAATACTGGGTCACTAGGTGACACGGTGGCCTGGAGCCTCAGCCAACTGGGCTGGGTCCAGCGAGGCCTATTGGGCCTATCCTAGTGGCCAGGCCAGAGCAGACTGACCTCAAACTGTACGAAGTTATGTCAAGTTCGTCTAATTTATCATAGGTATGGGGGACTGTCGAGCCGAGTTGGTTGGGTCAGGATGACCAGGTCGGACTGGGCCCCATTGCAACAGGCCCCCTGGTTACTAAAATGCATGAATCCTGAAAAATTTGTTTCTAATTGAAGATTCATTTTAATCATTGAGACTATCTCAATTAGAATATATTTTGGAAAACTCTATGGTGACATTCGTGGATGTTGAGATGTGACTCAGCCCTTGAGGATCAGTTCTATCAAGCGTGCTATATATTGAACCCTTTGAATTTCTGAGAACTGAAGACTACTGACTTTTGTCTCAGTAGGAAGAACCTTTCTATGACATTGTCGGACCACAGTAGGAAGCACTTCTCTATGAATTTGCAGGCCCATCGTACATGATGAAGAGAACCCTAGTAGGCTACAACTAGTGGGAATAACCTATCTGTGACATTCCAAGCCCACGATATGCAATGGGTAGGTGTACCTAAGTAGTATAAGGTTAATTGGAAGTACTTTTTCATGAATTGGTAATCCCATTTAAATCACTAGAGGATGTGTTCTCCAGAAGCTGAGTTTTTCTATTATGTGACTGATGATGCTACTGTAACTACGCATGAGTATACCTAGTTTTAGATGTCCTAGGGTTCATGGATTAGTTTTATGAATCATTGTGTAACCTTTCTTTTCTGTTTGAGGGTCCCTGATGAGTGTTGTATTACTCACCCACTACATGATATTCTCCCCAACTTGTTTTTTTATGCAGATGACATGCATTATGACACGGGGGCTCTAGGAGATGTCATAGATGGACAATATGATAGTGGACTTTGGGGGCCTATGACAAAGCGGTTCCTAGTAGGACTGGTCAGTCATGACAAACTACTTCATCTTCTAGTAGTTCACTACTCTCCCAATCATGGGCGGTTTTCTTCAGATATACATCATAGTTTCTTTTTAGTACTTTCTATTTTCTGTTCCTTCAGGGTTTTGTATTTTTTCCCACATACATTCAGTTGTGCTTTCACTCAGCCTTATTTTAGTGATATAATATTTTCCATCTTTTTAGTGTGTTGGGATGTGGTGGTGCATGAATATGCATAAATGTACCCATGAAAATTCTTCCCACTTGTAGGTTGATGCCTTCAGTGCTGGTCACTAGACCCATTATATTGGGAGGAAGGCTTTTGGTAGTCATGTCACGGTCCCTGGGAAATGATTTATGACAATGATGTATTAGAGCATGGTCGGTTCTACCAGAATAACTAAGAGTTTCTATTTTTAATGGGGGAAATAATGTTACATTTTTGGATTTTGGATTTCAGTAAACCGAGTCTAGTATTGGTGTGACAACCAACTTATCCACACACCAAGACCTTTGAATTAGGTTTTATGACCCGGTACACAAAAACACTAGTTACATGCATTACGAAAATGTTTTTCCATTGATTTTATTTGAGTCATCTTACCTAATATGACTTTTTAAATGTGGTTTAACTCTATTCACCGTCATGATTCATCCACATAGACACTGAACTAGGATTCCACTGTGTGACCATGAGGTTGGTCCACAGAGTGATGAGACTTTAGTACAAGGACCGTTGCCTGAGATGGAACCTCCTGGTGGTGTCCTACCGATACCAATGCCCATTGGACATCGGTTTTTTCGAAGCAACTAGAAGAGGACACTTTTAGGATCATTTTCTTACACAACTATTAGTAATTGAATCCCCTTAAGTTCCATGGTGAGCTGGACTCACAGAAATCGATGGACGGGGTTGAGGTGGTGACTGAGTTTCCTTCAATCCAGGGAACAATTTGATCAGATGGTGGTCCTAGCAGTGATCCTTCTACATGTCTTAGTAGGGTAATGAAATGGTTTAGATTACACTGATCATAATATGAAGTGTATTTTCTAAGGAAAGAGTTTGAGAATCTTCCATAGAGAAGGGTTCTTTTTTCATAAAAAGATAAAGGGTATAGGTTCCCATGAGCTTCTATGCTTCAGAGTGATTAAATGTCGTAATCTGAGTATTTTTAGTGGCATACTGATCATTCCTGGTACTCGATGAATACAATTAGACCAATGCTTTAGGGCTCGGACCTCTGAGCGAGATTTGTATAGGGCTATCTGATACAACACTATTCCACTATTAATTCCTACTTATGTTTGGGTGCTAGAGAAGAAAATTGTGGTTTAAAGATCTTTGTCTATGTAGATAGAGCCTTGTGACTATCAACAGTGGGAAATCAGGAAACCGACGTTAGTGTCAGATATATAGATGTGTAAAATGTTTCAAGAAGTGGAAGTGATAGGGGTAGATGATTCTACATGGCTAGAGACATGGAATAGGTGATATGAGAGTAGCAAGAGGTGTTATACATTTCAACATGTTACAACCAGCACTGTAATATGATCTCCACTAGGATCAGGTAGTTGGACGATAGGGGTGGGGAGTAGCTGCATGCGGTAAAGGAGTATGACCCAAGGGATATAGGAATGATTCGAGGTATATTCTTTGTCAACTACTATATATCATATTAATAGACATAAGTACTAATTATTACTTCTTATCATGTTGCATTATCATGATCCAGAGTTTCCGGTTAAATCGTTGACCTGATCCTTACAACTGGAGATGCCAATAAGGGAGACTCGATAATCACACTAACAAAGAGGGTGTGATCTTACCCTTGAGGTAATATTTTCAGTTGGAACCTCTTGGTGGGAGCATTGAGGCCTTATGGCGTTAGTCTGTGTATGGACAGGTCATCCACAGATCATGCTGAGATTTACTTTTTAAAGAAAAATGATGTGGTATATCAGCAATATTGGAATAGGGTTTTCCATGACGTAGAATAAAAGGGAATCCCTAACAGCATAGGATAATGACAGGTATAGGAGGGTTCATACAATAATTCTTGAGTCAGAAATCCATACCCTCTTGGAAGTATGTTTATTGAGTTTTTATTTCCCAATAGAAGTGGTGGAGTGCTGGAACATTCTTTCAAAATATGTTTCTATGATTACCTCCCTATAGGGGGAGAGATTTCTATAGTATTCTACACCCCAATATGGAAATGATATTATAATTTTTATATCCGAGGGCTTTCATAGATCATCCCAAGTAGGGGAATATGTTTGGTACATATAGAAGAAATGCTTATTAAGACCAAGTGTTCAAAGATATGTGTGGATTACCTTCAACTTAATAAGGTTTCTTTGGAGAAATAGTAGTCACTACCAAAGGGTCAATGGGCACATTAATCAGTTAAAAGGGGTAACCATTAGCATGGATGGAAAAGATCATGTAGGATTTTAAATATTTGAGACCATGAAGATGGCTAGAGGTACATTAGGAATATGACTTTGAGATAGTCAATACTCCTGGGTAGGGGAATGTGGTGGCAGACACACCCAAAAGGAGGTCTGGTTCAATTTCTGCGTTAGGGAATGGATCTTCTAGCCACGATGCAGATATCTGTTTTGGATGATGATGGAGAAGCTTGACTTCAGTTATTGACTGTCACTCCCCCACTCTAGAAACAATTTTGGGAGGCACAGTTCATGGATGTTCACTACGAGGCCCCACGATCTCAGTTTTCCTCTGAAAATGCTATGAATGGATTTTTTTAAAATTGGTAGCACATCATCTTTTTCATATGACGCACCATGGTACTAGTGACATTACATGACGAGGTATTGATGGAATTCCATACACCCCCTTTGACAGTACATCCTATATTGGTGAAGAAGTACTAGGAACTCTGACATCAGTACTGGTTTTAGGGATGGAGAATGTGGTTTAAGATTTCATTTCACGATGCCTCACTTTTCCCCAATTGAATGTTTGGAATCATGTTCTAGAACTCTATTGAAAAACATTTAGCCCCCAGATAGATGGTCAGATTGAGCAGATGATACAAACCATGGATGACATGCTTCGTGCTTGTGGCGTGGATTTTGGTCAATGTTGGGAGGACCACCAACCCCTGGTGGAGTTTTCATATATCAATAGATATCACTCCACCATTATCATGTCAATGTTTGTGTCCTTGTATTAGAGACCTTTCAGATGACCCCTATATTGGACAGACCCATGGGATTCAGCACTAATGGGTCAAGAGTTAGTACTAGATACCACCAATAAGGTGTAGATTGACCAGGAGTCAATGAGGACTACATAGAGAAGACATAAGTCTTATGACAATAGGATATAGAGACCAATGGTGTTCGTGGTGGGATACCATGTTTTTATTTGAATCTCACCCCGACAGGGATTGATGAGTTTTTTCATGGGCGGAAAGTTATTATTTAGACTTATCAGACCTTTTTAGTTTCTATATAGAGTTGGTGAGGTGGCATACCGCCTAGCTCTTCTCCACCAATGCACCGAGTTCATGATGATTTCAATGTATTATAGATGAGTAGGTACGTGAATGATCCATCACACGTCATCGACTTGGGTGAGATGTAAATTGATGATGGGGCGATGTTTGTGGATTTCCCGGTGGAGATAGAGGATCGAAAATAGAGGCTCCCATACAGGCGGTCGATTCCTCTTCTGAGAATATGATGGCAGCATGATAATCTCTAGGATAGCACATGGGAATGAGAGTCCTAGATTTGTGCTCAGAACACCCATCATATTGATTAGTTTTTGTTTTGTATTTTGCGGATCGTGAGGAGAATGTAATGTCTTAGAATTTCTATGTAAATATTGTTGGAACCATGGTCATCTATGAATGAATTGGAGAATGCTTTTTGTTTGTTGTCAATTCTCATAGGAAGTCCAGAATGTGTGCCAGCAAAGTGCTCATACAGGTCAAGCAAATTACAATATTGAAGGTGGCACCATTTTTTAGCATTTTCCAAATTTTTTGACCTGAAAATTGACAAATGGAGAAATGAAATTTTGGCAAAGAGACATGTGTGTCGTGTACTTTAAGTAGAGAGAACTTGTGCGCCTAGTGTTTTACAATAGTATAACATCAAAAAATGGCAATGGGATAAGGGTCGTGCAAGTATTGTTTGGGTCGTGCAAGGGACTTGCACGCCAAGAAGGGACTTGCGCTCTGGTGCCTAGGAGGGTTTGAAACTTGCGCGCCTATTTTTCTTCATGATCAGAACATCAAAATAGGGAAAAATAAAGAGATACGTGTAAGTATTGGTTTTGTCGCGCAAGTGAGTTACACGATAGTGGCTCGGGGGTGGAGTTGCGCGCCTAGACCTGCGTGCCATGAGGATACATGTGCGCCACCGCGCAGGGGGACCATTTTTCCAATAAATAAAGGACCACCCCGCCTCATTTATAATGATTTTAAAGACATAGAGATTTTTCGAGCTCCCAAAGCGCAAGTAGTTGAGTCATGCCAGTGGTAAATGGGCCGCACAGGTAGAGGTTGTGCGCCGGTTGTTGGTTGAGCACCCAAGGTGGTTTGGGTGAGAACGGAATTGAGTTGTGCAGGTTTGAAGTTGAAGTAGGCGGTGTTGCGCAGGTGGTTGGTTGATACTTGTGCCCAAATTTGAACTTGTGCGCTGAATTTTTTCCACACAGGAGACCTGCGTTCCAGGTAGTAAAAAAGTGTGCCAGTGTTTTTGAGCTACGTGAAGGTTGGGAGATTTCCCGGTACCTTTGAAGGGAAGTGAGATTTGACTACAAGGAAGAGTTGTACTTCAAAAGAGAATCTACATGAAACATATGATGTATTATTTAGCGATGATGAAGATACCTTCACGTCTATAAACTGAGTGTGACCTCACCAAGGGTAGTGAGCCAGGGGGAGTCAATGGGAGTGACACTAGGGAAGCAGTGAGCTATCCTTGAATCTTTGTAAAGGCAGTGAGCCTGGGAAAGAGTGATTGTGCCAGAACCATTGTAATCCACAGCTAGTGAAGTTTATTGGAATTTTATATGACCGACAACCTGTCGGTGTATGCTCCTTGGATTTATCCCTTAGTGGTGAACCATGTAAAAAATGATGTGTCATCTCTCTATATGTGAATGTTTACTTTTTGAGCGTATTCATCATATAGGTTCAACAAGTTCCTACCAACGTGGGAACAAGATCCATCACATTAAAAGAAAAATTGGTCACCCTGATTCACCCCTCCCCTATAAGGGTGTCTCGGGGTCCTACAAGTGGTATTAGAGGGTGAAGGTTGTTGGTGTTGAATCTGTCCTCTGTCTTCATGGAGAATGCAGTCAATGTCAGGGAGTCCCTCTCTTCGATGGAAGTAATTTCCATATCTGGAAGAATATAATGAGCTATCATCTAAGATCCCTTGGAATGGAAGTTCTATTTTCCGTTGTCCAAGGTATTAATGTTTCTGATCCAATAGGGCTGGATATGATTGATACAGATAGAAAAAATCTTGATGCATATGCTAAAGCACAGAATGCTATCACCGTAGCTCTTACTGATCAGATTTTCTAAAAGTGATGAGTTTCACCATATCAAAGATCATGTTGGATAAACATGAAAGTATTTATGAAGGATATAGGAAAGTGAAGGAGGTGAAACTTCAAGTGCTACACAATAGGTTCGATGATCGGAAGATGTATCCTGATGAGAATAAAGACTCATTATTCAATCAAATTACTGAAGTGGTTAGAGAAATTCGGGGCCTAGGAGAAGAAATCGGAGACATTGACATTGTGACGAAAATACTGAGAAGACTACCACCCTTGTACAATGAAAAGGTGTTAGCCCTTGAAGGAAGAGATCTATCTAAACTATCTCTGGATGATCTGCTAAGTAGTCTAGTGGCATATGAGATGAGATTCAAACCTGATGATGCTATGACCCGTGTTAGCAAGGAAATTTCATTCAAAGCCATTGACAAACTGAAAATATCATTGAAATTGTGTAGAAAATACTGCGAAGACTACCACCCCGGTACAATTCGAAGGTGTTATCCCTTGAATAAATAGATCTATATAAACTATCTATGAATGATCTGCTAAGTAGTCTAGTGGCATATGAGATGAGAGTCAAATCCGATGATGCTATGACTCATGTTAGAAAGGAAATTGCATTCAAAGCCATTTAAAAACTGAAAATCTCATAAGAAAGCAGTGATGAATTTGATGAGGAAAAATAAGTTCTTTCCCTTATTTCCAAGAGGATGAAGAATGGAAAGGTAAATTTAAAGGTATCTTACCTCTGGCATGCATTATTTGTGGAAGAGTTGTGAACATTTCCTCTCAGTGCCAAAGAAAGTTCAATGATGAAGAAAGTGAAGAAGAAGAAATTCATAAGACTTGGAAAAAGCATTTTCAAAAATGGTTACATGAAATCTGGAAAGAAGATATAGATGAATAGTTTTGACTATGAAGAGGATGAGAATGATATTAAATTCTTTAAATAAGATGAACACGAATTTAAAACAGGAAACCATGCTTCCATGATGGCTACCGTTGAAATGTTAGAACCCTATATCGACAAAGATAGAGAAAATCATATGACTCATAATTATGATCCCAAGATGAAAATTATGGATAAATTTTCAAAGCTTGAGATCAAATGCATGAAATTTAATAAGTGGAAAGAAATGGTGAAATAATCATCAGAATTTGTGGATGAGCTTAATGCTAAAATTGAACGACTAGAAGAACTAGTGAGAGTTCAATCATCAATCCTTGAAAGAACATACGACATTTCAGAATTGAAGCTTAGAATTGAGGAACATGAAAAGGTCATAAATGACCATACATCCAGAATTGAAGAGAAGTCCAAGACTGTTGATGGTCTTTAGGAAGAAGTTTTTAATCATAGAAGCAAATTGGAGTGTCAATCAACAACATATGAGGGTAAGAAGAAAATTCATTTTCGATGATTCTCAAATGCTGAGATACTAGAAAGAGCCATGAGTGGTTCAGATGGGATGGGAAAAATCTTGAATGATCAAAGACCTGCTTGCATGGGAAATAGTGGAATTGGATGTGAAGCTGAGACATCAACTACTGTAAGTGGAGAGAGCAAAAAGAAAGACATGATAATAGTTGGAAATGTTTAATCGTAGCCTGATATGCCAAAAAAGAAAACCTCAATCCAGACAAAAATATGAACTTAAAATTATTCTCAATCATTCAGAAATAATAGTTAGTCCTACTATTCTCCCAAGGTAGAAAACATGAGGAGAAATTCAAGTGAGAAGACAATTCCTCTCATGAAGTGTCAGTTCTGTGGCTATCTGGGCCATACCATGACATATTGCGAAGAGGCATGGAGATACGTGAATGGGTATGATTTGAGACATCAATAAGGGAGATCGACTTCATATCCTCCATATTATAGAAGAAATAGTTTCTATGGATACTATTTTCATTGTTCTAACATTTACCATAAATATATGTATTTCAGTTACAGATTTGATAAGAGAGATTCATACAACTCTCAGAGACAATTCTATATCCACCCTCCTGATGGTGTTGTTATCACAAATAGTTTCTCTCCTCTGGAAGAAGATTATGTGAATGAAGAATCAGATTTTGTGGAGGAATGTGTTTGAAGGCCATCAGTATCCTTTACTCGATCTAGCATTTCATGGAAAGAAAAGATGAAGATAGAGAAATCCAATATTGCAAAAGTAGCCCTCAATGCTACAAAGAGCAGCTGCTACTAGATTCTTGATAGTGGATGCTCTTTCCATATGACAAGAAATTCTCACATTTGGAAGAACATTAAAAATAAGGTTGATGGAATAGCGAGGTTTGGTAATGACGGTTCTTTGAAGAATAAATTCAATGGGAATACTGCTCTCTCCAATGGAGTGCTAAAGAAGACTGAAGTTCTTTATGTAGACGGTCTGCATCACAATATCCTTAGTTTGAGTCAACTCTGTGACTTGGGGATTATAGTAAATTTCAATAAAAAAAGGATAAACTATAAAGGTAAAAACATGGAATTCTATTATTAAAGTCTGTAGAACAAATGGAAACTTATATCAGGTCGACAACAAAGTGAACTCAATCTTTTTGTCGGTTGAAGAAGAAAACAATGTGTGGCATCAAAGGCTGGTTCACATTAACCTAAAAAACATGGAAAAGTTATCTAAGCTGAATATAGTCATGGATATCCCCATTCTGAAAAGTGAACGTGAAAAATCATGTGATGCTTTCCTTCCTGGGAAGCAGGTCTTTAGTTCATATCGGCTAAAGAAGAAAAGGGCATCGCATCTACTTGATCTCATTCATACAAATATATGTGGCACGGTAAATGATGTTGGAAGTCATGGAGAAAGGTACTTAATCCTTTTCATAGATGATTGCAATAGAATGGAATGTGTAATAGTTATACATAAGAAATGACAAGTGCTTGACTGCATGAAAATGTATTGTTGAATCACCAAGAATGATACTGGATGAATGATAAAAGTGTTGTGATTAGACAATGGAGGGGAATACACATACATTTAATTTGAAAACTACTTGGAGAAGCATGGGATACAACTTGAGGTAGATTTCGTGAGAACTCCACATCAAAATAGATTTTTTGAGCGAAAAAATTTATAGGTTAACATTATATCCAGGACGATACTGATTGAGAGCGGTATCTCTCAACATTACTGGAAGGAAGCTGCTGAAGGTGAAGTGCATATTCCGAATCGAATAGTGATTTATATGGGAGAAACGAAGACACCATATTAATTATGTCATTGAAGGAATCCTTCATTGAAATACATTCATGTTTTCGGAAGCAAATGTTTCATCCGGAAAAAAGAAGGGAATAAAGGGAAATTTGGTGACAATGCTAATAAAGGAATTTCTCTTAGGTATCCAATAACAAAAATTCCTATAAGTGTATAATCATGCGATTAGGAAGTATTTGTGGTAAGTAGTGATGTGAAGATAATTGTAGAGAAAACCACAAATGATTCAAGGATGTCATATGCTGTTGTAACAAAAAGTGAGGATGAAGGTGAATGTGGAGAAAATATTACTACAGAAATAGAGGAAGCTGTAAAAAACACTTAGTAGTCATATCATGAAGTTGAATCAGTAGAAGAATCTGAAGAAGAAACTATGACTGGAAAAAATGTGACTGAACCACACTGGAGAAATTGTAGAGCTGAGATTGATCCATCTAACATAATTGGGGACTGTAGTGCACCCACACACACACATGGTGGATGATGAATAACACACAATCTGTATTTCTATCAGTTTTGGAGCCATCCTCAATCGAAGAAGCTGCAAATGATGAATCTTGGGTGAAGGCCATAAATAAAGAGCAAGATTAGATTGACAAGAATCAGACATTGGATCTTATCCAAAGACCTGGAGGTCACAATGTGATTGGTAAAAAATGGATCTTCAAGAACAAGTTTGATGATCATGGAAGTGTTATCAGAAACATGGCTAGACTGGTATGTAAAGGGTATTACCAGATTGAAGGTGTTGATATTGAAGAAACCTTTGCTCCAGTGAATAGACTAGAGTCAATATGACTTTTCCTTTCCATGGAACTCCAAAAAGGATATAATTTATATCAAATGGATGTAAGGACAACATTTTTTAATGGTGTACTCGAAGAAGAAGTATACATTGAACAACAAGTGGGTATTATTCTTGGTACTGATGAGACAAAAGTCTGAAAACTGAACAAATCCCTCTATAGTTTGATGCAGGCACCACAAGCCTGGTATTATTTCATGGACTCATATCTCAAGAAGCTGGAATTCAAAAGAGGAGGAGTGGATCACAATCTATATGTGAAGAATTCTCCAAAAGATCAATTCATGGTTCTAGTCTAGGTTGATGATATCATATTTGGTGGCAGTAGGCAGAAATAAGTGGATGAATTTTCCAATCATATGAAATCAGAATTTGAAATGTCTATGATTGGGGAGGTCACATATTTCATGGGGCTACATGTTATTCAAAAGAAGGATTACACTTTCATTTTTCAGGAAAAGTATACAAGAGAGTTTTTGAAGAATATTAATATGAAAGACTCTAAACCAATGTCAACCACGATTGCAGTTGGCACTAAACTTGGAAAGCATGAGGATGGGCCTCTATTGATCCCACCATCTACATGAGGATCATTGGGAGCCTACTGTACCTGATAGCGACACACCCAGATATTGTCTTTTCCACGTGTCTTGCGGCCCGCTTTTAGATTAATCCAATGGAGGAACACACGGCTGTAGTACAAAGAATCATCAGGTATATTCAAGGTACACATAACTTTGGGTTATATTTTGTTGTAGGCATGAATAGTGAATTATCAGCATTTTCTGATGCGGACTGGGCCGGTGATGTAGTATATAGAAATCCCACCAGTGGTGGAGCCTTCTATTTTGGGCATAAATGTGTTGGATGGTTGAGCAAGAAACAAGAAAGTACTTATCTTAGTACAGCTGAAGCTGAGTATATATCCGCCACAAAGGAATGCACTCAACTACTATGGTTGAAGCAATAACTAACAGATATTGGTGATGAGGTGAATCAACCAGTGGTAATTTACTGTGATTATAAGAGCGCAATTGATCTCATGAAGAATCATGTTCTGCATTCTTGTAAAAAACATATTGAAATCAGGTATCACTTTATCAATGAAAAATTTGAGCAAGGGGTGATTCGAATGGATCATGTGGGAACTGATGAGCAAGTGGATGATATCCTGACCAAGCCACATTTAGCGGCTATGTTTGAGAAGCATCAGTTGAAGCTCGATGTTCATCCACCTCCCAGTGCATAGGTAGATTTCACAATAACCCTCTCCCCATTAATGATAACTATTTTTATCTTTTTATGGATGTGATGCAGGTTTGTGGGGGAGATACTATCCAGGTGGAGTATGGGTTGAGCTGAACATTGAAAAAATTAATGATCGTTGGGTTTATTGTCAATGGGGGAGAAAGGAATAAAATCATGCATGTTCAGGATTGTAATGCTCCTGTGACATGAGGCGAATTCAGTGTCAGTGATAGGATGATAAGGATGAGAAAGTGATAGGATGAGAAGGATGAGAAAGAATACATCAGTCATGTAATTCTTCTTGGGCGTCATTGAGAATTCCAAAACACTGGAACCCAATTCAAGCATCCTCTCTTGTTTTCTACACCGAGAATTTCTCAGGTAGACTTAGAGTGTTGGCTGAGTTGATTATTGAATTTTTTTGGTTTTCATATGAATGTGGACCTATTGAATTAATTTTTTGATGGCCAAAAAACCCAAAGGGGAATATTGTTGGAACTGCGGTCATCTATGCATGAACTGGAGTATGGTTTTTGTTTGTTGTCAATCCTCAGAGGATGTTTAGAATGTGTGCCAGCAAAGTTATCATATAGGTAAATCAGATTACAATATTGAAGGTGGCACCATTTTACAATGTGCTAAATTTTAGACCTAAAAATCGACAAATAGAGAAAAGTGATTTTGGCAAAGAGAAATGTGCGTCGTGTACTTGAAGGAGAGGTAACTTGCACACCTAGTTTTTTACAAGATTATAACATGGAAAAAATGGAAAAGGGATAAGGGTCGCGCAATTATTGTTTGGGTCGCGCAAGGGTCTTGTGCGCCGAGAACGGACTTGCGCACCGGTGCCTAGGAGGTTTGGAAACTTGTGCGCCTATTGTTCTTCATGATTCAAACTTTAAAATTTGGAAAAGGAAAGAGTGTCATGCAAGTATTGGTTTGTTCGCGCAAGTGAGTTACGTGACATAGGCTAGGGCAGTTGGAGCTGCGGGCCTAGACCTGTGCGTCGTGAGGATACTTGCACGCCACCGCACAGGGGGTCCAGTTTTCCAATAATTATGGTACCACCCCTCCACATATGTAATGAAGATCAAGACATAGAGATTTTTCGAGCTATTGTCACGCAATTAGTCGAGCCGAGCAAGTGGTTGTTGGGCCGCACAGGTAGAGGTTGCGCGTCGGTTGTTGGCTGAGCACCCAAGGTGGTTTGGGTGAGAACAGAATTGAGTCGCGTAGGTTTTATGTTGATGTAGGAAGAGTCGCGCAGGTGGTTGGTTGATACATGAGCACAAATTTAAACATGTGCGCCGAATTTGTGCGGTGTAGGAGACCAATGCGCCAGGAAGTAAAGAAGAGTTCCAGTGTTTTTGAGCTACCTGAAGGATTGGAGATTTCCATGTACCCTTTACGGGTAGTGATAATTGACTACAGGAAAGAGTTGGACTTCAACAGAGCATCTACATGTAACAGAGGATGTATTATTTAGTGATGATGAATAAACCTTCACATTTATAAACTGCGTGTGACTTCACCAAGGGCAGTGAGCTGGGGGGGGAGTCAATTGGAGTGACCCAAGGGAAGTAGTGAGCTATCCCTGAATCTTTATAAAGGAAGAGAGCATGGGGCAGAGTGACTGTGCCCGAACCTTTTTAATCCACAACTAGTGAAGTTTAGTGGAATTTTTTATGACCGAAAACATGTTGGTGTATGCTCCATAGACGTATCCCTTAGTGGTGAACCAAGTAAATAAATGTTTTTTCATCTCTCTATATGTGAATGTTTACTTTCTAATCATATTCATCATACAGGTTAGAAACGATTCTACCAACATGGGAACAAGATCCATCACATTAAAAGAAAAAGTGGTCACCCTAATTCACCCCCCCCCCTCTCAGGGTATCCTGGGGTTCTAAAAATATATCTTCTAAATTATATTGAATTATTTCGAGACCTCAAAATTCGAGGACGTGTGATTCTAAGGCCTGGAGTGCCCGTAATGATCCGTCAAAAAATGTTATGCTTTAAATAGAACGTGCGGGAATTTTTCTTGAAAATTTAGAATAACTCGTAAATCGTTTCCTTGATCTGAAATCAAATGGCCTCAATTTTTTTAGGATTGTGGGTTTACCCTAGGCTAGAATTAATTTTAGTCGGTGTAGGTCTCCATTGAGAAAACCAAAAATGGAATATCCATAATAAAAATAATTAAATAAAATATTTTTATATTTTAATTTATTATAACTCAAAAATGGTGAAATAGATTAATAATATGAGACCAAATTTGAACTCACGAGGGTTTGCTTTCATTAGGTAGAACCGAATATCAGCTAGAATGAGACCACATATGATGTTATTTTGGGGGGGGGGGGAATAATATAATTATGTAATAATTATTTTATATTCAAATAATTTAAACATGAAAACAGTAACTCAGATCAAAATTTAGTGAGTACCTTTGATCTTGTGGGGGTGTGTTCCCCTTAGGTGGATCCAATCCTCGACTGTCACGGGTTATGGGTGAATGTAAATGTTTTTGAAATTGTTTTTATGGTACCTTCAATAAATGTGTGAGCAGGGTTTTCTATCTTTTTAAATGTTTCTCAGATCAAAAATATGAGGGTATTTTTGAATTATAAATGCTGATATTCACTTTTAAATTACATATGTTTAGCATAAAAGGCCAAGAGAAATCATTTTTTTTAAGACATTTCATGTAAAATAATAAAATAATTAAAAAATTATTTTATTTGAATTCTCATAGTTGAGTGGTGGACGGTACCACTGTGGGGAAGAAATGATGTGCATTAATGAGGCTCAGTAATGACTCTTTAACTCACAATTTAATGATTCTTTAATGAATCATAAAAGCGACGCTGTATCTTATATAAAAAAGTGTTACGATGCGATGTCGCATCGTAATGGAAAGACTACGACATGATTCATTTTATAGTTCGATACAGTAGGGAAATAAGGATTAAATATTTTGAGGATTCTATTGAGAACCTCTAATGGACTCCCACCCCAGTGAAGGATGATGAACACTGGCAGAATTTCCCCTTCTTTGATGCCTTTTGAAGATCAGATCCATGAAGATACACCAATGTCTTAATCCCTTGAGGACAAATGAGGGGGCATCAGTCGTCATAATATGTATGGGTTTTTAATTTTATGTCCATCCCCATACTTTCATAAAAACTACACACATAGATCCACCCATGAACAGTTAGATCCATGATTCATGCATTATGTGGGATGGTGATTTATTATTAGTGTTATTTTATTCGGGGTCTAAATAATGGCATTGAATTATTGAACAGAAACTCCCCGAACCTACCCCAACATTAAATCTCGACTGCGGAGGAACCAGGTCGACATGAACAAGGCCCAAGTTCATCCACATGTGTGTTCTTTGATTTTGTACCTTTGAAATGAGGGAAAATTAGTTTTGGGATTCTTGCGGTGAAGAGCGTGATCCCTGGAGGCCACGGAGGCATATGTCTCAATGAATGGATGACCAGAGCACGTTCGGTGGTCCGATAAACCCCATGTCGGCTCATTGATGCCAGCGGTGGTAGTGGTAGGGGCCGATCTTATAGTCCATATTGAAGAGCATGCCTGCCCCGGTAGACCATGTTGAGCAGAATACTGTAGCTCATTAGTTCTGAAAGCGTGCTAGATGACGCGACGCTATACGAGGTGCCGCGTGGAAGGACGACATGTGTCTCTACCATCCAAATGATTGGGGAAGTATCCGTCCATCAACATCTGAAGGTGGAAGATCCCCACACCCATTGGATGAGGGGGTGACTTATACGGTATCCATGCCATTTCCTGGTTGGTTGGCACCACTTGGCCAGTCCCCAGCGGGCCAGACCGCGTCGGTAGTCCGGACCCACGTCGCCTGGATTTATTGTCACAAGTTTTCCTGACCCGCACCCATCAAGCCATGCCCACGCTATAAATATGGACCGCACACCCTTCTGGTTGGGCGGGACAATATGCAGTTACTAGGAGACTCGATGGGCTGGAACCTTGGTCAACATGGTCGGGTCCAGCGAGGACTATTGGGCATGGCCCACTCCTTAGTCGAGACCAGACAAACCTCAACCCGGACCAGGTCAGTTCGAGTCTATCTAAATGAACCAGGGTATTTGGGACCCCCATATCGGAATGGTCAGTCAGTCTGATCGGGTGGGACAAGGCCCAATCACAACCAGCCCCCTGGTTACTAAAATGCTTGTATCTTCCCTACCAAGTGTCCGATTGACGAGCTGTTCGCAACATTGGGACCCTATCTATGAGTCAAGTATTTTGGTAGGATCTATGGTTTTATTAGTGGAATTTGAGATGAGATGAAGGGTTTGAATATTGGTTCTCCCAATCACACTACATACTAAACCCTACAATAAGATTATACTGGAAGACAGTTGTCCTCTTACCCATTGGGAAGCCACTCTTTGTGAGTTTGCTGGCCCATGGTGGGAATCACTTCTCTATGACTTTGTAGGCCCATGGAACAAGACGAGGTGCACCTAAGTAGGCCACCACAAGTGGTATATACCTCTCTATGACATTTTTGGCCCACCATATGCATTGAGGAGGTGTACCAAAGAAGTCTAAAGATAGTGGAAAGCACTTTGTGTCTTTTAAGGCCCTCTTTACTTGTAAGGGGATGAGTTCTACAGTAGTGGTGGTGTATGGAGATTTGACTAATCACGCTACTTTTACAACCCAAGGAAATAAATGGTGTGATATGTCTTATGTTTCATGATTTACATTGAAGAATTGTTTTGTGGCCATTATTTTTTGTTTTGGGGTCCCTATTGAGTTTTGTGTTACTCACCCCCTAAGCTGAATTCGCCCACACATATTGTGTCTGATGTGGCGAACAATGTTTCAACATGGAGGATCAAGGAGACAGGACTAACAGACACTATGTTGGAGGATATAGTGGCCCATTACCAGGAAAGTCCCAATAGGCCTTGGTAGACAAGACATAATACTTCGGCATCTAGTAGTTCACCACTCTCATGATCTTGTTGGGTTTCCTATTGATGGCCATCAGATTGTTCTTTTTAGTACATTATATTTTCAATTCCTTGATGGATTTGTATTCTGTCCAACATACATTACGTTTTACCTTCATTCATCCTAGTTTTAGTGATATACTTATTTTCCACCTTTTTGGTGTGTTAGGATGTAGTTGGGCATGTGTGTTCATAAATGTACTTAGGAAAATTCCTCCCACATGCATGTAGATGAATTCAACACTATTCGCCATCCCATTGAATTATGGAGGCAGGATTTGGGTAGTTTTGGTGCGTGCCTTGGGGGATAGTTCTTGATAATGTTATATCAGAGCACGGTCAGATCAACCATAAGAACTAGGAGTCTGAATTTTAAATTAGGAAAATAGTGTTATGTCTCTTGTGTTTGGATTTCAATGTCTAGAGTCTAGTGTTGTGGAAGAAGCTAGAATAACCATACAACTGGACCCTAAATTCTATTTTCTGACTCGGTACATAGATGCAATAATTGCATGTGTTTTGAATTTTTTTCCCTGGAACGCTTTTTAGACAGCTCACAAGGTATTCCCTTTTAGCTTTTGTTCATCTTGAATCTCTTTCATGATTCATCAACCTAGACAGCTAGGTAGGATTCCAGTGCATGGCCATGAGTATGGTCCAATGAGTGGCGAGGCTTTGGTATAGAGAATTTTTCCTGATATGGTACCTTCGTGCAGTGTCCCAGTGATACCATAGCCCATTGGTTAGTAGTTACTACTTGCGATACCTATAGAGGAAACATGTAGTCCCAATGCATTGCACGAGTTTAAGTGACAGATACCCATTCAGGTTCCGAGTTGAGACCAACCCACAAGAATCTATAGACTATCTGGTGGTGGTGACTGAGTATTCATCTAGCCAGGGCATCATTAGATTATATGGAGGTCCTGGCAGTGAGCCCTCTACCTGTATGAGCATGGAAATGAATACGACATGATTATCCTGATCTTATGATGAGGTGAATTTTCCATGGGCTGATCTTGATTACCTTCCTCCAAAAGTATTATCTTTCCATAAAATGAAAATTTGTATATGTTCCGAAGAGCTTCTACTACTTCGACATCAAATGTATGTAGCTAAGTATTCGTTGAGGTGTATTGACCATTCTATTTACTCAATGAATATGATATGACTACTGATTTAGGGCTTATACCTCCGAGCGATATGTGTATTGGGACATCCAAGCTAGATCAATTACTCTATGAATTCCTGCATATGATAGGGTTCTAGAGAAAACTATTATGGAAGAAATTTTTTATTTCCAAGAATATACATCCAGTGAATGTCAACTACGGGAAATTAGAAACCCAATATAAGTCTTAGAGACATGGCTGTGTAAAATGTTTCGGTAAGAGAAAGTGATAGGGACATGTGAATCTGTAGGGAATCAAATGTGGAAGAGGAGCTGGGAGAGCAGTAGAATGTGGTATACATTTCAATATGTTAAAACCAGCACCCCAATGTAGTCAAAATAGGATTAGGGATCTCTAGAATAAGGGTAGGTATTACCTATATGCAGTCAAGTAGTATCATCCAAGGGCTCTAGGAATGATTCGAGGTAAATTCTGCGTCTACTACTAGCTGTCTTATTAAAATGCATCATTAGAAATCATTCGTTTTTGTCACAAATCATGATCTAGAACTATATTTTCAAATTAAAATTTTTAATTGATCCATAACCTTGGAGATAACTATGGGAAGAGACCCGATAATATCACTTTTTCCGACTGTGTGATCTGACCCTTGAGGTGAGAGTTTTTGTTAAAACCTCTTGGTGGCAACATTGATGCCTTATGACATTACTCTGGGTATGGACTAGGCATCTGCAGTTCATGTAAATATTGAATAATTTAGACACAATTGTGTGGTATATCTATTGTGAAGGAATTGGGTTTTACATGGTTGGGTAAAATAAAATGGAAACCCTGAAAGTATGGGATAATCACAGGAATATGACAGTGCAGTCAATCAGTCTTCAGTCGGCCCTCCTTAACCTTGTGGTAGTAGGGGTTTTGAGTATTCAGTTTCCAAAATTAGTGGTGGAGAGTGGAAATATCCTTTCAAAATATGTTTCTTTTATTAACACTCCGTTGGGGGATATGTAAATTTATCTTTCTACACCATGAGATGTCACCGATATTATCATCAGTATATCAGGGGGCTTTCATAGAGTTTCACATGTAGGGTGAATATGGGGACTTGTGGAGGAAGGGCATAGTAAGAACAAGTGTTTGAGGATAAATTTGGATTATCACCACTTTATTCTGGTGGTTATGGAGAACGATTACCCACTACCAAAGGGTTGATATGAACATAAATCATTTAAAATGTATTACCATTCATGTGGAAGAAATGGCACCCATATACATGTCATCAGTTGGGATAATGCTGATTTCTAGACATCCATCATGACTATGACATTGAGATAGTCTATAATACTAGGAAATAGAATGTGCTAGAACACATGCCCAATAAGAGTTTTGGTTAAAATCTGGTGAGAGAGGAAATGGAGCATCTAGTCGCGATGTAGATATCATTAGTGTAAGATGATGTAACAACATAACTTTAGTCAATGACTATCACTCCCCCAATCTTGTATTTAATTTGGGAGGTGGAGTTCGTGGATGATTACAAAGAGGCCTGTCATGCTCAGTTATTCTCAAGACAAGATTAGAATGGATTTTCGATAGGGGTGGACCAAATAATCCTTTTTAGAGGACGCACCCTGATACCAGTGAAAATATTGGTGGAGGTGTAGATAGAATTCCATACAACCCTTTTGGAAGTACATCCTGATTTGTCGAAGTTGTACTAGGACCTCTGATGTCGGTAATGGTTTTTAGGGATGATGAATGTGGTGGTAGAGTTCGTTTCATGATTAATCACTTGTCAGCAAGTGAACACTGAGCATCATGTTCTAGAATGCTTGAAATATTTTTTTTACCCCCAAACAGATGGTCAGACGTAGTGGACAATATAGACCTTGGTGGAAATGATTCATCCTTGTGTCCTAGATTTTGGTAAATATTGGGAGGACCACCTACCACTGGTGGAGTCTGTGTACAACAATTACCTATCACACCCACTGTTTTCATGGTTCTGTTTGGGGCCTTGTATGGGCGACCATTCAAATGACCCCTTTTCTAGATAGACCCACGGGATCAACACTCATGGGTGTAGAATTTGTACAATCTACCACTGAGATGTAGTAGATCATACAAGAGAACATGAGGAATACACTATGTAGGATTATGTCTTATTCCTTCAACAGACAAATACCCTTGGAGATCAATGAAGGAGTCCATGTTTTCCATCAGGTCTCACCTAAATGGGGATTGAGGAGTTTTGGAAGGGGGCATGTTATCTATGAGATTTATCACTCCTATTTAGTTTCTGAATACAGTTGGTGAGTTGTCATACTACCTAGCTCATCACCCATAGATGCATCGAGTGCATGATTTTTTCAATGTGTTGTAGGTGATAAGGTGCGTGCATGATCCACGTGTTGCGGGATGCCATGATTCATGCTCAGCACCCCCATCATTTTGTTTATTTTTTGTTTTGGATTTCGGGGATGTAAATCCCTAAAATTGGGATATTTTAACATATTTGAATTTCTATGTATATATATATATATATTAATTTTATGTATTCATTTTGAGACTACAAATTTATATGGCACGTGATTTCATGGACAAGAGTAACTGTAATGATCCGTCAAAAAATGTTAGGCATTAAATAACATGCATGAGAAATTTTCATTAAAAACTTTAATAACTCATATATGGTTTCTCTGATTGTAAATCAAAGGGCACCATTGCATTAAGGAGGGTGGGTTTTCCCATGGAAAGACTTAATTTTAGTCTTTTCATGCCTCTAGTGAGAAAAACAAAAAATGGCATAACCATACAAAATAATTAAATAATTTTTTTAATTTTCAAATGACTATAACTCATGAAAGTCTACTCAGATTAAAAATATAAGACCGCCTATGAACTTATGAGGGTATGAATTATTTTGGAAGACTATAATATCGGCTCGCGCTGGCTAACAGTCGAAGTTAGTTTTTTGCTGTGAATAAAATGATTATGTAACAATTATTTTATTTTCAAATACTTACAAATACTAAACAGTAACTCATATTGAAAATCATAGTGTACTGTTGATCTATTGGGGGTGTGTTCCACATAATATGATCCTATTCTCAATTGGCACAGGTCGAGGGTGAATGCTAATATTTTCAATTTTTAAGGAACGTTCAACAAAGGTGCAATAATGAATTTTTAACATTTGAACTAATACTCAGATCAAAAATCCATGGGAACTATTTAATATGGAATTCCAAAGTTCTCCTAGAAATGAATTAACTTCAGCTAGCATGGGCCGAGTGAAAAAAGTTATTTTTATCAGAATTTTAATGTAAAATTAAAAAATAATTTTAAAAAATTATATCACTTTCATTCTCATAGTTCAGTGGCGGACGATGACACTTTGGGGAAATAATGATGCACATTAATGAGGCTCATCAATGGATCATTAACTAGAAATATAATGAAAATTTAATGAATCATAAAAGCCATGTATTTTCTTAAATAAAATAGTGTAACGACATGACGTCGCATCACAATTGAAACGCTGCGATGTGCTCCTTTTTATTGTTCGACATGCAGGGGAAAAAAGGTTTTAAAAATTTTAGGATTATTGGGAAAACCTCTAAAGGACTCCCAACCCAGGATAGAATGAAAATCCCTAGAGGGATTTCATCATCATCGAAGACATTCGATGATCGGAGTTGGGAAGTGACATTGACATCTTAATCCCTTGAGGAAAAATGTTGCGACATCAGACATAATAAGAGGTAGGGGATTGTGATTTGATGTTTATCCCTGTCCTTTTAAAAAAATGATGAACATGGTTCTAACCATGAATAGGTTGATCCACCATTCATGCGTAATGTTGGAGGGTAATTTATTATTTCTGTGATTTTATTCAGGGTCTAAATCATGGCATGGAAGGATTGAACGGAAACTCATCAAACCTCCCCCGTATTTAAACCTCTAATGTGGAGGCTTGGGGTCGACACGAACAAGGCCTGAGCACCTCCACATGTGAATTCTTGTTGTATATATCTTCTAAATGATGGAATGTTAGGGTTGGGAACCTTGTAGTGAATAGGGCACTCCATAGTGGATAGACACACAGACATGTCGAAGAATGGACCACCAAAGCGCATCTGTAGGACTGAAAAACTCTTTGATGGTGCATGAGTGCCGCAGGCGGTGGCAACTGCCCCACCAGCTGTGTGGAGGAGGCTGCCTTCCCCGGTAGGCCACAGTGACTGGGAATCCATGGCTCGCCAGTTTTAGCTGCATCGTGGAGGAATCGGGGCTTGGCGGGGCACCGTGTGGAGGGATGGCCCATAATTGAACAACTAGCCAAGCCATGGTCCGTCGACCGTAGTTGGTGGAAGAGACATGCACACCCATGGCTAGGGGAGCTAGACGCAGAATCTAGGATGCATCCGATCTGGTTGACACCATCGATCACACTGCGCAGTTATTCCCCAACCAATGGGAGAAGCCCCCAGGGGGCCAGGCTGGTCCCACTGCATAGTTGGCCAGACCAGAGCCCAGATGGTCGGACTGTGCCGGTGGGTCAGACCAGAAATAGATTGATGAACCTGCACCCATAAGGCAAGACCTGCCCTCCCTTCAGGTCGGGTCTGACTAGACAGTGTCACAAGGCAACTTAACAGGATGGACCCTTGGCCAACCTGGAAATTTCGAACGAGGCCTATTGGGCTTCATCCACTTTACAGGACAAACCAGATAGAATAGTATCCACACCAGGTCAGGCCGAGTCCATCTAAATGAACTAGGATATGAGGGATCCCCAGGCCGGGTTGGTCAGGTCGGTTTGACCGAGTCTAATTGGGCCTCATCATAATCGGGCTCCTATTACTAAAATGCCTGAATTGGGTAAACCAAGAATCTGATTGATGATTCATTTGTGGAGTAGGGACCCTCTAAACAATGTGGATCTATTGGCATGATCTGGCGTGTCTTAAAAGAATTTTGTGATGTGATGAATGGCTTGAGGAGCAGTTCTGCAATGAGAGCTACGTACAAAACTGTTTGACTAGATGAGACCTGAAGACTACTGACTTTGGGCCTTGTTGAAAGAACCTCTCTGTGAATTTCCAAGGCCATGATGGGAATCACTTCTTTATGACTTTCTAGTTGCATGGTACGCGATGAGGAGGATATCTCAGTAGGCTACGACTAGTGGGAAGAATCTCTATGTGACATTGTAGGCTTAAGGTACACGATATGGAGGTGTATCTAAGTTGTATATAGTTAGTGGGAAGTACTTATATGGGACATGGAAGGCCCACTATACTCGCTAGATGAGGATTTCTCTAGATCCAGTGGTGTTCAGTGATGTGACTGATGATGCTACTATTTCTATTCCAAAATGAACCTGGTTTGAGATGTCTTGTGTTTTTTCCTTTACATTGAGAATTATTTCAATAGCCTTTCATTTTTTTGGGGTCCCAACTGAGTACCGTGTTACTCACCCCCTGCATGGGCTTCACCTGCATAAGTTGTGATTGGTGCATATGACTGACGTTTCGACATGGGTGCTCATAGAGACAATACTGATGGATGCTACAACAGTGGACATGGTCCCAAGATTAGGCAGGGCCTAGTAAGTCTAGGCTGACCTACCATACAACTTCAGCTTCCAGTAGTTCACTACTCTCACGATCATGTGCAGTTTTCTGCAGATGTCCATCAGAGTTTCATTTTTAGTTTTTTCTATTTTTATTTCTTTTTTGGGGTTTGTATTCTGTTCAATTTACATTCATTTATACATTCACTCAGCCTTGTTTTAGTGATATACTTGTTTCCACCATTTTTATTGTGTTGGGATGTTGTTGGGTGTGTTTGTGCATATAGGTACTCAAGAAAATGCATCCCACATGTAGGTTGACACCTTCGGCACTAGTCGCCAACACCTTTCCTTCTAGAGGCTAGTTGGGGGTAGTGATGGAAAAGGCCTCAGGGGACGAGTTGTAACAAAATTTAATGATTTTTGAATAATTGTTCATGAAATAAAAATTATTGTTATAAAAATATTGTGTCTTTGTCAGAATAAGAAAATAATTTTAAAATACGTTTATTGAATAAAATTACATTTTATTAATCTCGATAATGAGTTCATGTTCTCTTTGATCCACTATATCATCATAAAATAACCTGAGGAATATATAGGTAACTAGGATTATCTATAATCCTATTTAGGTAATACACATGCGAATAAAGAATATCACTATAGTTAGAAGTCATAACATAATAATAAAAATTGCATGGATACTTAATAAACATATGGAATCATAATATATATAATATGGATTTATGTGATCATAGAAAAATTGGAATTTTTTGAAATATATGACCTGATATAAAAATGAGTAAAAGATAACTATATTGAATATAACACATGGTGGGGAAATTCTTCGAATAGATTATATTTACTCCCAAATACCATACATGATGTCTCCTAAGACTAAAGATTACCCAATGAATTGGAGTTTTATCTAGGTGCACCCATTAGAAAAATATTAAGAACATGTATACCACTTAAATAATCAATCATAATGAATAAACATAAATGTACTCGATAGAAAAAATTTATATTATTATCATGTCGTAATGACTAACAAAATAGTTTATTATATTGGTATATATTAATGAATGGATTTAAATTATTTATGAATAATTAAACAGTAAAAATAATAATTGATCTGGAATAATCTAATAGAATTTAATACATGAAAAAGAGGTTTTAAGAATTTTTTTAAATTAGCTACTTTAGTGTGGTTTAATGGAAATGATTAAAGATTATTTAAAGAGGAAGAGTTATGTTTTTTGTCATAAAACAAGAAATAGAATAAAATAATTTCTAAATATAAAATGAGATATTTTAGAAAAATATTGGTGGTTTAAAAATGTTTATGATATGTACTTGAAAATGTGTATAAAATAGAAAAGTTACAACTAATTTGGTTTTTATTTATTGGAATTGAGAATTGATCATATTAGAAAATGTAAATACGCATCAAATAATGACTAATGGAAACATATAAATATATTTCGTTTGAATAGAAATGATTATATAATAACTATATAAGAATAATTAATGGATAAATTTTGGAAAATATAAATAAATTGGAACCAAATGGAAAAATCGAGGTTTGGAGAGATCTCATACCTTATGTTCAAATAATATATACACATGAAATTTATTTCCTTGATAATAAAAGTAGATTAATTAATTATAGTATTATGATCCTCTTATAGAACTATATTTTTTTATAATTTTATTTAGATAATATTGGATCATTTCAATTATTCCTAATGTTCAATTTTTTCGTTCCAGTAGGGTATTCTAATTGTATTATTGTATTTTCGCATTTGTAAAATTATACAAGTTCGTTCCGAATAGGAATAATTCTTAAGAATAGAAATTATATAATAAAATTCAGATATAGTAGTTTAAATTGTTCTATATATGAATTTTTTGTATGATGATGTTTCTTTTGATAAAAGGTAATTGATAAATGTATAGTTTAGTTTTCAAGTTTTTTTCGACCATCATGATCTATTTTTGTTCTATTCTATATTATGTTTATAGATTATTTACATAATATTAAATATTTTATAATATAAATATTAAATTCTTATTTAAACATAATAATGGGGTTTTAGCATCGTTTATTGAATTAATGAAAAATGAAAAATCATTATCCATGATTTTACGTAACCGCTATAATTTGTGTTGCGATTTTTTTATCATAATACATGGAGTTGAGAATAGTGGTGGAAAGTAGATATTTCATTAGAAATATTAAATTCAATTATATAAATTTCAAAATTGTTATTATTCTTTTATTGATTATGTAGGTGAGGAGAAGGGGTGGTGATGGGTGGAAATTTTAGGGGGATGAGAGGGGTTGTTTATTATAATATTAATTATTTTATTATTTTGAATAAAACAATATCAATGGTGATTATTCATATGACTAACTAAATTAATTGGAACAATATAGTTCTAACCAACTGTTTCTTGCATCATGTATGTATCAAAAAATAATATTTGTCTTATAATGCTAAATAAAATATATTTTTATATTTTACATTTCACAAAAAATAAGCTATTTTTGGAATGTCCCAAAACCAAAATAACCATTTTTTGACTTGTAGATTTATAATATGAAATAAATTATATAATTTTTTTTCTAAATATCATAAATATAATTTTAAAGTAAAATATTTAATTATATAAAAAAATACCAATTTGAATATTATAATTGGTTTTGTTAGCATTTGAAAAATTAATTATAGTTACATGAAGTAATATTATAAATATATTAAAAAATTAATATTATTTTATTAAATTTTTTTTGAAAGAAAAATTTCATTTAAATAATTATATTAACTATAAAACTGTAAATAATAATTTACATTTTTTAGAAATACCAGTAATAAATAAATCATTTTTAAAACAATTATTAACTTATACTATGACATAAAAATAACATTTTTATTTATAAGATAAAAAAATTTATTATTTCATTAGTGAGTATACTATTTTATAATCCACATCACTATTCATATTGGTTGTATTACTTTGGCAACAATCATATTTATAACTGTCCTATAGGTTTCTTAATTTCTTTAAATAATTTTTTTAATTAGTTCATCATTGTCTTTTTACTCTATCAAGGTAATATATTTTTTATTAAAAATGAATGATACATTATTAAAATTTTATTTTCATTCTACTTCTTTGGTCACGAGTGTGCAAATTCTATTGGATCGAGTTGATCAAAATTTTAATATTCTTATTATCTTATTTCCTATTTATTTCAATTTTTTAATATTTTTGAATTTTTAATGGTTTATTTTATAACTAATTATTCATTTTTTATTAATGATGATAATATTTTATTGGGATATTTTTTGGTATTTTATTATATAAGATGGGAAATCCCATTGATTAAAATTTTTATTGTTATACTTCTACCCTTAAGATATTTCTCCATTAAAATGTAATTTTACACAATATGATTAAACTATGTGAGAAAAACACCAAATTTGGTTCATTCAATTATTATTTCTCCACATTATAATTATGATTTTTACATAGTACTATAAATATGGTGTTGATCGTATTGAGTAAAACCTTATGTCTACAGTCCAAATTCATCAATGGATAATCCTAAAATTAGATGTCATTTTATATGTGTACCACCACTAATTTTAGTAGAATTTATGGATATGGTATGTAATTATAAAATATAGATATTTGGAATAAATTATGAACTTGATACATGGTTGTTGGAAGTTCTATTTCATATTCCAGAACTCCATACAATCATCATTCTCAAAAGGCCCGATGTACCTCAGACTAACCATACCTTCCATCCCTTATCACATGAAGCTTTTCTATGGAGATATGGGTAGAAATAATTTTTCACCAACATAAAACTAAAAGGCTGGATGATGATTATATGTAAAGAACATTTTTCATCTTTTGGTAGCATAGATCTACTACTAGATGTTCATCACCTTTTCTTCCATTTCCTCATATATTTCAGGACCCAACAACATACATTCACCAATTTCAATCCAACACGTAGGTGTTCAAAATATATTCCTAGAAAGTGATTCATTTTTAGTAATATAGATCCTTGAGTGTAAAATGTTGTTGTAAGAGATTTATACTGGTGAAATATGTAGATCTCATCATACATTGAATTCCATTGACTATGCTCATAAAAATTATTAAAATGTCAGAATAGTCTTCTTGAATGAGCCATTTGATTAGTGTGATAATCCGTACTGAATTCCAAAAAAGAATTTAAATAAGGATTTTAAATTTTATATTACATGGATGTAGACATCCGATCATGATCCGATGTAATATATAATGGTACTCTTTGATTCCCTATAACTTCTCAGATGTGTATCCATGAATGTTTGTGGAATGATAAGTCCTCTCGAATTGAAAAAAGTGACCAGTCATTCATTGATAATCCAAAATGACCCATATATATATTTACTTCATTTGGATTTATTATTAAATATAATGAAAAGAACCATAGAGATGTTTTCTTAATTCAAGGATATTGTGGTTAAAGGATTACTCAACTCCTAATAGTTTTTCCTTTCAACCTTCACTTACTATCATACCAAGAACATAAATGTATATTATAGGATATTCTTCTTAATATATTCCCACTAGTAGTTATCTAAACGATCTTGACACATCATTGTAAAGATTTGGGTGGCTGGAGATTTTTTGAGCTATGCGAATCATTTAGAATATATTTATTTATCATCATATTCTATGGTGCACATATTCATGATCCACATCAGAAAACTCATTCCTAATCAATTTTTAACTCTGGGAATTTCAGATTTCATATAGGTTCCACCATTTTTTAAAATTATACATCATATCCATGAATTTCATCATTATACGCATGTACATAATTGGAAATTAGGAGAATATTCGATCCTTCAAAATTTCTAATACATGATAATGTAAGAGGATTTTATCTAATTGGAGCATCTACCACTTAATTTTCCTTACCAGGACTATTATGGATTGAGATACATATTACATGATGAGCTCCATCCATCTTCATTGGTGTTTGTTAAGATAAATATATGTCAATATATATGTTAGTATCTTATGTTATTTATATATCCAAAGCATATCCCAATAGATATAATGTAAAATAATATTCAATGTGAAGATCATAGAGGTATTCCCAAGATCATAAATGAGATAGTTTTTCTCTCATGAACATTCAACTACCTTGAGGCATAGGCCATAGCTTTAAAAATATTCATAATAACACATAGAAATAACATTTTACAACAATAATAGTGTAACACAATGTGTTCCCCAGTTATTAGTAGTGTATATACTGGGTCGGTGATGAGACTTATTTATACATTATGAAGTAGTATTCTCTTTCACTGGATAAGGAAACTATTATCCACTTATGATTCATTATGGATTGTGGATTTGAAAATTGTGATCATTTCGATATAAATCATTAATAATAATATCCTATAACAAGGAAACTAATGATATTTCAAATGGATGATGGTCTAGGCCACTCCTGAATTACCATTTTTAGGAGGGTCCATAGATATTCCTTTTTTTATAAGATTTCACATGAATAATACCTTCCCAATATAATATTTACATTCACTAAAAAATTAATACAGTTTTTTCTTTCTAAAAGTCAATATCAGAGTATTTAAATAATTTTCAGATTCCACCATTCACTTGGATTGTTTGAGAATATCATCAATAAATACTAAATTTTTTTATGGGAATCTCTAAATATTCTATTCAGTGTGTCCATGAAAATTAGGGGAGCATTAGTCAGTACATAGGGAATAACTATGAACTCACTGTGTCCATACCTCGTTCAAATTGATGTGTTCGGAATATCTACCTTCTTCATATTTAAATGGTGATATACTGACCCATGGTACACCATAAAGAAATAATTCTCCCCACATAGTTGATCAAGAAAGTGAGTAATCTATAGTAGAGGATTCTCATATTTTTCTTGATTTTTTGAGGTCAAGATAATAAATGTAGATATGAATTAATACAACCCTCTACATGAAGAGGATGACTAGAACACCCTAAGATGAAGAACTCAGGAATTAAAACCCTTTTTGAGATTCTATTATAACTACATCATTGGTTCCTCCATCTCAAAGGTAGTCATCCTATATGGATTATATTATATAGAAATAGATAAATGTATATGATCAATTGAGAAATCAACATCTCGGTCAAGAGGAAGACCATGAAATTTTTCAGGGAAGACATTTGTGTAGTTCATTGAAGTTGGAATGTATTTGAGAATGATTCTCTATTTTTTCTAAATCTTATGAGATCGATATAATTTCTCTTAATGAAATAATATACATGTTAATTATTTTTAAGGAGATACATTCCACGCCTTCAAATGTTATAGAATTTTTGGATGGCTCACGATTTGAAGATTGATCTCCCTTCCCTGAAAATTGATGTTTCAATTGTATATATTTAGCTAATCCATGCCCAATATATCATCTATGTCTACTAATGGAAGTATGAATAGATTTAATGGGAGTTCTAGTCAACAATAAATGGGGAGGAGTTATATACTATAAATGAAATAATTTCATAATTCTCTATAACCATAAATAACCCCACAATCATATATTGGGATGGTGTTTGAATAGTACAAATAGAAATTAATATATCAATGAATGGGCATAAATATAATTGAATAGTATATTTTATATTCTTGAATGAATAACCATATTGTATACTACATAATTATTTTCGTGCCCACCACATTTATAGTTAAAGAATATATCCATCCTCATTTCCTTGTAGGATGTTATAGTACATTGTCTCTAAAAAACCATGGATTAGAGTATTAGATCACATTTTGACTATGTCTCTTTTAGTAGAAACACTTCACTACAAGCATTGTTTTTATGAAAACAATACATTCGTATTCATCACTATTTGGATTTTTCAAATACATTGAATAATATTTAGCATGTATTTTCCCCCTTTAACATTTCAAGATACTCATGGATCCCTTTAGATAGATATCATGATTATTCTTTCTATGATTTTATTCATGCGGGAAGTTGAGTTTTAATTCTTCATAGGATTTATCTTTTATCCCTCCCATATTAAAATATTTTTTTCATATTTTTATCTACAATCCCACAACACCTCTATGGGTCACCAATCATAATCCCAAACATTATTTAACAACATTAAATCTCCTCATAGCTATCAAAGTATTGAATTGAAATAGATTTTCATATACTCACCTATAATAATCAAAATAAGTGACCCACCAAACAACATATTTTCATAGAAAAGCCTAATTCATACAATTCATTCAATGTATAGTTTTCCTCAAACGCCTTGATAGATATGTCTTCATTTTTCATTAGTATGGGTAATTCCCTCTCCATCATCAAATAGAGGGTTCAGAAAACCTATTTATTGAATTTTTTCCTGAATCCATACATCTTTAAAGAATGAATTCCCTCTATAAAACTTGTGTTTTTTATTATTATCCAGCATTTATCAACATCCCCATCAAAATGACATGCCATCAATATGACTATCTATTCTTATGAGAATTTTTGTATATATAATATATTCTCCCTGGATTAAATCCATTATTTTGAAATGATGGGGTAAAATGGTAAACTAATTATTGGATGATCATTCACATTAATTATTATTACACAAATGTGACATTAGTAGTATAAGGAATTCGTTTCACACTATTATAGCATTATTCATAACATGAAATGTTGATCCATTACTTTCCTGATTATGTTCTCTACTATTCCCGTAGGATTTAGAATTTCATTAGGGATATAATGAAATTGTGAATCACATTGGCTGTTAGAACAAGATTTTCAATGTCAGTCCATTAAATGAAAACAGAAAAAAATAATTTAATTGGGGTCCTTCAATACACATTTAATGATAATTTAAAAATTAAACCAAAAACATGGAGGGAAAAACAAATAAATGAAAATTATATCCAAAATTATGATTCCCTAAGTATGAAAATTGTTTATTCATGGTGATATAATTATCCCTAGGGTTCTTAATAAATTTTTGTTGTTATATTCCCCAGAAATAACTATATTGTAATATGATTCTATCTATATTAACCCTTTACATTTAAAAATAATATTTTATGATTTTGAGAACAATAATCCATTAAATACAATCCAATGATTGAAAAGCCCGAAAATCCTAGTTTATTTGAAATAATAGGTACATAACATAAAAACATGAAACAATAATAAAACCTAATTTTATTTATATCCATAATGAGCTCCTAAATCCTTTAATTATCCTTTACCTACATAGAATGACCTGTGGAATACATAGATAAAAGGTATTATATAAATATCTCAATAAGGTAATTTACATGGAAATAAATCATTACACATGAATTGGATGTAAAAATATAGACAACTTTAAAGTCATGGCATATGATGTACATATGGAAGGATAATATAAAGAACATGGAATTATTTGATCATGGACATATTGGAATGCGGATGAATCCTATAAAATGACAGATAAATTAGAAAAACATAATTTCCATGACAATATCACAAGTTGAAAAAATTCCCACAATGGATTAGGTTTATGAACTAATCCAATACATGATTTATCATAAGACTAAAAATTACCCATTTCATTAGAGAACTATCTAGGTGAACCGATAAATTTATTTTAATGCATATGTTTTCCCTATAATGAATGAAATATAAGGAAAAACCAAAGGTTTACCCATGGAATGAAATTGGTTTTATAATCATTCCATTAGGAAAAAACTATGGGTATTTTTTTATTATCTTTGAAAGAAGGGATATAAATAATTTCATAATAGTTATTTTATAAAAATAATACAATTTCCAGAATAAATCCCTCCAAATGAAGTCAATACATGAAAAAAATATTGTTTAGGAAGTATAAGAAATGACCCACTTTTGTGCAGTTTAAGGGAAAAGAATAAGAAGAATTTAAAGGGGAAAATGATTTTTTATTTTCTTTAAAACTAGAAATAGAATAAAACAGTTTTTCAAGATAAAATAAATGATTTTAGTAAAATACTGGTTTCTTAAAATTGGTTTTTGTGTGTATAAAAAAAGCAGTAATAAATAGAGAAGACCCATTTTATTGGGTTTTCTTATAGAGTGTAATTGAGAAGGGAACCTTAAAAATATGTAATTCCCCGTCAAGGAAAGGTGAATTATGCTACATGAATATATGTGGTAAATATACATAGATTATAAGAGAAGTATATAATAGTAATGAATTGATAAATTGAAGCAATGAGAACGAAATCATAACCCAAAAGAAAAGACATTGTTTTTCAGTGAGATCTCAAACCATATGTATGAATGTGTTATATAATTTCACATAATGTCCATTAATATTAAATTATATTCAAAAATAAAATGACATAAAAGAAATTATATATTAATTTGATTTATTATAATTTTAATATTTTTATTATTAATAATTTTAATTAAATTTAATGTCCAATTTCGTAGCTTTAGGATTGTTAGTTTCATTGATTGATGGTTCATCTTCATGTGTCAAATTATTATAATTCATGTAAAATGTGAATGATTTTCCATAATTCCATATATATTTTTAAATTAAATGAGATTATTTTGAGTCCAGGCTCTAGGAGGATACGTAATTCTGATACCCATTGTGCCCAAAAGGTATTATTGAAGTATTTTTAATGTTCATAAAATTAAATTGAAAGTTTGTTTTTATAATGTTTATAATAGTTATTGAATCACAAATCTGAGGACACCACTACACTCTTATTTTTGGTATTCACTTAAAAAATGCCAAGCATTTTCTGGAGTGGGCCAACAGTGGAATGAATTATTTTCCATAAATTAAATAATTAACTAATAGTTATTTTATTTTAAAATCCGTAAAACTCATAAACGGTTACTCGAAATGGAAATCTAAGAGTATCATTGACCTTGTGAAGGCGTGCTTATAGATATTGTGCTTGACTAGAAAGGGTGGAGGGTGAATGTCAATTTTTGATCTTTTAGGAAGAAAAATAAAGTAACATAAATAGTTATTTTATTTTTTTTATCCGTAAAAAGTAGAACGTCATCACTATAGTGCTATGATGAGGCGGAAATAAAACTCATTAATGAATATCATTAATGAAACTAATTAATGGAATAGGTTTTCAACGTTGTAATGTGCAACGTGTCATCCTTCTTTAATTAATCACAGATTTAAGGTTGACAAACAACTATAGAATTCCTATGACAAATGATGAAGGAAGCCACTCCAATAATGAACGCTGGTGAATCAAAAATCTGTGATGATACCCTGGGATAGTGATCCCGAACCAGAGATCGTCTAATGATGATGGGTGATCTTCCTCGACCGAACTCCTTTTCCTAGGTAGGGGGTTTTATTATATGTGAATTATTCCATCCCCCCATTCATGTTATTCTATGAAAAAACATAAGAAAATCAAAAAACAGATTGTCCCATGGATAGATCATTGTGTAGGATGGTTAATGATGCACGATAATGGTGTATCTATCTTAGTGATTATTCAACCTTAATTTAGTTCTTCATGATCCTTCTATAAAGAACACAAATGGGTCAACATGAAAAAAGACCCATATCATTCTTTGGGTTCTCATCTGTGAAACTCATTCCACTTTCTCCTTCTTTAGATTTTACATTATTCATGTCATAAATGTCGGTGATAAATTGGGTGCAGAGGAAAAAGGCCGAAGGTTGTGGCCATACGGGCCGACACATTGGCACCCAGGCATGGTGGCAAAACTTGCCACCGACAAGGAGGCCAGTGACTTGATACAGGAAGACATGGCTACCCAACCGTATCAGGTGCTTCTTGTGGTGGAATGCCGCATTACATGAAGTGCACTAGACTGGACCCTCTGCTTGCCATTAGTCGGGTTGGTGAACTGGTCTGCATGGCTAGACTGTTTGACCGACAAAGAAGTGCCACACTGGAAACGTGTGGTCGTGAGAACAAGACACTGGGAATCATCCATGCTGGTACAAAACCAGCTCGCCAATGTGGGCCATGCTTGAGGGGGAAATCATGCCACTATAATTCCCATGTAGGTAGTACTGTTCTTACCAAGTCAGATAGGGCTGGATAACTCTAACTTGGTCATTGGGTGACCTAGTAGGAAGGACCCACGACTGATTCAGGCTGGGTATAGCAAAGGCCAATAGGACTAGCCAATAGTCCAGGATGGAATGGGATGACCCTGACCGAATCAGGTTTGGTTGGGTCATCCAAAATAGGTCAAGTCATACAGGACCCTCGATCTAGGTTGGTCAGGTCGGTCCTCCCAAGTTTGGTTCAGGTTTAGGAGTAACCAACCCCTGTTTGCATTTATGAAAATATCCTTCTAACCGAGAATTAGATTTATGTATTTCCTATGTAATTGGGACCCTTGTGATAAGAATGTCATTTGGGAAAAATCTAAATGAGATTGCATGACATTCAACATAAAACAGATGGATTGTGGAGTAGATCCTCCTAGAATCCAGTGTACTAGAAAGAGGGAATCCAATGGTTGGCAATGATACAAAGGCTATGATAAGCCTACATTAGTGGTTCAGTAGATGAGCTTACTTGGGTGGTTCAGTAGACAAGCATACCTCAATGGTTCATTAGATGAGCATACCACAGTGGTTCCATAAACAAGTGTACCATTGTGGTTCTGCAGATGAGTGTACCTCATTGGTTCAGTAGAATACCATACCTCAGTGGATTAGTAGATGAGCTTACCTTAGTGGTTGAGAAAACAAGCTTACCATAGTGGATCGGTAGATTATCTTACCTTAGTGTTACAGTAGTCGAGCGTACGTCAGTGGTTAATCAGAAGAGCAGACCTTAGTGGTCCAGAAGCTGAGATAGTAGACCTATGTGGCATATCATGGATTAGTCCCTCAGAAGTATAAGAAGAATCAGATCTATGAAAGATAATATAACATTATATAATTTAAGTTATACCTCATGCGTGGTGTATTTTTTGTAGTCTTCATGTGTTATCGTGTTGTGTTTTTGTGCTTTATGCTCATTTCTATGTGGTTTTAGATCCCTACAATGTATTGTGTTATTCACCCATACATGGGATTTTCCCACACCTATCATGTCTCATGCATGTGATCAACGCTTCGATGAATACCTTGGTGGTCTGGGATCAGGTGGTTCTTATAGACATGGACCATACATGACATAATTCAATGGATACAGTCATCCACACTCTACCTACCCTTCAAGTTGCGTTGGAGCAGACTGACCATTGGAGCGGTACATTCATTTGTGGTTTTGAGCTTGTATTCTGGCCCCTTTTAGATTTTATTTTTCACTATACTCTAAGTAGTTTTCTCAGTAACCATTTTTGTTTACTTAGTGTTTATCATTACAAATTTTGGACACTAATTTTGTGTAACGGATTATAGGAAAATTCCTTCCCTTTTTGGGATATGTCCATTAATTATTATTCGTTAGCCCCTGGACTATGGAAGATGGGCTTGGGGTAGTCACAGCATGGGAACCAGGGGATGGTTTTTGACATATAAGTAAAGTTATATTCTATTAATTTACATATTGATTTTATAGGGATAAATATATTAATTTTTATGGTATGAGGATGATTCATTTGATTAAACGTTATTGATAATTATTAAGTTAAATTTTAATGGGTTTTCTGACTATCATGACCTTGTTTTTTTATGGAATATTATGCCTATTTCATAGTCAGAGAACATGAACAATAATAATATAGATATTAAAATTTGATTAAATCATTATAATGGATTTATTACCATTATTTAATGTGGTAGCCAAAAACCAAATATCGCTACACATAGAGACAATTAACCGCCATAATTTGGAAAATGATTTCATTTCATTGAATAAGAGGATGTGAGTGTAGTGGTTGACATAATGAATTCAATGATCATTATAAAATTCAAATATAAATAGGATACTGAAGTAATTATGCTATTATGTTTGAAGGAGGTAAGGAGAATGAGTGGTGAGGGGTGGTATTTACAGCGGAGGAGAGTGATGTTATATGTAATTATATAAAATAGTTTATTATGTTCGATCATTATTATAAATATTGTTGATTCCAATGTTTAAAAATTGATAACAGTTCATGAGAATTTCAACCAATGGTTTATTACATTATCCATGAATAAAAAATTCATCTACTTATCATATAATGTTAAATACCATATATTATAGTATTTCACCATTAACAAAAAATTAACACTTTTTTAAACAAATCACCCAAATAATTTGTTGACATCTACATTAAAATAATTTAATACTATTTATGAAAATAATATATAAAATGAGAAATTTAATTTTTAATTAGAATCGTCATAAAATAAAAAAATACAGATTTTAATATTACTTTCATATTTTTGACCCTTTTAAAAATTAATTATGTTTCCACAAAATTATAATATAATTATAAGACAAAATAATATTAATTTATCAAAAATAAATTTATTAGACTAAATTTTCTTTTATGTAATTTTATTAATTAAAATGTTTTTGATACACATTTTTGTTTTTAAAAAACAAAAACACCTAATTTATCATTTTTAAAATATTTTAAACTTATAGCATGATATAAATATATAAATCTTATATTGGAAAGATTCCTTACAATTATTTTATACTTACATTGAAAATGATACTATTTGCATGATCATATCACCTTTCCTAATGGTCATATTAATATTCCAATTGTCATATATATACCCATCTTGTAGGATCTATAATATCTATAAATTAATTTTATTTCCTTAATTACTCATTGAATTATAATTTTCATCATTGTTATATATTTAAATAATCAAAATTAGTATTTTATTATTAACATTATGTTTTATTTCATCATCAATTTTCATGTGTGTGGCAATCCTTGTGGATAATGAAGACCCAAATTTTCCAAATATTATCATCTTATTTTATATTGCTTGCCCCATTATTATTTTTGGAATTCATATTGGTTTATTTTAAAAATAATTTATCATTATTAATTTATGAGAATAATGTGTTTTTATGATTATTTTGATGTGTTTTATGATATAATAAGAGATGATACCATATTAAAATTATGATTTGTTACAACCACACACCCATACAATAAAACATATCTGGAGACCAACTCAATTATAATCTACTATCTCAACTCATACATTTATGCAATTTTAAAATTGAATAATGATTGAAGAATTGTGTATGTCATTGAGGTCTAAACTAATAAATTGAAACCCTCCATGGATTTTAATTCTCATTTATTCAAGAATATAAAATTAGAATGATGGGAATCATTTGAAATGCAATAATTAGAAGTAATTGAGGACTCATTTGGAGTAATAATAACTCATTACCCTCATTGCACACATGGGATCCCACAAAATGATCAATCTAGTGTTTCTCATTACCACTAAACCATGAATTATATATATGAAAATTATTAATAGAAATAAAAATCAGAAATATTGTCCATGAGTATCCTATGTGATAGAGTTAACCCAACAATTTGGCCCATTCCATCTTAATCTATGTGAATTTTTAACAGCATCATTGACTTGAAGCCTGGGAAACATACATTTTTCTCACCTTATGTAATAATATAAAACATAATCTAAATACTGCCTCATTCCCACAAACCATAGAATCCCCATTAATTTTACAAAAAAATGAAAGCCAACATTCTTTTAAAAATAAACAAATGATGGGATGTACTTATTGAAATATATTTCTACTACATGTGTTATCCTATCTAATTAATTATCATAGAATTTTATATAAATCCAAAACAAGGTTTGAAAGTATTATAATAATATTTAAAAATAAAAAACATGGATATCTAAATTTAGATGAACTAAATCATATACATGGTTTGATAATGTGGTAAATATGGAATAATGGGGGAAAATGACCTAAAATAACCTGATGTGACACCAATGAATCCATCCACCATGAAAAGGTGGAATGATATAATATAGAGGATGTAGTTGGGTGGCACACTGGTGTCATACTAACCCTTATAAAAATATTCATGACTACGATTTTCAAACAGAGTTTAGGAAATGAACATTCTTTCTCTATTTAAAATACAGTCTAGGTTTTTCAAGTATGCAGTACACCTACATTGACTACACAGTTTCCAAAAATATACACGATGAAAAGGACCAACAACTCAATAATGCAGTAAATGTGGGACTCTATGAATGAAACCAATTATCTTCCTAAAAAATTTAATGGGTATTATGTTTCTCAAAATTATCATTGACCTCCACATTTTAGCATCCAAATTCCCAAAAATATTATATGGTTCCCTTTCAGTTGTTTATGCTCATTGGAAATATTATTTTCTAATATTTAAATGAATTTCTGTAATTTCTAATTCCTAATTGGAATAAAAAAATTCAAAACATTTGTTGTTCAACTCACATTGTATCATGATTACTATAATAAAACACTAATTAAAACTACTTTTGGTTATTATAGTCTACCAACCACTATAATTCTCATCTAAATGTGGTTTCATTATATATCTAATATAAACAACATTATTGATCGATATCATATACCCACTGAAAATTTTAATCTCATACTATATATGATCATTCTTATAGCACATCATAACATGTGAAACTACCCAATACATTAGTTTTATTGTCACTATGTACCACCATATATGTTAATAATTATTTAATTTAAATATGTATGTTAATTTATATTTTACTACACTATATCATGATTTGAACACAATAGTTTGTATTCCATGTGAAAATTGTCAAATTACCAACAAATAATACACCACAACCCTAAATGATTTCTACAACTATTTGATGATGATCCACTCCAAATGGAACATGGGACTATTTAGATCTCCATTTACTAAAAAAATATTGATGTAACTAGTCTAAACTAAACCATCGCATACATATAATATCAAAAAATTTATGAAAAATCTTTCGAGTACGACAACCTCATTACTATACATTAGTTATTGAATTATTACATAAGAGTACACATAATACAACATAGAAACTCTATAAGTCTAGTATCCTTGAGAATTAGGTACATGAAATAATATATAAATAATAGGATTTAATATAATTACCTAAAACTTATATACCATAATTTTAAAATTACATTTATTTTAAAACTATATTGGATAACCTTGGGACATACATATGAGATGGGTGATTATATATCCTAGTAGGGAATAAACATGAAATAACATGAGGTAAGTAGTAAATTCTAGAAAATATGCATATCAGGGAAACATAAAATGGGTAACAATCATATTTTTGAAAATTGAAGAATGATATTACATGATAATCATAATGGAAACATGGGAAATTTGGAAACAACATAAAATAATGCATCATTAAATTTTGTTACGACAACTACTATGAAATCAGTATGTAAGATGTATCATGATTGATTAGGATAACTCCCTTATACCATTAATTATTCATCTCATGTCTAAAATATTCCCGTATGCATTCGAGCACTACTAAATTCCATGTCCATCCATTAAATTCAATTTATCATCATTGTTATCTGTGTGACATAGATCCTAAAACATGGAATCATATATCATTAAATTTTATTCAATGTTAAAGGAGTCTGTAGTAAAAAAATTTCATACTTAATAGAAGAATTATATGTTTATAAGGGTGAAAACCCTTGATAGTACATGGGTTTGGGAATTCATAACTTAATTTTTTGGCTTTTGAAATTTTCATGACATTTTAATAGCATAATTGGGGAATATAAAAGTTCATGGAAGGTATTGATGATATTAAAAGGTACATCTAATGATTACAATTAAAATTTATTTTAAGGGTGTTATTAAATAACACATCTCTGGATTCAAAAATTCAGATAAAATGAATATGAAAATTTAGATGCTTGAATAAATAGTGGGAGAGCATCTCTAACCTTGATAGGGTGATTCCGAATGCTAGAGAGGATGTTTTTGAGATCATAGTGGAACCTTGGGAGGGATCTATAGAGTGTTGGTATGTGTAATAATGTACATAATGGGTTTATAGTGATGATTAATTAGATCAATGGTGTGTTTATATAGGAAATGAGTGGGTAATTAATTATCATTTCTCAAACATAGGTTTTTAATTCTATATAATAAAATAACCAAAACCAAAAATTCCAATGGTTTTTTCCAATGGTTTCTTCCCTAGTCATGTCAATTTTATAATTTTATTAGTCCAAGGTCCAAGAATATTATATTAATAACCATGTTGATGTGGAAGTGATTCATGTCCTTACAGAAATTATTTTAATACCATACAATATATTATTGTTATTGGTGGATTCATGACAGATTTATAAAATTAATAAAATAAAATTAATGTCCCATTATGTTAAAGGGGAATCACTAAAATTTTCATGGATTCAATTTATTGAATTTATGACATCACTTTTGGGGTATTGGGATGCCATAATACACACCTTATATTTATATCATATTTAAGATATACACTGAAATTCGATTATATCACAAAAATTATAAAAAAACAACTATTAAATTATTTAGAAATTATTATTTCAATAATAATATTCATTCTATATAAATATTTTTCTATATAATTCAATATTCACTTATTAAATTTGAATCGACGTTTATTGAGAAAGGATGAGTTTTGGGACAGTAATAGTTTCTGAATCCTTATAAAATGTAACTTTTAATTCACTAAAATTATATGATCATTTTTACTTAATAAAAATTATGTCCTAATAATATTTAAATAAAATAATATTTAACTGAAAAATTCATAATTTCCTTAATTAAATTATAATTTTACCAAAAAAATAATTTTTTTATTTTATCAGAATCACAATAATTTATTATCTAATAACAATAAGTTGAAAATATACAAATTATTATTTATATTATAAATATTCATATTATTAAAGAATTGATACATATAATATTAATAATCCTACTAAAACCATAAGAGTATGGTGTCTGATGGCGAGGCATTCATGGTGTGGTTTGGCATACAAGGTTTGGGTTATGATATAAATTAGCATGAACAACTCCTAAAATTTTTTTATCTCATGCATAAGTTGTTAGATATCATATTGGGTTTGGTCATGTAAAAATACAAGTGAATCTTTCTCTCTTATATTCTCTGATAAATAGGTTCATCTTGTCTAATCCTATTGGTTGAGGTTGTCACCTTCTTTTTCTATGTGAATTGGATTTTTTAAAACCATATGTTTATAATAATAATTTTTTCAAGGTTAAAAGACTAAATTATCTCTGTTAAATATGAAAAATTCTATGTCAAAACCTATATGATAATATAAGACCAAATAATTTAAAAAGTTTTCAATAACCCTATCATATAATAATAAATTTCATTCAATTTCAAACAGAATATTATTTATAATACATTACTTCATTACTATCCTCACCCTTTAGAAATATCACCCTCAAAATTTTCATTTAACATAGTATAATGTATTATGGTAATTCTGTTCCATAAATTAATCACAAGTCGATTCCTAAATCTTTTTTTCTCCAAAGAACTTTTACCATATTTCATTACATGTTGTGTATATCTTTTTCTCTCTCTTCTACCATATTCACCAGTTTTTCTTTGTATTAATTATCAATATCCCCTAGGACCCCCTTGGAATTGAAAACATGTGAGGTGTCTAGTATGTACTTTCTCATGATTGATATGGGGAATACATCATGTACATGAGATTTATTAGGTGGGAGTGCTAATAAATTGGTCACCACTCTAATACGATCAAGGATATCAATTGATCAGAAGAATCTCAGACTAAGAATTACATTTCTCACAAATCACATATAATTATTCAATGAGGATATATGGAGGAATACATATTCTCCAACCTAAAACACTAGGCCTCATCGATGATTGTCTTCATATCTCTTTTATTGTATATAAAAATCATTGATGTGATGCTAAATTGTCATGGAATTCTCCCCCCCCCCCCTATTTCCATGACCATTTAATGACATTCCATTTTGTGTTCCCCAACATCATCTAAACATATAGTAGTTTTTTACCTCTTCATATGAAGGGATTTATAGGGATCCATTTGGATTCTTGAGTTGAAACTGTGGTTGTATAATAACTGAACATAAGAAATATATCAATCTGATCTCCCATTGAAGTCAATTGAGTATGATGCCAAAATATAATCGAGTGTATCGACGGTCTGCTCATATTCTCTATCATTTGGGGGTGATAACATATGATTATTTCCAACCTAATATTTATAGTATGTTAGAGACTCACCCATGTCTTTGAGATAAATCTTGGGTCTTGTTCAGATATATTTTATAGTTGGGTTATAAGCAGCCTCACCACTTTTTTAATGTATATCCTTTCAGGTTAATCGACTAATATGTCATATATAATTGTAACTAAGTATCCAATAATTGTATGTTGATCGAGTACAATTCTTATTGAATTATTTATTATTTATTTCTTCATAGGACTGGTGAAAAATTCAATTTTTATGTTCTCCCATTTCAATGTTTCCATGGGTAATGGTTTCAAAATCCCCTTGGAATTTTGTATTATACATTAACTTTATTACATACAAGACATAATGATATATTTTCTTTAATCTCCTTCTTCATACTATCAAAAAAATAGTTCCCTTGGAGATATTTATACATGTTGTTATTCCTGGATGGTTGGAGAATATAAAAATATATTAACCACTAACAATATCCTTCTTTAAATATAGATTTAATGGTTTACATTGTCATTACCCAAATCTCATAACCCCTTATTCATTAATATTTAATGAATAATATTTCATTTTTCTTATAGATTCCACATTCATCATAATTCCCACATCCACTCATTATTCTTCCATTATCATCTCTACAATGGACACTTGAGAAAAAAGGTGTGAAAAAATAAATGGTTTTCCTTTCATTATGATTCCCATGTACATAATTTTCTAATCTAATAAGACCGGATCCTTATAAATATTCATCAATAAAAAAATTGATGAATCTTTTCATCTTAGACAGTCTTCCGCATTATTGTTTTTCCTAGGATGGTAGTGGGCCGAGCAGTCATAGTCTTTTATCAACTATAACTATAATCATACGAGTATAGTCAACTTTCTTTGTGTGAAAATAAAAAATATGATTTGTGATATATATATATTTCACAAATCTCTCCAATTAGATAATGGTTCCATATTTTCAACCTGATGATCCCTATTTCCAACTCTCAAAGAATTTTTCTGTAGTTCAATTTATGAAAGTTAAATTTCCACGAACAATTGGATATCAATTAGTAATTTTTCATTAACACATAGCCCAATGCTATTTCTGAATCATAACTGAATACCAAGAAATATTCTGTACTTGTGGGTAGTGTGAGTACAGAAACATTGATATTCCTTTTTTCAACTCTATAAATCTCTCTTTATTTTCATCATTCAAAGAAAAAAAGACTCCATTTAATTTTATCTTTGTTAGAGTGTTCGATAATTGTGAGAAACGGTGAACCTTGAAATAAAAAGTCATTTAATTGATCTAACCATTAACCAAATCTCTCTGATGAAAGTAAGAACCATACATGAATAATTTCAATCTCAAATCTAATAATAAAGACTATATTATTTTTATACACAATTACTCATGACATCCACCCACTTTGGATCCAAATAAGAAAATAAATTCAATGTGTTTCAAATCCTACCAGGGCCATCGGAGATGGAAGGCCTCTAATTTGCACAATCCTTTGACTGACTATGAACACCATTCCCTAAAGGCTCTTCATATGTTTCCCACAAAAATAGATGTCAATAAAAGGAAAAAATTTACCCCATGAGAGTCCTTTACAACAACAGTATACATAAAATGCCTCTTGAGCTTCATACATGTCAAAAATTCATAACATTAGGGTCATGAAAATCCCAAATCCATTTCATGGTGATATTGTATCATTTTTGGACAATGATCCTAAATAAGGGCCATACCATGTTAATTTCAGTCAATGATGATTGACCTAAATCATCGATAATGAAATTTATTAGTAGTAGTACAAACGTCCCACAAAGAAAGACACACCATACTTACCATATGGATAATCCTCATAAAGATCCTATGGGTAAAAGTCATGTATTGGTTCACTGAAAACCCTGAACCATCAAAAAAGGATAACTTCTTTTTAGTTAAAAAACCAATAAAGGGAAGCTGGTGAAAAATTCATGTTATTCCGCTAAGCCCATACATTGAAAAGATTTGAAAAATTTTGGGTGATATTGAAAAAGTCTTAAATGTTCCTGATATTTTCCAAAAAACCTAATCAATATTCGAACAATGCCCATTAAGTCTCATGAATCTATCAAATATTTGAGAATAAATCGATTATTATAGTTTATTGTTTCCCTATCATGGGTAAAAATAATAACCTGACTAAAATGTTGTTTATGTGATTGATTTTGATCAATTGACATGAAAGGAAATAGAAAATAAAAATAATTTTAAATGAAAATGAGTTTCATTGACTTCAAAAATAACGAAGGAGCATCCCTAGTTCAGAGTCTCACCAAATTATAAAAAAAATGGAAGATTACATATCCTGATTTGGGATGGTACTACAACAAGGCTCAGTTCACCCTTTCCAGAAATATGGAAAGTGTATGCCACAAGTCTTCCATAGCTGTCTCCAACGAAGCTCTCTTCTCTGTTTTAGTCTTAACCATCAGATGAACCCTCTCTTGAATGACTTTATGGTCCAACCATTTTTTCTGGATGGATTCATATTGAATCGAGAGGAGGCTAGTTGATCCCTATACCTTCCTTTATGGGCCTAAAACTCATGTATCTCTTCCTTTTGGGTGTCCACCAAACCAAAAAACATCGCCTCCTTGTTCATTAGATTATTGAATTCTTCTAAAACATCTTGGAAGGTTGTTACCTGGTGATGGGAAGAACTGAATTTTGATAACATGCCCCTGTAGGAGGCATGTTATTTTTGGAAAATATTATTTAGTAGATGAATAGGTCTAAGTGATGATAATCGAAGCTCCCAGAACCTAACTTGTTGAATAAACACTGATGATTTCTAGTCTCGTTTGAAAAATTTTCTATAATTTTCTCTTTGTAATGTGAACATAACTAGTTCCATTCCTACACTGACTATGCAGGGTGCGACCCATTGGAACTAGTGCCTTGGTCCTCCCCCACCGCAAAATGTATATAAGTTTAATGTGTTGTCACAAGAGTGGGAAGAGACCTATGATAGGTCCCCAAAAATTGGGGGAATGTATTTTCCCTCAGATGGACCAATAGCTGGAGACGGAGGCAGAGGACTATTCATAGAATCCGAGGTGGATGGTGACACACTTCTGGTGCCATCCTCATTATGATCTTGTGAAGTGTTTGTATAATGTGAGAAGTTTCAATCACTCCACACTGAAATATATTGTATCGATAAAACACCTCTGATATGTTTCTGGATATAATCTTACAATATTTTTAACTGACAGGTTGGAATATATGGTGTATCCATTATGTTTTCTTATAGGATAAGATTAGAAGGTGGATCTATCACACACCCGCTGAACGGGTTCTCTCAGCAACTCATTAGGTTAACAATACACCATCATTTTCTCATATTCCAAAGATAGGAACATGGATTTGGTTATAATAAGGATGCTAAATTCAATTGTGGTGACTTTATGTATCATCTTAATCCATAATTGGCCATGAAATATGGGATTATACACTCCCCTTATCTGAGTAGTAGGAAGAAGTGCAGCTTGTTGATGAAATTTTAATTTCATGGAAAATGGTAGAGGATGTATGGATCAAAAATGACTACTTGATATATACGACCACTGGTAATCCCATCATGAAGTGCGAATATGTATGCATATTCCTCCAATGAACCACCCATGCAATCTATAAATGAACCCTGAGTGATAGGGTGCAATGAAAATGGGGAGAAAGAAGTGACATTCATCAAAATGAAAACATCAATAATGCATTGAGACTTTGGATGAACATAAAAAATTCTGAGAAGGGGGTGTTGAATGTCAAAATGTGGAACCACTGTAGTATGTCGATATTCCTAACATGAGAAGTTTTCTTCCATACACTCGTACAAAAATTAAAATGGTCTACTGAGTTGGTGTGGGGGGCTAACTTCCTATATTTTTCCAACAACTCATAAAGATGTTGAGAGTAGGAGGGACTAAATTAATGGGTTGATCCTCTGCCATCATGGTTTCATAATCAATGTACAAGCCTCAACCATGGTATTGATGTCGTGAGATGCTAAAATCCATCTGTTGAACCACGTGGAAAAGAAATATCCTAGCCTAATAACAGGTGATACGTCTCATTGAATCTTGTATCCCCATTTGGTATATCATCCCACTTCTATGGTAGGAAAATGTTACACTAGAGTCTGGAAGGATAGCCAGGATGGTTGAGTTTTATTGGGGTGAGCCCTCATCTTGGGTTCATTCTCATGCAATAAGGTCCCAATCGAAACCTCAAATGGGATAACAGAACGAGTCTGGAGCAGATTATCATGTAATCAATATTCCTTAACCAATAATCTCCCTATCAATGGGGACACATGGTCAAAGTCATTCCATGTAGCGGTTTCCACAAGAAACTCTTCATACATTTCCCCAAATATAGGGATTACTCCAAGCCAGTGGATATCCCCTAAGATATTTTTATCCTCCCCAAGTAATATGTGGAAGGTTTTGGTGATTGAATACCTGCGGATCTACAATTCAAAAAATATTTCACCCCAGAAGAAAAATATAAACTATGAATCCCAACTTTCCTATTAAAACCCAACACTTCCAACTAGTCATGGGACTCCAAATAAGTCTGATGTACCTAGAATGTCTAGGCCCAATCATTGGATAAACATCATCTAGCCCGAAGATCAAAATGGCGCTCCCCCATCTGTTAGGGTTTTCTTTGGAGATGATAATAATGAATGGGTACTATCAGGTTCCTAGTCTTAGGACACCATCGCGACACCCATGGTTTCCTTGAGTCTATTTTGAGCCACCTAGTATGATGACCATTTTTGAATTGGAGTGTAGATGACTTCTCATACATGGGAAATGACGGTGCAATATTGTCCTTTTTGTGCTTCTAATAAGATGAAATGGGTATCTGGGTCAACCTATGGTACATGAAGGTCATTGGTGAGTACAAAGCAAGAAGGTGGAAACTGTACATATAGTGGATTAGTTAAGATCTCTAGAATTAATAAATCCTTTAAGAGGATTTCATAGGGAATGAAGTATTCTTGGATTTGATCCTAAAAATTCCATACCATGGTCAGCCTTGTCTTCATCTTTTTTATCATAGCATGTGGAGAAACCATTCTATCATGTATATGAAGATCGAGAAGTTGATAAAAATTTAGTCCAATAAAAATTTGATGGATAAAGGCTATCAAAGAATTGCTGAAGATCTTAAAATATATCAACATAAGATTCCATTTATTATTTCTGAATATGGTACATGGTGTCCACATTCTACATACTATATAATATGTGGAAGCATCCCCTACTATGACTACGGCACGCTGAAACATTTCACCATGTACAACCATGGTATGAAAACCATATGAGAGGTGTTGGCCCATAGATCATTGGCTGGTGAACAGAAGGGTTCACAAAAGATGGATAATGTGATCCAAGGCCTCGATTATGTATAGGTTCAGAAGATGTGGATTAACGTCTAGGTTTGGATTATTATTTATAAAAGTTTGGTTCACCATATCAAGCTCGGTATGTGAACACACAAGCCATGTAGAATCCTCCTATGTGAAATCCTGATTTTAATTTTAATATTCCACAAAACCAATCTTGAAAACCAAATTTAGGTATATGGAAAGATAAATAGTGGACAACTTTGGTTCGCAGCACGTACAAAGAAGTTCACGAACAAGAGTTTATCAAGAAGCAATGTAAGTGAGAGAAGAAGAATTTGGGGAACATAAGAGCACTTTATTCCACAATAAATGGTAATGGTCAAATGGAATGGGCCCTTATATATAGTTTTGGTCTCCTCCTACTAGGCCCATATGTTCCACCTTAAAATATTTCTGTTAAAGACCACTTTTACATTTGAATATCACCCTTTTCTTTCTAAAAAGACACCATTCTAATGGGGGCATTTTTAGGGTAGGGAAAATTATTCCAAGGGATGAAAATACTCCCACAATCAATTTCAAGAAAGAAAAAAGTACTAAAAAATGTCAAGAAAGGTGAGTGGAATCATATTTAGTTGCAAATTTTAGAAGACACTTGAAGGATTTCATGTTTTTAAAGAATTTCAAGTGCCCCATGTACCATCACCATGAATAGTTCACAGACTGCTTGGATCATTATCCACAAGGTTCCCGGAATGATTCGTGACGTGTTGGCTCATGTAGTGATGGGAAGAGAACCTAGCAGGCCAAGAACCTCTTCGTTTAAGGACTCATGTGCATGAAGTCCATCTGCATACAATCCCATGAATACATTAGTTAACGGGTGATGTGAACGGGCATGGCTAAATGAAAAATGATTATAAACTATATCTCTTCTACAAACCCTAATTGACAGAGTCTTATGGGGGTCCGGATATTTTCTCATGGGACACTAAAAATGGTGGTGCATTCCTATAGAAACTACTACCATTATTCTCTATAAATAGAGAATAGAATGAATTGATAGTGGAGGATGACAAAGAGGACATCGGAGAGGATGACCGAATAGATGAAAAAAGCATGAAGGAGACTCAAATGATGGAAGTAAGTGTTCAGAGAAGATTCTTGCTTCGGTTTTGAGTCGTTGGTGTAGCCCTAATTACAAAACCCGCTCTTTGCAAGTACATCCTGCCATGAACATTAAAATGGGGGAATATAATAAAAAAAGGGAACTGAAAACCTAAATGGATTAATCGAAAATTATATAATTATCATGGATGAACATTTTAAGAACGATAATCCCCCATATCATCCTTCAATTTGGTGCACCGCACAGTGTACCGCAACAGATATTGATCCCAGTGCCACATACTGCATCAATATGTTGATATAAACCAATGCACCGTGAAGGGACATGTACCTCTATGGTACATGGTTGTCCAAACCAATGCCTTTACACCACATTGTTACGCAGATGACCCCTATGACTGCATACCACTAATGTATTGGGTGTAACATCCGATGTAAACAAAGAATATGTGATTTTCATATTTATTAATATTTTCATATTAATTATTAATTTTACTTTAAAGGGGATTCTATGTTCAATGGTGTACCCGACACACAACAAGGAGGTTTTTTGAAATCTTATATTGCACACAATGCTGAGTTATACTGAAAAATAAAAATATAATATTATTTTTAAATAGTAGTTAACTCCTAGAAATTTTATTGGTGAGATTTTATATAACTAACTAATATATGAATATAAATGCGTTTAAAATGTTTTTACATTTATCCAATAAATTTTAGAGGCTTAAAATAAGAAAGAATTTGATTTTAAGAATAAATACTCTAATAATCATTAAAAGGCTGATTTACATCCCTTTGATGGAGAAATATCTTTAAATATAGTTTTGGTCAATTTTATATGTTCTATTTGAAAAAATAATAATATTATTTAGAAACGGGACATTAAAATGTAATTTGGATAAATTTTGGTATTTTTATGATAAAGTTCATTTTTTATGAATTGTAAAAAATACTGTATTTTAATTCATAACTGCCTTTTAATCAAATTTATTTATATGGATAGATTATCTATTTCATTGGTTTTGAAGTGTATTTATATTATTTTTTACCAATTAATCCTATGTTGGTCATTTGATGTTATTTTACATTGAAATTGGACATAAACTATTGTCAAACATTTGATAGTTATTATTTTTTAAAAACATGGTTTTATTTTGACAGTGAAAATTATTTTGAAATTAATATCTACCACATCTGTGTTTTGAATTTTGTAAAATTTATTCCATATTTTGAATCAGAAGGTCCAAAATTTTTTAAATAGGAAATCTTTATTTTTTAACATTATAAATATTTACATCAGTAAATATTTTATTAACCATGGTTAAAGGGTAAATCTAATAAATATAAAAAAAAATATTATCATAATAATATAATATTACCCTAAATAGTGTCATAATCCTATTGGTTGATACATATCTTACCATTGGAATCCTTGGGTCGATTATGGGACCCTTTGGAGCCATATGGAAGTGATAATGACACTTTATATTAAATAATTTCAAGTAAATACAAAAATGACAAAAACATATATCTTTTAGTAAATAAATTATTACATGGGGTTATATAAGTCATCTATTTGACTATGAATATTAATTGGAAATATAATAATATTTCCTACATCATGCCATTTTTTTGTTATAATTTTTAGACATCATATAAATAAAATTATTTATGACATAATAACGATGTAGTGTTTACCTCATTAATAAATGATTTAAATAGATGCAATTATAAAGATTAAAATAATATCCAAAACAAGTACAATTCGTATTGGATGATTTTATTTCCACCATGAGTCATATTAACATCTTCCTTAATTAATTTGGGTCCTTTTTGAATAAAAAATACATATATAATAAAATAATATATTAACACCTTCCTAAAGAGCGCATCCTCCCCCTTATAAAAGGACACCACTTCTAACCCATTCCTCACAGCTCTCAAGACCCTTGTCTCATCTAGGCCCATCCCAAATAACCTTTCAAGGTCCCTATATTCCTCCTAGAATAATTACCTTAAGGATAAGGCACTTAATGTAAACCTTTTGTTTCAATCCAATGGGAGATACCCAATTTAAAGGTAACATCTTCTCTTAAGTACTTTTGGTTTATTTTACCTCTCTAACCCCCTAAACTCTTTTTATTACATTATTTTATAATGGAACCTGTATTGTTAAAATACTGTCTTGTTGTAATGAGAATGATTCGATCTAAACTTTCACACACCTCCATCTAATGGGAAAAGAACATATTGTTTCTGTGGATAGAAAACTAACACCTCACGAAACTATGATTATTCAATTATCCCCTACCACCTCTCATGGTGGATATTATGATGGTAGTGTATTTATATATGATATATATTATATTTATGTTTTCATTATGTTTCTGTATTATTTGTTTATTTCATACTTTATGGATTCCAATATGAGTAAACGGGAAACTTTCATATGAGTAAGTGAGAACTACCGCCCCCTCAATGTGATATGACTCGTTCATACCATACATGGGACATATAATGGATGTAATTAATGATATTATATATGATATTATTCTGCAATTATAACATTACTATTTATCAATAAGTTTTCATTCAATTAAAATACGAAATATAAATGAAAGTAGCGTTCATGCTTACGTACGAATTTCCATCTCCAGGAATGGTGCATTTCATTTGTAATCTAAAAATGTTATATAATATTATAAATAAATATATATAATAGATATATATGATATATATGATATTTAAATCAAGAAGAACATTTGGGAGATAATGGAATCCTGACGACATGGACACCTTCTAATTATAAGGTGTTCATTATTGACTCAAGTGCCAAATATCTACCGAATGTCAATTATTAACATAAATGTTAACATAAAATTTATAACCTAGTAATAATTGATATAAAATGGATAATAAACATGAAAATTGTATATTAATCATGAATAAGTTTACTTAAGTTTATTATTCAAGAAGAACAAGGAACAAACAAGTCATGTTAGAGACGAGGTAAGGGGTTTCTTGTCTCACTTTTAATTCTGTGAGATTTCCATTGTTCACCACTTATTTATTGATTGTGGTGTATACTATAATTCAATTTGATATATATATTATCATGATTCAGTTTATATTCATGGTATTCTGTGATTTATTTGGTGGTAATTATCTTTTGTTCATATGACTCGATTGAATACAACGTGGTAAGGGTTTTTAATCTCACATTCTATTCCCATGAGATTTATGTTATATTATCCACTATTCCCTTTTATACAGTGTATGTACATCATATGATTTTATTCATGGTGTAATATAATATAATTTATTTATATTTATATCCTAATTGTATGATCCTTATTTCATGGGATGTATGTTTTGTAAGTTACCAAACAGTTAAGGGAATTTCAAATTTTTATTCCCAGTCATTGGGATTTACACATACTTCATTGATTATTTTACATGATGATTATCTGTAAAATCCAAAATTATTTACTTATGTATTAATTTACCCTCCCCTTGTGTGGATATATTTCTGATACACATAATCAAACCATTGATAAATTCTCTAGTCATCGATATGAACGTGGGAAGAGTAATTTTAAATCATTTTCAATTCACTGAGTAAAACATCCAAGTAATTGTTTTGATTATAAAATGATCATTTGTGAATTTTATATGGTGGATTTAAGCTAAATATACAATCATATTGAGTATATTTTTATTTTTCTAACATTATTATGTAATCAATTTATCATTAATATAAGGATACTGTTTTATAAGGGATTTCGTCTCAATTTACATTCCATTGAGAATTCATTGTTATTATACTCCAATTCACTCTTATATGGTGTATATATTTTCCATTTTAATATTATATCATGAATAAATTTATTATTTTAAGATTATAATGTTCATATTCAATGTTTTTGATCAATCATTTGTATTCAAGAGTCTCTCATTTTGTTAAAAACTTATTAACTAAAATATCGTTTTAAATGTTTTAATGATTTATTCTACTAAATATTTATCGTTGTTGTCGATGTTTTAAAAAGGGTTTTAAGGTTCAATTTATAGGGAAATTAATGTTTTAAAATGGTAATTTATCTAAAATATTCAATGTGGTATGGAACACTTTGATTCAAAAATCTCTTTATTAAATGTTTTAAATGGTTTTTGAAAATTGTTTGATAAAAAGTTTATTATGTCAATATCTTGAAATAATATATGGTGATATAAATATGGAAATGTTATCTTCCCTTTATTCTTGTATTATTTGTTACTACTATTTTATGGTTCTTCACCATTGTTTATGTATATGGGTGGTTCCATGAATATCCTAGGTCAGGTGAGCCCGAGATAGCTCTCCAATGCATTAGGTAACGTGACAGAGGTAAATGTTAATGATTCTCCTATGATATTTAAGGAATATATTGTGATGGGTATTCCAAATGTGAATCCATATGTATCTTTGACATCTACAATTTATGTGTGTTATGAATTCCATAAGTTACCTTTATGATTTATAATATGTATCTATAATTCCTAAAACCTAGGATTTTGTAAGGTATGTTATGATTGAAAAGTATGGTTTCATTGATTTGTATTTATTGATGGGATAATGTTTTACTTCATTATTTTATAACATTATTGATCTTTTTATGCCCATCCCATGTTTTTTAAAAGATTTAAATAGTACATAAAGATGATTAGGGTCATGGATGGGATCAAAGAAAATCCATGTTTTCTAAAACCTGGAACTAGACATGTTCTTTTTTAAGAGTTTTTATTTTATGAAAAAATGGATACTGATTCGTAGTGTCTATATGTAATATTCATGTTGTCATGAAATAGTTATGGCCTAATTCCCTAAAACACTGAACCTAAAAATACCCTCAATGTGAATTCTTGATATAATTCATGATTTTGTAATGTTTAAGACCACTTTCTAAAAATTGGTATCAGAGGTTGGTTTAGAAATATTTTGGGATTAGGAGTATTTGTTAAACACATGGTAAGTCCCTATGTCTATTATTTCAATTAAATACTTATTATATAACATTTTATGTCAAGTAAAGTAGGTAACCAATGGAAGTAGGAGGATCTCAAATTAAATTCATATCACTTCCTGATGACATGCTTGAAATAATCATTACAAAGTCATGTTTAGATGATTGTGAAACTTTGTCCAGCATACAACTCACTTACGAGAAGTTTTTTGAGATATCAAAAACCTCCATTATACCTTGATATCATCATTGATCTTGGGTTTTATTTAATAAAATAAGATTTTCAAAATATTCTCATATTTTCATGAATGGTAATTATTATCTAGGCATTTTCAAATCTTTTACCTTAAAACATGATTTTGAAGAATATTATGGTTTTGAAAAATGTACTGAAGAATGAGACCCTTGTGCAACATATTTATATATTCATTTAAAATATAGTCTATCAACTCATAAATATGGTATTATAAAAGGACCAATTATTGAATGTTTCAACTCCAACTCAGTCAAACTATTTTATAAAAATCATGTTTTGTTAGGTGTTTTGAAATTATATGTCATACACGATTATTTTCCAAAACTATTTTTCTGGAATCACCCATATGACACATGTTGTACAAGGTGTACTTGTATGAAGGGAGAGAATGATTTTGAATGATCATTAAATCATTTTTTCAATTCATGTACTTTCTACTAACGTAAACAAGATGATTATGAAACCATATGGACACCATGATCAGGGAATGAAGTTCCTTCTATTGGAAATTGTTTTATTTTATTATATGATGGTGAAAAATTGATAATATATATTATTTTGTGGTTTTAATGTATTGGGTGAAAATTAAAGGTATAAGAAAACATTTGACATTAAAACATGTTAGAGATATTTTTGAGTTTTATAAAAAGTACAACCCAAAATATGGGTGATGACATCGTGTCCATCAAGGCCATAAGAATTGAACCCACAACCGAAGTGTGACATGGGTGCATCACCTACCATTATCCTAAGTAAAGTCCCTAGTTTGTATGACTTATTATTTTGGGTAAAATGATTTTATTGATCAATAATACGTTGATTTTGGGAGCATACATTTTATCCAATGGATATCCTTGTTATTGGAAAATGAGTTGATGATTAATCTATAAAGGTTATTTTAAAATATTGTTTCTCTTTTGGAAACATTATATTCATAATGGAAATAAAATACTATGGGATTTAATTTTTGGAGTAATGGTTGAAATATTATTTTGGAAGAATCTATGTTATTATTATGGACATATGGTGATTTAGGTTATTTATGCAAATGATTAACTTATCTTGGATAATATGTGTTTAGGTTAATTACTCTTCAGTATGAATCTTAAAGAGTAGTCAATGTTATTTGTTGATAAATGTTGATATTTATCTTGGAAGACTAATTGATTAAATACTTCTTAGATTTGGGTTTCAATCGTAGAGTTTATTACATTGAATAATTTTATAGATAGTTGTTTATTGAATGGTCTTTGCTGAACATTGGGTATTGTTTGACAAATTTTGGAGATTAAAAGTACATTTTTTTCTTGTAAAATATTATCATTTTTTTGGGATTATCTGATCATGTAAAAACGATTTTGGTTTTTTATAATGTATAACGACATGGGAAAAATATAGTTCATATTTTGTGGATTATAAGATTCTATAGAAGTTGATTATAGCACTTTCAATGTGAACAAGTCATCTTGAATAATCATCATTTGGAGAAAATATGAGTTTTTCAAAGAAATTTAGTAAAGGATGAATGTCTAAATGAAAATTAATACGTTTCCCTATGTTCTTATTGAAGATATTAAATAAATTACTCAACATTATGAAAAGTAACTTAAAACAAAAACATTTTCCATTAATTTTTCCTATTGGGAAATCAATGACTGTTTAACAAATAACACGTTTGTGATTTTCTGGTGGTTAACATTCTACTAATCATGTCTTCTACCTCTCCAAAAAACCATGATTGTTTGTTTAACATCCATATCCATGTTTTCCTACATTAAATACAAGTATGGGCTATCTCGGGTGACCATTTTCTTTAAATCTCTTTTTCATAAAGTGATATAATTATTGACTCTTTTTCTGACCTGGGGCCTTCAGTAAAGATTCCAAGACATTTTTTAGAATTATAGGGACAAAATTCCCAAAAGGGGGGAAGGATATATCCTCCTAGGTAAATAAAGAATCTTTCATTTAAATATTTATTAATATTTGTAAATTAATTATTAATTTTACTTCAAAAGGTATTCTATGTTAGATGATATAACTGATACACAACAATGGGTTTCATTGAAATCTTATGTTTCACACAGTGCTTATTCATAATGAAAAATAATAATATAATATTATTCTAAATCGTAGTTAACCCCTAGATGTAGTATTGATAGGAATGAACAGAACTAACTACAAAATTAATATAAAGGTTTTTTAAATGTTTTTACATTTATCCAATAAATTTTAGAGGCTTAAAAAAAAGAAGGAATCTAATTTTAAGCAGAAATACTATAATATTCATTAAAAGGTTGATTTACCACCTTTTGAGGGTGAAAAATCATTAAATATATATTTCATCGCATTTATATGTTCTATTTGAAAAAATAATATCATTCATTAGAATCGGTACATCAAATTTTAGTTTGGATAAATTGTTGGTTTTTTTTCGGATAATGTACATTTTTTTAAGAATACTAAAAAATACTACATTTTAATTCAAAAATGAATTTCAATATAATTTATTTCTATGTTTAGATTATCTTTTTAATTAGGTTTAAACTGTAATTGTGTTAATTTTTTACCATTTAATCCTATGTTGTTCATTGTAAATAATTTCACATTGAAATTGGACATAAACTAGTCTCAATCTTTTGATAGTTATTATTCTGTAAAAACACGCTTTTTATTTTGATAGTAGAAATTAGTTTTAAATTAATCTATGCCACATCTATGTTTCAAATTTGTAAAATGGATTCCTTATTTGGAATCATGAGGTCAAATGTTTTTAAATAGGTATCCTTTATTTTTGGACATTGTGAATAGTTATTTCAGTAAATATTTTATTTCCCATGGTTAAAGGGTTAATTTGGTATATAAGTGTAAAAAATATTAATATTACAATATAAAATTACACTAATATGTGTCCTAATATTATTTATTGACACATATCCGACCATTGGAATCTTTGGGTCTATTTTGGGAGCCCATGGAGCCACATGGGAGTGACAATGTCACATTATATTAATTAATTTAATGAAATGATAAAAAAGACACCTAAAAATATCTTTTAGTAAATAAATTATTAATGGGTTTATATATGTTATCTATTCTACAATTAATATTATTTGGAAAGAAAAAAATATTTAATAAATCATGGTTTTGTTTTATAAATTTTAGACATCATATAAATAAAATTATTTATGACACAATAATGATGCAGCGTTTACCACATTAATAATTGACTTAAATAAATAACATTATAAAGATTAAATTAATATCCAAAACCTATCCAAATATTATTGTTTGATTTTATTTTGACCATGAGTAATCTTATATTCTTCATTAATTAGTTTTGGATCTTTTGAAACCGAAAATTATTAAATTATAAAATAATATTTTCACACTTTCCAAAAGATCTCATCCCCCCTTAAAAAATAAAACCACTCTTATTCCATTACTCACACCTCTCAAGCCCCTTAGCTAATCCAAACCCTACCCATATAAGTTCTAAATATCCATTTATTCCTCCTAGAAGCCTTAACTCAGGCATAAGGCACTTCATGTATTCCTTTTGGTTCAAACCAAAGGGAGATACCCAATTTAAAGGTAACATCATCTATTAAGTCCTTTTGTTTTATTTTTCATCTCCTACCCCAGAAACACATTTTAATCCTTTATTTTATAAAAAACAACAATATCATCAATATAATAGTTTGTTGTTATGAGAAGGATTATAACTACACATACACACACCTCCATCTAATGGGTAATGGTCATTTTGTTTCTGTAGAAGGGAAACTAACGCCACAAGAAACGATGACTGTTCAATTATCTTCTACCTCCTCTAATGGTGGTCATTATGATGTCACTATAAGTATATATGATATATATTATGTTTATGATTTCATTTAGTTCCTTTATTTTTCTTTTATATGATACCATTATGGTTTCCATTATGAGTAAATGCGATAATTTCATTTGAGGAAATGCGGACTACTTCCCCCTCTAAGTGATATGACTCATTCATACCATACATGGGATGAATAAAGGATAGAGATAGTGATATAATATATGATATAATGCTGGAATAATAATATATCAATTTATAATTATGTTTTCATTGAATTAAAATACTAGATATGAATGAATTTAGTGTTCATGAATACGTAAGGCTTACCATCTCCATGAACGGTGCATTTCATTTCTTATCTCCAAATGTTATATACTATTAAAAATACATATATATGGTATATATATATATACTATATATGATATATAAATTATTAATATCATTCTAGAGACAATGGAATCTTGACCACTTGTACAACATGTAATTATAAGGGTTTCATTTTTGACTCGAGTAACAAATATCAAAAACACGACCATTATTAAAATAAATGATTACATAATGTTTATAAAATGGTGATAAGTTATATAAAAGGAATTATAAATTTGAAAAAAGGTTCTTTAATCAAGTATAAATTAACTTATGTTTATCATTCCAAAATAACAAGGAACAAACATGTTAAGTCGGACACAAGGTAAGGGGTTTCCTTTCTCACATTTAATTCTGTGAGATTTCAATTATCCACCACTTATTTATTGCATGTGATGTATTGTGTACAGAAATTTTATATTTATATTATAATTATTATATTTATATTCTTGTTATTATGTGTTACATTTGGTGCTTATTAACTATTTTTCATACGACTTGATTGATTACAACCTGGTAAGGGTTTTTAATCTCACTTTTTATTCCAGCGAGATTCATGCTATATTAGACACTATTTCTTTTTCAATGGTGTATGTACTGAACATGATTGTATTCTTGGTGTAATATAATTTAATTTATGGGTATCTAAATCTTCATTTTATGATCATTATTTCATGGGTTTTATGTTTCGTATGTTACCAATCAGTAAGGGAATTTTAAATTTCAATTTCTGCTTATTGGGATTTACGCATACTTCATTGATTATTTTACTCCAATATTATTTGTAAAATAACTATTTATTTAATTATGTAGTAATTTCCAATCCCCTTTTTGTGGATATACATATTATACACATGATCAATCTATTGATAAATTCTCACGTTATCCATATGAACATGATAAGTGAAATTTTAACTGATGTTTCATTCAGTGAGTTAAATATACAATTCAATGGTTTTGTCTTACAATAACATGTGTGAATTTACTATGATTTATTTACACATAATATCCAATAATATTGACTTTATTTATATTTTCCACACATTATAATGTAATTGATTTATCCTTAATCTAAGGATATAGTTTTTATAAGGTATTCCAACTCAATTTACATTCCATTGAGACTTCATTTTTGTTATGCAACAATTCACTCTTATAGGGTGTATATACTCTCGTTCGGCACATTATGTCAATAATCCATTTATTCTCATGATATTATAAAGTACTGATTCAACGTTATTCCTCAATTATTTGTTTTCCAGAGTCTCTCATTTTGTTAAAAATTATTTAACTAAAATATCATATTAAATGTTTTAATGATTTATTCTTCTAAATCTTTTTCATTAATGTATAGGATTTAAAAATGGTTTTATGGATTTATTTATATGGAAATTAATGTTTTCAAATGATAATTTATTTAATATATTAAATGTGGTATGATAAACTTTTATTCCTAAATATTATTATTAAATGTTTTAAATGGTTTTTGAAATTGGTTTGATAAAGAATTGATTAGCTCAATATTTTGAAATAAGATATTGTGATAGCAATATGGAAATGTTATCTTTACTTTATGATTGTTTTATGTGTTATTACTATGTTATGGATATTCATAATTGTTTACGTATATGGGTGGTTCCTTGAAAAACCTAGGGTGGGTGAGCCCGAGATAGCCCTATAATGCATTATGTAGCATGACAGAGGAAAATAGTAATGTTTCTCCTAAGATATTTAGGGTATATACTATGATGGGTATTCCAAATATGACTCCATATGTAGCTGTGATAGCTAAAATGTAATTATGTTATGAATTCCATAAGTTACATTTATTATTTATTATTTTTGTGTGTTATTCATAAATCTTATGATTTTCTTAGGTATGTTATGATTGAAAATTAGTTTTTCATTGATTTGTATTTATTGATGGGCTAATGTTTTCCTTACTTATTTTATAACCCATAGTGAGATTTTTATGCTCATCCTATGTTTTTGAAATTTTTTCCATAGGACTAAAGAGATGAATAGTTTCTAGGATGGGATTAAGGAAAATTCATGTTGTCTCAAACATGGAACTAGACATTTTTATTTTAAAGAGTTTTTATTTTATGAAAAAATGGATTCAAAGTAGTAGTGTCTACATGTAATATTGAAGTTGTTATGTAATAGTTATGGCCCAATTCTGTAAAATATAAACCTAACAATATCATCAATGTAAATTCATGAAATAATTCAAGATTTTGTAATGTTTAAGGTCGAGACCTTTTATGCGGAGCCTTCCCCATCGCACATAAGAAATCAGTATGGGGAATGGGGTGTTTTTCGGTATTATTTCCTCTAGTTCCAACCTCACCGCTCCATTAACTTCCAATACTGTATAATCCCTCCATGAACCAGTCATCCAACATCAAGCCAAAGCCTCCTCCAAATTCATTTGATCTGTATGATCAGACCATCAGGTGCATCATCGTGCCCCATTGAGGCAACATTCCAATGGTAATAGGAGTATCATTGGGTCTTCCCATAACGGTTTAGACATCGGGAATGTTCGTGGGTCAACATTCCCATGGTAACCCAATGTCCAACCATGGGACCCTTATGTGAACCTCCATCATTCTACGAATTCAAGGTGACTACTTTCTTTTCCATTCAACGAGGAATAATGACCATTAGAAGGATTCATGTCCACATACACATTGATGTGGACAAAACTCCTCCGATTTCCCTGAATAAATTCTGGGTACCTCCCAAACGTGTATATCCCCAATCATCTGAGGCTGATATTCTTGATCTTTAATGTAGTTTCACAATATAAGGTTCGTCGCTCCATTCCATTTCACACGGTCATCACGACCTCATCCACCATGGGCTCGCCTTCTCCCACCAATAGGAGAGGAAGCATTTGCTTTGTTGAATATTTCACAACCTCTTATTTCTCACACAGAGAATTACACTAGTGGTCTTAGAGGATGTTGATTATTACAACATCCAGATGTTCTGAATATTGAGAAATATAATTCCTGATCAAACTAGGATATGTAGGATGCCTACCTGAATGCCCAAGCTAAAAAGGGTACCCTCCCATTAAGGGTCCACCCAATCATGTCTCCTAAAATGGGAAGCCTCCATGCGTAATCCCCAGCCACCTAAAAGATGAGAAATCTAATTACTTTTCAAACCTGGATACATAGGATGCCAACCTAATGACCTGATCTAAAAAGGGTTCCCTCCAATAAAGAGTCCACCCAACCATGCAACAAAAATGAGAATCTTCCACACTTAGGCTCTACATAGTTCACAACTACTTTGGTTCTGATTCCTCTACCGAGGATGTGTAGGAAACCAATACTATCGGTCTAATCCCAATATCAAATCGCCATCTATCCCCCCCAAATGATGATAAACTCAAGAGAGCCTTATTTTATGACTCAAGTCAGTAGTACATTCGTAGCATCAAATATATTTGTTTCTAGATAATTAATCAAATCAAGGGTATCCCATGGACATTCTATTCATCAATGTACTAAGATTTTATGAAAATATGACCACAAATTAAATCTATAAGAGAGTCTAGGAAAGGGAAATTATCATCCCCTGGAAGGGTGAATGATCATGACTTATCATACCCTCAAACAAAACAGTCCTCATGTTTCATTATCTGAATCATTAATCAATGAGAACCCGCCTTTGGAAAGCAGGTCCACGAATCAATGATACTAGAGATGTTGGGTGTTTTTCCCTACACTAATAAACCCATTGGATGCCATCCAAGGATGTTATATCCCAGGAAGACTGATTGTACAAATACATAACCCAATGAAATCACCTATTGGGACCAAATGAATGCAGAATATTCATCCCAATACAAATCGGGTGAATTGCATAGTCCCTACGGGGTTAATCAAACCTCATTTTTAAAGAATAATGATGTATAATGGGTCAAAACAAATGAAATCATGAATTTGAGAGGAACCCATATCTTGAAAAAGTGACGGATGATTATCCTCATTGTACCATTTCCTCATCTCTGGAAACATGCAGCCTCCAAGGTGGAACATAAATATAAAATGTTTTAATATAAAACATATTCATAAATTATATTAAAGTAACATAAATCAGAATAATAATAGAACAAATTTCTAAAAAAATTTCTAAATTATCTTAAAAACAAATAGAACTTGTAAATTCATTAATTAAAATTAAATTATTTAATAAAAAAATAGTTTTTACATATTTATTCCATTATATGTGTTAATATTTTCAATTAAATTTTCAAAAATAAGAAAATTTATAATTTGTTAAAATGGAAAATAGAACCCAATGTTTTTTGAAAAATGTACTTTTTAAAAATACAATGAATTTAATAAAATTTAATTATATATTTAAAAATATTATTTTTTTCAGAAATAATTGTATTTAAATTAAAAAATATTAATGTTATTATTCAAATTTATATTTTTAACATCATGGTTATAATAATAATTTTTAAATAAAAATATTAATAATACATTTCATTTCGTTGATACACTATGTTTCCTATAACTCAGTACATCTAAAAAGATAATTTTATCAAAATAATAGTGAAATATATATGAGTTAATCTAGTTTTAATGACCATATTATTATCAATGGACCATCCTTTCATGACCATAAGAATAATAATGTACCTAATTTTCCTCACAATAAGATTAATTATGGTATTGGAATTAATGTAAATAAAATTAATCATGGACCTTGATTTCATGTTTATAGGTTTATGTGTAGACCTAGATTTAATGTACTTTATATTATTCATGGATTTTTTATTCTTGAACATTTCATAATTTTGGGGCTTAATTGCATGTTTCGAGAAAAAAAACTAAACTATTTCCTTTTATACATGAGCACCATGTAATATGATTATAGTTTTTTCACATGAATATGCCCATGTTATTCTCTCAAAAATCCTATTCATTAATTTCATTTTTGATTCAGTCATATATACTCTCATGACATATTCAATGTCTTATTATTATGACCTTTTTTCAGTATATGGTTTTTAAATTTTCATATATAGTTCTCATAACATTTTTATCATGATATTCACAATTGACCATTGATATCAACCTTTTTAACACTTACTGAGAATATGAGATCACTCATTATTGTGTATCATTTCCACTGGTTATGAAGAATGATTTTGAGTAATATGTTTATATGATGGGTGTTTTTTATAAATATTTCTGTGAGGGATTATTAAGATATTTTATAAATAATATTATTATGTATTTTGTGTTTATGTCCCACAAGATTTATTTTCATCGGTGTTTATTGGTGAAATGTATTCAATTTACATATCAACATATGGAATATTTATGTATAAAACCCCAAGTACATGTCATTATAAAATCATTTACAGTAAAATAGTCCATTTTCATCCTTATTTTCATTAAAATTTTTGAATATATTACAGAGAAAACATCATGTTATACATGATGGATTTAGCCATGTTAAAGGTATATGTTTATTATCAATATATTCTCAATTTGATGATTTTCCAAAGTTAGCATAATTAACTTAATGAAATTCTATGATTTTGGTGAAAACATTACAGATTATACATTAGTCTATGGTGAGATTCTAAAAGACTCTACTAAAATGAATAATCTCCTGCCAATCCTCCATGATAAATTTATTATTTATTTTTTCCATAGAAAATCTAGACATAGTTGAGTTGAAAATTAATAAAGTTAAATAAATTAATTACTTTTCTGATGTGTATTAGAACAAAATTAATTCAAAATTAATTGTATCAGAAAACCTATGGGTTTTGTAGAAACACATTATTCTAATCATCTTAAGAAAAAATGGCTCATGAATACTAAACCCATGATTTGGATGATGGTATTTATTTTAGTGTCATAAAAAAATACCCGAAGGAATTCAATACTAAAATGTAAAATATAAAAAATAATATTGAATTAATTTCTTCATATGTGGAAATATATTTTTTTTTTCATCAAACATCCCTGATAAGGTACAAGATGAAGGGAATAACATCCAACAGGGATGCAATGTTTCAAACAAATACAATAGTAGAAAATTATCTTGGACAATTAAAAAGACCAAATAATTAAATAATAATAATTTATTTTAAATTTATAATTATGCATAAATTCATGAGGTATATATCTAGATTTTTATATGGATATACAATTTCTAATAGCTTACAAATGACACAACACTACATGTAATTTAATTATAAAATATTATTATTTAAATAGTACTCTTATAACATAGATGTAAAATTTGGTTAGATTTATAAGATTCACATATTTTTAAAATATAATTGTTATTCATAATATAATTTAACGAATAATTTTTATGATATAAGAGCTCAATTTTTACTAATCCATTTTATTTTTCAAATATGTGTTTCCTTAATAATTTCTTATTATTGATTTTTTTAGAATATGATATAATTAATTTATGGAAAATTTATAAATTTTATAGCATAAAATAAATATTATTTTTGAAATAAAAATATCCAAATTATCATGTGTTGATTTTTTTACATTTTCATAAAAAGTATATATTTTTTATTTAACAGTGAAAACTACTATTTTTTTAAACTATAATTTCATTAGATGTATTTAAGAAAGAAAGTAAATTTTTTAATTAGTTTTTAAAATTCATTATACCATTTAAATTAATAAAAATAAAATTATTTTATTTTGAAATAATTTTATTTTTGAATTTACTATACAAAATGTTTTGTAATTAAAAAAATGCATTTTTCAGAATATACGTCAAACACCACAATTTTTGGGGATTAGTTTTAAATTAAAATATACATATTATATTTATATTAAATCATTAAAAAATCGAATCTATATTATTAATAAAGGGGATACATATTTGGTATAAAGTACTCTTTTAATTTTTGTTAATATGATTTTTAACTGAGCTAATTTATTTAACTCATTAAAGGGTAAATTAGGTAATTGAAGTAAAAGATAAAATTATGAGGACTATCACATGACGCTAAAACATGAATTAATTTTATTTGATTAATTAATTTTATAAAAATAATCTAATATTTATTTATATGGTATTTTTTAACAATTGGATTTGATTGTGACTTTTATGATATTTTATTTAAAGAATATAAAAAAAATTAACACTCTTCTTTTTTATAAATAGAAAATTACTAACAATAAGACAAACATAGAATTTTTCGATTAAAAATAATTCTTTGGAAAAATAAATTATATATATTCATTCTGATAATGTATATATAATATTTATAAATGAAATTTCTTCATGCAGTTCTTATAGAACATCGATGCATTAATTATTCAAATGATTGAAAAATAAAATTAATGATATTTTAAAAATTAAATAATAAAAATTTAAAAAATTATTGTGAAACGATAATTTTATTGTGAATTATTTCATTTTGTGAGTGTATTAAATTATTTTATTCATTCATTTATTATATTCGTGTTGCAATCATTTATTTAAAGGAATAGTTCTTAAATTGACATAACTGATATTTTTTAGAAATAATATTTTCTGAAATGATAATAAATTCGTAAAAACAAATGTTGGGGAAAGAGACTAAGGAATATTTTAATATATCTAACATGGTACTTTTTTATTTTTTTCCATTTAGTGTATCTATATTTTCTCCAATGAAAAAAATACCTTGTTTTTTTGTTATGTATGGGTGGGGTTAAGGGGGGGAGGGGTGTATAACAAAAATAAATTGATTAAAATATTATCTAAACATGTAGGAAAATTATTTTATGAGATTATTTTGATTAATTGTCATCTTGTCTTTGAATATAATCAATTTTTTTCTATTTGTACATAAAAATGAATTTTTGTTCTATTATTATTTTTATAACATTTACGAGTTCCCACCCCCTCTCTCATACTAGACACTAATTTTGCTAATTTCATTACATATAAAAACAAAATTTTAAAACAATATATTGTGAAATAATTTACATAATTCCTCTAAAATATCTATAGAAATTATTTTTGCAATAATACCATTCTAAGATGTCTTGAGGTGTTACGAGAATGTGAATTTTCAAAGACGATGTCCAATTTTTATACTCATGTTTTAGCCTTTTTTCTTCTTCCACAAACAACAAATATTTTCAATACTTTCTACGACAATATCATTAGTATCAGAAATCTAATAGGATATTATTATATTATATAGATAATCTATATAAATATATATCCTTAATCAAATGGATCATGAATCATTTGTTTCTGTGGCTGGGAGACTACTGCGTTACAAATAGATTTTATTCATCTTCCATAACCAATTATCATTGTAATTTATTATTATGGATTTGGTGAATATATTTAATATTAATTTAATATTTATGAATATGAAAATATAATATATCATTTACATTATTACATTTCCATTCATAGATAAATGATAACATAGTTCTTTCAGACATGTGGACTACCACCTCAATGAAGCGATGTGACCAGTTTTTCATCATTATATACCAATAAATATATATATATATATGTATTTTTAAATATGTAATATTAAAATTCATATATTAAAATAAATAAAGAAATATAAATAAATACTTATCTTACTCCCCAAAATATCTTTTGATAATTGGAAATGTTACTCATGAGTATTTACGACCTACCATCCCCACGATTGAAAGTATTTCTCTTTTATAATAATATTTCATTGATGGATTTAAAATTATAATTAATTTATAAAAAATATAATTATGTATGGATTAGTATTTTAGAGATGGTGAAATAATGACCTCTTTTACGAGAGTTAACATACCATATAACACCTAACTTTATTTATGATTTTTTAAATAATTTTTATTAATCAATATCTAATATTTCACAAAATGACCAATATAAAAAGAACGGTGAGGTGACCTTAGTATAAAATTACCATTTCTCCCTAGTTCTTATGTTATTTTTAATAAATATAAATAACTTTTGAAATTTTATCATGAATTTATTTCCTACCAATTATTTATGAAAAATATAATTATATTTTATATTTGTATATATTTTGGAAAAAATAAATAGAGTTAATAACTATATATAAATGATATTAATTCAATATATATGTAATATATTTAAATTAAAATTCATCCAAGATATAGTTTAGTCATAGGTTATAAAAAAACCATATTTAATGTATAAAAAACAATATTTTTCAAAAAGGAAATTTTACCATCTTTCAAGGGAGAATACATTTTTTAAATTAAATTTTTTACCAATTAATAATATTTATATATAAAAAATAATACTTTTTGATGTAGGATATAAAAATATTCTTTTGATTATTTTTTTCATATTTTTATGATAACATTCATGTTTTGATGAATATAAAAATATATCAAATTAAAATAAAAAGATTATATTCATCAAAATAATTTATAATGTTAAATTATATTATTAAATAGTGTTAAATTATAAATTGATTATATAATTTTTATCTTTTAATATATTTTATTTTATTGTCATTAATTTTATATTTAATTCAGGTTTAAAAACATTTCATTTTTTTATTGTTTTAGAATTTAAACTAGTACTCTATTTTAGAAAACATTATTAATAATTAAACAATGACTGTAACATCTTTTCTTTGAATTTTAAAAAAATTATTTCAATTTTTGAATTATTAGGTCCAAATTATATAAATTGCAGTTATTATTTTTTGGGCATTGTGAATAGTAACTTTGGTAATTTTTATTCATATGGTAAAAGGGTAAATCTGGTATTTATGAAAAAATAATATTATTAAATTTCCCTAACACTTTTCAAAATATGATTTAATGTGTTTTCAAGAACCTAAATCATCATTGTGTCTAAATGTTTTCCTTTGGAAGCCATTTGGATGAGATATAGATATTTAATTTGTTTCTATTAACGATAAGTTAAATATGTATCACTCAAATATTTTAACTATATAATTTTTAATATAAGGATATATTGAAGATTAATTTTATTATAAATACACATCTAACTCAAGAATTATTTTCAATATCATGTTAATTTTATTTAATTTTTAGAAATAAATAATCACTTGAATTTCTTGTACAATAATGATGAAAAAATTAATTAAGTGTTTAATTGTCAAGTGATTTGGTGAAGTTTAAATTTATATCAATTATTTAAGAGGATAAAATTTCAATGGAAATTAAATAAGATGATTGGAGAAAATGTTTTTATTTCATTAAATAGTTGTCTTTTTTGATTTTAGGATGACACTTTGTTTATAAAAATGTTTTGGTAAAATACATGCAAAAAGTGTCTTATTTTTCATGAGGGTGGGGAGAAGTGTTTTTTAGTTTGGTGTTGTATTATTTTGTGTTTTTTGTCTATGGAATTTGGATATAATATTTTGAAGGTGTTTATACAATAATAATTTATCTAATACAACACATATTTCCATCTAGGGGTGCAACAAACAGTAATGTGGGTGGATGAACTCAACAGTGTCCAACCAATATTTGTAGCAAAGGCATTTTTCATGGGGTGCCTAGGAAAGGTTCAAGAGTAGTAGATAAACCATAGAGTGGGTTGGCATGTTTGTGATGGTGAGTGCAAGGCCACACAAGAAAAGAACTAGTATGGTGCATAACCATTGGATGATGAAATGAATTAGGGAAAATATGTTGATATGGGTTGTTATATTATAGAGCGTCCAGATATGGGTTCATTTTGATATGGGATTTAAATAATTGACGAAATAAAATTATATAACGTGAACAAATAACCTTGTCCACATATCTGAAAATCTATATTAAACTAACTAAAAGAACCTAGGATGAACGATCATAATTGATCTAATTATTGTGAGTTGTTAGATCTTCATACAATGTCATCCTCTACCATAAGTTGTTGGGGATGCTTATTTTTTCAGAGAAGATAATACTATGTCAACTGAATATTGAACCAATAGAAGTGTCTAAAAAATTATAGAATATCCCAACACGATATTTGGTCCTAATAAATACTGGGGTCATGGTGATTTTAATGTGGAATTATTATTTCACAATCCAACACAATATTTGAGAGAGAGAGAGAGAGTGATCATTGAACATCTGGTATATAAAAGGGTCTTCACTATTATAGTTATTGCGATGGAGATGAAGGTCTTGAATATTTTACATATTATTTGAATATTCGGATAGCTTCACAATGAATTACGGTTTAGTGTGTCCTTTTCTTGAATGAATGTTTTGGTTTTACATGTAGAAGAGTGTACATAAACTATATTATTTGACGAAATACCTCATGTGACACCTTGAAGATATATGCTCAGGTTAGTGAAATGTGTGCTTTGGTTTGGTTTTTATTAGGGACTGTAGTGTATTATTTAATGAAAAGGAGAATATATTTATCAAAGGGAGGGTACATTGTTTCATGAAGGGATAATGTTCATGGGAATGATTTAATGTATAATGCACATTCACATGCATGGTATATATAAATAAAAAAAGAAAACTCAATGATTTTTCAAGTGTTATTTGGGTGTCATGGTTTTATGAAGGGAAGAATACATTAATGATAATCATTATCCAATATTTTCCCAATATGCATTAAGTTTTAAATATTTGACACTGTGTGTAACAAGAAAAATATTTTCTGATATTGTGAGAAGCATGCGCAGGTGAATATTAAATGTTTTGATGTGCACATAATAAAAAAATGGTCATGAAATTTCATATAAAAAATTTTAAAATTACATGCAATTTATTATGTATATTTATGAATATTGATGAAGTTCACATGAAATTAATATTTTTTTCATCTCTATGTACTGTGTTGAGAATTAATATGTGGTTAAAATTATATCAGTGTTCCAAATTATTTCTCTATCTGAGTTTTCAGGGGTAAAATATGTTTTTTCTTCAACAGAATAATGAATTCATTCTAGATTATATTTATACTAAGAAAACATATTATATTTAGTGAACCGAAATATTTGATAATGTTCATGATCAGTGAATATGAACAAGAAGATAACACAATCCAGTTTTTTCAAGTAAGGTTTCAGAGGAAGATCATGTGATCGTCCAATTAGTGGACAATAACTTATAAGAAGTTGGAGATTATGAACGGGGGGGGTCTAACAAGTTGTGAAGAGGATCATTTGAGGGACTAATGATGTCTAACAAGTCAAATAGTTGGGGTTCTTACCAAATTATGATAAATAGATGGATTATGGGGGGTATAACCAGAATAAACCAGATAATCGATTACCGGGGTGTGTAACCAGTTGTTGCAAAAACTATTGAATTTGATAAATAGATGATATTGGATAATCCATGATGGGAGAACTAACCAACATGGATCTATGTAGGTATTTTTACCAAACCTTTTAAGAATATTTTGTGTTGTAATTCATTTATGTTCTTCATTTCATGCATGATCCACTCTCCATAATAGTTGATAATGGATTGACAGAGAATGTGAACAAAATTCCAAAAAATTGGTCCCACCTGATTCACCCCTATATCAATGTTACTTGATGATCCTATGGACACATAAATTGGTATAATGGGATAATAAATCATTGTTTATATTTACAATATTTGTTCAGTGGTTTATATCAATAGTATATGAAGTGAAAATTTGAGATATAATAAAATTCAGAAGTGCTTCAGATAGAAATGACTATCTCCACTCCTAATGTTAAAAATTATGATGTTTCATACAAGTCAGAGACAAAACTATAAAAAAGTGTGGAATATAAGCTGAATAAGAATTAAAATATGAATGAAAATCAAATGGTATCTAAAGGAACTCAAGGTATAAATTATTCAGTGAATTCAGTTGATGAATAATGTTTATGATATAATGATGATATTTTCTATAATGAAATCAAAAATCATATAAAGAAAATTCCCAATGAAGTGGTCATATCAATGAAAAATGTTTTATAGATCTTATAGGTGAAAATTAGTTATAGAAGAAGAGGTAGATTCATTAGAAGAATCAGTTACTGATATGGTTGGCATTGGCAGCACTCTCACTAGACATGTGAATGAAATTTATGAAAAAATATATCATTCAAAAAAATATATACTGAAGTCATTGATGATTTGGAATGTATGGTTTCTGAGAAATAAAATTATGAAATTGTTTTTAATTAATTAATCCATTCACTTGAAAAGATACATAGTATATCTATGAATGTAATAGATTATGAGTTGAATGATAAAGTATAAATAATTAAGAAGCTTTACAATTTGTGACTAAAGGATAATTATTTTCATAAAGATTATATTATGAACATGATGATTCATTGAGAAGATTGATATAAATATATTTAATATGAGAACACTTATCTCAAAATAAATTGTCTTGAAATAGAAATGAAATGGGTAAATAGAGATGGGACACAAGCTGAGACTTCCCAAATTAATGAGAAAAGTAGTATTATTGAGGATTCATATGATAAGAGTCATATTTATGAAAATAATTAATATAGTGTATATAAGATATTGAGAGTATCCAAAGATATATATTATATTGACCCATTGAAAAATGTAAGCCTTTTTCTGAAAAATAATTGTTCTCTAATGTTGATTTGTTGACTTTTATAGATTCAAAATTAAAATCACGAAAAATATGTTGAATAAAAATACTCAGGTGTCCACAATAAATTGATTGATGTATTTGAAGATATTTTGGAATTCCATGTCCCCAAAGAAATAAAAAATAATGAAATGTGCTTACTAAAAGCCTAAAAATTTCACATGCAGTCAGTTTATATTATATAAGAAGATATCATGATTTGTTAGCATCTGTTGTTTATGTTGGATGTTTTTTCGTCATGAAAATAATTGTCTCAACAATGTTAAATTCTATGAAAATTATAAATGATTTAATTTAGGGCGATTAATGATGATGAAATTTGAAACCTACAAAATATAATTAGAATTCCCAAAAATATAATTAGTGTAACAATAATAGATATAAATACATTAATAATTTCATTGATAATTTCAATAGAACTAGTCACTGTTGTGATGAGTGATGGTATGAACCAATCATGTAAAGATAATTTGTTTATGAGAATATAAGACCAGAAAAGAATATTAATCAGGAACGAGATGAAGATGACATTTTAGCCATTGGTTGGACACATAAGAAGAATGTTTTTTAACAATCAAATCCCATGATGTTTTTGAAGAATAATGTGAAGTGGGTATCAGTAAGGAAATCATGTTTTTATTATAGTATGAAAGGTCACATCATGGACCATTGAATAATGGCTACCAACATTTATACTAATGTGATAAATATGTAATAAATGAATGAATCAGTAAATTAGATAAATAATATTATTATTTTGGGGAATTAAATTACTGTTGATGAATATGAAAAGATTACTAATAGTTGTAACTATTGGAATTCTAATGTTGTCTGTGACAGGTAAAACATGTATTGACATTCAAGTAAATGTTATTTGACATGGAAAATGTAACACCCCGAGATTTTATTGTACGTTATTTCTTTAAAATATTTCAATAACTCGCACTACACACAACACCGAGTTCAAGCGCACAATTACTAAACAAACAAGCCGTTCAAAAGAAGTTATGAAAAGTATTAATTGAATTGTGAACTCTATATAATCGTTATTGTTTTAGAATCCATATTTTTAGTTTATTAGACATAACATAAGATCGAATTCATTTTTTCAGATAAAAGAAGTATTTTTTTAAAAAATCACTTTTACTGCTTATAAATGGAAAACCCTTCTGAAATACAATATTTGAAACTTTTATATATTAAATTTGACGAAATAAAATTCATCTTTAGAATTGGGACATTATAATTTAGTTTCAATAAATGTTTTTTGTTTTTCTGATAACTTTCATATTTGGGTGAATAATGATTAATACTATATTTTAACTGAAAACATCTTTTTAATCAAAATAATTAACAGTGTTAAATTATACATTTTAAGGATTTTTAAGTAAAAATAGATTATATTTTTACCATTTAATCCAATTATTATAATTTTAAATAATTTAAATATTAAAATGGAAATAAACAAGTTTTGATATTTTTATAGTTATTATTTCATAAAAACACGCTTCTTGTTTTGACAACATGAATTAATTTTAAATTATTTTAATCAACATATGTGTTTTGAATTTAGAAAAATTGATTCCATATTTGGAATCAGGAGGCCCAAATTGTGTAAATATGTAACTTTTATTTTTAGACATTAGGAGTATTTACTTTATTAAATATTTTATATATCGTGGTTAGAATGGTAAATCCAGTAAATAAGGTTAAAAAATATTATAATAATAATAATAAATTATCTTAACACATATCTGAATCATATTTGATGATACATGACAGACCATGGGCATCATTGGGACGATTATGTGGCCCATGGAGCCACTTGAGAGTGATAATGACATTCTATATTAAATAATCTAATGTAATGACAAAAATAACAAAAGAAAATATATTTTAGAAAAAAAAATTATATACGCTTATATATATGATCTATTTGACTATAAAAATTCATTAGAAATATAATAATATTTCCGACCTCAGGATATTTTATTTATAATATTTATAGATAATATAAATATATTTATATATGACATAATAATGATGCAATATTTTCCTTATTAATAAAACAGTAAAATAAATGTTATTATAAATACTGAAATAAATTTAATTTGATCGTTTTTATGACATCCACAAATTTTATATATTACTATGAAATGTTAAGGTTTATTATATGTATTTAGTTAGAGTTAATGATGTTTTTATGACTTTAACAAAAATCAGTTATTAAGTAATGTCAAAATTGATATAAATGAGTTTTTAAAACAAATACTATATTATCAGTTGATATAATAATCCTAAAAATCTAAGGTTCAGCCAAAAATCTCTTATAATGATATTTGTATCATTAATGAACCACTTGGGGTTCTCTTTGATGTTTATCATATGTTTATCAGACCATATAATATAAATATAAAAAGAGGCATGGTAAATGTCATACTATTTAACTAAGAGATAAATCTAAAAGATAATGATAATATAGTGACCCAAACCTGGTTAAAACCTGTTGGTTGAGTTGATTAAACCCATCCCACAATAAACTTCATAAAATTCATTTAGGAGCCATTATAAACCAAAAATTATTTTATTATAAAATAACATTTCAATCTTTTCCTAAGGTGCCCCTCACCCCTCTTATAAAAGGGCACTTACCCTTATCAAAAATTTAAACCTTAAAATGCATTTGTCTTAGACAACCCCTAACCGAATATCCCCTCCATTATCCCCCCTTCATCCTAGATTCCTTATATTTGTCATTAATCCATCCTATGGAGCCATTTTGATCAAATCAAAAAGAAGATGCTGAAAAAGCCGTAAATATTTCATCACCTCTTTAAAGTTCTTATCTTCTTCCACCTCATCATTCTTTATTGTTTCCATTTTAAAATTATAACTCCAGTATCATCTATATATTGTGATGTTAATATAAAAATGCTATTTTAACACCATGAGATTTTATGAAAAATATTATTTTAAATTTCATTTATGTCTTGTGCTGTATGCTACACCAAAAGGAGCTTGCACTATACGCATCCCTAACTTGGCTTACATTACACGCAATCGCGACCTTCCACGATAGCGTCTGTTGTACGCAATACCGACTTTCACTAAACAACGATATGTTATTAAAATATTATATAAACTTGCCGATAAGAATAGTAATACCCACTTTTTGAAATTTTATAAATTTTATCTTTAAAAATGGACTTCATTTTTGGATTCGGAATATCGAAATTATCCTAGGGTGAATTTTTGGTATTTTTCTGAAAACATTCAATTTTTGATGAATAGTGAAAACATTGGGTTGGTATTTAAAAACTGACTTTTTATATAAATAATTAGTTATTTTTATTTAAATTTATTTTAGGTTAAAATTGATACATAATACCAATATAAGTTCAATGTAATTCATTGGAGTCATTTTATAATAATTTTAGACATATAAAAATTTTATTTAACTTTTCACTGTCTTTTACCCACCTACTAGGAGAGTTTCAAAATTTACATAAAAACTAATTTTAATGCTTCTCTAAGTGTAATTTCGAAAATTAGAGAGACACGGTTAATATAAAGGAGTAAAATGTGGTTCAATAAGATAAAAATAATTTTTGGTGAATAGTAATTTTTACTTTTATTTACCAGAGTTAAAAGTAAATATGATAATTAAGAGTAAAAATGATATTATTATTACCCTAACACATGTCCCAATTCTATTGGATAAGTTTATTTCGACCAAAAACAACCTTAGGGATAAAATATTACCCTGTAGGTCCACTTGTATTAGATTGGGAAATTTATTATTATTTTATTTAAAGAAGAATTAAAATAGTAAAAATCAATGTTTAATAACTAAAACATTTTTAATAAATGGTTATACATAAGATTAATTCGACTATAAATAATCATTATAAATATAAAAACATTTCCTACATAATATTATTTAATTTATAATTTTTATACATTAAATAATTTAATTTATTTATGACACAATAATGATGCAATAATTACCTTATTAATGAAATATTAACATAATTGATGTTATAAATACCCAAATAAATGTAATTATAGACTTTTTATTATTTCCACTAATTTTATTGGTAGATATGATTTGTTAGTATTGATTCAATTACCTTTTTCATACTAATAATTCTGTTATGATTTTCACAAAAATCAAGTACCAAATAGTGTCAAAATAGAAATAAATTAGTTTTTTTAAAACAATATTATATTATTAATTGTTATTTTATTCCTAAAAATATTAGGTTCAGTAAAAATGACTTACATAAGGATATATATATTAATAATGATCCATTTGGGGTTTGTTTGACTTGTTATAGTATGTTTATTAACCATATAGTGTAAGAAAACAAAAAGACACGGTAAAAGTTAAATTATTTAACTTATAGTTAAATCTAAATTATAAGGATAAAAGTGTAACCTAAACTTGTCTAAAACTTATTGGTTGAGAGTATTTCGACCCATAACAACATTATATTTGAAATAAATCAATTTTGAGCTATTAAAAACCGAAAATTAATTTATTATAAAATAATATTTTTTGTTTTCCTAAGGGGCCCCTCTCTTCCCTTATAAAAAGGGAACCCCTTCCATCTTCTCTTCACACCCTTTTGAGCATTGATGCTCAGACAACGCCTACCAATTCATCTTATCAACCTCTCTAGTATTATCATTGAGTATATAGGATTCTCAAAAGACCAACTCTAGTGCCCTATAAAGATGTTTAAAGGAGGTGTGTCGAGGAAGAGGTAATCTCTTCTACCGATTCGTTCATGTTTTATTTCTTATTCAACATATTATTCATTAGTTGTTTCATTATAAAGTAATAACATAAGTTTCACTAATATACTGATATGTTATTATAAATATGAAACAACCCTATTTCACCTTCTATTCATCCTACGGAAAATGAAATCACCGCGCGTGCGTACGTACATAATATCGTCTCCACGCCGTGGTATAATCAGTTTTTCCAACACCACCTTCCATGGATGGGTATAATGGTGACGGATAACTATATATGGTTATTATAAAATCATACTTACTCTGTGGTATTATATCATCCACTCCAATTCCATTCAATAATTATGGGTTGATATCATCGCTCGTGCGTACGTACGGATTACCGTCTCCACAACGCGATGAGATTCATTCTCCATGTTTACCATTCAAGAATGATTATAAAATTTATACAATTAATAATAATTAAATATATGACATAAATAAGCTACATAATTTAGGTATATATATATGTCATCAAATTACTTCCATTCAAGTCAATAATGAAAGGGAAACATCGTTCATGGGTACGTACGGCCTACCGTCTCCATGAACGGTGTATTTCATTTCATTCATATATTATATATATATATATTGAATATATATGGTATATAAATCATGATTTACATTTTGTATGTAAGTAAATCATGATAAAATTAATTATAATATCAAGAACAACAAGTCCAAACAAGTACGATAAATAAAACGAGTTTACCGAAAACGCTGCTTTAACATGGAATTTACAAAAGAACGGGTAATATAAAGTCATAAGGGAACCATATATGATATAATAACAATGCATATGATTCTGTAATAAGTAAATGACATTATTTAAATCATTATACCCATGGTTTGGAAATGTACGAAGCATATCAGACCTAAGGTAAGGGATAATTAATCCAATCTCACTCTTATCTGAGATTGTTTATTCTTAAGTATTTATGGGGGTTATGTTTATTATCCATGTCCATATGTTCTCAATATGTTTTCATAAAATGTTTAATTTTCTTCCAAGTATGTTTAAAGTAATTTTTACCCTTTTCTACTTTTACTACATCGTATGGAAAGAATCTATCTGCTGTTTACCATATGAGGTAATTTTTGACTTTTTCGACAAAAGTACGAGGAGAATGTTTTTTTAAACTTATACGGCATGATCAGATTTTTACAGTTTACTAACTCCTTATTTTAAAGAATATTACTATATAATAATTAATGACTATTTTCAACAAAATCCTTTTCTTTTAAAATTTCATTCCATTTTTTGAAAAGAAAATGATTTTGAAGAAGAAAAGATTTTTTCCTCAATAATTCTTTTCATGTGTTTTATCAAAACCATTTTCCATATAAGATGTCATTATTTTATATGTGTATGTTTCAAGTATAATTTCTATATGATATACATTGTATCACTTTTCTTATTATTAAAAGATATCCATTTGTTTTATATGGATTATGTTAAGATGGGATGATGTTTATGAAACCCATTTTATTCTTTGGGTTATGATGAATGATTTATGTTTATGTTGCGACACAAGTAATATTGAATTCATTATGAGATGGTTGGGACCTATATCTCCCTCCAATGCATTAGGTAATGTTTTATATCTCATGATATAGACATGGATGGAATAGTATGTTAATCGGGTTCAGTGATACAGGATTGGAACGAGGAGTGAACCCGATTCAGAAAGGGACTTTGTCCACTAAGATGGTCTTGACAGCAATGGCTTGGATACTATGGAAATCATATCATGTGCATAAAGTTTTTCCACAATTAAAAGTTTTATTTCCGAGATATTTTATCATGATTGATGTTCCATTATGATATATTCCTCATGTACTTCCATGTTTTATGTCATTTCTCAAGAAAACAAAAGGTGATGATCTTTATGGGAGATGTAGAAAATCTTTCACCATGATTAGAAGATTATATTCTGAGTTTCCAAAGAAAGTAAACTATTATGGTCCTTCGGTGTTTTTTTGTTATATATTATATATTACGCAAAATTTAAGCAATGTCTGTGTACGTCAATCTTTGGGACTTTACAGTTGGTATCAAAGGTTTTGTTTAGTTAACCTTTGGAATCTAGGATGTGAGAACTTTAGTGAGATCCCTTGAGATATTTCTAAGGTCTGTCTAGGTATGTCCCTAAGGATAAGTATACGTATATGTTATAGTCCTAGAATTATGGTAATGGTATTATAATTAAACCTAATATGTTCGATATTGATGTTACTCCCCCTTGATTATGATTTTGGCCTCTCACACTATTCTTTTTAGGTTTTAGAAAATGGATGGAAACAGAAAGATTCACGATAGTGGAGGATATGATGGACAATGGAATGATATTCTTCATGAGTAACCAAATGAAATTGGATCTGGAAGTCCACATATCATTATTATTCCCAATCATCTATCTCATAATATGATTAATAATCTCAACTTTGATAATATTCCCGACTCTTCTAATAAGAGAAAGATGGAGTTTCATGATGATCATAGTGGAACGAAAGTTCAATTTCATTCATGTAAATCATGTGGGAAGAGACATCAGGGAGAATGATTCAAAGGAACTGGAGGATTCTTTGGTTGTGGAAAAGAAGGAAACCAAGCTAGTAATTGTTAAGGAAAAGGTTTAGTTAACACCATGGACAAGGATAATGGTATTTCTAAGACATCAACAACGGTTATGTGTTTTAAATGTGGAATGTATGGGAATTATACAAACCAATTCCCTAAGGGAAAATCCCATAAAGAGAATCAATATGGTCATAATGGTAGTATTTATGTGGATGATGATAAAGATACTACAAATGATATATAAGATGGAAGAAATGTGGAAGATGAATCAGTTTTTTAAGAAGGTAGTGTAATGATTGTATGTTTATCAAGAATAATGTATGGTACTATGGAATAATGTAAAATCTAAGGATTGTTATACTGTTTCCTTTACTTGAGTTTTGAAAGTATTTGTGGAATGGTTCCAGTAACCATGAAAGATTATTCAAATATTTTTGGAAATAACCTAATATGTGCATAAAGAAGGGATAAGTAGATAATGAAATGTTTGATAGTATTAATGATATCATGACTAGTATAAGGAAAAAGTGATATCATGCATTGAGTATATAGAATTTTTGGGATTTTGGTATATAGAAAGAGTTACCTTGTGAAAAAATTCATGTTTTTACTATGGTTCAAGAGAATACATGATTAAGGTATTCACATGTTTGGAATGTGACCAAAAAGATATATCGTATGATATATGCTGGATAAATGATGGTATTCACATGCTCAGTAGATGAAATTTCTAGTAATTGTTTTCTTTATACTATGATCTTGGACATAAGTATTTTGGATAAGCCTAATGATTGGAATGAATTATGTTAGACATAAGATAATATTGTTTAAGGCTATAACTTTTTTCTATTTTATTGCAGGAATGTTATTATAATGTAGTTTTAGAAAAAGGAACAACCTGATGGACGGGCGACAACCCGTTGTATTGGACAAGGCTATGGGAATCGAACCCACAAATGAAGTGCGATGTGCCTTTATTTCCTACCACTGAGCATCAAGAAGTCCCTGGTTAGTAGAAAATAGTTTTATTAAGCAGTACGATAGATGAATTATAAGTCCATTTTTTGGAATCATATACGACTAACCTCACCATACATGGAGTTATGTGTATTTGTTAACATTTTCAATCCTTTTGTTTGAGACATATGGAATGACTAATCATTATATCACATGATCTGCTAACACTTCAGGTATGAAAAATTCAACTTCATTTTTTTAAGGGATGAAGTGGAAATTTTTTAAGGCATGAAAAACAGTGAGATTATACCGAAATAAAGTATTTCATCTATTTAAAATTTTTCAACTTTAGGGAAATAATATTGAAAACAAAAAATGTTGTCTTATTGCCCTTATATTTGATGAATCAGATAGAAACATAGATCCTAAAAAATTTCTGACATTGTGATTGTTGGCTTTTTCATAGCCATGTCCTCTACCACTCTTCATCAGAACATGATGGTTAGATTTTTCTCCCACATCCATATTTTCACCTATGTTCTCCTATGTGGAAACCCAGTGATTAGTTAATTTTGGTAACCTTTAAATTTCATAATTTAGTTTTTAAAGTTCAGATTTGGTATTCCTTTTTACGATGTGTGTTTCTATTAATGAAACTTTCTAGTAGTAAACTATTTATAATCCCGATGAATTTTGAGGTCGAAATTCATTTTAAGGGGGGTAGAATGTAATGCCCCGATATTTTATGAAAAATATTATTTTTTATTTTATTGATGTCTTGTGTTTTATGCTACACCAAAAGGAGTTTTCAATACATGCATCCCTGACTTGGATTTCATTACACGCAACCGTGACCTTCCACGATAGCTTGTGTTGTACGCAATACCGAGTTTCACTAAACAATGATATGTTATTAAAATATTATATAAAATAGCCATTATAAATAGTAATACTAACTTTTTTAAATTTTATAAATTTTATCTTTCAAAATGGAATTAATTTTTTGATTCAGAATATAGAAATTATCCAAGGGTGAATTTTTGTTATTTTTCAAAAAACTCTCAATTTTTGATTAATAGTGAAAACACTTGGATACAATTAAAAAACAGACTTTTTATATAAATAATTATTTATTTTTAATTAAATTTATTTTAGGTCCAAATTGATACATAAAACCTATATAAGTTCAATGTAATTCATTGAAGTCATTTTATAATAACTTTAGACATATAAAAATTTTATTGAACTTTCCACCATTTTTCACCCACCTCCTAGGAAAGTTTGAAAATTTACATAAAACCTAATTTTAACACTTCTATGAGGGGAATTTCGTAGATCCAAGAGTCATGGTTAATATCTAAGAGTAAAATGTGGTTCAAATAAGATAATTGTTTTTGAATAGTATCTTTTTACTTTTATTTACCACAGTTAAAAGTAAATAGGGTAATTTAGGGTAAAAATGATATTATTATTACCCTAACACATGTCCTAATTCTATTGGATAAGTATTGTTCGACCAGAAACAACCTTAGGGATAAAATATTACCCTTTAGTTCCACTTGGATTTGATTAAGACATTTATTTTTATTTTATTTAAAGAAGAATTAAAAAAGTTAAAATAAAATTTTAATAAAAAAACATATTTAATATAGGGTTATACATAAGATAAATTTGACTATAAATATTAATTCCAAATATGAAAATATTTCATACATAATGGTATTTTATTTTAAATTTTTAGACATTAAATAATTTAGTTTATCTATGACACAATGACGATGATGTAATTGACTTATTAATGAAATATTAACATAATTGATCTTATAAATACCCAAATAAATGTAGTTTTAGACTTTTTATGAATTAAAATAATTTTATAGGTTAATATGACATGTTAGTATTGATTTAATCACCTTTTTAGAACTAATAATTCTGTTATGATTTTCAAAAAAATCATGTAACAAATAGTGTCAAAATTGACATAAAATAGTTTTTAAAACAAATATTATATTATTAACTGTTATTTTATTCAAAAAAAAATAAAGTTCATCCAAATGACTTAGATAAGGATATTTATATTAATAATGAACCACTTGGGGTTCTTTTGTCTTGTTATTGTATGTTTATTAACAATATAGTGTAAGAAAACAAAAAGACACGGTAAAAGATACATTTTTTAACTTAGAGTTAAATCTAAATGGTAAGGATAAAATAGTAACATAATCTTGTATAAAACCTATTGGTTGAGATTATTTCGACCCATACCCATATCAGCTTCTAAATAAATCAATTTTGAGCTATTAAAAACCGAATATTACTTTATTATAAAATAATATTTTAAGTTTTCCTAATGTGCCCCTCTCCTCCCTTATAAAAAGGGCACCCCTTCCCTCTTCTCTTCACACCCTTTTGAGCCTTGAAGCTCAGAAAAACCCTAAAAATTCATTTCCTCAACCTCTCTAGTTATATCATAGAGTTTCTAGTCTTCTCAAAAGACCAACTCTAGTTCCCTAAGAAGAAGTTTAAATGAGGTGTGTCAAGGAAGAGGTAATCTCTTCTACCGATTCTTTCAAAAAAAATTCTTCTTAAACTTCGTCTTATTTAGTTATTTCAATATAAAGTAATAACATCAGTATCACTAATATAATGATATGTCATTATAAATATGAAACAACCCCATTTCACCTACTATCCATCCTACGGAAAATGAAATCACCACGGGTGCGTACGTACAGAATACCGTCTCCACATCATGGTGTAATCAGTTTTTCCACCATCACCTTACTTGGATGGGTATAATGGTGTAAATAATAAATATATATGGTTATTATAACATCATACTAATTCTGAGGTATTATATCATCCACTTCAATTCCATTAAATAATTATGGGAACGATATCATCGCTCGTTCGTACGTGCAGATTACCATCTCCACAACGCGATGAGATTCATTCTCCATGTTAACCATTCAAGAATGATTATAAATTTTATACAATGAATAATAATGAAATATATGACCTAATGAAGCTACTAAATTTATGTATATATATATATATATGTCATCTACTTACTTCCATTCAGGTTAATTAGGAATGGAAAACAATGTTCATGCGTACGTACGGCCTACCGTCTCCATGAACGGTGTATTTCATTCCATTCATCTATTATATATATATATATATAATGAATATATATGATATATAAATCAATGTTTACATTCTTTAAGTAATTAATTCCTGATATAAGTAATAATAATATCAATAAGATCAAGTCCAAACAAGTATGATAAATAAAACGATTTTACCCAAAATGCTGCTTTAACATGGAATTTACAAAAGAATGGGTAATATAAAGTCATAAGTGAACCATATATGATATAATAACAATGAATATGATTCTGTAATAAGTGAATGACATTATTTGAATCATTATACTAGAGGTTTGGATACTTACGAAGCATATCAGATCTAAGGTAATGGATAATTATTCCAATCTCACTCTTATCTGAGATTGTTTATTCGTAAGTATTTATGGGGGTAATGTTTATTATCAATGTCCATATGTTCTCAAAATGTTTTCCTAAAAGGTTTACTTTTATTCCATGTATTTTTAAAGTCATGTTTACCCTTTTCTACTTTACCACTTCATATGGAAGGAATCTTTCTTTTGTTTATCATACGAGGTACTTTTTGACTTTTCTGACAAAAGTGCAAGGAGAATGTTTTTTAACATATACGACATGAACAGATTTTTACAGTTTCGTAACACCTTAATTTAAACAATCTCACTCTATAATATTTCATGACTATTTTCAAAAAAATCATATTCATTTTAAATTTCATTGCATTTTTGGAAAAGAAAATGATTTTGAAGAAGAAAGGATATTTTCCTCAAGAATTATTTTTAAGTGTTTTGTCAAAACCATTTTCCATATAAGATGGAATTATTTCATATGTTTACGTTTCAAGTATAATTTCACTATGATTTACATTGTTTCAATTTTCTTATGATGAAATAATATCCATTTGTTTTTTATGGATTATGTTATGATGGGATGATGATTATGAAACCCATTTTATTCTTTGGGTTATGATGAATGATTTATGTTTATGTTGGGGCACAAGTAAGAATGATTTCATTATGAGATGGGTGGGAACTATATCTCCCTCCAATAAATTTGGTAAAGTTTTATATCTCATGAGATAGACATTCCTGGAATGGTAAGTTAATCTGGTAAAGTGATACAAGACTAGAACGAGGAGTGAACTCGATTTAGAAAGGGACTTTGTCCACTAAGATGGTCCTGGCAGTAATGCCTTGGATACTATAGAAATCATATCATTTTCTTAATATTTTTCCACCAATACAAGTTTTATTTCCAATATATTTTATCATGATTTATGTTCCATTATGATGTATTCCTTACGTACTTCAATGTTTTATGTCATTTCTATAGATTTCGATGTTGAAACATTATGTTGATGTTTTATTGTTCAAATGTATATGGTTTGTTTTATTTTCTCCATGCTTACACTTATTAAGAATTTGAGCTCACCTTTTATATGTTTTCTTTTCCCCGGGATATAAATAAAGCTTTTAGGTATGAAAAAAAGGGGATGATCTTTTTGGGAAATGTTGAAGATCTTTCACCACCATTAGAAGATTATGTTCCGAGTTTCCAAAGACACTAAACTAGTACGGTCCTTTGAGTTTGTTTTTGTTATGTATTAATTATTCCGAAAAAGAAATGTAATGTCCATGTACGTTATGATTCGGGTCTCTACAGTTGGTATCATAGGTTCGGTATAGTCAACCATCGGAAACTAGGATGCGAGAACTTTAGTGAGATCCCTAGAGATATTTCTAAGGTATGTCTAGAGATGTCCCTAAGGATATCTATAAGTATAGTTTATAGTCCTATAATTACATTAATGATATTAGAATTAATCCTAATATGTTAGATATTGAAGTTACTCCCCCTTGATTATGATTTTGGCCTCTCACACTATTATTTTTGGGTTTTAGAAAATGGCTTGAAACTGGAAGATTCACGATAGTGGAGGATATGATGGACAATGGAATGATATTATTCATGAGCAACCAAATGAAATTGGATCTGGAAGTCCACATATCATTATTATTCCCAATCATCAATCTCATAAAATGATCAATAATCTCAACATTGGTAAGTTTCCCAACTCAGCTAATAAGGGAAAGAAGTAGTTTCATAATGATCACAGAGGAATGAAAGTTCAATTTCCCTCATGTAAATCATGTGGGAAGAGGCATCATGGATAATGTTTCAAAGGAAATGTAAGATGCTTTGGGTGTGGAAAATAAGGACACAAAGCTAGTAATTTTAAAGGAAAAGGTTTATTTAACACCATGACAATGATACTGTTATTTCTAAGACATGAACAACAGTTATGTGTTTTAAATGTGGAATGTACAAGAATTATGAAAACCAATTCCCTAAGGGAAAATCTCATAAAGAGAATCATCATGGTTATATGGGTAGTATTTATGTGGATGATGATGAAGAGACTACAAATGATATATGAGATGGAAGAAATGATGAAGCTCATTCAGTGGTTTATGAAGGCAGTGTAATGATTATATGTTTATCAAGAATATTGTATTGTACTATGGAAGAAAAAAAATCATAGGATTGTTACACTGTTTCCTTTTATTGAGTTTTGAAAGAATATGATGAATGGTACTGGTAACTGTGAAAGGTTATTCAAATATTTTTGGAAGGCACCTAATATGCGCATAAAGAAGGGATAAGTAGATAAAGCAATGTTGGATAGTATTAATGAGCTCATGAATAATATAACCAAAAAGTGATATCACGGTTTGAGTATATTGAATTTTTGGGATTTTGGTATATAGGAATAGTTACCTTGTGACAGCATTCATGTTTTCTCTATGGTTTAAGAGAACACATGATTAAGGTATTTAAATGTTTGGAATGTCACCAATAAGATATATCGTATGATATATGGGGTATAAATGATGGTATTAACATGCTTGGTAGGTGACATTTCTAGTAATTGTTTTCATTATACTATGAGCATGGACAGAAGTATGTTGGATAAGCCTAAAAATTTGAATTAATTAAGTTAGACATAATATAGTATTTTTTAAGGATAGATCATTTTTCTATTTTATTACAGGAATGTTATTATAAAGTAGTTTTATAAAAAGGGAAAACCTGTAGGACGGGTGACAACCCGTCACGTCAGACAAGGCTATAGGAATCGAACCCACAACCGAAGTGAGACATGCCTTTATTTCCTACCACTGTCCTACAGAAGTCCCTGGTTAGTAGAAAATAGTTTTATTAAGTAGTAAGATAGATGGGGTATAAGTCCATTTTTGTAATCATATACGATTAACCTCACTAGATATGTACTTATGTATATTTGATAACTTTTTCTAACATTTTGTTTGAGACATATGGAATGACCCATCATTCTATCACATGATCGGCTATCACTTCACGATTGAATAATTCAACATCATTTCTTTAAGAGATGTAGTGGAAATTTTTCAGGGCACGAACAACAGTGAGATTATACTGACATAAAGTATTTCTTCTAATTAAAATTCTTCAACATTAGGGAAATCATCTTGAAAACCAAAAATATTGTCCTACTGCACTCATATCCGATGAATCAGATGGAACCTTATATCATCACAAATTTATGGCTTTGTGATTGTTGGCTTTTTCATAGTCATGTCCTCTACCACTCTTTATCAGAACATTATGGTTAGACTTTTCTCCCATATCCATATTTTCACCTATGTTCTCCTACGTGGAAACCCAATTTTTAGTTAATTTGGGAAACCGTTACATTTCGTAATTTAGTTTTTAAAGTTCAGTTTTTGTATTCTTTTTTACGATGTGGGTTTTTATTAAGGACACTTTCGAGTAGTAAACCATTTATAACCCCAACGAATTTTGAGGGAGAAATTCATTTTAAGGGGGTTGAATGTAACACCCCAAGATTTATGAAAAATATTATTTTTAATTTCATTGATATCTTGTGTTATACTCAACACCAAAAGGATCTTGCGCTGCTCGTATCATTGACTTGTCTTGCATTACATGCAATCATGACCTTCCACGACAGTGTGTGTTGTACGCAATACCGAGTTTCACTAAACAGCGATATGTTATTAAAATATTATATAAACTAGCCATTATGAATAGTGATACCCACTTTTTAAAATTTAATAAATTTTATCATTCAAAATGGACTTCATTTTTGGATTCATAATATCGAAATTAGCCTAGGGTAAATTTTTGGTATTTTTCTGAAATCTTTCATTTTTTAATGAATAATGGAAACACTAGGTTACTATTTAAAAAATGACTTTTTATGTAAATAATTATTTATTTTTATTTAAATTTATTTTAGGCCAAAATTGATACATAATACCTATATATGTTCAATGTAATTCATTGGAGTCATTTTATAAAAAGTTTAGACATATAAAAATTTTATTGAACTTTTCACCGTCTTTTACCCACCTCCTTGGAGAGTTTGAAAATTTACATAAAACCTAATATTACCTCTTCTATGAGTGGAATTTCAAAAATAAAAGAGACACAGTTAATATGAATGAGTAAAATGTGGTTCAATGAGACATAAATAAATTGTGGTGAATAGTAACTTTCTACTTTTATTTACCACGGTTAAAAGTAAATAAGGTAATTAAGGATAAAATTGATATTATTTTTACCCAAACACATGTCCTAATTCTATTTGATTTTTTTAGTTCGACCAAAAAAACCTTAGGGAAAAAATATTACCCTTTAGGTCCACTTGGATTAGATTAGTACATTTATTATTATTTAATATTAGGAATATTTAAAATAGTTAAAATCAAATTTTAATAACTAAACCATTTTTAATGTAAGGTTATATATAGGATAAATTACACTATAAATATTAATTATAAAAATATATATATTTCCTAAATAATGGTATTTTATTTAGAATTTTTATACATTAAATAATATAATTTATTTATGACACAATGATGATGCATTAATTACCTTATTAATGAAATATTAACATAATTGATGTTATAAATACCCAAAAAATGTAATTTTAGACTTTTTAGGAATTCAACTAGTTTAATATGTTAATATTACATGTTAGTATTGATTTAATTATCTTTTTTCAAGCTAATAATTTTGTTATGATTTTCACAAAAATCAAGTACCAAATAGGGTAAAATTTGACATAAAATAGTTTTTAAAACAAATATTAAATTATTAATTGTTATTTTATTTTTTAAAATCTAAGGTTCCGACAAATTTCATAGATAAGGATATATATATATATATATATATAAAGAACCACTTGGGTTTCTTTTGGCTTCTTATAGTACGTTTAGTAACCATATAGTGTAAGAAAAAAAGACATGGTAAAAGTTAAATTATTTAACTTAGAGTTAAATCTAAATTATAAGGATAAAATAGTAACCTAAACTTGTCTAAAACCTATTGTTCGACAGTAGTTTGACCCATAACCACCTTATATTCGAAATAAATCAATTTGGAGCTATTAAAAACCGAATATTACTTTATTATAAAATAATATCTTAAATTTTCCTAAGGTGCCCCTCTCCTCCCTTATAAAAAGGGCACTCCTTCCATCTTCTCTTCACACCCTTTTGAGCCTTGAAGCTCATCCAACCCCTAAAAATTCCACTTATAATATTCTATAGTTATATCATAGAGGTTCTAGGCTTATAAAATGAAAAAAAATAGTTCCCTATGAAGACGTTTAAAGGAGGTGCGTCGAGGAAGATATAATCTCTTCTACTGATTCTTTCATGTTTTCTTTCTTCTTAAACTTCTTCTTATTTAGTTATTTCATTATAAAGTAATAACATCAGTTTCACTATTATACAGATATGTTATTATAAATATTAAACAACCCCAATTCACCTTCTATCCATCCTACGGAAAACAAAATCACCGCGCGTGCGTATGTACGAAATAACGCCTCCACGCCGTGGTGTAATAAGTTTTTCCACCACCACCTGACTTGGATGGGAATAATGGTGTAAAGAATAACTATATATGGTTATTACAACATAATACTGATTATGAGGTATAATATCATCCAATCCAATTCCATTTAATAATTATGGTAACGATATCATCGCTCGTACGTACGTACAGATTACCGTCTTTACAACTCGATGAGATTCATTCTCCATGTTAACCATTCAAGAATGATTATAATGTATATATAATGAATAATAATGAAATATATGACATAATAAAGCTAATGAATTTATGTATATATATATATATATGTCATATACTTACTTCCATTCAAGTAAATAAGGGAAGGAAAACAGAATTCATGCGTACGTACGACCTACCGTCTCCATGAACGGTGTATTTCATTTCATTCATCTATCTAATATATATATATATATATATACTAAATATATATGTTATATAAATCATGATTTACATTCTATAACTAAGTAAATCTTGATATATGTAATATTAATATCATGAACAACAAGTCTACACAAGTAGGATAAATAAAATGATTTTACCCAAAATGCTACTTTAACATGGAATTTACAAAAGAACTGGTAATATAAAGTCAGAAGTGAACCATATATGATATAATAACAATGAATATGATTCTGTAATAAGTAAATGGCATCATTTAAATCATTATACTGGTTGTTCAGAAACGTACGAATCATATCAGACCTAAGGAAAGGGATAATTAATCCAATCTCACTCTTATCCAAGATTTTTTATTCGTAAGTATATACGGGGGGTTATGGTTATTATCCATGTCCATATGTTCTCAAAATGTTTTCATAAAATGTTTAATTTTCTTCCCTGTATGTTTAAAGTCATTTTTACCCTTTTATACTTTTACCACATCGTACGGAAGGAATCTCTCTTTTATTTACCATAGGATATACTTTTTGACTTTTCCGAAAAAAGTACGAGGAGAATGTTTTTTTAAAATTTATACGGTATGAACGGATTTCTGCGGTTTCACAACTACTTACTTTAAAGAAGATTACTATACAAGATTCTAGGAATATTTTCAACAAATTCCTTTTCTTTTAAAATTTCATGTCATTTTTTGAAAAGAAAATAAATTTGAAGAAAGAATGGATATTTTTCTCAACAATTATTTTCAAGTGTTTTATCAAAACCATTTTCCATATAAGATGGAATTATTTCATATGTGTATGTTTCAATTATAAATTCTATATGATTTAAATTTTTTCACTTTTCTTATGATGAAATGTTATCCATTTGTTTTATATGGATTATGTTATGATGGGATGATGTTTATGAAACCCATTTTATTCTTTGTGTTATGATGAATGATTTATGTATATGTTGTGGAACAAGTAAGAATGATTTCATTATGATATGGGTGGGACCTATATCTCCCTATAAAGCATTGGGTAAAGTTTTATATCTCATGAGATAGACATGGCTGGAATGGTAAGTTAATCCAGTTCAGTGATAGAGGACTGGAACGAGGAGTGAACTCGATTCCGAAATGGACTTTGTCCACTAATATGGTCTTGGCAGCAATGCTTGGCTACTATGGAAATCATATCATGGGATTAATGTTTTTATACATTTAAAAGTATTATTTCCAAGCTATTGTATCATGATTTATGTTCCATTATGATCTATGCCTTACGTACTGCCATGTTTTATGCCATTTCTCAAGATTTCGATGTGTAAACATTATGTTCATGTTTTTCTGTTAAAATGTATATGGTTTGTTTTATTTTCTACATGCATACCCTAAATGAGCATTTTAGCTCACCCTTTATTTGTTTTCTTTTCCATAGGATATAAAGAAAGGTTTTAGGTAAGAAAACAAAAGGGGAAGATCTTTATGGGAGATGTTGAAGATCTTTCACCACGATTAGAAGATTATGTTCCGAGTTTCCAAAGACACTAAACTATTACGGTCCTTCGATGTTTGTTTTTGTTATGTATTAAGTATTCTGCAAAAGTAATGTAATGTCCATGTACTTCAATATTTGGGTCACTACAGGTACCACCATATTTATTATTCTATCAATCCTATAAATTACAAAGTCACCATATGTGCCTACGTACGGATTACCGTCTCCACGTCATGGTGTAGTTTGTTATTCAAACACATGATTATTTGGATGGGTATAATAATTTGTAGTACTCATGTAAATAATAAATATAAAATGTTAATGATTCTGTATATATGATATACCATCCAATTACAAACTATTTCATGATCAATATAAGGATATTGTCGCTCATGCGTAAGTACGAATTACCGTCTCCACGATGTGATGAGATTCATTTCCACGTTCACCATTCAATGAAGAATATAAAATATATATCATTAATAAGAATTTAATATATTACTTAATAATTATACTAGAGATATGTATATATATATATTTATGCACATATATCTTATTCACCTATATCCATTCAATACGATATGAAAACAAAAACAATGTTTATGCGTACGTATGGACTATTGTCTCCATAGATGGTGTTTTCCATTCCCTATATATACCATTTATAAATATTTATATTATAATTATATATGAAATATAAATCATGTTTTATATTCTGGAGGTATTTAAATCATGATCCTTGTGATACAATCATGATTAACAAGTTAAAACACGTACGATAACGAAAGCGATTATTACCTAAAATTTTATTTTAACATGGAAATTATTATTAAATCAGTAATATAAATTCATAATTGAATCATTTATGATATCATAAATATTAACAGGGTCCTGGTATAATTTAATAACATACTACGGTCTTTATACAGGTTGTTAATCTTAACCACAACTAAATGAAAGAGAAAGGTAAGGGTTAATTTCACGATCACTTTATTATCCGAGGTTGTTTTTATGTATGTATCTACATTGAAAAATTTATTATCCAAGTATATGTTTCATGAAAGAGTTTTCAAAGGGATTATTTTAAGGGAATTTTTTTACTAAAACATCATTTTTAATGTTTTAAATATTTATTCTTCTAAATCATTCTCATTAATATCCATGTTTTCAAAATGGTTCTTAAGGATTTATCAATTTGGAATGAATGCTTTTAAAATGATACTTCCTTTAAAATGATTCAATGTGGTATGAGACACTTTGATTCAAAATGTTATTTAAATGTATTCCTTTCTAAATTGTGTGACTTTTAAATGTTTTCATGAAAATGGTATATTTCTCTCAAAGAGTTTTACAAATCATTTTTATCTATGTGAACATCATTTGATGTATTTTTAAACTTGTTTGAAGTTGATTTATTATGATACAAATATTATATGATTTATTTAGGGATTTGTGATATGTTTGACTGTGGATGTGTTATTTTTATAACATTAAAGGTTTATGGATAAAGTATTGACATTTCATATGCTAGTTTTAATAAAACTTTTTATGTTATGTTTAAACCTTTTCATATGACGAATGTATTGGACTCAGTAACTGATGGGTGGTGCCCGCTATAACTCTTCAATGCATTGGTAGTTCCCATGAGACAACTAGACATGGAATTGGCTTAGGACATTCCCATATTGATATATGGTTTTGGCCGAGGCCTTAATCATATTTAGACATCTTGGTCGAGGCCTTGAAAAATGTTTCAGAATGTACAACATTATACATTACCTCATTATGGAAATAATATTTATGGTTCAGGTGGTCATTTGACTAGTAAAATACCCATTATTATGTTTTATTATGAAATTTGTTAGTCAGATCATATTCAGGCCATAACAGTGTTCATTTTTATTATTTGTAAAGGCTTGTATTTCCAATTATTCTCTATCCTTAATGTTTATGATATCTTCTTCCGTATTTATAATACTACCTGAGCGTCCGAGGTCACCCCTTTCTAAGTTTTTTAGGATTCCATGAAGTGTATTGTTATTGATATGCATGGTTAAGCTATGGGAATAATGGAATTCAGAAAGTATTATTTATGTAATGTTTTATGTTATATAGTGTAATGTAACATTTTGGTATGTAATCTATTTTCTAAGACTGATAAACTGGTTAGTACTTAGGGACATGATTCCTCATAATCATGAAAATGTATTAAAATAATGTACCGAATCTGGGTTACTGGGGTCAGAGAGTTACAGTTGCTATCAGAGGAAGTTTAGTAATATCCTTGGAAACTAGATTTAGAAAAATTCTGATCAGAGAACATTACCCTTAGATAGACCATGAGGATTAGAATAGAATATCATCCTAGAATTTTGGTACTGTTTAGATTTTGTGGGTTATCCAAGCAATACATCCCTCTCTGGATACAAACAGATAGAGGTGGCCCTGACACAGATGAACCAAGGGGTAAAACCAAAAAACACCACCTTGAGCTTGACTCAAACGGGAAATGGTTCACGACCATGGGAATTATTGCACAATTGGTTATCTCACTCTCAGGGGATATGATTAGAATAATTCTAATTCTATTTACAAACCATTATGAATTATTTCTGAGTATATAAATCTTCATAGAAAATATTTTTATGATTATGGATTATATAAATAAACAATTCAATTTATGTTAAGTATTTTACAAGTTTGGAATTATGAATTGTGATTCATAAACTGACCTAGTGTACGACATTGTTTAGAAATGGTTTCCGGTTGAATGAATGAGAACTCCAAAAATACATATGATCCAAAGAGTAAAAAGGTTCATATCGTTCATAGTATTAAGCCAACATTTAAAAGGGAAATATTATCCCATGTATTCCCAACTAGGAATAAATAGTATCATGTATTAATAAGATAAGTGAATAATTCTCTGAGTCTTATGGATTTAAAGGGAAGTAAGAGAAGAAAAGTATTGTAGAGAGAAACATGGATTAAAGAAATAAGGGAAAGAATGATTTTACCATATGTGATAATTATGGATAGAATCAACTTTGGTAAATGTTTGAAGGGAATGAGAGTTTGTTATGAGTGTGGGGAAAAAGGACACCAAGTACGTGATTTCAAGGATAAGATAAAAGTTTCAAATGTACAATGCTTCATCTTCAAGGAGTTGGGACACTACATGAATCATTGTCGAAATCATCAATGTATACCCCAAATGCCTCTATTGGATAATAATCAAGTTATGATACTACAGAAGATGAATAGGAATGATTAATAGTTCTTATTTTGTTATTATTGTATTGTTTCATTTGAGTATTGTATTAATGATGTACATGTTATAATAATTATAGTGTATATTAGGATTTTACTACAGTACTATTTCATTATAGATTTGAGATTGTGAGGAACCAAGAAAAGTGACTCAATGGGAGGATAAATTTTTGGAAAATATATGGTTGAGTGAATGATAAACCTTAATATGATTCAGATACTGAGGTAGTAATTTTGGAATAAGATATGATTTATTTGGTTAAATGAAATCGGATATTCATAACTACCTTGAAACTGATTAATGATTTCTATATTCCATCATTGTTCGAGTTTACAAAATTTTTGGATATAGCGAGTATATACAGTATTCTATAAATAATAAAGGATCATGAATTTAATCAATATGGTTATATGATAATTCTAGGTGTTACCATGTTTTCAAATAATACATGATGATGGTGTTCGCATGTTATTATGTGGAAAAAGGAACTTCAATGTGTTTAACATCCTTATAAATTTTTTACTGTGAGATTGGAGATACGTATTTTGTATAAGTATAAAGGTTGGAATGGATTAAGTTTGAAATTTGATATTGTTGTTAAAGTTAAGTTTGAATTGTTATAAAAAGGACAACACACAGATCGTGTGATAATTCATCACGTTAGACAAAGCTATGGGAATCGAACCCACAACCAAAGTGTGATGGAGATTTATCCCTTACCACTGGACTACATGAAGTCCCTAGATTGTATAATCTAGTTTTTATAAATTATATTATAGGTGAATTATAAATTCATTGTTTTTGGAACCCTATACAATTAGGATAAATATAATGTTTCTTTGAAATCTTTTGTAGAGAAAGATGAGTTTGTGGTCGGAATTAGTTGAAGGATGAAACTATACTTGTAAATTATATATATATATATATTCATCTTGTTTTATTGGTAAAATAATTATTAATCATTAGGGAATGTATCTTAAAACAAAAAATGTGTTATCCTACCACATTATGTTTTGTTGAACTGATGGTATTTTAAATCATAATAGATTGATGGATTTGAGGGCCCCCAATTTTAAAATTATTTATGATTGATGACCAAAATTACTCCCTATAAATATTTATGTTTTTCCTCCAATTATTTGTCTTTAATCTGATCCAATTTTCCCTTAATAAAGATTATAATTTGGTGGTTACCCAATTATTTCCCTTTTCCTCTTATTAAGAGTAAATTTTGTTAACCCAATTTCCGATGTGGGTTTTCCCACAATGGTATTTTAAATTTTCAACCTTTTATTTTTGAAGAACAATTTCAAATTGCGAGGATGCAATTTATTGAAATAAGGAATAATGTAACACCCCATGATTTCATATTACGCTATTTCTTAAAAATCATTCCTTAAATGGCACTACTCGCAACACCGAGTTCAAGAACACCACGACTTACCAATATAACCGTTCTAAGGTGATTATGAATTGTAATAACTGAATTTGTAACTCAATATAATCCTTATATTATTAGAAGACATATTATGAGTTTATTAGAAATAATTTAAGAACAAATTATTTTTTTCATATAAAAGAAGTATTTTTCAAAAAATGTAATTTTATTACCTTTAAATGGAGAACCCTTTTTAAATAAAATATTCGAAACTTTTATATATAAAATTGGAAAAATTTAAAATCTTATATAGAATCGGGACATAGTAATTTAGTTTCAATAAAATTTTGGTGTTTTTATGATAACATTAATATTTGGATGAATAGAGAAAAATACTATATTTTAAATAAAAACTAATTTTTTAATCAAAATAATTTATAGTGATAAAGTATACATTTTAATGTTCTGGAATTATAAATAGATTATATTTTTACCATTTAATAAAATGATGGTCATTTTATGTAGTTTTACATTGAAACTGGACACAAACAAGTGTCGGTCTTTTGATAGTTAATATTTCATAAAAACAAGTTTTTTGTTTTGACAACGGTAATTAATTTTGAATTATTTTCGACCACTTTTGTGTTTAAAATTTCGAAAATGGAGTCTATATTTGAAATCAGGAGGTCAAAAATTTGGAAATAGGTAACTTTTATTTTTAGATATTAGGAATATTTACTTTAGTGAATATTTTATTGACTGTGGTTAAAGGGGTAAATCCAGTTAATAAGGTTAAAAATTATATTATATTATTATTAAATTACCCTAACACGTGTCTTAAACCTATTTTCTATCAAATTTTCAACAATTTACATCCTTCGGTCGATTTTGGGACCCCATGGAGGCACATGTGAGTGATAATGACATTTTATATTAAATAATCTAAAGTAAAGACAAAAATAAAAAAATAAAATATCTTTTAGTAAAACAATTGTTATATGAGGTTATATAATGAATCTATTGGACTATAAATAGTAATTATAAATCCAAAAATATTCCTTCCTCATTATATTTTATTTATTTTTTTAGGCATAAAATAAATATATGTATATTTGATAGAATAATAATGCAGTATTTTTTTATTAATGAATCAATCAACTAAATGATATTATATATACTAAAATAAATATAATTTGAATGTTTCGATTCCATCCAAAAATATTATAGCTGTATATGACATGTTGGGGTTTAGTAAATTTATTTATTTCTATGTAATTAAGTATTTCGGATTTTAACCCAAATCAATAATTAAATTATTTCTTAATTGACAAAAATGAGTTTATAATACAAATACATTATTATTTGTTGATATAATAATCCTAAAAATATACGGTTTAGTAAAAATACTTATATAATAATATTTTTAATATTAATTAACCACTTCTGGTTCTAATGGATGTTTATAGTATGATTATTGTCCATATAATATAAAAATACAATGTGGCATGGTAGATGTCAAAATATTTAACTAATATTTAAATAAAAAAGATAAGTATAATATAGTGACCCAAACTTGTATAAAACCTATTGGTTGATTGGTTTTATACCCATCCCCACCTTATACCCTGAAAATTTTATTTTTGAGCCATTAGAAACCGAAAATGGTTTTATTTTAAAATAATATTTAAATCTTTTCCTAAGGTTCCTCTCACCCCTCTAATAAAAGGGAACTTCCCCTTATCTCAAATTCACACTATCAAATCAATTTGGATCTACCAAACCCTACCAAAATATCCTCTACACGATCTTAACATCATTCTAAATTCCTTCATTTAGTCATAAAGCCAACCTAAAGAGCCCTTTTGATCAAATCAAAAGGAAGAACCTGGAGAAGAGGTAAATATTTCATCATCTCTTTCAAGTTATTTTTATCTTCCACTTCCTATTTCTTTATTTTTTCCATTATAAAATAATAACTCTATTATATTCTATATACTGTGATGTTGTTAGAAATATGGTACAAGCATATTCATTATTATATCGATCCTATAAATGACAAAGTCACCATACGTGTGTACGTACGGATTACCGTCTCCACGTCGTGGTGTAGTTTGTTATTCAAACACTTCATTATTTGAATGGGTTTAATAATGAGTATAACTGATATAAATAATAGATATAGAATTCTAATTATTCTGTATATATTATATAAAATACAATTACATACAATTTCGCCATCAATATAATCATATTGTCTCCCATGCGTACATGTGAAATACCGTCTCCACAATGTGATGAGATATATTTCCACGTTCACTATTCAACATTTATTATAAAATATATTTCATTAATAAGTATGTAATATATGACTTAATAATGATACTAGATATATATATATAGATATATATATTCATATATCTTATTCATCTATATCCATTCAATATGACATGAAAACGGAAACAAAGATTATGCGTACGTACAGACTACCATCTCCATAAACGGTGTTTTACATTCCATATATATATATATATATATCTATTATTTGTATATTTTTCTAAATATATATGAAATATAAATCATGTTTTATATTCTAGATGTATTTAAATCATTATCTATGTGATACAATCAAGAGTAACCAGTTAAAACATGTACTATAAAGAGAGTGATTATTTCCCGAAATGTTAATTTAACATGGATATTTTTCATAAATGGGTAGTATAAAGCCATAATTTAATCATTTATGATATAGATAATATTAATATGGTTCTGGTATAAATTAATAACATACTACAGTCTTTATACAGTAGGTTAAACATACCCTCGACTAATGGAAAGTGAAAGTTATGGGTTAGTTTCACAATCTCTTTATTATCTGATGTTGTTTTTACATAAGTATCTACTGGGAGATATTTACTATCCATGTCCATGATTCATGAAATAGTTTTAAAATGGATTCTTTTAATGGGATTTTTTACTAAAACATCATTTTAAATGTTCTAAATATTTATTCTTCTAAATCATTATCATTAATGTCCATCTTTTCAAAATGGTTCTTAAAGATTTATCTATATAGACATTAATTTTTTTTATATTTTAATTCCATTAATAAGTTTCAAAGTGGTATGGGACACATTGATTCAAAAATTTCATTAAATATCTTCCTTCAAAAATTGTGTGAATTTAAATGTTTTCATGAAAAAGGGATATTTCTCTAAATGAGTTTTACAAATCATTTTTATCTATGTCAATATAATTTTATTGATTTTAAACTTGGTTAAATTAGATTTATTATGATATAATTCTTCCATATTGTATTTATGTTTTTTGATATGTTTGAATGTTGATGTATTATTTTTATGCCATTCATGGTTTATGTATAATGTATTGACAATTCATATGCTAGTTTTAATACGAATGTTTGTGTTATGTTTAATACTTTTCATGTGATGAATGTATTGGACTTAGTATGTTGCAGGTAGAGCCCACTTTAGATCCTCGATGCATCGGTTGTTCTCTTGAGACAATAAGACATGGAATTGGTCGAGGCCTTTCCCAATTTGATATATGGTTTTGGATGAGGCCTTAATAAGTTTTAGACTTATTGGCCAAGGCCTTGAAAAATGTTTCAGAATGTCTGGCATTATACATTCCCTCATTTAAAAAAATAACGTTGATGGTTCATGTGGTCATTTGACTAGTAGAATACCCATGATTTGTTTTCATTATGGAATTTTTTACTCATCTCATATTCTTGACATAATAGTGTTCATGTTTATTATTTTTAAAGGCATGGGTTTTAAATTATTAACCATGCATAACGTTTAAGATATCTTCTGTTGTATTTATTACCCTTAACGAGTGACAGAGCTGACCCATTTCTATGATTTATTTTTCCCAGGATTCCAAGAAGTTTATTGTGATTGATATGTGGGGATATGCTAAGGGAATAATGGCATTCAAAAAGGATTATTTATGTTGTGTTGTATGTTATAAAGTGCAATGAAACATTCATGTATATAATCTATTTTCCAAGACTGCTAAACTGGTTGGTCATTCATGAATTTATTCCTTGTAAACATTCCCATGTATTATAATTTTGTACCGATATTTGGAAATTGGGGTCAGGGTGTTACAGAAAACAGGTCATGAAATATTCTTTAAGATCAAAGGGAATAAAACGGTGGGTTCTTATGTATCAAAAAACATGTCTGCACAGAAGGTGAAGGTTCTTGTAGTTCCTAAATAATTTATTATCATATGGATAAAATAGTTAGAAAATGAACAAAAGTTATAATAAGTAGGTAATTTAAAATTACATTTCTAGAATATATTATGAGTAATTTTTCATCTAAGAATATTGTTTGGTTGATAAGATACGTTCACACTTGTTTCTCTATGTTAGGAACATTGAGGATCCACCTTATTCCCAAAATTTTGTCTCTGTTTGTAATTCAAGGCATTGAAATTAAATCTTACATTCATGGGGAGACCAATATTTAAAAACAATTTAAATATGTTACTTTTTGAAATATGTCCATCAATGAAGACCATTGAAATCATGTTGTCTTTTTTCAACATTCAGTATAATCTTAGAATACACTTAGAATTTATTCTTGATGAATGTCATTCACGATGAATAATGTTTTTGGAGAATCTAGTTAGAGGGAGGAAAAGATATGTTTTTTTGTTTTTCTCTCCCACTATTAATCAACTGAATATCATATGTGCAGATAAGGTATGAATATTATAATCCAAGAAAATTATGTTTCTCATCATTCATTTATGTTGATAATATTATCCTATTTTCATGATAGAAAAATGAAATTCTTAAAAGGGGATTGATTTACAACATAATGATAAAAGTGAAGGATAATATGAAAATGGGAAACATAATATTTCCCTTGAATGATTCGAATCTATTTTTTATGATGATCAAGGATAATTTTTGAAAATAATTTGAATGACCCTTTATCATAGGTTTCAGTTATTGGTATCACATGCTAAATGATTATTGAACAAATTGTTGTTAAATTTGATAACTCTTATATGTTACAATGTGCAAGGCTCATGTAGACATAAAGATGATTGATTTTAGATCTATTCTATGTTATTCGTGATTACATACATCTCCAAAGTAATTTAGAAAATACAAGTTATATGAAAATGGGATGTTCATTATAATGGAATTTTTGAAATGATAATTCCTTCCCATAATTTCGACATGGGATTTAGTTATTATAATTTTTATAATACGTAATTAAATATTATTATTAATTAGTTATTGACCCCAAATCCAAAGGGGGATATTGTAGTGGTCTACATATTTGATGATTTTTGAATTGTTGTAAATTAATTAAGAGGATGAAAATTCAATGAATATTAAATGTGATTTTTGGAGATATGGTTTTATTTATTAATATAGGATTCTTTGGTAATTTTATGGCAACACATTGTTTATATAAATGTTGGGTATGATCCAATAATATAATTTAATTTTTTTGATTGAGTGTTTTGAGTGATATTTTTGGGGTTTGTGGTAGTTTATTTTTGTGTTTTTTTGATATAGAATTTGGTGAAATTTTTTAAATGACTTTATACAATAAATATTTATCCAATTACCTATAGCCAACTATAAAGTGGATAAGCAAACACCAATGTAAGGTACAAGAATGGAAGAAGAAACCGCAGTGCAGTGAGGAATGATGACATATGTGGGTGTAGGAGCATGCTCATAGTGAACTGGTATGGGGTAGTACCAGAGGATGATGAAGAGAATTTTTGAATGGATTCCGGATATGGTTGTGATTCAATAGTGTGGTTAGATATGGGTATGTTTAGATGTGGGATTTTTCTAATTGATTTGGGAATGACTGATCTCTTGAACACAAAATACTGGTTGTAGATCTAATAATCCATTTTAAAAATCATAAAAATATCTCAAGTCGATTGGTCTTAATTAATAATAATATTTTTTGTTGTTAAATATTCATACAATGTCATCCTCCACCATAATCAATTTGGGATGTTCAGCTCTCTTGAGAATCTCCAACTAAGTCGACTGATGATAGAACCAGATGAAGTATATTGATAATTCTAAAAGAGTCTGAGATGATGTTTTCTCCCTATAAATACCATGGTCGAGATCAATTGTATGTGATATTTTAATCTCTTAACCAAACAAAGTACTTGATAGAGTGTGTGTTATATGTGAATGTATAGTTTATTGAAGGTTATGTGCATGTGTGGTGGTGAAGAAGGTCACAACTATTTGACATATTCCTTGCATACTAGGAGAACCTCCTAATGAATTATGGTTCCTTGTAGTTTTTTATTGCATGAATGTTTTTCGTTTCCACTTAATAGTGTATACATACCCTTTATTATATGGGGAAAGGCAATTCACACCAAAAAGATGATATCAACTCATGTTCATGTGTGCAAGAAGAATATTATAGAGTGACATGCGTACATCTAGGTTTTTGAATTAGTGAGATCTATGTATTATTATGCATAATAAAGTATATATTTCTCAAAGTGAGCATACTATGTTTTGTAAAGTAATAGAGTTCATGGTATATATTTATTCCATAATGCACATTTACATGAATGACATATATATATATATAAGGAATAGATATCCATTATCTTGCAATTTACATGTGTGTGTAGTGGTTTTATGATGGTAAACATACATTAATAAAAAAATATGAAATATAAGTCCTACATGAATTGCATATCAGATATTGTACAATGTGTGCCTGAATAAAATTATTTGATATATTTTGAGGTTCTTATACAAGTGAATATTGTATGTAATGTTTTACATGACTTAAAAACAATCATTTACATTCAATGTAATTGTCATAAGTTGACATGGAAATTCAATGTATTAAAAACATGTATAAATATTGAAGATTTGAACATTGAATTAATATTTCCCTATTAGTGTGCATTGTTTTGATACTTTTTTAGTGAAATTATTCTATTAGTGTTACAAAATATTTCTTTATCTGGATTTTCAGTGGAATGTGAGGCCACATCTTTATAAGAAGAAAGAATTCATTCCCATGAAGATTTTTACTGATTCATCTAATTAAATTATTTAACTCGCAATATTTGAGCACGTTCAACCTCAATGTAGAGAAACATGAAGTTTACAATAGCTAGTGTGATCCTGAAAGATCATGTAGGAAGATCAAGTAATCATCCTATTTTTGTATTAGAACTTTTATGAAGTTGGATCTCATAACTATGGGGTCTAACCAGTTATTGAAGAACATCAAAAGAGATACCAGGGGGTTTAACAGAAAACTTTTTGGCGGGTCAACAAATCGATATAGATGAGGGGGATTGTTGGGGAGTATAACTATGAACTAGAGGATTGATTACTAAGGTGTGTAAATAGTTGATTCATAAAACATTATAATTGAAAAAAATATTATATCGGATAATCCATGTTTGGGGGTATAACCATCATGGAAAGAATGTAGGTCTTAGTACCAAACATTGTAAAAAATATTGTGTGCTATGTTTCATTTGAATTCATCATTGCAGGTATGATGCTCACATCTTAGTCAGTGAAAGATATTTTAATTAAAATATAGAAAAATAGAAAAATTGGTCCGACTTGATTCACTCACCCTCTCAATGTGACTGTAAGATCAATGGGACACATCATAAATAATTAGAAAATAATAAAATAATTATTATTAAAATGATAATATTCATTAAAATTCCTATACAATTGAATAAATCATATTTTTTGGCTATATATCTACCAAAATCATCCCATAGTCGATTTATTGACCCTTTTTAGCCATATATAAGAGATTATAACACTTATATTATTTCATATAAAGTGTTGTTAAACTCATCACATTTATGATTTAATAAGTATATCATTTTTAATGATGGATATACCTAATGATATATATACTACCAGTATTCTTATGAAATCTATTATATTTATCCTAATTATTTTTTTATTTTTAATCAATAAACATGTATATTAAAAAACTGCACAAAACCGTTGTAGTAGTTATCATATTTAGCTAAATATAAAATAAATGTAATTAATAATATTAATATAAATAAAATACGTAATGATTAATATGTCAAAATAATTTTGTAGATGAAATTGACTATTAATAATATAATAAATTAGTTTTTTTGACATAGACTTGTTGTCTTAATATTTTTAAATATCAAAGAATAAAATAGTATGAAAACTGACACTATTGATTATTAATAAAAACAATGAATAGTTATATTATTTAAAAGACATAAATAATTTGAAAAAAATTTATAATAATTATGATATGGTCTATAATTTTCAATTTTACTTAGTTATGGTATATTTTCAATAAAATAAGTTAATATTTTAATCTTATAATATTGAAATATTTGTAACCCTAGTGAAAAATTAACTGTAATTACTAATAGTTTTATAAAATGATAAGGAAAAAATTGATATAAAAACATTTGTAAAATTTATTTCTTGATGATATTAAAACCCTATCTCATCTCATCCTCGATTTTGAGAAATTTTAGAGGATTTTGGATGTGTTATATTTCTCTTATAAATTAATATTTTTGAATATCCCAAAAGTACCCTTCACCTAAATTATAAAAGGGGACATCCTCCCTCATCTCTTAACATTACATTGATACTTAAATCTGGTCTTTCCCATGTAAATTTCATTTATAAACTTCCCTAGTAACATTATTTATGTTATGGTATTCTTAAAAGAACATCTCTTGTGATACAAATGGAGATTTAGAGGGAGCTCATTGAAAAAGTGGTAATCTCCTCTACCAATTCATTCATACTTTTTCTTACTTATGCCTGTTATTTAGGATTAGTTTAATTATAAAGTAATAAATTAGGTATAACATGTATACTATGATTTTATTACTATGTTAATACCATATTCTTCCTTATATCATTCTTATGGAAAACAAAATCACCATGTTTGTACGTACGAAATATTGTCTACTCACCATAGTGTATTCAATTTTCACCATTACCTTATGTTGATTAGTATTATAATGAAAATAATAAATATATATGATTATTATTTTATGATATTAAATCTGAAATATTATACACTATCAACTTCAATACTATTTAACAATTATTGGCACGATATCGTTGCTCGAGCGTACGTATGATCTACCGTCTCCATGATGAAATGCAATTCATTATATAGGATCATCCTTAAAGAATGATTATATATATGAATTTAATGATTATAAATGATATATATAATACAATTATAATTTTCTAAATTATATAACTATAAAATAAGATGTGTAATATTAACATATCCGAAAAAAACATGAATAAGATAATAAATAAACATATACCCGATGAACGATTAATAATGTTGTCAACAACTAGATGATAATATGATAATATCTGATATCATAAAATTTTTATGAATATATAATAATTCAATTAAATTAAATAAGTCACTATATAGGTGTTTCAAATACAAACAAAAGATATCATATCTAAGGTAAGGGATAATTTTGCAATCTAATTACTATCCAATATTTTTTATACGTAAGTATTTCCTCTAGTGTATTTATCATCCATATAAATATTTTATAAATATATATTATTAAATATTTTTAACATTCATATAATATTATTTAATATATATTTTACTCATTTTTGAGTTTTTATGAAATTGTATGAAAGTAATCTTTTGTCACATTCAATACTATGTACTCTTTGACATTCAAAAAAATACAATAATAATCTTATCTTTTAACATATACATCGTGAACTAATTATTATGCTTTCATAATGTATTATTTCCATGAATCGTACATTAAAATATTTCATGTTTATATTCAAATAAATTATTTTCTTATAATGTAGCATGGTATATTAATAAAAAAAAATCATTTTTAACATAATATGATATTTTTATGAATAATTTATCTAAACTTTTTTATCATAATTATTCTTCATCTAATATGATATTATTTAATAGGGTTATGTTTCAGGTATATTATCTCAATTTTTCGTATGGTTTGAGTGTGTTTTTGAGGAAATTATATTTATGAAATTAACATGTTTTTCATAAATTATGTTATGGTGGGATGATGTTTATATAATCCCATTTTAAAACATGGGATGTGACGAATGATTAATATTTCTGTAGAACACCTAAGAATTATTTAATTAGGATATGGTTGGTACCTATATAAACCTACAATAAATTTTTTAATGATTTATATCTCCTGAGATATACATGGGTGGTCATTGAAATGATATTAGTTCGGTAATATAAGGTTGGAAAGATGAGTGAACTTGATTCAGTAATGGGAATTTTACACTATGTTGATATTAGCAATGTGCCTTAACTAATATGAAATGATTTTCAATGCATATGTGTATTGAAAAAAATCCATGTATTATGTTTAGAATTTTGGGAATATGATAATTAATTAATTATGAAAATTTAATATTTATCCCTTGGCATGATATCATGATCTTTTATATATCAGATAAGATTTTTCTAATGTAATGTTATTATGTTTTATGTCTCAGATATGATTGATATCCCCCTTATTTACATTTTTTGAGCATCCAAGCTCTTCTATTATTATTTTTCATTTCCCCATGTCACTAATAAGGGTAATAAGTATGATATGTCAAAAAATGGGTCTACTTGTGAAGGGATAAGAGGGTGAAAATGTATATATCTTATAAACTAGATGATTAGGTTTCCTAGATTTTAAAGAAACTATACCTATATGGTCTTATTGTGTGTTTGTTATATGAATTAATTAATATTAAATTTTGAATTGATATATATACATGTAATGTATGTTTCATTATAATGGTATTATTGGAAAGAAATAGTCATCCTTTGGGATATAGAAGGAGGAAACCATAGTAAGAACCCTCATGATATGTCTGATGATAGGCTAAAATACCATTGTTTTAGAAATGACTATGAATATGCAAGTATGATAAATAAATTTTCATCAATTGAAATTTTATTTTTCATTATGTTATTTTCACATGTTGATTACTATATTTCACATAATGATCATTGTTTTTAGTCTTTTGATGGAACACGAATGATCCCCATTAAAGATGAATGCGAGGGGAAATGAAATTTTTTTCCCATTGAGAAAATTAATGTTATGGGAGATGAAATGAAAAATATCATAGCTATTCTTGGAAAACATTATCAATGAAAGAATCATACACGACATGTATTCGAGAAAATACGGGAACAATTTTCTATTGATTCCTTCATGAGGCAGCGTCCACCATCCTTATGTGTGTGTTCTGATCCATTAGTTGTTGAAAAATGGATATATATAACTAAAGGGATATTTTTAGTTCTCTAATGTTCATAAAATTATATGTTCATATTTGAAGTCTATCATTTGGAAGGTGAAGCTGATAAATGTTGGAATCTTATAAGAATATATGGAAAAAAGTTGAAATTGACTCTATGGAATGGGAAATGATTATGAAAATATATTTTATTATGTACATTTAGCATATTATTTAAAAAATGGTGTATAATGAGTTACATGATATTATAAAAAATTATTATGAATCCTTTGGGACCTATAAAGAAAATTTGGCAAGACATGAAAGATACACTTCTAGAATTATTATCCAACCTTAGAGTAAAATTGATTTAATATTTAGTGGTTTAAAACCATGTCAGAAAAATAAATTAATCATAAGGGACATCAATAGATATGAGTAAATCGTTCGATGCTCTCTAAACATTGAGAAGTATAAATGAGTAACCCAGTCGTCTTTTGGTTTGATAAGAATATAAAAATGGAAATAAATGTAAAATATAAAGACCACACTAAAAAGTATATGATTTTTCCCTTATGCATAATGTATAGAAATAAACACTGAGGGAATTTTCATAAAGGGAATATAAAATGTTTGATGTGTGGGAGATAAGATCATTAGGCATTTTAATTCTGATGTTTGAAGAATACGATTTCTAATGATCCAATTAAAGGAAAGGCCACACAGAACGCAACTCTTACACATCAATGATACATGTGCAAGGAAAATGGGAACTATTCCAGTCAATTATCTAGTCAAAGGGATATTAATTATGATCAACATCATTAAAATATTAAGGCCAATGACTAGGTAAAGCCACATAATATCACAATAGGATATGTGGAGTACAATAAATATATAGTGAATGGTACACGTACCATCCACTCTAAAGAAGAAACTATTTTATTTGATTCTAGATACACTAAATCATTTAATTCTAAAGAATTTTCTAATGGTATCACCATATTACATGAACAATTAGATATTGGGTAAGATGTGATAACTCCCATGGGACTAAAAGTCACATCAAATGTTTAATATTCTTCATAGTATGATGTTTGTGGGAATGTTCTTCCTACAAATTATGTTATCATTCCTATAGTGGAATTTAATGTGATTAATCTCATGGATTGGATTTATCTATAAGGATCTCATTTCAATTTCAAAGGAATGGAAGTCATATATCATATCCTGGATCAATATATTATTTTCAATTGATTCATGGAATAATATTACCTTCCAGTATAATCGTTATCCATATTATGGGTCTTGAGTCCTATGAATTAAGGCTATCTATCACAAACGGTTTTTTAAAAACTCACCATTATGAATTCACCCTTGGTCTGTGAGTTTGATTATATCATTCCAAAATAATTTCTAGGACTTCCACCAAATTGTGAAGTTGAGTTTTCAATAGAACTCGTACTGGGTTCTATTATTATTTCAAATTCACCTTAGAAAATGGACCAAACTGAGTTGCCGTAATTAAATAAGAAACTCCAAGATAATCATGACAAGGGAATCATAGGCACAAGAGAATCACCTAGGGGTGCACATATTCTATTTTTTAATAAAATATATTGATCAATGAGTGTCTAAATTTATTATCATGTACTACACAAGATCACTATGAAGAAAAAAATATCATCTTACCATCATTGATGACATTCACAACCCACTTCAAAGAAATCAATACTTTTCAAGTTTGATATTCATTCAAGATATCAGAAGTAAAGTGTTAAAAAAGAGGATATACCAAATATGGACTTTTGTATAAGATATGAAAACTATGAATTTAAAGTGATTCCTTTTGGTCCTACTAATTTCCCCTCTATCTCCATAGATATAATGAATATAGTCCTTAAATAATATCTTGATCAATTTTTGGAAGTCTTTATATAATATATTATAGTTTATTAGAAGAGCATGTCCAAAAATGAATAACTGATAATAATTTTATTAAAGACACTACCGAAGGAGATACATTGGGGAGAATTAACCACGAGATAATTTGGAATTAATAAATTTTTATTTTTTGGTTAGATAATCTCAGGAGAGAGGATATATGCGGATCCCCCAAACATAGAGGTTATTGAATGTTTTTTGAGAGAAACAATGGTAACCAAGATCTAATGTTTTATTGTCTTGGATGGATATTATGGATTATTGGTGAATTATTTTTCATCATTATCTAATCCACACAAAAAAATTTCTTTGATTGGAGTACTGATTTTTTGGAATGAGGAATGTGAATAGAATATTCAAGAGAAATAATGACGGTTATCCAGTGCATCTATTCTCACACTTCCTTGTAGTAGATAATGGTTTGTGATTTACTATGATGTATACACAAAGGGGATGGATTGTATTCTCAAGAAAAGTGGTATTTTGTCAGCTTATTCCATGAATAAATTTATAATACATGATAGAAATTAACCTACTCATGATTTGGATTTTTCTACTGCAATTTTTTCATTGATGACATGGTGGAATTATATTTATGGAGAAAGGTGTGATATTTTCACTAATCATAAATGATAAATTTATATTTTCACACAAAAGGAACATAATATGGGACAATGAAGATGGTTTTAGATTATTAATAGTGGGAGCTAGTGCTATTAAAGGGGGTGTCTAGCATTGTTAAAATGGTTGTTCTGATAAAAAATATAATTTTTTTTACTTTTTTCAAAGGTAAAAAATACCTTGTAAAGACCTTTTTATTAGTGAGTTTTTAGGGCTGATAAAAGGGACCACCACCTTTATCATCAGTAGGATTAATAGTTCTTTTTACGGTTATAAATTCCATATTCTAGCGTTTTTAAGTTCCATATCTGCAGTAGTTGGAAAAGGGATTAACTTATTAAGAAAATTAAAAATAGTGATCAAACAAACTAACAAGAAATATAATTACATGGGTCATGCATAAATATACATCTCTATAGGTTTCAATAGAACTCTAGTGAGAAATTTCAATCCCTTTCTATAACATGTGTTTCCCCATTAATTTTCACACTACCATCTTCTATGATCACCTCTCCACTATCTCCAAATTTATTTATTATCTCCAGAATCTACCATAACAAATAGAAAACTTTTATTAACACTACATCACAAGTTTTTGATACTGTTATAAATGTAAAATTATATAAAAAATTTCAATTTACTAAGTAAATGCATATATATTTTTATATAATTATGGATTTTAATAATAAAAATATAATTATAATTTTATATATACTTATTATAGAATGATATATATATACATATTACTATATATAATTGTACATTTTTAATTATATATAATTTTTTTAATTATAATAATATACTTTAATTTATATATATATATTATTTATCATATTAATTGTATTTTTTTTAATATATGTTATAATTTTTCCTTCTTAATTAATTTTTTTATTTCCTCTTATCTGTTCCTTGAATATTCATTTCTTCTTAGGGAACCACATTATCTCGAAAGCCTCTGTTGGTGGCAGTGTCTTCTTGATTGGAGTGAAGACACAATTGGTGGTTCATGGATCATGTGGTGGAATAATAGGTTTCAGAATACACATGAATGGAGGTTTCTCGATGAGGGTTATATAAAAAATGTATTACAGGTTCTTCGGTGGAGGTTGGGGATTTTGGGTGGAGGCAGATTGTATTCATCCTCATCGGGGCCTTCTTAAACAATTGGTGTGATATAAATAAGTGGTGAATTTCCGGACTAGATTTGGTGGTGGGTTTTTTTCTATAGAAAACTAATGTTGTGGGACAACATCTAGTTCAAATGATAGTGGGTTCTTTAGTTTGTGGAGATTCAGGAAAACCAACCATCAACAAGATATCAAAAAGGTTGATTGAGGTTTGGTATTTGGATTAAAATCTAGCAAAGGATTCATTCTCCTATATCATTGATCGATGTTCACTAGTATGCATTGTTTGTTTGGCTATATTTGTAGATTTTAATTGTTGATGGATTATTTGATCTATATTGGAGAGCTGAATCTATTTAATGTGGTGGATTTTTGCACTGCCAGTGGAGTTGGGTGCTTCTACAATTGGAGTTGTTCTGTTGGTTATTCAATGTTGGTGTGGCTGATGGGTCATGGTGATGGGATATGGATCTTCTATTAGTGGAGTGGTGATATCTTGGGGATTGTGGTAGTCGTAGATCAAGTTTCTGTAAGTATCATTAGAAGGCAAATTTTAGAAGAATTAAGATATCACTGGTAATTGGTGGAGGAAGAGTACTTCCACCATTAGGGACTCTATTCCAGGGATGGTAGGCTGGCGGTGGAAGCTGTTGTTAGCAGCACCTCACAGATAGTGCTAGGATAGTAGAGGATTTGGGAAACAATGGGGCAGTGACATCAAAAATAAATTAATACATTAGTGAATTTTTTATAGAAGTAAAAACAGATATATTTATACAATTATTAATATACCAAAAATAAAAAATAAAATAAATTATTCTATTAAACTAAAAACATTAAAATTTATTACATTGAACTTATATAAAATGAATAAAATAAATAATGAACATATAAATTAAATTAAAATAATTAAATAAAAAATTATTATTTAAAAATACAATATATATGAATTTAAATAACATTATGCAATTAAAATTATTATTAAAAGAGTTTTTAAAAAATAAAAACTATATATGAATTTATAGAAATTTATAAATAATTGATATACTATAACGTAAAAAATTAAAATAGAATAAAAAATTATAATGTATTCAAAAGAAATTACTCTTCATTATAAGATTCAAAAAAATTAAAATAATCAATTAAATAAATATTTTAATAAAAATAAATATTTTAATAACTAAATTACCCATTTTACATCATTTTAAATTGTTCAATAAAAAAGGTCATTTAGATAAAAATAATATTTTACAAAATGATGTGCCCAAGTTTGTAAAGAAAGGCCATATCAAACTCTTCCACAATAATTATTTTTCTGTCCTCAATCAATATCATACATTATTCCTTCTAAAATAAAAAATAATAATTTTCACTATCAGTTCAAAATTTGAATGTTAGGATATTTTTTAAAATATGAAAAATATCATATAGTCTTGCTTTTCAAATGATATATTTACAGACGGTCCAACATAAATTCAAAGACCTAGTGGAAATTTAGGGAAAATTTTTTATTTATCTTTGAAAATAGAATGCCTAATATTAAAAGTATCATTCTTACAAACATCCATACCAATTCTAGTTCTAATTCTATGACAGATAACCTATTAGATATAAGTGGAAATAAAATCATAACAAAAGGAGCTATCAATTTTGTCATTACTATATGTTAAATGATCAATTATAATAACAACATGGATAAAACTAAAATTATCTTTATCTAAGTCGGTTACCCCCTTCTTTGCCCATGTAAAAAATTCCCCTTTCAATAAATAACTCATTTTTTACCACAAAAAACTTTATTATTATTATTATTATTATTTCTCCACCATGTTTGTGTAGAGCTATGTCGAAATGAACATATTTGATATTTACAATGGTATTATACACACTCAAAATCCCAAGAGTCTCATATGTCCAATGTGAGATCCCATTTGGAGGTTTTACTCTTCTTTTAAATGTATTATATGGTTATCATTTTAGTGGTGTAACACCCCAAGACTTGGTGACATATATTCTTTTTAATTTCTATGATTCCTTCTGTTGTACACTACACCAATATTATCTTGATCTAAATGCAACACCATATTATCTTACAATAAACACAACATTATACATGGCTTGTTTTTCAAAAAAAGATCAAGATATTTCGTTAAAAATCATTTCACACGACATTGAGTATAGATATTGTTCAATGTATAAAATAACAATGTTTGAATTAAGATACAAACAACAACAGAGGAATAATTCAATAATCACAACAATGACTTGGATTTTATTACACACAAGAGCGACCTTCCTCGATAGCTTGTGTTACACCTAGTACCGCATTTCACTAAATGATATATTATTAATATATTATTATTTAATGGTATATAAAAACATAGTTATGAATAATATTGAACAAATTTTGAATTTTATATATCATTCACATTCATCTAATATAGTTTCAATAACATGAGATAAGAACAAATTCAATTTTTTAGATAATAGATGTATTTTTCCAAACATGTATTTTTCCGCCTTTTGATGGAACCACAATACTTAATAAAGATTTTAAGAGATTTATAAATTATATTTTACATGATAAACATATTCTTTGGAAGGGGGGAATAAAAATATACATTATTTGATTTTTTGGAAATTTTCAGAAAAAAATTTATATTTTAAATAATCGTGAAGAAAAATAATTCATTGTCATTCGAACCAAATTTTTCATGTAATTATTTAATATTGTTACATTGTCTTTTTAATTGGGTTTTCAATGTGTAATTGGATTATTGTTTTTTATTCAATCAAAAATGGTAATTTTAATTAATTTAACCTTTAAATTGGATATAAACATATGTCAATCTTTTGATATGTTTTTAGTTCTTAAAAACCCACTCTTTTGTTTTGAAAACAAGAATAAATTTTTAATTAATTTATGCAATTTATGTGATTTGAATTATCAAAATTGGATTACATATTGTGAATCAGTGGGTCCAAATTATGTTAATAGGTTACTTTTATTATTATATTTGGATGTTATTGATACTATCTAGGTAATTTGTATTAAACAAAGTTATAGGAAAAGAAGGTAAATTTGGGTAACTAACAAAATGATAAATAAAAAAAGGTACCCTTATACCTAAAAAAATCATATTTGATTAATTAACGTCTTCCAATTTCCCCTAGAGGTCGTAATGTATTAATTTAATGTACTTTTTCCATGATAGTGATGTAATTATAATTAAATCAAAATAATGTGACAACATATGAGTCTCATATATCTTACAAATATAATAATATCAATATAGTGGTAAACATGACAAAACATCAAAAATAAATAGTCTACATAAATATATTTAAATTATCTACACCATGATAATTAATTTAGAAGTTTTTGAGATTAAATATTTACCATTAATGATGATGCAATGGTGATTTAGATATTATTTAATTGATATAAATATCAAATAAATGGTTTTAAAAATATTAAAATAATTATAATATGATCTAATTAATGTTCTATTTGAATTTTATTCGTGACTATGACATGATATGAGTGCATAAAATATTTTATTTTGAATTTTTCTTCTGTGTGGATTTTATTTAAATTCAAATAAATGAATAGTTACTAAATTGACCCTATGGATATTTTATAAAAATAACTTATTATTAAATTATTTAGAAATCTCTAAAATATTTAAAAATTACATAGTTATAATTATATGGTCTAAAATGTGCTAATGTATCCAATTATTGACAATTGACAACAAATAAGTAAATATATATCACAATTTAATATTTAGATCACTATTACAACAAATAAAATAAAATAGGTTAAATAATGATAAATTCAAATGATAAGGTTTGAAATATAATATATACATGTCTAAATTTTATTCGATGGTAGTACATTGACCCATTTTCATATTATATTATAAAGAATCAACTTTGAAGGCATTTTACAAAAAAAAATATTTTATAAAAATGGGCACCTATCCACTTATTTTAATCACAATTATAAAACCCTTTGGCTTAGAAAAACCTACCCATTTCTTCTCCCAAATACCCAAAATTATCCCTATAGGAAACATTTGGGCATAAATCTATCATAATGAGACCTTATGTGAAAATTAAATGGTGATCCTAGAAAAAGGGATAATTGATTTATAACCTCTTTAAAAAACTTTTCTTCTCATACTTCAAATTAATAATTTGTATCAATAATAATGTAATAAATCAATTATCTTTTATATGAAATGATGTTATTATAGTTTTGGTAAAACCTTATACATATTTTATCCATTCTACTAATAACAATATCACAATGTGTTGGCATGTAATGATTACCACATCCACGCCGTGGGGTAATATGTAATTCAAAATACATTATGTGGATGGGTATAATGTTGTGTATAATGGATGTAAAAAATTAATATATCCTGATAATAATTCTTTATAATTTTTATACCGTCCAATTTCATACCATTTAACCATCAAAGGTAATGACATTGTCGCTCGTGCGTACATACGACATATTGTCTACATGACGCGGTGAGATTCATTTTCTACATTAAAAATTCATGAATGATAATAAAATTTATATAATGAGTAAAACTAATAATTAAGAACGTAATTTCATTTTAAAAATGAATAAAATAAATCCAATGAAAAACAAACATGTCATAAATGGAAAAACATGAATGTGAAAATGAAGTAGTTATCACCCAAAATAATGGGAATATTGAAACTGTAATTCAGAAATGATATAATAGGATCATATATAACATCAAAAATATTAATAACATTCTGGTATAATTTAATTACATAAATTAACCATTATGTAGGATATTTGTATACATATAATGAAATTGGACCTATGGTATGTGATAATTTTGCAATCTCATTATTTTGTGAGATTATTATTATGTAAGTATTTACAGGTGTGTATTTACCATCCAAATACATGTTTCCTAAATATATAATATTATTTCAATTATTATACTATAGTTTAAATAATATTTTTCCCATTGGTAAATAATTATTAAACATTATTGAATGAATCTGAATTTTGTTTTTCATACAAGCTACTTTTAGAATTTTTAGGAATGTGTACGAGAAAAATGTTTTTTAATTTATATGACATGAATTAATTTTTAACAGATTCATAACACCTTATTTTCCATTAATCTTCCTATATAATATTTAAAGTTTCTTTTTAATAAAATTATTTTCATTTAATATTTTTGGGAATTTTGATAAAAGAAAATGTGTTCGATGAAGAATGAATGTTTTCCTAAAAAATTAAGTTAAGTGTTTTATCTAAATTACTTTTCATCTAAGATGATGTTTTTAAATAGTGTTATATTTCTATAACCATTCATACAATGATTTTATTGTGTAAATTATGGAATTATTTATAATATGAATTAAGTTATGATAGAATGATGTTTATGAAATCCATTTTATTTCTTAGGTTATGCAATAAGGAATGATTTAATTTTTTTGTGGAACATATAATAATGATTTCATTATTATATTGATGGGACATATATCTCTCTCTCCTCAATTCATTGGGTAATGATTTATATCTCATTAGATGGACTTTAATGGAACAAAATGTAAACACCGTTCAGTAATATGGGGCTTGAACTACATGTAAATCATGTTCAGTAATACATGGTTGGAACGACAAGTATACCCAGTTGTGAAAAACATGACTGGAACAACATGTAAACCATGTTTACTATTACATGGTTAGAATAGTATGTAATCTCGATTTATTAAAAGACATTTTCCACAAAGATGTTCTTCTTAGAAATTCCTTGGCAACAATGGAATCATTTTATGCGTCTATTTGTTTTCCACATTCAGATTTTTTATTACAGTTTCTATTTTTCATGGTTAATGTTAATTTATGATCTATCCTTTATATACATCCTTGATTTATTTCATGACTCACAATATTTTTACTAAAAATTAGTTATTATGTTTCTACATTTTATGTTTATTTTTTGTTTGATGTTATTAATGTTTACCCACAATGAGCATTTGAGCAAAACATTTTTATGTTTTCTTTTCTCTAGGATAAAATTAATGGTTTTAGGTAGGATAAATAAATGGGATGATCATTATTGGATATGTTGAAGATCTTTAACCAAGTTAGAAGATTATGTTCCATGATTCTGATGACACCAAACTAAAATTGTATTTGGGCGTCTGTTTTATCATGTATTATGTATTATGATAAAGTAATTTAATTTCCATGGACGTCCATAATGGGTCATTATAGTTGGTATCAGAGTAAAAGTTTGTTTACCCTTTTGAAACTAGGATGCGAAAACATCATTGAGATCCCTAGATATATTTATAAGGAATGTCTATGTATGACTGTAAGGATATGTCTAATTATAGGTTATAGTCAATGAATTATGTTAATGATCAGGAATAAACTAGGATTAAACCTATAATGTAATAGATTAAAAGTACTCCCCCTTGATTATGTTGTTTTCCAAGTGTTATTTTCATCTCCTAAATTATTCTTTTGGGGTTTTCAAAAATGGATCAAAACACGAGGATTAATGTTAATGGGAAATATGATGGACAATGGAATGATATTCATCACAATAAAATAAATGAAATAACACTAGGAAGGAGAAATATCATTTTTATTACTAATCACTAATATCATAATATGATCAATAAACCCAACAATGTTGAGTTTCTGGACCCAGCAAATAAAAGAAAGATGCAGTTTCATGGTTATCATATAGGAAATGAAGCTAAATTTTCCTCATGTAATAAATGTGGGGAGATTATTCAAAGAGAATGTATCAAAGGAACTGGAAGATGCTTTGGGTATAGAAAATTATGATAAAAATAATGTAATTTCAAAGTAAAAGGTCCAGTTAATACAATGTACAAGGATAATTATATTTCTATGATGTAAATAATGGTTAAATGTTCTAAATGTAAAATTTATAAGAATTATGAAAATTGATTCCCTAATGGAAAATATCATGAAAAGAATCAGTACAGTTGTATGGGTGGTATTTATGTTAATTAATATGAAGAGACTACAAATGATATATGAGATGAAAGACGTGTTATGGAATAAAACAATGAATCTTGTTCAATGGATTTGGAAGATTGTGGAATGATTTAATGTTTATCAAGAATAATGTTGTATAAGTAATTTTATTTTACTATGGAATAAATAAACATCTAATTTTTTTTACACAATTTGTTTTCCATAATTATTTGAAATTATATGATGAATGGTACTGGTAACAATGAAATATTATTCAGATCTTTTTTTGAAAATACATGATATGTGAATACAGATTATATAAGTGGATAATGATTTGATTGATTGTATTATTGACCATAGGAATTATATATGTACAAAGTGATGTCATGGTTTGAGTATATTTAATTTTTGGTATTTTTGGGGTGTTAAAAGGGTTAATTTTGACATCATGCATGTTTTCCCTAAGGTTCTATTGTAATTAATATTATACATTATTAAGGTACTGATATGTTTCGAATTTGAACACCAGGAACTAACTAATGAGATTTGGGAATTCTAAGCCAATTTAATTCACCAATAACAAATGTTTTATATTTTCAGTTTTTGAAAGGATTTTATGGTCATCCATTTATGGATTTTATAAGTTATATTCTTACTGACTTTTTTCGATTAATGTATAATCAAACTATAGGAGGACTTATACATAGCCGATTTCATGTGCTTTCCTTTTTGTCAAGAAAGTTGGAATGACCTATAATTCTATTTCATGATCTACTAACACCTCATAAACGATTAATTATACATCATTTCATTAAATAAGATATGAAGTGGAAATTGTTCAATGAATGAATAACATTGATATTGTTCCAAAAGCAAGTATGTTTTTATTCTTCGACAAAATTCCTTAATAATAAGGAAGAGATTTGGAAAAATGTAAATTTTATTTTAGTACATTCTTATCTAATAAATCATATGGTCCCAATAATCATAACATATATATGTCTTTCGGGTTGTTAACTTTCTCCAAACATTGTTATCTATCACTATCAATCAGAACATGATGGATTGATTTTTCTTCCATATCCATGTTATCACTTCCCAAATATGTTCTCAGATGTGGAAACCCAAGGATTAGTTACATTGGGTAACCATTATGTTCAATCAATACTATTTAAAATGAAGTTTTATTATTCATTTATGTGATGCGGGTTTCTAAGAAAGAAGCTTTCAAGTAGTAAATCTTTTTTAACCCTGAAAAATTTCCATGAAAACAATTTATTTTAAGGGGGAAAAATATAATGCACAATGATTTTTGGAGATATGTTATTTTTAATTTAATTGAGGTATTGTGTTTTATATGACACCATGATTATATTTCTTTATACCCAACACCATATTAGCTTCCAGTATATAAAACACTATACATCGCTTGTATTACGCACAATTTTCATTTATTTGAATAGCATTAATTTCACAAAAACATGAGTATAGATTTTATTCATTATATAAATGAACAATTTTTTAATTATGTTATATTCATCCCAAAGGAATCTTACACTAAATGCAACACTGACTTGGCTTTCATTATACACAATAGCGGCCTTCCTAGATTGTTGCATTGTAACCAATACCATGTTTCACTAAACAATATATAATTAAAATATTATAATTTAATAATATATAAACATGTTTTTCTGAATATTAGTAACCAAATTTTGAATTTATATTACTTTGAAATTCGTCTTATATATTTTCCAGAACATGATATATGAAAAAATTCAATTTTTCAAAGAAAAGATTTATTCTTCAAAAAAATTTGATTTTCCACCTTTTGATGGTGAAAAATTTAAATATTTTTTTTAAAAAATTTATATATTATATTTTAAAAAATAAATTTATTCATTGGATGTGGGACTTAATAATTTACATCAGTTTATTTTTTTTGTTATTCTTCGGAATAAATACACATTTTAATGAACAAAGAAAAATACTACATTTTAATTGAAAACTAATTTTTCATATAATTTATTAATATAGTTATATTATAATTTTTAATTGGTTTTAAATTTTAATTTTATTATTTTTTACCAATTAATCCAATGTTGGTATATGTAATTAATTTCACATTTAAATTAGATAGTAACACATGACAATCTTTTCGATGTTTTTTTACTTTGTAAAAACTAGATCATTGATTTTGTCAACTTGAATTATTTTTAAATTAATTTCAAAACAAATTGTGTTTTTAATTATAAAAAATGGTTTCCATATTTGAAATTAGTGTGTCAAAATTATGTTAAAAGAATTTTTTTTGGAAACTATGAATACTAACTACTATAATTTTTATTTACCCTAGTTAAAGGTAAATCATGTAAATTAGGTTAACTAAAAATATGATAATGCTAAAAAAATTTACCCAAAAACATAAAAAAATACCATTAGATGAATTAAAGTTGACAAATATCACCTTGAGGTTGAGATTTATTCATTTATTGAACTCTTTCCCATGAATGTGATGTAATTATATTCAAAACAATAGAAGGTGGTATCATTTTCTCTCATATATCTTATAAGTATAATTAATATAATATAGTGATAAACAAGATTTAACGTAGAAAATAAATAGTATCAAGAAGGATAATGATATTATGTACATCAATTAAATTTATATATACTTTTTTGAGATTAAATAACTACCATTAATGATGACACAATAGTGATGTTGAAATTATTTTCCTGATAAAAATATCAAATAAATGATTATAAAAATATTTAAATATATACCATATGATATAATAAATGTGATCCACTAATTATATAGTTGAATATAAAATGTTATGATGTTATTAAATAGTTTTATTTTACATTTATAATCTTTCTAGAATTTATTTAAAGTCAAATAAATGGCTGGTTTCAAAATTGGCACGATTAATATCTAAAAAACAAAATATTAAGAAAGTATTTAAAAATCCCAAATTTTCATAAAAATTAAAATGTGAAAATTAAAATGTCTAAAATATCATAATGTATCAAATTATAGAAAATTAAAAAAAATAAAAAAAATTATTATTACCATTTAATATTTAGATTAATATTTCCACGAATAAAATAAAATGGATTAAAAAAATCAAAATGATAAGGATTAAAATAAATTAAAAACATTAGTAAATTTTATTGGTTGATAGGATTTCTACCAAACCTTATCTCATATTAAAAATAATCCAAATTTTAGGAATTTTAATAAAATAATTAATTTGTAATAATTTAATATTTTTGTTGGTATTTATAATTGTGCTCCTCCCCTCTCTTATAAAAGAAAACTTGTTCTTATCTTCTAATAAAACCACTAAAGACCTTTGGATCAAACAAAACCTATCTATTTCCTCTCCCAAATTACCAAACATCATCGTAGAGGACACTAATTTGTTTTAAATCCATCATTTCGATACCTTTTGTTGAAATCAAAAGTCGATACTTGAAATAGAGGAAATTGATTTATCACCTCTTTCAATATTCTATTCTTCTTCAACATTATCTTCTTATGTTTTTTCCATAATAAAGTAATAAATTCAGTATCTTATTAATGATGTTATGTTATTATAATTATGGGATAACCTTATACCTCCTTTATCAATCCAATTAATAACAATATCACCATGTGTGATTATATACAACTAATTGTCTCCACACTATTGTATAATATGTTATTCAATAATAATTTATTTGGATGGATTTAATTATGTGTATAATTGATGTTAAAAAATTATATATCATGATAATTATTCTATAAAATTAATTTACCATCCAATTCTATACCATTTAACCATCAAATTGAATGATATCATCGCTCATGAGTAGTTACGACCTGCCATCTCCACAACGCGATAAAATTTATTCCACACATTAACAATTAAAAAATGATTATAAAATTCATATAATGAGTAAAAATAATAATTATGATCTTAATATCATTATTTAAATGCATAAAATACATCCTAATCATAAAAAACATGATATAAATGGAAAAATTTAATGGGAAAATAAAGTAGTTAACAACTGAAATAATGGGAATATTGAAACACTCTTAACAAAATGATATAATAGGATCATTCATGATATCATAAATATGAATATGGTTATTGTATAAGTTCATAGCATACATTACCCACTTTAATGTAGTTTTGGATACATATGAATAATATCATACATATGGTAAGGGATAATTTCTTAATCTCATTATTTTACTAGATTTTTAATATGTACACATTTATTGGGGTATATTTATCATCCAAATCCATGTTTCTAAATATTTTATATTTTTTGTATTATTATAATATTTTTTTAAGGTCAATTTTACCCATTGGTGAATTATTATTAAATTTTATGGAAGGACTATTTCTTTCATTTTCCATACGGGAATCTTTTTTACTTTTCCAACAAGTCCATGAGAAGAATTTTTATTTAATATAAACAACCCAAATGGATTTTTTACGGTCTCATGAAGACATATTTAAATGAATATTCCTATAAAATATTTCATGTTTATACTTATAAAAATTAATTTATTTTTAAATTACATGTAATTTTTAGAAAATAATGATTTTTAAATGAATAAAGGATATTTTTCTCAAGAATTAAGTTCAAGTGTTTTATCATAATTGTTTTCCTTATAAGATGAATCTATTAAATATGGTTTTTTAGATCCCTATTATAAATATGATATGATTTTATTAATGATGGAATGATATTTTATATGGATTATGTAATGATGGATTGATATTTAAGAACGGCAATTTATTTCATTGGTTATTATCTGATGAATGATTTATATTTTTGGTGTCACAAGTAAGAATGATTTAATTATGAGATGGGTGGGACCTATTTCTACAAACAAAACATTGGGTAATGATTTATATTATAGGAGTTAGACATGATTAGAATGACATGTAAATAATATTTAATAGTACATGGATGAAAATGTATGTAAATATGGTTTATTAATTCATGGATAGAAAAACATGTAAACCATGTTCTATAATATATTTATGGAACAGAAAGTAAATCAAATTCAGTAATACATGGAGGGAATGGAATGTAAACCTGGTTTAGTATAGTAAAATTTCCACTATGATGGTCCTTGAATCAATTCTATGGCTACAATATTAATCTTATTATATTGTTTTTTTCCACTATCCAATGTTTTATGCCAATGCTATTTTATCATGGTTATTGTTCCTTTATGATCTATTCCTTACATATAGCCACGATTTATTTCATGACTCGAAAATTTTATATTCAAAATTAGTTCATATTTTTACATTCATATGTTTATGCTTTGTTAGATGTTCCTCATGTTTACCCTTTCTCAGCATTTGAGATCACCCTTTTTATGTTTTCATTTCCCTAGTATATAAAAAAAGGTTTGGGTCGGAATAAAAAATAGGTAGTTAATTATTTGAGATATTGATGATCATTCACCATGTTAGAAGATTATGTTGAAATTTTCTATAGGAACAAATCTAGTATTTTTCCATCTATTACATATTACAAACAAGTAATGTAATTCCCATTTAAATCAAACTTGGGTAATTACAGGTTAGATCACTAAGGTGATTACATTTAATATAGTGATTACCCAAGGTTTTAGTTCAAATATATAGTTTTTTAATGTTATTATCATAATACTATAAATATATATACACCATATCACTTCAATTATCAGTTCTTATACAAAATATACACAAAAACAACAAGGAACACCACAATAAAATCAAACATCCCTAGTAATGTCCAAATTAGTTTAAACTTCTAAAAATTGTATACTATTACCCCATAGAAATGAATGAATGTGGTGAAAATTGAAACCTAAATACCCTCATTTTGAGTAATAATTTTATACTTTTTAGACAATATTTTAAAAATAACAAAAATGGAAATTTGGATTGGACTATTATTTAATGGACTGCATAGAATAAAAAGACACCACTAAACCATAATTAAAACTGAAAAATGTCCCCATTTTATAATCTCATTGATGTATGAATTATTAAAATGATTGAAATGTATTTACAAAAGAATAATAGTAAAATTTAGTAAGGAGAGGTAACTAAGAAGGTTAAGAAATATGTTTTCCAAACAAATGTTTAGTAAATATAATCAATGTAAAAATTATATCAATTTTAAACCAAAAATCAATTAAACCATCATTTTGTTTTAAAAATTCATTCTTTTAATTTTCTAAATAGATATATGATTTATCCATTACATTCAGATAGAAGCTTGGTAAATAATTTTATATATTAGATAACAACATATTTAATTCAAATATATTTTTGTTGTTCCAACCATATTTCGAATGAAGCTCAACAGGATTTCCAATTTTGAATTTGTTAGCAGAATAAAACCCATGGAATAAAAACAAGTTTCACATTTCTAATTAATCAAAAAGGTCTATTCTCGCAAACTATAACTATATTTATTATATGAGAATGTATAGATTTAAAATTCTAATAAAACAATAGTACTTCCCTGAGTGTGGATGCTTCCAATTTTTTTTTCCACATACGCTAAAACATTTTTTAATTATATAAGATTCATGGATAATTGATTTCAATCCCTAAAAATTTAATAAAATAATTATTATACTTTAACATTTAATTATCAATCTGAAATGAAACCTAGATTCAATTATAGAGTTTTGATGTTGAAAACATAGCATGTTTTCCCTTGTCGCTTTACTAAATAGGAAATTGAATTATAGGAAAATTATTTTCAAAATATGAAAAACCACACATGATAAAAAAATAAGAATTAAATTAATAAAAATTAAAAATCCAAATAATTTTGGGAGAGCCCCTCATGGGGTGTTGTGTTTTGATATTCCCTAGTTAAAAAATATTTTCAAATACCCATATTTGATGTTGGGGGATGATTATTTATATGGATCTATAATATTTGATTCTTCACAACCACATTGAACATCCACTTGAGGACTACCTTGAATAAATATTCATTCAAATCCCCCGACATTCTTGTATTTTTTAGAATAGTTTAGTGGGAAACATAAATAATTGGTTCATCATTTCCTTGGTACCCTGAGGATGAGGGTGCATGGGGTGTGTAAATGAAAAAATTGGATATCAATTCTCCACAAAATCAAGACATTAAAGAGTTTTATCTAGTAAGAATGTTTTGTCATTCACTAAATTATCCACATATAGTTCCAAAAAATTCATCTTCAACAACTAGGTAATCATAATGTTATTAACCAGGTTCTTATTTATTTAATTCAATGATACAATAAATATAAAAAATTATTAATATAAAAAAATATAGACAAAGGAAAAAATTATAATAATAAATTAATATAAAAATATAAAAATAAAAACTATTAAAATATTTATCCATTAAATTATAAACTTCGTCATTATGATCAACATGTTCTTCTCCATGTTAAACCGCCCCCCTGGGAGTGTGTTTTTAGAAAGAGTTTGGTAGTAAAAATGTGCAATACTATCCTCAAGGAAAACTACCTATGGTGTGGTTTCTTAAATGGAAAATTAAAGGATTCCTTTTTTCTGGATCACCATGTAGTATCGTAGAAAAATCATTAAACAAGTTAGAATACATAAAATGATAAAATTATGTGTTGGTAATGAAAACATGTTCCCGTTTTTTCCTAGATTTATAAATATATCCATAACCTATGTCCTAAAGGACCATGATATACGATTCTGAATATAGATCCACAAATTCTAGAATCACAGTAGAAGATATTTTATACCCAAATATTGGAAGATCTAACTTATTTTATCTCATTTTTTCTTTTTTCCATTTTTTATGATTCATTCAATAAAGAAACAAAATACTGGGTTATTATAGTTCTACCAATTATTTTAATTCTTTTAGATCTAGTTATGTGGTTTCTAGGAAATACATGATTCAATTAGTCACCATAATTGCCTTCTTGGAATCCATATGGTCACTCTTACATGATAAGTTTTTTGTGACCCATGTGTTATTTCCCCAAATCTATAGGTAATATTATTTATTTTGAATGAATGATAAAAAAAATGAAACATTGATGAGAAAAACAATGGGAGTGAAAAAATAGTTAGAGAACTAAATTAAATTGACGAAATAGAAAGAAGGAGAAACAATTTTTTTGAGATTATGGTCAGTTCAAGTTCAATCCACCCTTATATACCCTTAATATATCTTATAAAGGAGACTATCAATACTCAATCCCTTATCATAGCATGGCCGACAACTCATATCACCAAACACTCTTACCTAAATAGTTATCACATGAAAATGATGTCCCCCACTATTCTTGAACTCTTGTAGGATCACAAAATGAATTACAAAAGCGAATCACTCTAGCTATAAAATCTTCCAAGATATAATGGTCAAGTACAAATCATCAGATCAAAAAAAAATTCAGAATCTTGAGTCCATAAAATATTATAGGAAGGGAGATATTATTGTCAAATTTGAGTAAAAACTGTTCTATTGGAAATGTGTGCTCTCCCACAACCCCATATCACATAATGAATTCTCTAAGAGAAATTTTGGGGTAGTGATTATCGTCCTGAATCACATATATCCTGGAATAATGATGTTTCAAATCCAAAATCTATTATCATGAGTAATATCTCAAATTATTTAAAATAAATATAACAATATATACAGTGGAAGTTTCATGATGTACAAGTAAATTACATTACATTTGAAGAATACATAATACATGACTCAAACAGATGCAGAAATACCATTTTAGTTTAGTGTAATTAGAAACATGGAATATAATATTATATATTTTTTAATGATCTTCAACATATCCCAAAAATTTATTCCTCTTTTGTTTTCATACCTAAAAATATTATGTATAACCTGGGGAAAATAAAATATAAAAAGGGTGATCTCAAATTCTATGTAAGGGTAACCATAAACATAAGAATGTAAAAACATGTACAAAATTTTTAAACATCAGAATATTGGGTCATGAAATAAATATTGGTAGTTTTTATGAAATTGATCATAATGGAACATTAATCATTGTAAAATAGAATTGTCATAAAACCTGGAATTATGGAAAAACATTATTCATATAATATTATCTCTATTGTATCCATGTATTTTCTTCCAAGACCATCATAGTTGATATTTTCCATTATTGAACAGGGTTTACTTGTTGTTCCAACAATGTGTTACAAAAGTAGAGTTACATTACATTATATCCATGTCTTTCTCATTAGATATAAATCATTAACCAATTAATTGAATAGTGATATAATTCACACCCATCACATAATTAAATCATTCTTACTTGTTCCACAAATTCAAAAATCATTCATTATAACATAACCCAAGGAATAAAATGGGTGTCTTAAATACCATTACATCATAACCCTAATGAAATTAATGGATTTCATAAATATAATTAAATCATAAAAACAATAAAATCATATTAATAATATTTATAGAAACATAACCCTATTTAAATAGAACTAGTTTAGAAGGAAAATAATTTTTATAAACCAATTGATGTTTGTTTTTTAGGAAAATATAATTTCTTCTTAAAAAATTGTTTCTTTTTTAAAATTTCAACACAATTTTAAAAGAAATAGTTTTAGAAAAAATTAAACATGATATTTTTTAGAGTATGATACATTTAAATAAGGTTTAATGAATCCATAATAACCCATTCAAGCTGTATATGTTAAAAAACAATATCCTCATACTTATTCCAAAAAAGTCTAAACATACATCACATGGTAAGAAAAAGGTAGATTTCAAACACAAAATATAGTTAAAGGTAAAAATGACTTTAAACATACTTATATGAGTAATAAAAATTTTATAAAAACATTTTTAGAAAACATGGATATGGAGGATAAATATAGCACATTATAAACAATCTCAGAAAAAAATGACATTAGAAAATTTGCCCCTTTCTTGTACTTTTTGTTAGTATAGGGCTTTATAACCTCTTGTATAATGGACAAATAATGTTAATAAATTATTACAAGTCCATATCTATATTTATGATGTCATATATGATCTAATTATATAATTTTTATATTTAAATTTCAATATTACATTTATTTTAGGTGTTAAATGCTTCATTTTCCCATTCCAATTTTTCTGTGTAAGTCATGTCTGTTTTGAATATGATGTATTTTATTCCTGAAATTATGTTATGAATAATTATATTTCACAAATTATATAAATTTTATAATCATTATTGATGTTTTAACATGTAGAATGAATCTCACGACATAGGGGAGATAGTAGGCCATACGCACGCCCGAGCGACAATACGATTCAGTTGATGGTTAAAAGGTATTTAACTGGGTCAATAATTTTTTTACAGAATAATTATAATGTTATTTTAATTATTTAAATCCATTATAATCATCATTATACCTATCCTAATAAAGTATTTTTGAATAACAACTGACACCACAATGTATAGGCGGTAGGCAGTACATACACACATATTATGATATAGTTATTTGTAGGATGGATAAAAGGATGTATAGAGTTGTATCATAATTATAATAAAATCATAGAATGTATAATATAATATATTTATTACATTATTATATAATAAATATAGAACAATTTAGTAGAATAACAATCGAAATTGTGTAAAATTGTTAATGAAATTACCACTTCTTCATTGGATTTCCATTGGATATCTTCTTAGGGACACATGGGATGAAAATTTTGGAATCCCAGGAGCTCCCTATGTTAACTATTATATTTTATAAGATAATTGGATTGGTTTTGATTGATCTATAAGACGCAATTTGGAGTTAATAAGTGTGGTAGGAGATTCTTTTTTATAGGAGAAGAGGATATCACTTTAAGAATGTTTTGAAATATTATTTTATTATGAAATTATTAGCATTTTATAAAGCTACAAAAACAATTTAATTCAAAGGTAATATTATTATTATTTTAAATCTACTTGTCAAATAGGTTTTAGACAAGTTTAGGTCTCAATTGTAACCTTATTTTTTGCATTAACCATAAGTTAACTAATTTATGTCTTACCATTCCTTCTTGTATATTCATACTATATGGTTGATATTGTTAAAATTAAATGACAATATAACATAAAGTAGTTCATTAATGAAAATTTTAAAATTATCTATGTCATTGTACCTAATCATTGAGTTTTAGGACTATTACGTCATTTTTTAATTAGTTTTTGTTTTAAAAAATATTTATACCATTTTTATACTATTCATATCATGACTTTTAAAAATTCCATAAAACTCTATTATTTGAAAAAAACAATAATTATATGAAAAATGGTCATTATAATCCATAAAATTCAAGTATAGAATAGAATTTATCAAAATATTTTTTTTAATATTTGTAATCTGATTTATTTAAAACAATTATTAATAAAGAAAATCACTACATCATCATTGTGTCATAAATGAATTTATTTAATTGGTGTATATAAATTATAAATAATATAACATGATGTGGGAAATATTTTCATCTTTACAATGAATATTTATAGTTCAATTTATATTATGTATTAACCCACATTATATATGTTTTATTAAGAAGATAAAAGTTAAAGTTAAATTTCACTTAAATTTAAATTAATTATTATAAAATGTCATTTTTATAGCCATGCGATTCCATGGGAACCCAAAATCAACCCATGGTTGAACAAGGTCGAAAATATATCATCCAATAAAATTTTTACATGTTTTATGGTAGTTAATATTATTATAATATTATTTTATACCCTTATTTACCATAATTACCCTTTAAACATAGTAAATAAAATATTTACTGAAGTTACCATTCATAATGTTCAAAAATTAAAGGTACATATTTACATAATTTAAAACTTTGGAATAAAAATATAGAATAAAATTTTCTAAATCCATATATATATATTTCAGTAAATAATTTAAAAATATTTCTTGTTCTCAAAACTAAAAAGTAGGTTTTTACAAAATAATAACTATCAAAAGATTAACATGTTCTTATGTCCAATTTCAATTGAAAATTACATCCAAAAACATAATTTTGATTAAATGATAAAAAAACAAATAAACTTTGAATACAAATGAAAATGTTTCCTAATTGTAAAAATAAATTCGATGAAAATGCAGTTTTGAATTAAAATATAGTATAAGTCACTATTCATTATAATTTGAATTGTATCAAAAAAATTACAAAAATTAAAAAAAAGTAATTTTTTATGTCTTTATTCCAAATAATATGTTTATTTTTTTAAATTTAACATATAAATGATTCATAACTAGATGTCAAATGGGTGCCCCATCAAAAACGGTAAATCTTCATTTTAAAAAAAATACTTATTTTCAAGGAAAACTAATTTCATTCCCATACAATGTTCTTGAAGATATATAACATTAATTTTAAGGTTATATAAAATCCAAAATGTTATTAATAGTATTCATATAATCAAGTATATATCCCATTAACGAATAATATTTTAATAATATATCGTTGCTCAGTGAAACTCGGTATTCCGTACAACACAAGCTATTCGATGAAGGTCGCTCTTTCGTTTATCATAATCCTTGTATGTGTTGCATGTAGTAAAATCATAAATTTTTGATATGTATAACATAATCCAAAATATTATTTTATACATCGAAAAAACTTATACTCAATGATTTGTGAAATGAATTATTTCAAAATAACAGGAAATTATGTGTAACACAAGCCCAGAATAGTGTGCCATATACCCCAAGCTAATATAGTGTTGCTTATATCTCAAGATAATCTTATTGTAGCATACCAAAGAATATTTAAATTAAATTTAAATGAAACTATCTCATAATTTTAAAGGGTTTTCCATTCAACCCCCCTTAAAATAAAATTATCCCACAAAATTCATCATTATTATAAATTGTTTACTACAAGAAAGAATCATTCATGGAAACTGACATCATAAATAGTGATACTAAAACTTCATTTCAAAATGGTATGTTAGAAACAAAACAGTTACTGAAAGTAAGTCGACACTAGGTTTCCACATAATATAACATAAGTGAGAAGTGAATACAGGGATATGCAAGAAAAATATAAATCAAGTTCTAATGGATAGTGTTAGAGATCATGTTTTGGAGAATGTTAACAACAAAAAATTCATAACATTGTAATGATTTATGGGACCACCTGATTCATCACAAAATAATGCAGTAGGTTAAAATTTTCGTTTTCCAAGATCCTTTCCCTAAATTTTTAGATCATATGGTGATATACATTCTTGATTTCAGTACAATCTCATATTTGGTCATTCCTTGAACAACATCCACATCACCTCTTAGTTAATTAAATAAAGATGAATTTATCATTCCTAAAGTGTTATATGATCATGTGATCCAAAAACAGAATGATAGGTCATTCCATTTTTCTTTATCATAAAAATGTTAGAACATGTTATCAAATATACATCAGTCCTTATATGGTGAGATATATCATATAAGATTCAAAAATTGTACATATAATTCATCTAGTGAAACATTTAAACAAAATAATAGATATTTATACTAAAAATGGCTTCTTATACACTAGTGGTTAGAAAGAAAGGTCTTTCAGACTTCAGTTGTGGGTTCGATTCCTACTACCATGTTCTACGCAACAGGTTGTCGCCCTTCCTACAGGTTTTCTTTTTTTTCTAAAATAATAACATTATATAAATAATATTAAAAATAATATCATTAAACTATAAAATTTTATGTCCATATTAATCAACTCAAAAAATTAGGCTGATCCAAAATACATATGTCCAAACTCATAGAAAATAAAATTATATGAATTTTCACATAACAATAATGTGAATACGTTCATTTATCTTCTATATATCATTGGATATATCTTGTTGGTCACAAACCAAAAATTTTAATGGATTCATCATGTATTCTCTAGAGTCATAGAAATAACCTAAATTACCATATATCCTTATTGAAAACATGCATGTTTCCTTATTCTAAAATTTATTGGATATATACATTATGTTTAAAAAAAGTTATATAGTTCATCCATAATATCATAACACACATGCCAATAACCCCATAATTATTTCCATTGAAACTAGTATTATCTTATTTATGAATTCAAATCCAAAATATCTTTATCCACATATTATTATCAGGACATAAGGGACGGATTAAGTGTTATATTTCACTTAATCATGTACTCAATATTTATATCACCTTACCCATAAATCCCTTTTTGGATCCAATGAACTATTCAAAATATCCTTTCCAATCGATATTGAAACAGTTCTACTAAAAATATATAATTTTTGATACATTAATCATAATATTTGAATTACAAAACATATACAATTCAATCATTTAACATTATTCTAAAACCATTACTCAAGAACCATCATATTCATCTTTCATAAAATATGAATCATGTATGAAAGATTATAAACCTCAAACATCATAGGATTAATGTATATAATTATTGAATAAAATAAAAATCCTTTCACATGTCATTTATAATATGTTTATCCTCTATTGAATGACTAATAATCATGTTGTCATCATGATTAACATCATGAAATTTCCACATAGGAAATCAATCTTAATAATTCCTAAAATTTTCACATCAGAAACATTCAATGGATAACTATGTTCTACGTTGATCAAGCTGTAGAACAATATTAGAATTAAATGTATGATAAATACATATCATAGAATATAAACACATAATTAATTTAATTTACTAGTTACATTACAATCTATAATATTTTCAGATTAACCCAAGGCTAATCATGATTATAACAAAACCATAGGATTGCATCCTAAATTTGAATCATTCTTTGGACACCCAAATAAATACCCATAGAAATATATCTAGGGATATCATTAAGTTCTCTCATCCTAGTTTCCATAGGATAACTGAACCTTCACACTGATACCAACTATTGATACCCAAGCATGGCATACATAGACATTACATTACATTTTCTAAATACATAACACATGAAAGAAAATGATTCCAAAACAGTGTATTAGTTTAGTGTCTTTGGAGACATGGTACATAATCTTCAATGTTGGTGATAACTGTTCCAAATCATCCAAAACTATCTTCCTCTGATTTTCGACACTAATATAATTCATTATATCATGGGAAAAAACCATACACGGGTTTTTAAAATGCTCATTAATGGTAACCATAAATATTATAATGTAAAAACAAGAACATAAATATTATAGATAAAAATATTGATTAATGAAATAAATCTTGGTAGTTCGTAAGGAATATATCATAAATGAAAATTAATCATTATAAAAATATAATTGTCATAAACCATGGAATTTTGGAAAACCATTATGCTCATAATATGATCTCCATATTATACAAGGAATTTCTCCAAAACCCATCATTGTTGAGAATGTCCATTACTGATTCAGGTTTACGTGTCATTCCATCCAAGTATTCATGAACCATATTTACATTCTGTTCCATCCAACTCTATATCATAAGATATAAATCGTTACCTAATTCATTAGAGTTTGATATAGTTCCCACCCATCTCACAATGAAATCATTCTTACTTGATCAACAAAAACATAAATTATTCATCATAGCATACCTAAGGAATAAAGTGGGTTTCTTAATAATAATTTCATCATAATACATATAAGAAAAATGGATTTCATAAATATCATTAAATCAAAACAAACAATCAAATTATATTAATAATACAGATGAAAAAATAAACATACTTTAATAGAAGCATCTCAGATGGAAAGTAATTTTTAGAATCGACATGAACATAATTCTTGAGTAAAATATCTTTTCTTCTTAAAAAATGATTTTTAGTAATTTCAAAACAATTTTAAATGAAATTTATTTTGATAAAAAAAATTATATAGATTAAGGTATTCTCAATGGAAATACGGTGTCATGAAACTATAAAAATTCTTTTCATTTTGTGTAAGTTAAAATAACATATATCCTCATACATTTTTCAAAATTGTCTAAAAGTAACTCATATGGTAACAAAAATATAAATTACTTTTCTATCATGTTGTAAAAGGTAAAAATGAATTTAATCATACAAAAAGAATATTGAAAATTTTATGAAATTTTTTTTTGAAAACATGTACATTGATGATAAATATACCCACTTATAAACAATATCAGATAAAAATGAGATTGGGAAATTATCCCTTAACTTGTAATTTACATTCCTAGAGGGTGTGGTAACATCCATTATAATAATTAAATAATGTTATTAAATAATTCAAGGACCATGTCAATATTTAACATTTCTTATATGATTCTATTATATCAATTTATTAATAGTATGTAAATATTACCATTATTTCGGGTGTTAACTACTTCATTTTCCCATTTAAATTTTGCAGTGCAAGTCATGTTTTCAGGAATATGATGTATTTTATTCTTTAAATTAGGATCATCATTATTATTTCTAAAAATCATATAAATATTATAATCATTCTTGAATTGTTTACGTGGATAATGAATTTCACCATGTCGTGGAGTCGGTGGGCTGTACATACGCACTAGCGATGATATCATTCACCTAATGGGTAAATGGAATGTTATTGGATGGTATATTAATTATACGGAACAATTATTATGATATACTTATTATTTTAATCTAATATAATAAAAATTATACCCATCCTAATAAATTAATTTTTTTTAATAACAAATTACACAATGATGTGGAGACGATACGTTGTACGTACTCTAGCATAGTAATATTGTTATTTGTAAGATGGATAAAATTTGTTACATGGTTGTCCCATAATTAAAATAACACCTAAACATATAGAACATAATATAGTTAATAATTTATTATATAATCAACATGGAATAATGAATTTTATGAAGAAATAAAATTGAGGTGAATTGGTAATGCAATTATATCTTCTTCATTGGAATTCTTTGGATCACATCATAGGGACTCTGGGGTTGAAATTTATGGAAAACCTGACCACAAAAAGTTAAATGTCAGTGTTTATAGAATGATTTATTAGTGGTTGGCCAAGATATAACGCTCATGGTGGTGTGAGGAAATGTGGGAGGAGATTCCTTTTTATAGGAGAGGAGGAGGGACACATTAGGAAGGAATTGAAATATTATTTTATTATAAAATGATATTTGGTTTAAAAAGGACTAAAAACATTAAATTTATAGATAATATGGGGATTTTTCAATATATACTCATCTAATAGGATATAAAAAAGATTAAGTATCAAATTTAACAATATATTTTAAATTTACATCTTAGTTAACTAATTTAACTCTTAATATGAAATTCTGTATATTGATACTATATGGTTAATATAGGTACAATAAAATTTCAACAGAACCTCAAGTGGTTCATTGATGAAATGTTAAAAATTATCTATGTCATTTAATTGGATATTAGATTTTTATGACTATTATATTATTTAATAAAATAGTATTAGTTTTAAAAACTATTTTTTTGTCAAATTTTATACTATTCATATCATGACTATTTGAAAATCCATAAGGGATTGATTATTTTGAAAAAACTCAATTAGTTCAAATATAACAAGTAATAATCAACCACATAATTTTCTGATGGAAAAATATTAAAATTAAATTTATTTTAATATTTATATTCTTAATTATTTTAACTATTCATTCATAAGGTAAACACTACATTATCAATAACTCAGAAATAATGTTATTTATTTGTAGTTGAAAAATTATAAATAAAAAACCATGATCTATGAAATATTTTTATATTAACAATTAATATTTATAGTATAATTTATATCATTCATAACTCTATATTACAATTGTTTTATTAATAAGATACACATTTATGTCATATTTATTTTTTTACATTAAATTAATTCTTATAAAATGACATTTTCACATCGATGTTGTTCTGTGGGTTCCAAAAATCGACCCAAGGATTCCCATGGCCAGAAATATCTCCTAAAATAGGATAAAAACATGTTTTAGGATATTATATTATTAATTGTTCACCAATATTTACCATATTTATCTTTTAACCATGGTAAATAAAATAAATACTAATGTTACTATTTTCAATGACACAAAATAAAAGGTACCTATTTACAGAATTTGAACATTATGATTCTAAAATTTAATCCAATTTTTCCAAATTCAAACCAAATAAGTTGTAGTAATTAATTTAAAATTAATTATTATTGTCAAAGCGAGGAGTGAACTCAGTTCAGAAAGGGACTTTGTCCACTAAGATAGTCTTGGCAATGAGTCTTGACTAATAAGAAATGATTCTCTATGATTATGTGCATATGCCACAAAGTTTCACATTTTAAGTTATGATTATTGGGATTACATTTCACTACTATGATTTATCCCATGTTATGAAATTATGATCTCTTTTGCAGGTTAAGATTTCCAAAAGATATGTTCTTATGAATATGATGTGATTGATATTTCTTTTGTTTACCCTTACTGAGTATTTGAGCTCACACTTTTATGTTTTTTTCCCTAGGATATAAATAAAGGATTTAGGTTTAAAAAAAAGAATATCTTTATGGGAGATGTTGGAGATCTTTCACCACGATTAGAAGATTATATTCCGAGTTTTCAAAGACACTAAACTATTACAGTACTTGTGTGTGTGTGTTTTTGTTATGTACTAAGTATTCTGCAAAAGTAATGTAATGTCCATGTACGTTAAGCTTCGGGTCTCTACAGTTGGTATCACAGGAAAGGTTTAGTCAGCCTTTGGAAACTAGGATGCGAAAACGTTAGTGAGATCCCTAGAGATATTTCTATGGTATGTATAGGGATGTCCCTAAGGATATGTATACATATAGGATACAGTCCTAGGACTACGGTAATGATCATAGAATTTAACCTATGATGTTAGATATTGAGTGTACTCCCACTTTACTTTGTTGTTTTCCCTAGCATGATTTTTTCCTCTCATGCTATTCTTTTCGGGTTTTAGGAAATGGCTGGAAACAAGATGATTCACGATAATGGAGGATATGATGTAAAATGGAATGATATTCTTCATGAGCAACCAAATGAAATGGGATTTTGAAGTCCAAACATCATTATTATGCAGAATCAGAAATCTCATAATATGATCAATAAAGTAAAATTTGGTAAGTTTCCTAACTCAGCTAATAAGAGAAAGATGGAGTTTCATGATGATCATAGAGGAAAGAAAGTTCAATTTCCCCTATGTAAATCATGTGGGAAGAGGCATCAAAGAGAATGTTTCAAAGGAACTGGAAGATGATTTGGGTGTGGAATAGAAGGACACAAATCCAGTAAGTGCAAAGGAAAAGGTTCAGTTCACACCACGGATGAGGATAATGGTATTTCTATGACATCAACCATGGTTAAATGTTTTAAATGTGGAATGTACGGGCATTATGCAAACCAATGACCTAAGGTAAAGTCTCATTAAGAGAATCAGTACGGTCGTATGGGTAGTAATTATATTGATGATGATGAAGAGACTACAAATGATATGTGAGATAAAAGATTTGTTGAAGCTCGGTCAATGGTTTAAGAATGTAGTGGAATGATTACATTTTTATCATGTGTAATGTCGTATACGTAATCTCTTGCTACTATGGAATAAAGAGACATCTACAGATTGTTACACTGTTGTCTTTCCTTGAGTTTTGAAAGTGTATGATTAATTGTACTAGTATCCATGAAAGGTTATTCAGATATTTTTGGAATGTAGATGATATGCGCATAATGAAGAGATAAGGAGAAAATTAAATGTTTGATAGTATTCATGAGCTCATGACTGATATAAGGAAATAGTTATAGCATGGTTTGAGTATATAGAATTTTGGGTTTTTGGAATGTGGAATGAGTTAACTTTTGACATCACTCATGTTTTTACTAAGATTCAATCGGTATTCTTTTTTCAAGAGAATACATGATTAAGGCCTTAGAATATTTGGAAAGTGACCAACAAGACATATCTTATGATATATGTGGATCAACGATGGTATTAACATGCTTGTTATATGAAATCTATGGTAATCGTTTTCACTATATTATGAGAGTGGACTTCAGTATTTTGGATAAGCCTAAAGATTGGAATGGATTATGTTGGACATAAGTTAGTATTGTTTAAGGACAGAATTTTTTTGGATATTATTTATGGGATGTTATAGTAATGTAGTTTTAGAAAAAGGACAACCTGCAAGACGGGCGACAACCCATCGCAACGGACAAGGCTGTGGGAATTGAACCCACAATCGATGTGTGACTGGCCATTATCACCTACCACTGGACTACACGAAGTCCCTGTTTAGTAGAAACTGGTTTTATTATGATATAATAAGTATAAGTCCATTTTAGGAACCTTATATGATTAATCTAACTATAGATCAACTTATGTATATTTAATAACTTTTGTTAACCTTTTGTTTCAGACAAATGGAATGACCCGTCATTCTATCACATGATCTGCTAACACTTCACGAATAAAAAAAAATTCAACTTCATTTATTTAAGAGATGAAGTGGAAATTTTCTAAAGAACGACTAACGGTGAGACTACACCAAAATCACGAAAGTATTTCTTCTGATTCTAATTTCATCACATTTAGGGGAAATGATCATGAAAACCAAAAATGTTGTCCTAGTGCTCTTTTATCTGATGAATCAGATGGTACCTTAGATCATCAGAAATTTATGGCTTTGTGATTGCTGGCTTTTCCATAGCCATGTTCTCTACCACTCTCCATTAGAACATGATGGTTAGGTTTCTCTTCCATATCCATATTTTCACCTATGTGGAAACCCAGTGATTAGTTTATTTGGGAAACTGTTACATTTCATACATTCGATTTTAAAGATTGGTTTTGGTATTCCTTTATAAGATGTGGGTTTCTATTAAAGAAACTTTTGAGTAGTAAACTATTTATAACCCCGACGAATTTCGAGGGTGAAATTCATTTTAAGGGGGGTAGAATGTAACAACCCGAGATTTTATGAAAAATATGCTTTTTAATTTCTTTAATGTCTTCTGTTGTACACTACACCAAAATGAGCTTGCACAACCCGCATCCTTGAATTTCCTTTCATTACATGCAATCATGACCTTCCTCGATAGCGTGTGTAGTACGCAATACCGAGTTTCTCTAAACAACGATATGCTATTAAAATATTATTAAAACTAGCTGTTATGAATAGTAATAACAACCATTTAAAATTTTAGAAATTTTATCTCTCAAAATGGACTTCATTTTTTTATTTGGAGTATCAAATTTAGCCTATGGTGAAATTTTGGTACTTTTCGGATGACTTTCATATTCTGATGAATAGTGAAAATTACTAAATTTTAATTAAAAACAACTTTCTTAATCTAAATAATTAATAGTGGTAAATTAATAATTTTAGTGGTTTTGAAGTATATTTAGAATATATTTTTACAATTTAATACAATTTTTTTCATTGGATGTAATTTCACATTTAAACCAGAAATAAACAAGTGTCAATCTTTTGATAGTTATTATCTTTTAAAAACAGGCTATTTGTTTTGATGACGAAAATTAATTTTTAAATTAATTAATGCAACTGATATTTCTTGAATTTTTTAAAATAGACATCATTGTTGAGTTCATAATATCAAATATAGCTTAGGTCTAATTTTTGGTATTTTTCTGGAAACTATCATTTTTTGATGAATAGTGAAACCACTAGGTGGTAGTTTAAAAAAATGAATTTTTCATAAAACTTAATTTTACCGCTTCTGTGAGTGGAATTTCAAAAATCTGAGAGACACGCTTGATGTCAGTAAGTAAAATGTGGTTCAATGAGATAAAAATAATTTTTGGTGAATAGTAACTTTTTACTTTTTTTACCACGTTTAAAAGTAAATAGGGTAATTAAGGGTAAAAATGATATTATTATTACCCTAACACATTTCCTAATTCTATTGGATATGTGTAATTCGACCAAAAACAACCTTAGGAATAAAATATGACCATTTAGGCCCACTTGGATTAGATTAGGACATTTATTATTATTTAATTAAAGAAGAGTTAAAAGATTTAAAATCATTGTTTATTTACTAAAAGATTTTTAATATAGGGTTATACATTAGATAAATTCTATTGTAAACATTAATTAGAACGATAATAAGATTTTCTACATAATGGTATTTTATTTATAATTTTTAGACATTAAATAATTTAATTTAATTATGACACAATGATGATGCAGTAATTACCATAATAGTGAACAATTCGAATAATTGATATTATAAATACCCAAATAAATATAATTTGAGACTTTTTATGAATTAAACTAATTTTATATGTTAATATGACATGTTATTATTTATTTAAGTAGCGTTTTTCGAAATAATCATTCTGATATGATTTTCAAAAAAATCAATTACAAAATAGTGTCAAAATTGACATAAAATAGTTTTTAAAACATATATTATATTATTAATTGTTATATTATTCCTAAAAATCTAAGGGTCGGCCAAATGACTTACATAATGTTATATATATTAATAATAAACAACTTGGGATTCGTTTGGCTTGTTATAGTAAGTTTATTAACCTTATAGTGTAAGAACACAAGGAGACACGGTAAAAGTAAAATTATTTAACTTAATGTTAAATATAAATGATAAGGTTAAAATAGGAACCTAAACTTGTATAAATTCTATTGTATGAGAGGATTGCGACCCATCCCCAAATTAGATTTTAAATAAATCAACTTGGAGCTATTTAAAACTGAATATGACTTTATTATAAAATAATATTTTTAGTTTTCCATAGGAGCCCCTCTCCTCCCTTATAAAAGGGCACATCCTCCCCCTCTTCCTCACACCACTTTGACCCTTCACGCTCATCCAAACCCTGCACAATTACCTTCTCCACTTCCCTAGAAACATCCTAGAGGTTCTGGTCTTCCTCAGAGACCAATTTTAGTTCCCTAAAAGGAGATCTCAAAGAGGCACCTCAAAGAAGAGGTAATGTCCGTTACCGATTCATTCAACTTTATTTCTTCTTCCACTTATTCTTCATAGGTTGTTTCATTATAAAGTAATAACATCAGTATCACTCATATACTGATATGTTATTATAAGTATGAAACAACCCTATTTCACCATCTATCCATCCTACGGAAAACGAAATCATCGCGCATGCGTACATACGGAATACCGTCTCCACGCCATGGTGTAATATATACTCCACCACCACCTTACATGGATAGGTATAATGGAGTAAATAGTAACTATATATGATTTTTGTAAAGTTATATTGATTCTGAAATAGTATACATACACTCCAATACAATTCCACGATCATGAGAATGATATCATCACTCGTGTGTACGTACGGACTACCGTCTCCACGACGCGATGAGATTCATTCTCCACGTTAACCATTCATGAATGATTATAAAGTATATATAATAAGTAATCATGAAATATATGACATAATAATGATACTTGATTTATGTGTATATATATTTATGTCATCTACTTAATTTCATTCAACTCAATAAGGAAACGAAAACAGCGTTCATTCGTACGTATGGCCTACCGTCTCAATGAATGGTGTATTTCTTCCCATATATCGATCTATTATATATATGTATATTCTGAATATATATTATCAATAAATCATGTTTTATATTCTGGTATAAATTAATCATGATCTAAGTAAACATATGAATAATTACAAGTGAAAACACGGACGACAAATGAAACGATTTTACCCAAAATGCTCTTTAACATGGAATTTACAAAAGAACGGGTAAAATAAAGTCATAAGTGAACCATATATGATATCATAACAATGATTATGATTATGAAATAAGTCAATGCCTTTATTTAAATCATTATACAGGAGGTTCAGACACTTACGAAGCAAATCGGACCTAAGGTAAGGGAAATATCACAATCTCATTTTTATCCGAGATTGTTTATACTTTGGTATTTACTGGGGTGTATTTTATCATCCAAATCCATGTTTCCTCAATATGTAATATTATTTACATCCACATACAATTGTTTAAATCCAATTTTACTCTTCAGTGAGTTTTTAGTAAAAGATATGAAAGGAATCTTTTGTCGTTTTTCATACGAGGTACTTTTTGACTTTTCCGACAAAAGTATGAGAAGAATGTTTTTTAACTTATATGGCATGAATGGATTTTTAAAACATTATTTCCAAGAAGCTTACTTTAAAAGTTTTCATGTTTATTTTTAATCAACTTCTTTTAGTTTAGAATTTTATGACATGTTAAGAAAGGAAAAGTGTTTTTATAGTAGAAAGGATATTTTCCTCAAGAATGGAGTTCAAGTGTTTTATCAAAATTATTTTCCATCTAATATAATAAAGGGTTCTGTTTCTATCACTATTATTACCTTGATTTGATTATGTTGTGATGGAATTTTTTTTATAAATTCCTTTACCTTATATGAATTGTTTTATGATGTCACGATGTTTAGGATTCCCATTTTTATTACATGGGTTATGCTATGATGTATGATTTATGATTTTGTGGAACACATAAGAATGGTATCATTATGAGATGGGTGGGACCTATATCTACCTCTAATGCATTGGGTAAATATTTTATATCTCATGAGATAGACATTGCTGGAACGGTAGGTTATACTGGTTTATTGAAACAGGACAGAAATGAGGAGTGAACTTGGTTCAGAAATGGACTTTGTCCACTAAGATAGTCTTTGAAATGAGTCTTGACTAATAAGAAAGGATTATCTATGATTATGTGTGTATGCCATAAATTTTAATGTTTTACGTTATGATTATTGGGATTACATTTCACTACTATGATTTATCCCATGTTATGAAATTATGATCTCTTTTGCAGGTTATGATTTCCAAAAGATATGTTATTATGAATATGATGTGATTGATATTTCTTTTGTTTACCCATACTGAGAATTTGAGCTCACCCTTTTATGTTTTATTTTCCCCACGATTTAAAGAAAGGATTTAGGTTTAAAAAAAAGAAGATCTTTATGGGAGGTGTTGATGATCTTTCATCATGATTAGAAGATTATATTCTGAGTTTCCAAAGACACTAAACTATTACGGTCCTTGTGTGTGTGTGTTTTTGTTATGTACTAAGTATTCCGCAAAAGTAATGTAATTTCCATGTACGTTAAGCTTCGGGTCTTTACAGACTTTATTTCTCAAAAATAATTATTGGATGTAAAACTATAACTACTGAAAAAAATATTTCAGGATTTTTATTCATTATATGATGAAATAATGAATTCCTCGACAATATTTCTTTTAGAAAAGTAAATTTATACTATTGAACCAAATATTTCAAAAACATGTGACATGAAATTAATTAATTAATATAACATGGTAATTATATAGATTAATAGAATAATAAAAACAAAATAAATTCTCAATGAATATTCAATTTATCATTATGTTTTATTATCTAGGAATATATGAAAGCTATGTAATGAGTCAGGCCTAGGAAAAGATAATTTCTATAAAAATCATGTTTTAATGTTTCCCTCAAAACTCTATTTCTTCCAAATCCGTATTTTTAAAATTATTTTACAAGAGTATTTTTGTGAACAAAAGTGATTTCAAAATTTCATTTTATCTTTCCTTCATACATTATTTCGAATTATTCTGGATGAAAATATGTTATGGAGAGTGTTGAATTTTGATACAAAAGAAAACTGGAAGATTCTATTTTAACTAATATAACATCAATAAAAATTCCTGATTCTATAACTAATATATTATATTTATCATCCAATATAAGAAAAAAAATTAAATAAAACCCATCCTTCCATATGTGTTTGTAAATTTTGATATAAAATATGGGTTTCACATGAAAGGGATATATGAACTCACTAAAATGGTTTCATATGGATGAATATAATATATTTATAAGTGAATGATATCTTATATTATGTGTAAGTGGTTTTTCTTTAGATATGTTTACAAAGATGGGTGGTTTCTATACAAGTTATGAATAACTAAGACCATTATAGCTATCTAACACATCATTTTATGGGATAGAGAAAACAAAATAGGTTTCTCCCTTGAGATTATAGGAATATAATGTGATGGTTCCTCTAATTATATAAGTGCTGATTAATTTATGACATACCATAAGAGTAATTTTGTGTGTAGTGGTGATTGTTATTTCATTTTTAAGATGGATATTAAATTTATATTGTATTTAAATTAAATGTTTTTGCAATTAAATCATCAGTTTTTCATAAGAATATTTTGAATGATCAAGGTATTATAATAATTTCATGTTTAGTGGAATGTTTATAGTAATTTTAAAAAGTGAAAATACGAATTTTAAAAAAAATTAATTTTGAGATTCATATTATTTCAATGAAACCATGTGTGTTTAATTTTTAGAATACAATTTTTTATGAAATGTTTTAGGAATCTATTTTGCTAAAAAAATTATTTCATGGGTAAGATAATATTTATTCTGAGACCAATGTTTACTCTGAAAAATGTATATTTTTATTTGTATTAATAAAATACAGGTTTATTTCTTCATTTTTTATGTGCTTAATGGGATTTTTTGTTCATCCCATGTTTTAAATAATTTTTAATTTGGTTTATTGATTGGTTAGCTCAAGGAAGACGTAATGTATATTTCCATGAATATTTCACTTCAAAAGAAATTATGTTTCATTTTAAATGTATTATATTTTTTAAAAAATGTATATTGATTAAAATTTTCCACTATATATATATTTATGGGTTGGTTTTGTATGATTTATTCCCAGACACTATAAAAGTATAAGCCTATAATTTCCTTGGGAATACAATAATGTGTATTATATTTTATTCTAACTCGAATAAGTTATTTATATAGATAGGATCTTACATGAATAATATGAAAGAGATAATAAATAATTTTTGGTTGATTGGATTACAAATATAATGGTTAAATAAAATAATAAAATAATCTCTATAACTAGTATAGAATAAGATATTAATGGTAATGAATATTTAAATGTTTTAAAAACACTAATAGATTCCCAATTTGATATAGATCTCATTATATTATTGAAATAATATTTTAATCATCATAGTAAAATAATGCTTTCATATTAGAGAGTTATTCAATAAGAAAATATATTACAGAATCTATATTCCAATTTATTACCATGTTGAAAGTCTATGTCGAAATGTTTTTTAAAACATAATTATATTCATTAATACATGTTTAATAAGGTTTATATTATGATAATTAACCATATTAATTACAATGAATATATAAATTTTTTGGAAATGATACTTTATTATAAATATTTATTGAGGATAACGCACAATTACCTATAAAAATAAATCTTTCATATTTGTTAAAGAATTAAAAACATAAGGCAAAAGATTCCACTTTGATCCTTACAAATTATTCAATGGTACTAGGGACCATTAGTTTTGGATAAAAATTATTATAATGAAACTATATTTTGCACTGATACTAAAAGGGAAATAGTTGTTTCATAATTAATAAATGAAAACAAAGACATTATTAAATTTTGATGTTGTTAAAAAAGCTAAAACAATTTGTTTTATAGAATAAAAAATCAAGTAAAATATTTTGGTCAAGGATGTTGTGATGTAATAACTAATTAATCATGATATGGTTGAATAAAAAAATGGTTAAAAATATGAAAAAAATCAATTCGTTGTCTTCAAAATTTAAATCTAATATGCTTGTATATTGTTTGTTTTAAGTAATTTTATAATGCTTTGGATTTCATTACATAAACCATATGTGTGATAGTATTATAATTTTTCACTCCACTAATATAATAAATTCAATAAAATTATTCATAGTTAAATTTATGTTCTTATAATACAGGAATTAAAATATCTAAATTTGATGGTTAATTTAAAAAATTCATTAAATTATCTTGAAGAATCTTGTGGGTGTTTTGACATACATTGAATCAATGAAGAGAAGTGTTAAAAAATATATCAATGAATCAAAATTAAATGTATAATTACCAATATAACATGTTTTTGAAGATTAATGTGTAATAAATCTTAGTTATGGTTACACAAATTGTTAGAAGATGAGGTCAACCTTGAAATCATGTTATTTTTTTTTTCAAAATCATAAACTTATATCAAATTTTTCATTAAATTAATTAAAAATATGATAAAGGAGATAATAATTTCATTAATTATAGATTACAAACTATTAATTAAATTATTTTATCCATGATTGGTAAGATGAAATCTTGTGTTGTATTCTTTAAAAATGTGTTAAATCACTGAATTTTGAGTTTTTAATAATATTATAAGAATGGGATCAACAAGATATTTAACATGTACATAAAATAAATGTATAATTTAATTGATTTCATGATTTATAGGTAGGGAAATCATGAAAATGATAATATATAACAATTTTGTAATGAACATTTTACTTTCTATATCAATATATATAATGAAAATGAATTATCGAATAGAGACGTTTCCATTTTTGGGAAAACCATATAGCTATGATAATCAAGAGAAATAATGTGTGGAATCTACACCAAAATTATCACGATTTGATAAAAACATATGGAATATTTAATAATGTATAAAATGATAAAGAGTATAAATCAGTTGATTGAGATCAAGATAAAAAATCCATTAGAGTTAGAGTAGTTATAATTGTATAGATCACAGATCATGAAGTCATGCAATAGTAATAAGTATTTTATTACTATTTAAAATAATTTTACCCATATGAAAAATATATATTCAATTCTATATTAAGAATATATTTTTTTGAGATTAAAAAACATTTAAATAAATGATGAAATCAAAATGGATATGCTATAAAATGATTTTCCATGTAGTGGATTTCAAAATAGGATTGAACAGTTTAAGGATAAAAATACAAATAGTAGGATAAGTTAAAAAATAATGACTAGTATATAGACCTAAAAATTGGGTTTTTTAGAATAAGATCTTTAGTTTAGTAAACATTGATAAAAAATGGCATTAAATAGTGAATCATATGTATTCATTTAAATGAAAACAAGAACTCTCAATATTTGTCACGACCCGCCTTCACCAAAAGGACAAAAGGGTCAGAAGATTTCCAGGCTCTTCCTTCTTTATGTTGAAGGAGAGATAATGACCCCCAAAACCCGCCTTCAATAGGTCCTGGAGTGGTGACCAACACCAATGGTATAAAATCACACACTAAATGGAAGGCATTCCCCTTTTTGTTTTAATAGGACCAGGAGAGATGATAGTAAATCCCAAAACACCATAACTAAAAGTGAATGTACGGCTGAAATGAATCCACTCCCATATTCATTTTCAAAGGTAAAAGATACAAGCCAAAAAACTCGAAAAGGAAAAGTACCATGAAAGGAAAACGCTAACAACAACTGCCCCAAGGTCTGAGCTAGTACGGTCCCGTATGATCCCTGATGTCCTCCTGGAAACCTGAAAACAGTTTTATATACATAGGGTGAGTATACAAGTACACTCAGTAGGGAAAACCAAAGACTCTCATGCACAAGTGAGGAAACATTCTAATGACTCGGGGAAAAATAGATAACCAAACACCTAATAAGATAAACTATCCACCCAATCCTCACCAAGTAAAACTCCCCAAATAACACAAGTATGGTAAATTATAGTAATAGCACATAGATGTTTGGGTACCCCGTGCTTCTTTCCCACTGTTTATTGAAGACATCCTACGCATCGAGCCAATCCCGCCATTCACACTACAGTCCCACTGCCACTCCCAGCCGCAGAAACCTGGGCCACAATCGCACATCCTACCCGAAAACACCTAGGCCACAACCTATATCCCTCCCATAGACACATGGGCCACAACAACTTCATGTATCCATGACCACAAACATCTAGGCTACAACAACCACTGCCATGCTCGAAGGCACCTAGGCCAAAAGCTATCGTTACGCCTGAAGACAGCTGGACCTCATCTCGAATATACTTGGGAGACAACCTGACAACAAACACATGGTACAACCTCCACAACCACCCCACGTGATAATTGTTGGGCTAGTAATGGACCTTAGGCCATCACAACCTACCCGAAGATACTTGGGCTATCCGGGAAAGGGAGCAGAAGGAGCTAATAACCAGCCACTAATAGAAGTGTTGGGAAAGACACCCTCGCCCATGAAATGTGGGGTGTTTGTCACTTAGTGCTCAACATGGGTGGGGCGCGAATAAGAAACATAATAACTATAAATATATTTATAAGTAACAAAAACTCAACCCAACTTAGGGTTTCCAATGCCAACCCAAGAACAAGCACACTCGTCCCTATTCATAGGAAGCACATTGCTCACTACCGAGTGAAAACTCACCCCCAGAACCAATTCCCATTTATGTTTTTCATGCTTCCATGTTCAAGTAATCTCATTTAAATAAATTTCATCACAACTGGTCAACTAATAGAATAAGAAAAAACCAAAGGAAAATGTTATAGCCAAAAACAATTTAAGCATTCACAATCAGTTCTCTTGCAATGTCGCTACAACAAAGGAATAAGTGAGATCCCTCTAAGTACCGGAACCAAAGAAAACCTCGAGGTACAACCCCATATTCCCAAAATCTAGGAACCAACGGTTTCTCAACAATAGAGGATCCCACCCCAATTCTTGATATAAGTAGAGTAATCACACATCCTAAAATTCGCAACCAGTGAAAGTATACAACAGGGGATCCCATCCCCACCTGCATCGCCCCAACCATCGACCCGTGAAAGAAAAAACCAAACTGATACCACCAATGCAAGGTAGTCCCATGCAGTTATTTTCAGATTTAAAAGATTTAACACAATCTTTGGTTTCAATTCTTCTTGCGTTAACCGTGGTTATCACAGAAAAGGGGTGATCCTGGTGCTTTCAATTTATTTTACCAAGTATACGTAATTAACCAATTCCATGTTATAGTTATTTATACATCCAGGAGCAGGTTCAATAGTGAACAGAGAAAGAACTCCAACGACCATGATTTTCAGTGAGCATAGTCTTGTACAATTCACAACACATCACAACATAATGTTTACAGCAGAACATCGATCACACCCCCTTTCATTCTTTAAAGGTCGGTTCATTATCTTTGTCAAGTTTGGTTTCATCAATTTCCACAGGGGAAAAATTATACCCACCCCACATGATACATATAAAGGAGAGGCAATGGAGAAAATCCCTACCTATAGAATCAAGGATCGATTTTAAGTCCTCGCATGAGTAGTAGGAACTCCACAGAACGCAGTCAAGGAAAACTTCGAGGGGTTAAAACTCATTGAGAGGAAGGGTACTCTGAGCGCAGGGTGATCAAGAAAAATAAATGAAGGGAGATGAATTTAGGTTATAAAGGATGAGATATAGCATTCCCGGGATGGTTAACATGGGTAAAGGAAAACCTGAAATCGCGGAAGAAGTGGGATCATGGGTTGACCACGCGGCTGGGACACCCCACACGCTACTTAAAAGGTCCCCGCCTTTCGGGGCGGTTTAAACCAACACACACCTCATGGATTTTCATTTAAGGAGGGTACCTCACCAATCATTTAATTTAAATGCCATTAATGGTTATTAATGGGCTTTAAAATGGGCCTAAAGGGGTCAAAACAAGGTTTAAAAACCAAGTTGCATAAAAAGGAGGCGCTATTGGAAAACCCGTGGGTGTAGGCTAGAGCTATGGGTAGGAGACACCTACTAGTTGGAGACTGCTACCGATAACCGAGAGCTACCGGTAACACATGGTCACTGGTATTCTAGGCCTACCAGTATCCCGAGGGTACCGCTAGGAGTAACTAAGAAGCTGGGATGGGCTTCCAGACCACCCAGAACACCTCAATCATCAGATTTTAACCAAGTAATGGAACCCAAAAACCTGAGCCATTACATCAGATACTTCTCAAACTATTCTCATAGCTGAGAATAAAAGAAGAACCCATAATGGAGAAAAGTGGGGTCCAAACAACCACCCTCTAAAGATACTTCTCAGGGGTAATCCGCTGAGTTGTTCTAAAGCTGGAACAGAACCCCCCTACATCCAGGAAGACTTCCCCAAGAGTTATCAACCAAAAAAGTTCAAAACAAGCACAAGGATCACACTGTCCAACACATGAGTTAGGGAGTCCCCTCCTACATGTGAGTATATTATCCTCTTTGGGTAGCACTGACTCTCCTGCACGTGTTTAATCGCATCCAAATTAATGAATCCCGATTAGCAGTCAGGTTTTCCCATCATCACACATTCGTACACACACAGAGAGAGAATAGGGAACATATAATCTAATAGAAAAGAAAAACAATCATTTCATATATCAATGCACAAGGCACAACATCTCAAGGATTAGAACAAAAACAACAAGGAAGTCAAAAAAGCTCTGGGTACTGAATGCGTAACTGGGCCTCCTACTCCCAAGTGCTCTCTTCCAGGCCACCATGCCTCCAAAACACACGAACCAACGTTAAGGTTCATCCATGAAGTACTTTCCCCTTACGATCCTCAATCATGATTGGTCTTTCTATGAAGTTAGCATCGTCTTCAACATAAAAATCCCCCCAATTGATGATATGGGAGTCGTTGTGTAGATATCGAAGAAGTTAGGAAACATGAAGGACGTTGTGAACATTCTCCAACTGAGGTGGAAACGCCAGTTGATACGCCACCTCACCAACTCGTCCCAACACCTAGAAAGGTCCGATGAACCTAGGGGAGAACTTACTCCCCTTCCCAAACCTTTTCTTCCCATGTCGAGGTGAAACCATCAAGAACACATGATTCCAAACCTCGAACTCCATGGGCCTCCTCCTACGATCAACATAAGACTTCTGCCGGTTCTGGGATGCCTTCATCCTCTCATGCACGAGTTGAACCTTCTCATTGGTGCCTTGTACCACTTCTGGCCCATGAATAGTTACTTCCCCAATCCTTACCCATCAAACGGGTGAACGACATAGCCTTCCATAAATGGCGTCAAACTGTGTCATACCAATAGTGGAGTGAAAGATATTGTTATAAGAAAACTCCACTAGAGGCAAGTCGAATACCCATGATCCCCCAAAATCAAAAACACAGTCACTCAACATGTATTCCAATGTCTGGATTGTTCATTTTGTTTTCCCATCTTTTTGAGGGTGGAAAGCAGTGCTAAGGCATACCGGGGCGCCAAAGGCATGCTGTAATCCCCTCCAGAATAATAAGGTAAACCGTGTGTCTCTATCAGAGTCAATAGTTCTCGGGATCCCGTGCACCCTCACCACCTCATCGACGTACCTCTGGGCTAAGGTTCTCACCGGGCTCGACTACTTAATCTCCAAGAAGTGTGTTTATTTTGTCAACCGATCCACCACTACCCAGATGGCATCATAGCCTCCCTGAGCCCTAGGTAGCCCTGTGACGAAGTCCATCGAGATGACATCCCACTTCCACTTGGGAACATCTAATGGCTGTAATGGCCCTCTAGGAAAATTATGTTCAGCCATTACATGCGGACAGATGAGGAAATTTTCCACAAACTCTTCAACCGCCTGCTTTACCCTAGGCCACCAAAACTGTCTCCATAGGCCTTGGTACATCATTGAGACCACTGGATGTACTACTAAATCCAAGCCATGGAACTCACAAATAAAACCATTAAGCATCAGCATAGGACCAAAAATCCTTCCATGGAAAAGCATCTGATGCCATCCATCCTCCGACCATCCCTCTGGAGCATTTCCCTGATAAACACGATCCTGCATCACCTCCACCTCCGAGTCCCCCCACTGAGACTCTTCCACCTGCACCACTAAGGAGGGAACAAAAGTCATCTAAAATAGACAACCACTTACACCTTCCACCCTTGCATCCAAATTCAAGGCTGCTAACTCTTCAATTTCTCTCCAAGCATCCACAAATTCCTGAACAACTTCCTTCTGTGATTTCGTGCATAGGGCATCAGCCACCACATTTCCTTTCCCCGAGGTGTAGGAAATCTCGAAATTGTAATCCTGAAGGAACTCCATCCACCTTTGCTGCCTTAAGTTCAGGTCCCATTTGGAGAAGATATACTTCATGCTTTTGTGGTCCGTGAAGACCACAATGCGCTATAAGATGAGGTAATGCCTCCACAACATCAGTGAAAAAATGACCGCTTAAAGCTCCAGATCATGGGTGGCATAATTACCCTCATGGGGAAATAACTTCCTATAACCATTGTAGATCACCCCTTTCCACTGCATCAACACACACCTAAGGCCCTACCCTGAAGCATCACAGAATACATCATACACCGCCACTTCTTCTGGAAACCTCAACACTGTGGAACTAACCAACTTCTCCGTCAGATTTCTTAAGGCTTCCTCGCATTGCTCACTCCACATGAAAGCCTGGTCCTTTTTGGTCAAGGTTGTCAAAGGTGCTGCAACTTGGGAGAAGTTGGGTATGAACCTCCGATAGTAACGTGCCAGCCCGAGGAAACTATGGAACTCTGCCACATTCTTGGGTGATGTCCAATAAACAACCGCTTCGGCCTTCGATGGGTCTAACACTACTCCCTACTCAGACACTACGTGTCTGAGGAATTTTACTTCTCGCATCTAAAACATTCACTTCGAAAATTTCCCATAGAGCTGGTGTAGTCGGAGGACCTCCAAAACTGTCATTGGGTGCTCAGTGTGATCCTCCTCTGATCTTGAGTAGATCAGGATGTCATTAATGAACACGACCATGAACCGATCCAGATACTCCCGAAAGATGGGTTTCATAATCCCCATGAACACAGCTGGAGCGTTCGTAACGCCGAACGACATGAACACAAACTCGAAGTTCCCATATCTACACCTGAAGGTCGTCTTTGTGATGTCGCCCTCCTTCACCCTCATCTGGTGATATCCTGACAGTAGGTCAACCTTTGAAAACCATCCTGCCCCTTTAAGCTGGTCAAAGAAATTGTCTATTCATGGAAAGGGGTGGTGATTCATGATTGTTTCCCGATTCAGCCTCTGGTAGTCTATGCACAGCCTTAGACCACCATCCGTCTTCTTCGCAAACCACACAAGAGAACCCCACTGTGATGCACTCGTCCGAACAAAACCTTTCTTCATCAGATCGTCAAACTGAATCCGCAACTCTCGTAGCTCCGAAGGATCCATCCAGTAGGGATCCATTGAAATCAGATAAGAACTCGGGTGCAAGTCTATACCAAACTCGACATCACTTCGAGGTGGTAGAGTCGACAACTCCTCAGGGAAGACATCCATAAACTCACTGACAATCCCTGGTACCTCCACCATCTCTGCTTATGGTGACTCCACTGATAGCCCAGCTAATAAGGAGAGGGGGGGGGGGTTCTTCTTGCCTGCTTCCCTTTTGGCCACCCCTCTCACCGGTGAAAGTAACATGTCAGCCACCGAAGTCTGAAAACCCGACCGTTCCTTGGAAGCAGTCGATGGTGGCACATATAGTGAACAGACAATCAATGCCTAGGATGACATCGTATGGCTATATCTGCAATAGAAGGAGGTCCCTGACTGAATAATGTGGCCCTATCGTCAGTCTGCATCTTAGACAAACATACGATAAGTCGGTTTGACCTCCGATTGGTGGGCTCAGTAACAGGGGCACTAGAAGTCTCTCAGTATCTAGACCCAATGAACGGGCCAGACTGTGTGTAACAAAGGAGTGAGAATCTCCTATATCGAACAAGACGTAAGCAAGTGTCCTTAACAAACATATTAAACCTCGAACGACCTCCGATCATGATGGAATTGTTGCCTCCGCAGGGTGAAACTGCCAGCACCCGGCTCCTCTACCTCTCGGCTATCGGCCAACTCCCTGGCCACGCCCTTGTCGAGGTCCCTAAGGAGCGCCATGTGGTCAGCCTCCCCCTGCAACATCTTTCCTCAGTGGAGGGAGAGCTCGCTGACCCTTCTGCTGCTGCTGGAATGGCCTCTCTGGATACTGCAGCTGCTGAGGCGGGTGCTCAACCGGCCCGCCATCGCCATACTGCATTCTATCCGGGCACTGATTCCGAAGGTGCCTGTGGCTCCTACAGATGAAGCATAACGGCCATGTTCATGAAGTGAAAGGGAGAGGGCCAGGGTATGAGAACTGGAACTACTGAGGCCTGCTCCCTATTGGTCAAAATGTAGAGGGTCTTGATGCTGGAGGCATGTTGCTGATAGGCTTTCCCTTCGATGATCCCAGATGGATCCCCTCTCATGACACACCTCCTAGCGTGTGCATCCTCTCCACCACTTCATCCTTAATTTGCATCACTATGTATGTCGACAAGGTGAAGGGGGTAACAACATAATGGAGGGAAGGTCATAGCACCTCCTATAAACGTCTCTCCCGAGAATATTCATTTGGAAAGTGGTCCAGAGCAAAGAAGATGAGGTCCATGAACTAGATACCTAGCTCCCTTACTAACATACCACCTTCTGGAGGGAGAGTAGTTCCTACCTCTTCTCTGCCTTCATCGTAGAAGAGAGGAATTCCGACCGGAAATCCTTCTCGAAATCAGCCCATGCTACCTCATCCTATCTCCTCTCCCCTAGGCAGAGTGTCTCCCACTGACGCACTACTCCCTATCTCTGGATGACGTCCAGAGGAACCCTGTACTCGGTTGGAGCCCGGATCAAGCCGAAAGCTATCCCCATCTCCTCTACCCAGCCCTCTGTCTTCATGTAAGAGGTGCTGCCCTCGTACTTCTTGAGGGTCTATCACTGGAAGCCTCGAAGCATTTTCTGCCACTGGTCATCCTCCTCCTTTCAATAATCCCTCTGTCGATCATCCAAGTCAACCTCTTGGGCCTCGATTTCCCGTACAACTAGTGGTCATCTCCCGGGTGCCATAGCTGCATGGCAACCAAAGAATGCCTAAGCCCAAGTAGTGAAGAATATTGTTCTTAAAATTTATTAAACTTATTATTTATTTCAATTTCCCAAAACATCCCATAAAGATGATAACAAAAGTCATTATGATGCATGTACCTTTCCTAGGGTCTCTACCTTGCAATCAGTGTGGCCTTAATTGGTCGTTCGGTAGGTCTAGAGTCCTTGCATCGGATCATCGGGGGCCCTGAAATCCCAGGTCCTAGACGGTCTTCCCTGGCCTAATTCATGTACCAAGGTCACCCTACACTGTTTCCCTACCATCCCATGAAATCCTCTCTGTGACTAACTCAAGACTCCATCCTATCTCTCAACCTACCATCTGATACCATTCTGTCACGACCCGCCTTCTCCAAAAGGAGGGAAGGGTCCGCAGATTTCCAGGACCTTCATTCTTTAAATTGAAGGAGAGATAATGACCCCAGAAACCCGCCTTCAATAGGTCCCAGAGGGGCGACCAGACCCAAGGATATAGAATCACACACTAAATGGAAAGCATTACCCTTTTTGTTATAATAGGATTGGGATATAATTTAGTGAAACCCACAACACCAAAACTGAATGTGAATGTACGGATGAAAGTTAACCATTCCCATATGCATGTTCAAAGGTAAAAGATACAAGCCAAAAAACTCCGAAATGTAAAGTTCCAAGAAAGGAAACTGAAAACAGCAATTTCCCCAAGGTCCAAGCTAGTATAGTCCCGCATGATCCCGGATGTCCTCTTGGAAACCTGAAATCAGTTTTATATACATAGGGTGAGAATACAAGTACACTTAGTAGGGAAACACAAAGACTCTCGTGGACATTTGAGGAGACATTCTAATTCCACGTGGAAAAAGAGATAACCAAACACCTAACAAGGTAAACTATCCACCTATGCCTCACTAAGGCACACTCCCCAAATAACAAAAGTCAAGTAAAACATAGTAATAGCACATCGATGTTTGGGTACCTTGCGCCACATTCCCACTAGTTATTAAAGGCATCCTACACATCGAACCAATCCTACCATTCTCACCATAATCCCACTACCACACCGGCCTGCACACACCTGGGCCACAACAACCTCACATATCCATGCCCGCAAACACCTAGGCCAGAAAAACCACTACCACACATGAAGACACCTAGGCCAGAAAGCTATAGTCATGCCCGAAGACACCCGGGACTCATCTCAAAGATACTTGGTAAACAACCTTCCTGTAAACACCTAGGCCAACCACAACAACAACACTGCCCGAAGATTCTGGGGATAATAATGGACCTCATGCCATCACAGCCTACCCGAATATACTTGGGCTATCTAGTAAATGGAGAAGAAGGAGCTAATAACCATCCACTAATTGAAGTGTTTGAAAAAACACCCTTCTCCATGAAATGGGGGTGTTCGGCACTAAGTGATCAACTTGGGTGGGGCACGAATAAGAAACATAAGAACTAAAAATATATGTATAAGTATCAAACACTCAACCCAACCTAGGGTTTCCAAATCCACTCCAAGCACAAGCACACTCGTCCCTATTCAAAGGAAGCACACAACTCACAGTTGAGTCACCAATCACCCCCAGAACCAATTCCCATTTAATCTATTCTTGCTTACATGTTCATGAAATCTCATTTAAATAATGTTCTTCACTACTAGGAAACTAACATCATAAGCACAAACCAAGGAAAAAAGATACATCCAATAGAAATTTAAGCATTCACACCTGATTCTCTTACAAAGTCGCAACAATAAAGGGATATGTGAGATCCCTCTAAGTACTGGAACCAAATAAAACCCCAAGGTACAGCCCCATGATCCCAAAATATTGGACCCAACAGTTTCTCAACAATAGAGGATCCCACCCCAATTCGTGATATAAGCAGAGTAATCACACATCCTCAAATTCTCATCCAGCAAATGTATGCAACAGGGGATCCCATCCCCACCCGCTTCGCCCCAGCCATCGGCCCATGAAAGAAAAAACAAAACCACTACAACCAATGTAAGGCAGGCCCATTTAGGTATTTTGAGATCTAAAAGATTTAAAACACTCCATGGTTTCAATTCCTATTTCTTTAACTGGGGTTATCACAGAAAAGGGGTGATCCTGGTGCTTTCAATTTATTTAACTGAGTATACGTAATTAACCAATTCCATGTTACAGTTATTTAAACATCTAGGAGCATGTTCAATATTGCACAGAGAATGACCATCAATGGCCACGATTTTCAGTTTACATGGGCCCGTACAATTCACAAAACATAACAACATAAAGTGTACAACAGAACATCGATCACACCCCCCTTTCATTCTTTAATGGTTGGTTCATTATCTTTATTATGTTTTTTTTCATCAATTTACACAGGGGAAAAATCAAAACCACCCCACATGATACACAGAAAGGAGAGGTGAAGGAGAAAATACCTACCTGAAAAATCAAGGATCGACGTTAATTCCTCGCGTGAGTAGCAGGAACTCCACGGAATGAAATCAAGGAAAAATTTGAGGGGTTACAACTCATTCGGAGGAAGGGTACTACGAGTGCAGAGTGATCAAGAAAATGAAATGAAGGGAGAAGCCTTTAGGTTATAAAGGCTGAGATACATTATTCCCAGGATGGTTAAGATGCAGGAAGAAAAACTCAAAACCACGTAAGAAGTGGGATCGTGGGATGACCACGTGGCTGGGACACCCCACACTCTACTTAAAAGGTCCTTGACATTATGGGTGGTTTAAATCGATGCACATGTCATGGTTTTTAATTTATGGAGGGTACCTCACCAATCCTTAAATTTAAACGACATTAATGGGCATTAATGGGATTTAAAATAGTCATAAAGGGGTCAAAACATGGTTTAAAAACCAAATTGCGTAAAAAGGAGGAGCTACTGGAAAACCCATGGGGGTTAGGAGAGAGCTACTGGTAGGTGAGAGCTACCAGTAGCTGAGAGCTATCGGTACCCCAAGGCCACTAGTAGGCTCGGTCTACCAGTAGGCTGAGGCTACAGCTAGGAGTCACTGAGAAGTTGGGATGGCGTTCCAGACAACCCAGAACACCTCAAACATCCGATTTTTTCCAAGTAATAGAACCCAAAAACCCGGTCCATTACAATATCAATGTTCATACACAGTGATAACAATAACCAAAATAGTTCAATGCATTTTATTAGGTATAGATTATAAGGAATTCATGTTTGAAAATCTGGATGGATATTTAAAACCCTTAGTATATATTGTTAAAAGGTAACCATTTTTAAAATATTAAAGGTAATGATTATGGGTGTAATTTTTTTTATTACATGCCCAATAGAAGATGTTAATATTGTCATAAAAGGAATCTGAATTTTTTTTTATAATTTTGTTTAATTATATTGTAAAATAATAATCCATCATAAAACTGATTTCTGATTAATGATAATGGATATGAAGTCGATAATAGGATTGTTTGGAATTATGGGTGAATTTTTTATATTTAAGATAATTTTATATACATTATTGACGATTATAAAATATATGATAATGAATAAAGAATTAATGAAATTGAATCTATGTTATCATGATTTTGTATTTATGTAAAATATTATAATATTATTTTAGATATTAGTAATTGTGTTTAATATAGGATGAGTGTGGGGAATTTTGTAATCTCATTTCTCCTTTTACTGCTAAACTGATGAATATTATAGAATAATTTCGTGAAGAGGATTGTATAGTAGTGATTTAATAATAGATGAATAATATTTAGAATAATGAATCTTTTGATTTAGAACCATCCCTCAATTAAAAAAACATTAATAAGGAGAACGATGCTTTCAAGAGTACACTAAATGATAATCAAAGAGTATAAAAAAAATATTATTTTCATTTTATATTCATGAAATGATGTTTTTTATTTTAATGAGGTGTTTTAGCTATCCAATGGTCTGAAAATTATTCATGTTTTATTAAAATATATTCTATTATTTGAAAAAACCTAATGTAAATAAATGAATATGATGTCTAAATTTAACAACCATAAGGGTTTCCATGTTGATTATGATGATTTTGGCTACGGGTGAAGTGGACGTGTGTTATGGGAAGTTTATAACATTATATTTTCATGTTCAATGATAAATTGAAGATATTCTAGAAGATAAACTTCATGTTAAAAAACAATTGAATCACAAAAGATATACGACATGACTCACACCAGATCTATGGAGAGAGGATTATCACAATATGTCACACATATTTTTTAAATTATTTATCTTATTATATTCATTGGGAATACGATAATGGGGGTTGAGGCTTTACTAAAAAATTCTATGATATTATTTAGAAATGATTTTTTTCCCTTGTTATCGTCCAGCACACCGCGGTCGAAGGCGCACGACCTCGCATGGGTTGTCGCGCGACCACTAACAGTTCACAGAACTTCCAGTCTGATGGATTACTATTGAAATAAGATGAATTTATAATTATGTTAATAATAATAATATTATTATTATTAATTTCACTTGAGAGTATTATTATTATTTTCTTGGATAATAATTTAGTTTAGTGTATTATTTTTATTAATAGAATTTTATTATGTCGATCATTGTATAGATTATTATTTAGTTTATTAGTTATGTTATTATATTGTTGTTGTTATTATTATTATTATTATTATTATTGTGTGTGTTTTGGGTTTTTCATCACATGACATACAAGCAGGGCATGGTGAGGAGACTGCGCGGTATGCCCGGCTTACAAAAATGAGCTAAAACATAAAGGAAAATAAAATGATGATGAGTAATGTATTGGAAATAAAATTAAAATAAAATGAGTGTGATAAAATCTATGAAATTGGATTACTGATTTTATTATTATATGAGGATATTATTGATTATTATTGAGTATCAATATTATTTATATTAGTAATGAAAATTAAGACATTTTATTTGTTAATATTATTCTTGTTTTAGTTTTATTATTATAAATTTTACAATTATTACTATTTTTAGTTGTTTTATTTTTAGTTTTAGTTTAATTAATTAATTAATTTATTTAATTTTTTACCTTATTTTGGGTTTGGTTTTCCTCGCCCATTTTTCTTTTGCTCTACGACCTAGACCTCCAACTGTATCCCTCCTTCCTGTCACGACCCCCCTTCCTCTCCATATTCATCATGATGCGCCACCCTCCCATGGCCTGCTGCCATTGAAACACCACCCTCTAGGCCAACCTGCATGCACTACACCCCTTCCTCCTACTTTTAATTGCACCGCATCCCCCGTTGCTCTGGCTCAGAATTTCACTACAACCCCCTCCCCCCCCCCTTCCTTTTAGGAATCGCCCCACAACCCCCTTGCTCCTACTTGGAATCAGACCGAAACCCTCCTTTCTCCTGCTCGGAATCACACCGTACCCCACTTTCTCCTACATGGACATGCCAAACCCTTGCCTCCTGCTTGGAATCCCTCTGGATCCGCCTTGTCCCTTTGGACTCCCATTGCGACGACCCAAAAACACCTCCCAGGTAGAAGCCGTCAGCCCTTCCTTTTGGTTTCCAGCCTGCACAGCCCTCACCGGCCCCCTCACCAGTCAGCGCTTCCCTCACCAGCCTCCTCGACCAGCTACATGCCACCCCTACCAGACCACCTAGATCCACTGTCTCTCCCTCTCCACTACAGGTAAACACTCACGCCTCAATCAAAGGTTTTTTTGTTATATATATATATATACATATATATACATATATATATATATATATATGTTTCAGTTCATTTATGGTTATGTCATGATATTACAGGTTCAGTATCATGGATTAGAGGTTTCATTTGATTGCTTGTGGTGCGGATGTGGTGGAACAGTGGTTTCACACCATTATTCTGGGGATTCTTGGTTAAAGTTATGTGGTTTCACATATAACAATTGTTTGATAAATTATTTTCATTGTTTGATTAATTTATCATGGCCTTACATTAATTACATGGGTGGGAACATAGTTTTAAAAATAATTTAACATCTTCTATTTTATTTAGTATCATGTTAGTTTAGTGAGTAGAGCATTTTTATTAAAACACTAATTTCATCATTTGATTTTGTTATATGGGTTGCGAAATAAGTTTTTTAAAATTTATGAATATTTTTGAATTGGATTATGAAGTGGTGATAATGTGCATTTTGTAATAAAGGGAGTTTTTGTGTGAATTTCGTGTGTAAAAAAGCATGTGACGTAGCTTGGAATTGTTTTATATAATTTCATAATGATTAATTAAATGGTATGGAAATTACAAACTGGTTTTGGAAACCATCTTACGGTGCACATCATCCCAGAATGAACATTTTTCATTTATATATTATTAGAATCTTTATTCCATGTCATTTTTATTTATCTTTGAAAAACATGTATCAAGTTGTTTACTATTTTAGAAACTGTATTGTTACTTCTTTAAAATTGTTTCATAAGATCTTATGTTTGTCTTATTAAATTGTGTTGTTTTTTGTAAGGGCTTCTTACATGTGGTTTAAGGGTTTTCATCAAACCATTTGGGTGGGTCACGATACACATTAACATTTTATTAGACTGCGTTAAATGTTGTAATCAGTTTATTGGTTTATAAAGAGTTATTTTTGTGAGTGTAAAACAATGTGACACTCTTTTACTATTATTTTATAAAAAATTAAATGGTTTGTTAGATTATTTCAATATTTTTAAATTCATTGGAAAAAACATTTTAGTGGGTGGATTATTTAAATTGGTTCTTCTGTGTGAAAATGGTTGTTATTGCATGTGTATTATCTTGTTGGTTATGATTGTATGTTTATTAAAGGTGATGTGAAATATAAACTACTTTATGACAAATGGGAAGCTTGAGTACTAGGTGGGCGGGATAGGACTAGTGTGCTAGTGATACAAAAGTGGCATCGGCCCGGTTCCACTTAGCAGGTTTTTATGACTACACCACTAAATAAAATTTTGGATGACGTTTGGAGGCCACTAGGTTATGGATATATTTCGATACTAGTGGCTCGTTCATGATAACATATATTTTTGTGTTGTTATACTTCTATTCGCTGAGATGTGATGTTCTATGGTCCCACTTCTTGTTGGTATCTTTAGGGACTTGGCCATGTTTTTTGCTCTTATTTGGCTTTACGATCACCATAGACACACGGTGTAATGTTGGGTTACCAAGAGAGGGATAGAGAGTGTTTGTGTGTGTGGGTGTGTGTGTGTTAATTTAAGTGTTTTTCCTTTAGTGTATTATTCCCTAAAAAGGTTTTCATTAAAAGTGTTTAAGTACTTATTTATTTTCATTCTGTTAAACTGCAAATGGATTGGTCATTTAATAATTATGCATGGATACTTTTATCGGTGGAATCATATTGGGATTTTGTCTTACACTCTGTATACTCCTTTCATGGTATGTACATCCTGTTTATTTTTCTATCTAGGTTGAGGAATCGAGCATAGCATGAGTGGTTCAGGTTGTCAGTATCACCCTCGTGTCGGTTTGGTGGAAATGGCTTGAGGTTGTCGCACCTCTCTTGTTGATTGAAGGTTTGAGTTAGAGTTTTAATTTCCTATGTTGTCGTTTATTATCGGATGTTGGCTAAATTTGTAGAACCATAAATTTTATTTTTGGTTTGGGTCTATTTGGTTGTCTGTTCAGAATTTAATTTTATTTATCTTGTCAGTTCTTTTGTGTTTACTATTTTGGGTAAACTATTCCCACATGTTACTCTTGATACCCAGGCACATGGGCCAGCCGGTGGGGATTAGGAATTCCCTTCAGGAAATATATTGGACTGGGTTGAGTGCCCGGTAGGATGGCAACCCGAACTAGTTTGTGACATATGTTATTAAAATAAATTTAATTTAATAAGAAAATCCATGATTGAATTCAGTATTTGTTGATAGATATTTCTAATATATATATGATTCACCATCATTGAATTGTTTGAATCAGTTGAATATCCCTCATTCTCTAACCCAGTCATGTTCTATGAATCTCGAGATGTCCCCAAAATAATCAATGGTCACTAACACGACATATCCTTTCTGTTGCATTTTCTAACTTTGATTGTAATGATAATTTATTCCAATGTGTTCTGCTTGATTTGGTTGAGTAAAAATCCTCTCAATTTTAGGGATATATCACCAAAAAGAGAGATCTCAAAGGCTTGAGAGAATTCTCCAATTCTATTAAGCACAAGCCAAAAAAATGAATTTTTCTTTTAGAAAAAATTATAAAACAGGGTTTATATATTTTTAGGGTTAAAATAAAATAATTAGAAAAGTGAACTTAATTATTTATTTAATACTAGAAGAAAACCCATGTCAAATGTTAATACTAATATAATTATTTATCGACATGTGCATAACATAAAAATAAAAATTAAATATTATATGACATAATAATATTAAATATTTATTATTTTTACACCGAAAATAAAATATAGATCCATCATTAATTAATAATATTTATCATACCATAAATAATTTCAACATACCAATTAATTAAATATCACTACATTATATTCCAATAAATTAATAAATATTATATTCACTAATGATAAAATAAATATTTATTAAATGTTCCAATCAAATTATATCCTTTCAAATAACAACTAATATGATAAATGTGATAGTTTCATCATGAATAATTATTATACAACATTTGGGTTTAATATTTATTCACATTATTAAATAATCTATAATAATACATTATTTAACTGTGATTCTAGAAACGCATTTTGTGTGAACAACTTGGCCAATTTCTCAATGGAATTAGGCAAAGAAAACTAAATCCATTAATAGGATCTTGATATATGTATCGTTACCCATAGTGAAAGAAGTTAATTTTTTAATGACATGATACCTCACACAAATTATTACTATGTAATATAATCCCATTATCACGATATCTTCAATCAATCTGGTTGCATGATGGTTCTGTCATCCATTTTTTTAATGTCTCATTATTTGACTTCCAATTAATTAATACATTCAATTAAACACAATGGAAATGGATTTATTTAGGCTATATAATTTCAATTAAAGATCCTATGATGTAAATTTCCATTAATGACTAGAAGGAAAAAAATTTCCACATTATTCAATAATGCAATATTGCTCGACATGTTTCCAACATATCATACCTCACCTCGAACATCTGTCAATAGTGTTTTTGTCAATACCTCATAGTTTGAGACTAATAATACTCATTAATATTAATATTAAAGTATATGGTTCAATTAAAATGTCCACATATAGGAACATCCAATGACACATATAAATTTTTATTTCCTTTTAGTGGGTCTCATTCCTATAATTTCCAACTTGATATTACCAAGGGTGTACACCATGAAGAGGTGACTTAATGTCCAATTATTCTCCCCCTAATATACTATATATTTTATTGACATCATTAAATTTAATAACACAATTGAACATATATTAATTATTATGGTCATGGAGTTTTTGGGTTCTCATCATTGTGGGGAATTGCTATGATCTTTCAGTGTGACAACTACTCTTCAGATAATATCACATACTATGTCACATAGAAGAAAAATAAGGATGTGATATGTATTTTTTAATATTCTAAACAATTACTACTATTAATCATAAAGTACATAGATGTTTGTTATATTTAATTAACACCAACTAAATCCCACTTAAACTAGTGCTAACTACTAAAAACATTCAGTCTGTAAGCTATCGAAAGATAATACTTCTTCTATAGAAAATGGACATTAGTCAATGGATATTACATATTCTTTTTAGGGGTTCTCTACATAATTCATTTTCACCCCACTAATGAAAATTGATCAAGAGGTGATACTTCCAATGTATATTCTTTTTCCATTGGTGTGACCTTGTCTTTTTTGCAAGATCCACTATTGGGGAATTATTAAGATTCAATTTGATGGAATCTATAGATATAGGTATGGCATAATACTCTCTAAAACTATTCTGAATCAAAAAGGATACCATGGATACATCATAAGTTGCTATATAAAAGCACACCACTAATTAATTTGTGACAAATTTCTACTTTGAACTCTTCCAACTCAGTGCTCCTCCATTGATCTAGAAAACATATCCCCTTTGCGACATCAAATTGTTTTGATATATCTGAAAACAAGTATCATTATAACCCATAATGACACACTCTTCATATCCTCCACACACCATTAACATATAATTACTTCTATATAGATACTGAAGGATATCAATAATAGCAATCCAATATTGTTATCCAGGATCCTTATGATATCTTTCAACCATTCTTAATGCATTGGAAACATAAAGTCTAGTAAATAACACGTCTAACATGACTGATCATATCATAGAATCATATGAGATCATAATTATTCTCAATTTCCCTAATTTTTTCTTGGGATCTATTTTCATATAGAGATGTAAACCATGTGACACTCGGACCAATACCTTATTGGATTGTTCCATACTAAATCTCATCAGTATATATTCAATATATATACTCTGAGATAGTCCAAAAACCTCTGGGATCTATCCTATATGATATTGAACCCTTGAATGTAGTATTATTCTCTATGGAATTTCATGTAGAATAATTTGTTTAACAAATCCTTACGAGATTAAGAAATAGGGTTTTAATTTCCAATAAGTAATATGTCATCGACCTATACTTCTATGATAACCATTACATTTAATCTAAACCTATTATAAACACACAAATCACATTAGTTATTAATGAAACCGTATTATTTTATGGATTCGTCAAATATAATTTTTTTTGACTTGGATTCTTGCATTATTCCATAAATGGATCTCTACCACATGAAAATCCATTTGGAATCACCTGGAGTCACAATCCTTTATGGTCGTGAAAAATTGACATCTTACTAAATTTTCCCACAAAGGAATGAATTTTATTCATCCAAAGTCCAAATATAATAGTCATGGTAAGATTCTATGTCATCTAAAAATATGAAGTATTTATAAATGGAAATTGGTGTAACAATTTTGTCGTATGAAATAAATTGAGGTTTTTTTTTCTTTTTATACAATATTATTTCTTTACAGGTATTTACATTACCTTCCATGTCTAAATTTCACTTAAATACCCATTTTCACCCATTGGGATTTACATAATCTAGTGCATCTACCAATAACCAAACGTAGTTCTCATACATGGAATCCATTTAAAAATTCATGGATTCATTAAAAAAATAGATATTATGATCTCCATTATACCACCTTGATATATATATTTTAATCATTTTCAACCATAACGAGTCACCATCATGTATGACTAGAAATTCAAATATCTTTGGATATATTACCCCCCTTACTTTCTTATGTAGTAATTGTGTTTCATGAACTAATTCATCCTTGGGGACCTGTGTAATTTATTATTTTTCTAACTCTTATTTATCTAGAGCGTAAACTTCATCGATGTAAATCTTGCTCCCACTAACCTTTTTAAGATGATCTCCCTACCATGAAAGATAACAATTTTAGTGAAAATTTTTTTCTTTTTTTTGAATGGTATAGGTAACTTCTCTTGGATTCTGTGGGATACCCTATAAATATAAACTTTTTTACCTGAGGTGCCATTTATTTCCTATTGAGGACCTAGAAAAATCCTCACAAACACATACACATAAATTCCAAAAAAACAATCTTTCAACTCTATAAATTGAAGTTAATTTTCATTTCCAATTTTGTTGGAACATGGTTTAATGTGTATTCTAAAAATATTAACGCATATCCCCAAAAATATAATTGATGAACTATCTAACTCAATGTCGACCTAACCATGCCTAAAAAATCACTATTCCTAATCTATCTAAAAACATTCCAATGTGGTTTATATGGTAGAATTATTTAATATAGAATCCCAAATTCTCATAGAAATTCAATGAACTCTTAGATATGATATTCAATACCTAACTCTCATTGAATCTTCACCGTCTTCTTAATAAGATGATTCTCTATTTAATTTTTCAATTCTTCGAATTTCTCAAAGGACTTAGACACATACCTTATCATGTAGATATATCCATATCTACCGAAGTCATAATTTAATGTTATGAAGTATGAATTTTCACTTCTATATTCTACTATAAATTTTCAACACGCATCCGTGTGTACCAATCCTAAAATCTCAGGGTCCCTTTCACCCTATCCACCAAATGGTGTTTTGATCATTTCTCCTTATAAACAAGAATGACATCATTTAAGTGCTATCAACTCAGTGGAGTCTAAATAAATATCATTATAGATAATTTTTTAAACCTTCCTATTTACATGAACAAAATTGTTCTTCCAATGCTGGGTGTTATATATGTCACGTGAACTTGATTTTTCATCAATTTCATATACATGGTTTTAAAATTTTAATACATAAATATCATTATTTAAATTTTCCATACCATAACTTTTGATTATTTTTTAATGAAATATCTTTGAATTCCATGACTAAACATAAAAACATATGTATATTGGAATGATGAAGAAATTATGTTATTGGTAACTGTAGCAACAAAATAAAAATATTTTAAATACAAAATCATTACAATTTTCTATTAAATGTGGTAATCACTAATAGACATCGCAGTCAGTGATACACTTGTGAAACCTATCATATCAGACTATCATCCTGAAAATTTCATTATCAATATGGTTCATGAATTTTAATATTCATGTGGGCCCCAAAATTTATATCTAATACCCAATTATTTTATATTAGAATATTACAATTGATAATGGACACACCTTCAACATCCCTTTGATTTTGGGTGTAGTTCACATCATAGTGTCCTAACATTCCAAATGAAAAACATACAACCTCTTTTTACATTCCCTTCATTTGGATCACTATATTTTCTGAACAGAGATTATTATGAGCTTTAGAGTGATTATTGTGTTTGGGCTCTCTTTACTTGTTCTTCCAATTCTTATTCACCATATGTATGGAAGGTTTTTAATTCTTCGTGTAATTATCCATATGGATAATTAATGTAAGATGTTCTGAAAGTATCTTCTCAATATTTATCATATTGTAATTAATAAATAAAATGTGATGGTATTAGGAAGGGATGAATGTATGAGATGTGTACCCAACTCGTCAAATAATTTTATGTCTAATATGTATAATTTTTCAATATAGCCAATAAGATTTACTATATAAGGATTACCTAGTGAATACTCTAAAGGATTGGTTGTAAGAAATTTATTGGAGGTATCTTACCTCTATTGACTTTCCTGAAATCGATAGAGATATCAATGATGAGACCTTATTCTATACACATCCATGTCCTCAAGATGTTTAAAATATCATTAGACATGGATTACAAAATTAATTATTGAACATATGTGGTATCTTTCAATTTTTTCTCATAGAGAGACATCACTTCATAACTAGAATCTATAATAGGCTCAAATCAACAGGTTTCCTTCAGTACAAATAATTTTTTTTTTAGAAAAGGATGAAATGTAGGCCTCATTTCTATTCATTGAAATTTCATCCAATGAAAAAGATTTATTTCTTTAGTATGGATCATAATTATATTATTGATGAAATTTTAATGATGTTTCTATGAATATGTTGAGTTGAATTTTAGATCATTATCTACAAATAATAAGGCATATATATATATATATATCTTTAGTCTTGGACTATTTTATTGAAACCCAATAGCCCTACTAGTGGCTTAATAATATAATGTTTATTGGATATTCTAGTGGAATGGATCCATATTTTCCTTATCATTACCACAATCTTGGTTAGTCATGAAACTATAATGGTCATAGGTAGGAGTTAAAAATGTCAAATTCATTAACTTATACATTTTTGATATGATGAGTGGACTCCCCATTCCAATTATCATTAAATTGGATTTCCTCATACATTTCCTCTCAGTTAAACCATTTTTTACTTTTCCAGACATCCCTTGATGTAAACAAAGTTATGTTTACCAAAAATATCTTGATAGAATTCCTTAATAATTGAAATCACCCCAACAATGCTTGGTCATGTACATTGAACAATGTTTAATCTTTAACTAATGTAATGGAAGGCTATAAAGACATAATAAATATAATTGAGGTAATTTAACCATTCTACGTAAATTCCCAATTATTATCTTTAAGAAATTGGAGTTAATATTATGTTTATTTTATTATGTGATTAACCATGTATTATATCATATTTATGAATAAGCCAACTTATACTAGTTCTATGTTTCATGTTCATTAAATCATTAAATATTGTGATCAAAATAGAACATTTATAGTGAAATAACCATGATACATGATGGAAATAAAATAATAAAGCATTGGGATAATGAGAGTTTACAAATGGATAATTAATATAGTGGTTGATAATATTACCATTGATGTAGGGATAAATATCATTAACCAATTCAGGTATGTGTTACAGGTTTCCTCCAATGCATATTTGTATCTCTCTAGGATTGGTTTCACATTAGCTCCAAACATGAACTGCCTCCCCTACCATTAGAGTGTGATCAATTCTATTTTGTTTTACTCATATGATAGTGAGGGGAAAAGTTTTTGCATTGAAGAAACTGTGAGAATGTAGTCCATTACATTATAATATGCGAGAAGGCACAAAATTAAATAAATAAATTTAATAATAATTTAATTTAATCCCATCTCATTCGATTGTTTGGTGTATTTTCATGGTCAATTAATCCATGTAATGAATAAAACATTTAGTGAAACATGAATAATTATTCATCATTCCCATTTAAGATAAATGACACTAAAATAAATTAATTATTATTTGTAATTAATCAGTTATTTTATCAAAATTATTTTCCAAATTTCCATGATATTCTAATCCATTTTAGTTTTAATCTAGATATATACATTTATTTAACAAAAAATCTTCTTATAACTATACATTGGAGTTAATATATTTTATATTAATCTTATTCCACCCAAAATGTTGTATACTTGTATAATGTTTACTCTTTTAGAATATGGTAGAAATGATTTATCATTAACTTTTATGGAATGTATGATCAAATTATTCATTACACAAATTACATGAATTTTTGGTCATGTGTTATGCTTCAATGAATTTAGAGAAGAAATTGTATTATGATTTATTTAATATACGTGGATCTAAACATTATTAAAATATTAATTCAAAATTATTATATATTAATATTATATCCCATCACGTGGCTTGTCCTATCATATTAGTGACCACACACAAGAACATCTCTCATGGATTAAACAATATAATAAATAAATTTTAAATCATTATAATTTTATATAACTACATGAAATGTATACGGACACTACATGGATGATACATCAGTCACCATATATTTGAAGTACAAGACTAGGGACTGAGTATGAAAATTATACAATATAAAAATAGATTAAATAAGAATTAAATTAGAATATGTGACTTTTTGAGTCCGAGTTACATGGTTGCAATTCAGTAGGCCATGTGTAATACACATGGCTCATCTGTGTTTCCAGGGGACTACATGTTGTGTATATATTGCACACGACATGTACTTCAGTAGAACATGCACTGCAATTAATGGTAAAATTGTGGTGTTTGTAATAAAGGAACATTGTTTCATAAATTCACACGATATAAATTAATTTGATAATTAATTCTAGATGCATTGTACACAAGTAAAAAATATTTAAATCTGGTTACATGGCGTGTACTCCTGCGTTTTACAAGAGAATCCATGGAACCTCAAATTGAGATATTTAATTTTATTTTATACATAAAATTAATCATATTTATTTGATCAGTGAGAAACGATAGTTGAAGAAAAAAATATTGTGATACAGATTAATATGTTGATTAAACATGAATTGAAAAAATAGATTAAAATGTGTAAATCACAATAGATAATTAAGTAATTTTGAATAATTATGGGACATATCGGATTCCACTTATAGGTTATGGGTGTGATGGAAGACTGTGATGGGTGTTTCCCAACATTTGTTTTCAATGTTCAATGATCAATATGATATCTACAGGACAATAAACTCCAATTTCAATAGAATTGAATAAAAGAATACAAACCACATGAATAATGATTGTATTATATAGACTTGATCATCTTATATTGTTTATAATTATTATAAATAAATAATAATAAAATTGAAGGAGTTATTTCTTCCTTGATGGATCTGGTAATATATCTGTGAAGCACTAATGTTGTGTTGTTCAAATAAATTGCAGATTCTCACTAGCAGTAATCCAAACATGTTCCAAAAATTTTAAGGCCTCACTGAATGAATCTCCAGTTGCGAGCATGGAAGAACATTGCAATTACATTATCAATATTTGATCTATATGAGAATTGATTCCAATCCATTTTAGTTTATTAGGTGGAGGAAGATTGCTGTTCGTTCTTAGCATCGATCATGAAGATGAGATATCTAAAGGGCATGAAAAAAGTCTATAATTCCATTATGCACCACCTAAAAAATGAATTATTATTTTTAGAATATAACCTATATGGGTTTATATTTTAATAGATTTTAAATGAAAAAATTATATTAGTTCGCATAATTAATTATTAAATATGATCGAAAGCCCCATTTCATATAATATTAATATATTTTTTTATTTCTTAACATGCACATAACATGAAAATTAAAATTAAACATTATTTATTTTATTTATATTAAAAAAATAATTTTATCACAAGATCTGAAATCCCTATCATTCATTCCTCAATAGTATTTATTATACCTTGAATAATTTCAATTTAATAATTAAATAAATATTACTACAATATTCTCTAATAAAAAAATAAATATTCTTTTCACTAAATATATAATAAATATTTAGCAAATATTCCACTTTCATTACATTCATTAAAATAAATAGTGATAAAAAATATTTCATCAATAGTACATGATTAATTGTTACATAAATTTTCCAAAAAAAATTATTCAACATGTTAAATAATGAATAATAATATATAATATAACTTATATTTTAGATATAATTAGTCTGTGACCCTCTATCCATCTCTCATAGTGTCATTTGAAAATATGGAATAATGTAGAAGGTTAGATTCTAGGAACACTCCTAGAAACCCATAAAGGATTAATTTTCTTCCACAACAACATGATACGACATATGAATTGTTACTATGTAATAAAATCACGTTATCATGATATGTCATATCAAGATGGTTGCATCATGGTGAGATAAACCTATGTTCTAGATCTCTTTATTTTACTTTCTACTAATTGAAATTTCCTATTTAACATAGTGTAAAATGATTTCTTTAGGCTATATCATATTCATCATAGGTCCTAATATATCAACTTATATTAAGTAATAGAAGGGAAAAGACCAATATCGCATTATTCATTAATGCTCTATTACTTGTGATGTACCCAATGCATGAAATCTCAATTTGAGCATTTGTTGTAACTGTTATCATAATTACAGAAAATTACATGACTCATAATACCCATTAATTAAAATAATAATATATATTGACCAATTTACATGTCTGAATATAGGAACATCCAATGACATGAATAAAAGGGGATTTGCTACAAGTGGGTATCATTATCATAATATCCTAATGGATATTACTAAGATTGTAGTACATGATAAGCTACCTAAAAGTCCTATGAGTCTCTACCACTGATAGAATATATAATTTGTGACCCTAAAATGATTTCATCTTATATCAGAACATACATTCTATAATTGTGGCATAGAACTTTCATGTTATCATCATATTGGGTATCTCCTATGACATATTATTCAAATAGCTACTATTAGTACAAAATCACATAATATTTCATGCAAGATGAAAATCATTATGTGATAAGTAGTTTATTAAGGTTCAAAATAATGATTACATGTTATCATAATGTAAAAAAATGTTGGTTCTAGGGAACAAACTCTGATAGATGATTCTAGATTTTTTTTAAAGAATAAATCAATGTATTTGATAAAATAATTTCCTTGAATATAGTATTAAATGATAGAAAATTTCATGGGGAAAATTATCTAAAATTTGAATTTATTATTCTAATCATTAGGTTAAAATATATGAAAAAAATTAACTTTTAGTTATTATGTCTAATGATGAAATAATTATTTTCCATAATTAAAAGGATACATGTGAGGAATTTTTTCCCAAAGGAAACAGAATATCAAAATATCACTGATATGTAAGATATAATTATCCATGGGTTTGTATGATAGAAAATTATTAGTTTCTATGATTCACATACATGATAATTGTGGTCATGAATTATTAATGAAATATTGTGTGAATGAATTAATAGAGGACCATACACATATCTCTCATTGGAAAGTTTGTTAAATTCATGTTGAAGGAAGGATCATGGATAAAGAAATGTTATAACAGAGAATTGGTAGATTAAATTATTTTGAGAAATTAATATATGGATTTAATTTCTAGTTATGGTTTTTTCTCTTTAACAACATGACATTGTGGTATTACATATTTTCATTTGGAAACAAGTCAAACATTATATCGAATGGAATTTGAATTTTACTTGAATGTAAGAGATAATCAATTTTATTTTACTGTATGATTCTTATAAATACTGATATGGAATATATAAGGGTAATTGGTTGTTGAAATCAGGGTAAGAGTTATTTATTTCTGGAATATCTGATTAATGGGTCATCCTGGATAAAAATTCTATAACAATTACCAATATTAAATATAAATATATTTTAATAAATCTACTCCTGAAAAAATGATGTGGATGAAGTGACAACTCAATGAAATTAGTTTAAATGTTTCTTACTCGATACTAATTAAGTGTGAAACCTAAATACAATAATCCTATAAATGATTATAGTGTTACATTAAATGAAAAATCACATTGAAATCACAGAACGCCTCATCAATGTGAAGGTTGAACATGTGTAGATTCCATTTGAATATTTTTCTAACAAGTGTTATCTGTAATAGCCCATGCTTCCACAGTACGTTTTCCATTGAATAATACAATAGCATGCATTGTACACAATTTCCTATTTTAGCAGACCATGAATAATCTAACTAGCTATTATGAATTGTAATCCCCACATTTTGAAATATTATAAATTTTATATTTCAAAATGGACATTTTTCTGTATTTGGAATATCAAAATAATCGTAGGGTGAATTTAAGGTTTTTTTAGGAAAACATTCAAATTTTGAGGAATAGTGAAAAAATTGCATTATTGTTTAAAACTAAATTTTTTATATGTAATTATTTATTTTTTTTATTTTTATTTTATGTAAAAATTGATACATAAAACCTTAATTAGTTAAATTCTATTCATTATAGTCATTTTATATCAAAAGTAGATATATAAAATTTTATTGATATTTTTACCGTCTTTTACCCACCTTTTAGTAATGTTAGAAAATTTGCATAAAATGTAATTTTACTACTTCTGTGAATTGAATTTCAAAAATCCGAGATATATTGTTAATATCAGTAAGTAATATGTTGTTCAATAAGATGAAAATAATTTTTTGTGAATGGTAACGTTGGACTTTTATTTACCATAGTTAAAAGTAAATATGGTAATTAAAGGTAAAAATGATTTTATTATTACCCAAACGCATGTCCTAAATTAATTAGATAAGTGTATTTCGACCAAAAACAAAATTTGAAATAAAATATGATCCTTTTGGTCGAATGTTTTTAGATTAAGTCAATTGTTATTATTTTATTTAAAGAAGAGTCCAAAGTGTTAAATTCAATGTTTAATTACTAAAACTTTGTATGATTGGATTACACATAAGATAAATTTGAATATAAATATTCATTATATCGAAAAAAATATTTCATACATAATGGAATTTTTTTATAATTTTAGGACTTTAAATAATTAAACTTATTTACGAAAAAATAATTATGCAATAATTACCTTATTAATGAATGATTAAAATAATTGATATTATAAAAATACAAATAAATGTAAATCTATAATTTTGATGAATAAAACCTATTTTAAAAGTTAATATGACATTTTAGTGTTTCTTTACTGAATTTATTTTGAAGTAACCAAGTTTTTATGACTTTATCAAAAATCAAATACTAAATAGTGCCAAAATAGACAGAAATTAGTTTTTAAAACAAATACAATATTATTAATTGATATAATATTACTCAAAATATTTGGTTCCACCAAAAGACTTAGATAAGATTATATATAAAAATAATGAAAAAATAAGGGTTTTCTTGTAATTTTATTGTTATTTTATTAACCATTTATTATAAGAAAACCAGAATACAATGTAAAAGATAAACTATTTATCTAACAGTTAAATCTAAAAGATATGGTTAATATGGTGAGCTAAACCTATCTAAAACCAATTGGTTGAGATTTTTTGACCAATACCACCCATATACTCAAAATAAATCATTTTTTATTCATTATAACACGAATATGGTTGTATAATAAAATAATATTTCAAGCCTTTCCAAAAGTGACACTGACCTCTCTTATAAATGGGTACTTCCGCTTCTCTAAAGATATCACATCCAAAGCCATTTCGATCGGCCAAACCCAGATCAAATGTCCTCTAAAATACACTCTCATATTACTAGGTAGATTAATTCGATCATAAATCCATCTTAAGAAACCCTTTTGGTCAAATCAAAAGGAAACACTTGAAGAAGCGTTAAGTATTCCATCATCTATTTCAAGTTCGTTCTTCTTCCACTTGCTTTTTATTGTTGTTTCCATAGAAAAATAAGGAATCCATTACCTTATAAATAATTTTATGTTATTATAAATATTGTACAACAATATTCGTTATTCAATCCATTCTACAAATGATGAAGTCACCATATAGGAGTATATATGGCTTACCTTCACCACATCGTGGTGTAGTTTGTCATTCATCATTTCATAGCATATATTTGTATAATAATCAGCTTAATTGATCTAAATAATAAATATAATGTGTTAATTATTCGGTATATATTATATTCCATCCAATTACATATTATTTAAACATCAATAGAATGACATTGTCGCTCGTGCCTACGTGCGGATTACTGTCTCCATGAACGCGATGAAATTCATTCCCCATCATAACCATTCAAGAATAATTATCTATTTATGATTAAAAATAATATTTTTGAACATAATATAATTATGGATGGGAATAATATTCATCATATTCTTAAAAAAATGACTAATGTAACAAAGCATATAAAGATAAAGAATCAGTTATCCCACGAAACAATGATACCACAAAAATATTATTAACCAAGCAATATTAGAAGATCATGTATGATATCATATTTATGTATTTGGTTATTTTATAATTAATAACAATTATTTAACTATTATATGTGATATTAATAAAACATCAACAAAGGAAATTTACTATTAAGGGTTAATTCTATAATCTCTTCATTTTCCTAGGTTTTTTATATGCGATTATCTACTAGGACCTATTTATCATCCATATCCATGCTTCTTAAAAATGTATGAAAAACATTTTCACAATTTCCAAGACTATGTTTTAAAGTCATTTATACCCTTTTTTTAATTTTTAAAAAATATTTATATTATAATCCTTCCGCTGTTTTCCAAACTAGTTCATTTACGCCCGTTTCGAAAAAATTAAGAAAAGAATGTTTATATAACATATACGGAGGGTGAGGCTATTTTATTTCTTTATAACACCTTCAAAGACTTTATTACATGATTATATGAATATTTTCAAAATAAATATTTTATTTTAAAAATAAATTTCTTTTAAATGGTTTCAAAATAGAAAGAGATATTTCTTTCAAATAGTTCTGATTTCTTCAATGTCAACATACTTTTTTGGATATTACACTTGTTTTAAGTTGTTTTATAATTATACAATTTTTCATATTGTATTTAAGGTTTTGGGATATATTTCACTTTGGAAGTAAAATTTTTATACAATTCATGGTTTTTTGTTAAAGTATTTACATTTCGTATGTTAGTTTTAATATGAATATTAATGTTATTTTTCAACATTTTCATCTGAGAAATGAATTGGACATAGTATGTTATGGGTGGTGCCCACAATAGATTCTCGATGCATCAGTAGGTCTCATGAGGGGAACTAGTGTCTTGGAAAAAGGCATTGACAAAATCAATTTTGTAGAATTCGCACGAGGCCTTGACTATGTGGTTATAAGGTCTGGCATTTTTCATTTCATTATTATGAAATTTGAAATTGATATTTCATGTGATTATTTGACCATTAGATCATCCATTTGAATAATTATTTGTAATTATTGGATTTATCATTTCCATATTATGCTAAAGTTAATGATTAAAATGCTTGTGTTTTTGTCTAAAATATTGCCTTAAATTTTTATGCCTATTTATGAATGGTTCTGCTATATTGTTATCATTACTGGGCATCTAAGCTCACCCAATAAAACGTTTTATTTTTCCCATGATGCAAAGAATTATTTTTTGGTTTATCATTAGGGATATGGTAAGGTATATAAATGTGTTCGAAAAGGAAAAAATGTTTTTTTTAAATTTCATGATATAATGTAAAATTATGTATGTATCTAATACTTCTAATGCTATTAAACTGATTGTTATTTTGGGACATGATTTTATATATCACGCCAATGTTATGAAATTATTCACCAACTTTAGGAAACTTGGATCCAGACATTACAATTGGTATCAGAGTATGTTTAGAAAAAACCATGGAATCTAGATTTAAAAAAATGCTTATTAGAGAACCTTGTCCTAAGATAGACATTGAAAATCAGTATAGAAGAACTTCCTATAATTTTTGTACTGTGGATATTTTGTGTATTTTCCAAGAATACATCCATGTGTGAATACGAGCAGGTAGATGTGGCTCTATCATAGATGTTCCTATGATATAAAACTCCAACAAGGAATTTGGATCATAACCTGGGGTATCTAGGTACACCACAACGGGCCTTGCTGCACTCTTGGTTACGACACTCCCAAGGGATATGCTAAGGATAATTCACATTGTCTTTACAAACCATTATGATGGATTTATGAATATATACCTCCTCAAATAATTTTTTTTATGATTATGGATTATATAAATAAACCTTCAAATTTATGTTAAGTTGTTTACATGCTTGGAATTATGTATTGTGATTCATAAACTTATATAATGGTGTCGATTGATTATAAACGACTCCTAGTGAAAGGAATGGAAACCATATCAATTAACTCTATAGATGTATGTATTTCTCTCCTACATAAGATAATTATAGTAGAGCTGGTGATGAAACTGGTGTTGATCATCTTATCACCATACCAGGACAGCTCAACCAGGTAATGAATAATAACATAACCATTATGGAGCACCCTAATCCACAACTCAGAGGATCAATGTTAGACCGATTCATGAGGAAACAACCTCCAACATAAAATGGGACTACAAGTCCATTTTTAGCTGATCAATGGATATTTTCCTTAGAGAAACCATTTCATGCTTTTGGTAGTAGCGAAAGGGAAATATTTTTCATGGTAGTTAATCACCTCATGGGAGATGCAAATCAATGGTGGTCACTAATTCAAAATACAAAAGAATAAGTAGAAGTATCAAATATAGAATTGAGTGAGTTTAATTATATTTTCATAGAAAATTACTTTCCTCTTGACCATTGAGCGGATATGGAATGACAATTTCTGTGTCTATAGAAAAATGGGGATGAGAATTTCATGAAGATTACGGAATACATTAAAAGGTTAAAAATTCTTGCAGACGATTATATACATAACTCAAGGAGATTTATTGATTGATTATTTTATGGGTTAAAATCATTTCTCTATCGAGTATTAGTCTCACAATCCTTCTCATCATACGAATATATTGTCTAATGTACTATTAAGATGAAAAAAATTCTTTCTGTCTTAAGACATTAAAGAAAAGCAATAGAAGAAGAGATCTGCTAAATACTCTGTAAATGGAAAAAGGGGAAGAGGGGATAAGTTTAATATTCATCATGAGGTAAATGTGAGAAGAAACAAACTGGTACTTTCTTGAAGGGAATGGGAGTCGGTTACAAGTGTGGTGGAAAAGGCCACCATGCTTGTGATTTTAAGGGAAATATATAGGTCTTCAATGTTGAATGCTACAATTGTAGTGAAAAGGGATATTATGAAAATAAAGTTCTTATGTGCCATGGAAATTTACCTCAGAAAATGAAAAGGTATCAATTCCAATCATATGTGATCACTACTGCACAGGTTGATGCTCTGAGAGACGTAGTGGAAGGTAATTTAATGGTTTCCTCAAATTTAGCTAATGAGTTATTTGATTATATATCATCCAATTGTTTTATTTATTCCTTTTTTCTAAACATTATTAGATATTTCTAATTTCATTTAACAAGGGAGTTGTTAGTCAAAACTCTTAAGGAAAGTATCATTGAAACAAGGTTTTTCGAATAAATTCCCATTAGGGAATATAAATGATCTTTAACTGGTGATCTTGTTATCATAACCATGAATTAATTTCATATAATCCTCGGTATGTATTGGCTTTCGGTCCATGATGTGAAAATTAATTTTAAGAAGAATGAGGTAACAATTTTAGATGATGATAAGGAGTACATTATCTTTAGATAAGAAAGGTCACCACCAAAATTTTTATCTAGATCCACCCCAATAGCTCATCTAAATTAAATTAATGGGGAGGAAGAGATTAAAATAACAATGGATGATGAAAATTATTTTCATAGAGAGGATGTACCTATTATACAAGAATATGATGCTGAATTTCCTGAGGATTTACCTAGGCATCCTCTAGAATGAGAAATTTAGTTTTCTATTGATTTAATTCCAGATTCAAGGCCCATATCTAAGACCCCTTATAGAATGTCCATGGTGGAATTAGTGAAGTAAAGAAACAACTAGATAAATTGAGTATCAATGGATTTATTTTACCTAGTGTTTCTCCATGGGGGTCCCCTATTCTTTTAGTAAAGAAGAAAGACAGATCTATGATATTTTTAATTGAATATAGAAAGATCAATGCTATAACAATAAAGAACATGTATTCCATACCTTGTATTGTTTATTTATTCAATCAACTTCGTAGAGCTCACTATTTTCTAAAGAATGACCTTCGATCATGAAATCATCAGTTGTGTATGAAGAAGGATTCCATTCCAATAAAAACATTTCAAACTAGGTACCAACATTACATGTTTATAGTAATGCCTCTTGGACTAACTAATTCAGCCTCTGTTTTCATAGATCTAATGAATATAGTTTTCAATGAATATATTGATAACATTGTAGTGGTATTTATTTATAATATCAATGTATACTCCAAAATCTACAATGATCGTGAAAATAACTTGCACATTATTCTAAAGACTCTTAGAAGAAATGAATTATATGGGATGTTTAGCAAGTGTGAATTCTAGTTTTAGGAGATTTATTTGTGTTTCCATATTGTCTCAATGAATGGAATCTCTGTTGATCCTTCAATGACAAAGGCAATACATGAATGGACAACATCAATGAGTATAACTAAGGTACATAGTTTTATTGGTTTAGAGGGCTATTATTGGTGTTTCATCTAGAATTTTTCCCGATTGGCTAACCGAATAAACAAGCTCAGACGTAGAGGGGTTAAATTTTCTTGGGAAAAAGTGTGTGAATAATGTTTTGAAAAACTAATGATAAGATTATTCAATTATCCTATCTTGACTCTTCCGTTGGGTGATGATGGGATTGTTATATATAGTAATTCATTAAAAAAAGGACATTGTTGTGTCCTTATGTAGAATGATAGTGTTATTTCCTATGCATCAAGACAACTACAAATTAATGAACAAAACTAACCTACTCATGATCATGAGTTTGCAGCTGTAATCGTTTCTTTCGGAAAATGGAGAAACTATGTCTATGGTGAAAAATGAGAGATATATACTGATCAAAAGAGTGTGAAGTAAACTTTCTCATACAATGAACTCAACATGATGCAAAGGCGATGGGTTGAACTTCTTAGAGATTCTGATTTCACTATACACTACCACCCAGGGATGCAAAATAAGGTTGTAGATTCTTTGAGTAGAAAAGATCATGGAGTTTTGAACAAGATGAGAGTTAAAAGGGATCTTATTTTCATAGACCTAATAAAGATGAATATGGTAATATCCATGGAATGCGAAAGATCAATACTTTTTCAAATGGTTTCTAATCTATCATTATTAGAAATAATAATGAGTTCTCAGACTGATGATGGGGAGTTTAAAAATAAATTAAAGCTTTTAATGATAGAATATTGTTCAAATTCGTATATGATAATGAGATTTTGAAATTTGGGAAGAGTCTTTGTGTTCCTGACATACCTTATCTAGAAATTTTATTTTTGGATGATGCTCATAGCTCCAATTTCTCTATAAACCCTGGAAGCACTAATATTTATAGATATTTTTTGGAATATTTTTGGTGGGAAACATGAAGAGAGAGATTTATAATTATGTGTCATGATGTATGGTTTCTCAACAAGTGAAAGCTGGAAAAAAACATCCTAGAAGATTCATGCAACCTCTTCACATACCTGAGTTGAAATGGGATGATATAACAAAGGAATTTTACATGGGACTACCAAAGACTCCAAGTTGGAATGATGAAATATGTGTCATTGTTGATCTTCTTACCATGTCAGCACATTTTATAGCTATAAGAGATGATTTATCACTTGAGCATCTAGAAAGACTATATATTAATGAATTTGTAAGACTTCATGGTTTACACTAATAGATTGTTTCTGACAGTGATCCCCATTTTACATCATGATTTTTGAAAAATCATTAAATATCCCAAGATACTAAACTTCATTTGAGCACTACCTACCACCCTTTATCTGATAGACAATTAGAAAATATTACTAAAACATTATAAGACATGTTTATATCTTTATCACATGACATTAAATTTATGTGGGATCAATATTAACCTATGGTATAATTTTCCTATAACAATAAATTACATTAAAGTATTATGATGGAAATGTATGAAGCGTTATATAGAATGAAAAGTTTCACACCATCTTGTTGGGATGGTGTTGGTCAAAGAAAACCCATAGGCCCAGAACTATTGGAGGAAATAGTGGAAAATGTGAATATTATCAAAACCCACAGCAAAGCATCACAATGTAGGAAGAAGCACGATGTCGATAACCGAACGATGGATTTGGAATTTCATGAACGATATCATGTTTTCATGAAGATATATTCATGGAAGTGTGTTATACGATTCAATAAGAAGTGTAAATTTATTCTTAGGCATATTAGACCTTCCGAAATTCTACAATGAATTGGAGTTGTAGAATATCATTTATAAATGCCACGAAGTCTCTCTAATGTCCATGATGTGTTCTAGAAATCGTTGTTAGTAAAAAAACACATAACCAAATGTATGTACACACCAATGAGAAATTTTATTGGAACCCACTCTGTCTATTAGTGAATAGCCGATCAAGATTCATTAAACCAGAGAAAATGTGTTGAGAAATTGAACATCTCGTTCAGTAAACTTTTTATGGAGAAATCATAAAATGGAAAAGGCAATGTGGGAACCTGAGGAACATATGATAAAGAACCATCCAAATCATTTTATGAATAAATATTCAAGAAATTTTGAGGATGTTTATGGTGGAAATTATGTAACACCCCTTGCATTCACTGAATTTTTCCCTTTTCATAATGCAATAGTATGTGATGTACATAACATGGAGTTCTAACAAACCACAACCAATCGAACTAGCCGTTCTGAATAGTAATACCCACTTATTGAAATTTTATAAATTTTATTTTTTTCAAAATGTACTTCATTTTTGTATTGGGAATATCAAAATTATCTTAGGGTGAATTTTTTGTATTTTTTGAAAACTCTCAATTTTGGATGAATAGTGAAAAACACTGCGTTATTATTTAAAACCATTTTTTTAAATAATTGTGTATTTTATTTAAGTTCATTTTAATTCTAAATAGATACATATTATCTGTATTAGTTCAATTATATTCATTGGTTTCGTTTTAGAATAAAATTAGATATATAAAATTTAATTTAACTTTTTACCATCTTTTACCTACCTTCTTTGGTACGTTAGAAATATTGCATGAAAAATATTTTAGTGCTTCAATGAATTAAATTTCAAAAATCCATGATACAGGGTTGATATAAGTAAGTAGAATGTTGTTCAATAAGATGAAAATAATTTTTGGTGATTAGTAACTTTTGACTTCTATTAACCATAGTTAAAAATAAATAGGTTAATTAAAGGTAAAAATGGGATTATTATTACTCTAACACATGTTCTAATTCAATAGAATGGTGTATTTAAACCAAAACAACCTTAGTAACAAAATATCATCCTTTTGGTCCACTTGGATTAGATTAAGATTGTCACGACCTGGCTCAAATAGTCCCTGGAGTGGCAACTATCCCCAAGGGTATAACATTTTCACAATATGGGAGACATTAACCTTTTTTTGTTAACCAATATGGGGAGAAAGAAAGAGGCAACACCAAATACCACCAAGTATAGAAAACTAATGGTAAAAGAAAACAAACTAAATGAATGTTTAATAATAAAACTGACCAATGTACAAGGACTCCAATGTACAATATCCAATAGGAAAGGAAAAAAGGATAAGCAGAATCCAACAAAGACAAACAACAACTCCAACGTCCTGACTAGTAAGATCCTGCACGGCCTCTGAAGCCCTCCTGAAAACATGAGAGTAAACGTAGGGTGAACATACAATGTATACTCAGTAGGAAAACCTAAAGCTCTCCTGCAAAAGTGGGGAGACATCCTAATGTACCGTGAGAAGCATAAGGAACATCATCTATAATTGAGTCTATCCATCCCACCTCACCGACCACTCTCACCAAATAACACAAGCAGTAAGGTAAAAGTTAGAACAAAACATTTGGGCACCCCACACCACTATTTCCCCCACTAGCTAGCTACTTATGCCTAACAGCAAACGTCTTGACGCTACCACGCTCTTCCTACCAGCACACACCTGGGCCTCACAACCATCTACATCCCTGCACGAACACACTTGGGCCTCACAAACACAAATCCATTCCCGCACACACCTGGGCCTCACAAACATCTATCCCTACCGCACACATCTAGGCTTTGTCCAGAAGACACCTGGTAAAACAAACCCTAACCAGAACCCATACCCGAAAACACATGGGCCTCATCCATAAGATTCTTTGGAAAACAACCTGCATGAAGTGTCTTGGGCTAACAAAACACCAATTGAAACCTACCAGAAGAATCTTGGGTGTATGGTTGCCTCCATCCGTCATAGTCGAGGGACGAGGGAGTATGAAAGAGAGTAACTAGGGGAAAACCCCTTTCCCCATGAAATGGGGTGTATGACACTATGTTCCCAATGTGGGTGGGGTGAGACTAAAAACAAAAAAAATAGTTACACATATATATACCAACACACAGCCCAACCTATGGCTCCTCAGTAGATACATACAGGTGCACAAGCACTACTGCCTCAAAAAACAGGCACACAAAAAACAGTTTCTGGTTTCCCTATTAATGTTATCATTTCATAAGAGTTCAGTTTGAGTTAATCCCTTCACTACTGGGAAACTAACAGGCACAAACACAGATGAAACAATAATAAATCAGGAAGGAAAACCATCAGGTAATTTAAGCATTCACACCTGATTCTCTTGTAAATAATTAACTCAAAGTGGGATAAGTGGAATCCCACAAAAAACTGGAACCAAAGAACAACTCTACAAACCATTGCTTATACCCACACTAATTCATTTCCATTTCACCCAATTCATTATTAACATTCCACTTTTATTCATGTTTATAATCCAACCTGCAGCCCTTCTGCCAAACACCACCACATCCATGCAACAACTCATTCCATTCAAACCACACCATTCACAACCCCATTGTTCACCCATCCATAACAAAACACATTCACCCCTTCACACATTTCATAACTGAACCATCCCAACATTCATAATTCATTCATCTATATTATTTAGTTCAACTGGGGTGATCTCACATGGTTATGTGCATTCATATTGAACTGCCGAGTTTAAGTGTTTAACTGATTCATACATGAATCCCATTTACTAGACAATGCTTAAAACAGAGAATATCATAGGTTTGAAAACAAAGTCCCCCAACGGCCATGACTTTTTGTAGGCCTAAGCCTGTTCAATTCATAATAAAATATTATGTAATGCATGGATAAAAACATGTAACAAAATTTACAAGCTTCCTCGTCCCCGTTCTTTAACCGGTTTTTATATTCATTACAGAATTAATTACCTTTATCGTGGGAACCAAAGAGCACCCACCCCACAAGATACACCAGGAGGATAGACAAAGGTAAGATCCCTACCTGATTTATCATGTATCGATGTTATGTCCTTGCGTGGAAACTAGAAATCAGGAGTATCAGGAGCTCCACGGAACGCGATCAAGGAAAACGTCGTAAGAGGGGTAAGACTCGTCGGGAGGATGGGTATTCTGAGCACAGGGTGATAGAGAAAAGAATCCTTGGGAGAATAGAATCCTTTAGGTTATAAAAGCTGAGATACACCATCCTCGGGATAGTTAAGATATGGAGAAAAACTCAAAACCGCAGAAGAAGCGGGATAGAGTGTTGACCACGCGGCTGGGCCACCCCATATGTCCAACTTAAAATGTTGTCGCCCTTCTGGGTAGATAAAATCGACGCACACCTCCTTAACCAGGACTCCACATTTAATTAAATACCATTAATGTGCTTCCAAACAGGGTTAAAGGGGTCAAAACATGGTTTACAAACAAATTTCGCAATAAAGAGGCGCTACTGGAAAACCCTTGGATAGGTCACTGGTAGGCTAGGTCTACTAGTATACCAAGCTACCGGTAGGCCGATGCCACTGGTAGGCCATTCCACTAGTAGGCCGAGCCACTAGTAGGCAGAGGACAGGGGTAGGCTGAGCCACCGGTAGGCCGAGGCCATCGGTAGGCTGAACGACCAGAAGGTCGAGGCCAACGGTAGGTCGAGCCACCGACAGGCTGAGGCCACCGGTGGGCCGATGCAACCGGTAGGCTGAGCGACCGGTAGGCCCAGTCCACTGGTAGGCCGAGCCACCGGTATTCGGAGCTACTGGTAGGCCAAGAAACAATTAGGCCAAGTCCACCAGTAGGCTGAGCTACCAGTAGGCTGAGCTACGGGTAGGTCGAGCTACCCGTAGGCCGAGGCTACTGTTAGGAGTCTTAAGCTTCACCAAGGAGCTGGTATGGCCTTCCAGACCACCCATAACACCCCAAACATCATTTGTTCACCAAGTAATGGACCCCAAAACCCTGGGCCATTACATTATATACTTCTCAAACTATTCTCATCCCTGAGAATATAAGAACAACCCAAAAAGAAGAAAAGTGGGGTCCAAACAACCACCCTCTAAAGATATTTCTCAGGGGAAAACCCCTGAGTTGCTCGAAAGCTAGAATAGATCCCCCCTACATCTAGGAATACTCCCCCAAGAGTTATCAACCACAAACACTCACATCATGAATAAGGATTGCACTATCCAACCCTGAGTCAAGGAGTCCCTTTATACATGTCATGGAATTATCCGCTTTAGGCAGCACTGACTCACCCGCACAGGTTTAATCGAATCCAAATTAATGATCCCTGATTAGCAGTCAGGTTTCCCATCATCACACATTCTGACCCAAAACAAGCAGAACAAGCATTTCATATATTAATGCACAAGGTGAAACATCTCAACAAAAACTCAGAACTATAAACAAGGAAGTAAAAACAGCTCTGGGTACTGAATGTGTAACATGGAATCCCACTCCCAAGTGCTATCCTCTAGGCCACCATGCCTCCACAACACACAAACCAAGAGGATGGTTCTTCCATGAAGCACTTTCTCTTTATGATCCTCGATCTTGATCAATCGCTCTATGATGGTCGCATCATTTTCAACATCTAACTCTGCCCAATCAATGATGTGGGAGTCGTCGTGTAGATATCGATGAATTTGGGAGACGTGAAAGATGTTGTGAACTTTCTCCAACTGAGGTCGCAATGCCAGCTAATACGCCACCTCACCAACTCATCCCAACACCTCGAAAGGCTCGATCAACCTAGGGAGAGCTTAATCCCCTTCCCAAAACTTCACTGCCCACATCAAGCGGAAACCTTCAAGAACACATGATTTCAAAACTAGAATTCCAAGGGCCTCCTCCTATGATCGGAAAAAGGCTTCTTCCTATCCTTGGCTACCTTCATCCTCTCACGCATGAGCTGAACCTTCTCAGTGGTGCCTTGCACCACTTCTGGCCCAAGAACAGCTGCTTCCCCAATATCTGTCCAGCAAATGGGTGAACGACACAGCCTTCCATACAAGTCCTCAAATGGTGTCATGCCAATAGTGGAGTGGAAGCTATTGTTATAAGAAAAATCCACAAGAGGAAAGTGTCGTACCCATGATCCCCCAAAATCCAGAACCCATGTCCACAAAATGTCTTCCAATTTATAGATCTTTCGTTCTGATTGCCCTTTTTTTGAGGGTGGAAAGCAGTTCTATGGCGTAGCTGGGTGCCAAAGGCATGCTGTAATCCCCTCCATACTCGTGTGGTAAACCACGTGACTCAATCAGATATAATATATCTCAGAATCCTATGAAACCGCACCAACTCATCGACGTACCTCTGGGCTAAGGTGCTCACCGGGCTCGACTTATTAATCACCATGAAGTGACTGATTTTGTCAACCGATCCACCACTACCCAGATGGCATCATAGCCTCCCTGAGCCCTGGGTAGTCCTATGATGAAGTCCATCAAGATTTCCTCCCACTTCCACTCAGGAACATCTAAAGGCTATAACAGACCTCCAGGAAAACGGTGTTCAGCCTTCACTTGCTGACACACCAGGCACTTAGCCACAAACTCTGCCACCAACTGCTTTACCCCAGGCCACCAAAACTGCCCTCTCAGGCCTTGGTACATCTTTGAGACCCCAAGATGTACTGCTAATGCTGAGCCATGGAAGTCACGGAGAACACCTTTACGCATAATCTCTGGAACAAAAATCCTTCCATTGAAAAGCATCTGATGCTTACCATCCTATGACTATCCCTTAAGAGAATTTCCCTGACAAACACGATCTTGAATCACTTCCACCTCCGAGTCCCCCCACTGAGACTCTTCCACCTTCACCACTAAAGAGGAAACTACAATCATCTGAAACAGACAACCTCTTCCACTATCCACCCATTCATCCAAATGCAAGGACGCTAACTCTTCCATCGCTCTCCAAGCATCTACAGATTCCAAAATTACTTTTGCGATTTCCTGCTCAGGGCATCAGTGACAACATTACCCTTGACCTTAGTATAAGAGTACTCGAAGTCTTAGTCTTGGAGGAACTCAACCTATCTCCACTACCGCGTGTTCAGATCCCGCTAGGAACAGACATAACGCAAGTTCATGTGATATGAGAAGACCACAGAGCGCTCTACGATGAGATAATGCTGCCACAACTTCAATGCGAACACCATAGCTGCAAGGTTCAGACTATGGGTGTTATACATACGTTCATTAGTACGTAACAACGTAGACCCATAAGAAATCACTCCTCGCTAATGAATCAGAACACATCCCAATGAAATGATAGGAGATTCACAAAACACTTCAAACAACACCCCTTCCTCTCTTAATCTGAGCACTATAGCACTAATCATCTACTCTTTTAGGTAGCCAAAAGTTTTCTAGCACTGGTCTCTCCACACGAAGGCCTGGTACTTCCTAGTCAATGCTGTCAACGGAGCTGGAAATCGAGATAAGTAGGGCACAAACCTTTGATAATAGCTTGCCAAAACCCGTAAACTACGATCTTCCTCCACATTCTTGGGTGCTACCCATGAAATGACAGCTTCGACCCTCGACGGGTCAACTTCTATTCCGTTATGAGACACTACATGTCCAAGGAAATTTACTTATTTAATTAAGAACATGAACTTAGATAGTTTTCTATAAATATGGTGGTGTCGAAGGACTCCCAAATCTACCCTATAATGCTCAACGTGCTCTTCATCTGATCTGGAGTAGATAAGGATGTCGTCGATGAACACCACGATGAACTGGTCCAGAAAACCTCAGAAGACAGAGTTCATGAGGTTCATGAACATAGCTGCTCCATTCGTAATGCCAAATGGCATGACCAAGAACTCAAAGTGGCCATATCTTCACCTGAATATCGTCTTCGTGATATCACCTTCCTTCATTCTCAATTGGTGGAATCCAATCCGTAGATATATCTTATAGATCCAACCTGCTCTTCTCTGGTGGTCAAAAATATCTTCTATCCTTAGGAGGGGGTAACGATTCTTGACCGTCACCTGATTTCACCTCTGGTAGTCTATGAACAATAGTTGACTACCATTTGCCTTCTTTACGAACAAAATTGGAGCACCCCACTGTGACACGCATGGTCGAACAAAGCCCTTGTCCATCAAATCATCAATATGAATTCGAAACTCTTGCATCCCAGAAGGTGTCATCTAATAAGGATCCATCGAGATCGGGCAGGCCCCAGGCTGTAAGTCTATCCCAAACTCAATGTCACGTTGAGGGGGTAGTGTCCCAAACTCATCAGGAAAGACATCAGGGAATTCTCTTACAACCTCTGGGACATCCATCATTCCTGTCTCTGCTGACTCCACTAACAGCCCGTCCAGCATAGAAAGGAGTTTCTCCACATATCGACTCCCCACCTGATAACTCTGCTCCCCAAAAAAATCCACACACTGTCAATCCTTTTTTGAGAATTCAATCCTTCTCTGATTAAAATCGATAATGGCATGCACGAAGAAGAACCAATCGATGCCTAGAATGACATCGTATTGATGCATCTGTAATGCAACAAGGTCTTCACTAGTCTTATGTGGTCCCAACATCAGTCTACATCCCCAAAAAAAGTAAGATACGCTGGTCTGACCCCCAACTAGTGTTCTCAACACTTGGGGAACAAAAAGTCTCTCGGCATCCGGACCCAGAGCATGGGCTAATTTGGGCGTAACAAAGGAGTGTGAAGCTCCATAATCAAACAAGGCAGAAACAAGAGTTCTGAATAAACTTATCATACCTCGAACGACCTCTGGTCCAGCCGGAGATACTAACAATGTGGTGTGCAACTGTCTACGCCCAGCTCCTATGCCTCACTGCTACTGTCGACCACCTCCCCGACCAAGCCCTGGTCAAGCTCCCTGAGGAGCACTCTGGTTTTGGTCTCCTCCTAAAAGGTCATCCCTCGGAGGGCCCTGGGCTTGCTGCTGCGGCTTGAAAGGCCTGGCCATCAACGGATGCTGCTGAGGTGGGTGTTGAAACTTCCCTCCTCCACCATATAGAGCTAGAGTCGGATAGCTGCTCTGGACGTGCCTGAAAGCTCCGCAAGAGAAACACTTCGGTCCTGGTAATGTGAAAACGGTGTGATGGCCAATGTAACACCCCGAGCTTCCATGATACACCTCTCTTTCAATAATGCGATAGCTTGCATTGTAAGCAAGTTCTAGTTCTAACACACCACGACTAATCAAAGTAGCCATTATGAATAGTTATAACCACTTTTTAAAATTATAGAAATCTTATATTTCAAAATGGACATCATTTTTGTATTCGTAATATCGAAATTTGCCTATGTTGAATTTTTGGTATTTTTCTGAGAACTTCCAATTTTTTATGAATAGTGAAAAATACTTAAAATTTTTTTTTAATAAAAATAATATATAGTGAAAAATTATACTATTGAGTGGTTTTAGAGTATAATTAGAATATATTTTTACCATTTTATCCAATAGTTGTCATTATAATTAATTTCACTTTGAAATTGGACATAAACAATTGTCAATCTTTTGATATGTATTGTTTCTTAAAAACACGCTATTTGTTGTGACAGCGGGAATTAATTATAAAATTAATTAATTCAACTTGTATTATTGGAATTTTTTAAAATAGACATCATTTTTGAATTCGGAATATCAATTATAGCTTAGGGTGAAATTTTGGCCTTATTCTGAAAAACATCAATTTTTGATGAATAGTGAAACCACTAAGTGGTTGTTAAAAAAGAGATTTTTCATTCAAATGAGACATTACCACTTCTGTGTTTTGAATTTCAAAAATCCGAAAAACATGGTTGTCATTAAGAAGTAAAATGTGGTTCAATGAGATTAAAATAATTTTTTGGTGAATAGTAACTTTTTCTTAATCGCGATTAGATGTAATTAGTGTAGTTTAAGGTAAAAATAATGTTTTAATAATATGAGATGAGCATAAAACATGTCCTACCCTCATTGTATGTTCCATGGCCGACCAATACAATCCATGGGTCAACTTGGGGACCCCATGGAGCCACTTTAGTTGGAAAATGACATAAATACCTTTTATTTAATGTTAAAGTAAAAAATGACACAAACAAGAAATGTTTTACTAAAACATATTTAAATGGGGTTATAAAAGTCATATTTTTGACTATAAATAGTCATTGGAAATATAAAAAGATTTCCTACATCATATAATTTTTTTTTATAATTTTTAGACATTAAATAAATTAAATTATTTATGACATCATGATGATGCAGCGATGACCTCATTATTTAACGATTTAAATAAAATAAAAAGATAATGTAAAATCCATGGATTAAACTTGTCAAAAACCTATTGGATGAGTATATTTCTAAGCCTTATCACCTTATCCTCGAATTATATAAGTGTGGGGCCTCTAAAATCCGAAATAAATTTTATAATAAAGTGACTTTTCTTTACATTCCAAGAGTGCCCCTCCTCTCCTCTTATAAAAGGCCCCCACCTATACCTCCTCATTCACAAATTCAAGCCATTTGGCTCGGAAAACCTCTGCCCAAATACTCTCCCAACTTCCCCCTCTTACTCCTATAGGCCTCACTTTGGGCAGAATGCTTCCCAGGGAAGCCTTTGGCTCAAATCAAAAAGAGTTACCCGATTTTAAGGTAATGTCTTCTCTAATGTTGTTTTGTTTTATTTTTCTTCTCCAACTCCATAAACTCTTTTTATTCATTTCTTTTGTAACAACACCAGTATCCTCAATATACTAGGATGTTGTTATAATAAGTCTTAGAGCTACACTTACACACACCTACATCTAATGGTTAAAGAATATACTGTTTCTGTGGATGGAGAATTTTTGCCTCACGAAACGATGATTGTTCAACACTCATATAACACCTCTAATGGTGGCCATTATGATGACACTATTTTAATATATGATTTATATTATGTTTTTGTTTTCCTTATGATTTTTTATTTTTCATTTATGGCATACCTTTATGGTTTCCATTATGGGTAAACGCGATATTTTCATTTTAGGAAGTGCGGACTACCGCCCCCTCAAAGTGATTTGAATCGTTAATACCATATGTGGGATGTATAAAGGATGGAGAAAATGGTATTATATGATATATTATACTGGAATTATATTATACATTTATATCATTATGATTTAATTCAATTAAATACGAAATAGAAATGAAAGTAGCGTTCATGCGTACATACGGGTTACCGTCTCCATGAATGGTGCATTTCATTTCTTACCTCTAAATGTTACGTAATATTATAAATGAATGTATATACTGGATATATATGATATATATGATATCTACATCATGAATATAATTCTGGATATAATAGATATTTCACCACATGAACAACATGAAATTATAAGAAGTTTATTTTTGACTCAAGTACCAAAGATCAACAAAACGACCGTAATTAACTTAAATAATTACATAATGTTCATAACATTGTAACAAGTGATATAAAAAGGATAATGAAATTGAAAATCGTTCTTAATCAAGTAGATATTAACTCTAGTTTATTATTCAGGAGGTTAAAGAACAGTTGAGTCAAGTCAGACACGAGGTAAGGGAACTTCTTAACCCAATTTCCATTCTTTGGGTAAATCTGCTACTTTCAAATTAGGTCATGATATTATTATGTACTATATTGTATTTGTAATTTCATTATGTGTACTTATAGTGAATACAGAAAATTGATCTATTTTATTTAAAAATGATCTTTGTAAGGGACTTTGTCTCAATATCCTTTCATTGAGGTATATTTTGTTTTATACACAACTTTCTTTTATACGGTGTATAAACCCCTTTGACTTTTACGGTTATTCAAAAGGAATATTTTTTATACGAAGCGTTTTTTACTAAACGACAAAAAGGGAATGTTTTTCTTTCCGTACATATGCGGTGACAATGACTTCTCCGCCGCCTTGACCATTATTTGAGTTTCGGCTTCCTCTACAAGCCGTAACTTTTTTTAATGAAAAATAAATACAAAGTTTTAACATTCTTTTATTTTGGTATTGAAAATGGTTTTGAAAACATTTTACTATATCAATGTGTTGTATTGATATATTGTGATTGAAATGTGGAAATGTTATGTTTCCTTTATGCATGTTTTATGTGATACGATTATGTTATGGTTTATGAAATGTTTAAACATAGTCATATGAGGAATGCATTGGACTTAATAAGTGACGGGTGGAGCCCGCTATAGCTCCTCGATGCATCGGCAGGTCTCATGAGACAAACTAGTGTCTTGGCACGAGGCCTTGACAAAATCTTATTTGTGGTCTTGGCACGAGGCCTTGGCTACGTGGTTATGATAGTCTGGAATTATGCATTCCATCATTATGAAAGTGGTTATTGATATTGCATGTGATTATTCGATCAGTAGAATATCCATGTGAATAAGTAAATGGCATTATCTCATTTTACTTTTGCCATATTATGTTGAAGCTCATTTTTAAAAGGCTTTTGTTTTAGTTATACATTGCCTTAAATGTTAATGTTTATTTATGAAAGCTTCCGCAATATTGTTATCCTTACTGAGCATCTGAGCTCACCCCATTCAATGTTTTAATATTTTTTTCAGGATGTGAAGAAGTATAATATGAATGACCTGCATGGATAATATAAGGGGATATGAAGAGAAGATGTTGTAGATTTTTGCTTTATGATGTAATGTAACATTTATGAATGTATCTAGTGTTTCTAATGCTACTAAACTAATAGGTCTTTCGAGACTTGATCTTTTGTGATCATGCCAATGTTACGAAGTAATGCAATGACTCTGGGTAGCTGGGGTCGGGGCGTTATAGTTGGTATCAGAGGCAGTTTAGTACTAACCTTGGAAGCTAGATTTAGATAAACTCTGATTAGAGCACATAGCCAAAAGATTGACTTTGAGGATTAGTATAGAAGAACATCCTAGAATTTTGGTATTATAGAGATTTTGTGACTTTTCTGAGCAATACATCCCTGTCTGGATACGAGCAGGTAGAGGTGGCTCTGGCACAGATGTACCTAGGGGTAAAACCCGAAAACACCGCTTTGAGATAGACTCGAACGGGAACTGGTTCACGACAACGGGCCTTGCTGCACTCTTGGTTACGACACTCCCGGGGGATATGCTTAGGATAATTCTCATTTCTTTACAAACCACTATGAAGGGTTATTAGTGTATACTTCCTCAATGAAAACTTTTTTTATGATTATGGATTATATCCATAAATAGTTCAATTTATGTTAAGTATTTTATAAGTACGGAATTATGTATTTTGATTCATAAACTAATCTAGTTTATGCCATTGTTTAGAAATGGAGCCTAGTGGAAGGAATGGAAACCGTATCAATGAACACACTCCATGTAGGGATTTCCCTCCTACTTAAGATAATTATTGTGGATCTGGAGATACAACTGGTGCTGATCAACTTATTACCATATTGGGACAACTCACTCAGGTTATGAATAATAACCTTACTCATATGGAGTACCCTGATTCGCAACGTGGAGGATCAATGTTAGACCGCTTCATGAGGCAACAACCTCCAACATTTAATGGTGGTACAAATCCATTAGTAGCTGAGAAATGGATAAACTCCTTAGATAAAATATTCCATGCCTTGGGGAGTAACGAAAGGGAGAAGGTTGTCATGGCAGTTTACCGCCTCACTGGAGATTCCGATCAGTGGTGGTCATTGATTCAAAATACAAAGGAAGATGAACAAGTATCGAGAATGGAATGGAGAGAGTTCAAAGATCTTTTCTTAGTAAAATACTTTCCACATGACCATCGAGCAGATATGGAAAGACAATTTCTGAGTCTGAGACAAAAGGAGGATGAGAATGTCGCAAAGTATGAGGCTAACATTACAAGGTTAGCGAGGCATGCTGCAAATTATATACGTAACCCAAGAAGTAAGATTTGTCATTTCTTTGATGGGTTAAAACCGTTTCTCCGGCGATAATTAGTCTCACAAACCTTCTCGTCATACGAAGATATTGTCTCTTGTGCTATCAACATGTAAAAGGAATTCTCTAAGTATCATGACTTTAAAGAAAAGCAAGAAAAGAAGAGAACGATGGAGCAAGAGACGGATAAAGGGAAAAAGGGAAAGAAGGATTTTTCCAGTATTTAATAATTGTGGGATGAATCACCATGGTACTTGCCTAAAAGGAATGGGAGTTTGTTATAAATGTGGAGAAAAAGGTCACCAGGCGCGTGATTGCAAGGGAAAGAAAGAGGCTACTAATGTTGAATGCTACAATTGTAGAGAAATGGGGAATTATGCAAATGAATTTCCTAAGTGTCAGGGAAACTTACCTCAGAAAAGGCCAAGGGATCAAGGACAATATTATGCTGTTAATACAGTTGAAGCGAAATAATTATTGTATTTGTGTTTTTGGACTCAAGAACTAGATTATGGTTATAAGAATAATGTGATATAAATAAGGATTGTACTGCAGTACGTGTTGTTTTCATTAAGGATTTAATATGATGAAGGTAATCATATTTTTAGTATGTTACAGTAAGAGAAACTTTACTTTGTTTGGGGAATCTGAGGTTACAATTGATTTTGGAATTTAGAGACCTTTTAGAGAAAATTTGGACAGAGGTATTTTGGATAACTATAAAGGTTGGAATGGATTAAGTTGATCTTTGGATAGTATTTTTTATGGTTAAATCATTTCTGAAGATTATTTTTGGAATATTATAATACTATAGTTTTAGGAAAAGGAAAACCTGTAGGGTGGGGCATAACCCATTGCGTCGGAAAAAGCTGCAGGAATCCAACCCACAACCACAGTGCGACAAACCATTATTACCTACCACTAGCCTACAGGAAGTCCCTGGTTATTACAAAATAGTTTTACTAATCTAAATGGTATGTGTTAATATTTGGAACCTTATACAATTAGGATAAATAGAATATTTTTGAGTTGTATTACCTTTTAGAGTGAAAGATGGGTTTGTGGTAAAAATTTATTAAAAAATGAAAGTCTATATTACATCTATGTATATTCCATTACGTTCAAAGTAAATCTCCTAAATAAATTCCTCAACTTTATAAAAGTTCACTCAAAACAAAAATGTTGTCGGTTAACTTTTCCTACTGGAGAATCAATGATCGTTTAACCAATCACAAGTTTGTGATTTTCTTGTAGTTAAACTTTCTCCTAATCCTGTTTTCTATAACTCTCCATCAGACCTTGATGGTTTGTTTCTCCTCCATATCCATATTTTCATCGAATCCTAGAATAGGCTATCTCGGGTGACCTTTGTACTTAGCTTGCTTTCTTTTAATGTTATAAATTCATTAACCTTATTTCCGATATTGGATTTCCACAAAGGTATTTTCTACTTTAAACCTTTTATTTTCAAAGAAAAATTTCAAATTGTGAGGAAGCAATTTATTGATGGAGGGGAGAATGTAACACCTCGAGCTTCCACGATACGCCTCTCTTTCAATAATCCAATAACTTGCATTGTAAGAAAGTTCGAGTTCTAACACACCGCGACTAATCAAAGTAGCCGTTATGAATAGTAATAACCAATTTTTAAAATTATAGAAATTTTATATTTCAAAATGGACTTCATTTTTGGATTAGTAATATCGAAATTTTCCTATGTTGAATTTTTGTATTTTTCTGAGAACTTCCAATTATTTATGAATAGGTAAAAATACATAAAAAAAAATATTTTAATAAAAATAATTTATAGTGATAAATTATAATATTGAGTGGTTTTAGAGTATAATTAGAATATATATTTACCATTTTATCAAATAGTGGTCAATATAATTAATTTCACTTTGAAACTGGACATAAACAATTGTCAATCTTTTGATATGTATTGTTTCTTAAAAACACGCTATTTATTGTGACAATGGGAATTAATTATAAAATTAATTAATGCAAATTTTATGTTTGGAATTTTTTAAAATAGACATCATTTTTGAATTCAGAATATCAATTATAGCTTATGGTGAAATTTTGGCCTTATTCTGAAAAACGTCAATTTTTGATGAATAGTGAAACCACTAAGTGGTAGATAAAAAACTGATTTTTCATTCAAATGAGACATTACCACATCTGTGTTTTGAATTTAAAAAATCAGACCTACATGGTTGTCGTTAAGAAGTAAAATGTGGTTCAATGAGATTAAAATAAGTTTTTGGTGAATAGTAACTTTTTCTTAATCGCGATTAGAGGTAATTAGTGTAGTTTAAGGTAAAAATAATGTTTTAATAATATGAGATGAGCTTGACACATGTCCTACCCTCATTGGATGTTCCATGTCCGACCAAGACAATCCATGGGTCAACTTGGGGACCCCATGTAGCCACTTTAGTTGGAAAATGACATAAATACCTTTTATTTAATGTTAAAGTAAAAAATGACACAAACATGAAATGTTTTACTAAAACAATTTTTACATGGGGTTATACAAGTCATATTTTTTACTATAAATAGTCATTAGAAAGATAAAATGATTTCCTACATCATATTAGTTTTTTTATAATTTTTAGACATTAAATAAATTAATTTATTTATGACATCATGATGATGCAGCAATGACCTCATTATTTAACAATTTAAATAAAATAAAAATATAATGTAAAATACAAGGCTTAAACTTGTCAAAAACCTATTTGATGAGTATATTTTGAACCCTTATCACCTTATCCTGAAATTATATAAGTTTGGGACCTCTAAAATCCGAAACTCATTTTATAATAAAGTGACTTTTCTTTACTTTCCAAGAGTGCCCCTCCTCTCCTCTTATAAAAGGCCCCCACCTCTACCACCTCATTCACACTTTCAAGCCATTTGGGTCGTCCAACCTCTACCCAAATACTCTCCCAACTTCCCTATCTTACTCCTAGAGGCCTCACTTTGGGCAGAACTCTTCCCAAGGAAGCCTTTGGCTCAAATCAAAAGAGTTACCCGATTTTAAGGTAATGTCTTCTCTAATGTTGTTTTGTTTTATTTTTCTTCTCCAACCCCATAATCTCTTTTTATTCATTTCTTTTGGAACAAAACCAGTATCCACAATATACTAGGATGTTGTTATAAGAAGGAATAGAGCTACACTTACACACACCTACATCAAATGGTTAAATAACATACTGTTTCTGTGGATGGCGATTTTTTGCCTCACGAAACGATGATTGTTCAACACTCATATAACACCTCTAATGGTGGCCATTATGATGAAACTATTTTTATATATGATATATATTATGTTTTTGTTTTCCTTATGATTTTTTATTTTTCATTTATGGCATACCATTATGGTTTCCATTATGGGTAAACGTGATATTTTAATTTTAGGAAGTGCGGACTACCGCCCCCTCAAAGTGATTTGAATCGTTAATACCATATGTGGGATGTATAAAGGATGGATTAAATGGTATTATATGATATATTAAACTGTAATTATATTATACATTTATATCATTATGATTTCATTCCATTAAATACGAAATAGAAATGGAAGTAGTGTTCAGGCGTACGTACAGCTTACCGTCTCTATGAACGGTGCATTTCATTTCTTACCTCTAAATGTTACGTAATATTATAAATGAATGTATATACTGGAAATATATGATGTATATGATATATATGATATCTACATCATGAATATAATTCTGGATATAATAGATATTTCACCACATGAACAACTTGTAATTATAAGAAGTTTATTTTTGACTCAAGTACCAAAGATCGACAAAACGACCGTTATTAACTTAAATAATCACATAATGTTCATAACATTGTAATAATTGATATAAAAAGGATAATTAAATTGAAAATGGTTCTTAAGAAGGTAGATAATAACTCTAGTTTATTATTCAGGAGGTTAAAGAATGGTTGAGTCAAGTCGGACACGAGGTAAGGGAACTTCTTAACCCAATTTCCATTCTTTGGGTTAATCTCCTACTTTAAAATTATGTCATGATATTATTATGTACTATCTAGTATTTTTAATTTTATTATGTGTACATATAGTGAATACACATAATTGATCTATTTTATTTAAAAATGATCTTTGTAAGGGACTGTGTCTCAATATCCTTTCATTGAGGCATATTTTGTTTTATACAAAACTTTCTTTTATACGGTGTATAAACCCCTTTGACTTTTACGTTTATTAAAAAGGAATCTTTCTTATACGAAGAATTTTACTAAATGACAAAAAGGGAATGTTTTTCTTTCCGTACATATGCGGTGACAATGACTTCTCCACCACCGTGACCATTATTTGAGTTTCGTCTTCCTCTATAAGCCGTAACTTTTTTTTAATGAAAAATAAATACAAAGTTTTAACATTCTTTTATTTTGGTATTGAAAATGGTTTTGAAATCGTTTTACTATATCAATGTGTGGTATTTATATCTTGTGATTAAAATGTGGAAATGTAATGTTTCCTTTATGCATGTTTTATGTGATACGATTATGTTATGGTTTATGATATGTTTAAACCTATTCATATGAGGAATGCATTAGACTTAATAAGTGACGGGTGGAGCCTGCTATAGCTCCTAGATGCATCGGCAGGTCTCATGAGACAAACTAGTGTCTTGGCACGAGGCCTTGACAAAATCTTATTTGTGGTCTTGGAAAGAGGCCTTGGCTACGCGGTTATGATAGTCTGGCATTATGCATTCCATCATTATGAAAGTGGTTATTGATATTGCATGTGATTATTCGACCAGTAGAATATCCATGTGAATAAGTAAATGGCATAATCTCATTTTACTTTTTCCATATTATGTTGAAGTTCATGTTTAAAAGCTTTTTGTTTTAGTCATACATTTCCTTAATTGTTAATGTTTATTTATGAAAGCTTCCGCAATATTGTTATCCCTACTGAGCATCTGAGCTCACCCCATTCAATGTTTTAATATTTTTTTCAGGATGTGAAGAAGTATAATATGAATGACCTGCAGGGATAATATAAGGGGATATGAAGAGAAGATGTTGTATATTTTCTCTTTATGATGTAATGTAACATTTTTGAATGTATCTAGTGTTTCCAAGGCTACTAAACTAATCAGTATTTCGAGACTTGATCTTTTGTGATCATGCCAATGTTACGAAGTAATGCACCGACTCTGGGTAGCTGGGGTCAGGGCGTTATAGCCAGATGCTCGGGACTGGAACTAATGAGGCCTAAACCCATCTTGTCGAAACTTGGAAGGCCCTGTCACTGGAGACCTGCTGCTGACCACCTTCCCCTTTCAATGAACTCATCTAGTCCCCTTCTTTTGGTGTGCCTCCATTCAAGTGAGTCCTCTCTAAAATCTAGGCCTTCTTCTGTACTCCTAGGTACATCAGAAGAGTGAAGGGAGTGATAGCGTACTGAGGAGAAGGACAGAGTGCCTCCTCTAACCGTCTTGCCGGAGACTCCTCATCCGGAAAAAGGTCCGGGGAAAAGTGAAAGATATATTTAAAACTGATACCTAGTTCCCTTACAGACATGCTTCACTGCTAAAGGGAGAGAAACTCATGTCTCTTCACATCCTTCATCGTAGAGGAGAGAAACTCCTCACAAAAATCCTTCTTGAAACTGGCCCATGAATCCTCTGCCTCTGTCTACTCTCCTAGGAAAAGCGTCCACCACTAACGCGCTGCTCCTCTCAGCTGACTAATGGCCAACAAAACCCATTACTCCCTCAGATCACAGATCAAAGATAAGGTGATGGCTAGCTCCTCAATCCATCCCATCGCTACTGAGTTAGAAACGCTGCCCTCAAACATATCTAGGTTTAGGTGCTGGAATGAGGGTAGATTCCTCTGCCACAAGTCATCCTCCTCATCTCGGTCAACCATCTAATGGTCAACTACCTTGATCTGCTGGGCCTCAACTGCCTGAGTCACTGGTGGATATCATTCGGGTGCCATAGATTCAAGGTAAACAACGAATTCCTAAGCCCGAGTAGCATGGTTATTATTATTATTATTAAATTTTTCTCCCGAAGGTGCCCCAAATCAAAAAAAAAACACAATCATTAGGATGATTGTACCTTCCCTAAGGTCTCAACCCTGCAATAAATGTAGTCTCACTTGGTTGTTTAATAGGCTCATAGTCCTTGCATCAGATCACGGGGGGCCCTAAATTCCTGTGTCCTAGCATGTCCTCTCTGGTCTATTTCTTGAACCAAGATCACCTAACATTGTTTCCCAACCATCCCATGCAATCTTCACTGTTCCTAACTCCATAATACATCCTATCCCTCAACCTTTCCTCTAATACCATTCTGTCACGACCCGCCTTCACCGAAGGGAGAGAAGGGACAACAGATTTTCCAAGCCCTTCTGCCTTTAAGTTGAAGGAGAGATAATGACCCCCGAGTCCCACCTCCAGTAGGCCCCGGAGTGGCGACTAGAACTAAGGGTATAACATTTTCAAAATATGGGAGGAACTACCTTTTTTTGTTAACCATGATTGGGAGAAAGAATGAGTCAACACAAAATTCCACCAATTATAGAAAACTCAATGTAAAAGAAACAAACTACATGCATGTTTAATAATAAAACTGAACAAAGAACAAGGAATCCAAAGTAGAATACCCAACAGGAAAGGAAAAAGGCTAAGTAGAATCCAATACCGACCAACAGTAACTCCAATGTATAGACTAGTAAGATCTTGCACGACCTCCGAATCCCTCCTGGAAACCTGAAAGTTAACGTAGGGTGAGCATAAAAAGTATACTCAGCAGGAAAACCAAAAGCTCTCAAGCACAAGTGGGGAGACGTCCTAAAGTCCCGTGACAAGAAGAAGGAACATCATATATCAAGGATTCCATCCATCCCCCCTCACCGGCCATGCTCACCAAATAACACAATTAGTAAGGTAAAAGATAGAACAACACATTTGGGTACCCCGCACAATCATTTCCCCCACTAGATAGATGCTCATCCCTAACGACAATCGTTCTGACGCTACCACACTCTTCCTGCCCCCACACACCTGGGCTTCACAACCATCCACATCCCATCCCGCACACACATGGGCCACACAACCACACATCCCTGCCTGCACACACCTGGGCCTCACAACCATCCATCCCTTCTCGCACATACCTGGGCCTCATCCCGAAGACATCTGGGAAAACAAACCATAACCAGAACCCCTGCCCGAAATCACATGGGCCTCATCCTGAAGATTCTTGGGAAAAAAACCTTCCCGAAGAGTCTTGGGCTAACAACACACCAATCGAAACCTACCTTAATAATCTTGGGTGTAAGGTCACCTCCAGCCATCACAGTCGATGGAAGAGGGAGCAGGAAAGAGAGTAACTAGGGGGAAACACCCTTCCCCGTGAAATGGGGTGTCAGACACTAAGTTCCCAATGTGGGTGGGGTGAGACTAAGAAAAAAACATACAGTTACACATATATATACCAACACACAACCCAATCTATGGCTCCGCAATAGATACAAGAAGGTACACACACACTGCTACCTCAGAAAACAGGCACAAAACAAACAATTCCCAGTTTCCCTATTCATGTTATCATTTCATAATAGTCCAGTATGAGTTAATACCTTCACTACTAGACAACTAGCAGGAACAAACATAGATGAAACAATAATAAATCATGAAGGAAAACCATCAGGTAATTTAAGTATTCACAATCGGTTCTCTTGTAAATAATAACATCATAGTGGGATTAGTGGAATACCTTAAAAAACTGAAAAAAGGAAAAATCTACATATCATTGGTTATAACCACATTAATTCATATCCATTTCACCCAGTTATTTATTAAATTTCCACTTTTATTCATGTTCACAACTAAACCTGCATCCCTGCTTCCAAACACCCCCACATCCACGCAACAACTCATGCCATTCCAACCACACCATTCACAGCCCCGCTGTTCACCCATCCATAAAAAAACACATTCACCCCTTCACCCATTTCATAATTGAACCATACCAATGTTCATTATTCATTCCTCTATATTATTTAGTTCACCTCAGGTTATCACACAAGGTTATGGGCATTCATATTCAAAAGATGAGTTTAAGCTTTTAACAGATTCATACATGATTCCCATTTACCAGACAATACGTAAAACAAATCATAGCATAGGTGTGAAAACAAAGGACCCCAACGACAATGATTTTTAGTAGGCTTAAGCCCATTCAATTAAAAACAACATCGTAGGGAGAGCATGGATAAAAACATGTAACAATATTATCAAAATTCCTCATCCTCGTTCTTTAACCAGTTATTATCTTTTTTACATAATTGATTAATTGCCTCATGGGAACTATAGAACACCCACCCCGCATGATACACCAAGAAGAGAGAGAAATTTGTGATCCCTACCTGATTGATCAAGGATCGATGTTATGTACTCGAATGGAAACTAGAAATTAGGAGTATAAGGAGCTCCACAGAACGCAATCAAGGAATACTTCGCAATAGGGGTACGACTCGTCGGGAGGAAGGGTATTCTGAGTGCAGGGTGATAGAGAAAAGAAACCTAGGGGGAAGAGAAGCATTTACCATATAAAGGCTGAGATACACCATCCCCGGGATGGTTAAGATATGGAAAAAAATGAAATCGCGGAAGAAGCGAGATCGTGGGTTGACAACATGGCTGAGCCACCCCACACGTCCAAATTAAAATGTCCCCGCCCTTCAGGGCAGTTAAACCCGACACAAACCTCCTTAAACAAGACTCTTTATTTAATTAAATACCATTAATGGGATTTAAAACAGGGTTAAAAGGGTCAAAACATGGTTTACAAACCAATTCACGCAAAAAGAGGCACTACTAGAAAACCCGTGGAGAGGTCACCGGTAGGCTAGGTCCACCAATAGACCAAGCTACACGTAGTTTGAGGCCACTGGTAGGCCTAGGCCGAGCCACTGGTAGGCCGACTAAACAGTAGGATGAGGCCACCGGTAGGCCGAGGCCACCGGTAGGCCGAGGCCAGCGGTAGGCCGAGCTACCGGCAGGCCGAGCTACCAGTAGGCTGAGGCTATGGGTAGGTCGTGGCCACCAGTAAGCCGAGGCTACAGTTAGGAGTCTTAAGCTTCATCAAGGAGCTCGGATGGCCTTCCAGACCACCCAGAACATCCAAAACATCATAGATTCACCATGTAATTGACCCCAAAACCCAGGGCCATTACAAAGACATTTATTATTATTTTATTTAAAGAATAGTTAAAAGTGATAAATTCAAAGTTTAATAACTAAACATTTTTTATATAGGGCTACATATAAGACAAATTATACTATAAATATTTATTATAATTTTAAAAATATTTCCTATATATAGGTATTTTACTTATAATGTTTTGACATTAAATAATTAAATTTATTTAAGACACAATGATGATGGAGTAATTGCCTTATTAATAAATCATTAAAATAATTAATATAATAAATTTCCAAATAAAATTAAATTGAGTCTTTTCATGAATTAGACGAATTTTATAGGTTAATCTGACATTTTAGGGTAGATTAAATGAATTTATTTTGATGTTATCTTGTTTTTAGGACTTTAACAGAAATAAAATACTAAATAGTGTCAAAAGTGACATAAATGAATTTTTAAAACAAATACTATATTCATAATTGATATAATATTCCTGAAAGTATAAGGTTCAGCTAAAAGACTTAGATAAGGATAGATATATCTACAATGAGCCACATTGGGTTCTCTTGACTTTATATTGTACGTTTATTCACCATTTATTATAATAATACAAGAATACATGGCAAAAGTTAAACTATTTATCTAAGAGTTAAATCTAATAAATACGGTTAATATGGTGACATAATCCTATCTAAAACCAATTGGTTGAGAGGTTTCCGGACCATCCCTACCTTATCGACGATATTAATAATTTGGGTGCCATTATAAACTGAATATGATTGTATAATAAAATAATATTTCATTCTTGTCATATATGACCCTCACATCTCTTAAAAAAGTGTACATCCCCTTCTCTCAAAATCACACCTCCAAAGCCATTTGGCTCAGTCAACCCCTACGCAAATATCCTACCAACTATCCTCACATCGAGCTAGTGTCCTTAAATTGATCATAATTCCTACCTAAAGAACCCTTTTAATCAAATTAACGGAATCACTCAAAGAAGAGGTAATTATTCCATCACCTCTTTCAAGATTATTTCATCTCCCACTTCCAAATTATATGATGTTTTCATACCAAATTAATGACTCTTGTACCTTACACATAATGGGATGTTACTGTAAATACGTTTCAACCGTATATGTTATTCTATCCATCCTATAAATTACAATGTCACAATACATGGGTGCGTACGGCTTACTGTCTCCACTTCTTGGTGTAGTTTGTCATTCAACACTCCAATGATTGGATGTGTATAATAATGAGTATAATTTATTTAAATAATAAATATAATATGTTAATTATTTTTTATATATTATATACCATTCTATTACAAATTATTTCCCCATTAATATAATGATATTGTCCCTCATGTGTACGTACGGATTATCATCCCCACAAACGCGATGAAATCCATTCCCCATCATAACAATTCCAAAATAATTTTCTTTTTATTGTTAAAAATAATGTTTATGAACTTAATGTCATTCTAGATATGGATATAATACATCTTATTTGTAAAAAACATTACTTATGTAATAAAACATATAAAGGAAAATGAATCAGTTAACACTAAAAAAAATGACCCCACTAAAATATCATTAATCAATCAATATTAGAAGATCATAAATGATTTAATATTTATATATTTGGTTCCTGTATAATTTAATAAAAATTATTTAACTATTATAAAGGATGTTAACATTCCCTCAACAATGTAAAAATACAAAGGGTAAATTCTAAAATCTCTTCATTGTTCGAGGTTTTTTATAAGTGAGTATCTAATATGTCCTCTTTATCATCCACATCCATGTTTCTTAAAAAAATATTTCAAAACATTTTTACTATTTCATAGACTTTGGGTTAAAATCATTTATATCCTTTTTTTATTTTTAATTAAATTTTTATAAATGAATATTTCTGTCGTTTTCCAAACAATGTCCTCTATGTCCTTTTCGAAAAAATTTAGGAAAGAATTTTTTTAACTTATAAAGAAGCTGCAACTATTTTACACCATTAAAACACCTTTGAATAACCCCTTACATGATTATAATAATATTTTCAAAATAGATGTTTTTTTAAAATTTCATGAATTTTAAATGATTTCAAAATTGTAAGAAATATTTCCCTGTAATAGTTTTGATTTCATCTATGTCAAAATACATTGTGGGATTTTACACTTATTTGATGATGATTTATTATAATACAATATTCCATATTGTATTGAAGGTTTTGTGATATATTAGAAAATGGATGTGATATTTTTATACCATTTTTGGATCATGGTAAATGTAATTAAATTTTTTATGCTAGTTTTAATATGAGTGTTTATGTTATGTTTCAAACATTTTATATGAGTAATGCATTGAGCATAGTCAGTGATGGGTAGATCTCGCTATAGCTCTTTGATGCATCGATAGGTATCATGAGACAATCTATTTTCTTGTAAAAAGTCTTTGAAAAATATTATCTGTATTCCTGGCATGATGCCTTGACTATGTGGATATGAAGTCTGGCATTACGCATTCCATCATAATGAAATTGGATATTGATATTACATGTTATTATTTGACTAGTATAATATCTATGTGAATAAGTAAATGGAATTATTTGATTTATCATTACCATATTAGGCTGATGTTTATGTTTAAATAGATTGTGTTTTAGTATTATATATTGACCTAAATGTTTTTTCTTATTGAAGAATGTTTCTGATATATTATTATCCTTACTTAGATTCTGAGGTCACACCTTTCTATTTTTCAATTTTCCCAGGATGCAAATAAGTATTTTATGGTTGAACTATAGGGGTAGGCTAAGGGATATAAGTGTGTTCAAGGGGGATAATTTTTTTTTATTTCCTGATGTATTGTAATACCAATGTATGTATCTATTACTTCCATTACTACGAAATAAATGGGTCTTTCGGGACATGATTTCTTGAATAATGCTAACGTTATGTAATAATTCACTGACTCTAGAAAAACTAGGGTTGGGGAGTTACATTATCTCATTGATAACATAAAAACATCCATAATAAAGGATTCTATAGAGATTTTTTTTGTTTTTAGGATGATATGATATATAAAATTCAACATGGTCTTCTTGTAAAGGTTGAGTGACATTAATTTCTTTTTGAAGATGATTAACAAGGGGTAGACATGTTGTATGTGTTTTAAAAGATGAATCACATAGATATATTATACTGAACAACTTATTTCCAAAAAAAATTACAAGGGTTATATTAAAATATATTTTTGATATTTAAAATAATTTAGTGAATAATTGTAGTCAATCGGTGTTATAGTTTGGATAATCCCCAAACAAGTTGAATTTGAAAATACATGTTATGAGTTAATCCTAATTGGGAAATTATTACAATGGAACTGATATTAAACAATGGGATATAATAATCTAAAAATAATGCTACATACCATGGAATGGTTTCTAGATAAATTTATCAAATATAGAAAAGTATGAGATTTCTGTCAATAGAATTCATGAGTCAGTTTTTGGAAGAGATTTCATTATATATTTTTTGAATACATGTTATTAGATGAGTTTAAATCCTATAACAGTTGAGTTTATATAAATATAATGAAATTATTTTTATTTAAAAATAATTTAATCATTATATTCACTTTGGTTCCTTATTTTGTAAATTATTCTTTGGTAATGAGGCTATTTTATAGAGGTTGAGGAGGATGAGAGGAAAATAGTGAGATATAAAATGGAATTGTGATGCATTCTATCATGGAATTATGGATATCCTATGGAAATATAGAGTATGTATTATTTGTTTTTGGTTTAATAATATTTGTTATAGAGATGGACTAAAACAACCAAACATACAATGCTTTTATAATGAATTTATACATTATTAAATCAACATGATCTGAATATTTAACGATTCTATTGCAATGATGAAAAAAAGAATGATTATTTAGTATAACTCTTTATACTAAAATTAGATTCCATTAGGTAAAGGTATATATAAGTATATATAGAATTCACCATGAATTTCTAGGGACCATGACACAAAATTAGTTATTGATATTAATGATTTATAATCTAAATCTATCATATTTTAGAATCAAATTTCATGAATAGACATAATATCAGCATGACTGTATATATTTTATACTGGAAGATGTATTGGATTAAAAAAGCATGATAAAATATGTGGAACAAAGAGTTTTCATTATAATAATTAGATAAATAATTCTATTATAGGATTTACAAAAAATTAATGATACAATCAGGGGTCCACAAGAGATATAAAAGAAATATTCACCTGTGGATGGGGAAGAAATGATCGTATCACTTTTTAAAACATATTACATTTCATAAATATATGATTCAAAAGATATCTACCTACACATTCTCGTTTTTATTTTGAAAATAATTTCTGAATATTTTTAGTAGAATTATGACCATTATACACCAGGGATTTTACATTTGGTATGAAGTGTTTCTGGGACTTTTATTTTTTATATTTTTAGTGTTCATTCTATTTCAACATATATCCCATAATAACTTCTTGACCATTGACATAAATATTCACTAACTCGTAATGTGAAATATTTTATGGATATTATATTTTGTTGTTCAATCAATGAGTCAACCCCTCTCATTGGTTGTTTACACATTACTAAAACTATCAATAATAAAAAAATTCTTTATCTCTTATATTGAACAAAATGATATTATTTCATTAATTATAAATACATATATATTAATATATTTATGATTTTAAAAAATTACATTATGTATCCATATGTTTCCATTATAAATATTCAATTTATTCAATTTTAAATACACATTGTTAATTCATTTCTCATAATATAATTTTATAAATATAATTCAATAAAAATAAGTTTATAACAAATATTTTTAATGAATTCATTTTTTATTTTACACATTTAATTTTTGATAGACATGTTTTTTATTTACATTTTTTTCTTTTGGTAAATATAATAATAATGAGTATTTTTCAATTTATAATAATATATATATTTTTATATCGATGTTATTATAACATAAAACCATAGAATTTGATGTAATCTATTTTATGATCAAACATTATTTTATGTTCATCATATAAATAATGTTATTATATAATTTATTTAAAAGTAAATGAATATTTTATAATTAATATTTATATTATATAATAATACATTTGAAACCAAAATAGTATATTTCATATTATATGTTCATATTTGGACAATATAAAAATATCATTTAAAAATGTTAAAAAACATATTTAACTCATAAATAATATTATAATATATTTGTTTTGTAAATAATAATTTTCCTATGTATATGGTATATTTTTAATAGTAATTGGTTATTATATTTGTATAATGTTTTTTTTATAAAATTAATATGGTCATGGGCCAATTATTAATTGCATAATGTTTGAAGACTATTAGACAAGATAATATTTGTGTATAGAATCATTTTAAAATATAAATTTTTAATTTTTAAGTTTTATTTAGAAATTTATTTTTATTACCGGACTCAACACATTGAAATATTCATAGGATTATGTTTTAGTACATTTATGAAAATGATAGTTTTATGATAATAGTAAATTTATTATTATTGACTTTATTAAACGGTTTACTAAATCATTATGATGAGTGTATCATTCATCAATTAATAAAATGTCTTTAAAATTTTCAATTATTAGTTATTATAAAAATAAATAATAATATGTAAACTTAATTTACAAAGAAAAATAATAAATATTTTGAGAAAATTTTATATTTTATTCCCAAAAAAGAATTTATTTTTTTTATTTGAGATGAAATCGAAATTTTAATGATATCATTTTGTTTTAGTTGTGTTAAAATTGAAATAAAATACATATTTTAAAATCAAAACACATCAATAGTAAAAGGAATCCAAAGAATTAATATTTTGATATTAAATAATAAATTATTCAATATTTTACAAAAATGATAACCATCTTCTTATGTCAACATAAAATTCACTTCTCTTCTCATTTCTCATCACTCCCAATTGATAATTATGTTCAAATTTTTTCACAAATCCTTCACTAAACCCTCCTATCTATGTTTGTGTTCCTCTTGTGTAAGATAATAACCTCTATGATTTTTTCATAACCAAAATAGGTGAGTAAATGTGAAATGTAATGGTCATAAGTACATGTCTTCATTTTATAATTTGATTTTATTCTTACTCAATACCATTTGAAATACAACTTCTTTCAAATCATTGATTTTACAATATACATGTATAATTGAGACAAAATTGGAAAATGATACTACCCATGTTAATAAGGTGAATCATAATTTATTGGATCCAACAATATTAAAAATCATAGTAGTGAATGTATGGTATAGATCAGTGTTGTAATTGGTGAGATTCTAGAAATATTTCTATGTTGTGTTTTAGTGAAGGAAACTCATTGGGATATAACATCTGTTGGCCTATGGGGGAAGTCATTTTTATCATAACTAAACATGACAGTTAGTATCCAATGTTTTATTATGAATAAAAACAACATATTATAGGGGAAACAAGCAGATAGTTGATTGGGTTCATGGTCTGAGGAATGGTGGCTACTAAAAATAATTATCATAGAAAATACCCAACCAAAAGTATAGTGGAACTATATAGGTTTGATGTTAGGGGTAAAAATTTAGGGTGTTGTTCTTTAAAGTGGTGGAGAGTGAAAAAAATGAAAATATGATTCCAAGAGGTTAAATGTTACTAACCATTATTCTAAGGAGATCCATTAGTTTTGGGATCCATCCAGATTACTAATAAATTTTTTTGATAGATTGTAATGGTTAACAACCAAGATGGAATACCATATAAGATGTTTCCAAGGGTGTGTGTGTTTTATGAAAATGTACTTTGAATAAACATGATTTAGAATTTATGAACATTAATTTGACACATAAGTAAACCTAGTGGGTAATATAATAGTGTGTTCAAGGACAATGACCATGGTATTATAGAGTACACATAGAATTATCTGTGATGGATCAGTTCCTTTGGATAGTTGGGTATCGAACAATGGAATCATAGAATTTTTTTTCTATTATTTATTGCTAACAATTGTCATGATAGTAAATAGAAACTAGTATGAAACTTGGGTTTAGTAATTTCTATATTTATAGCCATATCTTGTATAATAGAACATTGGGTTACTATTAATGGATTTCTATTACTATTAAATGATAATTTTTGTGTGTTCTTGCATTATAAATAAGCACATTGAATCTCAAGAAAAATATATACCAATTTTTTTAAATATGAGTTGTTTAACATAATTCTATGATGTTTTCTATCATTTATATGAAAACATATATTAATTTTTATATCATATATCTATTTCCAATTTTTGTGTGATATATCTATTGATATTAATTCATTTAACCTGATAATGATGTAATATTTCATATATATTATGGAATGAGACTAATTTGTAGGGATTTAGACCTTGGTTATTTCAAGGAGATATATAATTTTAGTTATTTGGATACTAATATGACAAATGTTTTGTTATCACATGGACTATTTGTGGCCCTACAAAAATGTTTTTTAAATTTGATGCAAATTTTAGAAAGGCCACTTTGAAGATGCCAGAACATACCTCTTTTAATTGAAATCTAGGATAATACCTTGAGGTAGGAAGTTAATGTTTTACCAAAGAATATATTAGAGAATTATCTTGAACCCTACTTAGTAGTTTAGTAGTAATCACCACTCCATACATGATTATTCCGAAATGAGGATTTTAAATTAGGGGATTTATAAGGGAAATGGTAAACATTAATTGAGACTTACAAAAATTTTATAACACCTCATTATAGGTTCGAAGTGGATATCATATTGCATAATGAATTATATATATCATCAGGATTATCTTAGACATGGTATAGATAATGTTGGATGAGAAGCTGAAACATGTAGCCAATATGCCTTAGTGAAATTTTGAGATACTAGTGGGATGTTATGATTTTTATAAATACGTGAGGGAATAAAATGTTTTAAATTCAATGACCTTTTATACAAGGGGTTATTCCCATGTATGGTGGTGTTATTCCATGTTTGTGTGTTCATGGATAACCTACACGGGCGTAATGACAATGTCATCTTACATATCAAGTTTAATGTAATTAGTACACATTTATAAGAAATTATAATGATATTATGTGTATTACACTATAATTTTATATAATTTTCATCAATAAGAAGTATGATTAAAGGTAAAAAAATGATAATATGTGGAATAATATAGTAGTGATTCACAAAGACCTAAAAATCATGAAGGGTCCATTAGAAGATAGTTTTACCTGTCTTATTTCATATTATAATGGATTATATAGTGAAACTATGTGTAGTAGTAATTGGATGGTGGAAAATATGCAGTCGAGTTTTCGAAGATAATATTAGTTGAAAAAATTAACATCTTAACAATATCATAAGGAATGATGTATATAGTTCATCAACTATTGATAGTGGAGGAACTATCAGACATCATAACTAAAACCCCCATATCATATCTGAATAATGTAGAGGAACTACATATTTGATATTATTAGTCAATGATGTAGGTAAATTTTGAAATTTATTCATGTTAATTATTTACGATATTATAAGGAATATAAATTATTTATTCTTCAATCATTATCTACCTGTTTGAAGTGTTTTAGACCTCAAGTATTCTAGAGTCTGTAATAGGTACTTAATATGAATTTTTTAATTGGAGGCCTAGAGGAAGAGTGGATAAATAATACCAACAGATTTCTAGTGTAGTTTTTATATAAATTTGGGCTACTACTAACTACACCCATTTTATAATGGAAATGGATGACTATATAGAAATTAGCATGGAAAATGGTCAGCTCGTGTGGCCCATTGGTTAGAAAGTTCCCATAGTCTGGGCCTGGATTAAATTCATCCCAATAGATATTATTTCAAATGTTGTTACCTATTATTTAATAAAAAAAATCAACAAAATCTATCACATTTTCAATTTTTTACCTCAACCATTATTATAAAATCTCTCCCTATAAATTTCCACTGACTAAATAACAACTGATTAATCAGGTTATTCTGGAATATAGGGTTTTTATTATATATAATTCATAGCCATCATAATTAATGTAAAATATACATTGATATTAGGCATCTATATTTCTTCCATGTTAATAGAATTATATTTTCCTTCAATTATTGTAGAAAAGTGAATAATATTGAATGTTGACTATGTTTCTTTATTAGATTGAGATGTAACATTAAGAAAGAATGTTTAATTAGTAATTGTTTAAGAATCATTACCATAATAATATCATTCATAGAAGATTATTTATGGATTGATTATCTGTTGAGTATTCCATGGTGTATTGGGGAGGATTAAATACCTCTACCATAACCCCTCATGATTGATGCCATAACTCTCGCGAACATTGAAATTTACAAGTAAACCTTTTGATAATGATTATAAAAAGAATTATATTCTAGTATGTATTTTACATTGATGTATTGTCTATCAACATATGATATTTCTATTGAAATAAGTATCTATAATAAAATTTGTGAAAAATTCATAATCCATTCATCGAAATTTAATATTTCCAAACAAACTGTATTCCTTCATTGGATAAACAATGGAATTTTTTCCATAAAATATAAAAGGAATGTTGTTCTATAATTAAATTATTAACCTGGAATCTTCGTGAATATTATTTTAAAACATTTTTTCACCTAAAACCATATTAATCTTACTTTTAATACAATGAATTATTCTATGGATCTTTTACATTGTTATGTGTTCTATCCTTTGATTAACCTTGATATAATTTATCTAATATCTTATTTTATGAAGTTCAATAACTCATAGAAGCCATGTATATAGCTGATAGGATAAAATTAAATTATTATATGAAATTATATATCCAATGTTTTGATTGATCGTATATATTTGGGTTCAGTATTTTGATTCACACGCATTATATGTTATATTATTCCTTTTTTCCAAATGTTTTTTCTTTACATATCTTATAGAGTTACTCTATGAATAATTTCAATGTGACTATTGGCCCCATCGAGGGTCTGTGGCCCAAAAGGGGCTGTATGGTATGACATTTCATATGACATGATATATAGATCCAGGTTGGAGATGGAGTATTATGGAATTTTAAGGAATGACCTAGGGGTGTTGTGGTTCATGATATGTATCCCACGAGGATGTATGGGCTATGATAGTATACAGTACTTGAACTAAGATATAACAATAAGGAATATTTTTCTATTATGATCTGAATGAGAGGGATGATACCTATGAATCTTATTGGCAGTATTGAGGTTGGATCCTATGATTATGGAGTTTTAATGACCACTAATTGTTTTTCTAGAAATGGACCAATATAGTAAAAAGGGTTTATAGTTTATTGGTTAGATAAAAAACTCTCAATATCATTGTTTATCTATTTGTGAGTTTATTTATTACCATTTCATAGACATTTTTTCATGTAAACTCATGCTACTAATTCATTGATGGTGTAAAACTCGGTTATATTACACTGACCATATGCATACTACATAATGAACTTGAAAATATCATGTACAAATATCCATGAAATGGATTTTTACCATAGTAGACTGAGTATTCATTTATCATGGAGCTTGTGGTGGATCCGAAAATGAATCTTGTGGATTTCATAGTGATTTGTATATTTAAATTTCTTCTACACATTACTCTAAATTTGGATACAAAATTGGGAGCTCATTAATGTAATCGGGTAAAATATATGGAATTTTATTGTTATTTTATCCACATGTGAATCAAAATATTAAATTATATTTATATTACTCTTATATGAAAATGATATTGGGGTTGTTGTCTCCCCATTGAAGTATGATAGATCAACAAAACATATTGAAATCCCCATACATATGGGGAGGTTTACATGAGTTTATATAACTCTCTATGAAAAATATAGTGGTTTGATATGAAGACTTATAATTATATTCAAATTTTTTTGGAATAAAATTGATCCAGTATTTGTTATAAATTACATCTTAATTAGCATATAATTCATTCCAAAAGTGGTTTTGTTATCATTGTTATGGTTTCAAAACCTAAGAATTTTCTTTCCAAAAATCGCATGCCCCATATAAAAAGTAATTATTCATTATTGTAAAAAAAAAATTGAATTATGTTATTCTAAATTTTTTAGAATACCAACATATTTATTAATTTTCCACTTCATAAAAACACTACAAAAAAATTTCATAAAAAAATGTTTGATATATTATACAGGGGTGATGATGTATTATTTTTTAATTATTAATTTTATTATAAAATCCTCAAATTGGATTTATAATTTAATTATATGGGGTTAAATAAATAATTTTTTTTATTATTATAGGATGATCATGTATAGGTTCTAATAATCACAGTAAAAGTAAAACATCATAGTTATGTTAACTATTTATAATAATATCATGAATATAATAATTTTCTTTTGGATAATATATAGAGAAAATTTTGAATTAAAGTTTTATTTTATATTTTAAATGAAACTGTTCATAAAATATGAATCATTATGAACTCATGGAAAAATTCAACAATGACCATTAATGACATCTATTATAACAATGAATTTTTAGTTCCATGGACCAAAATCTAAAAAATATCTATATAAAAGCATAATAAAATAATATATGTATATATAGAAGAATAAAAATGTACATTAGCAAAAATAGTTATATGAAAATAAATTTCAATAAATTAATAAAACATAATAATATTTTCTAGGATGTTATATGATACATGAATCAATATTGAAGTTTTGGGGTGGGAAATTATTTAAATATCCCTGTTATTTTCACATATTTTTCCTATAAAGCATATATAATTTTATATTACTCATATTAATGTTATTTAAAAAACAAATTAAAATTTAACATTTTTAGGTATTAATTATCTCATAATATTTATTTTACTGATAGTGTATACCTTAGATTATACAAAAGTTCTTTCACCCACCCTTACACATTCATGTATTTATTTTGACCATCACATTCAATCTTTTTAAATACCAATATCACAACATAATTCCATATTTATAATATGAATAAATTATGTTATTTTTTCCCCATTAATCCTCATTTATTATATAAACCTATTTCATTACGGCTCTATTCATATTATTTATTTAAATAGATCCATAAAAAAATATGGGAAATTTTTCTATTAATAATCTTCCTCAGCTTGTTTTATATCAAAATTAATTCAATATATTTGTAATGTCACCCCACTTGGATATATAGTTATTAAAATATTATTTTAAATTCCATTTTATCATCATTTGAAAATTTATTAGAAATATGAGTTTTTAGTATATTTTTTATAAAATTAATACCTAAATAGTTGAAAATTTATTTTAAGACTTATCTTCTATTTATCGTCTCTATCATTATGAGTGTAATTGTTATAACACTTTGTGTATATTAAAATAATAAATAATAATTTTTTTAAATTATAATTTTATAATAAATATTATTCTTATTTACTTCATTGAAAATGTTATAGTTTTATTTTATTTAATTATAATATAAATGTAATTTTATTATTAATTTTTCTTTAATTTATTATATTAATATGGGATTTTATATGATTAATATTTTTTATTCATTTCATTATTCATTTCTTATAGTTCATTAAATATATATAAATTTATTTTATAAAGGATTATAATATGAAAATGTATATATTATTCATTATCCAAGTTTTTATACATATGTGGGCTGGTGGAAATGAAGTCTATAAATACCTTCACCCCTCAGGGTAGGTAATCTAGTTTAATATATATATATATATTCATTACATTTTGATGTCTATTTAATTTTTCAAGGTTCTATATGGTTTAATAATGGATTTTAGGTGACCATGTGATGTTTGAGAGGTTTAAAATCCATTGAGTACTCATTGGGGGTCATGTATGTTTACTGTTTATGATTGAATCATATGGTAACATATTTACACTTAGGAGAAATGGGCACATTAAAGGGATGCATAATATTTTAAAACCCATAGTTTAATGCATAAAATTTAATCTTAATGTAATTTATCATCGTTTCACATCAATGGTTACTCATCAGTCCATATAGTCATCTTCACTAAAAATCATATAATTTATTCCATAACCATTGAACTAGTAACCTTATACTAGAATGAGAAATCTTAACCATTAATGTAAGATGAACGATCATCCCTAATATCATGTTATCATTTTTTTATTGTAACCAATCACATAAACCCTATCAATTAACTCGAAAAATTATTAAACAATTCTGCATCTTTATTCAACTCCGAATATTTGTGTAGTGAAATTTTATCATCGGTGAAATCATTGTATATCTTTGATTTAATTCATTAGATTCATATTACTTGTAAATAAATGTTCAAAAAAAATTCTATCATATATATTAGATGATTATGAAATTATATTTTGGTTTAGTCTCCTTCCATCATATTCCTATACTCAATCTCAAATTAATTTTGTTGGATAAACCCATACATAAAATAAATACATAAATAGCAGGGTATTCAATGAATCAAGATATATTGAATAAAATTTAAAGTCAGTTTTTCTTTTAAATATTTTCTTAACAGTTTTGTAAAAAACAGAAATTACTATTTTTAATTTTATATTCCATTCCTGATGTTATACTTTTCATCTACATAAACCATTTGATTAGTATTTATTCATCTTTATTCGATGTGAAATATCTGAAATGACATAAAATTAATTCAATTTGGGAATTATTATTTATTGGATACATTTCATCATCCATATCACATAATTTTATGTTTTTTATATTACATATATATTAAATAATTCATATTATTGTTACTTTTTGGATACATAGTTATATGTTGAAAATACACTCTAAGGTGTATATTAAATAAATTATTTAATAGTTCATATATATTTCGTTATATTGATTGTAATGTAAATGGTTTGTGATGGATCACAACACCCTGAATTCATATACTCATTTCCTTATTTTATATTGGGAGTAGAGAATTTACTATCATTAATATTGTATACACTACTCTAATTCACCACATTAGGATAGTTTTTTCTACCAAGTTGATAATTATAGACCATCTTAGAATAAAAGTCAAGTGTAAATAAGGTATTCTATGTTAATTTTGTCCATTTATTAGATTTTCAATTCATTTCTCAATCATTAAAATACATAACCATTTTAATGAAGGAAATTTGTTGTCTTCCTATTCAAATAAAATTCATCTCTTTTTCATATATTATTATCTTATTGTATTTTGTTAGGTACGCCTGGCATCTACAAATGTGGTATATAATAATCAAATTCTATACGTTGGGCCTCCCAAGATATGTTCATTAATGTTTATACATGGCCATGTTAATGTCAAATGGCATGAACATGAGAGTTTTAAATAAATAGTGTTTAGTGAAAGGATGTTACATTTTCAATTTTTAAAGTTTGCATGGGATGGACACGTATGGGATATCAATATTTATTATGTTGGGATATTATACATGGGAGATTCATATTCTTGTTAATTTTATATTGATTATATAAACTAAAATTTCAATATTTTTTTTATCCACCACTACTTAATTTTTCTTGTTAAGGATATTTTATAATTTTTTTGTTTTTGTTAATATATATATAAATTACACGTTACGATTTTCTTAGTGCTTATTAACCCCTCATGCTTCAAGTATTAACTAATTTTACCCAAAATACCCTTATGTATTATAGGATAAGGGTAATGTACATATTTATTACTTTAGGATTTTATCACCAATACATAGTGGGTGGAGCCATCATCTATTGATATGTTACTGAACTGTCAATATTTACACAATCATTTATAAATAAATAGGTTAACTTATGGTGTTGTAACGATATGACTTGTATTTTTTATGCATATTCAGGTAACAATAAAAATATGTTTTCAGATCCACATAATGGGACTTTATTAATTTGACTTGAATGTATTTAGCTGATTGAATCATCAAGACATACGAGATATCCCATATATATTACAATTTTAAATAATTTTAATGGAATCATGCTTTAATAGGTATAGAACATGAACTCATTTTTATTTTACCTCTTATGGTATTTTATATTATTGAGTCCCATATATCATAGAATGAGTCATAAGGGAAGAACATGTGTGATATCCTAACCATTCACAAGGGAAAATTTATTTATAAATGTTACTAACACATTGATGGTCCATTTTTACCCAACAAATATTAAAATTAAATTTTATTTCATTAATTAAATACTGTCAATTAATTAGAAAATATGTTTCAAATAAAATTCTATGTGACTTAATTTTCCTCCATTATTGATCTATTAGATCCATAAATGACTATTATATAATCATCCCCTTGTAATAATAGTATTATTCAATGGAGAATTCAAATAACAATTTAAAAAGGATGTTTTTTATAAATAAATTTATAATAAGAGATGTTATAGGAGTTTTAAATAAATTCAATAATGGAATATTAAAAATACTACGGTTTCCTATTATATGAAAATATTTTTAGTATAATTATATACCTTATTATTGGGGATACTGCCAGGATGACCACCTCCTCCCATGAATGATGGTGAAAACAAATATGCACCCCCCAAATGAGTAGTAGTTGATCATAAATTAATTGTTTTATTAAAAAATCACTATTATGTTGGTAAACCCCATTTAAGAGTGATCATATAGTGTCAAATATCATTATGAAATTTATTTTCTATAATATAACTGTATTTATGGGTGATGTTTCTCTTTAAGAGGATGATTAATGGATCAAATGGATTCACTAAATGTTTGAATGTAATAATAAATTATAATAACTCTAATTTTAATTATCTACTATTATGATTTAGTATCCTATGATCATATGGTGTGATTTTTTGTTATAATATACATTAGAAAATATCATCACCTGTAAGAATATTAATAAGTTGTTATTTCTTGAATGGGCCGAAGGCCTTCATTTTTATTGATTTTTTTTAACCCCCTTTCAATGGATGAGGGAGAACACTTACAAGGCCCGTAGGCTCAGAGATTACAAGGCCTGTAGGCTTAGGAGATTACTTGACTTGAAGGTATTAGGGAATTCCTCCCAACTATATACAAGGAACTGCCCCTCCCTAGCATCTGCGTCATGATAGTAGCTCTCCACCTTTGTATGGTCGTCTGGCTAGGCTTCTCGTGCAAGCACAGGCTGGTACCAATGGCATAGCCATAACATCTTATTCTGAATATCCATTTTACATAGACACACAATGTTACGTTAATATGATATAGTTCAAGAGAATTGGGTATGTGATGGTTATGGATTATGTCACAATTATCTTATACATTATTATCATTAATAAATATCATAATGGTGATGAGAATTATAAGGAAATATAAATTTTCATGGTCTTAAATAATCTATTTTAGAATTAGGTAGTGATCATTAAACATATATCATTCTATGAGGTTATTATTGAAGTCACCCTCACTGAAACGTGATTCAATAGAGGATTTGTAGAAGTTTATGAATTATGGAGATACATTATATGTGATAGTTCATTCAGTTTCAAATTTTGGTGACGAGATGAGATGATAAATGGTGCCTCTCTATGTAGAATCCGCGATGTATGACCACCACAAAATCCTTTTTCTCTTGGGCCCTATATACACTCTTAGTATGGTGGATGATTTGGATATATCAATATAAAATGTTCATTTAAATAAAATTATGGGAATTCAAGTGGTTATAATGTTCATAACCCAAGGATCTACCACCACACATTATATGATAGTTATAAGAAGTGGCATCAGCTATTTTAGGAATAGTAGGAGTAGTTAGTATCCTAGTCTGTTGGAGATATATGAACATTATGTGGGAGAACTGCTTAGTAAATGTAATGTAGTTGTTGTTTAGTGTAGTGTTAGTGTAGTATTTTCAATAGTATTTTTCATCCTAGGGAAAATATGATAGTAAAAATAGTGTTCATACAGTAGAAAAATATACAACCAATACAATAGTGGGGCCTTATAAAAGTAATTATATTTCTAGAGAATTTCAAAATTATATTTTCCTTTATTTAATACATGCTCTAAAAACATATTTATCTCAATTTAATTGGAATCGTTTTTTGTAAAATATGTTGAAGATGAAATGTGTTTACCCAGACCAGTACACCCTAAAATGGTTCTAAAATATGATTATTAAATGATATTATTCATACAAAATCATATAAATATATTTATCCACTACTTTTAGAAAACTAATATTTCCTTATTATACCCGAGACGTTTTTAGTCATAGATATTATAATATTTAAGAATGCACTGCTTAATAAAACCCATATCATTAACACTAAATGGAATTTTTTTCCATTGGTCATAAATTCCCCAATTCAATAATAACTCATAAATATCTACCAAAAAATTACCACAAATGATAACATAAATGTATATTATTTGTATTGAGATTTTTCTATATATTTGATAAATTTAAAAAAAATGAATGAGATTATATGAATTTTTAATGAATAATTATAGATGATATTTTCTTAGAAAATTAAGTAATGGTATACATAAACCCTCATTTTTCATTCAGAAACATTTTGTAACATTTTTAGAATAATTAAATCAATATACATATAGATTACCAAATATCGTACCAGTCTAATTCTTTTAGAAACATAGAAACATAAAAATTGGTACATAAGTGAGCTAAATTATCTCCCACTATGTTCTTCCTAACCAAAACCCTTCTTCTAAATATCAAAAATAATACATATCATCATAACCTTGGTCTGGAAACACAAAAAGATGTGATCTCGGATTCTCAGTAAGTGTAATAAAAAGAGATATATAATCATAATCATGAAAATATATGATCATACCTTTTATATCAGAGATCATATACACGAATCAGGGAAAAATTATTGGTATTTCATATGGCCTGATTCATATAGAAATAAAAAATATAAGCCACAAAATAAATACATATGAATAAAAAATGGAATTTTGTAAAACAATTATGTATATAATATGATATTCATTTTAGTCATTTAATTTCCTCCATGAAAATCTTCGTAGTATGTGTTCATACCCCATACCATCTTGGTAGTCCTAGTTCACACCCATAGACATCTTAGTAGCTCGAATTTACTCCCCATACCATATTGGAATTCATCGTTCACTTCCAAGACCAGACTAGTAGTATATATTCATTAGCAAGACCATGTTGGTCTATCTCCTGATATATAAATCCTTACACAATGCATTGGGGATAGATATAGGTCACACCCATCTCATAATGAAATAATAAAAACATTTAACACCTGATCATTAAAAAATAAAATCATTACAAATGAAATGATGTTGTTATTATATACAATTAATCATATCATAACCAGATGAAAAATATATGCGATTAAAAATCAATTCATGAGAACATAACACTTTAAAATAAGTTGGTTACAATATCATAAAACCCATGAAAGTTAAACGACTTTAGAAAACATTGTTCCATAAAAACATAAACCATTACGAAAATGAATATGAATGGTAAAATTAAATAATGTAACCATAAAAGAATTTGTAACACATATGGATGTATTATTATATGGGAGATATTTTTCAATTATGTTCAAAATAACTTATTGAAATAAATATTCATTCTTTATTGAAAACTCGTTTTAAAACATAAAACATTTTTGAAAACATTTTTATTTTAAAATATTTCTGTGAACATATTATAGAACATTTGAAAAAAATAAAAAAAAATAAAATAAATTTCCCCCAATAAAAATATATATGGATCTAATTAAAATATATTTGAAAACAATTTTGAAAACATGTCTTTTCAATTAAAACAAATTTCTGAAAGAAGAGATAAATACATTTAAATTTTTATAAATTTTTTTCATAATTATCGTAATGATCAATGAGTGAAAATATGGAACTAATACATGGATATACCTTGAATAAACCAAGGAAACATATAATCATGATTTTAATTAATAAATGTCTCATATTATTTCATTAATATGATCATATCCATAAAAAATCATGATAAATGGTGAGATTGTTTCGACAAACACTTATGCACGGTAACTTGGGATCATACTTAGAATATATAAAAATTAACTTACATAATGATTAAAAAATCATAAAAATAATTTTATTAATCATACGACATATCAAATTGTAGTATAAATTCATCATAAAAGAATATAGGTGCATAAAAAACATGAGTCTCAACTATATGTTTTTAGACAAAAACAATCTTATTGATTTATTTTCTTTTGATACATAATCTCTTTGAAAAAATGATCATAGAATAGATATAGAAATTCCCATAAATTTATTAAAAATTATACTATAATAAATTCATTGGAATTATATTCCCCAAAAAAAATAAAATAGTGGTGAACCTTGAATGTATCTCATAGATATAAAAAATGTGAGACAAAATTAAATTACCTTTTTTCTTGACTCCCATCGTAATCATACTTAATTCGTATAAAATAAATAAAATATTATTTTTATTAGTATATCCCAGAACCATATTCTTATATAAAATACTGTATATGGTTTTATTATTCCTTTATATTATCCTCATGTTAATAATTTAATGTTAAGGACTGTCATCAGGTTATATCCTCTTTGTTCTTCACATGTGCCTTAATTTTTTATATCAATAATCTTTAGGCATATATAATGATCTTGATATTGTAATAATTGAAAATAATATCACAAATTTTAATTATGTTTTTATTATAATATTCTATATAATATTTAATAATTAAATGGAAGACACCATTCAGGGATACAGAAGGGAAAACATATTCACGTGCACTGTTTCCTTTTTATTGTCTTATTGATTGAAAGAAGTAATATGAAATTTATGTAAACAATATCATTATAGAAACTTTAATATGTCATATATATCAAATAAATTCACTAAAAATATTCTTAATATATACATTGTAGTGTGTTAATGGATCACAACACTTTTAGGTGGTAGTAGACAACACTTCCTCAAACGCATTTTCATATTTAAAAAATGGAATGTAAAACATTATGTGTTATAAAATAGTTACAAATTATTAAAAAAACCTAAAATTATCATATATATCATATATTAATATCATTTACATCATAATTATTAACCATTAGTGGTGGTAATTATTAAAATGAACACTTATCATTTCACAAGGTAGTAGTTCAACGTACACATAAACAATATGTTTGTTACCCATTAGATGAATGTGTGTCTAAGGGTAGGTAGAACACATAGAATAAAAAAATTTCTCTATATTTAGGATAATTGTGTTGTTGTTTAATAATGTAATAGCGAATGTTTAGGGGTGGAGAATGAATAAAATATAGAGGATATTAAGGAAGGATATTACGTCTTATTTATGTTACTCATTTTGGTTTTTTCACCAAAGGGATTCCTTGGATTTTTTCTCGAATGGAGATTTCATGGTGGAGGTTAATGGTTTTGGATTATGAATTAGGAATTTATGGTCCTATCATATGTGGGTTGATATTTTTGATGAAGGGGACAGGTGGAAGACGATTATAGGGGTAGAAAAGGGATCACATTGTATTTTTTAAAACAAGTTAGATGTACTAAAATTTATACGTAAACTAAGTCAACATAAACTCAAACAATAAATAATGTATCAATCATAGTCATTGAATAGATAGATAAAGTATTTTTTGAGAAGTGGTTTGGTCCTTTGGGCCCTTATGTTGATGGTATAATCAATTGATATGTATGAAATTACCTTGAATATTTAGATTAATATTAATAATCATCACTAATATTTTTTGGAAAAAATAATTTTTGAACATATTAGAAATTATAAATTATGAATATTAAAAATATAGAATTTTTTTTTTCAAATTTTAATATGATAAGGGATGTAATTTATTTTAATTTAATCTCTAATATGGGACGATAGTACGGTTTTTATATAAAAAATGAGTAAATGTATTCTAGGTTTTTTTTTTAAATTTCAATATGAAATTGGCTACAATAAACTAAAATGGATTATTCAATTAAAATATTATTTAATTAAATTTTTAAACTAGTTTAAAATATAATTTATCATTATAATAAAATTATATAAAAAAATTAGTTTGGAATTACAATTTACAAATTTTCATTGTTCATCCAAAAATTAAGTGTCTTAGAAAGATCCCAAAAATTCTCCACAAGATTAATTCAACATTCAAAATTAAATATATAGGTTTATTTTATCAATTAAAATTTATTTATGTGTCTAAAAGTTCTTTTATTTATTTCATAAATGAACATGAAAATTAGTTAATTTGAGAAAATAGTATTTTTAAATATATAAGGATTCTACAAAAAAAATATCATTTATTATCAATATTATTTTATATCAATACATTATTAAAAATATTCAAAAATTATTTCATAATATTCATATTAAAAATTATAATTTCTAGGTTATAATTATATCAGTTGAATAATTATTACAATAAAAAAATGATTCATAGAAACTCTGTGTTGCATGTAACAAACACCAGGTCATTGATGCATGTAACGTATTCCTTGTCTATTCAATGTGAATGGAATTTTTTACTTAGTACATACCAATACAAGAATTAATATTAAATCATTTTAAATAATGTGTATAAAAACATGGGGTGTCTCATTCTAGAACCCTTATAATGAACTTCACCATCAAAATTCATCATTCTTGAAAAAAAATAAACATACATATGAATCATCATATCCTCAAGATCAATTGAAGCATCCTATAAGTTTCCATTTCTCAAAAAAAAACAATGACCAGGTGAGTAATCTACTCTCAAAAATAATTCAATGTTTGATCCAGAATATCAAATTTTTGTTCCTTGTATGAATGATCTTACTTGACTGGTATAACCATTGAGTTAAGTACATGTGACGGGTTACGTATCTAATTCATCTGGAGAGATAAATTTAATACATAATGGTCATAGTATACATTTAAAGGATGTTCCATGTGATAGGATAGTATCCTAATATGATGAAGAATCACATAAGGACTAAATTACATTGTGATTAGTTTCCCTTTTTCTAAAATTTGAAAACCATTTTATGGGGAACAATTCATAAAAATAAGTTTTCACCAACATCAAATTCTAGATCACTCCATTGGTTATCAATGTAACTTTTTTTCTCTAAATTTGAGTTACAATGATATTTTGTTGAAGGGTTCTTATATTCATTAACATTTCATCAGTGATCTTAGATCATAATAGCTTTCATTCTCCACCTTCAACCCAACATGTTGGAGCTCTAAATTTCTTCCCATAGAGGGATTAATAAGGTGCTAGATTAATTTTGATTGAATGTTACTATTGTATGAAAATTACACTAGAGAGGGTTTCTGATATCAACCACCATTGAAATCTAGATAGAATGATATCTACATATCTTCGACTATTTTAATTTTTATTTTAGACTGACCATATGACTAAGGATGATAAGTAGTGTTGAAACTCAATTTTATATCATGTTCTTTGTTAATGATTTTACATGACCTTGAGGTAACCCTTAGATACCAATTCAATATAATGAAATGCGGCACTACAGGTAAAATTACAACTTTCATAATATATATCATGGAAATATTATCAATATATAAGTCCTATCTATTAATGATGAAGTGTACAGACTTTATAATGAGATAGACTACCTCATATATATCATTAAACCTTTTATAGGTTTCGTGTATTCTAATGAAGAAAATCCATAGTTTTATTCTCCCATTTCCATTCTCGTATTGGAAATGGATGCAACATCCCTTTTTTATTTTTTTCTTCTATCCTTATCATTATAGAATACCAATAACTATGTTACAAAATCTATGAAACATCTCTTCCTTTCATCCCACAAGAAGTGTTCAATCAATTATATATACATCATCATACATCCAGGATGAATATATACTGAATAACTAAGAGCTTTCAAAAATATATCCTTATTTAATATAGTATAGAAGGAGAACATACATAGTTTCTCATTGTTATCATTCTATCATGATCAGGGTAAAATTGATTAATATTTCTAACCCTGATTTGTAGCTCTGCATCTTCCTTATGAGCATCCATAATCTACTCATAGATAGAGGGTAGAACTTTCATATAAGAAAGAGAATATTTTCCCCTGTCATCTAGATTCCATGGTTCATAATTTTATAATCTACAATTATTGTATATTTTGTGATTCTAATCATAGATAAGTTAGCATGATCCATTCAAATTAATGCATCAGTGACCATGATAGATTTTCTATAGTGGTAATGTATTGATAATTCAGAATCCATTATCTATTCAAACCATCTCCTACGAAACATGTTTGATCATTTTTTTGAATTTATATTTTATACCATTATTATATATATATTTTTCACAATTTTCTCCATAATTATAATTCCTCTATATCATTAATGAAAACATTGTCGCTTCAATCACCAAATTATGTGTTTGGTAGTTTTTCATTGTTATATTCTGATTCTGTGAGGAATACATGATAAAAATGTTAATCTACATAAGTAAACATCAAAATCAAATTATATATGCATCATTATAGATTACAAACACTTATCCACTAGAAGGTAATGTTAGTACTTGTGCATTGATGAAACGTTTATTAGGTTCCTTGAAATTTTCTGCACACTCGTCTTTCAAGAGGAACTTCGAATCCTTTCAAGATGACATGGTCATAAGAATAAATTTTCATAAGATATTCTCGACAATCCATCGATAATATATAGGTAAACTAGAAAAAAAATGGATCTCAATCACCATGGATGGTCTAGGCCATAATTTAAAAACCTCTTTTTTTCTATAGACCTACTGTTATACAGTCTCTTGAAATTATGTGACACAAATATAAAATATTTTTCAGAAAAAATTTCATATTTTTTATTTTTCATATATTTGTTCACGTCCAATGCTCATTAGTACAATTTTCTAGTGATCATCTTGTAGTTATTTCCAATTTTAATAGGTAATAATATCATCGATAAAGACTACCACAAACTAATCGAGGTAACCTCTGAGGACTCTATCAATAAAATCAATGAATATAGATGGGGAATTAGTATGACCTAAAAGAATAACTATATATTCATGGTCTCCAAACCTTCTACGAAACGTCTTCATAGGTATATCCTCTATTTTTACCCTCCATTTATGATATCCAAAATTAAGGGAATTATTAGAAAAGCATTGGGCTCTGTGTAGTTTATCATAAAAGTCATTAATGTGGGGAAGAATATACATGTTCTTTATTGTGATCATGTTAAAATCCTAATAATCTATGTATTTTCACATTAATACATATTTCATTTTTATATCAATTGGTGCAACCCAAGGTGTCATGGTTGGATGAATTAATCCCATATCATGGTTTTCGTAGTGTTTCATCTACAATTCTTGAAAACAAATCGAGTTCATTTTATAAGGTGTCTATGAAATAATATTCTAAAAGGACTAAGTTCTACTGCGAATGAAACTTCATAGATTTCTAGTTGGATGGAAAAAAATTCCTTAAATACAACCAAAAATTCTCGAACAATATGGATTTCCATTATGGTTATTTTCTACCCAAACATTTGAGTTAAAAAACCATTATGAATATAAAAATAAGACCCATATACTAGAGGTAGTCTCTATAATAATTTCATGTCTATTTTCACATTGATGGATGGCCAACTGAGGGTTTTAAATATCAATCATATCATAACATTCTCAACAATTGATGTGTGATTTATTAATACCAATTCAATCCATTCAAAAGATGACATCAAATTCATCCAATGGATGAATGATAATATTTTCAAGAATCATATTCCTAAATACTTCAACTATAGAGGAATCATAAAATTATGATTAAATAGTCATATCGTTATTGATTTACAAAAATAATTCCACATCCAATAATTTTGATGGAATTATAACACCCTTATAAAATTCATTAGATATGAAATAGTGGTTAGATGTAGAATCATTAAAGGCATTAGCAGTTCTATAAGGGATTGTATGTAAATATTTTATAGGATAATTATCACACCCCTCATTAGAAATTGATATTGCATGACATTTACGCATCTCACATGGCATAATTTGTTACTGACGTCAATCATCATCACCAACCTTGGTCTTGGTCACTACATAGCATATTTCCTATTATCCTTAAATTTATTGAACAGATGTGGGTGAGGTTCATTTTGTGCACCCTTTTCTTACTTATCACCATTAAGAAAATTCATCCCATTACATTATAAATTAATGAACATATGGCATTCCCTTTGACGTATAAATTTTTTTAGGGACCTTAAGGTTATTTCCCCCATTTTTCATCCCACAAATAGAACATAAAGGAAAACTAAATTTCTTCACATCATGGTTTTGATATTTTCTTTTAATATCCATCTTCATTTTCTTGTCAAATATATTTGATTAATACAGAATCCAACCAACATTTCATCTTTGATTTCACAATGGATAATATACTAGTAGATTCTATTGCCTCTTACGAAAAATTCTCACCTGAGACATGTCATTACGAAATTAAAGAAAATAAAAATATTACTTTTGGGTTTCATGATATTTACTCAAGTACACGTCTACATTCTTGTGAAATTATCCTCGTATGTTCCAACAAATTCATCATCACTTTTCATCATCTCAATAAACTATTTATCCATCTGGGTGTGACAATTTAGGGGAATATATTTACTAAAAAGTATGTTTTTCAACACTTACCAATCCATGTATCCAATATCTACTTATTCTCCCATATTCTTGATTATATTCAAATACTAGTATGAATTTTATTCTAACTGATAAATAGAAAAAATAGAATTATTATTATTTTAATAGTAGATAATGAAGGTTATATGTTTAGTAGTACTGATCCATATTTTAAAATCAAGTTGGTGAAAATACATAATGAAAAAATGTGGGTGTTACCTGATTATGGAATTGACATAATGATTCTCCCTCATCTACTCATTTGGGAGTCCAACATGAATCATCGATTGAGGGATTTTTGGGAGCATAAAAACAATATTATTCATTCAATATCACATAGTATTTGGTTACTCAGGTATAAAATTGTTTCATTGTTCATCCCAATCACCATTCACATGGTTACTCTGTGTTCCACCAATTGACTAAAAAACATGGTCTATGAAAAAATTTATATAATAAAGAAACAGATAATCATAAATATTCATTTATATATAATCTAAATTATGAAAAATATACTTAATATATAAACCCCTTGGTTTTTTAGGTTATTAATATCCAACATCTATTAAATTCCTTCATGACCATTTATAATGATACCGTGGATTCACATAGAATATCCCCCCAGAGTGTTATACCAGGTGCACGGTAAAGGCATGTTGTCATGTACCTAGTTATACCACACCTATTCTGAAAAATAGTGTTAGATTTGTTATTACTAGGTAATGTTGTTTTCAAATCCACATCCACAATTATTATCTAGATAGAGATATAGTTCTAGGAAATTAATCACTTGATCCATTACAAAAATTCAATGATATATTCGAATTGCTTTCTTTAAAGGCTTATCCTTTGAAATTCTCTATAGGTTATCACTATGGTTTTAACATCCTAGCTTTCGATAGTTTTATAAACCTTTGATCTTATACCAACCACCATGACCCAATATTTTCATACATTTACATAAAATAACAATTGTGTAATACATTAGGCAATATACAAAAATACCTCGAGATACCATACTAGTCTAGTTCCTTTGGAAATATGGAAACATAAACACTATAACATATGTGAGCTACCTTATCTCTAACTAGGTTATTCTTGAATAGAACTCTTATTAGAAATATCATACATAATATAAATCTTTATAATATGTTGAATGAAACATTTAAATGGGTGATATCAGAAAATAAGTTAGATTAAACTGGGGAGATATATAAGAATAATCATGAGTATATGTGTATCATAACATGATCATGAAAATAGATTATCATTAAATTAATATCAAATATCATATAAATGATCCATGTAATATGAACTTTAATTTTCTAATACATGAATCATAAGGAAATAAAGAACATAATCCGTGAAATAATAACATAGGAATATAACATTGAATTGTGAGAAACACAGAATCATATAATATGATTTCAATGGTATTAAAGGAATCAATTCAATACTATCTTGGTATTATAGTTTCACTCACCATACCATCTTGGTAGTCATGGTTCACATCAACAGTAATCTTAGTATCATGAGATCACTCCTCATACCAATTTATTAGTTATGTTTCGAAAAAGAACCCATATCATCATTTTTGGTATGGATCGTTGTATTAGGATGCTTTTGGGTGAAAAGGATGAAATATAATTTTTCTATGTACATGTCGTGTACTCCTGGGTACACTTCGTAAAACCTATTGACATGTGTTGCTTTGTACTGGCTATGTAATGGTTGAGTACATGGCTGTGTGGGTGACCTGAAAAACGTCCTAAAGCAGGGGCTGGTTGAGGATAGTACATAAAATTTACATTAAATGAACATATCATGATTTTTTTGTTATATCTATATGGGATCGCCTCTCACATCTAGAAACACCATCTTCTACTCATGCTCCATACATAAGATGGAAATAATACCCAAGATCTTTGATATCTCATTATTCCTCCATCCGAGCTATGATTGAGACACTTTCTAGTGAGTCGGGTTCCCACCAGTGATTTCTCTATTTCCCTATAGCATGTCTTCCTGATTTAACATCTCCCATGAGTAATTTAGGGTTGATCATTTTTACCCTTATCGTAGATATACATTGTTCCAGGCCGATTCATGGGCTGACAATGATGATTGTTCATCGAAAAACATCATGGTATGTGGTTTTATCCTACAATTGATCTGCAATAGATTATATAGACAAAATGTTACGAATATCATGTTCTTGGTATTAGATGATTTGGAGCTTAACCCTATTCAAAACCTATTATGGTATTTTTTATGGTGAAAGTGGTTGTTGGATATACATGAGGTTTTATTCATTTATCATGGATGTTTTTCCCATGTTTGATGGTTTATGATCGTTGGGTCTCAGAAGTTTGTTAGGTTACATTTTTTTACATGCATACTGTAGTTAGGATAGAATTGATATTTATATGTGATGCATGTGATTTTTAGTGTGAATGTTTTGTCAAGGGGAATTGACTGTGAGAGCTTCTTGAGGTAGCGTTTTTACTTATGAATTGTATTTAGGACTGGCTGGAGGTATTGACGGTGAGATCTGTCGTGGGGTTATTGACCAGAGGGGTTAAACCATGAAAGCTACCCAAAGGGTATTAATTAACAGAATGTTGGACCCTATGGCATTGATTGTTAGAGCTTCCAAGGGTCATTAAATTTTACTTTATATATGGAGACCCATGGGTTATTGATTGTGAGATCTTCCTAGTTGGTCATTGTAATTGATTAATTCCATGTGGGATAAATGGGGTTAGACTATATGTACCTTCAAATAGGTTCATTATTTATTAAATTGCTGCTATTTTGAACAATAGGTGATTTTAAAATGAGAACATTCCCCTATGGGTTTTTATGAATTATTGTATGATTTTGAAAAGTATGACAAGCCAAAGCATAAACTTGTAATCAGTCATGCTTTATTGTTTTGATGGTCTTATGAGAAGTCTTTCATTACCATTATACAAGGGGATACAAATATTAGGCTAGATCATGAGGTAACAATATTCAATAGATTGTATAATATATAAATGAAAGTTAATGCAATTGGAATCATTATGATTATATGCTTTTGAGTACTTCATAGTTTATTTCTTCATTTTTCTTATTGCCTCATATGTATAGTCACTAATAGTTAGGAAAAAATTATATGGTGGTTGCCTACTAGGATTGGTCTCACAACCCATTTGGCTCATGCTTTTGTTCCCAAACAAATTATATGGTTGAAATTATAGATATGAGCAATAAGCCTAATTCATTAGGTACTTGATTGTTGTTGGTGCTAGAAAGCATGGGACTACGATGATGCTTTCTATACTATTAGGGATTTCTGATTTTTGTAATTTTGTTTTTTATTGTATTTCCTGCATTGTAACATGTTAGTATGCATTACTAGATACATGTGACATGAGTCATTATTATTATATATGATGTCGTTGTTTACACTATCAGCCTTCCATTGTTTAGTTTTTTATATGGTATTAATACTTCTAACATTGTTTATTGTTGTTATTCCATTATGTATACTTTTCCAATTATGTAATAGTTTCCCCACTATCAGACCATAGGCACTCATTGCTAGTCAGTAGCCTATAGAATTTGGGGAAATGTGCATGAGGTCATTTTACCAACCGGGTTTGGGGAACCATTGCATGGCACCTGGAACCGATACGTTACGTAGTGGTATTAGAGGGATGTTATTATTTGTTTTTTATTACATTTTAGAGCCTCTAGTTATGGATAATAAATAATTGGTATTTGGTAATATTCTAGTACCAGGAGTAACTTACATAGTTTATGATCTTCTCTTTGTTGTTGTTTGTGCCTATTGGAACTTAAGGTTTCTCACTTTTTCCTCAAAAGTGTTTTCTTAATAAAAAAAATAATTTTTCAGCATGTATTGGGAAAATCCATGTTACCACAAATATTCTAATTTTTTTTTCTACCGTTACAGTCGATTTGATTTCACCATTAGTTGAATCAATCATTTTGTGTGGTTATTGTTAATATTACATAGGTTATATTTCTATTGAGACCCGATTAGATGAGATTATTCCATCTCATGCATCATATTTACAATTTCTAGAGATGAAATGTCATTCATTGTTGTCATACCATTTAAGCTGCAAAACTGATTGCATGATGTTATGATAGATGTTGTTCAATATGAGCATGTTTTTTGATAGATGTCGTGATATAACCCTTCTATTTTGATAGGTTATTTGAATAAGTTAATGTTTTATTTTGAGGGACACCAAACATTGATCCTTGCGTTATTAGGGACCCACATAGATTGGAATTTGGTTGATCATGTTTGAACATTAATTGAATTTTTTAATGATTGGTAATAAATAAGGATTCCAATCATTAATTCACTAGCGTATGGGATCTCACCACCCATAATTTTTCATTACTTGAAAAAAAATGCATTTTATGGGTTATAGAGATGTTTCAGATGATTAATATCTTGAATTCTAGATAACCTGGTGTGTGGTGTCATGATCACACACCTTGTGTTCTTCAGTTTTGGAAGAATCAACTTTTCTTAAGTAAATTCCATGTACTGGGACTGCAAATCATTTAATTATTGACAGTGTGAATAATGTTTGACCAGAGACATGGGGTTGGGAAACTATTGGTAGAACATGCTATGTCTAGATTTTACACGCCATGTATCGAGAACCATGTATCTGGTCATGTGACCAAGGACACAAGTGGATGGATATTTTAGTATAATACACCGTGTATGGATTGTACACTCTATGATGGGTCGACCGTGTATCTGACCATGTCACTAATTAAAATGTTAGTAAAAAATAAGTAGTATACTCCATGTCTAGTGTGAACATGCTTTGTATTGATAACCTGGAGAGAACATTGTAGTTCATTCCCTATAGAAGAACATGGATTGGAGGAAAGACTCAGGTACACTCTACGTCTCAGGAGGAAAACACCGTGTGTATGGGTGTTACATGACCATGTTTGTAAGAGGTACATTCCCTATTAAAAGCATAAGGGAACACACCTTGTAGAGTTTATACATGCTGTGTAATCCTATTTTTCGAAACATGAATGCATTTTTCTCTTATTTTTTCCTAGTACATCTAAGTTGATGTTCGTGGTACTATTTAACTAATTTTTTAACTTCACCTTGAAGATTTATGCCACTGAGACATCCTCTAGTTTTATTCTTGGTATAGGGTGATTATCAGACATCAGAAATAATAGATGACAACTAATAGCAGATTCTCATCTCGTTCCCATCTTAGAACGAACTATTATACCAGATGTAGGTGTTGATTCAAAATTCTATGAATGATTATTAAGGTTGATATAGACATTATCGGGAGCACCAAATCCTTCCCTGACTATGGAAGAGTTAATGAGGGTGTTCCAATAGTATCGTCCACCCACATGTTTCAAGGGATGGAGGACCACATGCTGAAGAGACATAGTTGGAGTCCACGGTTACTATCATCGATCATCTAGAGACAACTCCTAAGATGATGGTGAAGCTCTTAACATACATGCTAGGTGACTCTTCCAATATATGTTGGTATGTACAATCACATGAAGGATGTCATTGGGATGCTTCATTGGAAGATTTGAGAGGATCTACTATGATTATTTTAATCTTGATATGTTGAGGGCCGATCAAGCGTGAGAGTACATGAATCTAGAGTAAGGAAATCTTTCAGTGAAAGATTACTATTATCATTTTAATGATATTCCACACTTCCCAACTGTTCTGGGATGTGAAAAGTTATATATAGCTATGTGATTTTAGGATGGTCTTAGGTATGAAATCTGCTCTTAGGTGAATGATTTTAGTTTGGCATCAGTGACAACTATTTTGAACAAGATGCTCATTATCGAGCAAAATCTCAGAGATTTTGGAGCTGCGAGCTAGGGGGATTAAGACTCCAGTGCTAGTACTCCTTCGACAGATAGCAGTAAGCACAATAGGTAGAATTCAAAAAATGATTCTTCAGGTAGCCTAGTGGTACAATACCAGTGTGGGAAGAGTGGGTACATGAGACCTCAGTGCTCCAGAGACCAAGGTGAGTGTTGAGCTAGCTAATATATGGGTCCTCATCAACTTTTTTTCATGGAGTTTTCACTATTATTTAGTGATTGCGTTTTTGTTATGACTCAACATTCAGGGGAATGTCTAACAATTTCTCAACTGTTATAGAACTATAGTTCATTAAGATATTGAGGCTGAGGAAGAGGCCGGGTATGAGATAGCCAGTTGGAAGGATCTAAAAGACAGTAGGGTGCATCATCATAGGGTAGTCAGGCAAGGACACATGGCCATATTACAAGTAATACAATTGAAGTAGAGCAGACCTAGCATTAGAAGGATCCTGGACCCTCTATACATAGAGGTATGATTCTAGTTTCCTCAGTTTTTTTTGATCTTTTTGATATCAGGGATTCCCATTGTTTTATATTTGTTTCTATAGTGGGGATTCATGTTCTTTCTATCATTACTTCTGAGGATGTTATGACGCTATATAATCCATTGGGGATTAAGACATCTAGTTTATGTTAATGAAAGGATTTCCCTCATGTGGTGGGTGGGTATCACTTTTTATGGAACCTACATGTCTTTGAGATGATATACTTTGATGTCATTCTATGAATGGACTGGTTAGTCTCTTTCCAGGCCACAGTTGACTGCTATCACAACAAGGTGAGTTTCAAATCACCAGAGGGTAGGCCTCTTCTAAAGAAGGGTGATTGGGATGTATAATTGGAGAGAGATGCATCCGAGCATCATAGGTTGGGAGGAATTATAGCTTGGATTTCTTGTTCATTTCTGGATGACTAGGGGAATTCACAAATGGACTTTACAGTAGTGGTGTAATGTTTCAGGGATGACATTCCAGATGACGTTTCATGTTTACCTCTAGAGTGAGGGGTTGATTTCTTTATTGTGCTTGTACCAGGAGTAGCGATGTTGTATTTCCTATTTATATAATGGCAACACAAGAGTTATAAGAGCTCAAGAAATAGTTAGAGGATTTACAAAAAATGGGTTTTATCCTACCCAATACTTCTCATTATGATTAACCTAACCTTCTTTTGAAGAAGTCAGATGATACCCTCAAACAAGGTGGGAATTATCATAAGCTGAACCAGTTTGATGTTAAGAACTGATATCCATTGCCGACGATTTATTATCAATTTAATTATTTTATAGGAGCCTAAGGGTTTCTAATGATTGACAAGGCATCTGATTATCACCAGTTATGCGTTAGGTCGTCAAATATACTATGTATAGCCTTCTAGAGTAGGTATGGTCTATAGGAGTATGTGGATGTGTCATTTGGTCCCACGAATGTGCCATCGGTTATTATAACACCGATGAACCAAATGTATCATCTTTACTAGGACTATTTCTTGGAAGTTTTCATGGAAGAAGTCTCGGTGTACACTCAAACTCAACAGGACCATGCCACCCCTCTTGGGATAATTTTGAGTACATTGAGATATCCTATGTTTTAGGCCATGATCTCAAAATTCCACTTTTGGATGGACCCGATTCACTTTTTGGGATAGGTTTTCTAAGAGAAATGTGTATCATTAGATCCAAAGAATGTGACAGCAGTAGTTTCATTGGAGAAGCCGAATAACTTCTTTTAGGTACCTAGTTTTTTGTGGAAAGCTGGTTAATGCAGGCACTTTATATAGGACTATTCATACTTAGCAGCACTACTAAAAGGACATACTAATAAGGGTGTGAAGTACTAATGGAAAGATTCTTACAATTCACCCATTCAAAGTTTAAATAGATATTGAATCTAGCACTTATATTGATTATTCAATAGACGCGAATCACATACACTATTTACTATATTGAATCACGTATCAGGTTGGGAATAGTTATTATGAATGAGGAAGGAAGGGTTTCACATGGGACTCGGCAGTTGAGGATTCATGAGAGTAATTACATCCCACATGGTCTCTAGTTAGATGCAGTTGTTCATGCATTACGTTTTTGGATACATTATCTCTTGGGTGTGAATTTGGTTGTATTCACCGACAATAAAAGTGTCAAGTATATCTTTACATAGTTTGATCTAAATTAGAGACAACAAATGTTGGTTTACTAACTTAATTCTCTTGACCTTGAGCATCCATACACACCTGGGAATGGAAACGCATTGGCAGATGAATTGTGCAAGAGGACTTAGATACAGGAAGTTCAAGAGAAAAAATAGTGAGTGGAAACATGCAGGTCTTCTCTCTGAGATTCATTTGGATTTTCACCATATGTATGGGATGACATTTCTTTATTCTATAGTTGTTACCTAAACTCTATAGGGATGAGTGAAAATGAGACATATATCAATTATTTATGTCCTATCCCTATGAGGGAGTGTGTTTGGAGATGACTGTACTCCTGGGTGGACCATAGGCCCTGAGGAGATCTTGGTTTTCCATGGACGTGTATGGGGGTCTTTAGACATATGTGAGGATTTGATGCAAGATTTGTATTCTTCAGATTGGGAATTTTATCTTGGTGTAACCAAGATGTATTGAGATCAACACCGTCATTGTTTTTGGCCAGTTATGAAGAGGTATGGTGCAGGAATTTTTTATTAGATGAACCACATGTCAACAGGTGAAGGTGGATTATCAGTGACCTTCATGGATTTTACAGTTGTTTCCCATTCCTGAGTGGTAGAGTAATGATATCATGAATGATTTTCGGATATTATTACTAAGGTTTTCTCTAGGTAATGATTTATTTTGGGTGGTTATTGACTTGATTTCAACTGTTTTACACGTCCTGAAGATCAAGGAAACCTTCAATTTTGATGATCTTGAAAGTTTGTACATCTTAGAGATTATATGTTTGCTTGTGGTTTCACATACTATTATTTAATATTGGGGTGACTATTTTACTTCTCATCTCTAGTATGGACTATAGAGTTATTTGGGTACATATGTACTTAGGAGTACAACTTATCATCACTAGATAGATGGCCAGTCCAAGCACATGATTCCGGTCTTAGAGTACATGATTCATGCATGCCTCTTGGATTTTAGGGGTTTTTGAGAGAGACGCATACCCCTAGGAGACATTTCCAACTATAATAGTTTTTTAAAAGATGATTTAGATTAATAATTATGATGATTTTTATGGTTGGCCATGCCGATCACCCCTATGTTGGCTAGAGGCAGGAGAGGAAGCTATATTGGGACCTCATCATGTCTAGGAGACAACTGTGTAGGTAGAGTTGATTCCGAAAAGGATGGATCCTCCATAGTCATGGAAGACATATTATGTCGAGATACGGAGATGACCACTGTAGTTTGAGGTCATAGATCTTATTTTATTATGTGTCACACCAATGTTGGGACACATGAGGCTTTAAATATAGGGGAATCTTTCACTAAGATACATCGGGTTGTTTGAGGTTTTGGAGAGACTCATGCTAGTCGCATATCAGTTGAAATTATCATAGATCTACTGGGAAATTCATGACATCTTCCATGTTTTCCATCTACAATGTTACTTTTTAGAATCATCTCATGTCTTTTTAAACCAAGGAGGTTGAATTTCAAGTGGATTCATCCTTTGAAGAGAACCCAATAAAGGTATTGGAACATCAAATAAAGGATCTTCATGGCCAGTCTGTTCCTCTAGTATGGGTGTTATGGAAGCACAATTGAGTATATCTCAAGACTTGAGATAGGGTGGTCGACATACTATCAATGTGGCCAGATTTATTTGATGATTCTTCTTCTCCACCATTGCATGTGTAATTTGGGTAGGAATTTCATTTAAGGGGGATGTTTTTATTAACAAAAATCTTCATTTTTTTATGGATCCATGTTTCGAGTAGTTTTTGAGTGAAAATGAGGAAACGAGTATTTTCGATGTTCACACTGTGTACCGCTGAGTACATGTCGTGTACCCATTTGCTGCATATAGACGTGCTCTGGAAATGGAATGGATGAGTACATGGCCACGTTGGTGACCCAGAATACCGCCTAATGCAGGGGAGGGTTGAGGCTAGTAAATAGAGTGTATATTAAATTAACACACTATGTATGTTTTTATATATCAGTACAGGATTGGGTCTCATATCTAGGATCAAATTATTCACCCCATTTTCCCTACAGTATAGTGACATATTTCAGATTATCATTGAGATCCTCCCATTCCACCATATGAGCATTGATTGAGACACATCCAGATGCATTTCAGTCTCACGGGTGAGTTCTCAACTTCTATAGATCCTCCCTTTTTGATTTCTCTTCTCTCATGAGTTATCGAGGGTTTATCGTTTTTAAAATTTTCAAATATCTACATCATTCCATGCAGATTCCATGGTCGATATTCAAAAGTGTTCATCATATATCATCATGGTAGGTGGTTTGTTTCTTTTATTGAATGTATTTGGATTATATATGCAATAATTGATGAATATCCATGTTTATGATATTTCATGATTAAGAGAATAACCCTATATAAGACATGTTATGTTGTGTTTGATTATGAAGGGGTTTATTGGTTTTTAATAAGGTTTATAGATTGATTATGGATGTTTCCCTATGTTTGATTTCTTATGAAAATTAGGTCTAGGATGAATGTTAGGATGCATTTTTTTCAATGCCTCTTGTTGTTAAGATGTAGTTGATGTTTATATGTGATGCATGTGATTCTCATTGAGAAATTATGTCCATATGTATTGGATTGTGAGACATTCTCGAGATGGGTGTTTTAATTATGTATTATTGTTATGATTGACCATATGTATTGACTGTGAGTATGATTGTGGTGTCATTAAACAATGGGGATAGATCGTGAGAGCTATCTATAGGGTCAATATTAAAATAATTTTGGACAATAGGGAATTGAATGTGAGGGGTACTATGTCTGATTATATTTTATTTTCTCTATGCAGACCAAGGGGATATAAATGATGAGAGCTACCTAGATGGTCATTGTAAAATGATTAATGCCATGTGGTACCAAAGCGGTTATACTATGTGAGCCTTCCCAGAGGAGAATTATTGAATGGATTGATGATATGTTTAACCATATGGGATTATACTATGAGACAATTCCATAATAATATATTATGAAATATTATATGATTGTGATGTGTCCGAAAAGACAAATCACATGCTTGTACTCAGTCTTGATTGATTATTTATATGGTCTTATGAGATGTCAGTTTTTACCATTATACTGGGGGATACAAATCTAATCATATATCCTAAGATTATATTGTTAAATAGTTTGTATAATTTATAAATTAATATGAATTTAATTGGAAACTGTAGGATTGTTTATTTTTGAGTACTTCATAGTTTATTGCTTCATTTTTCATATTTCCTGCTATATCTATTCACTTACAGTTTGGTAGAGATATTTTGGTTGGTTTTTGTTGGGATTCATCTCACACCATGTTTGGGTCATGCTTTTGGTCCCAAACACTTTATATGGTTGTAGGTATAGATAATGGAATGTTCACTTCATCATTAGGTACTTGATTGTTGTTGGAGATGGAGAGCATGGGGCCAAGATAAGGCCTGTGATGTAGTAGGAGTTTACTACTTTTCTAAATTGGTTCAGAATAGTATTTCCACCATTTTGACTGGTTTGGAAACATTCCTAGATACATGTGACATGCTTTGTTATTTATATAAATTCAGTACTTTTTTATACTATCATTCACCGATTTTATAAATTATTGAATGGTATTAATGTAACACCCGAGACATTTATGAGAAATATTTTTTCTTTATGTTATATGAATCATCAAAGGAATCTTTCACTACACACAACACTAGCTTGGCTTTCGTTAAACGCAACTGTGGCCTTCCTCGATAGCTTACGTTGTACGCAATGCCGAGTTTCACAAAACAATGATATGCTATTAAAATATTATTAAAACTAGCTGTTATGAATAGTAATACCAAATTTTTTAAATTTTTTAAATTTAATTTTTCAATATGGACTTCATTTTTTGGATTCAGAATATTAAAATTAGCCTAGGGTGAAATTTTGGTATTTTTCTGAAAACTTTTAATTTTTGATGAACAGTGAAAACACTAGGTTACTATTTAAAAACCGACATTTTATTTAAATATTTATTTATTTTATATAAATTTATTTTAGGTCAAAATTGATACATAATATCAATATATGTTCAATGCAATTAAAATTATTCATTTTATAATAATTTTAGATGTATAAAAATTTTATTGAAGTTTTCACCGTCTTTTACCCACCTCCTAGGAGAATTTCCAAATTCACCTAAAACATAATTTTACCGCTTCTGTGAGTGGAATTTCAAAAATCCGAGAGACATATTTCATATCAAGGACTAAAATGTGGTTCAATGAGATGAAAATAATTTTTGGTGAATAGTAACTTTTTACTTTTTTTCACCACTGTTAAAAGTAAATAGGGAAATTAAAGGTAAACATGATATTATTTTTACACTAAAACATGTCCTAATTCAATTGGATAAGTTTAATTCGACCAAAAACAAGCTCAGGAATAAAATATGACCATTTAGGACCACTTGGATTAGATTAGGACATTTATTATTAATTTATTTTAAAAAGGGTTAAAATAGTTAAAATCAAAGTTTAATAACTAAATCATTTTTAATATAGGGTTATACATAAGAAAAAATAGACTATAAAGATTCATTAGAAAGATAGAAAGATTTCTTACATAATGGTATTTTATTTGTAATTTTAGACTTTAAATAATTTAATTTATTTATGACACAATTATGATGCAGTAATTATATTATTAATGAAATATTGACACAATTGATGTTATAAATACCAAAATAAATGTAATTTGAGACTTTTTATGAATTAAAATAATTTTCTATGTTAATATGACATGTTAGTATTGGTTTAATTAACCTTTTACGAACTAATATTTCTATTATGATTTTCACAAAAATCAATTACCAAATAGTGTCGAAATTGACATAAAATAGTTTTTAAAACAAATATTATATTATTAATTGTTATTTTATTCCAAAAAATATAAGGTTCGGCCAGATGACTTAGATAAGGTTATATATATTAATAATAAACAAATTGGGGTTATTTTGGCTTGTTATAGAATGTTTATTAACCTTATAGTGTAAGAAAACAAGAAGACATTGTTAAAGTTAAATTATCTAACTTAAAGTTAAATATAAATGATAAGGTTAAAATTGAAATCTAAACTTTTCTAAATTCTATTGGATGAGAGGATTGTGACCCATACCCATCTTATCTTCGAAATAAATCAATTTGGAGCTATTAAAAACCGAATATGACTTTATATTAAAATAATATTTTTAGTTTTTCCAAAGGTGCCCCTCCCCTCTCTTATAAAAGGGCACCTCCTCCCTCTCTTCCTCACACCACATTGAGCCTTCAAGCTCGGTCAACCCCTTCCAAATTCAATTTTAAAATTAACTAGAAAAATCCTAGAGGTCCTGGTCTTCTTCAAAGACAAATTTTATAGCCCTAAAAGGAGTTCTCAAAGAGGCGCTTCAATGAAGAGGTAATGTCTGTTACCGATTCATTCAACTTTATTTCTTCTTACACTTCTTCTTCTTTATTTGTTTAATTATTAAGTAATAAATTCAGTATAAATAACATACTGATATGTTATTTTTAGTATGATACAACACTATTTCACCATCTATCCATCCTATGGAAAACGAAATCACTGCGCGTGCGTACGTACGGAATACCGTCTCCACGACGTGGTGTAATCTATTTTCCACCACCACCATACATGGATGGGTATAATGGTGTAAAGAATAACTATATATGATTATTTTAAAGTGATATCTATTCTGAAATAGTATACAGACACTCCAATACAATTCCACAATCATGGGAATGATAATATCGCTCGTGCGTACGTATGGAATACCGTCTCCACGATGTGATGCGACTCGTTATACATGATTATCATTACATAATGATTATATAAATGAATTGAATGAATGAATATGATATATATATATTACACTAATACCATTATTTAAATGAGGTATCTATAACCAAAAAATAATAAAAAGAATTTATTCGAAAAAACATGCATAAGAATAAAAAGTAATAAACACCCGAATAACAAGTAGCAATGAAATATTACTAATAAGAAGCTAAGAATATGACCATATATGATATCATAAAAGTAAGTATGATTCTGTAATAAGTCAATGACATTATTTAACTCATTATACAAGAGGTTCAGACACTTACGAAGAAAATCGGACCTTAGGTAAGGGAAAATCTCACAATCTCATTTTTATTCAAATTGTTTATATTTCAGAATTTACTGGGGAATATTTATCATCCAAATCCATGTTTCGTCAATATGTAATATTATTTCCATCCACCTAAAATTTTTTAAAACCAATTTTATCCTTCGGTGAGTTTTTAGTAAAATATATGAAAGGAATATTTGGTCGTTTTTCGTACGAGGTACTTTTTGACTTTTTCGACAAATGTAAGAGAACAATGTTTTTTTAACTTATATGGAATGAATGTATTTTTAAAAAATTATTTCCAAGAAGCTTCCTTAACAAGTTTTCAAGTTTATTTTTAATCAACTTCTTTTAGTTTAAAATTGTATGACATGTTAATAAAGGAAAATATTTTTGAAGTAGAAATGATATTTTCCTCATGAATGGAGTTCAAGTGTTTTATCAAAATTATTTTCCATCTAAGATAATATAGTGTTCTGTTTCTATCCCTATTATTACATTGATTTGATTGTGTTGTGATGGAATTACTTTTATGAATTCCTTTCTCTTATATGAACTATTTTATGATGTCACGGTGTTTATGAATCCCATTTTTATTACATGGGTTATGCAATGATGTATGATTTTTTATTTTGTGGCACACATAATAATGGTATCATTATAAGATGGGTGGGACCTACATCTCCATACAATGCATTGGGTAATGATTTATATCTCATGATATAGACATGGCTAGAATGGAAGGTTAAATAGGTTCAGTGAAACAGGACTGAAACGTGTAGTAAAATCGGTTCACAAATGGACTTTGTGCGCTAAGATAGTCATGACAATGAGTCTTGACTACTAATAAATGATTTTATATGATTATGTGTGTATGACACAATGATTCATATTTTATGTTATGATTATTGGGATTACATTTCAATTCTATTATTTATCCCATGTTATGCTCTCTTTTGCAGGATAAGATTTTCAAACTGTTATGTTCTTATGAATATGATATGTTTGATATTTCTTTTGTTTACACTTACTGAGAATTTGAGCTCACCCTTTTGTATGTTTTATTTTCCCCAGGTCAGGAAGAAGGATATTAAGTAGGATATGCCAAAAAGTAACTCTAGATATGATGAAATAAATGGGATACAACGTAGATGATTTATGAACCAGTTGTTTATGTTTCCCAGTTTCTAAAGACACTATTCCTATACGGTCCTTTAATGGTTTTTTATATGTTGTAATAAGGGTGATTTCAATTTAGAAGAAATAAAAATGTATGTAAAGTATGGGGCATTATAGTTGGTATCAGAGTAAAGGTATAGCCAACCTTTGGAAACTAGGATGTGAAAGCCTTTGTAAGATCCCTAAGGATATTTCTAAGCATATAAAACGATTTTAGTGTTTTAAAAATGGCCATGAACAACCTATGATAAGACCTTAAGTGTAAATTTTTATTCTTGATTATGTGTTTTTCCTATTATAATCAGTTTTACTCACACTATTCTTCTTGGTTTTAGTCAATGGTTGGAACCTAAAGAAACCGTGTTAATGCGGAATGCGACGGGCAATGAAATGATTGTCCCCCTAAGCAACCAAACGTTATGGGACCTGGAATGAAAAATCTTGTAGCCATGCTCACACAAATTTATAATGCTATGAATCATACTGGACTTCCAAACGGGCAAAGGAAGGAGCAACATTCTGTCGAATCATTCATGTGGCAGCGTCCACCCTCATTCAGCGGGTCTACTGATCCATTAGTGGCTGAACAATGGATCAGTACTACTGAAAAGATATTTTTAGTTATTCAATGTTCTGAACATGATAATGTCGTCTTAGCAGTTTATCGTTTCGAAGTTGAAGCTGATCCATGGTGGAATCTTATCAAGAATACGAGGTAGAGGGATGAAATTGAGTCCATGGAATGGGACGAGTTCAAGAACTTATTTTTCAAAAAGTACTTCCCTCGTATTCTGCAAAAAAATATGGAGAAGGAGTTTCTTGAACTAAAGAAAAAGGATGGTGAATCTGTTGGTACCTATGAAGCAAATTTTACCAGACTTCCAAGGTACGCTTCTGGTATTATTATTCAACCTGAGAGTAAGATCGATCGATTCTTTAGTGACTTAAAACCAAGTCTTCGAAGGGTGTTAGCCATATGGGAGTTCAATAACTATGAGGAAATCATTCGATGTGCTCTCAATGTTGAGATGGATATTGGAGTAACCCATCAGTCATATGGGTTTGATAAGAAGAGGAAAATGGAATTCAATGAAAAATCTAAATACCACACCGAAAAGAAGATGATTTTTCCCTTACGCTCAAAGTGTGGAATGAAACATGGAGGGAGTTGTCTTAAAGGGACAAGTAAATGTTTCAACTGTGGAAAGGAAGGTCATTGGGCATTTGAATGCCGCAATGATGGGACGAAGATGTCTAGTGATGCGAACATGGAAAAGGCTACATAGAGTGCACCTCCTACGCTTCAATGTTACATGTGCAAGGAAATGGGGCATTATTCCAATCAATTCCCTAACCCAAGTGTTGTTGATGATGATCGACGTCAACAAACTCTTAAGGCTAAAGAAAAAAAGGAAAGTCACATGAAATTTCTATCAGCGATGTGGAGTACGATAATGAAGTGGTGAAAGGTACACATACCAAACACTCTAAAGTTGAATTTTTTTATTTGATTCTGGATCCACCCGCACTTTTATTTCGGAAGAATCTTCTAAAGGTATTGTTGTATTACATCAACAATTAGATGTTGATTTATCTGTGACAATCCCTAATGGCACAACAGTCGCATCAAATCTTTATAATTATTCTCTGATTAAAGTTTTTGGGAAAGTTCATCCTGCAAATCTTGTGATCCTTCCTATAGTGGAATTTAATGTGATTATTAGCATGTATTGGCTTTCTTTATATGGTTCTCATATCAATTTCCAAAGAAGGGATGTCACATTTCATATTCCAAATCAATCTATGATCGTGTATCGATGCAAGGATGAACATAACTTTCTTGTGGAAATTTCTTCCATCTTATGGGTCTTTATTCCACTAAATGAAGGTTATTTATCTCAAATGGTTGTTGAGAAACTCACGATTAAGAATATTCCCATTGTATGGGAGTTTGATGATTTCTTTCCGAAGGTATTATCGGGTATTCCACCAAATCGTGATGTTGATTTTTCAATAGAACTCGTACTAGGTGCTTTACCTATTTCAAAGACACCATATAGAATGGCCCCAATTGAGTTGCAGGAATTGAAGAAAAACTCCATGAGAATCTTGATAAGGGATTCATACACCCAAGTGTGTCACCATGGGGAGCACCTATTCTATTTGTTAAGAAGAAATATGGATCAATGAGACTCTGCATTGATTATCGAGAACTTAACAAGTTCACTATCAAGAAAAAACATCCTCTCCCACACATTGATGACTTATTTGAACAACTACACGGAGATCAATACTTTTCCAAGATTGATCTTCGTTCAGGGTATCACCAATTAAGGGTCAAAGGGAGGATATACGAAAGATGGCTTTTCGTACAAGGTATGGACACAATGAATTTATAGTGATGCCATTTGGTCTTAGTAATGCCCCTTCTATCTTCATGGATCTGATGAATAGGGTGTTTAGAGAATATCTTGATCAGTTTGTGGTAGTATTTATAGACAATATTCTTATCTATTCAAAGAGCAATGAAGAACATGAAGATCACTTGAGAATTGTAATGAAGACCCGGAGAAAGGAGAAGCTTTATTCCAAATTTACCAAGTGTGAATTTTGGCTTAAAAAGTTGCATTTTTGGGTCACATAATCTCAAAATAAGGGATATCTGTGGATCTAGAAAAACAAAGGTTATCGAAAGATGATCGAGACCAACAATAGTAACTGAGATTTGACGTTTTCTTAGTTTGGCTGGATGTTATTGAGGTTTTGTGAATCACTTTTCACGATTATCTAATCCACTAACCATGTTGACTCGGAAAGGAGTTATGTTTTTTGGACAGAGGAATGTGAAGAGAATTTCAAGGAGTTTAAAAGAAGGTTATCCAGTGCACCTGTGCTCACACTGCCTTGTAGTGGAGAAAGGTTTGTGATCTATAATGTTTCATCCAAGAAGGGGCTAGGTTGTGTTCTTATGAAAAATGATATGGTGATAGCTTATGCCTCACGACATTTGAAAATCCATGAGCAAAATTACCCAACTCATGATTTGGAGTTAGCTACGGTAATCTTTGCATTAAAGAGTTGGAGGCAATATCTTTATGGAGAAAGTTGTGATATTTATACTTATCATAAATGTTTAAAGTATATTTTCACACAAAAGGAGATGAATATGCTCCAAAGAAGATGGTTGGATCTGATTAAGGATTACGACTGCTCAATTCATTACCACCCTGGGAAAGCAAACAAGGTTGCAGATGCATTAAGTTGACAAGACCATGTCTGTTTATCCATGATGAGGATCACAAAAGATCCAATATTTATGGATTTACAATGGATGGATCTTGGAATTATAATGGAAGGGGAAAATCATATCTTTCTCAAATGAATATTAAACAATATATACATGTAATGATTAAAGAGGCACTGAAAGAAGATGTAGAGTTAAAAAAGGAAGTAAGAAATGATCCTGAATTCAACCATGATTGTGATGGGATAATAAAGTACAGGAATCGGGTTTATGTTCCTCACATCCCAGAATTAACGAAGGAGCAGCTGGATGAGGCTCATAGTTCTTCATTCTATATTCATCATGGAAGCACGAAGATTTATAGGGACCTGAAAGAGTACTTCTGGTGGGATGGCATGAAAAGAGATGTTGTTGAATATGTCTCTCGATGCTTGGTTTGCCAACAAGTTAAAGGTGATAGACAGATGTCTATGGTTATGTTACAATCATTACCCATACCCGAATGGAAATGGGAAAACATCACTATGGACTTTTTCACCTGACTTCCTAAAACATCCGGAGACAATAATGCTATCTGGGTCATAGTTGGTCATCTTAAAAAGTCGGCACACTTCATTTCTATTATATAGGATTTCTCTATGGATCAGCTTGCCAGGATATATGTGAAGGAAGTTTTAAGATTTCATGGAGTACAACTTTCTATTATATCTGATCGGGATCCTAGGTTTCCCTCAATGTTCTGCCAAAGTCTTCAGCATACTATAGATATAGAGTTGAGTTTCAGCACTGCTTATCATCCTCAGACAGATGATCAGTCTTAGAGGACAATTCAAAATCTAGAAGATATGTTGAGGGCTTTCTCTATGGATTTCAATGGTGGTTGGGATCAACACCTACCTTTGGTGAAATTTTCTTATAATAATAGCTTTCACTCCAGTATTCAGATGGATCCTTATGAAGCTCTCTATGGAATGAAATGCAGGAATCCAACTTGCTGGGATGAAGTTGTGGAAAGAAAGCTGTTAGGACCTCATCTTGTTGATGAGATGGCATAAAAGGTCAGATCTATTCAACAACACATTAGATCTGCTCAGAATTGTCAAAAATTTATGTCGACAACCGATGAAAAGACCTAGAGTTTGGTGTGGGTGATAAAGTGTTCTTACGAATATCTCAGTGGAAGAGAGTAATGAGATTTGGAAAGAAGGGAAAGATGAGCCCTAGGTATATCGGTCCTTTCAAAATACTGGATCGTGTTGGGAAGGTAGCTTACCGATTGACACTTCCACCCAATCTCCCTCAAGTTCACGATGTGTTCCATGTATCTCTCCTGAAAAGTAAATACCTGATCCTTCACATGTACTCAGCTCAGAATTTGTACCGCTGGAGTATGATCTTTCTTATGAAGAACAACAGATACAGATTCTGGATCGTAGCGAAAAAGTCCTACGGAATAAGACCACTCGCTTTGTGAATGTTTTATAGAGGAACCACCAATTAGAAGAAGTTACATCGGAGCTTGAGGATATGATGAGGGAGAGGTATCCTCATCTGTTTGTTACAACGTGACCAATTTCGAGGGCGAATTTCATTTTAAGGGGGGTGGAATGAAACAGCCGAGACTTTTATGAGAAATATTTTGTCTTTATGTTATATGAATCATTAGAGGAATCTTTTACTACACACAACACTTGCATGTTTTTCTTTATAGGTAACTGCGGCCTTCCTCGATAGCTTGAGTTGTACGCAATACCGAGTTTCACTAAACAATGATATGCTATTAAAATATTATTAAAACTAGTAGTTATGAATAGTAATAACCCCTTTTTTAAATTTTGTAAATTTTATTTTCCAAAATGGACGTCATTTTTGGATTCGGAATATCGAAATTTTCCTAGGGTGAAATTCTGGTATTTTTCTGAAAACTTTCAATTTTTGATGAATAGTGAAAACACTCGGTTACTATTTAAAAACGAATTTTTATTTAAATAATTATTTATATTATTTAAATTTATTTTAGGTCAAAATTGATACATAATACCTATATAAGTTCAATTCAATTCATTGGAGTCATTTTATAATAATTTAAGATATATAAAACTTTTATTGATCTTTTCACCGTCTTTTACCAACCTCCTAGGAGAATTTCAAAATTCACAAAAAAAATTGAATATTAATGCTTCTGTGAGTGGAATTTCAAAAATCGGAGAGACACGGTTAATATCAAGGACTAAAATGTGGTTCATTGAGATGAAAATAATTTTTGGTGAATAATAACTTTTTTCTTTTTTTTACAATGGTTAAAAGTAAATATGGCAATTAATGGTAAAAATGAAATTATTATTACCCTTACACATTTCCTAATTCTATTGGATAAGTGTAATTTGGCCAAAAACAACCTTAGGAATAAAATTTGGCCATTTAGGACCACTTGGATTAGATTAGGACTTTATTATTAATTTATTTAAAGAAGGTTTGAAATAGTTAAAATCAAAGTTTAATAACTAAATAATTTTTAATATAAGGTTATACATAAGATAAATTCGACTATAAATATTCATTGGAAAGATAAAAATATTTCCTAAATAATTGTATTTTATTTATTAATTTTTACACTTTAAATAAATTAATTTATTAATGACACAATGATGATGCATCAATTATAATATTATTGTAATATTGACATAATTGATGTTATAAATACCGAAAAAATGTAATTTGAGACTTTTTATGAATTAAAATAATTTTATATGTTAATATAACATGTTATTATGGGTTTAATTTACATTGTTCAAACAAATATTTCTATTATGATTTTCGCAAAAATCAATTACCAAATAATGTCAAAATTGACATAAAAAAGATTTTAAAAAACATATTATATTATTATTTGTTATATTATTCCTAAAAATCTAAGGTTCGGCCAAATGAAATATATAATTTTATATATATTAATAATAAACAACTTGGGGTTCTTTTGGCTTTTTATAGTATATGTATTAACCTTATAGTGTAAGAAAACAAGAAGATACGGTAAACATTAAATTATCTAACTTAAAGTTAAATCTAAATGATAAGGTTAAAATAGAAATATAAACATGTCTAAATTATATTGGATTAGATTATTACGACCCATCCCCGCCTTAACTTCTAATTAAATAAATTTGGAGCTATTAAATAATGAATTTTCCTTTATAATAAAATAATATTTTTAGTTTTTCCAAAGGTGCCCCTCTCCTCTCTTATAAAAGGGCACCTCCTACCTCTCTTCCTCACACCAATTTGAGCCATCATGCTTGGCCAACCCCTGCCAAATTCCGTTTTCCATTTCCCTAGAAACATCCTAGATGTCCTGGCTTCAAAGACCAATTTTAGTGCCCAAAAAGGAGGTCTCAAACAGGCGCTTCAATGAAGAGGTAATGTCTGTTACCGATTCTTTCAACATTATTTATTCTTCCACTTCTTCTTCATTAGTTGTTTTATTATGAAGTAATAACATCAGTATCAATAATATACTGATATGTTATTTTATTTATGAAACAACCCTATTTCTCCATCTTTCCATCCTACAGAAAACAAAATCACCGCGCGTGCGTACGTACAGAATACCGTCTCCACGCCGTGGTATAATCTATTTTCCACCAACACCTTACTTGGATGGGTATAATGGTGTAAAGAAGAACTATATATGATTATTGTAAATTGATATTGATTCTTAAATAGTATACATACACTCCAATACAATTCTACGATCATGGGAACGATATCATCGCTCGTGCGTACGTACGGAATACCATCTCCACGATGTGATGCGACTCGTTCTACATGATCATCATTTCATAATGACTATATAAATGAATTTAATGAATTAATATGATATATATATTACACTAATACCATTCTGGAAATGAGGTATCTATAACCTAAAAATAAGAATAAGAATTTATTCAACAAAACACGAATAAGAACAAATAGTAATAAACACACGAATAACAAGTAGCAATGAAATATTACTAATAAGAATCTAAGAATATGAACATATATGATATCATAAAAATATTTATGAATTTATAATAAGTCAATAACATTATTTAAATCATTATACCGGAGTTTCAGACACTTACAAATCAAATCATACCTATGGTAAGGGAAAATCTCACAATCTTATTTTTATCCGAGATTGTTTATACTTCAGAATTTACTGGGGAATATTTATCATCCACATCCATTTTTCCTAAATATGTAATATTATTTCCATCCACATACAATTGTTTAAATCCAATTTTACCCTTCGGTGAGTTTTTAAGTAAATATATGAAAATAATCTTTTGTCGTTTTTTCATACAAGGTACTTTTTGACTTTTCTGACAAAAGTACGAGAAAAATGTTTTTTTTAACTTATACAGCATGAATGTATTTTTAAAAAATTATTTCCAAGAAGCATCCTTTACATGTTTTATAGTTTATTTTTAATCGTCTTCTTTTAGTTTAAAATTGTATTACATGTTAAGAAAGGAAAAAAATTTTGAAGTAGAAAGGATATTTTCCTCAAGAATGGAGTTCAAGTGTTTTATCAAAATTATTTTCCATATAATAAAATATAGGGTTCTGTTTCTATCCCTATTATTACATTGATTTGATTATGTTGTGATGGAATTATTTTTATGAATTACTTTATCTTATATGAATTGTTTTATGATATCACGATGTTTAAGAATCCCATTTTTATTACATGGGTTATGCAATGATGTATGATTTTTGATTTTGTGGAACACATGAGAATGGTATCATTATGAGATGGGTGGGACTTATATCTCCCTCCAATGCATTGGGTAAAGAATTATATCTCATGAGATATACATGGCTGGAATAACAAGTTAAACGGGTTCACTGAAGCAGGAATGAAACGAGGAGTGAACTCGGTTCAGGAATGGACTTTGTCCGCTAAGATAGTCTTGGCAATGAGTCTTGACTACTAAGAAATGATTTTCTATGATTATGTGTTTATGACACAAGTATTCATGTTTTATGTTATGAATATTGGGAATACATTTCACTTCTATGATTTATCCCATGTTATGATCTCTTTTGCAGTATAAGATTTTCAAAATGTTATGTTCTTATGAATATGATATGTTTGATATTTCTTTTGTTTACCCTTACTGAGCATTTGAGTGCACCCTTTTAAATGTTTTCTTTTCCCCAGTTCATGAAGAAGTATATTAAGTAGGATATTCCAAAAAGGAACTCTAGATATGATGAAATAAATGGGAGACAACGTAGATGATTTATGAACCAGTTGTTTATGTTTCCCAGTTTCTAAAGACACTATACCTATACAGTCCTTTCGTGGTTTTGTTATATGTTGTAATAAGTGGGCTTTCAATTTTGAAGCAATAAAAATTTATGTAATGTATGGGACATTATAATTAATGCTTACACTATTGTTTATTATAATTATTTCACTATTTATACTCTTCTAATGAGGGAATAGTGTCCCCACTATCAGACACTGGGCCCTTTCAGCTAGTTGGCAGCCTTTGGAATTTAGATAAATTCACATTAGGTTCTATTACCAACCATGTTTGGGGAAGCTTTGGGTTGTACCCAGAACTGGGACATTACATTCCACTCTTGTGGCCATATTAGTATTATTTGTTCTCTCCCATGTACATCTTATATTATCTCTTTTGATATAAATATTTTCCCAATGCATTGTTGGGAGATATTGGACACATCAATCACATTAATAAATCATACATTAATGTTATAAAATAACATTAAAAATCATAACATAACCGATAATATTAAATGGGCTTTTTTAAAATGTGATCAATTTATAAACATGGCAAAATATTAAAATTTTATAATCATTTCATAAAAAATAATCATTGAAATGAAGCGGTTTTTAAACCATATAAGTTGTGAAATTGAATCATGTTTAATAATCATCATGCCATTAAAACTAAAACCATTTATTGAATGATTATGAATGAAAAAATTGAATCATTTAACTTAAAAGGCATGACAAACTCCTATGAATTTCATTTGAGATGGGACATAATTTTGAATTATCTATAAAATCATTTCTCAATAAAAATAATATTTCTGTATTGAAAAATGGATTTAAACCAAAAAAACATTTTGAAATTTTTTTCATTGATGTTTAATTTTTAAAATTAAAAAGGAATTACTGGAAAAACAAAAAAATATATAATTTTTACAATGAAAATTTATTCAAGGATCGGTTGAAAATATTTTGGAAATCATTTTTTAGAACATGGTATATGAAATAAAATAGATTTCTTGAAACAGTGAGATATACAAACATATATTTATTAAAAAAATTCATTATTATATAATGTAAAAAGTGTTGTAAATGGTATGAATAAATTTATTTACATTTTAAAAATATATTATAATTAAACTCATGAGTTTTCTTGATATATGGATAATAATATTTCATCAATTGAAGCATTACAATAAAAATTCCCAATAATTGATGTCATTGTTTCAATAAACAAATATTGCATGGTAATATGGGATCATAATATATTTGTAATAAAATGAAATTACATGAAGGATAAAATATTATTATAAAAATAACATTCATGATATAATATTTCAAATGGATGTGTATACCCCTGGAAAAATAATTTAGGTTCGTACCAAAACATGAATTTCAAAGAATGAAAATCAAGAAACAACTATCTTACCCATTATGTAATCTTTGAAACATAACCCCATGAAAGAAATATCATAGAATTGATTTGAAAATCAGAATAAATTTAAGAAAATTAATCATATATTACATTCATGTTATGTATATACACCATGAAAAATAATGTCATGGTGAACATGGCATATATCTCATAGATATAAAAATATAGATGAAATTCATTTACCATGTTTCATGACTATCATCATTATCATAAAAACATTCAATATAATAAATATTAGTTTAATATTAATCTATTATAGAACCATATTATTATATATTATAATATATATTGTTTTATTTTGACTTCATATTAACCTGTTTACAATTCAATGTTAGGGTTTCACTTCAGATAATGCCCACATTGTTCTTCGTATGTGTGTTAATTTGTTTTATTATTGGTCCTTATATATATATAATAATTTAGAGAATGTAAAACATTATATACATATCATTTTTTTCATTATATATTTTTATAATAATATATAGAATATAGAAGTATAAAATAGAATAGTCCTTTCATGGAGAATCTAGGACATATGTTTGTATGAAGGTTGACTTGTTTTTATTTTCATATTGAAATTAAGAAAAATATATTAAATATATTTAAATAATATCATAATAGTTCATTATAATTTCATATATATAATACAATTTTTGGATACACATTGATAATACTTTTTATGTTGTGTGTGAACGAATCACATCGCTTCAAGGGGAAGAAGTCCACATTTCCCCAAATGAAATTATCTTATTTCCAAAAAAAATGGAATGTATAATGATATGTGACCTAAAAGAGTTAAAAAGCTTAAATAAATAATATAAATAACATATATCAGATATAAACATAATTTCCATCATAATTCTTAATCATGAAAGGTTTCAATGGGAAAACAAACAATCATCATTTCATGAGGTGGTAGTTTTCTGTACATATAAAAAATATGTTCATTACCAATTAGATGGAGGTGTGTGTATTATTGGGTCAAACCATTAGCATAAAAACATATTAGTATATTTAGGATACTTTTTGTTGTATAATAATGGAATAATTATATTGGAGGTGGTGGAGGATAGAAATTAGATAAAATAGTATGTGGTATGATGTTACCAGTTCTTTGGGTAACTCCATTAGGTTTTGACCAAAAGTGTTCTTTGGATTGATTCTTTCTAATGAACAATAATAATGGGTTAATAATTAGTTTTTAAGAGATAATTATTCATATATATTCAGATCATATGTGGCTTGAGGGGTGGGAAGAAGGGGGGATTTGGAGGCCTTTTATAGGATAGGAAAATAAAATTACTTGGAATTGTTTATAACAAGTTTGGCATACCAATGTTATTAAAAACCAAAATTCTCCAAAATTATACAATATAAATAAAGGAAGGGTCATGGACAATTAATTTACATACAATTGGTGTTGGAAAACTTGCCAGTTCATTTCAGCCCTTAAGATTAATGTTTATGCCATTGTTACCCATAATCGTACCATAATAATGTAATTTATTTTAATTACATTAAATAATATTTTTGGTAAAAAAAATATGTTGATAAAATTATAAAATATAAATTATTCTGACTATTAATATAGAATCCATTTTTCCAAATTATATTAACAGAAGTGGATGAAATTAATTGTAATTTCATCGCGAAGATGGTACAACAATGATGGTTTTAATGATAAAATGATAAAATGATTGTTATGTTTTATTAAAATGTTAAAATTTTCCAAATTTCATAAATTGGATTAATTTAGGGATGTTTTTTTTAAATAAAATACTAATTAAATTTAAAATCTTATTTATCATTATAAATATATCTGATGAGAAAGATGTTTTGAATTAAAATTCATTAATTTTTACTATTAAAAAAAATTAGTTTCTTCGAAGAATCCAACAAAAATTCACAGTAATCTAAATTCAACATTGTAATTTAAAATCCAGGTTTTTTAGACCAATTAAAAATATAAAAATAGCTCAAAATAATTTTTTTTTGGAAGACGTGAAATGAATGTTTTTTATAAAATAATGTTTTAAAATATATAACAACTCTACAAAAAAATATATCATTCATTATAAATATGTCTTATTTATAAAAAACTGTTTTAAAGAATATTTGAGATGTTCTTATTAATATTAATTATTCTATGTTTTCCTTCTATTTTATAATTATCTTATTTAAATAATTATTATTATAAAATGATGGTTTGTAAAAACTACATATTTCATGTAATTCACTAGCAGTCATTGTTAGATGAATCATATTAAAATTTGGTATATTTTGAAAGGAATTTTTATCTTAGATAATTTTAATACATAACTGAAAATTAATTCTTTTGAAAATGATACCCATAAAAACTCATGGTTTTACATGTCTAATAGGGTATGAGTGTTGAGTCAATAAGGTTTTCCTTATGACTTTTCCATTCCTTCATGTTTTGAAAATCACAAACACCTTATCTTTAAGGAAAATAGCTTTCTTAAGGAAAATCGCTTTTATAAGGAAAAATGCTTTCTTAAGGAAAATTGCTTTTATAAGGAAAATTGCTTTCTTAAGGAAAATCGCTTTTATAAGAAAAATTATCCTTATCATATTTTCATTCATATTTTTCTTAAGTATAAGTTTCGGATTCATTTTCTCGGAGTCATTGAAACTTTGATATAAAGCATTCTGTTTTAGGGTTCGGATTCTGGACAAGAACTATAAGGAAGTTTCATTCCGAATTCCGGATATGAATTCTGACTAAGTTCTATTCCAGATTCAGGATTAAGAATTCTGAAGAAGAATTCCCATTACGAATTCTAATGAAGAATTCTCATTCCGAATTCTCATTACGAATTCTGATAAAGAATTCTCATTACGAATTCTGATGAAGAATTCTCATTACGAATTCTGATGATGAATTCTCATTACGAATTCTGATGATGAATTCTCATTACGAATTCTGATGATAAATTCTCATTACGATTTCTGATGACGAATTCCTATTCCGAATTCCTATTCCGAATTCTCATTCAGAATTCACCTATTTAAACAGAATCTGATTATCATTGTTTCTTACACTCTGAATTTATTCACTCCGAACTTTCACTCCGAAATTTCTATTCCGAACTTTTATGTTAGAGTTTAAAACGATGTCGTGCATTCTGTTACACTTACTTTGTTATAAAACGATGTCGTCCATTTTGTTATAAACTAACCGTTGTCTAAGTGAAACGTGTACAGGTCCCTCCGAACTTTAAGGAAAATATGACCGTTGGAGAGGAGCCGACCTTACCTATAAATAGGAGCTCATTTGAAAGAGCTCGGTGCTGTTGGAAAAACAACTGAGTTTTGTGCCTACATGCTGTTGAAGTGATTTCTAGAGAGAGAGTCTCTTATAAACTCTCAAAGCTTCGTGTGACTCCGAATGTTGGTGATTACATTCGAGGGCTTCCGGGGATAGGAAGACAGAGGTGCCGACTACCTTAAAGATTGAGGGCTTTCTTGCTGAGAAAGACAGAGGTGCCGACTACCTTAAAGATCGAGGGCTTTCTTGCTGAGAAAGACAGAGGTTGCCAACTACCTTGAAGTTGAGGGCTTGCGGGGATAGCAAGACAGAGACACCGATCTTCGTATCGAGGGCTTACCCTGGTGTGGGTAAGACAGACTTGCTTGAAAGTATAAATCAAGGGACCTTTATCCAAGGTTGTTGGATACCCTTCTCTTTGGGTTAAAAGACTATCATCTTGTTACTAGTAGTTTTACTACTCGTTTTATTCCGCTGCAATTTGTATCTTAAGGAAAGTATAACTTTCTTATACTTCCTTACTTACTCTGATTCTTTTAGATTCTATACGCTTTAATGTAGAATCTCATATTGTAACTTTGTTAAGTTTCAATTTCCGGAACCATATTTCCGGAACCTACTTTAGGAATCTCTTTCCTAGTTTTAGTTCGGTGTTAGAGGTATTGTGAATTTACTTAGTTTAACTTTGTTAAACTTAGTCCTTTCCTTTTCCTAAGGAAACTCTAGTTATTCATAACTAACTTTAAAGGTTCCAAAGGAATTTTTAAAGTATACAATTCACCCCCCCTCTTGTATATTGAGAATCTCATATTATATTTCGATCCTACAATTGGTATCAAAGGTTGGAAACCTCTTACTCTATACCATTCTTACATTTGGTATCAGAGCCAAGGTTACTGAAATACTTGTACTCACATACATGTTTTTCTTGCTCATTTTTCTATTCCGAACTTTGTCATTCCGGATTATCCATTCCGAACTTTTCCCATTCCGAACTTTGTGATTACGATTCTAAGCTACTAACAAGTTTGTATCCAAGTTTTTTTTAGTATGACAGGAATTAATGTTGGATCGATTGACAATCTGAATCCTACAAGGCCACCAATTTTCGATGGTAATGATTATGAATACTGGAGAGATCGTATGAAGACATTTGTTATTAATACTAGAGTAGATAACTTTGTGATGCTTACTGGTGATTATAAAATTCCTGACAAGGAAGTCAGAACCTTTACTAACCAGGAAAAGCAAGAATATCAACTCAACTATAAGGTACGCAATACTTTATTATGTTCAATGACTAGAAATATATATAGCCAAATTTCTTCTTGTGAAGCAGCTAATTGTATATGGATGAAGTTAGAGGTTACAGACTTTGGGACTTCTAAAGTGATTGAGACTAGGAGAGCTATGCTTAGAGCTGAATATCATGGCTTCAATTTTCCTTATGGAGAACCTATCTGTAATGTTCAACAAAGATTTATGACAATTGTCAACAGTCTGCAGTCTATTGGAGAAAAAGGTTTAGATGATGAAGCTCTTGTGGACAAGATAATTGATATTATGCCCAATGAGTGGGAATCCAAGAGAACAGCTATAGATGAGAACAGGAAGGTTACTCAAATTACTCTTGATGAATTATTTGGAACTCTTCTACAACATGAGACCAGAATGAAGAGGGATGCTGACAACGTCAAGAAGAAGAATGGAAATGGTACTGTAGCTTTTACTACAACTTCGAATCAGATGAAAGCAAAGACTCCTGAGAGAGTAACCAGATCCAAGTCTAAGAAAGTCATTTTCCAATCCGAATCTAGTGAAAGTGAAGTTTCAGAAAATGAATTAGCCAATCTTTCTCGAAGGATGAACAAGATAGCTGGACATATTAGACCTGATTTCCCTATGCTCAGAAAGAAAGAAAGGAAGGAAAGACATTCAGATAGGAACAGGAAGAAGTATTACAAAGCTAAAGCTAAGAAAGTTCTGAAAGCTAATGACACCTGGAGTGCCAGTAATGGTGACTCTTCAGATGAATCTTCTGAATATGAATCTTCAGGACAGAAGAATCTTGGTCTTATAGCCAGATTACCTATTGAAAATCATTGTCTTATGGCTAAGGTACGAAATGCTGAGTCATTGACTAATGTTTCCTTAAAACCTAATGATAGTAAGTATTATAACTCTTCTGATGAAGAATCATCTTCTGATGAGGAAAATACTTCACCTACTTTTGAAGAAGTCTCTAGATTTGCTGAACTTCTTGAGATTGAGAATTCCAAACTCAACAAGAAACTTGATAAGGCAAATTCTAGGAATTCTATTCTTACTAAAGAGATATCAGATCTTCCTAAAGATCTTGATAAGAAAAATGCTGATTTTGAAAGTATTTCAAAAAATCTTGAGGAAGTAAGTTCTGAGAAGAATAAACTTTATAAAGAGTTAGAAAAAGTAATTTCTAAGAAAAATGTTTTCGAGCCTAACTCTAGTTCAAAAACTAATGATTTTGAGGATAAAAACTTGGTTGTAAAACTCAAGTCCGAAATTTTTTCCTTAAAGAAGTGTTTATCAAACTTTACCCATGGTAAGGAAAATTTTGATAAGATGTATTCTCAAATACGACCTTTAAGAAATAAATCCGGATTTGGATATACCCATGCAAAACCAGTTTTCAGTAACAATTATTTTGTTCCTCAAAGTGCCCCATTTTGCACTAAATGTCAATATGGTGGTCACTGGGCAAGAAATTGTTCCTTAAACAAAACCCAATCCTTAGGTTTTCATAAAGCTTACTTTTCTAAGAAAATGTGGATACCTAAAATTTTATTGTCTGGAAATCTCGGATCCAAACAAGTTTGGATTCCGAAAGTCTAACTTTGTTCTTAATTTCAGGAAAATAAAGAAAGTTCCAGCAACAATATTTGGTACATGGATAGTGGATGTTCCCGACACATGACTGGTAACAAAAGCTTTTTTGAAAAGATTATCAAAACGAAAGGAGACATTATTCTTCAGTTTATCGGAACGCAAGATCAACTTGCTGATATTTTCACAAAATCTTTACCTTCTGATAGATTTGAATATATTAAACAGAAGTTAGGAATGATAACCGTAAGGTAATCTTCCTTAATTAACTTTCTGTTGGAAAAAATCTCCTTACAGTAATAAACTCCTTTTCATAGGGGGAGTACATTTGATTGTTTATTTAACAAAGTTTTTCAAAATTTGTTTTCAAACTTTTCAGAACGAAAATTTCCGGAATGGAATTTCCGGAACTAAAATTTTCCAGAAAGGATATTTCCATACAGAATACTTCTGGAATGAAAGTGTTCGTATTGAAAATTTCCGGAATAGAAAACTTTCGTACTGGTATTTTCATAATGGAACTTTCGTACTGAATCTTTCATAACAAGTTTTTCGTATTAAGATTTTCGTATTGAGTTTTTCGTATTAAGTTTTTCGTATTGAGTTTTTCGTATTGAGTTTTTCGTATTAAGTTCTCCGTATTAAGTTTTTCGTATTGAGTTTTTCGTATTGAGTTTTTCGTTTTGAATTTTTCGATCCTACAATGAGTAGTTAATTGTCTAACAATTCACACAACATGATACATGAGGATGAATTATATCCTTATATAAAATATTAATATAAATAATGACATTGAAAATATTAAGTAAATTTATAGTTATTTAATATATAATTTCAAAAATCAAAATAATACAATCAACTTCTTGTTACTAGATATCAAACATAAATTGGAAAGGTGTACACTAAATACTGGAGCTAGTATTTCTCATGACACATAATAGTTCTAACAACCCATGTTTATTTAAAAGAATTATTTTAATTAATAAATTATTAATAATTTCAAAAAATTATATTATTAAATATTTTAATAAACCCATGTGATTTTATTTAACCCCAACTAGATATTGTTATTTTTATTATTTTCAAAATTATATTTTTTCAGTACATGATGACATATTAAAATAATATAAATAAATTAAAAATTTATGGAATGTACTTTCATGAAATGATACTTTATAATATATTGTTTTAATAAATATAAGATATTAATGGTAATATAATTATTATGAATTTTTTTTTAAAAAATAAAAAGTTTATATTTTAAATATTATAATTAAATATTGAAATTATACAGTCATATTATTTACAAATACTATTTCTATGTATTATATGTTGTAATGTTAAATATTTCGAGTAACATTATTTTGTAAAAAATCATTACTAATTTTTACATTCAAATATTTTTTAAGTGGTATAATTTATTGAAATAAATAAACATTAAAAATTCATAGTAAGATGTTTTACTATTCAAATTAATTTTCATTAATAAATATATGAATAAAATGGATAATATTTTTATATGAAATGTGGTTATATTATAAAATATAAATTAGAAATTACAACTTTTAATGAATAAATAAATCATTATGATAACAATTAAATAATGTTTTTTTATAAAATTACATATTTAATGAAAATTAAAAAAATTAAAACAAAATGTAAAATCTTGTATTGGGTTAAGGGGGTGAATTTTCAACTTGTGATGTATGGTGATCAAAGTCAAGAAGTGTCCTCGAGAAGAGGGAGATGGACCATGATGGGGGTTCTTCCAAGTCTGATCCGGGTGGCGATGACAGTTGAGGGAGAACATGACCTGGGATATCTTCTAGAAGAGAGGGTTTAATTGAACTCAATAGCTATTTCAAAAAGGTAATTTGAGATAGAGGTTCAGCTTTAGGGGTTTAGAATCCAAGTGTTCAATATCACATCAAAATCAAACATCGCTGACCAGGTTTGAGTTGCATTAGGGGTTCAACATTTATTCAACCAATCGAGGTAGATGTATTTCGCGACAATTACTATTTTTATTGACCATTGAATGATTCATATTTTGGTTTCTTGTTTTTCTCCACTACTTTCATTGAAACATTATTGTTAACTTATTTTATGTGACCCAATTGTTGTTTTTGTTCTTCATGGAATTACAAACACAACATGAATTGATTAGGTTGGTTCCTATTAATTTTTTCGAAATATATATAATTAAATATATATATATATATGATTTCATAGATGGATTTTGTTCCCTGATGTAACCTATTGTTTATCTGGATAGGATTATTTTCTAAATTATTACCTCATTTCCTGACTTCTCAGACACTCTTCTTTTGTTTTATGGAATGTGTATATATATCTACAGATTTGTGTACAGAGACTAATCCAATTCAATGTTTTTGATGATAAATTTTCATCAAGCCAAATTTGTTCTTATTTCTTATCAATGGTCTAATTCCATCAGGTAGGAAGAAACCATTTATCTAAGAACGTATTTCTTGGGTTCTTCATTTTTTAGTTAAATGTACGTCTATTTATCCTTAATTATTGTGTATGTGTAAATTACTTTCAAACAAAAGTGCATGCAGGAGTTTAATTTTTTGTGTGGATGTTGTTACCAGTCATGATAAATCAACATATGAATAAGCATATTTAAAATTTATGTAAGGAATATTTTCTATTATATGGAGTTAATAAATTTATTTTTTATTCTTTATGTGGTATGTTCTAGAAGTTTTATTTCTAGATTTGATTAATGATTCACGATTCTACGGTGTGTACACATTTAATGTCAATAAAAAAGTGTATGTTTTTGTGTTTGATTGGAAATATTATATTATTTACTATAAACATTGGTTTGATTGGTATTTTAAAACTACCATGTTTTCAGTTAAAAATTTAATATCGTCGAATTTTTATTTAACAATGATTTGTATAAGAATGAATCGACACCAAAATTGGGATTAAAAATTCCATTTTTATATTTATTAATTTCAAATATTATTTTTATTTTATTTAAGAATATATATGTATACATATTATTAAAATATATATTTATATATATAATAAAATTTTATATTTATATATATATACAGAGTCAAATTAAACAGTTGTTAAATATTTTAATAAATCAACCAAAGGAAGTATAAATTTTTGATAAATTTTTTTTTATCCCTAATAATTTATATATATTTCTATATATGTATATATGACTATTTGGAAAAATTCATGTTCAAATTAGAAATTTTAATTCATTACAATGTTAATAATTTATTTTATGATCAATACTATGACATATATAATCATCATCATTTATTTCAAGAAATTATGAATGTATTATTTTTAATTTATATATATGTTTAGAAATTGAATGTGGAAAATTTAAAATTCTATAAAATTAAAATCATGTAATATGATCACTGACATATGGCCATACATTGATGACTTTTGAATACATCTCATATATTAATTTATGTATACAACAATATATATGTATTCACGTATATGTATCAACATTGAATAAGTTATGAGTTTATAGAAATCACCATTAAATGGATGTTTATGGGTTTAAAAAAGAAATGTTTATGTACATTGATTAAAATTGGCAATAAGAAATGAGTATGTATCAAGAAATTTAGTACTACCAATTATATTAAGTGAATATTCATGGTGGTTTTAGTTTATACATTTATATATAAGTGCATGTGCAATTATGGTTTGTTTATGTAAAATTACACTGAATGTATATATATAAGTAAAGAAATATTAAATTTTTACCATAAAAAATGGTGCATGAAACATGTAAAAATGGAAGGTCATTTAGTTTTGAACCCATAACTAATGGAAATTAGGTCTATACCCACGGTTTTGCAAAAAACCATGTGTATAGGGATATTACGTGAACCTATACCCACAGTTTTCCAAAACTATGGGTATAGGCCCACTATACCCACGGTTCTCCAAAACAGTGGGTATAGGTTCACCTAACCCACAGTTTTGGAGAACCGTGGGTATAGGGTATTTTCCAAAGACCTATACACACAGTTTTGGAAAACCGTGTGTATTGGTTTTTTTTGAAGACCTATACCCACATTTCTGGAGAACCATGGGTATTGCTAATGGCGGGCAATGAAAATTATGCAGACATGAAAAAAATTAGACGGGAAGTTATTTTTTAACAGTTTAGTTTAATACATTTATATAAATATAAATTTAGGTACTCAGAAGTTCGGTAGCTTGGTTGGTCACTAGTGGAGGTGCGGCCGTTTGACTAGGCTTCGAATCCCGCGGTGTGCAGTTTTTTAATTTAAATAACCGATGTGGATTATAATAATATATATACGTAAATGTATATATAAATATCAATAGAAAATCATAGCTTAGTTGGTCAGTTGGAGGTGTGTGACCGTGAATCCTTCAGTGACGTGCATCCGTGAGGCACAGTGGTAGTGCGAGTTCGAATCCCAGCTGCTGCGAATATTTCAAATTTTAATACCCCACGGTTTGAAAAACGTGGGGTCTGTTGTGTGCCATGCTGGAATAGCCGTGGTGCACACATTGACTCCCCTATAACCACGGTTCTACAAAACCATGGGTATAGGTTGAGACCCCTATACCGACGTTGTTCCATCCCATGGTTCCCAAAATCGTGGGTATAGACTATACCCACGGTTTTGAACCATGGGTATAGGTCATTTTTCTAGTAGTGCATTCTTCACCAATTAGGTAGACCAAAGACAACATTCATCAATTCATGTGGCCCCAAAAAATTGTTTTCTTTTTATTATCATGCATATACATTTCTAAAAAATCCTATAATATATTTAAAGAAATATTTTAAAGTAATTATTTTCTAAAAACTGATATTTTATTATTAAATAATAAGTAATATTAAATAATTATTTTAAAATAATTTTTCCAAATTTATTGTTGAAAATGTTTTCAAAAGAATATTTTTAAACATATTTATCGATGCTTTCAAATCCCCTTACTGGGTATATCCAATTCTCACCCCATGTTTTGAAATCGTTTCTATATATATACTAGTGTTCTAATGGAGTTTTCTTTGTTAACGGAGGAAGCACTCGTATTTTATTTTCATTTAATTTTTTAATCATTTGGTTATGTTTTATGGTTTGTTGAATTATTTAGAACCTAGAGTGGTAAAATAACCTCAAATATAATTCAAATTTGTTGTATTTATTATGTTTCTTTTATTAAGAACATTCACATCATTTATATGGAATAAGTCCAGTAGATTGGTTTCGATTCGTTATAATTGATATAAATTAATGATCTAGAAAAGAATTGGAGATTATATGTTGTCTTCTATGTAGTCGAGTTTATAGTTTAGTGGTCCTAGTTTTATAATTCCAAAAATCAAAATTCATACTTTTATAGAGTTTTACTAATGAATTCTGAGGATGAAAATCTTTTGAGGGGGGAATAATATAACACCACTCGTTTCAATAATAGAATTATTTTAATTATTATATTGATTAAAATTTAAATATATATACAATTATGATCTAGTATAATAAAACAATGTTATTTGATTTAAACGAATTGAAATTTTGTTAAGTTGAATATTTAGCAAATATGTTTTTTATGTACATGTGTCCGTACTAAAATAATTTAAATTAATCATTGTTTTCTAAAATACGGTATCATGAAATGATATATTCTAGTATATATATTTTAAAAAAAAATTAATGAGAATATCATTATTATTATAATATTTGATTAATAAAAAAACTAATTTTATATTAAACATATATCTACAAAATTTTTAAATAAAATATTCATGTGATATAAATTATTATATTAATGTATTATATGTTGTAGTATTAAAACAATCAAGATACATTATTTGCAAAAAAAAATTCATTATTAATTTTTACATTCTATTATTTTTTAATTGGTATAATTAATTGAAATAAATAAACCTGGAATATTTATAGTAGGATTTTTTATTATACAAATATTATGTTATAATAAATTTATTAAATATATGAATATTTTTTTATTTGAAATGTTATTATATTTTAAAATATAAATTTAAATTACAACTTTGAATAATGAATTTGAACATTATGATAGAATTTATATAATGTTTATTTAAGATATTACATGTATATTTTATGTGATAAAATAATAATAATAAATAGGAAATATTTGTATAGAGTTTAGGGGAGGTCTGTTCGAGTTGTGTCATAGGGGGATCAAAGTCCAGCAGGACCTCATGTAGATGGAAACAGGCCATGATGGGGGGTTCATCTAAATTTTATCCACGTGATGGGGAGTGTTGAGGGCAAATGCAACTATGGATATTTGCTGACATGGAGGGTTCAATCGAACCCATGATCAATTCCAACAAGGGAGTCTGAGATGGAGGCCATCCATTGGGGGTTTGAATCCGAGGGATCTTGATTGAGTTAAAATTCGACATCTCCAACCAATTTTGAGTTGCGTTAGGATTTTGTTTCAATTATACCTACTGAGGTAGCTGTTATTATTTATATGTGATGTTTGTATTCACCATAATAGTTCTATGAATTTCGGCTTCTAGTTTTTCTCCACTACAATATTTTTCTCTAGAATGATTACTAAATTTTATTTTTTTCATTAAAGTTTTTCATTATTCATTAAAATTATAAACATGTAATGAATGGATTTGCTCAATTTTTTTTAATTCATATGATATATATATATATATATATGATTTCTTAGTTTGATTTTTTTCTTTACATAACATATTTTGGGCATTGACAGTTTGATTAGCTAAATTGTCACCTCATTTAATGACTTATCACATACTCTTCTTCTATTTTGTGGCATATATATATATAATAATTTTTGTAAAGAGATGAATCCAATTCCTTGTGTTTCATAATAAATTCTCCATGAGAAAACTCCATTCTCTCTTCTAATCATTGGTCCAATTCCATCAGGCTTGAAGAAACCATCTTCCAAATCTATGATTTTTTTTGTTTCTTCATTTTATAGGTAATATGACTTCTTTATATTTGTTATTGTTGTGAAGGTATAAATTACTTTCAATATTTATTTCATGTTGGTGTTTATATATTTTATGGGTGTTGCTATCATTAATGAATAATCTAACTATGAATAAGGGTATGTTAAATTTATGTAAGGGACTATTTCTATTATAAGTTGTTAATAAATTAATTTTATATTAAGTTAGGTGTATGTGTTAATAGTTTTATTTTCAGATTTTATTCTTGATCCCCGATTCTATTGGGTATACATATTTTATGTTAATAAACAAGGTTATGTTTTTGTATTTGAATAGAAATTTTATTTTCTTTATCGTAAACGTTGGATTGTTCATAAATTTAAAAACCATCATTTTTTCTATTTAAAATTTTATTTCATTGAATTTATATTAACCAATATTTTGTGTATGAATGAATTTATGCCAAAATTATTATTCAAAATTTCATTTGTATATATATTAATTTATTTTTTTATGATTAATGTTTTCTAGATATTATATTTTTATATATATTAGATAAATATATATTTATATATATATAGATATATATCACCATATTAAATTATTTTTAGATGATTTGAATGCACTAAAAACTCACATAAGCTTTGGATAAAATTATTTTCCATCCGTATATATATATACATGTATATATTGAAATTATAGGAAATTCATGTGCTATTTAGAAATTTTAATTCTTGATTATATTAAATATTAATTTGATGATGAATATTGATACATATTTAAGAATAATTATTAATTTAAATAAATTGTTCATGTATTATATTTAAGTAATATATATATGTTAAGAAATTGAATGTTGAATGTTTTAAATTCTATAAAATGAAAACCAAGTTATATGTTCATAGACATATGCTCATACATAGATTCTTTCTGATAAGACCTCATTCATTTATATATGCATATGAATATATATATATATATATATATATATTATGATATAAAAATAATTATTGAATGTAGTATAATTTTATCTAAACTACCTTCAAATGGATGTTTTTGGTTCTATGAATAAAAATTTTATGTTCATTGATGCTAATTGTTATTATGAAGTGATTATGTATCAATTGATTTTGTTGGGAAAAGTCTAAAAAGTGAATATTCATGATGGTTTATATTTATATGTTTATATATATGTGTGTGTGAAATTAATTTTTATTTAATTTAAAATCCAATTAAAATATATATAAGTAAAGAATGTTTAAAATGTTTTCCAAAATATAGGGGTTAGAACATTGAAATTATAGAAGGTCATTGGGGTGTGATCCAATCCACTTCCATGTGGTTAGGCTCAAGATAACCTTTAATGATTCTAGTGGCCGCAAAAAAATGTTTTTTAGAAGAATGAGTAATATTTTTAAAAATCACTGGAGTATGTTTAAATCAATTATTGAGAATAAGTATTTTCTAAAAAGTTATATAGTATTTTTATGGTGTTTGTAATTTTTTATATTGTTTTTTGAAAGGATAATTCCAATTTTATTGTCAAAATGGATTTCAAAAGAATATTTTTAAATGATTTATCCAAGATTTTAAATCCCCTTGGTAGGCTTATCCAATGCTGACCACATGTTTTGAAATCTCCTCTATAGGTATAATAGTGTTCTGATGGTGTTCCCTTTGTTTATGGAGTTAGTTCTTGCCGCGTATATTCATTTAATTTGTTTTTTTGTCACCGATTAGTTATGTTGTAAGGTTTTTTAATTCCTTAGAACTTAGACTCATAAAATTTCATCATATGTAATTAAAATTTTGTATATTTTTTATGTTTTTATTATTTTAAATAATACACATCATTTATAAGGGTTGAGTTCGGTAGCTCGGGCTCAGGACTCCACAATAATACAATAATGGAAAATTTATTGTCATACAACATCCATTATATAGTATGGTCAATATATTAATTGTAGAAAGGATGTGGATAAATGATATATTTAATAACTATTCCATGAATATTAATATATACTATTATGGAGTTTGTATTCAGATTGTTAATATTTCCAGGTGCATATCTGACATAACTTTATATTCAATAATAATCATTTTAGGACAATAATATATACATATTTTTCCATGATTCCAATGACCAAAAAAAATATATCTCTTAGTATATTCCCCACACATGAATTATATAATATAATTTTTTTACACTATAAAATTTATTGTGAATAAACCTAATTTGATTAATGAAATGTTTAAGAATACCTATATAATAAAGAAGAACAATGCATTTAGGTGACCATATTTTCAATATAAATGTATGATTTAATGTTATGTGACATCCATTGGATGATATAAATGAAAATGGAAGTAATAATTTTATATTAACATTTCAAAAAAATTGTTACATAGTTTCATGAAAATGGTAAAAAGTAATACCCAAAAAAATATCATGAGAATTCAAGAGTAAATATAAATGACAATTTTTAAAATAACATAAAATAATATTAATATTTAAAAATTAAAATTAATTAAGAAAATATTCTTGAAGCGAAAAATATTCATCAGTGTAATAGTAAAAAATTAAAAACATTCATATAAAATATTGTATAATCAATGGATTTTATGAAGAAAATACAATGTTCGATAGCTTATATGATATGCCACATCATGCTTAAACAAACAACTAAATATTATTATTTAAATGATACAATTTTAACCTAAATGTTTTAATGGGTTGTTTGAGCAGGATTGGATGAATTTATAGAATATGTTTTACTCATGTTAATATAATGATTTTATGGGTGTCTAAATAATTATAAATGAAAACAAATCCCTTTTGAAATTAAAATGAATCCTTTCTCTAAACAAATTTGAAAAGTTATATAAAAATTTGAAAAAAATAACCATTTAAGAATATATTAGTTATATATATAAATATAATATATTCAATATAATGATTAATATTAATCCTATATGTTTTCTAGAACTGATATACAAATTAATACAATTCAATGCATAAAAAAGTTTTATTTTATAAAGGCATTTTCAACCTTCTGATGGAATATTTATTATAACTTTGTACACTTTTAAAAACATTATATGAAAAGATAAATTCATTTTTGAAAGTGGAATCTGAAAATATACTTTTCCCTAATATTTTATATTTTTTTCCAATGCTTAATTAATTGGTAAATTGTGAAAAATAATAATTTTTAAATGAAAAATAACATTTCAACTAAATAACTTATATTGTTAAACTATTTTATAAAATGATTGCAATGTAAAAATAGATAAATTATCAATAAATTAATACAATTCAAGTGTGTCAAATAATTGTTCTTGAATATAAATTTATAAAAACATACGAAAATTATTGATATCTTCACATTAAAAAATATCTTTCTCACGATGTTTATTTGAGTATTTATAACATAATAATATCAAAAGATATTTTTTTAATTTTTAAAAATACATTACATATTTTTTTCATATTTTAAAAATTTATTAAATAGGTATATTTTATTTTTTGGATAATAAAAATCGTAAACATATTTATTTTTAATAGAATAGTAAATGGTTAATCAGGAAATTTGTGGATAAAATATCTAGGATAAGGATTATAAATTTCCCATACAACATGTCCTAATTCCATTTTATGCATGATTGATGAACATAATCAATATTTATCTCAATCTGTGACCTTTCAGTCTTAGTTGGATTATATTAAGTAACTTATTGAATTTTATTTTAGGAAAAGTAAAACTTGTCACACTAATATTTTAAATAAGTGTAACATTTTTAATATGTGGCCATCTAGTAGATATCATCAAACAGAAATAATATTTTCAAATAAATAATATTTATATTTTTTATTATAAATTAATTTTTTTAATTGAATATATAATTACATTAAATTATTAGACTGCACTAATGCAAGAATTATTTTCTTAATTGAAATAACAAAAAAGTTATTAAAAAAATTATTAAAAACTATAATTTTACATAATTAATGTTATAAAATAATTTTTTATATTACCATGACATGTAATTAATGTAATAATATAGGTTGTTATAATTATAAGTGTTATTTTTTTTACATTTTTAAATTCAAATTTAGTGAGTAGGGTGAAAATTGAAATTAATGATATTTTAAAATATATTATATTTTATAAAAATATGTAATATTCATAAAAATAAAAAATTCATCCAAAATATATTTATAAGGTTATTAAACTCATCAATTATATATTTTTGGATTTATTTTCTTTTTAATGTAACAGTACATGCCCTCAAATAATAAATCATTCTCTAGTCATTGTATGAGTTAATGAATATAAATAGGATTTATAACTAATAGATATGGGTATAAATATAGTGAAAATATATATAATTTTTATTTTTTGAATGTATTATGAACATATAATATATTATATTATAAATTAATAATTTTTAATACATTTGGAGTTAAAAATTAATTTAAATTAATTTATTTTTTTTAGACGTTCCAATAGAATCCCTCTTATCTCTTATTAAAGGGAACATGTTCATTACATTTTAAAACCTAAAAATTGGATTGGAATTGCCAATAATATACCATATAACATCTTTGTATGCCTTTAAATATTTTATAGGTATTTTATTTTCTAATTCAATAATAATTGGGGTATTAAGGTGTATTACAATGAAGGATTTCTGAATAAGACATATCATTTATACTTAGGTTTTTTTATTTTTTTATTCTTCCACTTCCTTAAAATATTATTCAACCATGATAAAATAATTAATCAGGTGTCTTCCATATAATAATATTTTATTAATTAAATTTAATGATCCTTATATAACGCATATTTTATCAAAAGGGTAAATAATTTATCATTTTTGTATACGTAGAACTACCACCTTGTGAACAGATGTATTTCAGTTTCCTTCACCATTTTTCAAAATTAGTTATAATGATAGTTTTCATGTTCATATATGATATTAATGACATATATATCATTTTAAAACGATAATGTCATTCATATTTAAATGTGAGTTATCACATCCACGAATCTATGTGATTCTTTTCACATCATTACATAACATGAATTATAAATAGAAGTATATTTAATGAATTATTATGATATCTAAGACATTATTATATTTTATAAACATAAAATAAATATTATATTTGTTTCATAATGATCATTGCGATGTTATAATGTTACAGATTCGTATGTACAACCTACTAATTCCATGATCATAAAGTAGTTCATATATTATATCAATACACAATATATTGATTATATAGAATAATGGATTTCTAAAAAATTAATATTATTTCATGATTATTGTATTACCTATTGTTGAATACTAAAAATATTCTCTATAGATATCATACAAAATTTATTTATTACTTGAGTACATAGTATCTTCAAAATGGCTGATGTGAACATAAATAATTAAGTAACCTTTATAAAATAGTACTTCATTTTAAAATGAATAAAATAAATTTATTTGGTTCTTAGATTATTAAATAATTATTCTAAATTTATTATTCAAGCTGATAATGAACATATGAGATGAGTTAGATTCAAGGTTGGGGTCTCTGTAACAAAGGAAACATTTTGAATGATTAAAATATTTATTTCATAAATTATTATCCTCCATTATCATGTTTTTAAACTAATTTAATCAAATTTTTTATTTTGAACTATATTTTTTAAAATATAAATTTTAAAATAATTTTTTTTTAAAATAAATAATTGTTTCGATGATTTTATATAATGGACATTTTTTTAAAATACTGTAATAATGTAAGGCTTTCAAATATATTTATAAAAGTACAACTGAATGTTTTTTTACTTATCAGGATAAAAAAAAAATATTGCATTTATGGAAGCATAATATGTTACATATTACACTAAATGTTTTTATGGTTATATTCAAAGAAATTTTTAACTTTTTTACATTCATATTCATTCAAAATGATTTATTAAAAAATGGAATGTTGTTTTCACAAAATAGTGTTTTGTGAGGCATTATTTCATAGTTTATGTTTATGTGATGGTTGTTGATAATTTCTTATAATGATGGTTGTTTATGTAATAATCGAATTATTGTTGGTTACAAGATTATACAAGGATGGGTATATACGTTATTATCCAAGGAAGGGATGTTTCATAATAAACCAAGGATGAGTGGTAACATAATTAACTCCATGTAATTTATTACATTGAAGTTAGAGGTTGATCATTCAAGTTAATCTATCATTATGAGTTATAAATAAAATTATTTTCCACCTTACATAATTATCTCTTATTTTATTTCTCAGGAGTTTCAATGAAAATCACTTGATATTTAAAAGGTAAGATAATGATAATTCTGAAAATATGATTCCTCTCATTTGATATAAATGTATTATTTGATGAAAATGAATTTTTTGGTTTTCAAATTACTAGAAGTTTCCTTTATTTTAAGTCTCACACTAATATTTTGATATCATACATTTTTTTAAAAAATTATCCAGATATAATGGTATGTTGGGGAATGTAAGATATCAACAATAAAATTTTGATGATTTTTCATGAGGAGAACAATGATATATTAAAAAAAGGGTTTGTTTGGTGGAATATTATACATGATATAACATTCCAAATTTAATGAATCTATTTAATATATAACATTTAGTCCTAATTCTCTAAATCCATAAACCAAAATTATCCTCTAAATTTGATGAATATGAACTATAGTGTAAAAACATTAGAATATTTTATGTTTAAGGTCGGTTCATTACATTTGGTATCAGAGGATGGTTTAGAAATCATTGAATAATATGATTTAGTATTAAGACTAATAGATATAATCATGAATTTTTAATTTTATAGTGATCATAAGTTTAGATTCTTAGAAACTTCTTTTTTACATATTTTTTATGGAATTTTTTGGTGATAGAATTTATTTTTTGAGAAGTTAATATTTGAAGAAATTATGGGTTATAACATTTTGTAATGAAAAAATGAATGGTTTGAGAGAATACATATGTTATAAATATATTATGGTTATTTTTGAAGAATATTCTAATTTTTGAATTTATATAAATAATTATATATTTTCAAAAAAGAACAACCCACAAACTATATAACAACCTACCTTGTTGGACAAGGCTCTAAGAATTGAACCAACAACAGATGGGTGAAAATTGTTCATCACAAACCAATGGACTATGTGATTTTATAGTTAGTATATATAATTTTATTTAATTTTTTAACCATAAAATGGAGAATTGTTCTATAAATTTTTGGGAAGATATGTATTAACAAATAGAAAAACTATAAATTAGAAAAAGTTCTGTAGGTTAAGTGGTTAAAGTTTATTCAGAAACGTTCACTATTTTTTAAACCTAGTATAATTAAGGTAAACAAGGATACTATTGGAATTTTTTTGGGTAATAAATTTTGAATTATATTTTGGAATGATATAAAATGTTCTCTGTGTATTTATAGTGATTCATATAATTAATAAAAATAATTTTATTATCTAGAGATTATATGATTCATAAAATTAAATTTTTATATCAGACATTAAGATTCAATTAGTTTATTTAGTGGTAAATGTTAGTACTATATTTCTTTTCCATGTGATTGAATCCTTTTTTTTGAATTTTTCTATAGTATTTTTAGGAACATTACGTATACTTATTTGTTGAATGGTCTAGGTTTAACAATGGTTATTATTAATAAAATTTTTAGAATAAAGTAGATTTTTATCATATAAATGACTATTATTTATTGATAATTATCTTATATTATACTAAAAACATTTGATTTGGTTAAATAAAATGTACATAAGGAATGGATAATCATTCCATGCTGGATTTATTGAACTATAGAATTTGATTCTAATGATTCAGGCATGAATCATTAATCATAAATACTCATCATTTGATGAAAATGATATGATTGATGTCTAAAATGATTATATGGTAAATATATACTTTAAAAATATGAATAATTACAAATTTTATTACTCTATTATTTAAATAAATTCAAAAAAACAATGAAATGAATCATGAATAAATTTGTTTTAATTTTTTTACTTAAAATTCAATGAACTTTGAACCCATCATAGATTTTTGGTTTTTTGATTGTCAACTAACACATGACCATGTTCTCTATCACACTCTCTATGAAAATTATAGTTAGTAATAACATCATTTCTTATGTTTTGTTATGTTAAATCCTAGTATGTGTCATCCAATGTTACCTTCATACTTTCCATTCCCTATTTTCAAATTAATATTTTATGAATCCATGTTCTGAAGTAATATTTCAAGAAGGGTATTTTTTGTTGTTGAACAACAATTACTATTCACTGGTTCAAATTTGATGGACACAATATATTATAGGTAATAAAATGTGACATAAAATTATTAAAATAAGGAAACACTATATATGATAATTTACATGATAAACCACAATGAGATTAAAAGAAAATATATGTATTATAATTTAAATGTTATCGTTATAACCTAGCAGTTTGAATGGTGGTTATTAACAATAGTTAATTAATTATGAAAATATGGTTTACACATGAATATATAATTATTTAATTCTTTCAAATATAGTTATTAATTAAATTAAATCCCCATTAAAAATAAAATTAATTCTCTTTCTAAAAAAATTCATATTTTCACATGTATGTTTTATTCCACTAAAATAAAACAACAACTGTTTTGGTTTAAATTAATGAAATATATATATGTATATATAATATTACATATAATGATTAATATTAATCCTATGTTTTTTAAAAAATTGAAAAAAAATAAATCATATTTTATGCATTGAAAATATTATTTTTCTATAGGTAGTTTTTCTGCTATTTGAAAGAGAATATGTTTTAAAACAATATATTTAATGTTTTAAATATTTTACATGAATAAATTATTTTTAAAAAAATAATATCAAAATTTACTTTGGTTTAAATTTTTGTAATTTTTTAAGAACATTATTTTTTTTATGAATATGGAAAATACTAAATTTTAATGGAGAATAACTTTTCATCTAAATAATTTAAAATGAATATTATAATTTAATTTGTTGTTATGGTATAATATTTTGACTTATACATATATTTGTACATTTTTTCCATGGATTAATTTTTATTTAATTCATATTTAGAAAAACATAGTAATGTTTTGAACATTTTCACATTATTAATCTACGTTCTCACCACATCTATGGGATTAATAATCAAATAATTTTCAAAAAAAATTTGATTAAATTTTTAATAAATGGATTCTTTTATTTTTAATTATAATTAATAAATTTATAAAATTGGTGCATTTTATTTTTTTCCAATATGATTAATAATCTTATTAATTTTAATTACCATGGTTAAGGGTAAATAAAATACTTCATGTAAATATAATTATTATAAGGATTAGTGAAATAACGTAAATTTTTTCCAAATATTATTGAATGAGTGACTTTCAAACAAAATAATCAATGGATGATTTTATGAACTCTTAGATAGAAACATATTGCATTATTTTCTTTATAGTATTTTATGTGAGGAATAGTCAAAATTAGCACAATAATATTTTTAATAAGTACAACATTGTTAATTTGTGGTCAAATAAAATATATATTTTACCATTAATATTTGTCTCACATATAAAAAAAATAATGAAAATTTACATGAAAAGTTTTGTGAAAAAATTATTACCTTCAATGCTTAAAAAATGCTAATGAATAAATTATTTTATTACTAGTAATATGAAATAAATATTATAAAAATATTAATAATATTATTATTTTATATACTTAATGATATAGAATGATTTTATAGACTTCCTTAACTTTTTTTAATTTGAAAAAAATAATTTCATACTATAGGAGTTGTCTTGATATTATAAAAATTCAATGTATGAAATAGCATCAATATAGACATTCATTGCATTTGAAAACATATAATATTTAATTTTTTGATTTTAAATTTATTTATAATATTAATTTTTTTACTATGTATTTGGATATGATTTAATATGTAATACATGATCTATTTATTTTTTTTTTCATTATATAGTAACAATATTTACACTCAATGATTAAATATACAGGATGTCATGGTAAGAGATAATGAGGATTAATTAGAGTTAAAACCTAATGATAAGGGTTAAAATTTAGTCAAAACATATCTAATTTTTATTTGATGAAGGAATATAGATCCAGAATCATATTATATTTTAAATTAATAATATTAATGAAATTTTTATTTTAATATTATTTTCTATAATTTTTTTGGTCTGTTTCAAGGGTCCCCCTACTATTCCTTGTAAAAGGGATCATCATATTCACATTTATTCCCACGTAAAACCATTTTTAGTCAATACCTACATACAAAACTTACTAAAATTTGTTTAATCAATATTGTGAAATTATTTTTAGTAAGAACATTATACATAGTGGTCTTATGGTGTTAATATACCTTACATTTATAAAAAGGGATAATGTTTTTATTTCTATGTTAATATTTTTTATTATTAAACTACATTCATGTTGACATCAACCATGATAAAAATAATAACTAGGTTATCTTACATATATTGAGATTTTAGTATGTTAATATAATTATCTATATTTGTCTCCTCTTCCATAATCTACGGAAATAATTAATCATTTATATACAAGGGGGACTACTACATTATAAATAGATTTAATTGTTTTTTAATCACTATCTCTCACAAGAAATTATAATTTTAGAATTAATGTTTATATTTGAAATTAATTAAATATTTATCAATTTTTAATGATAATACATAATTTCAATTTTTAAAATTACATTCATAAAAAAATTACAATGTATGTTTCTGATACTTTTCACCGGGGCACAGATCGTGGGGTTCATGTTTCATGACTCGATTGCCTTTCATTCTCTCCTTCCAATGGCGGGTGACATTCATAACTTCATTAGTGAAGTATTCAACATGATCTATAAAAGATGATGGGATGTTTGTATGTCCTTCCATGCACTCATCCTCAAAATTTTTCTCCTATTATAGTTCTCCCATGTATAATAAGACATTGTCCTTGAAACTCATTCCAAGATCCATATATTTGTGGATACAGGTAAATTACGGTTCTTAAATGTGTAAATATCAAATTTTATAATCTTGAAATCATCATTTGATCAGGGAAGTAGTCACATTGGGTATTAGGGGCATGTCTAGAATCTAGAACTTTGGAATCCTTGTATTCTTCATCACAAGGGGGCTTCTCCAGGGTTAAAATACCAATGGAATCCAACAACAATTGTGGGTTATCTTATGCTATTAGCATATATTCCATGGTTTTTATCAGGAATACCCTATTTAACATGTTTTATATCATGGATTTAATGTATAGATGAGATGGAAGGATTGATCATAACACTTTTGAATTTTGATCGGAGAGGTATATCCCTATGAGGGAGCACCTGGAATGTTTATTGGATGAATGGATAAAAATTCCCTATGGAGACTATAATGACCCAAAAATTTATTCATGAAAATCTTTATTGATCTATCTAAATGTCTTATTATGTAAAATTGTTATAAAAAATATACACTTCCTTGTTAATATGCTTTTGGATTTTAAATTACCATTGAGAATTGATACCATATCTAATATTGTTGTATGAAAAAAATAACATGATTAGTATAAATATAAGGCTTTAATAATTCCAATTTCCTCAGAAAAAGGAAGTGATGACATCATACAATAGAATTTCAACATATGAAGCCCATTATTTGGAGCTCAAAAAGAAGTTAGGGTTACTGTGATTCACTCTCGTCCAAGCCCATGCCAAGCATCAACAAGTTAGGCTTGAATGGGACTTGCCAGGGGAGGAGTGGAATTTAATTGAGATTACCAACATAATGACATTTTCTAACCCTCTCCAATAGTATTTCAGCACCCCAAACCTCACCCTTTGGTTTTATATGGATGTTATAAGGGTATATATAAAAGCTCCCTAGCACTGATATTGTGTTTTTTATTTCTACTGAATAAAGAAAATTCATTTATTTTGTAAATAGTTTTTAAAGAACAAATATTATTTACAGTTAATATTTAATTAAGAAATTTATTTTGAATAATTAATGGTTTATTAATTAAACAAAATTTTAATATAACATTAATACTAAATTTATTTATTTAATATAAATTATCATATAAATTTTATTAATATAATTGAAATTTCTGTTAAGTATGGAATGATGTTTTTGTCAAAACCCATGAATTTCTGATAAATGTCAGTTTTTTTAAATGTAAAAATTCTCATTTTTATATAAAAAAATTATATAATATGAATTTAAATTTTGGAATCAGGATGATTAATTTATCCAACAGAGAATTATTCATAATTTTCTGAGATTGTCGGATTTTTTAGTAAAAATTAAATACCGTTAAAATATTTTATGTGTCTTGTGACATAATAATGGCCCAATAATGATGTAATAAAAAAATGTAAATTGGATGTTATAAAAATATATGTTTTAACTTTAAAATAATGTGTTTTTTATGATTTATTTTAAAAATCCATAGTGGAGCCTCCAAGACTTCTTAAACATTTTAACATTTTAAAATGTTTTCCTTCAGTGTGTCACTCACCTCTACATAAGCAAGATTAATATTTTAAAATTTTCAGACATTTTCCATTTAATCTAATGCTTTCCACTACACATTTTTAAAATACATGGTAAAAAACAATGGGTTGGATTGTGGGTTTGAATAGTTTACTATGTTGTGTCCAAAACCTAAATAATAAAGAATTACTTCTTCTTTCCTGTATAAACCAACAATTTCTCCAATTCCTATGCCCTCAATCCATTTTTAACTCAACCAACCCATAAACTACTATCTCTACAATCCTACCAAGGTTACCCAATCTCCCATTAAGTCTTTTTCAAGCCTCTCCCGAGCCTTTGGAATCCCCCTTCCAAATAATGGATTTCATCCATTCTCATTTTTGTCGAAATTTCTTAATATTGTTATGCCCTTTTGGTTTCAATTACAATTGTTAGGGTAGAATTTATCACCACCCCTATACTTCCATCCTTATTTTTTAAATATTATATACCTATTTCTCTCACATTAATTCCCCCCATGAACACATGTTTCCATTCCAAAAGGTTGTAAGGAATTTCTCTCTTCTCATTTACATTAATGAAATCAAATTATATTATGCATCTCAATTCCATTACATATTTTGAGAAATATGTCTATATGACCCCCTAATTGTCTATTTAATTTAAATATTATGACATACCCCATCCTCTCTCACCAACCATTTTTTTTAATTCCAATGTCACAATGTTATGCTATGGAAATTGCACCGCAATTTTCTAAGCCAAAGTCATTATGTAGTTAATACCATGCCCATATCTTTATCAAAGGAATTCACCATTAAGTGCATTTACATATAGATTTTATAGTTTCATGTATGAATTCCACATTCCTTTATCTGTTAATTAATTATGATGTTTAACGAATCCATGTTGTACGATCTATGTGGAACACTTTTGAATGAAATCAAATGATTAAGAACAGTGCCCCCTGATTGCACTCCAATACATTGGGTAATGATTAGTATCATGATACATCAAGTGTAATATGGTTTGAATCATATTAATTCATTTGAAATGAGGTTTTACTCATGCTCCATGTTCAATTATCCTTGCCCCATTCTAATATCATGTTAAATGTTTTTGCCACATTACCATGTTATGATAATAATTCAACATAATGGCCTTATGTTCATGTTTCTCTTATTCTTCAATGATTTGACTGCTGCCTATCATGTTCAATATTATTCATGTTATGCCTTTTATTCTCCCTTAATAATCTATAGAGATCAAAATTTTCTTATGCATGTCCTCTATCAATCCCATGCAATGGTTAGTACAATGGAATGTGTTTGATTATGTAAAATATTTTTTTCAATAATGATGTTTAATTCATGATTTAAGTTGTTATGTAATGTTCCTATTCCACAAAGACACAAGACCTCTTGATCTTCACTATTGTATCACGTGAATATTTTAGTTAAGAAATTATGTTTAACTGTGAAATAAAGAGCATGGTTGTTATATATAGATTTAGAGGATATGGTTCGTTATTTTTGGAAATAGGATTAGAAAACCCTAGTGAAAGACTTATGGATAAGACTACATATAATAAAAACATTCCTAAAATTTGGGAATTATAGAGTATGTGGTTTATTAAGAAATTACATCTCTATCTATATATGAGTTGGTAAAAGTGGCTCTGGCACATATGTATCTTGGTGTAAAACTCAAAAACACATCTTTGAGAAACACTTTAATGAGAACTAGTGCCTGAAAATGGGACTTGATGCACTCATGGTTTTGACACTGCTGAAGAATACCATTTTTTAAATTCATAAGCTTAGTATGAACCATTATGAATGGAATATAAAAAATTCTCCTTAGAATATATGCTAGGATGTAGATCGTGGATAACATATATTGAAGCCTATAAATTCATAAGATAAGGAAATAAAATTTATTTGTAAGTTATACCATTTTTCATTTGATTCCCCTTTATGTGTAACCCCTATATTTCCTTTTATTATATCTAATGTCTATTAATAAGAGAAATCAGGCTAACCACTGATTTTACGAACAATGTGATGATTATTATAATGGGAAACACAATCCGATATAAGGGGGAATCCAAAAATTTATCATGATACTCTCTCAGTTAACTCATATATGGAATAGAAACATGTCTCATGTAGAACTTTCACCCCCCCCTAAGAACAAAAAATCCACAATAGATACCATCATGATACAAATGCCTCCTACATTTAATGGAACATTTAATCCCTAAATATAAAAACAATGGATCAACTCCATTTAGAAGATCATCTCTTTCCTTCAAATTTTTAAACATGAAAAGGTATTATTGGATGCTTATCGTATGGAGGGTGATTCTGATCAATGGTGGAAATTTATCAAAAATATTAATCATGAGGAGGATATCGGGGCATTGGAATAGATGTATATCTAGAATATATTCTTAATTAAATATTAATCTCACACACAACAACTTAGGAAGGAAACATACTCCCTTGACTACTTGAAAAAGTCAACGAATCCATCGAATCATAAAGGTAAACATCACAAGGCTTGAAAAATAGTCCTCTATAAATGTCATTACCCTAGAATGAAAGGTTCGCCACTTTTTTGTTGGGAAAAACCCTAGCCAGAAAAATTCCCTTGCGATCTGTGTCTTCGAGATCCCTGTGGAAATTGTCCAATGTACAATAAATGATGATACAGATATCAGCAAATATCTGGTGTATCATTGGGATATGATGTTTAAGGTGGAATTTAATTCTTGGTGGCCGGATGAAAAAATACAATGGTTCTATTAAATTCCATGACCCCACATCCCAAAGTGAGGAAATAAGAACCTCAAAAAATTCCTAAATGGGATGATGAAATGATTTGGTTGTGGAAGAGAATGGAACATGTCCATTTACTATAGACTATGAAAACTAGCGGCTATGATAGTGGAAAGGAACACTATTTTTGACCCTCAACACATTGTTCATTTCATCAACTATAACGAATTAGGGAATTTTTCAAACCGGTTCCCTAAGCCAACAGTTATCATAATAAACCAACAACCTCCAAGGCCGAAAGGGAGAGCTTTTACTATCACTAGCACTGATTAAAACCACGACAATGAAGTGGTGATAGGTATTCTAGTCATTTAGTCAAGAATAGTGAACATACTTTTTGATTCTGGTTCTATGCATTCATTTATATCCCAAAACAATAGCCAAAATATCTCATCACCACAAAAAAACATGGAGGTAATGATGAAGGTGAGAACGAAAAATGGGGAAATCATTGTATCAAAGAAATATAACTCTTATCTAATTAGAATTTGTTGTTTGACCTTCACCTTGAACCTCATCATACTTCCTATGGTGTAATTTGTTGCAATTCTTGGAAAATATTGGATTTTCCAATAGAGAGTCAATATAAATTTCTGTGAGAGGGAAATAACTCTCTATATGGTGAATCGACCCCCAATTATGTTCACGTGTAAGGTTGAGGTTGAATCTTCCATAGAACCATCATCCCACTTGTGGATTTTACTGTTCTATGAGCATGTGTATATTTCTCAGATGAAGGAGTCTGTGGAGGAAACCAACATTAAGGACATGCCTATTTTGAGGGAATTACCTAAAGTGTTTTGCTAAGAAATATTCTAGTATTCCTAATAAGAATAGATGTTTAATTCTAAATTTATCATATACCTGGGGTATTGACAATATCCAAGAAACCATATATAATGGATGTTGTGGAACTTGAGGAGCATAAAAAAGAACTACAGGAGAATTTGGATAAAGGGATTATATGCCCAAGTGCTTCACCATGGGGTGAACCAGTCCTCTTCATCAAGAATAACGATGGTTCAATGCACCATTGCATTAACTATCATGAGCTCAACCAAATCACGATAATGAACATTTATTCTATTCCATGAATTGATTAATTGTTCGATCAGCTATATGGATCACAATACTTCACCAATGTGTATCTACAGCTCAGATATTATCAAGTAATCATGAATGAGGATATCACCAAGTCTACTTTTCGTACATGATACGAGCACTATGAATTCATAGTACTGCCTTTAGGACTCACTAATGCTCTAGAAATTATCATGGATTTGATGAATAGAGTCTTTATAGATTACATCTCAAAAAATATGGTATTATTTATAGAATATATTCTAATATACTCCAAAACCAACGAGGAGCATGAGAGGCATCTAATAACTATACCTGAGACTTTGAAAAAGTGGAAGCTCTATGAAATTTAAAAAATGTGAGTTTTTATTAATGAAAATCTCATTCTCGTGTCACATCATTTCATGAAATTATATATCTGTGGGTCCCTCCAAGATATATGTAATTGAGGGATGGCTACGGCTGACATTGATGATGGATATCTATAGCTTTTGGGGGTTAGGTTGATATTATCTCCAATTTTTTAGAAACTTATCTTGATTTTCCAGCCATCTTACCAAGCTAACTAGGAAGGGAGTATTGTTTTCATGGACTTATTAATGTGAATATATCTATAAGTAGATAAAAAGGAGGCTTATCACTACACCCCTGCTCACCCAACCCACAATTCATTATCTTTACGAGGTATTTGTTGATGCTTCGAATATGGGACAAGGTTGTGTGTTGATGAAAAATGAAAAATTCATTGCCTATGTTTCAAGGTAATTGAATGTACATGAGAAAAACTATCCAACATAAGATTTGGAGTTAGCTAAAGTAATATTCCCTTTAATATTTTTGCGACATTTTCTATTTGAGGAGAATATTGAAATATATACAGATCACAAAATCCCCAATTATATATTCACACAGGAAAGTGTTAAACATTCTCCATCGAATATGGTTTGAGTAGATCAATTACTATGACTACTTAGTCCATTACAACCTAGGGAAAGAGAACAAGGTGGAAGATTCACTATGTAGAAAGGACCCAACAATTTTACAATTTATTTGATTTTAAAAGGATCCAATCTTCATAGAATTGATGATGACGAACATAGGAATCATAAATTATTTAGTATCACCAATCCATTCACTAACGATTTCTCAACCAACTCTTTCGTAACGGTTAAAGGATGATCAAAAGGACAAAGTGGGAATTTTTAATAAAGTGGAAACTATTAGAAAAAGGAAATCCTTATTGTTCAATGTTAGTAAAGATTGAATTTTGATATTTGGAACAAGACTTCGTGTTCCATGAAATCCAAATTTAAAGAATGAACTTTATGATGATGCACATATTATGAATTTTTCCATTCACCCAATAAATAGAATGATGTATTGAGATCTCCATGAAAATTATTAGTGGGATAATATGAAGTACGAGATTGCTGAGTATACATCAACGTCCCTTGTATGTCAGCAGGTGAATGTTGAGAGGAATAAGTTAATAGGATGATGCCACAATTTCCCATACCAACATTGAAATGGGGTAAAATCACCCTGGAGTTTGTCACTACACATTCGAAGACATAAAATGGAAAAAATGATATCTAAGTTATTGTGGATCGTATTACCACGACTGCACACTTCAGTGAAATTTGAGAGGATTTATCATTGGATAAACTAGAATGAATATATATTAGATAAGTTGAAAGGCTTCATGTGTTACCACTATAAATTTTATCCAATCGAGATCCATGATTCACCTCTAGGTTCTGGAAGTGTCTTTAACATGCTCTAAATACTAAAATGAAAATCACTACAGATTTTCGTACTATACAAGATGGTCAATCTAGTCAGACTATCCAAACACTTGAGGACATGTTGAGAGCATGCTTAATGGACGTTAATGAAGGATGGGATCAACATCTTACTCAGGGTGACTTCTCTTACAGTAAAAATTTCCAATAAAGCATCCAAATGGCCCCATATGAAACCCTATATGGAAATAGAGGAAGATTACCAACATTTTAAGATGATGTTGGGGAGAAAAAACTCCTTCGTCCAGTAATGGTCGATGTAATGGTGGATATGTTTAAGACCATACCGTAGCACACTAAATCTGGTCAGAGTCGACAAAAGGTATTTTCTAATAATCGTCGATGAGTCCTAGAGTTTGATGTGGGAGACATAATATTCCTCTCTATATCACTGTCGAAGAGAGGTATGAGATTTGTGAAGAAGGGAAAGCTTAGTCCAAGGTACATTGACCCTTTTGAGATCCTAGATCGCATTGGAATAGTGGCCTATCAACTAGGACTCCCACAGAATCTGTCACAAATATATGATGTATTTCATGCATCACTATTGAGGAAGTACATGAATGATATGTTAGATGTACTCAATATAGAGGTGGTACCATTGGAGAATGACCTCTCCTATGAAGAGAAGCTGGTTAAGATCATAGATCATAGTAAAACATTTATATAAAATAAGACAATTCACCTAGTTAGGTTGTTGTGGTGAAACCAAAGTTTGAAAAAGAAACGTTCGAATTTGGATTGGGGATTAATGAGAGTTACCCTCTTCTATTTTAGTGTGGGAAAATGTAATTTTGAGAGTGAAATTTCTTAAGGGGGGGGGCATCTGATTGTAATGACCCAAAATTTTATTTATGAAAATTCATCTTGATCTAATTAAATTTTTTATTATATAAAATGATTATATTAAATACGAACTTCCTTGGTTTTATGTTTTTGGGTTTCAAAGTTATGTTGAGAATTGTTACCATTGATATTATTTGTTATTGAATATTTATTAACTGATTAGTATAAATATATGGCTTTTTAAAAATACAATTTACTGAGACAATGGAAGAGATGACATCATCTAGTAGAATTTTTTCATGTGAAGCCCATTTTCCAGAGCTCTAAAAGAAGGTAGTGTGAGTACTTATCTCTCTTGACCAAGGCCAAGCCGGGTTATAACATATTAACATTGAATGGAACCACCTATGGGAGATGTGGATGTTAAAGGAGATAACCACCTCTGTAACGTTATCTATGCCTCCCCATAATTTTGTCACCATCTTACAGATTACCCATAGGTCTTATGAATGTGTTATCTAGGGATATGTAACCCGACCCTAGCACCATGATTGTGTTCTTTGTATTAATATAAATAATATACATTTATTTTGTAAATAGATTTAAAAGAGAAAATTATTATTTTTTGTTAATATTCAATTGATATTTCTATTTTGATGAATTAATGGAATTATTGAATTAAATAATATTTTAATAAAATATTATTACTAAATTACTTTTTTTTAAAAAAAATTATTTTATGCGTTTTTAGAATTTAGCTGTAATTTTTATTTAGGCATGAATAATGTTTTTGTCAAACCCCATGAATTTCCGATAAATATATGTTTTTATTTTAATAGTAAAAATTCATGAATTTAGAAAATTACCTAGATAAAATAAATATTATGCCTTTAATCAGGATATCAAAATTATCCTACAATGAATTTTTCATAGTTTTTTGAGACAGTTCAATTTTTGGGTATAAATTTCATACTGTTTAAATATATAATGTGTTTTATGACATCATAATGACCTAATAGTGGTGTAATAAAAGACTATAAATGGTTTTCTCATCCAAAATATGATATAAATTTAAAATAATAAGACTTTAGGTTTGTTTTATTTATTTTACAAAGCCTCTATGGACTCTCCAAGACTTATAAAACATTGTAACATTTTAAATTGATTTCCTTGACAGTATGACTCAACTACACATAATCAAGAATAATATGTTAATAAGTTCATCCATTTGGCCTTATAAACAAATTTTTTTCAATAAAAATTGTAAATAACAATTGGAAAAACCACTGTATGGTTTTCATGTTTGATTAGATTAATGTGTGGTGTCCAAAAACTAAATAATAAAGAATTCCTTCTCCATTCCTATATAAAACCACTCAAACTCCCATTCCTCTTCAATGAAACCATTTTGATCATGAAGAAAAATTTACGTCCTCTCTCTAGAATATTCTGAAGACTCTCCAAGATCCCAGGATGCTTCTCTCAAGCCTCTCTGAAGACATTTGGATCACACATCCAATTAATGGATTTATTCCTTTCTCATTTTGGTCCAAAATTTTTATTGATATTTTTATACAATTTTTTTTCTATTAAAAAATGGCAAGGTATGATTTCTCACCTCCCCCATACCTCACTCATTATTTTTTATTGATGAGAGATCTCTTTCTATCTCATTAATGCCTCCCATTCTCACATGTTACTGTGCTGAAATTTTGTAAGGAATTTATCTCTTCTCATATTTATTTAAGAAATCATTTTATATTATGCATCTAAATTCCATTACTTATATTTTAAAAGGTTCTTATATGACCCCACTTACTTTCAATTTCATTTAAATGTGAGGAGATACCTATTTTCCTCTTATAAACCATTTTTTATGAATTATTAGATCATGTCGTTGTGCTGTCAAATTGCACAGCAATTCTCCAAGCCAATTTCATTTTGTGGTGAATACCATTACAATTTATCTATCATTGTTAATAACCTTTATTCACATTTAATTATGTATTATAGAGTTTAATGTTTTAATTCCTCATTCATTTTTCATGGAATAAATTATAATGATTAATTAATCCATGTTAAATGATCTATGTGGCACACTTATGCATGAATTTAAATGATTAAGATGGGTACATCCTGAAAGCCCTCCATTGCATTGGGTAATGATTACAATCATGATAATTCAAGTTCAATAAGGTTTTACTCATGATAATTCAACTTCAATTAGTGAATTATCATACTCCATGAGCAATTAGCATTTCCTTATGCTAATATCATGTTAAATGTTGTATCAACATTTCCATGTTATGATAATCATGGTACATCATGTTTTTATGTTCATGATTCTATTTTGATATATTGGTTGGATTAGGAGGATTTTTTGGTGGCTTGCGCACTAAGATTTGTAAAGTGCTACTTAGAGTATAGATGGGGTGAATAAGGCTTACCTATTTAGATGGAAAAGATGGATGGAATGATTTAACCAAAATGTAGGGTCCTAGGTTAATTCAATATGGATGATTGGTGGATTGGATGAAAATAATGGAATGTTTGTTCTCTTGAGAATGTTGGGATGAACCTCAACGAAAATTCCTACATACCCCATTTAGAATAAAAGGATCAATGTTCATGTAGTTCAGGTATCCCATCTACTTTATCATCATATGATAAGGTTGAGAGTGAACTGATGTGAAAGATGGTGTCGAGCTTGATCCATGGGGTGGTAAAAAACATATCCTTATTGGTTGGGAATCAATATCCTTGTATTTTTAATGGGGGAGTTGGGGAGTAATCCTGAGCTAGTGGACCGAGAATCTGGTGTGTGGATTATGCATTTTAACTACCAAGGTGGAACCCAAGGAAATGTGACTTCTAGGTGGTGTATGACCCTCCCAGTATATGGTGTCTTGAGGGAATGATTATAATGGGAATGGATTACGGTGGATATTGTGATTTGGGATGTTCTACCCTAGGATTAGGGCCCCTTGGTATACCAATGATCTGGATTTATCATTGGGGAGGCTTCTTATGTAGCCTCTTTATATGATAGGAATCAAATCCCATGTAGTTCGGTGGTACATAAAATACAAATGGAAATTGGACCGCGAAGATGAAATTTGGGTCTTACACCATGAATAATGTTTTGAAGAAGGTTTTTATGGTCCCTAAAAATATCTTACCTCATGTGACTCATTCTCAGTGTCAGATACATGATGAATTAGTAGACCTGGTGGTCAAACCGCGGAGGTTGTGTTAGTAATGGATGGATCTATGATTAATTATAGGATCAAGACATTGAGAAAAGGCTCAATGTGAATGGTATGTGGTGTTCATTGTCCCCTTTTCCCATATATACATTAGTATTTATGACTAAAGGATGCAAGGGGGAGAAGGATTTATACCTCAGAAAAGAAATGCTAGGGGATTACACTAGGATGGATACCATTCCCCATATGAATACATTGTTTCATGTGAGGAGGATCACATTCCATGTGAGGAAGACACCACTCTTATAGAGACTAGTGGTATAAGATAATGCCCATGGTGGGGAACCACTTATGTATTTCATGGGGTGAGGCTATAGAGTAATGTCATGTGTTGAAGATGATGGAAATGAGTAGTTTATTGTCTTGAAGCACTGATGTGAAGGGCTCCCTCCTCACCCCATATAAATATATAATTATCACCGTCCATCACCTGGGGACGGGAAGGAATCTTAAATTACCAAAAGGATAAGGGTAGAAACGTTTTCAGTCGTTTGTTCTATCATTTCATAGCTATTTGGAAAATAAATATCCATTAACATACCTATTATAAGATGAAAAATTCATGGCATCACAATAGGGGAGAAAACATTATGGACAAATAATTCACAATGAACTAGATTAGAGTGCCACATTGAAGAATTTATCACAATGAAGGGGTACATGTTTGTATGTTCTTCATGAATCTTATGTTTTTTTGTAGAAGTTAAGGTCTTAAGAATGAAAGTAGTTTCACAAAGCAGGGTGAACCTACAATGGAGTGCTATAATGATGGTAGAACGGGGTGACTAGTGAAGGATTAAAGCACTCTGATTCCTTAAGTTGCACATAGATCCTTCCACCTATGAAAATTGAATTGGAAATTGTGTTGGGAATACCTTCTATTTGAAGGGGTAAACATGAATAAGTGAAAGTGGGATTCACGATGCTCTATTACAGTGGATGATTCATTTTTCAATCGAGATCATAGTAATCTATTATTCTATGAAATGGGAGATTGGAAGGTGAAAGGTTATGTAGAAATTCTTAGGTGGGTTAAGCTGTATATTTATATTAAATGAGGGTTATTCGATGATTGAAGGCATGCTGTGAAGAAAACATGGCATCAGGAATGGACACAACTCCATCAGACATGTGAAGGAATCTATCATTGACATTATCATCATCATAGGGGGAATCATAATTTTTTATGTATAATAAAATCCCTTTGACGTGGTCTTTGGGAATATAGGACTCTTTGAGGTGTTCATCAACTCTCATAATGGTGGGAATATGGCTCATAGTACATTTTTAGGCATCAATCATCACATAGCAATTTTCATGGGGAACATTGGACATGATGAGTATTCTGTAAATGCCTCTTGATTTTTTGATGGTGGTTTTCTATGTGAAAGGGCATCAGAAAAAATCCCCTTGATGATTTTTTGACCGTTGTCCATGGATTTCATCTCAACTAGATATGGCCTTCAAGGAAATATCATGGGGCATGTTTTTCTACGCAATCAAATTCCCCCATATAGAATGGAAGATATAGTGAAAAGGACTGTTAGATTACATGTTTATGTCATAGAAAATTTGATGATCATGATGAAGGATCACGATGTAGGGAACCAATGTTTTCTATGTGAGGTCACCGTGATTCTCAGGAACACAATGGCCACCAAGATTCTATATTTATCATCATCTACAAATTGGGCCTGATAGGACGATTATCTTTACCTGATCTCCATGAAGGAATGTTCTCAATATATCTTTTCATTAATCATTACTCCCATAAAATGCTATTTTTGATCCTAGTTCCTCAAATCGTTTCTCCAAGTATCATATTCAACAAAGTGGGGAATCGATGTTAATGTTTCTTTGCTTAATCGACTGTACATCAAACATTGTTTTCATATAGCGATCCACCAACAATTATTGAGATAGAGAATCATGAAATGACTTTAAATTTTGACTTTTTCAACAATATTATTTATATTCTTGAAGGATCATGATAGGTCCTTTATGATTCCGAATGATGAGAAGAAATAGAGAAAAATATCAAGATTGGGAAGTTTGTATCCATCCATTCTGACTAGGAAATCATGATCATATAGATGTGAGAGAATAATAAGGAATATCCACTATGAAAGAATCTAACTTTGTGGTGATTTGGTCTTAGGGTGTATTACTTTATCCAATAGGAATTGTGGGATGAACAAGTTTACTGGTACAATAGTATAGTTGGGAAATGCCAGTGGTATAGGGCTACTGACGTCCACAACGGGAAGGACTACCTGACAATTCCTATTGGATGCCTCTAAAACCACCTCAAAAAGGATGAAGAAAAAACGTAGAGGAAGAAAAATCTCCACAAATTTATAAAACAATCATCATGTTGTGGCTAGGGACCCGAGAAAATGGAGGAATGATGATTGGGACCTCTTCTAGGGAAAAAACCTATTAGATGAATAAACCGAGGCCTATTGGGCTTGTGTGTACTCTTCAGAATTGGTGGTGGTTCTATGTCAATTTGGTTAGTATGAAGTGGCATGGGGTTCCATATTACATTTTTACTAATCAAAGGTCATCATGCTAAAACTACTAGGACAATGGTCATCGAACACCAAAACATTTCATCTTCATCTTTGGATGGTCGACATAAACCTCTATGATCTCCCAAATATATAATGAATCCTAATTATTTGGCTCTTGTATGTTGAGTTTCTCTCTATAGAGAATGAATGGTAAGAAGAATATCTGAGGCCACCTCTAGAGAAGGCACTACTGAAAAAGATTCTAGGAGATAACAATGACAAGAAAATGATAAGGCAGAAACTCATCCTACCTGGCCCATAGAATCAAAGATGTTTATCCAGCTATATTCAGCATGGGCTGATTCATTTCAACACTCATTTTTGGCTGCTTTCATCTAGTTATATATTCACATATTCTAGATAAACCAACCACATTTATCGGGGTGGTAATGCTTGAACCTAGAAAATTAATCAATCTAGATATCTTTGTGCTAGTGAATCTATATAAGGTGCTCTAATATATTTGATAGGGAATGAATTTGTTGTGTGTTTTTGGGATTATTCTCTTTTTGTACAACTGGATAGCCACAGACATGGGTGGCTATGAATATCTAAATCTGATCTCCCCTCCTATGATAAACATTCAACCAGTGATTCTGATTATCGGAGTGAGTTTCCCACTGAATTTGAGCTTGATAGAGATTATGAACTATATTGGGTGATCAAATTAATTCTTCTATGACCTATTTCCCTTATTGAATAGAATGGTAACAGATGATGATACAATACCTAAAGAGAGGAGGTCATATATCCTGGCCATTCGAGGATGTATGTTGGTGGCTCAGGTGGATTTTATGCTGATCTGTGAACCATACACCTTGAACTAGTTGACGAGGTAGTTATGATGTTCTTGTACACTAACTCCCGGGTGTTCCATGGATTACATCATGATAATCACCCGTTCATGATGAGGTATAACTTAGTGATGTTCACCCGTGATGATAGATAAAATTTGGAATGAGTTTCCACCATCCACATCTATATTTGGACTTTTTCATAAGTACAAATAGATTTGAGAATATTCATATATTGTGGAATTGATAAAGGAACAGAAAATATAGTCTAATTAATGGTTTCCCACTCTACCTCGAGTTCGAGATTGATTGTCATAGTGGTAGGGCTGTAGTAGTAAGTCCAATAGTTCCACTACCTCCGCTGGCTAGAGGATGAAGAAGTGAAACAGTTGTAGGATCAATGGTCTGATTTGGGTAGAATTAGGTTGAAGGGGGAATATTATGATGGTTCTATAGAATACATACCCATGCTCTGGGGAAGTTTATGGGATGTGTGGATATACTCATGGATGTTTTCTACAAAGAGGCTTGGAAAAAATGGGATGTAACCATGAAATTATACAATCCATTAAAAATATGGGATTACATAATCATTTTCAAGATGGATCTTCCTTGAATAGGTCATTCCAAATATGGTTTTCTGGAATCTCAAGAAGACGGGGAGAGATCTATGGACAAGATGGAGGAAATTTTGAATTCCCAAGTCAATTCATGTCCCATTATTGATTGACTAAGAGTACCATTTGATATTCTATCTTCACCACAATTTAATGCTTTCGAGAAGAAAGAGAATTTACCCTTTCTGGAAGAATCAGGTAACCCATGGTGGAAGATAATAAAAATGGGAGCTCTCTGGACAATGGAGTGATTTGGAACTCTAGAGAGACATTTTTGGAATGATTTCTTGAAGCTATTCCCATTATGTCATTATCTCCCTCTTGTTATCAAGATTACTCAACTGACATAAACTTTGGTAAGAGGATCTTACACAAAGGACCCTATCTGATGGGGATGAAGTCATATTAGTAGGCAAATAGGTGTAAGCCTTTGAGCCCATGCATGGGGTAGTAGCTTCTTCATGGATAATCATCATCTAAGAGGGTAGGTTATCCTCCCTAGAATCCATGCAACCTTCAATTGTATATGGAGTTACACATCATGGAATATAAATTGTAAAAAACCAGCATCAGGAGAAACCATCACTTGATCTCTGTAGGTGTACTAATTCACAAATTCAGACGTTTTTACAAAACCTGACTGAATTTCAGGATCTAATACAGATTATCCCATGGAGTATCTGGTTATATTCAATTGAGAATTGTCTAAGGATTAATGGATCATTTTTTGGACAGGGGTTCTGGTCCATGTGGAGCGTTGTGTTGGAGTCATTCAGGACATGGATACCTATGAACAATCAATTCTGATTATAGAAGGCACCATTGGGAGTCTGATAGGTATGACTGTATTATGGTTGGATTATGTTATGAATACAAACATCAAAATATGGAGATAGAACCGTATGACATAATTTTTGTAGATGATAATGTAGCTGAATTCCATGTTGTATTTTTAGTGTAAGAACATGTTGACCTGGAAGAACTTGATGAGACTAATTCTGATGCATTCGAGGATATCTGGGATACCAAATGATGGTCATATAAATTATTCAATCACATCATCTAGAATATTGAAAACCATAGTGGTGAAGCTGAATGAGATCACTTCACCATTCTTTGAATGATCTATGCATTAGAGGGGCATACACACAAGGTCAATATGTGCTCATTGAGGACTACCTTGTCAAAAAGGTGGGGGATTGAGTCTCAATTTTTACATTTCCATGAACCAAGAGAATTTAGTTAGAACTAAGAAGATTTAGGAGGATAAACTAGAAATATAGAATTTAGATGTCCTATTGGATGAGCACCCCTCCGGTTCCCCAAAACAATCAGAACTGGGGGGATGATTGAGGGTCCATTTGAAGGAATAATTAAAGTGACTGAGAAAGAATTCTCATCATGTTGATTTCATTCAAACCAATTTGGACCTAGAATATACTAGGATGTAAGAGATCTGTTTTGAAGAGAAAGAGGAAGAATTGGATCTCAGGTGATAACAACAGATCCTAGAGGAAGCATAATAAATAGAGGTAGAGCATAAAAGCCCCATTAAAGAGACATATTCATATGGGCTTTGTTTTTAAGAAATGTCGATATGTTCTGTTGTTTCTTTTGATACACCTGTTTTCATGAATACACATTGTCATTCATTAATTATATTGTCTCAATCGTATCTTTGGAACTACCTATGACAAATACTAAAGTTCACATGGGTCATGATCGGTGCAGGAAACTAGGGATATCCACATTGTCGATCATTATGATTGATATTGTCATATAAACAATGAATACATAGGTTTTTTTAATACTACCTAAAAAATAGATCATTTGGGTTGCAAGAGGCTTCTAAAGAAGAACAAGGCTCTTGGAACAACAAAATTCCTTCTCCTAATGTGTGCTAGTGCATGCACATCATAACTCCATGGGAGTTAGAATCTATTTGATCGAAGGGGAGTGATATGTGTGTATCACCCAAAAAACTGAACAAAATGGGAGTTGTGACATGATATTGGAAAACTTCTGACCATGTTCGACAAAAAAACATCCATATTTCTTAGACTAAAAAGGTGATAATCAAATGAGGGTCAAACACAAGCTGTGTCTAAAACACATGACCTATCTTGAATTATCATCCAAATACATTGGGAATGTTGGACCATGATTGTAGTTAAGAAAAGGTGGCATGGGACTAGGCAGCTAAGGAGTCCCTTTAGATGTGAAAGAGGATGATAGAGTGAGTTAAGTGAACCAAAATGATGAAATGTGGTGATGGAATATTCAAATGCTATCCAACGCTATTGAGGTTATGCCACTATTACTTATAACACATTGGTTTAGGCACATCAGTCTGAACAATGTTCAATACAATCTATTAGGGAAGCATAATTGAGGTTGTTGAGCGATAAATATAAGTACAAACAATGTGGTGGATGACAAACATCGAAGGATAATACCACTCAAATGAGGGCATTCGATGATTTTCATTTTTTTTCCTGCATGTATGTATAATGAAAACATATTTTCACTTCATAAATTAAGGAATATTCATGGTACATTTTAAAATCATGTGATGAGGACATGTCCTACAGTTTAACATCATATGAATAAGATATTGAAGATAGTTTTATGTAATACTGCGTGGACATTGGAAAAACGTATAATGTAATGTTAAATAGACTAAGGAATGTTGTAATGTATTTGTGTTGTACGATGGTGTGAATCATGATTTAAATAATCAAAAACATGTATTGGATACCAATCATATATCCAAGAATTGATAGGAGTCATGTTTCCAAAAATAAGGTATATGTTGTTTGATGGAGTGAAAAACACAATGACTATGACGACCTAGGAGGCCCAATTATATAATAAAAATCCCAAGGATTTCTTTCATACAATTTAACATCACACTACTTTGACTAGATTAACGCCAATGTGATGGATGGTTTTTGGGATCTCTGGATGGGTCAATGGAAAATGATTATGGATGCCTCTATGTAACCTGTGAGGGAAATAATTCAGCCATATTTAGTTCTATGATCCCATGTAGTTTAATGTCATGCTATGATGGTGTTTTCTCTTAGTTTAGGGTAATTTAGATTGGACCAAAGTAGGATCTCCATGAGGAATATTAATAATCTGGTGGTTTAACAAACCCAATGAAAATGAGGATCATGGAGGCCCAAGAGGCATCACATGTGCATTCCTGAGGAAGAGAAAATATCGTTCAAAGTATAGTTTCTTGGACTATATTAAGGAAAAATGGGAAACATCAGAATTCTCATTCTGAGGATATACATGTGACCCATAAGAGATAAAATGTTATGTGACTCACGTCCAATAGATCTGACATATCACATAGATACCTTATGATGAACTTCACATAGTTTTTGGTTGTGGAGCAAGGACCATGATCAGGGCCAAGATGATGAATGATTGAATGAGTTTACAACCATGCCCAAAGATGGATCATTTGGGAACCACTATGTATATCATAGGGATGGTTATAAAGGCACATGTAATTCATGAGTTTATATGACAAAATATATTTTAACATCGTGCATTGAAGATGTTGTATTTTAGTTTATGTTCATATATTTTGGACCTATGGGATCTTAATTTAAGGTAATAGAGTTATGACAATTAAAAAGAGACATACGATGTAGATATATGTGGTGTTGTTCAGTGCATATACAAGATGAAAATGAGGGATATGTAGGCCCACATCAAATAACATATTCCTAATAAGGAATCACACATACATTAATGTCGTAATTCTTAGAATATTGGGTGCTTCTCTAATAGATATATTTATCATGGTGATCTGAAGAACCTGACATGAATGAGGACCATGGAGGCCCATATCTATAAAAAATTATTCAATGGAGTGTGCATATTTTTTAGAGTCATTATGTTCAGACACGGACACCCAGTTTTATTTCATAGTGTTCAAACCATAGTAGCGGAAAAAGGGAGAAGAAGGTTGACGATCCTTGGGCTAGACCCCAGGAAAAAAAATGTATGGGAGTTTCAACGTATCCAATAAGAATGGGAATCAGTAAATACATAGTTATTTTAACGAAGCATAGTGTATAATGATTACCAGAGGATATTTCTTCGTATCAATGGAATTCATGGTGTCTCTATGTAGTTTAATGTCATATATCATGGACTAGCTAGGTCATTGTTTATGTTAATAGAATTTTTGCGATTAATGTATAACGTTTAATGTATTGATTCTTGAACTAAATGGTAATATGATTCAATAAAATTCTTTAGTTCTATTTTTTAGAACACCCACAGTTTTTGTGGACTAGGGAGGCCCCACACCACACCACAATTAGGCTAGGGAAAAAATGATGAATATTCCACTTGGCCCAATGAAAAAATGTTTGGGCATCACTGTGTATCCCATAAGGATGGAAATGTGTAAATATGTTGTTATTTATTAATGTATAGTATATTTTATGGATATATTCAGTTTGTAGAATTCATGAATTTAATACGATGATATACCAAGGAGTCCCAAAAACATAAAACATATTCATGAGAGTACTATAGAGAGGCTCTTAGTTTAAGTTCAGAGAGTTTATACCTAAAAGATTATAAAGCTCCTCTATGTTGGTAAAAAAATTACCAAAAACCCCTAGGCCGACATGATCTATACTCGGTGTTGGAATCAAGGAGTGATGTTGGGAAATCCCCATCACATGTAGAAGCCTACAACAAGGGAATTAAAATGTTGAGATGAGAATCTCATGGTGAAACTGACATTCTCACTAAGTGTCAATGAATGCGTATACGGGAAAACACCATTGGTGTTAGATTTCCCATAGAACTTAAGGAAGTGGAAATGTTTAACCACATAATCTGTTATTTGGGATATAATGAGGGTGGCATAATGATTGAGGATAAATACAAACAATGTTTGATACACAACTTCAATAACATGATACATGGGTTGGAAATAGAAAATGGGGGTTGACCGATGATTATGTTTGAAACATAGGAACTATCTCAAATTCTAATATGATGCATTCAATGGAATTGTCCTAGGATTGTAGGTGAGTCATGTCTGCAGGAACTATCAAAATAGGTGGTTCCTTCAGGCTTGGAAGTGTATGGGTATCCATATAAAGAGATGCACGAAGTGTGTTAATGGATTTAGGGAATTTCCATGTGGAATGAAACACTCTAGGTTCAACAAAATGGGGGATATGAACATTTGGTTTATAAATACTGTAAGTAGTAAAAATAAATACTTAATAAACTTGGTGCTTTACCTAACGATTAATTTTCTTCGTGTCTCTACAAAGACCATAGGGATGGTAATCTAGCCACACATAGTTCTGGAAGTCCATATAATTTAAAATCAAACTGTAAAGATGAAAAATTCTATATACATTATTATAATAAACAAATGAAAATGTAACAAATATTAATATTGTGATGTGAGGATGAGGTGTACTTGATGTTTATGTTCATAAAAAAATCCATCAATGTCGTGAAGTTTAATATCATGCATCCAGGATGAACCAGTTCTTAATTTATGTTCAGAGAATGAAAAACATCACGATGGTTGTCTCAGAATGATACATGTGATGTGGATTAGTGATGAAACTAATGTGAATAATGGTCTAGGAGTTCCAATTCCACACAAAACATTTTCTATGATTACTATGTAGAGTATCTTAGATTAAGGCCATATTTTTTAGACATGAAGAATTATGTAGCTTCTCTATGTGGGTACAAACCTCAACAAAAACCCCAAAGACTACACAATCCATGAGTGGTGTGGAAAAAAGGAGTGGAAAAAAATTCCATTACACATTGAAGATCACAATAGGGGGATGAATATGTAGGATTCATGATGTACCAACGACATTGACCTTCATACTCGTCGTGCAAAGGTGTGAAAATGAGTAACATAGTGCATGTTGGTGTTCCATCAGAACATATAGAGGTGGAATATATGTATCACAGTTCTGGAAATTTAGAACATAATGAAGGGGGTGTGATGTTGTTCGATAAATTATTACATTTTCCGAAAGACATCATAAATATCATGTTACCTGGGATGGGGGTAGATAAATGAGGGTCGACCTCTCACGATGTTTGAAACATGGGACCTATCCCAAAATATTTTCTGATTTCTTTTGGGGATTTTTCATTAGACTGTAGGTGGGCCATGTAGCGAGGCACCATACCATAATGGGGTCCCTTCAGACATGTAATATGGTGGTGACCTAACTAAATGGAAACATAAATTATGGATATGGAATGAGATAATATCCACGCAAAATAAAACACTCGATGTCTTACACCATAACATATTTGAGACCATTAATGTCTAATATTTGATAAAGGGATTCTAATCCATTATCAAGTATATAGACTCTTAGGAAGCTCTTTGATATGGAATGGTAGCTGACTAGTTCCAAATGAAAAGAATGATGAGGAGGGTTACACTGTTTTATGAACTAGTGGATAGACCCAATTAAAAAACGTTCAGCAGTCACTACATACCCAATTAGGATAGAAATTAAGACACATGTTTTTAATTAATTCCATTTTATTTAACATCATTCAGTTAGTATAGTGGTTTCACACAATATATTATCACGCGAATGGGATAAAAATTCATTTGTTTGGCATCATTGAATTAGGACCAAACTACTATATTAAAGTCATATTGTAGGGACATATTTATAATTATTATGTTAGTGTACCCTGGACCATATATTCATAGGTTAAATTCACAGTGTTCATAAAAATCCCTAATGTTTATTTTTGTGCAGTAAGGACAAAAGTGGGTAATTAATTCAATATATGAATTGCATGGTGTGTTAATTATAACCTAATGTGAATGAGAACTATAGAGGCCCACTGCACACCACACAATCCTATGGAATATATATATTCAATAAATTTATGCAATTTTTTATTGGTGCTTTAGTTAACAAAATTTTTCTAGTATGTTGTGGACACCATAGTATTTATTTCAAGCACTTCACTGAAACATTGTGTATTTGATTCTCATATAGAACATATATGTCAATTATGAGTAATGATGTCTCAATATGAAGGATGAATATATAGTTCTAATTCCTACTTTCTATTAAAACAATCCATAATGAGGGATAAGAGGAATGAACCCCACCCTTTTGATGTTGGTTACGGATTTCCTAGATAGATAATAAATAGTATTCAATGCATCAAAATTTAATTTATGAGTTTCTTCCAAGAATACATGGTGTATTTATCATCTCAATAATTGTAGAGATTGTGGAGATCCTAAATTTCACTTTTTATGGATCCAAAATGGCCTTAAGGATAAAAATGTATAGTACTCAAAAGATAGATAAATTTTACAAAGGGACCTTAACAGAGGACCTGTGAGGTAGTATAATTTTTAAATCCCTACATTGAAGAGATATGTGGATAACCTATGTGAATGAAATATGTGGAAGAACTCTATTTTATTGGCCCCCTCCTATCTTATAAATAGGACCCTTGAGATCCCATTGTGTAGCTCCTTTTCCCAGGTTCTCAAAAACTCCCATGTAATTATATGAAACTTGAGAGAAGAGAGAATTAAAGGGGGAAATGTGGTTCAAAGTACCATCAAGGTCTAAAACACATGGAGTTTCACCAAGGATCTGCACCATGGGTATTTTTAGAGCTCATGCATGGAGAAACAATGTGTAGCACCTATATGACACACCTTTGAAGAGTATTTGCACATAGCAGTTGTGTAAAAATCCTTGGCGAAGAACCCTCATTGACCATCTAGGTGGGACACCTGAGAGACACAACTAGTCCATATCATATGGGGATACACCCTCTCACCCATTCTTGGGATCAGTGGTGGAATTCAGTCTTTTCCCTTTAGCCATTTTCGACAGCTTCCATCAATGACCCCCTTGAAAAATGGGCAGTTGCACAACAAAATTTTCAATCCTGGTTAATGAAATTTTTCATTGTGTACATATACATCCTAAAATTCACCCTTATGAATGCTGTGATATTTTATAATCCTCCATATTCACAATGTTACCTTGAGTTTACATACTCCATTTAGTATATTTCTTATTTAAAGAGTTGAAATTATCCTCATGTTATCCTGGAGTAACTTCAGTTGATAAACTCTTCAAGAAATAGCTCAAACCTCATCACATGTCCTCTATTATAGGTCAAATATCAAATGGGATTACTCATTTGGATTAATCCCCATGTATTTAGGGTTGGACCCAATGACCTTCACAATCATTTCACAGTTAAGGGTTCATTGATCCTTGTCCTCTCCTACATTTACCTCAGCTTCATATCGATAATCACAATACCCTCTTCTATTAATGGACGAAAAGGGTGCAGTTTGTTGAATAATTCACATCATATTGATTATCACACCATTAATGAATCATGATGGTTTATATATTTGGATGATCAAAACATCCACACAATACACCTCAAATTTTTAACTATGAGATTGGGATATGTAGAAAGCCTTCACCAAAGGCATGAGCTCACTAGATATCCGCATTAGGAATCAAACCCTAATTACATTAATTTGGGAATCCTACATAAGAGTATTCTTTGAATGGTGCCTCCCTAAATATCCATTACCTAAGAAAACTATCATGGAACATCTTGCAAGGTCATCCTATTTAAGAGTTATCCCCCAACCTATTTCTATCAAATGGTATTACACCCCTGTGATATTTACTGAACTACGAGTATTATGATTCCTTTTATAAGGATATGTAGGTATCCCATTTATGGTTATGATTCCATAATCAAACACACATCCATATCCATGGGTGACAAAAAATTGTAGACTACACCACTGAGTGGCTCAAAAACCACTGTTATCCAAACAATGACTAAAAAAATCTATAAATGGTATATGAGAGGATACCAATGATGGAGAGCCCAGAATACATATGTATGTCTCCAATAATGATGATCATCAAATACATAAAGATGATTCAAAATTTCACACATAGTAATAATTGATTTCATATTTCATGGGAATTTTAGGTTATAGATTTTAAATTAATAAGGATTCACGAAGAAATCTCAAAACTATAAGGACCAAGAGTAGGAAATAATTACCCCTAAAACTGAGAGATGAGCCTGACCTCCCATCCCCTTGCCAAAGTGAGATCATAAGTAAAATATTTTGAAACTGAAGAAACAACTAACTTTGTAAATAAGTTCCCTATAGATACAGAACCATTTGTTATTTCTAGTTCCCTAAATAAATCCAAAGGAAACTTTCTAGATGTACAGATTTTTAATATGGACACATGTTCGGGGAGGGAAAAAATGGTGAACCCGATGTGAATCCTTAACCCTGAAGAGAGTGTTATCTATATGCCAGGCCACTATAAATTGATAAAGGAGGACTAGATAAGGGAATAAATTGTTCATGTGTCCATCCAAAAGATGTTTATTTAATGGAGTCCATTGTTGGTATTTGACAAATTTTCCCAGAACTCCCTTTATTCCAAATGGATTCCAACAAATAAACACCAGTGATTTCCTTAGATGCTGCTCAATATGGATCCCTATCTCCTATAAGGATTTCATCAACAACTCAACATATTCAATGATTGGTCTCAGAATCATTGTATTAGAATTATGTTCATCACAATAGAATCCCAATCATGAAGGTTACCCCACTGGCTCTACATGTTAACAACAAACCCTGATCATCTGTTCAGTGACCATGGATGGTCAACATGCTGATGGGGGCAACTACTGTCTTCATCCATTTTGGGTTCTTATCCCCATTCCTCAATAAAAATTTCATCACATATGATAGAGAAGTGGATTAGGAGGTCACTCATGGACTCAAATCAAAGAAAAATGGGTCCTTTTCTAGGGTTCCCACCAAAAATCTCTGCCATTAGAATCACTTGGAAGTGAATCCCCAACCATATTGGGGTGTTGGCTTCAGTTGTCCAACATAGATTCTTCAAACCCATACATACTTGACGGCCCACTAGGGGTAAGAACCAGCCAACTGGGAGAATGCTCTTACCATTTACCATCCAATGAATTTGGTAAATCACATATGGGTTCAATTAATGAACATTCACATACACCCATCTGCCATAATTATTCTTGCTAGCAGACTCATCTGGTGACACCTAACAAATCCCACCGTTCAAAATAGAGTGAGTACCATGAGCAGGAACATGCACCTACTTTCAAACTATCATCCCATTACTAGAATCATCTAACTAAATTAAAGTATGCTCACAATTCCAATATGGTGTAAACTTGTAAAAAGGAACATATACCTACTTGAACCAATCAAGACATCCAATAGTCTCGTTTGGTAGCTCCTAGAGAAGTAAGTTGGAATGTTATGGAGGGAATCCAAGGGCATAATCAACTCCTTCCCCCACACATGATTACTATATGTATCCAACAATATGAAATGGAGGATAGGAGTAGGTACATACACATACTAAAAATACAAAATTGATATATATTCTCTTTCAATATGATAAATTCACCAAAAATAAATTAGAAATGGGGAATGTGGAGACCCAAATTCTTACCCATTTTCTAGAATTCATCCAGAATATCATAATAGAAACAAGGGTCATACCATAGGGAAGACACATAATTATGTCCCCGCAGCTGGGATGACTCATCAGCATGCAATCACATAGTAGATACATACCTCTATTCTAGTCCAAGAGGGTTATGCGGCATACAACCCATATCATATGGAAAACTGGATCAGGAACATACATCCTTTCCAATTAGAGATAATCAGCCTATTGTGATGAAAACTAAAAGGTAGGGACATACACAAGTCCAAGATAAGCACTTCTCCCAGAAAGTGGACCCATATACATGTAAAATATAAAATAAAATTATGTCTCCCCAAGAACAGTTGGAAAATCAAGATTCAATCTAAGACAAGAATTCTCTTAATGATGGATTTGTTGAATCCCTCAGACATTTATCAATTAAATCTCATGATTCTACCAACCCCTTTCAAAATTATTGGAGTTTTAGCAGTAATTCGGAAGTTCCTCATCAAAGATTTCATCTTGAATTCTTTTATCAAGACAATTTAGTCAATCATGAGAATCTATCTCTGTATGAGAGCTACGGTAACCCTCCATGTGGAAAAAAGACTAACTATAAAGAGGATTTATCCCTTTATATAATCCACCATTGTGATCCAACTGATGATAGAATTTTCTTCGAATGTTCTATCAGTATTATTGTTCCATATTTTCAATATAATTCTCAAATAGACAATATAATTATGAAAAATACCTCTTATCTTGAGGAAATTTCCAAAAAAGGCATTCTTTGTCTAATGTATTGTTACTAATAGGTGAAATAATTTCTTAAATAGGATACAACCCAATGATAGGGCCATTCTTTGAATATAACTTGTGTCATATTCCTTCTTATATGTAAGAGGAAAAACAACTAATCACATTTTTTTTATAAAACAATTGAGAAGAATCCACTCTGGTTGGACCAAGTTTAGAAACCTCTAGAAAAATTTGATGATGATATGTCTATTATGAGGAATCAAGTGGATAAGGGTGAAATACAAGACATGTTTTGGCGTTTGGAAATAGTTCAATACAATATTCCAAAATTTATGGAAGAATAATTCATTCATCTTATCCACCTCAACATATGGAAGAATCTTCATAATCTAAAATCCAAAGTATTGCCATATGATTAATATAAAAGTAACAGAAATGTAATATAAGGGTTACATTTCCAAATTGACTTTTCATTTCTCCATGTTTCTGACATCCAATTGCCTGGAAACAACAAGTAGCTCTTCCAAGTGCATGCCTTAATGCAATTATGATGTTGCAACAATTGATTGTGGAAACCACTTCTAGTGTTCATATCAGATGATGTGGTGCACATGGAGTATTTCACTTCATTGAAGTCCAAATTTTGAAATGCTACCCATATGTGGTCTCATGAAATGTTATTTCCCCATACAATATACAGTTGGGAAATTCCATTCATTACTGAAGTAATTCCCACCAAGAACAGCCATCAATCAGTTTTCAGCAAATTCCGGCCCAAAGAGTGAATGATGTTGAGATACATTTGAATCAAGCATCTGAGAACATTAACCAGGCATCTTTCTATGATTATTTCATCCATTAAGAAGTGAAAATCCATGAAATAAAACAATAGTATTCCGAAAAAGGAGATTTATGTGGAAATCAGATAATGTTACCATACAATGTTCATACTAGAATTCATAAATTAAAATGGATGATGCAATAATGTTACCCGTAGATGTTCATAAACCACCCCATCAAGTAGGTCATGGGTCCATTTTAACTCAACCTTCATATTCAACAATCATTGTTTGAATCATTGTAAAAGAATAATAAGAGCAAACATATCCCCTAGAGCTAAATGATTTTTCAAATCCACAATACCCTCCTCAAAGAATGTCAGTTTTATCCCTATTAAAGGATAGGCCACAATGTAAATGCATAACTAAACTAATCAAGGATTACCTTCAGGTTATTTCCCTCAAATTACTCCAGGGAAATCATCATATAGGAGAACAATGTCTTATAAAGGGTATAGAATGAGGCTATTTTACAAAGATACTAAGGGAATGCGATCAATGTATTATGTGTTGGTGAATCTCATTAATACCATATTGGAGGATCCTCCACAAAATGATTCTAGTTCATGGGTGTCTGAAGATTAAGTTCTTATTCATAATACAATACACACCGATGAAAATGAAGGAGTTTTTTGTATTAGAAATCTGAGGCATACCCGGAATCTAGGTATTCCATCAAGTCACAAACTCCAACCTATTCGAAAGGAATCTATCAGGGGAAATGATAGGGTAAGATCATTTTTCAATTTAACAGTAGGGAATGAAAAACTATTTTTTCTTGAAGAATGATTTTCCCAACAAGAGGAGGAAATGAAGGAGTTGAAAAGACGTAATGAAGAGCTAATCTAAATCCACATTCCTTCCAGATGTGATCCACATAAATATCCTTAGATTTCAATTATAGTAAGAACTCCCCACAAATATGGTTTTTTTATATCAATATATGTGGAAAATTAATTTCATTCATTGGGTACAAGACCAGAATATGATCAAATACATTATTATAGGCATGTCTCCATAGGTTATCCAAAACATATACTAGCAGTGCCACCACTAGTGGGTATTCCATTCATCAAGCCAGTTCACACTCTATATGTTGTAATTATAAAACTCCCAGATCTTTGAGATATTCTCCATGTTATTATGAATAAAATCTCGGCATTAACAACTATATTGGATGCAATGGTAGAATGGTGTGCACCAGTACAACCAGAAATGGTATCATACCCTGAATAGGTAGATCTGATCTCTCCACCACCATACATTCTGAATACCATATTTCCAATCATTAATGGTTTAGGAGATCTTGATCCTCACTTCACACATATTGTTTCTCAATATGATCCCCTGATAGTGACACCTCTAGAAAAGGAAATAGTAAAACTCAATTGAATATTTCAACCACTAATGGTTCTTGCCTTTATCTTGTCTACAAGTTCATAGTCTCGATCATTACTGGATGGTAAGACCCCGGTCATAAATTCCTTTTCCAATTCAGCTCAACAATATCAAAGGCAATAGTTTCTGATCTTATATATTGAAATTTAAGGGATAATGAAAGAATTTCAGATTTCATTTATCGACGGAAAGTGTAAACATATTCTTAAATTGGCTACATCCCCAAATGGTGTTTCTATCAATATATGTGGAAAATATACATGATGAGTTACACACACCCCTAATACCTTTAAAATACATAGGAGGGTTTTGGGACATTGATTCCATTTCCCAACAGGTGGAGAATTAAACAATATAAACAAATGTTATGTCTCATGTATTCCCATCAGCTCTGTAAAAAAGAACATGGAAAGTAGAGGATGGAATAGTTAAAATCAATCAAGCACTTGTATATGCTTTTACTTCAAAACATTCATCAAACTATAAGGCTCCACCACCTGATCATCTGTAAAAAAACTCCTTCTCAATAAGACTAAAAAGATCAATGGAGGAGATAGTTTGAGGAATTAATGAACAATGTACATCATTTTCAAAATGAACAACTTTTCAGTTACTTCATTTCATATTTGGAAAACAATTTAGCTCAGTTTCCAAGGAAGAAAAAGGATAATAAACAAGGAGATGAATATCTTCTAAAATATATCCCCTTTTATCAAATTTTTGTGGCATCCTATTCAATAGTGTTTTTTTCAAAGATCTAATACAAAAAATGGTAGATATTGGAAAAGTGAAACTAAAATGTTCATTATCCAAAGAAGTATGTGATAATACAACTGATCTGGAGGAAGAAGGTGGATGTAGGAATGTCGAAAGAAAAAATATGCAGAAGTATGATGATTGAATGGATAGAAAAATGATCAACCAAGTTCATTCCATTTTATGAACACAGTTGAAACTACCAACTATGCGACCTAACAATTCCCCTATAGAAAATCCATCTTCATGAAACTATCAGTCCTCCAATGTCCAATACACAAAGAAGATTCATATTTAAGAAGGATAAAGAGCAGACCTGAGAAGTTGAAATTCTATCAAAGCCAAAGTTAACGTTGACTTTGGATGTTTTCTTTCCAACATTCTCAAAATCATAGGCACTGCCCTTTCAAAAAGAAAAACAAGAACCAACATGTCAGGAAAATCTTAATTAGATGAGGTATTCATCCTCAGTTACATTACTAGTATCCACTTAATGGACCCCTAGGCAAATTATTATTCTAGTTATGTACCTGAATTTCATATACCATATTGGGGAACTAGGGGATGAAGTCATGGTCGAGGATGCATGTGAAGAAAAAGATAAGATACAAGACATTATTTTAACTATACACTTACTCGAACCATTTATGTGGAAGGAACTCATGGGAGAGCCCTAGAGTAATATCAGAAAGAAAAACATTTCTCCCACACACAAGATAGGCTCAACTGCAACATTATCACTTAAGAAGAATAGTTAGAGGCTGTACCACTACTATCATTAAAGGTAGATAGAAATAGTTAGTTTAATATTAAAAAATCAAAAGTATTTCCAGCTTCTTCACTAACACATAGAACATCTACTTTTGGATCATCGACATCCAATGCCCATATAAAACTGCAAATTCATGCTTGAAAATGCAGTCCTTGGAAAAAAACCATGATGTTTTGAAATAACTATCACAAGTACCAGCCATTTTATCAACATTGGCTGCATGGAATCTGTTAAAATATCTTCGAGAAGCATATATTAAGGATTTTACATGTCCTTACGGATTTAAAACTGAGGTTGTAGTTTTTGTGGTATAATGTATAGGGAATGAATGTGAAAGATTTCTGGATGATATATCTGTCAAAGATCATTATGGGTGTGATTATGTTTGTTGACATATCATGACCTTGTATTTGGATTTAAATTTTAAATATATTGACATTTTAAGAGCCTATAATGATAATGGCTATGGGGAAACCTCATCCCTTCTATAGACTTCATCGATTGGGTCTTAATGAATCTAACTTGTATTCCTCCACATTGATGTTTCAAGGTTATTACAAGACCCAAAAATAACCTCTAGGTGAGATTACACTCAGAACTCTGTTTGAGGATATTGTATCTAATTTAGATTTTGTGGTATTTCGACAGGACACACCATTCATCATTTTTCGTGGATAGCCTTGGCTACAGCAACATGTGATTTTTCCCTTGTCATACAACCAATTTCCCAATTATTACTTCCATGGTCAAATTGGTACATTTCATGGTGACAAGGACCCGTAAAAAATTTTGAAAATATTATATTGAAGTATAATTATATCATAAAAAGCATACAATATCAATGGACAATATTAACCTACCAATATTAATGATGCATGTTGAAATAATATTTCAAATTATATATGTGACAGCTTTAGAGGGATCACTAGGATCCATCCTTTCAAAAAAGATTGATGTAGGGAATGAAAATAACCATTACTATCTCAGTCAAACCATGTTGGATGTAGAGACTCAATATTCAGATATTGAGAAAAGAGTCATAGAATTAATACTTATACATTAAAAATTGAGACATTATTTCAAAAATTCCATGGTACACTTGTTATCTGGTAATTTCGCATTAAAATTTCTCATCATTAGTCATATGCTTAAAGGATGCTTTCCACAATGCACGGCTATTCTGAAATAGTTTGATATACAGTTTTTTCCTTAGAAATTAATAAAAGGAAAAGACATGAATGAATTCCTTAATTAACACCCATTTGTAGAGGATACCTATTAAATACTAAACTTCTTGATGATGAAAATTACTCTATTCAAGAATTCCCCCAATCATGGAAAATGTAATTTGATGGTGTTTGCAAATGTTCAGTGGGGAAGTTGATGGAAAACCAAAAACTCAATAAAGATGGGCTGAAATTTTTTCTCACCTCCCATGAAAATGCATTGTTTCTATATTCCATACTTTTATCAGATAGCGGTACAAATAATGAGGAAGAATATGAAGATCTCATTGAAGACATGGAATTAGCACTCTAATTACCAGTGGACTACATGAAGGTGAAGGGTGATTCAGAATTGATAATCAAATAAATCAATGGGGATTATGCCATAAAACATGATGAATAACTCCCTATATGAAATTATTTTTGAGGGTTAATTGATGAATTTCCCTTGTTGAAAACAATTTCTTATATATAGTGGTCTCAAAATTCCCTAGCCGAAATATTGGAAATGTTATCCAAAACCCTAGTAGATCCAAATCAAGATAAAAATCATTTTAATTTATCATCACCAAGTAGTTTCAATTTTTTTTCAAATCAGAATGTGTGAATGTAATTAAATAAACAAAATTTTTATTCTATATGGTCAAAATATTTAAAGGATGAAACCACTCAGGGAATATCTTCAAAATATAGTTCTTTCTGCCAATAGAGCTGAAAGATAACAGTTATGATGAGGATCAATTAAATCCACTCTTTATGATGGTCCAAATCATAGGAATATACTTTATAGATGATGCTTTGATAGATCCCTCTCTAGGTGTATTGTTGGATAAGAATCTACATTTATAATCAAAGAAGTAAATACAAGATCTAGTGGTGCTCAATAATCTTTGAATAGGAATTCTAATCAAATACAAAGGCTTCGATGCTTTGGGAATTCAATGACGCAAGATTGTACATATTTAACCAGGAAGATTCATAATTTCTAGGTGTATGAAAAATTCATTCATTAACCCCCAATGTTTATACACAAATCAAAATACTCCTATAATTTGGAAACATGGGGAGTTGATATAGTAGGACCTTATCATCCATCTACAGCTAAGAATTTCATGTATATTCTTACTGCTACTATTTTTTCTACAAATGGGTTGAGGAAATTCCTCTCAAATAATTTGTTATAAATATAATTTTTAGTTTTATAAAATCCAATATCATTACTAGATTTGGTGTCTCTCATTCCATATTGATAGACAACGATACCAATTTTTGTTTTTCTTAGAAAAAGAAATCATATCAGGAGCACAATGTAAAATCCAAACATTCAATTAACTATAATGAAATGACAAATGGATTTATAAGGGATTTAAATATAACCATATCAATTATAATATATATATGGGGGATAACTATTAGAAATAATGGCCTGATAAACTATTTCATGCTTTATGGGATTATTGCAATTCAACAGATAATTCCACTCTAGAAACCCCATACTCATTTTTATATGATCTCATAATAGTATTCCTTATTGAAATTCAATTTCCCTCACTCCTAGTTACCATATGAGGTCAGTCATCTATAGTTGAAATTTTTCAAAAAATATTCCTTGATATGAAACGGTTAGATGAAACGGTATTTCAATAATTTCATAATTTGGATGTCTATTAGAAAAAAATAGAACTATATTTTAAAAATAATGTTATTATCCACTCATTTAATCAAGAGGGATTATTATCAGTCCATTGGACATCAAAAATACATGGAAGAAATCCCCCAATGTTAGATCCAATGTAGGAATGACCATATTGTATACATATGGTCTACTCTAATGGAGGTTATTCATATATCTCAATGGATGTAGAACATTTTACAACTCCAACCAAAGTATGATTCATGAAGAAGTACTTGTGTAAGGACATGGAGTTACTGACTAGTTGTAATACATTAAACTGCATTATAACCATATGCATCCATTCGTCAAGACAATAAAATGTGTACATTTTTTTCCATGTTGCTCGACATTAAACAACATGACATAATTTTTCCTTGTTAAATGAAATTAAATTTTACAATTAAATTATACTTCATTTGATGTTAAAAACCCCCTATGATACAGAAACATGGAATTAATTGTGGTTTATTAAAAAAATGAGTTTCTTCTATGTGGAAGCATTACTCACATAATTGATATTCCTTAGTGGCACATCATTTCCATTTATCTCTTTGTTGGAATCTAATAAGGAAAGAGATATCATTTCAAGAACTATATGTGGATGTTTTCTCATTCCAATGGGATACATTTAGACAGCTGCATCCCTAATTTTGGGCCCAACCGCAACCATATAGAAATTTATTTTCTTTTTTACTCATGCATTTGAACCATATCTATAGAGTACTCATTCAAGATACATGGTTTGATCTTCATAACATCGTGTGTCATATATTTGACCATTCGTCAAAAATGTTTCAAAATTCATCCTCTCTCACATCAAACTCATTTGGTGCAGGCTATTTTTTTTATCAACAACAATGTTTGTCTTGATTCCCATTTTAATGAGAAATGTAGCGATTCCAATATATATAATCATTGGCCCAAACCCCAAGACAAAAAAAATACCCTCTTCCCCACGTGAAAACAATATTGATATGGTGAAAATCATAATAACTACATTTAGATTGACTCTCATTCCATATGAGATATGTTGAGATGTCTAGATCTCCAAGCATGGGCTTAGCCATGATAAAACAAACTCTTCATTCCATGTGTGTATGGATAATAGATTCATAGAAAATATTTAGAGAACGAGGATTGGCTTGATTATCATCAATTTGAGATACATAGTGACACATGGGTCCTACTCTCTGGTCTTGCTGCAATATTCCTTTTCATGTCAGAATCAACTCATGCCCTCACTGCTGGACTCTAAACTGCACTACATAATGTCATTGCAGCATAACATTAGACTGAAATGTACCTAAAGGAATACATAAGTCTTGAATATTGTATTATAGAGATTCTTCGTGATATATAGGACATAGATCTTAGTTCCATCTACGGGATAATAAAAAATTCCTTGTCTCCCACATATAATTTAAAAAAATACATGTAGGAGCCCTATATTTTGATCCTTCTTCATAGAGATCCCACTATGGAAAAAAATATATCCATTATACATATGAGTCGTATCAATCAACGGAATCAAAAATCATGGCCAATATTGAGTTACATATATTTTTTTTCATTGAATATAAATTTTTTAATATTTAAATATATTATTCTTGGCTACCTTCAGATCATCATAATCATTCTTTGGTTTCTGGAGGAAGAATTTGTAATACTTGAGAACTTGTTTTCTTGAATATGTATTATGTTCCCCTGGGTGGCCTTGCACAAATCACATACAGAATCGGCATGTCAACCAAAGGAATCCAATTTTTGGTAATGAAACACATGCCCCAGTTGGCCTTACATAATTCAACCCCCATAACAGGTTTTTCAAATAGTGGTAACTTCGATCATGGTAAAATCAACTTTTGTCCACTTCAAAAAATGATGAAAATATACATGAATCATTAATTTAAAGTGGTAATCAATTTCAAATTTTTCCCATATCCATTCACTTGACCAGAACTCCACCACGATCAAGGTTTACACATATTCCAATTCCATGGGTTCAAATCATACTGAAATAACCATAGATCACTTGATCACATGTCATTCGTTGTTCCCATGATATTTTGGTCCTAGTCATACGATTGAAAACTAAAGACATTATACTTACTAAATTTTGGTGAGACCTTCATAGAAATCCTATTCCTCCAATTCTTTGGAAATCATGTTTGGAAATACTCTTTCTATATTCAGGTAAATTCCCCCAAAAACCAAACTCTATGCTTGGGAATATCTGAATCTTCATAATCATCCATCAACCATTAGTAATTAAATATCAAATTTTTAATATCTCCTTTACCTAACCATGAAATATTTTCTCCATCTGGCCTTACATAAAATTATCCTTCATAATAAGTCTATCACATGAAGGATGCCATTGTTTAGCTTTGCATAACATGCACCAATTGTTCATTCATAATGAAGCCCCCATAAATTGTTTGTCATATAGTGGCAACTTCATTCCGGCATGATATGACTTATTTATGATAATACCATTTTTTCCATGTCATTCACAAAATCCAAAAATTCCAAATTAATTGTTTACTATTTCATCCTTTTCCATACCTAAATATTGTAGCATGTTTCCAGACATGTTTCGAGGAAATTAGAGGTTCATAAATCATTGGTCAGAGCTATAAACCCTAGATTAAATATCCATAATGTCCTAGCCACATGAATTTAAACAGTACAAAAAAACAATTTAATGAAATACATTATATTCCTGAATTCTTGACCTGAAACTACATTGTATAATGTTCTTAAGGAATGCCTCTAAACTACACAGCCACTCTAAATTCCTTATTGCATGACTTTAAACTGGATAACACAATTTTAGAATGCCCCTTCTCTGAACAATTATAATAATTCTTCATATATATCAAATTCAGGTAGGAATGATTTCTCTCATTTATATCCTATGTTATCATAGATGGCCCCTTTAGTCTTAGGTATCTTTCCTTGGATAAGACATACACTCTGTACATGAGAAAAAAAATCCTAAATCCCTTTTTCTATTAGTAATAGAATTTTAGAATTCATTAGAGATCAATTACCATACATTTCATCGCATGCCTTAGTTTTCCTCAAATACAATTCCTCCATATAATGGACCCTTCAATCAATGGATTCCATTTTTTTATATGTAGCACATGCCCTAGTTTTACCTACATCATACAAACGCATTGTAGGGATTTCAAGAAATAATATCTTTATTCATGGAAATACCACCTCTTTTTATATATTTCAAATTTTATATTTGTTGAACATAAAGACATTAGGACTCACGATTCCCCTTGGATGTATCTGAAAAATATCAGGAGCCTCCTAACCATCAAATCCTTGATTGGGTTCTAATATAAAAATCCGTGGTCAAATATATTTTACCTAAACCCTAGCATTATTAAACCAACATGCATAATTTTAATATTCCAAAAAAAGAGACATAGTACTCACAAGGGTGAAAACCATCAAAGGGAACCCTGTAAAATAGTTGAGTCTCTGCCAGCTAGACCTAAATTCTGTATAGTTTAGGAAATATAAAGAAATTAAGAAAATATAATTAAAAGGACACAGTGTTTGTAGGGTTTTCCATACAACCATAGAAATAGTCTAGATATGGTCGATCTGACCCATGTATTCAGAAAAAATGGATCATCCTTCTAAACATGACAAATATCGATGTTTGCAAACTGATTTTGGAATGAATCATTGTTCCCAATAATTACCTTAGAAACATGTTCTCTTCATTATGAATGAATCTAATTCTATGGGGGTTATTTTTTTACACCATTGTATTTGTTTCATGAACATATGTAGAAAATTAATGATATTATTCCCACATAGACAAAAAAATTCATGTATGAGTAATGATGTTTCACCATGATGTTAGAAGATGGAGTTTGGATCTATATTTCTGGTGGGACTTCTCCATAATGAGAGATAAGAGTAAAGACCACCTCCCTTCATGAGAATGTTTTGAATTTCCAAGAATGAGGATTAAATGGCCTAAATACATGAAAAATCAATTTCTGATTTCCTCTGTAATGAAATATTGTATTAATCATCTCAGTATGTGTAGAACTCTTCAAAAAACATTGATTTTACTAGTCAGGGAGCCCAAATCGACTTACAGATCAAAAGTTATGGAACTCCGAAGATGGATAAATTTTACAATAGGACCTATGTGGTGGACCTATATGGAAGTATTTTTTTGGAAACATACATAGAAGTGCTACAAAAAGGAAGTGCATGTAAAAACTCCCTTAGATAGTCCCTCTATATACCTATAAATATGACCCTTGGGCTCCCCATTTGAACACTGATAAATGTTGGAAGAAACCCTGATTCTCTTGTTGTATAGATCCATTTCCTTGGTTCTAAAAAATAGTCAAGTAATTCCCTAAAACATATGAGAATAGAAAATTAATGTGGATGATGGTTCAAGAAACCATCAAGTTCTAGAATAGAAGGAATTGTACAAAGGAAATGAACCAGGGACTTGCACCAAGGTTATGTGCATATAAATTGCATAGAGCACATGCACGATGAAACATGAAAGATCACTTGTGCGAATCACCTATGCAATGAACCTTGGGAGGGAACCGGCATGGCCCAACTGGGCGGTGCACATTAGTGACCTCATAGGTCCATAACGCATAGGGCTACACCATGGCTTGAGATCACTATCTGGCTTTAGTCCATACCCTTCGGACTAGTACCTTTTATTGCGTCACTAAACTCCATGAAAAATGAAGACTTGAAACACAAAATTTTCAATCTAGGTCAATGAACATTTCTATTGTGTCCCCATATGGACCAGCTTTCACCCTTATTAATACAATAATTTGGGATAACCCTCTACAGTCACTTAAATACCTTGATTATACATACTTGTCCTGGTTCATTTCTCTTTTATTGAGTTAATATTATCCTCGTATATTCCTCGACTTACTTAAATTGATAAAATAGTCAAGATAAACCTCAAAACTCATCACCTAACCACTATCAAAGGTTTAATATCAAATGGGAATATTCTTTATGATTAATCCCCAAGTATTTCATTCTAGACCCAATGACCTTGCTTTCATTTCACATTTATGGGTTCATTGCTTCACTCCCTCACTCATTTTCTCCTCGAGCTCTTTCATCACAGATCTGTTTCCTCTTTAATCAGAAGAGGAGAAACTGGGTGGTTTTTTAATAATTTAGATCCTCTTGTTTCTCATACCGAGAACGACTCATGTGGGATTAGATATTTTTTTTGATCCCATCATCTGTATAATCCTCCTCATCTTTTGAATTATGAGAACCCCAATTTCCATAATAATTGGGATATATGTGAATCCTTCACCCAGGGCTTGAGATCAATGGATATCCTCTTCAAGAATCCAATCATAATTTCATTAATATAAAATACTCTTTAGGAGTACTCCCAGAATTAAACCTCCCTAAGTCTATATGAGTTAATACATCTCTCATAGACCTTGTTACAAGGGAATACTCCTTAACATTATTCCCTTACCTATTTCACTCAACGGATCAAACTTCCATGTTAGATTTACTAAATTATGTGGGTTCAGATTCATTTCACAAGGATACATAGGTTCCCCATTTAAGGGTACGATCCCAACATCAAAAAAACCTTCTGTCACCCTGGAAGAAAATAATTTCTAGAGTTCCCCACTAAGTGGTTGAAAAACTAGCTTTATCATATCAATAGATAAAATAATCTCTTAAAAGTATATAAGAGGATACCATTGAAGGACATCCTCATATAAATACTTATATATATCTAATAATGAAGAAACTCGAATACATACAGAAAATTCTAAATTTCACACTTGCTAATAATTTATTTCAAATTTCAAGGGAAACCTATGTAACACATGGTAAATTAATAAGTATTCCTGAAAATATCTAAAATTTTTAAGGGAGTCTCAGAGTAGGAAATAGTTCCACCAAAAGAGTGTGATGAGACAGATCTCCCATCCTTTCGACCAATGTGAATTCATAATTATCATAGTTTCAATCCTTACAAATGCATGGATTTGGATACATATCAATTGGATGTTTTTGGTTCTATAAATAAATCTGATCGAAACCATTTGGCTGTATTTCTTCTTAATAAGGTCACATGTTTCAAGAGGAACCTTCATGCATAATTTTTATTTTAAGGTTGTGTTTAAAGGAAAATTAGTAATGCCCTAAACAATGTTACCCATATTAATTACGTTATTATATAACATTGGAATGATAAAATGTTATGTAGTCTCTAAAGACTGATTAGTTTAGTATCACTATAAGTACTAGATACATAAATAAGTTTTAGATTATATTATGAAATGTAAAACAACACTATTGTGTCTCCATTGAACACACTCATAATCATTATCATATTCTAGCAGGTTAAACATAATATACTTCTTCACATCCTAGGAAACCGATAACATAAGAAACATGTGAGCTCTAATGCCCAGTAAGGATAAAAATATAGTAAAAATTATCATAAATAAGAAATAGCATTTAAGGAAATGTATAATACTAAAACAAAACACATTTGAACTTAAACATAGACATAATATGGAAATGATAAGTCAAATATTTCCATTTACTTATTCACATGGTGATTCTAATAGTAAAATAATCACATGTAAGATCAATATCAAATATCATAATTATGGAATGAATAATACGAGTATGGGAACCCTACTTTTATTAAAAACTTAAACATGATTTATTACATAAAACTTCACTTGATACAACAAAGAAGATCGAGAGGTTTAGTGTCCTTGGGGATTACGACCATTACATAAAAACTTAAAATAGGAAATATAACATCTTTATTGAAAACTTTCTTTACATGACATTCCCTCGTACTTAGCATTGCATGGGATAACCTAAGGACATGCATAAGAAAATGGTGAGCTATAAAGCCCAGTAAGGGAGTACACATGGAATAACACGAGGAGTAAAATACATGTTAGACAATAGGCATATCAATATAGAATAAAGGAAACATGAACATAAATGCATGATAAAGCACGATAATCATAACATGGAAATGTGGCAACAACACTTAACATGGAATTAGCATGAGCCAAGGCTCATTGCACATAAAGCATGAGTAAACCCTCATTTCACATGAAGCATGAGTAAACCCTCGTTGCACTTGAATTAGCATGAGTAAAAACTCATTGCACATGATGTATCATGATACTGTACTTCACCCAATGCATTGGAGCGTTATAAGGGCGCACCCGTCTTAAACATTTCATTTCATGCATAAGTGTGCCACATGAATCATAAAACATGGATTCATAAAACATAATCATTTATTCCACGATAAAGGAATGTTGAATTCATACATGAAACTTTACAATCAACAAGTTAATGTGCAAAAAGTTGAATACCCTTGATGGAGAAATGGGCATGGTATTCAATAAACAATTACATTGGCTTAGAAAATCGGTGCGATTTCGGCAGCGTAACGGTGTGACATAAGGATTCATAAAAAAGGATGATGAGAGAGAAAGGTGTTACTCATCATAATTACATGTAATGGAATGTAAGGAGGTCATATAGACACATTTCCCAACAATTTAAAAGGAATTTATATTCATGATACAAAAGTATTTCTTGAATGTAAAAGAAGAGAGAGAAGTTCCTTTCGGAATTTCGGCATAGTAACGGGTGTACATGGGAGGAATTTAATGAGAGAGAAAGGGGTCTCCCATCATTAAAAAAATAAGAGGTCAGTATGGGGGAGGTGAAAAACCATAACCCAACATTCATAATTGATATTAAAAGGGTAATAAAACTTAAAAAAAATTTACAAAAAAGAGAATGGAAGAAAATACCCCTAGTTGGAAGTGTGCTTCCAAAGGCTAGAGATAGGATTGTGAGAGGATTCTTGGGAGCTTGGGGCACATTTGGAGGATTATAGAGAGATTAGGGAAGAGGTTGGACCACTCCAAGGGATTTTAGTGAGGAGGAAGTGGGAGCTTGGTTGGGTTTATATAGGAAAGGTCAGGGAATTCTTTATTATTTAGGTTTGGGTCCCCTTATATTAAATTAATCCAAACCACAATCCAACCCATGGTTTTTGCCCATGGTTTTTTTAAAAGGGAAGAGGAATACAATATTTAATAAGGCCTAAGTCCTAACTTCTTAAAATAATAAGTTTTCTTATGTGGAGGTGAGTCACACTCCAATGGAAATTAATTTAAAAATGCAAAGTGTTGAATATGTCTTGAGGGGGACATTAATGCTTTGAAAAGTAAGTGAAACAAACCCAAAATCACATTATTTTAATGAAAAAACATATATTGGCCGAACATAAAGATTATGGTATTTTATTACTTCACCATTGGGTCTGTATGATGTCATAAAACACATTATATATTTAAATGGTATTTAATTTTTACCCAAAAATTTGACTGTCTCAGAATATTTTGAAAATTTCACCATTGGATAATTTCAACTCCCTGATTCCAGAAATGACATTTATTTTATCTAAAAAAATTCTAAATATGTTAATTTTCACTTTTAAAATAAAAACCAACATTTATCGAAAATTCATGGGTTTTGACAGAAATGGCTTTCAAACCTTAATATAAAATTTTAATTGCATTCATAAAATTATAAGATCATTTATATTTAAAAAAAATTATTTAATAATATTATTATTATTTTATTAAAATATTATTTAATTCAAAAAATCATTTCATTTAATAAAATATATTTCTTAATTAAATAATAACTAAAAACACCATTTGTACTTTAAAAACTATTTACAATGTATCAAAAATGACTAGAAATTATATTCATTATTATATACAAAAATAATGTACATGAACATAGTACTACTTATTTGTTACATAACCCCTTAAAACAGCTGCATAAGACCTAAGGGTAAGGTGTACGATGGTGACAGACTCTTGGGGTGGCTCGGATAACATCACTCGAGTGGTAATCTCTATCAACTTCCACTTTTCCCGTAAACGGTCCTGTTCGAGATTGACATGGTGAAGCTCAGCTTGGGCTTGGTCAAGGGTAAAGCCCAAGGATGACACCTCTTTTCCGAGCTCCGACAAATGGTCTTCGTATGGGGAAATTCTACTTGATGAGGACATCACTTATTTTGTCTGAGTAAATTGGATTTGTTAAGGTCCTATATTTATACTAATCATGTGATCACTATTCAAAAACTATATTAACAATGGTCAAAATTCATAACATAAAACCAAAGAAGTTTACATCATATAAAAACATTTTTTCATAAAGAGACATTTAACTGAATCAAGAGGGATTTTCCATTAATGAAACTTTGGGTCATTACAGTATTCCCCCCTTAAGAAATTTCGCCCTCAAAATTTGACTTTTCCCACAATAAAAAATTGTGGGTAACTAAGCTTCATCATATCCTCCGATTCCAAAGTCGCTTCTTCAAACCGGTGGTTTCTCCACAATAACTTGATGAGGGGAATTGTCTTATTTCGTAGAACTATTTCTCTACGATCTAAGATCTTAACTGGTTTCATCTCATAAGAAAGATCGTCTTCCAATTGTACCACCTCAGAAGAGAGTACATGTGAATGGTCTGATATTTACTTCCTTAATAGGGATATTTGAAAGACATCATGTACATTGGGCATAGTAGTTGGAAGTTCTAGTCGACAGGCCACAACCCCAACACGATCAAGAACCTCGAAGGGGCTGATGTACATTGGATTAACTTCCCTTTCTTTCCAAACCACTGACCTTTTTCCACGTAGATATGCGTAGAAACACCATGTCTCCATATTTAAACTCAAGGTCTCATCGACAATTATCTGCATAACACTTATGTCAACTATGGGCTGCCTTAATATGCTGCTGAATGGTTTTCACCTTCTCCACCATTTCCTCGACCATTTCTGGTCCAAGCATCTTACGTTCACCGACTTCATCCCAACATGCCGGTGTTCTGCACCTTTTCCCATATAGGACATTAAATGGTGCCATTTGGATGCTCGAGTGGAAACTTTTTTTATAAGATAACTCAACCAGAGGAAGATGTTGATCACATCCCCCTATAAATTCCATTGAGCACGCTCTCAATATATCCTCAAGTGTTGGGATAGTCCGCTCGGATTGGCCATCAGTTTGAGGATGATAGGCCGTACTGAATTTCAGTTCAGTATTCAGAGCATGTTGGAGACTCTTCCAAAACATAGAGGTGAATCTTGGATCTCGGTCAGACACAATATATAGTGGTACTCCATGCAACCTTACCACTTCTCTAATATATATCCGTTCTAGATGTTCCAATGAGAAATCCTCCCGAAAATAAATGATGTGTGTAGTCTTTGTAAGACGATCCACAATAACCCAGATTGCATTGTTTCCTTTGGATGACCTTGGAAGTCCGGTGACAAAGTCCATGGTGATGTTTTCCCATTTCTATTCTTGTATGGACAATGGTTGCATCATCCCCTTAGACTTTTTCCTCTCTGCCTTCACTTGCTGACACACCATGCACTTTGATGTATATTTGGAAATCTCCTTCTTTATATTATCCAAAAAAAAGTTTTTTCGGAGATCTCGATACATCATTGTTCTCCCTGGGTGAATAGAGAAATTTGAACTATGTGCATCATCCAAAAGTTCCTTCTTCAGCTCCGGACATGATGGAACACATAGTCTTTTCCAAAACTACACAATTCCTTCTTCATTAACATTAAACTCTGAGGATTTCCCCTTTTTGATAGCTTCCACTTTTTCTATAATTCCCACATCATCCTTTTGAGCATCCTTTATCCTTTCCAAAAGAGATGGTTGAGAAATAATTTGTGAAAGGATTGATGATGTTCCAATATTTATTAATCCCACATCCATCTTCATCAAGTCTATGAAGATTGGATCCTTCTCAATTCTCATCATTGATAGAATCGCTGGATCCTTTCTACTTAGGGCATCCGCCACGTTGTTCGCTTTCCCATGGTGGTAATGTATTGAACAGACATAATCCTTGATGAGCTCTATCCATCCTCTCTGGCGCATATGAAGCTATTTCTGTGTGAATATATATATAAGACTCTTGTGGTCAATATATATCTCACATTTCTCTCCACAGAGATAATTCCAACAGATTTTCAAGGCAAAGATCACATCCTCCAACTCCAGATCATGCTTTGGATTGTTTTTCTCATGGATTTTCAACAGCCTTGAGGCATAGGATATCACTTTATCATTCTGCATCATCACACATCCTAATCCCTTCTTGGAAGCATCACTGAATACCACAATCATCTCCCCACTTGTGGGTAAAGTGAGCACAGTTGCAGTGATAAGCCTCATTTTCAACTCCTTGAAGCTTTCTTCGCATTCATCACTCCATGAAAACTTTACTCCCTTTCGAGTTAGCTTGGTAAGAGAGTTGGACAATCATGAGAAATTCCTCAAAAATCGTCGATAATGTCCAGCTAACCCCAAGAAGCTCCGGATATCTGTTACGGATGTTGGCCTCGGCCATCCCTCAATTGAATTTCTTTTGGAGGGGTCCATAGATATCACATTGATTGTGATGATATGGCCCAAGAATGAGACCTCCTTCAACCAGAACTCACACTTTCTATACTTTGCATAGAGCTTCTCCTTGCGCAAAGTATCTAGTACAGTTCAAAAATGCTCCTCATGATCCTCCTTGATTTTGGAGTATATTAGAATATCATCTATAAAGAATACCACAAATTTGTCAAGGTAATATCTAAAGACTCTATTCATCAAGTCCGTGAATATTTCTGGAGCATTGGTGAGTCCGAAAGGCATTACTATGAATTCATAGTGCCCATATCTTGTACGAAAAGCAGTCTAGGGGACATCTTCCTTATTCACCCTTACTTGATAATATCCCGACCGCAAGTCCACCTTGAAGAAGTATTGTGCTCCATGAAGCTAATCAAACAAGTCATCAATTCTTTGGAGAGGATACTTGTTCTTTATCGTGATTTTTTTAAGTTCACGATAATCGATGCAGAGCCACATTGACCCATCCTTCTTCCTGACGAAGAGGACTGGTGCACCCCATAGTGATGCACTTGGGCATATAAACCCTTTATCCAGATTCTCATTTAGTTGTTTCTTCAGTTCTTCAAGATCAACAACAGCCATTCTATATAGATTCTTGGATACTGGTAATTCCCCAGGTATAAGATCAATTGAGAACTCAACATCTCTTCTAGGAGGAAGACCAGGCAGTTCCTCGGGAAACACTTCCGTGAATTCCCTCACAATAGGCATTTTTTCAAGGATGGTTTCTTCTTTGGACTCAATCATCTGAGCCAGATATGCGTGCTCATAGGTCAGTAATATCAATTCTTGAGATGATGGAGCTAAAAGAGATTCATCTTCCTCCTGACACTAGTAAAGAATCGGGGGTCGATTCTCTATATGGAGTGTGATTTCCCTCTCCCGATAATTTTTGTTGGCTCTATATACGGAAAGTGAATCCATGCCATTAATTGCATAAAATTCCACCAGAGGGAGTTTGACGAGGTTCACCGGGATGTTCAATCCATAGATTATAACAGGGGAGGACTTATACTCATGGGATGCAATGATTGCCCGATTATCTGTACTCACCGATATCTTTAAATCGATGATTTGTGGTGGTGTTGTGATTGTTCTACTAAACTTTCGAGATATAAAAGAATGTGTAGAACCTGAATCAAAAAGTGCATTTTATATTCTTGAATAAATTACTAGCGTACCTGTCACCACTTCTTTGTCGGGGTTCACTTCAGCAGAAGTGATGGAAAAAGATCTTCCTTGCTCTCTTGGAGGTTGTTGGTTGCATCTGATAACCCTTGGATTAGGGAACTGCTTTGAAAAATGACCTGGTTCTTTGAATTTGTTGCATTGAGAAATGCGTTGAGGTTCGAACGGAGCATTCCTCTCCTCTGTCGCAGCTGCGGGTCCTTCTTGCCGACAGTTAACAGCTAGGTGCCCTTCTCTTCCACACTTGAAGCATTTTCTCGTCCCCTTCTGGCAATTTCTAGGGTGCTTCTATCCTCACTTTTGGAAAGTGGGGTGATGGAACTTCTTAGCACTGTTGAATTTATCCATCGGACCACCAACATTGAAGTCCACCTTACGCTTCTTGTCCCCATGATACCCCTATGATTCTCCGATCTCCATTTCAACCTTGAGGGCACATCAGACAATTTCCTCATAGCTGTCGAAGTCACAGATCACTAATGCTTTCCGCAAGCTAGGCTTAATCCCACCAAAGAAGTGGTCAACCTTGCATTAGGGGGTAACGACAAAGCCGGAAGCATATCGTGCAAGCCTTGTGAAGTTTGCCTCGTACGCTCCAAAAGATTCTTCATATTTTTTCTTGAGGGAAAGGAAGTCCCTTTCCATCTTATGCCAGAGGGTGCGCAGAAAATATTTATCGAAAAACATCTTTTGGAATTCCTTCCATTCCAAATCCTCGATCTCCTCCTCAGGCTTCGTATTTTTGATCAATGTACACCATTGATCAGCATCACCCTCCATACGATAAGTATCCAGGAGAACCTTCTCTTGTTCAGGACATTGGAGGATGGAGAAGATCATTTCAATGGAGTTGATCCATTGTTCAGTGATCGTGGGATCAGATGACCCACTAAAAGTATGAGGCCTTTGTCTCATGAAGCTCTTGATAGTGACTTGTTCATTCTTGGGGGGGGGGGGGTTGAACGTTCCTCTTGACCCGTGTTTCTATACAACTCTTGAGTTAGCTGAGAGAGAATCATGACAAAGTTCACGATTCCCGCTCCCATTTGATTGGGCATCTCATTAGTATAATCATCACACTGATCTTCACAACGGTTGTTATCTCGAGTCCTCCTACTACCAGCCATTGGCTGGAATAAAAGGAAAGTTTGGGGAAACACATAAAGGGTAATCCAAAGGAAAAAGTTGATGACTTATAAATAAACATTAATTTCTTTAACTCATGAGTCTATAGGATTCAATCTAGGATTTTCATGATCTACTTTCTAACATATATTCTTAGGGGAATTTTTCCCTTAATAAGGGTTCATACTATGATTTTGAATTTATCAAAACATATCCCCCGGGAGTGTCGTAACCAAGGGTGCAGCAAGACCCATTGTCGTGCACTAGTTCCCGTTCGATTCTAGCTCAATGTGGTGTTTTCAGGTTTTACCCCTAAGATACATATGTTCCAGAGCCGCCTCTACCTGCTCGTATCCAGACAGAGATGTATTTGTTTGATATACCATTTACTCAGTACTAAATAAAACATAGGGATGTTTTTATAATACTTAGTCTTGTATCTAAGGCTTTACTAGGGTTCCTAATACCAAAAATAACTCAACCTATCCTCCGATACCAACTATGACAACCCTGCCCTTATTACAAACTTAAACATGATTTATTACATAAAACATCACTTGATACAACAAAGAAGATCGAGAGTTTTAGTGTCTTTGGGGCTTAGGACCACAACATAAAAACTTAAAACATAGAGTACAACATCTTTATTGAAAACATCCTTTACATGACCACTACATTCCGTCGTACTTAGCATTGCATGGGATAACCTGAGGACATGCATAAGAAAAGCGTGATCTATAAAGCCTAGTAAGGGAGTACACATGGAATAACATGAGGAGTAAAATACATGTTAGACAATAGGTGTATCAATAGAGCATAAAGGAAACATGAACAAAAAGGCATGATAAAGCATGATAATCATAACATGGAAATGTGGCAACAACACTTAACTTGGAATTAGCATGAGCCAAGGCTCATTGCACATAAAGCATGAGTAAACCCTCATTGCACATGAAGCACGAGTAAACCCTCGTTGCACTTGAATTAGCATGAGTCAACACTCATTGCACATGACGTATCATGATACTATACCTTACCCAATGCATTGGAGCGCTATAAGGGTGCACCCTTCTTAGACATTTCATTTCATGCATAAGTGTGCCACATGGATCATAAAACATGGATTCATAAAACATAATCATTTATTCCATGAGAAAGGAATGTGGAATTCATAAATGAAACTTTAAAATCAACAAGTAAATGTGCATAAAGGTGAATACCCGTGATGGATAAATGGGCATGGTATTCACCACACAATGACATTGGCTTAGAAAATCGGTGCGATTTCGGCAGCATAACGGCATGACATAATGATTCATAAAAAAGGTTGATGAGAGAGAAAGAAGTTCTTCATCATATTTAAATGTAATGGATAGTAAGTAGGTCATATAGACACATGTCCCAACAATTGAAATGGAATTCAGATTCATGATACAAAAGTATTGCTTGAATGTAAAAGAATAGGGAGAAGTTCCTTTTGGAATTTCAGCATACTAACGGGTGTACATGGGAGGCATTTAATGAGAGAGAAAGGGGTCTCCCATCATTCAAAAAATAAGAGGGTAGTATGGGGGAAGTGTGAAACCATACCCCATCATTCATAATTGAAATTAAAAGGGGAATACAACTTAAAGAAAATTGACAAAAAAGAGAAAGGAAGAAAAAAACCCTTACTTGGAAGTGTGCTTCCAAAGGCTAGAGAGAGGCTTTTGAGAGGCTTATTGGGAGATTGGGGCACCTTGAGAGGATTCTAGATAGAGTGGGGCAGAGGATGGAGGAACTCGAAGAGATTTTAGTGAGAAGTAAGTGGGAGCTTGGGTGGGTTTATATAGGAAAGATGAGGGAATTCATTACTATTTAGGTTTGGGTCCCCTTACATTAAATTAATCCAAACCAAAAACCATCTCATAGTTTTTGCCAATGGTTTTTGGCAAAGGGAAGAGTAAAACAATATTTTATATGGCCCAAGTCAGATCTTATTAAAATAATAAGTTTGCTTATGTGGAGGTGAGTCACACTCCCATTAAAATTAATTTAAAAAGCCAAAGTGTTGAATATGTCTTGAGGGGTCCATTAATGCGTTGAAAAGTAAGTCAAACAAACCCAAAATCACATTATATTAATGAAGAAAACATATATTGGCCGAATATAAGGATTATGGTATTTTATTACATCACCATTGGGTCATTATGATGTCATAAAACACATTATATATATAAACGGTATTTAATTTTTACCCAAACATTTAACGCTCAGAAAATTATGAAAAATTCACTGTTGGATAATTTCGAGGTCCTGATTCCAGAAATGAAATTTATTTTATTTAAAAAAATTTCTAAATATGTTAATTTTCACTTTTAATATAAAAAACAACATTTATCGAAAATTCACTGGTTTTGACAGAAATGGCTTTCAAACCTTAATATAAAATTTTAATTGTATTCATAAAATTATAAGATCATTTATATTTAATAAAAATTTATTTAATAATAATATTATTTTTTTATTAAAATATTATTTATTTCAAAAAATCCCTTAATTTAATAAAATAGATTTCTTAATTAAATAATAACTAAAAACATCATTTGTACTTTAAAAACTATTTACAATGTATCAAAAATGACTAGAAATTATATTCATTATTATATACAAAAATAATGTACATGAACATAGTACGACTTACTTGTTAAATAACCCCTTAAAACAGCCACATAATACCTAAGGGTAAGGTGTGCGATGGTGACAGACTCTTGGGGTGGCTCGGATAACATCGCTAGAGTGGTAATCTCTATCAACTTACAATTTTCCCGTAGACGTTCCCATTCGAGCATGACATGGTGAAGCTCATCTTGGGCTTGGTCAAGGGTTAAGCCCAAGGATACCACCTCTTTTCTGTGCTCCGACAAATGGGCTTCGTATGGGGCAATTCTACTAGATGAGGCCATCACTTCTTTAGTCTGAGTAAATTGGATTTGTTAAGGTCCTATATTTATACTAATCATATGATCACTGTTCAACGACTATATTAACAACGGTCAAAATTCTTAACATAAAACCAAAGAAGTTGACATCTTATAAAAACATTTTTCATAAAGAGACATTTAACTAGATCAAGAGGGATTTTCCATTAATGAAACATTGGGTCGTTACAACTAGACATCATAACAACATGGTCAAGGCCTCATTCCAAGACTACAAATTAGATTTTATCAATGAATTTTTTCCAAGATACTAGTTTTTCTAATGAAACCCACTGATGCATCATGGAGTTATTGCGGGCTCCACCTATCACTTACATTGTCCAATTCATTCTTCATATGAAATAGTTGAAACATAACATAACCATTACTATTAAAACTATCATAATAAATGTTAATAATATAACCATACACCATGAATGTTATATTAATAACACATCCACTATCAAACATATCATAAAACAATCAATACTATATGGAAGATTGTATCAGAATAAATTAACTTCAAAAAATGTAAAATCCTTCAAAGGATGTTGATAGAGAAGAAATTGAAACTGTTTGAGAGAAATATATCTTTATATTTTGAAATAATTAAAATGTCACATATTTATAAATGAAAACATTTATTTTAAAAATATTCATATAATCTTTTAAGGGAGGCTTATAAGATGATATAATGGGTGAAAATATCTGCACCCATCGTATATGTTAAAATAAACATGTGTACCTTAATTTGTCAAAAAGGTCTTAAAGTACCTTGTTTGGAAAACGATCGAATTATTCTTATAAAAAAATTTATAAAAATTTAGACAAGGGTATGAATGAATTTAAACCATATTATAGGAAATATTAAAAATGTTTTGAAACACATTTTTAAGAAACACAGATTTTGATGATAAAGAGGTCCCTGTAGATACTCACGTATAAACAACTTCAGATAACAAAGAAATTGTAAAATTAACATTTAACTTGGACTTTTTATTTGTTCAGGGTAAGTTAACATCCTGTATAATTGATAAATCATTTTGATTAAATTATAAAAGAACCATATATATAAATATGATATTATATATGATCTTCTTATATTGTTTTATAAATAATATTACAGTAGTATCTTTTTTTGGGTGTTAACTGATTTGTTTTCCATTACATGATATGATATGTATATCAGGTTTGTTATGGATATGATGTATTTAATTCATTTCTATATTTATATAATGTTCTTAAAAATTATTTTTAATCAGGAAATAAAAATTAATCTTGAATGGTTATGGTGGGGAATGAATTTTGTCGCGTTCATGGAGACTGCAATCAGTATGCATGCACAAGCGACATTATCATTAAATTGATTGTAAAAACATATGTAATTTGATGGTATATCATATATAAAGAATAATTAACATGTAATATTTATTATTAACATCAATTATAATAATTATTATAGCCATGGAAATAATGATATGTTGAATAACAAACAACACCATGATGTGGAGACAGTAAGTCCTACTTATGCATGAATGGTTTCTTTTTAATTCATAAGATAAAAAGAATAATGAATATAGTTTTAACATATTTATAATAACATAAAATTATGTAAAATATTCTAGGGTGTTTATTTTGGTATTGAGACTACAATGAAAGAGGATTGGAAAAGAAATGAACTTTTAAAGAGGTGATTAAAGTATTAACTCTTCTTCAGGTTCTTCCTTTTGATTTGATCAAAAATAATCCTTATGATGGATTTATGATCAATGTAATGACTCTATGATGATGTGAGGGTAGTGGGTAGCATATTTGAGTAGGGTTTTGCTGAGTAAAATTTATTTTGAGGTGTGTTTTTGAGAGAAAGGGATGTACCCTTTTATAAGAGTGGTGAGGATCACCTTAATAAAAGATTGAAATATTAATTTATTATACATTAATATTCAGTTTATAATTGCTCCCAAAAAATTTAATTTATATGATAAGGTGGATATAGGTTGAAAACCTCTAAACCAATATTTTTTAGACATGTTTAGATCAACATATTAAATTTTTCTTTTATATTTAACTCTTAGTTAAATTGTTTACATTTACCATGTAATCTTGTATTACTATAATAAATTGAAAATAGACGTATTATAAAAATCCATTAGAACCACAAGTAGTTAATTATTTAAATATCAAACCTTATCTATGTCCTTTGGGTGATCTTTATATTTTTATGAATATTATATAAATTAATCTTATAGTATTTGTTTTGAAAACACATTTATGTCAATTTTTACACATTTTAGTATTTGGTTTTTTTGATAGTAAAAAAAATTGATTATTATGAAAAAATAAATTAAATAAATTCTAACATGTCATATTAACCTAAAAATTTATTCTAATGCATCAAAAGATTCAATTTACATTAATTTGGATATTTATAATATCAATTATTTTAATCATTCATTATTAAGTTAATTACGTCATCATCATTGTGTCATAAATTTTTTAATAATATAATCTCTAAAATTTATAAATAAAATACCATTATATATATAATGGTATTATACTTTTAATTAATATTCATAGTAGAATTTAAATTATGTATATCCCTATATTAAAAATGTTTTAGTTTTGAAAATTTGATTTTTTTCACTTTTAACTCTTCATTAATTAAAATAATAATAAATGTCCTAATCTAATCCAAGTGGATCCAAGAGATTCATATTTAATTCATAATGTTGATTTTGGTCAAAAAACAATTATCCAATAGAATTAAGACTTCTGTTTGGGAAATTATAATAAAAATTTTACTTTTAATAACCCTATATACATTTAACAAGGGTAAATAGAATTCAAAAGTTACTATTAACCAAAAATTATTTTCATCCTATTGAACAACATTATACGTATATATTTAAACAGTGTCTCATAGATTTTTAAAATTAAAATCTTTGAAGTGGTAAAATTACATTTTATGAAAATTTGAATATGTCCCTAGAAGTTGGGTAAAAGAGGCTAAAATGATCAATTATATTTTATACATCTAATTTATTTATAAAATAACTCTAATGAATTAAATTGAACTTATATACGTATTATGTATCTATTAAGACCTAAAATAAATTTCAATAAAATAAGAAAATATTTAATGAAAATGTATGTTTTAAATAATAATGCTGTGTTTTTCACTATTTATAAAAAATTGTATGTTTTCAGAAAATTACAGAAAATTCACCATAATATAATTTTGTTATACTGAATCAATAAATGAACTCCATTTTGAAAAAAATATAATATTTCAAAAATTGGGTATTACTATTCATTACGGCATGATTGGTTGTGGTGTGATAGAACTCGAAGTTGCCTACCACGCAAGCTATTGCATTATTCAAAGATAAATGTTCCCTAGAAGATTGGGGTGTTACATTCTTCCCTCCTTCAATGAATTTCTTCCAAAAAAATTCTAGAATAATTCTGTATAAAAATATTTGGTTGGTTCTTCATCATATGTTCCTTGGGTTCCCAGGTTACCTCTTCCATCTTATGGTTTCTCCAAATAGCTTTTACCAAATGAGTCACCTGGTTTCTCAGCTGTTGTTCACTGGTATCAAGAATCTTGACATCCTATTCACAATAAGACAAATCGGGTTAGAGTTCTATTTCATCATATGTGAGTACATGTGTTGGCTCGGGCATGTATTTTCTCAACAGTGGTACATGGAACACATCATGAACGTTTTGGAAACATAGAGGCATTCCAAAACGATAACCTATAACACTAATTTGTTATATAATTTTAAAAGGTCCAATGTACCTAGTTCATAATATACCATTATTATTGAATTATATAACACCCTTCCATAGTTATACCTTTTAGAAAACATGATCTACTACTTGAAATTCCATATCCTTCTTCGATTATATGCATATCTCTTTTTCTATTATGTGCTACTTTGATGTGGATTTGGATAATATTCACTTTATCCATTGTTTCCTCAACTAGTACCTGGACTACGCGTTTTCATTCACCAACCTCATCCCAAAAAGATGGAGTGTGACATCTCTTTACATATAAAGCATCATATGGATCCATTTGAATACTTGAATGGAAGCTATTATTATAGGAAAATTTTACTATAGGTAAATACTGATATGACAAACCTTGAAAGTCATGTGAGAAATATCTCGACATGTCTACTATTTTTTGAATAGTCTTTTCTGATTGATGATCTGTTTGAGGGTTATAGGCAGTGTTCAAATGAACATCATTATATACTAATTTTCAAATACTTTTCCAGAATGTAATGATTATAAAAAAATGATAGGGGTACTCCATGATGCTTTAATATATCATTAATATAAAGTATTTTTAAACATTCAAGTGGTAAATCTTCTCTTATGGAATGAAAATGTGTTGACTTGGTAAGATAATAGACAATGAACCATATAGCATCATTATGTCTAGATATCTTTGGTAGCCTCATGACCATGTCCATAATAATATCATCCAATTTACACTAGGGTATGGGATGTGGTTGCATGACTCTCTAAGATGTTATCATCTAGAAATTACACGTTTAAAACCCATTCATTTTGAAAAATAATCCCCAATCTTCCTCTTCATGTTATCTCACCAAAAGTGTTACGTCAAATCTCTAAAATCTTAGGGATACCAGGGTGTATATAGAAATTAGAGCTATGAGCATCATCCATCAATTGGATTTTTAGATCACGTATGTCCGGAAAACAATCTCTCTTCCCAAATTTCAAAATTCAATCATCATATGAGAATTCAATAATTCTCCCATCATTCCCGTATTTAATTTTCTTCTAAAACTCCCCTTCATAATTTAGAGACCTTTTTATCCTTTCTAGTGATGATTTTTTTGAAACCAATTGAAAAAGTTTTTATGTTTCACCTTCCATGATTATTCCCATATCCATCATTTCTAGATCCATGAACATAGGATCCCTTTCAACTCCCATCTTGTTCAAAACTCCAGGATCCTTTCTGCTAAAAGAATATTCTACATTGTTGGACATCCCTGGGTATTAGTTTATAGTACAATCATAATCCTTGAATAGTTCCAGCCATCATCTTTTCCTCATGTAACGTACTTTCTTTGAGAAAATATACTTCAATATCTTGTTATTGGAATATATCTCGCATTTTTTCACCAGAGAGATAGTGTTTCAATATCCTTAATGAAATAATTATAGATTCTAACTCAATATCATGAGTTGGATAGTTCTTTTCATGATTTTTTATCTATCATGTTTCATAGAAATTAACTCTATCATTCTGCATAAGGACACAACCATGTCCGTTATTTGAAGAAGCATTAAAAATAACAGACCCACTATTCCTAGATGCTATATTATCGAAAGTACAATTGACTAATGTTTTCATCAATTATTCAATTCATTTTTCACACTATTTCTTCCAAACAAATTTACCCCCTTTACGTGTGATCTTGGTTAATGGGTTAGCAAATCGGGCAAAATTCTGGATGAAATTCCTATAATAACATGTCAAACCAATAAAACCACGTACATCAGTTATACATGTTTATTCTTTCCATTTATGGTTTTCCATGGTCTTTGAAGGATCAAAAGTCATTCCAAATATAGAGACAATACGGCCCAGAAAAGAAATTTCCTGAAGCCATAATTTAAACATGATAAACATCCCATATAATTTATTTCTTCTGGGGGTTTTTAGAATATTTCACATGTGATTTTCATGATCTTTGTAGCATTTTGAGTATACCAATATATTTTCAATAAATACCTCTACAAATTAAACAAGATATTCTATGAAGACTCTATTTATTAGAACCATGAAAATAGAGAGTGCATTAGCTAGTCTAAATGGCATTACTATAAACTTGTAATGCCCATACAAGTTTCAAAATGATATTTTTGGAATGTTTTCCTTCTTCACACACAACTGATGATATCCAACTAGGAAGGTCAATCATTGAAAAATATTGGGCTCAATGACGTTGATTGAAAAAATAATCAATGTGATGTACGGGATACATGTTCTTTATTTTTATAGCATCGAACTCTATGTAGTCAATGAAAAACCTTATAGATCTATCTTTCTTTTTAAAAAAAGAACATGGGATCCCCAAAGATAAAAGTTACGGAGAATAAATCCTTTATTACCAAATTACTCTAGTTATTTATTTAGTTCCACTAATTCTATTGTGGAAATTCTATAAGGGGTCTTTAATATGGCCCTTCAATATAGAATTAAATCATGGTAAGACTAATTTTCTTATTATAGATGATGTCCAGGTAAATACTTTGGAAACACGTCAACATATTCTTAAAAATATTCACGTCCTCTATTTGAACATTCATTTCTTAACCCATAGTTATTTCAATATCTTCCTCACCAATAATTGAATTTAATAGAGATACTAGTGGAGGATCTGGATAAGAATTAGATGGGCACATTTCTTCACTAAAGATAAGGTATTCTTTAACATCATAAAAATGTAGCCTCTATATTATTACAATAAATTTATGCATCATGGTATGAAGTCCAATTCATTCTTAAGAGTATATCAATTTCAAAATTGGGTATAATGATGAGATTACACAATAAACAACATTTATATACCCAAATAGGTTTGAATCACAAATGTTTGTTACAATGTTACTTCCCTTAGGAGTTTTGAACGACAACTCCCTTGTTAAATCAAATTGGAAATATATAATTTTCATAGAAAACTAGAAAAATATGAAAAAATGTGATGATCTATAACCAAATAATATATTGGATAAATTTGAGGAAACAATTAAAGTACCTACCACCATGTCATTAGGAACTTCAACCTCAGCATTAGTGATTGTATAAGCTTGGCCTTTCTCCCTTACCTTTTATGAGGAAATTTTCCTTTTCTCTTAGGAAATTCATTTGAAAAATGCCCCATTTCTCTACAATTGTAGCATTCCCCATTGACAAAATCATTCCTTCCCATGAAATCACATGCTTCGTGGCCTTTTTCACCACACTTATAACAAACTCTCACTCCATTCCGGAAAATACCAGGGTGTTTCTTCCCACATTTACTACAATATAGAAATTCAACTTTTCCCTCCTCCACCTTATTTCCATTTCTAAAGTGTTTAGCGGATCACTTCTTCTGATAATTTGATTTATAGTTGTAAGACTTAGAGAATTAATTTTCTATCTTGATAGCACATGAGACTATATCTTTATATGACGAGAATTATTTTGATAACAATTAATGACGGAGAAACGGTTTTAACCCATCAATTAATCGATCAATCATACTACATGGGTAAAATATATAATCTGCAACATGTCGTCCTATCCTTTAAAATATAGACTATTACTTTGCAACATTCTCCTCATTTTTTCATAGACTCATAAACTGTCTTTCCATGTACGTGTGATGGTCAGGAGGAATGTATTTCTCTATAAAAATATTTTTAAACTCCAAAAATTACATATTTAGTACGTTTTCATCCCCTTTTTTATTTTGAATTAATTACCAACACTGATCTGCATCTCCTGTGAGGTGATAAACATCCATGAAAACCTTTTCCTTCTCACTAATCCCCAAAGCATAAAATATTATCTCTATTGAATGTATCAATTTCTCAGTTACAAATGGATTAGTAGACCCTTTTATGGTTGGTGGTTGTTTCCTCATGAAGCAGTCTAACATTGAAGCTCTGCATTGTGGATCATGATTCTCAATACGGATAGGGTGATTATTCATAACCTGAGAGAGTTGTCCTAATAAGGTTATAATTTTTTCAACACTAGTTACATCACAAACTCCACAATAATTAACTTGAGTAGGAGGGAAATTCCTACATGGATTATGTGCATTCATACAGTTTCCATTCCTTCTACTAGGTGCCATTGCTAAACACTGGATTACAGCAGATTAGTTTATGAATCTCTATACATAATTCCAAATTAAAAAAATACCAAAAATAAATTGAACATTTTATGTATATAATTCATAATCATAAAAAAATCATTATAGATGTATTTAAACATAAATAATTCATAATTGTTTGAAAAGAAAACATCAATTATCCAATGAATATCCCCCAGGAGTGTCATAACCAAGAGTGATGGTAGGACTACTGTTGTGTACTATGATACCCCAGATCAAGCCCGAAACTCCTTGTCATAGTTTTGACTCCTAGGTACATATATTCCAGGGCTGCCTCTACCTGCTCATAAATTGTTTGGGATGTATTGATTGGAAAATACACAAAATATCTACATTATCAAAATTAGAAGAAGTTATTATATATTAATCATCAATTTCTATCATAGGATAATGTAGTCTAATTAGTGTTTTTCAAAAGGTAGCTTCCAAGAATGGTACTAAAGTTCCTCTGATACCAAATTTAATGCACAGTCCCTAGATACCCAAAGTCGGTGCTTTATTACATAACATTGGCAGGATCAAAAGATATCACGTCTTGAAATACTGATTAGATTAGTAGCCTAGGAAATACTATATACATACCTATGTTTCACATTACATAATGAAATGGAAAAACAATAACATTGTGTCCCCTTTGAACACATTCATATTCCTTAGCATATTCTTGTAGGTTAATTGTAATATACTTCTTCGCATCGTGGTAAAATGAAAACATAAGAAAGGGTTGAGCTCATATGCTTAGTAAGGATAAAAATATAGTAGAAACTATCATAAATAAGAATAATCATTTAAAGAAATGTATAAGAATAAATCAAAATCCTTTTATGTTTAAAATTCAGAATAATATGGGACCGATAAGTCAAATAATCACATTATTTATTCACATGGATTTTATACTAGTCGAATAATAACATGTAACATCAATAGATAATTTCATAATTATGGAATTCATAATTCCAGACATCATAAACACGTAGTCAAGGCCTTGTACCAAGACTAAAATTAATATTTTCTCAAGGCCTTCTGGCATGACACTAGTTTGTCTCATGGGATCTACCGACGCATCGATGATCTATAGTGTGATCCACCCATCACATACTAAGTCCAATGCATTACTCATATGAAATGTTTGAAACATAAATTATTCATTTGTATTAAAAATATCATAAGAAATGTTAATAATTTAACCATAAACCATGAATGGTATAAAAAATAACACATCCACAATCAGCCATATCAAAAAACATTCAATACAATATAGAAGATTCTTTCATAATAAATCTACTTCAAACAAATATAAAATCAATCAAAGGATGTTGACATAGATGAAATAAAAACTATTTTGATGGAAATACATTTTCCAATATTAAAATAATTTAAAAGTTACATAAATAAAAATGAAAACATAAATTTTGAAAATATTCTTATTATCTTGTAAGGGAGTCTTCGAAGATGGTATAATGGACTAAAATAGCCATGCCCGCCATATTCTTTAAAAAATCATTCTTACAATAATTTGTTGAAGAAGTCATCAAGTAACTTGTTTTGAAAACAATGGAAATATTACTTTCAATTTTTTTTATAAAAATCCAAAAAAAGGGTAGAAATGTCTATAACCAATATTCTAGGAATTTTTAAAAATGTTTTGAAATACATTTTTATGAAATGTTGAAGTGGATGATAAAGTGGTCCCCAAAGATACTTATGTATAAACTACCTCATATTATTTAGAGATTTTAAAATTAACCATTAACTTTTACTTTTCCTTGGTCAAGGGTATGTTAAACTGTTGGATAATATTTAATATTTTTGATTAATTTATAAAAGAACCATATACATAAATATGATATTATAAATGATCTTCTAATACTGGATTGTTTCTAATATCTCCGTAGTATCATTGTTTCGGGTGTTAACTAATTCTTTTTTTCCTTTATATTTTTTTCTACGTATCACATGATTGTTATCAATAGGATGTATTTGGTTCATTTATAGAATGATATTATGTTTTCAAACATTATTTTTATTCATAAAATGAATATTATTCTTTAATGGGTTTGATGGTGTATAAATCATATCACATTCTTGGAGATGGTAATCTGTACGTACGAATGAGCGAGAATGTCATTCAATTGATGGTAAAATAGTATGTAATTTGATGTTATATCAAGTATACATCATCATTAACATATTATATTTAATATTAACATCAATTATACTCATTATTATACCCATCTAAAAAATTAAGTGTTGAATAACAATGTACACCCGAAAGTAGAGATGGTAAGCCATACGTATGCGCGAATGGTGAATTTTTCATTCATTTGATGGGTAGAATAAAAATTATTGGTGTAACAAATTTATAAAAACATCACATTATGTACAAGGTACTAAAGTTATAATATTTTTATGGAAACAACTAATAAGGAGGAAGTGGATGATGAAAAGAACATTGAAAGCGTTGATGAAATTATTACCTCTTCTTCTGTTTCTTCTTTTTTAATTGATTAAAAGGGATCCAAAGTTTGACATTCTGATCAAAATAAGACCTCTATGTTTATGTGATGGTAATTAGTAGGATATTTGAGAATTTTTTGGCCGAGCCTAAGGGCTTTGGAGGTTTTATTTTGAAAGAAGATATTATACTTTTTATAATAGAAGTGAGGGTCACTTTTGGAAAATCATGAAATATTAACATATTATACAATAATATTTGTTTAATAATTTCTCAAAAGGATTTATTTAGAGGTTAAGGTGGGTATGGTTAATACATATCTCATCTAATAGGGTTTAGTCATGATTATGTCACCATATTAACCTTATCTTTTAGATTTAACTTCAAGTTAAATAGTTTAACATTTACCATGTGTTCTTCTATTATTATAAAAAATATTTAACAAAAATACTATAAAAATCCAATATAACCCCATGTGGTTCATTATTGAAATGTATGCCCACATATATATCCATTGAACGATCCTTATATTTATTGTAAAATTACCTTAATTAATAATATAGTATTTGTTTTAAAAACTCATTTATGTCAATTTTGACACTATTTAGTCTATGGTTTTTGTGAAGGTCAACAAAACCTAAGTACATCTAAAAACATTACATCAATACTGACATGTCATATTAACCAAGAAAATTATTTTAATGCATCAAAAGTCTCAATTTGTATTTATTTGGATATTTATAATATCAATTATTTTAATATTTCATTAATAATGTAATTAATGCATCATCATTATGTCATAAATAAAATTAATTATTTAATGTAAAAAAATTATTCATAAAATACTATTATGTTTGAAATATTGTTATATTTATTATGAATATTTATTGATTAATTAATCTTATGTATAACCCTATATTAAAAATGTTTTAGTTTTGAAAATTTAAATTTATCACTTTTAACTCTTCTTTAAATAAAATATTTATAAATGACCACATATTATCCAAGTGGATCAAATAGGATAATATTTTATTCCTAAAGTTTATTTTGGTCTAAAAACACTTATACATTAGAATTAATACATGATTTAGGGTAATTATAATATCACATTTACCTTTAATTATCCTAATTATTTTTAACCATGGTAAACAAAATTCAAATGTTATTCGTCAAAAAAATTATTTCCATCCTATTAAAAAAAATTTTACATACATATTTCCTCTGTTACACTCAGATTTTTGAAATTCAATTCACTGAAGCGGTAAAATATTGTTTTGTGTAAATTTTCAATTGTGCCTAGAAGGTGGATAAAAGACGTTCAAATGACCAATAAAATTTTATACATGTAACTTTTTTATAAAATGACTCCAATGAATTACATTGAACTTATATAGGTATAATGTTTTTACTTTGATTTAAAAAAAAAATAAATGAAATAAATAATTATTTAAATTAAAATTATGTTTTAAATAATAACACAATGTTTCCACTATTCATCAAAAATTGAAGGTTTTCAAAAAAATACAAAAAATTCACCCAAAGATAATTTTGATAATAAAAATAAAAAAATGAAGTCCATTATAATAAAATAAATATTAAAAAATTACAAAAAGTGTGTATTACTATTTATAATGGCTTGTTTGATTGGTTGTGGTGTTCTAAAACACAAAGATGCGTACAACGCAAGCTATTGCGTTATTCAGAGAGAATAACACCATGGATACTTGGGGTGTTACATAATCAATGTTTCTCATTTTATAATCTTATTACTAGGATGCCTATTGAATGGTGTAGTTTAACATCCTACTTCTAGGATATATCAATAGTTTAATGTCATGTAAGATGGGAAAAAATAAGGGGTGGTTAATGAACCAATAGCTAGATCAGATGTCAAAATGTCTAGACATCACATTGTATCACCTGGGGATGGGAATTAAGATGAACATAGTTATAGAATTATATTCACTTTAACAAAATTCTTTAAAGACAAGGCTATACATTTTAAGAACATGATATAGGAATGTATTGTAGTTTGACGTTGTATAGTAAGGAAAAATCATGGTATTGTTTAACATAATGTAATCAAAATGATCGTGGAGGGATGGTTTATATCCTTCAACATGAATGGGGTAGTAATTTAATTTCATGAAGAATGAAGTTGTAGTTTTACATCCTACAAGATGGTGTAAAACTCTAATGTCATGCATGATGGATGAATAAAATATGAAATTTACTACATGAAAAAACATGGAATTATAAATAATAGTGATGATATCTCCATCCCTAGTGATCCAAGAGTATAAACCTTTACGGTAGAAGTTTGGATTTATGTATGGAACTTCAAATTTGGGTTCCATATTTGGATTCTTCCTTCTTGGTATCTGTTTCACTCAGAGGAAGAATATTATATCACCTAGATGGAAGGAGTGTAGAAGAACATTCGGTTTGAATGTCATAGATATATTTTTTCTAGTGGCTCTCAAGATTATGAAAGGCCTATATATTATTCTCGTCATGGGATTCTATTTCATATATATGAAAATCATGTATATTTTTTGTTGTCTAAGGGTCATAGAAGGTTATTCGAAGTTATGTAATCTATGTATTTATGGGAGGGACTACATTTTTCCTCTCACAATGCAATATGTGGTTGGGTGGAAGAAATTGAATGTAGTAATATGACAATCCTAGAGAGCATTGGAGAGATTTTCAAATAGACATTTCATGTTCTATCCCACCATCCTTTGTGGAATTTTGGAGTGGGTCTTGGTGAATGCCCTGATTTATCCTTTTTCATGTTCATGATAATAAGTAATTGGGTTAGATTTGGTGATGTACTTGGCAATCATATTTTCTAGTTATGTTTCCTGAAATATGGTGTCATTATTATGTTAAATCTTGTGTGGGACTCCAAATAAATTGATAAAGTTGGAGATCACAATCTCAATGATAGAATGGAAATTGAATTCTTTTAGTGGAATCAACTATACCCCCTTAGAAAAGAAATATATTGAAGTCAGAATAAAAATTATATCATGAGATATTTCTGGTGGACATGGTCCAACTACATCGTGTCCCAAAACTGAAAAGGGAAAAAAATACAAGGTAATTTGGATGGTTCTTGGAAGTTGAAACACAATGATGGATTGGATCTTACATCTCTGGAACCACTTGGAAAACTCTATTCAGTCCTCTACCATGGTGGTAAAAAAGTATCCCATTATTTGAATCTTATGGGAGAGACATTACCCAGCCTGATGTTCTCCACAATGCCTCATATGAACTACCTTCATAACATGGTTACTCTCATCTCCTTGAATACTATAGAAGATAATTCAATAGAAAACATGGTTGAAGTGGATCTGTTGAATGTTAGGACAACTATAGATGGTGGAATGTATTTCATAACAAAGGATTTACTCAGGTTCAACAATTTTTGACAAGAAATTTCCAAGATATAGGTACTCAATGAATGTAATTATCATATCATAGGTCTCTTCTACTACAATAGGGGGATAAGATGTTCCTGATTTGGTAGTACTGGCTGTAAAAAGGATTACATGTTGGTCATCATCATCATATGGAGTGAGGAGAGCCATGAACATTCATTACCACACATGGATGATCATGTCTTCCTAGACTAGATCAAATTGAGATGTGGGTATGATGGCCAATGCATCGGGTCGACCATTATGGGACTAAGGTCCATGAGTGACCTGTAGACGGTGATGGAACTACACCATCAGATTTATAATGTGCTCTAATATGGGAATAATCCCCAGATTCCAAATGACATAATCTCATTTCATATGCATGGTGAATTACATGGAGACTCCCTTGACATGTAGGTGGGGAAATTATTCTCAAGAGCTAACTCCAGACTGGTGATAAGCCTCACACTCTTCCTCACTATTGGTGTTCCTTATGACAAAAAGAATGAATAACTTATGATTTTCTATGTAAGTGTGATGAAAACAATTCTTATACATAATCTATTTAGCTTGGGATCATTTAACCTTCAACAAGTTAGGATATAGGAGGCACGATCGAAATGTATCATTAAAAATGGTATAGTGTGACCTGTTATGGGGATGTCATCATCAATAAATTCAATGTCCAAGGACTTCACTTCATGGGCCTAATTGGTGGTCATAAAGTTTGTAGCACCTGACCCTTGATAGTATTCTATTGGGAAAATCTGATTTCAAACTACTACTGAGTCACTAGCCACCTATATAGAAGACATTTCAACATGGGTTGTTTATAATACACTTTAGTAGAGCCACATAGGACAAAAACGGTATCTGGTGATGTTGTAGATAATGTCAAACCCACTACACTATAAAAACTAGAATGTCGTAGCCCTTATTGATAGGAGAGTATCATGACATAGTTTTTAGGAGAATTCTACTAAGATAATAAAAACTATTCACTGCCCCTTCATTTTTTTCTAAGAGAGAAAAGAACAGAGGGATCATTCATGGGTGGTCAAATAGAGGAATAACAACTTCCCAGAAATGGATGGCATTAAAACTGGAGGCTATAGTAGATATTTTTTTATTTCCTTGCATACATTCACTCATAACACCATTGATAAATGACAATATTAATATAAGGCCCTTTCCATAAACATTAAATAATCTTTAAATTTATTAATAATTCACAATGAGGATCTTTTTTTGGATTATAGTTTTAGTGAATTAGGCCATAACTATTACATTACTTGTCAAATATTAAAAATTAGACTCTTATACATAGTATCCATTATTTCATAAAATAAAAAATCTTTAAAGAATACTATATTTCTATTCATAATATAAATATTCTTAAATTATTCCATTCTCTTACCATGCCTTATACCCGATAAAAAATATCAAAACTGTGTGCTGAGCATAAAAAAGATACATAAGGTTTATAAAATACATAATGAAATAATTATTCCATAAATAAATAAAAAACCTATGATATTTTAAATATCTTATGAAATCATATGATTTATGAATAACACATAGAAATCATAAATCATAAAGGTTACTTGTGGAATCCATATCTAACAAACATTATAACTTTCATACCTACGTAGGGAGTTATGTATGGAATATCTATCATTTTATATTCAAAAAATATCTTAGGGGAAACATTAATGTATACCTTTATCACGTTACACAATTCATTGGAGTGATATCTCACGCTCACCTGCCCAAGGTTTATCAAGAAACCACCTATATACCTATACAATTCACAAGAAACATAACATAATCATATAACATAATGCAAGAAAAAATGAAAGATAAAATTTACACATTGAAATAACAATATATCATGTCAATATATTGATAAAATCAATCAATTATCAAAAACATTTTCAATTCAATAATACATAAAAGAGTATATGGTATTTATTTCATTAAAAAACATTACGGCTTGTTAAGGAACCCAAATATCAAATAATACTCATGGTGGCGTAATGGTCATTATCACAACATACATTAAAAAGATACATTACTTTTTTTCATTTAGTAAAATGATTCATAGAAATATATTCCAATAGAATAAAATGAAAATTCAATGGTTCTTATACACTATATAAAATAAAGTAATGTATAAAAATATGCCTCAATGAAGGGATATTGGGATGAAGTCCCTTACCTCGTGTCCAACTTGACTCATTCATTTATTAATATCGTGAATAATAAACTAATGTTAATTTCTACTTGATTCCGAACCTTTTTAATTTTTTTTTATATCACATAATAACACGTTATAATCATTACATAATCACATTAATTAATAACGGTCATTTTGACCATATTTGGTACTTGAGTGAAAATTGAACTTATAATTAAATGTTGTCCATGTGGTCAAAAGTAAAATATCTCCAAAATGGTATTCATGATTTAGATATCATATATATCATCTATATAATCTATATATATTTAATTATAATAGTACATAAAATTTGGAGACATGGAATGAAATGAACTATTCAGGGTGACGGTAAGCTGTATGTTCACATAAACACTACTTCCATTAATATTTCAAATTTTGTGGAATGAAAACATAATGATACATATGTATATTATAATTACATTATAATATCATATATAATTTCATTAACTCCATCCTTTATAATTTCAACTTATGGCAGGAATGTGTTATATCACTTTGAGGGGGTAGTAGTCTGCACTTCCTCAAAAGAAATTAACTTATTTAGCCATTATGGAAACCATAAATGCATTCTATAAATGAAAAATATAAATCCATATAAGAAATAGAAATATTATATATATCAAATATAAATACAGTTCCATAATAATTTCCACCATTATAGGTGGTAGTAGATGATTAAACAACCATAGTTTCGTGCGGCAGTAGTTCATCGTCCACAGAAACTGTAGGTTCTTTAACCATTAGACGGAGGTGTGTGTAAGTATAGTTAGAATAATTATCATAACAAGAACATAGTAAATTGAGGATACTATTTTTTTATGTAATAAATGAATTATAATGGAATAGGGAGTTAATAAGTACAATAAAATAAGTGAAATTGAGGGAAGACATTACCTTTAAATCGGGTAACTCCCTTTGGTTTGAACCAAAAATCATTCTTGAAGTGACTTCTGCCAAAGTAACGGATTTTTGGAGGAAGATATAGATGTTGGGAGCTTATTTAGGAAGATTAAGGATGATCCTAGGGTCTTGAAATGTGTGATAAGTGTGTTAGAAGAGGTTCCCTTTTATAATATGGATGGGCTCATTAGGAATGATAGAAAGTGTTATTTTATTAGAAAATTAATTACAGTTTAAAATGGTCCCAAACTAATTAAATATGATTATAAGATGTATATAATTCAAAATAAAATCATCCAATAAGAATTGGACAGGATTTGGATATTTTTTAATACTTTTCATTTATATTTAACCCTTTGTTAAATTATTTATCATTTACCACGTCTTCTTGTTTATTCCTACTATATGGTTAATATATTTACTATAAACTTAAAAAAGTACCCAAATAAATAATTAATTACATTTTTTTACATCATAAATTTAATTAGGAAGAATCAATGATTTTTAATACTATTTTATCATTTAATAATATATTAATTTATTTAAAAACTCATTTATATCAAATTTTATACTATTAATATGATTTATATTTTAAAAATCCAAACCAAAATAATTATTTAGAAAAAAATTCATTAATTAATATATAACTAGTCATATTTATATCTAAAAATAGTGGATGACCTAAAAAGGTTCATGATAAATTTATTTTAATATTTATAATCTCAATTATTTAAAACATTCATTAATAGGGTAATCATTTCATCAACATTGTGTCATAAATAAATTTATTAGTATGATGACTAAAAATTATAAATAAATTTACATGAATTAAAATATATATTTAACTTTCTAATGACTATTTATAGTAAATAATATCAATTATATAACCCCACATTAAAATTGTTTTATCAAAACAATTAATGTTCATGATATTTTTATTATTACATTAAATAAAAAGTAATTAATGTCATTGTCTAACTGAAATGGAATTCAAAGCAAAAAAGAATCCACCATGAATTTTATTTTTCATCCATGACTCATCCAATATGTTTAGGACAAGCATTGGAATAATTTAACATATTTATAATATTATCTTAAACATTAAATACCCTATTTACCATTAACCGCGTTAAATAAAAATCAGAAGATATTATTCACCAACAATTATTTACATTCTATTGAACCAAATTTTACATACTAATGAAAACCATATATGTTAGAATTTTTAAATTAAATTTAAATAGGTGGTAAAATATCATTCAAATGAAAAATTGGTTTTTTTAACTACGACGTAGTGTTTTCAAAATTCATAAAAAATAAATCTTTTTCAGAATAATACCACAAAATAACCCAAATATAATTTTGATATTCCAAATTCAAAAATTATGTCTCTCTTACCAAATTAAAAACATATAATTTTCAGTAATAAATTTGAAATTTATTTCTTTTTTCCAAACTTGAAATAGTTTTTTTATGATGTAACAATTATAAAAATATTGACATGTGTTTATATCCAATTTCAATGTGAAATTACATCCAATGACCATAATTGGATTAAATGGTAACAATATAATCTATTTCACCATTAAAACAAATAAAAATAACAATATATATAAATAAATAAATTTGATTAAAATGTAGTTTTTAATTAAAATGCAGTATTTTTCACAATTCATTATAAAAAAGAACTTTATCTGAAAAAAACCATTCAAAGTATAGTTTCATCCCCCTATTCTAAATAATAAATTTATTTTTTCAAATAAACCATATATAGGTGACAATGACTATATATAAAAAGGGTTCACCATCAAAAGGTAGAAAATCATCCTTTTAATGAATATTAGAGTATTTATGATTAAAATTGTATTCATTCACATTTTAAGCCTCTATATTTTATTGGATAAGTTTAAAAACATTTAAAAACCATTTGTGTTCATATTGTAGTTAGTTCTATTCATTCTTGCCAATAAAACGTCAATCCATTAAATAAAATTTAAAATAATAATAATATAATATTATTTTTCAGTATAACCCAAATTTGTGTGAAACACAACATTTCATAGAAACCCACTGTTTTGTATTAGGTATGCCATAAAAAATAAATCATCTTTGAAGTAGAATTAATATTTCATCCACAAATATTAATAAATATGAAAATGTATTATTCTTTATTTACCTAAGATGTTACATCAATCGACCCTTTTGGAAATTTCATTTTAAAATTTTATTAACTTATAAAATAATGGGGGTATTTATCCCTCATAGAATTCTCAGATTCCCATGTTTCCTCTTCATCCATATGGTTTTCCACAGAATTATTACATTATAATTTAACTTATTTCGCAACACTTTCTCTCTTTTTTCATGAATTCAGACAGCTTGTTCCTCATAAGAAATATTCTCTTCCTACTGAACTACCCTTGGACACCAAATATTAGATGGATCAGGCATATACTTTCTCAGCATTGAAACATGAAAAACAATGTGTACCAGGGATATACTTATAATTAATGCGACTTTATAAGATATTGATCCATCCTTTTTCAGAAATTCATAGGGTCCAATGAACCTCTAACTCAACTGTCCCTCCTTACCAAAACACATAACACATTTCCCTGAAGAATCATTGAGAATGACATGATCCCCTATCTCTTAAGCAAGAAAATTCCTCTGGTTTTCCACACAACTTTTTTGATGGCTCTCTGATGTACAAATGTGCTTCTGAATCAAATAAACTTTTCCTTCCACCTCTTCTACGAATCCTGGTCCCATCAACTTCATTTCAACTACATCATCCTAAAAAGCTCTATTTCAACACCTTTTTCCATATAATGAATCAAATGTGTCCATCTATATACTGGAATGAAAACAGTTATTATATGAAAATTCAACCAAAGAATGATGTTGGTCCCATCATCCTTGGTAATCAATTGATAAAGTACGCAACATATCTTATAATGTCTGAATGTTTTGATTCGACAGCCCATTTTATTGTGGATGAAATGTTGTACTAAAATTCAATTCAATACCTAATGAATTTGTAATGTACTTTCCAATAGTTATAAGTAAACATGGGATCACGATCAGAAAAAAATGAGAGGGGAACTCCATGTAACCAGACTATCTCTTTAACATACAACCGAGAAAGTTGATCTATAGACCATGAACCTCAACTAGTATAGAAATGAGTAGATTTAGTCAATTGATTAACAAAAACCAAGAATTCATTACTACCTCGAGAATTCTTTGGTAATCCCACAACGAAATCCGTGGAAACATTTTCCCATTTCCACTCTCATACCAGAAATGGATAAAGCATCGATTTTGCTAACAGCTAATCTGCTTTAACCAATTGGAAAATCAAACACTTCACAGTAAAGTTAGTTATATCTATTTTCATACAATCCCACTTGTAAAACCCCCTATGATCTCTTTATATCTTAGTTCTGCCAGGATGAACTAAAAACAGAGTACTATGGGCTTCACATAACAACTCATTCTTCAACTGTGAGTCACAAGGAATGCATATTCTATTTCCAATCCTCAAAAAACAATCATTATCAATTTTAAAATCTGCCAACATACCCTTCTAAACCAACTCAACCTTTTTTTTCATGTCACTATCTTCTTTTGCAATTGATTAATTCTTTTTGAAAGAGATGATTTTACAGAAACCTCAAACAAAATAGGGGAATCTCAAACACCCACAACTTCTATGCTAAAGTTCAAAATAATTTAACAAAGGGACCTTGTTCTAATAGTAACATGGTTAATGTAGACTTAAATTTTTAACTCAATGATTTGGTCACCTTATTTTCCTTACCTAGATGGTATTTAATTGTGCAATCATAATACTTGATTAATTCCATCCATCTCCAATATCTCATGATTAATTATTTATCAGTTAATATATAATGTAAATTTTTGTGGTTAGTATATATTTCACATATTACTCTATACAAATGATGCATTAAAATATTTTAATCAAAAACAACAACAGCTAATTCAAAATCATGTGTAGTGTAATTTAACTAATGGGTTTCCAACTAACGTGAATCGTATGCAATTACTGATCATTCTTCATTAGGACACAAACCATGTCCCACAAACGAAGAATCACTGTAGATAAACACCCCAAAATTTATGGAAGGTAATTACAAAACATGGGAATTAATTGAATCATCTTTTCAATTTTTGAAAACAATAATCACATTCTTTTCACGAGATGAACAAAAATCCTTTTCAAGTTAACTTAGTCATTGAGCTTGATAATCATGCATATTTTCATCAAAACTCAGTTAATAACCTACTAAACCATGAAAATTATGGCTATCTGTAGTATTTGTGGGCTCTTGGTCATTCATCAACATTTTTTTAGAAGGATCTATAGTTTTTCCATTTATTGAAACAATGTGACCAAAGAATAAAATTTATTGTGACCAAAACTCACCCTAGCTGAATATTCCATTACAGTTTTTCACTAATGTTTTTCAAGACCACCTATAAATGACTTTCATGACCCTCTTATCTTTTGATATAAACCAAAATTATATCAATAAAGGCAACCACAATCTTATCCAAGAACTCTCAGAATATTCTATTCATAAGATTCATGAATACAACATGAGCATTGTTTAAACCAAAAGGAATAACTAAAAATTAATAATGGAATTATCTTGTATGAAATGTGGTCTTTGGAATGACTGATTCCATTACTTTTTGATGATGATACCCTGTCCTCAAGTTAATATTCAAAAATACCGATCTCCGTGGAGTTGATCAAACAAATGATCGATATAAGGAAAATGATACTTGTTCTTAATAGTGATTTTATTCAATTATCTATAATTAGTGAATAGTCTCATTGGACCATCTTTCTTGTTAACAAACAATACAAGAGCACCCCATGGTGATGTTCTAGGATGAATGAAAAAAATTATCTAATAACTCCTGTAATTTTTTCGTTAACTCTAATGGTTCAGTTTGATCCATTCGATAAGGGAGTTTTGAAATTAGCTTAGTATCATGAGCTATTTCAACATTAAATTCAGCTTCCCGATCTGGTATTATACCCAGAGACTCATCATGAAACATCAAGATAATATTTTACCATTGTCACATCATCAATCTAAACAGTTCCCTAGTTTTCAAAAATATGGCAAATGTAACATTCATTTCAATCTTTTTCTAGTTTCTCAGCTTCCTGACATGTTAGCAAAAGCAAGGGTTCATTATTTTAAACAAACTGAAATTTTTTCTGAAAAGAAACAACATTATCTCATCAGTCAAAATTAGCATGATGAATGGAAATCCAATCCTTATCCAAAACAATATCAAACACTACTATAGGGAAAAAAATTAGTTTTACAGGTAGATTCATTATACAGAAAAGGAACAGAAGGTTATTATTATTTCTTTTTTTGTATTATCATTTCCTCCTAGTGTTTTTACCATATGTTTAGGATTAATATCTTCATATGGAATTACTAATTTAATATAACATTTATCAGAGTTTAAATAATGTGTAGACCATAAATAAAATAACACATTAGCATAATTTGAATGATCTAACAATGTACCTGATAGTACTTCATTTGATGTCCCAACATCTACTGAAGTAGTTGCGAAGGATTTCGTCAACCATTTATTTTGTAGTCCGACTTCTTTCCCTCAGTTGATTTTTTCACAGAACACTTGGTTTCATATTGAACCATTTCATTGCTTATAAAACATATTACTAACTTTAAATCAGATTTTTTCTTAACATTACCCAGATCTTTTTCAGTGAAATTATGAGCCATATGCCCCATGTTACCACATCGATAGAACGTACTAGGATTCAAAATACATTCCCTAAAGTTATTTTTTTACCTCAATTTTCACAAACTATAAAATTGTTTTCTTACCATATGATCTTTTTTAAGTGTTCTGAACTTTTGTCTTCCACTTTAACCTTTTATTCTGATGTTTTTTAAAGAAAACATGATCGTATAAAAACTATATTTCCTCCTTCTCCGCACATCGAACAAGTTATTCATAACTTTTAAACCCACTAAAAAATAATTCTTTTGGTATACTGGATTTAATCCTGAATTAAAATTGTTGATTTTACTATGAATATCTCGTATGAAATTCGGATCATACATTTCCAGTCGAGTGAATTGTTCTTCATAAGAAACCACAGAGTCATCCCCCTACCTCAATTCCAAGACATGTTTTTCCAAACTATGAAGAACCACAATAGGAAAATATTTCTCAAGAAATATTCCTTTGAATTCAACCCAATCAAGAGCAATAATCTCGTCAATATCCTTGATATTTTTCACCACAGACCACCACTGATTGGCTTAACCATCTAAATGGTAAATAACAAGACTGTCCTTTTGATGTTCTGAAATCCCCGTGACATAAAAAATCATTTCCAATTATTTAATCCTACCTTTAGATAGAACATGGTAAGATGATATTTTGAATGATGGGGGATGCCACATCATGTAATGCTCCACTACTAATATGTTCCTCTATGGATGATCTTGTTGATCTTGTGCATGGATACCCCCACCATTTATAGCTAGAGTCTATTATTCCATCACTGCAAGAAAATGATCAGTTCAGATTCCGACCGTATCTGGTTGCTGATTCGGGAGGTTGTCTTACTCTTGACATTGTCCCATCATAGATTCCTTGTTTCCTCTATGGAAAACCATTTAGAACACATAAATTCTTTAGGTGAGACCACTTGGTAATCTGTAAATTATATATCATTTCAATATTAACATAAATTATTTTATGGATATTAATTTAAAAATATCCTATCTCCAAATGTTTTCTAAACCAGCCTTTGATACCAACTTTAAAGCCTCATCCTTAAACATTACATAATCATGAATTAAATTAATAATTAACATTGAGTATCTTTTCAGGTTTAGTGTTTTAGATAATTAGGCCATAACTATTAAATTACATCTCAAATATTAAAAAGTAGAGAGTTCTAATAACTATACATTTTTTTCATTAAATAAAAATTCTTAAAATAAAACATTAATTATTTTCTACATATAAGAATTCTTGAATTATTCATTTAGCATTCCTTCCCTTATACCCTATGAAAGACATTTCAAAAACTTGGGAATAACATAAAAAGCTATGTAAGGGTTATAAAATAATGAATGAATCCATTAGTCCATCTATACATAAAAAAATAATTTTTTTACATAACTTGTGAAATCATAAGATATATGAATAACACATAGAAATCATAAATCATAAATGTAACTTTTGGAATCCATATCAAACAAACATTTTATATTCCACAACTATGTAGATTTTTGCATTTGGAATACCCATCATAGTATATTCACTAAATCTCTATTTTACCTCCTTCACATTACACAATGCATTAAGGAGAAATCATGGGCTCACCCGCCCTAGGTTTATCATGGAACCTCACATATACATAATCAATTCCCAATAACCATAACATATTTATAACACGGTACCCAAGAAAGAAGAAAAGATATCATTTTCATATTGAAATCACAATATATCATTTCAATATATCGACATAATAAATCCATTATCAAAACAATTTTAAATACCAAAATACGTAAAAGAGTATATGTTGTATATTTTCCGTAAAAAATAGTATGACCTTATAAGGATTCCAAAGATCAAATAATACAAGTAGTGACAGGAAGGTCGTTGTCACCACGTATGTTAAAAATAAACATTACTTTTTGTCATTAAGTAAAAAATATTCATAAAAAAAGATTCCATATAAATGGAATGAAAATTCAAAGGTTTTTTCACCTTATAAAATAAAGTCATTTATAGAAAAATTCATCAATTAAAGGAGATTGAGATGAAGCCTCTTACCCCATGTCTGATATGACTCGTTCATTATTTAATATCATGAATACTAAAACAATTTTAATTTATACATTATTATGAACCTTTTCAAGTTTATTATTCCTTTCATATCAAATATTACCACATTATATGCATTAAATAATCATTTTAGTTAATAACTGTCATTTTTTCTATATTTGGTACTTGAATCAAAAATTAACTTCTTATAATTACATTTTTTCCATGTGGTTAAAATTCCTATATCTTCATAATTATATTAATTTTTTAGATATATGTATATCATATATATGTATTTTATAATGTATTTATAATAGTACATTTCAATTGGATATAATAAATTAAATCCACTGTTCATGGAGATTGTATGTCGTACATACGCATGAACACTAATTTCATTAATATTTCATTTTCAGTGGAATGAAACATTAATGAAACATTGTTATATTAAAATTAAAATATAATATAACATATAATTTCATTAACACTATCCTTTATATGATCCATGTATGACATGAATGAGTAATGTCACTTTAAGGGGGCAGTAGTCCTCACTTCCCCAAATGAAATCATCGTATTTATCAATTATGGGAACCATAATGGTATGATATAAATTATGAATAAATGATCTTATATACAATATAAACATAATATATATCACATATAAATAAATTTCCATCATAATTTCCACCATGAAAGGTTTTAGGATATGATTTAATAATCATCATTTCGTGAGGCAGTAGTTCACTATCCACAGAAACAGTATATTCTATACCCATTAGACTTAGGTGTGTGGATGTGTATTTGGAATTATTCTCAGAAAAAAAACCTTTTTATATTGATTATACTAGTTTTTTCTTTAATCATTTAATAAGAAGATCATTGGGAATGAAGAAGTAAAATAAAAAAATATTTCTTGAGGGAAGACATTTCCTTTAAAACGGGAAAATCTCTTTGGTTTGAACCAAAAGGATTTCGTGATGTGAATTATGCCTAAGTTAAAGATTTTAAGAGTAAGATAGGTATTTTGGGAGATTATTTTGGAAGAGTTAGGCCAATCCAGGGGGCATGAGTGGTGCATTTACTGGGATACAAGTGGTGTCCTTTTATAAGAGGAAGGAGGGGTTCTTTAGTAATGTTTGAAAGTATTATTTTATTATAAAATTATTTTCAGCATAAAAATGTAAAAAACTCATTAATATTAATGATAATAAGAATATAAGTCAAAATAAAATCATCCATCAATAATTGGACAGGATTTAGATTATTTAAATCCATATCTTATTACATTATCCATTTGATAACATATTTAACTTTTACCATGTATTCTTGTACATTCCTACTATATTTATATATATTTAATATAAAATGTCATGAAACCCCAAATAGAACATTAATGGAATTAGTAACTTCATATATGTCATTTTTCATAATCATTGATTTTTAGAACTATTTTTTCAGTTAATAAAATAGAAATTGATTTAATAACTCATTTATGTTAATATTTATACTATTCATATCATGATTTTTTAAAAAATAAAATCTATTTGATTATTTCAAAAAACATTTATTAATTCGATGAAAAAAAATCATACCCATCTCTGATGTTCTTGTTTCACATAAAAAGTTTCAAATTAAATTTATTTTAATATATATAATTTCTTTTACTTAAAACATTCATTAATGAGGTACTCATTACATCATCATTTTGTCATAAATAAATCTATTTATAAGAAATCTAAAATTTTTAATTAAAATACCATGTTTTATGAAATCTCTTTATCTTTATAATGAATCTGAATAGTCAAAAATAAAAATAATATAACCCCACATTATTTTTTTAGAAAAATAATACATGCTTTTGATATTTTTTTAATTTAAATAAAAAGTTATTTATGTCATCATCATAGCCAAATGGATTTCAAAGGCCAATAGTCCCCACTATGAATTTTATTGGTCTTCCATGACTCATAAAATATTTTTAGGAAAGTTTTTAATGTAATTCTATATTATTATAATATTATATTTAACTTGACTTTCCCTTTTTACCTTTTATCGTGGTAAACAAAAATAAAATGTTACTATTCAGCATAAATTATTATCATTCTATTTAACCAAATTTTACATACTGATGAAAACCTTCTGTGTTGGATTTTTGAAATTCAAATTTATAGAATCATTAAAATTTTATTTAAATTAAAAATTCGGTTTTCAACTTCTACACAGTGTTTTCACTACTCATCAAAATTTGAACGTTTTAAAAAAATACCAAAAAATCAAGAAATGAAAATTTTGATATTCCAAATTCAAAAATGATCCATATTTTACAAAATTAAAGGAACATAAGATTCATTAACTAATTATATATTAATTAAGTTTGTTCAAACTAGAGAGCGTGTTTTTAAGAAGTAACAACTACAAAAAGATGAACTTCTTTTTATATCGAATTTGAAAGTGAAACTACTACCAATGACCATAATTGGAATAAATGGTTAAAATATATTCATATTAAACCTTAAAAAAATAAAAAGAACAATATATAAATATAATTGAATTTTATAAATAGGGGGTTTTGAATTAAAATGATTTATTTTCATTATTACTTAAAAATGAACTTTATCAGAAAAATACCAAATTTTCATCCAATTTAAATTATGATGTATTGATTCTAAATATATAATTTTAGTTTTTCAAATATAACATATAAAAGTAACAAAAACTAGATTTAAAATTTTTTATCCATCAAATGGTGGTAAATCAACCTTTTAAAGAATATTAGATTATTTATGCTTAAAATTGGATTCATTCACATTTTAAGCCTCTATGTTTTGATAAATAAATGTAAAAACTTATATAAAAAATGTGTAATAATATTTTAGTTAGTTATATTCATTCCATCCAATTCAATGACTATGGGTTAACTACAATTTAAAATAATAATATAATATTATTTTTTCAGTATAACTCAACATTGTGTGCAATGTACAATTTCAAAGAGACCCATTGTTTCATATTGGGTACACCATCAAACATAGCATCCCCTTTAAATTAAAATTAATATTAATTAACAAATATTAATAAATATGGAAATGTAATACCCTTTATTTACCTGGGATGTTACAATTAATTAGGGATCTGGAAAAGGTCATACACATTATGACTAGACTTGAGATGAATTGGCCTTATACAATAATTGTTCTTAAAAACCATAGACATTAGTGAGTTTTCTTAGAGGAGGAATATGTATAATTGATTTTCCATTCTCCAATTAAATCTCAATTCCCCTTTTTCAAATGATGATGTCGAGAATCTTATGAGAGGTAACCCCAAAGGCACAAAAAACGGTTTCATCTTCATAAGGTAGGAACATAGGAAGATAGAAACATTCTCGAGATCTCTGAGACATAATTTATACTCATGGTATTTGAGCACCAATCATCTATGTAGCATTGCACTACTGTCCTGATGATCAGTTTGGATATTCGATTTATGGAACACAAATTGTGGGCTCATTCATTCTTTAAACTTAAAGGAATTACGTGATATAATAATGTTCCCTATAGAACCCTGAGGGTGGTGGAATCACCATCTTCTGGGTCAATGAAAATTTTATTATACGTATAATAACCATCCATGATGGATAGATCATGTAACACATTGGTGGAATCAATTAAACACAATATTTTTGAAAGGGAAAAATAATATTTCAGACATCGGCGAATGAGATCCCAGAAGTCAATGATGACATTGTTGTATCCATTTTTCATCCTGACCTGAACAATATTGGCTATCCATATATGGTATTTTACTTAAATGGTGATGTTGGAATTGATGAGATAGTCATTATTGGCCATGACTATGGAACCATGAGAGGATTACATCTTCCTTAGAAGATTTTTGAACACTTGATGACTCACTGGGAGGACAATGTGACTCAAAACAAATAGGGAGTTTAGTCAAGTAATCTCATCATAACTATAGGAAAACCCATCACGATGCTTCCTCATGAAATCCATACACTATTTTTTTCTTCTAAAGATATTGTAGAACTGATAATTATTAGAATAGGGTCTACCTCAAGGCCAATAATCTCCTATATCATCTCTTTGCCAATGGGGGATACACCTTTTTCCAATGTTGGAGGATCATCCTCCAAGTATTCTTTATGATTTGAGATAAGATAATCAATAGGAGGAGATAGTTCAACAACACCAAGTGATCCAAGGGGAAAAACGATACCCCCTTTAGCATTTGAGGGATCTTCAATGGGCGACTCCTACAATACTGAATCCATGGAATCAAAGGAGATCAAAATTATTACATCAGGCCTTCAATCGAGGGGTCCACTCTAAATGATTTCAATGTTGTGGTGGTAGGTCGATTGGTTCACAGCTCAACATAACAAAAAGGTATGAAAAAAATATATCCACATGCTGAACATCCCTATTCATCACTGGGGTAGGGGGTTTGGGTATCACCTGACCCTGACTGGTGTAATTGTATGATGCAATCATATAACAATCCTTTTACTTGAGAATGTATCTTCCCCTCATTTCAAAAAATAATGAATCAATGTCTGAAATCTAAGGTTGTGTTCTCCAACAGCTGAACCAGGATGATGAATTCATCATCAAAATTTATCCATTAGTCACCAAAAGTGGTAGTGTGATCAAAATCAATATTCTAAAACAATTTTTCCTAAGTCATGTAAGAGTTGAAAATAAAATATTTGGATTGAAAAGAGTAAAAGGGATATACATCAACATTCTGCATGGACACTTGACCATTGAGGGGGTATTTGAGGGATTGTTGATATGATGGGAGAATTTTTTTCATGATAATGGAACCATGTTCTACCCATTGGTGAATTATAAGAAATATTTAATTTGATACCCATGAATTTGGTGATTAAAATCAGGCCACTCCACTAGGTCCTCAAGAAAATCTTGTCACATGGCTTCTGCTCAGTACCATTATAACACTGTTCCATCTTGAAAGAGGGAAATATATATTTTCCTATAATTCCTAGATTAAGGATCATTTCATTTGATATGATATTGATCCATGATATAGTTTCAACAAGGTTGCAAAATAATTCACATCCCATTGAACTAGACATGGAATTACACCAACAAAATATTTCCTTGTACGATATATCTGTCATCTTCTCTTGACAATGAGATGGTTTCATGGAATTATTCTCACACTACTTCCCCAAAATGGAAGGAATCTACGACCTCTAACTCTATTTTAAAATGGAGGTGGCATCTAATAGACTATCTAAGGGCTTGGAATATGTCTTCTAACATGAGTAGAGACACATGTATTGAAAGAATTGTAGGAATACTAGAAATATTCATTATCATTTCATTATTCCATCCTAGGTTCATATTTATTTTTGCAGGAGGATTGTCATTATATTGATGTTTGATGACTATTGTATGTGGAACTGGAGGATTCTACTTTGTGTTAGGAATATATCATTTCTGACTATTTGAACCTTGAAAACAGTATACCAGATTACTATCAGATGATTGAGGTCTGTCGAAATCTGGATGAGGCTGATCATATTGTGGTTGTGGTGGATGTACCATTTTGAGTAACATGAATCGAGTTGGCAGTGAATATAATGAGATGACGTGAGGGGAATACACATTCGGATCTATGCACTATGACTACTATCTAGTCCAATTAGAATCCAAGGCTTTTCTATAAGCACTAGACTATGAGTTTTGATTATTCAATTTCCAAGGTCCCATCAGCAATAAGATCAACTGGGAACATTAGAAGGACCATCCATACATTTCTCATCATTTTAATCCAAATAATTTTCAACTAACATGAATGTATTCCCTGAGGCATACACCTGATCATCACATGACGAATCATCCAATACTAGATGAATTCATTGAGAGATTCCATTTTTTGTGGAAATTAAGTCAAAGAATGTAATAGATAACATCATCACCAGTATAGGGATTTTATTCCCCTTGTGCTCATAGTGATATCCATTCTGAGAAGTATATGGAATAGATGTTGATTTATAAGAAGAAACAAGAGTATGTTTTAAAACATAATGGGATTCGAAATGATTCAAATAAGAATGAATAATACCATGGGTTCATGATACTTCTCTATAAACTAACTGATCATCATACTACTGATACCCATGAATAGAGACATTCAATAACTCACCTTTGTTGTCTTTCTCAGGCTTTATAGAGATATAGACTACATGTTACATGAAAACACACAATATAAATATATTATTATCAACATGGTCATTGAGATACTCCATAATCAAATAGTACAATTTGATGTTATTTCTAAGTATTCAATGATATTGTTTGTAATTAGCGAAATCCATGATATCAGCATCATACTGTTTCTTGAATTATAGAAATTTCAGAATCCCAATATTCAAGGAATATAAAATAAACGATGAACTCGAGCATCATTGAATTAGTATTCCAAGTTCTTCTGATCATGAAATGGAAGTATATGATATTTTCTTAGATGAGAGGCTAGATCCTAGATGGGGATAGAGCATGATTGTCTCCCTTAGCTGTAGTTCATGATGGGGTGGTACCTTCATATTCTGTGGAAGATGATGTGGAGCCTGAGGCTAGGCATGAGGCCATTTCCATTGGAAAGTCCATAATTGAGTCCCTATTGGTTACAATTAGAGAGGCCTAGGGACCCTATCTATTAGTCAACATCCGTTTTTTACTTTAGTGGATCTACCTTCAAGAACTAGGGGAGGAAACATACGTGCATGGCTATATTATTTTAAGTATTCATCATGGTGTGGATCCTTGTCTGAAAAATACAAACTTAGACCTATGAAATTTTGAGTGATGAAAAAAATAATAAATTTATTCATAAAATTCCCTAACAACAACATCATCTACTATTCATGAGTAAGTGGATTGTCATGTGAATACATGAGTACTCTCTATCTAGATATAATGTCTCAAATAACACTTCTACCTATTGATTTGATTAAAAATGGTAAAAAAATACTAGTTTTACATGTGGTGAAGCTGGAGGGATAACGAAAAAATATGTGATGTTCATCCCAACCATCAACAAGGCATTTTGGTAACTGGTTTTACCATAAGAATGTTGGCACTTCCAATGTATATGTGAAACACAAGAGCATGAAAACTACCTATTGTGTTGAGGTTCCTAGAATGGGTCCACAATGTGAAATAATTTTTTCTATATGGTTAATATGGTCAACCATCTAATTATATGGAGATATGGTAGGATTTCCAAAATTCAGGGGGTTCCTACATATCATACACCCATTCTAGATATGAATTTCCATTAGGTGGGATTTACACATTTTATGTCTCAACGGCCTTGTGGTGGGAAATGAGAGAGGACATTAGATTAACCTAATGGGGTTTCATGTCCTATTGTGTATTCCTGACGACCTGTGCATTGGTATGAACATTAACACATTGGGATGGCTTATCATCTCACAGAGTGTCTTGAGGATCCTGTGAAGATATTCGAGGATTGGATTCTACACCTGGTATATGAACATTCTATTCTACATCTCAAGGAAGGTTCTCATGCGGCTTAGTTAGATTCGGTGATAGGTACCACAATCACATACCAAAGGATACGACTTCTATCCTATTAGGATGCATGGGATTATCTATGTCGATGAGAGGCAACTGAGTAGGATGAACCTAGGTCTTCCCTACATCCACAATAGATAAAGGGAAGGACATTATTAAGGATCACCATAATTGGGTTTCCATTCCAAAATGATCATAGAAAGGATAAAATCAATGATCCCCTTTGGATCCATAAGATACTAGAGATAGATGGCTTTGTAATGGTAACCATTTATATATTTCATAACATTAAATGGTTTGGATTTATTGGATATCCTAATTTGATCTTCAACCTTATTGGTGTTCTTAAGGAGATGTGGTGACACAAACGGTTTTGTAAGGAACAAAACCTACCTTCTCATGTGGGCGTGAACAACAAGGATGAATACTATATGTTCCAGTGCCCCATGAGGTAGTTCTACCTCACTGATCCATATATATTTTTTCAATCTCATTGAGTATTTTTGGATCATCAATATTCACTGTGATTATTCCTAGAGTCATATCCTCGATGTCATTAAGAAAAATAGGCATTAAAAAAATAGGATATAAATGGAGAGAAGTGTACTAACCCCTTCCATGGATCAATATATGTGGGTATTTCTTCATTAAAATTTTATGATGAATTGTGAAGCATTGAATGCCTTGTTGTTAAAGGGTATTCTTGTAGTCAGGTGAGGCAAGGTGTTGTTCAAAGGGAAGTGTTTTGATGTAAACCACAATGAAATACTGAAAAAATTCATCAATGTGTTCCTAGATTTTATTTTATATCTTCTGATGGTTTTAGATGTAGAAATCCATCACCCAAATAGTCTGACGAAATCTTGTTACCTCATATTGAATGAGAGACTCTAGGATGTCAATGTCTGAAAACTCAATTGGCTAGAAAATTATTGAAAACTAATTTGTGTCTTGAGTATCCCACAAAAATACATACTCAGAAGAAGTATAATTGCTCTTGTTTCACACTTCTTCAATATTGGAATGATGAGGAAAAGGTAATGGTACAGATGTGAACCACTACAGAGGTGGATAAAACTGTAGAGAAAATACTACTCGTGCTAACTGAAAGCCACTCACTGGGTCGTCTCTCAGTGACAATACTCACCGCATCATCATGTCCAGAAATGATGGGGTAGTTAAGACTTCTTCATTAATGAGGTATGTGGATTTCATTATCTATTCTTGTGGGTTCACGTAATCTACCATTTCGAAAAATAATACTACATGATCTTGTGGTGAGGAAGATTGTGAAAATTGTAATGATAGATAGCGTTTCATGGTATAACTTTGGATGGGATAAATGTATTCCATATCCGGGACGTACCTGGGGACGGATTTCGGGATCTGGTAATCTCACCTTCTGGAATGATGAAACTCACATGTATCCCTCTTTCCACAGACACTGATGTATATGATTAGGGTGAAAGAACCGTCATTGAGTACTATTCCCCATCAAAATCTGAGAAATGGTCTGGATTGACAGCGCAATGGCACTTCTCATGGTTCTTACTTCGATGTTGTTGGTTTTACCTCCAACCCTAACATTTCTCATCAGGTAAGGGTAGTTATTCTTAAGGGGTTGATCTCTATGTGGTATGGAATTTGAGTATGGAGTACCACTTCTTGAGGTGAATGGGATATAGGGATTTACTCGATATATTTTGTGGTCATAGTGAGTAGAATCTCCAATTCGGTGAGATGAGGTGCAAGGATTACAAGGGAAAATGTAAATATGATCATAGGGAGGACTTATGTCTAGTGATATTGATTATGTGGAGGACTTTCATGCTAGTTGTTGAATTTGTGGGGAGGAGCTATGTGGATGGGAGTATGGAAGAAGGGAGAACCTCACATGGAGCTATTGAGAACATGAGGTGGACCTCCATGTCAGATACATGTGGCATGGGGTGGACCTATGGGGTAGTAGGAAACCATATCATGAGGAGGGACTTCATACTGATAAAATTAGACATGGGGTGGACCTCCATATTTTTTTCATTGAAGTAGAGAGGACCACCTATTTTTTGTTTTTTGGATTATGGAGGACTTCCATAGGAGTTGATGAGGACATGGGGATGACCTACATAAAGACATGTTATAGAGCGAGGCAGACCTTTTCACTGGTCAATGCTATTGTGTGGAGGACATCTTACCATGCTCAGAATGACATGATTAGGACCTTTGGAATGATGATCAGAAACAAATGGAGGAACTCCATAATAGGAATCATATGCATGGGGAATACCACCATGCTGAATATCAACAATACATGGTGGACATCCACTTTGATTGTTGTTGGTATCAATTATAGGACATCCATGATGGGTGTGACAGTAAGGAGGACCTACACTCTAGAAGGTGAAGGTACAAGGAGGGCCTCCGTACTTAATCCCATCGTCCCGGGCCTGGCTGTGATAGCTACTGATTGTGCTAGTGACCGAAGGAGTCAACTCATCATGTCTGTGATGCATCTAAGGCCTTGACTATGACTGGGAAAAGTTGAATTCCATGTATGATATTTTTCGTAACTCTTAGTTTTCCCTATTTATAGAGTGGTCCATTAAAACCAGGGATGAGGATGCCCCATTATGGGAATATTTCTAAAATTTTCCCTGACATTAGTGTCGGGATATGAGGACTAGTCTATAGGAGTAGGGGTGTATACCACCGTTTGTTCGTCGTGAGGGACTGGTAGCTTATTGAATTTATTCGGTGTTGTGGAATCCTTTCATAGATGCTCTCGGGCAGTAGTAATAGTATATATGACACACATACCGCATAACTCATTAGTGTAGGAGAGAGATTCATATGATCATTCAATAGAGATACTCCTGATGTAGTTTAAAGGTGGAGTGGGAGCAGTTTTTACCAACATGACTCTTAGGGTTGGAGATGACAACAAGGAACATATGATTCTGTGTCATAGGGATCCTTGTCCCGCATGGGAGTGACCCACTCTTTCCCATACCAGTCTATAATATCGTCGATCACCCTTCTCAACATGGTATCCAAGGGTGATATGGGACATGGATTCCCAATATATGTGTTCTTTGATGAATTCATAATAGTGGTGGAATTGTGCGGTATTTCTATAAGATTATTCTTCCTACCTCTATATCAATGGTCATAGGGTGATTGGTTTCCTATGTCTTCGGTTATATAAATAATGATGATTTATAAATTTTTATAGTTAATTAGAAATTAATTCCCAATACTCCATGATCATTCAGTCTTCCATGGTTAGAGAGACTGATGATGTTTTTGATTCCATGGACTGGAATTACCACTAATTAACTACCCCATTTTTTTGGGCGTTTTAACCTAGTACCGCTATATTACTAGAGGGACCTAGAACCTGATAGATGTATCCAGTTAAAAAAATTTATAATGATGTCTCGAGTGCTACAAATCCAACTTTATGGATAATATTTATTGTTTCATTTCACTATATATGGTTGGGACCTGACATATGCAGCATCTGAGAAAATTCCTTGATCTAATGACCTATATAGACAATCCCGATGGATGAAGGAGAAAATATACATGTCAGGATCACCATTTATATTTCTAATTCTTTCTCTCTTGGTCACACAACATCATCTTGGTTATGCACTACTCTATTTCCCCACAATCCTCCATTGCAATGGTGGATGGAAATCATTTCTTCTTCAATGATGTCATATCCATTATCGAAATGGGATGTTGGGATGTCAGTATCTCTATATGAGGATTCCTCCTCGAAATTTTTCACCTAGATTGTGTCTACATTAAATATTATGATGATGTTCATGAAACTCATTCACATGGACATCTCTTTCTGGACACCTTTACATTGCACTTCTTCTATTACAACATTACAAAGGGCCCAGTTAGGGTAGCAATGATTTTTCAGGTTAGTAGTCACATTGTGAATTAGTTTCATGTCATGATGATGGAACATTGAAACACCAATATTCATCCACATAAGATGGATTCTCATGGGAATAGAAACTATATGCATCCCACATTGATTGTGGGTTATCTTATGCAAGAGTAATCTCTTCCGAGATTTTTATTTGGAATCCCATGTTAAAGATATGCTATGCTATATTTTTAGTGACTATTAGATACAGAAGGACTAACCAGAACACTTATTATTTTGGATTATATAGGTAAATCACTGGTAGAGAGAGAGATTACAAGGAATTTATATAAGATTGATGGATCTAAGCACCCAATGTGGACAAACATGAGAGTGGTGGGTCATATAAAGGTATTGTTTCACACCCAAGAAGATGTACATTTATTGGAGGAAGGAACATGATAGAGGATTCAGGATGCTAAACAATGGAGGAATATGTATTGAATGTCCCATAAAGGGATGTTTTCACAACATATGGATGACATAGTAAACACTGAGGAAATATCTAATAATATAGACCCCAATGATAGAGACACCACAGATTACCATTGTGTTTTATTGAACCTCATGATGGCATTTTAATTACCCAGTTTATCATTCAAGTATTAGAACCCACATAGTTGTAGAGGGATGATGTGATACAGAGCTTACACGATGAGATGACACATAATAAGAAGATTTATATAGGTAGGATTGGGGGGCATTTGGTATTAAGAGATAAGATAACCCCGGTGCAACTGGGATTAGCTAAGGGTTGAATGGGTTTTATGAACAATGATGGTCATGATTGATGGAATGTGTTTACAAGGATGTTAATACCAAGTTAAAACCAGGATGGATTATGTGTTGATTGGATAGAAAATGATGGAATGGATATATTGGTGGGTTTGTTAGGATTGAACCTCAAGGAGGGTTCATACCTACAATATTTATAAAATATTGTTCATAGAATATATAGTTTGGGTATCACCTACATTTTAGCATCATATGTTATGAGTGAGAGTTAGATTTTGACAATGCAGTGCAGGTCATGAAACACAGTGTGGTTTCCAACATATCTTCATTGATTAAGAATCAATGTCCGTGTAGTTCTCATTGGGGAATTGGGTCTTACACTTGAAAAGGGTTCCAAAGAAGGTGGTGTGGGACTTATGCATTGAATTTCACTAGGTGACCACGAAGGAATTGTGACCTCAGGGTGGATATTGACCCTACTGAGATAAAATTGCTTGATGGAATAATCAGGAAGAGAATGGAAGTTGGTGGATACTATGATCTGGGTGGTGCACCCCTAGGTGGATGGAACCAAAGTATACCAATGATCAGGATTGAACATTATAATGGATTCCTATATCATGTTTTTATAATATGTGGATCAAAGACTACATAGTTTTCTGGATCAGTATTAGGAATGGTTAGTGGACCCTGATTATTTAATTTAGGGCTTATTCCATGATGGATTCCCAAAATAAAGGGTTCCTGGCCACAAAAAAATATTGAAGCCCACATGAGACATGATTGATGTTATAAATAAGAGGAAGATGTGGACCAAATGGTCTTCTCATGAGATATGCATCCTCGAGGGATGGATCAGGACATAAACGTGTGGTCTCCTATAGATAAGGGCCAAAATGGAGAGGGGTGGGGTGCTAAGAGTCCAATGGGCCCATCTCACCTTTAGTCTTTTCATTAAAATGGGGAAAGGAGGAACACGTGTGTATCCTCTTGCAAGAATATATAGGTTCTTACACCAGGATGTTTTCCCAACCCTACATGCATACATACTTAAATTTATGGAGGATCCCATTCCTTATAATAATTATCTCACTCATGCAGATTCTATTGGGAAAATAAAACTCCAATGGCGAGTAACCATATGTGCATTGCACATGGTTTTGCTATAATTTAACATCAGTTTCTGAGGATGATGACACTTTTCATTTTACGATTCCGCACCATGAATGGGGATGGATAAACACTCACCACATGGACATACATATCTAGAACCAAACAAATAAATGTAAAAGGTAATTCCCCAACAATTCCCAATGGGAGTAGGGTGGAGAATTGGTTAGTTGTGAGGTCCATGTTAGCATGTCTATTCCTAAACAAAAGCTCCATTACTGTACCAATGACATGAAGAAAAAGGTACCGCATCACAATAATGGAAATCAAAAGAGGGACTATGAAGACAATATGTATTATCCATGAGGGCCATACAGATGATGGAATCATGATGAAAGGTCCTCATATCTATGGGCTTCATGAATCTCTTGTTCTTCATAGAGGTTAGGGTATTCATGATGAATAGAGTTTTTCCATGCAGGGTGACGCAACATAGGTATGATGTCACGATGCTTGAAAGGATTCATTCATAAAGGATTAATTCTCCATGAATCATAATGTACCGCGGGTGGACTTACTCCCCCATGAAGGTTGTGGGACTACACTAAGGGAGTACATAACATAAGAATCGGTAAATAAGAATAAGGGAAAGTACGTTTTTCATTATTCCAGTACCGTGAATGATCCATTTTTATTTCCTATTCGTTGTGCTTGGTATCTCTGAAAGAAGGGAGATCAGTTGGACAGTGGTAGTGTAAAAATGATATTGAGGTGGGGTGAGCCAATAATTTATTGGAAAAGGTGGATTTGTGATCCTCAAAGGCAGGCTGTGAAGAAAATAGGTTGCCACAAAGGGATGCTACTATATTGGACTCATGAAAGACTTATTAAAAGATGTTCATGTTGTCATGGTGGGCATATGACCCACATGAGTTCCATAATATCCATATTCAGTGGTTGTAGGGCTCATCAAACAAACGATGGAATATGTAAACTCAATTCACAATGGTCATGGTGATCATGGAACTTGTGGAGGAATCAATAAACTCCCTTATCGATGGTTGTGTGGCTCATCAGAATCGAAGAGGGTCCCCTCAACACATCATGATATTGAGATTGCGATGGGATTTGTGAATGAGATTCAATAGGTAGACCCCTTTGATTTTTTTTGGGCAGTTTCCCTTTTATTTAATCTCAACTGAAAATAGACATCATAGAATTATCAAGGGGCACATATTTTGTCACCAACAATGTTGTTCATGGGTACATGTGAATTATCATATCCACAAAGTGATTTAATTCAAATTTTAGCATCAAATAATAATATTTATATATTTATTATGACCATTTACAAGCCAGGGATCAAGATGAAACTAACCCAAGCCAGACTCCATTGGCCAAGGGGTGCTAACAAATGTCGAAGTCATATCTGTCATGGGGAGGACCTTCTGTATCTCCTTATAATCACACAACCATATTGATACAGAAGTTAATAGGGAAAGAGTATAATATGAAACACATATATAAATTGAATAAAGAATTTATAACGTATAGTGAGTACAGGAATTTGGAAATGAACACTGAAATGTAAAGTGTAATTAATACACAACCAACCAAAAATACATCCCAACGTGGAAAATTTTGAAAAAAATAAACTATATAGAGAACCCAACTTCGAAATTCCAATCTGCGACCATTGAACGATATCTAAAGTAATTGGAAACCCTAAAGTTTTCTAAAGTCACCACGGACATGTCCAATGACTGCATAAGTCATGACACAAGAAAGAAAATTCTATCTAGTGGTGAGTATATACATACCCATTAGGATTCCCCAAAAAAATGATGGGTGATATGAAAGAGAGACAGTATGAATACAATGAATTTAGATTCAAGATAAAGTCAAAAAAGAACAATGAAACCCAAATATGTGTAAGAGTAACCTTGTCTAAACATAGGGGGCTCAACATTGTGGGTAGATGAACAAAAAAATCATGTATTCAACACCTATAGTAGGAGACTAGACTCATCCAAACAAAAAGAAGCAAAAAATAGAAATCACATGTTATACCTTGAACATCATCACCTCTCATCAATGGAGAGTAAGCAAATCCTCGGGTATGGATAGATTAGTATATATATATGTTACAATTCAAAGAATCCTAAATGAGACAGTTAAGGGATCCCCAACTCGTAGCACAAACCATTAATATGTGTATCCGATGATTTAAAAATTCCTTCCATTATTCCTAAAATCTCAATCATCAGCCCAGTAGTAGAAGAGTTAGTTGATGGGGATCCCAATCTCAAACATTGTCACTATGCTGCTTAGTAAAGGGGATAAGAAGTCGAAGTAGATGACCCATTCCCATGTACAATAGGATAGATCCACACTAATATAAATCATGTACCAACATCTTTAATCTACAATAGGGTACAATGTATAAGTAATCAAGGACTCCACATCCCATCTCTATTGGAGAGTACCACTTCGTATTCGTTGAGTACTTCACTACCTAACTCAACTTCAGCGCCAACTCCGTCGTTTTTGTGGAATCCATTTACTAGCTCTACTGGAGGGTCAATTATGAATTTATAAATTTCTACACATCCCATATATAAAAGTGGGTCAAATTTACAGTCATTTAGGAGTCAACTTCCCATATCTTCTAGTGGGGCAACTTGATGAGCCAATAGAGGTCCCATGTGATCACTATAGTAAATGGGGATTGACTAACCAAGCATCGCTATTGGAAAATTTGAAATATTATCTCAAAAGAAAAAACAAATGTAATCATTTAATTATAATTGAAAAAACACCCATGATAGGCTACTCATGGTCCAAAATATGATTTCAAACAATGGATATATGAATATTTCCAAAAAGTAAACATTGTGTACAACTCTTGTGAGCGGAAACACGTAACATGCATTCCATCTCAACAACCTGGTCATGTCTCTAAGGGTACATGGATTCAAAGGCATTTAGATTTAATTTCCCTATGGGTGGGGTACAAAAAATATCTAGGAAAATTGAGACAGGGTCTTGTACTTCTATTAGTGTCAGTTTAGTCAGGTCATTTCCGCGTACATGTATCATGGTATGCTGCTTCACATGGGGGTTATGCCCATGTACTCTAGCTATGTGAATCATATCCAAAATATGATCATCTTAATTATTGTGTAATCCTACAATTTAACACCCCTATATTCCATTTTACATTATTTTTAATATCTTGTGTTGTACGCAACCCCGACATGGCTTACGTAACACTCAATATTGGGTTTCTGCAAAACCACACATTAGTGTTTTAATTATTTAAAAGTTATATTTATATCATATCCATTAAATATAGTGATATAAATATTTAAAAAAATAACTTTATTTATATTTTTTCACATAAACAAAACATATTTATTGTGCAATTTATATGTGTTGGTAAATTATTTATATGTTAAGAAATACTATTTTCTTAATGGATCTACATTTTATGTCCATTTATGAATTATAATAAAATTAATTTTAGATACTAATTGAAAATATTTTATTAAAAGAATAATCTTTTTTGAATTCATAATTTAAAGAATATCATAGGTTTAATTTTTTTTATTTTTTCTAAAAGAATTCAATTTTTGATAAATATTTAAAACACTACATTATATTTAAAAACCTTAATATTTCATCTAAATTAATATTTTAGTATAATTTTATATAATAAATAGATAAATAATACATATATTAACCCAATATAGGTCAGTGTAAAAGTTTTTATAATAGAATTATATATAAAAATTCATTTAACTTTTTATCACGTCTTTTTAACAGCCTTGTAGCAACATTTTTCGATTAGCATAAAATGAAATGTTAGTGATTCTATGAAAATAATTTTGAGAAATGGAAACAAATGGTTTTAATATCTATAAAAAATTTGGTTCTATTGGAACAAAATAATTTTAGGTGAATAGTAACTATTGAATTTTATTTACAATTGTTACAAGATAATAGGCTAATTAAAGGTATATATATTATTATTATAATATGAGATTTCCCAAAAAAATTACAAATTTCCATGGATATGATTTTTCCACCAAAATAAATATTATTTTAAAAATATGATTCTTTTTATGAAACATGTTTTAGATTAAGACATTTATTATATTTTATTAAAAATAAATTTAAAAGTGTAATTTCAAAATTTTAAAAACTAAATATATTTTAATATATGGTAATACATAATATAAATTAGAATATAAATATTTCATTGAATGATAAAATATTTATCTACATAATTAAATTTTATTTATATTTTGTAGACATTAAATAATTAAATTTAATTTGCATGACACTGATGATGTAGTAATTGATTTAATAAAATAATAATCAAATAAATGAAATTAATAACATTAAAATAAATATAATTTTACTTAATTAATGAAATTAAAATTTTTAATAGATAAAAAATTATTTTGTTGACATGTTAGATGTATTGGCTAGATGTTATCATGTTTTTTTTTTGATATTTATATCAAATGAAAATATAGAATTGTAACAAAATTGACATAAATGATATTTTAAAATTAATACTATTTTTTAAAAAGATATAAAAGTCATAAAAATATAAGGTGTTTCCAAATAACATATATAGTGATAAAAAATTCATAAATGAACCAATTTATCTTCATTTGACATTTTATAGTATCTATATATACCATGGAGTTTAAAAATACCAGAATATGGGGTAAGAGTTAAATTGTTTAACTAAGGACTAATTCTAAAATATAAGGTTATATTTATGAACTAAACATGTATAAAATTAATTATTTAATAGGATTTTGAACTCTTCACACCATTTCCATGAAATAAATTACATTGGATCTATTTGTAACCGAACATAAATTTATAATAATTAAATATTTTATGATATTTCAAAAGTGTCCCTCACCTCTCTTATAAAAGGGAACATCTCAATCTATTTCATTAACTCCTCCAAAATCCATTTTGTCTATGAAATACCCTGACAATTTACTCTACCAACTTCCCTAACTTCATTCTGGATTCCATACATTGGTCATAAATCCATCATAAGGAGTACTTTTGTGCTTATCAAAAGGAGACACCATAAAAATCGGTAACAGTTTAATCACCTCTGTCAAGGATATGTTTATCTTTTATATCCACATTAAATGATGTTTTATTACCAAAGTAATAAATAAAGTATCATAAATATACTCAGATGACATTTTAATCATGGTACAACCACATTCCTCATTTTATCCAACCTATTTATAACAATATAACCAAGCATGGGAACGTACAACATACGATCTCCACGTCGTGGTGGAATTTGTTATTCAAAATAAATTATTTATATTTTGTATGTTGATGAGTATAATGGATATAAATGTTGAATATTACATGACAAGGATTATTTATAATTAATATACCACCCAATTCCATACCATTTATCCATTAAGGGAATGATATTGCCGGTCATGTGTATGTACATCATAATGTCTCCACGACGCGATGAGATTCATCTTCCCCATTTACCATTCAATAATGATGATAAACATAAACATAATAAATAAATATTATAAATATTAAATAAAACTAATAATTTAATAATATATATATATACTTGTCATTTACATAGTTTCATTCAATTTAATAAGAAAACAAAAACAATGTTCAAGCGTGCGTAATACCTTAGGTCTCAATGAACTTTGTATTCCATTTTATATATCTATTTATTTAATATATTTATATTCTAAATATATATGATTTATAAATCATGTTTCACATTCTGTATGTATGTATATCATGATCTAATTAATATGATCATGAATAACATTTCAGAACATTAAAGATAAACTAAGTGATTATTACTCGAAATGTAGCATTAATGACGAAATTCTTAATAAATAGATAATATAATGTCATATATTGTAACATCCCAATTAAGTAAAGAATTATTTATTTTCATATTTATCTCTATTTATGAATTAGATAGTGTTTTATAGAATTAAAATGTGAATAAATCCATTATTAAGCATAGAATTCACTAATATTTTAAAAAGAATATTTTACCACCTTTTGATGGTGAACCAATTTTAATCTATATTTTGAAAATTTTATAAGCTCTATTTTTAAAAAATAACTTATTCTTTTGTATTGGGACATTTAAATTTACTTTGGCTAAATTTTTGGTATTTTTCTGACAATGTTCATTTTTTAATGAATTGTGAAAAATACTGCATTTTACTTCAAAATTGCTTTTTCATCTAATTTAATTATATTGATAGATTATATATTCAATTGGGTTTAAAGTTTAAATAGAATATATTTCTACCGTTTAATCCAATGGTGTTCATTGGGATTAATTTTTCTTTGAAATTGGACGTAAAAACTATCAAACTTTTGATATAAATTGTTTCAAAAGAACCCTCTATTTGTTTTCATAACGAGAATTATTTTTAAATTAATTATTGAAATTTATGTGTTTGGAATTTTGTAAAATGGATTCCATATTTGGAATCATAAGGACAAAATTATGTAATTAAGAATATATTTTTTTGGACATTATGAATAGTAATGACGATAATTATCTTTAATTATTGTGATTAATTAGTAATCGGGTAGTTAAGGATTATAAAATAATATCATAATAATAACAAATGACCCAAAATGTGTCCTAATTCTTCTGGTTGGTTCATTTCCGAACATGAGATGCTTTGTGCCAAACATATGGACACGATGGAATCACTTTTGGGTGATAGTGACACTTTATCATTTTATTTTTAAAGAAAGGAGAATATCACAAAAGTATGTAACACCAAAGTAAAACAATTTTAATTTTGTCTAAATAAATGTTATCATGGACTATAAATTTTAATTGGAAAGATAAAAATATTTCCTAAACCATAGTAGTTTTTTTTATAATTTTTAGACATTAAATAAATAAAAAAATTTATGACACCATGATGATGCAGCGATTACCCCATTAATAAACAATTTAAATAAAATGATAAGATAATGTAAAATCTAAGACTTACACTTGTCAAAAAACAATTGGATGAGTATATTTCGAACCATTATTACCATATCATCGAAATATATCAATGTGGGACCTTTAAAATCCGAAACTCATTTCAATATAAAGTAACATATGTTGACTTTCCAAGAGTGCCCCTCCTCCCTCTTATAAATGGCCCCCACCTCTACCTCCTTACCCATACCTCTAAAGCCATTGGCTCGGCCAAGAACATCTCATTTTATCTCTCCAAATCCCTCTCTTCATCATAGAATCCTTAACTTATGAATAAATCTCTTCAAGAAACCCTTTTGGTTCAAACCAAGAGGAGTTACACGATTTAAAGGAGGTTAAAGAACGATCGAGTCAAGTCGGACATGAGGTAATGGACTTAGTCTCAATCTCCTTTCATTGAGGAATATTTTGTTTTATACACAACATTCTTTTATATGGTGTATAAACCCCTTTTAATTTTACATTTATTCAAAAGTAATCTTTTTTATATGAGGTGTTTTACTAAACGACAAAACAGAATGTTTTTGTCGTACATATGTTGTGACAACGAATTCTCTGCTGCTGTGACCATTATTTGAGTTTCAACTTCCTCTAAAAGACATAACATTTTTTAATGGAAAAAATACCATGTATTACTTTTCTTTGTTTTTGGAATTGAAAATGGTTTTGATAATGTTTTTATTATATCAAAGTGTTTTTGATATCTTGTGATTGAAATGTGGAAATGTTATGTTTCTTTTATGCATGTTTTATGTGATATGATTATGTTATGGTTATTAGGCATTGTTTATGAAGATGGGTGGTTCCATGATAAACTAAAGGTGGGTGGGCCCGTGATAGCTCTCCAATGAATTGGGTAACATGAAGGGGATAAACGCTAAGGTTTATCCGAAGAGATTTAGGGAATATACTATGATGGGTATTCCAAACGTAACCATGAGAGTTACTCCCTATGTAAGAATGTTATGAATGCCTCAAGTTACATTTATTTATTATGATTTCTATGATTTATTCATGATTTTATGAGGTATGTTAAAGTGCTTATGTTTTATGAGTAAAGTATGATTTCATTAATTATTATGTATACATGGAATAATGTTTTCATTTCGTACTTTTATATCCCTTACTAAGATTTTTATGCTCATCCCAGGTTTTTGAAATTTGTTTCACAGGTCAAAGGAATGTAACATGATATGATGATAGTGTTAAGGAAGTTTCATGAAAGAGTACATGTTTTGTTTTAAATATGTTTTCTTTGATGGGAAAAGTTAATATTGTCTTTAATGTAACCACCTTTTATAATTAAGGAATGTAATGCATGATTTATGATCTAATTCACTAAAACACTAAACCTGATAAGATCCTCAATGTTTAATCTTGTAATAACTCAAGATTAAGTAATGTTTAGGGCCGGGGCATTATAGATGGTGTCAAAGGTCGGTTTAGATAACTTTAGGAGTTATAATTATAATAAATGATTATACAAAAATATTTTTTTATTGTCAAATTGAAATGATATAGAATTTTAAGATTACCATGTTGCTTCATATAAGACATGTTTGTTCAGAATGGTTTTCCACAGAGGAAATTGGGAAGCAGTACTGGGAAGGCATAAAGAAGAAAATGACCTTCCTAATCAGCATCCTGAGATGGTCAGAATTGGAACAGAATAGTTTGTTGCAGTATTGGTGTAGTTGACTCAAGCAATAAATGGTGGTGGTATCCATGCATGAGATCAGCCAGATCAACCGAAGAGGAACATGTCAGTGGTGGAACATTTCATGAGACAACATCCCCCATCATTCATAGGATCATCTGGACATGTTCTAGGTGAAGGGAGGATTAAAGCACTGGAGAGGATTTTTGATGTCCTGGGTTGTTCAGAAAATAAAAAGTTTAGTCTTGCAATTTACTGTTTGGATGGTGAAGCAGATTAGTGGTGGTCGATGGTTAAAAATATCTGGGACGCTGATGAGATTGATGCTCTTGACTGGGATGAATTCAAAGGAATGTTTCTCGAGAAGTATTTTCCTAAGGCTGTTCGACATATGATGGAAAAAAATTCTTGGAATTGAGGAAAGAGGACAACTCAATGTCTACTTATGAAGAAAGTTTCACTCGATTAGAAACATATGCTCCAAATTTTATCTAAGACCTTGATTGTCAAATCAATAATTTTTACTCTGGATGAAAGCCAAAATATCGAAGGGCTTTTGCTTCTCATGAGTTCAAGAGTTATGAAAAGCTTGTTCGCTGTGCAGAGAAGGTGGAAATGGCGTTTTTCGGTGATCAAGTGTTCTATGACAACCAACAGAAGAAGCGACCGAGGTGGCCGGAGAAAGGGAAGAATTCTTCAAAAAGGTCTGATGGTAAGAAAACTATGTTTCTAGTTTGTGATAAATGTGGTAAAAAGGCATGTTGGATAATTTCCACTAAATTATAGAAATTTCTAAGAATGTGGTAAGATGGGACATAAGGCTCTTGATTGCACTGAAAATGATCAGGGTGATGGTAAGACAAAATTTAATTTAATGTTAGTGAAATGTTTCAATTTCAATGAGATGGGTAATTATGCAAATGAGTGTTTGACAAAGAGCTGAAATGATGGGAAGTAATCATATTACAAGCAAAAAGGAGTGGTGAAATCCTTTTCACCTACTCCAATAGATGTCGGGCCAACAAATGAAGTGGTATCAGGTACTTTGTTTCTTTTCTCAGATTATGCTAATGTGTTGTTTGATTCGGGGTCTACACATTCTTTCATCTCTGAAAACTTTTCTAGTAAATTGGAAATTCAATATCAATAAATGACTCCTGAACTTGTGGTAAAAACACTTGGGGGAAATGTTGAGGCAAAAATAATTTATAAGAGACTTTCTATCCTTATCCGTGGAAAGAACATACTTGAAACCCATATTGTTTTACCTCTAGTAGAGTTTGATGTTATCCTGGGTATGGATAGGCTCTCTGTTTACCATGCTTAGATTGATTGTAGAGCTACAAAATTTTCTTTTCAGAAAGACTTTCAGTTTGTGTACAAGAATGATCCCTTACTATTGATAACATGTGAAGAGGATGAGAAACTTGTAAAATATGGAAATGAATGTTACCTTGCACATATTGTTGAATACAAGGAACCATTCAGATTAATGATGTGCCAGTAATAAATGAGTATCCTGATATTTTTCCTGATGAGTTTCCTGGAATAATATCAGATCAGGAATTTGAATTTACGGTTGACTTAGTTCCTCATGCTAAACCAATTTCAAAACACCCTTATCGAATGGCTCAAATTGAACTTTTAGAGTTGAAGGAGCAATTGCAAGATTTATTAGAGAAAGGTTTCATTATACCTAGAACATTACCATGGGGTGCTCCTGTCTTATTTGTTAAAAAGAAATATGGTTCTATAAGACTTTGCATTGATTATAGATCCTTGATTAACATCACTGTCAAGAACAAATATACTTTTCCTCATATTGATGATTTGTTTGATCATCTCCAGAGAGCTCAGTATTTTTCAAAGATTGACATGAGATCGGGCTACCATCAGTTTAAGGTAAAGGAAGAAGATATTCCGAAGACCACGTTTTGTACAAGATATGGCCATTATGAATTTATAGCTATGCCTTTTGGGCTAACCAATGCCCCTTCTGTATTCATGGACCTTATGAATATAATTTTCCATGAGTTCTAGGATATGTTTTTGGTTGTTTTCATTGATAATATTTTGGTGTTTTCAAAAATTAAAGAGGAGAATGAGAGTTATTTAAGGGTTGTTTTTCAAACCATAAAAGAAATTAAATTGTATGGGAAATTCAGAAAGTGTCTGTTTTGGTAGAAAAAAATTTCTTCCCATGGTCACATGTTTTCTAAAGATGCAATAACTGTTGATCCTATAATGAAAAGGTTGTTGAAGAATGGCCAAGACCCAAAAATATAAATGAGATTTGTAGTTTTCTTGGTTTGATAGGATATTAATGAAGGTTTGTTAGGAAGTTTTCACGGTTATGTAGTCCAATGACTAAGCTTACTTGGAAGGGTGTTAATATTATCTGGAAAAAAGAATGTCATGATTGATTTCAACAATTGAAAAGAATATTGGTGAATGCTCTAGTTTTGGCACTACCTTCTAGAAATGGTGATTTTGTTATCTACAGTGATTCTTCATTGAAAGGACTTGGTTACGTCCTAATGCAGAATGATCAGGTAATTGTTTATGCTTCACATCAGTTGAAAACTCATGAGGTAAATTACCCTACACATGATTTGGAATTAGCTGTTGTTGTTTTCGCTTTAAAAATTTTGAGGCATCATTTGTATTGGTTAAACTGTGAAATATATACTGATCACAAAAGTGAAAAGTATATATTCACTTAGAAAGAATTGAACATGAGATAGAGGAGATGGCTGGAATTAATCAAGGATTATGATTGTAAAATTCATTACCATACGCGGAAAGAAAATTAAGTGGCTGGTACTTTGAGTCGAAAAAATATTTCTTCATTACCAATGTTCCATTTGGAACCAGATCCTTTGGTTAAGGATTTGATGAACTTTGCAATAGAAGTTGTTGGTACAAGATGTTCTTATGTTTTGTTTCAGGTATTGGTGATGTATTCTCTATCAGATATAATTAAGCAAGCACAGAAGCAAGATAGTGAGTTGCAGAAAAAGGTAGAGCAGGTTCAGAAGGGTAAGCTGCCTGAATTCAACATTGATAATGATTGTGTTTTGAGATTTTTGAAGAGATTGTATGTGCCATGTGATTCACATTTGAAGATAGAGTTGTTATGTGAATATCATAGTTCTCCTTTTTCAGTTCATCCTGGCAGTACTAAGTTGTATAGAGATCTTCGGGAGTATTACTAGTGGGATGGAATGAAAAATAGATATTGCTGATTTTACTGTGAAGGGTTTGACTTGTCAACAGCATAAAGCAGAGTGGCAGTTACCGAATGGGATGCTTTAGCCTTTACCAGTGCTAGAGTGGAAATGGGAGAATATATCCATGGACTTCATTGTGGGATTTCCGAAGACACCTCGAGGTAATAATGCAATCTGGGTTATTTTAGATCGCATGACTAAAGCTGCTCATTTCCTTGTTATACGAGTTAATTTTTCTCCAGATCAAATTTCTCATTTGTATCCTAAAGCGATATCTAGGTTACATAGAGTTCCCCTCTCTATTGTATCTGATCGTGATCACAGGTTTACTTATAACTTTTTGAAAGGCCTTCCTAAGTAGTTGGGTACTGAATTAAATTTTAGTACAGCTTTTCATCCTCAATCATACGGGCAGTCAGAACGAACAATTCAGACATTGGAGGATATGTTACATGCTTGTTCTATGGATTATCAGGGAATTTGGGACCAACATATTTCTTTGGTTGTGTTTTCTTATAATAACAGTTTTCATTCTAGTATACAGATGGCACCATTTGGGAATTATATGGGAAGCGGTGTCAAACTCCAGCTTTTTGGGATGAAGTGGTTGAAAGGATGTTGATGGGACCAGAATTGGTAGAAGAGTTGGCAGAAAAAGTTCAACTTATATAGAGACACCGGATAACAGCTCAGAGCAGGCAGAAAGGTTATGCGGACAACAGGAGGAAGGATCTCTCTTTTGAGGTAGGTGATCATGTCTTCTCAAAGTTACACCATGTAAAAGTGTGATGTGATATGGTAAGAAAGCAAAGATGAGTCCAAGGTTCATTAGACCATATGAAATTATGGAGAGAGTTTGATCAGTTTCATACCGAGTGTCTTTACCTTCGAGTCTATCTAAGGTACACATTTTTTTCATGTTTCAATGTTAAAGAATTACATTCCTAATCCATCTCATGTTTTGAGTCCAGAGGTAGTTCAGTTGGAATAGAATCTATCTTATGAGGAAAAAAATTTCCAGATTCTTGTCCACAGGGAGCAGGTGTTGCGGAATAAGTTGATTCATCAAGTAAAGATTTTTTTTGGAAAACGACATGATTAAAGAGGAAACATGGAAATCTGAAAATGGAATGAGGGTTAAATACCCCCACTTATTCAATAAGTAAATAAATTGTGGGGATGCAATTTTCAAAAGGGGGAAGGATGTAACATCCCATGTATGTGAATAATTATGGATTTTCATATCTATGTCAATTTAATAATTAGATAGTGTTTTAAATACATAAAATGAGAATAAATCCATTCTTAAGCATAGAATTCTCTAATATTTTTAAAAGATTGTTTTAACTCCTTTTAATGGAGTAGCATTTTTAATCTATATTTTGACAATTTTATAAGATCTTTTTTTCAAAATAAACTTATTCTTTAGTATTGGGACATTGAAATTTACTTTGGATAAATTTTTGGTATTTTTCTGACAATGTTCATTTTTTAAAGAATAGTGAAAAATACTGCATTTTACTTGAAAACTACTTTTTCATCTAATATAATTATATGTATAGATTTCCATATTAATTGGGTTTAAAGTTTAAATAGAATATATTTTTACCATTTAATACAATGGTGTTCATTAGGATTAATTTCACTTTGAAATTGGACATAAACAATTCTCACACTTTTGAAAGAAATTGTTTCAAAAGAACCCGCTATTTGTTTTGACAACAGGAATTATTTTTAAATTAATTATTGTAATTTCTGTGTTTAGAATTTGGTAAAATTAATTCCATATTTAGAATCAGAAGTTCCAAATTATGTAATTAAGAATCTTTTTTTTTTTGACATTATGAATAGTAACGATGGTAATTATCTTTAATTATAATGATTAATTGGTAATCGGGTAGTTAAGGATAATAAAATAATATCATAATAAAAAAAATGACCCCAAAATGTGTCCTAATGCTACTGGATGTGTCATGTATGACCATGGGATTCCTTGTGCAAAACTTACGGACCCCATGGAATCACTTTTGGGTGATAATGACACTTTATCATTTTTTTAAAGAAAGGAGAATATCACAAAAGTATGTAACACCTAAGTAAAACAATTTTAATTTTGTCTATATATATTATATCTTGTACAATAAATATTAATTGGAATGCTAAAAATATTTCCTACATCATAGTATTTTTTTATAATTTTTAGACATTAAATAAATTTATTTTTTATGACACCATGATGATGAAGTGATTACCTCATTAATAAACGATTTAAATAAAATGAAAAGATAATGTAAACTCTAAGACATAAACTTGTCAAAAACCTATTGTATGAGTATATTACGAACCCTTATCACCTTATCCTAGAAATATATTAATGTGGTTCTTTTAAAATCCGAAACTCGTTTTAATATAAAGTAACATTTCATGACCTTCCAAGAGTGTCCATCCTCCCTCTTATAAAAATCCCCCACCTCTACCTCCTTACCCACACCACTCAAGCCATTGGATTGGCCAATATCTGCTCATTTTATCTCTCCACATTCCTCTCTTCATCATAGAAGCCTTACCTTAGGCAGAAATCTCTTCAAGAAACCCTTTTGTTTCAAACCAAAAGGAGTTACCCGATTTAAAGGAGGTTAAAGAGTGGTCGAGTCAAGTCGAACATGAGGTAAGGGACTTCGTCTCAATATCCTTTCATTGAGGAACATTTTTTTTATACACAACATTCTTTTATACTGTGTTTAAACCCCTTTGACTTTTACATTTTTTCAAAAGGAATCTTTTTTATACGAAGTGTTTTACTAAACGAAAAAAGGGAATGTTTTTGTCGTACGTATGCAGCGACAACGACTTCTCCGCCACAATGACCATTATTTGAGTTTTGGATTCCTCTACAAGCCATAACTATTTTTAATTAAAAATAAATACGATGTTTTACTTTTATTTTATTTTGTTATTGAAAATGGTTTTGATAATGTTTTTATTATATCAATGTATTTTTGATATCTTGTGATTAATATGTGGAAATGTTATGTTTCCTTTAGGAATGTTTTATGGGATACTATTATGTTATGGTTCTTGGGTATTGATTATTAATACGGGTGGTTACGTGATAAACTAAGGGCGGGTGAGCCTTTGATAGCTCTCTAATGCATTGGGTAACACGAAGGGGTTATACGCTAAGGTTTCTCTTAAGCGATTTAGGGAATATACTGTGATGGGTATTCCAAACATAACCGTGAGGGTTACTCCCTACTTAAGAATGTTATGAATGCCTCAAGTTACCTTTATGTCTTATTATTTTTATGATTTATTCATGATTTGATGAGGTGTGTTATAGTGCTTATATTTTATGAGTAAAGTATGATTTCATTAATTCTTATGTATACATGGACTAATGTTTTCATTTCGTACTTTTATATCCCTTACTGAGCTTTTTATGCTCATCCCATGTTTTGAAATGTTTTCCATAGGTCAAGGGAAAGGTATATTATGTGATGATAGTGTCAAGGAAGTTTCATGAAAGAATCCATGTTTTGTTTTAAATATGTTTCCTTTGATGGGAAAGGTGAATATTGTCTTTAATGTAACCGCCTTGTTTAAATGTGGAATGTAATGCATTATTTATGATCTAATTCGCTAAAACTCTAAACCTCAAAAGATCCTCAATGTGTAATCTTGTAATAACTCAAGATTAAGTAATGTTTAATGTTGGGGAAATATATATAGAAATAATATATGATATCATAAATATTAATATGATTTTGGTACAAGTTAATAATATGTTTAATACAACTATACATGAATTAAGAGATGTACTGAGTGAATTGGACATACGGTAAGGGTTAATTCCCCAATCTCTTTACTATAAAAGACATTATATGTGTAAGTATTTATTTGGACATATTTATCATCAATTTCCATGTTTCATACTTTTTTTCAAAAGGAAACATTTTAGGTTTTATGTAAGGGAGTCATTAACTAAAACATTTTTTGAATGTTTTCAATATTTCTCTCAATAATGTCTATATTTTAAAAATGGTTTTAGGGATTAATTTTTAATGACAAAAATATTTTAAAATGATAATTTAAATCAAATGTTTAAAAGTGGAATGGGACAATTTTATTGAAAAATATATTTTAAATATATTATTTTATAAATTTCATGTATTTTAAATTATTTTCTATTTAAAAAGGGATATTTCTCCTCATAATATAGAATGATTTTATTATATTACTTCCACCTATGTCAACATCCTCTGTTGGATTGTATGATTTATTGACGATGATTTGTAACAAAAAAATTAAGCATATTATATTGAAAGGTTTATGACATTTTTTATTATGGATGTCCTATTTTGAAATCATCCATGTTTTCTAGTTAATGTATTAACTTTTTGTATGCTAGTTTTTAATAGAATTCTTTATTAGGGTTATGTTTTACCCATTTAATAAGAGGACTGAGTTGGACATAGTAAGTTATAGGTGGGGCCCACTAAAGCCCCTCGTAGTTTCCATAGGTCTAATGAGACAAAATAGTGTCTTGGAACAAGGAATCGACAATATAGTAATGGTATTGGAATGTGTCCTTTACGATATGGTTATGATGTCTGGAAATATGGATTCCCCCAATAAATGATATGTTTTTCTACATTACAAATGATTATTCGACTATGAGAATATCCATGTGAATGTTTTAATGGTATTATATGATTTATTATTTCCAAATTACTCAGAAGGTAATGTGTAAAAGGATTCATTTGTATTTTTATTCCATTTCTTAAATTTTAATTCTTATTTATGAATGCATATGCGGTATTTTTTTAATGTTACGAATCATCTGAGCTCACCCCTTTATTAGGTTTTATTTTCTTAGGATTCCCTGAAATGTATTATCATTTATATGCATGGTTATGCTCAGTGAATAATAGAGTTCTCAAATTATTATAAATATTTTATTTTATGTTTTGAATTATAATTTAAATTTCATATATGTAATATATTTTCCATGTCTACTAAAATAATTGGTCTTTTGAGATTTGATTCCTTGTTATCATGAAAATTGATTATAATAGTGCACCAGATCCGGGCATTTAGGGTCGGTAAATTAGGGTTGGTATCAATGGTACTTTCATAATAACCTTGGAAAATGATTTTTAAAACATTGATTATGTATAAATAACTATGATAGAGTATTAGGTTATGCATAGAAGAAAATATGCGGATTTTGGTAAAATAGAGATTGTGTGGGACTTCCCTGAAATAAATCGTAGAATGGACACTACAAGTGGATGTGGTTCTGAAATAATGTTCCAAGGAGTAACAAATCAGACCATCTGTTCTAGGCCTAAATAAGGGAAACCTGGTATACAATAATGTTCAATAATGCGCATCTAGTTTGACACTCCTAACGGATATTAATAGGAGAATTCCCATGTTCTTTACAAACCATTGTGAAGCATTTATGAGTAAATATTTCACATAATAATTTTTTTTAAAATTATGAGACTATTTATGTGTAAATCATCAATTAATTATTAGCATTTTTCTATTTATTGGATGATATATTTTGATATTATATAACCTATTGTAAGTCGTAAATTAGAAATTGTGTCAGGTAGAATGAATGTGAACTACCCCAGTACACATGATCCCAAGTGTATTAATGATTATAAATTTCATGCTCCTATGAGAAATTTTTTAAGGGAAATAGGCTCCCGCGTATTCTCATCATACAAAAAATAGTATCATGTGTTAATAATATAGGAAAATAATTATCAGAGTTTTATGGATTTGATGGGAAGAAAGAGAAGAAGAGGATAGAAGAGAAAAATATTGATAAATGGAAGAAGTGAATGAAGGATTATCTCAAATGTGATAAATTTTGAAATAATCTCCCTGGTGAATTCTTGATGGGAATGGGAGTTTGTTTTTAGTATAGAAAAAAGGACACCATGTTCATGATTGGAAGGGTTCTAAAAACGTTTCCAATGTAAAATTTATTGGAACCATGGTCATCTATGCATGAATTGGAGAATGGATTGTCTTTGTTTTCAATCCATAGAGGATTTTTAGAATGTGTACCTGCAAAGGACTCATAAAGGTCAAGAAGATTACAGTATTGAAGGTGGCATCATTTTACAATGTTTTCCAAATTTCTGTACCTCAAAACTAACAAAAGTGGAAAACCATGCTTTTTGGGAAAGAGACTTGTGCACCAGGTATGTGTCGCGCAAGGGACTTTCTTGCCATGAAAGGACTTGTATGCCAGTGCCTAGGAAGTTTGGAAACATGCATTCATGTTTTTCTTTATGATAAGAATATCAAAATATGGAAAATTAAAGTGGGTCACGCAAGTATTCATTGGGTCGCAAAAGTGAGTAGTGCGACATAGGCTGGGGCGGTTGGACCTGCGCGCTGGAAGATGCACTATGAGATGAGGCTTGCGCGCCACCGTGCAGGGTGTCCAGTTTGCCTATAAATAGTGGACCACGCTTCCTCATTTTCAATGATATTCGAGACTTGGAGAAATTAACTGCTCCCATCGAACATGTGTAGTGGTTGTGCTAGTAGTTGTGGGTCGCACAAGTATAAGCTGCGAGACAGTTGTTTGCTGCATGCCCAAGGCGGTTTCGGTGGAAAAGAATGTCAGTTGCGCAAGTTTGGTATTAAATAAGGTTGAGTCATGACATTTTTTGAGGTGGACTTGTTCGCCTGTTATAACTTGCACGTCGTCCTTGAAACTTGCACGCCAGCTTGGGTAAGCGTGCCAAGTGTTGTTGAAGTACGCTCGACTTTTTGAAGCTTCACGAAAGCTGGGAGATTGCCCGTTACCATTAGTGAATAGTGATATTCATCTACTGGTGAGATTTGGACTTCAAAAGAGAATCTACATACAATAGAGGATGCATTATTTTTCAATGATGGAGAGACCTTCATGTCTATAAACTGAGCGGGACTTCACTAAAGGTAGTGAGCCAGGGGGAGTCAATGAGAGAGACCCGAGGGACGCAGTGAGCTATCCCTCAACCTTTGTAAAGGCAGTGAGCCTGGGACAACGTTACTATGCCCGAACCTTTGTAATCCACAGCTAGTGAAGTTTAGTGGAATTTGGTATGACCGAAAACCTGTTGGCGTATTCTCCTTGGACGTAGCCCATAGTGGTGAACCATGTAAAAATTGTTGTGTCATCTCTCTGCATGTGAATGTTTGCTTTCTGATCATATTCATCACACATGATTGAAAAGTTCCTACCATCATTGGAACAAGATCCATCACTTTAAAAGAAAAAGTGGTCACCTTGATTCATCCCACCCCTCTTTGGGTGTCCCAGGGACCTACAAGTGGCATCAGAGGGTAAAGGTTGTTGGTGTTGAACATGTCCTTTGTCATCATGGAGAATGCAGTCAATGTCAGGGGAGTTCCTCTCTTCGATGGATGTAATTTCTAGATCTGGAAGAATAGAATGAGATCTCATCTAAGATCCCGTGTAATTGATGTTCTATATTCCACTATGAAAGGTATTAATTTTACTAATCCAACAGGGCTGGCTATGACAGATGCCGATAGGAAAATTCTTGATGCTGGTGCTAAAGCGTAGAATGCTTTCACCACAGCCCTTTCTGATCAGATCTATTTAAAGGTAATGATTTGTACCTCAGAAAAGTCCTTGTGGGATAAACTTGAAAATATTTATAAAGAATATAGAAAAGTGAAGGAGGAAAATCTACAAGTCCTACACAATATGTTTGATGATCTGAAGATGCATCCAGATGAGAATGCATACTCCTTCTTCAATCAAATTACTGAAGTGGTTGGAGAAACTCAGGGTCTAGGTGATGAAATCAAATATGTTGACATTGTAATGAAAATATTAAGAAGACTTACACCCCTGTACAATGAAATGGTGTCATCCCTTGAGGAAAAAGAAATTTCCAAACATTTTTGGATGATCTGTTGAGAACCCTAGTGGCATATGAAATAAGAGTCAAACCAGAAAATGCTACTACATGAGTAAGCAAGGAAATGGCGTTCAAATCCATGGAGAAACTGAAAGTTTAAAAAGATAGTAGTGGTGATGATGATGAGGAAAAAAGAAATTTTTTCTCACATTTCCAAGAAGTTCCAAAAGGGAGAAGGGAAATTCAAAGGGAAGTTACCTCTAGCCTGCTTTAGATGTGGAAAATTCAGGTACATTGCTTCTCAGTGCTTAAGAAAGATCGATGATGATGATAGTGATGCTGAAATCATCGAGAATCCTTAGAAAAGGTTTTTCAATAAAGTAGACTTCAAATATAGAATGAATGTGCTAAAGAAGAGTTTTTTCTGTGAAGATGAAGAAGATGATAATGACTTCTGTAATGAAGAAGAAACAGAATTTAAAACTGGGAAACATGCTTCCATGATGGCCACTGTTGAAAAATCAGAAGACAATAGTGGATAAAATCAGTTAAAAACTATTGCAGATCCCGAGTTGCAACTTAAGGCTGCTGTTAGAAAACTTAATATTAAATGTAAGTTTTGCAATAAGTGGAAATCAATTGTAGAATAATAAACTTAATATGTTGGTCAACTTGAAGAAAAAATTGAACGACTGAAGAATTGGTGAAATTATAGTCTAAAATTCTTCAAAGAAATGATGATGTAGTGGATCTAAAGATGAGAATTAAAGAGCAGGAAAAGGTCATCAATGACCTCACCTCTATGCTAGAAGAAAAATCAATGACTGTTTAGGGTCTTGAGGAGGAATTTGTTACACTTACCAGAAAACATGAGACTGAATCAATTTCAAAAGAATCAAAGAAGAAAATACAATTTAAAAGTATTTCAGATGCGGAATTACTGGAAAGAGCCAAGAATGGTTCAGATGGGGTTGGAAAAATCATGAGAGATCAAAGACCCACTTTCTTGGGAAAGAGTGGAATTGGTTGTGAAGCTGAGACGTCAACTATTGGATGTAAAGAGATCCAAAAGAAAGACAAGATGAAAGTTGGACATGTTGAAACGTTGCATTAAGTACTAAAAAAGAATCCCTCAACCTAGAATAAAAGGAGAACTGAAAATTATCCTCAAACATTCATAAATGATAGGGAGACCAACTATTCTTCCTAGGAAGAAAGTATGAGGAGAAATTCAAGTTAGAAGACATTTTCTCTCATAATGTGTTAGTTCTATGGCTATCTGATCCATACTATGTCATATTGCGAAGAGGCAAGGAGATACATGAATGGCTAAGATATGGGACATCAACAAAGGAGACTGAATTCATATTCTCCATATTATAGAAGAAATAGTTTCTATGGATACTGTTTTCATTGCTCTAACATTCGTCATAAGGCTGTTAATTTCAGTTAGAGAAGGGACATGGACACCTCATACTAGAATTAAAGACAATTCAAATCTCATCGATAAGATGGTGTTTCTCTTTCAAACATGTTTTCTCCTCTCTAAGAAGACTTCCTCTATTAAGAACCAATGTAAACAGATGAGATAATTCAAAGGCCACCAGTGCTCTATACTCATTCCAATGTCTCATGAAAAGAAAGGAAGAAAATTGAGAAATCCAAACTTGAAGATGTGGCCATCAATGCTTCAAAAAGCAATAGTAATTGGATTCTGGATAGCGGTTGTTCATCCCATATGACAGGTAAAGCTGGCCTGTTAATAGATATCAAAAGGAAGGTTGATGGAACGGTTCAATTTTGTAGTGATGGAGCTCAGAAAATAAAATGCAGTGGATGTACTGAATTAGCTAATGGAGAGCTAAAGAATACTGAATTCCTTTACGTAGATGGCCTATTTCATAATCTACTCAGCATTATTCAACTCTGTGACTCGGGAATTATTGTTACTTTTATTAAAGAAGGCTCCACTATCAAGGTAAATACATGAAATTCACTTATGAAGGGATGTGTAATAGATGGAAACCTGTATTAGGTTGATAGTAATGAAAATTTTTGATATATGACTATTGAAGAAGAAAAAAATTTGTGGCATCAGAGACTGGGACACATCAATCAACATGACATGGAGAAAATATCAAAATTGAGGATTGTCATGGAAATTCCTAACTAGAAGCGTGAGCATGAAAAATCTTGTGATGCTTGCATTCGTGGAAAGATGGTCAGTAGTTCAGATCAGCAAAAGGAGAAAATGGAATCTCATCTTCTTGATCTAATTCGTACATATGTATGCGGTATGATAAATGTTGTTGAAACTCATAGAAAAATTTAATTTGTCCTTTTCATTTACGATTACAGTCGAATGGCATGTGTAATGGTTATTCACAGGAAACGTCAAGTTCTTGACTACATGAAAACATATCGACAAATCACCGAGAATGATACTGGATGAACAATTAATGTGTTGCGATATGATAATGGAAGGGAATACATGTCCATTGAGTTTCAAAATTACCTACAAAAACATGGAATACAACATTAGATAGCTGCTGTGAGAACCCCTCAGCAAAATGGAGCTGTTGAGCACCAGAATCGACAGGTTAACAATATTGCTTGGACTATGCTGATTGAGAGTGGTATCTCTCTCCATTAATGGAAGGAAGCTCTTGAAGCTACATTGCACATTGAGAATCGAACAGGGCATTATATGGGAGAAATGAAGACACCATATGAATTGTGGCATGGAAGGAAGCACTCGTTAAAATACTTTCGTGTCTTCAGAAGCAAATGATTCAACCGGAATAAAGAATGAAATAAAGGGATGTTTGGTTAAAATGCTGATGAAGGAATTTTTCTTGGGTATCCAATGAACATAAAGTCCTACAAGTGATTCAACAAGAGATAGGAAGGATTGTAGAAAGCAAAGTTGTTAAGATAATTAAAGTGAAAACCAAAAATGCTTCAAGGACTTCATATGCTGATGAGATAGAAATTGAGTAGGAATGTGAACGTGGAGAAAATAAAAATACTTAAATAGAGAAAGTTTTACAAAACACTCAGCAGTCACATCATGATGTTGACTTAGAGGAGGAATTTGAAGAAGAAACTTTGGCTGTAGAAAATGCAACTGAACCGCACAGGATAAATTGTAGGGCTAAGATTGATCCATCTAACATAATTGTGGACAGGAGTGAACCCAATTAAACAAGGAGGATGATAAATAACACACAATCTGTATTTCTGTCAGTTGTGGAGCCATCCTCATTCTATGAAGCTACAAATGATGAGTCTTGGGTAAAATCCATGAATGAAGACTTAGATCCGATTGACATTAATAGGACATGGGATCTTGACCAGAGACGTGAAGGTCACAATGTGATTGGTACAAAATGGATATTTAAGAACAATTTTGATGAGCATGAAAGTGTTATTAGAAACAATGATTGATTGGTATGTAAGGGATATTCCCAGATTGAAGGTGTTGATGTTGAAGAAAGCTTTTCTCTAGTCGCTAGACAAGATTTAGTCAGGCTTTTCCTTTCCATGTCACTCCAAAGAGGATATAAAGTATATCAAATGGATGTCAAGAAATAATTCATGAATTTTGTACTCGAAGAAGAAGTATACATTGAACAACCAGTGGGTTTTGTTCTTGGTACTGAAGAAACAAAGGTCTGCAAACTAAAGAAAGCACTTTATGGCTTGAAACAGGCACCATGTGGATGGTAATCCTGGATGGATTCTTATCACAAGAAACTGGAATTCAAAAGAGTAAGAGTAGATCAAAATATATATGTGATGAATTCTCCAAAAGATCAATTCATGGTTCTAATCTACATGTATGATATCATATTTAGTGGCAGCAGGCATAAATCAGTGGATGAATTTTCCAATCACATGAAATCAGAATTTGAAATTCTATGATTGGGGATCTCACATATTTCTTGGGGCTGTAGCTAATTCAAAATAAAGATTACACTTTCATTTCTCAAGAAAAGTATGCAAAAGAGATGCTGAAGAAGTTTAATATGAAAGACACCAAACCAATATCAACTCCAATTGTAGTTGGAACCAAAGTTGGAAAGAATGAGGATGTGGCATCTGTAGACCCCCCTATGTATTGAGGATCATTGGGAGCCTACTGTACCAGAAAGAGACACGGCTAGATATTGTTTTTGCAACCTGTCTTGAAGCCCACTTTCAGAGTAATCCAAAGGAGGAACATACTACAACAGTAAAAATAATCATGAGGTATATTCAATGTACTCACAATTGTGGTCTATACTTTACTGCAGGAAGAAACAGTGAATTATCCGCATTTTCTGATTCTGACTGTGCTGGAGATGTATTTGACAGATACCAGTGGTGGAGCATTCTCTGTTGGCAATAAATGTGTTGTCTAGTTGAGCAGGATATAAGAAATTACTTCTCTTAGTACTGCTGAAGCCGAGTATATCTCTGCCACAAAGGCATGCACTCAACATCTATGGATGAAGCAACAACTAACTGATATTGGTGATGAGGTGAAGAAAGCAAAGGTAATTATTTGTGATAACAAGAGCGCAATTGATCTTATGAAGATTCTTGCCCAGCATTCTTGTACAAAACATATTAAAATCATATGTCACTTTATCAATGAAAAAGATGAGAACTGAGTGATTATAATGGATCATGTTGGAACTGATGATCAAGTGGCTGATATCCTGACCAAGCCACTATCATTAGTTATTTTTGAAAAACATCGGTTGAACCTCGGTGTTCAGCCACCTCCTGGTGCCTAAGGAGGATATGCAAATCCCTTCTCCCTAGTTATGTTAACGGTTTTTAATCAGTTTATGGATGTGATGCAGATTTGTGGGGGAGATACTATCCAAGGGGAGTATGGTTTGGGTTGAACAAGGAATAATTACCGGTCTTTGATTTTATTTTCAATGGGGGAGAAAGGAATAAATTCAGGCATGTTCAGTCATGAAATGCTTCTGTGACAGTGTAAGAGAATTTCTTAGGTGTCATTGTGAATTCCAAAACACAGGAATCAAATTCGAGCTTTCTCTATTTTTTTCTACATCAAACATTGCTCGTGTTGACTTAGAGTGTTGGTTGAGTTGATTCTTGCATTTTTTGTCAGCATGTGGATGGTGATATATTGAATCTATTTTCTGATTTACAAAAAACCCAAAGGGGGAGATTGTAGGAACCATGGTCATCTATGCATGATTTGGAGAATGGTTTCAGTTTGCTGTCAATCCTCATAGGAAGTTCAAAATGTGTAGCAGCAAAGGACTCATACATGGGAAGAAGATAATAGTATTGAATGTGGAACCATTTTCCAGTGTTTTCCAAATTTCTAGACCTCAAAACTGACAATAGGGGGAAACATGCTTTTTGGTAAAGAGACGTGCGCGCACGGTATGTGTCGCGCAAGTGACTTGTGCACTGAGAAAGGAATTGCGCGTTGGTGCCTAGGAGGTTTGGAAACATGCGTGCCTGTTGTTATTCATGATCATAACATCAAAATAAGGAAAAGGAAATAGGTTTGTGTAGGTATTGGTTGGGTCTCGCAAGTGAGTAGTGTGACAATGTCTTGGACAGTTAGACCTGTGCACCGGAAGTTGCACTATGAGATAAGGATTGTGCGCCACCACACAAGGTGTCCAGTTGGCCTATAAATAGTGGACCACCCCTCCACATTTTCAATGATGTTCGAGACTTGGAGAAATTCAGTGCTCCCATCACGCAGTTGTAGTGGTCATGAAAGTGGTTGTGGGTCGCAGAAGTATAAGTTGCACGAGAGTTGTTTGATTCGCGCCCAAGGTGGTTTTGGTGGAAAATAATGTGAGTCATGCAAGTTTGGTATTAAAAAATGTTGAGTCATGCAAGTGTTGGAGGTGGACCTGCACATCATTTATAACTTGCGTGTCATCCTTGAAACTTGCACGCCGACATGGGGAAGTGTGCCCGGAGTTGTTGATGTACACCTGTCTTTTTGAAGCTGCACAAAATCTGGGAGATTTCCTGGTACCCTCGGTGCAAAGTGAGATTCATCTTCTGGTGAGATTTGGACTTCATCAGAGCATCTACATACAATATAGGATGCATTATTTTGAAATTATGAAGAGACCTTCATGTCTATAAACTGAGTGGGACTTCACCAAAGGCAGTGAGCCAGGGGGAGTCAACGGGAGTGACCTGAGGAACACAATGAGCTATCCCTGAACCTTTGTAAAGGTAGTGAGCTTGGGACAGAGTTACTGTGCCCAAACCATTGTAATCCACATATAGTGATGTTTAATGGAATTTGGTACGACTGAAAACCTGTTGGCGTATTCTCCTTGGACGTAGCCCTTAGTGGTGAACCAAGTAAAAATTGTTGTGTCATATCTCTATAAGTGAATGTTTTCTTTCTGATCATATACATTATACATGTTTAATAAGTTCCTTCCTACATGGGAACAATATCCATCACATTAAAATAAAATGTGGTCACCCTGATTCACCTCTTCCCTCTCAGGGTGTCCCGGGGTCCTATAAAATTCTTCATAATCAGGGAGATAAGATACTATGTAAATCAATGTCTCAATTTTCAAGGTATATCCTAGATGATGATACTGAATAATATCAAAGTTACTGTGCTACCATAGATTAATAGGAATGATTAATGTGCTTATATTTTTATTGACGAATTCTGTAATTTGATTATTGTATAAATGATGTACTGGTTATATGAATTATGAATGTAAATAAGGATTTAATTTTAGTAAAATTTCGTTATGAATTCTAGATTATATGGTACCATGTAATGTGACATAGTGTCAAGTTAATTTTTTAGGAAAATATATTGTTTAGGGAATGATAACCCTAAATAGGTCTGAGATAATGATGTTTGAATAAGAAGATTATTGATTTTGATAACGTATATTTGATATTATTGACTACCTTGGAACTGATTAGAGGTCTATTTATTCCATCATTGTTGATGTTTATTACTTTATTAGATATAAGAACTATATCATGTAATATATGTTTTACATAAATAAGAATTAAGAAAAAACATATTAGAATTGTTTTTAATTTAATTCAGTGTATTACCTTGATTTAAGTGGATACACGATGAAGGTATTCACATATTTGGAATGCGAAAAAAATATTTTTCTTATGTTATGTTTATTTTAGAATGTTTTTGACCTTCCATATAATTTTTTGGACTATGTATTTGGGAAAATGTAATTTGGATAAGTCTCATTGTTGGAATGGATTAAGTTGGATATTGGATCGTATTTTTTGAGGTTAAATAGTTTCTTTACATTATTTTGGGAATAATATAGTTTTACGAAACAAAAATCCTGCAGGTCGGGTGACAACCCATCACATCAGACAAGGCCGCGAGACTTGAACCCGCAAACGAAGGCTGATAAGGGTGCATCCCCAAACACTGTCCAATGTATTGTCCTGGTTTGTATAACATAGTTTTATTATTTAAATTTTTTAACTGATGATGTATAAATTCATTTTTCACATACATAATCATTAAAATAAATAGAATATTTTTTAATATTATTATATTTTAGAAAGAAAATGGGTTTGTGGTAGAAATTATTTAAAGGGTGGAACATTACTTTTCATGTAAGTATTCGTCTTTTTTTCTATTTTCATTGATGTAAATTAATTATCAAACTATAGGAGAAGGATAAAAAACAAAAAATATTTCATAATACTTTATATTGTGATGAATCAAATTGTCCCATGTATCATCATTGATTTATATCTTTAAGATTGTAATCATTCTCCTAATGAAGATTCTATATCACTCACAATCATAACTTGATGGTTAAATATTTATTCTAGTCCATTATTTCCTCTATGGAATCCCAATATGTGTAATATTGAGTTACCTTCGTACTTCACATTTTTTAATTTAATATGGATATTTCATTATTCCATGTTCTGATGTGGGATATCAAAAAATATATTTTGAAAATTCCATTTAATATTTTTTGTTTTTGAGAATAATCTGAAAGGAAATGATTTATTGAATGAGGGGAGAATGTAACACCCCAATTATTCTTGTTACATTATATTCAATATCATCCATTTCATGCAACACCGACTTGGCATGTGTAACATTCAAGATTTTTTTTCTATGAAATTTCACTTTAGTGTTGTACTTTTTTAAATGATGTATTTGTATGATATCCAGGTTATACAGTGATATAAAAAGTAATAAATATTATTTACATTATATTTATATTATTTTCACAAAAATTAATAAAATATATAGTGAAATGTATAAGTTTTGTCAAAATAGTTATATGTTTAGAATTAATATTTTCTTTTGGGAACATGTTGTTGTGTCCTTTTGTGATTAATAATAAAATTAATATTATAAAAACATTGAAATTTCATTTGGTAAAACAGATGTTAATTTTTTATTTTGTAATATAATAATTAGTTAGGGTTTTTATGTATTTTTCTAATTTTTTTTTATAAACAGTGGAAACACTACATTATTATTAAAAACCAACTTTTTTATTTAAATTGATATTGTACATTAATATTTTTAATAACAAAATTGAAAAATAATTAATCATATATGAATCCAATTTAGGCCATTTGGATCATTTTTATAATATAAATAGATATAAAAAACCTTTCAACATTTTAAAACGTCTTATTACCTGCCTTTTACCAACATTTGCAAATAAGCATTAAACAAAATTTTACCACATCTGTGAATTAAATTTCAAAACGTTTACTTACATGGTTGTAAAAAGAATGAAAAATTTTGTTTAATATGATCAAAATAATTTTTATGACTAGAAAATTTTGATTTTTATTTTCCATTTTTAAAGGAAAATATGTTAATTGAAGGTAAAAATAATAATAAAATAATATAAAATTCCCCTAAAACATATCTTAATTTTATTGGATAAGTTGTTTCCATCAAATATTAATATTAGGTAAAAAAGTTGATCCTTTTTGAGACACTTGTGTTACATTAACACATTTCGTATATTTTATTTAATGGATAGTTGAAAGTGTAATTTTCAATTTTTAATAAATAAATAATTTTTATTTTAGGGTTATGCATATTATAAATTCTCCTATAAATATTCATTAGAAATATAAAAATATTATATACATAAAACTAATTTCTTTATAATTTTTAGACGTTAAATAATTAAATCTAATTTCAACACAATGATGATGTAGTAATTGATTTTATAATTGAAGAATCACATAAATGATATTAATAATATTAAAATAAATATAAATTTAATTAATTAATGATATAAAATAATTTTATTTATAATATATACTTTTAAGTGACATGTTGGATGTATTGGTTCGATGTAATCATGTGTTTTTGATATTTATTTTTAAAAATATATATTAAATAGTTACAAAATTGACATAAATGATATTTTAAATGAAATACTATTTTATTAAATAGTATAAACGTAATAAAAATATATGTTTCTGTCAAATGACTTTTATAGTGATATAGATTACATAAAGGGTCCACATTAGGTTTTTGTCTGTTTATTGAAAATATATTAAAATTATAATATAATAATTCAATAAGACATGGTAAGAGTAAAAATGTTTAACTAAGGCATAATTTTAAAAGATAATGATAATTTTATGAACAAAAAATTTCTAGAAATAATTATTTAAGGGTATCTAAAAAATTATCATCTTATCCTTGAAATAATTCTCATTAGAGATATTTGATAAAATAATAAAATTTATAATAAATTAATATTTTATGATCTTCCAAAAGTGACCCTCACTAGTACTATAAAAGGAAACTTCTCCTTCCCATTAATTCACACCTCCAAAACCATTTGGCTTAGTCAGACCATTCCCATATCCTATCCCAACGTCTGTTTCTTCATCTTTGAGGCCATATATTGGGCATGGATCCATCCTATAGATTCATTTGGTGCAAATCAAAAAGATACACTTGAAAAAGAGGAAATTGCTTTATCACCTATTTCAAATTTATTTTTTTCTTCTAAAATCACTTTATATATTATGTTCATACCAAAGTAATTAATCCATTATCAAAAATATACTTAGATTTCATTATAATCATGTTACAACTATATTCTTCAGTTTATCCATCCTATTAATAACAATATCACCATGCTTGCATACGTACGGGTTACCGTCTCCACATCGTGGTGTAATTTCTTAATCAAAAATAAATTTTTAATTGGTAAAATGATAAGTATAATGGATATAAATGATTAATATATCTTCTTAATTATTCATTATAATTAATATACCACCCAATTTCATACCATTTAACCATCAACATTATGATATTGTCGCTTGTGTGTACGTATAACTTATCGTCTCCACATCGCGATGTGACTCATCATCCATATTGACATTCAAGAATTAAGATAAATATATATATGATAGATTAGTATGAGATATATGACATAATAATACTACATTAATTATATAAATATATATGTCATTTACTTTCTTCCATTCAATACAATATGAAAATTTAAACATAATTCATACGTATGTACGACCTGCCATCTCCATGAATGGTGTTTTCAATTTCATATGTCTATATATTATATATATATATATATTATGAATTTATAGGATATATAAATCATGATATAAATTTTTAATGTAATTAAATTATGATCTAGTTATTATGATCAATAATAATTACACTAAACACATACGATATACAGAGAGGTTATTACTTGCAATGTTTCTTTAATGTAAAAATAATTACTAAATGTGTAATATAAAGAAATAAATGAATCATATAATATTACAAAAATATTATAATGATTAATTTATTTGTTGATAATATGTATGATCCACTATATTTGAATTTTGGACACGTATGGAATGAATCGGACCTACGGTAAGCGTTAATTTATCAATTTCATTAATATCCTCGATTGATTAAGCCTTAGTATTAAATTGGAAATATTTACCATCCATGTCCATGATTCATAAATATTTTATCAAAATGAATCTTTTTATAGTAATATGTGAGGGGCACTTTAACTAAAACTCCTTTTTCAATGTTCTAAATATTTTTTTCCATAATTTCAATGTTTTCCAAATGCATTTAAGGATTTATTTATATAGAGATTAATCTTTTTAAATATTAATTCAGTTCAAATTTTTAAAACTGTTTTGGGAAAAATTGATTCAAAAATATCTTTTAAATGTCCACTTTTTATAAATTTCGTGACTTTTAAATTAATTTCATAGATAAAAGGTATATTTCCATAAGAAATTTTAATGATTTTATTAGATTATTTTTTATCTATGTCAACATAATTTTTTTGATTTTATGCCTAATTGTGGTTGATTTATTATGATAAAATCTGACATATTATATTGAAGGGTTTATGATATGTTTGATTGAGGATGTGAATTTTTTATACAATTCATGGTTTATGGTTAATGAATTAACATTTTGTATGATACATTCTAATACGAATGTTTAAGAGGCTTATGTTTTACCCCATCCATGAGAGGAATTAATTGGACTTATAAAGTGATATTTGGGGCCCAACATATCCCATCAATCCATCAGAAGGTATCAGGAGACAAACTAGTTTCTTGTCACATGGCCTCAACAGTACGGTAATGGTCTTGGCATGAGCCTTTGATGGTATGGTTATAATGTCTGGAATTAAGAATTCCCTAATTATAAATTTTGTTATTGATATTACATGTGATTATTTGACTAGTAGAATATTCATGTGGATGTTTAAGGGGAATTATTTGATTTATTTTTTCCATGTTATACTAAAGGTTATTATAAAAAGTGTTCTGTTATAATTTTATAATATTTCTTAATAGTTTATTATTATTTTTGAATGCTTCTATTATATCATTGAACATTACTGAGAATCTGATCTCACCCCTTTATTCTGTTTTAAATTCCTAGGATCCCATAAAGTGTATTATGATTTATATACATGGTCAAGCTAAAAAAATAATTGTGTAATCAATTGATTATAAAGGATCTATATTATGATTTGAATAATACTTTAATGTTTATTTGTGTAATATATTTTCCAAGACTGGTAAACTGATTGGTCCTTTGAGACATGATTCAACGTAATCATGTAAATTTATTAAAATAATGCACTTTCTCTGAGCATATGGGGTTTCGGTATTACTTACACAATGTCCTCCCCATGTGACCCATCACAGAAATCATCCACATAGTGATGAGGTACATTTCTTATATAGTTACTACACAACACTTCATAATTGGAAATATCCTAAACCCTAGATGCCTCACTCATGGTGATATATGCTATGTGCTAATCACTATACGTATTGTGTAGTCATATTTTTCACAGTTTCATATATCTAATATCAATAACATGAATTAGATCCCACCACATTTATTCCAACCATATATCTAGATAATAATAGTAGATCTTGGGTAGATATTCCATTTCTGGAAATCATTCGATTGAAATAATATTCCAGTTAATCATAGGGCATTTCATCATTCAACAAATATGATTCGATTTAGTCCTTATTTAAATTATCTACCTCCAATCATTGAAATGATCATATATTCCATTCATTTATCCCATATCACAACTCATTTCTTTGATCCTCTCTTTTTGTGAGAAACTTTTTCTATTATTGTGGCCTAATCGGGCTCGGTATTGCTCAGATAGTTTGAATTGGGACTGCGGGATCCAACCGTTGTTGAATATGAATAAAGAGAGAATGAGATGAACCAGAAAAATAGTAAAATTTAACATTTACTAGAAATATTGTGCTATAATAATGAAATTGAAATTGAGGATAGAATCATTGAATAAATCAATTAATATTTAATTACCTAGGAACATTATCAATAATCAATTGGTGAAGACATATATAAGGGATTGACCAATTCAATAAATTTAATAAATATGGGTGTAAACATAAAATTGTAATTTTATACAAGGATATTGGATCATTCTTCATCGAATAACATGATCATCAATGATTGAAGGAATTCATTGCATTCATAACATCCAGATTTGCACAGATCTGACATTTCATGGTCATCTACAGCGATTTACCAATGAACCCTGAATGAAATTATCTTAGAAGATCCATTCATTATGAGGATATCATTGGTCAAATCACCATGTAATTATATTTAAAAACATTTATTTTTTATAAAATTATTGAAGCAATTAATTATATACTTAATTAATTCACTAAATGTACATCCAATGAGCGAGGAGTTCGAATAACCCATGATGACCAATTTTTTGTCACGACAAGGGTAAACGACAAATTCTAGAATCAAATGTGGTCTAAGAATTATGATATGAGATTCCATTTAAGATTAATCATGTTTAATTATGAATATCTATCCACTCATTAGAAAATATATTTAATATTTTTATAAAATTAATACCATGAACACCAGGTGGTACAAACACACGCTTTCTCCACACTTAACTATTGAAATATATTTATAATTTTTCAATGACTTACTAGGAAGAAAAACAGTCTTTAAATCATTCCATACTTACTTATTCATTATTATAAAAGTGAATCAAAAAATACAACAATGGATATAGAGATCTAATTTGGCTATCCCACTCCCACAAACTCTCTTTCGCAATCATTTGTATCCAGAACAAATGGACCAAAGGGATGGTCTATCAATGCAGGTTTATCTCCTATTGATCCTTGATTTCCACATGGTGGTCCTTCGATGTGGATTCAACCTTAATGCCCATCTCATCCAAGTTGATAGCACACATATGGTAATTTATGTATCTCCACAATATCAAAATATAGATGATATCTTGAACCTACACTAGTTGTGGGGGTATGTAATTGTGGTATGAAACATCACCAACCCAATTAAATATCACAAACAGCCATATGAACCTCCGATATACATTACCTCGTTTTCTAAACCACATCAATCCTCATTCTAGAGAGACACTCAGTAAAACATTTTCTACATTAAAAAAATAAAAGGGCCAATGATGGAAATCTATGTAGGATTTATATCAACTCTATGGAATCCTCATCCACTCTTGATGGACTAGACATAATTTTTCATCACTTCTACCATCTCTGGGGCCAAAATAGATATCTCAATGATTGATATCAAGTAAAAGCAATACCCAATGGTTTTCTTATACAATACATCAATAGGGGACCTGCCTATGTTATACTGGTAGCTATTATTGTATGAGAACTCTACCAAATATAGTTGATCGTCCTAGCACCTGGAGAATTACCACACCAAAGCCCTCAAAAAATCCATTAACACACATATAGTGTTATTAGTCATCCCATCAGTATTGAGGTGAATGTTTGTACTCAACCCCATTTGAGTCTCGAATTCCTCCTACAGTCCCCTCTATAATCATGATGTAATCTACCCTTCACGATTAAAGAAAATCATCAGGGGAACCCCATGAATGATAATGATCACCTGAATGAAAAAATACCATAATCTATCCACCAAAATATTATTACTAATAGAAAGTATTTTAACTGCAATCATGGGTTTGTCATCAGTCACCCAGGTGATGGAATGACCCTTCATTGTTCAAGGAATATCCATCTGAAATTATACTCCAATATCATCCCATTACCACTATGGGAACTCAAGGTGCTGCAAAAAATCATCAAGAACATTGTACATTACCTTTATCACATGAAAGTTGAGGAACCGAGAGTCAAACTCATATATGATTTGTCTCATTCCAAACCACCAAAAATACCATTGATTGTCTATCTCCATGTTTCCAACACCAAGGTTTACTGATTGGGGATAAGTTGTTTCTCCAACATAACTTCCTCCAGTATCATGCCTCCGACCACTATCCATCTATAAAAAAGTGATGTGATTCCCTCCTTGAGAATATGAATTTATTTATTTTCATTTGGATATTTTTTCTTGAAATACCCTGAAGTAGATGTATCTTTTATGAGATTCTCACACACACTCAATATGAAAATTTGTCAATAACATCAACTAAATAAGAGTTGTACCATCCTTCTCCACCCAGGTGAGATGTAGGGAGGCCAAATTCTATAAATAATCCTTTACTATGAAATCCTAGTAAATAAATCTATGTTCATATCCTATAATATTACCCTTACATGGATTATAGTCTATCTTGATGTCATTTTCCAATAAGAACTCCATCTAGTGTCGTTGTCTCAGGTTGAGGTCTCTCTTCTTGAAGATGTACCAAAGACTTTAATGTTCTGAGAAAACCAAAAAATGATCTCCTAGATGGTAGTGAATCCACATTAATAGGAGAAGAATACCTTTCATGATATAATTCATGAGTCACATGGTTAATATCTTGGGTTATAAACTACCTTGACTAGTATATGATAAAAAAATATTAGTGCATAAATAGAAAAATTATATCATCTCCTGAGGCATCAAAATACATTAAAAACTATACACCATCATGTTAATGTATCAACACTATATCACCCATTAGACTCACCCTCAACTCACCAAACACTTTTTTACACTGATCATACTTGGTAAATCGATTCTCATTCTGTGTTAGGGTGATCAAAGTTGCTGAAATTTTGAATAATTCTTCCACAAGCATCCTATAGTGCCCTACAAAACCAAGAAGCCTCCACACCTTTAGAATGATATTGGTTGGAAACCAAGAAACAAATACATGAATAATCATTGGGATCACGGCTAAACCATTCCAAAAAATGACATTACCTAAATAGTGACCCTCATAAATCCAAAATTATAACTTATAAGTGTTTTCCATAATGATGGGGTTATTGAAGAAAATATAGAACAATCCTTATGTTATCTAAATTTTTTACTACGTATGTAGAGTGTATGAGTTTTACATAGATAAAGATGACCAAAAAGGAAAATTATGTGAGGACAATCTGTTTCATTATAGACATAAATATGGTGGGGGATTCTTCCCACCAAAGGGAATCACCTGAAACTAATAGTTTATATAGTCTCACTAGAATACCAAAATTTTAATATTATCATTGTGATCACTCAAATGCTGGTATCTAAAGTTGGGATCAATCTTTGAGAACCATCTCACAAATTGAAACTAGCTAAAGTTTTCATCAATACATATTAAGGGGTACTTGTTTGTCATCATGGCCTAGTTAAAGTGATAATTATCAACAAAAAACTGGAATATCTCATACAATATTATCTCAAAAAACACCAAAGCTTCCCATGGGGATTCACTTGCCCTAATTCAATCCTTCTTTCGAAGGTACTCAAACTATAATTGTAGTCCATAGAGCTGATTTAAGGCCATCTAATATGACACAAAAGATATCATAACAGTCCATGGATGAACGTCGATGCAAAACACCATCTCTATCTGCAAATGTAATCCTAGAAAACCACTGAGGATATTATCCATATAGTCCTCCTTGAATGAATGAATCTAGATTCAAAAATATATTTCTATAAAAATGTCAATACTCTCTAACTGATGATTGACTGGTTATAATCTATAGCTTACAGAACCCACATGTCTCGATATGAGATCTCTCTCTACAGAAAAGGATAATATCATCTCATTAGAGTGTAGGATTATGAATCATATTCGGTGATTTCATATTTGGTCTCAGACCATATTGAACCAATTCATCTCCTAAATTATATCATATGGTTTCATTGTGATGACCAAATCCCCACATAACCCTCTCTCCACCAAGCGATATATCACAATGCCAGCAGATAAAAAAATAATGAAGAATTATTCCCTATAATAAATTCAAGGTGATGCTACTGGGATTTCACCTATAAAGGAATCCATTGATCATATATATTTATTATATAGTATCTGTTATGACTAGAAAATAATTATACAATTAAATAAGAAATATTATAGAATAAGAGATCATACATATGATCATCCGTTGTGTTGTAGGGTCCAAAGCCTCCAGAAACTATATCTATTTATGACCCCATCTACAAGATCATAATTAATAATGTTGACCCCCATCTAGTGATGGTGGAAGAATCTCAGAGTGTTGCCCCCCACATATATGGCCTCCTAATTCATTTCCATATCTACCTCAATGGGGACCACCTTTCCTCACCTATGATATTCCAGTTCACGGTTCCCCTATGATTTGGTGGTCCATTAGCAAAATTCCAATGATACATGACACATCATGTCATGAAATATCATGATATGTGACATTGAATGTCTTTTGAAAATAACCACACCTCAATAGGATTCCATGGTCCTCCACATTGTCCCTGTAGTTCTTGGCCTTTCTCTAAATCCTGATTGCAAAAGGGATTCCTCTAATGAGATCCCACCAGCACATGCCTCATAACTACTATATATGATTAGGCTAGGAGACTTCCACTACCATCATTATATATCTAGAGACCCTCTAATAGAAATCTTTTTGTCACTAGTTCCTCCTCTAGCACCTTGACATAGGTGTGGAAGTATAAGGGAACTACACTATCACATATCACTATGTGGAATCCCAGCTCAAATACTCATTCTTAGAAGTATCAATCGTGAATCATGTTAAGAGATTACATGGAATGATCAGTGAACTTCATTTCATTCTAAACTATTATCATACCTCACAATAGAATCTCCAAAAGATTTTGAACTGGAACCGAGCGAAAGACGGATTGGTTGAACACATCATCGTATAACTCTTGGATGGCGATCCATGAGGGGGTCAACTCATCATGAATCGGCCTAAAAAATATCCACTAGTGAAAAAATAAACTATGGATATGGCTAAATATATGAAAAATCAATATATATATATATTGGGGTATGAATAATCATTAATATACATAAAACTGAAATATAACAAAACCTCAACTGCATAAGGATCTGGCTCACCGTAGGCCTTCATCAGAATCTAGTGTAGAGTCTCATAGAACATGCTTGGAATGCTAGAATCCTCATACTTTTCAATATGGAAGATTTTATACTCTATATTTAGAAGTGATTATATCATACCACCTAGATAAAAAATCTATGTGTATGAACCCTATATTGTGGCATCATCACTCATCATATCATATTCTTGATCTAGAATAGATATCCCAAAAGTTTATCATCTTAGAGGCATCATGAAATTTATCAATCTTTACAAACATTAGATTAGAATATATATATAATGGGGAGAAGAATCAAAAAGTAAATTCAACAAATCAATCAAATATGATGCATGTACCATTTGTCTTGCAACTAATTTCTTGGTATGATGAGTCTATAAGAATGTAGTCAAGGTCTTTGTGAGTGGATACTTCATCTACCCACACTATCACTGAGTTTATAGGTCATAGATCCTCCCTAAAGAAACATTAAAATTATTTACACAAACAAATCCTAATCCTATAAAGGGGAATATTCTGAAAAACATCCCATTGAATGAACATACTCTAATACCAATCATTCATGAACCAACCAAGTTGGTGCATGGCCCACATCTACCCCAAGCAATCCCCCATGGGCCCTAGGGTGGTGATCAAAGCCAAATGCATATATAACACGGTGGACAATTTACATTAGATCCTAGAAACACACACACACACACCTACACACATATATATATATACATTTCAATGTATAATTTTAGAGGGAAAGAGTAATAGATTAAACACAACTATAATGTAATACTAGATTGCATAACATCTAGGGTGTACCAGAGTGAAAGATTGAAAATTGAAAAGTTAATTAAAAAAACACATTCCCAAAAAGATATATTTTTCTATGTAATAAAACAATACATTTATACTATTGAGGTATCACATATCATCTATACTAAGCTGTATCCACCATACGTGTTCCAATGTATAATTTATCCCTAAAATCATATGATGTAACTTTTAACCTATCAATCATTTTTATAAGGAACAACAGATGTTGTAAATTCCAATGTTTGGGTGATTATATATATACCTATTAGAACACTACAATGGATGAAATGGGAGTAGTAATATATTCAATATGAAATTAATCACATATCATGAAAGATATATTCAAGGATAACATATCAAACCAATCCAATGGTAAAGGTGTCATCATACAAAAATAAGGTGCCCACAATTGTGATTAGATGAACTAACTATCAAGTATTCTGCACCTATATATAGAGAATGTACTCATCCAACCATTTGAAGGTAAAAATGAAAAGAAGTTGGCACAACATCCATGTCTTTATCTCTTATGGAAGGAGAGTAGCCGAATCAAAGGGTATTGGTATAGAATAATATATATCTATATATATATATCAATATGTGTGTGTGTGTGTGTGTAGTCAGACATACCAAAATGAGAGAGTAAGGTTATCTACATATCATAGCTCAGTCTAAGAAGAAAAGTAGACAACACTTTCAAAATTCAATCAATGATGCAATACATCTCACACATTTACCCAGATGTAACAACAAAATTTTCATTCCTCACCACTGGGTCACAAAATAAAGGGCCCACAAAATCCATGTAGAGGACCCATGATCTTGTAAAATAGTGGGGATACACTATGATATCCAATGAGGACAAACTAACCAGTACTACTTGATGTACTACTCGGTAGCCGTCTGGTACTCTAATAATCAGCTCTACTAGATGTTACCAGTTTGTAGTGGTATTGAACATAAACTCCAAGCTCTACTAGAGGGACATCTCGGTATTATATGTGGTCTTAACATCCCAAAATTATTGTAGGGTAAACTTGATATTCTTCTAGGACTCGACATCCCACCAATATTTGTGGGTGAAACCAATAGTCATTGAGGACTCCACTTACCGACTCCACTGTAGGGTCATATTGGAAGTCGTCAAGGACTGAACTACCCATCTCCACTAGATGGTCATATCTGTATGTCATTTTTGATCCTATGAAATCACTACCATCATTAAGTGTTTCCTAACCATGGTTGATGACCCAAACATTCCACATCTTATCTCAAAATATAAAACCAAGGTAACCTTCACAATCAATGGGAAAAATTCATTATAGAAATCTCATGAGAAAAAAATACTATTTCAGATAAAGGATTTACAAATGTTGATGTTTCTTAAAATGAAACCATGGGGTACATGGAATGTGGTCCCACTCCACCGCCTGGTTGTGTCCCTTGGGGTACAAGGATCCCATAAACTATAGAATTACATTCTATATAGGTGGAATACATGGTTTTTTAATGACAATCTGGATCAAGATATGTTAGTGTACTCAAGTCAAATTTGTGTAATTATTATATGTTGTGTGGATTCACCAAGGGTTCTGCATATGTTTTCTTGTTATATCGTTTTACATCAGTACATGATCATGTTCTTAGACGTGTACTCAAAGAGTAAGTATTTCCCATGTGACCCATCACATGCCTCATCCAACCAAGGGATATGTACAAAATGTGTAGGTGGGATACACATAGTTTCATTCTTACAAATCATCAAAAAACCTACACTCCTCACAAGTAGGGATACACATCGTTTGTTCATAATTGTACAAATTGTGTTGTGGATATTTTAATAGTGTCATAGATTAAATATTTTATCCTGTTATATTATTCTAGTACTTATATTTTATCCCTATATCTAGAAAACAAATTGTGGATCTAGGCCTTAAATTTCATTTCTGACCATCATTTTTCTGAAAATTGTATTTTTGTGGAGCATCAGATCATTAATCATTCGACAAGTACACATTAGTTTGGTCCTCCTTTTTTTAAATATATATTCATTTAAAAGATCTTATCTTCTATGCAATGAGTATAGATCTGGTTTCATTTCATTAATAATTATTTTTTTCATCAAACTGTTCCGATTCTGGGGGGTTGATCGGTCTTGGTACTGCCTGACAATTTCAATCTAGGACCGCGAGTTCTAGCTAGGGATAGATGCAATTAAAATAACGGATAAACGAACAATAAAAATATTTTAATCGATAACTAGGAAGATATCATGGATAATGATAAATAATGGACATATGAGGCTGTAAATATTAATTTGATCATTTAGTATATTAATACAAAGGTTCATGGTCAGTACACATTTAGCACATATCGATATAAGGGAGTGATTTTCTCAATAAGTTTAATCAACAAGGGTGTCAAACTAAAATTGATGAGTAAAACAGATATATTGGATCATTATTCATTAATGAATGCAGTCACCAATAATTGAACTAATTCATTGCATTTGGTGTGTATGCATCTGATCTGATCGATCATTTTTTCATCATCTGAAGTGATTCGTTAATAAAGGAGGAGGTTAAGCACTGCAAAAATCCCATGATTATGAGGCTTCCCCCAAGAGAATCACCATTAAAATATATATATAATCATTTAATTTAAGAAAAAATTAATTTATTAATTATTTTAATAATAAATTAATTCACTAAATATACCGCCAATTAGTGAGGGTTCTAAACCCCCACACCAGCTTATTTAATGTCACATATAGGATAAACACCATGTTCTGGACTGAATAGTGGTCCATACTTGATGACGTAATATTTTATCTAAAATATATCAACTTTTATTTATGATGTTTTGTAAAAATAATATAAAATTTATTTAATATATTTTTTAAATTAATTTCTGGCACATCGGGCCTCTAAATCTCACGTTGTCTCGTCTCTATGCTCTGAAATATATTTACAAAAATATTTAATCATATTATAAAAAATCAAAACTGTTCTATTATATATATATGTGTATATTTATTGAATTCCATTGATATTTATGATATTTGTATATTTTACGGATAATATAATACTTACCTTATTTTAGTAAAAACTATTGAGAAATATTAATGTTACTCAAGAATACATATGGCATACCTTCCTCATGGTTGTATCATTGTTTATATTTCAAATCCATATTTAATTTATGGATTTAAAAATATAATTTCTATAGAATAACATTATAATTATTTAGTAATTATTATTCTCTAGATGATAGAATAATGAGCACTATAATTATAGACATCGTACCAAAATTATTTTTCACTCATATACAGAATATAGTAAAAATTTATATTGTAAACTTTGTTAATTCAGTAATTGATATAAAATACTAAAAAGAGACACAAAAAGAATAAAAAAATAAAAAATTATGTAATTAACTTCAATAAATATCCTACAATTATTATTCATGATGATAATGATCATATGTGATGAATTAGACTCAAAGAGGGAAAATTTTACTAACACAACATTTTCAATTTTTAATGATTTATTTCCATATAATTATCATTAATGTTTATTTTTAAAAAAATATTTTTAAGAAATTATTTATCTTTATATTAATATTATAAAAATTTATATTATAGATTATCTCAAATGGTTGAAAATGGATAGTTTTTATTTTAAATAAGAGAGTTTCTTTCAAACCCCTCTTTTATAGTATCTCGTTGATAAATTTTAATAAAATTCAAACAGAATTTTTTCTTACATGTATGGAATGAAATGAATTTCCATATTTATTTCACCATAATTTGTGGAATCATACTTTGAAATTTTATATGATTAATTGCAATGAATTTTTTTTCTATTTTATGTGGTTAGTTTTCTAAAATGACATACATTAAAATGTATTTTTTATATAATGTTATATGAGGACATTTTTCATTTTTTATATTTCATGTATGGTTCTTCAGAATCCACTATATTTACTAAACTTGGGTTCCTCCATCCTTATGTGTCACCACCACCGCAAGCCACATCACCCTAATCAATTTCTCCTTCCCCATTATACCCCCAAATCCTCGCGCCTGACCTCCTAAAACATTCGCCTTCACCCGTAGACACACCTCCCCGATTCGATTAGGGTTTTCACAATCATCCAATACCTCCCTCTCCTCCTGTATTCTGTCTCCATCCTCGACCCAGGCGTGACTCCTTTGTCGTTGAATCTCACCACCAGTGCTCCATTCCGCTCATCTCCTCCCGCATAATGTGGTGGGATTCATCCCGTTCTACTATCCTTTCTCTATTCCGTTCCACATTTCTGCAATCCTGTCATCTCATTCTACAAATCTTCGACATATACATCATGGTTACCAACCACGAACTTGAAATCCTCCTCAGGCATACCGTCACCCACTACCGAAGCAGCGTCAACAAGTTTCAAGGTAGGTCCTTACGAAGTCTCTAATATTCTGTGCAGTTCGCGGATTTTTTTTCCATTTCCATACTTCTCACATACCTGCTACATCTATATTGCAATTTCTAACAGGGCGATTCATTTATTTACAGAACAGTTACACTGATGTCCTCTTCGTAATCCTAGAAATACGATATTGGGGTCAGATCCATTGTTTGGTGGACATTCAAATGTCGATGGATAATCTTTATATATTAGGTTTTCTATTGCTTGAATTATATATTCTTCAACATAAACTAGGTTTCTGGATACATCTTCTTAGGTTTCAATATCAATTTTGGTTTAAATTTCAATTTTCGGTGGTTCAATGAACGTACAGAGCTGATCGTCAATCTAAAAGAACCGTACATATGATATAATGATTCTCACAAATTCATAACATCATATAATGACCCTTAATTAAAGTTATATATATGATTTCAGTTGATTATTATTAATAATACGAATGGTTTTTTGATCTCCAGGATTGTTATTCTCGCATAAGGTTTAGCTACAACAAACTAGTACTGATCTGTCACAACTATCTATGTAACCTATTTGAATATGCTCCTCTCGCCATTTCTGTCATCACCTCAGTCCGCGTGATTCAACTCTGGCTTTTTCCTTCAGCAGTTTCCAGGTCTACTGATTTTCCACAGCCCGGTCGCACAAATAAAATGTGTGCGCTACTCAATCATCCATTCTTAAACATAGCCTTTAATGTAAACATGTAGTTTTTTTTTACATTTTTTGAAACTAGCTCCTTTATGTTGATAGTCAAAATTATTTGTCCATTTTTAATCTTTAAATCATATGACCTATGTACTCGCGATTTATGTAATCAACTCTTTCAGTCCGCGTGATTCAGCTTCAGCATTTTCCTTCTGCAGTCTCCAGGTCTCTAATCTTTTTCCACAGCCCGATCACCCAAATATAAGGTCTGTGCTACTCAATCATCCTTTCTTAAACATAGCCTTTTATGTAAACATGTATTTTTGTTTACATTGTTTCAAACTAGATCCTTTATCTTGATAGTCAAAATTATTTTTCCATTTCTTAATCTTGAACTCATCTGACCTATGTAAATTAATGTTGATTCGTTCAAGATTGGTTGGATGCAAATAATCATTATTCTTGTAGTGGAAGAGATGGCTACAGATGTTCTAGGAAGTCTGTGATTTTGTAAGCAAGATAATAAAAATACAGTTATGGGATCCGAAACAAATTATTACTATTGATGCTGCTCATTATGTAACTTTTAGTACTAAAAATATCATCTTTGCTTCCATGTATGTCAGTCTTTATATAACGTCTATTCCATCATTTTTCAATTGATTGAGAAGGCTGTTAATTATGTAACTTTTGTTTTTCAATTTCTAAAATTAATACACCTAAATTATAGGTTTTACTCTTTTCCCCACCTTTATGAGGAGATAACTCTATTATATGTGATTATTAATTTTACAAATGTGATATACAAACATGAAAACAGTGGATGTTTAGGAGTTAACATCCACAATGATAATGGATTGTATACAACTAAATATTCATCCTCCATTGAATATATTTATCTTCATTGTCTCTTATTTTTATTACATTATTTGAGGGGACATTATTGATTTTTTGGCACGTGTCCAATGAATCAATTTTAAGTTTCACAATGTTAGATTCCAAACAAGTGTGCTGCATTTCATGTGCACATAATAGGGTTTGGTGGGACACCGAAAGGAGCTTGTGTAAGAGTAATATTCCATATTATATATTTTTGAAGTAGATTTGAATCAGTTGTTGGATCAGGTAAATGTTTTTACACTTTATACTTGTCATCCAGTAAGTTTTATTGCTCAATTTGACAATATATTTTCATCATAAGTCTTGCCATAACTTCTATTCTTTGATTATGTATTGGATCTGGAATAATATTTTACAGTTGATACTACTCAGTCTGTATGTTTTACTACTCCTTTTCATAATATTTATCTCTGTTGACTTAGTCTTGCTATTACTTGTATTCCTTCATTATGTCACTGATAAAGAGTGATTATCAATATGTTAATATTGATCATGAAAAAAGCATTAACTAATTCTCCAAATTTAAAGTGTGAACTCTTTTATCCACCCACATCACCACAAAAAAACTCCATTGACAACCATGTTATTCATTTCAGAACTATGTGTAATAAACATGTGTAGTAGTGAATGTGTAGCAGTGAAGCCTAACTGACCATTGTATTCATTGTGGTTTATATTTTTCATATCGTTATTTTATTCATGATAGTAGATTATTAAAGTTGATTTTTTCATAACTTCTCAGTTTCTTGTGTAGAGAAGGTTGCTAATTATGTGTCTGCATTTACAATTTACACTACAATTTATTTATTGCTCTCTATGCATATAAATATTCCAATACACTCCTTGAAATTAATATATAAAGATATAGAACCAAAAAATACATTCCTCAGCAACCACTATAGATGCAGTGTCACAGAAAAGAGTGCTACTAAATGAACAACGCAACTGTGAGTTTACTGTCAACTTAGTTTTAGACATATTTCTATCATAAGTTTATTACATCATCTGAATAAGCTACTACTCTCACACTTGTAGTTTCAACATCGACTAAAAATCCTCCAATTACTACTACAAATATCCCTCATATTCTAACAATTGAACTGCATTTTAAAAATGACAGTGCAGATGGAGTCACACGGACGCCCCTAACACTGATTTCTATCAATGGTCTGTTCTATTTACATTATATTATGTACATCCCTATTTTCATTAATACTTTACTTAAGAACTAAAGAGATACATTCTATAAATGGTGTTGCAGATGGAGTCATATGGACGCCACTAACAGCACCATCTATACGGGGTCTGTTCTATTTACATTGCACTATCTAAATCCCAAACATTTTTAATACATTGCATATTAATTTAAGATATCCCTCTCTAACTACCTTGTCATTAGTTCAACAACAATTTGATACAGGGAAATCATTTATCACAAATGAAAACTAGCGGAAACAAACATCAAATTTCTTCAACCATTCTCCTCTTCATTTCTGTAAGTTTAGTGACAATTCTCTGCAAAGACCATAATATACGCCACAAAAACAACCAACTCATCGTCTAACTACTTCCTTCACAATGTTGGTAGCGATAATAACTAAAGAAAACAACCACTTCCCGTCAACCTCTAGAGATGCGAGGTTTCAACGAAGACTGTTGATGAAGGAATGACAAAACTGTGAGTTTACTAATACCTTCACCTGATACTTCATTCTGTTACATAACAATACCATTATTTTTATAACCAATTGATGACACACTACCAATGTCAGCATCTACCAGAAATCCCTCAATGACATATTCACATGGAGGTGCAAATGGAGTCACACACACACCATTGCGACCGGTGTCTATCAATGGTCTGCTATGTTTACATGTTTATATCTAATTAAATACATTTCTAAATACTATACAGACTAAGATAAGCTATTTGTTGTCAATTACTTCTACTATAGTTCAACAGCAATCATCTGGTACAACATCGTTTATTGAAGGAACAAACAAGCGAAGGCAAAGCACAGATTACCACATACAAAAACCTAATCCATATTGTAAGTATGATGACACATATATGCTAAAACCACCATGTACGCCACACTACTGGGTTATTCTTCATCTAACTATTTCCTTCACACGTTCGGTAGCGATCGTGACTGACGATACCAATCTGCCGGGGTCATCACCAGGAACGTTGACAATGTAAGCATATAATTAAGAATTTAAATATTACTATGATCATAATTAACTCTTCCAAATTTAAAATTGACGTTCCCATTTGTTACAGATTGAGTCGACCAAATAACGTGGAATTTAGTAATATATCATGTACAGGTTCAATATCTTCTTTAAAAAAAATACAGCATCACACGCACACCCAATTCAAAGAGCTTACATTTTAGTTATGATACTGTTTTATAACAATACAATCAGACCATCAGAAAGCATTGTTCATCGAGAAGCATCACATTCTAACAGTTCTAACACAAATTACAACATCAACGGTGGAATACAGCGTACAAAAATCAGTACAAGTATTTAACGAATATTCATACATACAAATAGCACTAAGTTCTGATTTATACATTTTGATTTTGGTAATAAACGGGTGGTTATGATAGGATTCTATGTAAAACATGTGATTTCAGATAACACAGGTTTGTGTAGTAATTGTTTCATCATTACTTTTATAAAATTATTGGAAGCAAATACCACGCACTTGATCTACTGTGTATGTACTGACTGCTACTTTAGTTTTTTTCAACCACGTTATTTAGATATTGGAGAACCATCTTACGTCTGTCAGAACTGTCATGCTTTAATGTGGTTCAATGAGAGAAACAGAAAATGTAGCAACCGATAATACCAATGATTTGCTGCATGTTGTGCCATGGGAAATATTTCTTTGAACATAATACTACCTTGTCCGCAGTACCTAGAAATGATGCTCTTCAATACAACTTCCACAGTAGCCAATGCATTCTAGGATAACATGTATATTTACAACTCCTTGTTTGCTTTCACTTAAATGGGTGGTAAGTTTGATAAGTCTATCAACAAGGGGGGAGCTGCATGTATATTCAGATTGAATGGACAAAACTACCATCGTATAGGGATTTTATGTCCACCAGATGGCCACCCACCCAGATTCGCACAACTATTCGTGTATGAAACAACACATGAATGTCAGAATAGGGTTCGCGAGTTTAGGTATCACTTAAACTCTCTGCGGTGGAATAATTTTTTAATATTTCTAATTTATGTATTAACATACCTACTTCCTACAGCTACGAAATCCAGAATGTCCAAAATCAAATTAACCACAACATAGTCGAAAACCTGCAACAAATTACTCATGAACACAATGGTTTAGCTCGACAATTCAGAAGTGAAAGGAATGGTCTTCAACCACAGGATGTGCCAAATTTGATACTATGTCTATTGAAGTGAAGAGAAACTAATCTCAGTATATATAACATACCAAATAATTCTGAGATTGCGATGCTTATCGTCGGTGATGTCAAAAATCTCAACCTAGAGCGTGATATAATCATTCATACCAAAACTGGTGATTTTCAATGAATTGATGAGAAACACCCACTACATCATCCATTAAAATATCCCTTGATTTTTACAGCTGGCAGTGATGGATATGTCGATATCTTTCTACATCACCCAACTCCTTTCACAACAAGTCCAATATTAAGGAAGGTTACCATGAGTGAGTACTTCTCTTTCCACTTACAATTCTGTGAGAATCAATCCTCAACACTACTGCATTCAAGAATACTTTTGCAACAGTTTTTTTTATGCTTATACGATGGTAGAGTCTCACAGAATATCATTCATTCTCTTTAATCAAAAGATATTGAGTGTAGATCTATAAAATGGATTGCAAGATGCATTTCTAAGAGGCGACAGAGAAGGTTCTTCATGCGGCAAACAGATCATTTTACCTTCATCCTTCACAGGCGGTCTAGGGGATATAATGCAAAATTACCAAGATGCAATATCTATTTATAATTGGGAAGGGTATACAGATTTTTTTCAAACCTTTACATGTAACCCAAAGTGGCCTGAGATCACACGGTGGTTAAGATCCAAGAATCTTCGACCAGTAGACTCCCCTCAAATTCTATCTCGAGTTTTCAATATGAAGCTCGAATATCTAATGATGGATTTAAGAGAATGATGTTTCTTTGGAAAATCAAGGGTAGGTAACCATCTATCATCATATATCAAATATTATTATCCGTACAGTTTTCAATTTTATCATCACTTACTGAACACAACACTTTTGTTTTCCATTCAGTTGTTCGAACTGTAGAGTTTCAGAAACGCGGCTTGCCTCATCTGCACATCTTATTATTTGTCTACTGTGAAAACAAATTGAACACTCCAGTAGCTGTAAACAAATATGTCTACTCTGAATTCCACGAAAAATATGCTTACCCAAAGCCACATGAGGGTGTCAAAAGTTTAATGCTCCCTGGACGCCATAACAATTTTCTGAAATTACGATAGTTGATGATGATTGCTGTGTTGTTTTTCGAAGAAGGGATGACAAAAAAAGTATTCTGAAAAATAAAATTCCTCTGGATAATATCTAGGTAGTTCCATCAATCCTGTGTTTCTATTAAAGTACCATTCACATCTCAACATTGAAGTTTTTAATCAGTCGTCTTCAATCAAATATTTGTTTAAGTATTTTATCCAAGGAAATGACCGTGTAACGGAAACACTCTATGAAGGAAACAACGAACACTCCACAAATAATATGGTAGATGAAATAAAAATTTATTATGACTATCAATACATATCTCCTTGTGTGTCATGTTGGAGGATTTTATTCATATGATATCCATTATAGATATCCACTAGTGGAGAGGTTTCATTTCCATTTGCTACAACATAATTTTGTAACCATTTCAGACACCGATAACATTGAAGATGTATTGAATCATAGAAATAGTTCATAGTCAATGTTGACCTCTTGGTTCGATGAAAATATTACATACCTGGAAGGAAGGGGATTAACATTTGCAGAGTATCCAACTAGATTTGTGTTCCACTCTCAGGATAGGAAATGGAATCCCCGGAAAAAAAAGAATCTGTATTGGAAGACTGTACTATGTGCCTCAAACCACAGCTGAACTCTACTACATGAGGATACATCTAACAAAATTAAAAGGTTCAACTTCTTTTGAGTATATTAGGACTTTAAACAGCATTACTCACGGTATATTTAGAGAGGCTTTCTCTGATATGGGACTATTGATATATGATAGAGAGTTTGTGGAAGCTATAAAAGAATTCAACGCTTGGGGAATAGGGCAACATGTATGCAGACTATTCGCGAACATGTTAATTTTCAATAACATATCTCGCCCAGATCTGGTCTAGGATGCAACCAAAGACATACTTTCTGAAGACATTTTATATATAAAAAGAAGGACCAACAAATTCTAGGTGCACATTTTTTCATATACCTGCTTCATAGTTTTATTTTCATTGTCTTTCCATTGTCTAATTATTACTGCCCGCTGTTATTTATAACATTGTAATAGAGAAGAACTGCCCAGGTCTTTCAACCAAATCTAGGAGAAAACCACAATTCTTATCAACAGTCTTATATGTTAATTGACTTTATTAATTTTGTTCTATAAGAATTCAAAAAATAATCAGCACACTTACTCGCATAAATGTTCAGTCCACACTTTATGACTATAGATATTTCAATCTGTACAAATATTCTGCATTCTCATACAGTAAATACACATATAATACTTCTAACTAAATTTAACATGAAAACATTGTACATCTTTCTCTGGTATAACTTTGTTCATATTCATTATAATCCAGTACAACAAATTATTATGTCCTTTCTGTTCACATATAGTGGATATTACTTGTATCATTTTAATCTCTACGATTCTGTACAGAAAATATGCACGTTCATATGACTTTTAATCACATTACATTGCCATCTGTACTACAATATTTGAATCTGTATAAAAATTCTGCATTATAATACATTAATAAAAAATATAATACTTCATAATAAATTAAACTTGCTGTCAATGTGCAGATTGTGAAAGTAGAACTTTTTTTATATTCATTGTAATTCAGTATAAAAAAGTTTACAACCTTCCTATTAAAGTATAATTACATTGAATTTTAAACTGTACAATTCTGTACACGTAATCCACCGATTCATATATCAATTATTCATATTACATAGCCATCAATACTACAATATTAGATTCTGTACAAATAATATGAATTTTTAATCATGAAATAAACATATAATACTTATATCGAATTTTAACATCCAAACATTACAGATCTTTCTCTTATATAACATTGGTTATATTCTTTATAACCCAGTACAACAAAGTTTACTGCCTTGCTGTTCAAATATAATTACAATAATAATTGCATCATCTTAATCCGTATGATTCTATACAAGGGATGCAAAGTTTCGTATATGTTTCATTCACATTACATTGCCATCTATAATGGTCTAGCTATAAGATTTTCATTCAATTCTCCACTCTATCATTACTGACAACACATAAATACTGATGTTTTTCTATCAATGTATTTCAGCTTCCACTTTTTTTCTTCAATTCATTTATATGTATACTGTTGTAATGACTTCGTTAGCGTTTAATAATACTACTGTTTAAAAATATCCTGCAACATTGTAGATTTGAAACTCACAAATCACCAGATACATACATATGATTTGAGAGATATAGACTTCATTTTACAGGGCAATGGAAGACACATCAGTTATATCTTCCTATGCCACTTCCAGATTCAAATTTTGATGCCACTACAAATTGTTTAGTTGCAGAAGAATTGAATTAAAATATAGAAGCACTTCGAGAAGACGGAAACCATTTACAATGTTTTCTTACAGATGAACAGAATGTTGTTATGTCTATCATTCTCTCTTCACTATCTACCAACTCAGGGGGGTTCTTATTCTTGCATGGTTATGGAGGCACATGTTAAACATTCACCTGGATAGTATTAACATCATTGTTGAGAGCACAGGGAACGATTGTACTTACAGTTGCATCGAGTGGAATAGCTTCACTACTGCTACCTGGTGGACGAACAACGCATTCCAAATTCTGTAATCCAATCTCCATTACTGAACATTCATTTTGTAATACTCATTAGGGGAGTGATGTAGAGAAACTTTTGCAGTTATCTAAGCTCATCATTTGGGATGAGGCATCTATGATTCATAAGTTCTGTTTTTGAAGCTTTAGACCGAACTCTTAGGGACATTATGACTTTCAAAAATGATAATGCTCTGAATTTTCCATTCGGTGGATTAACAGTTGTCCTAGGAGGAGATTTGAGGAAAATACTGCCAGTTATAATAGGAGGAAATATCTCAGACATTGTCTATGTGTTTTTCAAGTCATCATATCTTTGGAAACACTGTCGGGTGTTATCTCTTACAAAAAACATGAGATTTTATAGTACAACTACCAGAAATGATTCATCAGAGTTCCATGATTTTTCAAAATGGACCATATATATTGGTGAAGGTGGAATTGGAGGTCCAAATGATGGTGAAGCACTCATTCCAATTCCATAAATGTTTCTTCGTACCGACAGTTATAATGCCATGGCTGCAATCGTCAACCATACATACCCGGGTTTCTCTAAAAGACATGGAGAAAGATCCTATCTGAAAGACCATGCAATTTTAGCACCAACCCGAGATGTCGTACAAGAAGTCAATGAATATATGTTGACCCTCACTGGCTATGAAAACAATGATTACTTCAGCTCAGACTCCATTTGCAATGCAAGTTTTGATACAGACAAACCAGAAATTATTAACACATCTAACATTTCTCTGGATTGCCAGACCACAAAATTACTCTTCAACTTGGTGTTTCGTTAATGTTACTCCAAAATGTGGACCAATCAGCTGGTTTTTGTAATGGAACTTGTATAACTGTAACACACTTGGGTGAACATGTTATTGGTTCCGATGTATTAAATTGATGTCATTCAGGATATTCTGTGTTCATTCCAAGATTAACTATGACTCAATCTGATGGTAAATGGCCATTCAAACTACAAAGAAGACAATATCCTTTGACAGTTTCTTATGCGATGACTATTAATAAAAGTAAGGGTCAATCATTGTCTTCAGTTGGGATTTATCTTCGCAAACTAGTGTTCACTCATGGTCAATTATATGTTGCAGGGTCTAGAGTCACATCAGCTACTGGATTGAAAATTGTAGTTGAAGGTAACAGTAATGAGTCCTACAATTACCCAGAAAATATTGTCTACAAGGAAATCCTTCATAATCTGTCTTAGGTATCAATCGTATTGACTTCTATATGCTTTATTCTACTCTGGAAAATGATTTTGTTTACTGTCATGGATTTTTTACATGCTCACTATGAATTATTTGAACACTGATTGATTATCTATAGTAACAAATATGTCATGCTCAATAACCATACAGAATGAGATTAGCCCAGATGATGATGAAACACTATGAATACAAGTTCATGTCTTGAACATGTGGTTCAATTCATCTTCCAAATACTCCAATGAAGTCATTGATGTTGATCTTGTAATGTGCGACATCCAGGTTATTATTCCTTGCAACAAGTCATTACAATTTACTTTCAATTTTTGTCACCAATGATCTGAACATTTACATATATATATATATATGCAGTAATCGATCCTTGTAATTTGTATTAATTCATGATTAACATTCTTTTTAACATACTCAATGCAGGGAACCAAGATTCAATGTACCATTACCAATCGACAACTTATCTCTAAGTACAAAAACCTTTTGGTTGAGGGACTATGCTATATTGTACAGAACTTCCAAATAGCTTCCTACCAAGGGAGTTACCTCGCAACAAGACACCCGTGTCGAATCATGTTCACATCAACGATGTCTGTTCGTCCGTGTGAAGTATAACCACCTCTTTGTAGTTTTCATTTTACTTCGTTCGATGACAGAATTCAGGAAAAAGTCCATGAGGATAATTTAACAGGTACAAGTGGTTAATACAACATAATTACACTTCCATTGACCATGTTATGTTATATTTATCTGCACATAGTATTTTCATACAGCCATATGTTATTCAAAAAAACTTTGTTTCGGTGTACTTTGATTTAGAACTAATTGAAGTCATACGTTACTCACATCCAATGCAATCAATGGGCACTGCGAACCACAAATTGTAGATTATTTTAGAAGATGACCGGTACTTTTTTGTTGACTACATACAGCACTTTTCTATAACATATAACATTTACCCATTTACTCATTTTGTTTCATTGCAGATGACTTCAAATTACCTGCAGCTTATGGGGTAATTTAGCATCTGAAATGTCATGTTACAAGGAAAACAACTCAGACCCCACTACCATATTATTATTACAGCTTGTCTGGGTTAAGAGATTAACAAGTATGGTTTCTCTCTACACATCATAATCTCAATCTATCTACAATGTGTTCTCAAATATGTGGTTTCAATAGATGAATATATAATCCTGAATTCAAACTGCTTTTAGCCTCTGTTCTTGTCACAACAACTTTTAATGCAACAAAAATTCCCTACAACCCAAACCTTCTAGTAGTAGACAACTTCAGAAGTAGGTAACTCTATAAATAACTTTAGTTTGGAGGTACATTGATTTAAATATCTCATTGTCATAACTGTACTACCCGGATGTTGTTAATGTTTACTTCCATGTATGTTGTTCTGCTTTTTCCAGGCTTGGTGTGATAATAACATCACCATTACATACTCCATCACCAATAACTCCCAACCAAGAAATGGAAATACCATATTGGAATAACAAGAAATCCATTTTAGATGTCAAAAGCAGTCAACAGGTTAGAAATATTCACTTATTTTCTTATTTTGATTATGAAATATTATTAACTGCTCACTATCGTCCTGTAATAAATACATCACTGACATGAAATTAATCAACTGCAGGATACTAGGTGCTTAATTACAGTTACAGTTCAGAAAATTCAAATCACCCACAACTAGTTCTATGAATCATGCCAGTCATGCATGAAGAAAGTCTAAATTATAGATGGAAACATTTATTGCAAGTCCTGCAACTCCTCACCTACTAGCATTATTCCAAGGTTAGAATGTATTCAATGCAACCTAAATATCTTTTTATCATTATGCTACTTCCTTCGTTCAGCTACACAATCCAAAGTATTCTAATGTTGTAGTAATAATAATTATTGCAACAGGTTTAGAGTTCAACTAATGGTTATGGACAGAACATACTCTTTTTCTATTGTGTTATTTGAAAAACATGTCATGCAATACATACAAAAAACAGTTGTGCAACTAAGAGAGACTTTGATACAGGTAATTCCAGATCCTTATATCATCTCTTTTAAAAATAATTGAATTATTTAAAATTACACTTACAGTGGGTTTTTTTAATAGGATGATGACGAGTTCGGTTTCCCTCCGGAATTGAACTTCTTCAAAACCATGATATTTATGTTGGGAATTGAGCTGACGGATTACAATATTAAGAATCGTCATCATCCATCTGAGAAACATTGTTACAAAGTGGTTTATATGAATGATAATGAAAAGTACATCAACCTATTCATTGAGGTCTTAGAATAGAAACAAGTCAGTCTGTATTTTATTCAACTTATCTATAAACCCAACAACTGAAAATACCTTACACGTTTCTTCAATAATATACAAGCTGATCAAAGCAGTTGTTCTTCTACAGTAAACACTGTCGATCATTATATGCAGGTAACTGCATTTCTATTTCTTTATTATGAGATTCTAACAATGGATTCCAGTTTACTGACATATTCCTTTTACATTTTCTCATACGATCATCAAACAGTTGGTTCATCTCCTAGTATTTTAAACACTGATACATGATTACATACTCCACCCTTCAACCCGTGTTCTACTCGGTTATACATATGTTATCTTCTATTACTCCTAAATTATTTCCATTACTGTAACAACACATTGCAGTACTATAAAGTATTATGATTTTTAGATATTTATAAATCAAACATGTACAGATTTATTATATCTATGTGCTGATAAAAAATAGTCTACTATAGAAGTTCTACTCTTAATTTCACTACTTTCAATTTCTCAACATTATAGTTTCACATTATTATAACATTATACCTCTATGTAGAAAAATATGTCACATTGTTTTGATACTGGCAATGATGTGCAAGATAATTTCCGGACGTCTCCAGACAGCGTGCCTACAACATGTCCATCTACTGAATTGAAAACCATGCCGAAGGCATATTTAAACAATAAAACCGAAAAAACATAATGAAAAATCATACTGGAAATAGAAGGTAAACATACATCTTCACTGATAAAATACTTCTCATTACTGTGTCCATAATTATTATTTGTAGTTCAATGTGTGTTATTGTTGATAGAGTTGAGATAGTTCATTTCAAACGTCTCATGATACTGTTTCAGTATTTTGATATCATTACTATAAATTGTGTCATTGAGGAGACAATTTCACTATGAGGATTTCCAGTTAAAAAATCAATACAATGTTCTCTTTAAAATTTTTACATATAGTATAAACATTAACGACTGCAAATGGTTCGGTATTATTTAAAACTTTTATCATGTAGAACATGATTTCACAAACAACTACTCCTAATATATGTTTCATTTACTTATGCTAGATGACAAGATTGCTGGATGATTTTCATTATGTTGAAGGACTGTGCTAGAAGAGTTTTATGCTGGAGGTTTTTGCTATAGAATTTTTCTACTTGATGTTTCTGCAGCTGGACTGTTTCCTACATATTTCTTATCTACGGTATTTCATGCTGCACAAATATAAAATCTAGGAATTTGGTTTTATTCTACATCTTCCGAAACACAGCACGGTTTTCATCACTTTTGATTACTAATTTATCTCATTTTTCTGTACGGGTTTTCATTATTACTTATTTCCAATATACTGGACAGTTTCCAGCTTAGGTGTATCATGACGCTGTATGTTTTTTCATGTGTATGAATATAATTCAACTGTTTTTAAATTTCATAGTTGTATTATTTCAATATATTTGTTCAGTTATATTTATCTTTCAGTTTTTATTCCATAGTAATGTTTGTTCTTTACTTTCATGAATATTAATCTCTTATTAGTAGCAGAATACTCTGTAGCAGATGAATTATCTCCTACCTGGAGATGTTATAACTCAAACATCTGGAGATATTTACTCCGGAATGTGTTTGTTTAGTCTAGTATTCAGAAAATGAATACTGACTTCCATCCTCAAATATGAGGAATTCATACACTTTGAAACGTTCAATTTTCTGGTCACCCCTTCAAATGGTGTCTCCAAATTCTATGCACTCATATTCCATAACAATACACCATTAATTCCTAATTAAAATTTATTCAATATTCTTGTTTATTCTCAATATTTATAAGTACAAATCTATAAATAAAAAAACATAAGTATTCAATTACGCCGTGAGAAATCACGGGCGAGTTCTAGTTATTTATAATGATGGGTGGTTATGTGATAAACCAATTATGGGTGGTAACATGTTAATCCAATGATGGATGGTTACTATATTAACCAATGATGATAATATTTTTGATAACCCAAGGAAAGGTTGTTTCATTATAACCTATAATGAATTGGGTACTCCAGTGTTAGGAGATGTCCATATTGGATAATCTATTAGTAAGAGTTATTTTGTAAATGATTTTCCAAGACACATAATTATATAACATATGATTTTATGGGTTCTTATGAAAATGACATGATATATAATTGGTAATGTAATGATGTTTTTTAAAATATGATTCCCCTATATGAGTAAAATGGTACATTTGAAAAACAATTTATGGGGGTTTTTAGATTATTAATATTTTTCTATTCATTTAAGTCCCATACTGATATTTTTTTCTCATCAAATGTTTTTGAAATATCATCACATGATATAAATATTAGAAGAGATAATGATGACATCATGATCAAAAATATGAACATCTTCATAAAGAGAATGCAAGATTTATTTTAGAGGATTAATTTTTTGCAACAAATAGAAACATGGTATAATTTTTCACTATTATTGTATGGGCTTATTATTGAATAACTATTATGTATTCAATAAAAATCATACCTAATAACATCATTGTTTACAAACGTGTTAATTGAGAAATAATAATATGTCATTATGTGTTATATTTTTATATTTCTAATAATTTCATTAATTCCATCAAAATTTCCATGAATAATAGGATGTTAGAAATAATGAATTATATTCCATTTTATATGTGATCATTTGATTCCCATATGAGAAATTTTCTCACATTTTATTAGAAATAATGAAGATAAAAAAGATTATATAATTAAAAATAGAAAATGTATGTATTGTATAGATACTTATGTAATAAAATTCATATGGGTATATAAAATGTGGAATAATAATTAGAATAATGTAACATGAACATAATAATAAGGGCATATACATTTTTCCTATATTGTGGTTAAGTGTTTTTTGAAGGTATTTTAGGTAATCTCGATCGTGCTATGGCATATTTGGGTTTTTGTCGAAGAAAAAATGAGGAGGAATAATTTTATCTGTATGCATAGTGTCAGCTACATAAATACCCTTAAAAAAAATTAAATATAGTAATTTTCTTTAGATAGAGGGAACAAAAAAATTATTTTTCAATGATTGGTTATATTAAGGTTAAAATAAAGATACAATGAAAAATATTGACATTTTATTATTTTAATTTTAGAATTATCATTTACATTAACCATTATATCAACCATTTAAACTGTGATAGTGATGATGAAATTTTTACACTGGAATATTTTCATTAATGATAACAAATAATTTGGATGTATTGAAAAAATTTATTATGAAAAATAAAATAGAATAATAAATTTTATAGTATTAAATTCTTGAGGATGTGAATTTAAATTTAAATATAACTAAAAAATAATCCAATAAAATGATTTTTTAGAAAAAAAATAGTTTTGTACATATAAAATATTTTATAAAAATGTCATTAATTGAATGGATTCAAATTAAATTATATGATTTAAAAATCAAAATTGAAAGTTAGGTAGATATAAAACAGATTAAAAACCAAATCTTACATTTTTACTACATAATAATTATACGGATCAATAATAGTTGTTCAATTATAATATAGCTTCAGAGTGGTATTAAATTGAAAATAATTTTTTTCAAAATTGTGAAAAAAATTTGTCACGACCCGTCCTCGGGGCCTGTGTCTTGACTACCCCTAGCCCGCCTTCCATAGGCCAGGGGCAGGCGACTAGCACCAAGGCATAAATCCCAATAAATAGGGAAGGCATTGCCTTTGTAAAGTAAACAAGCACCTCAGAGTAAGCAAGCGGGAAAAAGTAATCACTATGTAAAAACAGGGTACAACTGCAAGTGCGGAAAGTAAGTGGGCCAGAATACAAACCCAAACTGAATGTAAAGTACAACTCAAAAGGGAAAACAGCAACTGAAAGGTAAAAGCCGATACACCGAGTTGTCCACTGGAAATACCACCTGAAGGGTGGGTACAAATAGCTCCTCTTATCCTCGGATCTCGCCATCTGCTCTGAGTACGTCCCACCTAGTGGTCCTCTTTCAGGTACCGTCCTGCTCTGCAAGCCTCAACCACGATCAACGTTGTCTGTCGTCTGCAACCAACACAACGTAGTGCGGGCATAGCCCGTGCAGGGGTGAGTATAAGCTACTCAGTAGGGACCCCGAGACCCCCGAGGGTCTCCCAAAATCCACAAAGGATAAACCACAATGGAAAGATACAATCACGAAGTAACAACCGACACTGCATAGGAATATGCCCATACATATACCTAAGTCAACAATTCCAATACGCTCCAACCTCCAGCCCAAGTACAACTCAGTCCACACAGTAAATTATACGTATTCCACACAGGAAATCAAAACGTAATCCACACAGGATAGCAAAACACAATCCACACAGGAAAGCAAATTGGATTCAGCTGTAAAGACCCATAAAAATCAAGGGAAATTTTTTCTTAATTTTCTTTGGAATTTTACAAGAGCTCCGTTTCTGACGGCACCTGATTCCAAGGCCCAGTGTGCCCGGAATCAATTTTCGAAGTTTGGCTTGGGTACATTCAGTGAACAAACGAGCGGGAATTTCTAACTTTTGAACCGGTGCCCGGAATCGAATTCCGAGGGCACCGATGAACTCGCATCGCCTATTTTCGCTTAAGGAGTCCTTTTACGAGGTTGCGTTTTATGCGGGTTGAGTGTTAGTTTTGGGGGAAATTAAATGAAGTTAAATAAATTGTGGAAACACAATTTATTTTTATCCATGTTGGTTATTTCCTCCCAAAGGGAGTTAGAGGTGGGACCCACATCCACTTAACCTCCCTTGAGAGGATTAAGTGTGTTGGGGCCCACACGAACCCTAACTCTTCAAGACCCCCTTAAAACTCCCAATAACTCCTCTCTTTTTAATTTTAACAACTTGAGTTATTAATTGAGTTGAGTTCTTATTTTCAAACTTTTGAAATTTCAAAGTGGTTTAGTTGTGTAAATAAAATAAGCCTTAGACTTATTTCATTTTGGTTAGTTCCTTTTGACACCTTGTGAAGTTTGGGAAGCTTTCTTCTTATTCTTCAACCACGGCGAAGAACTCGAAGAACACTTAGGTTCCGACGAAGAACGCTGTCACCATAAGAAGAGAAAGATGTACCGTCTCTTCTCTTCTTCGCAGCCGGTGTGTTTCCGAAGATCGACGACACCGCTTCTATCGATCTTCTTCCCATGTCAACGAAAGGAGACGCCGCTTCCTCCTCGGGCTTTCTCCATCACCTTACGAAGCTTCTCCAGCGACGTTACCTCTTCGGACGCACCTCGACGTCAACGGAATCGACGTACGATTTCCACGATGCCCGACCCCCGCGACGCTTGTCTTCCGTGGCTTGTTGACGTGCTCCACTCTTGAAACCGAGTTAGATGAATTTTTGTATTTTAAATTATTTCCGTTCTTGATTATGACATGTCGAATTTCGTGGTTTTTGACTTATTATTATCGAATAATGTGAGGGGGCCGGTCCGCAAAAACACGGCCGACCCTCCTCCTTATTTTAAATGTTTTCTTTGAGGTTGGTATGAGGGAGTGTGTTGTCGTCGCACCACGCGGTTCATGCGGAACATATGCGCGACGCCGTCGCGCCGCGCCATGGAAAGGAATTCAAGGACGCGACGTCATCGCGCCGCGTCGAAGGAAATCGAGGACGTCGCGGCCGGAACGGGCCGCGGCGGAGTGGCGCGGTGCCATCGCACTGCGCCGGACGACAAAGGCTGCGGTCGGTTCCAAGCCGCGGTGGAACAAGGTGATCGGCGGCCAGCCGGGCCACCGATATCCGAAGCCAGAAGGGGACCGGCCTTTGCCGGTCCCGTTGAGAGGGAGCCGGCCAGCCAAGTCGGGCCGGCCGGAATGAAGAAACCCGGGGGAATTTAATTCCCCCGGCCAGTCGAAATGGACCCCCATTATGAGGGGGGGCCGCGGTTTCCCAAGGGGGGGCAAGCGCCCCCCATTTTTTCCAACAGCTCGGCGGACGGCCGCCCTCGCAGCGCGCCCAGCGCGCTGCGTCCAGCCGGACCGGAGCCTGGTCAGTCCGCTAGGCCGAGCCGGGATGACCCTGTCCGGGGCGGGTCGACCCGGTTCGGGCCATCCGGGGGGTCTCGGGCCGGGTCGGCCCGGGCCCGAAACCCCCGATACCGAACTGCTTGAGTTCAGATGACCATAACTTGGGATAAGGACCTCCAAACGACGCGCCATTAGCGGCAATGCTATCCTTGGATCGAGACGGTCATTTCGGTATATCGCACTAAAGGATTCGAAATACTTTGAGTTCGGCCGGGTTGGTTCGTACACGAAACCAACCGGGCCCTCAGAGCGGAAACGCTCATATATTGAACTACGGACGTCCGATTGACGTGCCGTCAGCTTTGTTGAGTTCCTCTTAGTGAGACAGATCTTTTGGCATACTCCGCCTGAGGATTGGACGCATGTGGAGTAAGGTCGGGTTGGTTTTGCCTTAAAACCCAACCGGACCCCTGGAACGAAAAAGCCAATAACTCTCAGACCGGGCGTCCAATTGACGCGCCGTCTGTTGCGTTGAGTTCATGTTGACGATGTGGAACTTTTGTATACATCAACTCTGGACTATGTGATAGTTGATGTATCAGCCTATCGGCTCGTGGAACGGACCCTCCCAAACGAGCTTGCTGTGTGCGGGAACCCTAGAGCTGGCTGCGACTGCTACTGTTACTGCGACGACGACTGTGCAGAGATCCTTAGTGGATTCGACGACGACGACTACTGCACTCAGCGATCCTGTGTGGATCAGTGCTACCGATCCCGTGTGGGTCTGATCCTGTGTGGGTCAGTGCTCATCAGTCATGTGTGAACCAGCGCATATAGATCCAGTGTGGGTCCGATCCTGTGTGGGTCTTTGCGGGGGTTAGTACCTATCGATCTGTTGTGGGTCCGACGACTTAGATAGATCATTGATCATCTCTATCGTCCTCGAAGAAGTATACCTGTGTGAGCTGAATCCTGTTTGCTTTCCTGTGTGGATTTTGTTGTACTATCTTGTGTGGATCACGTTTTGCTTTCCTGTGTGGAATACGTATACATTCCTGTGTGGACTGAGTTGTACTTGGGCTTGGAGTTTGGAGCGTATTGGAATTGATGACTTAGGTATACGTATGGGAATATACCTAAGCAGTGTCGGTTGTTACTTCGTGTTTGTATCTTTCCTTTGTGGTTTATCCTTTGTGGATTTTGGGAGACCTTCGGGGGTCTCGGGGTCCCTACTGAGTAGCTTATACTCACCCCTACACGGGCTATGCCCGCACTATGTTGTGCTGGTTGGAGACGATGGACAGCGTTGATCGTGGTTGAGGTTCGCAGAGTAGGACGGTACCTCGAGGTGGACCACTGAGCGGGACGTGCTCGGAGCGGACGGCGGAACCCGAGGTGCAGAGGAGCTATCTGTACGCACCTTTCATGTGGGACTTCTAGTGGACAGCTCGGCGTAGCAGCTTTTACTTTTCAGTTGTTGTTTTCCCTTTCGAGTTGTACTTTACTTTTAGTTTGGGTTTGTATACTGGCCCATTTACTTTTCCGCACTTCCAGTTGTACTCTGTTTTTAATTAGTGTTGAATTTTCTGCTTGCTTACTCTGTGGTGCTTGTTTGTTTTACAAAGGCAATGCCTTCCCTTTTTACTGGGATTTACGCCTTGGTGCTAGTCGCCCGCCCCTGGCCTATGGAAGGCGGGCTTGGGGTAGTCACGGCATGGGCCCCGAGGATGGGTCGTGAGAAATTGGTATCAAAGGAATTCAGTTCTACCGTCAACTCTGGTCTTTTCTATGTGAAGCAATAGTGTTTAGCATATTGAGTGTGGTTATCAGTCCAGGGAGTCCAGGGTTGGTGCGGCGGCCGATGTATCCGTACACCAGGACCCTGACTTCTGATTTCCGACTTAATGCACGAAAACATTGATTGCGTGTGTGTTTCAAGTTTTCTTTGTGATTACTTTGTATCAGCTCACCAGGTATACTGTTCTGACCGTGGCGCACCTGTTTCCTTTTCAGGATGGCCCCACGACGGCAGCCAGCTAGGGTTCCGAGAGTTGAGCGTGATGACAGCCCACCGAGCGACGAGGCCTCGATGCAGGGCCCTTTGTCAGCAGTGGCACCGGCGGTAACACTACCCGCTGAGCCACCGATACTTCTAGCACCGGCCGCTGACGATGCACGTCGCCTCAGCACAATGCATGAGTTTCAGCACCAGCGACCGCCCAGGTTCCATGGGGAGATGGACCCCCAGGTAGCCGAGGACTGGCTTGAGGCAGTTGTACGAGTTTTCAGGCCAGTGAGGACACCAGCAGACCTCATGGTGATTCTCGCTGCGAGCCTACTGCACGCAGCAGCGGGCCGATGGTGGAGGTTGATGCACCAGGTGCACGATGAGGCATCTCTACTTTGGACGGACATTGAGATCATCTTCTGCTCAGAGTTCGTCCCAGCCACCCTCTGTGTGGTGCACATTCAGGAGCTTCTTCAGCTGCGGCAGGGCAGCATGACGGTCGCTCAGTACTCTTTGAGATTTACAGATCTCTCGCGCTACTCGACCGACATGGTACGAGACCCATTCTTCCGGGCCCGGACCTTCGAGCAGGCATTGAGACACGAGATTAGGGCATCGCTGATCTCCCTCAGCATACCGACTAAGACAGGAGTACTGGAGCGGGCCCTTTTGATCGAGAGCTGCCTTGCTGAGTCTACACCAGCACCGAGACCCACCACAGGGTGGCACGTAGCAGAGTCTTCTGCAGCAGCCAGTCGACGGATGACTTAGGGGACCAGGCAGACCAGACCCTCAGGGAGACGACCTCAGGACACTGGCTCAGCAGTGCGGGGCACACAGCGTGGAGCCGGTCTTTCGAGAGGCAGACAGTGCTACTCGTGCGGCGGGCATGGCCAAATGGCTCGTGACTGCCCGACTCGTCGTACTGAGGTGCATCAGACGGTTGAGGGACCACCAAGGCAGAGGCAGAGGGTCGACCGTGGCGGTCCGCAGGGAGGAGGAGGACGAGGTAGAGGAGCTGGCCGAGCAGCAGGTGGTGGGCGACGCTTTGAGGCTCTACCACCACCACCACCAGGAGGTCCACTCCGACCATAGGGAGCTGGCGGGCAGAGACAGGCACAACTCCAGGCAGAAAAGGCCTACGACCACGGCGCTCCAGAGATGATTCGAGGTACTATATATGTCTATTCCACCCTTGTTGCAGTACTTATAGACACAGGAGAGAGTCACTCTTTCATAGCCGCTGCCCTTGTTCGGATCTTGGATATTCCGACAGAGTCGTTGGCTCGATCCTCACATCTAGAGACTCCTACAGGAGCAGACTCAACGATTACACAGTGGTCCCGGTAGTGTGAGCTTACTCTAGGAGGCGAGAGCTTCGGCTGGGATCTTCTTGTAGCAGCGTCGAGGCCTTACGTCGTCATCTTGGGCATGGATTGGTTATCTACGGTACATGCACATATTGACTGTTTTAGGCGCAAGATACAATGTGTATGCACCGACGGGAGCAGGTTCACCTTCACCGGCGAGAATGGAGCCTTTTCACCATAGGATGGAATTCTGCGAAGGAGAGGACAACCCGTTACTCATTAGTTGGCCAGCCTCATCCTAGGAGCAGTTGACGTGCGGAGTCCTAGTTTTCCTGCAGTGGTGGATCAGTTTGCGGACGTTTTTCTCGACGACGTTCCATGGTTACCTCCTCGCAGAGAGGTAGACTTTTATATTGACCTGTACCCCGAGACAGCTCCGATATCGACTCCATCATATCGAATGGCCCCCGCCGAGCTTCGAGAGCTACGGGTACAGTTGGAGGACTAGCAGGGCAAGGGGTTCATCCGACCCAGTGTTTCACCCTGGGCTTCCCCGATTTTGTTCTCCAAGAAGGCGGATGGGAGCTTGCGACTTTGTGTTGACTATCGTCGCCTGAACCAGGTGACAGTGAGGAACACGTATCCGCTACCGAGGATTGATGACCTCTTTGATCAGCTCAAGGGAGCACGATGGTTCACGAAGATAGACCTCAGGTCAGGCTATCATCGGCTCATAGTTCGAGACGAGGACGTACAGAAGACGGCCTTCAGATATCAGTATGGCCACTATGAGTTCTTGGTTTTGCCCTTCAGCGTATCCAATGCTCCAGAAGTGTTCATGGACCTCATGAATAGGATAATTCAGCCATACCTCGATCGATTTGTCATGGTCTTCATCGACGACATTTTGATTTACCCGACGACTGAGGAGGAGCACGCTTGCCACTTACGGGTTGTACTAGACAATCTCTGAGAGAACCAGCTTTATGGTAAACTCTCGAAGTTCCAGTTCTGGATACGTTAGGTCCACATATTGGGACACGTCATCTCTGAGGCGGGAGTTGCAGTGGATCCTGTGAAGATTGAGGCAGTGTTAGCTTGGGAGCCACCCAGGAGCGTGACGGAGGTGCGGAGTTTCATGGGACTAGCTGGATACTACCGGAGATTCGTGCCAGATTTCTCCAGAGTTACGGCACCACTCTCAGATTTGACGAATAAGGGGAAACCCTTCGTGTGGTCAAACAAATGTCAGCAGAGCTTCCAGGAGCTGAGATAGAGATTGACTAGCGCACCTATCTTGAGGTTGCCTGAGGAGGGAGTTGGATACGTAGTTTACTGCGATGCATCAGGGACCAGACTCGGATGTGTCCTGATGCATGAGCGGGTAGTGATCGCCTATGGATCACGTCAGTTGAGGCCACATGAGCAGAACTACGCTACCCATGACCTGGAGTTAGCAGCAGTGGTCTTCGCTCTGAAGACATGGCGACACTATCTGATGGGCGAGCGCTATACAGTCTTTTCTGATCATCAGAGTCTCAGGTATATCTTCTCGCATAAGGACCTGAACCTGAGAGAACGACGATGGCTCGAGTTCCTCCATGACTATGACTTTGAGATAGTCTATACTCCTGGGAATGGGAACGTAGTAGCTGATGCCCTCAGCAGGAGGACGAGCATTCATCTACATGAGGAGGCGATGGACCAGCTAGCCTCTTTGAAGATATCCTTCGTGGATAGAGATGGATCAGCCTTCTTTCAGTCTCTCACAGTCACTCCTCCACTTATTCAATGGGTCAGAGAGGCACAGTGTGGGGACGCTGACTATGAGACACGGCGTGCACAGATATCCTCAGGATAGGCACCTGATGGTTTTTCCTTTGGAGCAGAGCATGACATCCTTTTCAGAGGACGTACCATGGTACCAGTTGCTTTATGGGAGGAGGTGCTGAGAGAGTTTCACACTTCTCCATTGGCGGTACATCCCGGAGTGGAAAAGATGTACCAGGATCTCAGACGACAGCACTGGTGGCCGGGCATGAAAAAGGTTGTGGCAGAGTTTGTTTCTCGATGCCTCACCTGCCAGCAGGTGAAGGCAGAGCACCATGTACCAGCAGGCATGGTATATCCCTTGGAGGTCTTGGAGTGGAAGTGGGACGGGATATCTATGGACTTAGTGACTGGACTTCCACACACTTCCAGAGGTCACGACTCCATCTCGGTGATTTTCGACCGACTCACCATGTCGGCTCACTTCTTACCCATCCGAGAGCAGGGCTCAGTGGAGAGCTTGGGATGTCTTTACATTCAAGAGATTTTGTGGCTTCACGGTGTGTCATCATCTATCGTCTCCGATCGAGATGCTCACTTTACTTCCCGGTTATGGAAGGGATTACAGGAGGCGTTCGGGACACAGCTTTGTCTGAGCACAGCCTTTCACCCTCAAACGGATGGTCAGACGGGGAGGACCAATCAGACACTCGAGGACATGCTCCGCGCATGTGTCCTCGACTTTGGTCGTAGCTGGGAGGACCACCTACCCTTGCTGGAGTTTGAGTACAACAACCGCTACCACTCCACCATCGGGATGGAACCGTATGAGGCGTTGTACGGCCGACCTTGTAGATCTCCTTTGTGCTGGACAGACCCTGGGGAGTTAGCACTTGTGGGACAGGAGATAGTCCAAGCCACGACAGAGAAGGTCCAGGTCATCTAGGAGCGGATGAGGACAGCTCAGAGCCAGCAGAAGTCATACGATGACAGGAGGCGGAGGCCACTAGAGTTCGAGGATGGCGACCATGTCTTCTTGCGGGTCTCACCTCGACGTGGTATACGGAGATTTGGCCTAGGCGGCAAGATATCTCCACGCTTCATCGGACCCTTCCAGGTCCTCAGCAGGATTGATGAAGTGGCTTATCGCCTGGCTCTACTACCTCAGTTGCACCGGGTGCACGACGTCTTCCACGTATCTCATCTGAGGAGATACGTGCATGACCCGACACACATCATTGACCCTGGGGAGCTTGACGTTGATGATGGGGTGACTTTTACGGAGGTCCTGGTGGATATCGAGGATCAACAGAAGCGGGTCCTACGTGGACGGTTGATTCCTCTAGTGTGCATCAGATGGCAGCACAAGAATCTCTAGGAGAGCACTTGGGAGCGGGAGGCTCAGATGTGTGCCCAGTTCCCTCATTTGTTTCCCTAGTTTTGATGTATCATTACGGGGACGTAAATCCCTGAGGTGGGAGTAATTTAAAGACCCTTAAAATTCAATGGAATTTTTTTCTTAATTTTTTTTGGAATTTTACAAGAGCGCGGTTTCTAACGACACCTGATTCCGAGGCCCGGTGTGCCCAGAATCAATTTCCAAAGTTTGGCTCGGGTACATTCAGTGAATGAACGAGCGGGAATTTCTAACTCTTGAACCGGTGCCCAGAATCAAATTCCGAGGGCACCGACGAACTCGCAGCGCCGATTTTTGCTTAAGGAGACCTTTTCCGAGGTTGCGTTTTATGCGGTTTGAGAGTTAGTTTTGGGGGAAATTTAATGATGTTAAATAAATTGTGGAAACACAATTTATTTTTATCCATGTTGGTTATTTCCTCCCAAAGGGAGTTAGAGGTGGGACCCTTATCCACTTAACCTCCCTTGAGAGGATTAAGTGTGGTTGGGCCCACACGAACCCTAACTCTTCAACTCCCCCTTAAAACTCCCAATAACTCCTCTCTTTTTAATTTTGACAACTTGAGATATTAATTGAGTTGAGTACTTATTTTCAAACTTTTGAAATTTCAAAGTGGTTTAGTTGTGTAAATAAAATAAGCCGTAGACTTATTTTATTTTGGTTAGTTCCTTTTTCCACCTTGTGAAGTTTGGGAAGCTTTCTTCTTCTTCTTCAACCACGACGAAGAACTCGAAGAACACTTAGGCTCCGACGAAGAAAACTGTCACTCTAAGAAGAGAAAGATGTACCGTCTCTTCTCTTCTTCGTAGCCAGTGTGTTTCCGAAGATCGATGACGCCGCTTCTATCGATCTTCTTCCCGTGTCAACGAAAGGAGACACCGCTTCCTCCTCGGGCTTTCTCCATCACCTTACGAAGCTTCTCCAGTGACGTTACCTCTTCAGACGCACCTCGACGTCAACGGAATCAACGTTCGATTTCCGTGACGCCTGACCTCCGCGACGCTTCTCTTCCGCGGCTTGTTGACGTGCTCCGCTCTTGAAACTGAGGTAGGGGAATGTTAGTATTTTAAATTTTTTCAGTTCTTGATTATGACAGGTCGAATTTCGTGGTTTTCGACTTATTATTATCGAATAATGCGAGGGGTCCGGTCCGCACAAACACGGCCAACCCCCCTTTTTATTTTAAATGTTTTCATTGAGGTTGGTACGAGGGACCGTGGGGCCGTCGCGCCACGCGGTTCATGCGGAACATATGCGCGGCGCCGTCGCGCCGCACCGTGGAAAGGAATTCATGGACACGACGTCGTCGCACTGCGTCGAAGGAAACCGAGGACGCTGCGGCCGGAATGGGCCGCGGTGGAGGGGCGCGGTGTCATCGCACCGCGCCGGACGACAAAGGCCGCGGCCGGTTCTGGGCCGCGGCGGAACAAGGTGACCGGAGGCCAGCCGGGCCGCCGGTGTCGGAAGCCGGAAGGGGACTGGCCTTTGCCGGTCCTGTTGAGAGTGAGCCGGCCGGCCAAGTCGGGCCGGCAGGAATGAAGAAACCTGGGGGAATTTAATTCCCCCCGACCAGCCGAAATGGCTCCCCATTATGAGGGGGGGTCGCAGTTTCACAAGGGGGGGGGGGGGGGGCTAGCACCCCCCGTTTTTTCCAATATCTCGGCCGAAGGTCAAGCTGGCAGCGCGCCCAGCGCGCTGCTTCTGGCCGGATCGGCGCCGGGCCGGTCCGCCAGGCCGGGCCACGCCGGGCCGGTACGACCCTATCCGGGGCGGGTCGACCCGGTTTGGGCCATCTGGGGGGTCTCGGGCCGGGTCGGCCCGGGCCCGAAACCCCCGATACCGAACTATTTGGGTTCAAATGCCCAAAACTCGGGCTACGGACCTCCAAACGTCAAGCCGTCACTGGTGATGCGATCCTCGGATCGAGACGGTCATTTCGGTATATCGCACTCAATGTTTCGGAATACATTGTGTTCTGCCAGGTTGGTTCGTACACGAAACCAACCGGGCCCTCGGAGCGGAAACACTCATATCTTGAACTATGGACGTCCGATTGACGTGCCGTCAGCTTTGTTGAGTTCCTCTTAGTGAGACGGATCTTTTGGCATACTCCGCCCGAGGGTTGGATACATGTGGAGTACAGTTGGGTTGGTTTTTCCTTAAAAACCATCCGGACCCCTGGAATGAAAAAGCCAAAAACTCTCAGAACGGGCGTCTGATTGACGTGCCGTCTGTTGCGTTGAGTTCCTGTTGACGATACGGAACTTTTGGATACATCAACTCTGGACTATGTGACAGTTGATGTATCAGCCTCTCAGCTCGTGGAGCGGACCCTCCCGAACGAGCTTGCTGTGTGCGGGAACCCTAGAGCTGGCTGCGACTGCAACTGTGACTGCGATGACGACTGTGTAGAGATCCTTAGTGGATTCGACGACAACGACTACAGCACTCAGCGATCCTGTGTGGATCAGTGCTACCGATCCTATGTGGGTCAGATCCTGTGTGGGTCAGCACTCATCGGTCCTGTGTAAACCAGTGCCTACAGATCCTGTGTGGGTCTGATCCTGTGTGGGTCTTTGCGGGGGTTAGTACCTATCGATACTTTGTGGGTCCGATAACATAGATGGATCAGTAATCATCTCTATCGTCCTCGAAGAAGTATACCTGTGTGAGCTGAATCCTGTAGTCTTTCATGTGTGGATTGTGTTGTACTATCCTCTGTGGATTACGTTTTTCTTTCATGTGTGGAATACTTATACTTTCCTGTGTGGACTGATTTGTACTTGGGCTCGAAGGTTGGAGAATATTCGAATTGATGACTTAGGTATATGTATGGGCATATACCTAAGTAGTGTCAGTTGTTACTTTATGTTTGTATCTTTCCTTTGGGGTTTATCCTTTGTGGATTTTGGGAGACCTTCGGGGGTCTCGGGGTCCCTACTGAGTAGCTTATACTCACCCCTGCACGGGCTATGCCCGCACTACGTTGTGTTGGTTGCAGACGACGGACAATGTTGATCGTGGTTGAGGCTCGCAGAGCAGGACGGTACCTGGAGGTGGACCACCGGGCGGGACATGCTCGGAGCGGACAGCAGAACCCGAGGTGCAGAGGAGCTATCTGTACCCACCCTTCAGGTTGGACTTCCAGTGGACAGCTCGGCGTAGCAGCTTTTACTTTTCAGTTGTTGTTTTCCCTTTCGAGTTGTACTTTACTTTCAGTTTCGGTTTTTATACTGGCCCATTTACTTTTCCACACTTCCAGTTGTACTCTATTTTTAATTAGTGTTTACTTTTCTGCATGCTTACTCTATGGTGCTTGTTTACTTTACAAAGGCAATGTCTTCCCTTTTTATTGGGATTTACGCCTTGGTGCCAGTCGCCAGCCCCTGGCCTATGGAAGGCGGGCTTGGGGTAGTCAAGGCACGGGCCCCGACGACGGGTCATGACATCATCTCACACAGGTATACTTCTTCAAATGACGATAGGGATGATCAGATGTAGCCACTGATTCATCTAATCCGTCAGACCCACAAAGGATCGGTAGGTACTAACCCCCGCAATGACCTACACAGGACCGATCAGGAAGTTGAACCCAAAGTTATTGGGAAACACCTTCTCCATCAAGTACAATGGTTATGCCGCTAAAACCAAGAGCTTCACTCTTACTATTAGTAAACTTTTCTAAGTCACTTTTTTATTTCTCGTTAGACATTTTTAGTTCATTTTTTCTTTTTTGCAGTCGATCATTTTTATCTTTTTCAGTAGTAAGTTCAGATTTAATAGTTACAGTGAGAGAATGATGTTTCTTCATTGATTTATATTTATCCTTCAATTCATTTCATGTCTCTCCAACCATGTTGCAATATTCAAAAATTTCTTCATTGGTCATATTTTAAGAGTCACATTCCTCTTCAGAATAATATGAGTATTGTACAGAATAGTTCATTGTTACCTTAGATGTGTTTGTCATAAAACAAAGATTGTCTTTGTTAGCATGTTCATCATGTGATGTGTTTGTGTCACTTCAACTATCCTCAGAGGCACTCCAGGTTGCCTTCATTACCTTTTTGTACTTCTTTTACTTGTCCTCATATTTCATCTTATATTTTAGCTTTGGATAGTCAGCCTTTATATGTCCTTTGCGCTTACATTCATAGCATACAATCTCATCAGTTTTGTCACATCTCTTCCAGTCTTTTCTGTAGTTTCCTTTTGGATCATACGTTCCCTTGATGTTAGGATTTATAAAAGAGTTATTCTTTTTGTAAATTTTTTTGAATCATCTGGAAAGATGATCCATCTTCTGATCACTATCTGGTGATGATTGTTCAGTAGTTGAAATGACTATAGAAGCTTCCAGTTTTCCATTGCCTTTGTGATTCGAGAGGGAGGTCATGAATGCAACATATTTTTTCATTGGTTCATCCTCCTCTTCTTTGTTGACTTTCAGATCTTCCTCATACATCATCAGTTTCCCAATTAGTTTCGTTACAGGTAGCCTGCTGATGTCTCATGACTCTCTAATTGAGGCAGAGGTCCCCCTTCATCAATCAGGTAGACATCTGAGAATTCTCATGATCTGTTCTTTTGTAGTGACTTCTCTTCCTAGAGAAATATTTTTTTTGACAATCTCATTGAACCTAAGATATATATCAAAAATAGGCTCATCAGGTTTCATCTTAAAATTATCATATTTTATAGTATAAGTATTATGTTTCATTTTATTTACACTAGATGTGCCTTCATGTGAGACAGAAAAGGTATCCCAAATTTCATGGGTATTTTTACAAGGAGAAATCATATTCAATTCTTCATCTCTTAAGGAATAGTACAAGGCATTCTTAGTTTTACAATTTTCATTGTAAGAAAGTTTGGTAGGTTCATCCCATATAATTCTATCAGTCACAGGATGTTTTTATTCATCTATAATGGATGACCAGATTTCAAAACTCATACTCTCTAGATGCATTTTCATTTTATTTTTACATTGAGCGTAGTTTGTTTCATTAATGAATTGTGGTCTATTAGTTGCAGAACCTTCCAATCTATTGTCCATAATAACAAATTACTTTAATAGAGCTATAAATTTAGAATTAATAGAAATTTTCAGGTCTTTAATGTACAACTGCAATCATAGTTGTATAAGATTACACAAAGTCCTAATAAAGTATCCTTTGATAACAAATGTTCATCGGAGTAGTTAACTCAATAGGGGAGGGATGAATTGAGTAACTATTTAAAAATTTCTATTTAAAATATATTAGTTTAACAAAAAATTATTTCCCCAAAAATAGATATAGCACAATTGATCAAGGTTATTTTGTTAAAAGAGTTTTACTATTTAAATGACTTCTTAGATGATTGAATAATTCTCAGTAATATTAATTGGTATTATTAAAATTACTTTTTAAGTTGTCCTACTAAGACAAATCAGATATAACTTCCTTCCAAGACTAACTATCAAATTGAATTTAGTGTTTTTCTGTATTATGCAGTAAAGAAGTAAAACAGAGTAGACTAAATTTAAATATCACAACGAATTTAAAAAAAAAGTTGTTCGGTATCAAACCAAGATCTAATCCACTCCACTTGGTGATCACATGCACCATACAGTTTATATAAATAAACTCAGATCCACACCCTGGATCATGGTTGACAAAAGTACAAGGACAATTTAGGCCACACAGTGACCTCTTCCAAAGTTTTTGTGGGTAAAAAATATAATGACCAGGCCACGCAGGGACCTCTTCCACAGTTGTCGTGGGAAAACCTGGGTAAATCATTTGGTGTGAGGATTTTGAAATCCTCTAGTTTAGCGCAAGAGTTACTGTGTGTAAAATATTCAGATTATACACAATACTCAAAAGTAAAATAAAGAAATCACTGAGAGAGAGTGAGTAGATATGAGTTCAGAATGCTCTAGTGATTAGCAGGGCAGCTCTTGGCTCCTTGGATAAGACAGAAATGCTTCTGAGTCATTCTCTGGTTTTTGTGTTGAAAAACAGAGTGTCATGATTCAGCTTTTGTTCTTCATGAGTAAATATATTCTCTGAAATCCAGTGTACTTCGTGTGTTCTTCAGTAGAGTCGGATTTCATGGATGATACAAATCTTTATTTTAAGATATTTCAATGTGTTCTTCGCGGTTATGCTCAGGCTTGCTTTTCTGTTGGGTATGGTGCTCTCGCATATCTTCCGTAATAGTGTATTACTTTCTATTGGACACTCTGAATTCATTATCATCAAATTCATGAGGCTCAGCTAATAGGTTCCATATTTGTTGTACCACGTACCTCGTACAATGTCTACAAAGAAACATTAATTATGTTAGTGCATTAAAGATGTCAAATATGACCTTTAAAAAGATAAATTGAAAGACGAAAAAATATGATAAGAAATGGTGTCCCGGTATGTTATGTAAACAATGTATTCTTCACGGTGCCTCCTTGTCACTATGTCTCCTTCACTCTGTCTCTTTCATGGTGTCTCTATGTCGCGGTGTCTCGCTTACAGTTTTTGGCATCCAATGCCTTGCTCATAGTTTCTGGGGTACCAGTGCCTTGATGATTGTGTCTGGCTAACTGTGTCTAGCAGTTAGGAAAACAAAGTGTCTTGCTTTCGGTGTCTATTCTTAATGTCTTTCATCATTTTGTAAGTCTTAGTGTGTCACGCTTTCTCGTGGTCACATTGCCTCATTGGTCACGGTGTCTGAGACATAGGTTTCACAGTGTCTGCATCATCACAATGTTCTTGTTCATGGTGTCTGTGTCTTGCTCACAATGTCTGACTTACTATGTCAAGCATGATGGTGTGTTGTACTTAGGAAAATAATTGTATTCAAACTTAAAGAGTAATATGCACAAAATTAATTGAGCTTATCCATTATCAATGATGAGATAACATGAATCATAAATACACATTTTTGATATGATTTGTGATATTTGTGATCATTAATATGATTAGTAATTATTATTGAGATTTGTGATCATTAAAACATGATTAATACATGAGGAGTCCAACATAGGGTTTCAGGAATATTTTTAAATTTGAGTATATTATTTAAATGGAGGATGTGATCCCCCTGTTGAAACTGAGTAAGATAGGATTTTATAAGAAAATGAATGGAATGTAAGGGGTATGAATGAGAAGGAATGAATTTTATGTTATTTATGAGATGGAATTCTGAGGACACATTTATTTATGAATATTAAAAAAAATCGAATAAGGTTTAAAAACATTGTTATTTTATAAAAACTCTGGCCACATGAGATTATTGAATTAAACACTTGTTACTCTTAATTAAATATTAAACATGTAAATTATTTTACTAATAATATAATTATTCACATATTACAAAATTCCGGTTCAAAATATAATAATAGACGCTATTTTTCTATATTCAATTGGAAAAGAAGATGAAAAATACTTTTAAATTCATACAAATATTGTGAAGGAAACGCTTTTTTTCTAGATAGATGTTGTTTTAATCATTATGTTCTCTTAGTGTTATATTAAATTTGAAACCAACTAATTTTTTAAATTAATTGTTTTATTTATTGAAACATATTATTATATTTTTAATTTGAATGTGATTCATTCCATTTTAAAAATACACAATACTTACAAAATTATTATTCCATTATAAATACATATTTAATATGGGTATGTAATAATTACCAAAGAAAACATAATATTTTTTCTTATAAATAATGTTTTATATATTTTATAACATTTAAAAAAATCATGAAAATTTGAAATCTACTCCATTTGAACCAATTTATAAAAGTTTAATTTAAAAATATTAATTTATAATTCATTTAAAATAATTTTTGATAAAATATTTCTAATATTATAAAATTTATTATTTAGGGATGTACTATAAATATGATATTTAAAATATATATTATTATTTAAAATACAAACATTTTTTAGGCACAATATTTCTTAATTTTGTGGATTTTCTTATATCCGGGTTATATTAAAGAGCCATGGTTTTTTCAAAAAAACTATTTTTCACAATTCAACTAAAAATAAAATATTCTAGAAAATATTAAAAAAGATAATATTTATGTAAAATTACTATGATAAATCAAAAATTATTTTTTCATAAATTATATCAAAAATTTGATAATATTATCATTGAAGTAAAAATTTGAATTTTCTTGAAAATAGTTTTTCATAGGGAATTATTTTATTGGATTATTTACTATTATTATAAAAAAATTTAAATCATATATATATCCTCAAGGATAAAAATATACATTTTATAAAATAGATTTTATATAAATATATGTATTTCATGAGTTTTTAATTTGTACTAAATGTGTTTCGTGATTAAATGATTTTTTATAATTATATTATTATATAAAAATATATATTTCTATTTCCAATACCAATATTTAATCTTCTTCGGTTGATAGGGTAAAAGAAGAAAATCTAGAGGGGGTGAATATCCTATAATAAAATCTTAGTCAAATATATTTCTTAAATAATTTAATTTATAAAACTTATTATTAGATTTAATTTGGAGAAGAGAAAATAAATAACACAATTATTTATTATAGATGTTTGATCCAATGTTGGATTAATCTACTCTTATTCCCATCTACATAATGAGAGATATATTTTTGAAGAATATGATTTTTGAGGTGGAATCATAAACAAAATAAAGAATCCTTTTCTAGTGGAAGGTTAACCAACACGCTATCATTTGTATATGGATTCACAACCTAATTACAACCCTATATATAGAGAACGAGAGTCATAACCTGAGTGACCCTAACATTATAATTCAGGATTAATAGCCTTATAAATGATAATAAAAAAATGTTTTATATGTAAGTACAAATATAATAAACAAACTGTGTGTGAATGGTAGAAAGTAGTGTTAGAGACTCCATCTGATATATGAAGTAGATAAAATAAGATTAAAAACACAAGTATTGGTTATTGATAAATTTATTATTTTATCTCATCAAAGAAATATTTTAAAACTAGAAATAATTTGTATCTTCTGTGCTTATTCATATGATGAAACCTGATATTGTATATAACATTAAAGGTTATACTGTAGGTTGACAGTTCACAACTTTTTCCGTCTTAATGAAAAAAAGTCTAATAAAGAAGATTTTTTCCAATGTGTTCTATAATTTTCAAGGATGATCGAAAACCCATTATATACATAATTCCATATATTAGAAAACACCTTAAATGTGTAAAATAATTCAAAAATAATTATATAACAAAAGATATCATATAGAGATCGAAAATTTATCCTTATAATAATAATTTTGGAGAGAGAATGCTATCATCCACAATACATTTAACAAGAATTATATGAATCTAAAATATACCAATGAAAATATATTTTAATAACACTTTAAATGATAATAATTAGTCGATATTAATCCCATAGAAATATTAAGTTAAATTGAATGTATAATTTTAAAAATTAAATACATTTTAATTTAATGTTGTGAGTAGTTTGAAAAACTAATTATACATCATTGAATACTATTAAATGTTTTTGAATAAATTAAATTTCATTAAATTATATTCTAGAAAAAACTAATAAATGAAATTAACGAAAAATTTATATATATATATATATATCAGAAATATTTTTAAAGTAATGGCATGAATAAACAAAAAAATAAATCATGTTTTAAAACTGAATAAAATATTTTTAAAACAACTTTCATGACTTCTATATAATAAAAAAAACGAGAAATAAATATATGAAAATATAATATATATATAAATACAAAATAAATCTTTATTTAAACAAAATAATGAAAAACAATTATTGAAAATTTTCCAGAACAATAGTGTTTTATATATTGGTTTCAAGAATATAAAACCGTAGAAATAAATAATAAACATGTTGCTGGAAAAAAATTATTTCAAAATATAAAAAAATTTATTCACTGTCATAAATTAAAACAATTAATTAAACATTATAGAAAAAATTTATTTCAATATTAGAAATAAAATTATAATTTTTTTATAAAAATAAAAAATAAATCAACGGTTAAAAAAACAATTGATGAATTTTAAAAAAAATTAAATATTTTCTTAAAAAAATTAGTTGATTGATAAAATAATTAATTGATGTTTTAAAAAAATTTATGGTTTCGAAAAAATATTCATGAATATTTAATTATTTCATATACAAGATGGATTCCCAAATATTGTTGGATTTTAGGCCATATAAATAACATATTTACTATTTTTTATAGAATTATTAATTGAAGATATATTCAAGATATTTCTAATTAATAATGAAACTCTTAGTTTTGGTATTTATATTAAATTATATGATAAATAAAAAAGTGAAAAATGAATTATAAAATTTAAAAAAACATATAAATTTTGACATTTTTCATGGTACATAAATTTCATTTCTAGATTTTATTTTCATTAAATTAATTTTCTAAACCCATTTTCTATTCGAAACCAATCAAACTTGGAGGGATTCTAATGGTAATTGAATCATATATCAAATAAACAAAAAATATTTTGAAATATTGAAAATCCAAGATTCCATTACTATTTAATGATCATCAAGCATTCAGAACACATTAAAAATTAAAACTAATATCACATTATTATAATAAAATTTATATTAAATAGTTTTACTACCAAATGTAATATCATCTATAATAAAATAATCATTATTTCCAATGTTATAAAATAATTATGAATGGAAAATCAAAAACATTTTATACTAAAAATAATAACTGAAACCAGATGATTGTATCATGTTTGGATAAAAATGGGAACATGATCATGGTAGATTTAGAGTTCATATTAGTTGAATTAATTTTAAACAATCATGTCAAATTTTATATGATTTTTTTTTAAAATCCATACCACTAAAACTAAATTTATTAAAAAAAATTATTGATAGATTTAAATAAATATTTATTCAAATAAAACAAAATGATGGATTTAGATATTTGAAAACATAAAAAAACATGTAATAAAAAAACATAAATAAACTCTATAACATATACTATAAATTTCAACCTTTTTAATTGAATATAAAATATAAAACTTTTAAACCAATTTATACCCCCTTTTGTATATACACAAATTTATAAATAGAAACTATCCTTAAAAAATAAAAACAAAATTACAAAAATCCCATAAGAAGAGATATTATTAACTTCTAGATTTGATAGACTAATTTTTAGTTCTTTCGAAAAAGACCAAGAAATTAATCATTCTCCATCAAAATGAAACATGCATGATGTTCATTTTCAATCAATTATAAAACCACTAAAATCAGACACATATTATGTATAAGGCCCCGACCTTAAACCTTACTTAATAGTGAATTAAATGAATAATTCATGTTGAGGATCTTTTCAGGTTTAGAGTTTTAGAGAATTAGAACATAACTATTACATCTCAAAAGATTACAAAGTAGTCACTTCTACTAAGTTTCCATAATAAAAAAAACTCTTAAAAGAAACATATCTACTTCAATGTTTTATATAGGATGACATTCCCTTGATCCCATCCTTGACCTTATTACACATTATGTCCTCTGAAAATCATTTAAAAAAAACTTGGGGTGAGCATAAAAAGCTCAGTAAGGGACACACAAAGAATGAAAACTATTAGTTTTTCAAACATCAAGTAAACCATGTATACTCTATCAAAGTAATACCTTCACCTTCATGAAGTAGTAAAAACTCTTCACTGAATAAAGTATCATTATATACCTTTTTGTAACCAAAGGATTACCATAAAACCCATATAAAGAACACATAACATATATAAAGGTAACTTGGGACATAATCATACTTAAGTGGAATAACCATACGGTCGACTTCCACACATATCACTTAATTGAATAGCCATACAGCCAATTTCCATACATACTTAATGGAATAGCCATACGGCTGACTTCCATACCCAATTCATTGGAGGTTATAACGTAACCACCCGTCCTGGTATTCACAGCACCACCCGTCATATGGTTTATCACGTAACCACCCGTCAAATGTCGAAGTACCAATATAAAATTATAAAACATAAAAACAATATAAAGGAATGATAAAATTTCCACATTTCAATCACAATATATCATAATAGAATCCTTTATCAAAACCATTTTAAATACCAAAATACATAAAAAAGAATATGGTATTTATTTCATTTTAAAAACATAACGGCTTGTTGAGGAAGCCAAAGACCAAATAATACTCGCGGCGACGGAAAATCTCGTTGTCACTGCGTACGTTAAAAAAACATACCTTTTTGTCGTTTAGTAAAATGCTTCGTAGAAAAAGATTCCTTTTGTATAAAAGTAAAATTCAAAGGGGTTTATACACCGTATAAAAGAAAGTTGTGTATAAAATGAAATATGCCTCAATGAAAGGAGATTGAGACGAAGTCCCTTACCTCGGGTCCGACTTGACTTGATCGTTCTTTAACGTCCTGAATAATAAACTTGAGTTAATTTATACTTGATTAAGAACCTTTTTAGAGTTCATTATTCCTTTTATATCAATTATTGCCATGTTATAAACATTATGTAACCATTTATGTTATTAATGTTTGTTTTGTCAATATTTGGTTCTTAAGTCGAAAGTGGACTTCTTACAATTACATGTTGTTCATGTGTTCAAAGGTTATTTATGTACAGAATGAAATTCCTGATTTGGATATCATATATATCATATATATCCAGCATATACATGTATTTATAATATTACATAATCATTTAGAGGTAAGAAATGAAATGCACCGTTCATGGAGACGGTAAGTCGTACGTATGCATGAACGCTACTTTTATTTCTATTTCGTATTTAATAGAATGGAATCATAATGATATAAGAGTATATTATAATTCCAGTATAATAACATATATAATATCATTATCTTTATCCTTTACACATCCCATATATGGTAATAACGAATCAAATCACTTTCTGGGGGTTGTAGTCCGCACTTCCTAAAATGAAGATATCGTGTTTACCCATAATGGAAAAAATAATGGTATGCCATAAATGAAAAATACAGAAGCTTAAGGAATGAATAAACATATTATATATCATTTATAAAAATAGTGACATCATAATGTCCACCATTGAAGGTGTTAAATGAGTATTGAACAATCATCGTTTCGGGAGGTAGAATTTCGCCATCCACGGAAACCGTATGTTCTTTAACCATTAGATGTAGTTGTCTGAGAGTGTAGCTCGAATAAATCTTATAACAAAATCCTAGTATATTGAAGATACTGGTTTTGTTACAAAATAAGTAAATAAAAAGAGTTTAGGGGGTTGGAGAAGCAAAATAAAACAAATGAACAAGAGAGAATGAATTACCCTTAAAAGTGTAACTCTTATTGATTTGAGCCTAAAGGATTCCTTTGAAAGGATTATGCCCAAAGAGAATCCTCTAGGATGAGGAGAGGGATGTGGAGAGAGTAAATGGGTAGGGTATGGCCCAGCCAAAGTCTTGTGGAGTGTCTGAAATGAGGTAGAGGTGGGGGAATTTTTTAAGAGGAGAGGAGGGGCACTTTTGGAAATCATGAAACTATTATTTTATTTTCAAACGTGTTTCGAATTTCTAAGGTCCCACGTTGATATATTTTGAATATAAGATGATAAGACTTCGAAATATTCCAATCCAATATGTTTTGTACATGTGTTGGTTTTAGATATTAAATTATCTTTCCATTTTATTTAAATCAATAAATAATGAGGTCATCGCTGCATCATCATGATGTCATAAATAATTTAATATATTTAAAGTCTATAAATTATAAAAAAATACTATAATTTAGGAAATCTTTTTATCTTTCCAATGATCATTTATAATCAAAAATCAGATCTTTATAACCCCATGTAAAAATTGTTTTTGTAAAACATATTATGTTTGTGTCATTTTTACTTTTACATTAAATAAAAAGTTATTTATGTCATTTCCCAACCAAAGTGGCTCCATGGGGTCCCCAAGTTGACCCATGGATTGTCTTGGTCTGCCATGACACATACAATGAGGGTAGGGCATGTGTCAAGCTCATCTCATGTTATTAAAACATTATTTTTACCTTAAACTACACTAATTACTACTAATCGCGATTAAAAACATAATAAGTTACTATTCACCAAAAAATTATTTTCATCCCATTGAACCACCTTTTACTTCTTAATGAAAACCATGTATGTAGGATTTTTTGAAAAATCAAAACACAATGATGGCAAAATTTCATTTAAACGGAAAATCAGTTTTTATAAGTACTACTTAGTGGTTTCACTATTCATCAAAAATTGAAGTTTTTCAAAAAATTACAAAAAATTCACCCTAAGATATATTTGATATTACGAATCCAAAAATGAAGACTATTTTAAAAAATTCAAAACATATAAGTCACATTAATTAATTTAATAATTAATTCCCATTGTCAGAGCAAATAGCGTGTTTTTATGAAACAATAAGTATCAAAAGATTGCCACTAGTTTAAGTCTGATTTCAATGTGAAATTAATTCCAACGACCACTATTGGAATTAATGGTAAAAATATTTTTTAATTTCACATTAAAACCAATTCAAAAGATAATCTAATCATATAAATAAATTATATTAAAAAGAGGTTTTGAATTAAAATACAACATTTTATACTATTCATTAAAAAATGAACTTTATCGGAAAGGTACCAAAAATTTATACAAAGTAAATTTTGATGTCCCGATTCTAAAGAAGAGTTATTTTGGTCCAATAGAATTTATAAGATTGATCAAAACTATATTTAATGACGGTTCGCCGTCAAAAGGTGATAAGTGAACCCTTAGTGAAAATTAGCGTATAAATGCCTAAAATTTAACTCTTTCCGTATTTTAAGTATTTATCTTTTATTGGGTAAATGTAAAAAACATTTAAAAACATATATAATCATATTTTAGTTATTTCTATCCATTCCTTCCAGTACAACGGCTACTTATTAACTAACATTTAAAATAGTATTATTTTATTACTTGTGTGCAACGTATGTTTTCAAAGAAACTCATCGTTGTGTATCGAGTACGCTATCGAACGTAGAAACCCTTTTTAATTAAAATTAATATTTAATTCATAAATATTAATAAATATGAAAATTATTTATTCTTTAATTACCTGGGATGTTACATCCTTCCCCCCTTTCGGGAATTGCGTCCTCTCAATTTTATTCACTTATCAAAATAAGTGGGGGTATTTGTCCCTCATAGAATTTTCAGATTCCCACGTTGCCTCTTCAATCACATTGTTTTTCCAAAAAACCTTTACCTGATGAATCACCTTATTCCGTAACACCTGCTCCCTATGGTCAAGAATCTGGACTGGTTTTTCTTCATAAGATAGGTTCTCCTCCAGCTGAACTACCTCTGGACTCAAAACATGAGATGGATCTGGCATATAAATCCTCAACATTGAAACGTGAAAAACATTGTGTACCTGAGATAAACTCGGATGTAAAGCCACTCGGTAAGCAACTGGTCCAACTTTCTCCAGAATTTCATATGGTCCAATAAACCTTGGACTCATCTTTCCTTTCATACCAAATCTCATCACACTTTTCCAAGGAGAAACCTTGAGAAAAACATGATCACCTACCTTGAAAGATAGATCCTTCCTCCGGTTATCTGCATAACTCTTCTTCCTACTCTGAGCTATTCTCATGTGCTTCTGAATCAATTGAACTTTTTCTGCCATCTCTTCTACCAATTCTGGTCCCATCAGCTTCCTTTCACCCACTTCATCCCAAAATGATGGAGTTCGACACCGCTTCCCATATAATGCCTCAAATGGTGCCATCTGTATACTGGAATGAAAGTTGTTATTATAAGAAAACTCAACCAAAGAAAGATGTTTGTCCCAACTTCCCTGATAATCCATCGAACAAGATCGTAACATATCCTCCAAGGTCGGACTTTTTTGTTATGACTGCCCATCTGACTGAGGATGAAAAGCTGTACTAAAATTTAATTCAGTACCCAACGACTTCTGAAGGCCTTTCCAAAAGTTAGATGTGAACCTGAGATCACGATCAGATACAATGGAGATGGGAACTCCATGTAACCTGACTATCTCTTTAAGATACAAACAGGAAAGTTGATCTAGAGAAAAAGTATCTCGTATAGCAAGGAAATGAGCCGATTTAGTCAAGCGATCAACAATAACCTAGATTGCATTATTACCTCGAGATGTCCTCTGTAATCCCACAACAAAGTCCATGGATATGTTTTCCCATTTCCACTCTAGCACTGGTAAAGGCTGAAGCATCCCTTTCGGTAACTGCCGCTCTGCTTTAACCTGCTGACAAGTCAGACACTTCATAGTAAAATCAGCAATATCTCATTTCATTCCATCCCACCAGTAATACTCCAGTAGATCTCTGTACATCTTAGTACTGCCAGGATGAACTGAAAACGGGGAACTATGAGCCTCACATAACAACTCATTCTTCAACTGTGAATCACAAGGCACACATAATCTCTTCCCAAACCCCAAAACACAATCATTATCAATGTTGAATTCAGACAACTTACCTTTCTGAACCAGCTCTACCTTTTTCTCCAACTCACTGTCTCGTTTCTGTGCTTGATTGATTCTGTCTGATAGAGAAGATTTCACTGATACCTGAAACAAAACATAAGAACTTCCTACACCAACAACTTCTATGCCAAAGTTCATCAAATCCTTAACCAAAGGATCATGTTCCAAACTCAACATTGCTAATGAAGCATTACATTTTTGACTAAAAGAATCATCCACTTTATTTGATTTTCCTGGATGGTAATGAATTGTACAATCATAATCCTTGATTAATTCTAGCCATCTTCTTTGTCTCATGTTCAATTCTTTCTGAGTGAATATATACTTTAAACTTTTGTGATTGGTATATATTTCACACTTTACTCTATACAAATGATGCCTCCATATTTTTAAAGCAAAAACAACAGCAGCTAATTCCAAATCATGTGTAGGGTAATTTACCTCATGAGTCATCAACTATCGTGAAGAATAAGTAATTACCTGATCATTCTGCATTAGGACACAACCAAGTCCCTTCAACGAAGCATCACTGTATATAACAAACTCACCATTCCTGGAAGGAACTGCCAAAACTGGAGCATTCACCAATCTTCTCTTCAACTCCTGAAAACAATAATCACATTCTTTTGTCCAGATGAGCTTAACACCCTTACGAGTTGGCTTTGTCCTTGGACTAGATAACCGTGAAAAATTTTCAACAAACCTTCGGTAGTAACCTGCCAAACCTAGAAAACTACGGATCTCGGTTACATTTGTGGGTCCTGGCCATTCTTCAACAACTTTTGTTTTAGTAGGATCAACAGTTATGCCATCTTTTGAAACAATGTTACCTAGGAAAGAAATTTGTTGTAACCAAAACTCACACTTGCTGAATTTTCCATATAGTTTCTTTTCTTTTAAGTTTTGCAAGATAACCCTTAAATGACTTTCATGCTCCTCTTTACTTTTAGAAAACACCAAAATATCATCGATGAAAACAACCACAAACTTATCCTAGAACTCATGGAAAATTCTATTCATAAGGTCCATGAATACAGTAGGTGAATTGGTTAACCCAAAAGGCATAACTACAAATTCATAATGGCCATATCTTGTACAGATGGCAGTCTTCGGAACGTCTGCTTCTTTTACTTTCAACTGATGGTACCTCGACCTGAAGTCAATCTTCGAAAAATACTGAGCTCCCTGGAGCTGATCAAACAAATCATCGATATGAGGCAAAGGATACTTGTTCTTAACATTAATAATATTCAAGGCTCTATAATCAATGCAAAGTCTCATTGATCTATCTTTCTTTTTAACAAACAAGACAGGAGCACCCCATGGTGATGTGCTAGGTCGAATGAAACCTTTATCTAATAACTCCTACAATTGTTTCATTAACTCTAAATGTTCAACTTGAGCCATTAGATAAGGGGGTTTTGAAATTGGCATAGAATCAGGAACTATGTCAACAGTAAATTCAACTTCCCGATCATGAATAATACCAGGCAACTCATCAGGAAAAATATCAGGATACTCATTTACCACTGACACATCATTAATCTAAACAGTTCATTTATTTTCAACAATATGTGAAAGGTAACATTCATTTCCATCTTTTACTAGTTTCTCAACTTCCTGGTATGTTATAAAAAACAAGGGTTCATTATTGTACACAAACTGAAAATCTTTCTGAAAAGAAACCATTTTAGCTCTCCAGTCAATCTTAGCATGACAAACAGAAAGCCAATGCATCAAACTCTACTAGAGGCAAAAAAATAAGGTTTGCTGGTAGATTCTTTCAACACACAAAGATAGGAAGGTTCTTATAATTCCTTTTTGTCTCAGTGTTCCCTCCGGGTGTTTTTTCCATAAGTTCAAGATTCATATCTTGATATGGAATTTCCAATTTACTAGAAAACTTCTCAGAAATGAAAGAGTGTGTAGACCCTGAATCAAACAACACATTGGCATAATCTGAACATACAAACAGTGTACCTGATACCACTTCATTCGATGGCCCAACATCTGCTGAAGTTTTGGCAAAGGATTTCACCACCCCTTTCTGCTTGTAGTCTGGCTGCATTCCCCCAGTTGAGTTCTTCGTTGGACACTAGTTTGCATAATGACCCATTTCATTACACTTAAAACATCTTACCATTGGCTTTTCATTGCCTACTTGATCATCTTCCTTACAGTTACGAGCAATATGACCAGACTTACCACACCGAAAGCACTTACCAGACTTGGATAAACATTCTCCCGGATGCATTTTACCACACTTCTCACAGGATGGATATTTGTTTTTCTTACCTCCTTGATTATTTGATGAATTCTTCCCCTTTGCCTGCCAACTAGACCTCTTATTCTGTTGTTTGTCATAAAACATCTGATCATCGGCAAACTCCATTTCCACCTTCTCCGCGCACTGAACAAGTTTTTCATAACTTTTGAACTCATGAGAAGCTAAAGCCCTTCGATACTTTGTCTTTAACCCTGAGTAAAAACGGTTTATTTTACTATCAAGATCTCGTATGAAGTTTGAAGCATTCCTTTCCAATCGAGAGAACTTTGCTTCATAAGCATCCACTGAATCATCCTCCTGCCTCAATTATAGGAACTATTTTTCCATCCTAAGACGAACCACCTTAGGAAAATATTTCTCAAGAAACATAACTTTGAATTCGTCCGAGTAAAGATCATCAATCTCATCACTATCCCTGATATTTTTCATCATCGACCACCACTGATCAGCTTCACCTTCAAAATGGTAAACAGAAAGACTAACCTTTTGATTTTCTGAACACCCCATGACATCAAAAATCTTATCTAGTGCTTTAATCAAACCTTAAGCTTGCACAGGGTCAGATGATCCTCTGAATGATGGGGGAAATTACCGCATGAAATGTTCCACCACTGACATGTTCCTCTGCGGTTGATCTGGTTGATCTTGTGCATGGATACCACCACCATTAATAGCATGAGTCAACTGTGCCATCACTGCAACAAACTGTTCAGTTCCGATTCCGACCATCTCAGGTTGCTGATTTGGAAGGTTGTCTTCCTCCTGATGTCGTCCCAACATATTTTCTTTGTTTCCTCTACTGAAAACCATTCTGAACACAGAAATATCTTAGGCGAAGCAACATGGTAATCCGTAAATGCTATATAATTTCAATCATATTATAATTTAACAATTTTCTAACTCCTAAAGTTGTCTAAACCGACCTCTAATACCAACTATAAGGCCCTAAACTTAAACCTTAATTAATATTGAATTAAATGAATAATTCACGTTGAGGATCTTTTCAGGTTTAGAGTTTTAGAGAATTAGAACATAACTATTACATCTCAAAAGTTTACAAAGTAGTCACTTATACTAAGTTTCCATAATAAAAAAAACTTTTAAAATAAACATGTCTAGTTCCATGTTTTATATAGCATGAAATTCCCTTGATCCCATCCTTGACCTTATTCCACATTAAGTCCTGTGAAAAACATTTCAAAAAAAACATGGGGTGAGCATAAAAAGCTCAGTAAGGGATACACAAAGAATGAAAACTGTTAGTTTTTCAAACATCAAGTAAACCATGTATACTCTATCAAAGTAATACCATCTCCTTCATGAAGTAGTAAAAACTCTTCACTCAATAAAGTATCATTACTTACCTTTTTGTAAAAAAAGGATTACCATAAAACCCATATAAAGAACCCATAACATATATAAAGGTAACTTGGGAAATAAACATACTTAAGTGGAATAACCATACGATCGACTTCCACACATATCACTTAATGGAATAGCCATATGGCCAATTTCCATACATACTTAATGGAATAGCCATACAGCCGACTTCCATACCCAATGCATTTGAGGTTATAACGTAACCACCCATCCTGGTATTCACGGCACCACCCGTCATATGGTTTATCACGTAACCACCCGTCAGATGTCCAAGTACCAATATAAAATCATAAAACATAAAACCAATATAAAGGAATGATAACATTTCCACATTTCAATCACAATATATCATAATAGAATCCTTTATCAAAACCATTTTCAATACCAAAATATATAAAAGAGTATATGGTATTTATTTCATTTTAAAAACACAACGGCTTGTTGAGGAAGCCACAGACCAAATAATACTTGTGGTGGCGGAAAAGGTCGTTGTCACCACGTACGTTAAAAAAACATTACTTTTTGTCGTTTAGTAAAATGCTTTGTAGAAAAAGATTCCTTTTGTATAAAAGTAAAATTCAAATGGGTTTATACACCGTATAAAAGAATGTTGTGTATAAAACGAAATATGCCTCAATGAATGGAGATTGAGATGAAGTCCCTTACCTCGGGTCTGACTTGACTCGATCATTCTTTAACGTCCTGAATAATAAACTTGGGTTAATTTATACTTGATTAAGAACCTTTTTAAAGTTAATTATTCATTTTATATCACTTATTTCCATGTTATAAACATTATTCAACCATTTATGTTAATAATGTTTGTTTTGTCAATATTTGGTTCTTAAGTCGAAAGTGGACTTCTTACAATTACATGTTGTTCGTGTGGTCAAAGTTTATTTATATCCAGAATGACATTGCTGATTTGTATATCATATATATCATATATATACATCATATACTGTATTTATAATATTACATAATCATTTAGAGGTAAGAAATGAAATGCACCGTTCATGGAGACGGTAAGCCGTACGTACGCATGAACGCTACTTTCATTTCTATTTCGTATTTAATAGAATGGAATCATAATGATAGAAGAGTATATTATAATTCCATTATAATAACATATATAATATCATTAACTTTATCCTTTACACATCCCACATATGGTAATAACGAATCAAATCACTTTCAGGGGGCGGTAGTCCGCACGTCCTAAAATGAAGATATCGTGTTTACCCATAATGAAAACAATAATGGAATGCCATAAATGAAAAATACAGAAGTTTAAGGAAAGAATAAACATATTATATATCATATATAAAAATAGTGACATCATAATGGCCACCTTTGAAGGTGTTAAATGAGTATTGACCAATCATCGTTTTGGGAGGCAGAATTTCACTATCCACTTAAACCGTATGTTCTTTACCCATTTGATGTAGTTGTGTGAGAGTGTTGCTCGAATAAATCGTATAAAAACATCCTAGTATATTGAAGATACTGGTGTTGTTACAAAATAAGTAAATAAAAAGAGTTTAGGGGGTTGGAGAAGCAAAATAAAACAAATGAACAAGAGAGAATGAATTACCTTTAAATGTGTAAATCCTTTTGATTTGAGCCTAAAGGCTTCCTTTGAAAGGATTATTCCCAAAGGGAATACTATAGGATGAGGAGAGGGATGTGGAGAGAGTAAATGGTCAGGGGATGGCCGAGAAAAAGGCTTGAGGAGTGTGTGAAATGAGGTAGAGGTGGGGGCCTTTTATAAGAGGAGAGGAGGGGCACTTTTGGAAATCATGAAACTATTATTTTATTTTCAAAAGTGTTTCGAATTTCTAAAGTCCCACATTGATATATTTCGAAGATAAGATGATACGTCTTCTAAATATTCCCATACAATAGGTTTTGGACATGTGTAGGGTTTAGATATTACATTCTCTTTCCATTTTATTTAAATCGTTAAATAATGAGGTCATCGCTGCATCATCATGATGTCATAAATAATTTAATTTATTTAATGTCTAAAAATTATAAAAAAATACTATGATGTAGGAAATCTTTTTATCTTTCCAATGAATATTTATAATAAAAAATCTAATCTTTATTACCCCATGTAACAATTGTTTTAGTAAAACATATTACGTTTGTGTCATTTTTAATTTTACATTAAATAAAAAGTTATTTATGTCATTTCCCAACCAAAGTGGCTCCATGGGGTCCCCAAGTTGACCCATGGATTTTCTTTGTCGGCCATGACACATCCAATGAGGTTAGGACAAGTGTCAAGCTCATCTAATATTATAAAAACATTATTTTTACCTTAAACTACACTAATTACCACTAATCGCGATTAAAAACTTAATAAGTTACTATTCACCGAAAAATTATTTTCATCCCATTAAACCACATTTTAATTCTTAATGACAACCATGTATGTCTGATTTTTGAAAATCAAAACACAATGATGGAAAAATTTCATTTAAACGGAAAATCAGTTTTTATAAGTACCACTTATTGGTTTCACTATTCATCAAAAATTGAAGTTTTTCAGAAAATTACCAAAAATTCACCCTGAGCTATATTTGATATTAAGAATTCAAAAATGAAGTCTATTTTAAAAAATTCAAAACATATAAGTCACGTTAATTAATTTAATAATTAATTCCCACTGTCAGAGCAAATAGCGTGTTTTTATTAAACAATAAGTATCAAAAGATTGACACTAGTTTAAGTCCGATTTCAAAGTGAAATTAATTCCAACGACAACTATTGGATTTAATGGTAAAAATATTTTATAATTTCACATTAAAACCAATTCAAAAGATAATCTAATCATATAAATAAATAATATTAAAAAGTGTTTTTGAATTAAAATACAACATTTTACACTATTCATTAAAAAATGAACTTTATCGGAAAGGTACCAAAAATTTACACAAAGTAAATTTTGATGTCCCGATTCTAAATAAGAGTTATTTTGGTCCAATAGAATTTATAAGATTGATAAAAACTATATTTAATGATGGTTCTCCGTCAAAAGGTGATAAGTGAACCCTTAGTGAAAATTAGGGTATAAATGCCTAAAATTGACCTCATTGCGTATTTTAAGCCTTTATCTTTTATTGGGTAAATGCAAAAACATTTAAAAACATATATAATCATATTTTAGTTATTTCTATCCATTCCTTCCAGTACAATGGCTACTTTTTAACTAACATTTAAAATAGAATTATTTTATTACTTGTGTGCAACGTAAGTTTTCAAAGAAACTCATCGTTGCGTATCGAGTACGCTATCGAACGTAGACACCCTTTTTAATTAAAATTAATATTTAATTCGTAAATATTAATAAATATGAAAATTCTTTATTCTTTAATTAACTGGGATGTTACATTATGATACTAAATCATTATAGTTATATGTAGGATAGAATAATATTTAGTTAACATATCCATTAACTTATCAAATTATTTGTTATATGAATTTAATATGGCTTCCTTTATGATAATGTTGAAATATAGCACATAAAAACACTAGTCCTAATATTGATTCAAGAGATAGTTAAACATAAAAGGATACATATCATTCCTCTATAAACAGTAATATAAATTGATTAAGTAGATAAATAAAAATTTAATTTAAAATTGACACCCATAAGAGTTTTCTTAATTTTTGTGTAGTCATGGCCTAATTTTTTACCAAACTATTGAAAAAATATATACCATTTAATAAAAAATACTTCATTACATTGTGAAATTGGAATCCAAGAATGAACTTTAATTAACCCTTTAAACTCATGTAAAACTCAATAGTCATTAGAGTATATAAATCATTACAAGTGTTTTCACTAGACGAACCAAAACCTATATCTTAGAATAATATTTTAAAACATAAAATATCTATAGAAATATTTTGTTATAAAAATATAAGGAAAAATAATTTGTTTTAAACCCCTTTATATAATAAAATGAAATAAATCCTTTCAAACCAACAATTAGGTGCATCATTGATACCAAAAAAATATTATATTATTTTAAAAAATGATTGGTAACTTTTTTATTTTCCAAACCACAAGTTGAGAAACCTAAAATTCTTCAATTTTAAAATAATTTGAAAATCAACTTATTACATCCATTTGATGAAATTTAAAACCTTGAAAATAAGAAAAATACTATATGATACTAAAATCCTCAAACCTAGAAATAGGTGAAAATTAATCTTTAATGTCTATAACTACTTCTATATATAATCTTTTAGGAAAAAGTCTTTTTTGTTTTTTGAAAATATTTCCAAAATAATCCATGTTTTTTAAAGATCCACTTTGTTTTAATTATCTTAATTGCCTCATCAAATTCTACTAATGATAAAACATGATTTCCAACAAATGTATTATGATAATATTTCAAAACAATAATTCTGTAATAATCATTAAAACCATCATTACTATTATCAGGAAAACAATCTGAAATAAAATCAAATTTTTTCACAACCATTAAAAATATAATTTATTATTTTAATTCCATAATGAACATTGTCAATAATATTTTCAAAAGGATGATTATTTTTAATCATCCATGATATTTTATTTTATCTATAAAGAATATTCCCCCCCTCAATTTTCTCATTCTTATATTGGGGAATTTATTCACAAAAATTAAAATATCAAAACTCATTTTCAAAAATAATAATATTATGATTAAAACAACCTTATTTTCATCAAACATAACAATAATAAATTCTAAATTAACCATAGGTTTTTATTATAAACCCAAAAATTACTATTATATGAATATCCATGGAAAATACCATCATCACCATTAGAAAAGTATTTCTATAAATCAATTTGTTTTGTTAAAAAAATAACATATAGAAACTATAAAGTACCCAACATTAGGATTTTTATTTTTAAATAAATTTTAATGAGTTTACTTTAACAAACAATTAATTACAATTATATTTTAAATATATCATTCTGAATTTATTTCCCAATTACTACAATATCTTGGAAAATTATTTTCACTTTACAAAGTTTGATCTTTTTGAATAAAGGAATTATATCATCATTCTACAACTACATTTTTTTCTAGTATAATATATATTATAACGATAAATACTATTTGAAAAAAAAAATTTGTAAATATAACTTCTTTATCACTATGAATTGGAAAAATAATACATCCTTTCTCATTTTTTTAGTACATTATTAAAATATGTAAATCAAAATAATATATCATTTTTATGAGTAATGAAGTATTCCCATGTTTATATACTATAACCATTAAGAATTATTAAATTATATTTCATTACACCATGGGTAAAAATTTCTGTATGACCATATAAATTTTCATTTAATAACTAAAATGATCTATTATTACTAATATGATTGATAGGTCTAATTTAAATTTTAGGTTATTTCCCATTATTTCATTTGTAAAAAACATGGATATGTTATTTCATTAAGATAGAATTTTCCTAAACATTCTCTTTTTTAGAGATCTTATATAGAATTATCAACGTAAAATTATCTTAACATCTATGTCAAATAATGTTATCAGTTATAAAAACTATAAAAAATTGATCATGTGGAATATTTAGTTTAGAATGTTTAACATATTAAATATATTCTTTTCTATGAGAATAAAATAATAAAGATTCATCTTCTAAAAATAAATATTTATCATTTTTAAATTTAAATTCCCTTAAATACTCTAGTAATTTTCATATACTAATTAGATTATGTTTAAAAACATAACATATAGAAGATATGAAATAAAATTAGAATTTTATCTAATATCATTATCAAAACCCATTACTTTTCCATTTTAATTAACTCCAAATGTAACAATTTTTATATACCATGTATTTTTAGTGGAAAAATTGATGGATATCTAGTCATATGCATATTTCATCCACAATCCTTGTATCAAATTTTTTTATTGAGAAATCCATGGATGCTTTAATAAAATAATATATTACATTAAATTTTTTTTACCCAAACAATACTAGGTCCAATAAGATAAGGAATTAAGTTTTTAGGTACACATATCGAATGGAAACAATTATTTTTTATAAATCACGATGAATAATATTTAGATATATTATCTTTTATAAATTGAAAATATTTGTTGGAATCATAGAGAATAATCATTTATATAGTTACCATTCATTCCATAGTTATTTCAAGTAAGAGTATAAGTATTTTTTTTAATTTGAACAAAATAAATTTTAAAATTTTGAGGAAATATTATATCAATGCAAAAAATAAATACTTTTATTTACCGGTTTAAGAGGGTTCATTTCATGATATTTTTCATGACCTTAAATAAAATTATGTAAATGTTTTTTAATACTTTCAACATCATTTTTCCATTTATCTTTATAATATTAAGATGATTTCCAATTTTCAAAAATTTTCGAATTAGAACTAGAAGAACTGTTCATTCATTTTTCATTTTATTTTAAAAAAACATTATCTTAAGATGTATGAATTTAATTATTTTCATTAGGAGTATTATATAAAAAATTATCTTATAAATTATATTTTCTTATCCATTTAATTTTAACAATTAATTCAGAATCATTAATCATTTTAGAATAATATAATGAATAATAACATCCAAGAAAACCTCACTCACTAACCTTATTTATTGATTTGATGATGCACCAATTAGCTGTTTATTTTTAATTAGAATAATTTTCACTAGTTGAAAAATCATCATAAAAACTCCAACTTTTATTCAATTATTTTTTATCCATATTTTTATTTTTTTTAAATATTATGTAGTTTAGGGTAGTTTGGATTGATATTTCCTTTATTCCATCATTCCTCAAATTTTACATCTGATTTATTTTAATGTGTAACACCTTTCTTATCCCAGATATGTTTTCCCTTTTGAGGGTTTATTCTAAATTGCTTCTTGAATCCTTTTATTTTCAATTTTTTGAAAACCCTAGACAAAGTATATATTATATATTATTTTTCACTTTCTTCTTGATTAAAATCACAAGATTTTATAGTAATAACATTTAAGGATTAAAAATATTATCAGTTTCATTTTTTTTTCTCCACATCAACTATGATTATTTATTTTAGTTCATACAAATGATATGATCCACTATATATATATAATATGACTTTCTTAAGACGTCCTTGGAATTTTCCCTATAAAAAACAATTAATTGACTATTTTGGTAGCAAAAATACATTGGGTTCAATAGGATTACAAATTTATTTTTGAGGTTCAAATATAAAATATAAATACTTATTATCTTGAATTGTTGATGTAAAATATATATTGATATTATTTCTTTAATATACCAAGTATAATATGAATCTATGTGAATAATCATTTTTATTATGACCTTCATGCCACATTTAAAAAAAGGTAGAGTATAAGTACAATTAATTTAATTTTTAACCATTTCTATTTAAAACATTTGGTAAAATATTATATAATATAAGAAATGTCAATAGTTTTATTTAGTGAATGAAAAGGAAAAATGTTATGACATATTTCATGACATTAATTAAATTCAGGTACATATTTTTTAATACTCACATCATAAATCTCAATTACGCATACAAGTATTGAGAAGATTTAAAATTTTCAGAAATTAAATAATTATATGTTTAAGTTGTGTTCCTTTACTTTTCATTTACGTTAACAATTTAATTATTTTTTAATTAATATTCTCATTGATTTCTTTATGATTATTACATTTGTTATAAAATTTGGAAATGTAATTTCTCATTCTATTAATTTTATAATTTATTACCGAAAAATGCTTGTTTTCAGAATAATATAATGAATCATAATATCTAGAATAATAACCTCAATATGTAACCATATCCTGTGATTCTATGATGAAAATATTAGTAGCTTATTTTCCATTTACATGATTTTCACTAGAGGATGAATCTTCTGAAAAACATCAAATTCTTTTCAAATAATTCATATCCTTGTTTTATATTTGTATTATTATTATTATATATTTAATGGTGGTGGGGATTGATATCTCTTTTATTCATGAACTCATGAAATATTACATATGAAGTGATTTTATTTTTTCTACCTTTCTGGTCACCCACATGTATTTCCTTTTGAGGGTTTCATATGAACATATTATTGAATCATTTCCCTTTAATATTTTTTATAAAACCCATTAACAATCTCAGCCATAAATTTATCTTAACTATCATTTAAATCAGATTTAAAAGATTATTTATTAATAGAATTCTAAAATATAAAATATTCACCTTTTTTTTTCATAGTTAGTTAGGATTTAAGTTCATGTTCATACTATTATGTTGTTTCGAGAAAGATAATCATAGAGATTAACAATTCTTATGATGGTTATCTTCTTAATACTAAATATTAGGTCAAATAGTGTAATGCAATAATTTATTTAGGGTGTAGGGGTGAATAGGGTATATTATAAATTTTTATAGAATAAATTGAATATTTAATTTAATTATTAATGTGAATATTTCTTGTTTTTTGCAGTTGAAAATGTAAATTAGAAAAGGTTGTTTTTTATAAGAGTTTTATTCAAATTAAGACTAATATAATTTTATAGTTATTTAATCAATGTGATATATGTTGTCCATACATATAATATTGGGGGTGGGGGAATCATAAATCAATTTTAGAATCCTTTAATAGTGGATGAATAACAAAGAAGCTAATTTCATATGGGGATTCACAACCCTATTACAACACCATTTTTAAAAAATATAATTCACAACCTAAAAGTGCATGAATTTTTAATCTTGAAGCCACAACTCGAGGAGGGGTAAGAATTAATTATTTATCTGTAACTGAATAAATAAAAATAGTTTGCGATTAAAACGTAGTATGTTGTGTTAATGACTAAAACAACAATTTGAACTAGATAAAAGAAGAATAAAAATAGAAGTATCAGTTCCTGATAAATGGATAAGATTGTCTTGTCAAGCTGGTGGAAGTAGAGTCCGTGGTAATTTGTAACATGAGTGGTCATTCAATTGAAGAAGCATATTATTTTAATTGAAATAAAAAATTGTACAATAATATTAAATTTGATAGATTTTTTATTTTTTATGAAATGAATAATATCGAAGATGTATTTAGTCGGTGTGTTCAATACATTTAATTGATTCTTGAATGAAAATAAAATATAAAACTAAAAAGATAAACAAGCAACTTCTATGGGTAAAAAAATAAATATTAATTACAAAAACAGTAAATTTTTGTGGGACAAAAAATTTTTCATTATAATTATTATTTTGGAGATATAAAGTAATCATCTAAAATAATTTTAACAATAATTTTTTTATATAATCAATAAAGAACAATTAAATTATATTTAAATATATAGTTAACTGGTAATAATAAGTCAACGAAAATGACATAAAATTCTCATGTTTTATGGAATTTTTAAATTGAAAAAATAAATGCATTTTAATTTAATGAAATAATTAATTTTAAAAATTATTTATATTTTCATAAATATTTTAAAATGTGTTTTACATTATTCAATTTAAATGATTATATATTTATAACATAAATATGTTATTGAAATTAACTAAACATATTAAAACATAAATATTTTAGATATATGCTTTATGTATAGGCATGAATAGAGAATACAATTCAATCACATATTAAAATTGATTAAAAGATTTATAAAACACATAGTATGAATTCTATATGTTATAAAAATTTTATAAATCAATTAAATAAATAAAAAATTAATACAAGTATTTATTTCAAAAAAAATTACAAAAATATGATAAATTGAGTGATGAAAATATTAATTATTAATAAAAATTGAACTAACTACATCATGCTTCTATAACCATATAAATAATTACTCACTCAACATTTAAAGAATATAAAATACAAAAATACAAAAAATAAATTACCATTATAAATATGAAATATAATTCATCATTATAAATAATAAAATTATTTTCTACTAAGAAATAAATGATTAACTCACCATTTAAAATAAATAATTGATCCAATGATAGAACTTAAAAAATCCATTTATAGTTTAGAAAAATTATATATGGATTAAAAAAATAATTTATGGTTTATAAAATTTAATTATTTTTTTATTCAAAATAATTTATAATTAAAAAAATTAAACTATGTTTTAAGAAGATGATGAATAGTTAATTATTTTATGTACATGATGAATACGAAAATATAGTTTAATTTCTAATCTATATAAATGAAATAATTAAATAGTCACCACTAATAATTAATTGTAGATGATTTGATGATCATTCTAAAGAGTCAAGAATCTCTTAATTCTGATGAGTATGTTAAAATATATGACAGAGAAATAGTGAAAATATTAGACAGAAATATTAAAAAATTCAGAAAATTTATCCTTTATTAAGGTATTTATATTATTTTTTTATATTTTTATGTACATGAATAAAATAAATAAAACAATTTTATATTTATAAGAAAAATGAGTTTTCCAAATGTGAATTTAATGATATATCAACAAAACAAATAATATTTTTCAATTTGATGAATCTAGAATTTGAAAATTGTTTCAAGATCATTGGATATTTGTAAGATCACATAAAAAATAAATTCAAACATCCATTTATTATAATAAAATATATATGGGTGAGGTATATTTCTAAATAAAATGGGTTTTTAATAATCTTATCCATATTTTTAATTTTATAAAACAATTACACAAGAAAAAAAGAATATTATACTCACAATACTACTTGATATCAAAACCATGTATAATGTTTAGATAAAATTTAGAAAATGAAATATAGATAGAAATAGACTTCTTATTAGTTGATTAAATGTAATTTATTATTGTTATCTTTCATATTATTTTTAAATTTTTGAATTCTAATAATAAGAACTCATGTTCTAAAAAAAATATAGAACAGATTAAAAAATAGCTTTTCACATGGAATAATAAGTGGGTTTTTAATATAAAAAACAAGAAATAAAATTTAATAAAAAATAAAAATAAATTCCTGAAAATTCATAAAAATTACATAATAATTTAATTAATTCCATATAACAATTAATATTTTTTATTATTTTTGTGGTGGGTGTGGTGTAAATCATATAAAAAATGTTTCTTTATAATGAAAATTAATGTCATTAAATTCCACCCCTTAAATAATTTTTGTACCCACATTTAAATTTTCATTTACATATAATAATACTAAATAACATTATAAATAATTAAATGCATAAATATATGATATTATATATCAAATGGATCATTGAAAAAAAAATATTTCCATAAACATTTTATAGAAATGTATCTCATGTCTTGTTATTGAGGACCATGTGAATGATTCGATTTTCAACTTAGATAATTCAATGTTTTTAGTTCACTAATATTGAGGAAAAAATTATTTATAATGTTTTCTCCCCTATTTTAGAGACAAACTTGGATTCAATGTGATGATAAAAATTATTTTTTCAAAAAAAGCTTAATATTTTTTTAGGATATTATGATTTATAAATTTATTTATACAAAATAATTATAATCATACCAGAAAAAATTGCCATCATATATGTATCACCAAAATAGGTGACTTGATGTTATAATGGAAATACAGGGATAAAAGTGTTCAAATAAAACTAGATTACATACTTTAATTCATGCTGGAAGATTAGTGAATTTGTAATTAATACAATCATCTTAGTAGATAGTAATTGAAAATTATTCTCCATTAAATATAAGAATAAAATGTTATGTATTTATAATATCATCCGAAATATTTATATACGTAACTTTCACGGTTATTTTTTTGAGTTCTCTATGAAAAATATAACGAAATTATAGTTGTGGATTCTAATAATTTCTACATTAAATCCTATTTTTACTTAAAATCATTATTTTAGAAATATAATTTAATTCTCATTAACGTACATTAAAACAATTATTAATTATTCATATACCATAGAGGAAACAATATTTATGATTATTTAAACATTTTTGACATATTGGTTGTTGAATATCATTTCTTTTACCACTCTTATTTCTAGTAGTATCATGAGACACCATAATAATGGACGTTAGTGAACTAATAATTTAAACTATTTCTAATAATGATTTGTGATACATGGTTAATAATTATCCAAGAAAATTCAATCTATCTCCCATTATAATGGGTTTATTTCTTTGTTAATCATATCATTTCCCTTCAATAGAATGATTTAATCACGTATTTATAGTTTTTTAGTCAAATAACTCAAAATGAGTGGGTATGGGTTGAAAAACATTAAAAATGTAGTGTAATTAACATAATAATAAATTTTTTTCTTCATCAAAATGTATTTAAATTTAATTTTTACTGTTGATTATACTTCCTTAGTTTTATTTATATCAATCTATGAATGACCGAGGTTACATTATGTTGTGTTATCCTATTCTTATTAATTTAATTCCTGAAACAAACAATGAATCCAACTCTATATGGTGGATTGTAATGAGAATATGATCAATAAAATCTTTCATCCCATGAGTGTAAAACCAGGTGTCCTGTCTGTGGACCACTCATCATGCATTATAGAGATGATCGATTTAATTTTCAAACAACCCTTTGGATGGTGAATAACCTAAGGTGTATTAGTTCCACAACAACATCCACATGTAGTAAAAGGTCTCTAATGTAATTCAAGTGTTTAATATTTACTCTATAATATAATAATTGTTAAGTATATCATCATATTATTAGAATCATCTATTGGGATTTAACTAAGGATCTCTAAAACAATTCATAAAATAATAATAAAACTAATCTCCACAAATAACTTAATCATGCATATGATAACAACTATTGACACTGATGTTAAAGACGAAATAAATTTTTTATTAATATAATTATTTAATTAATATAACTCGAGAAGATTTTAATAATCCATTATGAAAACTTATCCCAGTGGTGATCAATCCATGACTCCCCAAGCCCACATCCAATATGCCAGAGGTTGGTACTAGCATTGAGGATGCATATCACTATCTTTGGAGGAATTTCCCATGTTCCTCTACACACACACATCAATTGGACCAAAAAATGATGACATGTAAAAACCCACTAAGAAATAAGTGAATGAATACAACTATATACCAACCAAAGTACAAAAGCAATGTAATGTGTAGTAATGTAAAATGGGCCACAATACAAGCTCAACACAATGATCTTGGTAACTACAAGTCCAACCTGTAAAAAGAGGTACTGTGAGTGCAGTCTTTGGATATAGGAAGTCACCACAACCAGTCTAATATCATAAGATACCGTCTAATCCTAGTCTACCATGGACTGTATCAAACAGTACCTCATCTTCAAATGAAATGACACATGTGGTAAAATCTCATGTAGGGGTTGTGTATGAAAATATTCAGTATGATACCATAAAAAATGAAAGAAATACACAAAGTAATATAAATTAATCTATAGAACTTATATCTGTACAGCACATATAATAATATGAAAAAATACTAATACTAAAAGACCCATTCTAGAGGTAAGTCACAATCACCACATACCAACACTAGTGATTTAGTCTGAAGACTCCCCAAAGCACTCAGCTGGGAGAACACACTACTGAACTTGATAGAATTAATGAACACCATCTGAGAAGTAATGTTGGTCACTACTACAAATATGTTCTTTTTAAGTCTAGAAAAGTTAATTAACAACGCTAAAAAGAACTGTTAATCGTGGTGAGGATAAAGGGGGGTCTCTTTTATCAGCGCTTTTTGTTAGTGCAGAGAAAAGGGGAATTTTATCAGGGTTAAAAAAGCAATAATAAAAGTTAACAATAATAAAAAATAAAATATAATTATATAATGCGGGGGGAGGGATCTTTTAACAGCTCTTTACCCACCCCCCCATTATCAACACTAGGCATCGGACCCCCCACCCCCACCCCCCACACTCTCCCAAGAAATTCCCTTCCTGCATATCCCCACATGCGAGAACCCTGTAACTTCCACCTGAAGATGAACCCGCGGCCTCCCCCCTTTCACGGCTGCGCCTTTACCACTAAGCAATTTAGTTTTATTCTCTATCTAATGATATATATATATATATAATATTTATTCACATATTAATATAGATTTATATTGATATAAATATATTTATTCATATATTATTATATATATATATATATATTCATTTTTATATTAATATATATTTATTTTTATTTATATATATATATATTTAGTTATAATTTTTCATCTTTGTATTTATTTTTATATTAATATATACTTATGAGATTAGTTTTAAATACATTTATGAAATATTTTTTATGCGTGTTTATAAATAAATAAATACATACATACATACATATATACAACACACACAAACACATATAGACACACACACAGACACATATATATTTATGAATAAATACATATATATTTGTATTTGAAAAGCCATAGAATATTAAAACGACCATAACTTATAATCCAGAATCTAGTTTCGACTCCAAAACTCGTAAAATAAAATAAAATGAAATTATCATGGATATGATATCTGGTACAAGCCTAATGGACAATCAGATTAGAAGTTATACTTGTTTGAATGTTTACAAATCGGGGTATACCGACTAAAAAAACATTTTTGGGGGACTTCTGGGCATTTTATGGCCTCAAAATTTTTTACCTAACCATAACATTGGATAGTAGCATGTAGAGATCATCACAGTATTCGATTTGATATGTTGTAGAGCTCAAATAGACACTCGAATAAAATGTTGTGGTCATTTGAAGTTTGAGTTACATTTTCTACTTATTTTAGATCTTTTTTTTGTGTCTTCAAATAGCTATTAATTGATTTTTAATCAATAATAATTATCAAAATATTAATTAATAATATTTTTAATGGTATTTTAAATCCATTTTCAATAAATTTATTATATTATAAATGTAATAGTCATTATATACTTATATAAAACATATTTAAAATATATATATTATATTTATATCAATATAAATATACCTATATAACAATATTTTATTTTTCATGATTGTTTTTTGAAAATGTAAATTTATCAGTGGTAGTAAAAAGCCCTGATAAATCCCCCATTTATCATCGCTACTAAAAGAAGAACTGAAAAAGGGTCACATTTAACAGCGTTTTTTAGCGCTATTAAAAGTGCCCCTTTATCAGCACTTGTTTTTAGCGCTGATAAAATCATATCCCTTCCCTTGCCCATTTTTTGTATTAGTGGGCCTAGAATCATCATGATATAGAAACCCTAATAGATATGAAGATAATGATATGATACAATCGATGAGTACCACATCTAGGGCCATGTTGTGATACGGGTAACAACATCTGGATTAACCTATTAAGTAGTAGATAAGAGCCCAATGATTATTGACACCAAAATTCCACGAAATATACTAAGGGAATAAAGATTGAATAGAGTATCCCTCATCACGACTGTTAGTGATTTCTATGAATCCTTCAATAAATTAATGAGGAAGGAATCGTACTCCTATGAGTATGAAATGATACCCACAAAATTTAGGGAATTACTAAAGGGAATGGACCCTAATGAATATTTTCCATGGTATGGTAGAAAATATATTCAATCCATGTAGAAAGATATATGTGATATTTTGTTGGGTCAAACATCATTTCACTTGACATCTTGTACTACCCGTGTACAATGTCCCTCACCATTCCAAAATGTGTAGTTTATAAGATGGGTAGACAATGTGAAAGTGAATTCACATGTTCTACCCTTCCATATGGGGTCCACCCTTGTACTCTGACCATGTGAAAGTACCCGGTGTCAACCCATGTGTCTCTACCAATTTACCAAAACACAGGGTAGTCCATGTACATAGTCTAGGAAATGTCGTGTGGTGGGATACACACAATGTTGGAAACTCTTGTACTCCACCACATTTCTGTTTACATCCAATGTACAAGCCTATTTTTCTGGGAGATACAACATGACATGTTTGAAGATCCACACACTGTGTGATGCTTATCTCATTATGAAAACCTGATCCACCACTCATTAGGGGCCACATGTCAGGTAACCCCGAGATACATACCATGTCCCTCAGCATTTTCCCTAATCCCTCATTGCTCAATTGCTCATATCATCCGATGATCCAAATCACTTTTTATGATCTTTTCACCTCGATGCATTAGATTCTAGGAAATTTCAACACCCTAACACCAAATCATTGTGTTTTTGGCCTTCAATCAGCTTTGATAACCTCTATAAATATATTCGATGAAGACCAACCGAAGAACGATATCTTCCAAATTGCATCGATTATTCTATTACCATCACTTTTAGTCTTGATCTATGTCATACTGATATGTGGATCTGTCTCTGATAATGATCAGTCATTGTTTTACCACTGTTTACAAGATCCATCATAGACGACAATCATCAATCGTCGATATGTGATTCCATTTTAATTTACTTGATTGGATTCGTTTGGGTTATATATTCCACCACCATGTAATTTCTAGAGTTATAATCCTTACCCCGGAACCATGCTTGCATGATAAATTTAAAAAGATGCATTTATCCAATGATGCATCAATGAAATGGTTAATATAAAATGAATATTAAATTTATTTTATTCATTAATAACACTAGAAACTACTTTTCAGATTTGTTATGGGTCATCGAATGTTATGCCTCATCTTGGGTAAAATGTTTTCCTGAATGTAAATGTTCCTTCCTATTTATGATCAAGGTTCTCTATTAGATGTTATTCCTATATTTCCGAAAAACTTTGGACATGAAAAATATACTATTTTAATGTTTTTCTTACAATTTTTCTGGTCACATGAAGACTTCAAATTGCATGAAGTATCATTTATTGTTTTCTAAATTAATCCAAATCATTATTTAAAATAATAAAATTAAAATATGGTACATTAAATTCGTCCCACTATGGAGCTTTACGTCACCTAAAATCCAAAAAAAATGCTACTAAAAAGATGCGTGTACTAAGAATGCATCTGAGACTCCCACTCCCATGTGCTATTGTTGTGATTCTCATGATCCAAAAAGACATGCACTAGTGGAATATCTCACCCAAAATGGATTCTCTATTACTGATCATTGATCTTTATTGGGTACTACACAAAAGTCACATCATCCGAAAGGATCAGCTCTCCTCACTCAATGACGTGTGTTCGGTCATGTTTGTACCTCCTCAATTTAGATATGTGGAAGGCATAATATACCATATGTAACTATGGAGTTAGATATAATATGTATAACACCTCACCAACTCTATTAAGTATCTATAAGGGCTGATAAATGTCATAAATAACATGCCAACCCGGCCAAATCATCGCAATACTTGTCAAGGAGAATCCCATTGGAATATGTGGTCTCCATACACCAACCCCATAGGCCTCTACTTCCTATCAACATAAGGATTCTGACTACATTGGGTAGTCAACATTTGATCCTGGATGAACTAATCTTCCTCTATAGTTTCTCGCACCAACATTGAGCACATGAGTGCCGACTCTCCTGGGTAAGTCCAAAAATTGTGACCTACAGGGTATCCAATACAACGTCTTAAATGGTTCCATATTAATGGTGTAATGATACCTAATGTTGTATTGGATCCCCACCAGCTTGTCCAACTTGAAATATCATGACATTTCCTCCAGAACATGTCGGGTCTACTATGTTTGGATTCCCATATGTGGGTGAAACACAATCCTCAAGCATAACATGTTTCCAAGAACCTGTTGTAATCCCTTCCACAATTAGGTTGTTTAACGATCATCATAATCAGAAAGAATAATCAATTAAACATTAGGGATTATTGAATTCTCTTGAACATAGATCTATTCCATGATTTCTACTAAACTCTTCTCACATATATTTAAGTTGTGGGACAACATGGTGATTTGGTCAGTGATCACACATATGGAATTGTGTCCCATATACATATGTGGAATTCCCAACATGAAGTCCATATATATTCAATCCTACATCCATTTGGGCATCTAAAGGGGTTTATCTAAAACCATGGGAACATGGAGCTCAGCCTTCACTTTATAACATGTAAAGCATCAAGAGACATACTCCACAACTCACTTATTCATTCCTAGTCACCAAAACTAATGTTGTATGTCCTGGTACATTTTTCCACATAAGGATATACCACAAATGGGGTTGAATGAAACTACCTTAGATCCCCCTCAAAAAATTCCACACAGTAATATTGTGTATCCTATAAAAAGAACAATATTCTCCCCATAATTTGAATGACCATCATGATCATGCGCTATAAACATCTGAGAACATAGGGTCCCATAGTAGGAATTACAATGAAATTTATCCCTAAATCATTGTACGTGTAGAGGGGTAACAACCATTTACTAAAGGTACGATGATCCATCTCCAACCACAATGGGAAACTATAATGATTCCAACTACTTCATGGCCTCATTATACAATTGCAAACTAGATCTCATTCTGAGAGAATATTCCTACACACTCCACTTACTAAAAGTATAGGTATTCTCAAATTCATTGTCTTGGAAAAACACTATACATCTCTTATGTATCATGTTTAGATCCTTCTAAGAAAAAATATAACTGAGACTCTTGATATCAGTGTAGAAGATAAACCACTCACCCATCAGGTAGTGTTTCCACTTTTTCAATGTGAAGATTAGAATAGAATTCTCAAGATTATGGGTCCCATATTTTTTCTCATCTGGTATCAACAAGTGTGAATCATAGGTAAAAACATATTTCCTCTTCATCAAGAAAAATCTATTCCTTGACCATGATGCATCACAGAACACTATGATCTTGACACCCTCCTAATGAAATTTCCAGAATGGAGAAATCATCAAAATCTTCCTCAACTATTGAAAATATTGATTGAAGTTCGCTATCCACAAGAAAGGATTACCCTATCGAGTCAAATCTGTCATGGGTGCAGATACCGTAGAGATATTAGGTAAGAATCTCTACAAATAGCTAGATACTCCATAGAATCTATGCACCTCCATCGCACACCTTGGTGTATCCCATGCTAACACTACAAAATCTATGAATGTATCCACAGCCACCCCATCCACAAGGAGAACATGTCCCAATAAGTGTACCAATTAAATCCAAAACAGGATCCTCAAGAGTTTCCCATAAATCTGGTTCTCTCAAAGTACGTCAAATACAGTCATTATGTGTCAAATGTAATCCTCCTTTGAGACTGAGTACACAAGGATATCATCAATGAAGCCTTCCATGAATTGGTCCAAGGCTGTACGATTCATTTCATGAGTCCCATGAACACTGCTTGTGAGTTTATCTAATCCAAGGATATCACTATGTACTCATAGTGACTGTAACAACATCTAAATGTTGTATTTTGTGTATTCTTATCACTTACTAATATATGATGATTTCATAATTTAATTTCAACCTCATAGAACCACATTTCACCTCTAAACTAATCATAGAGGTCATTGATTTTCAATAGTGGATCCTTATTACTCAAATTCACCTAGTTCCAGCACTGGTAGACTAAAAAACCTCAAGATCCCATTTACCTTTTTTTAAAACCAATCTATGGCCTCAAATTTTCAATCACTGGGCCTTATGGATCTCTTCTTCTACAAGTACTTCAATAGCTCATTCATCTTTTGAATATATATGGAATGTATTGAACATGTTGGGGTAGATATCTGTGCCATTCTTGTGTGTAAATCTACTAATAAGTCTAAATGTCATTTTGGGTTAATCCTGGAATATATTTAGGGAGGACATCCTCATACCCATCCACCACTTCATGAAACTGGAAGTCAAGACATCTGATGCACTGAGGGTCAGGATAGCCAACTGATGAGTAATTTGTTGCACCCTTATATGCATGATTCCATCATGTGTAGCATAGGATTCCTTCTCACCAATGAGGTAAAATCTCATTCCATATCTACATAAAAACAACAAGATTTTCCAAACACAATCAATATGGGAATGGTATAGGGATAATAAATCCATTATAAGAATAACATCATAAGGCCTCAACATTGCCACCAAGTTGTTCCAACCATTTCTCTCTCCTATAATGGGAAGTCCCAATGTCGTCACAGATGTGTGATCACTGAGTTTTCTCCAGTAGGTGTCTCCATGTATAAGGTTCAAGTTAATGCTCTTCCAACATAGATACGTCTAGAAAATTATATGTTGATTGAAAGGAATTACATTCACCTGTGTATTTCCATACTGTTGTTATAGTAGAAAAGACAAGAAATGTACCTTGAATAATTCTAGCAGCCCCTGGGTCATATGCCTCATCTATATGTATTTTTTCCCTCCACATTCCTAAATCTATATAAGCTTGTCATGAAAAACCTAAGGGTGGTGGTGGAAACAAGTCGAAATGTCAACCACCTCATGCTTCTCTCCCAACTCCTCTTCCATGTTCACCACCCTATAGATCTGCTTGCTCTTGTCATTGTCTCAACCTTAGAGGTCCTTCCACTGTCGTTGTACTAGTTGTAAAGTAGGATGGAAAATCATGTATGAGATGTCCCATTTTGTCACATGAATATCAATACATCTCCATATGATGAGTAGACCAAACCTATGTGCCCTTAAATGAAGATCCATTATCCCAGGAAATCTTTCTGAAATGCCTCCAATGTTCAGATCCCTATGACTGATTTATGCTCCCTTATATATAGGTGTCTGTACATGATAATCCAAAACTAACTATCACCGGATTCATCTGGTCATCCATGAAGCATTTTCCTATGAATTCTCTCTCACGCAGCACATCATATGTCAAAATTCATTGAGGGATAACACAGGATCAGATGTCTGTGGGTAGAACTCACTCAAAGGACCAATTCGTGATGTACTGATCCCTAACAACATTCATTGAGTATTTGTAATGGTATATGAAAATCAATGAATAATCATCCACTATCATGATACCCTGATGGAGGTAATGAAGATCCAATATATGCATATCTCTTAGCGTAATTGGTGTAAAATCACCACTAAATAGATGCACAATCTATATGCATTAATGAGTACCTCCATTGTGAGTCTGGAAATACATACTGCACCAACACCCTATTAATCCCTGTAGAAGCCTCACTTCTAAGACTACCGTATGATCTGTTGGTGTCCAAACTAGGTGGAAAACATGGATAATAGCCTCAATCTAGTCTTTAGCAACATGAGGGTTGGGATCTCCTCAAAACAATATAGGACTCTATATCTAAAACTCATGAAGTGAACTCATCTTGTGATCCTCATCTACCAACATTATGGGTACCATGTGCTACTCCATTGGTGATAGTGTAGCTAGTGAACAACATTGAAGTTTCATACAAGGAACTGGTCCCAGTGTCAATGTGTCATCAATGAAGTGGTTATCCCCATGAGTGATCTTCTGAATCCTAGACAGTATATGTCTCAATGTAATCATATAAGAAAAGATGATATACCATAGTCAATCTATATACCTAGAGGGTTGACTAATGAAGGACATGGAGACAAAAATTATTCTTATAGTATGCATGTAACATTATATATTCTGGCTACCATTGTTATCATGCACCACATTGAAAAGAACATTTCAAAGTCCAGATGTATGGATATATAAACAACCTGCACCAACACTGTAGTCACTATCCTAAAAGAATAACTCCAAAAAAACATAAAATTATTTCCCCAAACCAATATCCAAGACTCCCAGTCCTCTGTTAGAATTGAGAACCTCTGACATCACTCTATCAGGACATGTCCTAGTCGGGCCCATGTCATGACTCCACAAGCTCTCCTCAAATAGGCTAGGGGATAGTGACACCAAGTAGGAATATCACTAATAGAAGAGGCATTGCATATATATACATTTACACACACTAAAATATCCAATTATGAAAAGTAATGAAATTTAAAAACTATTGATAACAAAATTCAGGCATAACACTATATAGAATCCATTATATGATAGAGATTTAATTTAATGTAAAGTAAAATAGGCCAGAACATAGGGGAACTAATAATGAGTCTAAAACCATAATTCTACCATATAAGAAGTGTTACTTGGACTTCTGTATATAGTCTTAGGAACACACCCTGACCAGTTTGATCTCACAATGTTCCTCCAGGTCCTAGTCCACCTAGGGTTCCATCAAAAGGATCCACTTCTTCACAAGACAAGCCACATGTTGGAAACTCTCATGCATGTGTCAGTATAAGAACACTCATTTGGACACCCCAAAACCACAATGAAATACATAAAATAATTGAAAGTTATCTATAGATAGTAAATGTATATATCACAATTAAGAAAATATGGATATACTCTACCAAAGACACACAATAAATAGGTAAGTTACAAATACCACATACCAACACTGGTGATTCAGTCTGAAGAATTCCTAAAGCCCTCATCTAGGAGATCTCACTCCTTTTTCTAATAGAACTTATGAAATCCTTCTATGAAGTAATATTCATCAAGAACTATCATGAGAGAGATACACTAATAAATGCGAAGAGAATTATATAAAACAACAACCAAGGATCACATCCAGGACCATGGAGAGATACCAATGACACCATCTGATATATCCTGCTATGTAGAGAATCAACGCCCGATGATGTTTGTCACATCAATACCGTGGAAACTAAATAAGGCATGATGATTGAATAGAGGATCAAGAACCTATCCTCTCAGGGGATTCCAACAAATCTATACCTGAATTCATTTTAATGGATTATACTCCTTTTAGTAGGAAATGATACCCCCCAACATTCTAGGAAGTGATAAAGGTAATGAATCGTAATGAAACATGTACACGGTACGGTGGATAAAAGATTATTGAAATTTTAAAAGGTATACATGACATGTAGTAGCGTCACATCCCATTTCCTTTGAACTTGGGTCATTCACATGTAAAACAACTCATTTCATTCCAAACTATGTCACATAGAATAAGGGTACACGATGTGTATGAAAAGTCACACACCATTTTCTCCCATATTTGGTCCATCTGTGTACTTCAACCGTGTTTATGTACACAGTTTCTACCTTTGTGCATCTTCCCATGTACCAATACATGGGGTAGTATTTTTTACTTGGCCCATGCCATGTCATGTGGTGGGGTACATGCCATGTAGGCCACATGTTTATTTAATCCAATGTCTATGAACATCCCATGTACATGTCGAGTTATCCAAGATAGAACACACACCATGTAGACATAGACACATTCCATGGGATTCACATTTCATTCATGAAACCCTATCCTCCACTGAGGGGGGTCCACATGTTGTGTAACTTTAAGTCACATGTCGTGTTCTTTTGGATTTCCTAGAATCAATCATTCTTCCAATACACACCTTATTTGACGATCTAGATGTCATTATAGTGGTTTCGTTCACTATGAAACTGAAGATCTAGATCATTTCATCTCTCTAATACAAAGTATTTTTTCTGAGCCATCGATCGTCTCAGAAGAAAAATTAAATCCAGTCGATGAAAACTTGCTGAATAAAGATATCTCTCAAGTCACTTTATTTCATCCATCACCAACATTGTCCCACCTCTGCTAGGTCATCCATGTCTTGGATTGTCAATTTTTGGATCATTTCAACCAAAAAAAATGGTGCATTGATTGATCATTCATAAACTAATGAAGAACAATGAACATGCATAAAAAATAACAGTTTATAAAATAATAGGGAATAAATCCAATGAACTAACCTCAAATATTTTTCATTCTAACCTATATCCATTCCCATAAGAGTGATCAATGATCAAAATTAATATAAAAATCAACCACATAAATACAAAATATATAAACCATCCCACCAGAATCATCTAACCATGGATCAACCCGTTTTTCAGTTGATCTACATTCATCATTGAATCTATGAATGGGGAAATGATATCCGAAACAACAAATCCTACCATTGGATTGTCTCTCTCTCTAAGTATGAACAGTCACTATGTTGTTATAATTGGAGAGATCCATCAGGAACAACATTTATTGATTGCCAATATGTGATTCCTTCAACATTTGATTGAGATGTTTATTCAGGGTTCTTCCAGAACCTCCGGGGAAATTATAGAGTTATGATCCTAACCCCATATCCCTACAGAAAGGAAAATTTAAAAATGAGAATCTCCAATGTTACAACCCAATGTTATATTAATATAAATTCTTTTCTTGTAAATATGTCATGTATTCACATGAAATCAAAACATAATTATGTACTAGGTACTATGTGACATTTAATAGTATCTTTGAAACTTCTATGATTTGAATTTCAAAAATCCGATATACACGGTTACGATGAGTATGTTATTCCGAATATAATGTGACAAATATTATTTCTATTGAATAGTAACATACCCTTATGAATAGTAATGATACCCATATGAATAGTGAAATACCCTAATGAATAGTAACCTTACCTATGATGGTATATAAGTATGATTCATGTGGAATTACGATATACCTATATATGGGAATAAGAAAATAAAATTTTTAAAAAATATATTTTTCATGTAAATTATGATTTTAATTAAATATTAAATTAGTAATATTTTAAAAAAAAAATTTGAATTTTTTTTAAGACTCTACACGTCAAAAAATTGTAGGGTGATGTATTGGGATTTTTCTATAATATATGACTTTTTTCTGAATAGTAAAACACATTAATTTAATATATAAAGATATTATAATTTAAATCCACTATTCCTGATATCATATGTGTTTTAACCCCCCAAATCTCATACTCTCATGCACTTTATACTATTATTGTTCTTGAAATCTCCAATATTTCTTTTCTTAGGGGAAAATAATACACTAATGATTATAATATTATGAAAAACCCTCCTCCCCTCCACTATAAATACCACTCTTCCTTACCTATTCTTTTCACTCATCTCAAGCCTTGTGACTTTCCAATATTCTACCCAAATAACTCATAAAGATCATTCCCAACGTCCAATAGACCCTATTAAATTCAAATTAACTAATCCACTCCCCTTATGTGGATCTCAATGGAGGAAAACTCAAGAGGTAAATTCCTCTTTCCAATTATTTTATTTCTTTTATGTGTTTTTTTCATATTTCATTCCACACCTCCCATCACCAAAATGGAATCATAAGTCCGGTAACATTCATGTATTGGAATGGAATTATTCTAATTTGATAATTAATTATATTATCTCTTTTCCCCATCATTTATATGAATGAATTGAAAACACCGTTTGATATGTTTAAATTTAGCAAAGTCAAGGATGGTGTGTTAAAATAACCCATTATGAACTTTAATTAAGGTAACAAAAATATTTACATTGTTGAAATAGAACATAATTTATTTACTATTCAACATATATTGTTCTGGAATCATTTTTTACTCATGGGTTTGGTTTATAAAACAAAATGCATTCATTGCGGTACAAAACCACATTCAACCCAAAACGATGTAACTAGAGTTTTATATAAATATTCAACTTCACATCAAGGAAAAAAATTATTTTTTGAACCATGTATCATTTGGGATGTTAAATAATAAAATATAACTTTAATTATGTACAAAAACCATCATAATACCCATCTATCCGAAAATGAACCGATCATTAAAGCCATGTAACTAAAACATAACCAAACAATGAAATTGAACCCATAACCAATAAAAATCATTATAAAGAAACATAAAGTGGTTATAATAAAGATTTTAAAAATATTATAGGTTCTCTAATTTTGAATAAATGAACCTAATTTGACTATTCATGTCATTATGATCAATAGAAATTCACCAACGAACATAAGGTAATGGATCCTCTCCATTTCCATTTTAATTAAGATTGTCCTATCTGTTATGCCCATTTATGTGTAATTCCTAGTGATGGGGTATGATTATTCACCCCTATACTATCCTCATGATTTATAAAAGATTATAAATCCCATTATATCTCACTAATCCCTCTAATATACACCTGATACCATGCTTATAATCTATATGGAATTCTACCCTAATCTCCTTTATTCCATCAGGTTGACTTTTCATTAGTTCTACCAAAATGAATTTTTTTAATCTATTTAGGTGCATAATATAATATCTATTTAAATTTAAATTTATTTTGTCAAGACAATTCCATCATTCTATTTTGAGGTTATACATTCTTTTAACTGATTACCACCTTATTACTTCTCGATAAGAAAACGTGTTTTATGGGAACGTCTTGAAATATTAACTGATACCAAGTTCCCTCTAACCTATGTTTTAGTCCTCCATTATCTTTATAAAATCATAAATTTTATTAGGAAATTATTTTTGGTTAAGTTCATGTTTTATATAAATGATTTTTTTCATTTCCTATTTTAATAGCTCTATAATATTTTCTTTAAAACCCCACAAAATGTTTTTAATGCTTAAATTTCTCAAATATATTTCTACATGATTTAACTTATGTTCGACATCACCATACATTATTTATTCCAATTTTACATTATGATTGTCCATGTAAGTTCTAATTAATTTTTTGGTTGAAATGTTCATGATCCGCCGATTGGATAAGCATTTTGTCATGATTGTGGTACCCCCTTCCTTCCATGGGTAACCCTTATGTTAATGTGTGATTGATCATTTAAAAATCTTAATGTGGAAAAAATTATCATTAAATGTATGATGGGTGAACCTGGATAGTGCTCCAATTCTTTTTGTAATTTTTAGTCTCGTGAGATGTTATGTGTGAGGTTCTTGGCAGTTAACCTTGGATTGTGATACTATGTACAACAGTATTGGCGGTTAGCCTTGTATTGTGCTACTATGGGAAATGGTATTTAAGGTTATCCTGGACTCATAAAAAGGTCATGTTTTATATTACATCGACTTTTTTATAATAACATGTTAAAATGATCCATTCATATATGTTACAATTCCATATGTAAAATTCCATTTTATATCATCATGTCATGCCTTGTATCCTAGGTGCTAATGTATTGTTCTTATGGTTATTCCCTTACTAGAATTTTAGCTCATCCATTTGTTCATGTAACCCCTAGTTAATCATTTGATGATTTATTTTCACCATTGAAGTTAGGGGGTCTTTATGAATACTAAATAACGAATTATTTTATCTAACACAATGTTTCCAGTTTTATGTGCATTGTATTCCAAGACACTGGACTTCACAATCCATCACTTCTACTCTGTTGTATAATTATGCTTAAAATCATGTAATTTTATGAGTAGAAGGATATGGTCACTATAGTTGTTATCGGAGGATGGAATAATTATTTTTAGATATTATAAATATAATACATTATTAAGACCATTATGGATGAGACTAAGTACAAGAAAACACCCATATGTTTTGAAAAGTATAGAGTAATTAGTTTATCAAGAAAACACATCCTAGTATTGATAAAAATAGTTAGTGGTGGTTATGGAAGATATTTACCTCAAAGTAAAAACTCTAACAAGGAGTATTAGGCATGAAATGAGGTATCCTGGTTGATGAAAACATTCCTTACTTCCCACTTGGTTTGACACTCCTGGGGGATATTCTTTGGAAAATTCGAGAGATTAGTACAAACCAGTATTATGGGTATAAAAAATCCCAGAATATTATATTTTATGAAATAGATCTAGTTAAACCTGGATTTAAACCTATTGAATCACAAGTTAGGATATACATATTGTATATAAGTGTATCATTTTATGTTCAAAATATTTCACTTATGGCCAATTACTAAGTATTCAAGAACTATAATTTTATGTTGTTTTTTTATTTAATGGATGGAAATAGATGAACATCTTCCAGCAAAAAAAATATCAAAGGTAATGAGATGATTTACCTAATGAAATACCTGATATGATAGGAAACAATTATCAAATCATCATGATGGTACTTGATCAATTGGATCATGTTATGAATAATAACTAAATCATGTGGAATGCCATCCTCCTCTAAGGATAGATAATGTTGTCATATACTCCTTCATACAGAAAAGGCCTCCAAAGATTAGCAGATCTTCTGATCCACTACTTGCAGAATAGTGGATTAACTCCATTGAAAAGATATATTCCTTCCTCCAAATGCGTGGAAGAAGTGAAAGTTGTTCTGGCAGTTTGTCATTTTAACAGGAAAGTTGATCAGTGGTGGAAACTGAACAATAATAAAAAGTCCAAAAAATATATGGATTCCATTGATTTCATGTAATTCAGGTGCATGTTTTTGAATAAAAATTATCCTCAAACCCTCCATCTTATGATGGAAGGATAATTCCTCGAACTCAAGTAGAAGATAAGTGATTCCATTAGGGAATATGAATAAATATTAATAAGGATTTCATGGTATGCCTCTAGGTTTTCCATGAACACATAAAGGAAGGTAGCCTTCTTCTTTATCGGGAAAATGCTATGTCAATGGATGTTTTTAGAGATCTAAGACATAGACTCTTATGAGGAGATTTTTTATTTTTCCCTCATGGTTGAAATATATATTAGAGACTCTATGTGGTCTCGTGGGCCCAGTTAGAAGAAGTGGAAAATGGAGAAAAACATGGGTGGTTCAATAGAAAAATCCATCATTAAGAGAAGACCAAATATACCACATGATTAAATTGTGGGAACAAGCATCATGTGAACTATCTAAAGGTAACATGGAATTAATTCAAATGTGGATTGCTGGGATTTTTTTTCAAGAACTGCTGAAGTGATATGAAAAATGTATCTTTTGTGGAAGAAGAAATGAAGGTTCAGATCCACACCCAACCAGTGGTGCAATGTTACAACTATAAGGAGAATTGGGATTTATGCTCACAATATCCCTATGCAACGGTTTTTAGAATTAAATCAAAAAACCTACAAAACTACAAGTAAGGTCTTATGCGATCACTACTAATGACGTGGATCTGGAAATAAATGTGCTGACATGTTTGTTAGTTATTCATCAAAAATAGATAATGTACTATTTGATTATACATCCATCTATTCATTCATTTCATTTTGGTTTAGTAGAACTATTCAAACTCCACCTCAATATATTGATGGTATTTTATTTGTGAGAATAGTGAATGGGTAAATTAGTGTATCAATGGATTATAACTCCTCCCCGGTTAACATTTTTTGGTTGAACCTCCCAAAAAATATCATTATAATTCCTTTAACAGAGTTTGACTCTATATTTGGAATGGATTGGAAATCATTATACAAATTTAACATCAACTTTCAGTAAAATGAGACCACCCTTGACATCATAAAGAAACCCCCAATTCATTAAAAGTGTAAGGTGGTAGATAAATATTCTTTAGAATCATCGTCTCATGTGTGGATATTGCTGCCATATGAGAATTCAAATCTAGCTCAAATGATCGATTCAATGAAAAGAATTATGCTTGGTGGCATTCCCATCGTGAGGGATTACACTGATGTATTCCTTATTGTGTTGCATGGTCTTCCTCCTAGCCGAGAGGTTTAATTATCAATTGATCTTATTTTTAGCTATCTTACTATATTAAAGAAACCATATATAATTTCCACAGTATAGATGAAGGAGATGAAGAATTAGTTTCAGGTGATTCTCGAGAAGGGTTTTATACTCCCTAGGGATTCCCCGTGGGGTGCACCAGTCCTCTCATTGAAGAAGATGGATGGATTAGTGTGCCTCTTCATTAATTATCAAGAGGTTAATAAAATCATGATAAAGAAAAAGTATCCCCTGACAAAGATAGATGACTTGTTCAACCATCATTGTGGGGATAGTTATTTCACTAAGGTGGACCTTTGGTCAGGATATCACCAATTAATGATGATGAAAAAATAGATTCCCATCACTACCTTTAATACAAGTTATGAACATTATGATTTCACAGTGATTCCCATCAAACTCACTAATTCTCCAACAATTATCAAATATTTGAATAATATAGTCTTTATTGATTACCTAAAAAAATTTTCCGTTGTATTTAATGACAATATTCAGAAATACTCCATGTGATAGGTGGAACATGAAGAGCATTTGAATACTGTGTTAAAGATTTTGAGAAGGGAGAAGATATTTGCACTGTATAGTAAATTTGTGTTCTGGATGGAGGATGTATCATTCTTGGGGGATGTTATCACCTGCAAAGGGATATTTGTGGACCCATCCAAGACAAAGTCAATTGATGAGTGGCCCACTCCAATAAAAGAAGCGTTTATAAAGGGTCATTTTTAACAGCCTTTTCAGCACTATTAAAAGTGCCCCTTTATCAGCGATTGTTTTTAGCGCTGAAAAAATGCTAGCGCTTCTCTTTCCCATTTTTTTAGTAGTGGGTTTGTAATCCTCATGATATAGAACCCTAATAGATGTGAAGATAAAGATATGATACAATATATGAGTACCACATCTAGGGTCATGTGGTGATACAGGAAGCACCATCTGGAATAACCTGTTAAGTAGTGGATAAGATCCCAATGAATTTTGTCACCAAAATTCCAAGGAATCTACCTAGGGAATGAATAATGAATAGAGTATCCCTCACCACGACTATTAGGGATTCCAATGACTCCATCCAGGAATTATAGCAGAAGGGATCATACTTCTATGAGTATGAAACGGTAGCCACCAAAAATTAGGGACTAAATAAAGGGAATGGACCCTAATGAATTTTACCCACTGTATAGTGGACAATATATTCAATCCATGTAGAAAGGTATATATGATATGTTGTTGGGTAACACATCATTTCACTTGACCTCGGGTACAACCAGTGTACAATGGCCCACGAAATTCCAAAATGTGGTGTGTATAAGATGGGTAGACATTGTGAAAGTGAATTCAGTGTTCTGCCCTTCCATATGGGGTCCCCCATTGTACTCTGACCATGTGAAAGTACACGATGTCAAGACATGTGTCTCTACCAATTTACCAGTAAACGGGGTAGTCCATGTACATAGTCTAGGAAATGTCGTGTGGTGGGATACACAAAACGTAGGAAACTCTTGTAATCCACCACATTTCTATTTACATCTAATGTACATGCCTATTTATCTGGGAGATAAAGCATGACATGTTGGTAGAGCCACACATTGGTTAATACTTATCTCATTATGAAAACATGATCCACCACTCATTAAGGGCCACATGTCATGTAACCTCGAGATACATGCCATGTTCCATAGGATGTTCCCTAATCCCTCATTCCTCCATTGCGCACCTCATCTGATGATCCAGATCACAATTTTATGATATGTTCACCTCAATGCATTAGATTACAGGAAATTTCAACACCTTAACACCAAATAATTGTATTTCTGGCCTTTAATTAGCTTTGAAAACAACTATAAATATATTCGATGAAGACCGAATGAAGAACGATATCTTCCAAATTGCATCAATTCGTCTATTACCATCAATTTTAGATATGAGCTATGTCATATTGATGTGTGGATCTCTCTCTGATAAAGATATTTCAATATCTTACCATTGTTGATGAGATCCATTATAGATTACAATCATCGATCGTTGATCTATGATTCCATTTCCGTTCAATTTATTGGACTCTTTAGGGTTATCTATAGCACCACCATGTAATTTCTAGAGTTATAATCCATACCCGGGAACCATGCTTACATGATAATTTAAAAAATATTAATTTATCCAATGCTGCGTCGGTGAAATAGTTAATATAAAATAAATATTAATTTTATTTTATACATTAAAAACACTAGAAACTACTTTTCACATGTGACATGTGTTGTCAGATGTTATGCCTCATCATAGGTAAAATGATTTACAGAATGTAAATGTTCCTTCCTATTTCTGGTCTAGGATCCCTTTCAGATGTTATTCCTCTATTTCTGAAAAACAATGGACGTGTTAAAATTACTATTTTAATATTTTTCATACAATTGTTCTGGTCACATGAAGCCTAGAAAACGCATGTAGTATCATTTTTTGTCATCAAAATTAATCCATGCAATATTTTAAAATAATAAAACGAAAATATGGTACATTACATTCTCTCCACTATAGAGCTTTACTTCACCTAAAATCCAAAAAATTGCTACTAAATAAATTTGTGTAATAAACCTGAATCTGAGCCTCCCACTGCCAAGTGCTATTTTTTGTGATTCTCATGATCCCAGCAGACATACACTGATGGAATATCTCACCCATAATGGATTCTATAATACTGATCATTGATCTCTATTGGTTACGGCCCAAAAGTCACATCATCCGGAAGGATCAGATCTCCCCACTCGATGACGTGTGTTGGATCATGTACGTACCTCCTCAATTTTGATATGTTGAAGACATCATGTACCATATGTAACTGTGGTTGTAGGGATAATATGTATAACACCTCACCAACTCTATGAAGTATCTAAAAGGGATGATAAACGTCATAAAGAACATGCCACTATGGCCAAATCATTTCAATCCTTCTCAAAGAGAATCCCATAGGAATACATGGTCTCCATACACCAAAACCATATGCCTCTGCTACCTGTCAACATAAGGATTCTGACAACTTTGGGTAGTCTAAATTTGATCCTGGATGATCTAAACCTCCTTTTTAGTTTCTCGCACAATCCTCGAGCACATGAGTGCCGAATCTCCAAGGTAAGTCCAAAATTTATGACCTACAGGGTATCCAATACAATTCCTTAACTTATTCCTTAATAAAGTTGTAATGATACCTACTGTTGTATTAGATCCTTACCAACATGTCCAACTTGGAATCACATGTCATTTTATCCACAACATGTCTGGTATACTCTGTCTAGCTTCCCATATGTGGGTGAGACACATTCCTCAAGCATAAATTGTTTCCAAGCACCTCTTGTAATCCCTTCCACAATTAGGTTGTTAAAAGAGCATCAATAATCTAAAAGAATAATCAATTGAACTTTAGGGATTCAAACATTATCCTAAACATAGATCTATTCCATGATTTTTAATAATCTCTTCTCACGGATATTTAGGATGTGGGACTAATTGGTGATTTGGTCAATGATCACAAAGATGGAATTGTGTCCCCTATATGTATGTGGAATACCTAACATGAAGTCCCTATATATTCCATCCTACAACCATTTTGGAATCTAAAGGGGTTCATATAAATCCATTGGAACATGGTGCTCAGACATCACATGCTGACATGTAAAGAATCAAGAGACAAACTCTACAAATCACTTCTTCATTCCTAATCACCAGAACTAATGTCGGAATTCCTGGTACATTTTTTCACACAAGGATAAACCTCCAATGGGGTTGAATGAAACTACCATAGATCCCCCTCAAAAAATTCCCCATAGTACTACAGTGTATCCTATAAAAAGAACAATATGATCCCCATAATTTAAATGACTATCATGAGCATGCACTATGGACATCTGAGCATATAGGGACCCATAGTATGCATTATAAAGAAAATCCTCTCAAAATCATTGTCCATGTAGGGGGGTAACAACCATCTACTAGAGGTTTGTTGATCCATGTCCATCGGCAATGGGAAACTATAATGATTCCAACTACTTCATGGCCTTATTCTACAACTGTAAAATAGATCTCCTTCTGAGAGAATATTCCAACACACTCCACTTACTAAAAGTATAGATATTCTCAAATTAATTATCTTTGAAAAACACTATACATATCCTATGTATCAATTTTAGATCCTTCTATGATAAAATATAACAAAGACACTTGAGATCAATGTTGAAGATAAACCACTCACCCATCAGGTAGTGTTTCCGAATCTTCAATGTGAAGACTTGAATAAAATTCTCAAGATTATCGGTCACATAGTTTTTCTCATGTGGTCTCAACTTGTGTGAACCATAGTTAATAACCTATTTCCTCTTCATCAACAAAAAACTATTCCTTGTCCTTGATGCATCACAGAACACTATGATCTTTATGCCCTTCTAATGAAGTCTCAAGAATGGAGAACTCATCCAAATCTTCCTCAACTGTTGAAAATATTGCTGGATTTTTTCTATCCACATGAAAGGCTTCCCCTATAGAGTCAGGTCTGTCATGGGAGCTGATACCATAGAGAAATTAGTTAAGAATCCCTACTAATATCTATGTATTCCATGTATGTAACACCAAATACTTTTATGATAAATATTTTGTTTTTATGTTATATAAATCATCAAAGGAATCTTTCACTACACACAACACTAGCTTGGCTTGTTTTACACGCAACCGCGACCTTCCTCAATAGCTTGCGTCATACGCAATAACGAGTTTCACTAAACAATGATATATTATAATATTAGCCATTATGAATAGTATTAACTGAATTTTTAATTTTTTAACATTTTAATTCATCTTATGCATTATCTAGAATGAGGTATGAAAACAAAATCATTTTTTTGGATAAAAGAAGTATTTTTCAAAAAATGCAGTTTTACCGCCTTTTGATGGCGCACCCACATTAAATCTAGTTTTTGAAAAGCTTATAAGTTGAATTTGAAAAAATAAAATTCTTCTTTAGAATCATGATACAAAAATTTACTTTGGATGAATTTTTCATATTATTCTGATAACTTTCATATTTTAATGAATAGTAAAAACACGCTATATTTTAATTAAAAACAACTTTTTCCATCGCAACACTTTATATGGTTAAATTATAATATTTAATGTTTTTAAAGTATAAATAGAATATATTTTTACCATTTAATATAATTTATGTCATTAGAATTAATTTTACATTGAATTCATAGGTAAAAACATTTCAATCTTTGGCAATGTTTTAACTTTTAAAACCCGTTTGCTTAACAACGAGATTAATTTTAAATTAATTACTGCAACTTCTGTGTTTTGAATTTTGCAAAATGGATTCCATATTTTGAATCAGTTGGTCCAAATTATGTTAATAGGTTAATTTTATTCTTTTGATATTATGAATAGTAACTACGGTAAATTTTTTATTTACTACGGTTAACGGTAAATAAGGTAATTCAAGGTTAAAACAATATTATAATAATTCAAAATTACCTTGACACATGTCCTAACCTTATTGTATGAGTAGTGGCAGACCAAGGGAATCCTTGTGTCAATTGTGGGAGCCCATTTAGCCACTTGGTAGTGACAATGACAATTTGGATTAATTAATTTAATGTAAAGACAAAATTGACATTAACAAATATCTTTTATTAATTAATTTTTATAAGTGGTTATATAAATTATATTTTCGACTATAAATATTAATTGTAAAGATAAAACAATTTCTTACATAATGATATTTTTTTTATAATTTTTAGACACCAAATAAATTAAATTATTAATGACACAATAATGATGAAGTATTTACCTCATTAATAAATGATTTAAATAAATAAGATTATAATGATTAGAATATTTTCCAAAACATGTAAAATTCTAATTGGATGATTTTATTTCGACCATGAGTCATCTTATCTTCATCTTTAATTATTTTTTTTCCTTTTGAAATCAAGGATAAGTTCATAATAAAATAATATTTCCACACTTTCCAAAGGTGCCCCTCTCCTCCCTTATAAAAGGGAACCTCCTCCCTATCTTCCTCAGACCAATTTTAGCCTTCAAGCTCGGCCAAACCCTTCCCATTTCACATCCCCACTTCCTTAGAAACCTACTAGAGGTACTTTTCTTTTCAAAAGTCCAACTCTAGTGCCTTAAGAGGAAGATTAAAGGAGGCACTTCGAGAAAGAGGTAATACTTTCTACCATTTTCTTCAAGTTCCATTCTTCTTCTAATCCCTCTTCTTTAGTTGTTTCATTATGAGGTAATAAAATCAGTATCCGTGATATATTGATATATTATTATAAATCTTAAACAACCCTATTTCACCTCTTATCCATCCTACGGAAAATGAAATCACCGCCTGTGCGTACATACGGAATACCGTCTCCACGCCGTGGTGTAATCTGTTTTCCACCACCACCTTAATTGGATGGGTATAATGGTGTAATTAATAACTATATATGATTATTTTAAAGTGATAATGATTCTTAAATAGTATAAATACACTTCAATACAATTCCACGGTCATGGGAATGATATCATCGCTTGTGCGTACGTACGGTCTACCGTCTCCACGATGTGATCGGACTCGTTCTATATGATCTTCATTGAATAATGATTATATAAATGAATTTCATGAATAAATATGATATATATTACACTAATAACATTCTTTAAATTATGTATCTATATCCTATAATGAGTAATAAGAATTTATTCGACAAAACATGCATAAGAACAAAAAGTAATAAACAGCCGAACAACAAGTAGTAATGAAATATTACTAATATAGAAGCTAAGAATATGACCATATATGGTGTCATAAAACTGAATATGATTCTGTAATAAGTCAATGACATCATTTAAATCATTATATAGGAGGTTCAGACACGTACAAAGCATATCGGACCTAAGGTAAGAGAAAATATCACAATCTCATTTTTATCCGAGATGGATTATACTTTGGTATTTACTGGGGTGTATTTTATCATCCACATCCAGGTTTCCTCAATATGTAATGTTATTTCCATCCACCTAAAATTTTTTAAATCCATGTTTACCCTTCGGTGAGTTTTTAGTAAAAGATATGAAAGGAATCCTTTGTCATTTTTTGTACGAGGTACTTTTTTTCTTTTCTGACAAAAGTACAATAAGAAAGTTTTTTTAAACTTATACGACATGAATGGATTTTTAAAACATTATTTCCATGAATATTCCTTTGAAATTTTTCAAGTTTATTTTTAATCAACTTCTTTTATGTTTAAAATTGTATGACATGTTAATAAAGGAAAAATGTTTTTGAAGTATAAAGGATATTTTCCTCAAGAATGTAGTTCAAGTGTTTTATCAAAATTATTTTCCATCTAAGATAATATAGGGTTATGTTTCTATCCCTATTATAACATTGATTTGATTATGTTGTGATGGAAATATTTTTATGAATTCCTTTATCTTGTATGAATTGTTTTATGATGTCATGATGTTTAATATTCCCATTGTTATTACATGGGTTATGCTATGATGTATGGTTTATGATTTTGTGGCACACATAAGAATGGTATCATTATAAGATGGGTGGGACCAATATCTCCCTCCAATTAATTGGGTAAGAATTTTATATCTCATGAGATAGACATGGCTGGAACGGCAGGTTAAACTGGTTCAGTGAAACAGGACTGAAACGAGGAGTGAACTCGGTTCAGAAATGGACTTTGTCCACTAAGATAGTCTTGGAAATGAGTCTTGACTAATAAGAAATGATTCTCTATGATTATTTGTGTATGACACAAAGTTTCATGTTTCACGTTATGATTATTAGGATTACATTTCACTACCATGATTTATCCCATGTTATGAAATTATGATCTGTTTTGCCGGTTAAGATTTCAAAAATGTTATGTTTTTATGAATATGATGTGATTGATATTTCTTTCGATTACCCTTACTGATCATTTGAGCTCACCATTTTTTATGTTTTCTTTCCCCAGGCTAGGAAGACGGTTATTAAATAAGATATGCCAAAAAGGGACTATAGATATGATGAAATTAATGGGAGATAGTGTAGATGCTTTATGAACCAGTTGTTTATGTTTCCCAGTTTCTAAAGACACTATACCTATACGGTCCTTTAATGGTTTTGTTATATGTTGTAATAAGTATTCATAAATTTTGAAGTACTAACAATGTATGTAATGTATGGGTCGTTATTGTTGGTATCAGAGGCAAAGGAGGTAGGAATGTATCTGATCCTTGGGAACTCTCACATGTGAGTGTTGGACGAAGCATGGCTCTCCACCCAAGGGCTTCATGAGGAAATGGTTGCCACTGGGGATGGTGGTGTGTCCCACCCAAGGGGTGTATCCTCCCATGGAGTTCCCTGATAGGTATCAATTATAGTCCACTGGAAGTAATTCCAGACCGTTATTGTTGGTATCAGTGGAAAGGTATAGTCAACCTTTAGAAACTAGAATGTGAAAGCCTTTGTAAGAAACCTAAGGATATGTCTATGCATAGAACATAATCATAGTGTTTTAGAAATGGCCATGAACAACCTATGATAGTACCTTAAGTGTGAAATTTTATTCTTGATTATGTGTTTTTCATATTATAATTAGTGTTGCTCACATTATTCTTCTTGGTTTTAGTCAATGGCTGGAACCTGAATAAACTATGTTAATGCGGAATGTGATGGGCAATGCAATTATTGTCCCCCTGAGCAACCAAACGTTATGGGATATGGAATGCAAAATTGTGTAGCCATGATCACACAACATTCTCAAGCTATGAACCATGCTAGACATCCAAATGAGAAAAGGAAGGAGAAACATTCTATCAAATCCTTCATGAGGCAGCATCCACCTTCATTCAGCGGGTCTTCTGATCCATTAGTGGTTGAACAATCGATCAGTACCCCTGAAAAGATAATTTCAGTTCTCCAATGTTTTGAATATGATAAATTCATCTTAGTATTGTATCATTTGGAAGGTGATGCTGATAAATGGTGTAATCTTATCAAGAATACGAGGCAAAGTGATGAAATTGAGTCAATGGAATTGGACGAGTTCAAGAACTTATTTTTTCAATAAGTATTTCCCTCGTATTCTTCGAACAAAAATTGAGAAGGAGTTTCTTGAACTAAATCAAAAGGATGATGATTCTCTTGGTGCCTACGAAGCAAATTTTACAAGACTTGCAAGGTACGCTTCCAGAATTATTACCCAACCTGAGAGTAAGATCGATTGATTTTTAGTGGCATAAAACCAAGTCTTTGAAGGGCGTTAGCCATAAGGGACTTCAATAGCTATGAGGAAATTTTTCGGGGTGCTCTCATGGTTGAGATGGAGATTGGTGTAACCCATCAGTCACATGGGTTTGATAAGAAGAGGAAAATGGAATTCAAAGTAAAATCTAAAGACCACACTGAAAAGAAGATGATTTTTACCTTATGCTCAAAGTGTGGAAAGAAACATGGAGGAAATTGCCTTAAGGTGATAAGAAAATGTTATAAGTGTGGAAAAGAAGGTCATCAGACAATTGAATGTCGAAATAATTAGAATAACATGTCTAATGATGCAAACAAAGGAAGGGATACACATAATGAACCTACTACACTTCAATGTTTCAAGTGCAAGGAGATGGGGAATTATGACAATCAATTCCCAAATCCAATGGTTGATGATAATGATCAATGTCAATAAACTCTTAAGGCCAAAGACAAAGGAATGTCACATGCAATTACTATCAGTGATGTGGAGTACGACAATGAAGTGGTGAGAGGTACACTTATCATCCACTCTAAAGTAGTAAATGTTTTATTTGATTCTGGATCCAGCCACTCTTTTATTTCTAAAGAATTCTCTAAGGGTATCATCGTATTACATCAATAATTAGATGTTGAGTTAGCTATGACAACCCCTAATGGAAAAATGGTCAGATCAAAAGTTTACAATTCTTCTCCGATTGAAGTTTGTGGGAAGGTAATTCTTGAAAATCTTGTGATCCTTCCTATAGTGGAATTTGATGTGATTCTTGGCATGGATTGGATTTCTTTATATGGATCTCATATCAATTTCCAAAGAAGGGAAGTCACATTTCATATTCCAGATCAATCTATGATCGTCTATCGATGCAAGGATGAACATAACCTTACAGTGGAAATTTCTTCTATCTTATGGGTCTTGATTCCACTAAATGACGGTTATTTATCTCAAATGGTTGGGGAGAAACTCACGATTAAGAATATTCCCATTGTACGGGAGTTTGACAATGTCTTTCCAGAGGAATTTCCAGGTCTTCTACTAAATCGTGACGTTGTGTTTTCAATAGAACTCGTACCGGGTGCTTTGCCTATTTCAAAGACACCTTATAGAATGGCCCCAGTTGAGTTGCCGGAATTAAAGAAGAAACTCCAAGAGAATCTTGATAAAGGATTCATACACCCTAGTGCATCACCTTGGGGAGAACTTGGTCTGTTTGTTAAGAAGAATGATGGATCAATGAGACTCTGCATTTATTATCGATAACGTAACAAGATCATTGTCAAGAACAAATATCCTCTCCCACGCTTTGATGACCTATTTGACAAACTACACAAAGCTTAATACTTTTCCAAGATTGATCTTCATTCTGGGTATCATCAATTAAGGGTCAAAAGGGAGGATATAACAAAGACAACTTTCCGTACAAGGTATAGACACTATGAATTTATAGTGATGCCATTTGGTCTTACTAATGCCCCTTCTATCTTCATGGATCTAATTAATAGAGTCTTTAGAGACTATCATAATCAGTTTTTGGTAGTCTTTGTAGATGATATTATTGTTTATTCAAAGAAAAACAAAGAACATGAAGATCACTTTAGAATTTTATAAAAGACCCTAATAATGGAAGAACCTTTATGAAAAATTTACCACGTATGAATGTTGGCTTCAAAAAGTTTCATTTTTGGGTCACATAATCTCAAAATAGAGGATATCTATGGATCCAGCTAAAAACAGAGGTTATCGAAAGATGGTCGAGACCAACAACAGTAATTGAGATCTGAAGTTTTCTTGTTTTGGCTGGATATTACCGACGTTTTGTGAATGATTTTTCAAGGTTATCTAACCCACTCTCCAAGTTAACTCAAAAAGGAGTTATGTTTGTTTGGAAGGAGGAATGTGAAGAAAATTTCAAAGGGCTAAAAAGAAGGTTATCCAGTGAATCTGTGCTCGCAGTACCTTGCAGTGGAGAAAGGTTTGTGATCTACAGTGATGCATCCAAGAAGGGACTGGGATGTGTTCTCATGATAAATGATATGGTGATAGTTTATTCCTCACGACAGTTGAAAATCCAGGAGCAAAATTACCCAACTCAAGATTTGGAGTTTGCTGCGGTAATAGTTGCATTAAATATTTTGAGGCATTACATTTATGGTGAAAGATGTGATATTTATACTGATCATAAAAGTTTAAAGTATATTTTCACACAAAAGGAGCTAAATATGCGTCAAAGAAGGTGGTTGGAGCTGATTAAGGATTACGACTGCTCAATCCATTACCACCCTGGGAAAGCAAACAAAGTATCAGATGCAATAAGTCGACAAGACCATGCTAGATTATCCATGATGAGGATCACAAAAGATCCAATATTTATGGATTTTCAAAGGATGGATCATAGAATTATAATGGAAGGGGAAAAATCGTATCTTTCTCAAATTAATGTTCAACCATCTATACATTTGAAGATTCAAGAGGCACAGAAAGAAGATGTCGAGTTACAAATGAAGGTGAGAAATGTTCCTGAATTCAACCTTGATTGTGATGGGATAATAATGTTCAGGAACAGGGTTTGTGTTCCTCCCATCCCCGAATTGAAGAAGGATCTACTGGATGGGGATCATAGTTCTTCATTCTCTATTCATCCAGGAAGCACGAAGATGTATAGGGACCTGAAAGAGTACTTTTGGTGGGATGGCATGAAAAGAGATGTTGCTGAATATGACTCTCGATGCTTGGTTTGTCAGGAAGTTAAAGCTGAGAAATAGAAGTCTAAGGGAATGTAACAACCATTACCCATACCCGAATGGAAATGGGAAAACATCACTATGGACTTTGTCACTAGACTTCCTAAAACATCCAAAGGAAATAATGCTAACTGGGTTATAGTTGATCGTCTTACGAAGTCGGTACACTTCATTGCTATTAGAGAAGATTTTTCTCTTGATCATCTTGCCAGGATATATATAGAGGAAGTGGTAAGATTGCACGGAGTACCACATTCCATTATATCTGATCGGGTTCCAAGGTTTACCTCAATGTTCCGGAGAAGTCTTCAGCATACTCTGGCTACAATTTTGAGTTTCAGAACTGCTTATCATCCTCAGACAGATGATCAGTCTGATAGAACAATTCAAACTCTAGAATATATGTTGAGATCTTGCTCTCTGGATTTCAAATGTGGTTGGGATCAACACCTACCTTTGGGGAATTTTCTTATAATAATAGCTTTCACTCCAGTATTCAGATGGCTCCTTATGAAGCTCTCTGTGGAAAGAAATGCAAGACTGCAACTTGCTGGGATGAAGTTGGGGAAAGAAAGCTATTAGGACCTGATCTTGTTAATGAGATGGCAGAAAAGGTCAGATCAATTCAACAACACATAAGAGTATCTCAGAGTCGAAAAAATGTTATGCTGACAACATAAGGAAAGACCTAGAGTTCGAAGTGGGTGATAAAGTGTTCTTACGAATATCTCCTTCGAAGAGAGTAATGAGATTTGGAAATAAGGGAAAGTTGAGCCCTAGATATATCGGTCCTTTTGAAATTATGGATCATGTTGGGAAGGTAGCTTACCGATTGGCGCTTCCACCGAATCTCTCTCAAGTTCACGATGTGTTCCATGTATCTCTCCTAAGAAAGTACATACATGATCCTTCACATGTACTTAGCTCAGAAGTTGTACCACTGGAACAAGATCATTCTTATGAAGAACAGACGATAGACATTCTTGATCATAGCAAAAAAGTCTTTTGGAACAAGACCACTCTCTTGGTGAAAGTTTTATGGAGGAACCACCAATTAGAAGAAGCTACATGGGAACTTGAGAATATGATGAGGGAGATATATCCTCATCTGTTTGTTACGAAGTGATGAATTTCGAGGGAGAAATTTATTTTAAGGGGGGTAAAATGTAACACCCAAGACTTTTATGAGAAATATTTTGTTTTTATGTAATATAAATCATCAAAGAAATCTTTCACTACACACAACACTAGCATGGTTTGCTTTACACGCAATCGTGGCCTTCCTCGATAGCTTGTGTCGTACGCAATACCGAGTTTCACTAAAATACGATATATTATAATATTATCCGTTATGAATAGTATTAAATGAATTTTGAATTTTATAACATTTTAATTCATCTTATACATTTTCTAGATTGAGGTATGAAAACAAAATCAGTTTTTTGGATAAAAGAAGTATTTTTAAAAAAATACAGTTTTACCGCCTTTTGATGGAACACCCACATTAAATCTAGTTTTTGACAAGTTTATAAGTTCAATTTGACAAAATAAAATTCTTCTTTAGAATCAAGATATAAAAATTTACTTTAGATAAATTTTTCATATTATTCTGATAACTTTCATATTTTAATGAATAGAAAAAACACGATATATTTTAATTAAAAACAACTTTTTTCATCACAATACTTTATATGGTTAAATTATAATATTGAATATTTTTAAAGTGTAAATAGAATATATTTTTACCATTTAATATAATTTATGTCATTAGCATTAATCTTACATTGAATTCATAGGTAAAAACATTTCAATCTTTGGCAATGTTGTAACTTTTAAAACCCATTTGCTTAAAAATGGGATTAATTTTAAATTAATTATTAAAACTTCTTTGTTTTGAATTTTGAAAAATGGATTCCATATTTTGAATCAGTAGGTCCAAATTATGTTAATATGTTATTTTTATTTTTTTTATATCATGAATAGTAACTACAGTAAATTTTTTATTTACTACGGATAAAGGTAAATAATGTAATTCAAGGATAAAAGAATATTATAATAATTAAAAATTACCTTGAAACTTGTCCTAACCTTATTGGATGAGTATTGGCCGACCATGGGCATCCATGGGTCGGTTTTGGGACCCCATTGAGTCACTTGGTAGTGACAATGACAATTTGGATTAATTAATTTAATGTAAAGACAAAATTTACATTAACAAAAATCTTTTAGTAATTAATTTTTATAAGGGGTAATATAAATTATATTTTCGACTATAAATATTCATTGTAAAGCTAACAAGATTTCATACATAATGATATTTTGTTTATAATTTTTAGACACCAAATAATTAAATTATTAATGACACGATAATGATGAAGTATTTACCTCATTAATAAATGATTTAAATAAATATGATTATAATGATTAAAATATTTTTCAAAACATGTCCAATTATTATTTGATGATTTTATTTCGACCATGAGTAATCCTATCTTCATCTTTAATGATTTTTGGACCTTTTTAAACCGAAGATAAGTTTATTATAAAATAATATTTCCACACTTTCCAAAGGTGCCCCTCTCCTCCCTTATAAAAGGGCACCTCCTCCCTCTCTTACTCACACCAATTTGAGCATTCAGACTCGGCCAACCCCTTCCCATTTCACTTCCCCAATTCCTTAGAAACCAACTAGAGGTACCGGTCTTCTCAAAAGACTTACTCTAGTGCCTTAAGGGAATGTTTAAAAGAGGCACATCGAGAAAGAGGTAATACCTTCTACCGTTTTCTTCAAGTTCCATTCTTCTTCTACTCCCTCTTCTTTAGTTGTTTAATAATGAGGTAATAACATCAGTATCCCTAATATACTGATATGTTATTATAAATATTAAACAACCCTATTTCACCTCTTATCCATCCTACGGAAAACAAAATCACCACTCGTGCGTACGTACGAAATATCGTCTTCACGCCGTGGTGTAATATGTTTTCCACCACCACCTTACTTGGATGGTTATAATGGTGTAAAGACTAACTATATATGATAATTGTAAAGTGATATTGATTCTGAAATAGTATACATACACTTCAATAAAATTCCACGATCATGGGAACGATATCATCGCTCGTGCGTACGTACAGCCTACCGTCTCAACGATGTGATGTGACTCGTTCTATAAGATCTTCATTGAATAATGATTATATAAATGAATAGAATGAATTAATATGAAATATATTACACTAATACCATTTTGAAAATGATTTATCTACATCCAATAAAGAGTAATAAGAATTTATTCGACAAAACACGCATAATAACAAAAAGTAATAAACACCTGAATAGCAAGTAGTAATGAAATATTACTAATAATAAGCTAAGAATATGACCATATATGGTATCATAACAATGAATATGATTCTGTAATAATTCAATTACATTATTTAAATCATTATACAAGAGGTTCAGACACGTACAAAGCATATCGAACCTGAGGTAAGGGAAAAAAACACAATCTCATTTTTATCTGAGATTGTTTATACATTGGTATTTACTGGGATGTATTTTACCATCCACATCCGTGTTTCCTCAATATGTAATATTATTTCCATCCACCTAGAATTTTTTAAATCAAGGTTCACCCTTCGGTGAGTTTTTAGTAAAAGATATGAAATGAATATTTTTTCGTTTTTCGTATGAGGTACTTTTGGACTTTTCTGACAAAAGTACGAGAAGAATGTTTTTTTAACTTATACGGAATGAATGGATTTTTAAAACATTATTTACAAGAATCTTCCTTTAAAAGTTTTCATGTTTATTTTTAATCAACTTCTTTTAATTTTAAAATTGTATGACATGTTAATAAAGGAAAAATGTTTTTGAAGTTGAAAGGATATTTTCCTCAAGAATGGAGTTCAAGTGTTTTATCAAAATTATTTTCCATCTAAGATAATATAAGGCTCTGTTTCTATCCCTATTATTACAATGCTTTGATTATTTTGTGATGGAAATATTTTTATGAATTCCTTTATCTTATATGAATTGTTTTATGATGTCATGATGTTTAAGATTCCCATTTTTATTCCATGGTTTATGATATGATGTATGGTTTATGATTTTGTGGCACACATAAGAATGGTATCATTATTAGATGGGTGGTACCTATATCTCCCTCCAATGCATTTGGTAAAGATTTTATATCTCATGATATAGACATGGCTGGAACGGCAGGTTAAACCGGTTCAGTGAAACAGGACTGAAACGAGTAGTGAACTCGGTTCAGAAATGGACTTTGTCCACTAAGATATTCTTGGTAATTAGTCTTGACTAATAAGAAATGATTCTCTATGATTATATGTGTAAGACACAAAGTTTCATGTTTCAAGTTATGTTTATTAGGATTACATTTCACTACCATGATTTATCCCATGTTATGAAATTATGATCTCTTTTGCAGGTTAAGATTTCAAAAATGTTATGTTCTTATGAATATGAAGTGATTGATATTTCTTTTGTTTACCCTTATTGAGAATTTGATCTCACCCTTTTGTATGTTTTCTTTCCCCAGGTTAGGAAGACGGTTTTTAAGTAAGATATTCAAAAAGGGACTATAGATATGATGAAATAAATGGGAGACAATGTAGATGCTTTATGAACCAGTTGTTTATGTTTCCCAGTTTATAAAGACATTATACCCATATGGTCCTTTCATGGTTTTGTTATATGTTGTAATAAGTATGATTCAATTTCAAAGTACTAAAAATGTATGTAAATTATGGGTCATTATTATGGAAGCTATGCACCTCCATCACACACCTTGGTGGATCCCATGCTAACACTGCCTAATCCATGAATGTATCCATATCCACCCCATCCACTAGGAGAACATGTCCCAAAAGGTGTACCAACTAATTCCAAAATAGGTTCTTCATGTGTTTCCCATAAATTTGGTTCTCTCAGGGTATGTCAAATACCATCCTTATGTGTCAAATGTAATCCACCTTTGAGACTATGTACATAAGGATATCATCGATGAAGACTTCCACGAACCGGTCCAAGGCTGTATGATTCATTTCATGAGTCACATGAACACTGCATGTGAGTTCATCACATTCAAGTCTATCACTAAGTACTCATACTGACTGTAACGACATCTAAATGTTGTCTTTAGTATATTCTCATCCTGTACTAATAGCTGATGATTTCTTGATTTAATTTAAAACTTAGAGAACCATAGTTCACTCCTAAAATAACCTTAGAGGTCATTTATTTTCAATAGTGGATACTTATCCTTAAAATTCACCATGTTCCAGCACTGGTAGTCTAAAAAACATCTAGATTCCATCTTCCTTTTTTTCAAACCAATCTATGGCCTCAAATGGTCAATCACTGGGCCTTATAGAGCTCTTCTTCTACAAGTCCTTCAACAGTACCATCATCTTATGAAGATCTATGGTTTGTATCCAACACGAGGGGGTAGATATATGTGCCATTCTAGTGTTTAAATCAATTTATAAGTCTAAATATCATTTAGCGTTAATCCGAGAATATCCTTAGGGATGAAATGCTCATACCCATACACCACTCCAAGAAACTGGACATAGAAACATCTGATGCACCGAGGGTTAGGATAGCCAACTGATGAGTAATTGGTTGAACCCTTATATGCATAATTCCTTCATGTACAACATAGGATTCCTTCTCACCATTGATGTAAAACCTCATTACATATCTACATAAACACTACACCCTTTAACTAAAACTATCAATATGGGAATGGGATATGGATAAGAAATTCATTACAAGAATTACATCATAAGGCCTCAACATTGGCACCAATAGGTTCTAATAGTATCTCTCAGCTAGAAGGGGCATGTCCAACTGTCGGCACAGATGTGTGATCACTGAGTTTTCTCCAGTAGGTTTCTCCATGTATAAGGTTTGAGCAAATGGTTCAACCAAAATAAATACGTCTCGAAAATTATATGTTGTTTGAAAGGAATTACTTTCACCTATTCATTTCCATACTGCGGTTAAAGTAGAAAAGACAAGAAATGTACCTTGAATCATTCTGGAAACCCCTGGGTCATATGCCTCGACTATATATATTTTTCCCCACCACTTTCCTCCATCTACTTAATACTGTCATGGAAAACCTGAGGGTGGTGGTGGTATCATGTCAAAATGTCAACCACCTCAGGCTGCTCTCCCACCTCTTCTTCCATGTTTTCCACCCTATAGATATGATTTCTCTTGTCATTGTCTCTACCTTAGTGGTCTATCCTCTGTCTTCATACTAGTTTTATAGTGGGTCATAAAATCTTGAATTAGATGTATCCTTTTGTCACATGAATATAAATAAGTCTCTATATGATGAGTATACCAATCCTATGTGCCCTAAAATGAAGATCCATTATCCTATGAAATCTTTCTGAAATGTCCCCCATTTCTGAATCTCTAAGACTGATTTAAGAACCCTTCTATATAGGCGTATGTACATTATAATCCACAACTAACTATCACCAGATTCATCTGCTCATCCATGAGGCATTTTTCTTTGAAATCTCTCTCACACACCACATCATATGTTTGAATGCATTGAGGGATAACACAGGATCAGATGTATGTGCACAGAACTCACTCAAAGGACCAATCCATGATGTACTGATCTGTAAACACATTCATTAAGTACATGTAACGTTCGATGAAAATAAATGAATAATCATCCACTATAATGATACCCTGAATGAAATGATGAAGATCCAATATGTGCATATCTCTGAGCGTAACTGGTGTGAGATCCACAATAAATAGATGCACAAACTATATCCATTAATGAGTCCCTCTATTTAGTGTCCGGAAATCCATACATCACCAATCCCTATTAATCCTTGTTGAAGGCTCACTTCTAGGACCACCATATTACCTGTTGGTGTCCATACTAGGTGGAAAACAAGGATTATAGCTTTAAGCTAGTATTTATCAACTCGAGGGTCAGGCTCGCCTCAGAACAAGATGGGTGTCTATATCTAAAACTCATTAAGTGATCTAATCTTGTGCTTCTCATCTACAGACACTATAGGTACCATGTGCTACTTCATAGGTGACAATGTAGCTGGTGAACAACATTTAAGTTTCCTATAGGGAACTGGTCCCAGTGTCAGTGCTTCATCAATGAAGTGGTCATCCCCAGGATTGATCTTCTGAATCCTAGATGGTATATGTCTCAAGGTAATCATATATGAAAAAATGATATACCAAAGTCAATCTGTATACCTGGAGGGTTGACTCAAGAAGGACATGGAGACCACAATAAATTCTTATAGGATACATGTAACTGTATATTTTCTTGCAACCATTGTTATCATGAAACACATTGGAAAGAACATTTTCAATGTCCTAATGTATGGATATAACAGCTACCTGCACCAACACAGGAGTCCCTATCCTAATGTAATAACTCCAAAAAACATAACATTGTTTCCCCAAACCAATATCCAAGACTCCTAGTCCTATGTTAGAATCGAGAACCTCTGATACCACTCTATCCGGACCTGTCCCAGTGGGGCCCATATCATGACAGCACAAGCTCTCCTCAAATAGTTTAGGGGCAAGTGACTATCACTGAGTAGGAATATCACTAAAAGAAGAGGCATTGCATATATATACATTTTCACACACTAAAATATCCAATCATGAAAAGTCATGAAATTTAAAAACTATTGATAACAAAAATCAGGCATAACACTATATGGAATCCAACGTATGATAGAGATGTAATGTGTAGTAAAGTAAACCGGGCCAGAACATAGGGGAACTAAAAAGGAGTCTAAAACCATAATTTCAACATATACGAAATGTTACTAGGACTTATTTCTGTAGTTGTAGGAACACACCCTGACCTGACTGGTCTCACAATGTTCCTCCAGGTCCAAGTACACCTAGGACTTCATCAAAAGGATACCCCTCTATACAAGACATGCCACATGTTGGAAAATCTCCGGCATGGGTGAGTATAACAACACTTATTTGGAAACCCCGAAACCACAATGAAATACACAAAATAATGGAAAGTTATCTCTAAACAGTATATGTATATATCACATATAAGAAAATCTAGATATACTCTACCAACAACACATAATCAATAGGTAAATTACAAATACCACATACCAACACTGGTGATTCTGTCTGAAGAATTCCTAAAGCCCTCATCTGGGAGATCACACTCCTATGTCTAATAGAATTGATGAAATCTTTCTGAGAGGAAATATTCATCAAGAAACATCATGAGAGAGATACACTGATAGATGTTTATAGAATGATATGAAACAATAACCAAGCATCATATCAAGGTCCATGGAGAGATACCAATGACTCCATCGATCTAGCCTACTGTGTAGGGAATCAATGCCCGATGATGTTTGTCACATCAATACCAAGGAAACTACATAAGGCATGATGATTGAATAGAGGATCAGGAACCTATCCTCTCAGGGGATTCCAACAAATCTATACTAGAATTATTTTTGAATGGATTATACTCCTTTATGTTGGAAACGATACCCCCAACATTTCAGGAGGTTATTAAGGTATTGAACTATAATGAAACATGTCAAAGGTACGGTGGATAATAGATTAATGAAATTTTAAAAGGTATACATGACATGTAGTAGTGTCACATGCCATGTCCTTTGATCCTGGATCCTTTTTGTGTAAAATAGATCATTTCATTCCAAACTAGGTCATGTAGAATAAGGGTACACGATGTGTATGAAAAGTCACACACCGTTTCCTTCCATCTTTTGTCCATCTGTGTACTTAAACCATGTTTATATACACAGTTTCTACCTTTGTGTCCCTTCCCATCTACCAATACATTTGGTAGTCTTTGTACATGGCCTATGCCATGTCATGTGGTAGGGTACATGCCATGTAGGCCACATGTGTACTGCATCCAATGTCTATGAACATCCCATGTACATTCCGAGTTATCCATGATAGACCACACACCATGTAGACATAGACACATTAGATGGGATGCACATGCCATTCCTAAAACCCTATCCTACACTCAGGGGGGTCCAAATGTTGTGTAACCTTAATTCAGATGTTGTGTACTTTGGGATTTTCTAGAATCCCCCCATTCTTCCTCCACACACCTTAACTGAAAAACAAGATCTCATTCTAGTGGTTTTGTTCACAATGAAACTGCAGATCTAGGTCATTTCATCACTCTAATACAATGTATTTTTTCTGAGCCTTCAATCATCACATAAGACAAATTAAATCCATTCGAAGAAAACATACTGAAGAAATTTATTTCCGAAGTCACTTTATTTCATCCATCACCAACATTTTCCCACCTCTGGTAGGTCATCCATGTCTTGGATCATCAATTTTGTATCATTTCACCCCAAAACAATGGTCCATTGATTTATCATTCATAAACCAATAATGAACAATGAACATGCATCAAATTAATAGTTTATAAAAGAATATGGAACAAATCCAATGAACTAACCTCAACCATTGTTTATTATAACCTCAATCCATTCCAATATGAGTGATAATTGATCAAAAATAATTTAATAATCAACCACAAAAAAATACAAAAAAATATTACCCATCCCACCAGAATGATCTAACTATAGATCAACATATTTGTTAGTTGGTCCACATTCATCATTGAATCTAAGAATGGGGAAAATAAATCCAAAACAACAAATCCTACCATTGGTTTGTCTCTCTCTAAATAAGAACAGTCACTATGTTGTTGTTGTTGGAGAGATCCATCATGAACAATATTCATTGATCGCCAATTTGTGATTCCTTCATCATTTCATTAAGATATTTATTAAGGGTTCCTCCAGAACCTCAGGGGAAATTATTGAGTTATGATCCTAACCTTATATCCATGTAGAAAGGGTAATTTAAAAATGAGCATCTCCAATGTTACAACCCAATGTTTTATTAATATAAAATCCTTTATTATAAACATGTCATGTATTAAAATTAAATCATAACATAATAAACTACTACATACTATGTGACATTTAATAATATCTTCGTCACTTCTATGTTTTGAATTTCAAAAATCTGACACACACGGTTGTGATCAGTATGTTATATGGAATCTAATATGACAAACATTATTTTTAGTGAATAGTAACATACCCTTATGAATGGTAATGATACCCATATGAATGGTGAAATACCCTAATGAATAGTAACCTTACCTTAGATGGTATATGAATATGATTCATGTGAAATTACGTTATACCTATATATGGGAATAGGAAAATTAATTTTTTAAAATATATATTTTTCAAGTAAATTATCATTTTTATAAAATATTAAATTAATAATATTTTTAAAATTATTTTTGAAAATGGGTTAATTTTTAGGACTCTACACATCAAAAAAAATTTGGGTGATGTATTGGTATTTTTCTAAAATACTTAGTTTTTTGTGAATAGTAAAGTACATTAATTTATTATATAAATACATTATAATTTAAATACACTATTCCCAACATCATAAGTGTTTCAACCACAGAAATAACAAACTCCCATCTACTTAAGACTATTCATGGACTTGAAATCTTCAATATTGTTTTCTTAGGGTAAAATAATTCACTAATGATTATAATATTATGAAATCCCATCCTCCCCTCCACTATAAATACCACCCATCCTTACATATTCTTTTCACTCATCTCAAGACTTGTGACTTTCCAATATTCTACCCAAATAACTCCTCAAGATCATCCCCAACCTCCAATAGACCCTAGACTATTCAAATTACCAAATCCTCTCCCCTTAAGAGGATCTCAATGGAGACAAACTCAAGAGGTAAATTTCACTGTCCAATTAATTAATTTCATTTATGTTCATTTATTCTTATTTAGATCCTCACCTCCCATCCCCAAAATGGAATGATAAATACAGTAACATACATGTACTGGAATTATATTATTCAAATTTGATAATTAATTATATTATCTCTTTTCCCCATCTTTTATTTGAATAGAATAAAAACACCGCGTGATATGTATAAATTTAGCAAAATCAATGATGGGAGTTAAAATTAACCATTAAGAACTTCAATTCGGGTAACAAAAAAATTTTATTTGTGGAAATAGAACATAATATATTTACTATTCCACATATATAGTTCTGGAATAAATTTTTACTCATGGTTTTGGTTTATAAAACAAAATGTTTTCTTTGTGGTCAAAAACCACAATTAACCAAAAAGGATGTCACTAAAGTATTATATAAAGATCCAACTTCACATCAAGTAAAAAAATTATTTTTTGAACCATGTAACATTAGTGATGTCCAATAATAAAATATAACTTTAGTTACAGACAACAACCATCATGATACTTGTCTATCTAAAAATGAACCGATCATTTAAACCAAGTAAAACAGACCCGAACAATGAAATTGAAACCATAACCAATACAAATAATTATTAATAAACATAAAATGGTTATAATAAATATTTTAAATATAATATAGGTTCTATAATTTTAAATAAATGAACCTAATTTGACTATTCATTTCATTATGATGAAGAGAAATTCACCAACGAACATAAGCTAAGGGATCCTCCCCATTTCAATTTTATTTAAGATTGTCCTATATTTTATGCCCATTTAGGTGTAATTCCTTGGGATAGGGTATGATTATTCACCCCCATACTATCCTCACAACTTATAAAAGATTATAAATCCCATTATATCTCATTAATCCGTCTAATATAAACCTGATACCATGCTGATAATCTGTATGGAATTCTACCCTAATCACCTTTATTCCTTCAGGTTGAATATTCTTTAGTTATACCAAAATGAATTTATCTTATCTATTTATGTGCATATTATAATTTATATTTAAATTTAAATTTATTTTATCAATACAATTCCATCATTATATTTTGAGGATATACATTCTTTTAAGTGATTACCCCCTCAGTACTTCTCGATAAGAAAACATGTTTTAAGGGAACATATTGAATTCTTACTCGATATCAAGTGCAATCTGACCTTTGTTTTAGTCCTCCATTATCATTATAAAATCATAATTTTTAGTAGTAAATCCTTATTTGTTCGGTTCATGTTTTATATAAATGATTCTTCCATTTCCAATTTTAATAGCTCTAGAGTATTTTCTTTTAAACCCCACAAAATGTTTTTAATGCTAATATTTCTAAAATATATTTCTACATGATTTAACTTATGTTCAAAATAACCATAGATTATTTATTAAAATTTTACCTTATGATCATCCATGTATGTTCTGATTACTTTTTCATTGAAACTTTCCTGATCCGCCCATTGGTTAAGCATTATGTCAGGATTGTGGTACCCCATTCCTTCCATGGGAAACCCTTATGTTTATGTATGATTGATTATTTATGATTCTTAATGTGGAAAACATTATCATGAATTCTATGATGGGTGCACCTGGATAGTGCTCCAATTTATTTTTTAATGTTGAGTCTCATGAGATGTTATGTGTGAGGTTCTTGGCAGTTAACCTTGGATTGTGATACTATGTAAAACGGTATTACCGGTTATCCTTGTATTGTTCTACTATGGGATACGGGATTGATGGTTAGCCTGGACTCATAGAAAATTCATGTTTTATATTATATACACTTTTCTATAATAACATGTTAAAATGATCCCTTTTTATATGTTACAATTCCATATGTTAAATGCTATTTTATATCATCATGTCATGCGTTGTATCCTAGGTGCTAATGCATTATTCTTATGTTTATTCCCTTACTTGGCTTTTAGCTTATCCATTTGATCATGTAATCCTTAGTTAATCCTTTGATGATGTATTTTCACCATTTAAGTTAGGGAATCATTATGAATAATAAATAAAGATATATTTTATCTAGTTCAATGTTTTCTGTTTTATGTGCATAGTAATCCAAGACACCGGACATTATGATCCATCACTTGTACTCTGTTGTATAATTATGCTTAAAATCATGTAATGTTATGTGTAGATGGATATGGTCATTATAGTTGTTATTAGAGTATGGAATAGTTATTTTTATATATTAGAAATATAATACCTTTTTGAGAACATTATGGATTAGACAAAGTACAAGAAAACACCCCTATGTTTTGATAAGTATAGAGTAAGTGGTTTATCTAGAAAACATATCCCAGTATTGAAAGAAATAGTTATAGGTGGCTTTGGAAAAGATGTACCAAAGAGTAAAAACTTTGACAAGGAGTATTAGGCTTGAAACAAGGTATCCTGGTTCATGAAAAGATTCCTTGCTGCCCTCTTGGTTGGAAACTCCTGGGGGATATTCTTTGTAAAATTCATGAGATTAGTACAAACCAACATTATGGGTATAAAAATCCCCTAAGAATATATGTTATTAAATAGATCTAGGTTAACCAAGATTTAAACCTAAGGAATCACAAGTTAGGATATACATATTCTCAATAAGTGTATCATTTTTTGTTCAAAAGATTACTATTTATGTTCAATTAATAAGTATTCATGAAATATAATTTTATGTTGTTTTTTTATTTTATGGATGGAAACAAATGAACATTTTCCAAAAAAAATGTTAAAGGTAATGTGATGATTTACCAAATGAAATAACTGATATGATTTCAAAAACTACTCAAATCCTCACGATGGTACTCGATCAGTTTTCTCATGTTATGAATAATAAATGAATCATGTGGAATTCCCTCCTCTTCCAATGATAGATAATGTTTTCATATAATCTTTCATACAGAAAAGGCCTCCAATGATTAACAGATCTTCTAATCCACCACTTGCAGAATAGTGGATTAAATCCATTGAAAAGATATCTTTCTTTCCTCCAAATGCATGGAAGAAGTGAAAGTAATAATGGTAGTCTGTCATTTTAATAGGGAAGTTGATAAGTGGTGGAAACCGATCAATAATAAAAATTACAAAGAAGATATTGAATCCATTGATTGCAAGTAATTCAAGTGGATGTTTTTTAATAGAAATTTTCCTCAAACCCTGTATCTCAAGATGGAATGATAATTCCTCGAACTCAAGAAGAAGATAGATGATTCCTTCATGGGATATGAAGAAATCCTAATAAGGATTGCATGGAATGCCTCTTGGATTGTCATGAACACCTAATGGATGGTTAATTTCTTCTTTATCAGTCAAATTCTTAGTCAATGGATGGATTTAGAGATCTGAGACTTTGACTCTTATGAAGAGGTTTTTCATTTTTCCCTCGTGGTTGAAATATATATTAGAGACTCTCTATGGTCTCATGGGCCCAGTGAGATGAAGTGGAAAATAGATAAAAACATGGGTGGTTCAATAAAAAATCCATCTTGGAGAGAAGACCAAATATCCCACATGTTTATGTTGTGGGAAAAGCATCATACAAACTGTCTAAAGGGAACATGGAATTAATTCGAATGTGGAATGTTGGGAAATCTTGGCAAGAACTGCTGAACTGATATGAAAAATCCGGCTTATGTGGAAGAATAAATTAAGCTTCATATCAACACTGAACCATTGGTTCAATGTTACAACTACAGGGAGCATTGGGATTTATGGGAACAATATACCTATGCAAATTGTTTTAGAATTAAATCAACAAAAACCTACGAAGCAACAAGTAAGGTCTTATGTTATCACTAATAATGTCATGGATCTGGACAAAAAAATGTGTTGACATGTATGCTAGTTATTCATTACAAAATAGCTAATGTACTACTTGATTATACTTCCATGTATTATTTCATTTCATGCAGGTTTAGTATAACTATTCAAACATCACCTCAATATATTCGGGGTATTTTATCTATGAGAATAGTGAATGGGTAAATCATTGCATCAATGGATTATAAATCCTCCCCGGTTAACATTTTTTTATTGAACCTCCCAAATAATATCATCATAATACCTTTATTAGAGTTTTAATCTATATTTGGAATGGATTGGATATCATTATACATATATAACATCAACTTTTGGGATAAGCATACCAGCAATGACATCCTAAAGCATCCCCCAATTAATTACAAGTGTAAGGTGGAAGATAAATATTTTTTAGAATCATTGTCTCAAGTGTGGATATTGCTGCCATATGAGAAATCATATCTAGCTCAAATGATCGATTCAAAGAAAAGAATCATGCTTGATGACATGCCCATCGTGAGGGATTACACTGATGTATTCCCTAATGTTTTGCGTGGTCTTCCTCCTAGCCAAGATGTTGAATTCTCAATTGAACCTATTCTTAGCTCTATGCCTATATTAAAGAAACCATATAGAATTTCAACTTTAGATATGGAGGATATAAAGAAGTAGCTACAGGCGAACCTCGAGAAGGGTTTTATACTCCCTAGGGATTCCCCCGTGGGGTGCACCAGTCCCCTCGGTGAAAAAGATTGATAGATCAATGTGCCTCTGCATTGATTATCAAGAGCTCAATAAAATCATGATAAAGAACACATATCCCCTAACACAGATAGATGACTTTTTTGATCATCCTTTTGGGGCTAGTTATTTCACTAAGGTGGACCTTAAGTTGGGATATTTCCAATTAATGGTGATGAAAAAACATATTCCCAACACTACCTTTAATACAAGGTATGGACACTATGATTTCACAGTGATTCCCTTAAAAATCATTAGTGCTCCAAAAAATATCAATGATTTGAATAATAAATTTTCTATAGATTACCTAAAAAAATCAGTTGTATTTATAGACAATATTCTGAAATAATCCATGTGATAGGTGGAACATGAGGAGCATTGAATACAGTGTTAATGACTTTGTGAATGGATAAGGTATATGCATAGTATAGTAAATGTGTGTTCTGGATGGAGGATGTATCATTATTGGGGCATGTTATCACTCGCAATGGGATATCTGTGGACCCATCCAAGATAGAGGAAATTGATGAGTGGCCCATGACAATAACTGTAATGGAGATCTGTAGGTTTTTGGGTCTAGATAGATCTAATCAACAATTTTTGAAAAGATTTTCACGATTTTCAAACCCAATGAACAAGATGAAATGGAAAGATGTGATGTTATCCTAGATTTAGAAATGTGAAAATGTTTATATGTAATTGGAAAAGAGGATAATTATGGTGACATTACTCACACTCCCAACACATGGAGAACTCTGTGTGGTGTACAGGGATTACTCAAAGAAGAGAATAGGGTGTGTGTTTTTACAAAATGATAAATTATTATCCTACACCTCAAAGAGGCTGAAAATACAAGATCAAAATAATCTCACAAATGATCTAGAGTTGGATGAAGTAATTATTATGTTGAAAATCAAGTGGAATTATCACTATGGGGAGAAGTGGAGATATATTCCAATCAATGGATCCTAAGATATATATTCACCCAGAAATAGCTTAACATTCCCCAATAAATATAGACAAAACTCATCAATGATTATGAATTCTGAATCCACTATCATCCCAGAAAGGAAAATAATGTGGTTGATTCTCTATGTAGAATGGTTCATGTGTTTATATTAAGGAGGATAATTGAAAAAGATTAAATCCTCATATATTTTAAAAGTATTGATAGGGAAATTATTAATAAAGGAAAATCATCAATACCTTCTCAAATAATTGCTCAAAAATCCCTCATGGATAAAATAAATGATGCTCATAGAAAAGAGGTGGAGACTCTGAAAATTGTGGAAAATATCAGAAATAGAAAATTTACTAATTTCTAAATTGATGAGGAAGGAGTTATATGATTTGGGTCACAATTTTTGTACCATCTGATCAAGCGATAAACAATGAGATTTTGAATTATGCACATAGCTCGACCTTCTCTATTCAACCAGGGAGCAGAAATATGTTTTCATGTCTCTGAGAAAACATTTGGTTCGTCAATATGAAATTGAATATTGCCCAATATACATCAATGATCCATGTATGTCAAAAAGTGTAGGATGAGATGCAATAGTCTAATGGGATGATTCAACCACTTCCCATACCAACATAGAAGTGGGAAAACATTACAATGGAATTTTTCATTGGATTTCCAAGGACATACAGAAGCAACAATGCTATATGGGTTATTGTGGATCGTCATAAAACAAAAACCCAATTAATCACAATTCAAGATGGATTATAATTAGATCAAATTAAACATATATATATCAAAAGATAGTAATGAATAATGGAGTACCACAATCTATAGTATCTGATCATGCTCCGAGATTCACCTTGATGTTCTAGAGTAGTCTCCAACATACTCAAAATACTGAAATGTTCTTCATTATGGCCCATCATCCTCAAAATGATGACCAATCTAAGCGAACAATTTCGACATTGAATGATATATTGAGAGAAAGATATATAGAATTAAAAGGATGATGTGACCAACAACTTCCACTAGTTTAATTCTCCTACAGCAACAGTTTTCACAGAAACATCATAATGGGACCATATTAATACCTTTATGGGAAAGGGGAAGAACTCCAACATATTGGGTTGAATTCAGTAAGAGTAAGCTACTAGGAACCTAAATGGTCGAATAAATGGAGGATAAGGTGAAAACAATTCAGTTACATATTAGAGAAGCCTATAGTCAACTGAAGAGTTATACAGAAAATCATCGACGAGACCTTGAGTTCAAAGCTGGAGACATGGTATTTCTACGCATATCTCTGTGGAAGAAGGTCATGAGGTTTGTAAAGAAAAGGAAGTTAAGTCCCATGTATTTCAACCCCATAAAGATTATTGATCATGTAGGGGATGTGACCTATAGAATAGACTTACACCGAACATGGACAATGTACATGATATCTTTCATGTATCAAACATAATGAAGTACATACCAACCCTTCGAGTGTACTCTATTCAGAGGAGGTACAGTTAGGGGAAGATAATTCTTATGAAGAGCATCGAGTGATAATCATGGATTTTAGAGATAATGTTTTATATAACAGGACTAATCACATGGTCAAGGTACTATGGAAGAACCATAAGTTCGAATAGGCAACATCAGAACTGATGGAGGCAATGAAGGGAGAGTACTTACATCTGTTTGTGTCCAAGAATGTATAATTAATAATCGAGTTTCAAATTTCAAAATGGGGGAAACATTTAATGACCCAATGATTTCTCAATGGAAATTACATTCATATAAATATTCCATATAATCACATGAAATCAGAACACCATCAAATACTATGTACTATGTGACCTTTAAACATGTGTTTTTCACTTTTGTAATATGAATTTCAGAAATCTAACATACACAATTGAGATAAGTATGTTATATAGTTTCTAATATGACAAACATAATTTTTGGTGAATTGAAACATTGCCTTACACATAGTGACATGATCTAATTAATTGTAACATTCCCTATGGTAGTATATAAATATGATTCAAATGAATGTGTGATATTCCTATAATAGGGAACAAGAAAATAAATGTTTTATAATTAGTATTTTTATTGTAAATAATGAATTTAATTAAATATTATATTAAAAATATTTTGTTTTATTTGAAAAATGGATTTCATTTTTGGATTCTGCATGTTGAAAAAATGTTTGGGTTAATGTTTTGAATTTTTCTAAAATACTTTAATTTTTTGGTGAATATTAAAATACATGAATTAAGTATGTAAATACATTATAATTTAAATATAGTATTATTGATATAATAATTGTTTTAATCACCCAAATCAAGAACTCACATGTACTTATTACTATTCATGGTCTTGGAATCCTCGCTACTTCTTTTCTTATGATCAAAAAAGTTAATGATTATAATATTATGAAAAATCATTCTCCCCTTCACTGTATATTTCACCAATCGTTACGACTTGAATTCACTCAAACCAAGAATTTTTCCTTGACAATATCCTTCCCAAATATGTAATCAATATCTCTAAACAATTTCAATAGTTCTCAGTCTCTTCAAATTACCAAATTCACTCCCATTAAGAGTCTCTCAAATGAAGCAAACTTCGTAGGTAAATTCCTCTTTCCATTTGTTTTATTTTTTATGTTCTTTTATATTCTTATTTCTTTACTCACCACCCATCAACAAAATGGTATTATAAGTCCAATAACATACATTTACTAGAATTATATTATTCTGAAGGTATAATACATTAACATATATCACTTCCCATACTTTTATTTGATGGAAATGAATATACTATTTCATATTTGATAATTTTGCACAATCAAGGATGACATGTTATCAATTTACATTATCACCATCAATTATGTTCCTAAAACCAATTTCATTGTTTAAAACTACCATAACTTATGTATTATGAGTCATATATGGTTCTGAAATCATTTTTTACTCAGGTTTTTGGTTTCTAAAACAAAATGTGTTCTTTGTTTTCAAAACCACCAAATAACCCAAAAGGATGTCACCAAAGTTTTATATAATGATTCAACTTCACCTATTGTAACCAAATTAAGGTTCAAAAATGAAAAATTATTTATATTAAATATTACTATATAACATTATTTCTGGAAAACCACCATTATCATACATTTTTATCAGAACATGAACTAATCATTAAAACCAACCAAGAAAAACAATCCTGAACAATATAATTGAACATCTTAACCAATAAAAATGGTTATAAATGAACATAAAAAGGTTGTAATAAATATTTTACATATACAATAGGATCTGAAATTTTTAATTAATGAACCTAATTAGACTATTCCTGGTATTAAGGTTAAGAGAAGATCACCACCAAACATAAGGTAAGGGATCCTCTCCATTTCACTTTTATCCAAGATTGTCCACTATGTTCTGCATTTTATGACTAATTACTTGTGATGGGATATAATTATTCACCTAAAAATAGTATTAACATGATTTATATGATATTTAAATCCCATTATATCTAATTAATCCCTCTTCTTTACACATGATATCATGCCGATAATCCCATCCGAATTCGGCCTGAATATCTTTTATTCCTTCAGGTTTCCTTGCTTCTATTTCTACCAATATGAAAATATCATATATGTTTATGTGCAAATTATAAATTAAATTTAAATGTAAAAAAATAATTTTTCAATAAACTTCCATGATTATCTTTGGAGGATATACATTATTCTAATTGATTCCCTCCTCAATACTTCCCGATAAGCAAACATGTTTTAAGTTATCTTCCATAATTTTTACACTATTTCAAGTGCACTATATACTCTATTTTTAGACACCATTTAATTTATAAAATATGTAATTTTATTATTAATACCATATTGGTTCATTTATGGTTTTATATTAATGAATTTTCCTTTTCAATATTTAAATCTCTATATTATTTTCCTTAAAACCACCCAAAAATGTATTAATGCTAAAATTTCTGATGTACATTTGTAAAAAAATTTCACTTCTGTTTGAAATTAATTACTATGATTTTTTCTAATTTTACCTTATTAGCTTCCATGTACATTCTAAATTATTTCATCATGGACACTTTAATTTTATGCCTATTTTTTATTCATTATATCAGGATTGTGATACCCAATTTTTTCCTTGGGTAACCCTTTTGTTAATGTAATATTGTTTATGTAAGATTAATTTTGTGAAAACATATTCCTGAAATTTAATATGGGTGGAACCATTTAGTTATTATATTCATTATGTAATGTTTACTCTCAAGAGATGTTATGTGTTACAGTCTTCACTGTTAGCCATGGCTTGTGCTACTATGTGCAATAGTCTTGTCATTTAGCCATGGCTTGAGCTACTTTGTGAAATGGGATTGTTGGTTATCCTTGACTCATACTAAAGGCATGTTTCACAATTTTTACACATTTATATTATTGTACATTTAAATAATACCTTGTTTTTATGTTACAATTCCCAATGTTACATACCATTTTATATCATCATGTCATGCCTTCTATCTAATAATCTGATGCATTATTCTTATGGTTATTCCCTTACTGTAATTTTAGAACATCCACTTTTTCATGTTATACCCTGGTAATCCTCTGAATATGTATGAAAAAATGGATGTTTGGGACTTTTTTTGAAGACATTATAATGAAATGTTTCATCTTGTTCCATGTATTCAGTTTTAGGTGCCTAGTATTCCAAGACACTAAAATCACAATCCTTGGATTATACTGTGATGTATAATTATTCATATAATAATTTAATATTAAGTTTAATAGTATATGGTTTCTATATCCACATCAAAGTTCTGAAAAAATATTAAAAATAAATTTTATATTCAATTTATTTTATTCATAAAAAATGCCTAAAACTACTTTTCATAGATGACCCACACTGGTCGAGGATAAGCATCACCTTGGTTAATGTCATTTCTCTAAGTTCAATGGTTCCCATGGATTTATAATCCAATAGTAAATTTATAAGTAATTTCATATTTTTAGGAAAACGTTCAGTGTGTGATATTTAGTAATTTAATATTTTTCAAGTAAATTTTCAAAGAACACGAGGCCACAAAATTGAATGTTCTCTCGGTGCCTGGTCTCAAAATTAATCCATATAATATTTTAAAATAATACATAGAATATTTTGGATAATACAACCATGTACCAAAAAGTTTAGTATCCTAGATTCTAGATATATAAACGTCATAATTTACAACACTGGTGAACAATCTATAATATCATTGATCCTCTAGAAATTTTTATGTGAACATTACATGACTTAATCACAGTAATTACATGGGAGAATGAATATAAAGTAATGTGATTTTATAAAATCCCCAATTAAGGAAAATAATTATCATTTCAAATGAAATCATTAAAATTATTTACAATAAGTGAATGAAATATATATCTTAATAAAATATCCTAAGACCGTGTATGATGATTATAAAAACAATATCTAGAATAATAGGATCATAAAAGGATAATTAAATAACCATAAAATATATGACATGGATCAAAATATAAATCACTAATCAAAAAACATTTTATCATTATATTAGTGTAAAATTTAATTTAAAAATATTTAATGAACATGAGAATATTACATTTCATGGAAATGAAATGGATCGTGATATTTGTTTATATCCTGATTATCAATAAGAAAGTGTGGTTGATATAGATAAACTACTTTATTGTTAGGAATGAATTGATAAACATTAAAGTGTGTAACAACAATATGAATATTAAGAAATGTGTTTGATATATCCTTATGCTTCTAAATATGTGAACCAAAAAATCATTTCCACAAATGAAAATGATATAAACCCCATTTTTCTAATGGATTTGTGAAAAATACTAATATATAAAATACAAAAATCTCATGATATATAGACTTATAATAATTTAGTGGTGTGATTTATTATAACCCATCCATAAAAATTTTTATTAATTGTTTCAATAAAAATAAAAGATCAATATATATTAAATATCCCATAATAAAATTGTAGTTTTCATTAAAATTCAAATTATATGGGATTAAAAAATCATAGGTTATCAAAACATAATTTATAGAAATTATTAAAAAAATAAAAACATTAAGAGGGTGATCCAAACATAAATTTATTTTTGAAAAAACATGAAGGAAAAAATTGAATTGAAAACCAAATGTTTTCAAAAAAATAATCATTTTTATAAAATAGAATGCGTAAATAAATTCATGAAACAAAATAACCTAAAGAAAAATAAAATATATTTTAGAACCATCTAACGGTGGGGTCTAAATTGATGATACATGAATAGACACAATATTTCATAAATTATAAGTGAATAATAATATGAATCTGTTAATTTTGAAAATAATATTAAATAATTGAGACATGAAAAGTAAATTAAATTCAAATAACGGAATTAAAAATACCATGAAAATGTATAATCTTAAAAATAATATTTAATAATTAATATGAGGAAAATAAATATTGTTTTTCAAAATGGATACTTAACCAAAATTGGGAATTATTAATTTAAAAATAATCGTTTATAATGGAGAATTAAAAAGGACATAATTTTTATCAATAGAAAAAAAGCATTAGATGGAAAAAAATATTATTTTGATTTTATTGAAAAAACATTCTATCGTTTTGAAATAACATTGTGAAAAAATAATTAAAAGGATTACAAAAAGTTTTATGCAAAATTAAATCATCATAAAAAGAGGATTTTTAGGGATGCAAATAATTTTATTGTTAACTATAGAATGTGTAACATTTTTGGGATTTGAAACTATGGACATGGAATAATATTTATTGAATTTATTGAAAATATTCTTAATAAAAATCCCTTTTAATGAAAAAGTAATTTCATCCATGTAGAATACATTATTCTGAAACATGAATTTGAAAATAATTAGGTGGAATTCATCTTAAGATAGACATAGGAATGATCAGTTTCATCATAAAACACTATAGAAAAAAATGAGTTAAATTGACATAATGAATAGATTTGAGTAATGAAAATATCCTTACAGATTTAGTTATATTTTTGTAAAAAACCCATTTTAATCTTAAAAATCATATGTTTCTTTAAATAAAATGTATTATATAATTGATTATGTATTAAATTAATTCTTTTTTAGGTAAATAAACAATATAAATAAGGAATTGGATAAAAAAATTTAAATGACTCTTAATAAATAGTGGTTAAGATGGAAACAATTACCACATTTATATAATTGGATTAAAATAAAAATGATATAATAAAAATAATAAAAATGTAGAAATTATTAGATAAAATTTAATTAGGATACAAAATTATAAATGGGTAGCATTTACAATATAAATAAAGAATCATGGTTTACAGTTTTAAAATATTTCTAGGGATTCTAATCCTTGATAATAAAATTGATACCTTATTTCAACTATTAATCAGATGATCTATAAACATATAGAAAAAAATACAAATATCAAAATATTATGTTTTATAAACCTATTAAAAACTAATATAATTTATAATTTTCATTTATATTCTTTTTATATATATATCTATGAATTTTTTTCCATTTTTTTTATCATGTGTTTATAAAAGGTGGGTAAATTATATGATGAATATTATAAGAGACATTTTTTTCAGGTATAGGACACTACGACTGGTGACCCAACCTCATGCCCATGGCAGCACAACTACCTATGGCGGAAAAATACATCATGTGCTTATATTTTTAATAGTCTATAGTAGTTTTAAAAGATTGATGTCATTGTTTATTAGTATTCGCAAGATCAGCATTAAGAGTTCAATAATTTTAATTTAATTAATTTCCTAAATGTATTGATGATTACTTAATTACCTTATATGATTACTTTAATCATTATCCAAGATGGTGAAAATTAAAATTATTATTTCATTCAATGATTTTTAACCTATGATTTTTTTAAATAAATGAATCATACATTAATGGATCCTTTCTAAAAAAACTTCTTATTTAAATATTTTTTAATTATTATATCATAAATTAATATTCAATAATCTTCCAAATTCTAATTTTCATGCATGTATAATCTAGGGGGTCACACTGATAAAATCATGATTCCATTTTAACTCAAATTGGGAGTATTGCTAAAGAGTTGTCTAAATTGTCATAATATCATACTAGAAGTAAAATAGTGACATAATTGTAATATTTTTATGACGATGTAAAATATTTTATTATTATTTATTCTAAAAAAAAATCTATTAAAAATTAATAATAAACAATTTTACATGGAGGTTATAGTACGCACAAATCCAGATTATTGTTTCATTACAGAACAAATGTGAGGGATGGATGTGGATATAAATTGATAATTTATGAATATAAATACATTGTTTAAAATACATTTCCTCTAAAATACCATTTTAATTTCTATCCAAGAGAGGTGGTTACGAAAACCTAATAGAGTCTCCTTGTGGAAGTTGTAATATGTTCAATAGAACTAATGATGAAAAATGTTTTTCTATTTATATTGACGATAATTTATAAATATTGTACAATTATTGTCATAGAATCGTATCATTGTAATTATTTTTATTTTTAATTATAATATATTTATGGGTTTTTATAATGTATATAAAAATAAAGAAATGTTATGAAATATTTGATACCTATGTTTAGTCCTTTAACATCTACTTCAAAATGACCTTAAAATTAATGGAATAAAGATAATTAGAGAAGAAAATGGTATTAAAGAAGAGTAAATTAATCTGTGGGGAGGTTATTTAGGTAGGGGTTGATGGAAATTTAAAAATATTACTGTTATGTTTAGATGGTTTATGTGAACCTCCATTTATTTGTGTGGAAAAGGTAAATTTTCATAGATAATATTGATATGTAATGGGTAACAATCAAGATACTTGAAATATAGGTGTTTTGGTGATGGGAAGTTATGATAGATAGGAAAGTAATGTATTAAATAGTAAAAAAATGAGTTCTATAGTGTATAAAGTTTATTTTAATTTTTAAAAATGTGATTGTTCCCTTTAGAAAGATTTGGCTGGTTTCATGTATTTAGGAGACATGATGTCCAATTAATATAATGAAAAACTTATTATATCATTACGTGCTTTCATATCGAGTTCACTATTTCTCATTTATTTTAAATGATTTATTATATTTGATGACCGTTTGTGGCGGGTTAGATTTCCACATCCAAAATAAGTTACATACATTCTTTCCAAATGAAGGTGGTCATTTGGTGTTTAAAATCCAATGAATCATCAGATCTCGCAGTTGTTTATAGGATGGGATGTCAGATTAATTTCACCATTATAGATCATGGGGTATTCATATTATAGGAATCAATATATATATTTATAACATGTTAATGAATCTCTTCCAAATCCCATTATAGAATGGGGAACCCTAATAAAATGACGTTGTGTCAAATCCTTCTCAATGTAAATGGCACTCTATTGATGAGGCCATCTACATGAATCCATGTTTCACTATATATTTATTTTTTCCCTATAAATAGGTAGCTTTTTATATTTTCATGATATATAATGATTATTACTACAGTTTATTATTTTCCCTGGAGGTGATTCATGTTTCGATGATGTGTTTGAACCTTTTTGATGAATCACATATATCCAATTTATGGCACAAATAAAAATCCATGTAGTTCATTTAATTATAATAAGTTTAGTTTAGAATCATGTAGAAAAGACATATGTGAATGACTTTGGGAACTAGGTATGGAGCATCATCCAGAAGAAGGATTCCTATATATAATAATTATAACAAGAGTCATATTCATTATAGTTCCATATACCCTCAACTTGTAAATTGGTGGTGGCATATTTTCTTTTGCAACATGAGTTATTTCAATAGTGTTTACTAATATAATAATTCTTTCAGGACATATAGAGAGGAGTTTTTCCTTATGTGAGGGTAGTCATATCATGCCATTAAATGGGGATTACAATGTAGGGACTCCTAGAAGGAAAACATTTATGATTATAGTGACATGGAATTTTAAAATCACTAATCCTATGTCATTCAAGATTTGTTTGTGAAAAAGGGAATAATTTTGCTCAGACTTACCACATAGGGATACCTTAATTATGAACTCAATATCCTTAATGGGGTGTTTTATATGAAAATATGTCCTTAGGAAGGTGTCATGTATATCATGGTTATAGAAGGAATTAGGTTACATGTAGTTCAATTCATTCATATCCCACTAATGGTTTTAAATGGGTAATTTCACTCATGGAAATTATTCCAATCCCCAATTTTTAGTAATTAGAGTGGATTATACTAGGATAGAAACATATTGAATGAAATATGTCCCTTAAATTATGATTGATAATGAGAAGGAACCACGTTGTGCTACCTAAGAATGTCCGGTTTTTATGAAGATCTCATAAAACCCAAATGATTTTCATGAGTATCCATCCCTAACCCATTATGGAAGCATCCAATATGAAATGGGAACTCCCAACCAAAGACTCATGGTTTGGTGTTAAAACTGTTTGATGTCACATACCCATGTAACCCTACTAGACAAGCACAGAATTTCTAGGGGTGTCATTTAGACATGTCCTGATTATCTACCTTACATGTATATGGTATTGGACTAAAATGTCTAGGGTGTATTTATGACATGTCTAGAGAGTCATACCAATAATTATGACTTGTCCTAGGGTGATTTTGGTCATCGAAGATAGCCTGTCAATGGGATATCTCATGAAAACGATGACAATATTTTGATGCTTCTCATGTTCAATGTAATCATGTATAGGTTCTTCCAAATTACCAATGCTGAAATTTTTATGGTATACCACATAATATGGGAGAATTTTCAAAAGGACTATAACATTCATGGGTGACATTATTGATGGTTACCTCATGATTAATCTTATTTTTCAGGGGAGTCTTAATTTGATCATCCAATAAATGTCCATGTGTGTCCTGTGATCAAGGATGATACTTCAAATGGGATTTTCATAAATTTCTTAATATTGCTGGAGGACAATGTGTGATGTGTCTGGCTTGTTAGTGTGTTATCAGAAGGAATTTTTGACATGTCAAGGTCCATTCCAATGACATGATTAACATATATGAGTTTCTTTACATGAACAATTAATACATCATTTAAAATATAGATCATATCCTATAAACATCAGTTTTAATACCTTAATTTAGGGTTTTAAAATGTTTAACCAATTATCACATAAAGTCATCAAGGCTCATCATGAATTTCATTATTGAGTTTTCATGTGACAAATTTTTTATGTTGAAACGCTACTATATAATCTATATGATTCACCACTAGGACTTCAAATAAACCAAAAGATGATGATGTGATGTTTATACACATTTTGCATAATCCATTATGTCACTTCCCATGCTTAATTTGTGTAATACACTAGTGAAAGTCCATATTTTTTCTCTCAACAACACTAAAATCAACACTCCCATTTGAAATGTTTTGGTGCAGAGGGAGAGTAATTTATATGAAAATCCATTAGTGTTATTCTCCACCTAGCTGGATGTTTATATAAAATATATGGTCTTGAGTTAAGGGATCATTATAAGTTTCACATGAACATATTATGGTTCATCCATGTCATCGTCTTATTTTCACATGATAAATAGAAACCACAAAATAACCCAGAGAAAACCACATTTGCTTAAAACATGAATTTAAAAAGGATTTTTTCATTATAAACATGACATGTAAAATTGAAATCACAAGATTATGATGACATGTAATTTATTTGATACAAGATTATTATTCCTATTAAGGAGGATTTCACATGATCCTAGTTGACTTGTCTGGGGGCCTTCATAATATAATATTTTCTCATCACTGGGTCTTTTATTGAAAAATAGTATAAATCACCATCACAGATTGGTTCGACCATTATTATAAATATTTTTATAATGCATATGGAACTAACCCATTTATTCTGATCTGAGTCATATCATTATCAAATGGACATGTATCAGATCACTCATATGGTGTATGAGACATGTCCATCATCCTACATGTGATGGTGACTACAATTTCATTGTCCATTCAAAGGATGAATATACTATAAATGTAGATTGAATCTACCATTCAACATAAACATTTCATATCTTGTTTTTTAATGAGTTATATTGATTCTCCAAATTTTATCTTATTTTTTCCATGGCCATCATCATTCTTCCATTGGTTGTCCATCAAGGTGTATGATCAATAAGCAATCTAGAAATGTCTTATGAGAATTTTCATGGCTGGTCTCTCAAATTTTATTATGTTCATTAGCTAATCAATGAAATATATAAAAAATGGAATTCAAGAATTTTCAAAGATAGTATCCCAACGTAAGTATGGATCTAAAGTGGTGTCACATAAATTTATGAAGGTGTCTAAGATACATCAAAAGATTAAGGTGATACACTAAAATTACTTTAGATATTATGAAATACATCATTCTAGGGATCTATAATAACGGATTAAAGACATGAGATTTGATTGATCCATTCACACAAAAACCATCATAACATCCCTCACATGAACCATCTACATTTTTCATCTTTTATTTCTATAGTGGTTTTCTATGAACATCATGTTTTTTCAAATGACATGTCACATGATTAGAATAACATATATGGTAGCCCTCACCTGACCTTGAGAAAATTTTATATGGACCACATTTTATCAAGAAAAGATCACACAAATAAAATTAATCAATAACATAACATTATTAGTGTCATGTGATTGTGTGTCTTAATGGGGGCCACATGATCCATGAATCCTAGCCTCTATATTTCCATGTATCCATAATTATTCTTAAATTCTTTTCCAAATGATATAATAAATATTATTTTTGTATTTATTTCATTCCAATATGTATAAATATCATTTGGTGGATGCCAATAAATTGCCACCTCTAAGGCAGTGTTCGTATCGAGAATGACTCAATTCAGAGGAGATTAAATTCCTACATGAGTCCTATAGTTTTTCAATGATTTGAATGGAATTTTATTTACATGATATCATATGGATCATAAATTATATCTATCACTTTCATAAAACCTTGAAAACTTTATAGTATTTTAATTCATGAATCATAACATATTCCATTTTCAAATTTCTCAAGAATGAGTACTAATATTTTATTCTTCATTGATGTAACTAAATTTATTATCATATAATAACTTAGAGTAAAAGTATTATTTAGGTTAATATACTATAGAGGGAAGGGTCTCTATCATTATACTATGTATGTGGTTCGAGATAGCATTGTATGATTCTTTATTGGAAAAAATAATGATAACTACATGATTTGTATCATATTTTTTTATTGCCCTATATTTTTTAAACGATTCATATCGAGAATATATAGTAGTAGTGTACAATATTTTTTCGCAATCCTCTATTATATATGTTTTTTAATTGATAATGTCTATGTATATTCAATTTTAATTGATCCAAATATTGTTTGGATCAAACAATGTGAATTCATTATGTGTAGAGGGTCGAATATGTTCAATAATTCCTTTTTGGGCATTCAAAATAGTGATATTTTATTATTATTCAATTGAATTCTTATAGAATGTCCAATTATACTGTTTTTATTTCTTTTTAAATGTAATTTGGAAAATAGTTTTCTTTTAGTTTATGTTCATTTCACTAAAAATATCATCTACTATTATTTAGGGTATTTGAACACATAACATTTATTTCATTCATTTATGGTCTTTTATCTCAGAAAATCTAATGAAATAGTTTAGGTTATATTTTTGTAGACCATTTATTTCATTATTTTAGATTCTTTTATCCCTAAAATTTTATTGATTTATTTAAAGGACTTCAATCTTCAACTCTGCATTGCTATAGTTTAAGGCCTTATATTTTGTTCTATTTTTTAATAGCAATGATGTATGTATATTCATGAAGTGTATGATAGACATGAATTCATGGTTGTATTAAGAATAACTATTACACATGATCATATATGATAACTTCTATTCCTAATTGATATTGTGATGTATAAGTGTAAATGAATGCTTTTATAAACCCTAAATTCTTATAAAAACATAAAGGGTGAATATCATGTTGGTCTGAGACAACCTACAACCTCACTGGAACTAGTTTATATGTATAGTGATAAATAATATATTTGATGTCCACATATATATTTGGAATATTGATTTTTTATATTATAACCCAATGTGTCGAATCAATGATTATGTAATGGAGATGATATGTCAAGAATCAATACAAAACAATATATAGTGATGAGTCCTATTATAGTGATTTCAGTGATTAATTCGGATTGGATGTTTGTTCATCATTGTAGTATATTACTATATATGATCGTCCATATGACCATATAAATGAGACCAAATGGCTTACATGAATGTTCAAGAAAATGGTATCCCTACTATCTTATAAGTTCAATGAATGATTTTTGAATATTTATTTTTTTTTCATGATGTAGTGGGGTATGGTGAAAAGATCTATATAATAAGGGTTTTGGAATTCTAGAAATGTTTACATCCATCAAGGGAGGCTCATGACCTATGCTATGTGGTTTCAAGTGTTGTGGTTTTTCCCAAGAATTCATTGGAATGTAGTAACTTATTCCTACATTGATAAATGGAAATGACATAGTGAGGTAGCATTGGGAATGTCAAATCCTCTTTAATAGTCTAGTTACGGGTATTTTAAATTAGTGTATATGATTGTCTTATTTAACTAGAGATTGAAACTAGTGGTTATGGTGAAACCATAGATAACATAACATTCCCATATTACATGTAGTCGGGACAATATCTAATGGGTTTTAGAGGGTTCTACATGTATGAAACAATAACCTCGTTGAAGATTCTCCCTTGAACTGTGTCAACTCTCCAAATAATCCTAATATGGTCCACTTGAATTAGATTGGTCCTATTACCAAATTCATATGTTCTGAAAATGGATCATGGGAGACAATTTCCATGGGATTACAAGAATAGAAAAATATCTCAAGAAATGTGTTGGTATCATCTAAATTATTGATGACTTCATGGTAATCATTTTAGAATATAATATTCATAACGGTATTGAGAAACATAAGTTGTGCGTCACCCTTTAGTGAACACATTATCATGGAGGGGATTGTAACACCTTGAGATTTTATGAAAAATATTCTTTTTAATTTTATTGATGTCTTGTGTTGTACGCTACACCAAAAGGATCTTTCAATACACGCATCCCTGACGTGGCTTGCATTATACGCAATCGTGTCCTTTCACGATAGCTTGCGTCGTATGGAATACCAAGTTTCACTAAACAATGATATGCTATTAAAATATTATTAAAACTAGCCATTATGAATAGTAATACCTACTTTTTGAAATTTTGAAAATTTTATCATTAAAAATGGACTTCATTTTTGGATTCGGAATATCAAAATTAGCCTATGGTGAAATTTTGGTATTTTTCTAAAAACTTTCAAATTTTGATGAATAATGAAAACACTGGGTTACTATTTAAAAACAGACTTTTTATTTAAATAATTATTTATTTTATTTCAATTTATTTTATGTGAAAATTGAAACATAATACCTATATAAGTTCAATGTAATCCATTGGAGTCATTTTATAATAATTTTAGATATATAAAAAATTTATTGAACTCTTCACCGTCTTTAACCCACCTCCTATGAGAATTTGAAAATTCACATAAAACATAATTTTTCCGCTTCTATGAGTGGAATTTTGAAAATCTGATAGACATGGTTAATATCAAGGACTAAAATCTGTTTCAATGAGATGAAAATAATTTTTGGTGAATCGTAACTTCTTACTTTTTCTTCCACGGTTAAAAGTAAATAGGGAAATTAAGGGTAAAAATGATATTATTATTACCCTAACACATGTCCTAATTCTACTGGATAAGTGTAATATGACCAAAAACAACCTTAGGAATAAAATATAACCATTTAGACCCACCAGGGATAGATTAGGACATTTAATATTATTTTATTTAAAGAATAGTTAAAATAGTTAAAATCAAAGTTTAATAACTACAAAATTTTTAATATAGGGTTATACATAAGATAAATTCGACTATAAATATTCATTAGAAATATAAAATTATTTCCTATATAATGGAATTGTATTTATAATTTTTAGACCTTTTATAAGTTAATTTATTTATGTCACAATGATGATGCAGTAATTATCTTATTAATGAAATATTAACATAATTGATGTTATAAATACTAAAATAATGTAATTTGAGACTTTCTATGGATTACACTAATTTTATAGGTTAATATGACATATTAGTATTTATTTAATTAACTGTTTACGAACTAATCATGCTGTTATGATTTTCAAAATAATCAATTACCAAATACTGTCAAAATTGACATAAAATAGGTTTTAAAACAAATATTATATTATTAATTGTTATTTTAATCATAAAAATATAAGGACCGGACAAATGACTTATATAAGGTTATATAAATTAATAATAAACATATTGGGGTTATTTTGGATTTTTATAGTATGTTTATTAACCACATAGTGTAAGAAAACAAGAAGACACGATAGAAGTTAAATTATTTAACTTAGAGTTAAATCTAAATTTTAAGGTTACAATTGTGACCTAAACTTGTATAAAATCTATTGGTTGAGAGTATTTCGACCCATCCCCACCTTATATTAGAAATAAATCAATTTGGAGCTATTAAAAACTGAATATGACTTTATTATAAAATAATTTTTTATGTTTTTCCAAAGGTGCCCCTCTACTCCCCTATAAAAAGGGCACCCCTTCCCTCTTATCATCGCACCCTTTTAAGCCATGAATCTCAGCCAACCCCTACCCATTTCTCTTCTCCACTTACCTAGAAACATTATGGAGGTTTTTTTATTCTCAAAATACCAACTATACTTCCATAAGAATAATCTTAAAGGAGGTGCGTCGAAGAAGAGGTAATCTCTTCTTCCGATTCTCTGAAGTTTCAATCTTCTTCTACTTCTTCTTATTTAGTTATCCCACTATAAAGTAATAACATAAGTATTACTTATATACTAATATGTTATTATAAATATGAATCAAACCTATTTCACCTTCTATCCATCCTACAGAAAATGAAATCACCACGCTCGCGTACGAACGGAATACCGTCTCCACACCGTGGTGTAATATGTTTTCGACCACCACCTTACTTGGATCGGTATAATGGTGTAAATAAATAACTATATATGATTATTTTAAGGTGATATTGATTCTAAAATATTATACATATGCTTCAATACAATTCCCCGATCATGAGAATGATATCATCGCTCGTGCGTACGTACAGACTACCGTCTCCACGACCCGATGAGATTCATTCTCCATGTTAACCATTAATGGATGACTATAAATTATATATAATGAATAATAATGAAATATATGACATAATAAAGATACTTTATTTATTTATATATTTATTTATTTCATCTACATAATTCCATTCAATTCAATAATGAAACGAAAATAGCATTCATGCGTATGTACGATCTACCGTCTCCATGAATGGTGTATTTCATTCCATTTGTCGATCTATCACATATATATGTATATTATGAATATATATTATATATAAATAATTTTTTCCATTATGGAATTATGTAAAACAGGATATAAGTAATAATATCATGAACAACAAGTCGAAACACGTACAATAAATGAAACAATTTTACCCAAATCGCTGCTTTTACATCAAATTTACAAAAGAACGGGTAATATAAAGTCATAAGTAAACTATATATGATATCATAACAACGAATATGATTCTGAAATAAGTCATTAACATTATTTAAATAATTATACAGGAGGTTCGGATACATACGAGGCATATAAAACATAAGGTAAGGGATAACTTTTCAATCTAGTTTTTATCCGAGATTGATTATTCGTAAGTATTAACTGGGGTTATGTTTATTATCCATGTCCATGTATTCTAAAAAATGTTTTCATAAAATGTTTAGTATTCTTCCATGTATTTTTAATTTCATTTTTACCCTTTTATGAATTTTACCACAAAGTTTTGGAGGAATCTTTCTTTTTTTTACCTTATGAGGTACTTTTTCAATTTTCCGACAAAAGTACGAGGAGAATGTTTTTAACTTATACGACATGAATGGATTTTTATAGTTTTATAACACCTTATTTTCATGAATATTACTCTACAATATTTCACGAATATTTTCAACAAAATCCATTTCTTTTAAAATTTCATGGAATTTTGTGAAAAGAAAATGATTTTGAAGAAGAAAGGATATTTTCCTCAAGAATTCATTTCAAGTGTTTTACCAAAACCATTTTCCATCAAAGATGACATTATTTCATTTATTTATGTTTCAAGTATAACATCTCTATGATTTTCATGGTTTCAATTTTCTTATTATGAAATGATATACATTTGTTTTATAAGAATTATTTGATGATGGGATGATGTTTATGAAACCCATTTTATTCTTTGGGTTATGATGAATGTTTTACGTTTATTTTGTGGCACAAGTAAAAATGATTTAATTATGAGATGGGTGGGACCTATATATACATCCAATGCATTGGGTAAAGATTTATATCTCATGGGATATACATGGATGGAATGGTAAGTTAATCTGGTTCAGTGTTACAGGACTGGAACAAGGCGTGAACTCGATTCAGAAAGGGACTTTGTCCACTATGATGGTCTTGGCAGCAATGCCTTGGCTGCTATGGAAATCATATCATGTTCTTAATGGTTTCCATAATAACATGTTTTATTCCCAGGATATTTTATCATTATTAATTTTTCTTTATGATCTATTCCTTATGTACTGCCATGTTTTATGTCATTGCTCAAGGTTTTGATGTTTAAACATTATTTTCATGTTTTTATGTTCAATTGTATATGATTTGTTTTATTTTATCCATGGTTACCCATACTGAGCATTTGAGCTCACGCATTAGATGTTTTCTCTTCCCTAGGATTTAAAGAAAGGTTTTAGGTAAGAAAAAAAAGGGAATATCTTTATGGGAGATGTTGAAGATCTTTCACCACGATTAGAAGATTATGTCCCGAGTTTTCAAAGACACTAAACTATTACGGTCCTTTGGTGTCTGGTTTTGTTATGTATTACGTATTATGCAAAAGTAATGTAATTTCCATGTATGTCAAGCTTTGGTTCTCTACAATTTGTATCAGAGGAAAGGTTTATTTAACCTTTGGAAACTAGGATGCGAAAACATTAGTGAGATCCCTAGAGATATTTATAAGGTATGTCTAGGGATGTCCCTAAGGTTAAGTATACGTCTAGGTTATAGTCCTATAATTTCTCTAACGATATTGGAATTAATCCAAAGATATTAGATATTAAAGGTACTCCCCATTTATTTTGTTGTTTTCCTAGCATGATTTTTGCCTCTCACACTATTCCTTTTGGGTTTTAGAAAATGGCTGGAAACAGGAAGATTCACGATAATGGAGGATATGATGGACAATGGAATGATATTCTTCATGAGAAACCAAATGAAATTGGATCTTGAAGTCAAAATATCGTTATTATGCCTAATCAGAAATCTCATAATATGATCAATACTCTAAACATTGGTAAGTGTCCCGACTCAGCTAATAAGAGAAATATGGAGTTTCATGATGATCATAGAGGAAAGAAAGTTCAATTCCCCTCATTTAAATCATATGGGAAGAGGAATCAAGGATAATGTTTGAAAGGAACTGGAAGATGCTTTGGGTGCTGAAAAGAAGGAAACAAATCCAGTAAGTACAAAGGAAAAGGTTCAGTTAACACCACAGATAAAGATAATGGTATTGCTACAACATCAACAATGATTAGATGTTTTAAATTTGGAATGTATGGGAATTATGAAAACCAATTCCCTAAGGGAATATCCCATGAAGAGAATAAGCATGGTCATATGGGTAGTATTTATGTGGATGATGATTTGGAGACTACAAATGATATGTGGTATGAAAGATGTGTTGAAGCTTTGTCAGTTTTTCAAGAAGGTAATGGAATGATTGTATGTTTATCAAGAGTTAGGTTGTATAGTAATTTAATGGTACTATGGAATAATGAAACATCTAGGGATTGTTACACTATTGTTTTTCATAAAGTATTTGAAAGTATATGTTGAATGGTACTGGTAACCATGAATGGTTATTCAGATATTTTTGGAAAGAAGATGATATGCACATAATGAATGGATAAGGAGGAAATATTATGTTTGATAGTATTCATGAGCTCATGATTGTTATAAGGACTAATTGATATCATGGTTTGAGTATACAGAATTTTGGGATTTTGGTATGTGGAAAGAGTTAACTTTTGAAAGCACTCATGTTTTCACTAAGGATCAATGTGTATTCATTTTTCAAGAGAATACATGATTAAGGAATTCACATGTTTGTAATGTGACCAACAAGATATATCATATGATAAATGATGGTATTCACATTCTTGTTATGTGACCTTTCTAGTAATTGTTTTCTTTATACTATAAGATTGGATAGAAGTATTTTAGTTAAGCTTAAAGGTTGGAATGGATTAAGTTGGAATTCAGATAGAATTGTTTAAGGCTAGACCTTTTTTCGAAATTATTTATATAATGTTATAATAATGTAGTTTTAGAAAAAGAACAACCTGCAGGACCGGCGACAACCTGTCACGTCGGACAAGGCTGTGGGAATTAAACCTACAACCAAAGTGCGACAAGCCTTTATTTCCTACCACTGGCCTACAGGAAGTACCTTGTTAGTAGAAACTAGTTTTATTATATTATGCAGTATGATATATGAAGTATAATTACATTTTTGGAGTCATATACGATTAACCTCACCATAGATGGACTTATGTATATTTGATAACATTTTCTAACCTTTTGTTTGAGACATATGTAATGACCCATCATTCTATCACATGATGTGCTAACACTTCACGAATGAAAAATTCAACTTCATTTCTTTAAGATATGAAGTGAAAATTGTTCAAGGCATGAACAACTGTGAGATTTTATCAAAATCAAGTAAGTATTTCTTTTTTGAAAATTATTCAACATTAGGGAAATGATCTTGAAAACCAAAAATGTTGTCCCAGTGACCTTATATCCGATGAATCAAATGGTACCTTAAATCGTCACAAAATTATGGCTATGGGATTGTTGGCCTTTTCATAGCCATGTTCTCTTACACTTATTGTTAGATTTCACTTCCATATCCATATTTTCAACTATGATATCCTATGTGGAAACCCAGTGATTAGTTAATTTGGGTAACCCTTAGGTTTCATATTTATTTTTTAAAGATACTTTTTGGAATTCCTTTTTACGATGTGGGATTATATTAAAGAAACTAACAAGTAGTAAACCTTTTATGACCCCGACGAATTTCAAGGGAAAAATTCATTTTAAGGGGGGTTGAATGTAACACCACGAGATTTTATGAAAAATATTATTTTTAATTTTATTGATGTCATGTGTTGTAGGCTACACCAAAAAGAGATTTCACTACATATATCCCTGACTTTGCTTTCATTACACGCAATCACGACCTTCCTCGATAGCTTGTGTCATAGGTAATACCGAGTTTCACTAAACAACGATATGCTATTAAAATATTATTAAAACTAGCCATTATGTATAGTAATACCCACTTTTCGAATTTTTTTAAATTTTATCTTTCAAAATGGACTTTATTTTTGGAATCTGAATATCAAAATTAGCCTAGGGTGAAATTTTTTTATTTTTCTGAAAACATTCAATTTTTGATGAATACTGAAAGCACTGGGTTACTATTTAAAAACCAAATTTTTATTTAAATAATTATTTATTTTATTTAAATTTATTTTATGTGAAAATTGATACATAATACCTATATAAGTTCAAAGTAATCCATTGGAGTCATTTTATAATAATTTTAGATATATAAAAATTTTATTGAACTTTTCACCATCTTTTACCCACCTCCTAGAAGAATTTGAAAATTTACATAAAACATAATTTTACCGCTTCTCTGAGTGAAATTTCAAAAATCTGAGAGACATTTTTAATATCAAGGGCTAAAATGTGGTTCAATGAGATGAAATGTTTTTGGTGAATAGAAATTTTTTACTTTTTTTACCACAGTTATAAGTAAATAGGGTAATTAAGGGTAAAAATGATATTATTATTACCCTAACACATGTCTTAACTCTATTGGATAAGTTTAATTCGACCAAAAACAACCTTAGGAATAAAATATGTCAATGTAGGCCCACATGGGTTAGATTAGGACATTTAATATTATTTTATTTAAAGAATAGTTAAAATAGATAAAATCAATGTTTATTAACTAAAACATTTTTAATATAGGGATATACGTAAGATAAATTCAACTATAAATATTCAATATAAAGATAAAAATCATTCCTACATAATGGAATTTTATTTGTAATTTTTATACATTAAATAACTTAATTTTTTATGACACAATGATGAAACAATAATTATCTTATTAATAAAATATTAACATAATTCATGTTATAAATACTCAAATAAATGTAATTTGAGAATTTTTATGAATTAAACTAATTTTATAGGTTATTATGACATATTAGTAATGATTTAATTAACTTTTTTCAAATAAATAATTCTGTTATGATTTTCAAAAAAAACGATGACCAAATAGTATCAAAATTGACATAAAATAGTTTTTATAACAAATATTATATTATTAATTGTTATTTTATTCTTAAAAATATAAGGTTAGAAAATATTACTTATATAAGGTTATATATATTAATAATAAACAATTTGGGGTTGGTTTGTCATGTTATAGTATGTTTATTAACCATAAGACACGGTAAAAGTTAAATTATTAAACTTAGAGTGAAATCTAAATGACAAGGTTAAAATTGTAACCTAAACTTTTCTAAAATCTATTTTTTGAGATGACTTAGACCCATACCCACCTTATATTTGAAATAAATCAATTTTTAGCTATTAAAAACTGAATATGACTTTATTATTAAATAATATTTTAAGTTTTTTCAAAGGTGCCCCTCTCCTCCCCTATAAAAAGGGCACACATTCCCTCTTCTATTCACACCCTTTTGAGCCTTGAAGCTCGGCCAACCCCTGCCCATTTTACTTCTCCACTTCCCAAGAAACATTCTGGATGTTATGGTCATCTCAAAAGTCCATCTATACTTTCATAAGAGGAAGCTTAAAGGAGGTGCATCGAAGAAGAGGAAATCTCTTCTTCCGATTCGCTCAAGTTTCTTTCGTCTTCTACTACTTATGCTTTAGTTGTCTCATTATAATGTAATAACATCAGTATTACTTATATACTGATATTTTATTATAAATATGAAACAACCCTATTTCACCTTCTATCCATCCTATGGAAAATGAAATCACTGCGCTTGCGTGCGTACAAAATACTGTCTCCACGCTGTAGTGTAATCTATTTTCGACCACCACCTTACTTGGATGGGTATAATGGTTTAAATAAATAACTATATATGATTATTTTAAATTTATATTGATTCTTAAATATTATACATATGATTCCATACAATTCCACGATCATGAGAATGATATCATCGCTCATGCGTACGTACGAACTACCATCTCCACGACGCGATGAGATTCATTCTTCATGTTAACCTTTCATGAATGATTATAAAGTATATATAATGAATAATAATGAAATATATGAAATAATAATTATACTGGATTTATGTATATATATATGTATTTCATCTACTTAATTCTATTCAATTCAATAAGGAATCGAAAACAGAGTTCTTGCATACGTACGGCCTACCGTCTCTATGAACGGTGTATTTCATTCCATTTATCGATCTATGATATATATATGTATATGTTGAATATATATTATATAAAAATCATGTTATACATTCTGGAATTACTTAAATCAGGATATAAGTAATAATATCAAGAACAAAAAGTCTAAACACGTACAATAAATGAAACGATTTTACCCAAATCGCTGCTTTTACATAGAATATACAAAAGAACGGGTAATATAAAGTCATAAGTAACTATATATGATATCATAAAAATGACTATGATTCTATAATAAGTCAATAACATTATTTAAATCATTATACAGGATGTTCGGATACATACGAGTCATATCAGACATAAGGTAAGGGATAACTATTCCAATCTCGTTTTTATCCGAGATTGTTTATTCATAAGTATTTACTGGGGTTATGTTTATCATCCATGTCCATGTTTTCTAAAAAATGTATTCATAAAATTTCCAGTATTCCTCCATGTATGTTTAAAGTCATTTTAACCCTTTTATGACTTTTTCCACAAGTTTTGGATGGAATCTTTCTTTTGTTTACCATACGAGGTACTTTTTGACTTTTCCGACAAATGTACGAGGATACTATTTTTTTAAATTATACGGAATGAACATATTTTTACATTTTTATAACGCCTTATTTTCATGAAGATTACTCTACAATATGTTATTATTATTTTCAACAAAATACTTTTCTTTTAAAATTTCATCACATTTAGTGAAAAGAAAATGATTTTGAAGAAGAAAGGATATTTTCCTCAACAATTAATTTCATGTGTTTTATCAAAAGAATTTTCCATCTAAGATGACATTATTTCATATGTGTATGTTTCAAGTATAATTTCTCTATGATTTTCATGGTTTCAATTTTCTTATTATTAAATGATATCCATTTGTTCTATATGAATTATGTGATTATGGGATGATATTTATGAAACCCATTTTATTCTTTGGGTTTTGATGAATGTTTTAAGTTTATGTTATTTCACAAGTAAGAATGATTTCATTATGATATGGGTGGGACCTATATGTTCATCCAATTCATTGGGTAAATATTTATATCTCATGAGATAGACATGGCTGGAATGATAAGTTAATCCAGTTCAGTGTTACAGGACCGGAACGAGGAGTGAACTCAATTCAGAAAGGGACTTTGTCCACTAAAATGGTATTGGCAGCAATGCCTTGGATACTATGGAAATTATATCATGTGCTTAATGGTTTCCACAATAACATGTTTTATTCCCATGCTATTTTATCATGATTAATGTTTCTTTGTGATCTATGTCTTATGTACTGCCATGTTTTATGTCATTGCTCAAGGTTTTGATGTTTAAACATTATGTTCATGTTTTTATGTTCAATTGTATATGATTTGTTTTATTTTATCCATGCATACCCTTACTGAGTATTTGAGCTCAACCTTTATATGTTTTTTCCCAGTATTTAAAAAATGGTTTTCGGTAAAAAACCAAAAGGGGAAGATTGTTATGGGATATGTTGAAGATCTTTCACCACGATTAGAAGATTATGTTCTGAGTTTCCAAAGACACTAAACTATTACGGTCCTTTGGTTTCTGGTTTTGTTATGTATTAGGTATTCCGAAAAAGTAACGTAATTTCCATTTACGTCAATCTTCGGGTCTCTACAGGGATATTTAATAAATCATTTCCCTAATATTTTTAGGGATAGTGGGAATCTAGATAGCATAGATCAAATTTTAATAGGTCCACTCGAATGAACCTATTATCTTCATTACATTTTAAATTTATGATATATAATTTATTTTAAAAATTAGAGATGTACATTTAAGTAATATGAGGATTCAATATTTATTAAACTACAATTTTTTGTGTTTTTGAATGAAATGAATTATTCCCCTTTCACTAAATATTTAGGCAATTTTATTTTGACCATAATATTCAGATGTTTAAGTAAATAAATCCTTGGACTATGTGCATGAAATTTTATATCATAATTCATGTGGAAATTTTATCAAGGAACTGAAAAAATAACCTCATTTGGTGACCATGGGTCAAGAGTACTCCAATATCTGTTTGTGTTTGAGATAGGAAAATTTAAAACCATGGATCCTGTTTCATTATTCATTAGTAATGGTATGAGAAAATAATGTTAAAATTGAAAATGAATCATTCAATGGTTTCGAGTTCCACTGTTATAATTTTCGAAATCACAAGGGCCAAAGGTCCCTTCTAGAAGGTCTATGTTTTCTTTGGATAATGTTTCTAAGTCCCTTATGTATATACATAAAAGTCATGGTAAAAAGATATTTTCATTTTTTAGGGGGAATATATGGTTTGTGTAAACCTAATAATCTCAAGACAATAAGTCTGATCAACAGATTGACATGTTAAAAAGATGATGGAAGCACCCCATACTCAAGTTGACCAATATTAGGCTCCTAAAAAATTTGATAAGGAATAATTATGGTATTTAGTTTTCATAATTTAGTTTCATGTAGTGGGGAATTATTTTCAATTTTCTGAGGTCATGTTATAAGGTGATATTCCTTTTATTATAACATCATTTGATAATTATAAAGGAACCATAATTAATTTTTTAACAAATATTCTTGGGAAAACATCTTACTGGTTGAAGGAATTTAAAAATGGAAGGCACCTTTTATCATTGAGTTTGATTATTGATGGGTAACCATATGATTGAGCCCTTATTGAGTTGATTTATCACATGTGTAAAAAATCCATATTTCAATCTTACTCATAAAAATTTAGAGTGATTATATATTAATTGGACCTCTTTAAATAGAGGTATATGAAATTTTTTTTGTTGGAATACCTTGGGTTTTAGTACGCATATTTTAAGTGCATGTATCATGCGATAATAAAATCCATTATTGATATCTCAGTCCGTAGATCTAACATGTATGTAAGGAGATGTGTATTCTATATTCTTCCATTAGTGTGTATTGACAGTATGGTTGGATAATTGGTCATCAATATATATTTGGATCATACAAAGATAAATTGAATTTCCGAACAGTGTTCTATTTGAGAGTCACACAATTTACCCCTCCAAAAAATTAATATATAGGATGAACCACTATGAAATTTTTTGTCTTATATGATGGACCATATTTCAAGAAAATTAATTTCATGAAACTAATGTTTTTTGTGGTCTAACATCACATGACTTAGATATATTAGTCAGAGGAATAACAAAATCATGGTTACATGGTTTTAAAGAAGCTGCATTTCCAAAATAGAAGGGTATGGATTATGCCGTCGAAATATTTAGTTGACAATGGGTAATGATGGAAATATATGTTACATCTAGATTATTTCAAACTAGTAGAATAATAAGGTCATGGAATTTATTAATCATAAAAAAAATCTGATTTAACTCCATGTGGAATGTGGGTGTTTATTTAAACCATTTATATGGGTGGAATCCCAAATTACATGTATTCAAGAAAAAATACAAGGTTTAAGGGGGTACACTCCTCTGGGGACAATAATCCTATAGAAAAATATCTTTTTCATTTTTCAATTCTCAAATGAGTCATAGAGGGATTAATTTGGATTATCCAATCACTATTGGAAGTTTTCAATAGTATAAAAATTGGAAAAAGGGATCCAATTTCCCATGGGGTTCCAAGGTAAGAATATGAACTTAATTAATTTTTTGTTATCTAGTAAGATATCAAAGATAATGGGTTTTTTATGGGGAATGTTATATTCAAGTCATTTTGAAGCACCAAATAGGCTTCACCAATATGCATTGAACGTCTATTTAAACGAAAGGATATTACATGTTATTATTTATTACATAACTATTAAGAGGGGAGATATGTTCAACATGGATACCTCTTTCTAGGAAGTTTAAAATCAGGAGATTATTACATTATCATGTAGTTTAACATCATGGGTCCATGACATTTCACAGTTGAGACTGAAATGGTGGATCTAGGCATCATAATGTGTACCATAATTTGGTAATCAATCCTTTTTTTCTAATTTATTTTATATTGTGGATAGTCCCAAACCATATAAAAGCGAATAAGAATTATTATCTATTTCCTTTTTGAAAGAAAACAGATATGAGGTCTAGGTATCCATATATATAATATCATATAATAAATAAAGATACATGTAGTTATAATAAAAATTCCATGTATATTAATCGATTACCTATTGTAATAAGAATATGAATGTATAGACAATGGAGTATTTATTAATCCCTCAATAACATAGATAAAATAGGTTATATGTATATGGGGAATAATGTACAAAAGGGGATCTAAATATATTTTGAAGCATAAAGAAGATTGGTCTTCAAGGGGGATACAAACCTAGAAATTAATGTGTATATGAATGAAATGTCATAAAGAGACACTGAAAATGTGTATGATTGATAGATGTGTAACATTGAGGGTATCTATAACTACATTAATAATTTTGTTTCTAGGAGTGTAAATTAAAAAAATTTAATATATTACATAACTATTATTAAAAATATTATGGTACAAGTAGACCATTTATAATTGAGGAATCTTGTTTTCCGCAATTTCAAGATAATAAGTCATGGTATTAAGGTGGGAAACATATTGGTAATATATAAATACTATAATGAATCCTATATGGGTCCCATTTAAATATTCTTGTATCAATGAAAAATTTTCTATTGGGGAGAACTTGTTTAATGGGAGCTAAGATTCAAGGGGGTTGTAATACAATAATATTAACTCAAGTAATTGGTTTGTATCAACATAAATAGAAAGTATATGATGTTTGTTCCTAGGGAATGTAAGATTCAAGAAGGGTTCAAGTGTAGTAAATTATACTAATTCATGAAATGAAAATAATTTTTTTTGAAGGGGTACAAAATTAAATTATTGAGTACACATTCATTTGGTATGTGAAATATTTTCCATCAATTCCTTTTTATCATGTTAATTAACACCATGTCACCTGGACGTTGTCACATAAGTTTACATTAGGTGACTAGTATATCATTATTTATTTTACCATCATGAATCTAGGAAATGGTTTAATGTCCTAGAAAAATCACGACCACTAGGTCAATAGAAGATTTCTAGGTTACATTATATCAAATGATTTATTCTAGGCATAAACGAATGATATTTGGGAAGTAAAAAAAGCCACATGAGAGTACTTGATGGAAAATATGATGGGATGTTCAAAATTTATTTTCGACTATAGTATCTAGATGGAATGGAATCTCATCAAGAAACATGATTTGGAATGATGATAACTCATGGATAGTCCATGTAATGACGATCCAATAATCATTATGTATCATGTGATTGTAGTAATCAATCCACACATAGTTCTCATAATGGTACATACATAGTTCCATACCATATATAGGGAGGGTTTCATTTTTGTTATAAATATTGTGGATGGACCCATGATTTGTGATCTGGGAGTCCCTATATATACTATTGTTTTAGAAATCAATAAATAATATTTCTTGAATATGAAACTCTCCATATAGGATTAACTCATTTTTAGAGAGGTGTATTTTTTCCATTTAAAGTGTGGATGGACCGAGAATTTGAGATTTCGGAATCACAATATATCATAAAATGATATGAATCCATACACATCTATTTCATGAAGAGAAAATAGTCCATATAGGTTAGAACCATAATCAGAGGGTATGTCGATTTTTCTCTCTATATCATGTCTTAAACAGGGATTTTGGATCTCGACCACATTATGTATCTTATGTAATCTGGAATCAATGTAACTACCCATATATTTATAAATTGAATTTGGATTCTAATGTAAAAAAGAACATAAATCACGTAGTTAACCCAATAAAAAAATTATTATAATAAGTTTAGTGTAATAATTTAGGTGTAAAATATTCCAATACGAATGGAAAATGTTACAATCAGATAATAATTATTAAATAAGTTATTAATAACAGAAATATTTGGATTTACCCAATCAGCTAAAATGACCACACCCTTGATCAATGATGGAGAAATAATAATTCCTGTTAATAATATAATATGAATTATGAATATAAATTTATTAATTACAATAATATAAAATAAAAGTGGACTATTATTGAATAAAAAATATATATTTATAGAAAATAACGAAACTATATTGTTGGACTTGTAACTTTACTGTTGAAATTTTTATATAACATTATGGAATAATAATCTATCCCTTTTAATCATAAAGATTCAATAAAATGTATTAATAAATTATAGGTTTCATATAAATTAAAATAATATATATTTATAATATGGTATATGTAAATTTATTTTCTAAAATTGAAAAATTATGTGTTGGTGGTAATTTGAAAAATTAATGTTTATTAGTATTATTTTAATTAATATAAAAACCTAATAAAAATATTTTTTTATAAAATTTATTTTTAAATTATTAACATTATTATTATTATTATATTATTATTTTATAGATGAGAAATATTTTTTGAAATCTTCATAAAATCGATTAAAATTATCAAAAAAAAATTTCTAATAAATTACAATTTTTTTTAATAATTGAACTTCTAACATATAAAAAATTATTTCCATGTAATGGATTTCATTTTTGAAATATACACATAAAAAAATTTGAAGGGTTAATTTTATTTATTTTTCTAAACTAGTTGAAATTTTGGGGAACAGTGATATACAATAATTTTCGAAAGTAACATTACAAGAATTTTCAAGTCATGGATGATGTATGTATGATGTAATAATTATGTCAGTACCCATTGGTTACATATATCTGTATAAATTTACATTATTATATCATATGAATCTAAAATATAGATCTTTTTGTGTTATAGAATAAAAAATGAATAAATTAATCAAAAACACAACTTTCCTACCCATTTAAAAACCACGCCCACCACCCATTCTCCGGACACTATCTATGGTAGGTATCTCACCAATAATATGCCTAATTATCTTCTCAATAACCTTCCACATGCCTACTATATTTTGTTCTCAAACAAATACCAGTTCAATCTTCCTTATGGTGGTTCTCATATATACAACATTTTAGAGGTAAAATCATCAATCCATCAATTTTTATTTATTTTGATTTTATTTAATATAATAAAATCCCCTATCCTGAAAAGTGAGGTAAATAAATTTACCTATATGTAATGGAATATTAGTTCTTTAATTTAATATCCATCATAATGTATCTTCCATTCTCTTTTTATTCTATAAATGATAATGACTTCATGATACGTTGTTTCACCGCCTTCAGGGATGACTAGTTTTTGTTTTCTATAATGACCTTACCAGATAGCCATAAGGACATTATTATGGTCATGATAGATATTAATTTTTATATTATATTTTTTTCATGTAATATATCTTATATATAAACATAGTATTTATTACAATGAAGTGACTTTAGGATGATTGAGAAACTGCCTAAATAATCTAAACAATTCTCAATAATACGTTATCACCTAAATCATCATCATAGTCGAAAAAATGATATATGGGACTATTTAAACTTCTATATGGGTATTAATACAATATAGTGTTAATTTCATATAATTACTTACATTTTACAATAACATATATAAATTTACACAGGTTAATCAATAATGAATCCATGAAATGAATGCTCACAGAATGAAAAAAATCAAATATTATAACACGTCAAAATATCTATAAGTAATCTTAATAAAAATACAATAAATCAGATATATGTTGAAGATGATAGAAATTATTTATTTACTGAATATAATTTTATTATATTAGAGATTAATGGCATCTGAAGAATTTATAAAAACATCAGATAAGGGATCTATCAGAACATCCATTTTTTCCATTGTGTTACGCATTTGTTTTCTCTATAAAAATGTATTTCTCCATTAATATTATAAAATTATTCTGAATTATATTTATATGGTCCAAAAATATGTATCTAGATCAATTAATCCTTATTTAAGTGGAATTACATGATTTATATGGTTCCCTTTTCAATTTATAACGATAAAAAAAATTATTGTAGGGAACATATCTATTTCTTAACGAAATCAAAGTACAATTCATATAATTTTAACCCATTTCTATAAATTATACCATATAATCATGAAAATATTATCTTTGATTATTTATAGTTTAATAAAAAAATTATCTTTTCAACCTCTTTAATAACTCTTTAATATTTGTCCATAAACTACACTAAAAGTTCTCATTTACAATGTTTCATAAGTATTATTTTATCATGTATTAACATTTGATGGGATTCATTATTCATGATTAATTATTACATAATTATTATCTATAAATGACATGATCCATTATTTCTTTTCTACAATTACGATACACCATTTGGTTATTCATTATGACATTATTAGTATACTAATTTCACACTAGGGGTAAACTCTAATGATAATTCCCTATGATTTATTCCTTTATGTGACATACATATGTATATAAATGTTATGATGGGGGAACATAGAAACAAATACATTGTATTGGATAATTTTTAGTCTCATGTGATGCCATTTATGGGTAGACAGTTATAATAATCAATTATTAGAATTTTTCCACAACGTCATATTATCTACTAATTTTAGAATTGACTCATGTTATTTTCATGTTGTATGTTACTGCCTAATTTAATTATTTCCAAGATAATATGATTCCATTTTCTATACTTTATTCTTTCACATGTTTAGTCATGTTTCATGACATTCATGTTATCATGTCACACCTTATAACTCGTGTTCTATGATTTAATTCCATTTAAATTCTAATACTGGATTTCTTATCTCATCCTATCTCTTTATATAATACTTAGGATATAATATGCATTTATCATAGATCAATGTTAGTTAGGTGGTCATTATGGAGATAAAATTAATTTTTATTTTATTTACAGTTCTATGTTTTTAATTTTATATACCTAATCCTCCAATGATGATATATATTACAATCCTTCATTTGTATATGATCTAAAATTAACCTTAATATAATATAATAATATTTTTAAAATGATTGGGTTTTCATAAATATTATCTAAGGATGTACTACTTGTAATTTTTCATTAGACTAGAAAAGATTAGTAAGAAACAGAAAGTTAATTTCTTCAATATGGAGAGTATAGATTGAATCTTAGGGAATCATAAGTTAAGATATAATTTTTATTAAATGTTATTCCTTTTATAATCAAAATTTTTTTCTATATGATTACTAGATAATTATTCAATCACCCAAATTTTATATTTTTTATTTTTCATAAATAATTGATGTAAATTGGTGATGAAGCGTTGTTATGCATGCTCTCAAAAATAATTATACTAAGTGCAACACAATAGCTGACCTAGGTCGATCTCTTAAGGAGATGCTGTCGTAAATCACTCACTAAATCTAATTCACTTATATATATATAATAAAATGTTCATAAATGAATATTGAGAATTGAAAATGAAATAGTAAAATTAAACATGCAATGAAATGCAAATAGAATGAATGCAAACAGAATGATGTCAGATAGGAAAGAGATCCTCCTAAGAGATTATCTAGAATAAACCTTCATCACCTCTTTGTTAGCATAAAATATACTTAATGATCATGCTCCATAATATGCATGAACATCCTCTTCTACCTATGGGTGTGGATATACGATGCACGCAACGATCGCCGAGAGACCTTACATTCACCTCCTCGATCGATGGAGAATATTGTAGAAGAGAAAGCTAAGCCTCGGGTGGGAAGTGGAGGCACAAAGGTGCCTTGCCCACTAAGATCCCCCATAGGCTAACTCTAAGAAAATAATAAACATAAAAAAATGAATGTATAATAACTTGGGTTCAACACCAGATTGATCCCCCAGGATGCTCCTCAGGTTAGTTACTAATGATACGAGTATAAGAGATTATATTGGAGAATAATGGGGTGGAAGAACAAAAGATAAAAACATGAGAATGAGATGAAGAAGAGAAAAATATATTAAAAATACATAATACTATTACAATGGAAAGAAACTAAAAAAAATGAAATATGGCAACACAGAAGTGCCAATGCTTTGAGAAGGGCTGAAGATACATATTTACAGGGAGAAGAGGTGAAGAATTCACACCCAAAATATTTAATCCGAACGTTTCTGCGTGAATATTCTACTAAATGACTACATTTGTAATAGGTGTCTTCATAAATGTTATACCATAATATTTATTTAGTTTTCTCCGAAAATTTCAGCTTTATTATCCATAAAATGTAGGAGTTATGACCGATTTAATTTGAGACGTTTAATTTGTCCATTTGACTGGCCAAATTCAAATTCTTCAACTTCCCTGGACATTAGGACCCTCCATCCTGTCAATTTACAAGTTTCTTCCTTATCAAAAGTTCTGACACATGTAATTTCTCGTCTCTCTACAAGATATGTTCCATTTGGGATAATGTTTTGCAATGCTATGAATTTATTACCCGATCGAACAATTTCTTCCTAGTGAGACGTTTCGTCTTCCACATTTTTTGAGTGTTTCCATAATTCCTAAATGAATTTATTTTGACTTTAAATTCATCATGAACGCGAAATATTGAATTATATTTCATTTCCAACTGGGATTAATGCATTTGGAGGTGTTTTCACTGAGTTATTCATCTGTTATGTCGGTGGGTCCCATTCTGTCCATCCAGAAAACTCTTCAATTTAATTGAATTTTTACGACCACTAGATGATCGATTCATCCCCTTTTCCAAAAGACAAAAATGAAGGAAAATATATAGAGACCCTAAAAAATTATTCATAAAATATGGAAATATATTTAATGAAAAATGACCAAAATACCCATGTGGTGACAATCTATTAAAATTGCAGAATTAGGCCATTTTTGCATTTATGATCAAAAAAACACTAAAACATAAAAATGTGACAATTACCCATACAATAACACTTTTGTGGGATTATAAACAATTAATTACAGTATAAAATATATTAAAATTTTATCTTTATCACTCCCCCACACTTAAACATTGCACTCCTGGGCAATCATCTTACATCCAAATCATATTGCACACAACAATCAAAAATGAGAAAATATCAATGATCTTATCCAAAATAGAAGTCCATCATTTATCATATATGAAAAACAATCCTCTCTCATTTTTATTTCAGTCATTAAAATTTGTTCAACCTCATAAATCAATCCATATCCCAATCAAAACCTACCTCACATTGAATTTTTTGTCACTCTTCACTCAAGAGAAATTGAATCTAGAGATATACTCATACGTGAAAATCACAGGTATCACCATCAGTTTGGGAAAATTCTCATTTATCCACAGCATGAAACATGAAAATAAATTTCATCATGAGGCCTTTAATTAAAGGTTCAAATGATTTAGTGTCTTAGGGTTGATTGGGAAATGATTGAAAATGTTTCAGGCTACAAAGAGAAGGTTGGCCATTAAAGTAAAATGCATGATTAAATCAGGGGAAAACATAAGAAATTCCTCTCTCAATACTACTTGAAAATGTGGAAATCAACACCAAACCCTTTTATGACATGTAAAATGAGCCAAGAAGAGATTATAATGAATTATATCATCTAGGTTATCCTTTTTTTCAAAGCTCCAGAAAGGCACAACATTATATTTTTTTCCATTTTCATGGAGGATGAGATCAAAATTGAATACAATGAATGAATGAAAATTCATGCCCTTGATTTTTGAGAGGGACATGAGTCATAAAATAATTTACAATGAGGAATTCAAGCCCATCTCCAATGTTTTCATTTTTTTGAAGGATAAATGGATGAAATAAATAAAGTTCAATGAAATGACGACACATGCCCAAATCTCTTATTTTCCACTGCCGAAAATATTTACACACACATTTCATCACCCATAAATGATACACATACTAATGAACGCACATGAATGTCCCTTCCCCCACACTCAAACTTGAAATATCCATGCATAAATCCTAAAAGTTCATATAGGTAAGGGAAAATTGGCTTGTAATATGGCTTAAACCTATAAGGCAATTCATGGAATCTAAGGGATTACAAAGTATAAATGTAAAGGTGGGTCTCAACATAAAATGTGGCTAGCCATAAAGATGACTCAATCATTTCAAATACATTCCATGAAATCCAATTCTTCGAAAATGAATATTCAAAAATCCTGGTTCTCACACAAAATTCAAGTTTCCCTCAGTAAAATGTGGGTATTAGGAAGAATATGTAAATTTTTTTAGAATACCTCATAGGACTAGAAAAATATTTTCAGTCAGTGTTTCATGGTCATAGATTTCAATAATCCGTCAAACTCATAAAAATTATTGAAAATCCATTTCAAGGGAAAAGAATTCATATCAACAATCATTTAAAAATCAATTTTTTTCAAAAACCATTTCAACTCTTTCAAAATCAATTTATTTGTGAAATGTGATATGAATATTCATTCAAGCTAAAAAATCCTAAAAATATAATAAACAATAACGAAAAGCACACAAGAATAACTAAGCATGTTGATACTCCCCCACAATTAAATTTCACTACCCCTCAATTCAACTGAATAAAATATAAATAAAAATGTAGAAAAGTCAAGGGAATGAAAGATACAAGCTGACATTATTTTAGAAGTGGATTCCTTGAGTTAAGATCTTTGAAGCATCTACTTTAAAACTACAAGAAACTAATGAAAATAAATAAGAAAAATAAATAAAAATAATGAGAAAAGGAATAAAATATAATTCTTGGTTTAGAACCCCAAGTGGGTGCTAGGTTTTTACATCCCCTAGTAAGGCAGTTTCAGTAGATTATACCCAATGAAAAGGTGGGTGTGGTTTCATTTAGAAGAACCACCACATGTTAGTTTTCCTGATATCAATGAGTAGAACCAGAAATTAGGGAACCCAAAAGAAGAAAAGAAAATTCCCAACCCCCAAGAAAGAATAAAGATGAAATTTTAGGATCGAAGTGGGAGGGAATAAAAGATAAGGGTTCTCCCTGTTAACTTTGGTGGTGTCCTCCTCCATATGGTATGAAATTTTGGTCGAGGATGTAGTCGCACCACCACCACCTTCTCCAGATCTTCTTCCACGATCACCACTACTTCGGTGGTCTCTTTCATTTCATCCAAGGTCTCCTCCATTTGTGCTGTATCTGAAATTTCAAAGGAAGAGATGTCAGAAAACAATTTAGCTTGAATTATATTTAAACATAAAGATTTAATAAATAAATCTTTCCTTTCAAGTAATTATTCTTGGTAATTGATCTCTTCCGGCATGAACATTGGAAACTCAATCTTAGCAGGTGCATCTTCTTCCTTGCAAGGATTTGTGAGATCAAACAGCTCCTCACATTCATTCCAGAATTTATCCAATTCATGTTGATCTCCCACATTTGGATCAGCAGGAATGTCATCATACTTTTCATCTATCTTGGGTATAATTGGTTGAGTTAGGATGAATGAGTCTTCAAGTACCCCGATATTTACCTCTTCTAGTTATTCAATGATGAGTGTTGAAATTTCTTCCTCCACTATCTCAGGTTCTTGCTCCGGCTCAGGGTCGGGTTGCTCCATCCTTGCACGAACATAGTCCAATTCCCATTCCATTTTCCTCCCCAAATCATCCAAATTGTTACTAATCCTTTCAACCTGGTCATTTAGATCATGATAATCAATTTCTGGTTCTTGATATTTCACCTATGAGTAATCTTACCATGCATAAAAATTTGAATTTGAATACATCATGAAAAAAATATTAAATTTTTTTCAAAATGAAAAAACAATAAAATACAATATTTATAAAATGTGAATTTTGAAAAAGTGATCGAAATAACTACTTAGCTCCCCAGCAATGGTTCCAATTTGATGAAGTGTTGTCATGCACGCTCTCAAAAATATTTATACTAAGTGCATCATAATGGCTGACCTAGGGTGATCTCTTGAAGAGCTACTGTGGTCAATCACTCACTACTTATAATTAACTTATATATATATATATAATAAATTTATCAGAAATGAATATTGATAATTGAAAATCAAATACTAAAATTAAACATGCAATGAAATGCAAACAGAATTAATGCAAACAGAATGATGTCAGATAGAAAGGAGATCCTCCCAAGAGATTATCTAGAATGAACATTCATCGCCTCTTTGTTAGATTGAAATCTACATCCTGATCATGATCTATTATATGCATGAAAATCCTATTCTACTAATTGGTGTGGATATATTTTGCACTCAATGATCGCCATGAGACCCCACATTCACCTCCTCGATTGAGGGAGAATATTGTAGAAGAGAAAGCTAAGCCATGGGTGGAAAGTAGAGACAAAAAGGAACCTTTCCCACTAAGATCCCTCTAATCTTAACTCTAAGAAAATAAAAACCATTAAAAAAATGAATGTATAATAACTTGGGTTCAACATTGAATTTATCCCCCGGGAAGTTCCTTGGGTTAGTTACTAATGATCACGAGTATAAGAGATTATATTGGAGAAGAATGGGGTGGAAGAACAAAAGATAAAAAAACAAGAATGAGATGAAGAAGAGAAAAATATATTAAAAATGCATAATACTATTAATATGGAAATAAACTAAAAAACAATTATAAATGGCCACACATAATTTCCAATGCATAGAGAATGGGTGAAGATACATATTTATAGGGAGAAGAGGTGAAGAATTCACAACCAAAACATTTAATCTGAAAGCTTCCATTTTAATCTGCAACTAAATGAACAAATTTTTAAAAGGTTTATTAATATATTTTGTGCCATAATGTATCCTCCTTCTGCTTCCAAAATTTCAGCTTTATTGGCCATTGGATTTAGGAGTTATGGCCGATATAATTTGAGATGTTTAATCTGTCCAATTTATTGGAAAAATTCATATTATTCAACTTCACTAGACATTAGGACCCTCCATCCTATCAATTTACACATTTAATCCTTAAAAAAGGTTCTTCCACCTATAATATCGCATCTCTCCAAAAAATATGAGCCATTTTAGATGACATTTCGCGATGCTATGAATTTACCACACAATTGAACTATTTCTGCCTGGTGAGATGTTTCGTCTTCCACATGTTGTGAGCATTCCCATAATGCCTTAATGAGGTTATTTTGACATTAAATTCATCATGGATGCGAATTATTAAATCCTCTTTCCTTTACAGCTGTAATTAAATCATTTGGAGTTGTTTTCGCCGAGTTATTCATCCATTATGTCGGTGGGGACCATTCTGTCCGCCCCGAAAACTCTTCAACTTCATTTAATTTTTACGACCACTACATGATCGATTCATCCACTAGTCTAGAAGAAAAAAATGAAGGAAATTAAATAGATATTCGAAAAAAATTATTGATAAAACTTGGAAATATATTTAATGAGAAATGACCAAAATACCCATGTGATGACAATCTGTTAAAATTGTTGAATTAAGCCATTTTTTCATTTACGCTCAAAATAACACTAAAACATAAAAAAGTGACAATTACCCATACAATAACACTATTTTGGGATTGTAAACAATGAATTACATTATAAAATATATGAAAATTTTATCATCATCAATTGGTGATTCAATTTTGAAAATCAATGTGATATTAAATTTTGAATATTTCTCTATTTTGACTGATAATATATTGGGAACTGGAACCCATAAATTAATATCTATACTAGATCAATTAGACCATGTTATTAATAATTACATTAATATTTAGTTATTACTACTTGTAGAATGAATTATAGTTTTCTAATCGAAATCATTATGAAAAAAGGCCTCCTATGTTTAGTGGATCTTATGATACCCTTGTCGCAGAATAATGGATTAAATCCATTTAGAAGATGTTTTCTGGACAGAAATGACAAAAATAAGATAATTTTGTAGTTGAGTTTTATAATTTTAGTGGGGATGATGATAAGTGGTGGAAACTAGTAAAAACATAATTTATAATGTGAAACTTTATTCCGTTTATTGGGATGGATTTTAGAAAATATTTTTTTATAAATATTTTTCCCAAACAGTACATCATTAGTTTGAGAGGGAGTTCTGCATACTAAAGAAAAAGGAAGATGAATCTATATAGGTATATGAGAAAAACAATACTTTACTTTCACAATAAATTGGTGGCTCATTCATGAACACCAAAATCAAGGTTATTCTATTCATTAGTGGATTAATGATGAGTCTACAAAATTCCTTGGAGATTTCAGACTTTGATAGTTATGATGTTATTATCTAATGATCTTTAAAGAATGAGAAGTATATTGGATAATTTTATTTGTTTCATTAGAATAGTGATAATAATATAAAAATGGATTTTAATATTGGAGTATGAATATATAAATACTATAAGGTAATTCTATCCCAAAATCACATATTTGGAAATTGTGGGATGAAAAATCCTAGGAACTGTCTATAGGGAACTAGAAGATTCATAAAATGTAGAAGAGTGTGGAATCAAGAATATTATTTCCAATGTAATTAGAAAAAAACCAAATTATTTGGAAAAATAAATGAAGGTACTGATCAACACCCAACTTATAGTGCAGTGTCTCGACTACTTTGAACTTGGGAATTATGTCATCCAATGTAGTTAAACTATGGTTGTCTAAAGAAATCAAATAGAATAACCTATAATGTTGTAAATAATGTAATATTTTATTAATAATACTAAGTTGGATCCTAGAAATGATGTGTTAATTGGTAAACATGTTATTTATTTCCAAATATAGAATGTATTATTTTAGGTTGTTTTAAGCATTCCTTCATATCATTCATGCGAAGTAGAACTATTCAAACCCCACCTCAAAAAATTGACATTTGATTTTTTTTGAGAATAGGGAATGGGGAAATTATTTCATATATGTTATATAAATCCTCCCCAGTTCATATATGTGGACTAATCATTCTAAAAAATTTCACTTTACATCCTATGTGGGAGGTTTATTCAATTTTGTGCATGAATTTCTTATCTTTATAAAAAATAATCATCATCTGTCAGGAAAGGGATATCACTTTTCACATAATAAGGAATACTATAATTCGTTACAAGCATATGGGGGAAGATGAATCTCCTTCACAATCATCATCCAAATTTTTTATATTAAAAAATTATAAAAAATTATATCTACATATAGTGGTTGAGATAATGGATTTGATAATTTTCAAATCCATTCACATTATAAGGGACTATACCAACGTGTTCCCTGATGAATGGGATTGGATTCCTCTGGACCAATATGATGAGTACACAACTGAACTTATTTTAAGATCTATATTAATATCAAATACTCTATATAGAATGACCACAAGTGAGTTATAATAACCTAAAAAGTAGTTAAAAAAAATATGCATAATGGTTTTATACATCTGAGTGTATCACCATGTGCTATTACATTATTCTTCATAAAAATGAAGGATGGTCCAATCCATCATTTCATTTATTCATATAGGCTAAAAAAGAATAAAAAATTAAAATCACCCACCATCATGAATATATGACTTGTTTTCAAACTATATGGGGCCATGTATTTTATCATATATGGACCTTATATCAGGATATAACCAATTAATGAAGAGAATGAAATCTATTCCCATGATTTCATTTCAAATAAGGATTGGACACAATGTGTTCGTAGTGATTTCCTTCAGGCTCACTAATCCTGTAGTTAATTTTATGTAATTAATGAATTGATTCATTTGAGAATACATAAAAAAAGATATATTAGTGATTATATATGATAATATAATATATTCTAAGAGAAAGGTAGAGCATGATGAGAATTTTAATGCAATGCTAAATAATTCGGGTAAGGATATAATATATGAAAATTATAATATTTGTGAATTATGTTTAGAAGAAGTATCATTATTAGATATTATTATCACCAACATTGGGATTTCTATAGACCATTATAAAAAATGAAATCGAGTAGAGACCTAGAGAAACATATGTTACAGATATCTGTAGTTTCCATTCACTCTCATAGTATTACTGTCTGTTTGAGAGGAACTTATCATGTGTTTCCAACCCACAAACCATGATGTCTCAAAAGGGTTTAATGTTATTCTGGACAAGTGAAAGTGAACACTTCCTTAAATAGTCAAAAATGTGTCTTATCATTGAACCAATATTTACATAACCAAAAACTGAGAAATAGTTTCTGGTATAGAATAATGCTACAAAGAAGGTATTAGGCTTAGTACTGATAAAAAATGAAAATTTGATTCCCTATTCCTCATGGTAGTAAATAATTCATGAGAAAAAATAACCCACACATAATATATATTTGGAATCTATGATATTTCCATTGAAGATATAGGAGAATTATCTATATAGGGATAAGTGATACATACATACAAATTAAATGATCCATAATTATATATTCACAATTAATGAGCATAATGTCCCCCAATGATTATGGTTAGAGCTCATCAATGATTATGCCTTATCAATAAAATACCATCCTAGTAAATAAAATATTCTGTAATATACCTTACATAAAAAGGTTCTTGAAACATTATCAATTATGAGAATTGATACAACTCAAATATTCATAGTCATTTAAAGGATAAACACGAGATTCATAATAAAAGGTACATCATCATTCCATTCAAAAATTATTTATCATCTATATCATCTAGAGAATGAAAAAATATTCAATGAGATGATATAAAAATTCAAAATAAGGTTAAATCTATAAAAATGAGAAATCCATGGAGTTCAAAATTGATGAAGATATACTTTCATAATTTGGGAGACGAATATGGGCACAATCATATTTCATGATAAAAAATGATTTTCTAAATGATTCAAAAATATTGATATTATCTGTAAACCTAGGGATCACAAATATATCTTAACATCTCTAGGAGAACTCTTCATCGGACAATATAATGAAAGAGATCACAGAATATACATCAAAATGTTTGTTATGTCCACACATGACAGTTAAAAGGAAAATGTCGAAGGGGATAATGAAGCCATTACACATAGAAAAAATGAAGTGTGAAAAAGAAACTATTCCCTTTTTCAATATAATTTCAATGAAATATATAGGAAATAATTCAATATGGTTCATTATGGATCATTCAAAAAATACTCGACACTTTATTGAAATTTTATAGGACTTCTAACTCAAACAACTTTCACATATATACAACATAGAAGTCTTGAATATGTATGGAGTACCATTACTGATAATATTAGATCAATATAATTATTTTAACTCCAAATTTGTTAAAAACTCCTAGATAGACTAAATGCTGATTAACTTTCAATATGGATTATAAACACAAAAATGATGGCCAATCTGAGCGGTTTATTTAGAAAATAAAAGGAATGTTTAGAGAATGGTCAATGGTCTTATCTGGATGATGGGATCGACATCTTCAATTAGTTGTGTTATTTTGTAATAGTAACTCCCACCAATGAACACAAATGGACCAATTTAAATACATTTATGGTAAAAGATGTTGAAAAATAGCATAATGGGATGATGTTAGGGAACAGAATCTTTTGAGACATGAAATTATCATGAAATTGTTTTATACTGTTAAAACCCTTCTCTAGTATATCCTGAAATATCATTGATGATAAATAGATATGAAGATAATCTTTTTTAGGGAAAATAAAATTTGGTTTTTGAAAATGTATTCATCCACATTTCTCTATGTAAGAGGATTATGAGATTTTAGAAGAATGTAAAGGTATATCTCTAGGACATTGGCCCATTCAAGATTAATGATCATGTTAGAGGTTTGTCATATCAAATAGCACTTCCAAAAACCATGTACCTAATACATTTTTGTTCCACATATACCTTTTTAGGAAGTAATTCCCTGATCCCCCATATAAAATGAATTTAATCGTGGTACAACTGGAAAATATTCTCTCATATGATGAGAAGCCGATTAAAATATTGGACTGTAAAGATAAATTCCTACATAATCAGACTACATACCATGTCAATATACTAGGGGGAACATTAAAACGAAGTGGAAACAGGGGAACTATAGGAATAAATGAATGGTAAAAACCCTCACATTCTTTCAAATTTTCTTGTTAAAAATTTAATTAGTGAAATATAATATTTTTTATGAATGTGATGACCCTTAATGATATCAACATAATTTTCCTTATTAGGCCATTAAACACATAAATCACATATTCACTAATAAAAACATTATTCTCATAAATAAATAGATATAAATTATTATAAAAATAAACTAATATTAATTCCAAATACATTTATAATAGAATTTATATAATATATATAATAATAATAGGAAAATTTTGATTTTCTCAATCGAATTGAATGATTTCTGTCATGAAAAAAAGATATAAAAATCAAACATAACGTTAATAAAATAGTATTAATTTTTATGTTGACTCTATAAATATTAATTAGAAAAAATATAAGTGAATTATGATGTAATGAAATAATGGGTGTTTATAGAAATTAAGGAACCTATACCATTGGAATAATAACTTGACTGTTGGAATTGGAATATGTTCATTCAGAATAGTAATCTAGAAATTAAAATTCTAAACTCACCTATGTAAGAATAAAAAAACATTTGATACATTATAAATTACAATATGGTAGATTTTTATCATTGTATAAGTTAATAAGTTCATTAAAAATGATGTATACTTATTAGTTATTTTATTAAAAATTAATTTTTATTTTCAATTTTATAATTAGTACATTGATTTAAAAGGAATCCTTTTTTTAGTAAATTTGATTCATACATTCAAAATATATTTCATTATAATTATTGTATTATTTTATGAGACCATGGGGTCATAACCGCATTATAATATTAAAATTAAATATTTTCAAATAAATGATGATATCAATTTAAAATTTAGTTTTTCAGTATTAAAAAATTATTTTCTAAAAAGGGATTAGAATTTTTTAATCATCATGTTGAAAAATTCATAGAGATATTTTTTTGGAATTTTCTAAAATAGTTATTTTTTGGTCAATAGGATTGTAGAGTGATTTTTGGTATTAAACATAATTATTTTTAGTCATGATGGATGAATGGGTGATGAAATAATAATGGAATAACCCCTTGGTATGAACTACACTAATAGGTTTACCATATTTTGTCATGTGAATCAACACTGTTGATAGTCTTGAGAAAAAATAATAAAATGAATAAAATAATCCCAAACACCAATATCCCATATTAATACCACCATCACCACCCATTCATCTCACATATTATAATAAATATAAAAATTAAATATTCTACAAAACTAACATCCCAATCCTCTTCACCATGTCCAGAATTTATTTCTCAATAAAATTCAAAACCCAAGTGTTGTAAAGAAGTTTTCAAAAAGAGAACATTCTAGAGGTAAAATCATCAATCCTTCATTTTTTATTTTTATTCACTAGATATCATCTCATAACCTCCCTTATACAATGAATCATGCTAAATATATCATTATATATATACACTAATTTCATTTATTTAAAATAATATCCATCACCAATTATCTAATCATAAATTTTTATTCTAAAAATTGAAAAGTCATCTGTTATATGTTGGTTCACTAGCTTTGTGGATAATGAGTTTTCATTTTCCATTACATAACTATGAATGGACCTAAACCATTTTTATTGATATATAATATTATAATTTATATATTATCACTTATGTATTTTTCTTTGACAAATATATAAACCTAAAATTTTGTAAAAAAAATAGTTTGTGACTGGAAAAACTGGCAAAAAACAAAACAATTATAATTAATGTTTTATCAAATCAATAAACACCATATAAGGAAAAAATTCTATATTGGAACATTTAAACTTATAATATTCAATTAATCCGATATATTTTCACCTATGGCTATGTATGACTATCTCATAAGAATATCCATAGATATAACAAGTTATCAGACTATAAAACAACAAAATGAGTTCTTCGTAACGATGAAAGTACATATTATAACTCACGGAAATAACCATTAAATATCTCAGTATCAATAAAATAAATCATATAAAATTTTAATAGGTTCTAAATTTTTTATTAATTATTTTAATTTAATTAATCTTCTAATTAAGTGCATGTGAAGAAAGCATTCAATCACAAAATAACTGATCTCTCCAAACCTCAAAAAAATTTCATGTTATTCATTGTAACTATTTATACCAATGTATATGTTAATTATTTATATATTATTCCTATAAAATCAATTTATATGATATAAACATATGTATCATGAACAATTCACCCCTCTTTGATGTGGAATTACAATATTTTTATGATTCTTTTTATAATTTTTCATGATAAGCTATCCTGATTAGTGGGAAAATCAACATTTCGTTCCAATTTTCATGTATATTCCCTAAAATATTTTATGACCCATATTTTTTTTGAATACCAAAATTTATCTTGAATAAATTAATTAACTCATTTTTAGTTTTATACAAACAATTATGACTTCATCCTCTTTAATGTCTCATATATATTAATCCCGAAAATGCACTAAATAAGATTCTTTTTAAATCTAAATTAACATTTTTTCCGTTTTAAATTCAGTTTAATATAATTATTCATAATGTATTCTTATTTGGTTGTTTTCAAAAAATTACATAATCCCATCTTTCAAGGATACCATTATGACACACCCTTTGGTTATGCATTATAACAAGATTACTATACACATTTATTTCCATAGTTCACCATTTTGATTATTCGTTATATTTAATTCCTTAATGTGGAACACATATTCATGTATATGTTATGATTGGTGCACCTAGATATTTATCCAATTCATTGGGTATTTTTATGCCTCACTTTATTTAGATTATGATATTAAGGACTAAACCAAATCAATTATCAGAATATTTCAACTTGATGATATAATCTTATTAGATAGATTTGAAAAATACTGCATGCCTTGAGAAATATTTATGGCATGTTATATAATGATTCCATATTCAAATATTTCCACGATAATATGATTATATTTTTTATATTTTATTCTTCCACATTTTTATTCATTATCCATGCATTTCATATAATCAATTAATACATTATAACACATGTGCTCTGATTTATTCCCATTTTTTGTTCACTTATTGGGTTTTCTAGGTCATCTATTTTGATTATGTACTACCACGGTTATCTATTCTATTTAAATGAGATCAATGAGAGTTATTATTTCATTACTATGATTAAAAAATGATGTTTTTATTTCTAGTTGAATGTTTTTAATTTGATGTACCAAATCATCCAAATAAACTAGAGATAGCGATCCTTAATTTTCATATAATGGATAAATATTAAAAAATCATGTAATAATATCTGAAAAATGTAAGGGGCCTTATAATCAATCCACGTGTAGTCAATTAATTACAATGGAATGAATCGACACATAATTCTTGGAGGAAAAAATATCCATTCTCGTAGAACCATATATATATGGTGGAATCATTCCCTTTTATATTGCAACTGGACACATAATTATAGTTATGGGAATCACTACACAAACTATGATGATCTAAATCAAGCCACACATAGTTCTTCAATGTAATAATATCAACACAATTATGATCCATATGCATAGGTGGCATTATTTATTCATTTATATTGTGTCTTGGTCTAGGATTTTACATTGTGTTGTCGTTAGATATGATATGATGTAAGGAATAATGTACCACATATTTCATTAATGGAAAACAATCCACTCAGGTCTGACCCACATATAAAGCAGTGTATTTGTTTAGATTATATAGAAGAATTAACTGCTATTGGACATTAGGGATAACTATGTAATATGTATTTGTAGGGACCATGGATATAATATTTCTAAAATAGAATACTCTAAATATATGTATAACCTATATATAGAGGGGGGACTATGTTTCATGTATTTTAATGATGGACCAAGGATTCGAGATATGAGCATCGTTATGCATCTAGTGATGAACATAATAATTTATCACATAGTGATTTAATGGAAAATACTCCACACAGGTTTGACCAATATTAATATTGAGGGAAATATTTATATTTTTATTATGACTACACCTAGGAGTAGTGTTCATTGAATCACAACATATAAAATGACTAATATAAGTAATGAACACATCCTTATTAATTTAAAATTCCTACACATGTCTGACCCATTCACCAAGGGGACATTTTTTCTATTTATATAACATATGAGAACAAATTTTGATATATTGGATTCATTAAATATCCTACGATAGCAGGAATCAAGCCAAACATTTATGTCGAATAGAAAACTATCCAAACAAGCATGACTCATAAGTAGATGGGGTATATTTTTGTTTAAATTATGGATGAATATATTATTGTAGATCTAAGAAAATATATATATCGTATGACATTGGGATTCAATAATTTTTTTTATTTAATTGGAAATTCTCCACATAGATGAGGCACATATTCTTGGGTAATTTTTCCATCTATATTGCAATTGTACATAGGATTCGAGATCTGGGCAACACAATGTACCTTGTGATGAAAGGTGTCAATAAACACATAATTAATGAATTAAATCTATCCACAAAGGTCCAAAACATAAATTGGGGAAATTCATTTTTATTTTGTTGGGACATAGTATTTTTTATGTTGGAATCACTATTTATCGTATGATTTTAAAAATCAAGACACATGCCCTTCAATAATACGAAAATCTCTACCCAAGTATGACCCATGGTCATAGTTATTCATTTTTTTCATTTACATTGTCCTAGTATAGAGTATTTGGGAATAATTTATCACTATAACCTATAAATTGAATAAAATCAATCCAAATGACCTAGTATTCAAAATCTGGGCATCACAATGTACCTTGTTATGAAATGATTAAATAAAAACATAATTGATGAATCGAATCTATCAAAAAAGGTCCAAGACATAAATTGGGAGGGTTAATTTATATTTTGGTATAACATTGTATTGTTGATATTGGAATAACTATGTAACCTATGAATGTAATAATCAAGCCACATGTAGTCTAGTAATAAAAAACACTCTTCATAAGCCAGGCCCATATTCCCAAGTGTGCATTTTTTCATTTAAATTTTTATAGGATAGAGGATTTATGAACTATGTATCACTATATTATCTATGATGAATGAAATCATTTTACATGTATTCCTTGAATTAAAAACTATCCATGCATGTGAGACCCATATGTGGAGGGGGAAATTTTATTTAACATATATATAATGTGGAACAAAGAATTGAGTTCTCGGAATCCATACATATCATGTGATAGAAAGAATCAAGAAGTTCCTAAATAAAAAACCCGAAAAAGGTCTAACCCATATAAATAGGGGGAAAATTTTGTATTTATATTTCCCTTCGACATAGGATTTGATATTGGCTGTTTTATGTATATTTTGATGGTAGTTATTAAACCACACATATTTTTTGAGCAGAAATCTACCCACATAGGTATGCCACATTCATAAAGGGGGAGATTTTATCCTGTTATATTGTATCTCGACCAATGATTTGAGATATGGTAATCACTACATATCCTATGAAACTAGTTATCAAGGAAGACATAGTTCAAGAATAGAAATATCTCTACAAATGTATCACCCATACGCATTGGGGGTATTTCAACAATTTACATTGAGACTGGATACATGATTTGAGATATTGGGGTCACTATATATCCTATGGTATAATTATTAAATAAAAATATAGTTATTTAATATAATTATTCCATATTTTGATCTAACCCACAAATGAATATGTAATTTCTCCATTATTCTTTCACAAGGATCCATCAAATATTGTGTAAAACATACAATGAGTAATGTTATTAATATATTTCAACCTCACATGGTGGGGATGTATTTTGGTATATTTTATGTCTTGCATAAAGGAATTAAACACTTTAGTTCAATTTATTTAGATAAGGAAGAATTGTTCTTCACAGTTAAAAGTATTTCATTTATGAATCTAGATGCTTATGGTAGATATGTAAAGTAAATTTTTTTTAAAACATGCATTACTGGGGGGTGTAATGCATTCCCCATACATTGTGACCACCAAGTAAGATCTATTTTAATGTAGATTATGTATTTTTTATGTTCCATCTGACATGGTTTTTTACTTTATTGGTTTCATTATTTGGATCATTGGGGTTCTGAGATCTAATACTAGTTATCTGTACCGGAATTAGTGGTGGAAAACAAATTTATAATACTCTCATGTGATTCAATCTTGATGAAATTTTGGATTCTAAAATGTACATAATACATTTACATCAATATGATCCAACTCACCTAGAAACTTTTTTATTTCACACCAACTATTTGTTTACCATAGATAGATACACAAAAAAATGGGAAATAATATTCAATAGAAAGTAGTTATTTTGGTCCATTAACTAATGAATATTTAGTCTCTTTTGCAGATGTGTGTTTGGTGGAACAGTAGGCCATTATAGAATGAAAAAAAAATTATTGAATGGAAATATTGTCCTTATAAAAAATTTTCTTTATTAAATTTGAAGGATTCTTATTGTATTATACTATTTTTCCATTTCACCTACATGATACGAGACAAATGGCTGGATTTTTTGGTTTAATCATTATTTAATTTCATTAATTTGATAGAATTTATGAATTGGATTTTATATTTAAATATATTTTTAGGGACACCAAATCAAGTGATAATTTTCAATGTTAATAACATAATAGTATTCATCATCTCAAATTCTTTGAGGTTTTATTGCCTCATCCATTTGGAAAAAAATTTGGTTATAGTAAGGATGTACTTAAACTTATTAACTATAGCTAGGGTTATATACCCAAAACATCCACTCCACACATGAAAATTGTTAAAGAATATTTATCTACTTGATTCAAATATGTGGATCTATGAATGATTTTTTCTTGGATTTGGAATGAATTATACTTCCTACTGAGTTCGACACAAGCATGTATCATTATTTTCCATTAGTAACAAATCCTCCAAATTTTGTGCGAGAGTCTAATCCATGACTGATGATTATAACAAAAAAAGTAGTTGGACTTCTTTCATGGTATCATGAATATCTCCAAAAGTCATACATCTGATTAGGATTCCATTAAATCCATATTTTTAGTATACTTTTTTCTAGTTTTTCCCATATCAAAGATTATTTTTAACTTATCAGCATACATCCTATTTTCTTTGGGATCAATCTAACTATAATGTCCCATTATAGAGGTAATATACAACGGACTTAATAGATATTGGTTGTGTATATTGGTTCATTAGAAATTGTGCAGCATTGAAATGACGGATTTCCTCCATTTCACAGATGTTGAATAATGAGACCATACATGTTTATGTGAATTAGGAATCCGCTTCATCATAATTAGGTTCGACTAGGACTGCGGTTTCATTATAATTTCTGCCATATCGAATGTATCTTAATCGATAAATATAATGAAATATTATATTAAAATGGTATTTTTACATCTTTCCACTATTTTAATTGATGAGACAGGACAATTATTCCATTTTTATGTCATAATCATCATGGAGTTTTCTGATCACTAACTACGAATCACCCTTAAAGTCTTGATAGAATATCTATAACTATTGGTCTTGTTCCAAGACATCCATAATGGAACAGTATTATACATAATTATTGTTATAGAGTTCATTAAGTAATAGTGTGTTTTGAAAATTTTATTTTTCTAGGGAAATAAACAAAATACCTAGACAAAATTGGCTGATCTTTGGTTTTTAAATCATTTTTCTAGTAAGAAATCTAGGGGCATAGTCAAAATAAATCCTCTTTGTATAGAGTGTTTCATGGGCCTATAAGACCCCTTCTTTTAGAAATTCAGTTACCAACCATATCATTTCTATGGTGGGATGTGTGGTCGGAAAATTACATATGTTTTCACTTTAGCTCCCCTCTATTAAAAAAAGGATGTCATATTGTTGTTGAATAATAACCCATCGTTCCAAATGGAAATTCCACATAGGGTGTCCAAGGATATAATTAAATGAGTCAATACAATAGATCAATTTTACTTGATGATGCTTATTGTAATGTCTGATATTTTTTCCAATTAATGATTAGTGTTAGGTCGTTCCACGCAATATCATAATATTGGTTAACATTAACCAGTAACTTTTAACTAGGTTATTATATCCATTTTCATTCCCTACATCATTTTTATATATTAGGAGTGGACCAACAATCATTCACTATCATCCACATATATTATAAGAGGATTTCCTAAAACATGCGGCATCAAGACAGGTGGTTTCACTATGTCATTCTTTAGTTTATTAATGGATACATTGTAGTATTACTAAAAACCATTAGAAACTCCTTTATAATGTAACATGGTGAAGGTGAGGCATTTCCAAGAAAGTTTGTCTATTAAATAGTTAATTTAATAAATGTGACATTTTATCCCCCTTAGTTCTACAAAAGTCCATGTAGGTGACATTTTCATGATTGAAGTATTCTTTTCAAGGTCGACCATAATTACACATAGACATACCATAAAACCATTGAATTTCATTGAAATTAATCTGAAAGAACACATGATAGGATTCATCTTCAATCTATGATTCCTCAATATACTGAATACGTTTTGATGATCTGTGAGGTGATCACAACTCTGTCAATCTTTTAATCACATTCCATTAACATAACAACCAGATATTCACCCCAAAATGGTCATAAATGTATAATTGATGGTTAATTGTTAAGTACTTCCAATTTTTATTAATATAATGTGGGTGGCATATTAGAAAATGACTCCTAAAGGTGGTTTGATGGTGGGGGATTCCTCATCATCAAGAACCACTTTTAGGGCTTGGAAGACCATACTTTCACTGATAAAAAGTTTTATGTGTAGGTTCTGGGAATAGTGGAAATATAGGATGGGTGTGTACCCATCACAACAGGTTTCCATGATTGATGTTTAATCTAAGATCAATACAATGATAAAATCCAGTATCCATGGAATTAAATAAAATGTAAAAGAAAAAGGGGAGAACCTAAAACTAAGAATAGATGAACAATATATTTTGATTACAAATAATTTAATTACATTAAAGAATTATCTATAAGATGATTCATTATTCAGTGATACATTCAATAATGGGTCTGAGTTTCAGAATCATTGTGATGTAGAATACAAGGATAAGATTCCTCTAGCAGTGTTCCACAGAGGCTCAACATTTCTCTGGGCATCACTAATGGAGTCTAAAGGTTCTAGCATGGAAGATTCTTTCAAAGGATATGTCCTCCTCTAATGGAATTGAGAATCACTTCAAGAGAATTCTAATAAATCATTTGGAGGAGTTTATCTCTCATTCATGATAGAATTCATAGAGCAGGGATTGATCTCTAGGCTTTAGAGTTATTAACCAATGATGTTTTTCAAAAAAACTTTGGTTTTCAGGTGGAATGATCACGTGGAAATTTTATAGGTTAATAAAATAATATAGAATTTAATTCACATGGAAATAATAAATAATTAGTTAAACTATTGTTACTTATTTTATTATACCATGTGAATCCCCATGTCAAATAATGATAGACATCACTCTGCTATCAACCCCATTTCAAATACAACTTGCACTAGAGCCAACTACAAAAAACCATTTGTTTGCTAGCTCTCACATGATATTTATGATTTTGTTCAGACATGCCATTAGTCCTGAGGTATGCGGTGTTATCTATCGTGGACACTCTACTCACTAAAAATCACCCCTTTTATTCAAATTCCTCAACATTTGATAATTTCATAGTGTATAGTTTATCTATTGATGTTCCCCTGGCTCCATTGCAACTGACACTAATAAAGTATTATCACAATACAATGTTATAGGTTCCTTACTACTAGGTACCAAATATAGATCATGGACAATGTTCTGAATCTAGATAGTTTAAGTTGTTTCATCAGAAGACACTATATATATAGACTCCACTGTAGAATAAACAAAAACATGCTACATTGAACTCTTATATCTCACCACTCCTTCGTTGAGATAGAAAAAAATATCTACAATACACCTTCATATCATTATTATCTATCTAAAAACTAGCTTCATCATACCCTCTGATGAGATATTACTGGTCTCTTCCATGCAGCATGAAAAAATCCTTAGTTCTTCTCATATACATAAGGATAGATTTGACAGAAGTCCAATGAGGCTCTCATAGATCACCTTGATATCAACCTACCATGCTCAGGGAATAGGCAACATCATGTCTAGTACATAACATGGAACACATGTTATATACTATCACCGAGGTGTTTGGAATATTAATTATCCGATTTTTCCTATGTGTTGTTTGGGGACAAATTATCTTGGAAATATATAGACAATTTCACATAGGAAAGAATCCCCTTTGGGATTGTTCCATACAAAATCTATTTAGTATATGGCCAATGTATAAACTTTGACCTATTCCAAGAATCCACTTGGATCTGTGATGAAACATATTGATACCTAGAATATAGTTTGTTTCTCCTATTTCCTTCATGGAGAAGCACTTGTTAACCAGTTCTTGACTGACTATATGACGGATATGTCAGTTCCAATAATCAATATGTTTTCAACATACACTACTAATATAATGTCCACATTCCCATTAATCCACTTGTAAACACATGGCTCACATTACTTCTTAATGAAAGCATATTATCTTATGGATTTTCAAATGTATTGATCCATTACCTGGATTAGTTCTATAATCCATAAATGGTTCTCTAAAACTTGCATGATCTTTTAGCATAACTTTGTTATAAAATAATTTTGGGTTGTTTCATATAGACATCTTCCTGAATATTTCTATTGAAAATGATGTTTTTAAATCAATATTCCAAATCTCATAGTAATAGAATGTATCGTTGACAAGTATGATTCATACCAATTTAAACATGAAAACTAGTGAAAAAAATTCATCATAGTAAATTAATTGATGATGGTTAAAACACTTATACACTATGATTTTTATAGGTACTAATATTACCTCAATGTCCAATTTCTTCTAGAATACCCAATCACAGCCAATAGGATTTACATCAACAGGATCATTGACCAGAAACCAAACATAGTTATGTTACATGGAATCCATCTTATAATTTATTGCTTCTATCCTCCTGTAGCTTTTGAGATCTCTAAAACTTCCATGATAGAGAGAGGTTCATCATTTTACAACAATAATGAGTAAACTACATCGATGAAATAAAACCATATCTCTATGGTTCCCTTACCTTTGTTGTACTTTGACGCAGTTCCTGGGTTTTAGGAACTTCCTATTCTAGGGAGACCTGTGAAACTTGTTCTTATACCAACTCTTATGTATCACTAGCATCAATACCAATTAAGTCAATCATTCTCCCAATATCCTTTTTGAGAATTTTTTCGATCTCTAGAATGATGGATTATCAGGAAACAATAACTTACTTACCCAATAGGTTGGATAGTTATTATCTCTTAGTTTCCTTGGGATACCCTATAATTATACACTTCCGGTCCCAACGTTCTAGTTTGTTTATGGAGTAATCTTTAACAAAAACCCCACATCCCCATACATATGTACTTATAAATGTGGATTTCTTTCAACTCGATAACTTAAAGGGAATCCCATTTTCCTCCTTAGATGGTACAATGTACAATGTGCATGTTGTAGTTTTAAATGCATATCCACAAAAGGATAATAGAATATCTATATGACTTATCATCGATCTAACCATGTACAACATTGTACGGTTCCTCCTTTCACTGACACTATTACACTATTCTGTATACAGTGGACTATGTTGAGATAGAATCCCAATGTCTTGTAAAAGGTCATTGAACTCTGGGTTAAGATTGTCTCCACCTTGATCCGATCAATGATTCATTTATCTTCTTATCAAGATGATTCTATAAATCATTATTGAACTCCTTGATTTTCTCAATGCACTCGGATTTATACCTCATTAAGTATATATAGCAATATATACTGAAGTGTTCAGTAAAAGTAATGAAGTTAGATTGTCCACCTCAACCTTATATTGGGAATGGTCCCCACACATCAGTTTCTACCAATCCTACAATCTCTGTGGCCTATTCAGCAAGTCCTCAAAATAGGGTTTTGTTCATTTCCCCTTGTAAACAATCATGACATATATCAAGTGTTTTTAGCTCCGTAGAGTCTAAATAACCAACTTGTTAGAGTTTTTTTAGATGCTTCACATTTACAAGACCAATGTGGTGATTCAACAATTGGGTGTTGTATGAGACATGTGAGTTGGTATCATTATCTATCACCAAGACATGGTTCTTATAATTCAATACATACATATCTTTATTTAAATGTTCCATATCATAACATATGTTTTCATTGTAAAAGTAACTACATTCCTTTACAAACATGTAAATAAATACATATGTATCTAAAATCGATAACGAAATTCTGTTCATGGTAATAGAATGAAAAAAATAATAGAACTGTAAAACCAAAATCATTCCCTTTGGAAATGTGAGGTGGAATTCACCAATGAAATGATCATCCAACCGCATACCATTGGCATCTCCGAGATCTCCCTTTACTCTATAAATGTTTTAAAATACTCATGGATCATCCATTTAAATATAGATGTGAGAAACTAAAGTTGTATCTAATACCAAGCATGTTGAAATGGAATGATTTCACTTGATAATGAATACACCTTCGGCTTCTCCTTTCCTTTGGTTACTGTTCCTCTTCTAGTGGCCTCACTTTCCACATATAGATCATACTGCATCCTTTTCATTGAATTAACTTTATAACTTATTCTTCTTGGTTGGATTGTGCTTAGGAGATTTAGATTATTTTTAAATCATGGGCCCATTTTCCTTGTACTTCCTCTTCCTATTCACTATAAGTACCATTGGTTTTTTACTCCCCATGTCCTTATCCACATGTCACCTCAAGGTCAGATGTTCTGATAAGCTATTCTCATTATTGATCATATTATAGTCCTATAAAAACTAGATAAGGCCTTTGGCAGTGATGATAGTATGAGATCTGTACACCAATCAACTGGGAATTTAATCCCTAGGATGTCTAGATGCTCTATATAGACAATGATCATGAATACATTTGTCTAGTATGTAAAGACTCTGCAAACATTGTAGTGAGAAAAGGATTGTAGATATCATACCATTCTTGCCTCTCCTTCTGATTATAGAGGTCATAATGGTGTGATATCATGCTATAAGAATCTATTTCATCATGTTTCTTCAAGATCTCATTGGACATGGATGATAGAATGATGAACTAAACATCTGTAGGGTAATTAAGATATTTTTTTACAAAGAGAGTTCATTATTAGTCGTCTCATTTCCTTGTGCAACTGTCCATGGCTCTTCCAACAAATAAATTTTCCTCTCATGGCGAAGCATAACCCGAATGAACCTTGGTCACTCTAGGAAATTATCACCGGTGAGAAGGTTTACCTTATCGAGTATAGATCACAATGATATAGTTTATGTCATTATAGATTTTGTCTCTATAATTAAGATAACATTGTTTTATTACTTTATCTTGGTAAAAATGTACACATTAATTAATTACTGTTAATTTGTCTCCCACTATTTTTTTGAAATCCAATAGCCCAACAATTGGATTCAGAATATCCCGTTTTATGGAAATTCTTGCGGAGAGTATCCATATTTCCCATTGTATTACCCAAACTAGGGACAGTCAGGGAACTTGAATGGTTTTTGATGGACTTTCCAAATCATAAATGCATTAACTCATGACTCCCAGATCTATTGAGTGGAATCCCCACTCCTAAAATCGTTAATTTTTTTATTTCCAAAACCTTTGCCTCTCAGTGACAGCATGTCCATATAGGGAATTCATCCCTTGATTTAATATAAGATAATTCAACCCGAAACCCCAAATTAGAATTCCCCAATAATTGAAAGCAACCTAACTAGTGTTGGTCAAGCCATTTGAACTATGGTTTGATTATAACCGAAGAAATTGAAGGCTATAAAGACATAGCTTTTAATTGTGGTATTCTTGTCTTTTATGTGTACATTTCCACTTATTATCCTTCAACATGGTTTTTAATATTAAGTAGTGTATAATTAAGTTATTATCCATCTATAGATAATATTTTTTCACAATAAATTTTATTTTAGTTCCATCGGGTAAGCTTGTTAGTTCATTAAATATGTAATTGTGTAAAACATAAATAATGAATATCCATAAAACTAAACTGTAAATAAATAAATGGTATGATCATGAGATTTACTATTCATTAGTTTATATTTAGGTTGACAAACAAACACTGACCGAGGGAAGAAACTCCATGAACCATTTAAGGTTCTTATTTATTTTTGTCCACCAATCCACCTTTTTATCTCCTTGGACTAGTTTCACGTAGAATCCAAATGAGAACCCCCTCAACTATATTGGGAGAATTATTCATTACATATCCATTTAACACACACATCTGTGAGGGGTAAAATGGGGCTTACATAAAAGAACCATGTGAACTCTATCAATAATTATTAATGAGGATAAGGTACATCAGCAAACAATTTTAATTTAATAATTAAATTAAAAGCGAACCAATCACATAAAAATGTATGTTCTTGCTCACGATCATCTACCTACATGAAAAAATTACACATTTAATGAAACTAGCATTTAATTCTATAATCATTCGTATTAAGATAAATTATTCTCAAATCTATTTATAATTATCTTCAATTAATAATTATTTTTAGTATTTATACATTTCTAAATTTCCTCGAAATTCTAATCCATATCCACGTACATAAAATGTACTTTTGAGTAATCATAGTGAATACCCATCAAAGAAAACCCAACAATTTTTTATAATTATATACGAATTGTTCATTGTGACATGTAGCATGCATGCATAATTATAATTTTAAAATAACTCATAGGCAATGAGAAGATATTTGAACATTACAAATATTCTAATAAAATATTTATATATATAAATCGAACACCTATTACATTTTGTGTCCCAAATTTATTCCAACACACTGGTACATCTCTCAAAGAGTTTACATAATATAACAATAATTTTGTTTAAATATTTGTAATATGGAAATAGTACATGGAGTGTAGATTAGACAACACAGCATGTACCCTCCTCACCATCCATATGAATTACACAAATGGGGAAAAGATTTTAGTGTTGTAATTAATAAATCTTCAGAGTAAAGAACATGTCCAATGTTCCACATGCTATTTAGACATCTCATTTCCAATTCACCATATGATAAATTCATTTATCGGATACACAACCTGGCCTTTACATGAATGGACTACACTGTATGTCCAATAGGCTACATGGCATTTAGTTCAGCTGATCTTATTCCATTCATTATTGGAAAACACCAAGTGTAATAATTAAATACACCTTTTTTCATTAATACCCATGGCTTGAGTAATTACCAAATTATTCCAAGCAAATTGAACACAACTACACAGTTTGTAATATGTATTACATGACAAGTGTAGAAGATTAACCAGCTTTTAATTCTAAATATGTGCATTCTACTATTGTGTTAGTTGGAAATAATCATCGGAGACTCCTCATGAGACCATTGATTTAATATTAATAAAAATTTTAGTTATTTCTGTTAAATCTGTGAGAAATGATGATGGAGGAATAGATCTCTAAATTCAGATTTCATTAATGATTAAACGTAAATTTAAAAACAATTTTGTTAATTTTTAAATGATCAATGAATTATTTAAATAATTATAATATAAAATATGATTGCTCTGATTCCACATGTTGGTTTCGGGTATAGTAGAAGCTCTCGAATGGCATGTTCACAACATTGAATATTTCCAAGATCGATGAATAATCTGATATAAATATGAAGAAAAAACTAGTATCCACAAAATTGAATCAATGATAACAGACATAGGATATATCCCAGAACTGAGAAGAGTGGATCAATATATTGTTTTTATAATTTATTTAAATAAACTAAATAATTACCTCCAAGGTAATTCATTATTTTTTGATGTTTTAGACCTTGGTTTTGAGGTGAGGCTTCGTTGTAATGTATATTCCAAGGATATGATTCCTCTTGCAGTGATTCACACATGCTCCATGTATCTATGGGTGTTGCTGAAGGAGTATCCAGGTCCAAGCGCAAAAGATCATTTCTCTTGTAATGTCTGCCTTTGATATCCTTCATAATCAATTCCAAAGCATTCTCCTAGATCTGGTGGAGGTGGATCTCTATCATTATTGAGAGTGTCCTCGGTTAAATATGATTACTCTAGGAATAAGAGATTTTATACAAGTATTTTGTGCAAGAAACCATTGGTTTTCTTGTGGAATAACCGCTTTTCTAATTTAGAGAATAATAAGATAATAGGGAATTTGATTTTCCAAGAAATAGTAAATTATTTTCCCAAATTCCATTACATAAGTTATTATTCAATCTCAAACCCCATTTTAAATAATAATAGTGATTATATTAAATCTCTTACATGGTCATAAAATTCATGTTATATTTAAATATTATTTAATAAAACAATATTTTATATTATTTCTTACTAGAACCATAACATGGTTTTCCAATACTCCTCAATATTTTCCATCCATGAATAACAAATTTTAATCTATTAAATAAATATTACCGCATTATTCTCCAATAAATAAATATTCAATCAAAAATATATTATCTCAAATAACTAAAAAATAAATAATACAAAATAAGAATACTTGAAAATTTATTAAACCACAACCAGGAATAACATTTATTCAACATGTTAAATAAAAAAATTTACTTGGGAAACTGGATACTCATAGTGTGTGACCCTCTAAGAAACTTTCACATTGGCATTAGGAGGGCATCCCTAAAGACCATGATTATTGTATAGAAACAGGTCAGGGTACCGAAGACAAAGATATTGGTGCCCCAAAAACTTGTAACATCATACAATCTATGACCATGTAATATAATCCCCTTATCCTGATATCTCTAATCAAGTGGGGTGCATGCATGTGGCATGATCCAAAGTGGTCTATTTATCATTCTATGAAATATTGGCATTGAAATTACCTTGATAACAACATGACCACATATTTGGTAAATCTATACCATTTCCATCAAAGGGAATGAGATATCTACAATCATAGAAGTGAAAAATCATGTCTCACACTTTTCATTAATGCAGTATTACTCATGACACACCCCACATATCCTTACTCACCACAAACATATATTATCATGGTTTTTGTTAATAAATATACATGTTGGAGTCATAATAACCATTAAAAATAATCATAATGTCAAGAAACCAATACACTCGTCCACATATAGGAATATCCTATTAAATTTATGAATGTGGATTTCCTACTGGCGGGGCTTGTTCTCATAATTTCCTCCTCGATATTACCAATGGAACACTCCTTGAGATAGTGTTTCAATGTTTAATGAGTCCCCATCCCTGATATCCTATCTGATTTTTCCCCTTTAAATGATATCATCGGTATATAGAACCTATATTCAAGAATAATTTCATGGCACGTCAGGGTTCTCATCATAGAAGGGATCCACAATGACATTTTAGTTTGAAAGATATTCATTGGATATTATCATATTCTATGTCCCACGTATAAATAACCATAAAGAGATAAAGAGTTTATTAATATACATCCAATGAATATAAATTTATCCTAATGTATATTAAATTCATTTTTAGGGGCACCAACTCCAACAATATGATCATCAATTGGAAATCATACCTTTGGAAGTGATTATTTAGGTCCCTAAAATCGATGCATACCATAACAATTACTTTAGTTTTATTTATTAGGATGATTTGATGAGATATAATGGGGACATCACTTCCTATAAAATGAATTCTTTGATCAATTTTTCTATATTTGATTCTAAATTAATAACATGATATGGGTGACCATCCAATATTTTTTCATGAAACATCTTTGCCAGCAGGTAATCCTATGACATGTGTAACCACATCACAGATTATACAAGAAATTTATTTATAATTTCAACAAAACAAGTATTAATTACACTATAAAATTAAAAAATATACCCCTTCATCCTTTAGAGGCATGGAGGAACTAATCAACTTAGGTCGTGGGTATTCATATATATTCATATTCTCTAACCTAAACTCATTAATGGTTGTGTAGATACCTTCCTCAAATGTTGGAGGAGTGTTCCAATAGTCATCATCTTCATCCCACATCTCTGATTCCATGGTGAAATTATCATTCAGTTGTGATATAGGGATTCATTGGGGATTTTCGAATGATATAGGGGCTTCAACCAACATGTCATAATCAACCATTCATTTTTTCCCTCTTTCTTCTAGAAACTGACCTCAACATATATGGAAATTAAGGACTCGCAGTAGGGAAATATAAAGATATATAATACTTTAGATCCCATATATGGGGTATTCCAAGCAGTAAAGAAAATTTGAAGGTTAAAAATTTGACTAGGAGGACATCATATTCATAGAAAGAAATTACATATTTAATCATTATGGATGACCATGTACTCTATGTTATATGTGAGATCACCAAACTATTCCTTGAGCATGTGCTTCCTAGGAGTCCTTGTACGTCTCTTATTATACCCACGAATTTTTATCATTTTCAAAGATATGTCCACTTCACTATATACCAAAAGTTATATATTTTGAATGTGGATTAGTTTGATCCTAGAATTCATCTCAACCACAAAAAATCAAATGATGACATTTTGAAATTTTCATGAGTCATAAAGAGGCATGATATTTTCTATGATAACCTAATACAAATAATGTTCTTTGAATGATATGGTGAGGTGAAATTATGATGGAATAATCTACCCTTAGAAAACCTTAATGGAAAAAACATCAATCTTAATCAAAAGTTTTATTTTGCGGGCCACAATGAAGGACTGTCTATGATATTTATAGATATGTTGATAATTTAGGATGTAATTGCTTTCATGAACAATCTTAAACATCTTTAGAATATCATTTTTCAACGACAAGGGTCTAAACATCCCATCATGAGGTTTCTCCCAATTTTATAGCTCATGTGTAGTAGTGATTGATGTATATTGAGCTTGTGCTTGAGTGGAGGTCAAGAGAGAATATGTGCCCAATACCATACTTCATGCCATCATTCTCCTTCATATCATATATTTAGACAATGACACCCCTTGTACTTAGTCATGTAAAATGAATCAACCTCAATAACTACTTGAGGGTTATGTGGAATATCCATGATTATATTGGGATTTTAAGAGTTCTTATCAATTCTATTAGATTCATATATTGATTTCATGAGGTTGTGAACATAATATTGGATTAAAATGGAATTTTTTGTCCCTTGGATCCACAAATTCCATGTCAAAGGCCTCTAAATCTATGGTATATTTTGAAAATCATGTACTCATATGGGTATTCATCATCCGGTAAAGGATCTATTAATTTAACATTGTTAAGATAACAGAAAATGATATCATCATCCAAAAAGGGTTTTGTTTGGTTCTGTGGCACACATACTTTTCATGTTTAATAAAAGAATCCTCAATGTTTCAGATATATTGTGGGATCTATATATGACCATTCATCTTTTCCATTTTCATGTGTTGGATCATTTCATCTACCTATGAGGGAAGTATTGAAAAATTATTTCATAGGTAATGGGTTCATTTTTGTTTTCAGGGATGTTCTCACATGATGAAAGATCTCCATCAATGGTATTTTGAGTCATCATGTTATCATACTTCAATAAATTCACAACTAGATTTTGTTTCTCATCTCCCTCCTCTTATTGTGGACAAATGTTTAAAAAAATCACTATAGCGGGGGGGGGGGGGGTTATCCAGTATTTTTATTCCCAGAATCAACCATGATTCTGAGGATGTCTTTGATGGAAAAATTTTATTATACTCTATGACTCTACATCATATATATAATGATTTATTAAAAATGATTATTGAATTATGGTTTATTGTGATTCAATGATATGGTATCTTTATTTTGTTATTTTAAATGGATTCAAGAAAATAACTAGGTATGTAATATTTTCTTAAAGAAGATTTTTTTCATCCATTCCTAAAATAATTTTTGACCATTTACCTTTTTTATTATTTTTTAGTTTGGTGATTTTATTGAATTTCACTCTCGATGAGAGGAAATGAATGATTCAGGCCATATTTGTGTTCTTGGATGGGAATTTATATTACTATAAATGGTAAAATAGGTAGTCTCTACATTACAAGGAATTTATTTCCTTCCTTAGGTCATGATCCAAGATTGATAAATAGTCTTATAAATGGTATCATATAGGTGTATCTCCATTAATTAATAATAATGTAATCCCCTAGAAATATCATTAGGATATATTGTGTTTTTATCTTATCCAAATGATGCTAACCACATATTTCTTATATTTCCTATTAAGAGAGAAGAACTTTGATTTTATTGGTTAAGCCTTTTCAACTACTGATACTTTAATAAGAACAATCACTTTCACATTTTTTGAGTTTTTTTGGTTGATAATTGTCATTTTTCATAACATTGATTTTAACTCGTGTAGGATTCAATCAATAGGGTCTTCCATTTCTTCAATGGATTTTGCGGGAATGGTGTTTTACAAATCTATGGATGGTATTGTCAATGTTTGTAGAAAATATTTCAGTTTGGTAAGTTCCATATGATATCCTAGTCCCAACATCAAAAAACATCATATCATTAAGTTAATGAGTTAGTGTTCTGGATCTCCCACACCATAAATGGTTAATAAGATATGATCCAAGAAATTAGGTGGTGGAAAATATTTTATCCATCAATTCAGGCTCCGGATTCATCTAGGGGTGAATTTGGGCATTCCACCCATCACTGGATTCCATTCATGCAATGATGGATTAAATGAAAGTGGGGAGTTATAAATTTACCATGATCAAAAACAACACCCTTTAATAGTGAAAATGGTAGGCATGATGTGGTGTAACAATATTCATATCTCGTTGATTCTCAATCAATGATATTATTGAATGTTCAATATAGCAGTGAAGAGGTTTTCAATATAATTTTTAAATGTTGTAAACATCCTCAAAATCCTCATTTATGCAGACCAGATGTCAAGATCAAGAGAATGATCGATGGGAATATTCATCTCCTGCATGTGAACTGTCACTCTCACAGTATATAGGATGAGGGATATTGTTCTCTATATAAGGATTATTCCAAGAGTAATTTTTCCCCTAAATAGTTCATTATTTAGAAATTTGAGGGTTGTTTTTCTTTCTAATTGTATACGATCCCTTATTCTAAGGAGGTAATTTTGGTTACTCTTGGTGGTGATTGTGAAGCATCAATACCTTTCTGATTCTCATTTGTAGTGTACCTAAATAAAGGTGGAAATTTATAATTCAGAGCTTCCAAGTTCTATATCCTAAAATGAATATACATGTGTGAAACTTAAATTGGTGAATCTAGATAATTTACCTCTTTTGGAATATATTATTCTTTACTTAACTATGATTTTTCATTTCATTCAACATAATTTTTTATATTTATGTTAAAAAAATTCACTGAGGTTTATTCATTAAATGGCAGTCATCACATTACTCTCCATGATGTATGAAGATTCATCACCCCTTACTACTCTATTGAGGGTTGTATCAGGGTAATTTATATGACCCCATGTAATATTTAACACTTTTAAATTATGAACATTATTGGGTATTATTGAAATTTCAATACTATATTCTAGTATAAGACTATAAATAATGAACATAAGGCAGTTTTTGTCATTCCTATCTAATAATATCCATGTAACATTAGTAAGACTCATGGTGGGAGGAATAGATGGGATATTAGTAATACGTATATACCTCCATGCATGGAGATGATTAATTCCATAAAGGGTGAGGATAATTAAAAAAATTCTCCCAAATCCATGGAATGTGGATAAATTGGTAGTTCTATTGGAATTGTTTTCACAATTTTTGTGGATGTGAAGAATCAATTAAGGGATATAGTGACCCCTGATATAGAAATTGATATGTAAATATCCCCTTATTAATGATATGGGGTTATCTAAAATTTATACTGATTTATTCTGGACCATCTTGGGGTGTTCTGAACATATTGATGGATATTTAGATAAAGACACCTGCAACTATGCAGGATGGTGTTTGTTTGCATCAGCTGCCCATATCTTCTCAATCCACTATAGATATAGTGACCCGAAGGATGGAGGTCTGGGTAAAAAAATAACCAATCCCAATTGGTTTGGTTCACTCATGTATGCATACTATAATATATTTTATTTTTAAATGATTTATTTGGTGTAATTATGATGTTTTATGAGCAGAGTGAAATGGATTCCTATAAAGACATACATTTTCAATAGGAATCTATCAATTAGTCTGAAACATCTTCTAATATTTTTCAAATTCATTGACATTTTTTGAGGGGATTAAATATATGTATCTATTAACATCTTTCATCCCATATTCATGAAATATTTGTATATTAAAATAGGTGGATTATTTCTATTTTGAGTAATTGGAGAAAGCATTACATTATCTAAGGATTTCTCTTGTGGATATGAAATGTTTGATTTCCACATCTCAGGAGTTCATCAATTATGAGGTCATGGGGAAGTGAAATTCTCCATACTATCCATATCCATGGACATGGATATATTTTGAGGCATCAACAACCAATATTCTAAGGATTTTGGTGAAAAGTATGAAGGAGAAATATATTTTTACATTCTTCTATTCAAATATTTGGACCTTGGACATAGATATTATATCTAAGTCTATATTAATGCACAATATATCTATGGTTTTAAGGGGAACCTCATTTCATGGATGGGGGAGGTTTCTTTCCTTTAACTACAGATTATTCACCCACATGTTCTAGCATATATAATTCATGCACTCTATTCCTCACACATAAGTGAACTCAAAGGAATAAGTTGAAATCGGAGAAAATGGTTGAGAGGTCGTTTCTATATTACACTCTCCATATATAATATTAGTACTATCTTCGTTACAGGTTGCCCATGATGATTTACTTCTTATACATAATCATGAACTGTTTCCTGCTAACCCTGGTGTTTTGGAAACTTTTCTAAAAGATTTTTTTTTATTTTTAGAAATAATATATATGAATATGTGTAGGGAATGTGAGGATATCGATGTCTGGTAGAGATGTCACCATTGGGAGGTTTTCCATTCCAAATATTAGGAGTAGGGTTCTGATGATCCACCTGTCACTATCATGAGTATGATTACTAAGATAGTGATCTTATTTTAGTTTGGGTGATGATTTTATGGACCATTGAGGTGTTCTATATTTTCATCCAGTTACATCATGGAAACGAGAGTTGAGAAGATTAGGTTAGTGATCATCATTATACACTAGGGATAGAATATAATTTCATTATTTTGGGTATATTGAATGTAAATATGTGTCATGCATGATTTTAAACCTAATTGTTGATAATCATCTAATACTTTGAGGATATTACCCAACTGAAAATAATATTCAAGAGTGTACATGTGATAATCTATATTATTGGTTGTAATATAAGCCTTCCAGAGGGTCGAATCATAAATATTCCATTAAATATTCGATCAACATGGGGTATTATATAGGTTAAAATATTCATTCCATGTCATAATATTTAGATGGTACATCAAAATGTGAGATGGGATATGAGGCTCCTCTTGAAATGCATATGTAGGATTCTACTGTAGTTTTTCATTGTAAAAAAGAAGGGATGTGAGCCTGTCTTATAAAAGTAATTTCAATATGTTGATTAGATTTAATTCTATTGATATGAACATTATCTGATGTTATTTATATATTTTTCAAATTAAACTCAATTGGGGAGGGGATAAGAGGTTGTCCTTGTACCTTTGTAGTATGATGTGGATATTTTTCAAAAGGAATGTATACCGATCATGATTGATGTTCTAGATTGAGCTGATGATCCCCTATTGGAACATGGATATGAGCCTTGTGCTATTCCTTTAGATAATGCCTTTGGTATTTGATGGTTGCATTGTGAACCAACCTCAAGGAATGTAGAAAAATGAGTTGTTGAACCCCAATTGGAATGATGATATGAGTCTGGTCCTATGGATCATCATTTAACAGTATATTCCAATAATCCATCCATGTGGGAGAACGTATTTGGGATTCCACTAGAGTGTACACTTATTCATACCGATCACGGTGATATGGGACTGTTAGTTTTTGGATAGGAATATATGTATATACTTAATCTTATTCCCTTCCATGAAAATGAATCTACATATATTCTATTAGTGCTATAATATAGTGATACTTTTTCAAAGTGTGTTTAGGAAAATAGGCCTACACATCCTCGATCTCTTATACATACTGGAATGTTTCATTGATTAATATAGGGATATAAACCCACTCATTTCTTCCTTATTCCAAAAAAATATACCAATGGGGTTTTTGAGAAAGTGAAACATATGTTCCTATCCCATGATTTCTAATGGATTATACATAAATAATTGATCTAATTGGGTAGGGGTATGAGCCTTACCACTATCTACTCTCAGAAAATGAAAATTGGATTCATCATTGGATTTGTTGATATTATCCCAATCACATTTATTCACAAATTTATGTTCCTGAAGAGTCTTCATTGGTACCCCAAAATGAGTTTCTAGGGTGGCAATATTTTTTGATTAATTTTGTATTCTATAGAGGGGAACACGAGAGATGATTCCAGTGAAAATGATTGATAGTATTCATTCTAAGACACTCCCAAAGGGGGATGGATTTGTTTTTTACTACATGCTCAACAATCCAATGATGTGGAAGGTGGTGATATCCACATTCTAGGGAAAATCATATAAATTAATTGGTGGTGGAGGTAGGTGTGAAATATTCATTGTTTCATTCATGAATGATAAATAATTATAGGCTTTCGAATATATAGACGAATACATGAACCCTCTATGATAGAGATCAAACCATGTTGATGTTATTCCCAATCCATCGCATTTTACACTCAAATATAAAGGTTTTGGGTGTGTAATGTTTTATTGAGACTCACAGAGGTTACTATTCTTACTAATAATCCATATCATTTTAGTTATAATGAAATTATCTCAGGCCTATATTATTGTGATGGAATTTTTTGGAGTAATTACTACAGAATATAATAATGTCGCTGATTAGATAAATGTCACAAGTTTTAAACATTATTATTATGTTATTCATGTGTAATTAAATTTTCATTTAGTACCCTCAGTTAAATGAATTTTATTTTCTGGAAATTTCATGGAATAAATGATCAATTTAATAAGAACCCTAATTGAGTTTTATATTTGAATTATTTTACATCAAGAACCCAGTTTTAATTTATGCAAGAAAAAAATGGACCAAAACAACATCAACTGATCTGTTTTTTATTATAGTATAGATTCACATATGGTTCCCAATATTGGTTTCCATATAAATATATGTGGGATTCCCCAATTTCAGAAGACATGACTCCCAATGCCTATAATTATTTTGGTATTATATCATTACAATTTTTCACATTGGTTTCACCAATATTCATTTCCTTCAAACGTTTTGTAATCTATGATGATTAATTATATGGAGTTCAAGTATTTTTTCACAATCATTCACATTTAGTTTACAATTTTAATTTGTCACAGACACACCCAATAGTTCCCATAGCCCTAAAAAGGTATAGACCTATATTTTAAGGGTATATGATCATCCATTTTTTTCAAACCAATTTGTTTAGGAACACACATAGGTCATGAGGATGGGAGGACATTCTTATAACACCGTTCTTGGGGTAATTATTTTATAATCATGATAAAACAATTCTATTTTAGTATGATTGTGAATCTCTTCAAAATTACAATGTTGGATTGGTTTCAAAAATAAAATTATTTGGTGTCAAATACTTCAATGTATAATTGGGGTTCTATTGATAATATCATATATATGTATCTGAGGATTACTATATATTTCCAACAATTACCTAGAAATGGGTATCATATTATATTTTGATGTGATATATAAATTAACTCTAGGGTTTTCTTTCTTTCAGGGAGTTTAAAAGTGTTTTGAGTATAGAATTAAAATATCATGGCACTTCCAATTTACGTGATTTATATTAGGAGTAAAAACCCATGTAGTTTGTTTAATTAATAGATTTTCAGTTTAGATTCACACAAAAAATGGCATATATGATGAAACTAGGGAAAAATACATGGACATTGAGACTTAAGAATGATTCCTACATATCGTTTTTATAACATGAATGTGATTTATCATATATCACAATTCCCTTATCTCGCTGATGTGTGTTAATATATAATTAATGCAAGTGATTGTTATTAACCCTAGGATTAATAATACGAGAATTCCTATAGGACATACACTGAGATAGATAGAGTTTTATGGGGAATGATTTATCATTTAATTGAACAAGACATAAAACTAGTTTTTCCACATCATGGGGAAATTTTTCATGTTAGTTATATTATCATTTAAAATCCCTAAGCCCATATTATTCATGCTTAGTGTGAGAAACTACGTATAAAAATCAACCAGATTAACCACATATTGTCACTAGACATATTCACTATTGTGGCCATTATGGGGTGATTGATATGGAAATAATGACTTATGAAGGGTTCATATATATCCTTGTTACAGTAAAAATCAAATCCCTCATATATGTATCCATTTATATCATAATGATTATTAATAATGTGTGATTCCACTTAGAGTAATTATTATTATCCCCAAAGTTAAAAGATGATTGGGGTTTAAATGAGGATGTATTCCCATTATAAGATATTTGATCCTTACCCAAATATGGATACTATCTATGAACCATGAGTGCATATATAATAATATTGGGATGGAATTAGGATTTAATGATACCCATAGGATTTCATAAGTATCGATTCCAAACCCATTATGCACACATACCATATGAAATGAAAATTCCCAAACAAATAATCAGGGTTCTCAGTTAACATGACGTGAGGTGACATACCAAAGTACTCATGATGGATGAGGCCAACATTTATAGGAGAGTCTTCCTAACATGTCCACATGTCTAGATAAAATTCATTGGTTATCGGCTTGACATATCCTATGTTTCTTCATAACATGTCCCGAGCGTCACCCTGACATTGCTGGAATTCCCCATGGTGTTTTTCATTTTTTACGATAATATTTCATTTAGATGATTCATGAAAATTATGAAATTTCAAATATGATTCACATGATCAAATAATACAACTCAAAGGCCTTCCATATGATCAAGGTCGACGCATCATAGGGATATAAAATGATCTGGTTGACATGTTTAGAGGATTTTAACATGACATGACTAGAGGACTATCACATGACATTGATGACATGCACTTGGGTTACAACATGTTTCAGATGAAGTTTCCAAGGAGTCATTTTTTTATTGACATAAATATATCCATTGATGTCTAATGAGATAGGATGATATTTATGAAGGTATTCTTGTGACATGGATAAATTATACAGATGATTTTTTATGAAGTTGTTGAAACATACAATTGATTTCTCAAGACTAGATAGACATTTATGGGTTATGTTTCATGACATGTATGACATGTATTGGTGATGTCACATGATAAATTAATTAGACACAAGTATAATAGAATCCTATTTCATGAAAATAATTTTATCCATTTTTTGGTAAGTCTTTCATAATTTTCAGCCTTTATAATGTAAATTCAAAAATGTTCATTGGGAATTTTCACATTATGATGTAATGTGACAATGTAAATATTCTATAATTCCATTTAATAATTCTTATAGTGCACTCTATGTCCTTCATTAAATCAATTGGTTGATCCTGAGTTTTCTATATACATGTCGTGTAATCACTAAGTTAAATCCATGGGATTACCTTGTGTTAGAACATTGTGATTTTGTGTATTTTCACTCTGAAAATTCCACTCTTCCCTCTACATTCCATCATGCCTTCATTTTATGCTGAGTATGATGAATTTATATATGTTTTTACCATACATCTAGGAAAAACTATAAAAATCATATGAAATAGTTACGAGATTGAGTTATTGTAGAATCATGAGATTCGTGGTAACCAACCATTGATCATCCATGACATCATATTTATGTGGAATAACAGAAATATAACATGATATCACTCCATAATAACCATATTTATTGGAAACATCTCTTGTTAATGGAGTTTCCCATACTCAAATCCATATGTTAGTGGGCCTTCCCGTTATTAGGATGGCTTGTCATAGAGTCTTCCTGAGACCAATATTCATGTCGAAGAAGATTTCACCTGTTCATGTTGGTATTATTTTCCTCCATTTGAAAGATCATGTTATCTAAGTGGAGTTTATTCAATTGAAAACTTCATTAACTCTCCTTCATATAAGGGTACATCATTTTATGATTTTATTTCATATTGCATATGGTGCTCATACATTGATTTCATATCAGTGATTCACATGATAAAACAGAACCATTACAGGTTCATCATATTAATGAGCTGACATATCCCACGAACTTCACATTTTGTGGATTACATGTTAGCGAGATTCACTTTATCAATGAATGGATCATATAGATCTAATCCCCATTTCTGAGGAAAAATTACTTAACTTCATTTTGCATGAGGCTTCCATATTTTCCATCTTTTAATATGCTATTTTCTAATACATTGGACTATTGACCTTTGGTTTTCCCCAAGGGTGTTGGGTGGTCAATAATGGGTCTCATGATGGTGTGTGGAAAGTTTCATGGTCTATTTCAACTCATTTATATGGTGAGTAATTTGTTAAATTCATGATCTGACAAACATGTGAATGCATTGTCACATATAGTTTCTCCACTAATATGTTGATCTATTTGGGAGACACATGATCAGAAGGACATATTAGATGGAAAAACATGATGAATGTTACATATTAAAAGGCTTTCATGTGACATTAATGACATGCATATGGGGATATTGGGTGATTATTGAATTATCATGTGTGGCCTATAACAACTCAATGTTAAAATCAACAAAACATACATCATATGAAGCTTCTTCCATATTCAAAATTTATTTCTTAAGGGGATTTTATTTATTGGAAGGATTATTTTGACTGACATGTGTCATAATTAGTAAAAATAAATTTGAATCCTCTATATTTCATGAACTATTTTCATAGGGCAACACTTAATCATGAATAAATCATGTGAATCACATGAATTGTCCAAATGATATTTTTAGTGTCTTATGATTGCATGTCTTCATGGTGCCACGAAATCGAAATATCATATCTTCCATATTTCCATGCATTCATGCTTAATTTTTCTTGCTTATATAGAGGACAAAATAACTATTCTTCAGATTTTTAGTTGATTCAAAAACACAAAATTCTTATTTGGTGAGTGTTAATAGTGTGTCATTGAAGATTTGTCATATAGATATTTATATGTATTATTTAAATATTAATAATTTCCATAAATTTAATTAAACTATATTTAAAACCTTATTACAATATTTCGACAGCCTGAATCATAAATCATGCTCCATTTACCATAATTCAATATCTAAATAAGGTAAAATTATCAATTAAATTGTAACATATAATGTATTGAATATTTTTTTAAATAATTTTTCATTGTATTCATTCAATGATTATATTATTTTTTATCATTGGATTCCCCTTAAATTAATGTTATTAAAATTTTATACTTGGTTAACTATCAAAATAGATAAATAATTTCAATTTCAATTTTTTAATTTAAAAAATATAAAATATTTATAAAGGTATTACAATTTGAAAACTAATATTTCATACCATGTTCCCTAATATTTATCAATGTTAAATTAATTTATCTTATTAAAAATAAATTTTTTATCAATTGGTAACATGTACACATTAGTTTAAAATTTAAAATATACTTCAATTTATTAAATATATAATCTGTTTTTTCAAAATATTAATGTCTAATATATTTAGAACTTTTATTTAGAAAATGATTATTATGATTTAAAATATTGGATATAGGTTTGAAATTAAAACAATATATTCAAAATACACAATTTTGTATAATGGATATATATTTTATCAATAAAATGGTCTAAAAACATTTTGGTAATTCATAAATCCAACTAACGATGAAAAATCACAAATATTTTTTTAAAAAATTTATTTTTACTATTTAACTAAACATCATTTATTTTTCAAAAATCATAAAATATTATTAATATAATTTAAATATTATTAACTAAAAAATGATTGTAATTATTTAATATTAAGATACTAAATGGATAAATTTATTTTTATAATAAAATCAAGAGGTATCATGAACCAATATTTTATTTGGAATCTTTATTTGATATATTAAATATTTATATAAAATTATTGTCAATCATAAAAAATTCAAACATGATTAAAAAATACATTTTGAAAAATATATTTTTGAAATAGTAATTTATTTTATTTGATTCTTATATATACAAAGTTGAGTTTGTTTTTTAAGAATCAAATATGTTTAATGATCTTATATATATATATAAATATAAATATATATTTTTTCTATAATCTATGTTAGTACATTTTAATTGTATAGATACCTTATGTTGTTCAATATTAGTTTGTTTTTAATTTATACTTTTTTCTAAAACAATAGAGAAATGTTTTTATTTATGGTGAAAACAAGGTTTTTATAGTATTTAGGCCACACATTTTAACTCAAGTTTTTCGTATAGAACATGAAAACATGAAATAAAAGTGTGATGTGAATCCCTTTACACAACTCCCAATTTCCAAATTTGATCTTTAATTTTCTATATAATAAACAAAACTATCAAAATTACTTATTAATATTATGTTATTCATGTCACTAAAATTTCATATTCATACACTATAATCATTTACTATTTATTTATTAGATTTTAATGATATCATTTATTTTTTGATGTAACAAATTTTGATTATATCACACATCTTTTTAATGGAAATTTGTGACACTATTATATAAAACAAAATATAGCATTAAAAAATAATTTAAGATAATAAAATATATATTTTATATTTATTAATAATGAAATAAATTCACTACATGGGTGTTTTAGTTATGATTATTGAAGATGAAACCCTCAATGTTTTTTTTTGTAATTTACTTATATCAAGATATAATATTTTACTGTTTTTTAATTTTTTAAAAATGTAAAAGATTATTATTTTTGAAATATATTAATCCCAAATATAACTTATATAAATAATCTTTTACAACCCTAAATTTAAGGAAATGATGAATTATGAATTACATCATTTTGTGGTGGTGGTAGTCTACACAAACACTCAGATGATGTTTCCAATAGAAGGAAATAGTGGAGGGTAAATATGTTTTTATTTTTTTAATATTCATAGTTAAAATGTTAATGTATTATTTATTTATTTATTTTATGACAAACCTGCTTTTTATTACAACATAAACATGATTCATTACATAAAACTTCACTTGATACAACAAAGAATATCGAGAGGTTTAGTGTATTTGGGGCTTAGGATCATTACATAAAAACATAAAACATGAAATACAACATCTTTATTGAAAACATCCTTTACATGACCACTACATTCCCTCGTACTTAGCATTGCATGGGATAACCTGAGGACATGCATAAAAAAAGGGTGAGCTATAAAGCCCAGTAAGGGAGTACACATGGAATAACATGAGGAGTAAAATACATGTTAGACAATAGGAATATCAATAGAGAATAAAAGAAATATGAACATAAAGGCATGATAAAGCATGATAATCAAAACATGGAAATGTGGCAACAACACTTAACATTGAATTAGCATGATCCAGGGCTCATTGCACATGGAGCATGAGTAAACCCTCATTGCACATGAAGCACGAGTAAACCCTCATTGCACTTGAATTAGCATGAGTCAACACTCATTTCACATGACATATCATGATACTATACTTTACCCAATGCATTGGAGCGCTATAAGGGTGCACCCTTCTTAAACATTTCATTTCATGCATAAGTGTGCCACATGGATCATAAAACATGGATTAATAAAACATAATTATTTATTCCACTATAAGGGAATGTAGAATTCATACATGAAACTTTACAATCAATAAATAAATGTGCATAATGGTGAATACCCTTGATGGAGAAATGGGCATGGTATTCACTACACAATGACATTGGCTTAAAAAATCGGTGCGATTTCGGCAGCGTAACGGCGTGACATAAGAATTAATAAAAAGGGGTGAGGAGAGAGAAACGGGTTCCTCATCATATATAAATTTAATGGACAGTAAGGAGGTCATATAGATACATGTCCCAACAATTTAAAATGAATTTAGATTCATGATACAAAAGTATTGTTTGAATGTAAAGGAAGAGAGAGAAGTTCCTTTCGGAATTTCGGCATAGTAACATGTGTACATGGGAGGAATTTAATGAGAGAGAAAGGGGTCTCCCATAATTCAAACAATAAGAGGGAAGTATGGGGGAGGTGCGAAACTATACCCCAACATTCATAATTGAAATTAAAAGGGCAATACAACTTAAAGAAAAATGACAAAAATGAGAAAGGAAGAAAAAACCCTTACGTGGAAGTGTGCTTCCAAAGGCAAGAGAGAGGCTTGTGAGAGGCTTCATGGGAGGTTGGGGCACCTTGGGAGGATTTAGAGACAGTAGGGCAGAAGTTGTATGAACTCCAAAGGATTTTAGTGAGGAGGAAGTGGGAGATTTGGTGGGTTTATATAGGAAAGGTGAGAGAATTCTTTATTATTTAGGATTGGGACCCCTTATATTAAACTAATCCAAACCACAAAACATCCCATGGTTTTTGCCCATGGTTTCTGGAAAAGTTAGGAAAAAAATATTTTACAAGGACAAGGTCCGAACATATTAAAATAATAAGGTTGCTTATGTGGAGGTGAGTCACACTCTCATGGAAATTAATTTAAAAAGGCAAGGTGTTGAATAAGTCTTGAGGGGTTCATTAATGCTTTGAAAAGTAAGTAAAACAAACCCAAAATCACTTTATATTAATGGTAAAACATATATTTTCCGAACATAAGGATTATAGTATTTTATTAGATCAACATTGGGTCATTATGTTTTCATAAAGCACATTATATATTTAAACGGTATTTAATTTTTACCCAAAATTTTGGCTGTCTCAGAAAACTACAAAAAATTCACCGTTGGATAATTTCGACGTCCTGATTCCAGAAATGAAATTTATTTATCTAAAAAATATTTCTAAATATGTTAACTTTCACTTTTAAAATAAAAACCAACATTTATAAAAAATTCACGGGTATTGACAGAAATGGATTTCAAACCTTAATATAACATTTTAATTGCATTCATAAATTTATAAGATCATTTATATTTATTTAATTTAATAATATTATTATTATTTTATTAAAATATTATTTAATTCAAAAATCCCTTAATTTATTAAAATAGATTTCTTAATTAAATAATAACTAAAAACTCCATGTTTACTTTAAAAACTATTTACAGTGTATAAAAAATGACTAGAAATTATATTCATTATTATATAAAAAAATAATGTACATAAACATAGTACTACTTATTTGTTACATAACCCCTTAAAACAGCTGCATAAGACCTAAGGGTAAGGTGTGCGATGGTGACAGACTCTTGGGGTGGCTTGGATAACATCGCTCGAGTGGTAATTTCAATCAACTTCCATTTTTCCCGTAGACGGTCATGTTCGAGCTTGACATATGAAGCTCAGCTTGGGCTTGGTCAAGGGCGAAACCCAAGGATTCCACCTATTTTCTGAGCTTTGACAAAGGGGATTCGTATGGGGCAATTCTATTGGATAAGGCCATCGCTTCCTTTGTCTGAGTAAAAATTGGGTTTGTTAAAGCCTTATATTTATACTAATCATGTGGTCACTGATTAACAGCTATAAAATTAACGGTCACAACTCTTATCATAAAACCAAAGAAGTTGACATCTTATAAAAACATTTTTTTTATAAATAGACAATTAACAGGATCAAGAGGGATTTTCCATTAATGAAACATTGGGTAATTACGTATTTCATCTATAAATTCATCAATGAGAGGTTGTTAATAGAGATTAATATCCTAGCATCATAGAGTTTACTGAATGCATGTACACATTATTGGGAATTTCATTTTACCTGTGATTGTAATTGGAATGAAAATAGTTTTACCATCTAAATAATTTTCATCTAGTATATTAATGATAATTATTTAATTTATTTAATATTGATATATAATACTTAGAGATTTTTTTAATAATAAATAATATAAAAAATTTATAGTAAGAATATAAACCTCATCCCCGGTGTAACGTCCCGACCTGGAATACACATGAACTGGTAGCCGGACCACTAATAACATGATATAAAGTGAATTTCCTAGTACAATAGATGCCAGAAATTAGCTGTGAGGGTCTATGGATAGTCAATGGGAGAGAAAATACCATCATATTCAGAGTGAATATAAGTATCAAAATAATAAAGAAAGACACTAGTGGATGCTGATATAAAGGAGTAGTCAACTAAAAAAAGAAACTGGACCACACCTGTTTTTACAGTTTATGCATGATGTGGTGATACAAATCTAAAAGTGGTAAACAAATTGAAATTAAATAAATTTATATATAAAAATAAGGAAAAGACACACTTCTACAAGGGTGATATCCACGATCATCCTAAACTCATGCTCATCAATTTTCTCCAAACTCCAAAGTACAACTAAAAAAGCCAAAAGCAGGATTCCATAATCCTGCACAGAAGAAAATCAACACAGGTACCCTAGTCAAATGGTAGCTGGAATGGGGTGTGGAATATAAATATCTGTTTCCCAGGACCACCAGTGTCTAGATCAATCTAGAAAATGAAATAAAATTAAACCTCATGTAAGTATATCAATGTAATAACAAAATTGAATTAATAACTAACAACTCATACATGTTCTGAAGGGACACATTACAGTGATTCCTGCTCATCTCATAGTTGTAATTAGTGTTTAGAGAGGAATGATATATATAAAAATAATGTATAATTAATTTTTTATCACATTATTTAATATTCATTGTTTAAAAATACAAAATAATGAGCTTTTTTCCATTCATATAGTTCATTAATTTGAATGAAAATATCATTCCCTAAATCAAACACACTAGAATGTCCAAGATATCATTCCCTCCCCATGCACCTACAAATGTTCAGGTTACCTTTCCACACTCACGCACCCATAAATGTCCATGTTACCATTCTATAATTTCACACAAATGAATTTCCATGTTACTATTCCATACTCACACACCATGAATGTCCATGTTACTCTTATATACTCACATAACCATGAATGTCCATTTTACATTTCCATACTCACGCAACCATGAATGTACATATAACCATTACAGACTCACACACCATGAATTTTTGTGTTACCATTCCATACTCATTCACCAATAAATATCCATGTTACCATTAACTACTTCATAATATAATTAATTCGTCAATTAATTTTCATCATCATTCTCATTAATAATTCAAAAATTAGTAAAACACATCATGCCATTTAGTTAACTCAACAATTAACATACAAACCAATTACTCTAGTTAATTCAATAATTATCTAGTAACATGGAAACCCTGTCAATACCAAATGACTAATTCCTAAATTAATTATCTTTAGAAAAATATCTCAATATCATGTAATTCACAAATTAATTATCTCAGCTAAGCCAAAAATAAAAACTCAGAATTAATCCCCCTTCAAATGATCTATATTACAATCTCATGACACATAATTAATTATCTCCACTAAAAAAATTTAATATCCCATATTTAATCATCTTATTGTTTATCTTCCCAAAGAACATAATTAATATATAATTAATTATCTCAACATAACCAATTTAATATCTCATAAATAATCCCTTCATAAGAAATATCTCAATGAAAATAATTAATTAATAATTATTTATCTCATCTTAAAAAATTTAATATATCATTACTAATGCACATAAAATGATTATCACAATGAATATAATAACTTCAAAATTAATACCAAACCTTAAAAAATTTAATAATTTATTCGAAAATGACATTCAACTTTATCTAAAGTACTGAACAAATAAAAAGGTATTTTATTAATTAGGAAAAGTTGAGAACCCAGCCTCAAAGAATGTACATTTTATTTTTTCTAACTCAATTTTGATGCTCTTTCTCACACATACACTTCAAAAAAAATGGTTTCTCAATTGAAAATGGATCAAAACACCCAAAGAACAATACCGGCACACAAAATTAGATTCGCGGGGACCATCACAGACCTAATTAATTAATCTCCACCCAAATAAAAAATATTAACCTTATTAAATGGGTGTAAAAAAATTTATCGAGTGTATATCCTTTCATAAAAATAATTATTGTGAACCAAATATATTTGAAACGATTCTCCTTCGGTGGAATTCATAAGAATATGGACCAATGGGACCCAACACATAGTCTGCTCCCTGTAGAAACAGAAGAAAATAAGAAATAGAATTAAACCCGAATATAGGGTTTTGACATAATGGATACCATGTGATGGAGAACTAAAACAGCTGATGCGAACAAAGAAACGCATGGTGAAGCGCTAACCTCACAAACAAGAACAAACTCCATGAAGGAACCGGACAATGATAGTCATGCGAAGAGGATTCAGTTGGATAAGTGGTGTGTCACGCATTGGTTCAAGACCATGTGTTCGACATAGGTGACAGAGAGCCAAAATAACCAATGTTAACAATGAAATGCATGGAGAAGGACTCGCATTACCACGAAAATAGAAATTTTATAAGGAAACACCACAATACAATGTTGAGAGAGGATGTTCGGTAGTGGGGGTAGTGTGCCACCATGGGAGAGTTGAGGGGATTCATGCCTCACCTATGGTAGAAAAGGGGTGTGTGCCTTGCTCTTTCATTCCCCTATAAAATAAATTAAAAACCCTATAAAACAAAATGGATTAATTTATTTTATATATAAATAATAATAACTATTATGTTATTATTATTACTATTTAATTTTACACATCATTTACAAACCCCAACCTCTACATTTAAAAATGATTTAATTTGATTTTTCTCATAATTAAAAATTAAATAAACCCCCCCCCCCCTTCACATCATTTCTTAAAATCATGTTTAATTTAATTTAATTAAATAAAACTCTCTATATCACCTCATTAAATTAAATTCATAAACCTTAATTAAATTAAATAAAACCACTATAATAATATCCATTAATATTATTATTATTTAATAAAATGCTTCTTGGAAAATCTCGGAACACCCCAATTAATCATCATTTTCTTAACATCCATTCCAACTGAACATAAAATCAAAAATTTTATAACTCATTATTATTTAATTAAATTTTCTGACCATAATTTACATGAAAAACCTAACACCCCATTATTAATCATTTAATTAAATTTATTCCATCTAGATTTAATTTAATAATTTCCCCAATTCCTGTTATTTAATTAAATTCTATGAACAAATTTTAATTAAATTAAAAAATCTAACTCTCCAACCTTATTTTGATAAATTATCTCAAAAATAATTTAGTTAAATAATAATCCCCCATCTTGAAATGATTAATTTAATTCTTCCTTACCAGGAATTTTATAAAATTAAACTAGCATTTGGAATTAATTATTTAGATTCACATTTTCCTGGAATTTAATTGAATGAAATCCCAACACCTCATTTATAAATCATTTATATTTTACCATTTAATATTTCCCTTATTTTTTTAACCCCAAACTACCCAATTACAGGTCATTTAATAATATTCATTGATACACAATTTAATTAAATAATTTCTCCATCTAATCATCAATTAAAATAAATTTAATTATTTTCATCTCAATTTAATTAAATAACTCCTTAATCTCATTTCCATTTATGTAAATTATGAAAACATTAATTTAATTAAAAGAACAACAAAAATCTCATATTATTAAATTCTATTCGAGTATGAATTTAATTAAATTAATTTAACCAGAATCTCAGAACTAGGTACACCATATAGTTTGATTCATATGTTCTAATAGACTGGACATTGACCGTACATCCACTATTGGAGACCAGATTTACTATGCATAGATAACTCACATAGTTTTGAGTAACTATGCATAGCATAAGTGAACATCACTACCAAGTCTTATTCTCCCAAAAATCATCCTCCAATCCGAGAAACTCCTTGAGCCTTTACCAAAGAATGTTAACGACAAATTAAAAAAATACCAACTCACAAACATTTATCTCGAATATTGGTATCAAAAAATGACATGTCATTGAAATGAAATAGTTAAAAAACTTCCATTATTTAACCATTTTAAGAAATATGGAAAATTACAATCTACCCACCGTAAAAAATTCTTGTTCCCAAGAAGCCGTCAGGAACTAAAAAAATGTCCAATAACCCACCATGGTCAGGAAGTCTCATTTGAACAGTTACATTGTGTTTCAATATTATGAATTAACCTTTAACCATTAAACACGTATAACTACTTCAGATATTAAAAACCAAAGAAAAATATAAAAATCCCTCCAAAACATCAATGTCGTGTTTAATCATGCCAACACAACTAGAGACGTGATCTTGTTATTGTCTCTTTAACAATCAACTAATTGGTGCTTTCCACTAATAGTCATAAGCTTTTAGTTTCAAACTCCCAAACCATGGATCCTTCCTTGAAAGGCATCACTAACCAAAAAACCTACACATGTCCTTGAAAAGGTGATGGGACAGGAAAAAAATTCCATCACCAACAACATGTAATCTAATGTCCTCATCAAATATCTGGTTACCTTCCCAAGCCAGTTCATCACTTGGATATTTCAAAATTATTGCACCCTAGCATGAATAAATGCATAACCCAATGAACCACACATCCCATGTAAAACCCAGATAACACACAGTATATAAGGCACAAAAACATTTTTAACATTAGCCCGATGTAGGACATAGACTATTTTAGTGTCTCCAGGATGAGGCCGTGATAGAGGACATTCTCATATCATTCAAAAGAGCACACTAAGTGTAAACCCATGTCAGTAAAAGATTAGTCGTGCTAATATCAGTTGACACTTTACCAAAAGGCTCAGCTACACTTGCTAATGCGTCATCAAACAAAACCCACTTCCTATTCCACACAAGGAATACATGTTCATTCAACTATTAACATTTAAATTATTCCAAAAATATTTGAGTTTCCAAATGTTTTCACCCATGGAAAATCTCATCTAGGTCATTATTCCATGAATGCTCTAACATGTACACCAAAACAGAACTAATAATGCCAACCATAGGAGTGTTTATGTTATGGAAATAAAAGACTAGACACTTACAATAATAATATTTCCAAAACACCTAACACATGTGTGATATTCCATGATCCACCATCTCCATGTCAAAATTTAACATGAAATCGAAAATGATTAATCCTATTACTATGTCAAAACACAAGATTCCAAAAAATTCCTCCGGGGAAGTGGGATGAACATACCTTAGTGCCACAAACACTCTACATCTGAGAGTCCCAAAGTCTCCTATAAAAATTAATAATGATTGAGGAATGACTGTCCTACTGAACCATGAAATACCTAATTCTTGTTCCCATATCAAGAGTCAAGATACAAGGACCACCACTCAAAACAACAGTTTTGTTCATTAAAACCCAAAATTTATACTCTATGGAATGTCAATTAAATAGTACCGACATAAAAAATCTAATAATAGAAACATTGAATCACAGGCTCTATGGGTGTAACCTACCATGGGCTAGTTCCTTAAAAATCATACACATCAAACCTATCTCTCAATCAAGAAAAACAAAAATCACTAGTCTCAAAATCCCCTGATTATTTTAGTCATTTCATTAATTCATTTCATTATCTAAACAATTGAATAAATTTTAACAAACCCAAAATTACTAATACCCAACAAAGAACATGGTTTTTAAACAATTCCCAATATGAAAAAAAGAAACCCATAACAAAAATCCCTAACATTTATCATTTAGTTTCTATTCATTTTATATAGGAAATATGACATCAAAATTCCTTTTAACAAAGAGACTACCACCGAGGGTCCCATTTATTCAATATATTTTCTTCAAAAACACTACCCTGCAATAGTTCATTTCACAATACTCAACTGTTTTATATCTTCAACTGTTTCCAACACTATATGGTTATACAAGGCTCAGCCACATGGGTGTACCTCTACCAATCGATTGGGAACCCAAACACATTATTGTTATAATTCCACTCTAATTTATAAAATAAAATTCCCCATTTGACATTTTATCTTTAGAAGACCTTTTTCAATTTATTGAATACATGGTCTTCCCGTTCCCTTATTATAAATAGCACATACATCTTACAAAAAAATTGGATCCCATCGTAAATAAAACCAATCAATTTTCTACATATGAAACCATTTATGCTTCAAGACATCTCTAGCATGTTATCATAAAAAGTAAAAAAAATATCACATTATAACCCATAAGAATAAGAAAATGGTACAACTAGATGAAAATTGATGAATGTTGACATACAATCATCTAAACCTATTATAAATGCAGACATGCTTATACAGTTCAGAACATGGAATTCCACCTAAGTCTCACAATCAAAATTATCAGGAATCCTACTAATGAAACTACATGACACAATATATTCATGATTTTTGAATTCATATATTCCTAAGATTATGAGTGTAATGAAACATCATTGCTACATCAGGATAAAGAAAATTTTCAAAATCCCCTAAATTAATAGTCAACCATAAAATACAAAAATCACTCAAGGTGAAATCAGATAAACTCTATCCTTGAATAGTATTAATGTCAATTACCATCCGAAGAAAGATGGTCATTCCCCATTAAAGGGGTGATCAGTCCCAAGAATGGATATTAACCATGTTCAAACACATTCCTAGTCTCTTGTCTACCTACCCAAAACATAAAGACAAAGGAAAAATATAGAATGAGCTACCTCTGATAACACTTTGTAAAACCTCAACAAGGATTTTCCTTGAACCAGTAGCTAGACCAGTCATCATGTGACTCAAGTGAATATCCCTATATGTTATAGTATTCCCAGTAGAGGAAATGGAATATGGATAGCCATTTGGGAGACTATACACCCATATTTAGAGTGCACATTAGTAAAAAATAGTAAACTCAAAAAATAGTGGAAGCAAATACAAAGAAATAGTTATATGAATAAAGAAAGTGCAAAATGCCAGTTTATAAAATGCATGCATGTCATGGTGATACATATCTGAAAGAGGTAACCAAAAAACATGATTTATGTTTCAATTCAAAAATAAGTAAAATTATCGAGGTTGCGTGAGTGATCTCAAGGATTGTCCTAACCTTCTTCTCATTCCATTGCACTGAAAATGAATAAATAACAAACAACATGTCCAGGTCAGGACCACCAGTGTCTAGATCAATCTATAAAATAACATAAAATTAAATAGCATTCATCTAAATTGAATCAAAAATGAAAATGGGTAAATAACCAACAACAAGTTCAGGTCCCTAATAGACACCTATCAGTGATACCTTGTTCAGGTCATAGACAGAATAAGAGTCTTAAAAGAGACAATATATATATAAATAAATTATAATGAACTAATTATGAAATTATTTAATATTATTTTTATAAAATAACAATTAATGATAATGTTACCATTCCAATATTTCACCAATTTCAATGTTGTTACCATTCCACAACTCACTCACACTTGAATGTGAATGTTATCATTCCATGATCACGCACCCATTAATGCCTATGTCACCATTCTATAGTCATGCACCCATGAATTTTGATGTCACCATTAAATACTCATGCACTTAGGAATGTCCTTATTATCATTCCACACTCACGCACCACGAATATCCATGTTACCATTCCATACTATCATACCCATGAATGTCCACATTTCCATTCCACAAACAGGATCCCATGAATGTTCGTGTTACCATTCCATACTCACACACCTTTAATTTCCAAGTTACCATCCATACAAATGAACCCATGAATGTATGTGCTACCATTCACCGCATTATGATATAATTAATTCATCAATGAATTATCATCATCAATCCCATTACTAATTCTACAATTAGTCAAATAGAACAAGTCATTTTGTTAACTCAATAATTAACATATAACAATAATTACTCTAGTTAATTCAACAAATAACTAGCCCTAAGGTAACAATGTCAATACAACATAATTTTTTTATTAATTAATTATATCAATGAAACCATCTCTATATTAGGTAATAAATTCACAAATTAATCATCTAAACTTATCCCCAAATAAAAATTTCATAATTAATCCCCCAATTAATTATCAAAATTAAAATCTCATAACACATAATTAATTAATAATTAATTATCTAAAATTAACTAATTTAATATCTTATAATTAATCAAATGATTAATTATCATCTCAGAAGAAAATAATAAATTCATAATTAATTATCTAAACTTAAAAAATTTAATATCTCATTATTAACCCCCTAATAATTATAATCTCAAAAAACATAATTAATTCATAATTATTTATCTCGTATTACAAAATTTGTTATCACATTATTAATCCCCCTAAAATTATTATCTCAAATTATATAATTATTTAATAATTAATTATCTCAACTTATAAAATTTAAAAATTAATTCAAATATTGTAGTCAACATTATAAAATTCAATTAATAAAAAAACCTGAATGTCAGTAATAAGGAAATGTTGAGAACCCTACATCAACGAATGGTCAGGCCATGATTTCTAACTTAAATCCATTGGTCGCTCTCACACATTCTCTTCAATTTAAATTTTTGATCACTTGAAAATGAATTCCAACACCCTTACAACAATATCAAATGCCTAAATTAGTGTGGTTTGGATAAACTCACACCCTATTAATTAATCACAAATCAAAAAAACCATAATCACCTAATTCTATGCATGCAAACCAAATTATCTGGTGAGGAAAAAATTATTTTGCTTTGTAATATAAGTCTCTCTCTTATGGAAGGAATGTCTAGGGAGGCGGGAGATGCACTAACGGCGATGTTGGATCCAACGACCCCTCCTCTTTTGGGGGAGGGGCCTCAACCCTAGGACCTCGGATCCTGGGATTCTCCTAATTCTTCCCACATTCTTTTCCACAACATCAATGTTTCTCCTGAGGTCCCTGGGATCCTCCATGGTCAACCAGTGGTCCCGATTTCTTCACAGGAATTCACTAATGCTTTTTATCTGCTCTCTATGGCCCCGGTGGTGAATCTTCATCCAGCGTCGCCCTCTCGGGGAGATGTTTTATAGGTATGTGAATGGGGAATGGGTATTAAGCCATAATATAGTTGTCGGTCTCTTAGGGACGAGACATATGCTTTTGCATTTTAGTGTTGAGGAAGATTTGGTGCGTGCCTGGTCCAGAGCAGGTTGATCTGTCCACAGATTTCAGTTCCATTTGCTCTGCTTGTCTTTTGACCTTCACATGAATCGTGACCCCTCCACAACGGCGATTTGGCTTCAACTCACAGGGCTCCCACTACCCTAAAAAAATATGGATCTTCTTCAATCAATTGGTAATTACATTAGACGCTTCCTGTGCACAGATTGGAGGACCTCCACCTTGATGTATCCTATATTTCCTCGTATTTTTGTTGAAATGAAACTTTCGAAGCCCCCTTCATAAATGGTATGGATCATGATTGAGGAAGAATAAAGGTACACACAATCCATAGTGTATGAATCATGGACGATGTTTTTCTCATCCTTCTATAGGTAAGGGAACTATTTTTTTTATTTGCCGCAAAAGGGCTTAGGGTGTGTTAGTTGAACCTCCCATGGTGCCTGATGTGCTTCCTAACATGGTTTTGACTGGTGAGGAGCTATCTTCTCTTATGTCTGGTTCAGTAGGGACCGCAAACTGGGGAGGGGAAGTACCTCAAGATGTGGTTCTTACTATTCCACATTCTGAAATTTCAATGGTGTCCAATAGAACCCATGATCCTTTGGGTGATGGGGCAACCAGTCATGTTCCTTCCTGAAAGGAGGTACCTCCATGTTCGAGTTTGGGATGCTTGTCTGGTGCATTGAAGAAAGCAGTCCCTAAGGATCCAAAGCCACAGGTTTCAGAAGTTTTCGACTATTTGATACAGGATTTGGGTATCAGCTCTTTGTTATGTTAATCATGGATTTCAGCGCAGGTGTCTAAGGGTGGGGTTGGGGAGGGGTGCCTCCACCCAGAAGTGGTCTTAGAGAGGCAACCAGAATTCTCTGGAAATTCTACTGTAGTTGCTTCACGAAAGGAAGTGTTTCCTAGTGCTGGTGGTTGGGTTCACAGTTCAGGTTGGGACGTTACAAACAAACATTTTCAGTACATGGGATGTGGATTGGAGCAGCCTGGAAGTTCAGAACTTGTGGAGTGTGTCTCTTAGACCAGTTCAACATATGCGGATACAGTGAAGTTCGGTGGAAGGAATAGTCATTCTGCCAACTGTTTCGTAGTGTTGGATGGTGAAGAGTACCATGTGGTTTCAAGAGGTTATTTTAAAGAGGATGATATTGGAATGTCCAGTGCCTTACGAATTGAGGTTTTCTAGGAGGAAAAATACTCAGGCATGGACTCCCCTGTCGAGCCAATGGAAGTGGGAATTGCAGAGGACTACATTATATTCTCATAAAAGAAGGGTTAAACACTATCATTGACCCAGAAATTTTCATAAATAAATCTAGGAGGCAACGAAAGAAGAATGACTACTCCTTTATAATTAGCCCTGTTGTCACCAGGTCCTCATGTAAAGTGAAGTGTCCTTAGAAGGCGCCCAATCAAGAAAGGATAAGTTCTGCAAAGGATTTTGATCCTCTTGCAGGGGAACCATTATCTACTAAAATTGCAGATGCAAGAAAAGAGATGTTTGATTCAAACATTCATCCAAGTGGTAGTGAACTAATGGAATGTGATGAGTGGGAAACAATCCTCGATTGCAAAGAAGAATTCTCAGATAAGATCATTGAGGTCATCACCACTAAAGAGTAATTTGATATGCTGGTAGGGAGGGGGTTCCCAACCAATCGTTCCATGGAGAAGGGTGCATGGGGACATAAAAAACATGGAATCGTGGCACATGGATTCAACCAGTAGAAGATGACTTTGAAAGAGATAATACAAACTTGGGATAATATGGTTTAGATCTTCGAAAACTTCTTTAATATAGATCCGGATGAGAATGATATGAACCTCCAATGGTCTCTTCTCGGAGGTAAGGTATCTTAAAGGCTCAAACTGCAACTCTATGATTTGGCCATATCCTGTCCTGTTGTTTGAATGTTTCATGTGTCTAGACTGGTTCTCACTTTTCCCTAAAGTATTTTTTACAATAAAAATATATATAGAGAGAGAGAGGTTATATATCCTTACCTAAAAAAGGGAGAGGTGAATAGAATTGATCCAAACAACTTCGACATCGGACGTAGTAATCTGAATGTGGTCCAATGGGTCCCTATACATAATCCCGACAACATAGAACATGATGAAGAGAAGAAATAAAATTAAAAAAAATATAGTGTATTGGCCTAATAAAGACCCGGTGATGGAGAGTCGAACCAACTGATACAAATAGTGAAATGGATGGAGAAGGATTCACCTAACCAGGACAAGAAATGTTCATGATGGAACCCAAATGAGATAGTCACGAAAAGAGGACCTAGGAGAAGGGGTGGTGTAACAACCCGATATTTTATAAGATATATTCTTTTTAATTTCTTTCATATCTTCTGTTTTATGCTACACCAAGATTATCTTTCGCTATACGCAACACCGTATTGGCTTGCAGTATACGCAACACTAATCTTGGATCGTGTTACGCACAATTTCATGTTTGTTTGATAGTAGTTATTCTATGCAACATTGAGTGTATATATATATTCAATGTATGAATGAAATATGGTTGGATTTTGTTATCCACAACCACAAAGGAGTCATGCACTACACACAACCCTGACTTGGCTTTCATTACACTCAATCGCGACCTTCCACGATAGCATGTGTTGTACGCAATATCGGGTTTTACTAAACATCGATATATTATGATAATATTATTATGAACTAGCTGTTATGAATATTATTAACTAAATTTTGAATTTTATAACATTATTATTCATCTTACAAATTTTCTAGAACATGGTATAAGAACAAAATAAATATTTCAGGTAAAATAAGTATTTTTCAAAAAATGCAGTTTTGCTGCTTTTTGATGGTGCACCCACATTAAATCTAGTTTTTAACATGATTAAAATTTAAATTTGACAAAATAAAATTCTTCTTTGGAATCAGGATATTAATATTTACTTTGGATAAATTTTTCATATTGTTCTGATAACTTTCATATTTTAATGAATAGTAAAAACACGAAATATTTTAATAAAAACAGCTTTTTTCATTGTAATAATTTATGTGGTCAAATTATAATATTTAATGGTTGTAAAGTATAAATATAATATATTTCTACCATTTAATATAATTTATTTCGTTAGAATTTATTTTACAATGAATTCGTAGGTTAAATCAATTCAATCTTTTGCAATGTTTTAAACAAAAAATTGTTTTCTTTCGACAATTAGATTGATTTTAATATAATTTCTACAAATTCTGTGTATTGAATTTGGAAAATTGGATTCCATATTTAGAATCAGTGGGTCCAAATTATATTAATAGACTACTTTTTATTTTTATGCATTATGAATAGTAACTACGATAAATATTATTTACCAAAGTAAAAGGTAAATCGTGTATTTAAGGGTAAATATAATATTATAAAATTACCCTAACACTTATCTTAATACAATTGGATGGTTATATTTCGTCCTAAGTCATATTTGGATCGAAATTCATTCCATTAGAACCCACTTCGAGGTGATTAAGACCTTTAGTTTATTTTATTTAAAGGAAAGTCAAATACGTCTCACTCAAACTTTAATAATTAAAGTATTTATAATATAAGGTTGTATAGAATATAAATTCGGTTATAAATACTCATTTGAACGCTAAATTTGTTTTCTTTATCATGGTAATTTATTTGAAATTTTTAACAGTTATTTAATTACCTTATTAGCTTATACATTAATGATGCAGAAATTATTTATTTAGTAAAAAAATCAATAATATTGTTTTTAGTGAAATCGTAATTCATATTAAAGGGCTCAAAAACCTGACAAAAACTTATTGGTAGTCTATATATACACCCTAATCATACAATTACCGAATATATGACCGTTTGGAGTCTTATAAAAGTGATTATGACATTTATATTATTTTATTTTATATGATTTCAAAGTTGCCACCTTCATAATTTAATAAATATAACATATTAAAATTTGGGTGTTTTAGATGATAAATCTGACTAAATGTTTTATTATAAAATATATAAGATTTATCTTCATCCTAGTATTTTATTTTTAATTTTTATACAACAAATAAGTATATTTAATAATTATAAAAAAATGTTGTAGTAATTATTTTATAAAGACAAATATCAAATAAATTGTTTTACAAATAGTAAAATAAATATTATATGAACTATTTAATGTGATAAAATAATTTTAAAGATTACTATGACATGTCTTGAACCTATTAAATATTTTATTTTGAATATATCCTCTGTGTGGATTTTATTTAAATTCAAATAAATGAATAATGTCAACATTGACACTGTTGTTATTTTATAAAAATAAAATATTATTAAATTTTTTAAAAATCGCAAAAATATTTAAAAATTATAAATTGAACTTTATATAGTCTAAAATGTCATACATTATCTAATTATGGATAATTCATAGCACACACACACTTATATATATATATATATATATATTTACAACAATTTAAAATTTAGAATCTTATTATCACAAATAACATTTATTAGACTAAATAAGGATAAATCAAGTTGATAATTTTTAAAATAAATTCCCTACATGTCTAAATTTTATTGGTTGATGGGATTACAACCCTATATCATCTAATATTTGAATATGAGTTATTTGTTGTGTTTTTATGTGGGGTTATATTTATTGTAAATTAATATTTTTAATATTTCCAAAGGTGCCCCTCTCCTCCTTTATTAAAAGGGAACCCCTTCCCACATCTCTTCACACCCTTTTTAGCCTTGAAGATCAGCAGTACCCTGACTATTTACCTTCTAAACTTCTTTATAAATATACTAGAGGTCCGAGTATTCTTCAAAGGCCAATTTTAGTGCCCTAAGAGGAGGTTTCAACGAGGTGTGTCGAAGAAGATGTAATATCTGTTACCGATTCTTTCAGGATTTTTTCTTCTTCTACTTCCTCTTCATTAGTTGTTTCATTATAAATTAATAACATATGTATTTTTTATATACTGATATTTTATTATAAATATGAAACAACTCTATTTCACCTTCTATCCATCCTACGAAAAACGAAATCACCATGCCTGCGTACGTACGGAATATCGTCTCCACACCGTGGTGTAATCTTTTTTTCCACCACCACATAACTTGGATGGGTATAATGGTGTAAATAAAAACTAAATATGATTATTATAAAATCATACTGATTCTAAGATATTATATCATTCACTCCAATTCCATTCAATAAATATGGGAATGATATCATCGCTCGTGCATACGTATGGATTACCGTCTCCACGACGCGATGAGATTCATTCTCCATGTTAACCATTCATGAATGATTATAAAGTATATATATAATAAATAATAATGAAATATATGACATAATAATGATACTGGATTTATGTATATATATATTTATATCATCTACTTAATTCCATTCAATTCAATAAGGAAACAAAAACAGCGTTCATGCATACATACGACCTACTATCTCCATGAACGATGTATTTCATTCCATTTATCGATCTATCATATATATATATATATATGTATATGATGAATATATATTATATATAAATCATGTTTTACATTATGGAATTAAGTAAATCATGATATAAGTAATAATATCAAGAACAACAAGTCGAAACACGTACAATAAATGAAACGATTTTACCCAAATCGCTGCTTTTACATCGAATTTACAAAAGAATGGGTAATATAAAGTCATAAATAAACTATATATGATATAATAACAGTGAATATGATTCTTTAATAAGTAAATAAAATTATTTAAATCAGTATACAGGAGTTTCAGAAACATACGAAGCATATCAAACATAAGGTTTGGGATAATTATTCCGATCTTGTTTTTATCCAAGATTTTTTATTCGTAAGAATTTACTGGGGTTATATTTTTAATCCATGTCCATAAAATGTTTTTTATAAAGTGTTTAATATTCATCCATGTATTTTTAAAGACATTTTTACCCATATTTGACTTTTACATTGTGTTATGGATGGAATCTTTCTTTTGTTTACCATACGAGGAACTTTTTGACTTTTCCGGCAAAAGTACGAGAAGAATGTTTTTTTACCATATACAACGTGAATGGATTTTTACGGTTTCATAAATCATTATTTTCATGGATATTACTCTATAATATTTCATGATTATTTTCAAAAAAATCTTTTTCTTTTAATATTTGATGTCATTTTGTTAAAAGAAATTTATTTTGAAGAAGAAAGGATATTTTCCTCAAGAATTCATTTCAAGTGTTTTATCAAAACTATTTTCCATCTAAGATGACATTATTTCATATGTTTATGTTTCAAGTATAATTTCTCTCTTATTTACATGGTTTCATTTTTCTTATGATGAAATGATATCCATTTGTTTTATATGGATTATGTTACGATGGGATGAGGTTTATGAGACCCATTTTATTCTTTGGGTTATGTTGAATGATTTATGTTAAATTTGTGGCACAATTAAGAATGAATTAATTATGAGATGGGTGGGACCTATATCTACCTACAATTCATTGGGTAAAGATTTATATCTCATGATATAGACATGGTTGGAATGGTAAGTTAATCTGGTTCAGTATTACAGGACTGGAACGAGGAGTGAACTCGATTCAGAATGGGACTTTGTCCACTAAGATGTTCTTGGCATCAATGCCTTGGCTACTATGTAAATCATAACATGTGCTTAATGGATTCCACCATTACATGTTTTATTACCATGATAGTTTTTCATGACTAATTTTTCTTTATGATCTATGCCTTATGTACTTCTATGATTTATGTCGTTGCTCATGATTTTGATGTATAGATTTTATGTTCAAGTTTTTTCATTCAAATGTTTATGGATTGTATTATGTTCTCTATTCTCACCCTTACTGAGCATTTGAGCTCACCCTTTTTATGTTTTCTTTTCCCCAAGATTTATAGAAATATTTTAGGTAAGACACCAAAATGGGAAGATCTTTATGGGAGATGTTGAAGATCCTTCACCACGATTAGAAGATTGTTTTCTGTGTTTCCAAAGTCACTAAACTATTACGGTCCTTGTTTATCTATTTTCAATATGTATTATGTATTCTGAAAAAGTAATGTAATGTCCATGTACATCAAGATTCGGGTCTCTACAGTTGGTATTAGAGGAAATTTTTTGTTAACCTTTGGAAACTAGGATGTGAAAACTTTAGTGAGATACCTAGAGATATTTCTAAGGTATGTCTTGGGATGTCCCTAAGGTTAAGTATACATATAGGTTATAATCATAGAATTAAAGTAACGATATTATAATTAAACCTAAGATGTTATATATTGAAGGTACTCCCCCTTGATTATGATTTTTTCATCTCATACTATTCTTTTTGGGTTTTAGAAAATGGTTGGGAATCGGAAGATTCACAATAATGGAGTATATGATGGAAATGGAATGATATTATTCAAGAGAAACTAAATGAAATTGGATTTGGAAGTCCACATATCATTATTATTCCAAATCAGAAATCTCATAATATGATCAATAATATCAAATTTCGTAAGTATCCCGACTCAGCTAATAAGGGAAAGATTGATTTTCATGATGATCATAGAGGAAAGAAAGTTCAATTCACCTCATGTAAATCATGTGGGAAGAGGCATCAGGGAGAATGTTTCAATGGAACTGGAAGATGATTTGGGTGTGGAAAAGAAGGACACAAAGCTAGAAATTGCAAAGGAAAAGGTTTAGTTAACACCATGGACAAGGATAATGGTATTTCTAAGACATCAACAACGGTTAAATGTTTTAAATGTGGAATATACGGGCATTATGAAAACCAATTCCCTAAGGGAAAGTCTCATGAAAAGAATCATCATGTTCGTATGGGTAGTATTTATATTGATGATGATGAAGAGACTACAAATGATATGTGTGATAAAATAATTTTTGAAGCTCGGTCAATGGTTTAAGAAGGTAGTGTAATGATTGTATGTTTATAAAGAATAATGTATGGTACTATAGAATAAAGAATAAATCTAAGGATTGTTACACTATTGCCTTTGCTTGAGTTTTGAATGTATATAATGAATGGTACTGGTAACCATGAATGGTTATTCAAATATTTTTGGAAGGTATATGATATGTTCATAATGAAAGGATAAGGGGATAATGAGTTGTTTGATAGTGTTAATTAGCTCATGACTGGTATAAGGACAAAGTGATATCATGGATTGAGTATATATAAATTTTGGGATTTTGGTATTTGGAAAGTGTTAAATTTTGACAGCACTCATGTTTTCACAAAGTTTCTATGGTAATTCATGTTTCAAAAGAATACATGATTAAGGTATTCACATGTTTGGAATGTGACCAACAAGATATATCGTATGATATATGGGGGGTAAATGATGATATTCATGTTCTTGTTATATGACCTTTGATGTAATAATTGTCTTCATACTATGAGCTTGGACCGAAGTATTTTGGATAAACCTAAATATTGGAATGAATTATGTTAGACATATGATTGTTTTGTTTATGTCTATAAATGTATTAAATATTATTGCAGGAATGTTATAATAATGTAATTTTAGAAAAAGGGACAACCTGCAAGATGGGCAACAACCCGTCGCGTCGGACAAGGTTGTGGGAATCAAACCCACAACCGAAGTGCAAAAGGCCTTTATCGCTAACCAATGGCCAACAGGAAGTCCCAGTTTTGTATAAATTAGTTTTAATTTATTAAGTGGTTTGATATATGAATTATAAGTCCATTTTTGGAACCAAATATGATTAATCTCACTATAGATGGACTTATGTATATTTGATAACTTTTTCAAACTGTTTTCTTGAAACAGATGGAATGACTCGTCATTCTATCACATGATCTATTAACACTTCACAAATGACAAATTCAACTTCATTTCATTAGGAGATGAAGTGGAAATTGTTCATGGCATGAACAACAGTGATATTGTTACAAAATCAAGTAAGTATTACTTTTGATTCAAAAATTCTTCATCATTAGGGAAATAACCCTGAAAACCAAAAAAATGTTGTCCTAGTGCCCCCATATCTGATAAATCAGATGGTACATTATAACATCACAAATTTATGGCTTTGTGATTTTTGGCTTTTTCATAGCCATGTTCTATAACACTCTCCATCAGAACTTGATGGTTATATTTTTCTTCCATATCCAAATTTTCACCTATGTTCTCCTATATGGAAACCCAATGATGAGTTACTTTGGGTAATCCTTACGTTTCATACTTTAGTTTTTAAAATTAAGTATTTTTATTCCTTTTTACGATGTGGGTTTCTATGAATAGTAAACGATTTATAACCCCGACGAATTTTGAGGGAAAATTCATTTTAAGGGGGGTAGAATGTAACAACCTGAGTTTTTATAAGATATATTCTTTTTAATTTCTTTAATAGCTTCTATTGTACGCTACACAAAGATTATCATGCACTATACGCAACACTGTATTAGCTTGCAGTATATGCATCGCTAATCTTAGATCGTGTTACACACAATTTCATGTTTGTTTGATAGTAGTTATTCTATGAAACATTTAGTATATATATATATATATTCAATGTATAAATGAAATATGGATGGATTTTGTTATACGCAACAACAAAGGAGTCGTGCACTACACGAAACCCTGACTTGGCCTGCATTACACGCAATCACGACCTTCCTCGATAACATGTGTTGTACACAATACTGGGTTTTACTAAACAACGATATATTATTATAATATTATTATGAACTACTAGTTATGAGTATTATTAACTAAATTTTGAATTTTATAACATTATTATTCATATTACACATTTTCTAGAACATGGTATATAAACAAAATAAATTTTTTAGGTAAAATAAATATTTTAAAAAAATACAGTTTTACCGCCTTTTGATGGCACACCCAATTTAAATCTAGTTTTTAACATGTTTATAAGTTTAATTTGACAAAATAATATTCTTCTTTGGAATCATGATATTAAAATTTACTTTGGATAAATTTTTCATATTGTTCTGATAACTTTCATATTTTAATGAATAGTAAAAACACGCTATATTTTAATTCAAAACAACTTTTTTCAACATAATAATTTATGTGGTTAAATTATAATATTTAATGGTTTTAAATAATAAATAGAATATATTTTTACCATTTAATATAATTTTTGTCATTAGCATTTATTTTAAATTGAATTCGTAGGTGAAATCAATTCAATCTTTTGCAATGTTTTAAATAAAACCCAATTTTCATTAGACAACGGGATTAATATTAATTTAATTTCTGAAACTTCTGTGTATTGAATTTGAAAAAATGGATTCCATATTTGGAATCAGTGGGTCTAAATTATATTAATAGACTACTTTTTTATTTTTGGGTATTATGAATAGTAACTACGGTAAATTTTATTTACTATAGTAAAAGGTAAATCGGGTAATTAAGGGTAAATATAATATTATAAAATTACCCTAACACTTTTCTTAATACAATTGGATGATTATATTTCGTCCGAAGTCATATTTGGGACGAAATGGAATCCATTTTAACCCACTTGGAATTGATTAAGACTTTTAGTTTATTTTATTTAATGGAAATTGAAATATGTCTCACTCAAACTTTAATAATTAAATTATTTCAAATATAACGTTATATAGAATATAAATTCTGTTATAAATACTCATTTAAAATATAAAATGTTTTTCTTTATCATGTGAATTTATTTATAATTTTTAAGAGTTATTTAATTACCTTATTAGCTTATACATTAATGATGCAGAAATTATTTATTTAGTAATGAAATCAATAATATTATTTTTATTGAAATAGTAATACATAATAAAGGTCTGAAAAACCTAACCAAAACATATTGGTAGTTTATATATACACTATAAAAATCCAATCACCGAATATATGACCGTTTGGAGTCTTATAAAAGTGATTATGACACTTATTTTATTTTATTTTATATGATGTCAAAGTTGTCACCTTCATAATTTAATAAATATAACATTTTAAAATTTGGGTGTTTTAGAAGGTAAATCCGACTAAATGTATTATTATTAAATATATATGATTTATCTTCATCCTAGAATTTTATTTATAAATTTTATAAAAAAAATAAGTATATTTAATAATTATACAAATATGTTGTAGTAATTATTTTATTATGAGAAAAATCAAATAAATAGTTTTACAAATAGTAAACTAAATATTATATGAACTAGTTAATGTGCTCCAATAATTTTGTAGATTTCTATGACATGTTAGTAACCTATAAAATATTTTAGTTTTAATATATATTCCATGTGGATTTTATTTAAATTCAAATAAATGAATAGTGTCAAAATTGACAATATTGTTATTTTATAAAAATAACATATTATTAAATTGTTTAAAAATCACATAAATATTTAAAATTTATAAATTGAAATTTATACAGTCTAAAATGTCATAAATTATCTAATTATGGATAATTCACAGCACATATGTAATTATTTATAACAATTTAAAATTTACAATCTTACTATCACAAATAAAATTTAACAGATTAAATAAGGATAAATGAAGTTGATAATGTTTAAAATAAATTCCCTACATGTCTAAATTTTATTGGTTGATGATATTAAAACCCTTTCCCATCTAGTCATCGAATATGTGTTATTTTTGGTGGTTTTTAAGTGGGTTTAAATTTATTCTAAATTAATATTTTTAATATTTCCAAAGGTGCCCCTCTCCTCCCTTATAAAAAGGGCACCCCTTCCCACTTATCTTCACACCCTTTTGAGCCTTTAATCTCGGAAAACACTACCGATTAACCTTAAAAACCTCCTTATCAACATACTAGAGGTCCTGGTCTTCTTGAAAGACCCATTTTAGTGCCCTAAGAGAAGGTTTCAAAGAGGCGTGTTAAAGAAGAGGTAATATTTGTTACCGATTATTTCAAGTTTCTTTCTTCTTATACTTCCTCTTAATTAGTTGTTTAATTATAAATTAATAACATCATTATTACTTATATACTGATATTCTATTATTAATAGGAAACAACCCTATTTAACCTTTTATCCATCCTACAGAAAACGAAATCACCACGCGTGTGTACGTACGGAATACCGTCTCCACGCCGTGGTGTAATCTCTTTTTCCACCACCACCTAACTTGGATGGGTATAATGGTGTAAAGAATAACTACATGTGATTATTATAACATAATACTAATTCTATGATATTATATCATTCACTCCAATACCATTCAATAAATATGGGAACGATATCATCGCTTGTGCGTACGTACGGATTACTGTCTCCACGACGTGATGAGATTCATTCTCCATGTTAACCATTCATGAATGATTATAATATATATATATAATGAATAATAATGAAATATATGACATAATAATGATACTGGATTTATGTATATATATATATTTATATCATCTACTTAATTCCAATAAATTCAATAAGGAAACGAAAATTGCGTTCATGCAAACGTACGGCCTACCGTCTCCATGAACGGTGTATTTCATTCCATTTATCGATCTATCATATATATATGTATATAGTAAATATATATTCTATATAAATCATTTTTTACATTCTTTAATTGAGTAAATCAGTATATAAGTAATAATATCATGAAAAACAAGTCGAAACATGTACTATAAATGAAACGATTTTACCCAAATCGCTGCTTTTACATCGAATTTACAAAAAACATTTGTAATATAAAGTCATAAATAAACTATATATGATATAATAACAATGAATATGATGATTTAATAATTCAATGAAAATATTTAAATCATTATACAGGAGGTTCGGAAACATATGAAGCATATCAGACATAAGGTAAGAGATAATTATTCCGATCTCGTTTTTATCCGAGATTGTATATTCGTAAGAATATACCGGGGTTATATTTTTCATCCATGTCCATAAATTTTTTTTTATAAAGGGTATAATATTAATCCATGTATGTTTAAAGACATTTTTACCCTGATTTGACTTTTACATTGTGTTATGGAAGGAATCTTTCTTTTTTTACTATACGAGGAACTTTATCACTTTTCTGGAAAAAGTACTAGAAGAATGTTTTTTTAACTTATACGACAGGAACAGATTTTTACGGTTTCATAAAGCATTATCTTCATGGAGATTCCTCTACAATATTTAATGATTATTTTCAAAAAAATCATTTTCTTTTAAAATTGGATGGAATTTTGTTAAATGAAAATGATTTTGAAGAAGAAAGGATATTTTCCACAAGAATTCATTTCAAGTGTTTCATCCAAACATTTTTCCATATAAGATGATTATTTCATATGTGTATGTTTCAAGTATAATGTCTCTATTATTTACATGGATTCGCTATTCTTATGATGAAATGATATAAATTTTTTTATATGGATTGTGTTATGATGGGATGATGTTTATGAAACCCATTTTATTCTTTGGGTTATGATGAATGATTTATGTTAAATTTGTGGCACAAGTAAGAATGATTTCATTATCAAATTTTTTGGACCTATATCTACCTCCAATGCATTGGGTAATGATTTATATCTCCTGAGATAGACATGGCTGGAATGGTAGGTTAATCCGGTTCAGTGTTACCGGACTGGAACAAGGAGTGAACTCGATTCAGAATTGGACTTTGTCCACTAAGATGGTCTTGGCTGTAATGCCTTGGCTACTAAAGAAATCATAACATGTGCTTAATGGATCCCACAATTACATGTTTTATTACCGTGCTAGTTTATCATGACTAATATTCCATTATGATTTATGCCTTGTGTACTTCCAAGATTTATGTTGTTGCTCATGATTTTGATGTTTAGATTTTATGCTCATGTTTTTGCATATAAATATTTATGGATTGTTATATATTCTCTATTCTTACCCTTACTGAGAATTTGAGCTCACCCTTTTTATGTTTCTGTTTCCCTAGGATTTAAAGAAATAATTTAGGTAAGAAAACAAAAGGGGAAGATATTTATGGGAGATGTTGAAGATCTTTCACCATGATTAGAAAATTATTTTATGAGTTTCCAAAGACACAAAACTATTATGGTCCTTGTCTGTCGTTTTTCATTGTGTATTAAGTATTCCACAAAAGTAATTTAATGTCCATGTACGTCAAGATTCGGGTCTCTATAGGTGGGGCTCCGTAAATGGGTACTACACCATGGGTGTGTCATGGGAAGACAAGATTTGAAACGACGAATGCAAATAAAAAATCGCATGGATAAGGACTCATCTCATAGAGAAAATAAATATTCACGAAGGAACAACCACAATCTGATGTAGGCAGTGGAATCTGAGTTGAGGGGGTAGTGTCCCACCATATGAGAGCTGAGAGGAGTCACACCTCATGTAAAGGAGAATAGGTTGGTGTAACTCCCTCCTTCCTTCCACCCAAAAATAAATTACGAAGACTAATGATCTAAAATTATTAATATAATATCCATAATAATAATAAAAATAAAAATAATATTGTTATTACAATTTAATTTTAAAAATATTTGATAAACCCCAACCTCACAATTTAAACACATCATTTATTACCCCCATTGATAAAACCCAACTCCCCCATTTGAACAACTCATTTATTACACCATTTTATGAAACCCCAAATACCTATTCAAACATATAATTTGTTACACCTCTTTGATAAACCACAACACCCCATTTAATCACATCATTTATTAAACCTCCTTAATAAACCTGAACATCTCATTTAAACACATCATTTATTACACCTCTTTGATAAACCCCCACTCCCCATTTAAACACATAATTTACTAAACCTCTTTAATAATCCCAAAATCCACATTTGAAAAATATCATTTATTAAAGACCTTTGATAAACCCCAAATCCCTATTTAATCACATAATTTAATTAAAATCATTTCAAATTTTTTTTAATAAATAAATTATATAATTAATATTAATTTAATTAAAATATATCAACCATAAGTTTATTTAAATTAATCCCATGTTTCCCATATATTATTTAAATTATTATTTAACTTGAATATAATTTAAAACCCCATTTCAAAACATTTCATTAAATAACTTTTTAACCCATAATTTAATTAAATAATTTAACAAAAAACTCAAAACATGGTAAAACACACGGTTTGAATAACATGGTCTGACAGATGACACACATACCATGCATATTCTACTTGAGATCTATTTTATCATGCATAACTAACATGTGCAGTTTGACTAACTGTTCGTAGCCCATTCAAACATCACTGCCTGGTTTGGTGCTGCCGAAACCCATCCAGCCATCCCAAAACTCCCTGAGCCTTTAACCAAGAAGATTATAATCATGATTAAAAGATCCAAACTCATGAAACTCCATTATGAAGAATGGTTTTCCAAATGAACCATAGGAAAATGAAAAACCAAAAAAATTTCTATTTTAGCCTGGTCCAAAAACATGGGACATTACACATGGAAAATCACACTTTACAAATTCCTTATGGCTACATGGATAGTTTTTTTTAAAATTTATAATCCTATAGGTAATAGATAATGGTATTGAATTGTCACATTCGTTGACATTAATAAATATAGGGTATATTTTTTCCATTCTATATGGTGGGGGGGTAGAGTAGGTTTACTGTTATATGTAATGGGAGAGTCACCATTGAAAAGATACACATAATTAAGATAATAAAAATTTGGTTTCTTGTGCATGGGGTATAATGTAATGAACCCAACCCCATTATCATAGATCTGATTACATAAATTATTATAATGTTATTATGAAAAAGTTATATTATCTCGACTGATATAATATTGTATTATCTTTTGAAAACTAGATAAAAACATAAGTTTTATATTTAAAGATGAAATGAAAAACAAAAATGCAACTCCACTGTAACACAAATTTACTCAAAGATTATCCATAAAAATAATTCATATTATACCTCTTCACATCCTATAAAAATATAAAACATACGAAAGGGGTTATCTCAAATTCATAGAAAGGGTTATAAATACATCATAAGATATCATAAATATAAACTATATGTAATGGTGAATGTCTGACAACATATGTCACTAAAAAACATAAAAATAAATTGTAGAAATAAATGATGACCAAAATAATTGAATATAAATAATAAATTAATATTAAAACATAACCATGAAAATTATAATAATTTAATAATCCCAAAAATTATCAATTAGATATATCATAATTATGAAAGACATAATTTTGGACATCTGAAACATACCATCGAGTCCTATTCCATGTTTTGTGTCAAGAGAATTTTTGTTGCATTGGGGGGATATATAGGCGACCAAAAATAACATAAAAAGTTTATTTAACCTTTCATGATAATGGTGGGATATATAAACAACATATACATATGAATGGTAAATAACATTCCCTAATTAGTAAAAATAATCATTGACGATTCAGAGTAATTTTGTGAATGCAATAAATATAGAACATCAACAATAAAAAGATCATGCCAAATTTGATAAAATATGGTAGGTTATATCATCGAATATAAATCCCAATTAATAATATGATTCAAAAAAGGTTTTTGAAATAGATGAAAATAATTTAATAAAATCATCAATGAATTCATAATAGAAATGCCATTTTTTACATAGCAAATAAATTTTTTTTGGATAAATAATTTAAATTTCAAATAAAATCATATTAAAAACAAGTATGTCCTAGAAATAAAAGGAAAGTAAAATGATATTCTGTTTGAGTCATAAATAATTTTCAACATGTAAAAATACTTTTAAAGAATCATTACTATTGGAACACATCTTTGTGATTTATGAGAAAATATAAAAGAGCCCAAAAAATGGAAAAGGTCATATTTTATTATAAATACAACGACAAAAATAGATATTTTTTCATTAAAAAAATTTATTTCAAAAAATATTGTACTAAAAATATATTGTGAATGATACATGAAAATTGGAATGTAATTGGGATGTTCAACTCAATCTGGACTACTTAACGTGATGAATTGATAAGTGAAGCATGTAAAACATGTTTTCCACATAAAAGAGTGAGTAAATGATCTAGATAAAAGATTTTAGAACAAATATAGAGAATATAGAAGAATTATATATGAACAATGAATAATTTCATTGGGAAAATATAGAGAAAGAGTAACATGAATGAAAAATAGATGTTTGGGTAGAATACCATACCTTATTTCCAAATTTGTTTTGCCCATGTACATAATTTCCAAGAAAATTATATTATATTCATTAATAATTTAGTTTTCAACATATTTTTTTATTTTCATTTATGGATTTTTTATGCATTGTATGATTCAATATCGTTGTTTGGGAGTGTTTCACTCCATTGTTTTTATGAATATATAACTCTTATACATGTACATAAGGTCATGTAAAATGGTAATAGTAATACATAATTTTAATTAGAAGATATTAATTATATTAAATTTGATTAAATGGTCTTATATATAATTTTTCATATATGGGGTTGATTATTTAAGAATAGAGTTATTGATAATCTGTTATATTATTTTGGAAATTTTCCATAATCATGAGCTATTTTTTATATGAATTAATATTATATATATATATACTAGATCTTGAACATTAAATAAGATAAATTATACATATTAATGTTTAATAACCATAAAAATAGTTTTATGACCATCCTTTGTAGGAAAATTGAAAAATTAAAATTTCTCATCTATAATGGCGGTAAATATGCATTTCATGAACGAAGATATCAGTTTTAAAATAAAATGTGGAAGAGATGAGAATTGATGGTTTATATACCATAATAAAAATAACATTCAACTATATGAATGAATATATTTTAGTAATCTAGGTTCTTTGGTATAGGTATGTGAATAAATGAAATGAAAAAAATGGAATTAAATGATAATGAATAGAAAGAAAAGGGATTTTACACTACAATTCACATCCTTAGGAGCCTCCTTAAAAACATTGAAATGGTTTTTTTGGTGAGAACATAAAATTGGGGGGGGGGGGGTTAGTAGATGAATTGACTAGAAATTAAATGATATTTAATGCTTTCGAGGTGTGGGGTATTGGTGGTGGTGGGAGGAATTTATAGTGGAGGGGGAGGTGTTCGTTGATTATTTAATTCATTTGATAATTATATTGGATCAAGAAAAGATATATTGTTGATTAATTTTACTAAATATATTATATATAAATGTTATATTTTATAATATCCAATTACATAATCCATGAAACAATCATGACTCGTCATTTCATTTATTTACTTATAATGTTAAATACTTTGATTTACAATAATTCATTATTCACAAATAATTCATGTATGTTATAAATATCCCAAAATCTAACCTAACCATTTCAATGTTTAGAATTAAAAAATGACTCCATTTAATGAAAATAATTTCATAAATATTATTTATTTAATTTCTATTTAAAATATCAATTTACATGAAAAATATAGATTTTAAATTTATAATAGATTTTATGACACATTAAAATTTTATTAATGGTTTCATAATATTCTCTTATAATAAAAAGTCAAGAAATATTAATTTATGAATCTAATTTATGAATAAAAATAATCTGTTGAAATATTATTTTATTTATAAAATATTAAAAAAATATTGATGTTTCACAAAAATTTTAATGCAAAACTAATAATTTATAAAACATTTATTTTCTTATTCTATTATATAAATTAATTATATGTGTAATATTTTGGAATTTCCCTATAATTTTATTTAAATTTTATGGAATTATTTCATAACAAGATGCTTTGAAGACACATAATTCTATGGCCAGGTGATCCTGGAATAGAATTTTGATCATTTTTTAGAACCACATATGTTAAACTGCGAGTGGGTTTTTATAACATCAGAACCTTTTCTCAGATCAAAAATATTTTGGCACTGTTGAACATATAACAAAGGTATTCTCCTAGAATATAATTAACTACGACCAGCGCGGTTCGATTGGAAAATATAGTTTTCTGTATTTTTGAAAAAGAGAATTATATAACATAAAAAAGATATTTTATTTTATTTCTCACCATTAAGCGGTGGACGATAGATATGCGGTTCGGATACAATGTGCAATAATGGAACCTCTTTAAAGGATCATTTTTGTGTATCATAATAATGCTTTAAATGAATTAAAAAAAATATGTTGTTTCATAACTGAAACAACAGAACGACATGACATCAACAATAACAAAAAATTTGCGATGAGTTATCCTTTAACAAGATAACGCGTCAGAGGAAATGAGAATTAAATAACAGGCGATCCAATGATGATCCACCATTGATTTTTCATTCCATGGTTGAATTAAGAACACCATTGAAACGTTAACAAAATCAATACACCTCAACGAGCAGAGTTGGGAAGCATCAAACACCTTCATCTTCATGAATCCTCGAGGGAAGAGTGCATCTATGAAGAACATGAATTGAGGTAGAAGTTTTTTTGGTTAATGTGTTCCATGATCATAATTCTAAATGAATAATGTGGATCAATCCCACATTAGGTTGATATGAAGATCATCTGTTCTTGCAGGAGGGCGATGTTTCCATGATTTCTATTTGGGATTGATTTCTTTGTGGACAGAACATCATTCCAAAGCCTCCCTTGTTTTAAAAATCTATCATGTATAGTCCAGGATGCATGAACATGTCCTGAACCCCTCTTCCTTATGTGTTCTTGGTGAATGAATTTTTAAAATTTTATAATGGAAATTTCAAGGCCTTCACAGTTAAGGAGGTGACCCAAAAATGCCAATGGTGCAGGCGGCGTGAACAACAGACGGCTGGGGCAGACCTGGTGGTCAACAGAAGAGCCCATTGCTGTGTCAGTGGTGGCATGTGGTGGTTACTACAAGATGGATTTGGAATTCCACGATATGGATAAGGAAGAGTCAGCATCTTGGACGACAACATGCAGTAGCAACGCCGCCCTCAACCACATTGTTGAAGAGGCCTGTAATCGTGGGACACACATTTTGGGGGCACATAGTCTCCCAACAGCATACGTGAATCTGTCTTACAACGTTACATATGGGAAACAGTCGATTTACCTTGGAGGAGGGAACGACACCGCGTCAACCGCTGGGCAAGATATGGAGCCAAACATGGCCACCTACCATGTCCTATCCAGATAATGAACTAGTCCACCTCTGAAGGACCAAGTAGGCCAGTGGGCCATACATGCTGCCCAACGGACTAGACTCAGACCCAACTAGCCCTTTAATAGAAAAATGCCAATAAATTACATATCGAGTGTCCGATTGATGACTTGTTTGAGGCATTGGATCCATCACGACAAGATATATTATATTTTATAATTTATGGAGGCCTCCATGGATGATGGGATACAATGAATTGATTAGGGAGTGGTATACCTGAGTTTAAGTGCACTACATGTGGAAACCATACGGTTAGATGAGACCTAGAGACTGAAAAAAAGAGATACTAAGTGGATCTGCTAATATTCCTTAGTGGGAGGAAAATTTTATTTGAACCATAAATCCCATAGTGGGCAGAGGCTTTTGTGTGACCTGGGAGACCCTTGATTCTAATCAGGAGGAGTATCTATGTACGTCATGGGCTAGAAGCGACTTCTATGTGACCCAACATGCCCACTATGGGGACTGGTTTATTAGTGACTGTTTCCCTTGGATTTCAGGGATGATCTCCCTTGATTGGAGGTTCAAACATTTCAATCGGTTTCTAACAGGTTTGTTCGTAGAACCGGAAACATCCAATGATTCCACATCAATTCGGAACTACTTTCCAAAGTTAGGTGCTCATTAGTTTGTGGACTGATGAGGCTTAGGAATTTGCATTGGTCGATATGATGGGAGGTCGGACTCATCACACCTTTTTGAGTGGAATTATTGTCTACTCCGGGACTCCCTATATAGATTTAAGTTATGTTCGTGAATCCTTATTGAATTACCAAGTATAAAATGAGTTTTCCTTTAGATTTGACAATCAATGATCGATATGTAGGAAATTTAGATAATCTTTGATATGTATTCGAGGTTCTTCATCGATAGAGAATCATCTGTATTTATTAGAGACTCTTGGTCAATGGTACCCTTAGACACATTTATATAGATTTCACTTGGTTGTTATGATGACCATGCTGGTTTTAAAGACACTCAGTGGGGCACTTTAAGTTTATTTTCATTCAGAAGGACATGGATTATTTGAAAGTTGGGAGCTAACCCGCAGACGGGCTACCTACGCATCCTTTGTTTAAAAATGGAATCAGAACCCACGTAGTTTGAGTAAGGGAGTATGATGTTTATGATTGATGGCTCAAAGAAGGATGTCATAATTACTTTTACACTCTAAGCTCATGTGAGTCATGCTCGGTGTGAGAAACAATAGGTATTGGAAAAAAAATTAGACAATTGTGCCATGAAAGATGCAACTATAAGAAATAATGTGGGGCTTATGTATGTATGACTGCCCAGATAAATGAAAGGTTATGATTTACTTGAGGGAAGAAATCCAAGAGCAGGGTCTGTAAAGGTATATTTGTTTTATGGAGATTTTGAATACTCTAACTTGGGGCTTACTCCTGAAAAGGAGGCCTAAATTACGAGAGGACTTATGATTTGGGTTTTATTCCTGAAAAGGAATCCTAGATCAAAGGTAAATTAGGACTGGTTAAGAGAACTATGACTGGGGGTTACACCTGAAAAGGAGGCCCAGGTTAATGAGGACTTGGGGCTTACTCCTAAGGAGGATGCCCAAATTTGAGAATGATGATTGGGGCTTACTCCTAAGGAGGATGTCCAGATTTGAGAATTATGACTGGGGCTTACACCTAAAGATGATGACCAGGTTAAGAGAATTATGACTGGGGCTTACTACTGAAAAGGAGGCCCAGGTTAAGAGATCTCTCATCGTAAAGGTTGAGGTTGAATGAATGAAATCTTAATCTTTAGTGACATAAAGATGTGTAAATCACTAGGTTTTGAGAGATTTAACACAAAATTCCTTTCAAATAAGGAAGTCAAATCACGAAATCATGCCATAAATGGATTTGAAGAGTGTCTTGAAGACTGAATCTTGAATAGGAAATATGGAATAGAATAAGAGGGGTGAAATAGGAAAGAAGGGAACCCAAAAAGGTATGGGCGCGCAAGTCCTGGCAGGCGCGCAGGTACTACGTGGGCGCGCAAGTCATGGTCACGTAGGTATGCCTGCACGACATATGGGGTTCTTGCGTGACGGTTAACCAACAGGGTAATACTTGAGTGACTCTTGATTAAAGCCTTTAGAATTCTCTTGAGGTTCTTCCCGAAGATGGGTGGGCAAGTTCTATTGAAGGAGTAAGGCGGCGCACAAGTGTGGCCTTTTCCCTTAAGGGCTGGCCACTCAGGCGCGCAAGTGTTGATGAGTTTCAACACTTAGGCCTTCCTCCCCCTCTTTAGATCTTCCATTCTAGGTAAGAAATTACCTTAGAAGTGTTTCGGAAGCTTTGGGAAGAGACTAGGGTGCCGGGAGATCAAATCTGAGTTTCTGGAAAAAAATCCTTCTCGAATGGGGGGCCCACATTGTCTATTTATAGGCAGGAGAAGATCCTGGGTGGTTATCACTTAGGTAGCGCAAGTGACTTATGTGACCATCATGCGTCGCGCAAGTAGACTTGCACGACAGTGATATACCTTGCGCGGCACATGTTCTCTTAATCCCTTGTTCATGCCTTTGTCGATTTTTGAGGTTTTCTTCAAAGGATGAATCAATTTGTGCTAAGTCATTTCCCTTTCCATTCATTTATATTCCGTGACGAAAGGAGCATCAACAAATGTCCCCCCACAGAGTTGGATCCGGAGAGAAAAGATGATTTGACTCTGAGGTAAAGAAGAAAAAGAATCATAGTTTGATTTTTACTAGGATTATTATAAATAACCCTACAAACTTTGAATCTTTTAATTGATCAATGTTACCTAAATCATACAAAATGTATGTTTAGTGAGCTGGGAACTTGACTATTATTCAGAGTTCCCATTTCTTTTGTGGGCAGTTTAAAGGCATGCACATCGGACATAAAAAGGCTAATGTTTAAGGTCGAAATATCTTTGACCGAAATGGATTAGAATTGACTCAATTCCTTGAAAACTCATCTGATTACATATTACAATATTCATGTATGCTGGAAAATATGTATGTTATGACCTAATAATATTTGAATCTGAGGGATGACATGAAAAAGTGCTAAAAGGCATTATAAGAAGTAGTTTCTAAGAATGAAGTTACCATTATTTAACAAACCCGTTAGGGGGTTGAATTATGAAGGGCCACCTAAGGGCATTGGCTGCATAGTTAAATAAAATAATATCTTTTGGCTAACAGGTCTGTTATGTAGACTGTTTATGCAAGTCCACCTATGGGTACATGCTGCATAGTCAGGCAAAAGAACTCCCAGAAATTTACTTTCCTAGTGCTGAAAGCCAGTGAAAGTTTATCGAGATTCAAATCTTCCAAAATATAGAGTTTTCTATATGGAAATAAGTACTTGAATATTTAGAAGATATTTCCAAACAAGATTATCGAAGAACTGGATGAATATCACTCCTACGAAGGTTAGACCCAAACGTAGGGAAGGAGAATATAAACCATAGACTTGAATACATTCAGATCATGAAAAAGGATATGGGTCAAATATGTTAAGGATGACTATATTTTCGGATCCCTACATACTATCATTTAAGACTAATAAGGAAAAAAAGGCATTCTTCCCAAGAATGAAGTTACTATTATTTAAGAAACCCGTTAGGGGGTTTAATTATGCAGGGCCACCTAAGGGCATTGGCTGCAAAGTCAAATAATAGTATCTTTTGGCTAACAAGTCTGTTATGTAGAATGTTTATGCAAGGCTGCCTATGGGAACGTGCTGCATTGTCAGGAAAAAGAACTCTCAGATGTTTGACATTTTTGTGACAAGAAGTCATGAAAAGGGTTATGAGGATATGATAATATTTAATGTTAGGATTATGACACATAAAGATGGATATTGTTCAATGTATACAGCGATACATAGATCAATGCTAACATAATCATGTTGTGGCTGGGTCCTGAATTAAAATGTTTGACTTCAGTATGTATCCCATAAGGATGAGAATCAAGCCATACGTAGTTCTTAAACTACAGTTTAACATTGTGTGGGACAAAAGGATTAGAGATCGTGGTTTAGGGTCATAGAGCTTGGACCATTGTAAGAAATACATAGTGTGTGTTTTCATGGGGACTTTTCAGCTAAGGGATTGAAAGTGGAATTTGGGGTTAGACCCAAAGAATTGGGACTGGATTCGAGGGACACTCCAATGTTCCTACGTATCCCATAAGGATGGGAATTAAGCCCACGTAGTTCTAGAAATACCCTTTGTACAAATTTGGTTCATACACGTGAAGGGTGAATAGGGACTTTAGTACAATGATGGTTTAACCCAAGATAAATGGTTTGGGTGTTGCCATGTATGTACGTAGTCTTTGAAATGAAACATGATTGAAAAATAAATGTAAATATCAGTTCCCTCTCAGGTGATGGTATCAAAGAAAATTGTAGTTTATTGTCATACTGGACAAAAGTGTTGTATTGTTTAACGTCGTATAACAAGGACGAAAGTGAACAAATGTATAGATTTTGATACTAGAGGCGGTTTCACGAATCAACATCGTATGAGATGGAGGTGAACCGATGTGAAGAGATTGGTTTTGGGCTTGAACCTTGGGAGGTTGCCTTCATACGCAGCCTAGAAGGCAAGGATCAATGTCAGTGTAGTTCAGTTAAAGAATGAATTAATGATCAAGACGTTCTTGGGGAAAACAACCTAAAAATGATGTTGGGACTTACACATGGTTAGCGGCCCAGAGAGAGTGTTATGGTTGAGGTTTTCTCTAAACACATGTGAGTTATACTCGGTGTGAGAAATAAGAGGTAACAACAACCTTAACGATGAATAGTTTAATGACATGTAGGACATATAAAGAGACTATCGAGTTTAGAGTCATGCAGTTAGGACTATTGGTGTTGCACGGTTTAGTGTCATGTAGTAGGGACAGTGTACAGTTTAATGTCATGTAGGACATATGAAGGACTTTATGTACAGTTTAGCTTCATGTAGTTAGGACGATGGGGACAGTAGAGTTTAACATCATGTTGGACGAAAGGGGGACTGTGCAGTTTAATGTCATGCAGTGAGGACAAAAGAGTACACCATTTATCATCATGTTGGACGCTTTGGGGATTTTCCCACTATTTAGCATCATGTTGGACGAAAGTGTGAATAGTTTATGGTCATATGCATGGAATTTGGATGGTGCAGTTTAATGTCATGTTGGAAAAAAGTTTAGTTTAAGGTCATACGTGACCTTTGATGATTATGTAGTTTAATGTATTTTCGAACATAAGGGACTTTTATACAGTTTAGCGTCATGTAGTTAGGACGTCACAGTTTAACGTATTGTTGGATGCCAGGGACTTGCAAATAGTTTAGGGTCATATCCATGGACCGTTGATGATGCATTTTAAAGTCATACTGGACCATTGATGTAGTTTAATGTCATACAGGGCCTAGTTGCAGTTTAAGGTCATACTGGTCCATTTAGGGAACTTTTTCACAATTTAGCATCGTGTGGGAAGAAGTTGCAGTTTAGGGTCAAACTGGACCATTGTTGTATAGTTTAACGTCATATAGTAAGGACTAAATGGTTCTGCACAGTTTAATGTCATGTTTCATGGAAAAACTGGTGCTGCACAGTTTAATGTCATGTTACAGGGACAAACTGGTGCTGCATAGTTTAATATCATGTTGCAGGGACAAACTGGTGCTGTATAGTTTAATGTCATGTTGCAGGGACAAACTGGTGCTGCCCAGTTTAATGTCATGCTGCAGGGACAAATAGGTGCTGCACAGTTTAATGTCATGTTGCAGGGACAAACTGGTGTTGCACAGTTTAATTTCATCTTGCAGGGACAAACTGGTGCTGCACAGTTTAATGTCATGTTTCAGGGACAAAGTGGTGTTGTACAATTTAATGTCATGTTGCAGGGACAAACTGGTGCTGCAGAGTTTAATGTCATGTTGCTGGGACAAACTGGTGCTGCACAGTTTAATGTCATGTTTCAGGGACAAACTCGTGCTGCACAGTTTAATGTCATGTTGCAGGGACAAACTGGTGCTGCACAGTTTAATGTCATGTTGCAGGGACAAAGTGGTGCTGCACAGTTTAATGTCATGTTGCTGGGACAAGCTGGTGCTGCACAGTTTAATGTCATGTTGCAGGGACAAACTGGTGTTGCACAGTTTAATGTCATGTTGCAGGGACAAACTGGTGCTTCACAGTTTAATTTCATGTAGCAGGGACAAACTGGTGCTGCACATTTTAATGTCATGTTGCAGGGACGAACTGGTGCTCACAGTTAATGTCATGTTGTAGGGACAAACTACGTACTTTGCATTTTATACAAAATACCTCTTCAAAAATCTGGCATTGGTTGTAGTAGTGATGAGTTCTCCATCCATCGAGATTAAGGAATAACCTCCATTGGAGTAGACCCTATGTATTGAATAAGGTCCTTCCCATTTTGGATCAAGTTTGGGAGGTTTCTTTCCTGGTATCATTGGATTTCTGAGAACTAATACCAATTCTCCCTGAGTGAATGAACGAAGACAAACTTTTCTGTTAACAGCTCGTGTTATTCGATTATGATTGACTACCAAGTGGTGCAAAGTGCACAATCTTTTCTCATCTAACCGTTCCAATTCATTCAATCACTTTTTAGATTGTTCATCTGTAGATGATTGATCACAAATGGAAACTCTGAGCGAGGGTAGTTGAACTTCAATGGGCAAGACGACTTCAATTCCATATACCAATGAATATAGAGTTGATCGAGTTGCAGTGCGGGTGGTAGTCCGATAAGCCCATAAAGCATGATAGAGTTTATTAGGCCCTGACCTCTTATCTTTATCTACCATATTTTGCAGTATATTTGAAAGAGTCTTGTTAAAGGATTATATCTGGCTGTTGGCCGCTGCATGATACCGATATGAATGGTTGGATTTGATGTTGTATTCTTGATACAACTTCTTCACCTTGAATGAACAGAAATTGGTGCCATTGTCTGTCAATATGGTATGAGGGACACCAAATCTGGTAATGATGTTAGACTTGATTAAGATAACAATGCATTTAGAACTGACTTCCTTGAGAGTTATTAGCTCATCCCATTTGGAAAAGAAGTTAGTATCAGTAAGAATGTTCTTAAACTGCTTGGTCGTAGCCGAAGGGTAAGGTCCCACCACATCCATTCCCCATGTGCCAAATGTCCATGAGTAATTAGCTGTATGAATAAACTCTGGAGGTTTATGAATGAAGTTGGCATGTACTTGGAATGAATGACAATTCATTGTGAAATCGACACAATCTCATATCATTGAAGGCCAAAAGTATCCAAGCATTCCAATGTAATCAGGTAGTCTATGTTCAAACTAGTGGGAACCATAGACTCTTGCTTGCACTTCTTTTATGACAACCATTTTCTCTTCACCATCAATGCATCTGAAGATATCTCCATCAAAACCACGTTTGTAGAGAATTTTCTCTAGGTGATCTGGGCTATCATAAAGAGTAAAATTAACCACACGTCGTCGGATTTGTTCTTTCTCAGCTCTATCAGATGGAAGTGTTCCATTTTGAAGGTATTCCCTGATAGGTGACATCTAACCTGTAGTATGACCACATGGTTCAGGAATGTGAAAATTTTCATTAATTTCCTCTGTTCTGATTCAAACATAAGATGAAATTGCACGACGGTGGGCAATACTGATGGTTGTCTCATCCCAATTTGGATCTTCTAGAGCTGTGGCTATATTATCCAATACATCATCTTGAGCATTTTGTTATTTTGGGATATAAGAAAATGTCGTTTCTAAAGGGAATTCCGCCATTAACTCTCTGACGTTATCATACATAGGGATTAGTTCTTATTTTCTGATGGCATAATCCCCATTGACTTGTTTGATTACCATTTCTGAATCACCTTTCACCTTTAAGTGATTCACTTGTGCTTGAAGCGCTAATTCAAATCCTACGATGAGATCTTGGTATTCTGCTTCATTATTAGTACCACCATCCCACAATAAGAAGGAATAAGGTAACACTGCCTTTTCTGGAGAAATGAGATCAATTCCTAAGCCAGATTTGTTGAATTTAGGATTTTCCATTTTCCTCCCTATTGGACATCTGGAAGCCCCATCAAAATACATTTCCCATGCCTGAGGACTTTCTTTAATAGAGAAGACTTCCTCATCAGGGAGTTCAATATCTGAAGATGTATCTTCCACTGAAGAGTGTTCAGCCAGGAAATCAGCTAGAGCTTTCCCCTTTATCACCTTTTGAGACACATACTGAATGTCGAATTTCTACAAAATAACTGCCCACCTTACCAGACGTCCTGTAAGCATTGGACGACTAAGGATAAATTTGAGTGGGTTATTTCGAGATACCAATTGGACCTCATGATGTTGTAGGTAGTGTCTCAACATCTGAACTACAAAGATTAATGCCAGGCAGCACTTCTCAATACTTGAATACCGGGTTTCTGCTTCAATCTTGGTTCGACTGAGATAGTAGAGACTGTTTTAATTCCCAGCATCATTCTTTTGAGAAAGAAAGGCACCCAATGATTTCTCTAGAGCTGTCACATAGAGTATAAGTGGTCTTCCTTCAATAGGTGGCATGAGTATCGGTGGACTCAAGAGGTATTTCATGAGAATATCGAATGCTTATTGACATTCTTCATTCCACTGGTAAGTAACTCCCTTCTTCATCAATTTGGTGAAGGGTAAACTTTTGCCTTCCAAATTAGCGATGAAATGCCTAATATAGGCTAAGTGTCCCTGAAGTCCTCTTAATTCTTTCAAATTTTGAGGAGTTGGAATACCAAGGATTGACGTTTTCTTCTCAGGATCGAATTCAATACCACGATGGCGTACAAAAAAGCCGAGAAAGTTTCCTGAGGATACCCTAAAAGCACATTTTAAGCGGTTCATCTTCAAATAATGTTGTCGAAGCTTGCAAAATATGACTTCCAAATCATCCAAATGATTAGATCGTTGTTTGTATTTAACTACCAAATCATCTACATAGCATTCAACAAACTTCCCTAATAAGGGTTTGAAGATACGATGCATGGCACACTGATAAGTTTCACAGGAATTCTTTAAGCCGAAGGGCATTACCCGGTAGCAAAACACACCCTGAGGGGCTCTGAAGGCTGTATATTCCTCATCTTCGGGGGCCATTTAAATCTGATTATATCTGGAATATCCGTCCATGAAGGAAAGTGCTTCATAGTCCGCTGTTCCCTCAATTAGAAGTTCTGTAATCAGAACTGGGAAATCATCCATACGACAATGCCGATTAAGATCTCTAAAATCGATGCAAAATCTAATTTGTCCATTCTTTTTCTTTACGGGGACAATATTAGCCAACCATTTGGGATATTGAAGTTCTCTGATGAATTTAGATTTGATAAGCTTATCCACTTCAGCTTCAATTTTGGAAGCATAGGTTGGGTGTGTTCTTCTCGCGGCTTGCTTAAATCCTCGATGTTCTTTTGGTAAACCCAAATGATGAGTAGCAACATCAGGATCAAGTCCGGGAATTTTTGTGTAGTTCCAAGCAAATATATCTCTATTTTTCTTTAGAAAAGAAATATACATCTCGTGTTCATCAAGAGTCATGGCTGCACTGATTAAATTGGGGTGTGGATCTTCATTTGTACTGAGATTTATTTCTCTGAGTTCATCCACAGTGGTAGAGATACCCTCTTCAAATGCTGGAAGAGCATCTCTGAGATCTTCCTCTTCTTCTTCATCAGGTGTTATTTATTCCTTTTCTACTTTCATTGTAGATGATAAAGTATAATTCTCATGATCCGAAGAGATGTCAAAATTTTCATATCTTTAAGAAGAAGCTTCCATTTCCGACCTGATTGATGATGAAGGGTCTTCTTTGGGTAATAAAGAGGAGATGATGGATCAAGAATCAACATCATTATTCACCTCGGATGTTGTTATAACTTCTTCTGGCCTAATTGTCGAAGCATAGATTTGTTGGATTTCAGCAGATTAAATGAAGACGTCACCATTTGTGCTTTCATCACTTCTAGGTAGATTACCAATTTCTCCCATGTTTTCTGGCTCGATTTCCATAATTGACATTACGGATCTTTCCATAAGAGTATTTTGATTTGGGTATATCTTGTCAATTTGACTGATAGGCAACAGATAATCTGTACTGACATGTGTAAATGTATTTACTGGAATTTTTTCCAAACCATATGGAGCATTAACATTGGTAATCTCCCTTGTTATGGATTTCTCCCTTTACTTCATGTGATATAATTCCGCCTCAATGTATTGAGACTCACATGTCTTGAATAGGGCCTTATCACCATACAATGTCCCAACTTGACCATCGAAACAATATTTGAGACATTGATGGTATGATGAAGGGATAGCTGCATGTTGATGTAGCCAGGGTCTTCCAAGCAAGATGTTGAAGGCTGAGTCTTGATCAACAACCATGAAATATTAATTGGATACAAGATCTCTAAACTGAGTTCTGATTTTAACCTCACCCAGTGGTTCTTGTTCATTTTTATCATATCCTTGTAACATCATGGTAGAAGGAGATAAATCAGATTCCATGAGGCCCAATCGACAAAGTGTACGAATGGGCATGAGGTTGACTCATGAACCATTGTCATTGAAAACTCTTCGAACATCCACACAATTGACCTTTCTAGACAAGTACAATGGTCTAATATGTCCATGTACAACATCATCTTCATCTTCATCAGTAAAAGATATTATTGAATGACATTCTGCAGGATTATTCTCTATGTGATAGACTTCAGCTACATCAATTTCAGTTTCAAACTCCTGAGGACTTGAAAAAGCCTCGAAGAGTGCTTCCCAAAGATCTTTTGGCAGATTAAGAGCATCTAGAATTGATAACCTGGCTGGAACTTGGGACTAGTGTTACAATATATCATTATTTTGATACAGAGGTCTGTGTTTCCCAATAGGAATATGTGGTTTAGCATGTACCTTGTAAGCAGATGCTTTGGAAGTTGATGCATCTTGTATTGGGATAGGAGTTGGCAATACTCTTGGTTTTGGAAAATTAAACCGATTAGATCCATTTATTTACTGAGAGGAATAAGATGGAACCTTTAACCGGTCTTCCAAAATAACTGTGCCAGGACTGAATTTGCTATTGGTAGAAGAACTTGCTTGTTCTTACTGAGCTCGCTAAAGGGCTCTACCATGAGTTTCTACCGCATACACAGTTCTAGCTGGGGTAGAATTAGAATAGTGGCTTCTGAAAGATCCACGTCTTCCCCTGTATCCTAAGCCCCTGGAACTTCCTCTAATTCCTTTGTTTGATAAAGGGAATTCAGACTCATTGAAATCGAAACTGCGACTGGCATATGGATCTGTTAATTGAATCATATTAACAGAACCAAATATTAACTCTTCATTTGATGAAGACTCTTCCTGATTAGCCTTTTGAGGCTGTTCCGTTTGGTGGGGCGGTGCCCGTGGCTTTGAAGTAGATGGAATGAAGTCCGCCAAAGTCAAAGATAACTTAGGCTTTGACACATAGTCATCTTCTTCTGATTCTTTTTATTTCATTGAATCATGCCGTTTCTTTGAGGACTTTCCCTCTGACAAAAAGGGTTTTCCCCAACATTCATGGCAGAAGACGCAATTGGTTTCTTTAATTGTGTTCACAAAATATCATGAGTTCGATTGATTTTCTTTCTGACCATCCAAACATCATAATTCTGTACATTGTTTATTTTGACTTCTTTCCATTCACCTTCCTCCTCAGGAACAGTAGCAGTGACACATGCTACCTGGGCTGAGGAGCCTTTCAATGTGACTTGTCCCAAGTCTAACATCTTTGGAAGGAGGTCTTTGAAGACGAAACACTCCTGGATGGGATGCCCCAACATTTGATGAAAAGGGAAATAATTAGGACAATCTTCATCTCCATTCTTGTTTGGCCTCTTGGGTATTGGAAATTGAACCAAATTGTTTTCCAGAGCCGAAATGAAATAACCAGGAACTTGTTTATTTAGGAAAGAGTATGTTTTTCTCTTCAGATCCCCAAATTGTTTTCATATTTGATCTTTTTGATCGTTTAGACGAAAAGGCATTTGTTTTTTCCGCTCAAAAGGTGGAGCCCTTCGAGAAGATGAAGGTTTTGAGGTAGAAATAGGTACAGGTGCTTGTTTAAGCATAACTGTAGTAGTTTCTGCTTTACCCATTCTCCTTCCTAGAGCTGATGGAATTTCACGAGATTTAGCCTTAGCCTGTATAAGGTAATCTTCAATCTGCTGAGCGATTAAATTAAGGTCTCGAAACCCTCCTGTGTATTTCACAGGGATTAATGGTGTGCGTAATTCATTACGCAGATTTGCCACACAGATTGCAAACAATTCTTCTTGAGGGAGTGATAAACTCAAGGAATATGTTTATCCCTTCCATCGAGCAATGAAATCAGAGACCCTTTCATTCTCCACTTGCTTACAATTTCTAATATTGAAAACTACTATCTTTGGCAAAGTTAAGCTAAACTGGAGGAGGAATTTTTGGCGAAGATCCTCCCATCTGGTAATTGACCGGGATTGCAAGCTTGTATACCAAACAAAAGCTGGTCCTTGCACGGTTCCCACGAAGCATCTGAGTTTCACTGCTTCTTTCTGCTCTGGAGTTCCCATCATAGGATCGCAACAAGACATGTAATGTGTCAAATGCTATTCAGGATCACCTGATCCATTGAAAATTGGGAATACAGGGTTCCCAAAACTGGATGGAGGAGAAATTGAACTTGCACACGTTTCCCTTCCATAGTTTCTAACTGAGCTGTTAATGACTAAATAGTAGTCATTAACTTTTGAGATACATCCGGTTGAACTTGGACTTGGGTAGGTGCAATGACTAGAGCTTGGACAGATGTGGCGATTGGTGTTGCGACTGATGGTATCACTGCCAACTTTTGTTTCACTTGACCCATAGGATTAAACATGTGAGGGTGTATTGATAGAGGAGGATATTCTTGATCCATCTCAGTAGCTGCAACAAATTCCTTTGGCTGACTGACTCCAGCATGCTTAAGAAGAAGACTACTCTGAAGTAGTTCTGCATTCAACCTTCTTAGTTCCTTCATTTCTTCCTCCTGTTGTGCAAACCATTACTCTACTGATAGCGATTGACCTTCTCCATAGGAAGGATATGTAACCTAGTTCTTTCCCTTCCCTTTGTTGGATCCTTTTCGGAGAGGGGGAAGTGGGTTACTCGAAGTATAACCTAGGTTCTGAGTAATCCTTTGACTTCGTGTACGCACACCTTCTTTATTTGTATCAGTGTGTAAATCTTTTTGAGCAGGAACCTCTTCATCTCAATCCCCTAAGTGAGCCTCATTTGTTGGATCAGCAACAATGTCATTGAGGACATTGATTGATGCATAACTCATCGCATCCCTTCTATCTGCATTTCTGTGATATTGTCTTCTTCCATGTCTTTGATGAGAAATTGCCTTTTGTTGATTTGATCCCTTAGGAACTTCTTGACAAACAACAATTTGGAGAGAATATCCGGATAATTTGTCTCTTCGCTTCTCTTGAGGTTTCTTTCCCAATCGAGAAAAGACTGATTTTATCTGAGGAGGGGACTGATGATTTGAAAAAGTCCCCAGTCCAATGGACTGGGGCTATTTCTACTATTCTCGATCAACTCCACAAATCCTATTTGTTGATTCTGAGGGTTGGGTTAAAAGAGTCCCCAGTCTGGCGAGATGGGGTGGTTCTTGACATGCTATGTCTGATAATTTCTTGGAAGTCCTCCTGATCTTGCAAACCTTAGTCCGGAAATTAGCTGGATGCATTAACCTGTATCCACTTTTATCACCTGGTTCAAAAGAACATTGGATGATTTCTGACACTTCTGTCACTTGGTGACGTGCTTGCTCAAAACGAGAGGCCTGTTTAATATTCTTGTTTGCTTGATGCAAGAGTAATTCAACAACTTGTTCTCTGTATTCTTGATTTTGATAGGAACTATTTGAAGCATGTTCTTCGGAAAGCTTTTGATTAAAAACAAATCTGATTGATTGTGGCCGGTTATGGGCAATAATATTTCATGAAACCATTTTCGGCGGGCTTTACTGACTGAAGAGCACCGTGAAATGTAGTTCTCCATGAACACCCCATCCTCTGACATGAATACCAGATGGGGCATTTGTAATTAACTGACGCAATATTCTTAGTGAGCCAAGGGATGAATGTTGAAGGGATTTCTGCAGCTTTTCAGCTTTCGGATATCGAGAGACTGATAGAGACGACAAATTAATCTGATGTTGTAACAATTCTATTATCATAAGATGATTTTCATATTCATCATAAGATAATACATTCTTTTTCAACTGACAAAGAGTTTTCCATATGTTGAGACGAATATCATGAATTTCATCTTCTGTCAACATTTTTGGAATATTATACTGTGAGTAAGCCAAAGTCCAAAACATGACTGGCAGTTCACCTTTTTCCAGTTGTTTTCTCATGTTCAGCATTTCCTCTTTGTCATTTGATGAAGATTCTAATACCTGATTTGACCAATTTTTGTGTTTCCTGGTTGCTTCATTGGATTCCACAGGATTGGTAGAGAAATCATTGATCAAACTAGAAGATGCATGACATAGGGGTGGTTCGGAGAATGACCTACATCATAGGCTATCATCTGATTGAAAAAGTATTTCACCTACTAGCAATGAAGCTTCAGACATGACTGGTTTAGCATTTGCAAGTGCCTCAAGATAAGAGGGCTTTCTCGGAACTACATTGTCCACTGGAGAGTTTTCTGGGCAATGTGAATCACTATTGCGGAGAGGAATTTCGTAGCGAAATTCATCATCAGGGGGAGGAACACCATAATGGGTTACAGCAAAAGATGAGATCTCTTGCTCCTTGGTATTCTGACCACACAGAGGGTTCCTGTGGCTCTCATCTGAAGATGAAACTTCAAGATTGACCGAATTGTCATGAAGCATGCCTTCATGAGGAAATGTCTATTGAAGACCTTCAAAATTATTGTTCCCACTATTGGGAAATGAGGGAGTAGAATCCTGAATTTCAACAGATAATTGTCTGGGGGCTTCAAGAACTCCATCATCGAGAAAGGCCTTATTATTGATTGGATCTTGATCTCCTGACTGTGATGGGCATGTCTTTTTCTTAGACGCCATCTTACTCGACTTGGAAACCACTTGTTGACGAAAGTGGTTACTCTGAGCAGGTGTATATATCTGATCAGGAACGATGGATAGGTTAGGCTAACGATCTCCACTCAAATCAGGTGTATGTGCCTGACTTGGTTGTCTGTATGATATGGGGGATTATGCCCCACAACCCTGTTGGACTGGAACAGAATTTTGTTTCTATTTTGGAGTGAATTGTTGATGGGTCACTCCATTGGTAGGGATAGATTTATGTGTCTTTCCCTGAGATGTCGCTGAAGTAGTTATAATATCCTGGAAGGCCTCTAGAATATGAGTCGGGATTTTCTTCTGCTCATTCACCCTTGATAGAATATTCTTGGTGACTTCAGCTACCGGAACAGGAATATATGTCCATTCCGGGGTTGGAGCAGGTGTATGTGCCTGCTCATGTCCTCCTTTTCCTGTCAGTGAATCCTGATAGTACTCAAGTGTGGGGGCAGAGAGTTGAGTCTGCCTCCTATTTATTGTCGGGGCTTTCCGACTAACTTCCCCGAATGCTACCAAGCGAGACTGTTGGTAGGCTTGATTAATACCAGCAGGTGTATGTGCCTGCTGATTGCAATTCTCTAAACGTGGTTGACGAGATCCATCATATGTAGTCAGACAAGCCTGCTAACTAGTTGATGATGTATAAACAGGTGTATGTTCCTGCCTATAGTACTCCACCGGAATTACATGGCGGGATTGGTGTGATGCTGCCTGAAGAGTCTGCTGGACAGCGGAATTAAAATGGGCAGGTGTATGTGCCTTCTCGTTTCATTCCACCAAGTTGGGTTGGTGGACTTCTCCAAAGATGGAAGAGATGAAAACCTGCTCACTGTTGACCGGATTCCGCCTCTGGGGGTTCATCTTGCTTGCTCGGGTTCGAGGAACCTGAGCCGAACGCCTGGAGTCGGTACCCTCATCAAGTTGAGGGCGCACTGCCGCACGAGTCTGGCGGCGATTGTTGGTGGGGTCCCTCAAGAAGGACTCCTGTTTGTTTGAATTAAGGTCCAGAGGGACCTTCTCATTCACCTCCCCAGAATAAGGGAGAGAATGGTGATTGCGTTCCAAGGATAACTACCCGAAACAGTTGTAGACGGTAGTCAGCACCGCCTGCTTCTTGATCACTAGTCGTCGTTGTCCGAACGACCTATATGAGTTATATAATGGGAGGGCTTGTCGGGTAGCCTCCAGAGTTGGTATGGTACTGTGTTGATGGTACTCCTTAACCATCGTGTTTGATACCCCGCATTGAAGACGCTGAGTAGGTGATATCATCCTTTGAACAGACGATGATCCAGAAGGAGTTGCAGTAGTGGCATTTGCAGCAGCAGTATTCAAAGGTTTGAACTTGAGGGAAACCATTCTAGAAATGCAGAAGGTCTTGGAAAAGAGTGACTGTTTCCAATAACAGACGTAATCAAGATAAATTCAGCCGCTACATCTTTTGGATGAGCACATATGTCAATGATTGTTTTTGTCGGCCCTCTCATTGAGTTTTAAATAGGGTCCTAACAAAATGGGTAAAACATTATTTTATCTTGGTTAAGGATTCACGTCGGGTTCACCATTTTTGTTTCCCTCGGATTTTATGGATGATCTCCTTTGATGGGAGGTTCAATCATTCTTATCAGTTTCTAACATGTTTGTTCATAGAACTGGAAACATCCAATGATTCCACATCCATTCGGACCTACTTTCCAATGGTAGGTGCTCATTAGTTTGTGAACTAGTGAGTCTTAGGAATTTGCATTGGTCGAGAGGATGGGAGGTCAGACTCATCACACATTTTGATGGGGAATTATTGTCTACTTCGGGACTCTCTTTATAGATTTAAGTTATGTTCATGAATCCTTATTACATTACCAAGTATAAAATGAGTTTTCCTTTAGATTTGACAATCAATGATCGATATGTAGGAAATTTAGAGAAACTTTTACGTGTATTCGAGGTTCTTCATCGATAGAGAATCAACTGTATTTATTAGAGATTCTTGGTCAATGGTACCCTTCGACACATTTATATAGAAGTCTCTTGGTCATTATGATGACCATGCTAGTTTTAAAGACACTCAGTGGGGCACTTGAAGTTTATTATCATTCAGAGGGACATGGATTATTTCAATGTTGGGATCGAACCCGCAGACAGGCTACCTACGTATCCTTTGTTTAAAAAATGAATCAGAACACAAGTAGTTTGAGTATGGGAGTATGATGTTTATGATTGATGGCTCAAAAAAGGATGTCATAATTACTTTTACACTCTAAGCTCGCATGAGTCATGCTCAGTGTGAGAAATAAGAGGTATTGGTAAATGATTAGACAATTGTGCCCTGAAAGATGCAACCATAAGAAATAATGTGGGGCTTATGTATGTATGACTACCCAGATAAATGAAAGGATAGGATTTACTTGAGGGAAGAAATCTAGGAGCAGGGTCCATAAAGGTATATGTGTTTTATGGAGATTTTTAATACTCTAACATTGGGCTTACTCTTGAAAAGGAGGCCCAAATTAGGAGAGGACGTATGATTTGGGTTGTATTCCTGAAAAGGAATCCCAAATCAAAGGTAAATTAGGACTGGTTAAGAGAACTATGACTGGGGTTTACTCTTGAAATGGAGGCCCAGGTTAATGAGGACTTGGGGATTACTCCTAAAGAGGATGCCCAGATTTGAGAATGATGACTAGGGATTACTCCAAAGGAGGATTCCCAGATTTGAGAATTATGACTGGGGCCTACTCCTAAGGAGGATGCCCAGGTTAAGAGAATTATGACCGGGGCTTACTCCTGAAGAGGAGGCCTAGGTTAAGAGATCTCTCATATTAAACGGTGAGGTTGAATGAATGAAATATCAATCTTTAGTGACATAAAGCTGTGTAAATCACTAGGTTTTGAGAGATTTTCCACAGAATTCCTTTCAGATAATGAATTCAAATCAAGAAATCATGCCATAAATGGATTTGAAGAGTGTCTTGAAGACTGAATCTTGAATAGGAAAGATGGAATATCATAAGAGGGGTGAAATGGGCATGAAGGGCACCCAAAATGGCAGGGGTGCGCAAGTCCTGGAAAGCGCGCAGGTACAATGTGGGTGCGCAAGTCATGGTCGCGCAGGTATGCCTGCGAGACAAATGGGGTACTTGCGTGATGGCTAATCAGCAAGGTAATACTTGAGCGACTCTTGATTAAATCCTTTATAATTCTCTTGAGGTTCTTCCAGAAGAGGGGTGTTCAAGTTCAATTGAAGGAGTAAGGTGGCGCGCAAGTGTGGCCTTTTCCCTTAGGGCTGGCCACTGAAGTGCGCAAGTGTTGATGAGTATCAACACTTAGGCCTTCCTCACCATCTTTAGATCTTTCGTTCTAGGTAATAAATTACCATAGAAGTGTTTCGGAAGCTTTAAGAAGATACTAGGGCTCCAAGAGCTCAAATATGAGTTTCTGGAAAAAATCCTCTCCGAATGGGGGGCCCACAGGATCTATTTATAAGGAGGAGAAGACCTCGGGTAGTTTTCACATAGGTCGCGCAAGTGACTTACGCGACCATCATGTGTCACGCAAGTAGACTTGCACGACAGTGATATACCTTGCGTGGTACATGTGCTCTTGATCCCTTGTTCATGCCTTTGTCAATTTTTGATATTTTCTTCAAAGGATGAATCAATTTGTGCTAAGTCATTTCCCTTTCCATTCTTTTAGATTCTGTGACGAAAGGAACTTCAACAGTGACCCAGCATACCCATGTCACTAATCAGGGTTGAGTACCAGAGTATTCAATGTTTAGTGGTAATTTGTTTCTATGTAACCTAGCAAGCGCACTGTATTCATCAAGGTGGGGTTCCCAAGAAGCCCATAATGTTAAATTATTTGACTAATCATCCTACTTTCCTAATATAGAATATTCCTAATACGGTATATCTTTCTTCAGGATCATGCTTCGTGACCATGCTTCATGGTTTGTTTGTGGATTGTTTTTCAGTATTTCCATTGTTCTTTGGGTCCCTTCTGAGTATATTGTTACTCACCCCTCTATAGGCATCGCCCGAATATGTTGTGTCTATTGAAGATGATCGCTTCCTTGACGGAGGATTTGGTGGCCCTAGACCTGGTGGGTCCCAGGGAGACTAGGCAGGTAGGGAATACTTTCATGACTTCTAGCAACTACTCTATACCTACCCCCCTAGTGGGGTTTCTAGCAGACAACTTTTAGTGGTTTATTTGTACCATTTGTTTTTCATTTATCTTTTAATGGGATTGTAGTCTGGACCACTGGACCTAAAATTTGTAGATTTGTTCAGTGGTTGTTTCGTGTAATTCTTGTTTAATTTTATATCATTGGGATGTGGATGTGTGTGCATTCATACAGGTACAAATGAGAATTCCTCCCACATGTAGGTTGACGCCTTCAGTGCTATTCACCACCCCACGGCCTTCGAGAGGCGGGGTTGGGGTATGCCAGTACACAGGCCCCATGAGATGGTTCATGAAAAAGTGGTAGTAGAAGTTATCAATTCTACCTCAGAGACTAATAGTTTTTGTTTTGTTTTGTAGAAACAATGTTAAATGTTTCATGTTTACTTTCAGATCCAAGGAGTCCAGTGGTGGTGCAGTGGCTAACATATCAATACACCAAGACCCTAAATTCTAATTTATGGATATATACATGAAAACACTGTTTGCATAAATCTATCCTTATCATTTTGTTGTATAAAATCCGTATAACCAGGTATAATAATCTATATGTGGTACATATTGATCTATATCGAGATGCCTCTAGGAAGGAAGCCATCTAGGGTTCTGATGTGTGAAAATTAGGAAATCCCACTTAATGATGAGGTGTCGGTTCTGGAACCTGTTGTATATATGGTCATGTCAAGTGGTACACACTTTTCTCAACCACCCATTGATAATATGTTACTATCATATGTACCAGTACAGTATGTATGGAGACTCACTTCTATGGATGATTTTTAGAGACATAGACCTCCTAGGTTCTGGGGAGAGAAAAATCCTCAGGTCGTAGAGGATGGGCTGGAGTCAGTGAGAAGGGTCAATAGCTTAGTGAAGACACTCCACGACCAAAAAAAGATCTTGGTTGTGATCCTTCTGTAGGTATCTATATGGTGATGGTGGAGAATGACCATCGAGAATCAGGATGAGATGACCCTCACCAGGAAAAACATCGAGCAACTATTCCAGGATGTGTTTTCCCCCACGACATTGTGCTATGTGTGCATACCAGAGATTCTTCACCTGCTGAAGGGAAGCATTTTAGTGATTGAGTAATCTTCATGGTTTAAAGACCACATTCAGTACTCTGCAGACATGGTTCATGACAATATCATTAGGTCCAAGATCATTGTGTAGGGAATTATAAGGCAGATTAGGGAATCCATGGTGTCTTTCAGCATCCCCACTAAGGCTAGAGTGATAAATCTAGACCTTCATATGGATAGATTCCTAGAAGAGAAGGCACTGAAAACTGCAGGCACCTATATTTTGAAGCACCAGCAGACATCAGGAAACAAAGTCTTCAGAGGTGAGCAGCATGCACTAGATGAGGGGACCCATGCATGTAAGATCTTTTAAGGAATGACCCAAAGACTCTTGGTCGGTAGTGTGGGGATCCCAATGTAGAGGGAGTTAGCAGGGAACCCGGTTGTGCTTCTCAAAGGATGGGTAGGGAAACATTAATCATGACTACCAGACCCGCCATACAGAAGATCAGTAGGTGGTCGAGGGTCTACAAAGGCATAGGTAGAGGTTGAAGCCAAGTTTTCCACCATGAGCCTAGGGAGCTAACAGACAGGGGTGTGGTTAACTTCATACTATGGAGGCCAACAATAATGGTGCTCCAGAGATAATTATAGGTATGATCTATGTCTTATCCACCTTATCTATAGTTATTATAGACACATGTTCTAGTAGATTTTTCTTTTCCACCGAACACGTTGGGGGATCATATATTATGGTGTAGCCATTGGATCTATCTTTTCTGATAGAAACTCATAGGGGAAGGGATTTGATGATTACAAATTGGTTTTAGTAGTGTGAGCTTACTCTGGGAGTCATGAACTTCTGCTGGATATCCTATTTTCATTTTCAATTCCATACAACGTCATCTCAGGTATGGACTGCATATTTACATTACATGATCATATCGACTGTAATAGGCACAATGTGCACTGTGTCCCCAAGGATGGGACCGAGTTTTCCATCACCAGCGAGAGGGGAACCGTTAGAGCATAAAATGGAATTTAACAGAGGATGGTGAATCTAATCAATCTGTAGTTGGAAAGCCTTATCCTTAGTGAGGTTTATGAGAGGAGTCCAAGAATTATGGTAGTTGTGGATGAGTGTGAGGATGACATTCCTGAGGATGTTATGGGACTAACACTTCAACGGGAGGTAGACCTCGACAAATACCTGAACTCTAGTATGACACTAATATCCATAATCGCATATCAGATGGCTCCCGCATAGCTTCATGGATTGAGGGTATAACTAGAGGTCCAGCTAGAGAAGGTCTTCATGAGACCCAAAATTTCACCTTGGGAAGCCCCAATATTGGTTTCTATGAACGAAGATGGGAATATGAGGATGTGTGTGGACTTATGATACCTGAACTAGGTGACTGGGAAGAACAAGTATCCATTGATGAGGATTGATGCCCTCTTCGACCAGCAGAAGGGACTGAGGTGGTTCTTGAAGATTGACCTCAGATCAAGATATCATCATCATCATGTTTGGTATGATGATGTTCTAAATACAGTCATTGGATGCTGGTATGGACACTATGATTTCATGGTGACACCGTTATGTGTGACCAATGTGAGATCAGTGTTCATGGGACTCATTAACATGATCTTATATCTTTACCTCGATCATTTTGTGGTGGTTTTCATTGAGATCATATTGGTGTAATCGGTGTTGGGGGAGGATCACTATGCACACCTGCATATATTCCAAGATACACTCTGAGAGTACCAGATTTACGGTAAGCTCTTAATGTTCTAGTTCATGGTTTGGGAGGTCCACATTCATGGACACGTCATCTCAGAGGTTGGAGTTGTAGTGGATCCATAAATGATAGAAGTAGTGTTGCATTGGAGCCTCCTAGGAGCGTGATAGAGGTTCATAATTTATTGTGGTTGGCTGGACACTATTGGAGGTTTGTTCCTGACATTTCAAGAGTAGCAACAACATTATCGGCTTTTAAATTTATGGTTATGCCCTTTGTGTGGATAGATAATTCCATGCATAATTTCTAGTAGATTAGTTCATGACTGACGAGAGCACCCATATTGAGATGACCAGTTGATGGAATTTGGAATATATTCTTTAGTGATGGAAGAGGGACTGGACCAGTTTGTGTCCTTAGGTAGGAGAAAGCAGTGATCACCTATGGCTCATAGAGGTTGAGGCATCATGAGAAAAACTATGTGGCCCATGATGTAGAGTTAGAATTAGCGGTCTTCGAATTTAACATGTGGCAACACTACTTGATGGGTTAATGGTTTATCTTCTACTCTGACCAGAAGAGTTTCATTTATATATTCTTATAGAAGGATATGAACATTAGACAATGATGATGAATGGTGTTCCCCTAGGACTATGACATTGAGATTTTCTATACTTCTATGAACGAGAAAATGGCGGTAGACACACTCAGTAGGATGCATGGCTTACAACTGGTAAGTGAGGCAATGGAGCAAGTAGCTACAATGTAGATATCCTTCATAGATGATGATGGAGCATCGTACCATCTATTAATGGATATAACTCCTCTACTAATATATTTAATCATTGAGGCACAAATTATGGATGTTGACTACGAGTCCTGACGTGCTCAGTTAATCTCATCACATGATTTTGATGTATTTTCAATAGGTGGGGAGAACATCATCTTTCTCAGAGGACATACCAAAGTTCCAGTGACATTACAAAACAAGGTGTTGATGGAGTTCCATATATCCCATTTGTCAGTACATCCTAGTTTGAAAATTTTGTACTAGGACCTCTGACGTTAGTGTTGGTGGCCAGGGATGAAGAAAGAGGTTGCATAGTTCGTTTCACGATGACTCGTCTGTATACAAGTGAAGGTTGTGCATCATGTTATAGAAGTTTTGGAACATCCACATGAGGTTCCATATTTGTAGTGGTATGGTTTCCCTGGTGACATCATGGCGTGGTTACCATGTATTTCCAGGGCCCATGATTATATATTTGTGAATGTTCACTAACTCACTAAGTCGTCCCACTTCTTTCCCATCTAGGAGCATAGATCGGTAGAGGTATTGTGATGCCTCTACCTCTAGAGGATAGTGTGGAATGATGGGGTGCCATAAATGATCATCACAAAAAGTGATGCATTCTTTACATCCTGGTTGGGGATGAGAATACAGGAGGTTTTCAGGACTTAGCTGGTCTTGAGTACAACTTTTCATCCCAATATAGATGGTATTATGGAGTGGACCATATAGAAATTGGATGAAATGATTCGTTCTTGTGTCAATTATTTTTTACACTGTTGGGTGGACCACTTACCTCTAGTGTATTTGGAATTCAACAATATCTGTAGGTCCACTATTAACATGGAACCATTTCAGTACATGTATAAGTTGAAATGAAGATTACCATTAAGCTGGACATTCCAAGGGGAGTCAGCACTCATGGGTCCATAGCTCATATGGGCTACCACTGAGAAGGTGTAGATCATAAAAGTGTGAATGATTACTATATAGAATAGGAAAAAACTTTATGCAGATAGAAGGTAGAGACCCGTGGATTTTGAGGAGGTAGATAGTGTCTTTATTCAGGTCTCACCCTGACGGGGTTTGTGGAGATTTGGCCGAGGAAACAAGTAATCGATGAGGTTAATCAGACTTTTCTTGGTTTTAAATGTAGTTGGAAAGGTGGAATAACATCTAGATCTTCCCCCATAGATGTATAGTGTTCACAATGTTTTCAACGTGACGCATCTATGGAGGTACGTCCTTGCTAAATCGCATATCATCGACTAGATAAGGACGGACATTGATGAAGAGAAAAATTTGTAGCGTTCCCAGTGGAGATAGAGGGTCGACAATGGGGGGTCCTTTTTGAATGGTAAATTTCTATGGTCCTTTTTTGGGGGAAGCCCAAGAATCTCTAGGAGAGGACATCAGAGCAAGACGGTTAGATTTGTGCACCATACCTCCATTAGATTGATTAGCCCTTGTTTTTTATTTTGGGGAGGTAAATCCATAAGGGGGGGAGAATGTAATATCACATAATTTCTATATATTTTTTTATATATTTTGTGGAATTATTTTGGGACCACCAACATTGACGATACATGATTCTGAGGCCTAGTGAGTCCATAATGTAATTTTAACCATTTTTAGCTTCACCAATTTGAGCGTGTGAGCAGGTTCCCCTATCTTTTGTACTGGTTCACATATTGAAAATATAAGGAAACATTGAACTCAAAATGTCTACATTTTCCTAGAATGGACTAAAAATCGAATGGATATGATTGACCATAAAGGATTTATTTCAGATTTTTTGTAAAATAATAAAATAAATTTAAATCTAATTTTGTTCTCTTTCTTACTATTGAGCGGTGGATGATGATGTTGTGGTGAAACGACGGGGTGTATTAATGGAATCCTTTTAATATCTTGTTATTGTGTAGTGTAATGACACATTAAATGAAGTGTAACAACTACACTATTTCATTTATGAAATAGAGTAATGACATGATGTCGTAGCGTAACAGAAACATTATGACATGTTTTATTTTAATAAGATAATGTGTTGGGGTACACCAGAGTAAAATGGAAGACAATCCTATATCGATCCAGTGGTGAGTTTTCTGTACAATGAAAAATGAAGAAAACTAGAAGAATGCTAACATCTTTTATGCACCTCAATGAATGGAGGTTGGAAACAACGAATGAAATTTAATTCTTGATTCCTTGATGGCAGAGCTCTCTAACGATGAACGATGAATTAGGTAGGGGTTTGTTTAGGTTTATGTTTTAAACATCTAATGCAGAGATAGTGGGCCGATGGGAAAAATTCCCAACCCCCCTACGCCTTGTGAGTCCATCATCAATGAATATTAGAAATAGAACAAAGACAATTTTAGGGATTAGTAGGGAAGACGACAACCAAGGAAGGCTGAAGGTAGAGGCGGTGCAAAGAACAGACAACCAGTGCAGACTCGGTGGTCCGCGAAAGAGCCTGCTGGCATGCACCCGATGGTCTGCTGAAGAGTTTTTTTGTGGTTGGGGGCATAGATGAGGCCCTCAGCAATGTTATTGGAGTGACCCACAACCTTGGGACGTGATCTTTAGGTTCTTGAGGTATCCCTATCGTGTGAGGGAATCCATTTAGATTGGTCATCCGTGTCACAGTCAGGATACTGTTTCCTGATTGTGAAAGAGGGAACGACACCACATCCACATTGGGGTGGTTTGGGGAGCTGGACACATCCGCCAGCAGTATTCGGGCCAGAAAACAAACTACCACACACAGCAGGCCGGACCCACCCCATTGGTCTAGGATAGACCTGGGGCCCAACAGACTGAACCCAGGCCAGTCCAAGTCTTGGTCTGTTAGTGTTGGTCTAACTGGGTTTGACCATATCCAGACCCAACCATCCCCTTTTAGGAAAAATGTCGATGATAAGAAAACCAGGTGTCTGATTGAAGATCCATTTCATAAGTAAGAACAATCGTGATAAGGAGGATACTATTGTGTTCTATATGGACACATTCATTGAAGATTAAATACAATGAATGTATTTTGGAAAAGTTCTCTCAAGATTATGCATACTATGTGTGGAAACCCCATAGTTCGGTGAGACATAGATACATCTGATAAGATACAACGTATGGATCTACTAATATGGCCCACTGAGAAGCGGCTTTTGTGTGACATGGTAGGCCCATAGTGTGGATAGGATTATGTGTGACCCAATAGGACCATGATACTCGACATGAGGAGTTCATAAGTATGTCAATGGTTGGATGCAACTTATATGTGACCAGGCATGCCAATGAAGGGGAGCGTCTTATGTGTGACCCAACATACCCACAGTACTAACCAAGGATGAGTACAACAATATTATATGGTTCATGGGAAGTGGATTTAGTGTGACCCATCATGCCCACTATACTCATTTAGGGAGATTTCTCCAGAATCCCATGTTCTTCAATGCTGTGACTAATGGTCCTGATTTCTGACTCTAGAATATATCTATTGTGGGTTGTCTATCTTCATGATCATACTTCGTTATAATGATTTGTGGTTTGTTTGTGGATTTCCTTTTGATATTTATGTTGTGTTTTGGGGTCCTTACTGAGTATATTTTTACTCACCGCTGTAGGGGATTCACCCATACATGTCATATTTGGTGCAGAAAACCACCACCATGATGGAGGACATGGTGGCCCAAGACCTGGTGGTGACCAGTGAGACCAGAAAGGTGAGGCGTGCATATACGTCTTCCAGAATCTACCCAATAATTACCCATTATGTGGCGTTTCCATGTAAAATCATTCAATTTTTCAATATACATTCATGTTTTTAGTTATCTTTTCTTGGGATTTTATTTTGGCCCATTTGACCAACAGTTTTTACATTTACTTAGTGGTTGTTTAGTGGCATGCATGATTAATTTTCAATATTTGGGATGTGATTGTGTGTGAGTGCGTAAAGGTACTCTAGAAAATACATCATACTTATAGGTTGACACCTTGTCCGCTAGTCGGAGACCACTAGCATTCTTGAGGCAGGCTTGGGGTATGTCACCACAAGGGATCCTAGAGATAGATCGTGATAATATATTCATTCATTTGATACATATTTTTTTTGTATATTTTTATAATGAGGGTTACTAGTTTATTGGTTGATTACTGTTCCTAATGCCCACATTACTATTATAATAGTTATGATGATATGTTATTGTATATGTTTCTTTAGACATGGTATTGTGCATGACAGAAGCTATCGAACATGTAAAATTTAAATGATACATACCCTAAATTCATAGTGTGTTACATTATCCCCACATTCAAAAAAATTGATTCATGTAATTTCTTGAATTTATCCTCTTAAAATGATTTGGGTAGTTCTTCAACATAATTTCTACCAGTTTTCATGTCTCATATTGAATTTTATGAATTTTAAAATGTTCCTTTACTAGCCGAGTCATCCAATTCCTCAACATTTTTTCTTTAATGTGTAAAATGTGAATAGGCTCAATATAGTAAGATATATTAGGTTCTATTTTTATTCCTTCAAAAGTGAATACTTGTGTTGTGATTGGAATGTTCATCCATAACAAAGAGATGAGGGACACACTGTGTACCATAGAAAGGCTAGGTGGCATTTATAAATGATAATACACAACCCCAATTCTCCCTATAATTTAAAAAGGTTGAATATACTTGTGTCTTAGTTTCACTTTCTTACTAAACCCTAGGACACCCTTTCATGGTGATACATTAAGAAATAAACGATCACCCATTTGAAACTCTAGATACATTCTCCAGTTTTAAAAATAACTATTTTTATTACATTAGATGATTTGATATGGTTTCGAATATTTATTACCATTATTTACTTCCACCACATGCTCTGGGACTATTTGATTCAATTCACCAACTAAATTCCAACACATTGGTGTATAGAATCGATTTCTCTATAACTCAATAGATGACACCATTTGAATACATGAATGGAGACTATAATAGCGGAAAACAATATCAAAGGAAAATATTGATCTGACATACCATGAATGTAAAGTGAGTAGGACCACAACATGTTTTCTAAATCATTAATCTTTTTTTCTCACTACCAATTAGTTTGAGGGTTATAAATGTTTCTCTATTGAAACAATATATCAAGATAATTCAAAAGAATTTTCAAAAACATAAATTTAAATTGTGGATCCTGATTAGAAACAAAGTAATGTGGTGCCCCATAATGTCATAATACATCATTAAAATAGAGTCGAGCAGACTACACTAGTGTAAAATCCTCTCTTTTAGAAAGGAAATTAAAACATTTGGTATGTTGAATAAAAATAACCAATATATAATCATTAATTCATATATAATTTAATTAAATAGTTAAAAAAATATACTAATGTCATCTTTTTCCATGTAGTAATTGGTAGAGGTTTCATAATCCTATAGGACATTTTCATTCAGCCGTTAATAGTTTACAAAGTAAAAATCTTGAATCAAAGTAAATACTTTCTCAATCCATATTATCACAAAAAAATTCCATCAAATATCAATATATATTAGTTCTACCATGGTGTGATGAGAAATTCGAACTGTGAGAATCATCCAATAATTCTCCATTTAGATTGGGTATAGAGGGAACAGAACCCTTCTCCCAAATTTCAAAACTCTATCCTCATACATAATGTATGTGACATCCCAATGTTCAAATAATTAGTTTTCATTTCTAAATTCTCAAAATTAGACTAAGAACTAATAATACCTTCTAATAGGTATGGTTGGGAAACCATTTGAAAAAGTTGTGATGTTTCACGTTCCTTGATAATTCCCATATCCATCATCTATTCATTCATATGGACATGATATTTATCAATTCACATTTTTGTTTAAGAATCCATGATCATTTCTATTTAATGCATATACTACTTTATTTTCCATCCTTGGGTGATATTATATTGAAAAAGAAAAAACCCCAAATAGATCGGGTTATCACCTTAGCCTCATCTTCAATTCATTATGTGAGTAGATATATTTATAACTCTTGTTAATTTTATGTATATCTCTTCTTTCACTATAGAGATAATGTCTCCATATCTCTAGAGTGAATATTGAAATCGATCACTAAATATCATTAGTTGGATTGTTTTTTATGTGTTTTTAACTAAATAGATTCATCAGGAAAAACTATATCATTATTCATTTGGACAAATTATTGTGTATTATTTGATGCGTCACTACAAATAGAATATACACCAATTCATGATGGTGGATTGAAGATTGATGCATTCAATAATCATATTTTTAACTCTTAAAATCATTATTAACATCCATTTTTTATAAATAAATAGAATCCATTTACAAGTATTCTTGGTTATTGGATTAGAAAATTGGGAATTGTTTTTAAAGAAACATTGATAGTAACCTTTTAATCCAATGGAACTATCTACCTCAGTTATGTTCATTTGTGTTGTAATTTCCATGACATCCATTATGTTCACATTTTTGATATATAATTCTAGTCTTCAAGAAAATATATCCCTGAAAATAAACTATTTAGAGATATAATTCGCACGTACTAGACTTCCCATATAACCCTTTTATTGTAAGGTTCTCTTAAACAATCTGTATGTAGTTACCGGAGTTCTCATTTCTTTTAGAGTTCATAATGATATCTTTAATAAATAACTCAAAAACATTATCCTAATAATCCTTGGATACACTTTTCACTATATCCTTAATAAAATGATGGTTCATTATTTAGTAAAAATGGAATTAATTTATAATCTAAGTGTTCATACATGTTTCAAAATGATGTATTTGGAATGTAATAATTTTTCCCAAATAATTAATGATAATTATATCAATGGGAAGTCTTCAAAAAATATTGTGATCATTGATGTGGATGAAATAAATCATCAATGTGAGGTAGTGGATTATAATTATTTATTAGTATTTCAAATATTTATGTTAATTAAATATATCGCCTCATGGATCCATATTTCTTTTTTTACAATGTGAACAAGGGATCCATATGGAGAAACACTAGGGTGATTAAATACCTTATTACACAACTCCTATTGTTTTTTCTTTAATTACACTAATTATAAGGTGTCCATTCTATAAGGGTTATTTGATATTAGCATTGGGTTAAGGATTTAATCAATGGAAATCTAAACATCACACATTTGGGAGTGTTCAGATAATTCCATATAATACAAATCAATTTATTCCTATATTAAAGAAGCTTCCTCATTTTTAATATTTCATTACTCATCCATATAAGATATTTTCCTTTCCTACTGATGAATTTAATTTTGAATATCTATTGGGTGTGGATGAACATATGACTCATATAATGAATTCTACACTCTAAATATATGAAATTCCACGTATTCATCATGATCATAATTTCCTTCTCATTGTAATTAATTATTTAATTATATGTTGAAACTAATAAATACCAATGATTATATAAAAATAAGCCATAGTTATGATGATAAAATAAATAATTAGGGTATATTTATGTGTCAGTGTAAGAACTACTTGACACATCATTGTTGCAATAAATATTCCCCAGGGGTTTTTAATTTAAACTCCTTTATTAAGTTGAATTTTAAATATCTATTTTTAAATAAGACTGGGAAGGTAAAAAAATGTGATAATCCATAATCACATAAATATTTACTGTAATTTGATGATATTGTTAATGTGTCTTCCACCACATCATTAAGAATATAAACCTCAGATGTTGTGGATGGATAATCATGGCCTTATTGCATTTTCCTTTTCTAGGGATTGTTTCCATAAATTATAGAACAATAATTTCAAAGAGGTACCATCTCCCAAAAATTTTAGAATTGGAAATTGGTGTCTTTTTTTAGTACCATTCATTCATGATTGTGGTTTCCTTTCACCCCACACGTGTAGAAAACTCCTTTTCCTTTTATGAAATTAAATGTGTGTTTTGTTCAAAAATTATCACATGATGAAAAATTACATTTTTATTCTTCCCATTAATCATTATTTACTCCACCACCTTATTCATGTATTTTTTCAATTAAATTCATGTGAAATGGATAGTTATTTCTCAATCTAGATTGAACATGATACTATATCATTATATAATGAGATGTTTTGGGATACTGGTTCCATTTTGGAGGAATCATTTTAATGAATCCATGAATAGATCACTATTTATATTTCGATTTTGTACATAATATATATATTTATATCATAACATTGTAATGTTTGATCCAATCATGGAAACATTATTATCCACAATTGGTCTTAGACACAAAAATTTCAACTCCATATATACTCTTTGTTCCACAGGAAATATTTTTTCAAGAAAATATCCTTAAAATTATTATATATCATTTTTTAAATTTCATTCTCCCCCTTTGGGTATTTAATCAATGACACAAATTTATCAATATATCCAGAGAGATTATAATATTTAATTATAAAAATATCCCCTTAATTAATTCCAAAATCTATAAATATCTTATTTATGGATCACAAACATTTATATACATTAATAAAATTTTTAGTCCCATTGAATAATAATTATTGTTGTCTCTTGATGTAGTCTAACGATGTTTCAACAAGTTTTAGATCCAACTTCTCCATGTGAGTATGATTATTACTCAAAACCTGGGTCAGCTTCCCTAGTATAGTGTTAAGTTTATCAGCCTTAGTTGTATTTCCAACTCCAACACCATTATATTTCATTTTAGAAAAATCTTTACATGAATAAGTGCATTGATAGTGTATCAATTACATTCAATAAGTGACATTTCAAATCAATTTTATACACTAAATTAGGTTATTAATCACAATTCATAATTTCGAAATGTGAAAACACATAAAATACACTGAAATTTTATTCATAGCTAATCTCATAATCATATAAATGGTTTCTTTTGTGACATATTTACTTATAATTCCTTTATAATGGTTTTAAATTAAAATTTGTTTTATCATAAAAATATCCCCTAGTAGTGTCAAACCAAGGGAATAATACGACATGTTATTTTTTACTATGTTTTGTCATGTTAGGTCCATCATAGTATGTTAGAGTGTATACACCTAGGAACATCATTGAAAAAACTATGTCCACTTGTAGTATCTATATATGGATGAATTTCTACTAAGACCCACATAATGTCTACCATACCAAAATAGTTTGATGTTCTTAATTTCATACTCGAAATTTCAATCATTGAGTTATATTATTTAATATAAATTTTCAAAATATAGTTTCCTAGGTTTCTATTCAACTTTCTCTAATTCCATATGTGATGAACACAACCATAGTAACTCGATGTTGGTGCCTTAATTTATAACATAGTTATTGTGAAAAAATTTATCACTTCCCAACAGACCAAATAGTTTAGCAGGTTTTGAAAACCAGATACAAACAAATTCAATACATTACGACTTGAATGAAAATAAATTTATGAAACTACAATGGAAACACCCATAAAATTATTGGATATTTGTAATGTTCATTCCTAATATATATATATATTGACATTATAGGTAAATATAAAAAATAAGAAGTGGTTGAAAAAATATTCCAAATAATGGTATAAACTATAGTGAAAGGCATCTTATATAAAAACTATAAGGAATAGTTTGTGTATAACCAAAAAATTTATTAGAACATAAACATTAACATAATATAGAAGTAATTTAATAAAATAACAATTACATCATGTAAATAATCACATGAAAATAAATCATATCCATGGATAGTATACTAGTTAAATAATCAAATGGATTATCAATTTCCATTATCAATATGATAGAATTCATAATGTTGGACATCTAAACATATTGTTGCAGCCCCAACCAAGACATATGAAAATAAATTGTTAAGGTCATGGCCAAATCATTATCTGGTATGTATCCTGAGACCTACCAATGCATCGAGGGGATATAGGGGCCCATTATTCCACTAATTATGTGCATTTAACTCCTCAAATAAATTCAATGAAACATAAATAAAAATTACAAATTAAATGTAAATTATATTCCTTAATAAGTAAACATAATCACAATCAATTTTGACGAAATATATTCATGTGGGGATACAAGTGAGATACACATAAAAAGGGTTGGGTATTACAATTATAAAAGAAAAAAATGTTTTTTAATAACATTACTCAACCATTACCTTGTTATGATACTCATATCCAAAAGGATTTCATAACTTCCTATAATATGTTTTCTTAAAAAGTGTGTATTTTGATGCATTACATTTTGTAAATTAAGAATTTTAATTCCATAATACTTATAATCCATTATGTTACATAACTTATTAATATAATTTGTCTATATCTATTTTATGCATATACTTGAAAATTATACTACTTCATTTCAAAAATATATTTTTTAAATATTTTATTGATTATATTCACCTTGGAATTATTTAATATTATTTGAAATTTTATGTCATTTAATACCCCAATATTTTAAATGATGTAAATTGTGTTCTATAACATGTATAACACATTTCACCAACCTTAAACAAAGAAGAAAATATTATTATTTAAATATGAATTTATAACCGAGCTATTGAATTAGTGGGAAAGAATATGATTAACCACATTATTAAATATATTTAAATTTCTTAATATATAGACATATACTTATTATCTTTTAGGAAATAAGTACTCTAATTTTAGTAAAGTCATTTAATTATACAAAAGTATGTTTTCTTCAGAAATTGTAGTTATTTATTTTCATGATTGAATATTATTATTAATTAATGGAGATAACAGAAATTTTATTTCATAGAAAACATATTATTATTTAAATAATCATTTAAAAATAATATCATGTGGTGAAATATTCGTATTTCTATATAAATATTATCTTTTCAACAAATAGTAAAAAAAATAATGATTTTATTTAATGTTGTACTGTATTTTAATGAAATTAGGAAGTCATTAACTATTTTGGAGTAGATGAAACATTTAATTAGTTTCCTTTAATTGAAAATATTACAATTATTGTCTTTTTTTAATGAAATTTATTTAAAATTAAGCCTAAAAAATTATTGTAATTAGAATGGAATTTCTATCAATTGTTTTTTCTTCTCATTTATTGGGCTTAATTTCAAAAAAACATTATGAAATTTTTTTTCTAAATCATTAAAAATGTATTATATTTTTTTTCTTAGGAGGAAAATATTTGTTCCATATTATTATTTTAATTTTTTTAACTATGAAAAGTAATTATATTAAATACTATCCGCATGCTAATGTTAATATGAATTAATTACGTGAAAAAGTAGTGATAATGAAAATAATATTTTCTAAAAACATGATATAATTTAATTAGTAATTATATTTTAACCATTATCTTCCAAACATCATATATATTACCTTTTTATGTCGTATTGAAATGATTTTGGACATTATATTATTTCATGTAATGAAAAGTCAAAAAATGACATTCTCTTTGTTTTGTTATCATTCAATTTTTTGCTTATTGGTTAAAAAATGTATGTTTTTTTTATAATTATTCATTTGATATATAATTTGTTTATTTATAAATAAAATTATTTTTGTTATTATTTATGATATTATAAACATGTATTTATATGAATAATCGATGTAGTATTTTTTCAATTAAAATAAAAATATATATATGATTTCAACAAAATTCAGAGTAACATTATTTAATTAAATTAAAATGTTACACAATTTTTATATATAGACATGAAATATTAAATTGGTTTTAATTCATTATATTTTATTCCATATGATGTATTTATGTTTTACAAGTATAATTATATGAATAGTTCAAAAAATTGTAATATTATTAATTAAAAATAAATACTAGTTTATTTAATGATTCAATAATCTTAAATATCCAACAATAATAATTGTGTACGAGATATGTTTAAAAATATAATCCTTGAACCAATTAGGATCATACATCTCTTTTATATTAAAATTCATATCCCATGTAGATGAAAATATTTAATATTTTGCTAGTAATAAAAATGGTTCAAGAGAGTTAAAACAAAACGCTAATGGAGGATAAATTACATAAAATAGTAAATGTATTATTTTACAAGACTATTTAGACACATACTGATTTTTTTTAATATTCTCCATTTCTGGACATTTTTCCATTAAAATAAATTTTTATTTATTTTATACATTATGAAAATCTAAGAGGGGCCCCACACTATTATAACAGTTAAAGTCCAGTCCTTATTATTATATAATAAAAAAATATTTTAGATCATAATATACCTACCATAATAACATCTATATATAACAAACTGTGTTCTATAGGCCTTGGTTTGATTATAATACCATACTATGGAATCTTTTTAACTAAACTGTTATAGTTATCCTAAATAAGAGGTATAGTTATTAAAATTACATTGTGATTTTGTTTCCTTATAAATACTTAAAATCATGATAATTTATAACAAAATAATAACACCATTATCTACCATAAAAATATATTTTATAATATTTTGGTTTATCATATATTTATCTCTTCTTCTGGAAAATTGAAAATGAAAATGTAATTTTTGTGTATGGAAGACTACCGCCTATTGAACTGATGAAATTTGTTTCCCATCACCTCTTATTATAAATGAATATAATTATGGATATATATATATATATATATTCATAAACTACTCATAAATTTGAAACTATAATTTATCATTTATTTTCAAAACATTTCATTCACTGAAAAATGATAACATCGTTTGTTCATCAGCTTTGACTACCACCTATACCAAATGATGTGATACATTTTTCTTTAACACATCACAAGAATGATATATATTATTATATTGAAATATATATGAAAATATTTATTATATATTTAGAATTATGGAATAATATAATAATTTATTCAATTTTTAAATAATTATCACTGATAAATGGAATCTTTGAGCATGCAGACATAAGGCCTATAATCTATGTCATTGTAATGTATTTCATTACAAATATCCACCAATAATAGTTGGTATTAATAGTATAAATGATGTATAAATATGATAATTACATCATCATTATTATTATGGTAATAATGGAATAATTACCATAACTACTATAATAGGCCATCTGAAGTCATTGTAGGATGTTTGTGCTGTATATTTTCAAAAATTATTATATGACGATAATTAATTATAACCAGCTAAAAGTAATAACTAATTTTAAAAATAATATAAACCATTCCATTAAATAAATATGTTTGTTTATTTAGGATTTTAGGAAAAAAATGTTAGGATTCATAATCATCTTACGGGACTTTTTTATATTCCTTTTTTATTGTTTCCCTTCAAATACATTTCTATCAGTTTCCATAATTTTAAAATATATCATATTAATCTTAATTATTTTAAAAACTAGAATTATAAATTATATTTTTATATATTTTTATATATTTTTACTCATTTTAAAAGGAATCTATTTACATAATTTTTTGGCATTATTTACAAAAATAAAAAAGGATTGTACTATTATAATGTATATAGTGTAAAATATGAATACCACTCTCAAAACTTTTATTTTAATTTATTCCCTTTATTTACAATCACTAATTTTTTATTCAAAGAAAAATTATTATAACTTAGTTCTATGTAAACATGTTTTGAAAATGTAATTTAGAAAATAATGAATATCTCAATATCCAGAAGTGTTTTTAGTTGGGTTTAAAAGAGTATTTCGAAGGTAATTGATGATAAATTACAAGAATATAATGTTTTATTCATGATATGCAACATGATAACCATATATGATAAATGGGTTAAAAAATAAATATTATATTATGGGTTGAGTCTAATTATAGTTTACGAATATGGGTTACCATGATATAGATTATATAAATATTTAGCTGCGTTATATCTCTCCAATGCATTGGTTAATGTTCCTTATCATAAAGGTAAATAATGTGGGAGTTAACCATTGAGGAATCTCTATTGGATTTAAATAGAATCAAATATTTTTTGTATTATTCTAAAATGGGTTATGAATACGATGCTCTATGATTCCTAAATATTGTTTTTTATTCTATGAGTTTTAATTTTTTCTCTGAGGAAAATGTGCCTATTTTTTTGAAATGATTTATTTCATATTCTCTAGGAATAAAGTGAAAATGGTATGAATTTTGTGGGTTTCATGTTTTTCATTAATCTAATTTGCCCCTTATTTTATGCCCCTTATGGAACCTTTTTTTAATCCCACTTATCATAATGTTTTCTAAACTATTTTAAGGACAAGTAAGAACATGTATGAGGTCAATATTAATATTTTTATGTCATGTCATGAAAAAACATTTTATATTAATAATTATTTTGGAAAAACAATATACAATGTGATTTATCCCTCTTTGTTATGTAATTTTATTAATATATAGGTGATGACCAAATTAAATAAAATTATAAACATAAATGTTAATTTGGAATTAAAGAATGGGAAATATAGAATAAATTCACATGATTGTATACTTTTTAAGGATATGTCCTTATATTGGGAATCAGAGAAACAGTTTGTATAACTATAGAGATTACAATAATATTTGATAACAAGAAAAATGTATTCTATTACAACAACAAGTATTATGAAAGGGAGAATTATTATTATTTCGTACTATCGAATGAATTTGTGATATCCTGGTAATGAATATATTAGTTATTATCATCTTCATAAGAAGATTTGTTTATTTTTTCACTTATAATTTTTTTTAGTAAATAGAATGATAAAATAAAAACCAAATTAATAGTGGATATGAGGGAAAATATGGAGTTCATCTCAATGGGAAATAGTACAAAATGGGAGACGTAGTGAAAAAATTGTTATTATTATTAAGAAACTATCATGATTTATTATTAACAACTTCAACATAGGTGACATTACTATCAAATAAATTGAAAAATAAATTATGGTTTTTGGATTATCATGTTATATAGATTATGAAGGTAAAAATATTTAATAACCAATGTTTTAATAATGTGGTAATAACCATTTAAGAAAATGTCAACAATTAATAAAAATAATTATTTTATGCAGTAAAGGAGGGTATAATGAAAAAATATTCCAAATAAAAAGTATGTTGAGCGTTAAGTACATAAAAGGTAATAACCACAATCTTAATGTATTAATTGAATATTTTAAAAGTTTGTATTGATGGAATTATATAAATCAATTTTATAGGGAGAATGATCAGGAATTATATAAAAAATTCCGTATAGATAAATGTTTTGAAATACTTAATTCCATTAAAATATTATATGAGTTTATATAAAATGAAATATGGAATATATATATATATATTGTACTACATTTTGATATTATTTAATCATATTAAATTATTTATGTTTATTAGAAAGTTTTTTAAAGGAATATGTTTGAAAATAATCAAGAAAATGTTGAATGATGAAGTTGTCTATATAGAAGGGTTTAGGAATTATTATGTGACGGTAGATATTAGTATGATTAGATGTATTAAAAATTAACACACTTTTTTTATGTGACGAATTTACATTGGGATACATATATTGAGTTTTGATAGACGATTGAGGCTTATGAAACCCTTATGTTTGACATGGGAAAATGTTATTATTGGATGGATTCACTATTTCTATTAGGGATTGTAATATATGTTTTGACTAAGGTTATATTTGAGGATTTTTATCATATTTCTAGGTATCTATGAGAATTATATAGATATTGTTTTATAAAATGTAATTCCAACTAACATGTTAAACACATTTCACATTTTGAAATGTCAAAAGGATAGGAACCAATACCAAATGTTGTTAAGTGTTCAACACTGGGCACTATCATAACCAACATCCAAGATTTTATGGGATTAATTTATACACCAAATAATTTGATATATAAATATTTATATTATTATTGGAAAATATTTATTTTAATATAAAAAACACATCCTTAAAAATTCATTTGATGATTAATCATTTAACATTAATTTAGTTGGGGTTCTCTATTTGTAGAACCTTTTATGATTAAAGTAAATGATTTAATTGGATATGATTTAATTTTTTTGAGGAAAAATTGGTGGAAAATTTTTCTATTTCATATATTATTTTAATGTGACATTATGGAGATTTCATCGATTTATGTAAATGATTATGATTTTATGGGGATTTTATGACTACATTATATACACATTTGCTTTGATATTCTAAGATTGATTCATGTTATTTGGAATTAATTGAAGAATAATTTTTCATCAAATCGTTCTATAAATTTATATAATAGAATTATTCTATTTTAACATTGGGAAATACAATTTAATTTTCGATATTAATGTATTATTTTATTGTATAAATTTTTATTCAAATTTGTAATTGTTCAACCCTTTGATAAACATTATATTTCTAGTTAATATCTAAATATAGTACAAATATGTTTTTAACCTTTTTAGGAATTATACGATCTTATCAAAGTTAATTTTAGTTATTTAAGAAATAAATCATGTTCAATACTCAACATTTGAAGTAAAATATGTGATTGTGGTTAAAATTGAGTAATTGGTGAAATTCTAGTTGTAAGTATTTATATATGTGAATATTATTAGTTTATAGGTTAATATAATTAGAACACACAATGAAAATAATATTTTATAATAATTTTTATCATATTTATTTTATTTTCAATGAGACAACAATCATTTTCCCTACTCTTTAGTTAATTGTTTTAGTGTTTTCAAATTTTCATAAGAATTCCCTTCATTATGAGCAATGATCTCTATCACTTATCATCCACATTTGAACAATAAAAAATTATTCCAGGTCCTTATCTTCACATTTCACAAATGGTTTCATATCATCAAATATATTTATTTGTTATTTTATATTACTATAATATTATTATTCCACTCTTTTCTATAATAAGTTTTATTAACCATTTTTAGGATGCAGGATTTCAATAATGGAATGATGAGAAAGAATGCATTTGATTACCAAAATTGAGTTATAAATTTGTTAAATAGGTTTCTTATGGTGTTGTAATTTAATAATAAAATATTTTAAAATAATGGAATCATGTTCAATGATTATTATGACAGGGAAAACAAATCATAAATGAACCATGATCAATTTTAATTTAATTATGAAATTTATAAAATATCTAATGATTTAGAATGTATGAACTAAAATTAACCCATTATAAAGACTATATATTTTTTATGGTTCTAATCAAATTAAATTTATATAATTAATATAAGGAAATTAAAACTCAATTAATAGAATAGTCATTTTCTTCTTCAATTTTTGGTCTTCTTTATGGATAAAATTTATTTATTTTGAGTGAATTTTATAACAATTTTTTTTTAAATAATAATTTTTATAAAAATAATAAAATATTTTAAATTAGAATTTAAAAATTAAAATGGGGATATATTTTGAGATTTTTTAATCTATGTGTTTTCAATTAATTTTGAAAAAATAAAAAATTTATTAAAAAATTTATTTTCGTATAATGTTTAAATATTTAAACAATTTATTTTTTATTTGTATTAAAGGTGAATTTTTTCATTTTTTAAATATTGTAATATTATAGTATTGTTAACAATTTTTTTACTTCAATTTAATATAAATCATATTTTTACTTGAAGATTTAAATTTTGATAAATTGTTTTTCATCAAATTTTGTGGGTTTATTTTTGAATTCAATTCTAAAAATTACATTTTTTTGAATCATAATATTTATATTAAATATTATCACTTTTCACCCTTATTATTTTAGTTATCATAAATAAAAATCATAGTAAAAGTTTTTACCATGATATATGAAAATTGGTTAATTATAGTTAAAAATAAAGTAAATGGGAATCAAATGTAATTGTAACAAATGCCTTATTTTTTTGGTTTATTATATTTTATCCATAATCATAAAAAATAATAATATATGTAATTTTTTTCATATGGTCTTGATTTGGAACATTATATCACATTATCTAATGTAAATTACAAAATAAAATTGTCTTGGTTTTGTAATATTTAAATTTCCGACATAGTGATTAAAAGAAGGAATTTTTAGTTATAAATATTTTTATGAAATAAAAGGAAAATTTCATAATATAGTAACACTATTTGTAATGTCTTGTTTTTATATAATTACCTAAAATTCTTTGGCATCTCCCATAGAATAATTTTATAATCAATAGTAATATAAAATAAATGATTATCAAAATGATAAAGTAATAATATTTGAATGAATTATAGTTAAAAATGATTTTCAAGTTAAAAATTACTAATTATATATTATTTAAAGAATTATATACAAACTCCTTCATATTATTGTATTTTTAAAAGTCAAATTAATGAAATAATTTCAAAATTTATAATAATTTTATTATATAACAAATAATAATGTATTAGATGATTTAATACACTATCAAAATTCAATAATGATATTTTTGATGGTATATGGTTCAAAATACCATCAACATACCAATTATGGTCCAATGTTTCTTTTATAGAATATATATTGATCTATAAAGAGTAAAATATTTAATAATGTGGAAAATGTGAAAATAGGACAAAATGAGTGAAAAAAAATGAAAACCGTGAAAATATTATCTAAACATGAAATGTTATTACTATATTACATGATATTAACATAAAATCATCTTATATTTAATATTATATTTTTGGATAAATTTTATCATGGAAATTATTTTATATTAATTTAATATTTAATTATATTCCAAGGGGGAATATCTCCACTCTTATAAAAGGGAACATGCACTCATCTTTTCTTCACTCATAAAATCAATACTGAATCAGAAAAAACAAATTAAAACAAATTATATGTTTCCCTTACCATTTTTATGCCATTTATTTACCATGGAACTATCATAGGAATCTATATGGTGTAATCATTAAGATTTTGTCGGAAGAGGATGTAAAATTCTCATCCAAGTATTTTTTTTGTTTCTTTTTATCGATTTTTCAAATCTTCATAAAACATACTAAAATAAAATCACAAATATATCCCATATAAATTAATGTTAATATTATAATTAAATATCCTATATCATTCTCATCTTCCATCAAATTGGAAATGGAAACAGTGTTCCAGTGTAAGATAGACCACTGCCTTGCGAACCAGTGTAATTTTTTTCCATCACATCCACTTATGGATGGCTAAAATAATGTATTCAAAGTCTATTCTTTATATTTAAGACATATTTATCATTATTATGATATGATTTTGGATTTACTTTTTTTCCATTCCTATCAATTAAAAAAGTGAACATTATACTTGTGTAGATGTTCACTACCACCCTCATAAGTGATTTCACTATATTTTAATAAGAACATCACAAAAATTATATATTTAATTGTATTTTAAAAAAAATTATAATATGGTATTTAAGAAATTAAAATCATTATAGAGATAAAAAATAATACATTCATTCATTATATATTAATATTAATAAATGGAAGCACTACTCAAATATACTTACGACCTACTATCTCTCTGATGGTTACATTATTCATTTTATATTAACATATATCATTATAAATATAAAAAAATAATATATGAATAAAATTATTTTTATTTCAGGATTATTATTCTGTATATGATGTAATAATGATCGGTTTTTCAATACTCAACCAACCAATGTCATTTTGGTCATTAGAGTTAAATATCAATAAAACATACAACATAAATTTAATTGAATAAGAAATTGATTATAACATGGTAATGGGAATAATAAAAATTAAAAACGATTCTAATAATGTAAATAAAAACTATATATTTATTATTTTATAAATTAAATAATGTAAATTGTTGGATAGACTCAAGGTGATGGTCATTTTTATAAAAACTCACTATTAAGGATTCACTACCAAATATTTTTCTTCAATGATCAATTTTTTAAAAACAAATTATTAATATTTTAATACATTCCTAAAAATAATTAGAAATGAAATTTAATTTACCTCTTGATTTATTTTTTGTTGTTTTTAAAAAGTAAAACTTTTATGTAATGTTTTTATATTCACAATATATACTCAAAATAAATGTTTCCTTATAAAAAATACTACTTGAAAGTATATTGCCACCTCCAAGACTGTTATTTTTTTTTTGGTTCCTTAACAATATTTTATGTTTTATTGAAGAAAATAAAATTCCTATGTTTTGGGTAATTTATTTTTCTATGTGTTTTTTTTGAAATTAGAGGGTATTTCAATATACAATAGTTTTATCTATATAATTTTAAAGTTATTTTTAAATGGTTTTATGATAATGAATTGAAAAAATAAATTTTTTAATACTCGATATTGTAGTTGAGAAATATATATAAGAAATTCATGATGTTGATATAAATTGAATTATGGGTTGATCCCCATTATGACTCATTAAGACGGCTGAGATAGATATAGCATATACAATGGGTGGTCCCCATTATAGCTCAACAATGTATTTTGAAATATTTACGGTCAATAATTGAAATAATTTTTTAGTTAACATATTTTTTCCTTAATATTATTTAATATGGATCAATTTATTTCAGATAAGTTTTTAGAAATTTCTAGGAATATGATGATTTAGGTTTCTTAAAATGGGTTATTGTTTTCCTATAATGGTTTTTAATTATTTCATTCAAACAAATTTTTTTGGTTTTTTAGATTATTTTTTATATTCTCAAATAATAATTTTTCATGCATATAAATTTTATATGTTTTCATTTTTCATATGGAAGTAATAAATTTATTATTTTATATACCTTACAAAATGGTTTATTCTCATCCCATATTTCAAAATGTTTTTTCGAGGGTATTAATGACATGTAGAAACAATGATGAGGTGAAGATCAAAATTATGATGATTTTTTATGAAAGGAAAACATGTTTTATCATAAATTTTTTTATGCAGGGAAAATGGAAACAATGTTTATGTTTCCTCATTTTGTTTTAATACTAATTTATGTAAGATTGATGACCATATTATGTACAAATCATTATCTAAATTATCATGGGGAATGAAATAATGTGTATTCATGTATATATTTACTTTAACATGTAATAATTAATGATGAGTCTTTATATATTATACTAACTATAATATTATATTATATTTAAATATAGTTAATAATATATAGACAAATTAATTTATATTATTTAGTATAATTATAACGGAATCAAATATATATATATTATATTCATATACATTACAAGTATTCATTTCTAATTAATATATTATTTTATATCAACAAATGTATTTTTTCAATTATAATTAAAATTTATTAGTTATTTTTTCATTATCAATTAGTTTTTTTATTTTTATAAAAATTCAGTTTCATAATATAATTTCAAATGTTGATAATGTATTATCAAATATGTTCTTTGTTAAAATTTATCAAATATTTTTATGTTAGTAATCATCCTTTTGAGTTTTAAAATGTTTTGGTGAAGTACAAATTAAGATATTCTAAAATATTAAATATAAAACAATTTATAATAAAAATATATCCATAATATTTCATAGAAATAAATAATAATATTGTTACATAAACATTTTTATAACTAGAGTATTTAAAATTAACGGTTTCTAAAATTCATGTATAGTCTCGAATGAAATTTAGCTTTTTTAAATAAACCTTTTGTAAATATAAATCATAGTTTTAATTAATTATGAACAAATAAATTACATAATATTTTCAATAAATGAATGTTAATATATAATTCATTTAATATTACATTTTACACCTTAATAAAATTTCATTCATGGAATTTTAATTACCAAAATAAAATTTTAACTTCCAAATTACCCAAAATATCATCAACATCAATGATCTAGTAATCCCTAAAGGTTACTAACACCATAAAACATATATCCATAAATGAAACATTATTTATTATATATTACATTTAATAAAACAATTTATAATACATATATTTTTTTATAATAAATATCGCACAAAATTTTGAAAAAATAGACGAATTGATATATCATTAAATAAAAAAATTCCTTGTCACATAAAAACATATTTGCAATATTTCATGAATAAAAATAAAATTTTAACTAGTATCATCATAAAATCTATAGTTATCTCATAATTTCCTATTACCACATTTGATAGACCCATAGAAGCATTATTGAATCTAATTATAAAAATATATTCATTACATTGATATCCAAAAATGTCACCCAGTTTCTACCATTCAAAATATATAACATCAATGTAAAATATTGGATCACTTATATATCCACGGTTCCTTTAGTTTAATAGTTTTGAATGTTTATGAAGCATAAAATCATATCAGAGTACATAAAAATTTATACGAAATCCTAGAAAGAGTTACTCGATCTAGTGTCCTAATTGAGACCATTCTTTATTGATCTTTTACTCATAACTATACCTAAAAAATTATTCTAATATAATGGGTGAGCACAATTTTTTTAATAATTTGGTATAAAATCATGTTGTAAATTCCTTTCAAATCTTAAATAGAATAAAAATTCACTCATTAGACAATTAATTATATATATATATATATATAATTTTAAGAAAAATAAATCATTTGAAAAAACAAATAATTTTCCCTAAAACACATTTGTAGTTGTCAAAATCCATAAAATGAGATATTTTTAATATCTTTGTAGAGACTTATTATATTGAGAAACTATTTCAAAATAATAAATCATTTAAAAATGTATATATAATTATCCTTTTAAAATATCATGAAATTAATATTTCAAATAAAAAATTCTTATGGAGCGGAAGGAAAAAGGAATTTTTTTGGAAAACCTTGTAGAACATTTGAATATTTATACTGTCAAATTTTTTTTGTTGATTTCCCCTTGAGTTCACGGGATCACTCCCCATTCCTTGTCTTCAGAAAATATACATAGGGGGCTAGTTTAACCTAAAAAAATTCATTAATTTTTTTCTTTTCTCATAAAAAATATTTTAGAAATTCCTTTCAAAAAACTCAAACATATGATATCTCACATTGATTAGGAAAATGAATTCTAATCTAATAGACAAAAAATATTATTCCAGAATGGAAAATAGATTCCTTTATAAGGATTTGATGTAATCCAAAATTAGTAATATCCCATAATTATAATTGATTACTATAACATCAATTTAAACAAATAATTTTAATAGAATGTGTCTAGTTTTAATGAGAAAAATAATTATTTTTTATAAAATAATTTCTTCTGGAATAAAATATATTAAATAAAAATAGTATTTCTTATATAAAATAACTATTTTAAATATTTAAAACCATATTTGATATAAGAAATATAAATATCAATAAAAAATTTTTTAGTAATAAAATATTAATTTTATGAAATAAATATCTCATACAAGAGAATATTTAATGAATAAAATTTAAATATAATCCTTAATACTTAACACCCCAACACATTATGATATATTTTAATTAAATAAAAATCAATCTCTTTGATATCTTTCGATACCCATAATCGATATCAACAATAATAGTGTTCATACATTATATTAAAAATAAAATAAAGTGTAAAATTTAATATTTTATTGAAAAAATATATTTTTACTCATTCAATGTCATCATTGATATTGGTCAAAATAAACATAAAATTAATTTTTCAAATATTCCCAAAGGAATAATATTTTATAAATAATAAAAATATAGTATTTAACTATTCATTATTTTAATAATGAAAATATATAATAAATCTTTCGATTAAAAATTGTTTAATTTTTAATTTGATTGAAATAAATATAATATAATTTAAAGGTAAAAAGGGTAAATATTTCATAAAATGGTTAATGTTATTTAAAAAAGGCATAATTTTGGTCAATTTTAGATAATTAAAATAATATATAAATATGATTTATATTTATGAAATTTTTATATTATATATTTACTATATTATTAAAAATATATATAATTATTATTATGACTCATATAGATTATATTAGATAAAATTATGCTTGAAAACTGACAATAAGAAATCATATTTAAAAAGTATTTGTGAGTATATAATTAAATTAAAATATTATAATTTAATTAATTTAATTATATAATATGATTTATATAAATTGAGTCATAATATTTTATGTTATATAATATATTCAAGATAATTTATTTACATAGTGATTAGTTAAACCCTTATATATTATTTACAATGCTTATGTCTTAAGAAGCGTGACATAGGGTTAAAAAATTTGATAAGGGTTTAATTGACCTAAAATAATTTATTATTACCATTTTTATTAATTATTTTTTATACATAGAATATATGGTTCAAAAATAGACATTTTGGATCTTTCTTATACGTGAAAAACCCATTTTATGATTTACTATTTTCTAAAATTCATTGTTTGTCTTCTTCCTCAATTGTAATAAAGAATTATCTCCCCTCACATAGTAACATACATAAAGACATTTTTATTTACTAGGAAACACCAAAATATCATTACAAAATCCATACACATTTTATATGGGATTTTATTTTAAAAATACAATCTCCAAGAACATTAAAAGAGACACAATGTTGGTTTCCTTAAGATAAGGTAATCTTGTTAAAGATGCACTTTCGCATTATTTATTATTAATAAAAATTCATTTTTTTCATTAAAAAGTAACATTATAATACAATGATATAGTATATATTTATATATTATTTTATGTATGGAATAATATTTATCCATTTCATTCTATTTCAAAAAGAAAACAAACCCATCAGTAATGTATACGGTTAACTACCACCGTGCAATGAGATATATATATATATTTATTACTGACTCACATTAATAGTAATACTTATGAAAGTAATCAATATATATGATAATTATGACATGATATTAATTATTTTAAATTATAATACCACTTGATTCAATACCCTTTGTTCCATTGAGGAATTTATATCACCACTAGTTTATATGTATGAATTTACATCTCCACAATGATTTTCGATTCATTTTCCTTGTACAACCACAAACAATTATTATAAATATGTATTTAAGGAGTAATTTTTTATTTATAATAGTAAATTTATTCTATGGATGATGGATTAACAACAATTATATATGAACCTAAACATTCTTTAAAAAACACATTATAAAAATGAAATTTATCACCCAAAATAATGAAAATAATTAAATATTATTCACAAATTCATGGTAAAATTTTACAATAGGATCATATATGATTCATAATTCATATTATGACCCAATTCAAATTATCTGGTGTTTATACCACCACATTAATATATTGAACATTAATAGAAATTAAAAAAAAATTAATACTTTTTATATTCATGCATTTTTATTGATGGTTTTAAATTTATAATTTTACTAAATTTTTATCAATCTATTTTAAAATCCATCTTCATTTGGAAATTATAATTTTATCATCTATGGAATCATATCGTGTATCATTCATATGATCTAAAAATTTTATTTTCCTAATGATATTCGACGTGTTTCAAAATAGGATTCTAACTTTTAAATTATCTTGGAATTTAATTATAGAAAGAATATTTCACTATTGGCATTATATTTAATTGAGACAGGCTCTTTGCGACAGGATCCCATCGCAAATAGGCTTTAGCAACGGGGCCCCGTTGCAAATAGCATGTTGCATAAAATGGTGCCGCAAAATAAATTCTTTGGGACTGGCCCGTCGCAAAAATTAATATTTGGAATGGCTAATGTCCCTATCGCAAAAAATACTCTGATTATATACATTATATATATAAAACTCTTTTGCAAAGGACCCTTCACAAATACTATTTGTGATGAGGAACTACCCCGTTGCAAATCATTCCTCGATTATATACATTATATATATAAAATCTTCTGCGAAGAACCCATCACAAATAGTATTTGTGACGGTCCCATTATCCTATAATAAATACTATTAATAAAAAATTATATTTCAATTATTTGAAACCAGAGCCTCTCAGAAAAGGTCCCGTCGCAAATACTAAATATAATAAAAAAATTAATAAAAATATGATTAATGAAAAAATTATATTAATATTAATAAAATAAAAAAAATAAAAAATATTCTTATTAGTAAGAAAATTAAAAAATATAATACTAAAAAAATATATTAATAAAATTATGATTCTTAAATAATTATTATTCATTTTATTAAAAAAATAAAAAATAAAAAATAATTCTTACAATTATCAATATTTACAAAAAATATATAAAAAATCATAAAATGTTATTATTATTTGTAAAATAAAAAAATATTAAAAAATATAATACTAAAAATAAATAATAAAATATTTAAAAAAATTATATTGCGCAGTATTTTTACAAATATAAAAGAATGAAACTGTAAATAGTTCATATTACAATAAATCTGCAATTCAAATGTTTTTAACATAAAAAACAAATCACTGGGGGGTCGTCTTCTAGAGGAGGTGGAGAAGTTGTAATAGATAGTGGAGGAAACTTTATCCCTAAACTATGAGTTAGAAGATGCATGTACCTCATCTGCTCGTGATGTTGCTGCAGCCATCGACACATCTCATCATCATGCTACTGCTGCTACTGCTGTTGCCGGTGGCGCATCTCTTCATGCTGCTTCTACAAACTCTTTATAAGCTCAGACTGAGATAGCAACTACTCATGATATTGTGTTCTATAAGATGATTCCCCTCCATGAGCTCCTCTCGAGCAGGATGCCGACATCGCAGTAGTACCATAATAAGCACCAGGAGTCACATGAGAGATGATACCATCTACTCAACCATTCTCAAAGCCATACCGATTCACCTGCTTCCATGCCACCTCATCAAAATGGTAGGCACTGGTCTTCTCAGTAGTCTCATTCTGACTCTAAGCCTATGTCTGAGAGGGCATGGCCTCATATGACTCCTTCAATTACCATTTAAATTTAAATGAAGAAAATAATATATGTAGTTAATTTTCAAACTGAAAAAAATAATACTAACCACAATCTGACACTGGAGATCACCTCTAATCTCTCTAGTGGCGGGATCACTGTACATCTTCGGATAAACATCGAAGTCCGTAATATCGGGATGTGTGACTACGTACAGAAATATAAAATAAACTACTTATATTTAATATTATATAAAATATTTAAAAAATATTCTATCCAAATTCTCTATATGCGTACTTATTGTACTACTACCATCTCGATGCGCCACCTCCTGTCTCACCCGATTCTTCTGCCCCACAGAAGATCTCCTATGAAATCCACCACCAAACCAGTGTAAACCTAATCCATCAAAAACGTGACATTAAATATACTCTGGTCGGTGGGCTCTACACGACTCATCAAATTATGTCACTCCTGCTTTCTTAATGGCTGCCCTTCTCAAATTGGGAAAAAACGGATGGAAATGATCATGCATAGACACATTCCATGCCACGTGGATACCATCATGCATGATATCATTGATGAGATACTGTAAAACCTAAAAATAATTTATTATATCATATTATTAATAAAATAAATTTCAAAATAAATATTCTTTATTTATGTACCAGCCAATGATCGAACATGTTGCACCACACATCAATGAGAATATGATCTCATGTGATCCATGGCGGAGAAAAATATTTGTGCAAGATAGAACTCCCCTATTCAATTGTTACATGCACAAAACTATGAAAAAGGAATAAATAATCAAAAAATTAGAATATATATAAATAAATTAATGAAAGCGAACTAAAATATACAGGTTACCATACCTCCATGTGGGTGGATCGAATCCAAGATGTGGATGTCACTGGGGGATAGGGTCAAGAATAATCAGTAATGAAAGACCACACCCCATCCATATACCACCTAAATAGTAAGTAGGTTGAGAGTCATATGGTCCACAATCCCCCTCATCCAAAGGTAGATCAGACTCCTGTAACTCAAAAATTAGATCAGGATCCATCTGAAACAAAAAATTATTGTAGTTAGAATACAATTGAAAATAACTATTATATATAGATATATATTATTTATGATTATAACCAACATTTAACTATGTCAATGTCTGTATTCATCCTCATCTTCATAGTTGACAATTTCAATGTCTTCATCTTCCTCCTCAGCATCATCAATATCCATTTGAGTTTCAGTTTCATCATCTCTTGTAATTTCAAATTCATTTGTAAAATTATTAAAATATTCTTCATCATCTATCCTTAATTGTGGGGTGTTTTCATCGATAATCATGTCTCTTTGCGAAAAAGATGGATTTTAATCCGTCTCTCGAAAAATTTCATTTCCTTCCACTTCTGTGGAACCACATTCCATTTGAGTAAACTGATTTTGCAGAGATTTCATTTTTATTATTCTCCAGCAATCACTCAAGTCTCATGATGTAGCACATTAATTTGTGTAATAAATTTTGTCTGCTTGTTGAGAAAGTAAAAATGGATCATTTACTACAAGAAGGCATTTATATTTTATATCGACGATTCCTTGAATCAGATGAACATGCAAGACTCTCTGAGTATCTAACCACCGATATTTAAACATCGTTATTTAATTTGGTCATAGATAACATATCTTAATAATTTTATCCTAAATTCCATAAAATTAAACCTCATTTTCACTGTGATGTGATCCTTTCAAGAAAACTCCATTGTTCATTGTGTTTTATTCCCCATATGCACTTGTATGAAATTGAAAACCATTCACCATACATGCATTATAATATTTAACCACTTTCTATGATGTGTTACTCAATATACACAATAGATCATCAATTTTATTATCTTGTTCAGACACCTAAAAATTTGTAAAAAAATTATCAATATGATAAATAATTAACAAAATTGATATTAAACAATCAATAATTTATGTTACCAGATTCTGAAACCATTGAGAAAACAATTTTTCTCTCTGTTCATCAAGAGAAGCTACTGTAATTTTTGGATGTTCTTTATTGAAATGATAATCATATAATCTACAAATAAAATATGTTTACATATTGTAACAAAAATTATACAATGAGTGATAAAAGGACTCACATTACAAATGATTTCATTTATCTACAGTTGAGTAGAGCATATGTATCAGCTCTGGGATGTTCATCATCTGAAATCCATCGTTCATGAACTCCACCAAAACCATCATATGGCTTATTAAAAATTGATAATTGATTATACATTTCTTCAGCAATATTACACTCATTTCATCACATCCTATTGTGTTTTGAGAGATTTTGAGATTCAAAAAAATGAGAAAATAAAAAAGAAATTTCCTAGTGAAAATAAGTTTTAGAAATTAAGCCTTCAACTGAGGCTTTGTTACATAATTTTTTCTTCAATTTCTGTATGCATCTCCCAAATGGGAACATCCATCAAAACTGTACTAGACCTCAATAATTAGATTCATGTGGAAAATGTAATTTGAGATGTTCCATTGAGTCAAAGAAAGTCGTTGGAAATATTTTTTCTAGTTTATATATCATTACAGCAACATCTTCTTGCATTTTTTATATTTAATGACCTAGAATTTCTATGGAAATTTTTTTCATAAATACATGGGAATTTTACGAGTCTTCAAAAATTGGCGGTGCGTGATTCTATGGCCCGGTGTGCCTGGAATCAATTTCTAAATTTTTGTTCTGGTACATTCAGTAAAAGTTCGAGCGGGTGTTTTATAACTTTTGAACGAGTGCTCGGAATAGAATTCTAAGGGCACCGTTGAACTCGCAATGTCGATATTCGCTTAAGAATACTTTCACCTTGATGACACATGGTCATAATTAAAAGATATTTTTTGGGTTTTTAATGAATTAATTAAATTAAAATAATTTTGTAGCTTCATATTTATTTTGGTTGTTTGAGGCCTCCATGTAGAAGTTGGATGTTGGGACCACCAAAACATAACCATCGACGAGAGGTTATGGTGGTGGGTCCCACCCAAACATATCCTCCTCATCATGTTTTATATGGTGTGGACCACTGGAGGTTAAACCCTCTTTAACTACCCATTAAGTGGGGAGAAACCTATTGAGCTCCCCACTTAATGGTGCCCCCTCGCCTCTACATTAATTTTGTGCCATCCTCTTGAATTAATTAATTGGAGCTAACATAATTAATTAACCCATTTTAATTTTGTGCCAATGATTAAATTATAGATAAATAAAATATATTATGTTCAGTTGGAATTTTTCTATTGGTGGAACTTGGGAGAGGAGAGAGAGTTTAGGGAGAAACTCTCTCACCAACGAAGAACGAATAACACATTCTTCTAACAAAGAATGCTGGCGATGATTTTCTTCAAATTTTTTCTTCAGAACCTCCTTTGAAGTAGGTCGTGTTCGTCTACAACGAATCAGCATATTCCCTCTCGCACCGATGTCAACGATCAATGAAAAAAGGTAGGGGAGTGTATGATTTGATCAACGTTGTTCTTTTTTCTCATATTTTGTTTTATTCCCTTAAATATCTTGTTATCAACCTAATATGAAGGGACAGATCCAAACTCACACAGCCTGATTCCTTCGTCGTATTTCTTGTGGTATGTTCTTTGCGTTCTTCATGGGTGATGAACAATGAATCAATATAGATTTGTTCTATGAGACAATGATCAAAAATGGAAGAGTCAACAACATGATGACCTAGAGGAGGTGCGACGCCAATAGCAAGTGATGGATTAGATTGGACCGAGAAGACCGTTCTTTGACCTTTCTTCGAGAGGGTGAATCAAAACATGTTTTCAGAGCCGTTCGGAGGCTCGAAATCTTTGATAATGTTTTCAAAACATCGGGGAATACTAGATTCTGCATTTTCATGGTGATCAGACTGTTATAATGATAAATGGGCATCATGGGAGGCACGCTATCCAGAAGCGTCGTTTCTGGAAAATTCTAGAATACACAGTTTGTACCTCCGAAGAACACGCCTTGTAGTACGGTGTACTTCATTTAGGGTTATGCGTGTCAGACACGTATTACACGATGTGTGACCTATGTCACCGGACGTGTACTATCTACGTAGCTCGGCAGAGGCTGCTTCATGAGACCCGGCATGTATTCTGAGAAATAAACATACACGAGAAGAATTACACGGCCTAATGACATGGCGTGTACTCTTCACATAGTTTGGCAGAGGCGGCTACGCATGACTCGGCATGTATCCCGGGGATACACGGGCTTGGGTTGAAGTATACGATCATGTACTCCACCAAACAGCTAGGCAAGGTCAGTGCCCTATTCTCTATCCCGTGTAACTGGTACACGGGGTATCTCGTGTCACTAACCTTGCATGGCCGTGTGGTGGAGTAAATGCCTGTGTACTTCACCCCATGTCTGTTTATCCTTGAGATACACGTTGGGTCTCACGTAGCTGCCTCTACCAAACTATGTGAAGAGTACACGATGTGTCTCTAGGCTGTGTAATTCTTCTTGGCCCTGTGTATTTTTTAGAATAAACACTGAGTCTCGCATTGCCACCTCATCCAAGCTTCGAAGAGAGTACACGTCATGTGATCTGGGCCACATGCCTCTTAATACGTGTCTAACACCCATAATCCTAGCCATGGTACGCCTGTACTACACGGCATGTTCTTCAGAAGTACACACCATGTATTCTAGAATTTTCAAGAAACGACGCTTTTGGCCAGCGTGCCTCCCATGTTACCCGTTCTTCGTTCTGGTGGTCTAGTCGCCATGAAATGGCAGATTCTAGGTCGCCACGATGTTTCGAAAATATTACCAGCATTTTTGAGACTCTGATCGGCTCTGAAAACACGATATGATTCACCTGCTCGAAGAATGGTCGAATAATAGTCTTACTGGCCTAGTCTGATCTGTCGCCCACTATCGTCGTCGCACATGTGTGAGCTGAGTCAATAAATTTGTGTTTTCCTCATGATCGAGATGGATTACTTTATAACATGGTTATATGTACGGGTATATATCTAAGTGGGTTATCTGTTGATTTCATTATTTTTGGATTATACTTGTTAGATTTTCTGAGACCATTGAGGGTCTCAGGGTCCCTACTGAGTATTGATATACTCACCCCTGCATGGGATATGCTCGCACCTTGTTATGTTGGATGCAGACGACAAACAACGCTGACCGAGGCTGAGAGTACTAGGACTGGACGGTACCCGGAGGTGGACCATATGGCATGACGGTACATGGAGGATACGGATGGATGTGGAGTGATGTGGAGGCTATCTGTACCTACCCTATAGGTAGGAATCATAGAGGACATCCCAAAAGCTATTTTACCTTTCTCCAGTTCCTTTTACTTTATAGTTGGGCTTGTATTTCCAACCCTTTTTACTTGTCACCACTCCGTTGATATATAGTTTTACTTAGTGTTCTGAATCCAGTTGTGTACTTTTCTATGTGCATTACAGGTTATAAAGGCAATGTCTTCCCGGTTTTAGGGAATTATGCCTTAGGTGCTAGTTGCTATCCCCTGGCCTATGGAAGGCAGGTTTGGGGTAGTCAAGACATGGACCTTGGGGTATGGGTCGTGACAAATTGGAATCAGAGGAGTTGGTTCTACCACGAAAGATAGGACTCTGATCTTTTCTGTGAAGCAATAGTGTTAAGGGTACTGAGTGTGGTTTTCAGTAAAGGGAGTCCCGTGTTAGTGTGGCGGTAGACATATCTATACACCAGGACCGTGACATCTAATTTCCGACTCAGTGCACGAATACATGGATTGCGTGTGTGTTTTGAAGAGTTTTCCTTGAATTATTTGAGTCATATCACCTGGTATAACATTTTGGTCATGGCGCACCTTTTTACCTTCAGGATGCCTCCACTCATACAACTAACTAGAGTTCCAAGAGATGTATGAGATGGTAGCCCACCGAGCGACGAGTCCTCCGTGAAGGGCCCTATCATAGTGGAGCAACCAGCGGTACTAAAACCCATTGGGACAACGATGCCACCAGCCCCAGTAGTAGAGAGTGCACACCTCCTGAGTGCATTACATGAGTTCCATCACCATAGGCCGACCAAGTACAGGGGCGAGACGGACCCGCATGCACCTGAGGATTGACTGGAGGCTGTGGTGAGAGTCTTCAGATTGGTAGGGACACTAGCCAACCATATGGTGATTCATTCCAAAAGTCTCCTTTAGGAAGCAGTAGGTAGATGGTGGAGGCTGATGCTCCCGGTGCATGACAAGGTGACACTTTTCTGGGCAGACATTTAGAGCCTGTTTCAGGCGGAGTTTGTCCCAGCCACCCTACATGTAGTATAGAAATAGGAGTTACTTCATATACAGCATGGTAACATGATGGTGGCACAATACTCAGCGAAGTTCACCGACATCACGTTTTTCTCTATAGATATGGTGCGGGTCCCATCCTTCAAGGCCCAGACCATCGATCAGGGGATCAGTCGAGATATCAGGGCTTTGATGATCTCCCTCAACATCCCGACATAGGTGGGGGTGTTTCAGCGAGCAATCCGAGTAGAGAGTATCCTTGATGAGCAGTCACTAGTAGCGAGACCCACCACCAGGAATCACGTAGCAGAGACTTATCCAATAGGCAGTAGACAGATGTCACAGAGATCTAAGCGGACCAGACCATCCAGTGGACAACCTCAAGACTCCGGTTCGGTTGTGCGAGACACACGAGATAGATCCAGCCATATGAGGAACATGTAGTGTTTCACATGATGCGGGCAGGGTCACATGGCTCGTGACTATTCGACCCACCATTTGGATGATCAGCATATAGTTGAGGTACCTCTGGCCAGTGCCAATGATGCTTCTATGTTCACTGTGGTTACTCTTCATCTCTAGAGGCGGAAATGATTGGGGTCATTCATGCTGTTGATACCATGCTTCAAAGAGGTCGGAGAAATCTATGGATTGACAGTGATTCAACCACTATCATCCATGCCATCTGGAATGGTAACATCCATCTAGCCTGGTCTCTTACAGCTCGTTGGATGAACTTCCTCAACTTGCTCCACGAGATTGATTATATAGAGACCGATGCATACCATGAAGCTAATGCAGTTGCTGACTCTCTTTCCAACAAAGGTCTTCATCAGACCATGACTTGGATGGACTCTATTCCATCTGACTTATTTTATCTCTTTGATAGCGATTGTAAAAAAATCCCTTCCTTTCGCCTCTTGTAATCCTTTTTGACTTTCAATAAATTGTTCTTTGGTCTTTGACCAAAGCTTCACCTTTAAAAAAAGAATATAGTTGAGGTACCTCCAAATCCGAGGCAGAGGTTCGATCGAGGCGATCCATAGGGCGCAGGTAGACGTGGTAGATGAGATGGTCATGCAGCTAGCGGTGGACGATGTTACAAGGTGTTACCACCACCACCACCACCAAGAGGTCCACCCCGACTGCAGGGAGTAGGTGGACAGGGGAGATCTCAGCTCTAGGTAGCTAAGGCATACGATCACGGTGCTCCAGAGATGAATCGATGTATGATTTTATTCTACTACATAATAGCCGCAGTACTTATAGACATAGATGCTAGTCACACTTTCATTTCTACTACCCTCGTTTAGATCTCATAGATTCCAACAGATCCATTATCTCAATTTTTATGACTAGAGACTCCTAATGGAGAAGACTCGATGATTGCACACTGGTGATGGTAGTGTGAGCTTAATCTTGGAGGCGAGAGTTTCGGCTAGGATCTCCTCGTATTAGCGTAGAGGCCTTAAGATGTCATCTTGGGTATGGACTAGTTATGTACAGTCTATGCTCATATTGACTGTATTAGTGTAAAGTGTGGTGTGTCTGTACAGATGGAACCGGTTTTACCTTCACCGGAGAGATGGGAGCCTTTGTAGTGCAGGATGGACTTTCCCGGAGGGGAGTACAACCGATCACTCATCATTTGGATTTCCATACCCTCAGATTAGTTGATGTGGAGAGTCCTACAGATCCTATAATGGTGGACCAGTATGTGGATGATTTCCCTAATGATATTCCCAAACGACCTCCTAATAGAGAGGTGGACTTCTACACTGACATGTACCCTGGGATGGCACCGATATCTGCACCAGCGTATCAGATGGCTCCCGCGGAGCATCGTGAGCTGCAGGTATAACAGGGGACTTACATGGGATGGGATTCATCTGGCCCAGTGTTTATCACTGGGAACCCCCGATTTTGTTTTCCCAGAAGGCGGATAGGAGCTTGAGGCTTTGTGTCAACTACCGTCACCTGAACCCGTTGACCGTGAAGAACAAGTACCCACTCAAAGGATTAATGACCTCTTTGATTAGATGAAGGGAGCATAGTGGTTCTCAAAGATAGACCTCATATCAGGCTATTACCATCTCAGAGTTCGAGACAAGGATGTGTATAAGACAACCATCATATGTTTGTATGGCCACTATGAGTTCTTGGTTATGACATTCAGCGTAACCAATGCTCTAGTAGTGTCCATGGGACTACTAAACCTGACCATTCTTTCATACCTCGATCTCTTTGTTGTAGTCTTCATCGAAGACATTCTAATCTACTCGACTACTGTAGAGGAGCATGCCAACCATTTGCAGGTAGTACTGGACATAATCTGAGAGCATCGGCTTTATGGTAAGCTCTCAAAATACAATTTTTGGATTAGAGAGGTTCAATTTTTGGGACATGCCATCTTGGAAGCTCTAGTTGCATTTGATCAAGCGAACATTGAGGTGGTACTTTCTTAGGATCCACTAAGGAATGTGATGGAGGTTCGAAGTTTCTTGGGATTGGAAGGTTAGTACCGGAGATTCGTTCCATACTTCTCCAGAGTTGTAGCACCACTATCATCCTTGTCTAAGTAGGGGAAACTCTTTGTGTGGCCAGAGAGATGACATCAGATCTTTCAAGAGCTGAGGCAGAGGCAGACTAGTGCCCCCATCTTGAGGCTTCCAGAAGAGGGCGTAGGGTACGTATTAAACTATGACGCATCAGGGAAAAAACTCAAATATGTCATGATGAAGGGACGAGAAGTGATTGCTTATGGTTCTCTTAATATGAGATAGGATGAGAATAACTACGCTACCCATGAACTAGAGTTAGTAGCAGTATTCTTCGCTTTGATGATGTGGCGGAACTATTGGATGGGTGAGAATTTTACTGTGTACTCTAATCACAATAGTCTCAGTTATATCTACTATTAAAAGGACCTGAACTAGAGAAAACTTTGACGGCTTGATTTTCTCCAAGACTATGACTTCGAGTTAGTATATACTTCTAGAAAGGGGAACGTTTCTGCAGATGCACTCTGTAGGAGTTCTGGTATATAGCTTCTTGGCGAGGCGACAGAGCAGCTGGCTTCTTTACAGATATCCATTGTGGACAATAATGGAGAATCTTTCCTTCAATCTCTTATAGTGACTCCTCCACTTCTTCAGTGATTCAGGGAGGCGCTTCATGGATACACTGACTGCGAGACTCGACGTGCATAGATATCCACAGTGCAGGCACCTGATGGATTTTCTGAAGGGGGGGTGCACGTCATCCACTTCAGAGGATGTACTATGGTGCTAGTGTCACTTCAGGAGGAAGTGATGAGGGATATCCACTCATCCCCTCTAACATTATATCCAGGAGTGGTGAAGATGTACCAGGATCTCTAGTGACAACACTAGTGGTCAGGGATGAAGAAGGTAGTTGCGAATGTAGTCTCTCGGGGCCTCAATTTTCCGCAGGTGAAGGCAGAGCACCATGTACTAGTAGGCTTGGTTCAGCCTTTAGAGGTACCAGATTTTAAGTGGGATGGGATATCAATGGAATTCATAAAAGGTCTTCCACATACATCCAGAGGTCATGACTCTATTTGGGTGATCATCGAACGACTCACCATGTTATCTCACTTCCTACCGATCAGAGATCAGGGTTCATTAGAGTGCTTGGTATGCCTCTATGTGCATAAGATTGTGCGGATACATGAAGTACCTTCTTCTATTAACTTTGGTCGTGACACACAGTTTTCTTCTCAGCTATGGAAGGGGTTGCAGGAGGCTTTCAGGATGCAGCTTCATCTGAGCACCACCTTCCATCCTTAGATGGATGGCCGGACTAAGTGGACAATTCAGACCCTCGAGGACAATCTCTGTGCTTCTGTCCGCGACTTCGGTCACGGATGGGTTGAGCACTTACCTTTGGTGGAGTTTTCATACAACAACAGCTATCACTCCACTATTGGGATGGAACATTTTGAGGAGTTATACGGGTGACCTTGGAGATCACTTTTGTGCTAGACTAACCTAGGGGATTCCGCTCTGGTGGGCCCAGAGATGGTATGTGCTACCACAAAGAAGGTGCAGATCATCTACGATTAAATGAAGACTGCACAGAGCAGGCAGAATACATATGCTGATAGGAGATGGAGACCAATGGAGTTCGAGGATGGAGACCACCTCTTTCTACAGGTCTCGCCTCGACGTGGATTACAGAGATTTGGCCGAGGTGGAAAGTTATCTCTAAGATTTATCGGACCTTTATAGGTCCTCAGAAGAGAATTTGAGGTGGATTACCGCCTAGAACTTCCCCCTCAGTATCACAGAGTGTACGATGTGTTCCATGTATCCCTGTTGAGAATATAAATGCACGACCCTTCTCAGATCATCGACCATGGAGAGAGGAACGTTGACGGCAGGGAGACTTTTACATAGGTTCCAGTGGAGATGGAGGATCAACAGGAGCGGTTCCTTCGTGGATGGTCGATACCTCTAGTGCAAATTCACTGGAATCATGGGAACCTACATGAGATCACATGGGAGCAGGAGGCTCAAATGCATGCTCAGTAGCCCCAATTGATTCCATAGTTCGAGTTATAGCTTATAGGGATGTAAATCCCTAAGGTGGGGAGAATTTAAATACACGGAAATTCCTTGGAAATTTGTTTCTTAAATACTTTGAAATTTTATGATTCTGTGAAAATTAACGGTGCATGATTCTGAGGCCCAATATTCCTGGAATAAATTTCTATTGTTTGGTTCGTGTACATTCATTAAACGTACGAGTGGGTTTTTATAACATTTGAACTGGTGATCGGAATTGAAATCTGAGGGCACTGTTGAACTTGCAACGCTGATATTCAGTTAAGAAGGCATTCACCTCGACAGCAGATGGTTGGAAATAAAAGAGTGTTTTCGGGTTTTTATTGAATTAATTAAATAAAAAAAAAATTTGTAGCTTTATTTTTATTTTTGTTGGTTGAATCCTCCATGTGGAAGTTGGATATTGGGCCCACCACACCTTAATCTCCCATGAGAGGTTATGGTGGTGGGGCCCACCCAAACCTAACCTCCTCTTCATGTTTAATATGGAGGGGACCACTTGTGGTTAAAACCTCATGAACTCCACATTAAGTGGGGAGAAACCTCTTGAGCTCCCCAATTATTGGTGCCACCACCCCTCCACATTGATTTTGTTCCATCCTCATCAATTAATTAATTGGAGCTAACATAATTAATTAACCCATTTGAATTTTGGGTCAATGATTAAATAATAGATAAAAATAATCTATTATGTTGGGTTGGCATTTGTCTTTTGGTGGAATTTGGGAGAGGACATAGAGAATAGGGAGAAAAGCTCTCTCTAAAGAAGAATGAAGAGCGTGTTCTTCCAACGAAGAATGCCGGTGAGGATTGTCTTCGACTTGCTTCTTCAGAACCTCCTACGACATAGAACATGCTCGTCTAAAATGAATCAACATCTGCATTCTCATGCCAACGTCGAAGATCAACAAAAAAAGGTAGGGGAGTGTTTGACTTGATAAATGTTGCTCTTGTTTCTCATATATGGTTTTATTCCACTGGAACAATTGCTATCAAACTAATGTGGAGGGACGAGGCCAAAGTAACATGGCACGATTCCTCCTCCATACTTCATGTGGTGTGTTATTTGCATTCTTCATGAGTAATATACAATAGATCATTACTAATTCGTTGTGCGATGCAATGATCCAAAATTGAAGACCCAACAACACAACAACCTAGAGGAGGTGTGACGACGATATCGGATGACGAATCAAACTTGACCGGGAAGACCGTTTTCTACATTCTTCATCCGGGTGAATCATAACATGTTGTTGGAGATGATCGGAGGCCCGAAAATGCTGGTAATGTATTCAAAACGTTGGGGTGACATAGAGTGTGTAGTTTCATGGCGATCGGACCATCAGAAAGAAGATCGAGCATCACGGGAGGTGCGTTGGCCAGAAGTGTCCCTTCCAAAAAATTTCAAAATGCATACCATGTACTTCCAAAGAACACGCCATATAGTACGGGAATACTGTGGTTAGGGTTACAGGTGTCAGACATGGATTACATTGCGTGTGACCCAGGTCACATGACATGTAATCTCTTCATAGCTTGGTAGAGGCAGCTTCGTGAGACTCAGTGTGTATTCAGAGAAATACACGGACATAGGAAGAATTACACGGCCTAGAAAAACGGCGTGTACTCTTCACACAATTTGGCAGAGGTGGCTATGCGAGACTCAGCGTGTATCATGGGGATACACAGACATGGGGTGAAGAACAAGGGCTTGTACTCCAAAACACGGCTAGGAAAGGCTATTGACATAGGCTACCCAGTGAACCAGTTATATGGAATAGATAATAGGGGTTGAGGCCATGCACGGGGCATATGAACAGCATACACGGAGTCGACCCCCGTTTCATGGACATGGAGGGTAACCATGCTGCACACCATGTACTAACTTCTCTACACAATCATCCTTTCGACACATGTCATTTCACATGAGCATTTCCTGAGGTCTGACTACACGGCATATACCTTATTCCAACATGCTGTGTAATTTTTGGTAAATGGCTTGGTCATCTCTTCTTCTTTGTCGTGGACACGATTTGTTTGGTTTTTACCTTTATTACATGATAGGACCTTTGAGATACTCTTTCTTCGGACATCGTGGCTATTAACGTATTGACACTTGGCCTGAGAAGCGGACCCTCTCGGAATCAAGCATGCTTTGTGTGGAAACCCAATGGTAGGTTGTGCTCTGTCTACTCTTCCTAGATCATGTGTGGGTTCAATAGCACTGACAGCTGTTCCTGGATCATATGTGGTTTTGACAACTCTGACTTCTGTTCCTGGGTCCTATAAGGGTTCGATAGTTCTGACTACTGTTCCTGGATCATGGGTGGGTTCGACAGTTCTGACTACTGTTCCTAGATAATGTGTGGGTTCGAATGCTCTGAATATCATTCCTAGATCCTGTATGGCTTCAACAGTTCTAATTCCTGATCCTGGATCCTATGTGGGTTTGACAGAATAGATGATCTAGTAGAAACATCTGACCATATCTATCTCCTTACATTAGTTGTATACCTATTTGAGCTGAGTGAGTAACTTTGTTTTTCCCTCATGATTGAGATGGATTACATGATAACTTAGGTATATGTATGGTCGTATACCTAAGTGGGGTTATCTGTTGATTTCATAATTTTTGGTTTATCCTTGTTGGATTTTGTGAGACAATTGACGGCGTCGGGATCCCTACTAAGTATCATTACACTCACCCCTATATGGGTTATGCTCGCACCTCATTGTGTTGGATGCAGACAACAGACAATGTTGATCGAGGCTAAAAGTACCAGGACTAGATGGTAGCCGGAGGTAGACCAAATAGTGTGACGGAACACGGAGGAGACAGACGGACGTGGAGTGATGTGTAGGTTATCTGTACATACCCTATACGTAGGAATCCTAGAGGATTCCAAGCAGTTGTTTTACCTTTCTCTAGTACCTTGTACTTTACAGCTGGGCTCCTATTTCCATCCCCTTTTATTTTTTAGCACTCTTTTGTTATACAGTTTTACTTAGTGTTTTGTATCAATATTTTTTCTTTGTTGTCTGTGTTATAGGTTATATAAGAAATGCCTTCTTGGTTTTAGGGAATAATGCATTAGGTGTTAGTCACCAGCCCCTAGCCTATGGAAGGCGGGCTTGGTATAGTCACGGCATGGGCCCCGGGGGACGGGGCGTGACAGCTTAGTGCATCATAGTCAATTTTCCCTATACAAATGTCTTGAAACAAATATGATATGTCTGTTATCAAATCAAAAATAATATAATTCAACAAACAACTAAATCCAATCAGCATAATTCATTCCATTATAACATGACAATCATGACTTTTTAATCCGGTAATATAACCATTCTTAACACATCTTCCCAAATTGGAAGCATATCCTTCTAGAAGTCTCAAATATAAAATCCACTGAAAAATAGAATGTGACACTCTTTGGATAGTGTATAAGCTGCTTTGGGCTTCATTATTCTCTATGATCTGACATTTTCAAATAGTTCATGTTCTGGTCACCTGTAAATTTGGGCAAGATCTAATCGTACATTTACAGTATCATTGGTCTTACCTGGTATATCAGAACTTGTATGAAATAAATTACCAAAACAGTTCTTCTCAATATGCATGACATCCAACATGTGGTGGACCAAGACATCAGAAAAATATGGAAGATCCCAAAAAATGTTTCGTTTTTACCAATTACGATATTTCCCAAAGCCATGAATTTTCTGTTGGTTTAAAATTGGCCCAAATGAGATTGGAGGTAATGAAAATACAACTTATATTAACTCTTTACCTAATATTATTTTTGGAGGCTCATCCCTTTCAATTTTACCTTTTCTGAAATGAGATTTTTTCCTCTGAAAAAGATGATCGGTTGGAAGAAATCTGCATTTACAGTAAAAATAACAATCTTTTTCCATTGACGAGCATAAAGGCTTTGATGTCTATCATAAATTGAGGACATTATTTCAGACCAAGTGTACTCTAGCTAGATAACATTCCATAAGCTGGAATGTCATTAATCATCCACATTAATGTATCTTTTAATATGAAATTTTGTTTTGCAGCAACATCATATGTACTAACACCATCAATCCACAATGCATTTAACACATCGATCAATGGTTTCAAATAAACATAAATATTCTTTTTCGGATGTCTTGGGATTAATAAGGTCAAAAATATATAGGGCTCCTTCATCAACATCCATAGAGGTAAATTGTAAAACTATATAAAAATATGCCAACATGAATACTAACTACCATAAGAACCAAAAGGACTGAAACCATCAGTAGAAAGACCCAATAGCACGTTTCATGCTTCTAAATCAAATGACGGATGCCGATGGTCGAAATTTTAAGATTAATCACCATCTGATGGATAATTCAAGATTTTATCTATTTAAATCATGGATTTTTTCCATGACATCATTAATGTTGTCTTCTGAGACATAAATAAACTCTACAACCTGGGTGTAAGAGAGAAATATCTCAACTGTTTTACTAGAATCGATCTAGAATTCCCTAGTCGACCTTCTTTATACCTCGATTGTCCACATGTGGGAAAACTATCAAACGAATAATTTTCACCAGAATATAAGATGCAATCATTTGGACATGCATGAATCTTCTGATAACTAAGGTCCAGAATACGAACCAGCCTCTGGCTGTCATAGTAACTTGCACAAAACACATTTCCTTTAGGTAACAGCATTTTAACCACATAAAATATCTAATCAAAATAGTTTTTTGACATTGCATTATCTGATTTAATAGCCAAAAAATTTAAACATCTTCAAATTTTCCTATTTTATAGCCAGGATATAATTCATACTCAACAGACCTTAACAAATCATAAAATTTGGATGGCGCCAACTCAAGAGTTAAATCAATATCATCATGAGTTTCAATTTGTTGAACAGATGGACCTCCAAAATCATGTACTAAATTTTGAAACCGTGATGGATCCAGAATAATGTTATTAGAATCTTCTCTGGAACTGCATTCACCGTGTTGATACCAAGAAAAGTAATCTGGTTGAAAACCAAACCGCAAGAGATATCCCCCAACCTTGTCAAATGTGTCAATCGTTCATAGTGCACATTTTTAAAAGGACACATTATTGTGCCTTATGAAACATAATATGGTTTTGATGATGCAAATGATAAGAAATATTCAACACCCTCAATATATACAGGATTTAAACCAGAACCGTATGGATTTCTACGCTAATTTATCTAAGTGTGATCATCAAATAATTATTGTTGTCGACTTTCATGTTTCATAATTTTCTAAAAAATATAAAATTATTACATTTTCGAATAGTTTGAAACTATAAAAACTATATCTGAAAAAAATATAACTAATTACAACTGCTTCATAATAATTACCATTACTTATGGGTGACACAATTTCCTGTAGATTTGATGGCTACTCTTTTGTGCCACGCCTCATTTACTTGCATCTTTCTCCTAGAGAAAATCACAATGAAGAATCTATTCGGAGGTATGTATTTTTATTATCATATTCACAAGAATGAATATTCTTACCCGTGAGAAGATTCTTAATTTTGATTTCTGTGTGAGAAAGTTTCATGTAAATGAGTCTTCGGACAAAAGAACCCCCTTTTCGTTGATGAATAATCTTCTTGCAACTTTCACTGCCTAAAATAATTATAAATTTTTTTTTCCTACGAATGCATATTCAAACTCATGTATACGAGATTGGATATTCATACATAGAAGCATACTTCTCATAATGTTTTGAGTTGATGAAAGTTGAAAGTTGAAGATTCATCGAGCAAAAGGTGTGTCGTCAATCCACTAGAAATTATGAAAAGATATTACAAGTTATTTAAATTTATTACTATTTATTACTAATTATTCTTAATTATTACTAATTATTTCTAATTATTAGTAATTATTACTAATTATTCCTATTAATTACCAATTCATCATATTCATTACTAATTATTCTTATTCATTACTAATTATTCCTATTCATTACTTATTATTCCTACTCATTACTAATTATTACTATTAATTACTTATTATTCCTATTAATTACTAATTATTAATAAATATTACTAATTGTTACTAATTATTAGTAATTTTTAATTATTATTACCAATTTTTAATATTTATAACTATTTATTACTAATTTTTACTATTTATTACAAATTTTAAATAATTATACCTATTCATTACTAATTATTCTGATTCAATACTAATTATTCATATTCATTACAAATTATTCCCATTCATTACAAATTATTCCAAATTATTCCAAATTATTACTAATTATTTCTAATTATTTCTAATTGTTACTAATTATTACTTATTATTACTGATTTTTGTCATTTTTTCTAATTTTTACTATTTATTACTATTTATTACTATTTATTAATATTTATTACTATTTATTATTATTCATTATGATTTATAACTAATTATTCCTATTTATTTCTAATTATTACTATTTATTACTAATTAATAATAATTAATACTATTTATTACTATTTATTACTATATATTACTATTTTTACTATTTATTACTATTTATTACTATTTATTACTATTTATTACAATTTATTACTAATTAGTCCGATTTATTTCTAATTATTCATACTTATTACTAATTATTTCTATTTATTACTAATCATTCCTATTTATTACTAATTATTCCAATTTATTACTAATTATTCCAATTTATTACTAATTCGTCCTATGTATTGCTAATTATTTCTAATTATTACTATATATTACTAATTTTTAGTATTTATTACTTTTTATTACTAATTATTCCTATTTAATACAAATTATTCATATTTATTACAAATTATTCCTATTTATTACAAATTATTACTAATTACTACTATTTATTACTATTTTTACTATTTATTACTAATTATTTCTATATATTACTAATTTTTTCTATTTTTTACTAATTATTACTAATTATTACTATTTATTACTAATTATTTCTATTTATTACTAATTCTTCTAATTTATTACGGATTATTCTTATTTATTACTAATTATTCCTCTTTATTAATAATTCTTACTAATTATTACTGATTATTCCTATTTATTCCTATTTAATTCTATTTTTTACTAATTATTCCTATTTATTACTAATTATTTCTATTTATTACTAATTATTACTATTTAGTACTAATTATTACTAATTATTCCTGATTATTACTAATTATTCCTAATTATTACTAATTAATACAAATCATTCCTATTTATTACTAACTATTCATATTTATTACTATTTACTCCTAATTATACAGATTAATTTCTAATTATACATATTTATTACTAATTATTAATAATTATTCTTATTTATTCCGATTTATTAGTAATTAATACTAATTATTACTAATTATACATATTTATTCCTAATTATTAATAATTATTACTAATTATTAATATTTATTACTAATTTTTACAAATTTTTACAAATTTTTACAAATTATTACACATTATTACTATTTATTATGATTTATTACTAATTATTCCTATTTATAATAATTATTCCAATTTATTACTAATTATTTCTATTTATTACTAATTATTACTTTTTATTTTTAACTCTTACTATTTATTAATATTTATTAATAATTATTACTAATTATTTCTAATTACTACTATTTATTACTATTTATTTCTATTTGTTACTAATTATTACTAATTATTACTAATTATTAGTATTTAATAAAAGTCATTACTATTTATTACTATTTATTACTATTTATTAATAATTATTACTATATTTTAATAATTATTACTATTTATTACTAATTATTCCTAATTATTACTAATTATTCCTATTTATTACTAATTATTACTAATTATGGCTATTTATTACTAATTATTACTAATTATTTCTAATTATTACAATTGAATACTATTTATTACTATTTATTACGATTTATAACTAATTATTACTATTTATTACTATTTATTACTATTTATTACTATTTATTACTATTTAGTACTATTTATTACTATTTATTCTTATTTATTACTATTTTTTCCTATTTATTACTAATTATTACTAATTATTTCTAATTATTATAATTGAATAATATTTATTACGATTTATTATGATTTATTACTAATTATTACTGAAGTGGCTTGCCGACATGCTTTTTGCAACGGGGCAACATCCCGTCACAAAAAGCCATTTATCGTCGACGGTATTTGCGATGGGGGCCGTCACAAATACCCTTTTAACCACAGACAAAAATTAATTTGGAAAATGATATTTGCGATAGGGCCGATCACAAAAAGTACCTTTGCGATGGTAATCCCGTCACAAATTGTCTTGTCGTAACTAATCTAACCTATATATAACCCCCCCCCCCCCCTCTGTTTTTCTTTCTCTTCCTCTCATTTCTCTCTTCCTCTCTCTTTCAACTATATTTTTAGAGTGAATATTATTGTGAGTTAGTTTTTTTACAAATATGTTGGGATGTCGATTACATCAATAGAAGATCAAGTTTAAAGGTATTTATATTTTATTTAATTTAGTATTTATTTCATTTTTTATGTCAATTTTAAATTTGGTTGATTAGTTGTGAATATATTATATTTAAATTGTTTTGTTGTTTCTATTTATTTGTAATAATAAATTAAAATTATTAATTGTGTTTTTTAATAATTAATAATAATTAACAATTAGTAATAATAAATAATTATTACTGAAAGTTAGTATGGTCTATTTATTACTATTTGTTCATATTTATTACGAATTGTTAATATTTGTTACTAATTTACATATTTATTAGTAATTATTCTATTTATTTATATTATAACTATTTATTACTATTTATTCCAATGTATTGCAAATTATTCTTATTTATTACTAATTATTCCTATTTATTACTAATTACCCATAATTATTACTCTAAAAATAGAGTTTAAAACTACTAATTACTAACTAATTTTGACTAATTTCTAATTAGATGTAATTATTTATAGACAATACTAATTTTCGGTAATAATTATTAATTATTTCTAATTGTTAATTATTATTAATTATTAAAAATTACAATTAATAATTTTAATATATTATTACATATAAATACAGACAACAAAACAATTTAAATCTATTATAATTACAACTAATCAACAAATGTTAAAATTGACATAAAAATGAAATAAATACTAAATTAAATAAAATATAAATACCTTTAAACTTGATCTCCTATTGATGTAATCGACTTCACAACTTCTCCGTAAAAAAATAACTCAGATTAATTTTCACTCAAATAATAGAGTTTAGAGTGAGAGAGGAAGTGAGAAATGAGAGGAAAAGAATAAAACACTGAGGGGGAATATATAGGTTAGATTAGTTAAGACGGGACTATTTGCGATGGGATTACCATCGCAAAAGGTACTTTTTGTGACGTGCCCCATCGCAAATATCATTTTCCACATTAATTTCTATCGGTGGTTAAAAGGGTATTTTCGACGGGCCGCATCGCAAAAAGTGGCATGCCGATATGCTTTTTGCGACGGGACAACATCCCTTCACAAAATGCCATTTACCAACACCGGTATTTGCGATGGGTCCCGTCGCTAATACCCACCAACTGACACACCATTTGTGATGGGGGGACATCCCCATTGCAAATAACCTATCCACTCATTGGTGCGCATCCCGCACCAAACCATACATAACTTTTTGTGACTGGACCCCAAACCACATCGCAAATAACAACTTATTTACGACATGAAAAACCCCCCATCGTAAATAACCTCTGGGATGGACTATTTATTATGGGAAATAATCTCGTCGTAAATAACCCATCACACAAACCTGTTTTTCCTATAGTGTTTCATAATAATATATGACTTAATTTCCATTTAAATCATACATATTTTTCATCAATGTCTATGTTTTCCCAAATTGTTTTACAATTTTGCTATTATTACTCATACAATTTCTTAAGGAAGTTATATGTCATACATGATAAATATAAATTTTTTAATGGAATCATTATAATATTTTAAAAATGGTTCATTTCAAAAAATTGAATCTTCATGAAATTCTTTGTTATTGAATACAGTGATAACAAACATCCCCACTGCCATAAACGTTTTACAATATATGTATTATTCTAATCATTTTCGAAAGTCTTAAAATGAAAAATACTTAATGAAAAATTAATTTAATATTTCACTCCCATTCAAATTACTCATTTAAAAGATATGTTGTTTTTAATCCTAAATTCCAAATGAACGGATGATCACTTATTATTTAATGAATAATTTTTGGGTTATTATTTTTATTATTTTTCGATAATCAATTTCTAATGATCATTTTTCATTAGACATTAAATTTATCAAAAATATCCTTATTATTGTATCAAGGATATGAGTATTGAATAAAATTTTACAATTTTACATGTTTTCTTTATAATAAACTTTTTTTGAATAAATGGGGAAATATAAAAATATCCATATTCATTAATCAATATCATTTTTTTTTGTAATTAATATTTGTAATGAGATAAATAGATCATTACATATATATGGAGTGCTTTGGAAATTTTGTGATGGGTGTGGACTAAAATCATAATCCTTCGATGCATCTTTTTCTCTGAATAGGCACATCAGGTTACGAAATTTAATGGGTTTTAAAAAAAAGTTTTTATCTCTCTTTAGAATGGTCTTGGTAGAATAGATATCATGATTGTAACACCCCGAGCTTCCACGATACGCTTCTCATTCAATAATGCAATAGCTTGCATTGTACGCAACTTCGAGTTCTAAAACATCGCGACAAATCAAAGTAGCCGTTATGAATAGTAATAACCACTTTTTAAAATTATAGAGATTTTATATTTCAAAATGGACTTCATTTTTGTATTCCTAATATTGAAATTAGCCTATGTTGAATTTTTTGTAATTTTCTGAGAACTTCAAAAATTTTATGAATAGTGAAAAATACTTAAAACAACTTTTTTAATAAAAATAATTTATAGTGATAAATTATAATATTTGGTGGTTTTAAAGTATAATTAGAATATATTTTTACCATTTTATCCAATGGTGGTCATTAGAATTAATTTAACATTGAAATTGGACATAAACAATTGCCAATCTTTTGATATAAATTGTTTCTAAAAAACACGCTATTTGTTGTGACAGCGGGAATTAATTATAAAATTAATTAATGCAACTAATATGTTTGGAATTTTGTAAAATAGACATCATTTTTGAATTCGGAATATCAATTATAGCTTAGGGTGAAATTTTGGCCTTATTCTGAAAAACTTCAATTTTTGATGAATAGTGAAACCACTAAGTGGTTGTTAAATAACTGATTTTTCGTTTAAATGAAATATTACCACTTCTGTGATTTGATTTTCAAAAATCCGACATACATGGTTGTCATTAAGAAGTAAAATGTGGTTCAATGGGATAAAAATAATTTTTTGGTGAATAGTAACTTATTAAGTTCTTAATCGCGATTAGTGGTAATTAGGGTAGTTTAAGGTATAAATAATACTTTAATAATATTAAATGACCTAGACACATGTCCCAACCTCATTGGTTGTGTCATGGCCGACCAAGACAAGCCATGGCCTAACTTGGGGACCCCATGGATCCACTTTTGTTGGGAAATAACATAAATTACTTTTTATTTAATGTTAAAGTGAAAATGACACAAACATAATATGTTTTACGAAAACAATTTTTAAGTAGGGTTATACAAGTCCAAATTTTGATTATAAATAGTCATTGGAAAGATAAAAAGATTTCACATACCATAGTATTTGTTTTATAATTTTTAGACATTAAATAAATTTAATTATTTATGACATAATAATGATGCAGCGATGACATCATTATCTAACGATTTAAATAAAATGGAAAGTTAATATAAAATCTATGAACTACACATGGCCAAAACCTATTGGATGAGTGGATTTCGATGCCTTATCACCTTATCCACGAATTCTATCAATGTGGGACCTTTTAAAACCGAAACACATTTTCAAATAATGTAATGTTCCTTTACTTTCCAAAAGTGCCCCTCCTCTCCTCTTATAAAAGGCCCCCACCTCTACCTCATTTCACACACTCTTCAAGCCATTGGCTCGGCCAACCCCTGCCCATTTGCTCTCTCCACATCCCTCTCCTCATCCTAGAGGATTCCCTTTGGGCAGAATCCTTTCAAAGGAAGCCTTTAGGCTCAACTCAAAAGGAGTTACACTTTTTAAGGTAATTCATTCTCTCATGTTCTTTTGTTTTATTTTGCTTCTCCAACCCCCTAAACTCTTTTTATTTACTTCTTTTGTAACAACACCAGTATCTTCAATATACTAGGATGTTGTTATAAGATTTATTTGAGCTACACTTCCACACAACTACATCAAATGGTTAAAGAACATAAGGTTTCCGTGGATGGTGAAATTCTGCCTCCCGAAACGATGATTGTTCAACACTCATTTAACACCTTCAAAGGTGGCCATTATGATGTCACTATTTTTATATATGATATATAATATGTTTATGTTTTCCTTAAGCTTCTTTTTTTTTCATTTTGGGCATACCTTTATGGTTTCCATTATGGGTAAAACACGATATCTTCATTTTAGGAAGCGCGGACTACCGCCCCCTGAAAGTGATTTGATTCGTTAATACCATATGTGGGATGTGTGAAGGATAAAGTTAATGATATTATATATGTTATTATACTGGAATTATAATATACTCTCATATCATTATGATTCCATTCCAGAAAATATGAAATAGAAATGGAAGTAGCGTTCATGCGTACGTACGGCTTACCGTCTCCATGAACGGTGCATTTCATTTCTTACCTCTAAATGTGATGTAATATTATAAATGAATGTATGTACTGGATATATATGACATATATGATATCTACATCATGAATACCATTCTGGATATAATGAACCTTTGACCAAATTAACAACATGTAAGTGTAAGAAGCCTATTTTTGACTTAAGAACCAAATACCGACAAAACGACCGTTATTAACTTAAATAATTACATAATGATCATATCATTGTAATAAGTGATATAATAAGGATAATGAAATTGAGAATGGTTCTTAATAAGGTATATATTAACTCTAGTTTATTATTCAGGAGGTTAAAGAACGGTTGAGTCAAGTCGGACACAAGGTAAGGGAACTTCTTAACCCAACTTCCATTCTTTGGGTTAATCTCCTACTTTCAAATTATGTCATGATATTATTATGTCCTATCTTGTATTTTTACATTCTTTATGTGTACCTATAGTGAATACACATAATATATATATTTTATTTAAAAATTATCTTTTAAAGTACTTCGTCTCAATCTCCTTTCATTGAGGCATATTTGGTTTTATACACAATTTTCATTTATACGGTGTATAAACCCCTTTGACTTTTACGTTTGTACAAAAGGAATCTTTTTATACGAAGCGTTTTGCTAAACGACAAAAGGGAATGTTTTTCTTTCCGTACTTATGCGGCGACAATGACTTCTCCGCCGCCGTGACCATTATTTGAGTTTCGGCTTCCTTTACAATCCATCACTTTTTTTTATGAAAAATAAATACAAAGTTTTAACATTCTTTTATTTTGGTATTGAAAATGGTTTTGAAAGAATTTTTACTATATCAATGTGTTGTATTGATATCTTGTGATTGAAATGTGGAAATGTTATGTTTCCTTTATGCATGTTTTATGTGATATGATTATGTTATGGTTTATGATATGTTTAAACCTATTCATATGAGGAATGCATTGGACTTAATAAGTGACGGGTGGAGCCCGCTATAGCTCCTCGATGCATCGGCAGGTCTCATGAGACAAACTAGTGTCTTGGCACAAGGCCTTGACAAAATATTATTTGTGGTCTTGGCACGAGGCCTTGACTACGTGGTTAAGATAGTCTGGCATTATGCATTCCATCATTATGAAAGTGGTTATTGATATTGCATGTGATTATTCGACCAGTAGAATATCCATGTGAAGAAGTATATGGCATTATCTCATTCTACTTTTGCCATATTATGTTGATGTTCAAGTTTAAAAGGCTTTTGTTTTAGTTATACATTGCCTTAAATGTTTATATTTATTTATGAAAGCTTCCGCATCATTGTTATCCTTACTGAGCATCTGAGCTCACCCCTTTCAATGTTTTAATATTTTCCAGGATGTGAAGAAGTATTTTATGAATGACCTGCAGGGATAGTCAGAAGAGGATATGAGTGTGGACTATGGAGACTTTGTTATTGTAGTTTTTCACTTTATGATGTAATGTAACGTTTACGAATGTATCTAGTGTTTCCAAGGCTACTAAACTAATCTGTCTTTCGAGACTTGATCTTTTGTGATCATGCCAATGTTACGAAGTAATGCACCGGCTCTGGGTAGCTGGGGTCGGGGCGTTACAGTTGGTATCAGAGGCAGTTTAGTACTAACCTTGGAAGCTAGATGTAGATAAACTCTGATTAGAACGCATAGCCCAAAGATAGGCTTCGAGGATTAGTATAAAAGAACTTCCTAGAATTTTGGTATTATAGAGATGATATGAGTTTTCCGAGCAATACATCCCTGTCTGGATACGAGCAGGTAGAGGCGGCTCTGGCACAGATGTACCTAGGGGTAAAACCCGAAAACACCGCTTTGAACTAGACTCGAACGGGAACTGGTGCACGACAACGGGCCTTGCTGCACTCTTGGTTACGACACTCCCGGGGGATACGCTTAGGATAATTCTCATTTTACTTACAAACCACTATGAAGGGTTATGAGTACATACTTCCTCAAAGAAAACATTTCTTTTTATGATTATGGATTATATCCATAAATAGTTCAATTTATGTAAAGTGTTTTACAAGTATGGAATTATGTATTTTGATTCATAAACTAACCTAGTTTATGCCGTTGTATAGAAATGGCGCCCAGTAGAAGGAATGTGAACTCCAGCGGTACGTATGATCCAAAGAGTAAGAAGGATAGTATCTTTCACGGTATTAAGCCAACATTTCGAAGGGAAATAGTCTCCCATGTGTTCTCAACATATGAAGAAATAGTATCATGTGTTAATAGGATAAGTAAAGAATTCTCTGAGTCCTATGGCTTTGAAGCGAAGCAAGAGATGAAAGGGATGGAAGAGAGAATGATGGATAAAGGGATGAGGGGAAAGAAGAATTTTCCAATATGTGGTAATTGTGGGAAGAAACATCATGGAACTTGCCTAAAGGGAATGGGAGTTTGTTATAAGTGTAGAGAAAAAGGACACAAAGTGCGTGACTGCAAGGGTAAGAAAATGGTTTCAAATGTACAATGCTTCTTCTGCAAGGATTGGGGACACTACGCAAACCAATGTCCAAATCATCAGAGCATGCCCCAAATGATGTTATTGGATAATAATCAAGTTATGATACTACCACAGATGAGGAGTAATGATTAGAGTTCTTATGTTGTTATTAAAGATTTTTTTTAATTTGAGTGTTGTATCAATGATGTACTGGTTATAATAATTATGGAGTATATAAGGATTGTACTGCAGTACTATTTCATCAAGGACTTGAGATTGTGTGGAACCAAGAAAAGTGACTCCACAGTAGGTTAAATTTTTGGAAAATATATGGTTGAGAGAAAGATAAACCATAATATGGTTTTGATGCTGAGATTGTGATTTTGGAATAAGACGTGATTGATTTGGATAAATTATATTGGATATACTTAACTTCCTTGAAACTGATTGATGTTTTGTATACATTTTTGGATAGAAGGAGTATATCTAGTATTCTATAAGGAATAAGGGATCATGGTAATTCAGTATGTTTAAAAAGAATACATGATGACGGTGCTCACATGTTGTTACGTGGGATAAAGGATCTTCATTATGTTTACCTTCCTTATAAAATTTGGACTGTGAGTTGGACAGATGTATTTTGGATAACTATTAAGGTTGGAATGGATTAAGTTGAACCATGGATAGTATTGTTTAAGGTTAAAAAATTTATGAAGATTATTTTTGGAATATTATGATACTATAGTTTTAGGAAAAGGACAACCTGCAGGGTGGGGCATAACCCGTCGCGTCGGACAAAGCTGCAGGAATCGAACCCACAATCATAGTGCGACAGGCCTTTATTTCCTACCACTAGCCTACAGGAAGTCCCCGGTTATTACAAAATAATTTTACTAATCTAAATGGTATGTGTTAACATTTGGAACCTTATACAATTAGGATAAGTATAATATTTTTGAGTTCTATTATCTTTTGAGTGAAAGATGAGTTGAAGGTTGAAACTCTAATGTCAAACACATATATATATATATACCTATCTCTTATTCAATGAATAAATTAATTCTTAAACTTTAGTAAAGGGATATTAAAACAAAAAAAAATGTGTTATCCTAATAACTTATGAACTGATGATATTTTAAATCAACATAGATTGAAGGCTTTGAGGCCCTCAATTTGACAGTTGATTGTGATTGATGACCTCAATCAATCCCTACAAATATTTACGTTTTTCCTCAAATTATATGTCTCTAATTGCCACCAATGTTCTCCTTATCGAGATCATGATTTGGTGGTGACTTTCTTATTTCCATTTCCCTCTTATTAAGACTAAATTCTATTAACCTTATTTCCGATGTGGGTTTTCCACAAAGGTATTTTCTATTTTCAACCTTTTATTTTCCAAGAAAAATTTCAAATTGCGAGGACGCAATTTATTGAAGGAGGGGAGAATGTAACACCCCGAGCTTCCACGATACGCTTCTCATTCAATAATGCAATAGCTTGCATTGTACGCAACTTCGAGTTCTAAAACATCGCGACAAATCAAAGTAGCCGTTATGAATAGTAATAACCACTTTTTAAAATTATAGAGATTTTATATTTCAAAATGGACTTCATTTTTGTATTCCTAATATTGAAATTAGCCTATGTTGAATTTTTTGTAATTTTCTGAGAACTTCAAAATTTTTATGAATAGTGAAAAATACTTAAAACAACTTTTTTAATAAAAATAATTTATAGTGATAAATTATAATATTTGGTGGTTTTAAAGTATAATTAGAATATATTTTTACCATTTTATCCAATGGTGGTCATTAGAATTAATTTAACATTGAAATTGGACATAAACAATTGCCAATCTTTTGATATAAATTGTTTCTAAAAAACAAGCTATTTGTTGTGACAGTGGGAATTAATTATAAAATTAATTAATGCAACTAATATGTTTGGAATTTTGTAAAATAGACATCATTTTTGAATTCGGAATATCAATTATAGCTTAGGGTGAAATTTTGGCCTTATTCTGAAAAACTTCAATTTTTGATGAATAGTGAAACCACTAAGTGGTTGTTAAATAACTGATTTTTCGTTTAAATGAAATATTACCACTTCTGTGATTTGATTTTCAAAAATCCGACATACATGGTTGTCATTAAGAAGTAAAATGTGGTTCAATGGGATAAAAATAATTTTTTGGTGAATAGTAACTTATTAAGTTCTTAATCGCGATTAGTGGTAATTAGGGTAGTTTAAGGTATAAATAATACTTTAATAATATTAAATGACCTAGACACATGTCCCAACCTCATTGGTTGTGTCATGGCCGACCAAGACAAGCCATGGCCTAACTTGGGGACCCCATGGATCCACTTTTGTTGGGAAATAACATAAATTACTTTTTATTTAATGTTAAAGTGAAAATGACACAAACATAATATGTTTTACGAAAACAATTTTTAAGTAGGGTTATACAAGTCCAAATTTTGATTATAAATAGTCATTGGAAAGATAAAAAGATTTCCTATACCATAGTATTTGTTTTATAATTTTTAGACATTAAATAAATTTAATTATTTATGACATAATAATGATGCAGCGATGACATCATTATCTAACGATTTAAATAAAATGGAAAGTTAATATAAAATCTATGAACTACACATGGCCAAAACCTATTGGATGAGTGGATTTCGATGCCTTATCACCTTATCCACGAATTATATCAATGTGGGACCTTTTAAAACCGAAACACATTTTCAAATAATGTAATGTTCCTTTACTTTCCAAAAGTGCCCCTCCTCTCCTCTTATAAAAGGCCCCCACCTCTACCTCATTTCACACACTCTTCAAGCCATTGGCTCGGCCAACCCCTGCCCATTTGCTCTCTCCACATCCCTCTCCTCATCCTAGAGGATTCCCTTTGGGCAGAATCCTTTCAAAGGAAGCCTTTAGGCTCAACTCAAAAGGAGTTACACTTTTTAAGGTAATTCATTCTCTCATGTTCTTTTGTTTTATTTTGCTTCTCCAACCCCCTAAACTCTTTTTATTTACTTCTTTTGTAACAACACCAGTATCTTCAATATACTAGGATGTTGTTATAAGATTTATTTGAGCTACACTTCCACACAACTACATCAAATGGTTAAAGAACATAAGGTTTCCGTGGATGGCGAAATTCTGCCTCCCGAAACGATGATTGTTCAACACTCATTTAACACCTTCAAAGGTGGCCATTATGATGTCACTATTTTTATATATGATATATAATATGTTTATGTTTTCCTTAAGCTTCTGTTTTTTTCATTTTGGGCATACCTTTATGGTTTCCATTATGGGTAAAACACGATATCTTCATTTTAGGAAGCGCGGACTACCGCCCCCTGAAAGTGATTTGATTCGTTAATACCATATGTGGGATGTGTGAAGGATAAAGTTAATGATATTATATATGTTATTATACTGGAATTATAATATACTCTCATATCATTATGATTCCATTCCAGAAAATATGAAATAGAAATGGAAGTAGCGTTCATGCGTACGTACGGCTTACCGTCTCCATGAACGGTGCATTTCATTTCTTACCTCTAAATGTGATGTAATATTATAAATGAATGTATGTACTGGATATATATGACATATATGATATCTACATCATGAATACCATTCTGGATATAATGAACCTTTGACCAAATTAACAACATGTAAGTGTAAGAAGCCTATTTTTGACTTAAGAACCAAATACCGACAAAACGACCGTTATTAACTTAAATAATTACATAATGATCATATCATTGTAATAAGTGATATAATAAGGATAATGAAATTGAGAATGGTTCTTAATAAGGTATATATTAACTCTAGTTTATTATTCAGGAGGTTAAAGAACGGTTGAGTCAAGTCGGACACAAGGTAAGGGAACTTCTTAACCCAACTTCCATTCTTTGGGTTAATCTCCTACTTTCAAATTATGTCATGATATTATTATGTCCTATCTTGTATTTTTACATTCTTTATGTGTACCTATAGTGAATACACATAATATATATATTTTATTTAAAAATTATCTTTTAAAGTACTTCGTCTCAATCTCCTTTCATTGAGGCATATTTGGTTTTATACACAATTTTCATTTATACGGTGTATAAACCCCTTTGACTTTTACGTTTGTACAAAAGGAATCTTTTTATACGAAGCGTTTTGCTAAACGACAAAAGGGAATGTTTTTCTTTCCGTACTTATGCGGCGACAATGACTTCTCCGCCGCCGTGACCATTATTTGAGTTTCGGCTTCCTTTACAATCCATCACTTTTTTTTATGAAAAATAAATACAAAGTTTTAACATTCTTTTATTTTGGTATTGAAAATGGTTTTGAAAGAATTTTTACTATATCAATGTGTTGTATTGATATCTTGTGATTGAAATGTGGAAATGTTATGTTTCCTTTATGCATGTTTTATGTGATATGATTATGTTATGGTTTATGATATGTTTAAACCTATTCATATGAGGAATGCATTGGACTTAATAAGTGACGGGTGGAGCCCGCTATAGCTCCTCGATGCATCGGCAGGTCTCATGAGACAAACTAGTGTCTTGGCACAAGGCCTTGACAAAATATTATTTGTGTTCTTGGCACGAGGCCTTGACTACGTGGTTAAGATAGTCTGGCATTATGCATTCCATCATTATGAAAGTGGTTATTGATATTGCATGTGATTATTCGACCAGTAGAATATCCATGTGAAGAAGTATATGGCATTATCTCATTCTACTTTTGCCATATTATGTTGATGTTCAAGTTTAAAAGGCTTTTGTTTTAGTTATACATTGCCTTAAATGTTTATATTTATTTATGAAAGCTTCCGCATCATTGTTATCCTTACTGAGCATCTGAGCTCACCCCTTTCAATGTTTTAATATTTTCCAGGATGTGAAGAAGTATTTTATGAATGACCTGCAGGGATAGTCAGAAGAGGATATGAGTGTGGACTATGGAGACTTTGTTATTGTAGTTTTTCACTTTATGATGTAATGTAACGTTTACGAATGTATCTAGTGTTTCCAAGGCTACTAAACTAATCGGTCTTTCGAGACTTGATCTTTTGTGATCATGCCAATGTTACGAAGTAATGCACCGGCTCTGGGTAGCTGGGGTCGGGGCGTTACAATGATGTCCCATATATTGACATCCAATGTTAATCACGTAATTAATTTTCCAAAAAAATATTATTATCAATGTTATTATTTAAATAAAAACATGTATGGATGCATTTTTCCCTATTATAGATTAAAATTAATTTTCTTTCATTTATTTTCTTTTCCATATTTTCCATTAATTACCTAATTATTATTAGGATATGATTAATTAAATGGAATGTTTGTCTAATTATTTGAATTAAAATATTACTTATTTCTTATTTATCTATTATATCATCACTTGCATGTAAAATTTTCTTTTCATTTTTGTCACCACTATTTTGTTTCCTTTCAATTGGGTATGAAGAATAATTCTTGTAATGTGTTCAATGTTATAATTATTTTACATTACCGTAATTTACCTTTAATATCTACTTTAAATTATGAATCATGTATATAATTGGTTCTCCAAGAAAATTAAATTATCTTGTTATTTGGTTATTTTAGGCTTGTATCTATATAAATGTAATAATGTAGACATAATATCTCATTTACTAGACATCAGGTCATTATATTTGGTATTTAGTCATATTTTTTGCAGAATCTTAACCAACCATATGAAGAAAAACATATATTTGGAAACATAACCCCATGGTAATCATTGAGTATATATATAGAAGAATATCTTAAAATATTATTATGGTATAGATAATGTATTTTTCCTTTTAATACATTAATTATTGGACACTATAAGTTGACATGGTTTTGGAAAATATTCCCTAGCAGGAATGGCCTTGTTAATAGTTTTTTTGAGTATATCATTGCCAAAATTCTTATGCACTATAAGGGTGACCATACATCATACCATGTTTGACACTATCATCGGATATCCATAGGATATTTTAATTATTTTTTACAACCTATTAATATTTAATTGAAATTAATTATAGCCAATTAAACCATGTAACTGATTATTATATTACAAAATCATAAATTTTCTATTTTTGTTGATTGTTACATCATACATATAATTATACATTATAATTTAATCTTTATAGTATCATGATATTATCATGTATATGTTATTTTAAAAAAAATATCATTAATGAATGATTAGTATTAATAATCATGAAAAATTTAGATATTTTCTAACTAAGAAATTCAGTACATACTGTACTATAACTGATTAGATCATAGATACCTTTTGAAGACATACTCAAGTTATTAAAAATAATATTACCTCATTTTAGCAACCTATATTTCCAAATAGTAATTCTCATATTACATATCAATTAATTAAGTATATTACCCATCATTTAGTTGTACTACAAATATACTAACATATATTAATGAATTAGGTTCCTTGAGAAGATATTCCATGCCATGATATTTGATCAAAATGAAATTGATACACTATTAGTGTATTGTCTCATTGGTAAGTCTGACAAATTGTAGTCTCTAATATTGAATTCTAGGGTGTAAGATCAAATAAACCACATAGAATGAAATCATTTCAAGAAAACATTTATCTAAAAAAAATCCCCTCATCAGAAATAAACTAAAAAACTGAAATTTCATTATCTTTATGAAAAAGAAATATGAGAGTGTTTTAGAGTATGATGCTACATTTACCAGTCTATCTAGGTATTTTAGATATGATATATTTAATAAATAATTCAATATTGAAAATATTGTGGATTGGTTTAAGCCATATATTAAATGGGTGTTGGTTTGTAAATATGTTTTATCATATGTGGAAATTGTTCGATGTCCATAAAATAGAAATTGAATTTTCATGATTCTATATATTCAACGGTAATCATGAGCATAAAAAGATATAAAATGTAAAAAGTATATGAGGAAGAAGATAATGACTTATTTAACTATATATGTCAACTGTGGGAAAAACCCCATTGTACATTCTTGAATGTAATGGGATTTTTCATCAATTATGGAAAGTAAATCATAGGGAAAATGACTGAAATTGTATGAAATAAAACATGAATGTCCTAGGATTCAACTAGAAGGAGATGGGGAACACATCCAATTTATTACCCAATAATAAATGGAATATTACATTGTAGAAGATATGAAATAAATGTGAAACTTTTTTTATTAAAACAACGAATGTTGAATGATTAATGTTACTGTGTATTTGGATTAATAAATAATATTGTAAAAGAAATTTATCAATGAATTTATGGTTATAAGAACAATGGAGTGAATAATTATTGGACTAATGTAGTTTTTATTTTAAAATTTAAATTATATTTTAAATATTATGGATTACTATGAAATTGATATCGGTGGTATAGTTATATTTTTGTGAAACACATGATTAATGGAAGGATAACCATAAAAATGAATCAAATATTGAGTTAATAATGTCTATAGATGAATGGAAATGTAATATCTTGACTTTTTTGGGAGTTACCATGGATAAATGATTTTGTACATTTTTGTTTTCCAACATACCTTTGGGAGGAAGTATGACATAGGGTATATTTGGGTGGATTTTTAGAAATCTTTATGAAAAATGGGATATGCATGGTTGGAGCATAGTTAGAGTATGTCATGCACCCAAACCTAGGTAAATATGAAACCCTACACTGTGACGGTATCACGCATGGTGCATGATTTATATACACATATTACCCTTCTTAAAAAACTACAAGTACATTTATTAATCTATTTCATTATTTTAAAATTCCCAAAACCCTAGATACACCTCATATTCATCATTAACATAGGACTAGATGTTTTTGATGATTTTAGAGTGATCTGAAGGTGTTCTAATGTCTTTTGACAAATTTTCTTAACGATTAAATGCCAGAATCAATGATCTACTCTCCTCCCAATTAGTGGATCTCATCTTGATTCCTTTCTGGATGATTATTCTCTCTTCCCTTGATTTTTATATGAAATTTTATCCTTTGTATATTTATATATAAACCATTTTGATGATACCTAGAGCTATGATTTTATATCTAGATATAGATTTATTATGTCTTGATTTATGAATATAGATTTGTAACCTAGACCTACATTGTTGTGCTTCTTGGATTTTGGAAATTTCTATTGAATGAAAATCCTTCAACAAATTGAGGATGACAGTGTAAAATCTAATTCCCATAGTGTTGGATAAAATGAATGTATGAAACTTTTTATATTTTCTTTAATTATTTAGAAATTTAAATCATTAATTGGTTTAATTAGGATTCCCAATTGATCAATCAAATCATAGTGGAAATAAATGATTAATTAATAATTAATCATAAGACTAAGGGGATTTTTTATAAGATAATTAATTTTGGGGAAATTGATTAAGAGAGTTACAGATTATAATCAAAATAATTAATAAATGGATTAATTATGAGATACTTTATTTTCAATATTTAGATAAATAATAATCAATTAATTATGTTCTGTGATATTATGATCCATATAATTAATTGTGGGATTGAATATGAAGAGTATATATTCAATTTTAAAAAATTAATACTCAAAAAATAAATATTGGATATGAATTCTGTTTTTTATTAGGTAATTGATAAATTATTTAATTGGAGTGTTCTACTTTGTTTACCAGGGAGTTAATTAAATATATTGATGTATTTAACTAATTTTTGAATAATTAATGGATTTGATGTGGATAATTAATAGGAATTAATTATGTAAGAAAGAATGGGAACATGGTCATTTTAATTTGGGAAGTATAAATTGTAACATGGTAATTTTACTTATGATTAATGGAAAGGGAAAGTGGCCATCAAAATGAGAAGTATAAATGTAATCATTGATGTTGTAATTCTAAGTAATATAATGGCATCATGGTTATTCAATTGAGAAGTAATAATGGTAACACGGTTACATTACATATGAATTTGTTTTTGGTAACATTGTAATTTATGTGTGGATTTAAATAATTGTAACAAAGGAACTCCGAGTTATGACCTCACAAGACAATACTTCGATCTCCAACATGAGTCGAATAATTAACTAAGATATCAAATCACCATTGAGTGCATCATGATCTGGAAAAAATTGAACAAGGTATTAATATTTGATATTACATAAGGAACACATCAGGCTCCAGCATGATCCGAAGCAAGTATAAGTGTATGTGTATCCATAGGAACCCAAAAGTTAATATGATTAAATAAGGAATAAATGAAAATGTGATATGTATTTTTTTTGTTGCCTTATATTACATATAGAACTTCATACACAATATTATGACTTTAATTAATTTTGACACTACTGATGGTGGCCTACTGAATTTGACTCACACCATACTCAAGTAGCATGACCAGTACCAGAATAGTCTTTACTATTGTAGTATATGTTATGAGATAGGGCCCTAGGTCAGATTGTTGAATGATATTAGAGCTTTGATGAAGGAACATGTGTGGTTTGGGACCCTATAGAGACTCGATAGTGTCATTATATTTTAGTTTCATTTTAGTCACTAGATACATATATTGAATAAGTATGTGGTCCCTTTTAGTTGGATATTATTTTTTTTTGTTTTTTGTTTTATTTTTATATTGGTATTATTCTTGATATAAATTCTTTTTCTATTTTTATCTGGTTCGGCTGGTCCTTTACTCAAATAAGAGATAGTATAGACTCCCCATGACTAATTTACCAGACCAACACTTCTAAGAGGAAGTGTCTAGTATATGGGGAGGCTCATGTGAGGTCATGTGACCTCCAGATTAGTGGACCATCACGTAGAACCAAGGTCAAGATGTTACAAATTGGTATAAGTTGTCATGTGGAGAATGTAATTTGACTAATTTTCTATCTAAAATTCATGTTGTTGTTCTATAGAGTCAAGATTAAAAGTCTCTAGATTCATTTCTAGTTGTGTCTAGAATATTGAGACAAATTAATGAAAAGAAGATTGAGGATATAGAGTGCATTGCATTGAAGGAAAGAATTTATGGTGGGGAGATAGCCTTGTACTAATTAATAGATGAGGAGAAGATCATCTACTTGAAGAATCGGGTTTTGTGCCTACGAAAACTTTTTCCTTCATTGTGTTGGGTCTTCCAAAGATTCTTAGTAAAAATGATTATATTTGGGTTTATGTGGATTGACTTAAAAAGGTAGCACATTTCATGCCTATAAAGGAAACATTCTATAGTAGAAAACCTAGGATAAATGTATGTTTGGGAGATAGGTTGTCATCATGGGGTTCCAAAAACTATAGATTCAGATTGTGATTCTTGGTTTACATCATGCTTATATAAGGGCACGTCAAAAGTTCATGGCACACATGTTGTATTGAGTACAAATTTGCACCCATGGGATGTCGGAGCGTACTACAGAGGTGCTTGATGATATACTATGTGAATGTGTTATAGACTATGGAGGTTATTGGGAGAATAAAATGTATTTAGATGAGTTCGCCTACAAATATATTTATCAAGAAACTATACACATTCCACCATTTGAAGCTCATTATGTTAGAACATGTAAATCACCATGAAATTGGATGGAAGAATGTGTGTTAGAGTTTTTGGGACTGATTCTTGTGCTTGATAAACCAGAGGAGGTAGATTTGGCTATGAAACACACAGATACATATCGTTGTAGGTATAATTCTAATGATGATAGATGGAGATGACCCCTAGAGTTTATAGATAGTGATCATTCATTCCATTTGGTGTCTCCTGGGATGGGTCACCAAAGGATATAGAGGAAAGGAAAATTGGTGCCCAGGTCTGTTAGAACGTTTGAAGTAGTGGAGAGAATTGGCCCGATGGTGTACCGATTTTCATTTAAATTGAAATACAGTGCAATTCATGGTGTCTTACATGTATCATAATAACGTCCTCTCATAATTTTTGTAGAAGAGATTTAACTGGGGATAGATGTGCCCTTTTAGGAGCATCAGATACAGGTGTTCGATCACAGTGATAATGTGTTATGAGGAAAGACCATGCTGATAGTTAGTGTGTTACGTAAACATGGACATGCGGAAGAGGAAACATGGGAAAGTGAAGAAGATAGGATGGCTCATTCGTCTGATTTTTTTTTTGCTTCAGATCATAGAAATTCATTTATGTATCGACATATGATATTCTTTTATAATATATAATGATTTTAGGATTCCAACATTTTAAAGAGTTATCGTGGTAATAACATTAGGTGAATTTTATTGTTTTTATGTTCCTTTGAGTCGATTTATTACAATGGGTGCATTTGGGAAGTGTTTTAAGAAAATATTAAGAAAAAGTAGTTGCACATGGTTAGTTTATAGTTTCAGAAAACCATGAAATGAAGCCAACAAAAACAAAAAATATGAGATAGTGAGGGCCACACACATGGATCATAGTTTACCTAACTATGAACATCATCTAAAAAACCATTTATGAGGTTATTAATCAGAAAGAATGTTTTTATAATATCCCCCAAACACCCAAAACACCTCCTAATCACCCATGTCTAGGGACTGGACGTTTTCGAATGATTTCAGTGCTCTAAAGAGGGGTATTGATCCATTAAGACACCTATTATTCTTTATTCAAACCCCTAATCGAAGATAAACTATTCTCATGGTATGTGGATATCATCATAATTCCTATAGCGTTCATTATTATCTCATTCCATGATCGTTTTTCGGACTATTAAACACTATTTCATTATATTTAAACAATTTTGGTAATATAATGATCTAGTATTTTAGATCTGGATCATGGTTTACTAGATATTGATATCATTGATCTTGATTTAGGGATTTAGATCTAGATAACAGATCTACATCAGTATGCTACCTAAATTTTAAGGATTTCCATTGAATGAATATCCATTATTGAATTGAGGTAGGTGGTCAAAAACTTGTTCCAATAGTCATGGATTTGAATCATGTATGAAAAATTATATGATTTCATGCATTATATAGATATTCAATTTCTAAATATGGTTAATTAGGTTGGCCTATCGATGTATCAAAGCATTGTTAAAATATATGATTAATTAAGGAATTATTCCTGTGACTAATGGACTATCTTATTAGTTAATTAATTTTGGGGAAATTGATAATTATAGTCATAGATTCTAATCAAGATAATTAATCACGGGATTAATTTGGAGATATTAAATTAGATAGATGGATAAAATTAATAGTGAAATAATTCTCTACCTTGATATTGTGATCTAGATAATTAACGATGAAATTAATTATGATAGTTGATATTCAGAATGAGATAATCAATTCTGGGATATGAAATGTTTTATTGATAAACTAATTGATGGATTAATTAATGAGATTTGTGTGCTTAGTTAATTGGGGAGTTGATAAGGATATTGATGTATTTATATATATATTGAATTATTATTATAATTTATGTGGATAATTAATAATGAATTAAGTAGGTGGGAAATTATATAAAAATTTCCATTTTAAATTGAGATGTATAAATGGTAACATGGTCATTGTAATTTTTAGTAAAGTAATGTTAACCTGCTCATTAGAATGACAAGTATAAATGTTAACATGGTCATTGTAATTATAAGTAAATGATTGGGAATATGGTCATTCTATTGAGAATTAAGAAGGGAACATGGTCATATTACTTATTAATTTTTCATTGGAAATTTTTTCATTTATGTGTGAATATAAAGAATGGTAATAATAGAACTCATAACACCTTTGAATACTGTTTTATTTTTAACAATTCGAAGAATGTATTACGATATGATACTACCTAGGGAACACAACAGGCCCCGACATAAGACAAATCTTGTATATATTTATAGGTATTCCATGGGACCCTTAAGTTAATATATTTAAATAACGAAAAAATGATAATGCTATATCTATTTATTTATGTTGTATCTTATTTTATTTATAAAATATCATACAATCTATTTCTTATTTGACATGTTTTAGACTCCATTGTTGGTGTCCTACTAGTTGTAATCACCCCCTACTCGGGATTTCAGATAGGTAACCAAATAGACTTTTATATTTTATGAGATGTTTTGGGTAAGGCCCTGGTTCTGATTGCATTTTTGGATTAGGGATTGGATGAGAGAGACAGATTTTGTTTGAGACCCTCTAGAGTGTCTATAATGTATTTATTTTTTAGTTTCATTTTAGGAACTACACATTTATATTGGCATATCACGTTTTTCCTTTCATTTAAATGTTATACTACATTACGGGTTATCTTTTTGACATTGGTATTGGTCTAGTTATAAATGCTTCCAAATTTGGTTATCTAGTTCTGTTATATTTTTACTTGATTTGGAGAGGGTATAGTCTCCTCCGGACTAACTTAATAGTCCATCACAACTATTCTGCTGACTCTAGTATTTGGGGAGGCATGAGTGAGGTCATGTGACCAACCATCTTGGGGCATCATTTTGTAGAACCTAGGTCGGGACATTATAGATATTTTTTATGTTAATGGGATTATATTGATGAACATGGTACCAATTATTAGATTCATGATAAATTTGACTGCGTTATATTTTTGAAAGTTTACAACATTTTATGTCATAAGGAATATATTAAATAATTCATTATATTATTTAAGGAATGAAGATAGTGTTAATTGTTTTTGAATAATTCAGGTATTCATTAACTTTTTATTATTATTTACATTATTAACATTATTCGAGAGAATATATAATAATATTTTTCTAATATCTGGAATGTGGAATTATGAGCTACTTTATGTTTTTCAGGGGTACTTTTTTTATAAAATATTTAATATTTATGGGATTTGATTTTGATAAGAAACATTTTGGAGTAGTATTATGTATTCATTTTGTAATATATGAAGCATCATATGGTAATATATTTATTACTCCATCTTGATGGGATGATGTTTATGAAAAGAATAATGTAATCCCAAAATGTGTGGAGTTGAAAATGGAAACGTATAAACTATTAACACTAATATCAATGGTGAAAAAAGAAATTAAATCTTTTAATCCAAAACATGGAGGAATTATTAATAATTTCATTATATCCCCTTGGAAGGGTTTACTATATTTTTCTATGGATGGAAACCGATCTCTAGGTACATTATACAAATAATAATCCTTGAATTAATTAGAGGTATGGATTATCAATTATAAATGCTACAATTCCTCTATAAATTAAATGATGTGTTCCAAAAATACTTTTTAATGATGTTCACTGCTACCTCAAAGAAAATATTCACCTATGATGATATAGAGTTTGAAATTAATCTCTCTCACATTGATGAGATGATCTAAATTTATGATAATAGAGAAATAGTAACGAGGAATCAGATCACACAACTACTAATGGACTATTGGATAAATAATAAGATAATTGAAGAAAAATTCAAACTAAAAGGTGTTTTTTAAAAAACATCCTAAATTGTTATGTATTATAATATCCCAGAAATTTCAGGGATAAAATCATATTAAGTGGGAAAAAATTTAACACCCCGAGTCTTTATGATATATTTTCATTTAAAAATTTTAATCTCTTTTATGGATTGTGATACACATAAACCCATGCCTCAATTGTATTATCTATAAAATCTATTAAATCTATAATAGAAATTACATTTTACAATTTCATGGGAAAAAATTATAATTTCTTCAGATGAATATCATTTTTGATCTTACAGGGGAAAAATAATACCACAATGGTTTTTTGAAATTTCCCCTTCAGAATAATCATTTTTTAATAAAAAAAATATTTTTCTTTTTTCGACACATTTTTATATAAAATTATTATAATAATTATAATAACATATTTATTTGGAATTAACTTGATATATATAATGATATGAATAGTTTAAGGTCAAATTGGAATTTTATGAAAAAGTATGCTTTTTCAAAAAACTATTTTATGTTCAAAAAGAAATAATGAATGTGTATTAATATTAATTATAATAATATATTATAACTATGTGTCTAGATGTTTTTTGATGGTACTAGTGGTTTTATCCATAATAAACAGAGTGTACTAGAAATGTGGCTTTGTATTTATATACTTCTACATCTTGGAAAATCCTATTAGGTGAGTAGTTCTATTTCAATGACATGTTTTGTAGAGAGGTGTTTGACATTTGATTTTTTGCACTACATGACGATAAAGGTGTTATCCGCCAATGAATTAAGGATGTTTTATTATGGTAATATTTTATAGGCATCTAGTGATGATGATGTTTATGACAATGAGTGTTTGAAATATAATAATGTGTAGTGATGAAAATTGGTGTTGTCTTTATGAAATGTAATATTTCTTTGTTCACATCAATATGAATATTGATTGGAAAAAGGATCTAGTTGGTTTCCATCATGATGTCATCATTTGGTTGATATTGGTGAATAATGGTTGTATTGAATATACGTATGGTTTATGATGAGTTATTGTTCTTTGGGTGAGTAATATGTCGGTGATTTTGGCTTGTGGGGTTTATGTTAACTGTTGGAATCTATTTATGGATAATAGACTCTACGCTCGACAAGATATTATCTATATCTTTTTATGTTTAAATGATGAATTGTGTGTCCTAAATTTTTTATTTTACTATTTTATATTAATTGGTTTTTGTATTTTTTTTTATTGTTTCTTGGATGTCTAAGAGTCTTTAAAAAAAACTAAAATATAGCTTTTAAAAATAAATGAAAATAAATTAGACTTGGAAAAAAAAATTAAAACTAATTTTACAGTTTATGTTTATAATAAAATATTCCATAAATTCCTTTTATGTTGGTGAAAAATGATTCCATATTTTTAAAAATAATAATTTATAATACACAATTCATTTGACATAATTTTCCATTAAAATTTACAGTAAAAATAGAATAAATTAATTATCCTAGATATGGGTAAAATATATTTACTAGTGGTTAAACTAAAAAAATAATGGTTAAATTGGCCTACCAACATGTATAATTCCACTTTATTGGACATATTTTTACTTTATCATATATATGGTTTGCTAACAAGAACTTATAAGTGCCCTGTGGAATGTAAAAAACATGGGTATGAATTATTATTTTCTAAAGTTCATAGTATATCCTCCTTCTATATTATTAATGTGTAGTCCCACCCCAAAATTAATGACATGACTCATGAAATATTTCATGTCCAAAAACTAAAAAAATATTCCCTCAACATCATTATCCTTATTATATTGGTCCTTTTTTTCAAAAGATAAACTCTAGATAGTCATATTGGTATAAATAATGAATATATATTTATAATATTACATGTTATCTATTATATAAAATTAATATTCTATCATATTCATTACTCTTTCATTCATTTATGGAATGATATTTTCAGTCATTCATATGTATGACCGAACATCTATAGGAAGCGATGTGATTCAGTGTCCTTGTAAAAACATAAATAATTAATTAAAATATGTATTTAATATCCATGTTATATATAGAATGTATATGATAATTTAATTTACAGTATACCATTTTTACGGATGCTGTTCACATTGAATTTTATTTGATTAAATGAATAAATATTACTAAATCTATATTACTTATTATATGGAATATTTTTTTTATGGAATAACGAGCATAAATTAAATTGATAATTTTATATTTATTGAATTATATACACATATAGGGGTTGGTGCAACCCAGAATTTTATATCCACTTGATGCATCAGTATGTATAATTAGACATGTTATTTGTACAAATTAAATGGGGTTTTACTAATTTCTTTAATATCTTGTGAATGGTATTGAAAATATTTTTATCATGATGTTCGATATTCTGAAATATAAAAATATTCATTTCCATAATGGTAAATTACATTCTTATTATCTTATTGATTATTTCATTGATATTTTCCCTATGTGCATATTATTCTCATGTTATAGATTTAACATGATGTGTTATCTTTTTTTTTACCTTTCTATATTGTTTATTCCCAATCTATTTATCGAAATGTTTTTATTTATTAAATTGTATGTGTGTTTAGTTATTTACCATTCCATATTTGTTATTCATTTTTTATGATATATTACGCTATATAAAACACATAACGATCATTTTATATCAATATTATTTTTTATATTTTTGCAATGATATAAAGAAGAAATGATTTATTGATTTCATGAATGCTGAATGTTTTCTATTAAAATGTATTATCATTTTTCACTAATTTAAAATGGAAATCTAGTATTTATTTACCTCTCAAAGTCTACTAAATTGATTATCCCATTAGGATAGGACTCCTTGTTTATTTGAAAATGAAATAATATTGGAATTGGATCACGGTTATTTTATTTTTTTCATTAAGTAATTTAATACCCCAAGAAAAGTGTTTCATTAATAAATGTTTTTTAAAATAAAATAAGGTATTTACCTATTTTTTTTCTAAAAAAATTGAATAATATCTCTTTAATGTAAAGGGGTTATCAAAATTTTATATAAAAATATATATTAACCATTACAATATGTTTTTTTGGGAACCATGGATTAATAGATTGAAAAAAATTCCCTAGTAATAATGGGTTCGGAAAAACTGATGATTGAAAATAAATTCCATTACCTTACAATCACTACATCGTTGTTTTCATCCCAATTATTGATTGGACATAAAAAGTTTTGACATCCAATGATACATCAATTATTTTATGACAAATTTCCATGAATATTATCTCTTTTCCTCTCACATTCCCTCCCTTGAATGCAACTATTGATATATAAATTCTACAAAAAAAAGTAAAATATACATCACTCATCAACTGAAGTGGATGTTTTTTATATGAAATGGTCAACAATATCTATAATTATAAATAAGGATATATATTTGAATAAGTGTAATATTTAGGGGATACTAAATCAATAATATTCCATTAGGTATATAAATACATATATATTACTATCTACATATTATTCTCCACTACACAACTACATCTATGAACTATTTAATTGATTGTCGAAGATAATTATAGAATATTTATAAGGTTAACTCTCTGTAATGTTCCATACATGAATATTTCAGGGAGATTATGACATTTTGGATTTCAATATGAGATGGGGAATGTTAAACATTTATGTTATTATTCCATAAATTTGGGTGTTTTGTTATATTCATGTATGGTTTTTTCAATATTTATATTATTTTTTTATAAAAAAACAACATAAATCCTCCATATAATGACATTATACATATTAATATTTTTCTATTGTTAAAAAAATAATAAAATGTCATACATATTTCATTAAAGATGTGATATAAGGGAATACGTAACCACCTGACATCGAAGATGAATATTGATGGTGGGAGATGAGGAAAAACGTGACTCTTCCCAATTTCCAATTATCATGATCTATCCTTGCATCACCCCTTCGATTGAAGATTAACGAGCAATGGATATTTCTCCTTCCAAGTTTTTGGTACCATTGAATCTCCTCAATATCTCTGTTATGGTTGTTGGAATCCCAAATGAATGTTGTTCAACCCTACAGGTCAAGGTTTCTATGTGAATGGACACTAGAAAAAATCATTGATTTGAGGATATTGGGAATCATATTGAATCCTAATCCATCCAACCTCCAATCATAATCCCATTTTAGAAGTGGGATTGCAGTGAGACACCCTATAGAGATGTGATTCATACTAATGAACAATACATTGAGCTATTGGGGAAGAGTGGACAATATTTAGAGGTAGGGTTCAATAGCCCTGATTTAAGCCCTACAATAGGTATCATGGTTAAGTAGGTGGGCCACTAATCAAAGGGTATGAACTGGTGGACACATTTTTGGAATCCAAAATGAACAACATGCATCACTATAGGTCAAGGTCGCTGGTTTTAGGGATCTTGTCCTACATTGTATATTAGAGCGTATTGTTTATCACATATAATCCCTAAAATCGCACTCCCATAAAAATTATTTTTTAAAATGGGACTATAGTGATCCACCTAGGTGGGAAGTGAGACCTACTAACGAAAAAACGCATGTTTTAGTGAACCAAATATGAAAATATTATGATGTAGGGTCATGTAGTACCTATGTAAAACCAACAATTTATATAATATCTAGGTAGGAAAGAATCTAATAATAGGAAGTGTACTGGGGGAGAGATTTTTGGATTCCCAAATGAACACAGTGATGGTGTATGTGTCAAGGTTGCTGGTTGTAGGGACCATATACCACATTAAAGACTAGAGTGAGATGGGCATAATATTAAAGCCCCATATGTTGTTGTCCCTTCACAAGGCCATTTAAAAAGGGGGAGGATAGTGAGACACCCTGGTGGGATGTGGACCCATCTGAAGAATAAACCCGTGAGGCAGTAAACCATAGAAGGGAATATTGTGATGTAGGGGCCAACAACGCCATTGTATACCCTATAGTGTCTGGGTATGGTAATCAACATCCATATTCTCATTAATATGATTATCATGTAAAATTGGATTGTGGTTTCTGGAAAAGATCTATGGTGGGTCATCTGGATGATAGTTACATTCTCACTGAGATCATTGATGATGGTGATTTTGTGAGGGATTGGTCCTGAGTATCCCATGATTTCTATTTGTTTGTTTTCTTCTTAATGAAATGGTACAATGATATTTCCACTCTTATCATTTTTAGTTTTGATTACGATCCCCTATTACTATTACCATTCCAGAATCTCATATGGTTTAATATTATTAGGAAAACCATGGGATGTTTTCATTAATATTATTCTCAAACAAACAAGTTACAACACCGGGTCATTCCCTGGATCTTCATTTATGTAAGGATCTCTATACATCATCCTAAATTTATATATATTTTCAATTTCAGGAACTTAAATATAAGAATATAGTTGTATATGAATTGATTATTTGATACTATAATTGGTTACTTTTTCAAGGGAATTCATTGAACAATTTTTGTATTAGACATCCCTCTGGTGTTATTTTAGTAGTGGATTCTAAAGATATGGTGGTGGTTTCCTTGTTTTGATTCTCACATGGATGGTGAGAAAAAGAACGATTCTATCTTGAGGTGTGTGATAATAGGAAAACTAAGTCAATACTAGAAGTATTATATTTATTGAATTATATTTATTTTTCTAAAATGGTTACTAGTGAGACCAAATGTGTTGTAGAGATGGAGATCACTACACACTGGAGTGAGAAAGGAATGCATAAAATAAATCATAGCCACATACTGTCTTATGTTAATATTTTTGGTGAAGGGGAATCTCTCACATAGGTGTAGATGGCTATAATATGAGGGGCTACTGTAGACCAAGGCAAAATGACTTTGGCTCATATTAGAACTGGTCAAACAAGGGTAGGTTATTTCAATTTGGAAATAAGGCTATATGTTCCCATTTAGAACTAATTTGAGTGTATGAGAGTTTTCCCCGATATAAGTGCTGCGATGTATATTCAAACTAGTAAGGTATAAGAAGAATAAACCAAGGGATAACAGCTTGGGATGTGGACAATTATGAGAGTCATCCCCAAACCGCTCATTAGATGAAGGCTTAGAAGTTATGTTTTATGCTACTATAGAAGAGGTGGATTGTCTTTAGGATATTTATTGATATGAAGTAGAAAATATAGAGGATGGTTATTTTGTATTAGGATTGTTTAAATGTAAAAGGGAAATTATTCTATCAAGGAATTTCACATCACCTTCGTAGAAAAAGATTAAATATATATTGTATTAATCCATTTTTTCTAAACCAATGTACAATAATAAATCGGATGAAGGCACGAGACTAAAGGTGTCTAGACAAAATTTCAATCAACCTGAGATTCCAGACAACTATGGAATCCTCACTCCAAATAAGGGTCTATTTCAAGTCCATGAGACTATTTTAAATTAGACATGCGACAAGTAAAATTTGGTTAATGTGAAATCCACAGTGATCATTATCATCCTAGATCACATATCTAAAAACATGTAATCAATATATGTCATGTATAGAAGGGAATCAATAGAAGAGAATATTATAGTATATATCACATCAATTGAACAATTAATATATGAGGATATTAAATTATTGAGACACATTTTTCGTTGTGGTCTAAGTGATGAACTCATGATATTGGTTTTTTTGAAACTAAATGGTGTGATGTTATAATTGGAAGGGGAAATCTTATACATTGATGATTAAATTATGGATTTTGTATTCCTAACCTTTATGGTTTAAGATAACCAATTAACATGAAAAAATTTAAATTTTCATGATGTATCTTGGAAATTCTCAAAATTCCAATTTGTATATATTATGGCTTTGTTTGTGACTATTTTAATGAATTTTGATTTTACATTTTACCATTGTGTTAGATTTTTTATGGTTGGGGTTTCAGTTCCCAATTAATCCCAAAATATTTTTTTATAAAATGGAAAAATAAATCTAGAATTGAAGACAATACTATTTTTTTGGAATCACGTATAGATTAGTATTTTATTGGAAAATTTATTAAATATATTTTTATAATATACATATATATATATATATATATATATATTACTATTGATTAAAAATATGTTCCCGGTGAATTAGAAGAATAAAAGATTCAAAAGGATTATATTTAATAGCACGAATTTACCTTTACATAGATTCAAACTTACATGGGACAATCTACCCGATTAATGGGTTGAGATTGCAATTACATAAGGTAGTAATGGACAATTTAAACATCATGTATGATTTTGTATCCCTGAAATATTATTTGGTTTATTTATTTTAATCTTACAAGAGGTTTGGAGACTCTTTTTCATGATTTTTTAATAATCAGTACAAGCCAATATATGTCCCCAATTACACTTAAATTTTTTTCAGATGAATTTTCATTGCATAGAGTTACCCTAAACATTATTTTTCATTTTTTAAGCATTTTATAAGTGTTTTATAACCTTAAAATTGGATATGATTACACACAATTTGATAGGATCTGACCCATACATGTGAATGACTAGACTTATGTAGTGTGATATATACCCTTCCCATGTGGGGTTCTAATGTTAACCGAGAAGAGTGTTGGGTGTTTAACATTATATAAGTTCTAGAATCCTATATACATAATGTATTTGATCCTTTATGTGGTGATATAATTAGGTTCACATGAGACTTGTGTAAACCCTTATTAAATTATGGATTTGGACACGATAATATTACACAATGCTGGATCATACCATTGAGTGAAAACAAAATAACAGTAATAGTAATACAAAAAAATTTAAATTATATAACTTGACATATAAAATAACCACAATCACTTCCACTAAAGTTTGTATGTTTATTATTTTCAATAGTGTCTTTTTTAAAAAATATCTCTTAAATTTAATTACAAAAAAATAATATAATCCATTAATTTAAAAAAATTAATACAACATTTATTCAATTATTTCATACTTATACACAAAAACGAAAAAAAATTATTATTAAAATATATTTATATCATTACTTTTATGAGTATATTAAATTAACATTTTATTAATGATAATTATTTCATTACATATTATACTAATTTTAATATTATAATAACCATACATAGAATTAATATTTTAGTAGGAATTAAATTTAATTTATTGAATATAATTTTCATTATATATTACATATATTTTTTCATCATATTTAAATTCTTCACATTTATTCATTTATAATTAATATTTTATTTTAATAGTTAAATATTATATAACCATTACAATTTATTTTTATTATTAAAAATAATTTTTCAAAGAAGTTATATATAATTTATAATAATTATTATAAAAATTCATTTTCAAAATATTGTTTTATATTTTATCAGTGTATTTTCAAATTATATCTACAATAAAAATAAAAACATTACACATATATTTGTAACAATACTATTGAATTCAACATAAAAAATTAAGGTTAGTTGTAAAATATTAAGGCTAATATGTTAAACCATTGATTATGTTTAAAAAATACAATCCATATTATTTCTTTAAAAATAATATAAATATAGGTACTTTTTTTAATTTTTAGAAATTCAATATTTGAAATTTATTTATTCCAATATTTATGTTATTTATAGAAAATAATTGATTATGTAAAATAAAATTTATGTAAAAAATTTCATAATTTGTTTTCATTGTAAAAAGACTCATTTAATCATCATTTATTTAATTTAAAATTATGATATAATTATTTTTATGTTACTATAGACACATTATTTACATCCAAAACAAGTGTACATAGTCATGACTAGATTACCAAGGTATTTCTAATGTACACTAACACATCTATAGAATGTTCACATGGACTCAGATATGTCAGGACTGAGTAGGTCATGTCTTTTATTTCTTATATACCCCTTTCACCATCTTTTAAGGTTGGTTTGTGTTCCTTTTATTCTCATTATAGTTATGTATCATTTGTGTTTGATCCTTTTTATCTCTCAATTATTGTACATTTAGGCATAACTATGTGAGAATATGATTAGTGACCCCCCAACTATGGATCAGTTTTAGATAGATTCTTGTTTCACATTTCCAACATTCAAGTCTTGTGTTCACCATCATATTTATTTTTCTAAATAGGTTTAGGTATCCTCCATAGGCTTTGGGTTTGATCACCTACATAGGTATCAATTTGTTTTATGTTATCAAAATGTGCATTATATATAGAGAGGATAATGGGAATGACCTTTAAAATTACTTTCATTACTGCTAAGAACTCTCAATGGGTGAGTTATTACATATAAGAATTATCATGATGCCTTTTGAAGGATCCTAGGATGGAAGTGTTGACATGAACTTACATTGACTCATGGAGTATATATTTGAGAATATGAAGGTTGTTGTAATATTTTTTTACCTGTCCTTGTTCAATGATTTATGTTTTTATATATAATAGTTTCCTACTAGGTATTGTTTTACTCACCCTTAAATGTCCTCTTGTTGTATGTTTCATTCCTTAAACATAGGGTTGTACCTTTGATGGAGTCCTTGGAAGATATTGGTTAACGGGAACATTATTTCACTAAATGGATCAAAAACGATTCCTGGAGTTGGATATTAACTAATGTATAGTTTTCTATTGATATTTTGAAACTTTTGTAGTATTTGTATTTTTTTATTTGGTTTTTCTGCTTTTTTGTTATCCTATTGTGCAAAAATGAGGCATCAGTTATTTTCATTATATTTTTATTTTAGTGATTCCTTATCATTAAAAATTATATTGATTTTTGGAGATGTATGTTTATACATTTGCACCATAGTCTATGGACTCCCATGTGTTCTATACATACACTTTTCAATTACCCAACCATTATTCTATTAGAGTAATTATTGAGTTATCATGCATGGATTTCCCCAAATTAGGCAATCCCTTATGGGTTAGTTTGTGATGAATACATCATAAATTAGTTGTTTATGTATAAACAATATAGAGAATATTTTTCTTTCACATGAGGTCATCTAATGTATTATGAGACCATAAAGTATTATAAACTCATAAATCATACTTTGTTAAATGAATTCATCATATTCAATAAATTTAATACATACCATACATAATGATCATGCCTTTATAATCAATATACATCTTTAAAGATTCATGTATTTGAAATGTTAATATTCCTCATTACATATTTAGTCTTCTCTATCAGTCAATAAACACACAAAGACACACATATATAAATATAGATATCAAAAATGTATAATTATTATCAATTTTACCCATCCAATGATTTAGTTTTCACTCTTCATAGAGACAATGATTTTTTTTAAACATAGTGTTTACCCTGTAGATATTAAAGGGTATACTAATATGTAAATAATTGAAATATTTTATATATATCAATGTCAATAGAGATTATGAAAATTAATGTGACATTAAATTCATCAAAAATAATGTCTTTGAGGTAAATTCATGAATTTTGTTATAGAGGATAAATAAAATAGTACATTGAAAATAATATTTCTAAAATATTTGTATCATAGTGGCAAATAATGGTGTTTAGCGTATCATAAAAAATGAAATTTATATAATACTTCTGAATCATTATTTTAGAAATTAATTAAATTATTGAATTTCTAAAATAAATTTCACATATATAATTTTTTTTATTAGATGATATACACATAAAAATGTGAAATTAAATTACATTTTAAAGAATTTAATTAAATAAAAACTTTTTATTTTGTAAAATTATTAACATAATGATAATACATTAAATAATAAAAAGATATTAAACACATGGGAGGAAGCTAAATAATTCTAAAATTTAATTATTGATGGAAAATTCATTATTGAGGAAATCATGTAAAAGGAGTCATTTTCACACATTTATAAGATAATTTAAAAAATGAATTGTTTAGAAAACATTAATTTGATTGAATTTAAATATCAAAATTAAATGTAAATGTTAGTAAATTTGAATTGAAAAATTATGAAATTAATTAATCATGGTTTTCTAATTCAAAACATAGAATATAAAAATGGAAGTAAAATTTTTTAACAAATGGGGGATAAAGGTCAAGATTTTTAGATATACATTTTCAGGCTTGTTTTGTGTAAAAAATAGAGGAAAATTTTATGAATAGATGAATATTATATAAATTACAATATTTTATGATAATATATTATTTATGATAGAAGTATCGTACCATTTTCATAAACAATTTCAATAAAAAGAAAGATTACAATATAAGACCCTACACCATTTTTAATGATTGAATTAAAAATACATGAAATAGAAAATATTAGATGTATTTATAAATCTATATAATTTACAATAAATGTATCATAAAATACAGTCATTATTATTATATATAGTATATAATATAAAAAATTTGTGATAACGATTGATGCCTCAAATAAATTGAAGTGAGATAAGAATCGACTTCCTTAACACTTGGAATCCCAGAAGGCACATTAACGAACATTATATTAAACAGAATTATCTTAAATAATTATTATGAAAACTTATTAATATTATTTGAAAATATATTATTTCATAATATTAAGTTTATTCAAATTTATTGGTTAGTTACTATTAATTTCCATCATTAAATGTTTGTAATATACATTATTTCCCAATTTTATTTAATTGTACTTTCAAACCCCATTATTTGAAAGAGTGTTTATCATTCCATGATTATTTAAGGTAATATAATTTTTTAACCATGATTTTTAAAAAATTTCTAACATTATTCCATGAGGATTATTTCTTTGATACAAGAATGTGAAATTAGTGATGATTTTTCAGGTAATTTAATGAAACTGATTTGATATATTATATCGACTACTAAATATTATATTATATTTAAAGAAAAATAATCCTATAATATATTAGTTATTTATATCATAAAAATTATATAAATAAATTTTTATAATCATACTTTTATGTTAGTGGTAAAAACTAATATACATCACCTAGTATAGTAGGCACCCAACACATTCACATTGTGGGTGTTAACATTTTTCAAATGATTGAAAAATTTGTTGTAAATAATATTTCATGTATGTGTTTTTATAGATATTTTATATATACAACATTTATTCATTTAATAATTATATATAACCACCAAGGATTTTTCTTTATAAAAATTAATTTATATCACTTCGTGAAGCTGATTGTCTTCATGTACACAGACATTTTATTTTTAAATTTAATATAATTTTAAATAAAATATAAAATCACCGTAACATTAAAATTTTAATATATAATTATACTAATATACTATCATAATTTTTTGAATACAGTTAAGCAATATTTTATCAAGGATTATGAGTAAATATACTTGACAACGATTAGTAAAAATATAATCACCTTCATCATATAATAATTTTTTTAGTAATAACTAAAGGAATCTTGGAGAGGTGTTGTTGAAAACCATAATCCACTGTGATATGGATATGGGTTTTGAATTTGTTTGGTAGAAACTAGTCTTCATAAATGTGAAGTTTTACATGAGTAGTTGAGAACAGAAAGTCCCCATTTATATTAAAATGTGTGAGAAATATTTTCATAACCATTAGCTTTAAAATAATAGAATTTTTTTAATATGGATAAAATGAAATAAATTCCATTATTTGAATTATTATAATCAAAATAATCTCATTAATTTAAATTTAGCCATGTTTGGGAGATATTTTCTTGCAGGGTGGTTTATTGTCCCCCCTCATTATCTCTTATAACTATCAAGATTGTTATTTTTTTAACCTTGGTAACAAATCATTATAGATAAATATTTATTATGACATAGTATATACGTTGAATATTTTTTATTCACAATATAGAAACCCTATTAGAAGAATAAGTTCATATAGATGGTCTAAATTAATTTTAATATAACTAAACGTAATGAAATGAAAAATTGTTTACTTATTATTTCAGAATCTATATGTTTTTACACTGAAATAATTTATATAATTAATAATCCTAGAATTTTGTAATTATAAATAATAAAATGAAATTCAAGTTATGTTAAAATTGATTCTAAATTTTAAATAACCATATAAATACATAGTAATGAAAAATTTTCATATATATTTCATTTTTTTGAACAAAACATAATATATGTTTTAAAACATCAATCATTAGTTTGTAAATAATTTTTTTAAATTATTTTTTACCATTTAAATATATATTGTTTTGTAAAAAATAATTTAAGGTAACCTAATCCATTAAAATCTATTAATGATGTCTTTCGATTTATTGGCTTTATAGAACAATTATTTATCACTCTTCACCTCAGAATCAATATTCTAAAAAAACCCAAATATACAAATTTTTATAAATTTGGCATGATGGAATAGAAAATATTATCTATTTCATCAATTTAAAATTATAAAATATTGAAATTTAAATTTAATATGAAAATATAATTCATAATGAAAAACAAATTTTATAGAAAAATGTTCTTATTTAAACATCTTATGCTTTAATCCTATTTCATATCACTTTATATTAAAATAAGTGTAAATTTATTAAAACATTAATTTATGTCTCTAAAAATTGATCAAATTGTTTGGATGCACAACACATAGAAGATTTCAATGAATATTTTCCTATTTAATCATTGAAAGAATTTAATATTATTATTTTATTTATTTATTTTATAATTATTAAATTTAATCTATGAAAACAATTTAATTCGACGACTTTCAAAATTTATTAATATCATTTTATTTAATGAATGATCACTATAGTATTTAATGATTCAATTTAGTTTGGGGTTTCAGAAAACACAATCTATCAATCATATAATACTAGAAAACAATGATATACCCTTTATTCTGGTAAATAACAATGGGTATATGTCTCACAAATATGTAGGATTTTAGAAATCTCTTTGGTGTAGGGGTTTTTTAAATATGTGTATAAGATTTAGTTCAGACATATACCCATGGTTTTTCTGAAACCATATGTATAGGGTTTGTTTAAAAACCTATACAGATTGTTTTGGACCAAACTATTCATATAACACATGTCTTTAACAATGGTTGAGGAATGGGTTTTGATCAAGACTTATTCTCATGGTTCTCCAAAAAAACATTTAGTATAGGGTTTGTTTGAAAACATAAACCCACAGTTCTAAAAAAATAGTGGGTATAAAGGTAATATATACACCCAGTTTTGGTAAACTAGGGTTATACATGTTGAGTGTATTGTGGTTGTCCAGTGTCCGAAGTAGGTGTTAATAATTTTTTTAAGTCATATACACACAGTTTTAGAACCATTAGTATAGGGTTAATGACATGGTGGATATTTCCTATGAACAAAATCCCTTGGTTTATGACTATGGGTATAACATATTAAAACCATTCTTATAGCACAGAGCTATACCAAAAACATAAGCTCCGAGAGTTCTGAGAACTGTGGGTATAAGAGACTTTTCTAGTAGTGATAGTATTATTTAATGGGTAACTGTATATTTAAATCCATGGATGGTATACCAATCATATGTTATGTTCCCTAATACACTAAGGAATCTTAATATATCATGATATGATATGTCAATGAAATTCCATGATTTGAAAAAAATATTTGGAATTTTGGAATTCTAATATTTTTGAATATTTAACAATTATATTTCATTATCGGAATGGATTGGATGTAACAATTATGAGGTAATATTTATAGTTATTAACAAAAATTGTTTTTCTATATATATCTATTGTTTCATATGGCCTACTTAGGTGATGGTATAATGTGGTTGGCCTCATGTGTCATAGTTGAGGGTTGGTCTTGGATATCCCTACAAACATTGATAATGTAATTTAAGAGTTTTTGTAGTGTAATGGATGTCATGAATTTTATTCAATGATAAGAAATTTTTTTTAATGTATTACCAGAATAAATCCTTTGATTTAACTAATATGATGGGTGGATTTTTCCATTGATCATATAAATTGATCGGAACCCATATCTATTCTTATATACTAAATAACCAATGATTAATATGGTGATTTTAATTTTTTTAATGAATTTAAATTAAAACTGTATAATTAGATGGATTACATATCCTTATGTTACTGTAGTTTTTTCTTATAAAAATTTTGATAGGAGTATAAAACAATTTATGAACTATTGAAAACTAAATTAATTAATGATCAAGAATATGTTTTTTTTCAAATAATAAATGATCTTTTCAATAATTATAAGGAAGAAAAGTGTGTTTTTAACAACATCTATGACATGGGTTATCTTTACATTTAGGTAAAACATTAATATATACCTAATAGAATAATTCAAATTCGATATATTGTATTCTGGGTGTCCAGAAATGACTCCCATGTAAACCAATACAAGGGATATGTCTAAGTACCTAAATAAAAAGATGTTTAATTCATTAATAGAATTGATAATTGTGCTGTATTTTGTTAATACAATTTTTTTTACATGAATATGAATATTAATTATCAACATCATCATATCATGTTAGGGATATTATTGGTGAATCATATATATAATATAATACCAAATGATCAATTTTGAACCACAATGTTAAGATTCAAATACATATAATTTTATATTTAATCATTTTAGTATAAATATAAAAAGTGTATTTAGTAATTACATGGAATATTCTAAAAATACATACCATATTTTAAATCTTAATATACATATTTTGTATTAATGTGGATTTATTAGGTACATATTGGTGATATCTGATCGAATAAAATCATTAAGAATGAAAGGGGAAAAATTTGATTCATCTAAAACATATAAATACACCTTCAATGCATTACATAAGACATTGAACTCCTCTTTTATTCATACCATAAATCATCATGATTATATTTATGATGTAATTTGTGAAATTATATATATATATATATATATATATATATTTTCTTTTCAAATATAATATCATTTTTTAGTATTATATAATTTTATAAACATTATTATTTAGAATCAAACAACCTCACAGATGATGGGGAACTAGTAGATGTGGTGTATACATTAATGTGTGGGTAGGTTAATTATTGCATATGTTCATGGTTATCATTAATGATAATAAAATACTTAAATATGTTATCTCTATAAGGCGTCTCAATATGAGACAATGTCTCTGGGTGGAGTATCTACAACTATTTCATTTCAAAATTATGCATTCTTTATAAAAAAGAACTATTATTTCAAATATTCATAGTTTATTGATTCACTATCCTATAATGTTAATATTAATGTAATAATATAATTAATTTATATTTTTTTAGCTCATAACAATTAGGAGAAAAACAAATATAACATTTATTTCCTATCATTTATTGTTGTATATGTTATGGAATCATAGATATCTGATTTTCAATGTGTCATTATTGAATATATATATTCATTGATTAGAGGGACCTAAATGGTTATTTATGAGAATATTATTATTTCTTATACATTCATATACGACGCATAGTTCTTATGAGTATAGTAGTGGTTTTTATAAGAGATAACCATTTTTATATGTGGGAAGTTCACAATAATATCATTAATATATCCCATGGTATATATTATTTATTTATGATGTCTTGGAATGAAGTAGGAAACTGTGGGTTTTTTTAGATTCCATTCATATTATTAGATTATTGAAGTTCATAAAAATATATTCGAAGTCTTTAACAACTACATCCTATTTTGTGAAAATATCATGATATTATATTGTGAAATTGTGTTACATTTTCATTGAACATACAATGTCAAAGATACAATTGGGGTGACCAAATATTTGTCAATGATTCACTAACATATGGTCTCCAATGAATAAACAATTTGAATAAAATGACCTTATGTTTTGTTGGGATATTTGAAATATTTGTCTATTTCGATGAATTTTTTTATCATTTTAGATTATCAACATTTTTTGATAAACATAACACCATCATTAATTACCAATTAAGGTAATATATTATAGAACCATTACACTTGATCAAAAATATCTGAATCACTTTACTCTTTGTCATACATATGAGTAATTTATAATTTGTTTCATTAATTAGAGAAATAATTTGTACTAAGGAATTTAAATTATTTTGGTTTATTTTAGGGGGAAATATAAATTTTTTTATAATGAAACATTATATTTGGAAACTATAATTAAAATAAATTTTCATTATATGTTCCTATAATAAGTTAGTTAAATATTTCTGAGGATGATAATCCTATCATTTTTATGATGTAAACTCCCCATAAACCATGAGCATGTAATCTATTTTGGATTTAGTATATTAAATTTATTTTGGGTAATTAATTAATTTGAAAAGGTGATTAGTGGTGTTTATAAGTTACTATGGTTTTAAAAGAGAAGAAAAAATTTTCATAAGGAAATAGGAAACCGATGGCCAAGTATTGTGTACATGTTATTGGACTACTAGGTTTAGTGGTTCAATTTGACCAACCACGTACTATATAACATATATTGGTAAAACCATAAACTCATAGGAAACCATGTTTAAGAAATTAATTTGAGTTATTTAAAATCCATATTTTACCCCTAATGATATCATAATTGTTAATTTTCCCCATTTCTATGTAGAGGTGTGATCTTGGGTGGTTTTATTCATCTACCTTGAGTTTATTATGGTATCATATTCATCTCATTAACCAATAATCTCATATAGATCCATGAAACTATTCATCATCCTAGTAAGGACTTCTATCATACTTAATAAATCATTTCATATTATTTCATCAATAAAGTAATAATAGCCCCTATCATCCAAAATTATGGATTTTTTAAAAGTTCAAAATCAGCATTCTCTTTCTAATCTAGAGGACTCATGATATTTTCATAGGATATAATAATGTTTTGAAAATATTTTAGTCCTTATTTTGATCTATCATTTTGAGGAGTTGTTTAATCCCCAATTCTATCAATATTTTTGGTTGATTTGAATAATAAGTAGGATCAATAGTATCCTTCACTAAAATTCATAGAATAATTTGAATATTACTTTGAAGGAGAAACAAATATCATCTATAATATTATTAATGAATAGGATAAGAAATGGAATATTTACACTTGAATAAAATATAAAGTAATTAATTTTTCTAATAAATTTTTTATAAATATTTATTTAAACCCTAATTTTTCTATTTTGTTTGATTGTCATTCCATGGTGATATATTTTTTTACTTATTTATACCAATATGTATTCATCTAATATTAGATAATTTCTAGTATTTGGAATATATTTAAACATATTCAATTCAGTTATGATTTTGTTGTAGAATCGTTATTTCATTCTTAATTCCCATTTATGTGGGTTTTAGTTTATATATTTATTAAATTTTTTAATTTTATTAAATTTTGTGTACTTGTATAAAAATGGTGTAGATATGTTGTAAAATTGTATATAATATGAATTTTATATGGTTCCAAGAAACCAATATCATGATTGATATATTAGTGTAATAGTTTTTTATTTCAACTCACTATATATTTGTATAACATTACTGAATTCCCATATTTGATGAGTATCTCATTTATAAAATCTTTTGAATAAAATATTATCTTTCCCTGGAAAGGGATAAGTTTGGATTTCATACTCTAATCTTAAATTTTCTTGTATCGTCATTTAATCCAAAAGTAGGTATACCACATATGAATCCTTTTTATATATGTGGTAAAATTATATCCTAAATCATTAAAAGGTATTACATTTTTAAATTGGTTTGTTTTTTAGAATACTATTTTGATAGATTTTTTCTATTACAGAATTTAAATTTTCTGGTTTTAACTATTTTGGACCAGGTGGTGACAACTAAATGGGAAATTAACAGTCATAAAACATATTCTCTCTATAATGATACAAATTATAAAATTATTTCATAAATAACCATTTCAACTAGAAAGCACACATGTATTGTAGTTAACCACACATAGAGTTTGGATAACAGATGAATCTTTCTTCAATTTTGGCTTAGTGTGTTGATAAGATTCATGGGGGATATCATTTCTTTAAATCATATTATAATCATATATATATATATTCAATCAATAGGATATTTTTAAATTAGTTAAATAAATAATTATTCTTTTGTACCATGATATACCTTGTATATCCTCTAGATTTTTTGGACATATTATATTGATGGTTATGTATATACATGGAATTCCATTCCACTGTTATATTTTCCTGATCTCTCAAGATTCATCAATTACTATGTAATGACCATTTGGACCATATTTCATGTTTTTTCATTCAATATATGAATGGATCTCTTTATGTACATTCACCAATCATGAGGAGTGAAGAGTATATCCAATTTATACATTATTAGGCACAGATATTTAAATTAGATTATCATTATATAATGGTTCCCCTAAGGTGTATTTCTTATGTTTCATTTGTAACATAAGGGTATATAGGTTATAAGTGTTTGAAAAATATATCACCACCCCATATAGTTCCATTGGTTATGGGTCATGATAATATATATATGACAAAACTTTTAAGCCTCATGAGGAAAAGTATATGATATCCTAGAAAATAAAATTATTAATGAAGACTATGTTTCCAAGGGCAGTCCTTATTAATTATACAAGGTAATAGTAGGTGGGACTAGGATGGATAACCTACCAAAGAGTGTGTTATACAATGTTTTCTTACAAATGTCATTATGAAAAACGGTTAATAATAATAAATATATCATTATCATTAAAAAATAATATTTCTCTGTATATTTTTTTCCATTAATAATTTAATATATTTAATGAAATGAAAAATTTATCTATGAATTTAATTTTATAAATATGTAATTTTTTTTTATTTTATGTTCACATGTAGAATGAAATCTGTTATCTAAAACATTTTGTTGGTATCTTAATTTTCAATAGTATTAACTTAAATGAATGTTTTTTACTATAGTGTATTTATATTCATAAGAAAATATATTATAATTGGTTTATAAATCGAACTAAAAAAACATTAATTTTTTATTCACACATAGAATAAATTTTTTAAATATTTCTCAATTATATTTATGAGGATGCTGAGGAGATAACCACCACTTTTCTTAAAATAAGGTTTCTGTAAGAATTGAAAGATCAAATAACCCTCATTTTATCCATGGTCCCTTGAGGGGATCATGCATTTAGTTATATATATAGGTTAAGAATATACTTGAAGGAAACATGTCGACACTAATATTACAAGGGAATTTCAATATAATTATCCACCATAGTTTTATTATATTGTATGTCCAATGGTTTTTTGGGAATCTATCAACAAGTTTTAGAGAATATTTATGAGAAATGAGTTTTTAAGAATCAAAGAGTCTAATTAGCTACCCTTATACATAATGTTGGAACACATTGGTGGAGGATTGTTAGGAAAGATTAAAATTAATAAGAGGGGTCGAACAATATGTGTGTTCTAAATGGTTTCATCAATATATTTTATAATAAAATCTTACATAATATAATTACAAGGAGATAACAGACCATTATTAGGGTTATACTATGGTTATTCATTTTTCCATCATATTCATTTATTAACCTCATTTTTCTATAAAATTACATATAAATGACTATAAATGTAGTTAATTATGATGTAATTGAATGATATTTTCCTAACTATGGTAATTCAATTTAATTGTTTATCCTTCAATAGTTTTTTTAGGAATGTAATGAAATATTATATAAGATAAAAATTAGGTTGAAGAATATTTAGCTCATTTTATAGTTAAACAATATGTTATAGTTCCACTAGTTTTTTTTAAACGTTTTTGTTGAATGTATGTAGGATTTTTTATGGAATGGAATCCATTGAGTTCGTGTAATATAATTTTCCATTTTAACAAAAAACTATGTGGAAGCTTAGTACATGTCAATGTAGAATATAATATTGAAGAAAATTAATTTTTTTCACGTGATTGTGATGGTTATTTTCAATGTGATTATCCATGATATATATAATGGATACCATAAAACAACTTCTACAATCATATAAATAATACAAATAATTAGTTTTTGACTCTATTTGAGGAAGTACACCACCATATGCAGCTTAGTAATAATCATCATATCCTGTAATTAGGATATATATTATTATAAATACTATTATTATATCTTCTTCTTTATCATTCCCTTAATTTAATATAAGTATTCTAAATTTATCAATATTTAAAAAATTATAATTCCAAGAGGGTAATATAGTGTTTTATGTATATTCTTATTCAATGGATTGATATTACTTTGGGGAAATGAATAGAGTATTAAATGTGTTTTCATTGTGTAACATGTCTATTTTTTCTTATTTTATTCCTTTGATGTAACATTTATGAGTATTTAATCCTTCAATGATATTATATGAATTTTTTCCTATTTCAAGTTCAATATAACTCCAATTTAAAAAAAATGTGAATCTATATCAACACTAACATATACATTATATAACCTCATTATAGAGTGCAATATTTAATGTTTTGGATTGTGATATTTTATTAGGAATGAAAGGGTTATCACTACCATAATGGTTAGTCTTAAATTCTTGGTAGTGGAATCTAATTGGTGTAATGATTTACCTCATATGGTAAACATGTATTCCTATGTCTTTCACGAATATATAATGGGGATTCGATTGAAGTGACTGGTAGAATACACCTTATATATTTTACTTGAAACAAGACATATCATTATTAATCTATTACTTATATATAGGGGAATTTATATATTGAAAAATTTATTTAAATTATTTATATTCTAAGGGTAGTATTAGTCATAGAATGCATCATTATTCAATCCAAATTATATTTAATTAAATGATGATGGGACTATATGACTCTATATATAATATTTGATGTTGAATCAAATCATTATGAATAATTGTTACACATTTTCTACAATTAACTATCTCATTGGTCAATTATACGGGAAAAATAATTCTATAAGACCAACCATCACTATGGTTTTTATTATTTATGTTGAAGATTAAAATAAATTTTTATTAAAACATTTTGATGTTGATATAAAAATTTGAATCGCTATTTATTCATTTAATTCTAAAAAATGTAACTACTTTGTTCATCAAAATATTGAAAATGATATTTCATCTATTACTAGAATTTTTCATTGAGGTCATTGTCGGTTGTAACCTATGTTATTTAATGAGTTTCAATTAGAAATCTTGAAAAACTATTATTTTCTTCAGCACCATAGGTGAGCACCAAATTTAATCTAAGATTTAAAAATGACCATATAATCTATGGAAGTCATGTTTCAATGTTATTTTATCTATGCTTACTATATTTATCGGAACAAAAAATTTGTTTTCTTAGACTCACATGGTATTAATATTTATTTATTATGTAATTATCAATATAAGAACAACAATGAAATCCTTAACAAAAAAGCGGATAAATATGTATGTATATAACACCATAAAGATTAATAAAATGTATTGGATGAGAATTTTTCACTCATTATTGTTCATATTTGTCTAATGATATGATAAGTGTTTGAGGTATTCTATCATTCTTCTTAATACATTTTGGTTATTTTATAATGAAAAATAATATTGTGGTGGTGTAAGAGAAGAACGACATACTTGTACTCCAGGATAAGGTGTAAAAACACATTTTTATCCACTAGATTCATTACCGTTGAAAATTCCACTTCTGAATCATATATATGTTTCCATAATTTAATGATTTTTTATAAAAATAATTTAAAAATCCAAGAATCCAATCCTTAGTGTCCTTGAATATTATCTACATAAAAAAATATTGATAATATTTAAATATGATTTTACCATAATAATTCCATATATATATATATATCTCATTTTATAATTATCATAAATACGAATTTAGTGTAAAACATAATAATGTCTGAGCTCAAACAATCATTAAATGATTAACTTGTCTACATATAATCAAGTGTGTGATTACAAGAATATGGAAAACATTATATTCTGAGAAATATATTAATAAATATATCATTTATTTTTTATGGATTTTTTATAATATTAAAAAATATCTTGTAATATGGTTATATAAATAAAATATAATAACAAGTTGACATGGAGTATATAATTAGAACACCACATATAAATGGTGTACAAGAGTATAAATATGAAAATAGAACCATTGAATCCCAATGTTTCCAATTCATTTGGGAACACAAATTTTATTTCCACACGTTAGATGTTAATTAAAGAAATATACCCCGGACATGGTTTTTGGAAAAATTAAACCAACCAGACTATTGTTTGTGAATAAAAAATATACCCACACATCTCTTTATGAACAAATAATTATGTCCATAGGTCATATAATTAACTCATGATACATAAACATTTATCAAATGAATTGAACCAAGACTAAAGTAAACAAAGCATAAAAAAATTATAATATATATTCAGGTATTCTATATGAAAAAAATTATGCATCAAATCATAGTAAATAGAAGGATAGAAATTGGTTATCATATAACATAAAATGAAACCACATACAAAATAAAATCAAGAAATCAATTCCATGATGCAAAAGTATGTTGGACAAAAATATAATTTCATTAATTGAATTTTTAGGGAGATTCATGAAACCTAAGTCAACAAGATATTGATCTATTAAATATAATATGAAAATATATTTAAGATCATAAGAAATTGAATGTTGAAACAAATATCAATATTTTTATAAAAAAATGACGGTATGAGATATATTAATATTTTATTTTAAGGAAGTTGACATGAACACATATTAATTAAAAAGAACATTAAAATGAATGAAAAAATAGATACCTGGCAAGAAATAACGGTTTATCTAAAAATGTGGACTAGAGATAAAATATATGATCAAAATATCTTTTTTGAAACAAACATACTTTTAATGTCTTATAATTATTCCTCTTGATATATTTTAATGTAACAACCAAAAAATTAATAAAATAAATTCACATATCATTATTTTTTTAATGGAATAAAACAATACATGGGTTGTTTTAACCATTAAAATATATTTCACATTTGATTTAAAATATGATTAATCATTTTAAACAATAATAACAGAGAAATTGTAGATACACCATTAACATTATTATAATGAGCATTATGAATCATTATAATTTGTTTTTTATGTATGAAGAAATGACCTCGACCCGTAGCATCACACCCTATGTGGCCCATATATCAAGACATTTAATAGAGGCAGAATCACCGATATATTCCGTAGAACAATACCACCACGAAGGAAATCAAATGAATATTTAAATATAAATTAGATTATAACATATGGAAATCTAGTTTAATTTCTTATGGGGATAAAAAAAATTATTATCTTATTGATTGAATTTTTAAGAAAATAAGTATTTGAATTTCATTATTAAAATTGACATATTTTGTAATTGACTGAAAAAATGTTATTATTATTGAAATCAACAAATATAAATTATACAATGGATAATTTCCCATAATTAACTGATTTAGTGGATTTTATTATTAAAATAATTTCTATTACAGATATAAGATTTTTATTATTACATCACTATATCGGAAAAGTGATATAATATGTTTTATAAGGAGTAAAAAGTCTAAAATAATATCACGCCTAATATAAAATGTTTTGATGTTATTTTTATTCGTTTTATATTATTTTAATAATTACTCAAAATCATATATTATATGTTTTAGTTATAAATTAAAATATATAGGAATATGACTCAATTTCATATCACCTATTATATTGTTTTCATATGTTCAGTTAATTTAAATTTAAAATAATTGAAACCACTACAAAGTAGTAGTTCCTATGTTCAAAATAACATTAAGGTAATCAAATATAATTATTTTATCATATATAATTCAAATCATATTTTTCAAAATTAAAGAATAATTACAATCTATTTTGTTATAAATATCATTCGATACTCCCACTCCAACCCACGAAATACAAATTTATGTTTATTCTATTTAATTTCTTCCTTTATAAATCCATTATATATTTTCCAAAAATCATAATAATCTCCTGTAAAGATTTTAAAAGTATAATCTCAAGGTATTGGATGATCTCCTCTTCCATTTAATTTAATTTTTATTGTAATGGCATGAACCTCTCCAGTCCATTAAAATGATGAAATCTGGTCTTAGAGGTGTTCTAGGAGGTCAAGGTGATTTATTCCACAAACATCTATATTTATAGTTCTCGAATAGTGTTTCCAGAACTGTAGGATATTTCCAAAATCAGCCATCCCTTAGCAGCCATCCAATAACAACATTTTCCCTTTTCAAATTTTCTAGTTCATAAATTGTGTTTCCAGAACATAAGGCTATTTCCAACAACACACTTCCAATAGCAGCCTTCCAACAACACCTTTTTCCTTTTCCAAATTTCTAGTTCATGAATAGTGTTTCCAGAATAGTAGGATATTTCCATCAACATCGTTCTAACAGTATCCTTCCAAGAGCAGTATTCCAAAAATAGCCTTCTAGCATTAGCCCTATTCCTTTTCAAAATGTCTAGTTCATGAATAGTGTTTTCAAAATCGAAGGCTATTTCCAAAAGCATCCTTCCAATAGTAAACTTCCAACATCATCCTTTTTATTTTTCCAAATTTTGTGTTCAATAACACTGTTTCTAGATACCTACAGTTTCTCCCATTTGAGGTTTCCTTTGATGTAATATGAATTTAATGTCTCATTTTAAGGACTCTAAGGTTGATTCAAAGGAGAAAACTCCTATATTAAATTTCTCAAGGCTCAGGATGCTTTTACTTTTTCAAACAGTGTGGTTTAATACAATCTTCCTTTAATGGAAAATCCAGTGTATCTTAAATAGCTACTCCATTAAATCTTGTAATGGGATGAGATATCTTCCTCCTTTGTTCTTCCTCCTTATTCCATGGTGTGAGACTCTAAAATATTCCTTTATTCCAATAAGAGTTGTTTGATAAAACCTTAATCCTCAAATCATTTCTCCCTTTCAATTTCATCATTCTACATTTGCCCCCCCCCAATTTTGTTGAAGTTACAAGTTCCAATACTTCATCGATAGAATGTCTGATATACCTCTATTCTTGTGATTTCATCATTCCTTCAACTCATTTTTCGTATTGACATGATATGGAATGTGTTCTCAATTATTCTAATAATTGTTTCTATGTTTTTTAATGGTGTGGTCATGTCGCAGTGTCCTCGGGTTGATACAGTTCTCACGGGGGAGGAGATCATAATCTGTTGAGTGTCTCATTCTCATAAATATAATTCCATGTACCATTTGAGGTAGGGGATTCATTACATATCTATTATTTTACATGAAAATGTAGAATTATATTTATTTATATCACTGTATCACAATAATATTGGCTTAATAAACTTTTGAATCAGATAAATTTATAGATATTAATTCAATTTTTTTCCTCTTGTTTTGCTATATAGTGTGATATCTATGCATTATTTGTTTAGATTATATTTTTTTTATGGAAATTAATAAAGATTTTAAATCCAAAAATTAATTGAAAATTGTTTGGCTAAATATAATGAGTCATGTTAATTAATCTTATTGTTGTTGTTTTTGCAATTTGATATTAATCAAATTGATGTAGAAAGCATCTTTAATCAAAATGTGGTATCTATGATAGCTTTCTATTTAGTTTATCCATAGTTGGAACCTAAAATTAATAAATCAGTTATTTATAGATGGATTAAAGAACTGTCATTTTGATAAAAATATATTTCCTTATAGCGTTCTGTGTTAGCCTCTTGCTTGTGGTGGCCAAGAGACTAATGATTGGAGGTGTGAGAGCTCATTGTGTTTGATGGTTGGATACCATGTTTATGGTCCAAGAGTCCAATTTATATAAATTATGTTTTCCTACTTCTTATGTTGTGATATTTGGGGGTAGGGATGCCTATTGTTTGTAGTAGTAGTTGACACCTAGAGTTGAGAGATTCATCAGTTTTTTCATGTGGGTGTTAAGGAGGACACTAGAGATGATGGAACGAGTGGGATGTGAATGTTTAAATTCTTTTTGTATATTATTTTTTGTTTACCTTCCTTACTTTCCCCACTTTTCAAGGAATCTGGTTTGCCTACCCTAATTTCTAAAAGGGGTGAAGATTCAAGGGGTATGACATGTGATTTCCTAGATTAGCATCCTGAAGGAGATTGGGTCTACGCTCTTGCTATTGGTGGAAAAGACTCGACAGATAGTTCATCTACTCTCTGTGTTGAGGCCCCTTATGTTTATTATCTTAGAATTTTATTCTATAATTCCTGGGAATATGTGAATGTAATAGTATTGTTAATAAATGATAGAATAATTCATGTTTACCCATGGGGTTGGAGCTCGCTGGGACAAAATGATGAGGATGCAATTTAAAGGAACTGTGTGGCTGAGATACTAATTAAATATAATTTTTAAAATGTTAATTAATGATTAAATAATTAATTAATGTAATGAAGAAATTTCAAAAAGGAAGTGAAGTAATGTAATCATGATCTTTAAATGGTTTTGTTCTTATACGATACCTAGTCATTGAAGTGGAAGATATGATCCCGAGAGACGTTTGTTGTAGTTGAGTCTATGACTAGGTTTTGAATACAGTGTGGTTGTGATAAATATTATATTTTCTACTTTTTGTGTTTCTATATGCTAATCCACCCTGTCAGTTAGGAAAACTGAAACTCTGGGGATTCTGTGGCCTAGGGGTGATTTCCCTAAAATTTTGTTGGGATGATGGATGTATGACTACCACCTTTGGCCCCACTCTCTTCTCATGGTAGTTACTTATTCTGGTAGGCACAACAGTGCTGCCCATATATGTGTGTAGATGGTTGTAATGGCCTCTTTTTATTCACAAACACATATTATATATATAGTTTCCTTTGGACTACAACCGATGTAACTTGTATAGGTTGTGATGGCTTGAGGATACTTAGTCAGTGTGTGGGACATATGGGCCTAAGGTATAACTCCCGATGTATGATAAACGTTATGAATGGAGTGCTGGATCCCTAAAAATACCTGGATACAATGCTTACATGGACATGGTGGTTTTCTTTTCTTCAGTTTCATGTTGTGGTTCTTTTCCCAAATGTGTTTGGGCCAGCCTTTTTTGGAGAGATATGGTTCAGACATGACATAGTGGGGAAAAGTAAAAAACCTATGTGGAAGTGTTATTAGGGTACCCATGATATTATTTATTATTGTATATACACTTGTATGTGATACATAGTGAGAGTTTCCATGGAGAGGCTGGGAACGTAGTATACCTATTTATGTGATGAGTTAGTTTCACTTCTTGTTCACTGTGCTTTAACATGTTCTATTTAATTTTGCACGGGATGCTCCGAGGAGAGTCCTAATGAGTATACTATTATACTCATACTATCTATATAATCATTTTTTCAGGTCACATGGATCAGGTTAGAGATCAATCTGGATTCTATTTTCATGGGCTTGTAGGAACTATTCAGGCTTGTAGTTGATGTTGTTTTTACATGGTATTGTTAATTTCAGTTTTTCATTTTATTTGTAGTAGTTTTTCATGAAATTTCATATGTGTACATATGATTTTATTTTATATTTCTATCTTAGATGGATTTGGTTGGTGTATATGATATCTATCTCTTTTCCATGTGTTCTCTTAGAGGTTAATGCCTCTTATTTGTGGGTTTAATATACCCCTGGTGATAGATGCCATCCCAGGTCCTACAAAAGGCGGGACTTGAAGGTTATTATCTATCATCTCACAATTTAGGCATAGGAGGTGTACCCCTTGAGGAAATGGGGTTGTGATAGATTGGTATCCGAGAGAAGATGATGGATAGGATGGATTTTGGTGTTAGGCATAGGTGAGGTAGCATGGAATGGTACTGAAAGAGTGTTTGTCATGTTTTGATGTGATGTAAAAAACAGGGAATGTTTTATACATATGCGTTTAGGTGCCCTTGTGATCTGATTCACAAACTATTATATTTTCAATTTCTTATAAACATGGTCATATTAGTTTCATGGTAGAGACCTAGGAAATGGTCATGAATCCTTCTTCTTTGTGCCTGTGTTTGAATGGGTATAGCATTGGATAGGTTAACCTAAAATGAATAAAATAAAAAAAAGCTAATTAACGTTGAGTCATCAATATTCCAGGATTATGATCACTATTATTATTTTTTAGTTATAGAACCATGTCAACTTCCTCATCAGGTACGCGCAGATGATGTCCAGCAGGCTGTGCCAGCCGATCATCATTGTGTATAGGTCGAAGATGATGAAACGTGGTTGAAGAAACTATGATAATTTTAGTGCCAGAGTCTAAATAATTACAAGGGATTATTTTCAGATGTAGTCATACATGATCGTTTAGAGGAGTTCAATATAGGCTACTGTTTGATCAGTTCTCGGAAAGATCCCTGGGTTTCATTAGTTGCAACGATGTTGTGTGGTGCAGTGAGGCAGTGGTTGTTATTGTTCCTTAGAAATCACGAGTAGTCGGTGATCTCAAGGGATGTGTTCCGAGACTTGTTTAGAGTCGAGTTTAATTCTTTGACCATGAAGTATTCTAGTCTCCTGGAGCTTCATACCCTACGATATGGGAGCAATAGTGTGTGATAGTTCATAATTTTTTTCCAGAACATTTTACCATATGCTTCCGAATTAATTCCAAATAATGAGGCTAGGGGGAGGCATTCCGAGGAGTCTTTGAATCCATAGATCCAGCACCAGGTCACCCCATTTATGCTAACGACATATCTTTAGGTACTACCAAGGGATGAGTTTATCAATATGTCATTTAACAGAACTGGATCCTAGAGATAGAGGAGTCTTCCTAATTCCTCATGAAGAATATTTGTGGTCTGGGTTTCTATTTTTTTAGGGCAGAAGAGTTTCCATTCGGCCTTGGGTAGGACATAACCCTCAACATGTCATTTCTTTGTGGAAAAGGCTCTCTGGACTTTCCTAAAGGATCAGGCTCTTGTTTTTATTGTGGTGGTTGAGGTCATCAGCCACGTGAGTGCCAGAACATTCAGAGCAGTCATCGTGCACCAGTTGTTCTGCTCCAGGTTCCTCCATTGAGGAAGTTCCGGTCAAGGCAATAGCTGGAGGTTGCACCTTCTTTGGATCAAAATATGTTACATGGGGAATAAATAGTATATCCCCATGTCGATTCCCATTCTCAAAGAGCTGAGTGCAGCCATGGTGGTCGTCTTCATCAAGGTCAGAGAGGCTGAGGAAGAGGTCATGGTCATATTCATTATTTACTGTTCCCAGCACTAGGTGAGCCAGAAGTCCTTCGAGGTACCCTTTTATTGTTTTCTACTTGGGTGTATGCCTTGTTTAATTCAACAAAGACATCCTCTTTCATATCACCTGGCCATTTACATGATTTGAAAATAGGTTTAGATAGGATTATAGTGCCCTTGTTTTTTACTACGCCAATTGGAGGTTGAAGTAACTTGTTTTTTGTATATAGAGGCAGTGAGCTAGTGCTGGGGAAGCCCCGCTCATTTGTATATTTCCAATGTTGGAGGATATGACCATATTATTTCATACATGGCATGGATTGATTTTATTTTTTTCCAGCTATCTTGGATTGGTTTAGGGGCCAAGTTGTGTTTTTGATGCAGATGGAGAGCCAGTGATGTTTGTTGGAGAGTGAGACCCTAAGAAGGGTCTAAGGTGGGTTCTGTCCTTATAATCCATAATGGCTAAGATGATATTGAGTTCATAGTAGGTTCAGTAGTTAGTGATTCCCAGTGTCGTAGATGAGTACCTTGATGTTTTTCCATAAGTGGTTTTTAGCATTACCCCCTCTATGAGAGATCGAGTTTGGGATCAACCTACAAACATGAGCATATCCAATCTCTATGTCTCTTTATAAGATGGACCCTTTTGAGTTATGAGAGCTATTTATACATCATTATGTTTTGTAATAGTACGGTTTTGTTTGTCCGATTATGTCACCATGGGGAACACTAGTTTTTTTCATGACGATTGCTGATGGTATTTTGTTGTTGTGTATCAATTATCGTCGCATAAAAAAACTGACAGTGAGGAATATCTATCATCTTCCACTGATTGATGATTTATTCAATCAACTTAAGGGTTCATGTTGGGTCTCAAAGATCGACATGTGGTCAGGATTTCATCAAATTATTGTGAAGGATGAGGATATCCTAAAGAATACTTTATGTGGTCATCAATGGCATTTAATGTTCGTTGTACTACCATTTTGTGTGAATAATACTCAAGTTATGTTCATGGGATTTATGAACGCAGTGTTTCAGGAGTTCCAATATAATTTCATGGTGGTTTTCATTAAAGACATCCTTCTGTACTCCATGTATGAGGAGGATCATGTAAATTATCTACACGTTGTTTTGGGATTTCTTCATCAACACCAGCTATATGGGAAGTCATCAAAATGTGATTTCTAGGCTCAAGAAGTCCATTTCATGGTGAATGGTTTGTCCCCGTCGGGATTATATGTGTATCCATCAAATATTGAAAAAATTATGTATTGGGAATCATCCAAGATAATGGCAGAAGTTCGATGCTTCGATGGTCTTGCATGTTACTATCGGAGTTTCATTGCGGATTTCTATTGGATTACGAATCATCTAAGAACATTGACTAGGAAGGATCAAGTGTTAATGTGGACTGATCAGTGTCAAGATGATTTCTACTATCTAATGGAGAATTTAGTAAGTCATCCAATTCATTTTCTTCTAGTAGAGAGAGTTCAGTTTGGATGTTTTCTTCTATTCTACAAATATGGGGAGAGATTGTGTTCTGATACAGTAGATATCAGTTGTTTCGTATGGGTCTCGGATGTTGTATCCTCGTGAATGTTGTTATACCACCCAGGATCTTGAGTTGGAAGTTGTGGTGTTTTTTCTGATTTTTTGGAGACATTACCTAATTCGGGAGCGCTTTGTGGTTATCACAAATCATAAGAGTCTAATGTATGTTTTCTACAAGTGTGACTTGAAATTATAGAAGCATCAGTGGATGGATTTCATATATGAATTCGAGATTTAAATATTGTATACCCCTTAAAAGGGGAATTTTGTAGCTAATGCACTAACCAGGAAGTCATGTAGTGATGCAGTGCATGAATCCGTTGATTCCAGGAGAGTTATAGAAGAACATTCATCCTTACCTATCGATATAGGAGATGTTGGGGGTAGAGGTTGTATTTTTTAGATGAATATGCAATCATATTTGGGGTAGTTTGTGGAAGAGTCCTTGTTAGGGGATCTAGATTTGGAGGTCTGTAGAGACCGAGTTATTTTTGTCGAGTACCATGATCATTGGTCTGAAGATGAACAAACCCAGGTGTTGTATCACGAAAGGATATTTTTTGTTTTGGAGACGCACGAGATAGATCTCATAGAGTTACATAGTTCTAGTTTAGCGGTTCATCTTGTCCTGAAAAAGATGTATTTAGGCTTCAGGTGTCAATTTTGGAGGACTGGGATGAATCATACAATGGAGGAGTTTGTGTCACATTGTTTGGTTTTCCAAAAGGTCAATAATGAGAACCATGTCTCCAGTGGCTTCGTCCAGCCATTAGATAGTCCTCAGTTGAAGTGGGGGATATATCAATGGACATTTTTACAGGTTTACCTAGAGCTATGTAATGACATGATGCTATTTTGGTGTTTGTTGACTATTTAATGAAATCATCCCACTTTATAGTAATCAAGGAGTTGAGCTCAGTGGATGTTTGGTCAAGGTAGTATCCAGAGGGGGTAGGGAGGCTCCACAGATTCCTGAAGATGATCATTTCCGATCGAGATCCTCATTCATATCTAGGGTGTGGAGATATCTCCAACATGATTTTGGTTCTCAGATATGCCTTAACAGTACTTTTCATCAGTAGACAGAAGGTCAAACAAACCAGACTATCCACAATCATGAAGACATGTTACTATTTTGGATCATGGATGTTTGAGGTTCATGGATTAGGAAATTAATCTTTGTGGAGTTACCTTACAACAATAAGTTTCACTCCACCATCGTTATTGCACCGTTTGAAGCCTTGTATGGCCGACCATTCCATTCATCATTGTGCTTGATTGGGTTCAGAGAGACATAAATTCTCAGACCAGAACTAGTGTAGAATACAACAATGATTGTTCAAGAGATTCATGAGTAGATGAAGAAAGCACATGATTTTCAAAAATAAGATGCCAATCAATACATGATAACTTTGCAGATTAATGTTGAGGATCATGTGTTTCTGAAGGTGACATCCCATCATGGGTAGTGAAGGATTGGTCATGGGAGTAAGCAGTCTCCCTGGTTTGTTAGTTATATCATTGTATTGTCTTGTGTTGGAGTCATGGCATATCAGGTAGAACATACCCCATAGATGAATTGGATTCCTCATCATTAACCATGGACAACAGCACAACAGTAATCTTCATGATGACTGAAAAGTTATCAATTGGAGAGAGATCAATGTTTATGTTGATGATACATTCGAGGAGTGGCCAATAGAGATCCAGGACCGCACGGAGAAGGTGTTTCATGGGAATTAAATTTACTTGGATCGTGTCCTGTGGAGATATTGTGGTATCAAGGAGGGTACATGTGAGTGGGAGTCCCAGATGCATGTCATGTATCCATAGATGTTTAATGATGTATTGCTGATTATTTCATTAATGCTTTCATTTCTGTACCTTTTCTATGATTTTATTCTTGACTTGTTTAGATATGGAATGTTTGTTCTATTATTCATTGGATGTTTTTGTTGTATCTAAATGTGTGGGTAAAACAGGACCTGACCCCTAGTTAGTACACATTAAGGTTGATGCGATTAAACTCGTGCTGAAGAGTCAGTACCACCCAAAGAAGTTAATATCCATACATAATAAAAGGAACTCTATGACCCATGTGTTAGGATAGTGAGATATTTGGCAATGGTGTAGCTATTTAATTGTGATAACTCTTAGGGCGGTTGTTCTCAGATGTCGAGGTTTTGTTCCAGAAATCGAACAACCCATGGTGGTTGGTCTATGGGAGGTATCTTAAGGGGTGGTTGTTCTACCCCCTCTTTTCTTCTATGTAGGTTTTGAATTCATGGGCACAAGAATGAATTGAGAGGCATATAAAATAATCGCTCATAACTATCAGCTTCATTATATTACTAAAATCCTATTTTAGAGGTGTTCTGGGAGGCCAGGGTGTCTTATTTCGAACACATTTCCAAATTTCTAGTTCAGGAACATTGTTTCATGAACATTAGGCTATATCCAATAGCTTCCTTCCAACAATAGCCTTAAAATAGAATTGTTTTTTTCCTTCACCAATTTTCTATTTCATATATAGCGTTTCTAGAATAGTATTCTATTTCCAACAGCAGCCTTCCAAAAGCAACCTTACAACAGTAGTCATTTTCCTATTAAATATTTCTAGTTCATGAACAGTGTTTCTGGAACTGTATTCTATTTACAATAGAATCCATCCAAAAATAGCCTTTTTTTCCTTTTCCAAATTTCTAGATTATGAAAATATTTTTCTTGAATAGTAGGATTTATCCAATTGTAGCCATCCAACAGTATCCTTCTAACATCTACCTTTTTCTTTTTCCAATTTTCTAGTTCCTGACCAATGTTTCCAACTCCATATAATTTCACCCCTTTGACGATTCCATTGACATAAAATGCATTTAAAACATATTTTTAAGGAATCCATGGCTGATTCAAAGGACATAACTCCTATATTAATTTTTATAAGGCTTGATATTTTTTAAATTTGTTAAAATTTATGGTTTAATGTAATACACTTTTAATGGAAAAATCAGTATATCTTAAACCGCTTCTCTATTAAATCTTCCAAAGGGTATAGATATCTTCCTTTGTTGTTCTTCATAATTGCTCTCTGGTGGGAGAAACTCAAACCATTATTTCTTCCCCTTTAAGTGGCGTGATCCAACATTAATCCTCGTATTGTTTCCTATATTATGTATCTTCCACATGCATACACAACTATTTTTTGTTGCAAGTAGAAAGTGTCAATTATTCATCGATAGAATTTATGATCTACCATTGTTCTTGTTTTTTCATCATTCCTTCTTGTCATGTTTCTCATTTATATGATATGGAATTTGACCTCCATTTTTGTCATGGTGTTTTCATGGATATTGGATGGTGCATTCGTGCTGCAGAATCCTCGGCTATATATAGTTGTCACGGAGGTGGAGATCGTAATCTGTTTAGTGACACGTTCTCGAATAAAGAATGTCAAGAACAGTTTGAGGTGGGGTTTCATTTCTTCTCTATTACTTTACATAAAACTATAGAGTTAGCTTGTTTTAGACAACTGTATCATAATGGAATTGACATAAAAAACATTTGATTCTGATAAAAAATTGATATTGATCACATGTTATTACCTCCAATTTTTCTAGATAGGGTGATATCTATGATTTATTTGTTTATATTTTCATTATTAATAGAAATTAGTAATGGACATAAAGACAAAAACAAATTTATAATTGTTTTCTTAATGATTAAAAGGCATGTAAATGAATTTGGTTTTTTTTAGTTTAATTTGATGTTAGTCAAATTGTCACAGTAATCATCTTTAATATATTGGTGATAGTGTTGATTGATTTTTTGTTGGTTACCCATAGTATGAACCTAAAAATAATAATTCATTTAATTCTAGCAGGATTAGATAACTGGTTTTTGTTAAAAAATAATGACTCATAGGTTTCTGAGGTACCCTCTTTCTTGTAATGGTTATGATCCTTCTACATGGCATTGTGAGGGACCAAGGTGTTTGAAGGTTGGACACCTTTTTGATGGGCCAAGATCCAAATTGATATGATGTTAGATTTTCTTTTCATTGTGTTTTCATATGTGGGGGTAATGGAGGAATATTTTTGTGGAAAAATTTAACATTGAGAGTGGTGAGATGCATAGTTTTATGCATGTTTGTATTGGGGAGGACACCAGAGAGAATGGAATAGGTTGGATGTGAATGCATAGATACTTGTTGTTTGTTGATGGTTTATTATCTTCCTTACATTCCACATTGCTCATGGCAGCAGGTTTGCTTACCCTGCTTCCGAAAAGGGGTGAAGATGTGTGAGGTTTTCCACATTATTTTTTATTTAGATTCCTAATTGAGGATGGGTATACACTCTTTTTATAGGCGGAAAAGGCTCGATGGGTAGTTCATATACTCACTGTGTTGAGACAACTTGTGTTTAGTAGCATTGAATTATTTTCCAGAATTCCTGGGAATATTGGAAAATAAAAATGTTGTTAATAAATTATTGAATAAATGATGTTATCCCATGGGGTTGGATATTGCAGGGATGCAATTCTAAGGATGAAATTTAAAGGAACAATGGACTTTGGGTGTTATTCTAATGAAATATATGTTTCAAATTGTTAACAGATAATTAATGTTTAAAGAATTAATGAATGTAATCAGAAATTTATAAAAAGGGAAAGATGGAATGTAATCAAGTTCTATAAACAGTTCTGTGATTATATGATACATAGTCTTAGAAGTGGCAGCCCAGAGTCTGGGAGACATTATCTGTAGTTGAGTCTACCACTAGGTTATGCCCATAGTGTGTTTTTGAGCTATTGTATATTTTTTATTTTTTGTGTTTCTATATGCTACTCCAACCCAAAATTTAGGGAAACTGAAAACCCGAGGATTATGAGTACTGTGTGGTGTTTTCCCCAACATTCTAGTGTGAGGATGGATAGATAAAAACCATCTTTGTCCTTTCTCTCTTCTCTGTTACTTGTGCAGGTAGGTACAAAAGTTATTTTTTCCCAAATATGTGTGTAAAAGGATATAATGTCTTGTGGGTATTCACACAAATATATTCTTGATTTAAATTATTATTGAATATTATAGTTATAATCTGTATAGGATGTGATGGCTTGAGGATCCTTAATTAATGTTGGGCTGTAATGGCTTGTTGTATAAAACTCGATATATGCTACACGTTATGCGAGTTGCGGTGGATCTTAGAAACTACCTGGATTCTTTGCTTACATGGACATGGTGATTTTGTTACTTGAGGTTCATGTTGTTGCTCTTTTCCTAGGTGTCTATGGGAAATCCATTTTGGGGAAAGATTCTTAAGGCATGTGAAGTTGGGGAAAAAAGGAGAACCAGGGGGGAAGTTGTAGTGGGGTACCCTTGATATTATTTATATTATTTTACAGTCTTGTAAGTGATACTTGGTGAGAGTAGCCATAATGAGTTTGGGAACATAATATACCTATTTAGGTGATCAGTTTATTTCACTTGTTGTTCACTGTGCTTTAGCATGTTCTCTTTAGTTTTTCACGAGAGGGTCCAGGGAGAAACATACTGAGAAAACTGTTTTACTCACCCTATCTATATAAACAGTTGTTTCAAGTCATTGGGAGTAGGTTGGAGATCAAGAAGGTTTCTATGAGATTATATTTTTATTAAATGTTTTGGAATTCTAGTTTTTTCTTTTTTTAGATTGTTTTGTTATTTAAAGCTTATTCGTTCAGTTGTAGTATTTTTTCATGACATTAAATATGCGTACTTGGTATTTAATTTTATATTGTTGTCTGAGTTTTATTTGATTGGTTTATGTATTCTCTCTCTCTTTCGCATGTGTTCTCTTTGAGGTTAATGCCCCCTATTTATGTGTTTATTATACCCACTGTGCTAGTAACTAACTCGGGGTCTACTAGATGCAAGACTCAGGGGGTCATTATCTCTCAACTAACATTGTCGGCCTAGGAGGGGTACACCATGTTTTGAGTGGGTCCTGACATTCATTCATTCTAATAAGCCTATTTATTTACTGATGCTTATCATGTAATATGTTTTGAAACAACCCATTATTATCCATATGATTATAAAGTAATTATATACCACCCTTAACATACATAAAACCCTATAAGGAATTTTTATGTATTTCCATTACGCTACACAAATTTTCTTGTGACTCTTCCATGATAAATATTTACAGTAAGAAATAACCATAAACATTTCCACTCAATGGTATTAAACAATATATATATATACTTTATTTATGAGAGATTTCCATATATGTAATATCATATTCTTCAACATTGAGATTAATAAGTATGAAATGAAGTCATATGTTGTATGATCATTGTGGAATAATAATTGATGTACACAATTTGAATGTGATAGGTGGACCTAAAATTATATATCTATTTAATAAATTTTTAAATGATTTTACATCTCGAGACAAAATATATATTTAATTTGGGGTTATCATATGCACGCTGTGATATTTTGCCTCATTATTTAGTCTTGAATTTGTTTTATAATGTAATGTTCTTATATTGTAGAAAAATTCAATAGATTCCCTTGAATTTATCATCTTATACTATTATTTTATATTTTTTATAATAATATCCACTTTATTCTTCACTATATTATGCCTCTCGATTCACATGTAATGCTTTAAATATTTTACTGATTTTATCATTACCTTAATAGGATTTATCGCTCACCCTTGTTTTACTCCCCTCAGGTCAAACATGAAATATTATAAGATCAAATGATTTATAAGAAATTATATTGAATTTTTATATAATATCTGTAAATTGTAATTTCCAATAATTATTTTATGTATATCCTTACCCAAATTCAACATGCCTCCAAATCTATCATGTTTTTATTATTTGTATCTTTATAGAATAAATTTTTCATTAATTTTTATAAAGGATATTTTCCTCTATAGTTGGAATCAGAGAATGGTCATGTTATTTTTTTTTATGATTTTAGAACAGCATTGATATTCATAGGTATATGACTAAACATAAGTAAAAATCTATAAATTTTTCTAATGTATACTGTAATTTGTTTAAAATAAAAAAATTATTTTTAGATACAATTTGAGGATGTTCCTCTAAGAATTGTTGTATAAAGGGTTATAACCCCAAAAATTAATCATTAGTAATTGACTTGGCCATCATTTGTTTCATGATAAAGAGACCATAGTACAAATATGGTATAAAACTCCTTGTGGATATTCTTTTTTAAATTCACAATCTCTCTATTAACTATTATTAATGTATAAAAATCACCCTCATAAGTTTATTTCTTGAAATAATCCCTGGATAATTTAAATTTAAACATTGAAATTCATTTAATAATGAATATATGAAATTAATGAGTTATCCATTTAATTTTCATAGTTAACCTTTTTATGTTTGTTATAGTACATATTTTCTTATATGTAATAATATTGGGTATGATGTAACTAATTAAAAGAGAATCAAATAGTGAAAGGATTGATTATCATTAATTCATGAGCTTTAATTATCTTGTACAATTATTATTCTATAAATTTTTTCATATAATTACAATTTGTTAGAACAAATCAAACACCACCAAATACTTGTTTTTGGGGAAAATGTGAAAATATTAAAAGGGTAAAATATGGAATCAAAAAAATTTAACCACACACCATTTAATATGTGTTGGTTTTACATCCCAAAAACCCATTGTGACCTTCCCTTTAGTTGAATTTAATGTTTTTGTGGGTATTGATTTTATTTCCTCTATATAGAAAAATTAAATATTATGATAAGTATGAAATCATCCATATCATGAATCATACTATGATTCAATACATGTACTATGAGGAAGAATTGATAATAGGGGATAAGATTACCTTTTACAAGAGATGGGAGGGGTAGTCAAGGAAATTAATAATATATTAAGTTATAAATTAATTTTTTTATTATATGAATAAAAATTTATAATATTACAATATGAAATGAGGATGATTTCAAATGCTCACATAAAATACTAAACGGTCAATTTTAGGTGATTTTTTCAACCTTATCCTATACATTAATCCATTTTAAACCATTTTGACAAGTACTACATTATTGAAATATTAATATGAATGGACAATATGTATAATATAAATGGAAAATAAGACCAAAAATAGACAATGGCTGAGATATTACAACATAACTCATTAAACTGGTTAAACATATACATTTATGGAGTTCTAAATCATTAAATTTTTTATTGTAATAAAATATAAGTATGGTTAATATTACAACAATTCATTTACATTAATTATGAAAACTTCAATAAAAATTTTGAATTTTAATGCACATAATAATAATATCACTCATATGATTTTTTTAAAATATAAATATTGGAAATAAAAATTAGATTCACATCATATTACTTTGCACTTTTTAAAAATAATTTCATATATTTCTCTCCTAATTGAATAAATAATGTATAAATGATATCTAAGAATTTATTATAAGTAAATCATAGTAAATAATAAATAAATTAAAATTATAAATAATAAATGTTCATATTATAGGTTAATATTTATAAGAGAACATAATTTATTTTTTACGATATACAAAAAATGTCAAAATAATAATAGAGTAAGAATGCAAATTTTGAATTTTACAGTACATTAAGTATTTTATAGTTAGAAATCCAATTCATGTTTCAAAAAATGGTCAAATATTAGAGATGTGGATTATTATTTAAGATTTATAATTATCCAATTGAATTATGTAAATTTTTATTGCATCTTTCTAATCTCAATAATAATATTTCTAACCATAATTAAACCACTTTAACGTTATAATGGTAACATAATTAACTATGATATATATTCCCAATAAACAAAAAATAGAAAAGAAATATGTATAAAAATTTTACCTACATGTTCCGTATATGTATTAAATTTATAATGATTCAAAATATTGGATTTGTATACTATTTATTTGAAAACAAACCCCCAAAATGTGATAAAAAACATTTTTTTTTGAAAAAATACTTTTATGTACAAAAAATATTTCTCTATTAAAATGACATATGAAATTTATTTATAATATTATAGTTATTTTATTTTTAATAAATAAAATAAAATATCATTTTTCATATAATCCAATATAAAATTTTAATTTTTAATTAAAATTTTACAATAAAAATTAATTTTTTTCACTAATCATTGAAAAATATCATTACTGTTAATTCTTAAAAATTCATTCTTGGATAATATTTAAATAAAAAACATAATATTTATTTTTTAAAATTATTACTCTATAATTTTGAAATAATTTTATTAAATAAAAAAATAACTCTTGAAAACCCAATATTGATTAGAAATATTTATTTTTTCCAATTGATTTTAACAATAATCTTATTTAATATAGTTAATAAAAATTAATAATATATTATTGATAAATATAATAAAATTAGTTAACTTTATATTTTGTTGGTTTTTAAATTCTATCTGATTTGAAATTACACACTTGTAATTTAGTTAATCACCTAATAAACTGTGGATATTTTGTTCATATAATTTTTAGATCTCATGCTACTTCTTCAACCAAATGAATTTTCAACAAAACCATTAATTTCTAAATTAAAATATTCAGAAAAATTTGATATTTTTATTTAAAATATGATTTGGTTGTAACTCATAGGAAATTTTATCTTCCAGTTGAACTACACTGGCAATCAAAAAAAGAGATGAATCTAATTTTTTATCATAACATCATAACATGAAAAGTGTTGTGTACCAATGATAAACACAATGGGAGTGAGACTCTATTGGAAATTCATTTAACCATATCTAGGATGTAAAAACATAAAATTAACCATATATTTATCATTGATTTTTATCCGAACTAAAAATAATTTTCCAAGAATACACTGTGAGAAAATCATGATCATCTAAATTAATAGAATGATCTTTCCACTTGTTATATGCATAAAATTTGTACCGTATTTGTTACATATTCTTATGTTAATGAATCATAATAACTATCTAAGTAGTAAACATTACATAATATATCCCTATAAACATCATTTATCCTACTTCATTCCAAAAGGCGGATCCCAACACAAAATTACAAATAATTCATCCAAAGGAACAATCTATATAATGGAATGAAAACTGTTATTATAATAAAAATAAAAAAAATATATGAACTTCACTTTTAATCAATTGAATTAAAAAAATCATATTTTGGAATGTTTAAATCACACACATGTAATTCCATCATATTAATAATAAAAAGTGGAAATGAAAATTAATTAACTACCCAAAGAATTTTTAATTAATTTCAAACATTTTATTTGATCTAGGGATAATAGTTGAATACAATAGAGAGGGTGAATTTGGGTAACCTGATTATCTTCCTATGGTACAACTAAGGGTGTTAATATAATGACATAGTTTCTTGAATGAGAAGGTAATGTATCAATTTAGGTATTCTATCAATGATATCATAAATCCCATTATTACCACAAGATGTCTGGGGCACACCCACCTTGAAATCCATGGATGTATTTCACTATTTCTAATCTATAAATACAAATGGATAATAAATCCTCTTTGGATGTTTTTAGTTAATTAATCATTTTTATATTTCAATCATATTTTTTAATATTTCTTATAGTATATCTTTTCATTCCCTCCCATCAATAACACTATTTTTGTTATTTGTACGTCACATTGCTTATAAGATTAACATTAAATATTGAATTATGATTGTCACATAATTATTCTCTATTTAATTACGAATCACAATGAAAAATAATATTTTCCAAATATGATATGACATTAATAATCCAAATTAAATATTTTTAACAAACCATTATTAATATATTTTAAACTTTATTTTAAAACATGATCCCCCTTTTGATATTTTTATATTATTTCTGAAATAGAATATTTTACTAACTCTATATCAAAATAGAGGATGTCCTTACAGGCTCAATTTCTAAACCAAAATTTATTAACTCATTTACAAAAATGTTATGTTTTAAATGTTACATGGTTAATTGAAACTTATATCTATAATTCAAATCATTACATTCATTATTTAATGAACTAGTATGATAATTAATTTTATATGCATAATACTCTGAAATTTTTATACATATTCTCTACATCGTGTTTGACACTTTTTATCTAATAATATACATTAATATTTTATTAATTAAAATATAATTAAAAAACTAAAATATTTAATTGATTCCAATATATTTTTTTTAAAGGAAACAAACAATATTTCTGGATCAGATGCAAGATAATTTAATTTCGATGGATTTTGTTATATTGAATCATAATCAATTCTTTGATCTCTCAAAATTAGGCCACTAATAAAACCATTCAAATAATAATCGAGGTAGATAAAAATTCACTATTTCAAGAGAGATTAAAAAACATATATCATTCACCAATAATATTTTCTATTCCTGGTGTAATTCATAATATTCATTTATCCAAATGAATTTAACTACTTTTCGAGTTAATAATTTCGTTGGGACAAATAAAAAACCCAATTTTTCAATAATTAAAAAGTATAATCCCAATATTCTAAGAAAAATATTATTTCATGACATTTTTATGTCATTAAAATTATTAATAATCATTAGTTTTGGTAGGTTCAACTGTTATTCGTCTTTATGAAACAAAAGTCTAAAAGATTATTTTTTTTACCAGAAAAATTCATAGTTAATACTTTTTTAATATAGTGTCTAATAATTATAATTTATAAAAAAAATTATTAGTTTAAGTTCATTATCCTCTTGAATTTTTGAATATCCAAATATATAATAAATAAAAAAACATTATTAATATACAAATATTCATTATAGACTCTATTCATAAAACCAATGAATACAGATACTATTTTAGAAAAGTAAAATGGAAGAACTATAAATTCATAATACATGTATCTACTATAAAGTAGATTACTCAGGATATATTCCTTCTTAAAAGTAAACTAATGATATTATGACCCATTTTCAATATTTAAAAAATACTACACTTCTTAGAGATGATTAAATAAAATATCATTATGAGGAATAAGGTACTTGTTCTTAATATCTATGTTATTCAATGTTATATAATCAATTAAAATCAATGAGGTATCATATATTATTTTTAAAAATAAAAAAGGAGAACCTTGTGGAGACGTTCATGGACAAATGTAATCTTTATCATGAATTTATTGAAATTTAGTTTTTTAATTCCAAATGTTCTATAAGAGTAATTCGATAACCATATACTGAATTAGTTTTATAATTATGAACTATGTCAATAGGAAAAATAAAATCTTAATCCCAAATTATAGTAGGTATATAATTAGAAAATTAATATATATATTCATTCACTACGATAAAATATTAAATTTTAAAAAAATCTATATTCACAACCACCAGATCTAGGTAACTCATATACCCAAATCAAATAAATTTCTCTACATATTTTTATGTCATCAATGGTTTGTAATCCTTTAATCCAACATCATTAGTTTTTCAATCTATCAAATAATGGTAGAATAAAACCCAATCCATTACAATAATAGAATCAAATTCCAATATAGGTTGTTCAACATTAATTGTGAGAAACACCATCCCAAAAATAATAATGGGTGTCTTTCTATAAATCTGCATTACTTTTATATTTCCACAATGATTTTTCACTAATAGTTTGATCGCCTTTTCAAGAGATGAAATTTAAATTTAAAAAAAATCCATATTAATGGAAGGTAAAAATCATGAGTCAAAATAATTATAATCAAATTTCAAATTAACATGTAACATATAATTTTCCACATTATCATATTTCCAAAATTCAATTGTAGTTGTATAAAATTAATTTTGACACCTTTTCTCTTTATCATGATAATTCCCACCACATTTTGTAGACATTATAAAACATTTTAATAAATACCCAATTCAATAAAAATCAAACATCTCACCATTTTGGGGCTATCAATTTTCCATTATTTGACAATTCGTGATTACTTAATTTTCAATCATGGGGCATATAACAAAACATACCAAATCATAATTTATTATTAGGTTGTGTAATATATTAACTAGGGTTATTTTTAACATTACTATCACAATCTGGAAACATAATGTCATTCCATTAAAATTAAATTTATATGTTCTTTCTCGTTGACTACAACCTAGATATTTTTTAATACTTATTTTCGTACAATAACATATCATAATTAAACACAATTTATACAATCCTTGAACATAGATAATGTATTTCATATGATTTTAATTGACATGAATCAAATACCCTTTGATATTATCATGTTAATCATGCGTAAAATGGAATAATTTTATTATCGAGACCCAGATTAGAATTTTGACATATGTTGAAATAGTTTGATGATTTCATTATAAATGTCCACATAATCTTCCCCCCTTTTCTAAAATTCATTAATTTATATTATTTACTATGTTAAAATGTATAAGAAATTATTTATCATAGAATATATGATCAATTTAATCTAATTACATGTAATCATCCACATCACATTATCTAATATTATTAATGATTGATCATCACTAGTCATCTTCACCATTAAAATAATAAATTGGTAGTGTTACCTATCAATACTTTGTAAAACCCTCGAATTAAAATATATCCTCCATGTTTTTAATGAATAATTCACCTATCACAATGACAAATTTTCTTCTGAATACTTGTGGGTGTTGTGTTATGAAATTATCCACTGAAGACATGTTCCTCTATAGTGAACATGGTTTCTTCATTGCATAGACAGCAGTACAATATATATCTTATTTTAATTTCTCCAAAATGGTAACAAACACACCTTTTCCAATCATTACTATGTAAGGTTGCATATTCAAAAGGATATTTACCCCCACGATGCCTTTATACTTCTTATTACATATTCTAATTATGTAAAATAATTCTGTAAAATGTTTATTGATAAAATGACATGTAAATCATAAAATTAAATATATTGAAAACCCTAGATTAAAACCAATTAAGATTATTAACATTTATAATCCTACTATCTAAAATTATATAAAACTCACTTGAATACTTACTATAATCACCCATTCTAAATCATTAAATATTTGATAGGTATTATTTGAAAATTCATTTTCTAGGATTATTAATGATATTTTAGGATTAGTGTTTTTGAAAATTATATCATAAATAATATATAAAATATCCACAAAAATTTTTCTAACCACTAATCACTATCCATATTCCTAATAACAAAATATTATTAAAATAAATCATGTTTTATTTTTTTGAATAATATTTATGAATTTGAACAAGAAATATCATTCGTTATAACAATTAAATCTTGTTTTTTACAAAATGATGTATAAGAAAAAAATTCATAGTATGGGACATAAAGGAATTATAATGTAAATTTGTTATTTAATTTATTCTTACATTTTTTTTTAAAAACAAAATATTTTGTTCCAAATTAAATTTTATTACTAAAATATTAAACATCCAAAAAAATTATTTTCATTATAAATTTAATAAATAAATAATTATATAATAATAAAACTCATAATTTTTTCTTTGATGACATGAAAACCATTTTAATTGTATTCAAAATGTCAAACATTACACACTTATTATATTGAATATAATTTCCGCTAAACATTATATAATTATACTACATAGTTAAATCATAATATTTCAATAAACATTATTAAAAATTATTCACAAATCATATAGTTATCTGATAAAATATTACTCAAAATCACAATTACAATTGGATTAACCAATAGAGTCGACATCCATATCCAGTGGATTGGTAGGAAATCATGGACACAAATATCCATTGTTTATAACTTAACTACCAATCAATTCTTATATTGGATCTATCAATAGTTTCTTTTTAATAGAACCACACATCATCATGGTAATGACAAAGAATAGTAACATAATCATAATACATAATTAACTGGGATTATAAAAATAATCTCAAAAAATATATTCATTGAACCCTAAAGAAAAAATTTCAAGATTTTCAATTATCCATACCAATTTTGAACCCTTTTTTATATATTAAATTTAACATATTGAAGGATGAATTTATTTTTAAAATACATGGAAGAATATATAGGATTTTAAATTTCTAAAAAAAGTTGTGATAGAAAGAAAAAATTATTATCAATGTACATGTTAAAATAAATCATTCCTTGGGACTTTTGTAAATAAATGTCAAAAAATTATATTTGAAATACATTAAAATATTACATAAGAATATGTTTTGAAAATAGTAAATCATTTAATAAAATTTCCTGTATAATTGTTCTATGTACAAATAAATAATTTGATGAAAATTTAACATCTTTTATATAGTTAAATAAAAAATAATTTATCATGATAGGTACCTAGCCTCTATACCGCCTCCCAATATGTAGAGGCTACCAAAAAATAGTGGGGGTTAAGAATTAATGGTGGGGGATTATATTCTCGGGTTAATAAGAGACCAAATTAATATAGAAAAATAATCAATAGTAGAATAAAACATCCAGATAAAAAAAATTCATTGAGTGGGAGACAATGTCCTTAACACAGGAAGAACTATCTTGTTTCATATCCAATGATATGATCAATCCATGATGCTTTAAAAAATTGAAAATTGTGAATAGAGTATGAGACTTATAAAAAATGATATAAAAAATAAATAATCCACAAAAATATATATCTAATATAATAAAGAAGTCATAATATCATTTACTTACAGCCACATTCCATTTTAGAATAAGAAATAAATAGTCCAATAATGGATACATCCCCATGTCCCTACCCACATCTGTGATGTCTTTCTAGTTTCCAATTGGTGGCCTGAATAGTGTGTGATATATACTCATTAGGACACCACCAATGGTGTCTAGAACAATTCATCATTCAAAAATAGATTGAGATGTTTATAGGTATAAGAATAATAAAAATTAATGAAAAATGAATCCAAGTCAGCTATGGATAATAAAGGACACTTTACTCTCTCTACCTTCTTCGACCTAAGATGAGATATCTATCATCACATGTCACTATGGATATAGGTATACACGTATATAGGTATGAATATTATTACATGTTCTATATACATGAAATCATATATAAATATATATATTCATTCAGTATAATCATATTCTATTAGGGATAAATGATTAATCATAAGAGTATCATATTTCAAATAAGGTTCATCATGCCCATTTATCTCGCATAATAATATGGTACAACATAACTGAGTGCCATGGGTAATATCATATTCCATTTCTAAGTACAATGAATAATTAGTGACTCCATTCTTAAGTAACATGTATAATATTGGACTCCAAACCAATATATAATGTTTAATAGGGAAGTCCATGCTAGTGTATCATGTGTAATAGGGGAATATTTTCCCATATATCATGTATAATAATAATTTATAGTCATGATTTAATATAACACACAAGAAAATATAAAACTATTCTACATTAAATTGATTGAATTAATATTCCAAAATGTATATAAGGGTCATGGGACTTTGTCATTCCATTGAAATTAATTTCATATCATTTATTCATTTTAGTTCATAGACAAAAAAGACATTATTGATGGTTTTCATTAAAAATTTCATAATTTAACGGTACATTTCATTATAACACCTCCATTGGGGGAATATTTGAGGGGTATATCTTCCAATAAGGGAAAGGGCATATAAAAGATTTTATAACATTTATAATAAATAAATTTAGGATAATTCATATTTCTGGATGGAAAATGTGGAATTTCCTATGTGAGACAACTTGAATCATGATATAATAAATGTAAAAATGTGAAACCTATGAAACCACATACCATATGGTGTTATAAGACTTCTCATATATTGTTGGCCTAAAATATGAACTATAATGGATGGAGTTAGTGAAATTGAAAAATTCCATGAAGATAGGGAATCTTTGTTCTCATAGAAATAAAATTCATGTGAGTGATAGAAATGAAATAAATGTCATTTGATTTAAGAGATAACCATTAAATATCCATTGAAATAAATTTATAATGATTATAATGGCATATAAGGGATGAGGATAAAATATATGATTGGATGGAGAAGGGAGTTCTTAAGAAGGAATTTGGAGGTGATACACATCAAACAAGATGAAAAAGGGGGGATAAACATAAAACTAGTTGATGGAAAATTGGATTCTGAGCATATTATCAATTATCAAAATGTCCAGTACCATGGATTTTCATGACCAATCAATAACCATCTGCACCCACTATCTAAGAGAAAGCCACCATGAATGCTAGGTTCATTGTTTTGAAAATATATACATATAACATGATGCCCCTCTTAAAAAACATTCACTAATTCACATGGTCATACATCATCCCTCTCAAATTTCTCTAAAACAATCTCCACTATATGTGGGTAACACAATCACGATGTGTAGTTTTTACTATGCACCAACCATGCGGCTCATGATGTTCCTATAAAAACAGGCGCTATGTGTTCCCAAGAATCCCCAGAAAATTTTTAATCGCACATAAACCATTAATAACATATTTTAAAGAAAAAAAGTGATGAAAATTAAAATATAATTATTCAAACCTCATTTGAAATACTATTTTATTATTATATCCCATTATAATAAACATTCATCTGTGATTTTCCCTTCCATGGTTGGTTAAATATCTTCTAAGAAGAATTCCATTAATAGAGTAAGTATGTTTTCACCATGCAAATAGGTCTCAACAAAGACACAGATTTCCTATCATGATATACATATTTATCTCAACCAACATTCATAAAATAAATGGATGATGATGAAAAATACATGATGGGTTTTTGGTGTTCCATCTAAAACTACTAATTAGTGGAATACATAGAGATAATTCAAGATTACACATTCTTCTTCATCATCCACCAACACGTGTTGAGTAATTCTTGATACATATTTGTAAAAACATTATTGATATATATATATATGGATGTATGTAATATGTCATCAACTCTTTTAACACATTAGAAGCAACCTTGATGCTTCCATGAATTTTCAAGATCTCATTCACACTAATTATCCAACAAGGATGGAGGTCATTTCCTATAATTATCTCCCATCTAATTAAGAACCATATGACCAAAATATTCTTCTTCACCCCACTAAAAAAAAGAGTGTATTTCATAGATAATGATTAAATTATTAGATTATTATCAAATTCATGCACCACCAATTTCATCTTAGAAAACAAGACCGTAAATTGATACTCAATACTATCATCTTCACCACCTTATGTTTGTGACTTCTAATTAAGACTGACAACGATTTCATTAACCCTCCCAGGAAGATAAAAAATCCCATTGTTAAAATATTGTAGGCACAAAATTGACCATCAGATAATTAGATTCATGTCACATTCTGTAAATCTTAATTTAATGATCCTTTAATTTTTGTATACAATTAATCAACCTCCAAACTAATAATTTATCCTGCAACTCATAGAATGGGACACCACTGCTATCTTGAGATCATGTATTGTGTAAATATGATCATGTTCCAAAATATCATGGTACCCACACTACATGAAATGATCTAACTGTATTAGAATGTCTGGAATACCAATAATTAGTTCATTATAATAAATTTGATCACCTCTTACAGGATTATGAAATAATAGGACAATCATTGATGAAATCCATCAATTACACACATGAGAGGTTTAATCAAAACATTATTTTCTATGTATATATGAAATTATTCATTTATATGCATGTTTTCTTATTATTTATAGTGAGAATAAAACTTGGATAAAACATTTATAAATTACATCCATATTTAATAATTTCCATAATTCAAAAATGTTATGTTTCTACTCATAAGATACCATGTATCTAAACATATCTAGGTCATATGATACTAAAACATTTCAGATAATTGAAATATAAATTTTAGTTTTTTATGTATATAAATTTCATTTTGGGATCTTGGAAGATAGAATATGATCTATTGGTATGCTAATAATAATATCAATGTGATTGGCATGATTTTGAAAACTATAGGAATTCAAAAATATTTCAACCACACAGAACACACCAAATAAATCAAAATAAATATAGGAAACAAAATGAATAATGTCTATGAGAACAACATGAATGATCTTGAGATAAGAATACAAGAAAAAATACACATACAAGCCATATCTACAATGTAATTAAGTACATAATAATTTTGATTGTCTATCACACACAAGATATTATCATAACTTGAAGTAAATATTATAGAAACCCCTCACATCCTATAGATGGTCAAAGAGGTCATCAATACAATTAAATAAGTATTGGTTCATAAATGATATCTAATTTAATTTTTATTAAAAGACATATTGTTTGATGGTTTATTATATAATCTTGGTGAAAGGGGTAGGTGAACCCCATGTAGATGTAGTGACCATTATAAACCAATTATCATCCAAGTATACTATCATCTTGTTGAACTCATTCAAATAGGTAGTATCCATCATTTATATAGGTATGTGTACTATTGATAATCATAGAAATATTATTATATTAAACAATACCTCTCTCCAAGGAATTATCCCAAACAGTTCACTAGGAAGTAAATTCCTGAAATTTTTCACTATAGGATGGAAATCATTTCATCATGTTCATTGATCATCTATAGAATGATAAAAAAATTTACATTATCACTTATCCAAACCCAGGATGCTTTGGCCAATCTCAACTCTCATTGGAATACCATTCCCACTTATGATTATATATTTCTCTATCTCGTGATATCATAAATTCCCTAGGATGAGACAAATTAAAATACATGGTAGGGAACCGGCTAGCACATCCCAATAATTATGTAAAAAAATTTATATTGAGGATGAAGAGGTTCCAAATGTAATTATAATTATCTATCAAAAGATTTAATTACCATCGCTACAGTATATTTTCTGATCAAACACCAAATAGGTCATCGAGTGTCATAATCCCATATAATTACTAATCCTAGTGTCCATGTATCACTAAAATTTCATTAATTATAAAGGAGTGGGAATATATTATGGCAAAATATATAAAAAATAAATTTGAGTATACTAAAATTTTACCAAAAACTATGTATTTCTTGATTGTCTACACCCCGAGAGAAGCATGAGCATCATTGACTCTGGAACATCCATGACCCTGAAATATATCATGAATACCCTAGGAATGTCTTATCTTTTAGTGTTTTAATCCCTAGGTATAGCACCTATGGACTTGACCAACTCATCATTCTATTTTTCTAGTAAATCTCAAAAAAAATTCATATTGAGGAGATATAGACCTTGATTATGAATATATATCTCAGTTAGATCCTCTCTATCTAGGAATAGACAGAATGGTCCTAAAATACATTATGACTCCCAATTCTTCCACATCCTTATAAATTAATGAGGTCATTGTGGCATTAGAGATTATTGTTACCTTGTTTCCCACAATGATGGAACAAAATATAACTATTATTGTGTACCATGAGACTACCACATCCTTTGGTGTAGGATTGAGGTGATGCTTTATGTTGTTTTCTGAACCACATTCTTGTCTGAGTTCTAGGATGTCTAACCCAAACTGTTAGTGTTGTTTAGGTTCAACTCCGTGATGAGTGCCCATTTCACTATCTCAAAAATTTTGGTCAAATAAAAATCATTCAAATATTATTAGAATGTTTACAAAACCCCACCCAAAAGCATATCACTATCTACAACTCGTCTACATCTACTATTAATGATAAGAGATGATGATTTGTGATCCACGTAGAAATGTATATGATATACCTAGTACATTTTAATGATGAATAATCTATATATCACATTATATCATATATATATATATATATATGAGGGAATAATATGTCATAGAAGATTGTTTGGAATTCCCCCTAGACCATACCCTAATGATAGTAATCTTGGGTTATATAGTCCCACCATCACATATTCAAATTAGATTGAATTTAAATTAAGGACATGACCCTCTTCATTTGATGAATCTATAGATGATATAACATATATTTCATTGCATCTATCAGTGACATAGTATCATAGAAGACATTATCACATGATAAGTTAGGTTGATTATTCTACTATGATTCTCACATCAACTCAACTATAATAGGTGTAGGTTAGAGATCTCCCTTCATGGAAAACATAAATATTATGAAAAACTCTTGGAGATGAGCGTCAATGCTGATATCATGTATAACTAGAGGCATAAAATATTTTTTTTAAGATTGAACTATTGGGGGGTTCATCCCCTAAAATTTCATAGGATGTTCACCACTATATATTTTTCAATAGACATGAGGATTTCATTGTGGAATATTTTATCAATTCCCAACAAAATTCTCTAAATGATTTGATAATAGAACAGATCCATTAATAAAGGAAATAGATTGCTACATTAATTCAAATAAAAGATTCAATTCCCCCTCATCCTTACCCTAAATCCATGCCTATGTGATAGTGCATGTCAAAGGGATGACACGATATGCACCATACATCCCACATCTAAGGTAAATTCAACGGAATGTTCATTGTTTCACTGTAGAGGTTAAGAAATGTGGAGTGTAAATTTAATGTTATATACTAAAGAACCCTTTGAGTTGGGATCAAAATCCCTATTTAATAGAACCAATTCCATTAAACAGTTATAATATATTTATATATATTCCATTATAGTTATATTTATTTTTAATTCCAATGTTATAGGTTTGTATTCTTTATAAGTTACAATTTATACATCGTTTAACAAGAACAATTCCCATACAATTGTTGAATTATATAAATAACATGTAAGAGATTATAGAGGCATTCACACCCTTTAAATTAAAATATGAATACACTAAATTAGAAAAAAAATATTTTTTAGTCCATGTGACTAAAGATCAATGGATCAAACCAGCTATAATTTGTTTATTAAGGCTCCTCCATTAATATCTACAAGAAAAAAACCCTTAAATTGATTTATAATTTTTAATTAACAAATGTTTTTCTCATTATACATGTATATTCATTATTCCAATAAAATATATAAAAAATATTTAAATTATTAAATTTATCAAGAAATATACACAATTAATTTATATGGAGTGGAATATTCAGGATAGGTGATTCCTGAAGTTATAATTATGACGCACAAGAAAAAATACATGATATAAAATTACTTGGGGAGAAGATAATACATGAAAATAATTAATAATTAAAATAATCTACTTAAACCAAATAAGAAATCAATACAACAATTATTGGAATAATCTAGAAGAAAAAGTCCCATCACTTGAAAATTTTCTTTTCCCAATATATGGGAAACCTACTTCCTCACACATTATCTTTACAAATATCTATCAATTTCATAGTATTTATCTACCGACCCAAAATAGTATGACAAAAATAAATGATGTTATTGATATAAATTTGTATCATCCTAGTTCAAGTTCACTGATCATTAACAAATTCATAGGCCAACCAGACCTAATGTAAACCTCCATGAATAATATAGTCTAGAAAATAATATTGAGTGGATAAGATGGTACGATGGGGAGATTATAGTTTTAGGGTTATAGGAAGTAACTTTTTTATGACAAATATATAACTAAATCAAGAAAACATATATCATATAGTAAGACACTGATCTAGAGAAAATGAACTTAAAAAATGTAGAACCGTCTGGTATCATATATAAAATGATGACGACAACATGATGTTATACAAAAATAATATTATTGGGAATATAGTACAAGGAATATAAAAAATTATATATATAATAAATAAAATATAATAATGTTATATATAATATAACCATGATCATACCCAAGATCATATTCTATTGTACCATATCATAGAACAACAATTCAAGGGTCGATAACCGGGTGCTTCCCCATGTCCCTATATACATTCATGAAGTATGTTTTGGTATTAATCAGAAACCCCAATATGTTGTGAGATATACCCAATATTTTCACAACAAATTATGTCATGTAAAATCTATCCAATTCATAATAAATTAGAATTGTCCATGTATATTAATAATAAACTGAAATGTAAATGATAAATAATGTTTTCTCACCTTCCTAATGAATAAACGATTGAATATTCCCACTAGAGTCTATGTTGTGATATTTATGATTATCTGGTAACATGTATATATTCAAACACACACACACACACTCATATATATATGTACATAAATGTACAATATAAAAATAAAATTTATATGAATATATTGATATATAGTAGTATCTAGAACTCGAGGTATAACCCAGGAATCTATGCATAATCATAAGGGTATCTGAATTATAATAAGACGCACAATACATATTTTTATTTTAGAATAATAATGAATTCCATGGTTGAGTATTGGGAATAATAATTGATTCCATTAATGAGTATAAATAAAAATTAGGGAATATAGGATGGAGTATCTTGTATAATATGAGACACCATGCATGAGTATCTTGTACAGTAAGGGACTCCATTATTGATCGGAATGTATATTAATGGACTCCATTCCTATGAATCATGTAAAAGAATAATTAGCTACCCTGAATTTATATAAGATATAATATGGTCCCTAATCATTCTACATTACATTTAGTCATAGAATAATTAATAAATTATAAGGGTAAGATGTATGGTAATATTATTCACATTCATTTATTTTAAAGGTATTTTTTGATTTAAGAGTCAATACAAAACCTATAGGAAGGTATTTTGGTCACATAAATATTTATAAATTCAACGGGAATTTTAATAACAAAACCTAAATATGTGGTACTAATCAAAGGGTACATCCTTCATTACGTAAATTGGTGTATGATGGAATTTATAACATTTAATACAAATGTATTTATGGTAATTTTTATAGTTTTGAGATATTGAGTGGAATCTTTGATGTGTTACATCACATAACATTTTATGAAACAATGTTTTCTCAGTTTAAATGTTCTATAACACCAACCTTATAGTATTGATAAATCCTATTTTCATGTTTTCATAAATATTTTTATTGAGTAGATAGAATTAGTGACATAGAAAAATACCCCAAGAATATGGAATATTAGACCACCTATAAAACAAATTGATTTGGGTGAGATAAATGAATTAATTAAGGATGAATATTTAATATAGTACAATTATAAATCCAACAAAACTTACATTTAATGAATCCGAACTCATAAAAGGTAGGAGGATCAAATCATATATATGAATTAGATGGGTGAGTTAATATTGATATAAGAGTTGGTGCATGTATGTGGGAAGAGAATGTCTTGGGTGAAAAATAAGTACTTTCAAAATGAAATGTAATTTTCAAACATTTATAGAAAATACCGTATAGGAAAATTGTGTGCCAACCATTCCAACTGCTACCTCATTTGATCTAATCAAGAAGGGTGGCATAAATGTTTTGAAAAACCATGTGCAGTCCATGAGACCTCTATTAAACACACATACACCATTTCACATGACCATGTGATATATTTTTTTTCAAGGAAAAGATCTCGTATAGAGAAAGTAATATTCTTGGAGAAAGTCACTAAGGTGGCGTGAGATTCAGATGCTCTAAGATCCCATTATTGAAATTTTAAAAATATTATATATATTAATATCATGATAGAATTGTTTTATAGAAAGAGTTGAAGCGATATAAAATGGATATAGGTATCAAATATTTCAAGCTTCCATGGAGTTTAGGATGTTTGTTTTATCATAGGCAAATTATAAACAATTTTAGCATCAATAATTATTTTATGGTGTTTTCATGAGTAGTAATAATGAAATAAATTAATCAAATAAATTTATTGTTTAAATTAATTATTTTTAATTTAATACTTATACCTCTACATATAGTACATCATTATAGAAATTTTACATGTTTAACCTCATATGTTAATATTTTAGAGAAGTTATTTGATGATATTATTAATAGATGACAATAGATGTGAGGGTTATATCAAAACCCCATGTGTTGCATATGAAAATGAAGATCAGGTATTTCTCCAATTATTATGATGTTGGATCGTTCTTCATAACAAACTGATCCAAACTCATGTTAAATAATTTTATTTAGGTGGATTCATCCTGTCTTATAATCCCACGATGAACACAAATCAATTCCACTATTAATAATTGATGCAGGAATCAATGTTTGTTATTATTGTTTATTATTTAATTTCTCATTTATCATTATAAAGGGAAAAAATTATGGAAACCAAAAAAATTAACAATTCACATTCCTCATTTTATTTTTGCGTTTTACTCTCTCATTTCATTTAATATTTAGCCCAAACAATTTCATTAGACCACAGTTCAAAAAATACCAATTATTTGATCATTTCATGACCCTTTTATGGTGAAACAGATCAACATTATTTGAGTGGTTCATGACTGGGCATGTAATAGTGGAGTCATCATGGCATAGGATAATTGTAGTTGGACTAGAATAGAAATCGGGTTCCCATTCATCCCATTTTAACATGATTTTATTGTGTGGGGTGAATGATGGTTCTCTGATCAAGATGGAGTGCCGAAATCAAGAATATGGATATGGAAAGGATTGATTAGTTAAGAACCTTGTTCCTCAATAGATATTATAGGAAGATAAATAGGTTAGGGTGGTGTGATCAAACATTTTAATAAACAACATAATTAGTAAAATTTGTTGGTGCACAATGGCTAATCCTGAGATACACGCCATGTGAAACCCCATGAATTTGATGTTGGGGTTTCCATGAAGGATAAATAGAACACTCTATTTTATAACTATCACACTAAATTTTTTCCATTAATAGTTGAATAGAATGTATAAATGGAACACATGATAACATACACAACCACCCGCACTATAAGACCAAATGAATAAAAGACATACAATATACCACTAGTACACTGTATTTACTCCCTTACAGGATGCTTATAGACCATCATTTTTTTTACTCAATAGGTATAATTGAGTGTGATACCTTGGTACATTAACATTATGGTACACTGTATAATGGCATCCTCATCATAAGATTGAAATCTCTTCCATGTCTCTCACACATAATATACTCCAATTTATCCCCAATGTGGAATGGGTGTAGGGATGTGTCTCATTATTATGTCAGGTTTGTGGTATTGGTTTGACCAATAAAGATAGTTAATATACCCCCTATATTGTTGTAATATGTAGCATGATCTATTGTTTCACCAAGTATCACTAGGTGTGATCCCAAGAATGGATGATTTTATCTTCAAATATATGGAATGAAATCATTTTTTGTTTGTCTCGACAAGGAGAACATCCTGAATGAGTTTCATCAGTTCCATCACTCCTTAGGGAGTGAATTCTCCAAGAATCAAAATCACTTATTGGCCTCATGAAATAACATTTCGTGGTAGTATTAGATGATATGACACAAGATTTTATATTTTATGAATTTATTTGGATGTTAATTTCACTTTTCTAATTGGAACATCTTGTGTTTAGATGACTACTCTCGATTCATTATGATTAGTTATTTCAGGGAGTCCTATTAGTTATTGTTACACTAAACCATACATGGGATATTCTTTCACAATTTAGATAATATGCATATTATTGTCCATTTTATGGGGACCATGGAGGATAAATAGTAGGAGGATCATTGTTACGGGCTATTCATGTCAATGATTAATTTTGTGTTGTAGCTGATAGTTGTCCCCACCATATTTGTATGTTGGAATCTATTCCAATTTTAGAGGGTGTTGTAATTTTTCCCTTAATGTCATTATAATAATATTATTTCGGATAAATGCAATTCAATCATTTATGATATAATTTTTATCATTCTAAAAATTTTACGATCTTTGATATATGTGTGTGTACATGTAACTGTTCTAATGCATCACATGAATGTAATATTCCAACTAAGAATTGGCATATATAAACTAACAAATTATAAGAGTTCTTATAGTAGTAACACAAATCCTATCACTGACTAGGTGGTACATGGTGGACTAGGTCATGATATATTTTTATCAAAACTTGTTTATAACTTTGGATTGGAGAATATATTATTTCATATCTATGTGGAGTGTTTGTTATTTATATAATTATGGTAAAAATGTACGGAGTTAGTATTTAGTGAAATAAAATAATTTCATGTTGTAATATATTATATATACTTCAAAAAATACTCTTAAAAATCTATTATTGAGTTTGTTTATATTGAAAATGATTTATGCGAAAAAAAAATTAACATATGCATAATATTTCACTGGTATTTGGTTTTAATGTACATCATGAAACAACTAACCAAAATTTTTCATTAACCATGGTTCATGTAGTTTATTTTAAAATGAGTCTTTGATGACAGGTATATATATTATTCTTCATTGTGATCATGAGGATGATCCACTGAGAGAAAATTATTTAGAACAAGGCCTTGTATAAGAGGTTGTACATTCTGTTAGTTTATGAGTTATAAGACCAATCATAGATCCACAAATAGAAAAAGATATACCAACTGACGATGTGAATAGACTAAAATCACAGCACCTTTTTTAAAGGAATTCACCTATTAGTTTTTGGGGTGAGATAGTCCCCTATAAATATAAAGACTATATAGAGTTAGTTTTTCACTTTTTGGCCTGGTGGGGACACATGAAATTAATAAGGATGTCCTCAAAGTGAGTCCCTTGTAGGGATCTGTTGTGCGATGGAGGAGTTTGGTGACTCAATCACAAGGGGAATTTGTTATATCATTTTTAGAATTATAGTATATCTTTTTGGAGTAATTTTATCTCACAATGTTGGGATTAGTGAAAACCCATGAGATTATAAATTTATAGTAGTGTGGCTTCACTATGGAATAGTATATAGAATGGTTTAATGATATATTTCTACACAACTTAAATATTTTTTTAGATAAATTCTTATAGGAAATGAAATTCATCAAGGTATTAACCGAATATATCTTTTATTCTTTTATAACTATTTTATTTCACACCTATCATAGACTAGGTGATAGGACGACAGTTGTATATATCATCCTATATGGATAGAAATAAATAGTAGTTTTTGGTAGCTTTAAATATACAAGATGAGACCTAAAAAGTAGATAGAAGAATAAATTCAAAGGGGTCATGGTATTCCAAAATCATTAAGAGTCAATACTAGGATAGATGATCTATAGTTTAGGGATCTGAGAATGGATATAGTCAACTGAGTGAGGTGTGATATTTCTCATTCCACACTTATTGATGTTACATTTAGGAATGTGTGACCCATTTTATAACTAACATATAGGTGGTCGATAGACCTCCTAGAAAAATATAGATATAGAAAATGGAGTATGGAGGAATATAATGTGGAGTAAATAAAAGGGGATCATTTTGAGTGTCATGAGGTGAAATGGCGTTCGACATGTTTCAACCACCATCCCCTGGGGGCCCGTGTTAGGATTTGGGAGGTAGTGTACAAGGTATGATAAATATTCAGGTAGTGGAGGAATAAACCCCCATGGATCCTTGTATTATTATAGGTATGATCAATGAGTTATATAAATATCCTCAATACAAATAGACATGAGTGTATTCCAAAAAATTTATTCCACTTCTATAGTGTGTGACATAGAGAGAACAGTTGATCCATTTAAATGACACATTCACTTTGATACATCAAACAGAGGTGACTCAACAATGAAGAAAAACTACTTGATGTTTGTTATTTTTCTTGTATGTGAGATAACCAAATGAATTGTTCTTTAATAATAAATTAATAAATATGTATTAATATTAGGATTGGAAGTTCTATCTAGATTTCATGCTTCGTTTGACTGTTTAAGGCATAGGATTCAAAATGTCATCTGGGATGGATTGAGGTTATAAAAAGTAGGATGAAAGGAATCCAAGGTGGATCATCATCAAATAATTCATATGAGGATACATCAGATTACTCACCAGTAATATAGTATAACTCATGGAGTATTTTATTTTATGGTAGTTTACATTCCAATTATAGACGAGGTGTATGTGGACATATATCATGTGGATATTCCATGATAACCTCCACACTTGGAGATAAAATTATGTATTTTATAACAACTAGAGACAGACCTCATAATCTTTATAGAATATTGAATGTGTAATAAAAATATTTAAGACATTAGGTTCTATTTTTAGTATTTTTAGATAACAGTGTTTGTCAAACACTTTGTTTCCACCTGGGTTTCCCCATAACAGATTTCCTTGAAGGCAGATAAATTGTTGAGCTTTTTTGTGGATAATTTGAACTGTAAATTTATGACCTTGAGGGATCTATATAAAAATATGAGGATTGTGGACATATATAATTACATAAGATGGAGACAATAGTTCCTAAAGATAGATCTCAGATCTGGCAATCAGTAGGTACAATTACATGGTCAGTATATACTAAAGACATTATTATTATGTCTATATAGACACTATGAGTACATGTGGATTCTATTAGGCATTAATAATTACACAAAAAAATTTAAAGGAACTCATGAACTAGATCATTAATAATTTTATATAAAAAAATTTCATTGTATTTATATACATAGTCTTAGCGTACTTGGTGTCTTAGGAGGATGACACAAGACAATTATGGATGGTAGTAGGCATACTCAATGAACTCTAGGATTATGGGATGATCGTAAAATTTATGTTCAAGATTCAATATGTCCCATTTAAGGTAAATATCATCACAACAAGTGGTGTTATAGTGTACCTATGAATGGTCGAGGTAGTTTTAGTTTTGGATCCAGGTAAGAACATGACAGAGGTGCATAAAATACTTGGGTGTATATGTTATAATATGAGATGTGTGATAGAATTCTTTTAGAGACCGAATACTTTGAATCGTTTAACCCATAATAAGAATATAATCCTTTTAATTGATAGTTTATAATTGGTCTTACAAGATTCCACATAATGATTATATAGTGACACCATCTTGATATTTATAGAGGATTATGTTAAGTATAAAGTGTTCTATGATTCCTTGGGGAAAAGAATTGGTTGTATTCTAATGCAGATTCATGATTTGATCACCTATGGTTACCAACAATATATTTTAAAAGAGAAGATGTACATGACCCATGATCTTGGGCTAGTAATGATAGTATTCACCCTGAAGATTTATCAAGTCTACAGTACGAGTGAGTGGTATGTCATATATTATTACAAGAAGCATCCCATGAACATATTCACCCATAAGGATCATAATATATAATACAAGATATGGATTTAGTTCCTCTAGTATTATGACATAATGATTTTTCATACTCTTAGAAAGTGGAATGTTGTAATATATTCTCTTAGCATGACATTTTTATTGTAGTCAATTACCAATGCCTTAGAGTGGTTAGTCTAATTATAAATTTCCATAGTGGAAAAGGACGATGCTTCATATATATAGTGTATGGATGGTACCCCATATCATCTACAATCTATTTTGGAGGATCATTAGTAAGATAAAAACAAAAAGATCTTATATAGGAAAATATACACCTTAAATAATCCTGATGGATTTAATGATGTTGGGTAGTAGGACATCCATTTCATAGGACATGATTTGACACTAATGATTTTTCTGAAGGAGGTCATTTGGTAAATTCACATAAACACTCTAAAAATACATCCATCAACGGAAAATATGTAACATAACCACAAATATATATCCTAGTGGGAAATGACAAGGAATTGTACAAGAGAGGTTTTCAAATGATGCCTCACTTGTCAGCAGGTGAAGGCTAATCACCAGGATTTAGTGGGGTTAGCTAAACCCATTATGTCGCCCTGTCATCGACGTCCAACTACCTTAGGTCGATGGTGTGTGAAGTATCATGCACGTATCTCCTCATTTGAGATACGTGAAAGTTAGCGTGCACCTGGTGAAACTGAGGTGGATGGGTCAAGCGGTAAACCACCTCTCCTACCCAGCTAAGGACCTAGAACGGTCCGTTGAACCTCGAAGATAACTTGTCGCCTCGGCCACATCTCCGTAAACCTCGTCGAGGTGAGACCCATATAAAGACGTGATCGTCATCCTCGAACTCTAGAGGTATCCAATTCCTGTTAGAACTGAAACTAAAAACAACTGCTGCCACGAGGGTAAGGTTGACCGACTCAAGAGTGATCAGTTGCACCCTCCTGTGCACGCGTTTATCTTGTGCTGCTTGGTGTTTCCTTTTCTCCGACCAAGGAAAACCCATCCTGACGTCGTAGTAAAACCACAACCTTTTTTCCCTAATACCGTCAATTTGTGTATGAACTGTGATTGCCCAGTCCATACTCAAACCAACGTCGTAAGTCCTCGACGCCGCCACCAAGAGATTCTAACCGAAACTCTCGCCTTGAGGTTATGACGACACCGTCGGCGTAAGTGTGATTATTGAATCTTCTCCCAAGGTATCTCCAGACGTGAGGGTCAAGTCCACGACTTACAAGAAACTCTAGGTCTGGGACAAGATTCGTGGAAGGAAGGAATAATTCATATCAACGTCTATTACTACGGAAGAAAGTAGTGGACACAGACTGTCCCTTGAATCATTCTTAGAGCCATTGGATCACACTCCTTCACCACATGCATCCGCACTCTTCCTCCGCCCTCCAGCTCCCTGAGCCTGTCAGGGATAAATAAGGCGGGTGGTTATAACATGTTAAAATGTACACCACCTCATGCAGCTCTCCTAGATCTGCCTCCACGTCCGCTTCTTCACAGACTCATCTCTCCTTATAGCTTCCCCTTCTTGAAACATTTAACACGCACGAGTCTCTAATACTGGCACTAGTTTCCTATTTCTTACTGCACTCTGCAGTCTTCATCCACTCCAGGATGATCTGCACCTTCTTTGCCTACGATCTGAAAGAGCTGCTAAAATTTCTCCTTTGCTGAAAATAGAAACTTAGTCTCATCCCCTGGATGAACCACGCCCATTTCCTAATACAGTAAAACCTAACATGAATGATGTATTCATGCCATAGATGATGTCGTAAAGCCTTGACGTTACTACCAAGAGATCCAACTGTCACTCTTGCCTCCAAGGGTCGAGTCACACTGTCAGCATCAGTGTGAGGTTACTGGGTCTCCTCCAGCAGAAATGTCAAAAGTGAGGGTCAAGTCAGTAGTCTTAACTGGAACCACTTAGTATCAACCAAACAAAAGGACAGGAAAGCAAACATCACAAAGATAAGTGTTTTTTTATTATTTCAGCTCATAGTACAAAGACACGAATAAAAGAGCAATATGGAACTAGAAGTACAGGGGACGTATCCACTAGTTCCGCTCCTGTCCACCTGCTCTTGGAGCTCTACTGCCTTGTCCACTATCTGGCTATTTCTCAAGCACCTGCCACTGCTTCTGCCATGGTGGCTCCTCCAACGCTTGCGGATCAACTTTGCGGGCGGTCGTACAGTCACGCGCCAGGTGACCCTTCTTGGTGCATTTGTAACACTTCCTGCTCCTCATACGGCTGGCTCTGGTCCTCTTGGACCTCAGAATCATCTGTCTACTGCCCAAAAATGACTCCATTACTGATCGAAAATCCTGTGGAAAAGGCAGCAGCTCTTATACAAGCTCAGGGTGTAGAGCTACTGGCACAAACTCCACCCTAAAGAAGGTCTCAAAGTCTTCCCATGTGAAGGTCATCCCATCGCAAAACTGGAACAAGTGGATCCACCACCTGCCTGCTACTGCCTGAAGAAGGCTGATAGAAAAGATCACCATGAAGTCTGCCGGTGTCCCCACTGGCCTGAAGACTCTCACCACAGACTCCAGCCAAACCTCATCCACCTGCGAGTCCGTCTCTCCCCAGAACCTAGGTGGCCTCTGGCGCTGGAACTCGTGCAGCGCGCTCAAGTGGCATGCATCGCCTGCTACTGGGGCTGGTGGCATCAGTGGCCCAACGTATGGTAGTACCGCTGGTGCCTCTGCTGGTGCCTCTACTGCAAGAGGGCCCTGTACCGAAGCCTCATCACTCGGCAGGCTGTCAGTACACACATCCCTCTGGGATCTAGTTGGTCGTTCGTGAAAAGGCATCGTGAAAGGAACATACGTGACATGGTCAAATGATTTATACCTGGTGAACTGACCTGGTTTGAGCTGTTTTAAGGGAAAACCATTGAAAACACACACACAATCAGTGTTTTCATGCACAAATTCGGAAATCAGTTGCAAAGTCATGTTGTATGGATATGTCAGCCGCCCGCACCAATACTGGACTCCCTGAACTGAAAACCACACTCGGTACTTCTAACACTGTCGCTTCACAGAAAGAAAATATCAGAGTTATAAGTTCCGCAGTAGAACCGTACTCTTCTGATACCAATTTGTCACGACCCGTCCTCGGGGTCCATGCCGTGACTACCCCAATCCCACCTTCCATAGGCCTGGGTTTGGCTACTAGCACCAAAGACGTAAATCCCGATAATTAGGAAGGAATTTCCTTTATAAAAGTATACAAAACACCACATAGTACAAGCGGAAGTAAAACACTAAGTACAAAAGAAAGTGTTGAAAAGTAAATGGGCCAGATTACAAACCCAACTGAAAGTACAGCTACAAATGAACGAAATTACAACAGAAAAATAAAAAAAGCTGGAAGAAAGGAAGAAGCTCCTGGGTCGTCCTCCTTGGATCCCACCTGAAGGGTAGGTACAGATAGCACGGCTCCTGTATCGTCCACTACGGATCCTACCTGAATGTTAGGTACAGATAGCGCAGCTCCTGGATCGTCCACAACGGATCCTACCTGAAGGGTAGGTACAGATAGCCTCCACAACGCTCTCGCCCGTCTACCTCCTCCGAGTGTTGTCTCACCGTGAAATACACCTCCGGATACTGACTCGTCGTGTGGTCCACCTCCGGGTACCGTCTAATCCTTGAACACTCAGCCTCCATCAGCATTGCTCATCATCTGAAACCAACACAACGAGGTGTGGGCATAGCCCGTGTAGGGGTGAGTATAACGATACTTAGTAGGGACCCCAAGACCCTCAAGGTCTCTCTAAAACCAACAAGTATAACCACAAAAAAGATCTCAACAAATAACATCTACTTAGGTATATGCCCATACATACAACTATGTTATCAAGTAACCCATGTCAATCATGAGGAAAAACAAAGATTATAAAATCAACGGATAACCACTACCCAGGTATATGCCCATACATATACCTAAGTTATCAAGTTACCCATCTCAATAATGAGGTAAACACAAAGGTCATAATCTCAGCTCAAACCGGGATTTTCATTATCAAAACCGTAATTGCAAAAGAGCCCCATCTCTTGAGTGTACAGTGGTCCTATCACGACTCTGAGGTACAGCTCACTAACCTAAGACTACTGAGGTACTCCTCCTGTCGAGTACCACGGGCCAGCCACCCAAGCACAGTAGTGCTTCCCACTGGGGTATGCCACCCAAACACAGTAGTGCACACCCCCTAACAGCCTGCAGAGGTACTCTCCAGACGAGTAACGCGGGTCTGCACTGTCACATAGTATTGCTCCATCCGCCATGGGTCTGCACCCAAATAAAGTAGTTCTCCATCCACTGGGCTAGTCGACTCACTTAAAGTCGAGTTGGTCAAGAAGTCGTTAGGTTTCAGCCTGCTACATGGTCTCAATACTCCGAACGCTCGTCTCTGGGAGGGTCCGATCTACGAGCTATAGTTCGATACTCCAAGTATCTCAAATTCCCATGAATAAGTATCTCAAATAACCGCCTCGTCATAGGGGCCTCAACGCAACAGACGGCGCGTCAATCGGACGCCCGGTCTGTGAGTTATTAGCCTTTTCGTCCCCGGGGCCCGGTTGGTTTCGTGTGCGAACCAACCCGGCCATATCTCAACTGTACCCTGAAATCTCATAGGGTATACTCATAGGGACCGTTTCCCCACGTGATCACCAACACCGCTGACGATTCGTCAAACGGACGTCCAGTCTGAAAGTTATCAGCTTTTCCGTTCGAGGGGCCCGGTTGGATTTCAGGTACAATCCAACCCGGGGACTATCAAACTGTATCCAAATCTCAGGTGATGTATGCCAAAAGTTCCGTCTCATCAAGAGGAATCCAACGAAGTCGTTGGCACATCAATCTGACGTCTGGAACCCAAGATATAAGCATTTCCACTCTGAGGGCCCAGTTGGTTTTGTGTTCGAACCAACCCAGCCGTACTCAAATTTTTCCAAAACCTTGAGTGTAATATACCAAAATAACCACCTCGATCCAAGGATCGCTTCGCAACTGATGGTACGTTGATCGGAGATACATAGACCATGATATGGGAAAAAGACTGAAAACAGTCCGAAATGGGGGTCTGGGCCCGGCCCGGCCCGGCCCAACTCCTCCCCTGGGTTGGCCCAAACCGAGTCGACCTGACCCTGGTCTGGGTCCGGCCCATCAGGGTGCGGACCGGCCCGGCTGCATGGCCCGGCCCCGCCGGCTCGGTGAGGGCGGCCCGCCCGGTGCGGCCGGTCCGGCTCAGCGGGTGCCGCGCGCGCTGGGCGGCCGCGGGGGTGCGCTGTCGTCTGCCCTTTGCACTAGACGCAGCGCGAGCCGCCGTGTATTCCCTGGATCTGACGCGGCCACGGGATATGGTCGTCCCACCACCTCCGGGCGGCCAGCCGGTGCTGGTCGCCGCCTTCGCCCGCCGGCACTGCCGCGCCGGCATCACCTTCCGCGGACCACCGGACGCGCTCTGGTGGTCCGTTTTGCCCGCCGTCTGCGCTGGTGTTTCTCCCGGAATCCATAGTTTATTACGAAGGTATAAAAACGCCCTTGCAGCCTGCTTCGTCTCTGATCAATCCGCGCACAACGATCAACCAGCGGAGTCTTCAATCGCCTCCTGGGCCCCGACTCCAGTCGTTGTTCGTTCGGCCTCAACGGTGCAGCGTGATGGCGTCGCGCTTCTTCCTCGCGTTCTTTCTTGTTTTCATGTGGTGAAATTGTACCGCGCCACCTTTGTTTGTGCTACAATGAATAATAACAACAAAGGGGGAGGAGAGTCCGCCGTGTTCTTGCGGTCCGACCTCCTCCCGTTAAGTTTGTAACAACCGGTCCAAAAGATGAAGAACAACAAGGATTTTTCACGAAAAAAGAAATAAACCCAAACAGTTTTCCCCAAAATCAAGAATTCCCAACCCACAAACATAATCTTCATGGATCAACTTAATATTTAGTTGATCCACGTTCTTAGATTTAGAAGGATGTAAACAAGGTTTCACTAACAATCACAAATAAATTCCCCACCTCGAGTGTAGTCTTCGAACGAGGTTAGTCGCGGAAAGGGATGTCGCGGAATTGAATGTCGTGGAAGAAGACGTCGCGGAATTGAACATCACGGAAGAAGAGGTCGTGGAAGGAGACGTCGTGGAAGGAGGATCGTCGTGTCACGGAGAAAAGATTTGTCGGCGTCGCGTCATCGATCTCCGAGGATCCGGCGTTCTTTCCGTTCTTCGTCATGGAATAAAAACTCCAAGACCTTGAGTCGTTCTCTCCAAAATCCTCCCACACAACCAAGGAAACAACAATAAAATAAGGGTTGCCTTCTTTTATTACTCACGCCAAACGTTTTAAAATTCAAAAATGAATCAAACAATTAACTCAATTAATTGCAATGTTTTAAACCACCCAATTAATAGAGGCATTTATTAAAAAGTTTAAAAGCAAGAGTTGACTTACATTTAAAAAGTGGGGTGCGGGTGAGTAACCATAATCAAAGGTGGGGGTTTCGTGGAAGTTGAAAAGGTGGGGCTCATGTGGGCCACACCCCATAAATATCCCACCTAGTGGAGTAAGATATAGTGGGTCCCACTTCCACCACTTATCTTAGGTTAAATAACCTTAAATAAAATAAATTGGGTGCCCCATTTTATTTTATTCATTTACTTAACCCAAAATTTTAGTAACCACACCCGAGAAAACGCAACTCCAGAAAAAGAGTTTCTAAGCAATTACCGGCGCTGCGATTCCATCGGTGCCCTTGGATTTCGATTCCGAGAACCGGTTCAAAAGTTAGGAAAACCCACTCGTTCGTTCACTGATCATACCCGAGCTAAAATTCGGAAAATGATTTCGGGCACACCGGGCCTCGTTATCAGGTTCCGTCAGAAACTGCGTTCTTGTAAAATTCCAAAGAAAAGTAAGAAAAAAAATTTCCTTAAAATTTCTGGGTCTTTACACTATATAGGTCATGGAATACTCAGCATGATTTATTGAGATTTAGAATTTTTCAATTCCATATCTTATTATTGATTCATATAAGGAGATATGGATTGATAAGGGTATCTGATAGGTTCTTCGATCTCAATTCAAAATGTTATGGTTAATGACTATTTTTAAAATGGAAAACTATTCACAAATTTCGTAGGGGAACTAGAGAAATACTGTTGGAATATATTAGATATGTGAACTCTATTGAATTTTTTTTAATATCTTTAGGTTAGAATATACATTTAGATGCTTCTAATGAGATATTTACTAGCAAGGTTGTGCGTACTAGTGGATCAATTTTTTGCATTATTGTGAAATATGGGGCCACATGAGAATTTAGTTCCATGGTGACCTTGGTGAGTACTTAGTTAATGGAATGATGGGACACATGAAATGATTATACAACAAAATCCTACACACAATGAGTGGTAGATTACCATATTAGACACCACATTCTAGGAGAGGATTTTATTGATTTGTGTCTAACAATGAGTTGGAGTAGTTCTGGTCGATCGTGTCGAGGGTTTAGTGGTATTGGGTGACAAATCTGGGAAATAGTTGTCTCGAGATGGAATAATGGGACTACACAAGGTGGTGAGGATGTGTCACTAGTGTATTCTTCATTAAAAAAATTTCTATTATGCCTTCCCCTACGAATTAGGGTTCCATACCATCTATGGTGATACGTATGATCAAATTATCTCCTACATTTGTATCTGATCAATTTGACATAGGTAAAACACAGTTTTTCATATCTATACTTGTAATACAGAACCATGAGTTCATGGTTTGATTTTCAATGTGAATTGGACCTTTGACACGCCATTAAGGATTAGAACAGAAAATATACATCATTATCTTGAGTTCCCCCATCAGATTAGATGGTATCACTTTGTCAGAATTCTTTTCATCAATGAGATTTCAGATCTTTTCATTGTAATGAATATGGAAATTCAATTATCTTATCGATGCTAAGTTTATGTTATTTTTTCAATGGTAAAAATCAAATCACTATAGGGTTTAATTTCATGTCACATCGGTTAATTTTATGTCAATGAATGGTGATATGGAACCAAGGAACATGTTAAATGCTAGATGATGTGCTGAATTACTTGTTTGTATCTGGATGAATAGGGAGTGAATCTTTAATTCTTCAATCTAGTGTTTGATCATTTGGGGGTTGTATTCCTACACATAATTTATAGTTTATCTCATGAGAGAGAGGTGGATTACTCCAACGATTTAATTCCAAGAGCTGCTCTAATTTTCATTTCATGTTATAGGATATCTATGATATAGTTACACTATCTCAAGGAAGCTATCTTGTTTGGAAGCAAGGGGTTTATACAACACAATACATCAATATAGGGTTCACCTGTCCATTTTTTTAAAAACAATTGATGGTACCCTAATGCTTTGAGAGGTTTACCAAATATTGAACATAAATATTGTTTTGAACCAGTACCCCTTTTAACATATATATGACTTGTTTGATCATATTTTAGGAGGTCATGTGTTATCAAAAATTGATAAATGGTTTATATTTCATCAGGTGCATGTTCGACTTGCCGACAAGCCTCATGCATCATTTCAGAGTTGGTATATTATATATGACTATATGGTTATACAATTTGATCACATAAATAACCTAATAATTTCCACTGAACTCATAAAGAGATTAAACTATAATTATCCGGATTTTCATTTGTTTACTTTTATCATTGACATCTTTTTGTATTATAAAAAATTGACTCAACCGGGACAATAATCTTAAAATAATTCTGGATACAAAGAGAGTGAAAATATTATATTCTAAACTCATAATGATCCACTTCTTGATAGATAAGATTATCTTCATGGGTAATATTATATCAAAGAAATTTTTATCAGTCAGCCATAAGAAATCAAGAGATGTAGTTTCTTGGAATCAACCTAATAACATCTTCGATATATATAGATTCTAAGGAAAAAAATATTACATTAATTTAAAAAATTAATTCTCAATCCTAGAATATCATCTTATGGAATTGACTAAGATGAATGTATTTTGTTTACGGATAGAGAACTATGATACATCCTTTCAGGTGGGAGAATACAAATTGACATCAGCACCTATACTGATCCTTCCAAAGTAGGGAACAAGATACAATGTGTATTGCAATGAATTTAGTAACGACCATAGAAAAGGGTTGTTATAAAGAGATAGAGTCAAGGTGCATGGGTCTTAGAAACTATGTCCATCTCAAAGGAACATCCTGATGTGTGATCTTGAGTTAGCTACAATTGTTCATGTTTTTTTTGTTTGGTACACTATTTACTAGGAGAAAGTTTTGGTAGGTACAAGGTCCAAAAAATTCTAAAGTATATATTTACACAATATGATCTTAATATGATACAATAACGGTGTTTTGATTACCCAAAATAATGTAATTTCATGGTATCATCTATTCTTGGTAATGGAAATGTTGTGGTTGGTGCACGTTTTAGGAGGACTATGATACAAGATGTTTTGGAGGGCTGTAGTGAGTTTAATCTTGTGGATTTACTTACCACACTGCACATCATCATGTAGGATATTTGGGTGAAGATATCTCTTACATATTTTAATGTTACCTATATCCTTATAGACTGAGTGAAAATGGGATTGATTTTGGATTCTGAGGGCCTACTCTTATGGGAGACTATGGTAGTTAAGGACAAACCATCGGGTTGAAAAATAGAAGAGGATTAGATCCAATGTATACATTTTAGTGTATGTGATCTGTAATACATAATGGAGGATATTTTGTGGTTGTTTTACAAATATTAGTGGGAAGGGAATCCCAGTGTTACCATGATGTATCAGTAATTAAGACATTATTAATGGTTGTTGGGGATGAAAGATGAATTGGATAATTTTTTTCATGTGGTGTTTCACTTATCCATTGGTAAAGGTTGAATATCAGTGTCCATACGGTATTTTACAATAGTTACACATTTCATAGTGAAAATGGGATGATTTTATGATAGATATCATGACAAGTTTTCCAATGGCCACCTCGACAAAGTGATGTTGTGTTGGTTTTTTATAGGATCATGATGGTTTGTAATTTCATTCTAATTTGGGTGTCCTTCATTTTTTATGACTGTTACATGTTTTATATCAATGAGATCATATGAATTCATAGGGTATTCTGAATAATTGTTTCATATAAGAATGACCAAATTACATATCATTTCAGGTATAATTTTATATCGGCACTTGTTAAACATTGGATTTTGATCATAACATAGCACCATAATATTGATAGACAATCATACATATAATAATAGTTCTTAATGATATTATATGAGCAGTTTTCCATGATTTTTTGGGCTCTTAAGAAAATAATGTACCATCTATTGATATTTACAATAATAGTATATATCAAATGATAATATTGATGTCACATTTTGAGGTTGTGTATGGTAGGTTATGTTTGTCTCCCCTATGCAGTTTATAGGTAATTGAGGTTGCTTTACTAAGACATCATATCATGGTGGAGACTTCATAATAGGTATATATGACCATGAAGAATATATCCCTAAAAATACATTCCATAAATCTTATGTTGATTGTGGTATAGGACATCAAATGTTTGTGGTTGAGTATTGTGTGTTTTATTTACTTCATCGAGGCTGGGACATAGAAAAATCAAGAGAGAGGGTAATATTTCACAATGATATGTTGGGTTGTACATGATAATAGAATTTTTCTAGATGGTAGAACTATGATTTTAGTTACCTCAGTTGTATCATGCCCGGATTGACATATAATATTATTTTTGTCCATGACATTATCACTCATATCTATATCATTAATATCACCCCACATTTAAAATCATATGATTAGTATAGTTTACCATTGATAATGTTTCTATGAAGAAAATCATTTCCTCTAGTATGGGTGATACAAAATAATGAACATTTATTGGATGAGACTTGGGAGTAGGAGGCTGACGTATGTGCTAAGTTTGTGAAGAAATTCTCTTGAAATTTTAGACCTGTCATGATAGAAACATTCAAGGAAAATTTTATTTTATGTGGAATATTGCAAGATCCTATGGTTTTATATGGGTTACATATCATTTTATAATTTATTTAAATTAATCTTTACAGCCAAATGTGAATACACATTGTGTTAATGGGGGTATGGGTGGAGTTCAGGGAATATTCATATTATGGAACAAATCAATTTAGAAAAATCATAGAGATCTCACAGTTAGTAGAAATTATTAAAGACAGGCCACACATTCTAACTTACCATGTTAGACTATGGTAGAGGGATAGTGGAGCTTTCATGGTTTGTGGAATCCATGATGATGAAGGTGCAATTCCATGTGAGAAACATGTAATGTATATAATATCCAAAATCCATGGTTTTGGAATAGATATAAAAACAAATTTCAATGACCATGTGGGAACCAAGTATCATATAAAATTGTGCACAATTGGTTCGTGGTTTTTCCAATAGTGCTTCAAAATAATGAGTCCCAATATTTTGAGTAATAACTAATGTTTCACATTTAATACTATTTTTTGATAAACCCCACTTACCTTTTATTTGAAATGGACAAAACCAATATAGGAGTTCTCCATTGATGTTAAATATTTGTATTTTCATCAAATTTTACACACAAACTCAAAATGATGAATTCTCAGTATATCTAGATTCAATATTGTGAGAACTAAATGTAACTTTTTTTCATTATTAGTTATTCTTGGTATTGATGGAGGTATATAGTTTAAATCTATTTTTCCTTATTTTAATGTTCCCGGTCCATTTTTTTATTTTCCCTCGATGCGAGTAATGTCTAAAGGTGATACTGGACGAGAAATGCACATTAGACCAACGATTTCTCATTTATTGTTTTATTGAGTGGTTTAGTGCTTTATTAGATAGTTTCAATTGTGAAAACATCCATACATTATAGTGTGTACCATAAATAGAATTGAATGATTAATCTGAATGAATTGGAAACTATTAGAGGTCCCCTATACTTTATAGAGAATTTTGGGATGTTTTTTCTCAATAAAGGTCAGTTATGTGGTGTTCCTTAGAGGTTTAACATTTATAAAACACCGATGGGGTGAGTGTGTTTTTTTCCTAGATATAGGAAGACCATAATGACCAGAATTGATTTGAATTGATTGTTAGGATATGGATATTTTCTCCAACGCATGTTGATGATATAGTTGGAATTTTTATATGGATCTTTATATGAGCAATTAAACTCATTTGACTTGAATTAATTTGAATTTACGAATGGAGGATATTTTAATTGATATGGTTGTGGATTCTATGGATGGTATAATGTGGATATAGATTCCATTTATATGACATATATTTTTAACATACTCTTGATTTATGATAGAAGATATCATGGACCAATATGATCCCAGGATCAGTATTATGTAGGATTCCATGCTTATTTATACCCTTGGAATCATACTTAATGAACTTGAATTGGACATGCTTTATTGACATGATCATTGTACTCCACTGGGGTTGTTACCAGGAATCCATTAAGACGCTCATGGGACTCGATGAGGATTCACTGGAATTCTATACCATGCATATGTCCTAGTTGTGTACGATAATTCTTATTATATGGAATGACCATGGAAAATTGTGAATATTCAGTATATATGATGTGGTCATGATGGATATGATATATTGGTTATACAACAGTGTTGCGGTTATATAATGTATCATGTATATTTCATGGACATGGAATTAAATTTCTTTTATTTATTAACTACTTTATGATATGATATATACCCTTGATTTGTAGAGAGATTCATATTGATACATAGGATCACATGATGGGTAAATTTTTCATGGGAGCATTTCATAAAATACTTATGTACCTGTTATATTATATAATTTTAATTTTCTTGTATATCACTAGATGTATTTGTTATAGACACATTTTGTGGTGGCCTACTATGAATGTATATCAGTCCATGTTCAGGCCTTCGTTGGGTATCTACATAGACGTTACGGATGCAGGTAGGTACCAAGGAAAGAAACCCTTGTTCAATTTGTTCATTGGTGCCATTTTTAGGATAAAGGGATCATAAGACTTAGTTTTGGATTGTGATGCTTACTGGGATTGTTTTTTGTCTTTTGTTAATTTGTTACATGTACTATAGTGTTTTATGTATACCTATTTTTTGTAATTGTATAATAATGAAATTTTTTATAATCATGTATATGAAAATACCATTTGGTAATGTTGTATACATCTTCTATTGGGATGTTGAAATCTTATTAATGTATTATTTTGAAACTACTATTGATCAATATAATATTCAATTTTGTTAAAATGTAAAAAGAGGGAATTGTCTCTCTACGAAAACATCATTGGCCCTCAATACTATTTAGCTACCTCTAGAATTCATAGAGATAAACATGAGGTCATGTGTCCCACTTGTCTTGATGCACCATATAGTGGCATCCAGGTTAAGGATGTTACATGGTTCATGATGCGTGTTTACTGTGTTTTTTGGTTTTTCATGAAACAGAATATACATGTAAGACAATACATGATTCCAATTAGCCACTTTAAAAAAATATCAGTAAATACAATATGTTCAAAATTGTTATTTATTGATATTGTTTTGTAAATTTTTAATTTTCCCCATATTAATATTCATTTGTCTTCTTTGTATTTTCTTGATCTCGTGTCTATATAATGTGGTTCCTTGTTCAACCCAATGTCCGAATAACATCATTTTTATTAGGTGAATTCTCTTTCGCTCATAGTATATCCACATTTCACACATTTTTTTTATTTATCTATGTTCTATCATAGTAGTTGCCAGGATGAATAATATTAAACCATATGGATTGGTGGATTCTTCTCCTTCCAAGATCATCACATGAATTTGATGGTCTCCAAAGTAATATTTATTGATACCATCTCATTGCAGTGATTTGATTCCCATATTGAATATTAGTTATTGTGATAGGTTGAATACATAATTCTATAATGGTTTTCATAATATTTAATGATTATACTGGTTTATTATTCTCTTTCACTTGACATCATAAAATTGTTATTGAAAAACATTTTATGGGATACTAACCAAACAATATATTCATGTTTTTTATATATTGAAATAAATAGGGTTATTGGAAGAGGATATAAATATCTTATATTCATCTAAATATTATTTTCAAAAACAGATTTATGATTCCATACCCAATTGTGAGTAATTTTATTTATTCTTCTAGATGGTATATCTAATTATTACATAGGCCTATGCATTTTTATTTATTTATCATATTGTATATGGTGATCATTATAGGTGATGAAATGAAGTAGGACCTAAACTATTGAGTTATTAAGTCAAAAATAATTTTGAAATTTCAAATAGAAAGGTAATATGATAAATTGTATTGGAACTTTATACGGATAATTCTGAAAAAGTGTGGATTATTGGAGTGGGTGTGTGATCTATTGTTTCATCGATAATACTAAAAATTATTTGTATTCCTCTCATGGATAATGGATCATGATTCCTTAATATAGAGTGTGTTTATAACCATAGAAATTCACTCTCTTAAAATTTATTTATCTCTAAACAATATATTAATAGATGGAGTCATTACTATTGGATGTGAAGATGGTTGGACCAACAATTTGGAGGTCGGTATGACATTACAAGAATCTATATTTTTTTCAAAAATCATATTGAAATCCATTATTTTAAAATCAATAACATTTAATGGTATATGTACATTTTGATTATAAAATTAGTAGGAGTTCCAATTACATCCATATAATATATATTTCTAACCCCATTTTAATCAAATGCAGAACAAGGAATTCCAAAATTAGAATGGGAAAACATAGAATTATTAGAATGATAATTTATATTGATTATATAGATTACTTGTTATCAAATAGAATGATTTGAAAAGAATAAATATGTTTTATAATAAAATGAATCATGAGAAATATAACCAATAAGAGATACACTTAATCATATTCTATGGTAGGATTTCATTGGTAAATAACGCTCTTGAGTATCCAAATACCCATATTACCAACTTTTTCGCATAATGAAGACTTCGAATAAATGTATATAAGTAACCATCAATTTACATGTTTGGGACTCAAACAAGGATAATCATGAAAATTATTCCATATAGTTTATTGATGTAGATCTGAACAATGTTAATTGTAAATCGTAAAATCCTAGATGAACATATTAATTTCATATAATGTATGCAGTTTTTTATGTGATCTTAGAGATATATAATTCATTCAATTTCATAAAAATATTGTTTGGATACTCTTTTATTACTATTTGGGTGAGTAACACAGGTTAACAATGGTTGGATAGCCTATATTGCCCAGTCTAAAAAATCGAAAATAATTATAGTTGGATTATTATTAAAGGAGACATTTTATTCTACCAATATAATTGGTTAGTATAAAAAATCATATTTCTTGTGTGTTTATCACTAATACATAATATTAGTAAAGAGAATAAATGAAATTAATTTAGTGGATGTATAACCAATGGTGAATGTATGTCCCTTTTTTAAAAAAATAATAATTTTGGATCCTAACCTATACATGAGAAATCCATTTTCATCAGGTTCGAATAGCAGTCTTAATTTAAACACACAATGATTTTGTGAAATATTTACGCTCAAATTATTTTTATATTTTTTATATTTTAATTTTTAAACAATATTAAATATAGTTCTTAATATGAAATAATTATTTTTTTATTATAATATACACCATGGAAATAATGTTTTACATGTGACATCGACTTTCCTTGTGTTACATACAATACTGATTTTCTATGAAATTACACTTTATTATTATAATTATTTAATCAAGACAGTTAAAACCTAGATGTAAGAATTTATAATATGAATAGTAATAAATTTTTATTAAATTTTATTTATAATGTATTTATATAAATAAATCATTTAGTTAATGAAATATATAATTTTTGTAATGCTTTATATGTCTAAAAATACTATATCCTTAATGGATGATCTTTTTATGTCCCTTTATGATAAATAAAAATAATAATTTGATAAAATTTAAAAAACTAAATTTGATAAAGTTAATTTCATTTTTGATTCATTATTTCAACACTATAATAGGGTTAGTCTGATATATTTTCCAGTAAAACGTTGTTTTTTGGATGAATAGTTAAAAATAATGAATTCTAATTGAAATATTCTTTTTCATCTAATTTCATTACATATTTATATTTTATTTTATGTTGTTTTAAAGTAAAAATAGATCAATTTTTAATATATTAATATAATATATGTCATTATAGTAATTTTTAATGAATTTTTATATATATCATAATGAACTTTCGAACATAGTAACATTAAGAGCCTACTTTCTCATTATATCTAAGGGGCTAACATAAAACATAAATTTTATCCTTATGTAATTGGAATATCAAAAAATAGTAATAAAATGTAGAAATAACGATAATATTTTTAGTCAAAAAAGTTTAAAATACTTTTTGACCAAATAATTTATCGAAATTAGATAAAATTAATTACAACTACTAAGGTATAATTATGTTCGAAAATGGACCAAACATGAATATTAATTTAAATAATGACCATGACACTTCTCCAAAACCCATTTTCATTCCATATCTTATCCATAAACATTTCATGCTTGAGTTTTTTGTTTTATTTTTTAATAATTTAAATATGTAAAAGGAAGATATAGCTAACATGATTTCAAAAAGTCAAAATGTATACCCTTTATACCTTATAAACGGCCACCACCTATTCCCATTATTAAAACATCTCAAACCACTTTTGACTGGCCTATATCTAAAAAATACCCATCCTAATATCCCTGCATTCACCCATGAACCCTCCCTTTTGGAAAAAATAAATCCAAGGAATCCTTTTTGTGAAACCCAAAAGGATTTTTTAAGAACCCAAATCTTCCTTTTAGGTATGTTTTTCTGTTTTCTGGAGTTTTTGAGAAAAGGTGAGTTTCTAGATGTTTTTTAAGTTCACACCATGTACTTCGTTGCCGCAGGAGGCCGTGTGCTTGCCATGTCCTGGCCACACACACGGTCATGTGGGGTGATGTGGATACCACCTAAAGCAGAGTACAGAAACAGTAAGTACACACCATGTATTCCAAAATTACACACCTTGTGTTTTGTTTTTTCATTAAACAGACCAGGGTCACGTCTGATCGCCAGAAGTGTCTTCTTATAGGTCTCGTTCGACCGAGAGAAACCGTACGGCACTGAAACTTCTCTGAGCCCCCGAGCCTCTTTCTGTTCACCGAATCGACTACCGTTGATTGCGTTGCAACCGCAACGGTAAGCTCTTCTTTCTTTTAAATCATCGTTCTCCAATTCTTCTTCTCTTCCATGTTATCTTGGGGTTAACCTTTTATGAATTTTCATAGATCAACGGAGTTCTAAGACGATTCAAGCCTCATGGTTCAAGTATATTTATCTCTTAACCCCACGGTAGGTGTTCTGTGCCTTTCTATTCGAATCCTTTGAGTATTGTGTGAAAATTCCACCAATAACCCTGAACTTAGTATTGCATGTTTAACTGTTTTAACCTAGTTGTTCTCCTGCCATGCTTGCATTCTTGTGTAGAGGTAAATCAGATATGATTTGTGTTGATTGTTATACCATGAATGTTCTACTCATGCTTTGTTCTGTTTACTACTATTGATCCTGTTAAGCCTCTTGTTAATTTACATGTTTTTCATGCCCTGTGGTCGTAGGATGGATTGTTTTTTTCTGACATGCTTGACATGTTTTAAACTAGTTATCCAAGTAGTTTGGTAAGGTTACTTTGGCCATATAGCATGAAAATGCATTGACTTACATGGGGCCGTGAGAACCTAGTGTAATAGTCTAAAAGAGGATAGACCGATCGAGCTTCCTCAGAGAGTCTTTAGACATTATAGACTACAGGGGGATAGACCGAGTGAGAATCCTCAAAGAGTCTTTTAGAATTATAGACTAAAAGGGGATAGACCTAGTGATCTTCCTTATAGAGTTTTTATTTTACATGAATTACCTCGAACCACTCCAGCCTATAAGTTTAATTGACCGGGTGAGCTTTCTCAAAGAGTCTATGAATGAACTAGGGCTATAAAAGGAATTTACTAAGTGAGCTTCCTAAGAGGGTCTCTTGACCTTGGCGCTATAAAGGTAATTGACTGTGTCATATTCCTCAGAGAGTCCCTGACTACCTTAGACTATAAGGGGAATTGACAGAGTGATCTTCCTTAGAGAGTCTTATAATTTTTGTATGGCCAAACCAGAGGGGTTAGGCTGAGTTTATTGCCCAGAGGGTTGTTGGTACTTGTTAGGTAGGACCAGAAGGGATGGATTTGCATACTAACCATAAGTTTACCTGTTTTGTTAAGATGCTTATTCGATTTTTCTTGATATTGGAACTTAGGTACGTTTACTGCTGAGTATTTTTCATGTTTACTGCTTTCTGTACTTTACCAGCCATATATTCACTAATTGTTAAGCATTGATCATTAGGTGGATGCCTACTGGTATTTAGTCTCAAACCCTATTTGGGCCCAAACAGATTATTTTACTGTAGGTATAGATAAGTTAAATTGCCCTTCCACTTCTGGTACATGACTTTCAATGGAGCTGGAAAGCATGGGACCGAGCCTAGGCATCTGATGCTGAGGAGCTATTTATATTTTCATTTTTACTTTGGTTCAATACTATTGTATTTAGCATTGTGACTTGTTTGGTTGTTTCCTTAGACATATGTATCATGCATTATTTATTATGCATTGCTAAAGTTGTTTATTATTTCCCGTCTTCCGTTGTTCACTTGTGTTTGGATTATTACTGCTTCTGATATTGTATGTTGTTTACATCCGCTGTGTCCTCTACCAATAAGTTCATGGTTTCCCCAAAATCAAACTCAAGGCCCTCGCTACTAGTCGGCAGCCTATGGAATTTGGGGAAATGCGATTCAGGCCATGTGACCAACCAGGTATAGGGCACCTCTGGGTGGATTCCAGAACCGAGATGTTACAAAGGGGTATCAGAGGGTTTATTTTCATTTGAATTGATATTTGGAGCATATATCCAAGGATATTATGGAATAGGTACATGGTAGGTTGATGTTCTTGAGAGTAGATAACCTCTGTACAGGGAAAAGCCAATATACCTCAAATATTGCAATTTCTTCTGGTATTGAATGATTACGGTTGATCTGATTTTCAATGATGGGTGACTGTTGGATCCAAAATATTGGACCAAAAGAACGAAGAAAAGAAGGACCCAAAGCCTGCCCCATGAAGCCCCGACACGGAACCCTCCAAATCAGTGCGGCCGCCGCAAAGCAACGAAGGAGGGAAGCCCCATGAAAGCCCCAGACATTCGGGAACCCACCCCGAAGCAACCAAATCCCCCATCATGCCACATGAGCTCTACATCACGGTGCCTCTTGCCTATAAATACCTGGCATCCACTGAACCCCACGGACGGACAATCTGACCTTTCTCCTTCCTAGCTCCCAAATCGTGAAGCACCATTTTCTTTGTGAATCATGAGATACACAAGGTATTTTTGCTTCATGGGGTGCCTCGGCATTGTCTCCTTTTGATCCCCTCTTCTAAGAGGGATTCCATTCATGAAGCCTAAGGAATTTCGCGAAGGAAGGGGATCCCCAAGGGGACCCCAGTTGTCGCGGAGCGTTTATTCTTTGTGAAACACCCCTCTTGTACACGTGATCCACATGCCAAGGAAGGGTCACTGTACTTTGCGAAGCACACTACTTTGCGGAACTTTTCTTCGCGAGGAACCTATGCTCCATGAGGTAGTGCTCCGCGATCACCGTTCCACTTCATGAAGCATCCCCAACTTTCACCTCTCCCCCATGCTAAGGCTAAGCACCCCACTTCATGAAGCACACCCCTTCGCAAGTTCCCTTCACAATACAGAGCAACCGAGCTCCACAAGGCCTCTACCTATGAGCCCCTCTGCTGGGTAAATCCTTTTCCCGTGCGACCCTCCAGGTCTTCACAATGTGATTTCAAAGTCCCCTGGATGATACTACCCGTAGCATTTCTTCACGTAATTCTTCTTCTCATAGGCACACTAACGTCTATTGCTTCTTCACATAGGCACACTAACATGGACCTTTTGATGGTTCTCTCTACGACCCCCCTTTTTCACGGAATTTCCGGTACCATCCCTCCCACCAAGAGCAGAGGGTACCAGTTATGTATGTCCTAGGGGTGTAGTGTAAGACCACCTTGTCCGAGCTGCAGGACATTAAATTTCCAAGAATCTCGTCCTCAACACATTACGTTAAACTGTGATCCGGCCTCGTGCCTCGCACGCAGGGTCCCCCCAGCTCAGATATTCTTTACGCCCACTTCTGTCCACAGGGATGGGATCACCCCTCACATGGGATGATATCCTCCATCTCAGAGTGGAGTTTTTCCATGGGGGAAGGGCAGCCTCCTTGGTGTAAGCCCCTATCCCCTCTCGCTAAAGGTAGCACCCATGCACCTCCGTACTTCCCCACCACCAAGGCCAGTAGAGGGTGTGATAGGGAACGAGGCCCCTCCTTTATTTGGTCCCAAATCCCTCTCCCGCTGTGCTTTGTCACCCTCTAACCTCCATCCTGGAGTAAGTCCCAGTACCATGGGCGGCCTAACGCGTAATCCCCTATTCGCTTCCCATGGACACACCCTTTGCGATGTGATCATCAGGTCCTTACAACCTCTTTTTTCTCACACCGAGTATGACTCACCTGAGCTTAGAGTGAGCACCGACCCTAACACCCACCTATAGATAACTACGAGGAGTTTGATCTGTGCTAAGGCATGGTACGTAGGAAGCCTCCATGAGGTTCAAGCCCACCACCCGGTCGTTCCGGCCTCTTCATGTCGGTTCACCAACCACCATGGGCCGCCTCAGAGCGTAAGCGCCAAATTCCCCTGTCCCGCATGACCTTAAACTGCACCCCTGAACTTCGGGGTCATTGATCCATTTCAAGGTATGGTACGTAGGAAGCCTCCCTGAGGTCTAAGACCACCACCCACCTATCGGACCAAGGTCATTGTTCACGTCGGTTCTCCAATACACCCCATCCCAAACTATGTGGACTTTGATCTGTGTCAAGGCATGGTATGTAGGAAGCCTCCCTGAGGTTCAAGCCCACCACACGACCATTCTGGCCTCTTCATGCCAGTTCACCAACCACCATGGGCCGCCTCAGAGAATAAGCCCCAAATGCCCCTATCCCGCAAGACGTTAAACTGCACTCCTGAAGTACATGTACTTTGATCCGTGTCAAGGCATGGTACGTAGGAAGCCTCCTTGAGGTTCAATCCCACCACATGGTCCTTCCGACCCCCCTTCATGCCGGTTCACCCCCATCCCACATGATGTTAAGCTGCATCCTAATCTAGTGGTGTGTTGTTGTGACACAACAGATCTACGTGGACTTTGATCCATGTCAAGGCATGGTATGTAGGAAGCCTCATGAGGTTCAATCCCAACACCCATCAGACCCTTTTTCCATATTCATGTTAGTTCTCCAGCATCCATTTCGAACTATGTGGTCTTTGATCCTTGCCAAGGCATGGTACGTTGGAAGCCTCCCTGAGGTGTGAGCCAACCACCCATTGGTCGCTCCGCTCCCCTCATTCATGTCGGTTCTCACCAACCAAACTAAGAAGACATTGATTCCCTACCAGAGGGATACGTGGGAGGTATTTTCGAGGATCAAGACCATCTCTATCGCCATCTCCATTATGGTCTCATTTCATTCCCCCTTATCCTTCATTTATCCGTCCATCGTCCATCTTGAATCTTACTCAGGCTGCCACATCCCAGTGGGGTCATGGCACCTCACCCCCCCCCCCCCCCGATAGTATTCGGGAAGCCTTCCATGTTTTGGCCCTAATATTGGGGATCCATCAAAGGGGGTTCATCAATCTGATCCACCTTTATCGGTGTTCTGATCAGTCTGATCTGTCTCTATTGGAAGTTTGACTTTCAGAATACCCCATGTTAAATACAAGAAGCTGAGGAAAACCTCAGATACATGCCAATGGCATATGATTCCCCGCACATGATGTGGGATGACTCGGGTTTTTGCGCCCTCGAGAAGCCCTATAATAAGGGAAAAAAGACAGACACGCCAATCCCCCATCATCCAGACACGCTAGTGATGTCTCAACATGAATACTCCCCCAACTAAAGGTTTCTGCACTGGCCAGAGCCCTTGGAATGTCCTGACAGAAGCAGTGTAATTAACTGGCATCCATAGAAACATGGCACTGAGAAGATTTTCATGAACAATGTATTAAATCTATAAGGGAGACTCGGACTAGATGGCGATTTTTGAGGAGGAACCCATGGAAGGAAGAACCAACATCCCATCATCCCAGTTTAGATCAAGGAGCAGAAGTCCCTGAATAAGGAATGGATGTCGCCCGCCATTGGAAAGCAGTAATGCGGGGCAACAAAAATCTATGCCTATCGCACCCAAGTGGAGGGACACGTGTGCCTTGCCTAAAGCGTCGGAAACAGAAATGGTGAACCCAACATGAAATTATTCTCCTAAATATGGAAATTAGTAGTGCTTGAGACATCATTAGATTAACGTGTCACCAGATCTAGATATCTGGTGCCAGGTCCTGCCACGAAAATAGCGGGCCTGGTGTGAAACTCACCAAAATTTGGGGCAGTAGAATGTGGGGTATTCAGTTCTGCAACGTTGTCAGCGTGGATCCCTCTTACCATCCACGGAAGATGGAATGGCACTGGCGTATAGGGTGTCAATTCCTTTTTCTGTCAATTCTAATGAGCTGATCTCCATGCCTTCAGGAACCCAGTCGCTATATCTAGAACTCGATCACCTCCCACCCACCAATATGGGGGTAGGGGAAATCTCAACACAGCTACCCCACATAGTTCTTATTTTTTTACGATGGCCTCGACTGCCATGGATACAGGGCTCCCACGCCCCCTATCCACATCAGAGATTATCTAGAGAAGCGTAATCAATGAACTTGTACGTAGGTATGAGGAGGAAGGGTTCATCCCTACGAGGGACATGGCCGGCATGGATTTAGAGATGTCCACGCCTCGCCGTCAACGCCGCCCCCGAGGGCTGCACAGGGAGCCGCTCCTCCATACTCCAACCTTCAATCGTTTCGGGACCCTGTCCCCGGAATGTCTCGATGACTCCATGCCCTACGCTGCTGAGGTAGGGGGTGTTTGGGCCCGCCCAGCCAGAGTTCCATCTTAGGGGTTCCCAGCAAGAGACCCCACTATGACATACCAGCTCCGCCACCCGGATCCCCAAGCTGAAGATCAGGTAGACTATATACTTGCACCACTAGTACCAGCCCATCTGACCTGACGCCAGCGTCGGGTGTAGGCCGAAGAGGTTGCCCGTCTGGGGGTGTCAACATCAGCGGCTACTGTGGCCCGAGCCACCACCGATGTGCATCATCAACCCCCTGCATACGCTGAGTAGGTACAATTATATTCCCGACCCAGATCGATGCCCCAACGACCCCACGGGCAAGCTTGGTTGACTCTCCTGGTTGCAGGCACAGGCAGCAGCTACTGCGAATTAACCCACAACAATGCCACCCACTTCAGGCACCCTCTTCGTGCAACCACCGCAGAGGATGTGTCCCTTTCCCACTCCTTGGCCAGGATTAGAGATTTGCCTCATGCCACCTTCGACCCAGATGAGCACCTTCCTCGTGGTAGCAACACCTCATGTGGGAGCCTCTCTCGTACTCATTACACTAGAGATGGAGTCATCCCTTCTACCACGGACCGATGGGGCAGGGGCGTTGCACGTCCAGTCACTCTTTTATGGGAGGACCCTCCTCATGTCCTGGGAGAAGCCGAAAAAGGTCATATTCATTCGATCAACCAGAGGGGTGGGGATCGACATTATTTCACCAGCACCCAACACGGAGGTCCTACCCGTGTTCGGTCCGATCAGTACCGGGACCTACCTCACACTAACGTCATTAAGTGAACCATGCATGGAGGTCCTACCCATGCTCCCGTCAATTCTAGTGGGGGTCCCAACCATACTAGAATCTAGAACGGAGGTCCTCCTCGTGTCCCCTTTGACATCTGCCCTGGTGTTCCTCGCATCCCGGCCAACTCAGGCAGAAGTCCTCCCCACCCCAACACTAGTAAAACCAAAATGACTTCTCGTGCTTGGAGTATTGCCTTCCCCGAAGAGCCATCCTGGGGCTAGAATGTTGGTCATCGCAGCCTCAAGAAGAACACCGAAAAGCTTCAGACTGGGATTAAGTCGGTCTGTTTATCGGATTTTGATGCAGAGCACGACTCCACGGTGGAACCCTCCTGTCAGTCCTCTGTGTAATGGACCGGGGAAGGGACAAGGCGTATCAGCCTCATCCTTCCAGATTATGAATTCCATCAGATTCTAACCTCTCTTCATAGTTACATCTAGGAGGAGGAAGTTCTAGGAATCTCCAAGGTTCAGACTGTGCATTCATCGCTGTCATCACCAGCAGCGCCCTCTACCTCGACCAGAGATCACGAAGAGCTATTTTGGGGTCTGATGACTGTTGAGCAACAGCATGACCCAGTGCTTGTAACTGAGATCCCTGCACAAGAAGCTATGGATATCATCCTGTCGTATCATGACATTGTGGTCTGATCACCACACTTCTCGGAGGATGGCCTGAAATTCAGCGGGCAGTCGGCTCGTTCACCGTATTCGTCACCGCCCAGCCTACCATCTCAGCGGTCCACCCTAGTACTGCTACTGATTCCTTATCCACCATCAGTTGACATGTGGGGAAATACAGGGCTAGACCCTGAATCCAAAACCAGGATCTTCTAGAACATTCTTGCAGTGGAGCACTTCCTGGAGAAGTTCTGGCCGGCAGCAGCATCGAAATTTCGTGCGCTGGAATCCCTCACCATAGAGAAAGTTGAGTGCTTCCATGAAACCCTATGGGAGATGCACATTAGTCTACGTTATCATTAGGCGGTGTACCCCAGGAGCCAAGTGCTCTTTGAGGAAATCGGAGAGCAATGTCGTCTGGTCGATTTAGCCGCACTCCTTGAGGCCCAACGCCCTGAGTCAGCAGGTCGACAGAGCACCCTCCAATAAAAATGAGTTCAGAGTTTCAAGGTACTCCACAAAATCATCAGAGAGGCTAACCTCCATGTGCAAGTCCATGGCTGGGTACAGTATGTCACCCTCCTATTCAGTCCTATCCGATAGCAACCTGGTTCGTTTTGCGACATTGAGGACATTCCCTCAAGAAGGGTTGTGTTCCACATGGATGACATAGTGGACAAGGAGGAAGAGCTGGAGTTTATTGATGGAGACTTACCCCCTAAGGGTGTACCACCACTGTTGGACCCATCAGGGAAAATTACTCACTAGCATTGGAACTTCCTAGGTCTCCCTGTTCCCACCGAGTCACTGGTACTCAATCGGAATTCCGGTAAGGGTAAAGAGCATGTCGGAGCTATCAAGCACTCCGACCCATCTGTATCAGTGCAGAAGATGGATGAAGACCCTGAGAATATCATGTTTTACCTGCAAGTTGCTGATAAAAACAGGCAGGTTGACGAACTCCTGGACAAACGCTCTATAGAGCGACGACCTGACTATGGTGATCCTAGTCCGGCACAGCAGGGGATGGAATAATTTCCCCCCTGCGAGGTGCCTAAGAGCAACCCTGATCATGCTACTCTCACAAAGAGTTCAGAATCCAGAACTCATGGAAATAGGGTGCGATACATCTTGCCAAACCCTCCCGAACGGCGTGGAAATCCGAGGAATCCGGCCTGGGTTCCTCCAGCTTCCCCTCAGGCCACTCCGCCCATCACTCCACGAGCCATTGATCCCACCTACCATGTTGAAGAGCCCATAAATGCCCTCATGGTTAGGGATCCCCATCAAGATAGGGACCCTCACTCGGACGATCCAATGGCGACACTCATTGCCCGCCTTGAGGCGTTGGAAACGCGACAGGTGGCAGTCCCACCAGATGGAAAGCCATATCCAGCGTGGGTGGATGATATGCATGCACCCCTAGGTTTTGGAAATCCCACTTTCTATCCTTTTAATGGGATAGGGGACCCTCCGTAGCACCTATCCCCCTTTTACTCCAGGTGGGGCCCCATGTTGGGGACCCCAGCACAGCGGGAAGCCGCCAAACTCCGATGTTTCCTACAGACATTGGAGGGTCCTGCATTCATCTGTTACAACAAGCTCCCTATTGGATCGATGACCGATTGGGAGGATATATTCCAGGAATTCCTATACCAGTTCATCTCCACCATGTGAAAATCCAGCATCGCATACCTCTTCAGGTGAAAGCAATGGCCTAATCAGAGAGTTGCAGACTTCATCACCCGGTGGAACGGGCTCACGTATTCCCTCGAAATGCCACTCACTCAAGAGAAATTTCTGAAGATGTGCATGGGGAATGTCAAAACAGAACTGGTTCATTCCCTGATCTCTAAGAATTACCCTGGAGGGTTCCGAGAATTCTCAGATAAGGCCCAGTGACTAGAGGAAGCTCTGCAACAGGCTAGTCAGGCGCGTCTACTGCCCCTTTTGATCCTAGTAAGGAGACCTGCTAGAGGTTATCCCACCACGGTGGCCCAAATAGAGGCCCCCCAGGTAGCGAGAATTGCTGCCAGTAGCCCCAGCTCGGAAACCTCTTAGAGGCCCTCCACCTTAGGCACACGCCTCCTGCTCAGTAGCGACCGCCTCAGAATGGGCAGGTTCCCCCGTGAAAAGCGCCACCACCCCCTATCCAGAGAAAAGACACCAGACATACTCGTTCCGTGAGGATCCGGTCCCCGGTTACTTCCGTAGTGCACTAGAGTAAGGGATTGTGATCCTACTTGAGCGCATAAGGCCGACAGAGGCGGGTCTCACTAATCGCCCCAACTACTGCCCCTATCATCGGATTATGGGGCACACTCTAAAGTAGTGCTAAGTTTTTAACGACTGGCTCCATGACCAGGTCGATAACAACATTTTCAGGTTGGGTCCAACCCCGGCAAAAGTGGCGGGTGTCTTTGTAATGTCAGAAAGTTGTATCGAGGACGTAGGCGAGTGGCAGCAGGTTCACATCTGGGGATCCCAGAAGTATGATGACTAGATGGCTCGTAAGACAGTATCCCATGCCCATGGTATTATTCGGTCACGCATGAATCACCTGTAGCCTTCAGAAGTGACATGTAGCGCCTCTATGACATCATCTCAGTCGGCCTCTTCCTAGAAGGGAAAGCAGCAGCGATTCAAGAAGCAGCGCGCCCCACCAATGTCGTTGTCATCTCGCACTCTCGGTGACTTCCTACCCCCTGAGATGGGGATCCCTCCTAGAGTCATCATAGTGGTGGATGATTCATAAAGCGATAGTCAAAGGTATGCTTTTGTTAACACCTTCAAGTTGGTAAACCCCGATATGACTCCCAACGAAGGGGAACGCCAGGCGAACCTCCACAACATCCCCAGGTGATGACAACATAGGTGGAACTGCAGCCATATGGGTCTTCAAGGCACATCAGTTGGCACTTTACACCAGGTCGTGCATGACACAGAGACCAGTCATCAGGCCCAGCGTAGAACTCAGCACGTGCAACCTCCTCATCTTGTGTGCTCAGATCTGCCTCCACCGCCGTTTGTGCTACTGGATCAGGCAGAGTTAAGTCATCTGTACTGCGGCCAATCTCGCCCTCCTACAGGCTAATATCAATTGTCTGGTCCTCGTCCGGCGGCTTCTCTTTAGGACTCAACTAGTGAGCAACGGGACGTGCCTAGCACCAGCCAGCCGACGGTCCAGCCGTCAGGGCACGCCGTGCCTCCTATTGATGAGTGTCCTCTTGTAAACAAGATCTCATGCTTGGAACGGAAGTATGATGTCCTCAATCACCTTGCCGACATCCTGGCAAGGCTTTCTATTTTTTAGGCTCTTTTCCTATCATCACACATGCGTGAGGAACTTTCCGAAGCCCTAAAGATCCTCCTCTAGTTTGAGACGGAGATAGCTGCTGCAGAAGCCTTCCACACTGAGCCAATTGAGAATTCCGAATGTCTGGTAGTTATCTCATTCTATGGTAAAGACGAGGACCCTCCCATATAGGGGCACATTCACCCGCTATATATCACTGGCCAGTTCAATGGCGTGGAAGTCTGTCGCTATGTTGTTGACACGGTTTCTGGGATTATCCTAATCCCGACTCAGACATTGAGGAAGATGGGGTTGTCTAAGGATGATCTAACTCCCTTTAGCCTCCAAATCCAGGGATACGACATGACCGAGCAAACCCCAGACGACATGATCCTCTTGAAGACCCAGTTCGCTAGCCTAATCACCAGCACCGAATTCATGGTTGTCTCCCAGAACACCGCATACAACACATGGATGGGCAGGCCATGGCTCCACCTGCATGCAGCGGTCTGTTCATCATATCACCAATGCCTTAAATACTGTGACAATGGTCGAGTAGGCGTGATCCCAGGAGATGCGTCTCCTTTTGCCTCTTGTGAATCCCATTATTTGGACACTGAATACTACAAGAGCAAGGATATGTAGATTCTAGAAAGTGAGTTTGAGCATGCCCGGTCACTACTGATCCCTAGGTAGGTCTGTATGACGCCTATGTCTTCCCAATCCATCGACTGGAGGCCACAACCCCCGAAATGGGGTAGTGTTTTGTGGTTTTAGGTACGAGTGGGAGGCATATTCCCAGGTCCAAGCAATGACGAGAAATCACCTCGTACTCCTACACCAACCTGGCTCGGGTGATCCCAGAACGTCCAACCCCCATACAGTATCGTGATGTCCGCCCCATGGCAACGACGATACGTCATACGTGTCTATTCCGCCAGGCTGGAATTAACCGGCTCAAGTTGACACAACACTACTACTTTTATATCATCATGTGTGGCCCTCTGGGCCGAAGGCTAAATGGGTTTGGATCAACTGCTTTCATTTCCATGGTCTCGACGTCACATGAATCTCCTGATGTGTTGACCACCACCGCCCAAGACGGTACCAGCCTCCCATCAGATTCTGGTGGCCTAGAAGTGATTCCCCCTACAAAAGATCCCTCCAAAAGGACAGAAGAGGATCTAGAGGATGCTCCCCCCACCTTTGAAGAAGGCGTCTCTACCACGGTCGATGAACTGGTACAGGTAAACCTTGGTAGCGAGGTAGATCTGAGGCCCACATTGATCAGTGCTACCATGTCCCTCGAGGAGAAGCAGCGGTACGTGAACTTCTTTAAGCATCATCGAGATGTGTTTGTCTGGAGTTATGGTGAGATGCCAGGGCTAGATCCCCAGGTAGTCTTCCACCACCTTGGTCTCCTGATGAACCCTCGCGTGTTAAAGCAGCCTCCCAGAAAGATGCACCCTTCCCACGGTGCCATGTTTGAGGCCGAAGTTGACAAGCTTATCAAATCCAATTTCATCAAGGAAATCCAGTACCCCAAGTGGATATGCAACATTGTGCCAGTCATGAAAAATTATGGGTAGATCAGAGTATGTATTAACTTCTGTGATCTCAACTACCACTATCCGAAGGATGATTTTCTCCTCCCAGTGACAGAGTTGTTGATTGATGCCATGACCGGGTTCCAGGCCCTCTGCTTAATGGATGGGTATTTTGGGTACAACCAGATCTGAATGGCCCCCGAAGATGAGGATTCCACTGCTTTCAGGGCCCCTCATGGTACTTTCTATTACCAGGTTATGCCCTTTGGCCTAAAGAATGCAGGTGCCACCTATTAGCGGGCCATGAATTGCATATTCAAGTAGATCCTGGGAACATTAGTGGAATGCAAGGTGGATGATCTGGTGGTAAAATCCTGCCATCACGCGGACCATCTCAATGACCTTGAGAAAGTTTTCAGTTTCCTTCACTCCTGCCACCCGAAGATGAACCCGTTGATGTGCACCTTTGTAGTCACCTTCAGGAACTTTCTCGGCTTTGCTGTCAGATACTAAGACATCGAGATCAACCTAGTGAAGATCAAGTCCATCATCCAAATGCCTCCCCCGAGTAATATTCAAGAGCTTTGAGATATTTTAGGCCACTTAGCCTACATATGCCGGTTCATTGCGAATCTGGCAGGCAAGTGTAAGCCCTTTTCACTGCTCATGAAGAAAGGCTCTACCTATGAATGGGATGGAGAGTGTCAGGCCACCTTCGAAGAAATCAAGCAGTATCTGCTCCAGCCTCCGGTCATGATGCCACCCATCTCCAGGAAGTCTCTGGTCCTTTATGTGACCGCTCTGAAACGATCTCTTGGCGCCCTTCTCCCCCAGAAGAACAATGATGGGACAGAGACCAACCTCGATTACATCAACTGCATGCTACTCAATATGGAGACCAGATACTCCTCTATCGAGAAGAGATGCCTTGAGCTTGTATTTGCTGTACAGAATTTGTGAAATAACCTGCATCACCATGAGGTACCATTGGTCTCCTGGGAAGACCCACTGAAGTACATTCTGAACCGACCCATGTTGACTAACCGACTAGAACAGTGGGAAGTGATCCTCCAGCAGTTCGACATCAGGTTTGTGCCCCATAAGTCTATCAAGGGAAAGGAATTGGAAGACTTTGTAGATGCACATCCAACCTCCGTGGATCAATAGCTGGACATGGATTTTCCTGATGAGGAAATCCTCTCAGTCGATCATGTCATCCCATGTTGGAAAATGTATTTTGATGGTTCCTCCCAGATTCCCAGCGGTAGGAGGATCAAAGATCCTAGGCTCAATAGAGTGGGCCTAGGTATCATCATCATTACCTCAGCATAAGCCATTCTACCATACTCATTCCTGTTGTTAGAAGAATGCACCAACAATGAGTCAGAGTATCAGGCTCTCATCACTGGCCTCGAGTTGGCCCTTGAGATCGATGTATCCCATTTACATGTGAAAGGGGATTACGAGTTAGTCATCAAGATAGTCAATGGATATTATGTTGTCAAGAAGCCAAAGGTTGTGCCATTTTTGAAGTGCACCCTCCGTCAAATGGCCCAGTTCCCTTCTTGACTAGAGGTTACCCATGTCCCTCGGTCATAGAATGGTCGAACGGATGCTTTGGTCGGCCTAGCTATGTCAATTGCAGAACCCAATCAGGATGGTCTGATTATACATGTGGCACACCCGAGAGTCATCACCCCTATCACCCCAGAGGATGACGATGACCTACAGGTAAGGCATATTACTACCTGATCCTCTGCGTCAGAAGCCCCAGGTTCTTCAGATGCAGTGGTAGAGGCCACTCCCGACTAGAGGAAACCTTTTGTCGAGTATCTCCAAAATGGTTGCCTCGTAGATGATTGGGTCGAACACGTGATGTCCTGCACTGCAGTTTACCCTCCAGAGTGGTCCCAGTCTTGAGAGGACCCTCTATAAGAGGGGCTTCGATGGTGTTCTCCTCCATGGAATTCAAGGAGTCTAGATTTCTCAGGTCATGCAAGATGTTCATGTCGGTGCCTGTGGTGCCCACCAGGCTGGGCCGAAGCTGTCCCATCAGATCCGGAGACTAGGGTACTTCTAGCCCTCTATGATCCATGATTGTATTGAGTTTTCCAAGAGATGCCATGCATTCCAAGTTCATGCTATCTTCCTGCATCAGCCGCTAGAGCCACTCCACTCTACCAAGTATTCTAAGCCATTTTAAGTGTGGGGAATCGATGTGGTGGGACCATATACACCGGCGACAGCTCGCAAGTATTGATTCATCCTGACCGCTACAGATTTCTTCACTAAGTGGGCAGAGGCAGTTCCACTCAAAGAGGTCAAGGCTTTTTCCATCGTTGATTTCGTGAGCTCCAACATCATCCACCAGTTTGGAGTCCCTCAGGATTTTCTCACTGATAATGGCACCAAATTCTGAGTGGATGAACTGAACAAATTTTACGCCACGTAAAATATCAATTCGAACCATACCTCTCACTATCACGCGCAAGAAAATGGACAGATCAAGGAATTGAACAAAACCCTCTCTAACATTCTGCAAAACATGGTTGGTCATAACCAGAATAGTTGGTTGGACAGGCTCCCCAACACCCTCTGGGTGTATCAGACGACGAATCACAATTCCACCCAGGTGACTCCATATTCCCTGGTGTATGGGATTGAGGCCATAATACCCATTAAGATCCAGCTGCCATCACTACGCACTGCAGTTTATGACCAGCAGACGCAAGATAAGGTGGCCGAAATCCGTCTAGCTAAATTGGAAGGACTGGACAAGAATAGGCTCTGTGCCTTGAACAATCTGGAAATGCATCAGAAAAAGATAGCCAGAGCCTTCAACAAGAAGGTTTTCCTCTGCTCATTTCTACAAGGCGACCTGGTATTGGCCCTTCGATTATAAATGATCCCCGGAAGGAAACCACCCATGTTGGAGCCCAAATGGGATGGACTTTACATCTTTCATAAAGTCTAACTCAATGGAGAATAATCCTTGGTAACCACGAATGGTGAGTGCATAACTCCTCCCACCAATACCATGTTCCTCAAGCAATATTTTTCATGTGCCTCTGGGTCCCACATGACCCTAAACTACACCCCGGTCCCGCATGACCTTAAACTGTATGGTCCTACAAAACCTTAAACTGGAAAGTCCCTCCTGACGCTAAACTACACGATGGTCCTACAAGACCTTAAACTGTCCAGTCATGCATGACTTTAAACTGCAACATCTTCCTGCACGACGTTAAACTACATAATCATCTGTCAGGACGTTAAACTATTCATCTTCATCTGTCATGATGTTAAACTACTCCTTATCATTCCGGCATGACAATAATCTTCAAAATGGCCCTATCTCTATGACCCTAAACTAATACCTCCCTCATCCCCATTTTTAGATGATAAACTGCAAGCTGGTCAGGCCTTCCTGACTGAGGCCCTGCCTCAGGCCCCATAGCCTTCCCTGATCCAGGCACTCTTGTGGGATTGTATGGTGTGGTATGGGATTATGTCCTCATTCACATCTTATTACTCGTCATACCGTAAATATCCCGAGATGATATTCATTTCATCGTCCTACATGACATTAAACTGTGCTTTTAGAACTACGTATGGCTTAATTCCCATCCTCATGGGATACGTAGGAACGCTCAAACGCTTAATTTTGAGCCCAGCCCCAAACTCTTCTCTTTGACTATACTCCCTGGGTAAATCTTCTTCGGAGGGTCCTAGCATGATATAGTGTAGGATTTCCTAGCCCCACTCAAACAAGGATTATAATGGTCGCACTATGTGTCCACTCCCGTTCTTCTATCCACCCCTCATCTTCACCGCACGACGTTTTAACTGCATGGCCTTCAAGAACTACGTATGGATTGATTCTCATCATCATGAGATAGATAGAAACGCCCAGAAATTTTGTCTATTGGCCCAGCCCAAAAGCAAGAATCTTCCCCTCATGTCAAGACATATAGCGGGGTGCATACTTTTTCACCAATTCAGGTTGAGCTAGCCTCAATCCGGACGTACGTCCTGCTCCCTGGAGACTTTCGCCTCTTTCATATATGGGTACAACTATGCTTCACCTACTCCTTTGATTGAGACTCCATCACCTTCCAATTCTGGAAGGGCCCCTGAATGGTATGGATGCTAGGCCTAAGGTCTCTCTTACCACTTCGGGCCAACGCCCTCGAGGATGTTGAGCAACAAGCTGATATAAGTCCCCCATTTTGAATATGTTCAGTGGTCAATGATCATTTGTTGCTCCCTTTTCAGGTCACTATAGGGATGATGTGTTTCGAACATGGTCAACGGCTATCCTGGATCATTGAGGTCACCCCAAGATGTCCCAAACATTGAGTTTAGTGGTTCATTCTACCCCGTTGTATCTCCAAATGATGAACTCCCTCTGGGTGATGCCACCTTTCAGGACCCTTGGCCATTTTGGGCCCCTGGCCTAGGTTGTCTCTTATGAGATTGTGCGTTGTGGTGTGGGATTATGTCCTCATTCATGTCGGGTTTCTCGTCGTCCCATACACACCCCTGGAGGAGACACCTTATCCTCCCCATCCTCACTGCATGACGATAAAATACAAGCTAGTAAATCCTTCCTGACTGAGGCCCAGCCTCATGCCCCTTGGCCTTCTCAGGCCCCTTAGCCCAAGTGCATGACTGGAGTGTACGGTGTGGTCTGGAATTACGTATTCATTCATGTCGGGTTACTCGTCATGTCGTACACCTCCCCTGTCCATGGAATCCTATTCCCTGACCCTCCTCCTTATTGCAAGATGATAAACTGCAAGCTGTTCAGGCCTTCCTGACCAAGGCCCGTGGCCCAGGTCCTCTCTTATGGGATTGTGCAGTGTGGTGTGGGATTACGTCCTCCTTCATGTTGGTTTAATCACCATGTTGTACACTTCCTCATTAGGTATCCTCCCCCTAGGAATCTTCAAGAACTACGTGTGGCTTGATTCCCATTCATATGGGATACGTAGGACCATCCGAATGTCTAGACATCAGGTCCATCCCCATATCCTAGAAATCTCCATCCCACCTTAGCCACTTGGCCTACCTCTTCTGAGCCACTTCTTCGACCCTTTTTGGTGGTCCAATAATGTTCTTAAGGGTACTCTGGTTTATTACCTAGAGCACCGGAATCAACTAAGACATGTTTCTACCAACTTTTCAGGCTTTGTGTTTCTCTTCATTAGGGCTTCCATCATCTTTCACACCGGAAGGGACCCCCGTGTGGTATGGATGCTTGGACTAAGGGCTCTCCTACCATTATGGGCCCCTAACGGCCTGGTCCCATGCTGCATCGACTCTCCTACCATTATGGGCCAATGCCCCTGAGGGTTTTGGATAACAAATTGATACAAATCCAGCATAGTGAATATGGTCATTGGATGATGCTCATTTGTTGTTCCCACTTCAGGCTAAGGCGATATAGATATTGTTTTTCCGCCATGGTTAACGGTTATCCTCCATCACCACACCAACCCCATTAATCCCAAAATTTCGGTTACATGATTCACATCCTTCTCCACCCCATCATTTCCAAGTAGAATGTTGAAACTCTTGGTATTATTCCACAGTGCGCATCTAAGCGTTAAGAGGAACAAAGCCGCGATGGGGGATCCTCACAGATTTCTATTTGGCATGCATTCTAGGTCTTGCAAAATACATTCACCTCCCTTGATTCCCACACCGAGTCTAACTCAAGTGGGCTTAGGGATCGGGTTGAGGTCTGTACTAACTTGGAGAGTTTTCACCCCACCCATGGTCCGAGCTCTAAAACCCTAAACTAAGATCTTCTCATAACTATGTCTGGCTTGATTCCCATCCTCATGGGATACGTAGGAATGCCCAAACATTATATCTTTAGGTCTAACTTCAGCTCTACTAATTCATCTTTTCTGGCTCACCTTCAAATCCTTGACCACGGGACTATGTGGCATGGTGTGGGACCATGTCGTCGTTCCCATCAGGTTTGCAACGGTCGCACCGTGCACACCCCATTATAAAAAAAATTACCCCTCCTATTTCATATCCCGCACAAAATTAAAAAGCACCTTTTTAGAACTATGTGTGGCTTGATTCACATCTTTATGAGATACATAGGACCACCTGAATGTCTAGACATCGGGTCCAGTCCCACATCATAGAGATCTCCTGATCTTCCTTTCACCTAGGCCCCATGCCCTATTCATCTCCACGAGAGGGATTTATAGGTGTGGTAGAGGGTTTTTGGCACCGTGCCTCCCTTCTCATAAAAATCCACCATCTCTTGGATTCCCTCATGTTGAGTCCCTTGACCCCTTCTAGTGGTCCTCCCATATGTTAAAGAGTACTATGGTCTAGGACCAAGAGTGTCAGATTCAACTTAGGCAAGTTACTTCCACTTTTCAGGCTTCGTGTTCCCCTTCATTCGGGCTTCCATTATCTTCCATGCCCAGAGGGACCCCCATGAATGACCTTGATACCACGCCTAAGGGCTCTCCTATAATTACAGGCCAATTCCCCTGAGGTTTTTGAAAATAAACTGATACAAATCCCGCGTTGTGAACATGGTCAGCGGTTTATGCTCATTTGTTGGTCCCCATTTCAGGTTAATGCGACAGGATACTGTGTTGCGAACATGGTCAGCAATACTCCATCATCACGCCAACCCTTTAAGACCTTTAATGTTGGTTGCATGATTCACATTATGTTCCACCCCATAATGTCCAGGTAGAATCTCGACACTCTTGGCGCTATCCCTCAGTGCACCTATGCACGTCAGGGGGACAAAGCTGTAATACATCATCCTTCAGGGCTCCCATGGTCCGAGCTCTAAGACCATAAACTAAGATCTTCATTAAGGGATATGTGCGGCCGGATCCTCATCCCCATGGGACGCGATGGGTCACACGGATGTCTTGTCTCCGAGTCTAGCTAAGCTGGGAGCTAGTTCCTCATGCCCTTTTCGCTCTCACCCCTATTTGGGCCCCTTGGCCTGAGGTTCCTATCTCAGGACTACGTACGGTGTGATGTGGGATCATTTCCTCATCCACGTAGGTTATTTCGGACAACACCGTACACATACCCCGCCTAGAATCATCTCTGCTATGTCTGTACTGCCTGAAGTTAAAATGCATGCTTGGTCCTATCACACAACCCTAAACATTGACATTATCATCCTGGATGCACGACGAAAAATGACACTACATTGTGATGACCTCATCATAGAGGACATCACGTTGGGTATTGGTCACCTACCGTGCCATTTTTCAATAGCTACTATGGATTGATTCTTGTGGTGACACCAGTGCTTGCTACCCTAGGATTGTCGCTTAAATAAAACCACTTACCTTAAATGAAAAATATGGTTTATCAAATACCGCTTCTCTTGTTGTGAGGGCTAGACCTTCGCGCCCCCTTCATCCTTTGTGCTGGTACCTTATCGTGCTGTGACGCCTTTCAAGAACTATGTGTGGCTTGATTCTCATCATCATGAGATACGTAGGAGTGCCTGAGCACTTCCTTGTGGGCCCAGTCCAACTTTCGTGTTCAGTCCCTCGACTTGACATTTTCCCAGAGAACACATGGAGTGTAGGGCTTATGTCATCATTCATGTCGGGTTTTGTAAACACCTTACCATGTGTCTCTTTATCTCCTTACCCATCCATGGTCCGAGTTCTAAGATATTAAACTAAGACCCTGTCATGAACTATGTACAGCTTGATCCCTATCTTCATGGGGGTACATAGGAACGCCTATGCACTTTGCCTCAGGCCCAGCTCAACTTTAGTTTTCAGTCCCTTGACCTAAAACTCTCTGAGAATCACGTGGTGGTAAAACCCCTGGTTCCCATTCACGTCGGGTATTTGAGTTACCCCACCATGTGTTGTATTTCCTCCCACCCATGGTCCGAAATCTATGTCCCTAAACGAAGATCTTCATATGGGAAGGGACTCGACTCACTCTATATAATACATCTCGTTGTCGTATTCAGATGCACTTTGACAAAGAGCCCTAAGTGTGGATTCTTCATAGAGACATTCCTCTCATTCCATGTCTAGGATTTGTGGGCTCACTATTTGGATCCTCATCCTCTTCCACGTCCAAAATGACCCCTGGATGACATGGATTCTAGGCTTAAGGGCTATCCATGGATGCTGGGCCTAAGGGATCTCCAATCGTTTTGGGCCAACATCCATACGGAACTTTGACAACATTTGCGACATGGTCCCATGTTTCGAATATGGTCAACTGTCGACCCTCATTTGTCTATCCCCATTCCAGGATAATGCGATATGGATGCTACGTTTCCGCCACGGTCAGCAGTAATCCTCTATCGTCACGCCACTATCATTGCGATCCAAATCTCGAGTGTCATGATTCACACATTTCCACTTCCTCAAATTCATGTGGAATTCCAACATACTTGGCTCTATCTCTTTCCATGTCTAGGTGCACTACAAGGGCGGGATAGAATCATTGGGCTGGTATTCACCAAGCATCCCTTCGCCCTAACCTTCGCCCTCCTATGTTGGGAAAGTTCCCCATTACTTCTTGTTTCCCACATCGAGTATGACTCAAGTGGTATTATTAGTTTTTGTATGATGTGTATCGGCACAACTAGGGTTCTTCTCGTCCTACATGCAGTTAAAATGTACTTCCAAAACTACAGATGGCTTGATACCCATCCTCATCGGTTACGTAGGGACACCCTGGTATTTTCCCTAGGGTCCAGACCACAGGAATCATAATGTCATGTTCCTCCCCATCTTTTGGCCCATGTCCTGAACCATCATGAGGAACTGCGCAACTGTAACTCTTCCATGAAAAAGATTAGGATGCCCCAAGATGACATTAGGAAGCGGCAGCCCCCCTCGCCAGAGAGGCCCTATCTGAAAGAATGAATGCTCCACGATCAAACTGATGCATCCATCTAGTGTGCTTCCACCACAATGGATTACCCTCAAGAGTGCTGAATTCTATTCGAACAAACCCTCACTCCACATTCTAAACTTTGCATTCCCCCTTATTCGGGCCCTCGTCCCCTTTTGTGTTTGGGGGAACCCCCTAACAGTATGGATGGCTGACCTATGGTCTGCCTGCTGTCCTGGGCCAATGTTCTGGAAGACTGGTCATGTTTGGAAGGACCCCCTAACAGTATGGATGCTCGACCATTGGTCTGCCTTCTATTTCGGGGCAACGTCCTGGAAGAATGATCAACGATATTTGAGTTAAGCCCCATGTTGCGAACCTGGTCAGTGGATAGCCCTAATTTGTTGTCCCCATTTCAGTCTAATGCAATGTGGATGCTGTGTTTCCACCACAGTTAATAGTTATCCTCCATTGTCACGCCACCCCATAGTGTTCCGAATCTTGGGTATCGTGAATCACACTTCCCATTCCCATCCATTCGGACCGACATCAGCACCCCTGGCACTGCACCGTTCGTGCACATGATCACGCTGGAAAAATGGTAATTTTGATATTCTAATAACTTCATGCTCCAACCAGGTCTCTCCTATTTCCCGGAAATCTGGAGCAGTTATCCGAACCCCTGATGCCCGAAGCATGATTTGTACTCCTATTTTTGGATTGGGTGATGAGGTGACTATCTCTTGTTTCTCACATTGGGCACAACTCACGTGATCTTAGGGAATTTTCGCTGGACATTCCGCAACCATTGTACGGATGCAATGAACCAGTGAAAACAATAGGACTCATTCATGCTATGGAATTCAAAAAAATCAATCAAAGGAAAAAATTACGTTTAAGGGTTTGTAATAATTTCAGTACCCTGGGGTCAACTCCCCCCATGGACGAATTGACCACGTCAAAAGAACGTTGCAGCTCTGCCACCCTTCGACTTGTGGCATCTAGGAGTTGCTGCTGCTTACTCAGCTCTCGCTCCTCCTCAGCAGCGATGGGGAACATTTCATCTGCCTCAGCTCGTGCTCACTCCATGTCAGCCATAATGACGGCCATCTCTCTGGAATCCAACCTCATACGCTCTTCTTCCTCCGCTAGCTGGGCCTTCAATCACAAGATCAAATCAGATTGGGCATTGAGAGAGGGTGAGTGCTCATCCGCCCGGGTCTGTAGGTGTTGGACTTTGTTTTCAGCCTCCTGGATCTTCTTGCTGTGCATTTCCTTCCTCCGCTGCCATCCCATGCTGAGGCAGTGATCATACTCATGGATATTCTCCGACATGAGAACCCGGATGAGAAGATGAGGATGTTGGGCATCCATTCCCCAAGCACATAGTTCGCGCAACCGCGAGTGAAGATTGTCCATTTCATCCAGCCATAGTGCTTGGGGTTGAAATTGATGAAGTGCATGATCAGATTCCATGATCGGTAGTGGACTATTTTGTTGTCCTCTTCATCGGAGGTTGTCTCATCCCAGTCTGCGTGATTAGCAGGCTCGTACATGGGGTACGCCCACAAGAAGTCTTCAGCGGGATCTGCATCTGGCATGGGATCAGGCGCGACATCTGGCATTGGATCAGATGTGGCGGGACGTGGGATGACCGAGAGATCCTCATCGTCGGAACCCACCTTGATGACCTCCGGCACGAACCCGCTGGTGGTCCCTCTAATGACAGGGGACACTGCATCTTAGGTGGGCTAGGAAACTGTCTCCACGATTACTGGCATGCCCTTGGGAGGGGCACCGCCAGAACTCCCAACTAGCCCAGCCCCAGAGGCCCATGCTAGTCAAAGAACTATACGTAATAGGGAAGGGCACTAAAATTAGTTGGAATGATCAAAGTATGGCAGTAATAAGCTCAGTTGAGTGGACTTACTGAGATCGAAATCCTGGTGCCGCTCCTGAGCTGATCTTGATGGGACCCCAGAGTGTGGCCCTCTGTATACTGTTGGAAGGGATGGAGAATCTAGAGGAGCCACCTCAGGTATCTGATCCATGCTAGACACAGAACTAGACATGGCCACAGGCACGAGATTCGAGGGTCCTGCATCATCACCCGCCGAGGGGAGAGAACGAGGTTTGCGTACAAGCTCCTCTTGCACGGTTCAGGTGCTCATAATAGGTCCATAATGACCTGAGTGAAAACCCTGGGAAATGAAACTGGGAATGTTAACTCTGGAGCCTCCCCGAAATCGTCGAGATCCGAGTCTTGATCTCCTACTTCGCCTTCCTCCAATAGGCTCCCTCCACCGGCCACGTCCCCCCAAGAGGATTCACATGAATCTACCGGTAGGGGGAAACGCTCTCTCAACTCAGCGGCTGACAGTTATGGGGGAACTGTCCAGTTTAGCAATACCCTCACCCAGTCTATCATTTGATGTGGGGAACCACTGGAATGTATGAAGTCCTCCAACTCATCCAGATATTGCTCCACCTCTTCCAGAGACACTGTGAAACCGGCCCGGATAGGGCCTAAACCCGGTAAAACCATTCTGAGGCGGTTCATGTGTTTCCACAACTCGGATGGATTGAGGTGTATCCGGTTGACATCCCAAGCATCCCAAGATGCTAGGAAAACAAAATTCTCTGGAATGTCGATATGGCGCATCAGCTTCCCTAGAGCCTGAGTGGATATCCTGTGGAATCCCCTCTGTGGCTGCCCCTCCGGATGGCTCTGCTCTTCCGGGACCACCCTGTCCACTATCACAGTTGGATCTTCCGCCACTGCCTCACCTTCATCCAATCCAGGTCTCGCCACCATATCGGTCCCACCACCGCGAGAAGCCCTTGCTGCCCTCCGACCCTGACCTCGGGATAGGGGAGGCCTGTAGTCACCATTCCGGAAGCTCGGCTGCATCAGCATTTCCCCCAGATAAGCTTCCTCCCAGATGATGTCATACTCCTTCACCAGTCCAAAGGCGGAATTAGGCGGAGGTAATGCAATTCTCATTTTCTCATCTTCCCATGTGAACATGAGCGACAATTGCCTCATCACACACGGATGCTCCTCGTGGCGCACCTCCTAGTAGACCTGAGAGGTCAACCACTGTAGGCACCGGAATTTCCTTGCAAACCAGTGTTGGGTGTACGAATCGCAACGAGGCTCGCGGTCCACCCTTGCCATCCAGAATCCACATCGGAAGTCCAGGAGATAGGCCCAATGCTCCTCCATCCCCTGACCGTCATCGGTAAGTACCCCCGTCGGCAATGGAAATGGGTGGAAATTAAACTCATCCGCCTTCCACACCCGGTTCAGCACCAAGGGAACGGTCAATTCGACTAAAAATCTCCCGGCCTCATTCAGGATGGATGGATGGAAGTTTGACCCTGGAGGTGAGATGGGGTTCGGATATTCATAAACCCCTCTGATGTTCACTCTGATCAGCCCATACAAAAGGTGGAAGGGCCCGCATATCCTTGGCGGATTCTTTCCCTCGCTAACATACCAAAGCATCTGGTATAATCTGGCGGGCATCGGAATCCCCAAATTGACCTGCCTTCCCATGGCTAGAATGGATTCCATGATGAATGAGCTAGGTTGTACCCCCATGTTGGTATCCCTCACCGATAGGAACCAGCCACAGATAAGGTTTGCGATAAATGTCGCCAGTTTGACTATTAGCTGTTGTTCAGTACTGACACTGAAACCCCGGGTCTTCCATTGGCTGTCCTCCAAGATTCGCCAACTTGATTGCTCCTTGCCCCATTGATACCGCTTCGGACAAGTACTAGGACTCAGGGGAAACTCTCGATCCTTTGGGAAGTTCAGTAAATACTTGAACCACTTCTTAAAGTGTACAACTCTCACGGCTTCTTTTTCCTCTCTGGGGACCAGTCCCATCAGTGCCATCTCCTGTCGCGACATCTACTCCGAATCCTCCCACACAATAATGATGGGGAGTAACTCATCATACACAGCCCGCAAGATTGGGACCCCCAAAATCTGATGGACATCCCACAGATTGATGCTAACCTCCCCATGGTCCTGGTGAAAAGTGTTGTTCATAGAAGAACATCTACTCAACAGCTCTGGCATCAGCTGTTTCGGTTGATAAATGTGGAATTGGGAGGCCCATGCTACCTTATACAATCCCACTCTCCTTAGCTTAGCCAAAAACTCCTTCCATGAGGCACCTACCTAGTAGTCCCATGCCCAATCGTTTGTGAAGTTTCTACCTTGGCGTAGGTCCCTCTCCTCGGACAACCCCTTATTCGAATCCCTCAAGGATACCTCTAGTATTGTGTGGTGCATGGGAGGGACGTCTCTGGATGCAATGGCTTCCCATCAACATTGTTCAGGTGATTGTACATACAGTCCGTGCTGACAGGTGTGATGTCCTCCTGCGCATGACCATCAGCTGCCCTGAACCATTGGCACTGACACTGCGTGTTCCTGAAACAGCAATCTGGTTCTCCCCTACTCACCTCGGGAATGATGACATCATCCCTCAGCCCGAAGCCATACAAGGGCCGCATCATTCACAGCGGATAGTTCTTTTGGATCTCCGATAATAGTTTTGTCAATGAATTATGGTCCGAGTGGCTTCAGACTAGCTCCCCAAGCCCAGACAATTGGCCATCTCATCCCTCCGGGCGGCGTCCGCAAGCACCCCCTAGGCAGCTTCTTGATGGGCCATTTGTTTTAAAAGGATTTGGAAATTTTATAGCCGTGGTCATGAAGCCTGTTCGCAGAGCTCCTTCGCGAATCTCATTCGCAAATCCAAGAAGCGGAGCCTGGCCTCAGCTTCCAAGAAGATGTTCGCTTGGCGCAATCGTGGAGTCAGAGACTCGCGGTTCACCGTGATGTTCAATTCACGGTAGGCTGACGCGCAGTACGAGGAGCTTCATGAATCGAGAGCACAAAATGAAAAATTAGTGGAGAAGGGAAAGGAAACCAGAGTGGTCAACCCCCTATTTATAGGCACCAGCCCTCGGATCTTCACGGCGCGTCCAGCACGCATGGAGCTTCACGGCACATCCGGACCGCACGACCCCTGTCTGCCTCACGCACCCGCTTCGCGAGCCAGCGCCACGAACTGCTGATAATTTTGGAGATTTCCCTCAGAATTTGACCCTTGATACCTCCAGGGCTACAAGTCTGAGGGGGGGGGGTGGCATTTTTTGGTGCTAAAATATTGGACGAAAAAAATGAAGAAAATAAGGCCCCAAAGCCTGCCCCGCGAAGACCCGACATGGAGCCCTCCGAAGCAACACGGCCGCCGCGAAACAACAATGGTGGGAAGCCCCATGAACTCCCCTGACGTTCGTGAACCCGCCGCGAAGCAACGGAGGCAGGAAGCCCCATGAACGCCCCTGACGTTCGTGAACCCACCGCGAAGCAAAGGAGGCGGTACCCCTCTGCGAACCTGGTTGACTTTCACGACCCGCCACGAAGCAACCAAAGCCCCCTTCGCACCACTTGTGCTCTGCTTCGCGGCACCTCTTGCCTATAAATACCAGGCTCCCCCTGAACTCCACGGATGGACAATCTGACCTTTCACCTTCCTAGCACCCAAATCGCAAAGCATCCTTTGCTATGTGAATCATGAGCTATGCGAGGTATTTTTGCTTCGCGAGGTGCCTCTACATTGTCTTGTTTTGATCCCCTCTTCTGATAGGGATTCCTTTCGTGAAGCCTAAGGCCTTTTGTGAAGGAAGGGGATCCCCAAGGGGACCTAGGTTTTCATATAGCATTTATGCCTAGTGAAACACCCCTCCTGTACGTGTGATCCACATGCCAAGGCAAGGTCACTGTACGTCGCGAATCACACTGCTTCACAACACTTTTCTTCACGAGGCACCTATGCTCTGTGAGGCAGTGCTCCGTGAGCACCCTTCCACTTCAGAAAGAACCCCCCCACTTGAACATCTTCCCCATGCTATGTCTATGGTACCTCACATTGCGAAGCACTCCCCTTCGCAAGTGCCCTTCACCATACAGAGGAATCGAGCTCCACAAGGCCTCTTATAATGGGCCCCTATGTTGGGTAAATCCTTTTCCTGTACGACCCTCCAGGTCTGCACAATGTGATTTCAAAGTACCCTGGACGATACTACCTATAGTGTTTCTTCACCTAAATCTTCTTCGCATAGGAATTCTAATGGTTATTGCTTCTTCGCATAGCCACGCTAGCGTGGACCCCTTGACGGTTCGCTCTACGACCACCTTTTGCACGACATTGCCGGTACCTTCCCTCCCACCAGGAGCAGAGGGTACCAGTTATGTAAGTCCTATGGGTGCAGAGTAATCCCACCTCGTCTGAGATGCAGGATGTTAAACTGTCAAGCACCTTGTTCTGAACACATGACGTTAAACTATGATCTGGCCTCATGCCTCGCACGCAGGGTCCCCCCGGCTCGAACATTATTTACGCCCACTCGTCTCCACATGGATGGTATCACCCCTCACATGGGATGATATCCTCCTTCTCGGAGTGGTGTTTTTCCACGGGGGAAGGTCAGCCTCCTTGTTGTATGCCCATATACCCTCTCGCATAAGGTAGCAGCCATGCACCTCTGTACTTACCCACTACCAAGGCCAGTGGAGTGTGTGATAGGGAACGAGGCCCCTCCTTTGTTCGGTCCTAAATCCCTCTTTCGCTGTTCTTTTTCACCCTCTGGCCTGCATCATAGAGTAAGTCCCAGAACCATGGGCCACCTAACGCGTAATCCCATTTTCTCTTCCCATGGACGCACCCTTTGAGATTATATCATTAGGTCCCTACAACCTCCTGTTTCTCACACCGAGTATGACTCACGTGAGCTTAGAGTGAGCACCGACCTTGACCCTTGCCTATAGTGAGCTACGAGGACTTGGTCTGTGGTAAGGAATGGTACGTAGGAAGCCTCCATGAGGTTCAAGCCCACCACCCGGTCATTCCGGCCTCTTCATGCCGGTTCACCAACCACCATGGGCCACCTCAGAGCATAATCCCCAAATTCCCCTGCCCTGCATGACGTTAAACTACACCCCTGAACTACGGGGTCTTTGATCCATGTCAAGGCATGGTACGTAGGAAGCCTCCATAAGTTCTAAGCCCACCACCCACCTATCGGACCATGGTCCTTTTTCACATTGGTTCTCTGACACACCCCATCCTGAACTACGTGGACATTGATCTGTGTCAAGGCATGGTACGTAGGAAGCCTCCCTGAGGTTTAATCCCACCACCCGGTCGTTCTGGCCTCTTCATGCCGGCTCACCAACCACCATGGACCGCCTTAGAGTGTAAGCCCCAAATTCCTCTGTCCCGCATGACGTTAAACTGCACTCCTGAACTACGTGGACTTTGATCTATGTCAAGGCATGGTACGTAGGAAGCCTCCATAAGGTTCAATCCCACTACACGTTCGTTATGACCCCCCTTCACATCGGACCACCCCAGTCCCGCATGACGTTATAATGTATCCTAATCTAGTAGTAAGACATTGTGACACACCAGAAATGTGTGGACTTTGATCCATGTCAAGGCATGGTATGTATGAAGCCTCATGAGGTTCATTCTCAACACCCATCGGACCCCCGGTCCATCTTCAGGTCAGTTCTCCGGCATCCATTTTGAACTACGTGGTCTTTGATCCTTCCCAAGGAAGGGTACGTAGGAACCCTACCTGAGATGCGAGTCAACCACACATTGTTCACTCCACCCCCTCATTCACGTTGTCTCTCACCAACTGAAGTACGCGGACTTTGATTCCCTGCCACAGGGATATGTAGGAGGTCTCTTCGAGGCTCAATCCCATTTCTACCGCCATATCCATGATGATATCATTTCATCCCCTCCCCTCTGCTTCATTCATCCATCCACTGTCCATACTGACTCTTACTTGGGACGCCACATCCCGGTGGGGTAATGCCACCTCCCCCCCGGTCCCATTGTATTTGGGAAGCCTCCCACTTGTTGGCCCTAATATCAATGATCCCTCAAAGGGGGTTCATCAATCTGATACACCTTTATCAGTGTTACGATTAGTCTGATCCGTCTTCGTTGAACGTTAAACTTGCGGCATACCCCATGTTAAACACAGGAAGCTGAGGAAAACCTCAGATACAGGCCATTGTCATATGATTCCCCGCGCTCGATGTGGGATGCCTCCGGTTTCTATGCCCTCAAGATGCCCTATAATAAGGGACAAAAGACAGACACACCAATCCCCTAGCGTCCAGACATGCCAGTGCTGTCTCAACGTGACTAATGTCCCAACTGAAGGTTGTTGCCCTGACCGGACCCCTTGGAATGTCCTGATGGAAGCAATGTAATTAACTGGCGTCCATAGAAACATGGCACTGGGAAGAGTTTCACTAACAATGTATCAAATCTATAAGGGAGACACGGACTAGGTGACGAGTTTTGAGGAGGAATCCACTGAAGGAAGAACCGACATCCCATCATCCCGGTTTCAATCAAAGAGCATACGTCCCTGAATAAGGAACAGATTTCGTCCACCTTTGGAAAGCGGGAATGTGGGGCAACAAAAAGCTACACCTGTCATTCCCAAGCGGGCAGATGCACGTGCCTTATAGAAAGCGTCAGAAATAGTGACTAAAATGTTTTGTGCTGTTACTGTTGATATTATTGGGATTCTATTTCTATCTCAATCTAATTAGATGAGGGTATTCCATCTCATGCATCATATTGGAACATTCTAGAAATCACATGTCATGCATTTTTTCCATTCCATTTAGGATGCATTAGCGATTTCATGTTATTTTGATAGATGTTGTGTAGTATATTCATGCTATTGTGATAGATCCATGATAGAATACCTGCTTCTTATAAGTATTGATATATGTATGTTCTTATTTTAATGCGACGCATGCCTGTCGTGGGGCGTGGAAAAACAATATTTTATTTACCTAAGTATAGTGTAGCAGTTGATCCTAGGTAGTCTCACGAAGAGGAGTGCACACAAAACAATGTTGTCACTTTTTCTTGGTTTTCTGAAAAAAGATTGGTTATAATTAATTTGAATGACTATGGGAGGGACAAACAGCTGAAATTGATTGATTTTAATAAATTATAATGATGATGATCGGATTGCGTTCGGTTAGACCTAGTGTTGTGCCATCATGGTTTCCAAATTTTATATCTTCTTCTTCCTTAAACTGGTAAGAGAGAGATTCATCTACCGAGTTGTCTCTCTCCTTTGGTCAGATATATGTGATGATAATTTTCCTTTCTAAAACCTTATATTGGTCTATCCTCCTTCAAATGTGTTTAGGGTTGTAGAAGGTCTCTTGATTAATTTGAGAAATCCCAGACCTGGAATTGTTGTTCCCTAATAAACAGAGATTCCGACATACAATCCTACACATGTTCTTGACAACCGCCGAGCAATCACTACCCAACACTAATCATGTTCCACCGTATACAGATTAGAATTGGGTGGAGGGAGATGTGATCATCGACCAAAGCAATTTATAATTTCAGAATAAAAACCTAACACTACCGCCTCTAGAATTTAATACTGAATTATGAATTGAAACCAGATTAAGAAAGAAGAAAAAATTTGATTCATTTCAAACACAAGAACTCAAACACAACACATAGGTCCAGCCTACCCTCTTTCTGATCACTCAAATGAAACTACCCCTCAATGGATGGGGTAAGCGAGATGATGCGGGAGAGGAGAGAAATTTTAATGTAAAGAAAAATAAAAGAAAGAAACTGAATGATGTTGAAGGATAATATCCCTGAGTGTCCCTTGGCTTCCTCTTATCTCCGACTGTGGTGTCCAACTCCCTCCTCAGCATGGGTGTACTCTTCTTTATATAGGCCAAGGGGGGACCATCCTCTGGTCTTAAAATTTAAGATCTTCATAATTCCTCTTTAAGATTTCCAGCAGATTCCTTTCACCGAATGTTTGACCATGTTTGGACAAATTAATTGCCTAATTTTGAGATGGTTTCTTCTTGAAAGATCTTCAAAAATATATATTACGTTTCATCACAAAATTTCATATTTATCTTCCATGTTTGGTATGAGATATTGGAACTATAATTAGAGTATTTATTCTGGATGAATGTTTCCTTTTTTCCTTCCCCAAAATATCAGCATCCATGGGTCGCTTTAATGGTATAAAATCTTCAATCCATTCAACATTTGAATGAACCATTTATTATTATTTCAAATACAATTGTAATAACCCCAATTTGATGTGTTTAGACCAAGTTATAATTTATTCATTGAGATGGGGTCCACACGGTCATCCAAAACATTTTTCCACATTTATTGAATTTTTTGGAACCTTTAATGGCTAAATTAAATCCTGGTCCAAAAATAAAAGATGAGGACACTACATATATGAACCGAATAAAAAAATAATCACATTATGTGGAGTTATATGTTTAAAGATATGCTTGAATTACAAAAGTGATTAAAATCTATAAATATTTCCAAATTAGGCAGTTTTCCAGTTTTAGCTCAAAACACATCATAAATTCAAAATTGATGTAATTAACTCAAGTTGTTCCATTTTTAGGGATTAAAATATTTAATTACATATAGTAAATGATGAAAATATTATCTCTATCAATTCCGCCACACTTAAACTATGCTTGACCTCAAGCATAAAATCTCAACATGGAATTCAAATGGAACCAATGTTATCAATATTTTAATTTAAATGCAATTAAATAAAACAATTATGAATGAACAATAAAAATTTCATGTTCCCCAAAAAATATCAATTTAATTTCCCATTTTCACAGAAACAATCTATTCATGCATTTTACTTTTCCCCTTCGAAAAAAATGATGGAGCTTCCAATTTCATTCATTCGAGCTTCTCAATTTAATATTATTAAACATGCAAAATCATAATATACCTCTATTTTGAATCATTTCTCTAGTCACTCATGATACAATTAATAGTGGATTCATGCTCATATCATGAGAACATACTAATTATCCATAATCTAGTAAAGGAACTACTTTTCCCACTTTCTAAAGACAAAACACACAAAAAATCATTAGGACTTGCAATAAAGGTTCAAATGACTCTGTGGCTTAGGGTTGGTGGGTAAATGATTGAAATAATTTTAAGTCCAGAAGTATGAGGTTTGACTCTTATGTACAATTCATGATTAGTCAAGTGAAAACACATGTTGAACCTCACTCAAATCCCCTTGATAATGTGAAACATAGCACCAACCCCTTTTAAAGTCATGGGTCATTAGTTAATAGATGATTAAAAATAATGATAACATCCAAGTTCTCCTAATCTTTTTTAAGCTCCAGAAAGGCACATATTTATTTCCTTATCTCTTTTTTAAAATGCTCCATATAGGCACATCTTTATTTTGAATTTTTTTATGGAGAACCAGATGAAATGAAAGAAGCATACTGAAATGAAGACTCATAACCAATTTTCTAATAATACACCGCACAATATGATGACACACACCATACTCCACCAAAAAATGATATACATTCCAATGAACACACACGAAAGGCCATCCCCCCACACTCAAACTTGAAATAGTAATGCAAAAATACTAAAAGTGGAGGTAGGTAAGGAAATATCAGCATGTAATATGGCATAAACCTATAAGGCAATTCATGGCTTCTATGGGCTAACGAAGGATAAATGTAAGGGTGGGTCTCATGTAAATATGTGGCTAGACAACGTAGTTCCTTAATCATTTTAAATGTGTTTTGTATAGTCAAAGCTCTGAAAAGTTTCAAAACAAGTTCTAGCAGGTGGCACGTCTAAAGATCACTCAAGAAATATGCTCAAGATAAAATAGGAAATATTTGGTATAGAAATCCTCTCAGGAATGAGAATATGATATTGGAAAATCACTCATGGCATTATTAATAATAAAAAATTAATTCACATGAATTTCAGAAATTCAAAGCATGAAATATGGTAGGGAAATTTCATTTTCATGAATCAATTAATTCCCAAAAATCATGAGCCCATATTTTAATATCCTTTCATAACTTTAATAGTCCAATTATCCATTTTAATCATTCATTCACATTAACATTGAAATCATAAACATGGAATCACTGGATTCTTATGAAACTCATGTCTCCTAGATACGTCAAGTAAAACATGAATTCAAGCGTGGGCATGAATTTTTTTAATTAACTCTTTAAAAGACTAAAAAAGTGGGGAATAAAGTTTGATAATATAGAATTGAAACTCTTACTCCCCTTTCAAATGGATACTTTTCTTCAAAACATGTAATCCCACTATAGCTTGTTTATTAATGGAACTGAAATATAAGAATGAAAAGAATTGATAGTGTGGGACTGTTCAATCATATTGGTAAATGAAAAGGAGGACCATGGGACAATGGGGGAAAATGAGGTTTGCCTCCCAATAGCGCCTTTGTTTAATGTCATTGGCTCGACAAAAAAATTAATTTTTTGAAAAATCCAAGACTACAAGATTCCCCCCCTTCACACTTAATTGATGCAGTGTCCTCAATGAATGTAAATGGAAATTTTTTATGTATGTTTCAAAAAAAATGGAGTTACTGCATTTAATCATGTGTAAAGGAATGATATAACCTGGTAGGTCTCCATTTGTATTTAGGGTGAAGGACTGTGATATCCTCCACTATTTCATGAGGTACGGTCCCATGGAACTTCTTCAGCCTTTTCCCATTTAGATTGAATGGGTTTCCTCCTCCTTCCTTTTGAATCTGCACAGCACCAAAGGGTTATACATTAATAATAGTAAAGGGGCATTCCCATATGGAACGAATTTTACCTGGAATAATCTTAAGTCTGTATTTGAAGAGTAACATGTGATCTCCAGGGTTGAAGGTTCTTTCTTGAACCATCTTTTCATGGGCCATTCTTCTTCTCTCTTTATAGATCATTGAGTTCTCAAAATATTCTCTTCTAATTTCCTCTAACTCCTGCAACTGCAATCTTCTTTCCTTCCCAGCTTTCTCAATGTCCAGATTCATCTCCCAGACCGCTCAGTAGGCTCTACACTTTAACTCCACCGGAAGGTGAAAACTCTTTCCATAGATCAATATATAGGGACTCATCCTTATCAATGTCCTGTAGGCCATTCTATATACCCATAATGTATCATCTAACTTTTGGGCCCAGTCCTTCAGATTGGGTTTAAAATTCTTCTCCAGAATAGCTTTGATTTCTCTATTGGATACTTTTGCTTGGCCATTTGTTTGGGGATGGTATGGGGTAGATTTTCTATGATTCGCCCCATACTTCATCTATAATGATTCCATTTTCCTATTGAAGAAATGATTTCCCAGATCCCTGATGATTTCTCTAGGCATGCCAAACCTACCGAAAATGTTAGCCCTGACAAAATCACAAAAAAACATTAGCATCATCGATTCTGGTTGCTTTTTCTTCCACCCATTTTGAAACATAGTCTACAGCCAAAATAATATATTAACGTCCAAATGAAATTGGGAATGTTCCAATGAAATCTATGCCCCACACTTCAAAAATTTCACAAACGTTTCTTGGTTTTTGAGGCATTTCTTGTTGTTTGGATATGTTACCAGAAAATTGGCATTTTTCACATCTTTTACAAAATTCATATGAATCCTTGAATAAGTTGTCCCAGTAGAGTCTAGATTCTAAAACTTTTCGGGCAGTCCTCTAAGGTCCAAAGTGACCTCCACAAGATAATTTATGAAAAAATTCAAACACTTATTCAATTTCACTTCATGGAAAGCATCTTCTTATGATTTGATCATTACAAATTTTCCAAAGAAACGGGTCTTCCCAAATGTAAAATCATGATTCAGATTTAAGATTATGTGTTTGATGAGAGCTTAGATGAGAGGGTACCTAAGATGTTACCAAATAATTGACAATGTTGGCATACCATGGTACTTCAATATTGATGATGTAGAGTTGTTCTCCAGGAAGCTCATCATTAAGTGGGTTTTTCTTTGGTATTTCTACTTCAGTTGTGTGGGGTAGTTGACTCCGATGATCAACCACATGATTTTCAGTCCCATTCTTATCTTTGATTTCCAAATTGAACTCCTGTAGGAGTAGCATCCATCTCACCAATCGTGGTTTAGCATCCACCTTTTTCAGTAAGAACCTAAGAGCTACATGATCAGAAAAAACAACAACTTTAGTACCCAGAAGATATGATCGGAATTTATCTAGTGAAAAAAGGACTGCAAGGAACTCCTTCTCTGTGGTTGTGTAATTTAATTGTTTTGCATCCATGGTCCTTGATGAATAAAAGATTACTTGAGGCTTGATTTAAATTCTCTGTGATTGATCATCTCCCACTGCTTGGTTGGATTCATCACAATGTTTCTCGAAAGGGTAATCCCAATTGGGTGGATGCATTATTGGTGGTGTTAACAGCCTTTCCTTTAATTCGTCAAATCATTCCCTGCATGAAAAATCAAAATTAATGTCATCATCCTTTAAAACTATTCTTGATAGAGGGGGAGAAATCCTACCGAAATCCTTGATGAATCTTTTATAAAATCATACATGCCCTAAAAAGGATCAATCATGTTTGAGAAAAGTTGGATATGCCCTGGAATTTATTACATCAAATTTTGATTTATCAACCTCAATCCCATTTTGTGAAATTATGTGTCCCAACACTATCCCTTTTTCAACCATGAAATGACATTTTTCGAAATTTAAGACAAGGTTCTTTTCAATGCATGATTTTATAACTTTTTCCAAATTTCCCATGCAATGATCAAATGAATTTTCAAAAACTGTGAAATCATCAAGAAACACCTCCAAGAATCCCTCAGTGTGGTCCGAGAAAATACTCATCATACACCGTTGAAATATACCTGGGGCATTGCATAGCCTGAAAGGAATCCTTTTATAGGAGAATGTTCCAAAAGGGCGAGTGAAGGTTGTCTTCTCGTGGTCTTCTGTGCCAATTGGTACCTGCAAATATCCTGAGAATCCATCTAAAAAATAGTAATGAGTTTTTTCAGCTAACCATTCAAGCATCTGATCAATGAATGGAATAGGAAAGTGATATTTTTTGGTAACATGATTTAGCTTCCTATAATCTATACACACTCTCCAGCTGTTTTGTACTCTCATGGGGATTAGTTCATTTCATTCATTTTTAACAGTGGTCAGGCCGGTTTTCTTGGGGACTACATGAATTGGGATGTCCCATTCAGAATCATAGATTGGGTAAATGATATCAGCTGCTAAAAATTTCTCTATCTCTCTCTTAATGACCTCCATGATTGTGGTATTGAGCCTTCTTTGAGGTTTTCTAACTGGTCGATAATCACTTTATAAAAACATCCTATGAGAGCATACCTTAGGGTTGATTCATGGAAAATCACCTAAACTCTATCCTACAGCTTTGACATTCCTTTTGAGAAGTTCAATCAGTGTTTGATCTTGTGAATGGGATAGGTTATTGGAAATGATTAATGAAAATTTCTCTCCTTCCATTAGGTAATCATACTTCAAATCAAATGGAAAAGGCTTCAGCACTAAACATGGGGGCTGTTCAAGGGAAGATATTTCCTTTAGGTTTCCCTCTTATAAGGTTGAATTATCTAGTATAATCTCACTTCTTTTTAACAAATCATCAAAAAAAATCAGATTTTACTTCATCCTCCAACATGATATTAGAATTTCTAGGGTCATGGGAATTATAAAATTCAAATGAAAAGTGTTTTCCCAGTGATAAAAAGTCATGAAGCATACATGAGTCTTCAATTGGTTCCATACCCTCATCAAGGGAGATCTCATAAAGTGAGTGATTGTTGGACGGCTGTTTCATCATATCTAGAATGTTGAAGTGTACCATACTCTCTCCAAGCTCCATGGTGAGTATTCTTTCATGCATGTTTATGATCGTCATTGCTTTTTTCCGGAATGGTCTCCCTAGGATGATGGGAGATTGAGTGGGTGCTCGGTCTTCCTCCATGGCAAGGACATAAAAGTATTCTGGAATGATTAATCCCCTCACTCCTACAAGTATATATTCAACGACTCCAGCTGGGAAAATGGTGGATCTGTTTGCTAATTGTACCACCACCCGAGTTGGTTTCAGTTCTTTGATCTGCAATGATGAAAACAGGGAGTGAGGAATCACATTTATCGAAGCTCCAAGATCACATAGCGCAATAGCAAAATTTAAAGAACTGATAGTGCAAGGAATAGAGAAAGTCCCAGGATCTTGACATTTTTCCTGTATCGGTGGTGTGATCAATGTTGAGAGACTTCTTCCTAAGTTTATTCTTTCAATTCCATAAAGACACCTTCTTTTTGTACACAGCTCCTTCAGAAACATTTCATATTTAGGTATTTGTCTGATTGATTCTAGTAGTGGGATGTTAATCTCAACTTTTTGGAATGTTTGTTGAATTTCCAATTGAATTCGTTCTTCTTCACCCTTCTTTGACACATCCAATGATGATGGGAATGGTGCTGGATATCCTTTTTATCCCTTTGTTGTTTCTGCAATGGTGTTTCTAGACATTCTTTCCTGAACCTTGTTCTTTCTACTTTGGTTTTGACTACATCTTTTATTTGGACAGGATGAGCATCAGCAGGTTCCCTGGATTCATCCTCCTCACATTGTTCTGGTGGTGTGAGCTCCTTCCCCCATCGGGTGGTGATTGCACTAACATTCTCCTTTGGATTGGGAATTTTTTGTGCAGGAAGCTGACCATGGTTCTTGGTGAGAGCATCCATAATTCTTGCAAATTGATCATATATATTTTCCATCTTATCTTATATTCCCTCAAATCTGGTCTTCAGCTATTGATCTTCATTTGTCGGTGCACTTGTGGATGGTTGCTCATAATTATTCCACTAGAAATGTGGTGGTTGGAAAGATTGTTGTTGTTGGAAGGGATTATGATATGGTTTTCGGAATGCTATTGGGTTCTGATATTACTGTTGAAAAGGTGCTCTAGCTTGGTTCTGTTGAAACCCATAAGCTGGTTGGGATTGCTGTTGGTATTGCCTTTGTTGATACACTGCAACACAACTTTCTATCCCCTACACTTTTGGACATTGATCATTGTAATGATAATTAGAAGAGTGTAAACCACATACCTGATTCATGCCTTTTTGTTCCTTCACATGGTTCGCATCTATTTGTCGCACTAACCTAGTGAGTTCAACCATTTCATTTTTAATTAAATATACCGAATCAGATGTTATTACCTCATGGATTCCTCTTGTGATCATACCTCTAGTGACAAACTACGGTATGTTTTGTGCAATCTTTTCAATAAATCCTCTGGCATCTGTTGTTGACTTGTCAATCAAGGCGCCCCCAGATGACACATCTAGAAAGTTTCGATCATTGCCAAGAAATCTTTGATAGAAGAAATCATTGAAATGGTGTTCTTCTATAGTATGGTGGGGACAACTGGTGCAGAGGTTCTGGAATGGATCTCAGTATTCGTAAAGTGTTTCATCGGTTGATTGGAGAATGGAATATATCTCTTTTCGGATAGTCGTGCGTCGGGATGTGGAAAAAAACCTTTGCATGAAGCATCATTGTAAATCATCCCGGTCTTGGCCTTCTCCTAGTTGTAGACTATACAACCATTCTATTGTTGCTCCGTCGAGTGAAAAGGGTAATTCCCTCCATATTACCAGTTCTTCTGCAACACCTCGGGGTCTGCAGCTTGAGCACCCATTTGAAAATTCCTAGTAATGCCTATTGGGGTGTTCACCTACAAGACCATGGAATTTAAGAAGAATTTGAATCATGTTAATGCGCAATTCAAAATCATTTTCTAAGGCAGGAATAGATAGTTGATGTCATTGGATAGAGAATTTTGGGGTGCATAGATCGCACAATGTTTGGTTGGGATTGCCAACCATTGGAGGTTTAAAGTTATCACTAGATGTGTCACCTGAATCTGTAAGGTGAATTTCTTCAAAATCTAATTGAAAATTTTTCATTCTCAATTGGGTTATTGTTCGCTCAATTTCGGGATCAAATTCAATTAAATTGATGTTTGAACTATGGGTCATTCAAAAGAAGGAAGAAAAAAATGTTTTTTTAATGATTTTTGAGGCACTTACTCCCAAGAAACGGCGCCAAGTTTGACGCACGCCTATCATGGGGTGTGGAAAAACAATATTTTATTTACCTAATTATAGTATAGCAGTTGATCCTAGGTAGTCTCTTGAAGAGGAGTGAACACAAAACAAGGTTTTAACATTTTCTTGGTTTTCTAAAAAAGATTGGTTTTAATTAATTTGAATGACTATGAGAGGGAAAAAACAGCTGAAATTGATTGATTTTAAAAAATGATAAAGATGGTGATCAGATTGGGTTTGTCTAGACCTAGTGTTGTTCCATCATGGTTTCAAAATTTTATATCTTATTCTTCCTGAAACTGGTAAGAGAGAGATTCATCTATCGAGTCCTCTCTCTCCTTTGGTCAGATAGATGTGATGAGAATTTTCATTTCTAAAACCATAGAATGGTCTATCCTCCTTCCAATGTGTTTAGGGTTGTAAAAGTTCACCTGATTAATTAGTCAAATCCTAGACCTAGAGTTGTTGTTTCCTAATAAACAAAGATTCCAACATACAATCCAACACATGTTCTTGAAAACTGCCAAGCAATCACAACCCAACCCTAATCATGTTCCACTATATACAGATTAGAATTGGGTGGATGGATATGTGATCATCAACCAAAGAAATTTATAATTTCAAAATCACAACCTAACACTACCGCATTTGGAATTTAATACTGAATTATGAATTGAAACCAGATTAAGAAAGAAGAATAAATTTGATTCATTTCAAGCGCAAGAACTGAAACACAACACATAGGTCCAGCCTCCCCTCTTTCTTATCACTCTAATGAAACTACCCCTCCTTGGATGTGGTAAGAGAGATGATGCGGGAGAGGAGAGACATTTTAATGTAAATAAAAATAAAAGAATGAAACAGAATGATGCTGAAGGAGAATTTCCCCGAGTGTCCAATGGATTCCTCTTGTCTCCAATTGTGATGTCCAACTACATCCTCAGCATGGGTGAACTCCTCTTTATATAGGCCAAGGGGGTGCCATGCTCCGGTCTTCAAATTTAAGATCTACATAATTCCTCTTTATGATTTCCAGCAGATTCTTTTCACCGAATGTTTGACCATGTTCGGACAAATTAATGGTCTAATTTTGAGATGGTTCTTCTTTAAAGATCTTAAAAAATATATTTTACGTTTCATCACAAAATTTCCGATTTATCCTCTATATGTGGTACGAGATATGGGAAATTTAATTGGATCATTTATTCTGGATGAATGTTTCCTTTTTTCCTTCCCTATAATTTCAGCATCCATGGGTCACATTAATGGTGTAAAATCTTCAATCCTTTCAACATCCTAACACCCCATTTAATATTCTTTCAGATAAAATTGATACAACCCCAATTGGATGTGTGTAGACCGAGTTATGATTTATTCATTAAGGTGGTGTCCACGCAGTTATCCAAAATACTTGTCCACATTGATTGAATTTTTCGGAACCTTTCATGGCTGAATTAAATCCTGGTGCAAAAATAAAAGATGAATAAAATAAATATATGAACCAAATAAAAAAATAATCAAATTAATTGAAGTTGTATGTTAAATGATATGCGTGAATTACAAAAGTGATTAAAATCTGTCAACATTTTCAAATTAAGTAGTTTTCCAGTTTTAGCCAAAAACTCATCATAAATCAAAAATGGATGTAATTAACTCAAGATGATCAATTTTTAGGGATTAAAACATTTAATTACATATAAGAAATGATTAAAATATTATCTCTATCAATTCCCCCACATGCAAACTATTCATGTCCTGAAGCATAAAATATCAACATGGAATTCAAAGGGCAACAATGTTACAATATTTAAATTTAAATGCAATAAAATCAAACAATTATCAATGAATAATAAAAATTTCATGTTCTACAAAAAATATCAATTTAATTTCCCTTTTTTCAAAAAAACAATCAATTCATGCATTTTACTTTTCCCCATTGAAGAAAAATGACGGAGCTTCCAATTTCATTCATCCATGCTTCTCAATTTATTATTATTAAACATGCCAAATCATTATCTACCTCTATTTTGAATCTTTTCTCTCATCACTCATGATACAATTAATAGTGGAGTTATTCTAATATCATGATAACATACTACTTATCCGTAGGCTTTTAAAGGAACTACTTTCTCCACATTGTAAGACAAAATACACATAAAATTATGAGGACTTGCAATAAAGGTTCAAATGACTCTCTGGATTAGGGTTGGTGGGTAAATGATTGAAATAATATAAGGCCAGAAGTAAGAGGTTTGACTATTATTTACAATGCATTATTAATCAAGTGAAAACACAGGATGAACCTCACTCAAATCCCCTTGATAATGTGAAACACATCACCACCCCCTTTTAATGACATGGGTCATGAGTCAATAAATGATTAAAAAAAAGGATATCATCCAAGTTATCCTCTTATTTTTTTAAATGCTCCAGAAATTCACAACGTTATTTTTCTCTCTCTCTTTTTTAAAGCTCCAGACATTCATAGTTTTATTTTGAATTTTTTTATGGAGAACCGAATGAAATGAAAGAAGCATAATGAAATGAAGACTCATGCCCAATTTTCTAATAATACGTTGCCCAATATGATGACGCACACCTTACTCCTCCCAAAAATGATATACATCCCAATGAATGCACATGAAAGGCCCTTCCCCCACACTCAAACTTGAAATATTCATGCAAAAATACTAGAAGTGTAGGTAGGTAAGGAAATATCAGCTTGTAATGTGGCTTAAATCTATAAGGAAATTCATGGATTCTATGGGCTATCGAAGGATAAATGTAAGGGTGAGTCTCATGTAAATATGGGGCTAGTAAAAGTAGTTCCTCAATCATTTTAAATGAGTTTTTGTACAGTCATAACTTTAACAAGTTTCAATACAAGTTCTAGCAGGTGGCACATCCCAAGACCACTCAGGAAATATGCTCAAGATTTAATAGGAAATATTTGGTCTAGAAATCCACTCAGGAATGAGAATATGATATTGGAAAATCACTCATGGAATTATTAATAATAACAAATTAATTCACATGAATTTCAGAAATCCAAAGCATGAAATATGGTATGGAAATTTCATTTCCATGAATTAATTAATTCCCTCAAATCATGAGTCCTTATTTCAATATCCTTGCTTCACTTTGATTGCCCAATTATCCATTTTAATCATTAAATATCATTAATATTGAAATCTAAAACATGGAATCACTAGATTCCTAGGAAACTCATGTCTCATAGATACATCAAGTAAAACATGGATTCAAGCGAGGGCATGCATTTTTTTAATTAACTCTTTGAAAGACTAAAAATGTGGGGAATAAAGTTGGATAATATAGAATTGAAAATCATACTCCCCTATCAAATGTATGCTTTTCTTCATGACATGTAATCCCACTATAGCTTCTTTATTAATGGACCTGAAATATAAGAATGAAAACAGTTGATAGTGAGGTCATGTTCAATCATGCTGGTAAAGGTCAAAGAGGACCAGTGGACAATGGGGGAAAATGTGGGTTGCCTCCTGGTAGCACCTTTGTTTAATGTCATTGGCTCCAATAAAAATATATAAATTTTTTGGAAAATCCTAGAATACATGATTCCCTCCCCTACACATAATTAATGTATTGTCCTCAAGGAATTTAAATGGAATTTTTTTATTTAAGTTTTAAAAAAATGGAGTTATTGCATTTAATCAAGTGTAAAAGAATGATGCAACCTGGTAGGTCTTCATTTGTATTCAGGGTGAAGGAGTGCAATCTCCTCCACTTGTTCATGAGGTATAGACCCATGGAACTTCTTCATTATTTTCCCATTTACAGTGAATGGGTTTCCTCCTCCTTCCTTTTGAATCTCCACAGCATAAAGGGGTATACATTAATAATAGTAAAGGGGCCTTCCCATCTGGAATGATGTTTACCTGGTATAAGCTTAAGTCTGGATTTTAAGAGTAACATGTGATCTATAGGGTTTAAGGTTCTTTGTTGAATCATATTATCATGGGCCATTCTTGTTTTCTCATTATAGATCATTGAGTTTTCAAAATATTCTCTTCTAATTTCCTCTAACTCCTGCAACTGAAATCTTTTTTCTTTCCCAGCTTTCTCAGGGTCCAGATTCATCTCTCTGACTGCCTAGTTGGCTCTATGATCCAACTCCATAGGAAGGTGGAAACTCTTTCCATATATCAATCAATAGGGACTCATCCCTATCGGTGTCTTGTAGGCTGTTCTGTATTCCCATGATGTATCGTCTAACTTTTGTCTCCAGTCCTTCCAGTTGGGTTTAACAGTCTTATCCAGAATGGCTTTGATTTCTTTATTAGAGACTTCTGCCTGGCCATTTTTTTGGGTATGGTATGAGGTAGATATTCTATGATGCACCCCATACTCCTTCAACAATTATTCCATTTTACTATTGCATAAATGAGTTCCCTGATCACTGATGATTTCTTGAGGCACGCCAACCCAACATAAAATGTTAGCTCTGACAAAATCACAAACAACTTTACCATCATCATTTCTGGTTGATTTTGCTTCCAACTATTTTGAAACATAGTCTATAGAACAAAGAATATATGAATTTCCAAATGACATTGGGAATGGTCCCATGAAATCTAGGCCCCACACTTCAAAAATTTCACAGAAGGTTATTGGTTTTTGAGAAATTTCTTTTCGTTTGGATATGTTACCAGAAAATTGGCATTTTTCACATCTTTTACAAAATTCATATGCATCCTTGAATAAGGTGGTCCAGTTGAGTCTAGATTCTAAAACTTTTCAGATAGTCCTCTGAGGTCCAAAATGACCTCTACAAGATAATTTATGACAAAATTCAAACACTGATTCAATTTCATTTCTTGGAAAGCATCTTCTTATGATTTGATCATTGCAAATTTTCCACAGAAACGGGTCTTCCCAAATGTAAAATCTTGATTCATATTTAAGATTATTTTTTTGATGAGAGCTTAAATGAGAGGGTACCTAAGATGTTACCAAATGATTGACAATATTGGCATACTATGGTACTTCACTATTGATGATGTAGAGTTGTTCTCCAGGAAGCTCATCATTAATTGGGTTCTGCTATGGGAAATCTGCTTCAGCAGTGTGGGGTAGTCGACTCAGATGATCAGCCACTTGATTTTTAGTCCCCTTCTTATCTTAGATTTCCAAATTAAACTCTTGTAAGAGTAGTATCCATCTCACCAATCGTGGTTTAGAATCTTCCATTTTCATTAAGTATATAAGAGCTGCATGATCATAAAAAACTATAACATTAGTGACCAGAAGATATGATCAGAATTTATCTAGTGAAAAAAAGACTGCAAGGAACTCCTTCTCAGTGGTTTTGTAATTTATTTGTGTTGCATCCAAGTTACTTGATGCATAGGAGATGACTTGAGGCTTGCTGTAAATTCTCTATGATAGAGTGGCTCCAACTTCTTGATTGGATTCATCACAATGTATCTCGAATGGGTAATCCCAATTAGGTGGCTGCATTGTTGGTGGTGTTATCAGCTATTCCTTTAATTAATCAAATTATTACCTACATGAATAATCAAAATTAACGTCATAATCCTTTAAAAGTAATCTTGAGAGAGGGAGAGAAATCTTACTGAAATCCATGATGAATCTTCTATAAAATCATGCATTCTCTAAAAATAATCTAACATGTTTGACACAAGTTGGATATGGCATGGAATTTACTACATCAACTTTTGATTTATCAACATCAATCCCATTTTGTGAAATTATGTGGCCCAACACTATCCCTTTTTCAACCATGAAATGACATTTTTCGAAATTTAAGACAAGGTTCTTTTCAATGCATGTTTTCCGAACTTTTTCCAAATTTCCCAAGCAATGATCAAATGAATTTCAAAAAACTGTGAAATCATCAAGAAACACCTCCATGAAGTCCTCAATGTGGTCCAAGAAAATACTCACCATACACCGTTGAATTTTACCTGGGGCATTTCATAGTTCGAAAGGCCTCCCTTTTTAGGCGAATGTTCCCAAATGGTAGGTGAAGGTTGTCTTCTCCTGGTCTTCTGTGGAAATTTGTACCTAAAAATATCCTGATAATCAATCTAAAAAACAGTAATGAGTTTTTCTAGCTAACCTTTCAAGCATCTGATCAATGAATGGAATAGGAAAGTGATCTTTTCTGGTAACTTGATTTAGCTTCCTATAATCTATACACACTGTCCAGCTATTTTGTACTCTCATGGGGATCAATTCATTTATTTCATTTTTAATAGTGGTCAGGATGGTTTTCATGGGGACTACATGAATTGGGCTGACCCATTGAGAATCAGAGATTGGGTAAATGATATCAGGTGCAAAAAAATTATCTATGTCTTTCTTAACAACCTCCATGATTGTGGGATTGAGTCTTCTTTGAGGTTGTCTAACTGGTCGAGAATCACTTTCTAAAAATTTCATGTGAGAGAATACCTTAGGGTTGATTCCTAGAATATCACATAAACTTTATCCTATAGCTTTGACATTCCTTTTGAGAAGGTCAATCAGTGTTTGTTCTTGTGAATGGGATAGGTTATTGGTAATGATTACTGACAATTTCTCTCCTTCCATTAGGTAAGAACACTTCAAATCAAATGGAAAAGGCTTCAGTTCTAAACATGGGGGTTATTCAAGGGATGATATTTCATTTAGGTTTCCTACTTCTATGGTTGAATTATCTGGTATAATCTCACTTCCTTTAAACAAATCATCAAAAAATAAGATTTTACCTCATCCTCCAACATGATATCAGAATTTTCAAGTTCATGGGAATTATAAAATTCAAATGAATAGTGTTCTCCCATTGATAAAAAGTCATGAAGCATACCTGAGTCTTCAATTGGATCCATAACTTCATCATGGGAGATCGCATAAAGAGAGTGATTATTGGACGTGTGTTTCATCGTATCTAGAATGTTGAAGTGTGTTGTACTGTCTCCAAGCTCCATAGTGAGTGATACTTCATGCACGTTGATGATCGTACTTGCTGTTTTAAAAAATGGACTCCCTAGGATGATGAGAGATTGGGTTGGTTCTCGGTCATTCACCATGGCAAGGCCATAAAAGTCTGCTGGAAAGAATAATCCTCTCACTCCTATAAGTACATCTTCAACGACTCCAGCTAGGAAAACGGTGGATCTGTTTTGTAATTATACCACCACCCGATTTAGTTTCTATTCTCCAATCTGAAATGATGAAAACACTGAGTGAGGAATCACATTTATCGATGCTCGAAGATCACATAGTGCATCAATAAAATTTAAAGAACTGATAGTGTAAGGAATAGAGAATGTCCCCAGATCTTGACATTTTGTGGTATCGGTGGTGTGATCAATGCTGTGACGCTTCTTCCTAAGTTTAATCTTTCATTTCCATCCATCCTCCTTGTTTTAGTACACAACTCCTTCATAAATATTTCAAATTTATGGAATTTTCTGATTGCATCTAGTAGTGGGATGTTAATCTCAACATTTTGGAATGTTTCCTGAATTCCCCATTGAAGTCATTTTTCTTCACCCTTCTTCAAATCAACCAATGCTGATGGGAATGCTGCTGGGATATCATTTGTATCCCTTTGTTGTTTCTGCAATGGTGTTTCTAGTCTTTCTTTCCTGAACCTTGTTCTTTCTACTTTGGTGTTGACTCCATCTTTTGTTTGGATAGGATGAGCTTCAGCAGGTTCCTGGGATTCATCCTCCTCACATTGTTCTGGTGGTGTGAGATCCATCCCGCATTGGGTGGTGATTGTAATAACATTCAACTTTGGATTTTGAATTGTTTGTGCAGGAAGCTTAACTTGGATCTTGGTGAGAGCATCCATAATGCTTGCAAATCGATCACCTAGCTTGTCAATCTTATCTTATATTCTCGTAACTCTTATCTTTAGCCATTGATCTTCATTTGTGGGTGCACTTGTGGATGGTTGCTCATAATTCTTCCACAAGAAAGGTTGTGGTTGGAAATTTTCTTGTTGTAGGAAGGGCTTCTGATATGGTTGTTGGAATGCTATTGGGTTCTGATATTGATGCTGAAAAGTTTCGCTAGTTTGGTTCTGTTGAAACCCATAACCTTCTTGGGTTTGCAGTTGGTATTTCCATTGTTGATAGACTACAACAAAAAATTTTGTCCCCTACACTTCGGGACATTGATCAGTGTAATGAGAATTAGAAGAGAAAAAAACACAAACATGATTCGAGCCTTTTTGTTCCTACACATGGTTTAGAGCTATTTTTTGCACTAACCTGGTGAGTTCACCCATTTCATTTCTAATTAAATCTACTAAATCAGATGTACCTACCTCATGGATTCCTCTTGTGATCGTACCTCTGGTGCCAAACAGATATGAGTTTTGTGCAATATTTTCAATCAATCCTCTGGCATTCGTTGGTGACTTGTCAATCAAGATGCACCCAGATGACACATCTAGCAAGTTTTGATCATTCTCAAGAAATCCTTGATAGAATAAAACAATGAAATGGTGTTCTTCTACAGTCTGGTGTGGAAAACTGGTGTAGAGCTTCTTGAATCGCTCCCAGCACTCATAAAGTGTTTCACCTGTTGATTGGAGAATGGCATAGATCTCTTTTTAGATAGTTGTGCTACGGGATGCGGGAATTTTTTTTTGCATGAAGCATCGTTGAAGATCTTCCCAGTCTTGGACTTCTCCACATTTTAGAATATACAACCATTCTTTTGCTACTCCCTCAAGAGAAAGGGGGAATTCCCTCCACTTTACCTTTTCTTCTGCAACACCTCGGGGTCTGCAGCCTGAGCACACATTTGTAAATTTCTGGGTATGCTTATTGGGGTCTTCACCTGCAAGACCATGGAATTTAGGAAGAATTTGAATCATTTTAATTCATAATTCAAAATCATTTTCTAAGGCAGGAATATCTAGTTGATTTCGTTTGTTAGCGAATTGTGGGGCGCCAGGATCGTGCAATGTTTGGTTGGGATTTCCATCCATTAGAGGTTCAAAGTGATCACTGGATGTGTCACGTGAATCTGTAAGGTGAATTAATTCAAACTCTAATTCCAAATTTTTCTTTCTCAATTGGGTTATTGTTCACTCAATTTCGGGATCATATTCAATTAAATTGTTGTTTGAACTATGAGTAATTCAATATAATGAAGGAAAAAAAATAATTTTTAAAGGTTTTTGAGGAACTTTCTCCCCGGCAATGGCACCAAGTTTTACACACGCCTACCATGGGGCGTGGAAAACAATATTTTATTTACCTAAGTATAGTATAGCAGTTGAATCTAGGTAGTCTCCTGAAGAGGAATGCACACAAAACAGGGTTGTCAGTTTTTGTTGGTTTTCTAAATAATATTGGTTTTAATTAATTTGAATGACTATGAGAGGGACAAACAACTTAAATTGATTGATCTCAAAAAATGATAAAGATGATGATCGGATTGGGTTTGGCTAGACCTACTATTGTGCCATCATGGTTTCCACATTTTATATCTTCTTGTTCCTTAAACTGGTAAGAGAGAGATTCATCTACAGAGTCCTCTCTCTTCATTGGTCAGATAAATGTGATGAGAATTTTCCTTTCTAAAACCTTAGATTGGTCTATCCTCCTTCAAACATGTTTATGGTTTTTGAAGGTCTCTTGATTAATTAGATCAATCCCAGTCCTGGAAATATTGTTCCCTAATAAACAAAGACTCTGACATACAATCCTACACATGATCTTGACAACCTCTGAGCAATCATCACCCAAATCTAATCATGTTCCACCATATATATATTATAATTGGGTGGAGGGAGATGTGATCATTGACCAAAGAAATTTATAATTTCAGAATCAAAACCCAACACTACCGCATTTGGAATTTAATAGTAAATTATGAATTGAAACCAGATTAAGAAAGAATAATAAATTTGATTCATTTGAAGCACAAGAACTAAAACACAACACATAGGTCCATCCTACCCTCTTTACGATCACTCAAATGAAACTACCTCTCCATGGATTGGGTAAGTGAGATGATGCGGGAGAGGAGAGATATTTTATAGTAAAGAAAAATAAAAAAAAAAGAAACATAATGATGCTGAAGAAGAATTTCCCAGAATTTTCCATGGATTCCTCCCATCTCCGACTGTGGTTTCCAACTCCCTCCTCATCATGGGTGAACTCCTCTTTAAATAGGCCAAGGGGGTTCCATTCTTAGATCTTCAAATTTAAGATCTTCATAATTCCTCTTTAATATTTCTAACAGATTCTCTTCACCAAAAGATTGAACCTATTCGGCTGAATTAATGGCCTAATTATGAGTTGGTTTCTCCTTTAAAGATATTCCACAATATATTTTACGTTTCATCACAAAATTTCAGAGTTATCCACCATGTGTGGTATGAGATATGGGAAATTTAATTGGAGAATTTATTCTTGATGAATGTTTCCTTTTTCCTTCCCCAAAATTTCAACATCCATGGGTCTCTTTAATGGTGTAAAATCTTCAATATCATCAACATCTGAACGCCCCATTTAATTATCGTTCATATACAATTGGAATCACCCCAATTGGATGTGTGTAGACCGAGTTATGATTTATTCATTGAGGTGGGGTCCACGCGGTCGTCCAAAATATTTGTCCACCTTGAATAAATTTTTCAGAACCTTTCATGGCTGAATTAAATCCTGGTCAAAAAATAAAAGATTAAGACAATAAATATATTAACTGAATAAATAAATAATCCCATTAATTTAATTTATATGTTAAAGGATATGCATGAATTAAAAAGTGATTAAAATCTGTCAATATTTCCAAATTAAGCAGTTTTCTATTTTTAGCCTAAAACACATCATAAATCCAAAATTGATGTAATTAACTCAACTTGTTCAATTTATAGAGATTAAAACTTTTAATTAAATATAAGAAATGATGAAAATACTATCTCTATCAGAATGAATGCAAAATTTTGATTCTTTCGGTGTTATGGGCCCTCATGAATCAGAACATGGTGGATCATTGACTTGTTTCCCATTTATATGACAAGTATATGATTCCAAGATTTGATTTTCAGGGAGTAGGGGCCCTCACAGATTGGAATATGGATCCTTATTGCTTGTTTTCTGTGTTTTATGGTCTCTAGAGCAGTTTTTGAGGCTACTATTTGGAAAAACTCAGAATACACGGCATGTACATTATGAACACACACCGTGTAGTAAATAATCATGTCGCTGACTATTTTGGAAGGGACACAGAGTTGTGAAAATCATGCAAGAACATGTCGTGTATGGTACGTACATGTCATGTTGTAGTGATTGTGTGTCTACCAATGGGACTAATGACACGGATGGATGAAACTTCGAGTATACATGTTGTGTCCTGATTTCACAAGTCGTGTTGTGTAACCTAGGTCTCCGTCGTGTCACGAACAACATGGGTTAGAAAATCATTAAAGTACATGCTGTGTGCACATGGAGAATTCCGTGTAGAGTGAACCGTGTATCCAGCAGTGTAACTAACAACACGGGTCATTGAAAGATGTCTAGTACAGTATGTTTCTTTCATGAACTTGCCATGTAGTCTAGAATTAAGAGGACCGCGTGGGTGAGCCATGTAAGGAGACTCGGGCTGGGTAATATAGTTTAAGTACATGTCGTGAGTGGTGACAACACATCATGTGGTTAGAGTCTTACATGACCAGTTGGGGTAGAAGTACATGACCTTGTGAATGGCTAAAAGAACACGCCATATATTGATTATACACGCCATCTAGTCATGTTCTGTAAAACATGAATGTGTCTTTCTCTTGTTCTCTTCATGCATGATTATGTTTTCAGTCCATGATAATTCTGATCTAAGGTGTGTGTTTGACCTTTCAAAATTATGCCTGCGAGACGTCTTCTGATTGTACGCAAGTTTCTAGATGGTGATCAGACATCGGTTATGGATGATCAGGGACTTCCAGCAGATCCTCCTGTTGTGCCAGCCTTGGTACCAGCCGTTATACATTGAATAGGTGCAGATACACAGATCTGGGAGGACTTTATGGGGATGATGCAGGCATTTCAGGGAGCACTGTCTCCTGCACCGTCGATGGCAGAGTTGACGTGGGTTTTCCAGCAGTAGCATCATCGCACTTTCTCAGGGTATAGAAGACCCCATGCTGTAGAATCATGGCTAGAGACCACGCTGACAATCTTTGATCATCTAGAGATACCTCTAGAGAAGAGGGTCATGATCGCTACCTATATGCTACAAGACTCTGCCAAGAGGTGGTGGGAGGTGATCTCACAGTCAGGAAGCCAGTAGAGTATGACATGGGATGAGTTTCTGCGAATCTTCTAGGATTACTTCTACCCAGAGACCTTGAGGGCCGATCGAGCCCGAGATTTTATGATTCTGGAGCAGGGCACTTTTTCTGTTATGGAGTACCCACCTCGCTTTACTGAGCTGCAGCGTTTCACTCCAATTTCAGGAGGTGATGAGTTGTTCCTTGCGCGGAACTTCTAGGATGGTCTGAGGCACGAAATCCGATCATAGGTGAAAATATTCGGAATGACTTTGATATCCTCTATCATCAACCAGGCGCTAATCACTGAGCACAATATGAGGGATTCTGAAGCACTGAGCCAGGTCGGTTCGACATCCAGAGTTATTGTTCCTCCTACTGATAGTACGAAGTGCCACATGGAGTCTACTCAAGGAGATCAAAGTAGGCGAGAAGTATCTTTGGGTTTCTAGGTAGTATGCTACTAATGAGGGAGGAGTGGGAATAATATGCCTCAGTTCCAGAGAGACCTTATGGAGTGACGATCTTGAGGAAAGATGTGCCATCTTCAGTGATTCTGTCATATATTCTCACCTAAAGCGGGTGTTAGGGGTTATTCTATGACCCCGGTTTTAGGAGAAGCATCGCCAGTTTCTCACTAGTCTGGGAACTGGAGTTCTTCCGGTCGTTCGGGTCGAGGTGGAGGTCACGACTGTGGTGGTCAGTCACCAGGCTACTAGTGACAGTAGAGTGGATCAGCTCAGAGTGGTTAGGTAGGGTCACAGGGCCGTGGAGTAGGCTAGACCATTGTAGTGGAGAAGACCCAATAAGAGAAGGATCCCAGACCATCTATAGTTCAAGGTACGATCTTAGTAGCCTTATTTTTATCTTTAGCTCATTTCGATACATGGGCTTCACATATCTATATATTTGTCACTATTATGGAGATTTATGGTCCTTGCATATTTTCTTTTGCCGACATCTTGACACTAGACACACCGTTGGGAACTACGAAAGATATTTTACGTCAGCGGAAGGAGTTCCCTCTGGAGGTTGGTGGGTGTCACTTTCTATGGGATCTATATTTCATAGAGATGACAGGTTCTAATGTCATTCTAGGGATGGACTGGTTAGTTCCATTCCCGGAATTCGTCGACTGTTATTGCCGCAGGGTGAGTTTCATATCACCAAAGGGTGGTTAATTTCTTCACAGGGGTGAATGGGATGTCCAAGAGAACATAGTGGGTCTAGAGCATCATAGGTTGGGAGGAGTTACGACCCAGATTTCTAGTCATTATCTAGATGACCAAGGCACTTCAAAGTTAGACTTTCCACCAGTGGTGGATCATTTCAAAGATTTCTTTCGAGTAGACTTTCTAGTTTTCCTCTAGAGCGTGAGGTACACTTCTCGATTGAGCTCATTCCAGGAGTGGCACCAATGTCCATTCCTTTGTATATGATGGCTACACATATGTTGCAGGAGCTCATGAAGCAGTTGGAGAAGTTTCATGAAAATGGTTTTATCAGACCAAGTACTTCTCCTTGGGGTTCTCCTGTCTTGTATGTAAAAAGGTATATGGTACCCTTAGGATTTGTGTAGACTATCAGATGTTGAACCAGTTGACGGTCAAGAACCGATATCCCTTGCCGAGGATCGATGATCTCCATGGTCAGCTTCAAGGATCCCAGGTGTTCTAGAATATTGATTTGAGATATAGTTATCATCAGTTGCACGTTAGACCATCAGATATACGTCTTACAGCCTTCCAGAGTAGGTATGGTCTATACGAGTATATGGTTATGCTGTTCGGTATAACGAACGTGCCTACAGTTTTCATGGAACTGATGAAACGAGTGTTCCATCCATACTTGGATTCCTTCATGGTTGTTTTGTTGGATGATATCTTGGTGTACTCTCACACTCGACACAACCATGCTACCCATCTTGAGATTGTTTTGATTACATTGAGGGAGCATCAGTTATATGATAGGCTCTCGAAATGCCACTTTTGGATGAACCAAATTTACTTCTTGGGTCATGTTATCACAGAGATAAGAGTATCTCTAGAACCAGAGAATGTAAGGTAAGTAGATTCCTAGGAGAAGACGAAGAATTTCTTTGAGATGTAGAGTGTTTTAGGGTTGGTTGGATAATAAAGAGGCATTATTCAGGATTTTTCACACTTAGAAGCACCACTGACGGGTCTGACTAAGAAGGTTGTGAAGTTCATGTGGTTAGATTCTTGTTAGTCAGCCTTTCAAAAGGTGAAAGGGAGGTTGAAATCAGCATGGATACAAGTCTTGATATAGTCAGTCAAGATCTATATGGTTTAATCTGATGCGTCAGGTATCGGGTTATGTGCCGTGCTTTTGCAGGGAGACTGAGTCGTTGCGTATGGGTCTCAGAAGTTGATGCCACATCAGAGGAATTTCCTGACGCGTGATCTAGAGTTCACAGCTGTTGTTCATGCATTACACTGTTGGAGACATTTTCTTCTAGGAGAGCATTTTTTGGTTTTCACCAACCACAAAAGTCTCAAGTACATATTCACTCAGCGTGATATGAATTTGAGACAATGCAGGTGGGTTGAGTACCTACAGTCTTTTGACTTTGATCTTTCCTATACACCTGGGAAAGGCAACACAGTGGATAATTTGTTGACAAGGAGGACTTATATACTAGCAGTTCAAGAGGCCAGCAATGAGTGGCAGATTATGGATATGTTCTATGATATGAATTTGGAGGTGCATGATAGATAGGGGAAGACATTCCTTCCTTCTGTAGCTATTACCTCTACGCTTCTTGATCGAGTTTGAATGAGGTAGCTATCATATTCTGAAGGCCTAGTCCTATGAGAGAGTGTGTACGGAGAGGTCCCTATTCCTGGGTGGACCTTAGGCGAGGATGAGATCTTTTATTTTCCAGGATGCTTATAGTTTTCATCAGATATATGTGAGGAGCTAATGCGGTACTTTCATTCCTCAGTTTGGGAAGTTCATCCTAGCATCACCAAGATGTATCGTGATCTACACCATCAGTATTGTTGTTCAGGTTTGAAGAGGGACGTTGCTGATTTCGTCATGAGGTGTTTCACTTGTCGGGAGGTGAAGGCGGATAATTAGTGACCAACAGGGATTCTGCAATAGTTACCCATTCCTGAGTGGAAGTGGAACGATGTCTCGATGGATTTCAGGATAGGGTTGTTGAGGTCTCATCGAGGAATAGACGTAGTATGGGTTTTCATTGACAGGCTCACAAAGGTTTCACCCTTCATGCTGATCAAGGAGACCTTCAGTGGTGATGATTTAGGATTAATGTACATCTGAGAGATTGTATGTTTTAATGTAGTTCCACACTCCATTGTATTAGAAAGGGATGAATGCTTTACTTCTCTGGTTTGGAAGGGGCTTCAGAAGGCTTTGGGAACATATGTACTTTTGAGTGCAAATTACCATCTCCATACAGATTGATAGTCCGAGCGTATGATGTAGGTGCTTGAGGATATGTTCCGAGCATGCGTTCTAGATTTTAGAGTTTCTTGGGAATTCATGTACCTCTTGTGGAGTTTTCCTACAATAATAGTTTTCAAGAAACTACTCAGATAACACCTTATGAGGCCTTGCATGGTATGCCATGATAATCACCCTTATGTTGGCTGGTGGCAGGAGAGGCAGCTATGCAAGGGCCTCATCTTTTCCAGGAGACCACAGAGCATATAGAGTTGATTCAGAAGAGGATGGATACTGTGCAGTCTCGACAGAAGTATTATGCCAATTAGTGTAGACGACCTCTTGAGTTCGAGGTTGGGGATCAAGTTTTCATGCATGTTACACCGAGGTTGGGACACAGGCGGATCAAGAGTCAGGGTATGCTTTCGCCGAGGTACGTTGGTCCGTTTGAATTATTGGAGAGAGTTGGGCTGGTTTCCTATCGGTTGTAGTTACCTTAGACGTACTAGGATATGCACGACGTCTTCCACTTTTCTTAGCTCCGACATTACATTCCAGACCTATCTCATGTCTTTCAACCTTGGGAGGTTGAGCTCGAAGAGGATGCATCATTTGAGGAGCAACCTATCTGGATTTTCGATCGTAGTATGAAGGTTCTTTTTTTTTCGGTCACTTCCTCAGGTACGAATTCTATGGAGGCACGGGAGGGTGCAAGATGAGACATGGGAGAGGGAGGCCGACGTACGATCACAGTGGATGAAGTTGTTCGATGATTCTTCTTCTATGTTGCGCTAGAGAAATTCTGGGATGAATTTACTTAAGGGGGGAAGTTTGTAAGAACTCGGATCTTATTTTTAGGTATATTTTTCCTTTTTCTGGAGTTTATGCGAAAAGGGGAGTTTTTGGAAAATTTTGTAGTACACACCCTGTACTTTTTGAGTACACGACGTGTACTTCGTTGTCATAGGAGGCCGTGTTCTGGCCATGTTCTGGCCACACACACGGTCGTTTGGGTTGATGTGGAGGCCGCCTAATGTGGAGTATGGAAATAGTAATTACATGATGTGTATTCCAAAAGTACAGGCTGTGTATTTTGTTTTTTTCATTAAACGGATTGGGGTCGCATCTGACCACTAGAAGTGTCTTCTTCTAGGTCTCGTTCTTCCAAGAGAAACCATACGACGCCAAAACATCTCTGAGCCCCCGATCCTCCGTCTGTTCTTTGAATCAACCATAATGGATTGTGTTGGAACTACAGTGGTATGATCTTCTTTCTTCTATAGCATCGTTTTCCAATTCTTTCTCTTTTACAAGTTTTCGTGGGGTTAAATTTTTATGCATTTTCTTATATCTATGGAGTTCTAAGATGATTCAAGCCCCTTGGTTCAAGAATATTGATCTCTTAACCCCAAGGTAGGTGGTTTGTTCCTTTCAATTCATTGTCTTTGCGTATTATGTTCAAATTCCACCAAAACCCTGGAACGCGGTATTGTGTGTTTAAATGTTTTATCTTGGTTTTTATCTTTCCATGCTTTCATGCATATATAGAGGTAAATTGGATATTATTTGGGTTTATTGATATACCTTTAATGTTCTGATCATGATTTTTTCTCTTTAAGACTGTTGGTCCAGTTTAGCCTCTTGGCCGTTTACCTGTTTTCCATGCCTTGTGGTCATAGGATGGAATGTTGTTTTCTGAAAGGCTTGAGATGATGTAGAATGGTTATCCAAGTAGTTCTATAGGGTTAGTTTGGACATATATCATTATTATGTGTTGACGTACACGGGGTCGTGAGAACCTGGGGTTATAGAATAAAAGAGGATTGACCGAGCGAGTTTCCTTAGAGAGTCTTTGGACATTATAGACTATAGGGGGATAGACCATGTGAGCTTTCTCAGAGAGTCTATGAGCTTTATAGACTAAAAGGAAATAGACCAAGTGTGATTACTCAGAGAGTATTTGTTTTAATTGAATTACCTTGAACCACTATAGGGTATAAGAGGAATTGACCGGGTGAGCTTCCTCAGAGAGTCTGTGAATGACCTAAGGCTATAAGAGGAATTGACCGAGTGAGTTTCCTCAGATAGTCTCTTGAATTTGGGGCTACAAGGGGAATTAACTATGTGATATTCTTCTGTGAGTCCCTAAATACCTTAGAATATAAGAGTAATTGACAGAGTGAGCTTCCTCTGAGAATCTTATAATTTTTTTATGACCAAATAGAGGGTTTAGGCTGAGTGTACTGCCCAAAGGGGTGTTGGTACATGTAAGGTAGCACAAGAGGGGATGGATGTGAGTACTTCCTAGATGGTTAGATGTTGGGTTTAGTTTCTTGTTAGCTGTTGGTTGATATTTGAAATTAGGATTGCTTACTCCTGAGTATTTTTCCTGTTTACGGCATTCTGTACTTTACCTACCTTATATTCACTGACTGTTAGGCACAGATCTTCGGCTGGTTGCCTATTGGGATTTAGTCTCACACCCTAGTTTGGCCACGCTTTTGGGGCCAAAAAAAATATATTGTTGCATGTATAGATAAGGGCAATCACCCTTCCACTTCAGGTACCTGACTTGCTATGGATCTTGAGAGCATGGGACCAAGTCTAGGATTGTGATGCTGAGCAGCTGTTTATCTTTTCTTTTGTACATTTGTTCAGTAGTGTTGTATTCAGAACTGTGACTTGTTTGGCTGTTTCACTAGAAATATGTATCAGGAATTATTTATTATGCACTGCTCCAGTTGTCTATTATTTCTAGTCTTCCATTGTTCACTTGTGTATGGATTATTACTGGTTCTGTTATTGTATGTTGTTTACTTCCGCTGTGTACTCTACCAATAAGGGGATAATATCCCCACCATCACACCCAAAGCCCTCGTTTCTAGTCAGAATCTTCTCCCATTCTGGGAAATGAGCTTGGGGCCATGTGACCAACCTGATACGGGGTGCCTCTGGGTGTCTTCCGAAACTGTGACATTACAATGTTACCGAATAAAGTTGTAACATCCTTCATCAAGCTCTGTTCATTATATCATTCACCAATATGTGAATTCCTCTAGTGATGTGATCTTATAATAATGCAAGTACACAATATATACCAATATATATTAATTATTAGTGTTATAACTGAACTTACAGACACTTCCACATAATTGGTAAAAAACTTATGATTCTTGTTAACTACAAACTACCGTGACATGAAACGATGTTGTTTGTTTTACCATTACCACATCTTATTGATAAAAATCAAGATGAGAAATATTTTTAATAATATATATTTATATATAATTTATGACATATTTTTAATTATTTATAGACTATATAAATTATATCTTCATTCATCCCAGTTTGTGTAAATACGATAAATTCACTAGTGGAAGTTGGTATTTCCACACAACTTGATTTGTTCACATATTACTTAGAATTTCATAAGGAAGGTATTAACAATATTATATGAGATATATGAAATAATAATGTAGCTATATGAATTTTAATAAATAATATACATGTATTTCATTTACATTCTTTCATTAAATATGACAACAAAATGAATATAGTGACCATGTGTACGAATGACCTACCGTCTCCATGAATGGTGCATTTCATTTAAAATTTATATATTTTATTGATTACTATAAATAATTATATACTAAATAATTTATATAAAAACATCATTTTTATCATCTGGAATTAATTATGAAATTTTCTATCAATGAGTATCAAGAATAAAAAATAAAAACATGTACGATAAAAAAACATGTTATTAACCAAAACAGTACATTAACATGGAATTGTAAATATATATGAAAAAAAATAATATGTGAATCATATATAGTATTATATATAACAAAATGGTTTTGTATTTATTATATAATAAACTTATATTTATTATACATGAGCTTTGGATTTGTCAAAATAACGTCAAGACTTAATAACTGAATTTCATATCAATTTTCATTAATATGAGATGCATGCTTTATTCAACACTCATTTAGTTTTGGTGATGTGTATAATAACAATATATGAATTGTAATATTCATACACATAAATTTTATTGGTATTTACATATCAATTTTATGATATTTATTTCATGGTGTTTATGTTTCAAACGATAAAAATATAGAAATTAATTTTGTCTTAATATGCCGATATTGAGACACATTAAATGTTATGAACCTATATTTTTCTATGACGTCTATATACTATCTATGAAATTTTTTATAATGAATCTACTTATTTTATTGATATTTAAATATTATTTTAATTTTATTCACTACATTTTACAATGATTTAATGTCATGAAAATGGTAAATGATTATAGATTCAATCTCAATGTTTATTGAGATTATTTATGATTATGCTTGAATTGATGAAATATTTTGATCCACATCTCAAGAGATTTTATTAAATTTAATAACCTCTATATATGCATGTTATATACTTGTACTTGTACTATTTTCACACTCTTTGGTACTTAATGTAATTAAGAATGTGCTTTTATGAAAATCATACTCAAATATAATCGGGCCCTTTTAAAAAAAATTCACATATCTTACAGATTGAGAATTCATTCAATGCTATATTTTTTTATGGGACCGTTATGATGAGATGATCCTTTGATTTACTCTATGTTTTAATTTCTAATGGTTGTTGTATTAATGATGGATTGGGGAGAATATCCTATCAGAATCAAGAATGCTATGTTTAGGAATCATGTGGCTGGATGTGATGTGAAGAATAAAGAACGAACCATCGTGGATCAACAATAGAGTGAACCTTCATGGATTAGCCTGAGAGATACCCTTCATGGTTCGTCATGACAGTGACCCTTTGTGGATCAGCAATAGTGAAACCTATTGTGGATCAACCGTAGAGTGACCCGTCGTGGATCAAAAGCAGAGCGACCCTTAGTGGACCAACATCTGAGCGACCCTTCATAGATCATAAGCATAACCTTTAATCAGAATAACATGATCTAGACATAAGACAAATCATCTATACATATTTACTAATGTTATACCTATTGTGAGTTGTCCTTTACTCTGTGTTATGTGTTTTCGACCTTTCTTAGTGGTATTTATTTTGTGGTATTTTCATTGTTGTATTTTAACTTGTGGATTTATGATACACCATTAGGGGTATCGTGGTCTTTACTGAGTTGTTATACTGGCCCTTCCACATGCTTCACCCTCACATGTTGTTTCTTGTGCGGATGATTGATGCTACAATGTAGACAATTGTGGTCTTGAACTCACTGGAGCATAGTGAGGTAGGAGTGGACATGGCATACTTTTACAGCTCAACGTTTTACTGTCACTACCCTATAGGTAGATACATTATGACCGACTTCGATAGTATTGTTTACATTGTGTGATCTTGGGAGTGTATTATAGACCCTTTACTTTTAGTTTACACCTTTTACACTCAGTGTTGGTATATTATGGTGGTTTTACTTTTCCTCCATTGTAATTTTCATCGTGCATCATGTCAAGTCTATGTGTTTATAGGTTTATATAAAATTCCTCCCCTTTCGGGATATGCCTTTTCAATGGTAGTCTTTATCCCCAGGCCTAGGGAAGGAAGGAATTGGGTAGTCACGTCATGGGCCTTGGGGGACTGGTTGTGAAAATGTGGTATCAATGGGATGTCGGTTTTACCAGTAGAACTAATAGTATGTGTCTTATATTCGGGAAATAATGTTAAGTGTCATGAGTTTTGATATAATTCAAGGGATTCCATTGTTGGTGTGGTGACTGACGTATCCATACCCCAGTAACCAGAATTATATTTTCCAACTCTGTACATAAAAACCCTTCTCCCATGTGTTTTGGAAAAAAAATTCAGTTGTTCACTTTTGGGACAGCTCACCTTGTAAAACATATTGATCATGGATAATATATTTTCCTTCATGATGTATCCAAAAAGATAGGAATCTAGGATTCTTGTGTGGGATCACAATAATCTCGCACCAAGCGATGAGGCGTTAGTGTGGGGAACACTTACAGTGAAAGCACCATCGGGTTGTGTACCGAAAGTACAACCACCCATAGAGAAGAAGTTTCCACTAGCCCCCTCAATAGAAAATGCATGCCGACTGATCGTGCTACATGAGTTCCAGAGAAGGATAACTCTGAGGATTTTAGGAAAGATAGATCCTCAGGAATCAAAGGATTGACAGGATGAAGTTAAGAAGGTTTTTTTCCTGGCAATGACACCTATAGACCACATATGGGTCCCATAGGCAAGCACTTTCAGCACACAATTAGGAGATTTTTTTTAAAGTTAATGCTTTGGTCAAAGACCAAAGCACAATATATTGAAAAAAAATAAGTTAAAAGAGTCTGAAATAAGGGATTTTTTTACAATATCTATCAAAAAACTCGAATAAATCAGCAGGTAGGGAGTTCATCCAAGTCATGCGCTGGTGAACTCCTTTATTGGCAAGAGTATCAGCAACAGAATTCGCTTCACGGTAGGTATGGGTATCTATAAAATCAATCCCATGAAGCGAGTTAAGGCAGTTCATCCAACAAGTAGTTTGCTTCTAAGCCAGATGAATGTTGCCATTCCAGATGGCATGAATGATATTGGTCGAGTCACTCTAAATCCATAACTTCTTCCAACCTCTTTGAAGAGAAAAGTCAACAGCATGGATGGCACCCAATAGTTCTGCCTCCAGTGATGACGATTGACCACATTCGACGTAGAAACAGACCTAACACTAACCAGCAGAATCTCTGAAAATAGCCCCACAACTGGTAGGGCCTGGGATTCCTTTGGAAGCACCATCAACGTTGACTTTGATCCATCCTGACATTGGTGCCTGCCAGAATAATTCGAAGGTGCATTTGGGCTTTGGGTAAATGCCAGGAACTCGGAGGCGGCAAAGAATCTCAAAATCCCCAACCGAGTTATTGCAGCAATCTTTTTTAATGGAAGCATCTTCCTGGATCGCGACAAGAATCCGAGATTTTCCTGCATTGAGACTAAAAGTGTTATTATTATGAATAAGGTCATTTCTAACATACCAAATCTCATGGAAGAGTTCTGCCACTGCTGCCAGTAAGACGTTTTTGTTCTGTAATGAATGCTCAGATCTAGTGCAGTTTTTAATAAACACAGAAATAGAATCAGTAAAAGACCATCTACAGTTGAATAAATCAAAAAAAATTCCATAAGGCAGAGGCTATCGCACAAGACAGGAAAATATGATCCGCATATTCCCTATGTTGGTTACACAGGCAACATTTAGAACAAATTTGGATGCCAAAATTTTGAAGAACAGTATCCGTAGTCAATCTATTATGGTCAAGACGCCAAATGAGAGTGAGCCTAGAGGGTTTGATCCGGGGTTTATTGAACTGGGTCACCCAAAGATAATTTGGTTCAATATGAGAAAAATTCTTCTTATAAAAACTTTTAGAGTCAAGAATTCCTTTTGGGGAAGGTTCCCAGACAAGGAAGTCACCATCAGGGGAAAAAGAGTGATTATCAATGATCTGTAAAATATTATCAGGGAGATCATGTCGATGAAATTGAAGAAATTCTTTTATAGATTGATTAGTGTCCTCAGGAATGTGACTAGTAGGTAACAATGTTATCAAGGGGTTATCATACCATTATCCACACCAGAAGTTAATTGAAGAATCAACACTGACCATCCATCTAGATTTCTCCATGATCTTATGATATGTGTCCCTGATAGATAGCCAGATGGAAGAATTAATGAAAGTAAAATTTCCTTTTAAAAGATTAGAAATAAATCAATGATATAAGAAATGAGTAGCTTTAGAAGAGGGATTAATAATGAGCCAAGTGAGATGGGCTTGAAGAGCGTCATTGAAAAGCTTTAAATTTTTTATATCAATCCCACCTTTATCAAGAGGTCGACAACAAGAATTCCAAGGTATAGTGACAAGCTTCCTTTCTAGAATACTTCCATTCCAAATGAAAATTTTAATATAAGTATTTATTTTATTGAGAATACCAACATGCCATTTATAAATCATGAGGGAGTAGACCATTTTGGAGACAATGGTTGATTTGACTAAGCAAATTCTCCCAGCCATGGAAAGATATTTTCCTTTCCAATTGGAAAGTTGGTTTATAATCTGATCAATAACATTAGAAAAATAGCTGGCTTTGGGTCACCTCGAAAAAATTGGAACACCCAAATAAGTGAAAGGTAAGAGACCCTCTTTAATTCCCAAATAAGTGGTAATGCTAGCTTTCCTTCAAACAGAAAAGTTCTTACCAATGAAAATGGAAGATTTATTCCAAGAGATCTCTTGACCAGAGACCTCTTCATAGTGAGAAATAGCTTTCTTAAGAGTATGAATATTCTTTTGATCCCATTTAAAAAACAGGATAATATCATCAGCATATAAAAGTTGAGTAGGGGCATTAAGCTTTCTAGCAACTTGTATTGGTATAAGGTTACTTTGATCATCCAAATTACTGAGGAGTCTACTAAGATAATCCTCAGAAATAACAAAAAGAATAGCATAAAGAGGGTCACCCTGTCTGACACCTTTAGAACAATTAAAAAAATCCTCTAGGAGAGCCATTAATAAGGATAGAAATATAAGCAGAATAAAATAAAGTCCTAATCCTTCCAATGAAAAGATCTTGAAATCCAAAGCTTTTTAGAACTTTAAAGATGAAATTCCAATCAATGGTGTCAAAAGCTTTTCGGATATCCAGTTTGATCTCCACACATCCCCTCTATTTTTTTTGTTTAAACTGTTAAAGCATTCAGAGGCAAGACAAATACAATCTTGAATGGATCTTCCTTTTATAAATCCAAACTGATTCCAAGAAACAATTATATTGCAGATTGGAGCAAGTCTATTTTCAATGATTTTGGTTATGATTTTAAAAATCGTGTTAATAAGAGCAATCGGTCTGAACTGATGGATCTCATATGCATTCTCGACCTTAGGTATTAAGGTTAAGAATTGAGCATTGATTCCATTCGGGAGTATGCCACGAGTGAAAAAGATCTTAACAAGGTTAAAAACATCTTTGTGGATTATGTCCCAATGATTCTAGAAGAATCCATTATTGAACCCGTCCGGACTAGGAGCACTGTCTGGATTAAGACCAAAGACAGTGTCTTTGATTTCTGGTCATGAGGAGTGCTCAGAAGCGAATCATTGACCCTTTCATCTACAAATAGAGGAATAATATCAGGTTTAAGAGAAGTGTTTATACCTGGACCATTAAAGTTGTTATAAAAGTATGAGGTAACATGATCCGTGATGGCCTCTTTAGATTCAATGATCACTCCATTATTAGAAAGATTGGAAATAGGTCTATTGACCTTTCTAATTCTTTGAAGGCAATTGTAGAATTTGGTATTAAGGTCTCCATCAGTAATCCATTTAGTCCTGTACATATGTTTGAAAATATTATCTTTGAAATTAAGCAAAGAATTATGTTTGATGGATATTTTAACTTCCAATTGAGGGTCCATGTTGAAATCAGAGTTGGTATTTTGAGTTTGGAAACGACTAAGTTCCTTCTCAAGTAAGGAGATATCTAGATAAATTTGAGAATTTGATGATTTGCACCAACCTTTGAGGGCATGTTTGAGAGTTTTAAATTTGTGCATATAGGCAAAAGAGTCTTGTTGATGTTTCATAGAATTACAGATGTTATAAATGAAAGCAACACAATCAGAGTTTGATGACCAAGCATTATTAAATTTAAAAGGATGGGCAGATTGTTTATCATTTATAAGAAATCTAACAAGGTTGGGATGATGGTCAGAGTTGAGCCTAGGGAGAGTAACACTTGAAATATTATCCTAGTTATCAAGAGCCTTCATATTGACGAAGGCCCTATCAAGCTTACTAGAAACCGTTTTATTATGGTGTTTTCGGTACCAAGTAAATTTAGCACCAGATGGTTGGGCATGATCCTCCATAGACCTGAGGAGGAGACCCTTGACTATTTGGACTTCGATAGCCTCTTCAGAGTGGAAATTCAACTTGTGACACTACACTCCATGCATATTTCTGATCTGCTACACATACAATATGGAAGCCTAAATGTGGCCCAATACTCGGGGAGTATTACCATACTCTCCCATTTCTTCACCGACATGGGACATGACCCTTTAATTAGGGACCATTCCTTTTAGAAAGGACTTTAACAGGATTCCATGGTGTCGATCATTTCTCTTAGCAACTTTATTTTGGCTGGAGTGCTAGAGAGAGCTCTACAGGTGGAGTTCATCCTAGCAGAGTAGGCACTATTGGTGAGAGCCACCACCAGATGACAAGTGTCTGATTCTTCTACAGTTGTCAATAACCAGATGAACCAGAGGCCCAAACTGGCATCACCATCCAGAGGTCGACCATAGGTAGCATGGTCAGAGGTGTGGAACTCGTGAGGAAGAGGAGGTCATCTGGGGGCTACATTTGGTTACTCCTTTGGTTTATAGATGCACATAGCTCGCGACTATCTGAGTACCCGAATGGATGATCAGTTGAATGTTGAGGGACCGGCGAGACAATGACAGAGGAAGGAGTATTGTGTTCAAATAAGTGTGAGACATGGTATGGGTTCAGGATAAGTGGTAGGAGGTGGATGCATGAATGAGGTACTAACACCACCACCCCCTGGAAGTCTAATCCAAGATCTATAAGTAGGGGGAAAGGGGAAATTCATCGCTTCAGTTAGTGTAGTCCTATGATCCTAATGTTCTTAAAAAGGTACGAGGTACGATTTGTGTCTTCTACACATTAGTTTCAGTGCATATAGACATGGGAGCCTTAACTCTTTCCTTACTGCAGATATTGATTGGAACACTTAGTTTCTTATTGATCCATTGGATAGATCTTTTCTATTGGAGACACCGACATGAGGATATTCAGTGGTCACACGCTGGTTCTGATAGGGTGACCATACTCTGAGAAGAGAGATTTTTATATGGGACCTCCTGCTAGAATATTTGATTTACTATAATGTCATTATGGGAAAGGTCTAGCTATCAGCTGTTCATGTTATGATTGACTATTTGATAAATAAATTGCAGTGTGAATGAAGATATGGAGAGAATGTTTCCTAGGTAAGTGAGAAATAAAATAGGGAAGTGTGAGATGGACTCACACATATGGTGGTGCAATTGATCCTTCATCATTTGGATATCATGAAATTTGATTAAGTGGATGAATCAAGTCCACGGTTTCATGCAATGGTGGACGAGTATGTGGATGTCTTTCTAGAAGATTTTCTAGGACTACATCCTAATATAAAGGAAGAATTTTTCCATGACTGATACCCATGGATGACACCGATATCTACAACTACATATCAGATGGTTCCTATAATGCTCATGGAGAAGAGAGTACAATTGGGAGATTGAAGAGTACGTATTTTCTAAGACCCAAAGTTTCTCAATGGGTTGCCCCGAGGTTGTTTTCCAAGAAAGAATAAGGGAGATTTACGTTTTTCATGGACTTCTGGTGCCTAAACCATGATACCGTGATGAATAAGCATCCACTGCAGAGGATAGATAACCTTTTTTTATCATATAAAGGGATAATTTTTTTTCTCAAATATATACCATAGATCATGAAATCAATATATTCTGGTACGAGATGAGGACATTTGAAAGCTGACGTTCAGATGTTGATATAGGCATTACGAGTGCATAATGATGTCGTTCGGGATGAAGAACTACCTAGTAGTGTTCATGGGACTCAAGAACCATATATTTTAGTCTTACATGAACCATTTTATAGTATTCTTCATTGATGATATTTTAGTGTACTATGTGTCGATGGAGGAGATTAATGTACAGTTAAGGATAGTTCTAGACATGATCCAAGAGCATTGGCATTATAGAATACTCTAAATGCGTGAGTTCTATAAATGAAAGGCCCATTTCATGGTAAATGCCATATCAAAGGCATTATTTTCGGTGGATCTAGTGAAGATCGAAGTGGGGCTTTCATGGGATCCACACAAGAGTGTTACAGTGTACAAAGTTAACTTAGGTTTAAAGGATTCTATCAGTGATTCATACATGACTTCTCTAGAGTAGAAACACCTATGACAACATTGATGAAGAAGTGAAAACTCTTTGTGTTGATAGAGAAATTCCATTTGATATTCTAGTAGGTGAGTTATAGCTTGACCATTACTCCAATTTTGAGGTTTCCAAAAAAGGTAATAGACTATTTGGTATATTTTAATGCATCAGTAATCGGACTAGGTTGTGTCCATATGTCGGGTGATGTAGTTATTGCTTATGGATGACAATAGTTGAGACCACATGAGTAGAACTATGTGAATCATGACATGGAGTTAGAATCAGCGGTCTTGACACTATGTATTTTGTGACAATACCAGATTTGTGAGTGTTTCATCGTCTACTCATAACACAAGAGCCTCTGGTATATCCTTTCACAAAAATATATGAACATGACAGAGCAGCGTTGTCTATAAGTTATCCAGGACTATGACTTCGAGATAGTCGATACTCCTTGTAAGGGTAACGTGGTGGATACTACTCTTAGCTAGTGGTCGAGTTCACAGTTAATGAATGAGGCCTTAGAGAAGTTGGACTCACTTCAGATATCCTTTGTGGATAAATATGTGACAATTTTCCATCACCTGATTGTAGTTTCCCTTTAACTCTTATAGCAAGTTAGGGAGGAAAAACTCAATGATATCATCAATGTTAATTCACATTCCTTGATATCCATAGGACATGAACCTATTGGATATTACGATGGATGGGAGTGCGTCATTAGTTTTGAAGGGTGCACCGTAGTACCAGTGGTGCTGCAAGAGGAGGTTTTGAGGGAGTTACATACATCCCTCATAGTGGTACATCTATGAGTGATGAAAAATTATCAGAACATCTGATGTAAGTAATAGTGTATAGAGATAAAGAAGGTAGGGAAACAGTTCTCTTTCAGTTGCCTCACTTTCCAGCTAGTGAAGGCTGAGCATCAGGTACCAGCGGGTTTGACCCATCCCCTCTAGATACCAGAGTGGAAGTGGGATGAGATATCGATGAACATCATGATAGAATTACCATGTATGTCTATAAGACATGATACAATATGGGTGATAGTAGATCGAATCATCATATTTTTCCACATCCTTCCTATTTTAGATAAGGGTTCAGTAGAGAGGTTGGGAGACCATTATTCTTCGAATATCGTGCCAATTCATAGGGTCCCTTCAACGATAGTCTCATATCACGATGCACGATTTACATCCCAGTTGTGGAAGGGATTGTAGGAGGAGTTCAGGACATAGAAATGCTTGATCGCAACCATTCACCCACAGACTGATGATTAGATGGATTGGACCATACATTCTAGGAAGGAAATGCTTCACACTTGTGTCCTGGATGTTGGTTTCAGTTGGGAGTACCAACTAAAATGGGCAGAGTTTTCATACAACAACAACTACTACTCCACCATTGGTATGGAATAATTTGATTCATTGTATGAATGACTGTGGAAATCACCTTTGTACTGCACAGACCAAGTGGATACAAAACTCCTAGGCCCAGAGATGGTGCGTACTACCACATGGAATGTGCTACCCATCTAGGAGAGGAAGAAGACTGCAGAGATGTAGAATAAGTCCATTGTAGAATGGTATCTAAAGACTTTAGAGCTCTAGGATTTGGGTAATTTATTTTTATGTGCCTCCCCTTGATGAAAAATATGAGAGTTTGTCCATGGGTGTAGTTTTTACCTGAGGTTCATGAGACCATTTATCATTATTAGGAGAGTGGATAAGGTGGAGGACCTCTTAGCTCTACCACAAAAATTATAGAAGGAGAAAATTGTCTTCCACGTATCCCTACTGAGGAGATACATGCGTGTCCTTTATCAAGTCAAAGACCATTATGAGATAGAGATTGATGATTGGGTGACTTTAATAGAGTACCCAGTGGAGATAGAATATCAAATGGAAAGTATCGTTTATGGTCTTTCGATTCTTCTGGTGGGAATTTAGTGGAATCACAGGAATCTCTAGTAGAGAACATGGGAGTGGGAGTCTCAGATTCATGCGTAGCTCCCCAATCTATTTGTTCAGGCGTTGTTCTGGGTTTGGGGGATGTAAATCCTTAAGGTGTGGAGAATGTAATACCCCATAATTTTTCAATAATTTTTTTACAGTTTATTTCAATTATTTCAAGACTAGGTAGTGAGATTACACATGATTCCAATGCCCAAGTTTCTATGAATGTAATTTTGAACTCATATTGTATTCACTTATGTGAACGTGATAGAGGGTTTTCTGATGTTTTTAATTGATCCTCGAATCAGAAATCTGATGGAATGGTTGGACTTGCAGCATTGAGATTTGACTAGGCAGGGCCTAACATCGACTGGTGCAGGCGAACCAGAGAAGATAATTTTTCAGACTTAAAAAATATATATATATATATATTTACTTTATTTTATTTTCATTCCATTGATAGAAGATTCATAAAAATTTCAATTCAGTGATGAGACGACGCTGCATTCATTAATGAGACTCATTAATGGAATAACTTGGTCATGCTACAATACTCAATGTGTTTTCATTAATAGTTAAATATGGATTTAGGGTTGAAAAATACCCTCTAATTTATCTGATTAAATTACAAAGGAAACATCAAACATTGATGAATGATGTTGATTACAAATAGGTTGATGACACATAAGGATAATAAATCATATCTGATGAATGATGAACAACAACGAATGAAAATGATTCCCAGAACAATGAAGATAATGCAGATATCATCCATTTTTAGCATAGGATCCAATATTTAAGGTTTGGGTTTACACTTTATTTTGGATTAATTTGATTATATCCCTATTCATAGGGTTAACGATGAATGCGGAGAGACCCAAAAACTGGTTGATCCACAATATGATTGTTTATGCTGAAGGGTTATAATCCAGGATTGAAAATGGGGATTTAATATGATGTGTGGTTATTATTATACTCCCCCATGTTTAATCTCAAATACTAAGGGTGTGGGATGATACATACAAGGCCATGGTCCCATAGTCGTGGATATTTCTTCCCCATTTTTCATGGCTTAGTGATCATGTTGGAAAAAATAAGACTTGGAGTTTTTTCAATAATAGTGACACCCTATAGAGCCTGTAGACGCATGAATTTCACGAAATGGACCATCAGAACAACATCCAATGCCTCCAGAATAATCCATCAGCCAATTGGTAGCGGTGAAGACTAGTAGTGGACCATGGTGGTGGAGGGGGCCCTCGACGGTGGCTGGCAATGGCCGGGGTCATAGGAAGGTGACCAGCCTATCATGGAGCCATGCCGGTAGAGGTCCGCAGCCAACTGGTTGTGGCTGTGTCGATGCACGACAATCACCGAAGCTGAGTAGAGGCAACGAACCATATCTAGGATTCTCTGGAGAGCTGGAGGCATGTAGTGTGTCGAACTTACATGGAAAAACTGGCCAGACATTTGGTAGGCCGAGATGAATGAGACCGACGCCACTGAGCTAGGTCCTACTGAACCGAGCTAGTGGAGGCAGAACTACCATGTCAAGCCAGGCCAAATGCATGTCGGTCTGGACTTATTTGGGTGAGGCCTAGGTCGGAATGGGCTCGGACCCTATCAGGTTTTTCCTACGTCAGACTGGGCATGTACCCTGTCGGGTTGTGCCCTGGTCCGAACGGGCTCAGACCCAACCGACCCACATTTCACTAAAAGACTTGTAACTAATAGACCATACATCTGATTGATGCATCTACTATGAGATGAGGACCCCTGAAATGAGGAGTACCTTCTAGGATACTCTATGTGTTTTTTTGGAATAGTTTTTCAAATGTCTAGGATGAGTGGTACAGAAAACCAACTGGGGATTTTTAAAAAAAATACACATACCTTACATATCAGATGTTTTTTCGACGCACCATTTATTTCCTTAGGACCCTTATGAAAAGAGAGCCATTTGGGAGAATCAATGATGGACTTCCGTGCAAATGAAATATGAATAATGTCTTGTGGATCAAATCCTACCAGAATCAAGCGTGCATTTTTCTAGAATCTAGTGTCTGGCTGTGATGTGTAGAATGAAGAGAAACCATTCGTGGATCAACAATGGAGCAACACATCATGGATCGGAAACAGAGCTACCCTTAATGGATCAACATTAAAATGACTCACCCTGGCTCATTATGAGATAAACCCTTTGTTGATCATCAATAGCAAGAACTATTGGGGATGATCGATAAAGTGACCCGTCGTGGATCTGTATTAGAGCACCCCTTTCTGGATTAGAAGCAGACCGACACTTTTTGGTTCTATAGTTGAGCCTCTCAAATCGAATATGATGATCCATCAATATGAATAGTCATCTTTACTTCTATACATAATTTATACCGGTTGTGATTTTCCATTTACATTGTGCTATGTGTTTGGGATCTTGCTTAGGGGTATTTCTTTTGGGATATTATTCCTTGTGGATTTATGAGACACCATCGGGGGTCTCGGGGTCCCTTTTGGGTTCTTATACTCATCCTTGCATAGGATTCACCATCACATGTTGTGTCTTTTATAGAATATTTATGCTACGACGCAAAACCTGGTGGTTCGGGAGTCATTGGAGCTTTGTGAGGTAGGATTCGGCATGAAATACTTCTACAGATTCAGGCTTTAATTCCCCTACCCTACAAGTAGAGAGTTCAAGGAGGAAATTGATAATATTGTTTACAATGGGGGTTCATGGGTTGTATTCTATCCCCTTTAATTAGATTTTACTCCTTTTACACTCATTGGTGGTATTCTTTTGTGGATGTATTTTTTTCCTTTCTAGTTTTATGTGTACATTATGCCATGTTTGAGTGTGTATAAGTTTAAAGGCAATGCCTTCCCTTTTTGGGATATACCTTTCCATTGCTAGTCACCAACCCATGACCTATGGAAGGAAGGCTTTGGGTAGTCACAAAACGGGCCCTAGGGGACTGGTTGTGACACTGTCTTGGGAAAACAATAAAAAATATAATCTATTGATCTAAGAAACACATTAAGGGGAAGTTTACAATTATAGATAAAAAAATTATTGAATAAATGAAATTACATGGAAAAAATTATAATAGATTATTTATAAGAAAACAACTACCATGGAATAATAAAAAAGTTAATAAATTGTTTTTTTAAGAAAGAAATTAATACAAAGTAATCAAATCAATTATTTTTTTTAAATTTTATTCATACTTTCAATGAGTCCTCAAAGACAACCTAACCATAATACCGAATAATTATTACAAGAAATAATATATAATATTGGTGAAAAATAATAAATATCATCATTCTATATATCCCATGGGAACTAATAATACATCATTGGTGTTTATAATAATCATCCCCATAAGTCCAAAAATAACTCCAATGTGTCTATTATATGAAGTAGTCTTACTGACAATAAATTTCATATTTATAATATTGAATAAAATACAAAAAATATATATATTAATCATTAAAATTATTCATATAAAAGTATTTATATATATATTTTCAATATCTCACAATTAAAATTTATTATATGTCCATCTAATAGAATATTCATTAATAAATAATAAATTATTTTATAGTCACAAATTATATTCAATTATCCTTGATAATTCTATATCAAGGAAATATACATTCATCATTTTTTGGTATTATGAGTTATTAATTCAATTAATTAAATTATTATGGACAAGTAAAATTATTTGAAAATATCCTTTTTGAAATATAATGGCCCATATTTATGATATAATAATATTAAATTGTGGAATATTATTCAAAAATCTATTTTTGATATTATTTATATAAATCTATTATAATTACATATTTAAATATAATTGAATTCAAATATAAATGGATGTGAAATTTTGATAATGTATTTTAATTCCATAAATTGATAAATCACATTCTAATTCCTGAGAATGCTCTCTATAGAGCCTAAAATAGTTTGTCTTATTAACATAGAAACGAGGGTTATGTTTTGGGAAACCATGTGTCACACTGAATCATGATTTAAATTGATAGGATTATTTCAATGTGATTAAGGTTGATATTTTTTATAAACCATGTATACATAAATATCTTAAAAAATCGTACATATAGTAAATATGAGGGAAAAACCTGATCAAATGTATTGGATTTGGGCAAATAGGTGGATAGGTAGGTATAAATAGAATATGAAGGAGAATTATTCAATAATTTCAAAATATATTAAATTATCATTATGATTCTTAAAAAAAATAATATAATTAGACTAAAAACATTTTGAAAAAATTTATTTGAAATTTGAGACCTATTTTTTGGGAGGATAACATCGTATATGGAAAATTTAATGACGTATGTGTCTGTTGGGGGGGGGGGTATGAACATATGTGGACTACTTAACAATTTGATAGTTTTTATATTTATTTAATCTTTCCTATTGATTGAATACATACATCACATATTTTCATACCTTTTTTTACATTAATATTTTGAATGATGATAAAATAAACAAAAAATTAAACAAGATATTTTTTAATTAGAATCACCTCTAAGATGGAAGACAATATATACATTGCATAATAATATTTAACCCACACCATGTAGATCCTCTTTTACTGTCATTAAGAAATAGAGGTAATGATTTATCTTTCACACCACACTCCAAAGACAAAAAAAGTACATTGTTATGTCCAAATTGATAAAATCTATATTTCAAAGAATGTATGACATTTACATCAGAATAATAAATTCATCTCATTATACATTGATTTTAAAAAAGATAAGGACTTATGTTTATGCTAAAAATATATATTTTATCAAATTAATTATATTAATAAATCTAATGGGATACCACAACATTAATTACATAGATTATTTTCATAATTATATATATGAATATCATTGGACTTAGAAATTTTAATATATAAATATGGTTGAGTTAATTATTCAATCATACAAATTAATCATAATAATAAACAATAGTAAAATAATATATTTCCTTCTCTATTTTACATTATAAATCTACAAGGTTGAATTCTTTTTTTGAAAATATGGAACTCTTCAATATTAAATACATACAGTACCATAATTATTAATAGGGTTAGGTCACACTCACTTTTATCGACTAGAACCATTATATGATTATTTATTAGTGTCAAACCAACATGAGGTTAATTATTTATTTGATATAAATACATGTTGATGAGGTGATTAATTTTTTTTAATACAATGATAGAGTAATTGGAAATATCATTTGGATTTATATTATTCTTTAATGCATTATGCTTTCTATGAAAAAAATTCATAACGGTATTATAATGTTTAATAATGATGAGTGATTGAAATTCAAAAGTGACAATTGGTTCTTTGTAAGACTTTTATAATTCTTCATAACATTCATTAATATTGGAACATTGGAAATTAATAATGTAATTTACTATTCATAGGTGTAATTTAATGATTTTTTTATTGGTTATAGTTTTCTAATTTTATTAATATATAATTCTGTAAGTAGTATATAATTTTAAGAAATAAAAATCGAAGAAACAAATTAAAAAGGAAATAAACATAAGATAATTTTTCATTTTTTTAAGGGTCATCCAAAAACAATTATTTTTAAATATCACAAATATAGTATTCATTGGATGTAATAATATTCATGAACTCTTATTATAAATGTTTATAAATATTTCATAATTTGGATGAAACATGGAGTTTAATAAGATAAATTCAGTAATACTGTGTTGTTAGGAAAAATTTCAGTTAACATTCTAAAGGGATAGTTCCATAATAAATGTTCATTATCATGTCAAGTTAATGATGATGATTTTTATTTATGTCATGAATAATTAAAACAATAATTAAATATTATTTATAGAAAATACATACAATTATTGTTTAAACTAATTGAAATGAATTCATGTCCTGAGGAGAGAACCATGAAATAATACATAATGAATTAATTTTTCTTAGGATTGTGATTCTATAATACAATAATAAATTCAAAAAAATATAGAACGAACATTATTTTGAAGATTCAATCACACTACGATGTAATGGGTTTCACTATGAGGTCATGTTCATGAAGATAAACAGTCTAGTGTGGATAAAAAAATAAACCACAATTTTTTTATATTATTTTATTTAGAATTAATAATTTTTTCCAGGATTTATAAATGGAAATATTATAAAAAAAATTGAAGTTATAATGTTAAAATATATAATTCCTCACCAGTTTTAGGTGTATACTCTTATTATAATAGATAAATACCTTCAAAACACTATTCGTAAAAAAATTAGTAGACCAAAAATTAAAGTTATAACTCCACAATTTAGTAATTGATTTATGTTAATTGTGAATACCCACATATGTGTTGAAAAAGAATACTCTTTCAAAAGATATAGGTTAAAAAATATGATCAATGTTGAATTATCCTATTTAATGGAATGATGTTATGCAAAAGAAAATTTATTAAAAAGGATCATTACATTTTGATGGTGTAGAGTTGTATCAGGTTTAATCACAACATTATAATAGGCTAAATATCATCCCATTTCAGATAGATTCTTCCTGATAATATAAAAATAGTGATGGGTGTGTCAGGTAAAAAACATGAAACCCCAATGATATAATCAAGAAATAAATATAAAAACATTAGTAATACAAATTATATGATAGTTTTTATTTATAAATAATTTTGATAATTGGGAGAGCTAAATTAATTTCGTATAACATTTTTAAATGTGAAATTATTTATAAATACTAATTTACTCTCAATCTCAATGTGTATTTACAAATGAGTATTCTAGAAGATTACTACAATAGAACTAGTTATATCACTATTTTATCTATAATAGTTTTTTATATATCATAAAAATACTATCATTGGAAAAGTAATTCCTACAATTGATATAAGAAAATGTCCTCTATCAAATTTGATAATGCTATCATACATCATCTTTATGTGGCTCAATAACAGGATTCATCCCAATACATGTTCATAGCTCCAAATGAGACTTCATTATGGTATCCAGTTTACTAAATTGATGTAGAATTTTTTTTAATGATAAAAAATCATTTATTTTAATCCTTATAGTAAAAAAATTAAAAATTACTATTGTTATAAAATGAAATTCAAAAAATAATTATATAATCTATGAAAGAAAAAATATTATTATGGGAGACATATTATATATTATTAGAATATTTTATATATCTATTTTAATGTAATAAGATGAAATAGTTGATGAATTATAATCTTTTATAAGATTATAGTCATTACAATTAGTGTGATTTAAGAAACTAATAATGATTATACAATGTTAAAGAGTTTTATGAAAATTTTACAAGGAATGATTTACAAAAAAATCATGTAAAAATAGATAATGATCATTATTATTTCACCATGGATGAACCCCATATAAATAATATTAATTAATTGAATATAATCGGAGTTGTTTACAATAGTATAGGAAATAATGAAAAATAAATTTCATTAAAATCATTCAATAGTTTTTATGCAAAAAAATGACATTTTCTCAAATGACAAAGATTGTTGGATAGACTATGTAACAACTCCCTAACATATGATAATAATATTATCTATGGAATAAATATATGTATGATAGAATCGATATCAATTGTATAAATATAGTAATGATAGACATATATCAAATAAAACTCCCATTGAAAATAAAACAGTAATGTATTAAAACTGAATATTTTATGAAAATCCTCAACATGATATATTATTTGATGAATAAATAAGATGTTTTAATGATTAAAAATTGATATAATTTTTTTTAATTGAAATTTTATAAATTAGTGAAATTTTTCTAATGTGGGACAATATTTTAATTGAAAATAAATAACATATAGAATCTCCTCAATGATTTGTCACAACAAAAAAATAGGATACACAATCATCAATAATTACTATAATCATGTGTGAGTATTCTATGTCATAATTATAAAAATAAATTCAAAATGAAATGATATTTAATTTTAAAATTTTATTTATTGATTTTGGAATACATAGTGTAGTAATTATTTATATCAAGAATAATTCTATAAAAATAATCAAATTAATAAATATAGACTAGTATTGGAAATTAATAAGACGAATCATCATAATGTTGTGAAATAAAATAATATTAATGACATGGATTACACAATTATTCACGGATATAATTATTTTGATAGATTCTGTTTGGATTTTTTTATATAATAAAACCAGAAGGAGAAATAAATAATTGAATTTCATACACCATTTTCTAGAATTACAATGTGTTATATAGAGATTGAACAATGTAAATATGATTTCTAAAATGAGGAGAATTAATATATTGAATAATTTCCATAACAAAATGGTTCACATAAAATCGATTTATTTTCAAATAAGAATCGATATTAACATTGATGTGTGAACTAAAGAATCAATCCGCTTAGATATTTAATGGTAAATGTTTGAATAATGATTATATTATAATATTAAAACATAATGAATGAATCAAATAACTATTTTTAGATATATCAAATAATCATATTATGTATAATATAGATAAATGACATCCCATAGGGTAGAGAAATATTTTAAAAATGTTGAGTTAGTGTTTTTTTATTTTTGTTGTATATTGGGCCATAAAGTATACACTTATTATTATAACATGTTGTAACCAAGAATAATAATTGTGTATGAGATAATGGACATACAACCACAATAAATTACAATTTTAAAAATCATTAATATCCTGATATGGATGTTCATGTGAATAACTATTTTTTGAGTTTAATATAGGTGTATAGGAGGAGTGGACATGAAGTTAAAAATAAGATAAATTTCTAACATTTATACCATAATTGTTTAATATTTGTTAGATATTTTAAAATGATCATAGTTAAATCAATAATAATAATAATAATTTTTTTATAGTTATATTTAAATAATTTAATGTTAAAAATCCCTTAACAATGAATAATATCTACTATTCATTGATGATAAATGATTTAAACAACGTAAAAATATTTAATGTCATAAAAGAAATGATATCATCGTTGGTAATGGATCCTTACTAACGGTCAAAGGGGTTAGAAAACAAATATCGTGTAATATACAATTTGTTCCAAAATTTATTTTATTTTTATTTACTAAACATATTTACATTTGATATATCCAAATTTTATGATGACAAAAATTGTATTATCTTCATTTATGATTAGTTTTTAGTAATGATATTAAGGGAAAGAAATTTTTTAAAAACTGTATGAAGACCCCATTAAACCTATTTCGTGATAGATAATCCTAAAATATTTTTATATGATCTGAAAAATTGAAAATAAACAGTAAAATTGATGAAATTGCTACCTTATGAAATAAAACACGAAGGCACATATCTATGTTGAGGATATTGTAAATTTTCTATTTATTAAATAAGGTACTTAAAAAGTTTTAAAATATCATTATAAATTAAAATTGATGTAACCAGATCATATTGGATTTTATATTAAAACATTAAAACCACTAGATATGGTAAACTATGATATTTCTAAAATGATGGAAATAAATACAATAGGTTCTTGATGATACCTTTTTTAATTCCTCAAAAATCAAAATCAATGGAATAAATACACATTTTTTTAGAACATTATAAATAATTAAATTGTTTTCATGGAATTAATTTAGGTATTATAATAGTATTAATTATTATCCCAATATATTCATTGTGTACCATGAAAAACATGTCATTAGGTAGTAGTTTAGTGTTCTATATAATCCTTAATATAATGGAGTTGATGAATGGAAGAATATATGTATGGTTTATATAGATTGGTCCATATTGTCTTATAATTACAACATAAAATTTTAATGGATATTTTAAATTTTTATAGTTTTAATAATTTATAACATATTAGTTTTGAGGGATAAACTAACTTAAATCATTATAAATAATTATACAAAAATAAACCTATTGTTTAACACATTAATTTTTTTTGATGCTACAAATTGAATATAGTATGTACATATTATGTGGTATATATTATGAGAATTTTAAACAAGAAACAGTTAGATATTATAGAAAAATAAATGGTCTTGCTGATTTTAAAATAATAGAATGGAAAGATTTATAGATATTAGTGATGTGATAAATTGAAATAATTAAAAATGAACAAAAAATCAATAATAGATGATGATGAGGATGATATTTTTAGTCATTAACTTCATGATGAAACTATTGATAACACATATATTTTGAATGATGATATATTCTATCCCTATATTAGTTTTGATGCGATTGATTTTAAATACATAGTAGTAAATGCATGACTAATTAAACATTATGATATTGAAAATGTTATTAATTATTATATTCTAGTGGTGGAAACAAATAATAAAATAAAAAATACTAATCATACGAGTTCTAATTCATGTATCGAAACCTAATTTGTAAATTAATATTTATAGTATATATAATGGTTTCCTAGAATGGATTAGAATATATTATATATAGAAATAATTTAAATAAGGGATCCCATTACAAGAACCAGGGGGAAAACATTATTTGGGAAATTAGTTTTGAAAAATATTTTTGATGATAAAGGTGAGTTCTTAAGATGTAGATGAAGAAACATTTGAAAAAGGTTTTCACTCATTTAGTAAATTTAGATAAATGAAACTTTGTACATTTTCTAAAATAGAAACTATATGAATATTTTTTATTATATCATATACATGATCATATTTCTTTCAAATGGATATGGAATCAAAATTTCTATATGTTTATTTGTGTTGTTTCTTTTTCATATATTATCATGTGTGAATTTGCATTTCCTTATATATAAATATGGTGTATAAATATATGAATACAAATTAGTGACTATAATATGATCCATAAAATGAAAGACTATAAACTTTATAAATGAAATTTCCATTATTATAATTATTAAATAAATTATATATCATATAAAATCACTTATAGAAAACTATAAAATTATCATAAATCAGGAATAAATGAAATAAGAGGTTTTCCTAGAAGGTAAGGAACATATACTGATAAAATAGTATAAACTATTATGAATAGTAGTGTGACCCTTATAAATAGTAAACCAGTTAGTAGAATAGTAAACAAAATAATTAATGTATAAATAAAATTTTCCCATTTATAAATGAAAATATGAAATATTTATATCATAGTGTAAGTAAATGTATATTTTAAAAATTGAAATTAATGTTCATTTACTTTTGTAAGTCAGGAATATTTAATTATAGCATTATAAATTATTAAATGATATTAAAGAGAATTTATTTTCAGAAAAATTCATAAATCAATATTTTGGTGTCTTAGGATTTTTGGATAAATTTATGAAATCCTTACTAAATATTTGAAAGGGTTATAAAATATGTCATAAAATTAGAACTGTATTTTTTATGTAATTATTGTTTTCAATTAAAAAATTAATTTTATCACAAATGAAAAATATTTTCATATAATGTATTATTTTTATAATTATACACATCTGAAATTGGTTAGGGTGAATTTTATGGATTTTTCTGAAATCGTTGAATTTTTAGTGAAAAGAAAAATATGGAAATTAGTAGTATAAATACATTATAATCTAAAAACACTATTAATTTAGTCATAGATGGTGTATGAAACCTTTCTTCGAACACTCATTTACATATTAATGTATTCAGTCACAATAATAAACACTATTTCTTATATTGATAAAAATAATTTAGTAATGAATAAAATAATGGGATATTACCCCTCTCCTCAACTATAAATACCTCCCCTCACAACCAATTCTACTCAATCCTATAATCCAAAAAACTTCATCCAAATTAGGCCTAAATACTCTTCCATATTCTCTAAACATTTACAAGAGATATCGGTATTTCCAAAAGGCCAAAACCCCTTCCTTTAAGGCAGTTCCTAAGGAGAATAATCAAAGAAGAAAATCATCATCATTTTCAATAAATTGCATTTCAATTTATTTTTATCCTTTATCCTCAGATCAAACCATATATACAAATTATCATGACTACCACATTATAATATAAATAATCTAATGATATCTTGTTATTGTAATGACCATTATTAATATCTTTATTATCCCTTTATTTATTTTAAAATGAAATCATTATCAGATAGGTGCTGATTTACAACCTCTGTGGATGATAACATTTCGTTAATTAATTTCTCATTAAAGGATTGTTATGAAACCATTTTTATGGATGAAAAAAATTATAAAATATTTATTATATCTCATGTATTGTTCTAGGATTATTTTATATAAATAATATTAAATAATAGGATAAAACTAGTACATTCTGATAAAAAACTAATAAAATCATGAAAAAAATTATAATTAAAATGTTCTATAATTATTCAACCCCATTTTTGAAAAAATTGTTTAATAATACCAATTGAAAATTTTTATTCATTAACAAAATATAATACTAATTTTGTAGAATTATACACTTTTCACATGATCATCATTACTCATATACATGTATACCAATTGAGAAAACTATGTAAATGAATGTTTCCGAGAAATAAAAGTGTCTCTTATGACACATAAAAATCTCCATAAATAAACATAATAATATTTTAATCAAACACATACCTGTTTAGTAGGTTATAATTTAATTAATTTATTTATTTATTTTTATTATAATAGATGTCAAGGTCAGGTGTAGAACACATTCAGACACAAGTTAAGAGTTTTCTACTAGATCCCCCATTTTATTTCGAGATATCCCACATTAACCAACATTAATTCTTAATTATTTTTATGTAACAATCATAAATTATTTTTGAATGTCCTATATATATATACCAATGACAACCATTCATTCTTTTATGGGGAGTTATATGTTTTAAATGGATATTTTTCAAATTCTTCATGATAAACATGACTGAGTCATGGTAGCTTCTAAATTACATATATATATCCAAGTGCACTATATAATAATTATTAATCCTTAATTATTTTCCTATAATGAATAATTTTATTTTTAAAAAATTATATTTGTTCACTTCTGGTTTTTAAAAAGATTTTTCCAAAATAACACATCGTGGTAATGTAAAAGAGTATTTATCTCAATTATTTATCAACGGTTTTGTATAAGTATTTAAATTAATTTAAAAACAATTTTTTATTGTTATGATTAATTAGGATTAATCATTTATGAAATCATCCAACATATTTAATTGAATTTTTTACAATTATTTTTATTTTGGAAGTTAAATCTGGATTCCATTAACCATATTACTATGAATGGATTATATTTATGTTTTATGATTGGGGGAAGTTATTTTCATTTTATATGAGATTTTAAATATGAATTTATATATTTTTTATATTTCTCCTCTTTCATAAGTTTAATTCATTGGACCTAGTAAGTGATGTTTTGGTCCCACTATAGATCCTCGATGTGTTGAAATGTGTCATCAGCCAACTAGCCGTGGATTTTACCCATTATTTATGGTTTCTACACTGAGGCCATGATGTTATGATTATGATTTATGTAAATATTAATTACCTAATTATGAAACCAGTAATTGTTTGTCCATGTGGATATTTTATTAGCAGAAAATCCATGGATATGTTTTATTATTGAAATACAAGTTTTAATTCCTTCCATTTTATGCTCAGGATTATGTTTTAATGGAATGTGTACTTTTATTTTTTCACCATGGTTCATATTATAAATTCTTCTATATTACATACCCTTAAGGAATATCTAAATTCAACATGTTCATATGATTTATTTTTCCCCAATCTGCAAATATGTATATAATGTATGACATACAAGGATAATATATATGATTATTGGTGTTTCATATGTAGTTATTATGTTGTAAAAAATTTCTAGTTTTAATTAACAAATTATGTTTATATAATGTTTTCTATTTCTAATAAACTATACGTTATTTTGGGATACAATATTTTTTTATATAAGAATTTATTAAAATAAGGCACCAAATTTGGGAATCTAGGATTAGGTCCTTATAGTCGGTATCAAAGGAATATTTGTAGAAACCTTTGAAATTATATTTATAGAACATTGATTAAGGATCATAACCAAAATCATTCCATTTAGGATAAGAATAATATAACATCCCAGATTTTTTGAAAAGAATAGAATATGTGGCTCTTCCTAGAAATAAATTATTCTCTGAATACTACAAGTTGACATGGTTATGTTAGATATGTACCGATGACATTCTGGACCCAGATATTACTTAATGGGTTCCCCAATGCTCAGTGGGCCACATGGCCTCAAGCACATCTCCCCAAACTCTAGAGGCTAGGGTCTAGCAGTGAGGGACAAGGGTGTGTTTGTAGGGGAGACTATTCCCCCATTACAAAAGTGTATTAAATCAGATGAATGTAAAAACTTGAAAATAGTGGATGTAATATATGTAATCACCAGGAGTAATGGATAATATAAAAAATTGTGATCATAATTAATCAATTAGAATCGAATTAAAAAAATAATGAAATATCATGTCACTAGAAATATTGAAAACATGTATACAATAATGTAGGCATAACATGTTCCACAACATTGTAAAGGGAATAAAATAATATCCCAAGAATCTTGCAATCTTTCTAAGTCATCTACTATTACGATCCTTCCTAAATGGAAAGGAATCAAGTGTTTGAAGCCGTATGATTCCCATTATCCATACATCGATTCATGTAATCTATCTTGTGTACCAAACGACACCCCAAGATGGTGTGCCATAAGTGTTAGTGGGCCACTTCCAACGATGTCCATAACATATGGCCCTTGTAATGGAAATGTAGTACTGTTAAATAATTAATATATATATTGAAGTAGTACAATGAAACTAAATAAACATGTACCTTCTTCTGCCATTTACTCGTGTTTAAACATGTAACCAGTAAATTTAATTTTTTAATTAAAAATTTTAAAATAATAATTCTCATAAAGAATTGGTAACACTGACATCACATCATGATAATAAAAATAGTGAAGGATCCATGATGTGAGAAGGAACCATGATCAATGACATTTAATAGTGTTGTACCAAGGTAATAACCAAGGAAACATAGACCTCAAAGGTCACTAACTCCATAATAATTATACCCTGTCATGGTGTAAGTGTTTAATCTAAGGGAAATAGTCTGAGGCATTACACAGTGTGGCACATACCATGTCCAATGTGATTGAACAAGGTAAAATGGGTCTATGCAATGACTAGGCCAAATGGGTATCAACAATGGAACCTATTATTCAAATATGGATTCATAGAGTGCATTCAAGTAATCCTATAATTATATTGAAGGGGTTCCAAGAGTGTATCTATAGAATATTGTAGTACTACATGGGTGATCCTATCGTATCATAATGGGAATCCATTAATGTAAAAGTATCGGGATCTATGAAGGTCTCAACTTAAGACTGGTATATCCTTGATTTGGAATGGGGTTCCCGAGTGGTCATGGAATTATTAGATCAGAGTCCATGGAAATTGTGAGTCAGTCCATTCCTATTTGATTGTAAAGACAAGTAATATATCCTTCAGTTCGGTAAATTATTTTCATTAGTGTGATAATTTTATGCTGCATGAAACCTTTTTATTATTTCATTTGGTTCAATCATTTCCATTCATTAGTCTGATAAGTCCATGTAGCATGCAACCATTAATTTCATTTATGGAATATTACATATTCAAGGATCATTCATATATCATCCATTAATGTGTTAAGGGGTTCTACAGATAGGCAGAAAATTAATAATTCATATTTAATTATCAATTGAAATAACTTACCATAGGTGGGTTATGTGGTTTACATACATGGTACATTCCATTGTGAAATTCTAAATATAAATCAATCCAATTAATATATAAACACTGACCCATAGACTGTTAATGCCATGGCACACCCAAACAGTGGCACAAGCATGTGAAAACACTAAACAATAATTATTTCATAACCATCGACCTATAAAGGATAGAGTTGTGGTCATAACCACCAACAATTAATCAGGTATTTTAAAATATCATAACCATACAGTTCATAAAATAATAAGAATGGAATATTAATTCCATGAATTGAACTCAATAAAATATGTGTGCCACACATTACAAATAAAAAATGATCTTTCGGAAGAGTTATTAAGCACCCACCTTATGGTTAAATGACTCTCCTCATCTAATATTAGCCCATTATTTGGATTATATTAGAGAAGATCTATGATATGTAGAAGAAAAATCATACCCCGATATCATGGTCCACTGGAAAAGAAAAGTGAAACTCATTAGGAGATGAGTACATATCATTTCATATCAAACATGATGAAAAGAATCTCAATTGGGTTTTGAATGATGGAGATATCATGATTCCAATGTTAGATCATCAAAAATTCACAAATTTTAAGAGACATAGATTAATCCATCATAATCTTTGATTAAGGATAATTTAAAGAGGTTAAATTCCCATTATGTGATGTTTTTTAAATTTACATAGAAAAATAGCATGTACATGGTCTTTTTGCATAGTTGGACTGATCGTGCACAAACCTTTTGATGTTTTCTAGGTAGAAGGGATAATTGCATTGTTAGGCTTCATTACCATGCACAAACCATTTAATGTGGTTCTATCTTGATATTTAAATCAACATAGTATCCAAAACCATGCACCAACTCTGCGCAAAGTGTGCAACCTTCCCAAATTTTCCTAAATGATGGTTTCAGTCACCGAAAATTCCCACAAAACCCGTGAGACCTTTACTAAATAATTGGGTATCCATATTAGGTCCAAAGTAATGATTTAAATGATAAATTAAATAAACCATAACTAATTTAAAATCCAGGTTCATAAAACCAACCCCCTTAAATGAAATCATTCTCGACATCACCATCTAGGTGTGAAGAAACACAGTCAGAGAACAATTATGAACACTAAGCATGTCTGTTGACTTTCCTCTTCTATATCACAACATCATCCTAGCTGGGCTTCCTTGGAACCCGTACAAGAGGGATAGACCAGCCTCCGAGAGCCTTCGGGCCCCTGTCAACTATTCCCACATGATACATCTCAAATATACCATAGTCATCTAACTCTACTTCCTTAGGATCAAAAGTATGAGATGGATCAACATGATACAAGTGAATATGTGAAACATGAATGATGTATTTCATGGTAGGGTACCTCTAGGGTAGTAACAACGGATAGTCTACCAACCCAACTCTCTCTATAATCTCAAATGGACCTATATAACAAGGAGACAACATTCGACGATTTCTTATCCTTCTATGGGAAAGCATATGTGATAGCCAAAGGAAAACACGTTCCCTAACCTCAAACTCAAGAGGTTGTTGATGTAAAATGAAATAAGATTTCTTTCTGGACATGGAAGTATTCCTACTCTTTTTTATTAGCTGAACCTATTAAAAAATTTCTAGAAGAAGTAAAGGACCTTCTAGGGTCACCACACCTCCCTCTAACCATCACATGGATGAATGACATAGACTACCAAACAAATACTCAAAATGATCTATCTTAATTGTTTCATGAAAGATGTTCTTATAAGATAGCTCAATTATAGTGATATTCAACTACCATGAACCACTAAAATAAAGAACACATTCTTGCAACATTTCCTCTAGACCATGGATCATCTATTCGGATTATCCATCATTCTACGTGTGAAAAGTTGAGGTAATAAGAATTTTATTTCCAATCACTTTCTTTAAACCCTTCCTGAATCATGATTTAAAACTAGCATACCAATCTGAAACTTATTACGAGGGACCCTATGTAGTCATATGATCTCACAGATATAAATACTTCCCAGCTCAACGATTTAGAATGTCACTTGAATAGGAAGGATGCATGTTTATTTCATTAGTCATTTAATGACTACCCAGATAGCATCACTACCCCTGAGCGATCTAGGTAAGATGACTATGAAATCCCTAAAATTTCATCCCATTTCCATTCTAGGACTATATGTATATGATGCAAGTCTGTAAATATCTATTGAGCCACCTTCACATACTGACTGGTGGAACACATCGTGATAAAGTCTTCTCTATTTTGTTTCATCCCAGGACACCAAAACTAGAATCACATATCTTGATACATCATGGTTATTCCTAGATGAACTAGCCACTGTGAAGTGAGGGAATCTTTCATAAACTCGTATCTCATATCTATGGGATCCCATATTCGTACATGTTGTCCACGGACACTGTCTCTATCTAGAGTCCAATCCAGATGTGGGTTTTTGTATGATAGACTCTCACAGAGTACCAAACCATTGGGATCTTAAAATTATCTACTCTTCCCTTTCACAATGAGGGAAGAGGTAACTTTAAAAGATGAATGGGAAGAATTCTCATGACTGTCATTAAACTCCAGATGTAGCTCAAAAAATAAACCCATAATTTTTTATTCATCACAAGCTTCTTGTATGTCATTTTATTGAGTTATCCTACTCAACACATTTGTAAACACATTTACATTCCCAAGAATATATGAAATCTAAAAATATATGGATTGTATAAACATGACCAATTTTAATAGTTTTAGGTTCATGTCACACTAAGTTGTGATATATTTGAGGCTGTTAGGGTTTGTGTACACTATAAAGCACTCACCCAAAAGATAGTGTCTCCAGCAATGTAAGGCATAAACACCAGCTTATAGCACAATTTCGTGGATTGGGTATTTTCTCTATTGAGTCCTCTACTGCCAAGATCCATACACAATGACATTGTCCTCCTACATCATTTATTCTCTTAGGTTGATGATTGATGCATCCTAGAAGATAATATAACCTATACCACACTTCAGATGACTAATTATAGGTGATGATACCATCATTCCTTTCTACTCTTGAAAGGATTTATTATATGGTTCCGACCATAATAACATGACACCCACCATTTTCAACCCAGTATAAGTTGAAGAATGATGTGGGAAGTCCTCTACGATGTGCATGTAATATCTAACAAACCCAAAGAAAAATGGTATATCACTCACAATATAGGAATACTCCCACGAAACATGCAAACTAACTATTTTGTGTCAATAGATACTTATAATTCTGATATTATATGTCCCCATAAGTGGATTTTGTTGAAGCCTAAGTGACACATGACAAAAATGTCATATAATTGATGCACCCTAAGTGTACTTAGAACGATATCAATATATTTGGAAAGGTCTCTATGAGTGTAAGAATACTCAAATATTTTTTCCACAAAGACAATGTCAAAAGAATCCAAATAGGTGTGGAAAACCCTATTCATCAAAGATATGAAAATGGTGTGTTCCATCATAAGATCAAATGACATAACAAGGTACTCATACAGACCATACCGACTATGGAAAGCTGTATGAATTATGTCTGATGTCCAGGCTTGCACCTGAGGATACCCAATCTCATCTCAATCTTATGTAAGACCATCACTACATAGAGTTGGTAGAAAATATCATATATTTATGGTAGTGGATACCGTTCATGACTGTAAGCTGGTTCAACATTCTATAATCAATGCATTGATCTTTGGTTCCATCCGCTTTCATGGAAAAAAATAAGGACAAACCCTAAGAGGATGTAATGGGTCATATATAACCATTGTCCTCTAAATACTCCAATTACCTTTTCAGATACAGAATATCATTTGGTTCTATCCTATATGGAGGAATGGAAACTAGTTTTACTCCTGGAACAAAATCATTTATAAACTCGAGATATCTCTCAGGAAGTAAGATAGAAGTGTCAATGGGAATGAACTCGCTGAAATGTTCTACTACTAGAGGGAAATTAGTTTGGTGAAAACCCTAATCCTCCATTAAGTGTTTTGGGATTGAGATGGTCACACCACCAATCCCATGATCCTATGCTCAAGATCTACCATCCGGGACATCCCACCCAACCATATATAGATAACTGTTGACATATCAGGATGTAAATGATACCATGCGGTGGTATCAGTTTATAAAAGCACGATAATGGACTAACAAATCCATTCTCATAATGACATTGAATCATGAAACCTAATGAATTATGAGGTTCTATAATAAAGGTTAACATCCCACCCCACAAAGACAATCACTACATAGTCTTATCCCCTCTATTCATATGCCTAATTGTTTATCAATGGTCATTACACCATAGTGATATTTTATCTATAGTCTAAAACATTCTATGATAGATACAAAGATACAATAGGTGTTTCCTTATGTGTTACTCCTATAGGTAATCCAAGCTTCTTTGGGCCCTCTATGTATGGAGAATGGTCATCACCACATTCCTAGTGTATGACTCGAGGAAGTCATAGTGGAAATGGTCTAAGATTTCCATGAACACACAATAGAACACGTGTAAGAAGAATGAAATTATCACTAGAAGAATATAAACGTAGGAATACTCACAAACAAAAACATACTAGAAAAAATAACCACTTATATGACTAGGTATCACTAAGTTCTTATTTATAAGTTCCATTTAGTTTTACATTTAATAATAATGTTCATTCCTTTAACTTTTATAAATAAGATAATGTAGTATAAGGATGTGCAATCAATTCATTTTGGAATTAAATATTATCTTTAAATTTGATATCAATTTTTGATGAATCAGTTCTTATACAAATATCTCCATAAACATCCCCAATTTATTTGTAGCATAATGGTTTATTTCGGTAAAGTTTTCATTACAACTCATGAGGTCACATACACCACAGGAATTGAGTCAACAATTTACTCAATCACAAGCTATAATAATAAATATACAAAAAACCATCACAACATCACTTAACAATATCATGAATATCAATAAATATGATTAATTGAAATGCACTTATATGGAAATGTAATAATAATTTCATGTGAATTATATGTGGAAATAATGATGCATGAAACAATTCTACGTTCCCTCAAATCACCAGGCCGTGTATGAAAGAAAATTCTCAAACAATGTAATAATAAAAAAAACAACACAACATGTGTGTCATCCAATGGTTAAATAATGTCAATTGTTATAGGAAAAAGCAGAAAAACAATTATAATTTTTGTAACTTGGTTTTACCCCAAATTGGGGTTCATGATTCCCATAAATTGGTTATTCCCACATCCCTAGTGTTCCTATTTTCCAATCCATTATCTCCAAATAGTAATATAAGAAAAATAATACATTGATACCATATTGTGAAATCCCTACCCAAGATTCCACTTAATGGGTGCCTCAATCTAGCTAGGCCACATGGCCACAAGCATATCTCTTAGAATGCCAAAGGCTGTCAACTGGCATTTTGGGCATATTCTGTGTTTGTGGGGAGACTCTGACATCATTACCAATATATAGAGAAATATATGGAAGTAAATATAGGTTAATAGTGGAAGAAATATAAGAAAAAAGAAGGCAATCTGGAATATAGGGACAACAATTAAAATAACAAAACAATACGAATAACAATCAATAATTGATGATATGTCATGTTACAAGAAAATTTGAGAACATGGATACATGATATCCTAAATAACATGTTCCACAATAGTGTAAAGGAAATAAAACACTATCCTGAGTTTCCCTATCTTTGACTCAGTAATCTTCATTCAACATTTATCCTAAATAACATGAAATGTACTGTTTGAAGCCATATACTTCCCTTTGTTTACAACTGCATACCATGTAAGTTACCCTAGGTAATAAATAGTGCCTGAAAGGGGTGTGAGATCAATCTATGTGGTCCATTACCAACGATTTTTATAACATCTATCCAGTGTAAGGAAAATGTAATAATGTGTAAAAATTCATATATAAGGTAAAGTTGTACAATGTATCTAAATACCCAAGTACATGCATCTGCCCTCAGCTGGTTTATGGACATGTAAACAATTCACTTAATTTCTTAATTACAAATTTTATATTGACAGGTATCGTGAAACATATCCAACACTGAAATCACCATGTGAATGTATTAATAGTGAAGTTTCTAGTATATAAAAAGGAAACCATGATTTATGACATTTAACTATGAAATACCAAGGTATCAACCAAGGAGATATAGACCACAAGGGTCCCCAACATAGTAAAAACTATATCTTGGAATTGGGTAAGAGTGTAATCCAAAGAGTGTAGTACAAGGAAATCACAATGTGGTGCCTATTGAGTCCATGTTTATCGACCAAGGTAAAATGGGACTAATAAATGACTGGGCACAATGGGCATTAACCATGGAACCTACTTGTGAAATCTGGATCCAAGGAGTGTATCCATGTAATCTAGTAATGATATTTAAGGGATTCAAGGATTGTATCCCTAGAATCATGTAGTGCAACCTGAGGGACCTTATGGTATCATACTGGGTACCAAGAACATAAAATTATCGAGATCTGGGTGGGTCTCAACCTATGAAAGTCATATCTTTGAATCAGAATGGGGTTCTCATGTGGTCATGGAATTATTTGATTAGACTCCAAGGAAATATAGAGTCATTCCATTCCTATTTTATTATGAAGTCATGTGATATATCATTCGGATAAATACATGCCTTTCATTTTTTTGATATGGCCATCTAGCATGAAACGTTTTTATCAAGTCATTTGGTTCAATCATTTCCTTTCATTGGGGTGAAAAATACAACTATAATTTAATAATTTAGTATATTTAAGGGCATATTCCATATTGAAGGTGCATTCCTCAACCTTCCATTTACATGGTAAGGGGTGCAATGGATATGGAAACCATGTAATCATTCACATTTAATTATCAGTAGAATGAACGTACCTAAGGTGGGTCAAGTGGTATGCATTCATGGTACTTTCCATTATTAAAATCACAATATAAATCAAGACGATTAATATATAAATGCTTACCCATATAAAGGTAAATCCAAGGGACACACGAATGGGGGTAGAAGTGTGTGAAAACACTAAACAATAATTATGGCATAACCTTCGACATGAGATGTATGATGTTTTTGTCATAACTACCTACAATTAATCATGTATTTGGAAGAAGCATAATTATATGGTGCTAACAAATATAAGAATGGATGATTAATTCAATAAATGGAACTTTATTAAATCAATGGTCCCCACACAACATATTGAAAATGAATAATCATTAGGGATGATTTATAGACCACTCCACTAAGGGTTGTATGACTCTCCTTCTCTAATATTGGCACTTGATTTGGATCATATTGGATAATATATAAGAAAATTATAAAAACTATCTTACCATGATATATCAGTTTATAGAAAAAGGGATGTATAATGGATCTAGATGACTCGACTACATACTGTTGAGCATTCTATGTGTTGAACAGAATCATGATCAGTGGCCTGATGAAGGATATCTCTTGATTACAAGGTGAGATCTTCATAAATCCACAAACTGAGCTATAAATATATTAATCCCACAAAATCTCAGATTAGGAATGATGGAGGGAGGATAATAGATAAATAAAGTAAATTTTGAATATTTACCTTGATAAATGTCATATAAATGGGTTTTTAGTATGGTTTGAAAAAATATTCCCAAACCCTGCAGGTTTTTCTGGGTATTAGGGAAAATTGTACGGTTCAGATATGTGAAAACCATGGGATGTGGTTTTGAATGGATATTTCAATCTTCATGGTAAGACATACCATTCTCAAAATGTGTGCTAACTGTGCGATCTATCATGTTTTCTAAAAAAGTTTGGTTATGAGCTCTGAACATTCCCTGGAAACCCCAAAGTCCATTCCTAAATCACTGAGCATCCATATTTGGTCTGAAGAAAATATTTAGATAAAAAAATTACATGAAACATGTCTGAATGAAAAATTGTGATCTTATAGTTCCTAGGAGTAACGACTCTGGAAAGGTGTTGTAGGCCTGACTAAGGGTAACCTAGAATATAAAAATTGGCATTAATACACCACTATTTTGACCCTCCTTATATATATGTTTAGTATAATTAATGTTTTCCATACAAACAACTATGAATGAGTTAAAATTATTGATTTATCCAATGAATAAATGTTAATGATTTTGATATTAACTATTCATATAATTTCAATTCTTGTTATGTATTCTTCTATTATTGATATTATACATTATGATTCATAACCTACGCTATTGCATTCCAATATTCAAAAATATCACCTAATGGAAGGAATGGAAGATACATGAATTCGTGTATCCCATGAAGGCATTTAACTCATTTTCATGATAATGATATTGATTATAGAGTTGTGACATCTGGTGAGGAACATATAAATATAATGTGACATCTGACTTAGGTTTTGAAAAATAACCTTACTCATAGGGATCATCCTAATCCACAATGTGGAGGAAAAATATTTGACCACTTTATTAGACAAAACCCTCCATAATTCAATGGTACTATAAACCCCTTTTTTGAATTGTAGTGGATAAGTTCCTTGGAGAATATATTTCTCTTTTTTGGATGTAACTAAATAGAGAAGGTTTTCATTAACATTTATCATCTATTGGTACATGCATATCAATGGGGGTTAATAATCCAAGAAAAAATGGAGGTGGAATAAATTACATGTAAGGAATGGAGGTTTTTTAAGGAAATTTTCCTTGAAAAATATTTTCCCAATAAAAACGATCTGATATAGAAATGAAAATCTGGATTCTATGTCAAAAATTGGATTTGAATGTTTCCATGTATGAAGTAATCCATATAAGGTAATAACAGAATACTGATGAATATATACGTAATCCATGGAGAATTATTGATCAATTCATTGATGGATTAAATCCACTCCTCTCAAGGTAATCAGTCTCCAAAAATATATTATCTTATAAAGAAATAGTCTCATTATCTATTATGATCGAATACAATGATCTATGTCATATAAAATAAAAGTTAAGAAAAAGAAGAAGTGGTTTGATGAAGACTCTATGAATGGAAATAATGAATAGGGAAATAATGGAAGTGATTATTTTACATCTTACAATTATTTTGGAATTAAACAACCCACCACATCTTGGAAGGTTTTGGGGTTTTGTTATAATTATGGTGAAAAAGGCAACTGGTATCGTGATTACAAGGGAACAAATTAATTTACCACTTTTACATGCTACAATTTCAATGATATGGTACTTTATGAATATTATTTTTCATGTTTTAAGTAAACCTTCCCCAAATAATTTCTAGGGATAAAGTAAAAGCTTATTTGATAACAACTATAAAGTATGAAGTCAATAAGAATGTGGTTTCAGGTACTTTGATAATTTCAAAAATCATAGAAAATGATTTATTTGATTCAAGGTCATTGAATTATTTTATATGTCCCCATTTTTTCATGAAAATTAGATGTTTCAAGTATTATTTAATTATGGATGAGTCCATAAAAACTTCTAATGGATATGTCATTGCAACAAAGATATGTTAATTAGTCCCCTATATAAAACATATTCATGATTTAGTTATTGACCTTGTCATTATTCCTATTATTTACTTTGTAATAATTCTTGGTATGGACTATTATTCAGTTTATGAGGAGAAAATATATTCCTACAGGAAGGAAGTTATAATTTTGGACAATTATGTAGAGTCCCTTATCATTATAGAAGAATCATCGCAATATAATTATTATCTATATTTTCCCAAGTAGTTCTTGTGATTGAAATTAATGGGGTGGAAGAAAAATAATATCTATGGGTGAGGAAAGAAATATTGAAATATAGGATTTACCTATTGGTCAGGAATATATTATTGAATTTAAAGAGGATTTACCTAGGCATCCTCTAGTGAAGAAAATTTTGTTTTCTATTGATTTAATTCCTGGTGTAAAGCCTATATCAAATACTCTTTATATAATGCAAATAGTGGAATTATTGGAGCTAATGAAAAAAGTGGATGAATTGGGTGATAAAGCATTTATTTTCCCTTGTGTTTCACTATGGGTATCCCATGCTTCCTATACGATGAAGAAATATGGGTCCATGTGGATACATATTGGCTATAGGGATATCATTACTATTTTGATAATGAACAAGTATCATATACCTTATATAGATGATTTATTTCATCACTTCATGGAGCCCAGTATTTTTGGATACTAAATTTCAATCTGGGTATCATTAGTTAAATGTAAGGAAAAAAGATATTCTAAACATATAATTATTAACTATCTATGGGAAATACATTTTATAGTAATGCATTTTGTAAATACTAATTCACCCTCTATGTTCATGGATATAAATAATATATTTATCATGGAATCAATTGTGCATGATTTTCATGATTCATAGAAGAAAGAAGTTATATGGTAATTTTATAAAGGCTGAATTTTTTCTTTATGCAATTTCGTTTCCTGACTATATTGACTCTACGGATGGAATCATAGTTGATCATATGAAGTGATAGGATGTTCTGGAATGGCCTACCCAAAAAAAACATAACAGAGTTGTATAGTTTTATTGGTTTGGTGGGTTATTATGAGTGTTTTATTCATACCATCTCCTCAGTTAACTAAAATGTATACCAGGTTTACCCATAAAATGGTTATGGTCATATGGAATGATGAATGTAAATAATTTTTTATAAACTAGATATGTGATTGGTGAATTCTTATATCCAAACTCTACCATTGGGAAATGGATGTTTTTTAATTCATAGTGATGAATTAGGAAAAGGAATTGGATGTGCGCTTATGAAGAAAGAAATTTTTATAGCATATGCACCAAGGAAGTTAAAAAATCATGAACCGAACTATCCATCTCATTATATAGAGTCAGTGGTTTTAATTTTTTTCTCTGAATATCACAGGACATTATCTCTATTTTGAATGATGTGTGATATAAATAGATCAAAATAGAATGAAATATATATTCTCATAGAATGAACTCCAAAAGAGGAAAAAGAGATGACTTGAGATACTCAGGGATTCGGACTCTTCAATACAATATGACTTTGGTAAGGAAGATAAGGTAGCATATGATTTGAGTAGGAAGAAATAGGTGTTTTGAACAAAATGAGGACTGATAAATATCATGTTTACACAAGTCATGAATAGATAGATATAGTAATTATCAAGGAAGTTAAAACATCATTACGTTTTAAATTGGATTCCCAACCATCTTTATAGGAATAAATTAATATTTCTTAGTGTGATGATGAGAATGTTCAGAAGAAAATTAAAGCAACGAATTATGTGAAGTTTCTAAAATTCATGTGTGAGGATGGAATTTTTAAATTTTAGAGGAGGAATTATGTTCCCTCTATACACAAGCTAAAAAGGGAGTTATTGGAAGATGTACATTTCTCGAATTTTTCTATATACACTAGAATCACTATGTTATATATAGATCTTAGGTAACATTTCTAGTGGTATAAAATTAAGAGAAAAATTGATAAATATTTATTTTTATGTCTAGTCTATCATTAGGTGAAAGCTAAAAGACAACATCCAAGAGGTGTCAGGTAACAGAAGACTATTCCTCCATGGAAATGGGATGAACTCACTATGTATTATGTCACTATATTACTAGAAACACCACACAATTAAGATTCCATATTGGTGATTTTTTATCAATTTAAAAAATATGTACATTTGTTTTTAATAAGGTAGGATTTTCCACTACAGCACCATGCATGAATCTATATTAATGAATTTGTAAGACATCATGAAATAACTCTATAAATTGTTTCTGATTGTTATACACAATTTACATCAATATTCTATAAATGTTTTCAAAATGCATTGGGTAACTAGATTTATTTTAGTACTACTTATAACCATCTTTCTGATGATAAGATAGAAAGGATGATCCTAACACTAGAAGACATGTTGTGATCATGCTCCATCTATGTTCAAGGTATCTAGGATCTATATTTTTCTTTGAAAGAGTTTTCCATGAATAATAGCTTCCATTCCAGTATTCAAATGGATATATATAAAGAATTGTATGGAATGAGATTCCATAAACCTAATTTTTGGGTTGAAGTTGGGGAATAGAGTATTATTGGAATAGAGATTCTTGAGGAAAAAATAGCGAATTTAAAGAAAATTCAAACCCATTTCAAAGTAGTTCAAATAGGATAATATAGATATGATAACAGTAGAAGGAAGGTTTTTGAATTTCAATTAGGAGATCTCGTTTTGATGAATGTATCATCATGTAAGTTTGTTTTATTTTTTCATAATAAAGGGAAAATAAGCCCCATACCCAATATTCTTTTTGAAGTTTTGGAGAGAATTAAAGATTTTAATTATCATTTACCAATTCCACCAATACCTTCTAAGGTATATAATGGGTTCCACATCTCCATGTTAAGGAAGTACACACTAGACCCAACACATGCACTCACCTCTGAAGTAATAGAATTTGAACATGAGTTATCTTACATTGAAGAGTCTATCCAAAGTTTCTACACTAAAGAATATGTATATGACACTGCTGGTAAAGGTACATTGGAGAAATCATAAAATTGGATTGGCGACGTGGGATCGTGAGGAGTATATTATAAAAAACTGCCAAAATAATTTTATGTTGTGACTATGTAGAAATATCGGATATAAAATTCTTGTAGGATTGTAGAATTTGACGAACCAAATCACATTCAATGAAATTACCAGTCTTATGTTTATTTCATATAATATATATAGTATTAAATAAAAAACATAACACTATACCGAAATCATGAATGAAGAATGAATGAAACAAGAGGTATTTCTAGTTGTTGAGGAATGTATAAGGATGAAATAATAAGATTCTCTTACGAATTGTAATGTGACCCTGATAAATAGTAAACTAGATAATAGAATAGTATCTTCACCAATGATATTAAAAATTACATTTTTAAATATTACAAATAAAATTATGATATAATTATATCATAGTGTATGTAAATTCATTATTAAAAAATTTATATTTAAGGGTTTTTATTTTTTGTAATTCATTAATATATAATTTCAATATTGTTGTTAATAATAAGATTTGAATGAAAATTCATTTTCATAAAAAAATTCGGAAATAAATATTTTTTTGTATTTTGATTTTAGTATATTTTGATGTTGAGATTTGTGAATTTTTTAATGTGTTATGAATTCAGTTATGAAGTTAAACATATATTTTTCAAATAAATACTTATTTTAATATAAAAAATTAATTTCCCCACATATAGAAAATTATTTTCAAAAAATGTGTAATGTCCTGGAAATTCCATATAATTTTTTTTAATTATATGGAATTATTACATGACCGGGAAATCTGATGGTGAACAATTTTGAGGTCCAGAGTGCCTGGAATTATCCGCCAATGTTTTTGTTATGCTTAAGTTAGCACACGTAAGAAGATTTCCTAAAAAACATTAATAACTCTTAAAATGTGGACTAGATATGAAATATGAGGGCACCGTTACATTCATATTGGAGGATATACCCTAGGGGAGACTTAAGTATGGTTTGCGCGGGCCTCCTGGGAGAAAACCCAAAAATGGAATAATTGTAAATAAAATTATTAAATAAATTATTTTATTTTTTATATGCTTATAACTAACAAACAGTAACTCGGATTGAAAATACAAGACTACCGATGGGCTTGTGATGTTATTCTTTATTTAGGAAGATACTAACATTGGTCGGAAGGGGCCCTCGGTGAATGTTTGTTTTTTGCCAAAAATAAAATAATTAAGTGAAAATTATTTTATTATAAAATCCTTAACATTTTATCGATAACTCAGATTAAATATCTGAGAGTACCTTAGGGTTCATTGGGGAATTTTTTATCTAGAAAAATCCTAACCTTGATCGGCATGGGTTGAGGGTGACTGATAAAAAAATTCTGATCTTTTTTTGTGTACGTTCAGTAAATGTGTGTGCGTCATTTTCTAACTTTTGAACCGGGGATTGGATTCAAAATCCAAATACACTGTTTAATTCGCATTGTCGGTATTCTCTTAATAGAGGGTTATCCTCGAAAGTTGTGTGTAGAGTGAAGAAGTTGGTTTTTTCATTTTTTGTGGAGGATTAAATAATAAAAATATATTTTATTTTAAATATCCTCCCACCTCTCCTTTTAATTCTTAGTGATGGGGACCACCCGAATTCACTTTTAATGTGAGAAAACCCTTGGAATTCTCCCATGATAATGAGACAACAATTAATTGATCTAATAATTAATTAATATTCTCCTCATCTCTTATTTTGGGGGATCATTGGAAAACGGGATCTTTTAGAGAGAGCCTTTCAGAAAGCCTTTGGGGAGAGACTTTTGGAAAGCCTTTGGGAGAGAATTTGGGAGCTTTTGGTTGGTGGAAGAACTTCCTCCAACGAAGAACGTCCTCTGAATCAAGAATTTGGATGACACTCGGGCTCAGTTCGGGATCGTGGTGTGAGAGAAGCGAACATTAATGTCTTCATCTTCTTCCTCGCGACATCTCCAACGAACAATGAGGTAGGGGGTTATTTTGAAATATGATAATTATCCATTTTTTGATTCCTCATATTCTAGATTATCACTGACGATGGCCTAATAGTCACGGCCATCGATCCGCCCAAATACCATTATCTTTTTATTTCATTCTTCATGCGTTCATCATGCATTTTCAACGCCAAATATTTATTGGCATAGGAAAAATGGTGTTTTGCTGAGTGCAATATATTGAGGTGAATCCCTCGATGCATGGATCACAAATATGCAATCGTTTAATTTTTTGGCCTTGGAACGAAGCCGCAATAGCTTGTGGAAGGAGGCAGCCAAATATTTATTGGTGCTAGAAACAAAATATTCTATTGAGCATGACATATGGATGTGGAGGTCTTGACCCAGGGATCAAGAATATGCTATTTTCATATTTTTTTGGTTTTAAAATGAAGATGTAGTGGCTCACGAATGGGGAAACGTGGAGGTGAAAGTCTGGTGTGTCTTTGGGGCATATTTTCGGGAGAGATAGGTGGTCTGACAGTTGTCCACGCGGAGAGTCAAGTCGGCCAGGGGTTGTCCGGATAGCGGAGCGATGAGGCAGAGCAAGGCGGTTCAGTGTGGCTAGTCAAGGCAGCATGGCGGCTAGGCAGATAGGGGGTGTAGTTTTTATGATTCTTGGATCTAAAATCATGGAATAAGAATGTTATTGGAGAGAGTAAAGTGTTATGGAAATAAAATTAAAATAGAAATAAATAATAAAGATAAAAGGGGAGGCACCATGTGGAATCCGCCAAAACAAAAGGGATACCCCCGTGAAACTCAATTTTTGGTTGGAATTAAGGTTAAATAAATTATCAATTAATATTAATAATAAAATATTGTTATTGTTATTTTTATGAGAAAATAGTTATTCACCCGTAACATATCTGTGCGACCTTGGTTTCACGAACCACTAGTTGCAGTGCAACCGTAACTTCGAGACAAAAATTGTGAGGCCAATATTGGATGTCTTTTTCTGGTTTTTCTTTCGGGTACCCGAAACGCTCAAATAATAATATAATATTATTATTATTATTAAATCTTCAACCCTCTATAACACTTGTGTGTGATGTCTGATTGACTTACTATCAGCTGTGATGTGATCCTATCATTAAGACGATCGATTTACCTATAATGTTGAATATTAAATTCTGGTTCGTGGATCGGGTCCACGAAACACCCAATAATATTATTAATATTATTATTTCAAGATAATTTATACAACATATCTCCCTCATATGGTGTCAAAATGATGAACCATCTGTGGCACAAGAAACTTTGGACCGAGATGGTTTTTTGGAAAACCCCACATATGTTTTGGATACGTTTAGCGATATGTTCGGGTAGGGTCGAGCACGAATCCAACTAGGCCCTCATGACTAAATGGCTAATAACATACAAACCGGGAGTCTGATCAATGCACTATCTATTGCGTTGAGACCTCTACAACATGGTGGTACCTGGTGATAATTTTTCTTGGGACTTCATGCATGTTGGTTTATCGACCAGTGGTTGAAAGAGATTACCCTTCCAGAGACAAGCATGATTTTTGCGGAAACCCAGTAGCTGGCTATAATGTGATGAATGAATAGCGATCATATGTGGGTCATAACCTAGAGATCCTGTGTGGGTCAGCACCGAGTGATTCTATGTTGGTCAAGACTGAGCGATCTAGTGTGGGTCGGCACCAAGCGATCCTATGTGGGTCAACACTGAGGGATCCTCTGTGGGTCAGCACCGAGTGATCCTGTGTGGTTCAGCACCGAGCGATCCAGTGTGGGTGAGTACCTAGAGATCCTATGTGGGTTAGAAAAAGTACTAATGATGTACTAGTATCATATGTGGGATTGATGACGTAATGATGATGTACAAGGATCATGTGTGGGTCTGAAGATGTTCAAATGATGTATTAGGAACATGTGTGGGTCTGATGACGTACTGACGATGTACTAGGATCCTATGTCGGTCTGAAGATGTAATGATGATGTAATAGGATAATGTGATGGTTTGACGACATGCTGATGATGTAATAGGATTTTGTGTGGGTTTGACAATGTACTGGTGATGTACTAGGATCGTTTGTGGGTCTGATGACATACTGACGAGGTACTTGGATAATGTGTGGGTCAGATGATGTACTCGGATTCTATGCGGGTCTGCCAAGGTACTAGGATCATGTGTGGGTCTGATGATATACTACAATCCTCTGTGGGTCTGATGATGATTTACGATCCTTCATGGGTCTTCCCCTTAACAATGTAATATCATTCGGTAGTTACATATAATCATCTCTACTATTGTACATAAGATATACCTAGTATGAGATGATTCAGTACCATTATGGTCTTCTTCTGTGTGGTGTACCTATGTGGTACTTACCTTCGTGGTGTTCCTACCTTTGAGTAGCATTTGAGCATTGGCATTTTGAGTTGGAGTCGGTGTTTCCTAATGATTGAGATGGCCATATATTTTGTCTTAGGTATATGTATGGGATTTTACCTAAGTAGGGATGTCAGTTGCTTTTATGCTATGTGGTTTATCCTTTGTGGATATGGTGAGACCTTTAGAGTCTCGTGGTCCCAAATGAGCTTCGTTATAGTCAGCCATGCACGAGATATGCCCACACCATGTTGTGTTTGGTGAAGACGACAGACAATTCTGACTGAGGATAAGGGTACCAGGATTGGACAATGCCTGGAGGTGGGCCAAATGGTGTGTCCATACGTAGAGAAGATGAGCAGACGTGGAGTGATAAGGAGGCGATCTATACCTACCCTTCAGGTAGGAACCTAAGAGGACAACCTTGTATCTATCTTTCTCTTTCTTCAGTTGTATTGAATTTCAGTTGTACTCGTATCTTTACTGTTGGGCTAGTATTCCAACCTCTCTAACATTCATCACTCTTTTTTCTATACAGTTTACTTGTGTTCTTATCTTGTTGGGTTCTTGGTTGCGTGTTTTTTCAGGATATAAAGAAAACGCCATCCCTATTTTAGGGGATACACCATTCAGTTCCAGTCACCAGCCCCAGTCCTATGGAAGACATGATTGAGGTAGTCACAACACTGGCCTTGGGGGATGGGTTATGGAAAATTGTTACCTGAGGAGACGGTTCTACCATAGAACATTGGACTCTGATTTTTTAATGGAAATAGTGTTATGTGTAGTGAGTTTGGTTAGCAGTTTAGGGAATCCGGTGTTTGTGTGGTGGCTGACGTATTCATACACTAGGTCCCTGACTTCTGATTTCTGACTCAGGGCACAAAAACACAGATTACGTGTGTGTTTTGAAAATATTTCTTGTGTTTTCTTGAGTCAGCTCACTAGGTATAGCTTAATAACCATGGAGCACATGGTATTTATCAGGATTCCACTACATAGATAGCCATCTATGATTCCCAGTGAAGTACAAGATGATAGCCCACCGAGCGACGAGGCTCCGGTGCATGGCCCTCTTACAATGTTGGCACCTTCGGGTGGTGTAAAAGTAACACAACCACCCATTGGGCAGAAATTACGACCAACCACACATGTGGACGATTCACACCGACTGAGTGCGTTCGACTGTTTTCTGCAGCAGAAGACTTTGAGGTTTTGAGGGGGGACTGATTCCGACATGGTTGAGGGCTTCTTGGTGGAAGTTGCTAGAGTTTTCCTCCTAGTTGAGACACCAAAAGAGCAGATGGTGATCTTAGCTACTAGTATTTTTTAGTGAGTAACAATGAGGATGATCCGTATTGTGATGGGGCTTCAGTATGTGGACCACTACTAAAGATAATACCTTTGTGTAGTGTGTCAGCTATATCACTACATGTTTTCCAGTAGTTAAAAACGACGGTACCAGTAAAGAAAATATATAAGATTAGTTCCTTACGTGTGATTCAGCATCAAATACCCCTAAGGTTCTGAGGTGAACCTGACTCCCAGGTGGTTGAGCACTGGCTTAAAGAGGTGGTTGAGAGTTCTCGAGAGCTTCAATACCTTTGGCCGGATAATATGTCGGTCGTTGATTATTCATCGAGGCATACTGATCATTCCTAGTACTCAATAAATATGATATGATTAGTGCTTTATTTCTCGAACCAATAAGAGAGGTGTCTTTAGGGATATCTTAGCTCGCACTATTTCTCTATGCATTCTTTCTTATATAAGGGTGTCAGAGAGAACCAATGTGGTTGAATATTATTTTGGCTGAGCGGATGCAACCAGTGAATATTAGTAGTGGGAAAGTATGAAATTGGTGCCAGTCTTAGTGACTTGGGTGTGTAAAAATTTTTCGATAAGAAGAAGTCTTAGGGATATATGAATATGAAGGGTTGCAGATGTGGAAGAAAAGCTTGGAGAGTAGTATGAGGTGGTGTACATTTAAATATGTTACAAAGTACCCCCTTTTAGTGTTCCCCACCATACTCAGGGAGCTGGAGGGCGGGGAAAGGGAATAGCTACATGAGGTAAAATAGTGAGACCCAAGGGCTCTTGGAATGATTCGAGGTACAGTATGTGACTACTACATGCTACTGTATAAATTGAAATAGGTAATAATCATTCCACCCTTCCCAGAATCTAGTACAAGACCTAGAGTCTCCGGTTAAACCATCTACTTGACCCTCACATCTGGAGATACCTTTGGGAGGAGACACAATAATCACACATATGCCGATCGTGTGATCTGACTGTTGAGGTGAGTATTTCAGTTCGAACCCCTTGGTGGCATCGTCGAGGCCTTATGATGTTAGTTTGGGTATGACTGGACATCAACAATTCATACTCAGATTGACTGTATTTTGAAAAAGGTTGTGGTTCATCTATAATGTTGGGATGAGGATTTCTTTAGTCAGTGAAAAAGGAAACCAAGGCATCACAAGATAAACTACTACATAGGAGGGTTCGACTGATCACTCATGAGTCGTCCAACCTCATCCTCGTGGAAGCAGATGATTTCAGTTTTCAGTTCCAAAAAAGTTTGGCTATAGTTCCTCCAGGAATATGACTTTGAGATAGTCTATACATTATGGAATGGTAACAAGGTAGTAGACACAATCAGTAGGAGGTATTGTCTACAGATGCTGAGTGTGGCGTCAGAGTACCTAGTCACATTGCATATATCCTTCATGGATAGAGATGAATGTGCTTTCCTATAGTCTATGAATGTCACTCCCCCACTCCTTCATCAAGTCAGGTAGGCGTAACTTGGGGGAATTAACTACGAGGATCGTTGTGCTCTAATATCCTCAGGGCAGTCACCTGATAGATTTTCTAAAGAAGGGGAGCACGTCGTCCTCTTCAGAGGACATACCATGGTACCAGTAGTACTACAGAAGGAGGTGTTGTGATATTTTTATATTTCCCCTCTAGAGGTACATACTAGTGTGGTGAAGATATACTAGGACCATTAGTGTCTATTCTGGTGTCTAGGGAAGAAGAAAGCAATGGCCGATTTTGTATCCCGATGCCTCACTTGTTAACAAATGAAAACTACTTAGAGTTGGAATAAGTCTTATTCCTACAGGAAGAGAGAGATTATTTCTTCCATTGGGTCTCACCTCGATGAGGTTTGTGGAGATTTGGCCGAGGGGCCAAGTTATCACTAAGGTATATCAGTCCTTTTCTGATCCTTCGGTGGGTAGGTAAGGTGGAATACCACTTGGATATTCCACCATAGTTGGAGAGGGTGTGCGACATCGTCCATGTATCCTAGCTGAATGAATAAATGAATGACCCATCTCACATCATCGACCACGTCGAGCTGGAAATAGACGATGGGGTGCCGATTACGGAGGTTCTAGTGGAGATTGAGGATCAATGGGAGAGAGTGCTTCAATGGGAGATCGATACCTTTCGTATGTGTATATTGGCAGCACATGAACCTCCAAGAGAGCACATGGGAGTGCGAGAATCAGATTCATGCTCTATATCCTCTTTTGGTTGTCTTGCCTTTGTTGTGGATTTTTGGGATGTAATTTCCAATGGTGGGGAGAATTTAATTTTCCATGAATTCCATATAATATTTTAATTATATGGATATATTTTGAGACTGTGAAATCTAACGGCATGCAATTCTGAGCCCCGGATTGCCTGGAATGATCCGTCGAAGTTTTTGTAATGCTTCAATTAGCGCGAATAAGTAGTTTTCTTGAAAAAGTGGAATAACTTTTAAAAGGATTCTTGGATAAGAAATAGGATGGCACCATTGAGTTTATAAAGGTGGTTTTACCCTAAGTGTGACTTAAGTTTCGTCCGCGCGGGCCTCCTATGAGAAAACCCAAAAATGGCATAATCGTATATAAAATAATTAAATAAATTATTTTCATATTCATATGCTTATAACTGACAAACCATAACTCTTATTGAAAATCTGAGACAACCACTGAACTCATGAGGGTATTATTTATTTATGAAGATACTAATATTGGTCAGCAGGGGCCACCAGTGAATGTTATTTTTTTCTCGTAAATAAAATAATTATGTGACATTTATTTTTTTGTAAAATACATTACATTTAAATGGTAACTCGAATTGGAAATCTGAGAGTATTCTTGGGTTTGTTGGGGAGTTTTTCTCTTAAGAAGATCTTAACCTCTACTGGTGCGGGTTGAGGTTGACTGATAATAATTTTCTGAAATTTTTTTCGAGTACGTTCATTAAACACGTGAGACGCATTTTCTAACTTTTGAACATGAAGTGTCGGGACTCGCTTAAGGGATGTTTGTCCTAAATAGTAGTGGGTTGAGAGAAGAAGTTGGTTTATGAATTTTTCATGGAAGATTATATAAAAAAAATATTTTATTTTAAATATACTCCCACCTCTCCTTTTAATTCTTGGTTGTGGGGACCACCCGAACTCACCTTTAATGTGATAAAACCCTTTGAATTCTCCCATGTTAATGAGCCAACAATTAATTGATCTAATAATTAATTATGTTTCTACTCGCCTCATAGTTGAGGGTATCATTGGAAAATGGGAGCTTTGGTGAGATCCTTTGGGAGAGCCTTTGGGAGATATTTTGGGAGCTTTTGGTTGGTGGAAGAACATCCTCTAATGATGAACGCCCTCTAGATCAAGAACAAGGATGACACACGAGCTCAGATCAAGAGCATGGTGCGGGAGAAACAAACATCAATGTCTTCATCTTCTTCCTCATTTTATCTACAACGAACAATGATGTAGGGGTGTTATTTTGAAATATGATAATTAACCTTTTTTGGATTCTTCATATTCTGGATTATCAGTGACGATGGACAAAAAAACATGGCCATCGATCCCCCTAAATACCATGATCTTTTTATTTTGATCTTCACACATTCATCATGGATTCTTCAATGACTAATATTTAATGGTTCTGGAAACACAGAGTTCTGATGAGAGCAATAAATGGATGCGAAGCCCTTGATGAAAGTATCTCAAATCTGCGATCGTTTAATTTTTCAGTCTTGGAACAAAGCCACAATGGATCACGAAAGTATGAGACCAAATATTTATAGGTGCTGGAAACACAATTTTCTATTGAGCATGACATATAGACGTAGTGTTCATGACCCAAGGATCACGAATATGTGATTGTCATATTTTTTGGGTTTAGAATGAATATTCAATGGCTCGTAGAAGAAAAAGCATGGAGGTTCAGTTCAGGTGTGTCTTTTGGGCATATTTCCGAGTGAGATAGGTGGTGCGACATCGGTCCATGCGGAGAGTCGAGTCAGCTAGGGGATATCCAGACAGTAGAGCAATGAGGCAGAGCGAGGCGGTCTGGTGTGGCTGGTGCCGGCGGTGTGGCGGCCAGGCGGACATGGTGTGTAGTTTTTCAAATTCGTGGGTGGAAAATCGTGGAATATGAAAGTGATCAGAGAGAGAAAAGTGTTATGGAAATAAAATTAAAATAGAAATAAATAATACATATAATAGGGGAGGCACCATGTGGAATCCGTCTACACAAAAGGGATACCTCCATGAAACTCAATTCCAAGTTGGAATTAAGGTTAAATAATTATCGATTAATAATAATAATAAAGTATTATTATTATTATTTTTATTCCTTAAACACTTATTCATCTGTAACATATCTGTGCATCCTCAGATTCATGAACCATTAGTGGTAGTACGATCCTGACTTCAAGACAGAAATTATGAGTCCAATATTGGATATATTTTTTCAGGTTTTTGGATTCGGTACCCGAAACACTCAAATAATAACAATATATTATTATTATTATTAAATCTTCGGCCCTCTATAACTCCTGAATGTGACGTCCTATTGACTTACCATCAACGGTGATGGATCCTGCACTTAAGAAGATCAATTTATGTCTAAAGTTGAATATTAAATTCTGGTTTGTGACTCGGGTCCACGAAACTCCCAATAATAATAATATTATTATTATATATGGATCTTTTATTCGACATATCTCCCTCATACGGTGTCGAAATGACGAACCGTCTCTGGCACCAGAAACCTTGGATTGAGATGGTTCCTTGGGTATAACCTCATATGTTTTGGATAAAGTTAAGGATATGGTCAGGTTGGATTGATCACGAATCCAACCAAGCCTTTGGGAATAAAAGGTTAATAACATAGAGACTGTGCATCCGATCGACGCACCATATATTGCGTTGAGACCCCCTTTGACGTGGAAGTCCATTGGGATAATGTTTCATTATAATTAGTGGTAGTTGGAGTATCTATCAGTCTCTTGGGGAGCAGACTCTTCTAGAGACGAGCAAGCTTAGTGCGGGAACCTAGTAGCTGACTATGACGTGAAGAATGAGTAGCGATCATGTTTGTGTCAGCCCCTAGTGATCCTGTGTGGGTCAGTATTGAGCAATCCTTTGTGGGTAAACACCGAGCGATCTTGTGTGGGCCAGCACCTAGTGATCCAGTGTGGGTCAGCACCGAGTAATCCTGTGTGGGTCAGCACCGAGCGATCCTATGTGGGTCAGCACTGAGCGATCCTATGTGGGTCATCACCTAGAGATCCAATGTGGATCTAACGATGTAATAACGATGTACTAGGATCCTGTATGGGTTTGACGCCATACTGACGATGTACTAGGATAATGTTTGGGTCTAATGATATAGTGACGATGTACTAGGATCTTGTGAGGTTTTGAAAATTTACTTACAATGTAATAGGATCAAGTGTGGGTTTGACGATGTACTGATTATGTAAGGGGATCCTGTGTGGGTCTGACGACGTACTGACAATGTACTAGGATCCTGTGTGGGTCTGGCGTTTTACTGGTGATAAACTTGGATCCATTGTTGGTCTGATGACATACTGATGAGGTACTAGGATCCTGTTTGGGACTGATGTTATACTAGGATCCTGTGTGGGTTTGATGAGGTACTAGGATCCTATGGGGCACTGACGATGTACTACGTTTCTCTGTGGGTCTAATGATGATTTAAGATCCTTCATGGGTCTACCTCTAAACAAATTAAGAAGATTCAATAGTTAAATCTAATCATCTCTACTACTGTACATATGATATACCTAGTGTGAGAAAATTCAGTACCTTTGTGGTATTATTATGTGTGGTGTACCTGTGTGGTACTTATCTTCATGGTGTTCCTTCCTTTGTTGAATAGTTGTGCTTTGGGCTATTGAGTGGGACTCTGTGTTTCCTCATGATTGGGATGGGAATACTTGATAACTTAGGTATATGTATTGGCATATACCTAAGTAGGGTTTTAATTTTATTTCATGTTGTGTGGTTTATCCTTTGTGGATTTTATGAGACCTTAAGGGTCTCGGGGTCCCTACTGAGTATTGTTATAGTCACCCCAACATAGGCTATGCCCGAACCATGTGGTGTATGGTGTAGATGATGGAAAACACAGACTGGGGACGAGGGTACCAGGACTGGATGGTGCCAGGAGGTGGACCATACAGTGTGTCGGTACGCAGAGGAGACGGGCAAACATGAAGTGCTGAGGAGGTGTTTTGTACCTACACTTCACGTAGAAACTTTGAGGATGACCCAATATATGTCTTTCTATTTCTTCGGTTGTATTGTATTTCAGTTATACTTGTATTTTTATTGGTGGGCTTCTATTACGGCCCCTCTTACATTCAGAACTCATTTTGTTATACAATTACCTATGTTCGTATCTTGTTGTGTGCTTGGTTGCGTGTGTTTATAGGATATAAATGCAATCCCTTCCCTATTTTAGGGGATAAGCCTTTCGGTGCAAGTCGCCAGCCCCAGGCCTATAGAAGGAGAGATTGGGGTAGTCATGACATGGGCCGTGGGGGATGGGTCATAACAAAATGGAATTCATTTAAGTAATAAAAATGTCCAAAAAATGGATTGGGTGATTTTTTGGGATTTTTCTGAAAAAGATGAATTTTTCGTGAATGGTAATATTAAGTAAGTTACAATATAAATAAATTAGACGATAAAAAAACTATTCCTTGAGTCATGTATGATATATACAACCTTGGTTAATGGTAAAATGAAAGTATTACTATAATTAGTCACATAAATCAAAACGATTGATTTTCTTGAGAAAAATAATAAAATAATAAATAACATAATGTGAAATCTTCACTCTCAAACATTATAATTACCACCCATCACAAACCTTATCCTAACACCTCTAATCCTTATAGCGTGTCAAAATTAGGGAAAAAATAATTTTCTGTACTCTATATCCATGTCTAGGATATCTTGGAATTTTCATTAGAGAAAAATCACTCCCCTTAATGAGGTTCTCAATGAGGATAATTCAAAAGATAAATCATCTTCCTTTTTATTTAAACTTCATTTCAATTTATTTTCATTCCATATCACCATCCCAACCCCTATATCCAAATTTTAAAGATAAATGTTATATCATTAATATAATATGTGTATATCTTGTTAATTTAATACACTTTATCAATCTCATTACTCTCTCTCTCTCTCTCTATTTTAAAAATAAACTCATCATACGGGAGGTGCCGAATTTCATCCTTTATGGACGGCGATCATTGGATCATTAATTTCTACATTAATGCTAGTATTGAATACATATTTATCATTGAAAAAAGTATCAAACATGTATTATATATTATTTATGGTTATAGAACCATTATATATAAATAATATTATATTATATAAAACAGCTAGTTCATAGTGATCGAAAACTCGGTAAAATTAAGCTAAAAATTATCCTAAAATGTTATCTAATGATTCATCAGCATATATGAAAAAAATATAAATAATAAAAATTGAAATATTGGTTTTTCATTAATAAAATTTATCTCTAATTATGGAGATTCAAACCCATTTTACACTAACTTTATTATTCATACACATGTATACCAATCATGAAATCCAAGGAAAGTAATTCTCCCAAGAAAATAATTTATATTATAACTCATCCAAAGGGCCATAATAGATCATAATAAAAATATAATAATTCAAATACATATTTATGTGATTCTTAATTAATTAATTATTGGATTTCATTTTATTATCCATGGTGTTAAGGTCATGTGAATAACATTTTATGACATAATGTAAGGGGTTTCCAAATGAACCACCAATATATTTCGAGTTACTCATTTTCACTCTTTAACTAACTAAAATAAATAATAATTATTATTTGGTCCTCAAAAATGTTTTCGTATATTATTTATATAGTTACCCGAAATAATAATTCTATATTTTGTGGCCACTTAAATGGTTTAAAAGGATCATTCTGAAATCTTTCCTAAGAAACAAGCCTGATTCAAGGGATCTTCGATAATGTTTATTGATTTTAAAGTGCTCAAAATATTTTATTTTAATACACAATTATTTATATTAAATAAATTATTATATTATAAATATATATATAGATATATATATATCGTCACTTCTAGTCTTATACAAATATTTTTTTCAAAAGGCCTATCATTGAAATATCATGAGTATTTCACTCATGTATTACTAGATTACTTTATAAGAGTATTTTAATCTATTTCAACACTCATTTTGATTATTATGTTTAATTGGGATGAATATTTTATGATATCATATACCATACTATATTTAATTTTTTATGATTATTTTGACTATGGATGTATTATCTTGTCACCATTCACCATAATACACTGAATGGATAATGTTTAAGTTTTCTGATTCAGGAATGATATTTAAATTTGATATATTAGTTCTAATATAAATGTACATGTTTTTTGTGTATCTCCTAAATCATATTATGAATTAATAGGACATAGTAAGAAATTAGTGGGCCCCCTATAGACCCTGGATGCATTGGTAGGTCTAATGAGAAAAAATAGCATGGGGTTTTACCCATGATGTACAGTGTCAGGGATGAGGACTTAAAGGTATGATTCAGATATCTAGAATTATGAATTCCCCCATTAAAAAGCTAGTGATTATTTATCCATCTGATTATTGTAATAGTATAATATTCAGGATTATGTTTAATTGCAGTTATTTTATTTATTTTTAATTCATTCCATTTTATGCAAAATATTTTATTTTAATGGAATCTGTACTTTTAGTTATTCAACATGGTTCATATTTTTTAATTCCATATATTTACATACCCTTACTAAAATATAATACCTCCCTTTTCTTATGATATATTTTTTCAAGTATGCGATTATGTATATAATGATTGTATTTTGATGATAATATAGAGGATTAATGGTGTTTCCAATATAGTTACTTTATTTTACATCATTTAAAGTTATAATGAAACTATTATTTATGTATCTGGTACTCAATTACACTAAACTATTCATTCATTCAGGATAAAAATTCCATGATTATATATAAATTTAATAAAATAAGGCATCAACTCTGGGAAACTAGGGTTGGGTCCTTACAATTAACTTTTTTACATTAAGATGGATAAATTTACTTTCTTCTTCTATTAATGAAATTTGAAGGCGGAAATCTATTTATATATAAAAGAGAAAAAAATTACATTAAAATTATTTATTATAAATCATAATGAAATTATTTTTTATCGAAATAATATGATTTTGGTGAATAAGTTTATAATTAGATGGAAAAGTTGTTTTAAACTTCATTTAATGGTGAAATTAAATAATAATAATTATTATATATAACCAAAATTACAGGATTATAGTTCACTATAAATAAAATTAATGTTCTGAGATGTTGAAAATAATTAGTATAGTTGATTTTATAAATGTATTCACCAATTAATTTATGTAAAAATAAATGAATTGATGATAAATAATCAATAGGAAATGAAAAATTTAAAGCTTTATTTGAATTCTTTCATACTAAACCGCATTAAGGACAATATATTTCTACAACTCTACTCTTTATGATATGTACAAAAAAATAAAAATAATTCATTTCATCATATATCTGAGAGGGTTATAAGATAGAATTTATATACATATAATTATGGAAAAATTTATAATAATATTTTTGATATGGGACTAATGGAATCAAATGATGCAGAATGGGTAGGTGGATTTGATGATAAAAAATTCGAATATATAGGAATATTTTGGTTCATGTGTGATGGGTATCATGGAACATTGTGAAATAATATTAATTTAAACTAAAATCCAATAAATATGTATTTATAGAGGTATCACCAGAATTTTTTCATCTGATTTGAATGAGGACACATCCAGAATATCTGACTATCATTTTTAATTACCCGGTGTTTTTTGGCTCCGATAAAAATTGTATTATTGATTTATTTTAAATATAAATGAATAATTTTATATAAAAAACACGGATTGAAAAAACCAATTACAAAAATTGAAAAAAATGAATCTCATCTTTTGAATGTGGTTATTTTAATGAATGGATTACTTATACCATTACGTGGGATCTATATACATAATCTCTCACAAATATGATGCTATAAAATGGTGTATATCACACTTTCAAAAAATGGGAACATATATTCATTTAATTTCCTATTTATTCCCATTATATTGACATCCTTTAGAAAATTCTATATAATCCATGGGTTTAATACATAAAAATATATTTTACGAGATGTTTTAATGTATTAGTCGATTTCTTATAAAGAATAACTTTAAAAAAATATGTTTAACCTTTCTTGTCGAGATTTTATGAGTTGTTAGTATTTATTGACATTTGAAATCCTCACCCATTTTATATAATGAGAATTATGTAGAATAAATACAGATAATTGGTTCATCTTCAATTTAATTGATGATGTTCTGACCACATCATTTAATTTTTATATTTGTCTTTAATCACAATTGTTGGTGAAAATCGATTTTACATCTCATTTTCATTGATTAAGGTGGATAATATTTGAAATATAGATTTTGAATTAATTTTATTGTATTTTTATTGAAAAATAAATTTGGGATACTATTTAATCCAATTGAGGTTTGTAGTGTATTTATTAGAACACGTTTTAGCGAGGATTTGTTATTATTTATAGGATTTTAGAGTTATTGGTATTGACAAGGGGATGAATAAAGTGGATTTTAGGATCATGAAAAAATAAATGAAAAATATTTAAGCTTAAAATTTTACTATGTACACAACACATAATAAACATTAGAACGAGATGAAAAGAAAAAGGTATAAATTCTTGTTAGTGTCATTTATATGTCAGTAAAAGTCACAAAAATCACCATATAAGACATTTCATGGGGCTGAATCAAAAATGGAATAGTTATTGAATTATTATAAGGCTTATATTCTGATTCCAAATGGGGTATATTAGTTTTAGGATATTAATATAAAATTTTATAATAGTTATTTACTATTACAAATGCTAATTGAAATGAAAAACAGAAAATCTTGAAAATATAATTTATTTTCAAATTTGGAAAGGGTCATATAAAAATTAAATTGTAAATATCATCCATTTAATATTCATCATTAATATTTAAGATTAATTTTCTATTATGTAATGTTTTTCGGAAATAAAGAAACTTTTGGATGAAATGTACAGTTTTATTGAATAAATAAAGTGACATTTGACTTTTTTAAATAGTTTAAAATATCATTGTATTGTGAATATTCAATGTATCAATATATTTTTATTGATATTGAATGAAGATGAATTTTTTATGAGTGTTAAACATTAAACCCATTATTTTATGCAGTTCGGTTGGAAGTACATTCCAAATATAGTTATACAGATTGAATTGTTGTCTTGGTATGTATAGAGAACCATGTAATAGATTACGATGAATTTGTTATAGTGGAGTGATTTTCACAGAATCAGGTGGATCAACGTTGATACATTTCTAACCAGATAGAATGTTCTAGTTTAATTATTTTGTAATGTGATGGATTTGACTATATAGAACATTTCATATAAAATTCATTCCATCAAATAGAAAATGTGAAAACAAAAATTTCTATAGAGTATTTGATAACCAATGATTATGATTATTTATATAATTTTAAAAATATACATCTTGATTTTAATTATATTATAAGAAAGGAATAATTTGTCCTAATAATTTTGAAGGTGGGATTTTGAATCCAAATATTGAAGGATTCTAATTTAAATGTGATTAAAATGAAATGAAAAAATTGAAATGGGATTGTTTCTGAGGAGTTTTTGCAGGGGAAATGCCTCTTTCTTTAGTGTGCATTGATGGTCACTGGTAGTAGTAATTTGTTCCCCACATTCTCACTTTCCAAGGGTGGGTGACATTCATCACGTCTTCAGAGATGTTTTCTACAAAACCCCAAAATTTGGATAATAAATATTGAATTCCTAAAACACTGAGTGCCTACAAAAAACCACATTCTTATAATCTATCCAATAAACATAATTTTTTAACATCTGTGACATTAATTTCAAAAAACTGACATGCATGGTTGCATTCAGTGAGATATTTAGAGTTGGATATGATCAACTTACATTTTTTTGAATAGTATCTTGATCCTTATGAATAGTACCATAACTTAATGATTATTAATTAATTTTATATAATCCAATAATAATATAAAAAATATCCATAAATGAATAAATTCAATTTAGACATCTTATAACTGAAAAAATGATCATATTATAAGTATTGGATTTTTGAAAAGTCATAAATTCTTTAATTAAATTTTTTTGATTAATTTAATAATTTCAAATGGAAATTTATTTTCATTAATTGTTATCATAAATTTTCATTTAATTTTATAATGGTTATAATATAAATTAATGAGACATTGATTAACATTTCAAGGTGTTATAAAATGAGTTATAGTTTGAAAGATGCTTTTTAAATAAATTATGATTATATTTAATAATTGAATTAAATATACTTTTAAAACTATTCTTAAAAAATGTAAATCACTTTTTAATTCTATAGATAAAAAATATTTGGGGAGAATATTTGGGATTTTTTCTAAAATAAAAGAATTGTTGATGAATAGTGAAATACATTAATTTAATGTACATATATATTATGGGGTAAATACAATACTCCTAGAATCATTCATAATGTAAGCACCATTGTTTAGAAATAAAATACATTTAATACTATTTTTGTTCCTGGAATAATCATTATTTCTTATCTTATGGAAAAAAACTAATGATTTAAATTATAAGGAACCCATCCTCTCCTCTACTATAAAAACCACCCTCACTCCCATCTTTCCATCACTCTTATCAAGCCTCATGTCTTGTAAAATATTTTCTCACATATACTCCCAAGAACCTCCCCAATTTACAAAGACCCATTATATCATAAAAATACCAAATAATCTCCCCTAAAAGGCTACAATAGTTGATTAATTCTAGTGGTAACTTCCTCTTTTCAATTATTTTACATTCTTTTTATTGTTCAATTGTTTTATTTTTCAATCCTCACCTCTCCTCTTACAAATTTTATTAAAAATCCCATACCATAAATGTAATGTAATTATTTTATGACAGTGGAATAATTTATTACTATATCTTATTTACCCTTATTTTATGCTAGTACTAAAAAATGCCATCCGAGATGTGATGATTTTCCACATTCAATGATGATGGGTAATCAATTTCTATTACCATCTTCAATTGTGGAAATAAATATATTTTTATGGTTGACCTAGTCTACAATATAATTATTATGTATCATATATGGTTCTCGAATCATTATGTATACATTATTTGAATTTATAAAGGTAAACGAGTTCGTTGTGTTCAAAAACTGCCAATTAACCCAAATAGTTATCATTAAATAATTTATATAATGTCTTACCTTCACTCCAAGTAATAAAATGATGTTTAAAACCATGTAACCTCATGTATTTTAACTAATAAAATATAACTGAAATTTTGGAGAACTATACTCATTTTACACGATTCTCCATTCATGTATAAAAAGTATACCGATCATGAAACAAACACACCCGTACAATGAAATTGAACCTCATAACCCATAAATAATGCCATGAATGAACATAATAAGGATATAATAAATAATAAATTTTTTAGTATGATCTATTTTTATTATTTAATGAACCTATATTTTAGTATTAATTTCATTAAGATCAAGTGAATAACTCCATCAGACTGAAGGTATGAGGTTTCTTCATATCACTTCCATTTTTGTGAGATATTATCTATTCACTAAAATTACTTGTGTATGGTGTATGTATACCTCCCATTTAAGTTTCATATAATGAATCAATTTTTTCATGATATTCAATATAACATTTTATAATTATTAATATTGGGTCATAAGATTATATTGATTAAAATGTTGTTAATATTTCCTACCAAAACTGCCATTATCATTCAGGTTGCTCTTATTCTATACTCACCTCAATGAATTTCTTATTTATTCTTATATACTCAACATAAATAATTTTTTAATGTCCTATATATATGTACAAATCATAATACTTCTTTATTTTATGTGGAGTCTCTTGTTTTAAATGAATCATTCAAAAACATTGTTTCGAAATGCAAGCCTGATTCAAAGAACATCAAGAATTCCTATCTATTTTTATGTTCCACCAATAATCTATTTTTTGATAAATCTATCATTCTATAATCACATATTTTTATATGAAAAATATTTTTTTTTTCATTTATAGTTTTAATAAATCAAACATGTATTTTAGCTTTAAAATCCATTTATATTTTTCTTAAACCACAATAAAATGTATTGTTTTGTAAAGTTTCATTAAAAATACATTTTAAATGATTTCACCTAAATAATACATTATATAAGCCTTAAATTTAATTTTAATGACCATGCCCTTTATTTTCTGATATATACATGTTCTGAATATGATTTCATGACAAATACAAATTATTTTTCAGAAGAACTCTTATTTCCAAAGTAAAATGGATTTTTCTCATATCACTTTTCCTTTTATGAGATATATACCTTCTTCCCCACATATTTCATGTTTGTGGGGTATGTCCATCCCTTTGGAATATCATTTCCAGAGTCTCTATATTATCATGATATTATAAGTGATTATTATTTGTACGGTTCACGATGGTATGTGACACTTTGGGATGTTTAATGATTACTTCTGCAAGAAATATTCAATTGTAACATTTAAAACAATCATTATATTTGTCTAAAACCATGTTGAATATTTTAATTAAATGAGTTGTATCGATTTTGAGATAATATAAAATATTTTGTTTAATGGGTTAGGTTTAGTTTGACTGTGGATGTTATATCTTCTTTCCATTCACCATATTACTGGGAATTGTTAGTGTTTATGATTAAGGTTTAAGGAAATTTAATAAAATTACATATGATTGTTTTAATATGAATGTATATGATGTTTATGTTTATACCAATTCAAATGAGAAATACATTGGACTTAGTAAGTGATGGGAGGGTCTTGTGATATCCCCTCGATGCATAGATAGGTCTCATGAGCCAAACTACGGTCTTGGCACGAGGCCTTAAAAAATGGTTATTTATGTTATTGGAATGAGGCCTATACAATAGGGTAATGAGGCCCTCCATTATAAATTACCTAATTTTGAAAATAATAATTGATTGTTCATGTGGTTATTAGATTAGTATAATACCCATCATTGTACATTATTAGGTCATATTTACTCATATCAGATTCCTGCAATATTATGTTCATGTTTATTTTTCAAGGAATGTGTTTCTACTTATTCATCATGCCTAATGTTTATGTTTTTTATATATTTTTCTGTATTTATTACCCTTATTGAGAATTTTATCTGACCCCCTTTTTTTCATTTTCTCATGACATGAAGATGTTTATTATGAATGACTTATAGGGATAAACATATAGTTCTGGATCATCATTATGAAACTTATATGTTTTATTTCATTATATATAGTAATGATAAACCTATGTATGTATATAGTTTTCCAAAAATACCAAACTACTCAGTCATTCTGGATTTGATTCTTATAATCCTATGAATGTACTAAAATAATGTACCTATACTGGGAAACTGATGTTGGAGCATTATAGTTTGTATCAAAGGAAGATTAGTAGAAAACATGTAATATAGATTTAGAAATTGTAGATTAAGTAATAAAACACTAAGATTGATATTTAGAAAAAAAATGAATTTTCTTATATTTTGGTAAGGAACATATTAACTGGGTATTTCAATAAAATACATCAATGTCTGGATACTACAAGTGGAAGTGGTTCTCGAACAGATGTAACTAGGTGTAACAACTCTGATAACGAGTTTCGTGATTGACCTTGGGTATCCAAGAACACCACAATGGTACTTACTATGCACCTAGTTTGACAATCTCAGAGGATATGTTTAGGATAATTAAAAATTGTTTTTATTATATACCTTTATGATGGATTAGGTCTTCCAATGTAACAATTTAATATGGTTCTTAGATTTACGATGCCTAAATTTATGATATCTTTTATAAATTTTTTAGATTTTTAGAATTGTCAAAACTTTATTAGATAATATAGTATATAGATGTTATTGGAAATGGCACCCAGCCGAAGAAATTAGAACTTCACCATTGCACATGATGCAAATAATAATATGGATTATCTCTCTCTTGGCCTTAATCCATATTTTATATGGAATATAGTCTCCCAAGTATACTTATAATATGCGGAAATAATATAATGTTATAACAAGGTATGTAATGACTTCTCTGAGTCCTAGGGATATGAAGGGAATCAAAAGAAGAAGTGGTTGTTAGAGAAAATTTTGGATTACGAGATGATGCTAAAGAAGGGTTATAGAACACATGATAAATGTGGGGAAAATCACCCTATAAAATACATTAAGGGAATTGGAGGTTGTTATATGTGTGGAGAAAAAAGGCACCAATTTTATTATTTTAAGGGAAAGAAAAATGATTCCAATGTACAATTCTTCAACTGGAAAGAGATAGGACACTATGTTAATCAATGTCCCAAGCATTAAAGTAATATACCAGAAATGATGATACTGGATAATCCTTAACATATGATTCTTCTGTACATGAAGTATATTGATTAATTTGACAATTCAATGATCATGTCATTTGAATATTTTTTTCATGAAATCTACTTGTTATATATATATAGGAATATATAAGGATTCTATAATAATATTTTTTCAATAAGGAATTGTAATTCTAAGTTCAATGGTACCAAGAATAGTTATTCAGAACGCATGATTGTTGGATGGAGATCCCTTAATATATTTCAAATTATGAAGATGATAATGAATAAATGATTCATTTGGAAAAGTATTGAATACCTCAAAACTAATTTTTTGACATATCGAAAACTGGTATATTCTATCATCAATGGAGTTTAAATAATTTTTCTGTACAAGGAATATATCCAATAGCATTTGTAAGGATTAATTAATATTTCCAATAAGGTTTTAAGGTAATTTGAGTTATTACCATATTTTCATAGGAGACATGATAAGAATATTCACATGTCTGGAATGTGAAAATTTAGGTCTGCTTCATGTAGATTAATAGAAAATGAAGTAAAAAATGCATTGAATAGGATAGATCAAGGAGTTATAAACAAATTTGGATTATTATGGACCTCATGTAGATGAATATTACAAGGATTCCTAATATAATGATTATAATGTATTGAGCCTTGATCTTTTGGAATGTTAAACCATTTGTTAAATGGTTTAAGTTTGTTATTTCATGAGGTTTTTGAGCCTAATGTCTCTACATGATGGAACCTATGTTATGTTATGATGTAAAGATAGTTCAAGGCACAAAAAAGGACAATACTATTTTTATTAAATAGAACATATATTTATACTCATAGAGACTGGAGTTATTCATAACTCTAGGAAAAGAGATAAAAAAATAATAATTTTATTATTATCAAATATTTTTTTCATATATATTGTTTATTAATTTTTTGAAATGATCGTTCATCTGAGCATGTTCTCTATCAGTTTCCATCAGAACTTGATGGTTTGATTACTCTTCCATGACTACGTTTTCCATTTAGAATGTGTGGTTTTGTATTTACCTATGCATTTACCTTTCCCTCCTATTTGGAGGGTATTTTAACAATATTAATGACGTGGGATTCCCACATAGGAATTTTTAAGTATCATCCATTAACATTCGATGTTCAATTTCAAACTTTTAAGGTGAAATTCTTATATGTAGGGGAGAATGAAATAACCCAAAATTGATCAAATTAATATTTAATGTATACAACATTGATTTCTAATAAAGAAATTCTTATAATATAACTAATAAACATTATTTTGTCACTTTTTTCTTTGAATTTCAAATATCTGACACAAACGATTACATTCAGAAAGATATTTTGAGTATGTTAGGATCAACATAGATTTTTGGTGAATTATAACATGAACATAATGAATAGTAACATACCCTTATGAATAGAATTTAACGGTAAATTAGAAACAAATTATAAATTTCACCCATGAATGTATAAATAATATTTAGAAATCTTATATCTGAAAATATGATAATAGCATAAGTATTTTTATTTTTTGTAAGTCAAAAATTATTTAATTACAATTTTCTGATTAATTTAATAGTTTAAAATGGAAATTTATTTTCATAAAATGTAATCATAAATATTCATTTTATTGAATTTTGTTTGTAAAATAAATTTATGAGACCATGATTATGTTTTTAAAGTCTTATAAAATGTGTTATAGTTTTAATATTGTTTTTTGAATGAATTTGGATTTTATTTAATAATAGAATTAAAACTATAAAGAAAATTATTTTCAATAAACTGGTTTAATTTTTCAATTCTTCACATTGAAAAATATTTGGGGTTAATTTTTTGTATTTCTCTAAAATAATTGAATTATTGATGAATAGGGAAATACAGTAATTTACTGTACATATACATTATTTGTAAAATACACTATTCCTTGAAATAGTGCTGATATAATCACCCTATTTTAGAACTAAAATGAACTTATTACTATTTTGGTCATATAATATTCACTATTTTTTGTCTTATAGAAAAATAAGAAACTATTTAATAAAATATTAAGAAAACCCTATTCTCCTCAACTATCAAAACCACTCATACTCCCCTCCTCCCGTCACTCCTCTCAATCCTTGGGCCATGCTTAAATTATGCAAAAATCATCTCCCAATCTCTCACCTCATCTAGAAGCCCTTTTTTCTAATAAAATACCATATCCTCTCACCTAAAGAGGCTCTCAAGGAATATAAATTTAACAGTTAAAGTCCTCTATTCAATTCGTTCACATTCTTTTATAGTTCCTTTTTTCTATCCTCACCACTACTAATTTAATGGTAATGAAACATATCGTACTATAAATGTAATTTAATGTTGTTATGACTAAATAATATTTTATTATAATCCCTTCTTTACCCTTCTTTTATTTAATAAGTAAAAAACACCATCTACAATGTGCTAATTTACCACATTCATGGATGATGGGTCTTAAATTTCTATGATCTTCGTCATTTATGGTCTTGAAACCATTATTATTGTTGTAACAGAATATAAAATATTAATTATGTCTCTCCTATTGTTCTATATACTTTTTTACATGTGGTTTTTATTTATAATGGTAAATGAGTTCTTTGTGTTCAAAAACATCCAATTAACCCAAATGGTTATCATGAAATAATTTATATAATGATTCATCTTCACTCTATGAATCCAAATGAATATTACAATCATGTAACATTATGTATTTCCAATAATTACAAAAAAAATTTAATCCTAGAAAACCATCCTCATTTTACATGGTTCTCCGTTAATGTATATAAGTATATCAACCGTGAAACAGACAGACCCAAACAATGAAATTGAACCTCTTAACCCATCTCAGAGGACATGAATGAATATAATATGGTTATAATAAATATATAACCTATAGAATATTTTCTAAAATTTGTAATTAATGAAACTATATTTTATTATTCAGGTCATTATGATCATGTGATTAACACCCACATACTTAAGGTAAGGGGTTTTTCATCTCACTTCCATTTTTAAGAGATATTCTGTATTCCCAACTATTACATGTGTATGGTGTATGTATTATTCCCATTGATGTTTTCTATCATTAATATATTTATTTTAATTATTTTAAATGTATCATTTTATGATTATTAATTTCTAGGATTATGATTCAATTAATTAAAAATTTTAAGTATTTTATACCCGAACCTCCATTTTCATTCGAGTTTCTTTTAATTTCAACTCACCTAAATGAAAGTATTATTTATTCTTATGTACCCCTTATAAATTATGTGTTATGTTTCTATTTATATATCTACTTATCATAATAATTCATTATATTATGGGTAGATTCATCTTTTTAAATAATCTTTCAAAAATATTTTTCCAAAATGCTAGCCCGATTCAATGAGCTTCTCTAAATCTTACCTATTTTGAAGATCTCTCTATAATATAATTTATACCTGATTTATCTTTATAAAATCAAAAATATTAACATGAAAAATAAATTTTGGTTCATTTATAGTTTTATAAAAGAAAACATGCCTTTGCCCATTAAAATCCATTATTATTTTCTTTAAACTAGACGAAAATGTTTTATTTATGAAGATTCGTTAAAAACACTTTTTAAATGATTTCACCTCAATAATATTTTTCAATCATAAAATATAATTTCAATAAAATTATGTTTTATTTTATTTTATATACATTTTTACAATTTTAATTCATGAAAAATATAATTTATTATCCAAAAGGACTCTTCATTCGACATTAAAACAGACTTTTCTCATCTCACATTAACATTTATGAGATATATGTCTTTTTCACCACTTATTTCAATCTTGTGGTTTATATACTACCATTTTGTATATCATATCCAGAGTATAATTATTCTAATGATATTATAAGGTATCATTATTTGATTGTATCAATGTGGTTTGGGATACTTTGCAATGTTTAAGGAATATTTCCTCAAGAAATTTTCAATGGTATTATTAAAAATTATCTTCATCTTTTTCAACATCCTAGTTGAATATTGTAATTCCTTGAAGTGTATCTATTATTATATCATCTAAAATCAAATTTTTAAGGTTTTATGATTATTTTTACCATGGATGTTCTTTCTTGATACCATTCAACATATTACTCAAAATGGTCAGTGTTTATGCTTAATGTCCAGGGAACGTTCTTTACATTTCATATGATAGATTCAATGGGAATGAATATGTTTTTTATGTTTATCCTTATTAATATAAGGATTTCATTGGTCCTATTATGTGTTGGTTGGGGGCCACGATAACACCTCTATGGAGTGGTAGGTCTCATGAGTGAAACAATTGTCCTGGCACAAGGCCCAAACAAAATGGTTATTTATGGTCTTGAAATAAGGCCCTAAAAGCATGGTTATGATGTCCCACATTATTAATTCCATCATTATGAAACTAATAATTGAAATTTCAGGCTATTTTTTGACTAGTTGAATACCCATGATAGTGATTTAATATGGAATATTTACTCAACTCTTATTCCTGGAATATTATGTTCATTTTTATTTTTAATGACCTGTGTTTTTAGTTATTCATTATGCCAAATATTTATGGTTATGATATCTTCCACTATATGTTTTACACATACTGAGCATTTGAGATCAACCATTTCATATGTTTCTTTTTCTCTGAAAATTAATATGATTATTATGAATGTCCTTTATAGATAAACATAGACTTTTCCATCTTCCCAATAAAACATATATTTTTATATCATTTAATGTTGTAATGATTGACCTTTTTATACATGTGGTTTTAAAAAAACTAATCTACTCTATCCTTTGGAAAATGATTCATTTTATTCATTCAAATTTATTAAAATAATGTACCAGCTCTTGGAAACTGGGGTCAGGGTATTACATTTTCTCCTAGATTAGAATTGGATGATTGGATCTCAGACTTTTCTATCATGGATTCCTCCTCGAAGGTCATCACCTAGTCCATGTATCCTGTAATATTATGACGTTTTTCTTGAACGTATTCTGGGTTCCATGCCTTTGTGAACTCTTATTCATACACAACTTCTGTTATGACATTCCAAAGGGTTATGTAGGGGTCAGAAACATTAGTTAGGGGATTAATCCAATTTGGCATCGATGTAGTGTATTGACGTTGAAACACAGGTACATCTGGATTTATTCATCTCTTGATAGGGCTCTCAAGGGTAAAAAATCTTGATTAATCCCATGTCATATATGGGGAATCATATACTAGAGGGATGTCTCTGAGGTTTCCTCATCTTCCCATGTTAAACAATGGGTAGTACAAGATTTAAAAATATAAAGGATGTGAAATGAACTAAAAGTAACATTGATAAGAGTGGGTTATATGGGTACATCCCTAGCAGAGTGTACAGAGAATGTTTCCTAGAAGGATGGATCAGAATTCCCATGTAAGATATATCTGAGGATGATTTGGTCCTGATTAAGGGGATACCATGATTTACCATTGACTGGGATTGAACCTCATGGATGCCTCCCATGTACCATTTATATAAGAGAGGGATAAAAATACACTTTGTTCGAGAGTGTGAGTCATGATATCGGAGTGTACACAACAGACAAAAACCCAAAGTCAATTTGGGGCTTACGTGTGTTTGGCGGCCCAAGTGATATAAATGAGAAATGAAATGAATGGGGATTACACATGGATTGCAACCCAGATGGATGGAACGATTTCCTTGGGATGTCGTGGACCATGTTGAATCAGGATGGATATTAATGGAGTTTCAATGTATGGAATGATTGGGGGCGGAACAGAGGATCGTTGAGAAGGTGACGGTGTTGGGCTTTAAACTCGAAGTGGTTTCATACATATCCTCATGGGATTGATTCCAAGTCCACATAGTTTTGAATGGGGTTATGAGTCTCTATAGGATGTAACTCAAGATAATGGATGCGTGGATGGGACCTAAAGGATATAGAACCTCTAGGTTGTGGAATTACCATGCTGAAACATAGACTCTCATGGGAGATACTAGGATGGGACATGAGTGATGGACTTGAACCACATAGAGGATTACTATATAACTTAACCAGAAAGGGAAATATTCATTGTCCTTTTAGTTTAGCTATGGGGGCATTGTATCGGGATGTACATGAAGGACATAGACCCAAAAAACATGATGGGGCTTACGCATTGTTAGCAACCCATCACAAGAGGGGATTTATTGGTTGGAGGATTATGGATTGAGTGTGGGGGGCTTAGACAAGCCTAGCTGCCTAGAAAAATAGGATGCGTGGTCAAGGTGTGTGTAGAGGAAAATGACTCGAATGGATGGATCAAAACACCTCAGTTTCATGGATTCAGGTGATGTTCCCCAAAAATTGATGATAGAACATTAGGCGGGTACATCCCTATGAGGGGGTACCAGAGTTTACCAGCGGTTGGGATCAAACCTCATAAAGGATTCATACGTACATGAAGTGATCAAAAACCATGCAGTTCTAATGGGGAATGTAGTTTAATGTCACAAGGGATGAAGAATGTTCTGGTGTTAAATGGACCGGATAGATGGATTATAGGGAATGATGGGGAATGAACATTGGTGACGCTTATTATGTACCTTTCTAGAAAGGTAGAGATCAAATTCCTCATTGTTTATTGGGTAAGGAGTCATGGGGATTACACATGGTTAGAAGACCAGATATGCTTTCATAGTTTATGCATACTCTAATCCCACGTGAGTCATGCATGATGTGAGAAACAAGAGGGAGCAGTAAAACTATGACTCTTGTCGCGAAGGTGTGTCGGTGAGAAGTTGGATGAGTATTATGCATGGATATCATACAAAAGTGGAAAAATGGGATTATAATTATTTAGAGGCCTAGAAATAGAAAGATTGGGAAGCTCTGGGAGAGTGCCCAAATGTATGAGGAAGATATAGCCCTGGCACATGAGGCTTCCTAGAAGAGTGTGTTCGGGCTTATGCAAAGGCATCCCGGGATACACATTAAAATAATAGTTTAACGTCATGTGTTGAGGATGAGGTTTATTGGATGTTCAACATTGTATAACATATAAGACTAGGATTCACATATCACCCCTAGGAGTTACATAACTTGTACCCTTTAACCCATATTGAAGGAAACACACCAACAATGCCATATAGAGTTGGGGTTGTAGAGTGATCCATTGAGGGGTTCAAGTTAGTGTGGCTTTGTGAAGAAGAAATGTCCATTAAAAATCCAATCAGAAAGAGCATAATTCCATGAAATTCAACAATATGAACCACTCAAGGGACATTGAAATCACTTCGTACATGCCTAGAGGGCTGCATGGAAGAGGTGTGTGCAAAGAAGAGGACCTTGGAAAGAGGGGATATTCCAATAGATTGGACATGGTGAAGTAAATTATCATTGATAAGGATAGGGATTTCGGGAAAATAAGGATTTTTGTGAATAGTAGGGACATAATTAAGGGAATATTTATCACAATGGGAAGCTTCTTCACGAACGGTTGGGTCTTTGTGAAGGGAAGCTTTTGATGGGGGTAGATATTCACATTAGAAAATCCCAATTTTTTGTAGAGTACATCATGAAGGATCTATGCTTCAAAAAGTCTCGAGAACCCCAAAGGGGTCCGCTACTTTGTGAAGATCATATTCCTTCAGAAAGAGAATGCCCACCATAGGTGGGTTCTCTGAAGAACACTAGTCATGGTTTGGAAACATCTAGAACCTTTGATGTTCCACCTATTGGTTTTAAGAATGTCTTTCTGTAAAGGAAGCTCAGATGTTTAAATGGTGTAGTAACAATCATTTGAGTTGGGATATATTTATAGATAAAAAAGATCAGTGAGGTTTTTATAACTCTCTGTGGAGTGGAGTGATTTTGTAGAGTTGTGGGGCTTCGTCAGAAATCATTGGTCTTGCATAGGGTGCGGGATGACTCAATGAGGATCACTGATGTGGTCATCATAGAGTGGGACATGGATACTGATGACTCCATAGAGAGGACACACTCCATTAGAATGCTCCATACTTACTGAGGGTTCATGATTCCACATAAAAAATCATAGAGGAGGTCCTCGCGAGGCAGGACAACCATGACAAGGGATTCCTAAAGGAGCCATTTGGGATTATTTTGAGGGATTTAGGGAAATTTTTAGGAATGATTAAATCTAAAACATCGATGTGTTCAATCCCAAAGCGGTAGGAATTTTGACACCATCAAATTCTCCCTCCCTCCCTCAGAATTAGAGCAGAAGGAAAAGTGGGTCAGATTCTGAGGGTAGGACACCTAAGATTCTAGTAGGATCCCACTTACGACAGATCACGAAACTCTTTCATAGAGGCGATCATTAATTCGAATCACAGAAGCAGTCACAATGACAAATTACGAAGCTGGACTCATATAGTGGAACCTATAATCAAGGGTGAGAGTTCCCGTGAAGATTTAATGATCATGTGGCTTCGCCCGAGGTGTAATGATTGGGTGTCAAAATAGTTCCACCGAGGTCCAAAATAATACTGTATGTAGTTCTTCAATATCATGCATTTTAATTTCATACGGTGAGGACATTGGGGACCAAAAGAAGAAACTATGTGGTGTGGTACATAACCCCATGTGAATGAGGAAAACATAAATCCATACCACACAATATATTACAGAAATGGAAAAGGAAGAAATAGGCTTGAAAATTGAAATGGACTGTGAATTGAATAAAGACAAAGCATCTTGGAATCACTACGTATTTGATAAGAATGTAAATCAAGATACTTTTAGTTCATGAAATTTTCATGGTAGGGGTAAAATACCAAGGGATAGAGATATCCTCTTAGGTAGGGAACATCATTATTGTTACATTGTTTGTTTTCATGTAACCTTAGATAGTAAAAATCTTAGTTTAAGGTCACAGAGTTTAGACCGTGTAGTTCCCATTTTATAGTAATTTGTTTGGGACATGCCCATGTGGCTTTGAGTAATGTGCTATTGATCAATGGCCATGATCATTAAATAGAGTTGTGTGGTTCTGTTATGGAAAACCCGACGTGAATGTGGAAAAAAATCCATACAACACCACAGACTTATGAGTGCAGTAAGGCTAAGAGTAGGAAAAAGGGTCAATAGAGGTGCAGCTGGACCCAGGGGAATATTAACTGGGAGTCACTACATATCACCTAGGGTTGGGAACCGCGCTATGCGTAGTTCTGAATATGGCATGGAAAGAGGGCAATATCATGGGAGGGAATGCATTATTAAATGAAGACATCATTTGGTATATCCGTACATAGCATGGTTGAAAAAGGCCCAGCTAAAAAATATGCAGCAAGGATAGAAGAGATCATAGTTTTTGGTTAGAGAGTTGAGACCATAGACTGAGTAACATGATCTCCTAGTTTATAGTCATATAGTTCGAACGATAAGGATGTGTAGTTCATCCATGAAGTAATAGAGATTACTCAAATCCATAATATATGGTGATCCATGCTTTTTTTGGTAAAAAAGGGTATGTAATAACTGAACATGGAAGCAAACAACAGGGAACGAGGGTGTAGAGTCCATGGTGACCCCATAACACTGGTCCATCCTCTTTGCACAAAAAGTTTCACATAGGGATTAAACAGAAGGTTTCAAAGTTCTATCTGAACAACATGAAATAGAAACTAATGTGAATAAAATCTATATTCAGGGAATAATGGGGTTTGTGTAATGATGGGGGGTTACTACTGACTGTATTCAAAAACATGTATATATATCATGTGACCTGGAATGGGTAAAATCATGTGAGGGTTGACCGCTGACTAAATTCGTGATTTGGGACCCATATTAGATAATATTTAATATATTTCATGATGTTGGCCCAAAAAGGTATGTGATTTATAAGGTTTATCATCCATACATCACGGAGGTCCCTTTAGATGTGAGAGATGATAGAGACCCAAGCGAAGGGATGTATGATACATGTTGATGCAATTAAGGCATCTATATACAGAACTAAACAACCTAGATCCAAAACCATGGTGCATATGATCATGTTGATAGGGAATAACAGGGGTTGAGTGGTCAAATTATGAGTGGAAAATAAGAGAAGACGAGTGGTGGATAGTGGAATAATGTTTGATGAACCTGAGGCAAGACATGAAGTGAAATTCCTAGGAATTCCTATGTATCCCATAAATATGGGATTCAATCTATTCGTATTCTAAATTTCTCACAATTTAAAATCATATGATAAGGAAGCGGAAAAAACAAATCTATGAAGCTAATGAATATGGAGTGATGAATCAAACCAGATGTCAATGATGATAGGAGAAGTCCACACAACACCATACACAACCATAAATAGAAATCTCATGAAAATGGGCCAGGAATGTTTGAGGTAGCTTGGGATGGACAAGAGGTGAAATGCCTCGGTGCTCCTAATTATCCCATAATGATGGAAATCATGCCATATGTTGTTCTGAGATGCCATGATTCTTAACATCATGCAGTAATGACAATAATTTTTTTTGAGGAGATCCTTATGGGAAAGCAGATTATACTATTTTTACAATCCACATGTGAATGAGGACCAAGTAAGTTCATACCAAACCATGGCTTCTCTTGATAAATATTTGGTTGAGAGACTAGATATTGAGTAACAAGGGGTTGAAAGTAAAGACGAAATATCCTAGAATTCATATGTCTCCCATAAGGATGGGTATAAATCCACACATAGTTCATAGAAATATTGCACAATTCATGTTCAATTGTTAACGAAAATATTGATCTTATTTTATGGTCATGGAACTTGGACCCAAAAGGGGCATGCAACATTATACACAGGTATTACCTTATCAGAAATCCTATTATTACATGAGCCATACTTAGTGTAAGAGACAAGGAGTTATGTCATGATTTTACCATCACATGTGGGTGCTCAAAAAAATGGGACCGTTCGGTGGGAAAATATCAACCAATCTGAAATTCCAACCTAACATAAAAAAGTTATATGATGGGATAAAAAGTGGCCTGGAGATTTTAATTGCTACACCCAATATTTTGGAATCAACGGGCAGGAGATAAGGATGGAGGAGAAAAATTGGCCATATTTGAAACCCAATATCCATATCATGTGGCCTGAAATGGGAACAAGCAACTGAGCATCGACCACTGGCCATATTCGCAATGTGTGACTTGTATAAAACTGTCATCAAGATCCTCCTGGACATTTTCCAAAGATGGTTGGATAGACATAATGTAATTAACCAATCCATTAGGGTGTCTATTTGGAAGATAAATATGACCAGGGCCCATTCAATGGGAATGCTTGAATTGTGGATAAGACTGGGAAGATTACCATCTTGTAGTAAGAATGAGGTAGAAATTAGATTGTGGGAAAAGATCTCAAACCATAGGAGAGATACAATGGGGCTAGAATGGTTGAGGGACATGGGACTGGACCAAATTCGAAATACTCGGGTGTTCCTAAGTATCCCATGAGGATGGGAATCTAGTCAAACATTTTTATGAGATTCCATGTATTTTAATCTCGAATGTTGAGGATGATTATAAGTGGGGTATATCAAATGAGTAATGTGTTGGGAATGGAATGGAATCCCAATGAGAATGCGGAAAAAATATTCCCCGAAGCCACACCATTCACAATTCTTGGAGAGAACTCAGGGAAATGGGTATTGAGAAATAATAAATGAACATTTGGATGTACCTGAAGAAAAAATGACATCGTGTTCCTACGCATCCCATACGGATGAGAATCAATCCATATATAGTTATTGGATTACCTTATAGTTGAATATATTATGGTAAGGATAAGGTAGAACATAGTTTAAGGTCATAGAGCTTAGACCATAGGATACGTCCATTGGGGCCAAAATGGTCGAGGGACCTGGGGCTTGATCTAGAGAAAATTTTCCCATTCATTCTAACATATCCCATGGGGATGGGAATCAATCAATTCATAGTTATGTGATTCTATGTAGTTTAACATTGTACGATGAGGATGTTTATGAAAGGGATATGTCAAAAGTGGAATTTGTATGGCATGGTTAGGAAGCCCAATGTGAATGAGGACAAAAAGGTCCCATATGCCCCACCATTCACAATTATGGGAGAGAACATAGGGAAAGGGTCTAATAGATATAATATATGAAATTGGGGATGAACCCTCATAAAAAATATCTAGGAGTTCCTATTCATCCAATAAGGATGAGAATCAAGTCATACTTACTTCATGAAGTACCAAGCTATTTAACATCATGCAGTAAGGATGAAATATTAGTTGTTACTAAGGGAGATATGTGGAGGGGGGTTTTCGAACACAACATAAAAGAGAATAAAGAGGCATTATGTCACACCATAGAATCGCTGAAGGATCTTGGCCAAGATGCTGAATGAAAGAAAAGATTGATTCACAAAGGTTGGGGCTAGACTTGATGATGAATGCCTATGAAGGTATAACCCATGAACAAAACGAAGTGACATCGGATGTATCTTGATATTTATTATCTACGTTTTTTTAAACAACAGATCTAGTATGAAGAGTTTAAGAATCACTGTAGAAATATATCTAAAAGTAGACCTTGATGAATAACATGGTGAGTGTCCAATGCCAAATGTGATTCCCTCTCCGGTGATGATTCCACAATGCTGTTCATGTTCTTTGTCATCTGTCCAGGACGATAGATTCAATGTTTATAGTCATATTACAGGACCAACCCATACATATTAGCGTCATGTGGTGAATAAAAAATAGTTTATAGTAATGCGGGACAAAACATCAAAGATTAACGTCAAATGGTTTGTATCAGAAAGATCTTAGTTTAGGTTCATAGAGCTCGTACAGTGGCGTGTTTTTCGTTTATATTTCAACATCATACATGAATTGTGGGGTCTTAGTTTAAGGTCATATAACTCATAACATTTTGCATAATATCATCATGTGAGATGATTTCTAGGTAGTCTTATATCCTATAGCAAAGATGGACCCTCAAGATAAACATTGTGCAGTGAAGAAGGAGGCTGGTAATTTTATGAGAAATAATTCTTGTGGAATTTAACATCCATGGGAGAAGTAATATGTTCACCATACTTGATGACTAGGGAGTATTCTCTATTAGCTAAACAATATGAACTATGTAAGGTCTCTCCCACTAGTTTTGGAACATTAGTGGTTTCTTGTTGGTTATCAATGGTGTTATAGGGGTAAATACCGTATTAACATTAAGGAACGAACAGAGAAATACTTTCTTGTTAAAATCCCTATGTATATTGTTATGATTCCTCTCTAGATTGTGAAAGGAATGGATCCTATTCTGATTGAGGTCTTCCAGTTCAATCAAATGGATATCAGCTACTCTTTCTAATGTATCCTTACAAAAGAAAACTGTGTAGAGTGATGGAAAATTAATCTAGATGGGGAATACTACATTTGTTCCACACACAAGGGAACATGGTTCACCTATGTGTAATTATGAATCGTCATCATGTATGATTGGAATGGGTTGGTGATATTATCCGGCCAACATTTCATAATATGATTTACCATTTTCTATATGATGTAATTGCAGGTTTTATTGAATGCCATGATCTTCCCATTTTCTGCTGTGTGATAGCGATATGTATGATTAGAATGGATATTTTTCAGGGTGTAAAAGTTATTCAATTTGGAAACCCAGATGTTTGTCTCATTATTGGTTAGGATGGAGTGAGGGACTCCAAATCTAAAGATGGTATTGCAGTTCAAAAAATAAATGATACAACTAGCTTTTGCTTCCCTATGTGGAATTTTATTTTTCCCACTTGGAAGATAAATACATTGCAGTTAGGATGAACCCGCATAAGTGATCTCTTATTAGTGGATATGTTCCCATGACATTAAGTCACTATACCGCAATGGTTCAAGAATACGTGGTAGAATGGAGAGTCTATGGAGGCTGATTCACAAAATTATCTTGGATCTCACACACTTGGAACCTCTTATAAATGTCAATGTTGTCACGGATCATGGTGGGCCAGAAGTATCCAAATCATCAAATTTGATGAGAATGTTTCAACCTTGCCTGAAGAACCCCATAGGAACCGACATGAAAGTCCTACATAACCTAGGAAATATCACCTCCTTGAATGAAATAGAGGTGAATACCATCAAATAAACATCCTTAAATGAAATACTAAAGACTATGATCACTCTGGAGGGTGAACTGCCCAACATGCCATCATAGATTCTCACATTTGGTGTATTCTATAATGATATTCACATGCTGAAGATACTTGATAAAGTTAGTCATCCAGTTAGGGTTCCCTTCCAACACTGCAGAAGGGGTACCTAGAGGTCCCGATGTAGAGGCCCATGTGGTATAGTGGCATACTTGTTGTCTTCATCATCGTCCATAGTAACGGGAGAAGTGATTCTTATATTCACCACATGGATAATCAAATAATGATGGTCCTGCTCTTCAAGAGATGCAGTGAGGCTTTCCTGGGAATTGATTCCACCATTATGTGATCAAAAGAAATGATTAACTTCTATCAAAGAAGGGAACAAATTCATCATCTTGTGAGTATGATATATTAGAGGCACAAGTACTAGCTTCATGATGGCATAGTCTTCGTTGATCTACTATACATCCAGTTCGGAGACCCCCTTCACATGTAGGTGGGGAATGTCAATCTTGAGTGCTATCTCAAGACCAATGGTGAGTTCCTAATACTACACCTCATTTTTTTGAAAAATATTTCTGACAATAGGAAGGAATAGGACATCATAGATTTCATATTTTTGATGAAGATGATAACCAGAACTACTTTGTCGAGTGTAGTATCATTGATTCTCCTTCTGATAGTGCTTTGGGAAGTTCCATCAATGTGAATTTTCCTACACAAAATGGATTGATCCTCTAAGAGGATGCACTCATCTCAAAATTAATGATCAAGAGACTTCTCAAATGGGGGATGGATGGGAATAAATAAGGACATCCAATTCATACACCATTATAGTATTTTCTGTGAAAAATTTAATGTCAAATTGTTGAAGGATAACTTACCACCGAGGCTAGTTGGCATGTAAACGTGGGACAGTTAAAAATGTACTTAAGTGTATCCATGTGAGAAAAAATTTGTATCTCAAGGTGTGGCAGGTATTGTCACAATTTCATCTCAATGAATTCCATTACAAGGTAGATAATCTTGATATAGAAATATCTAGCCAATGTATTGGGTAGAATTCATATGAGATAGTATAAACTATTCTCTATTATCTCATTGTTTTTCTTGGTGATAAGGGAACCATGGGAACATTCCAGAGTAGTCACATAGAGGGACACTGGCTTTCTGGAAATGGGTAGCATCATGACTAGAGGTTGTTGCTCGTATTGGTTGATTTCCTCAAAATCTGTCTGAAAATCCTTATCCCACTGATAATCAGATACATTCTTCATGAGATGGGAAAATGTATTACATATTCCTGCCATATTTGCGGGGAATAGGTGTTTATAGGCTTTGTCACCTTTAATTCCATAGAGCTCATGAATTTTGCTCAGAGGACACATATGACTGATGGCCTTGATCTTTTTGAATCATTATCAGTGACTTTCTATCTAACAACAAATCCTAGAAACCATCTAGAGGTGACCCCAAAGTCATTCTTCAAGGGGTTCATATTTAGATGGTGGTAATAGAGGAATATGAAATGTTTTTCAAGCACCCTGATATGGTCCTGATGCTAGAGAGATGTATCCACCTGGTTGAACAAGTATAATTCCACTAATTTCCCGAGGATCAGCATGAATTTGTAGTGAATGAAACACATATAGGTGGAACATGTATTCTTTAGACTGAAATGATTTACCTGGTTGAAGAATGTACTTTTGGTTCTCAGAAGGTAGTCAAATCCTAATCCATAGTGTACATTATTATTTGATTATATCTGTAATACCCAAACATTGAGGAGAAATCCTAGAACCCAGCGGTTGTGTCAATCAACTATTCTGTCACCTGAAGGGGAAAGTCATTCCTAGGACAGTGATAGTTGAGATTCAGGAATATGATGAAAACATTGATATTTCAATTGTTCTTCCTAAGAGTAAAAATGTTCTATAACCATTTATGGTATTTTACCTCCTTTATGAAGTTGTGTTTCATGAGATTATCAACCTTGTCCACAACAATGGCACCATGAGATTGGTGAATTTTTTGGGAGGTTGTTTGAACATGTGATGGTTTGCTGGGAGACCAAGATGTTGGATGATTACCTAAGTATGTAGCCCAATAATATCATTATAACTCTAGTACAATAAATCACGATGCTCCCTTAGGAAATACATGTATTGTTGTTTATCTCTTGCATGCATAGAAATGCTGATCAGTGTTTATTTCAGATCTTTATCAGTAATGAGGTTAAATATTACCATTTCATAAACCATAGCGGAGACACCCAATTTGAATGTTGGTGGGGAATCTTATAAAACCTATTCTACAACCATGGTGAGAGGATCATTGGTAGGGGGAAACTCCTCCAATTCCAATGATCTAGATAAGACACTGATGCCAACCTGAGCGATAGTGGAAACCTCATCAGGGTCCTCATATGCTACTAAAACCATGGAGATGAATCTTATTGACCGGATCCCATCTTTCCTTGGACCCAATAGTCCATGTTTACTAATATCAATGAAATAGTTCCTCTTCAACATGAAATGGTTTATCCCAACCAAAACGAATGAAGAAATTATGACGTATTTCTATGGCCACTGGGCCGACAACTTGATACCTTTTAGGTGTAGGGGAATTAGAATCACCCGAGCCTAATTTATATTGGAATAAGAGGACATATCATGGAGTTCCATACACATGGTAACATGAATCCCCCTTGTTCCAGAGATAAAAAAACCTTGGCCCCAATCCTGGGTCTTGGAATCTAATATATAAATCGGAAAATTGTAGGAATCATCCAGGCCTGTCCATAAGTCTATCGGAGTCATAGCGGGTTCAACCTCATTATCCTGAATCTTCTTTTCCATTATTTTGTAATAGTTGGCATCCATGTAGTAGTCTTCACATGAGGTAAAGGGAGACGTATCACCTGGGAGTATTACTATTAAACCATTATGTGGTTAATTAAGGCATTGGTTATATGAGGAATGCAATACCACATGCAGGTGCAGCCACAATATACCCATCAGTGCATTGTCCACACTGTCTTTTCAGACAATGAGGAAATTAGTGTGAAAAACTAGGCCACGGAAATTGTACATCAATAGGATTATTTCAACTAATGTTTTCTCCATCATATCATAACCTTGAATATTCATATAATATGGCCATATTTATATTTCAGATTTCCCCACATTATAGATTTTTTGATTCGGGATAAGTTTGATCCTAGAGCCTATGTAGAAAAGATTGTGATGAACCTCCACACCATTGAACGAGATATTGATTTACATCGGGCAGATGTTCCCACATATAGGAGAACCATAATAAACTCTCAAGAAAGAGACGATGGCCTGAAATTCTGAATTTTCAACTGTCTCAGCATGGAAGGCTTCTGCAGCTTCAACTTCTATCTCAAACTAGAGGGGACATCTTAATGCATCCAAAAGGGATTCAGACAAATCTCATAAAAGTAGAAGATCCTCTAGTATAGATATCCTTGTATTAATGATGTCATGATTCTTGACGACATCATATTTATGTGAGTGGTGTACACTTCTGCTGATTGGATTTCTCTCTATGGAAGGAGGTATAATGGGTACTGCTGGATGAACCAATACATTATAGATATTGTTGGTAATGTCCTAATACTGACTATTCAAACTTCATATAGTGGCTACCGACTAATGGCTAGATTTATGAGGCCCACCCACAATAGAACTTGATTGATCATAGCATGGTCGTGGTGGATCTTCCTAATAATGTAGTTCAAAAGATGATGGAATTGCATATATTGAAACAAGATGATAAAGTTGTCGATGAAGATCTCTGTCCTGGGCCTAATATATGATATCATTGGAATGTATGTCTTGTATGGATGCACTAACCAGTGAATTATGGTGATTCACATACCCACGACCCTATTGATCCTATCATCACGAAGGAATTTTGGAGGGTCCTCCTGGTGAACTTTGTCATCGAAAACCATGTAGGGGTATACCAGATCCATGGTATTATCCAAAGCATACCCATGGTCATCACAATAAGAATCCTCCCATTTTGATTGATTCTGGGGAAAATTCCCATCTCTAGGGGTATATTGTCTCTTAGAATATGGGATGTATTTGTCACACGCAGAGGGATTTGACATCCCTTGTGTCGACAACACTTTATCCCTTGAGAGAACGATGACTGAGATGTTGATGCAGAGGTTGTATCCATCTCTAGTGCAATAGATTTTGAAGGATCAGGTTGATTCATACATGCATGGATGATTCCATGAAATTGGGTGACTGCCTTTTGATCAATAAAATCATCATATTTTTGAGACCTGTGGTTAGAAACATGATGCCATTCGCCCTCGCAGTCACTATCTGGAATTATAAACACACATTCCACCTATGTCTGGCCTGGACTAGACCTGACTATATTGTTATCATCTTAGTCTTTGATCCAATATTTAAACACGTTCCAATATATCATGGTGTTCAAAAGTGTCTATTGATGTGGGAAATAATTGGGGTGATCCATGAGATCAACCTCTTTAGGCCTCTTGCTTTCTAGAAACTGTAGGATTCCTTGGTCCTAAGGTCTTTGGAAGTAAATAGGAACATGAGCCTTGTTAAATGAGTGTGTCTTGTTCCTCTAGTCTAGGAAAGGATATTTGGGAGACTACCCATAATATGGGCCTAGTGGATCCTAACAAATAGGTGGAACTTGATTTTTTACCCTAGGTGATAGTTCGGGGTTACACAGGAGCTTCTTTTGATTCTTAGGTGAGCCCTACTAGGCCATTAGAAGAGACTTTAATTGTGGCCGTCTGTGAGGTTGTGTAGGTGGTTCCAATAGTAATAACTCACACTATCTAGGGGCCTCTACATGTTCAAAAAAAATTGTCTTGGCCTTGTCAGATCTTCCTATGGGAACTACAGGAGGTAGCCAGATCACCTGATTGGCTTGTTACAAGGATTCCCCTAAATGTTGGGCGTTTTAAATGTAATATAGAAATACCCTTGGATTGTTCTATGTAGGGATATAATGGAAATATTCATTCATTAAAATACCCACAAAAATTTTTAGTATATTTTCCTGAGATAATGTCATATCAAGCTAATAGATGAGACACATGCACCTGGAAATGAAATCTATGACCAATTCATCTTGATTATGTTATTACTTGAAGAGGATAGTGATACTATTTTTCTGAGTGGTGGAACAAGATTGGTAACAAAATAGTCCGCATTGACCTTCCCAACTAGTTATGGATCCAATTCATAACTGGCTATACTAGCCAAATGTGGGCCTTTCCAATTTTGAATAAAACACCAATGTTTTGCACACACTTTCAGTGGTGGAGTTCCCAACATGGTTCCACATCGTGAATGATGTGATCATAATGTTGCAGTAGGTGTACTATTATATTAAAATGGTATGATGGGAGATTTTGAAACCCATGGGTACTTTTATATCATCCACCCATGACAGATATGGCTTTACATCAGGAGGGATCTCTACATTTCGGGTTTATAATGCCTCAAGGTGGGTAAAGAGAGAGACCATTGAATAATCTTAGCAGGGATCCCTGCCTTGAAGAGGATCTCGGACCACCAGTGCATCGACAGTTCTTCAACATGGTAAGCAGTCCAAGAGGCTTGTGGAGCTGCTGTTTGGGGTGACTTATGGTATTATTAGGGGAATGACATGTGGAGTGGTAGTATGAACCTGAGCTGGGTCCCTAGGAGGTTAATCACGCAACTCGTGTGGCTTTTGTGAGGAATATCATGCCATATTTTTATAAAATCGTTCCTCTACAATGTCTTATGGGAAGGATAGTAAAGCTCAAAAGGAGGGAAGTCAAAAGTGGGAGAATGTACCTTCCCGTTATTCCCTGGTCAATGATTATCATAATTTGGTCACTAATCTATTGAATATTCAATGAGATGGTCATCGACCATCTGTTTTTGTTCTGTGAGGCCTTGATGCAATGAAACATTTTAAGGGTCATATTTTACCTTTTTTCGCTGAGCCAGATGGGCTAGAGGGTCTGATGGTCTTAGCGTGCTCTGGACCCTTATTTGGTTCTCGACCGAATGATAATGAATTATATGGTGCATGAAGGCATAAAAAATTTCTATGTTAGCGAGTAACCGAGTCCAAAATGATAAAATATGTGTGGCACCACCCGGGGGGGTTCTATACAATGATTCCTTGCCCAATTTTTCTCTTTCATAGGTAATCCATGATAAATGTTATTGTACCTGGAAACATATCCTCAATTTCACCTGGTATGTAAGGCTGGAGCCAGATAGGAATAAAATAATGGGAATATTTCTGTCCTCAACGATATATCTAGTTGTTGGGGGAAGCCTCCTTAATAATTTTACAATGAATTATAATTCTCTAGACACATAGTTTCCTGAGGTTCTAAAAATGATCAGGTGAATCATTGTGTTGAGCCAAGGGGAGCACAACCATGACGACCATGCTGACATGTTGACTAATGTTATCAAAGTGTTTCTAGATCTTGGGATAAGCTAGACGTCCATAACGTATATGTAAGTTTGCTTCCCAAAGAGTTTTTCGGATTCACATGAACTCAACATGGATGAGGTATTTGGGAATATTGAAACATTGTGTAGATATCGGCATGATTATATCCTAGAGATGATCCATGGCGAGTAGGTTCCACAAACCTTTCGGCTCATACATGGAATCTAGCCCTTGGTTGCCCCATTTATCAACTATGGGCCGTTGAGAGACCACTAAGGTTACTGATGTAGAACATTTCAATGATATACTAGTCGGTGCAGAATACAAAGAACAATATTATAAACCACCACATATTAGGCTTTATCTTGTGGATTGCACAATTTGTTCCACCACATCCCTATAATATATGGTACAACCACTATTTCCTATGTATGGGAGGGGTCTTTGGTGGTGGGTCAGGATGGTGCTCATGGTCTGTCGGTCCCCAAAACAACTATCCATGGTCTCTCGTCACGATAGATAATGTTCCTAGTGATGATAGAGAGCATTGAACATTAATACCCTAGATATGGGAAAAATATTCCTCCTCCCATTTGTATCTACAGAGGGATTCTAGAATTTGGTTGAACTCACATTCCTAAAGAAATTGGAAGATATTTTGACTCCCTTCCCTAGACCCCGAGACAATATATTGTTGTGAGGGTTCTATTATCAAGTCATACTTAACTTTAGAGTTTTAATAGTTAACACATTTGATTTAGATATTATATTTCAAAGGATTCTCCATTTTCTAGATGAATCCCTCACTTCTGTAATTCGGTGGTTTTCCATAATATGGTATATTTTTGACATGGGGAGGTCCTCTGTGATGGTTGGTGCTAGATCAGGGGGGACCTACACCCTCACAGGATGTGATATGAAAAGGTCCTTCAGATGGCCTTTTAATTTTGTGGGGAGGACTATCGCTCTGATGAGATGGGGTGTGAGGGGCACCCGAAAAAATTTCAAATTGAAAATGGGTGGGACCTCCATGTTTGATAGTGCTTGAGTAGTGGAGGCCTTTATTGGAGCTTGTAAAAACATGTGAGTACCTTTATTGTGGTAATAAATATTGCGGGCAAGACCATCGCATCAGCGAACATTGTTAGAAGTGGTACGAAGAGGGCCTTTATAATTATCTTAAGGGACATGAGAAGGAAAACTTTTTTCACCATTTAAGAAGTTGGGTGGTCCTACACTCCTATGATTGTTGTCATGGGGAGGACCTTTTCCAGAATTGATGAGTACATGGTGGGGGGATTGATTTAGTTGGATAACTAGCATGGAAGACTTTCAATTTGAGAAGATGGTATGTGAGGTAAATTCACATACCTAAGATCGATGAAATGGTGAAGAAATTCGTTGAAGACATAAAAAATATGGGGATGGACTCTGCTTGGGTTATTGATGGTGGTATGTGGAGCTCCTCCATTTCAAACATCACTGTCACAGGTTTTCCAACGACCACGGCTGCTTTCCCAGGTGAACAAGAGAGCCAGATCAACCTTCTCACAAGGTGAATGGTGCCCCAATTTTGGCCAGACATGGAAGTTTCACTACTCTATAACGGGTAGGATACTCTTCTCAATAATATCATGGGAATGATAGATTATCATGGTGGTTGATCAAGCCACCGAATCCATGGATGATGATGACCTATGGGGGGAACACTCCTGAGCATGCACCCCATGTTAGCGTCATGTTAGACGGGATAGGGCCGGATGTGCAGGAGTAAGGACCGCCTTTTCTTGTATATGTAGGACTGGCTGGAGACACTGACGTGGGCTGGTGGGATCCTTCCTCGATTTCCCCAATAGGATTCATAACTGAAATCAATCAGAAATCCCTTACTTCATCAGCAAATGGGAGTGATTCGTAGTATCACTAGAGAGTTAGGATCTTGAACCTATTGGAGATAGATGTGGGAAGGAGTATCTCCCTACATGTCCCATGGGAGATATGGAATTGATGGCACACTAAGGCCTCCATGTCTTAGAAGGTCATGACCCTCATCAAGATGAGACATTCTAATTAATAATGTCAAACATGAGTATCAGTCACCTTCATATGAATAAAGTTTGTGGGTGATATAGGGAAATATAACCCCATAGCTGCAGTCATGGGAGCTATCACATAGGTGATTAAGCCTTGAGTAATTGTCACATTCGTACTGCCCCTACCCATCTATTTATGTCCATAGGTGATTGGTGATACATTTCCAGTAAATATAGCCTAGGTCCTAGACATTATTAAGATTCAACCATTAATATATTTTATAGTAAATATATAATGAGTTTCCTAGTGCCACTAAGTCATCCTTGGATGGATAGAACGATCCACACTGACAATGTGGATGATTGGGATGCCCAATGATAAACTGCCTCAAATATTGGTGGGTTTCACTCTAAGCCCACAATTTTCTTAGTGGGACCAGGCCGAAAATATTTTAATCCAGTGACATGCTTCACTGATAATTCCCCAAAGAATATTAATCCTCATGTTGTGGTGAAGATCAATTTACATTGGTTTCACCATTTTGGTTTCCATTTTTTTTAGAAGGGCTGGACCACGTGGTTCAGTGTGCATAGATGTTCACTGTCATTAAAAATTTGTACCCCACATTCCCGCATTGCATAGTTTGGAGAAATTAATATAATTTTGAGATTTGTTTCTCCTTGATCAGAATGAGATGATGGAATGTCGGTCTATCCTTCTGTGGATTCCTCCAGATAAGTCATCTCCAAGTCCAAGTCTCCCTTATTATTAAGATGTTTCTCATGAATCTCCTCCGAGTTACATGACTTCATGGATTCCATTTAATTAAATTGGTTCTATCTATACATTAAAAAGGGTCATTTCAGGGCCGAAAGCTTCAGTCATGCGAGTAATCAAATTGGGAATCATTGGCATGTTTGGACGCTCAAAAAATTGTACTTCTGGATCTCATCCCATCATGATACGGCTTCTCGAGGTCATTGAAGCCTGAGGCATACCATGTCGATTGAAGTGAATATTATCCCAAAGGCATGCCTTAGAGGTTTTAATTGGATTTCGATCTTATACATGGGGTATGACACAATTTTATCTTATAGTAGTGTCAAATTGGATTAATTTGAACACTGATAATAGTAGATTCGTTCAGTGTATCCCAGTGGGGTGTACCTAGAATGTATTCCATATGGATGGATCAGAACGCCAAATGTGGATGGATCTGACGATGACTAGGTCTTGTCAAAGGCGACACCATTGTTTACCATTCACTGGGATTGATCCTCATGGAGGACTCCTACATACCTTGGATAAAGGACCAGGATAAAAACCCTGGTATTTCAAGAGGGTGGGTCATTTGATCGGGGTGTACACAATGGAAAAAATCCTTATTAAATGTTGGGGATTATGCATGTTTAGAGGCCCAAGTGATCTAAATGAGCTATGAAATGAATGTGGATTACACATGGTTAGCTGCTGAGATGGAATGAATGATTTCCCTACGATACATCATCCCAGGTTGAATCATGATAAATATAGATAGTGTGTCGAAGGATGAATGAGTGGGAGAGGAACTGAGTACTGATGGGAATGATACATTGTGTGGATTGAACCTCATAGAGGTTTTTTACGTATCCATGTGGAAGGGAATCAATGTCCACATACTTGTGGAATGGGGAGAAGTGTCACTAGAGGAGTCATCTCATGAGAAACGAAGCATGGATGGGACCCAAAGAATATAGAATCTTTGGGTTGGGGAATGATCTTCCTAAAACATAGAGGCCCAATGGAGAGACCAGGATGGGACATTAGTGATGGGCATGAACCTTGTAATGTCTTCCTACAGAACTTCTTCAAAAATGGAAAGGGTCAAATTCAACATTGTTCCGTAATGTGTGGAATTGAATATGGATGTACACAAAAGAATGATACCCTGAAACATATTGGGGATCACACCTGATTAACAGCCCATCACAAGAGAGGCACTCATAGTGGGAGGAGTATGTATTGAGTATGGGGGGATTGTGCATGGCTAGCTTCCCAAAAAAAGGATGTGTAGTCGAGGTGTTCATAGGGGAAAACGACACAAATGGATGGATTAAAACACCATAGAGAGTTGGATCAGGATGATGCAACCCAAAGAGGGAAGATTCCACTTCAAGAGGGTTCATCCTGAAGAGGATGTATGGGAGATTACCATTGGTCAAGATTGAACCTCAAAGAGGCATCCTATGTACCCAATGGGATAAGATCCCACATAGTTTGAATGGTGAATACTATTTAACATCATGCGGTACAAATAATGAACCGTTGTGAAATGGCAGGGACATATAGATTATTGGGAATATTCTCAAAGAGGCTTCATACCAACCCAAAATGAAAGGCATAGATCAAGTTCCATGATGTTCGTTTGGGAAGAAGGCATGGATATTACTCATGGTTAGAGTCCAATATATAATTTCATGGTATATACTTTCTCTAAGACCACATGAGTAATTCTTTATATGAGAATCAAGAGGGAGTTGTATAACAAATGATCACGTCACAAAGGTGCATAATCAGGATGTGGGGTGGGGGTTATTCATGGCTAAGTACCCAAAGAGGAAACATTGGCTTACACATGGTTAGAGGCCCAGGAAGAGAAATATTGGGAAGCACCAAGAGAGTTCCCAAATGTATGGGGAATATATGGCCCTATCACAAGGGGCTTCCAAGTATAGTGTGTAAGGAATAATGCACAGGTGGCCCAGGACACACATGGAAATCAGGTTCTAATATCGTGTGTTGAGGACGAGGGTGCTTGGTAGTTTAACTTCCTGTAACTCAGATGAGGAGGATTCTCTTGTCACCCCAATTACATACATAAAGGGTACCCTTTAACCCATGGTTAATTGAAGGAAACATAAATTCCATATGGAGATGGGGTTGTGGACTGATCCATTTAGGGGATCACATTATAATGGATATACGAAGAAGAAATATACATTAGTGTGCCTATGTGGATGAGCATAATGAAAAGAAACACAACAGGAGGCACCACTTGAGGGATCTCGAAATCACATCTTATGATCCTGGATGGGTGCATGGAGGAGGAGTGTAAAAATCACAAGACCATGGAAATAGGGGATTTGTTAATAGAGTGGCCTTGGCAATGAAAATTCTTTTCATGATGGAAAGGGATATCAATAAGAGAAGTATTGTTATGAAGTTTAGTTCCTTCTTTAATAGAAGAGTCATTGTGAAGGGAATCGTTTTAATAAAGGTAAGGGTATTTGAAAAGGGAATAATTTGATGGGTTAGATATTAACATTAGAAAATCCCTTTTTGATTGGAGACTACATATCAATGTCTCTACACTTGGGAATGTCTTGAGCAACCCAAAATGGCTCCCTCATTTTCTATGTTCATATTCCTTTGAAAATGGAATCCCCACCATAGGATGAGGACATGAAGAACAAAATGAATGATTTGAAGAGGACCTATAGCTTTAGTGATCCATCTATTAGTTTCATGAAGGTATTTATGGAATTTAAGATCATATTATGAATGGGCAGAGTAACATTCGTTTGAGGGGGGTGAGCCCTCTATTTATAAGAAACAATGGTCAGTGAGGGTCACAGAACAAGCCATAGAGAGGAGTGACCCTGTTGAGAGGAGGTGCTCTATCAGAATGCATCAACCTCATATAGGGTGCAGGATGACGTAGAGAGGATTGCAGAAGATGTTGTCGCGGAGTGGGATGTAGAGACTAATGACACTGAAGGGAGGACGTGCTCCGTCAAAATGCGTCGGACTCGCAGAGGGTCACTAACACTACAGAGATGATCATAGAGGTGGTCCTATCAAGGAGGGATATCCATTAATAGGAATTAGAGAAGGAACCCATGAGGGTGGTTTTGAGGAATTTATGTCCTTTTTGAGTGATCATTAACTCTAAAGTGTCGAGGACATCACTCCATAAGCTGGACGAATTTCAGCACCAATAGGTATATTTCATCATTATTATACTGTGTGAGTTGAATTGGGAGAACACACATGGGAATAAAAAAATATTTCACCATGTGAAATTTGTAAAGGGATAAGGTAAAAAACGTTTTATCAAATGTTTAGACTCTAACAAACAATTTTTCACATAATTAAGAAATGTTTACATTTTATTAATGATTCAATGTTATACTAGGTTAAATAAATTCTTTGTATAGGTTGAAGTTAATTCTATTTACTTTAGTGAACTATTAATTATCTGAAATGGGTTACATTAGTTTTGGATAATAATTACAATGTATTATGGATTTAACAATCATTTTTGGAGGAGAAAAAATTTTAAAAAAAAATTAATCTCATTATTTTATTCCATCATCACTATGAGTATTAATAGAAATTTATTGACAAATAATGAGAGGTATTGTATTTGTATTTTTCTATAAAATATGATCAACCCATTCAATGGTGATTATCAAATTTTGAGTGATCCAAAAATATGGATTTTCACCCTTATAATCTCTGATGTAGAGAATATTTTTTATTGTAACAAATTTCTCTACCATAATCTAGTCATTTTTCACATTATTCTCCTTTTATTGTAAATATTAATTTCATAAATATTAGAATAAATTTATAAATATAGAATCCTTGTTTACCTCACTAAACATCAAATCTATGTATATTTGGATGTATAACCTTTAAAATAGAATAATAAAATAAATAATGGTGGCTATTGTTTCACTATATTTCCTAGGTTCTCATCCATTATAATGTCAATAAATAATTTAAATTTTTTAAAAAATATCATTTTTTGACTACACATAATTCATAGGTATTTTTACACTAACCATTATATTTTCATTATTATATAAAACATCCTAAAAAACTCTTTCACAAAAAAAATACATGAAAACATCAATGATCTACCAGATATGAAAAACACGATAATATAAGTGGTGGTGAATTGTAGTCAATATAATATAGAAAACATTTTTGGAAATAAATTTAAATATTGACCAGAAAATACATTTAAAAAAAATAAGATTATAAATTTAAAATTAAATGGGAGATTAACCTATATAATGACAACTATGTTTTCATAAAATAATTAACAAAGTGTAGATATAAAAACAATATTTACTGATTTATATAAAATTTGAAAAAAAACAAATGATATCATTACAATATGATTCCCGCCATTATTAAATAAAACATATATCTAAGATTTTTGGTTAAATTATAGTCTTAATACTTGATATCCAAATTATTATCTATAACCCTTAATTATTATAGACATAAATTAATATACAATATTCTATATGTGGAAATTATTTAACACCACTTTCTACAATAGGATAATCTATCCCCAATCTCTTCTTCAACCTCAAAATCATTGGAAATAACATAAGAATTATTCACAAAAAACAATAGTATTTGAGAAAATAGATTCCAAGACCCTAATCTTAAAAAAAATTAAAGAATTATTTGATCCATGTTCCAAGGCCATAACCTCATCGATCTCAATAAATTAGATAGAATACAATTTCATGAAAAAATTTATAATATCATTATAATTAAATCCTCTTTAAATGATATATCATAACCATACTTACTAAATATAAAATTATTAACAGAATAAAAAAATTGATATGACATAATATTTAAAAAAATATAGATCAAATCATGGCTTTTAAGCACATTAAAATCTTAAATTACATTCATTGAATATGATGAAAACACAATATTATCCATTAATTGTACATTATATTATCAAAATGTTTCATTTAAACCTCATATAATTCACACACCACATCTGATGGATGAAGTTTCTTTCCCTTGATTCTGATGATAATGGAATCACATTAGAGTCATGTTCAATGAAATTAGTTTAGGGAAATGTAAAAAACTACCTGAAATTGATTAATTATTTATATTACTCGACATTAATAGATTAAATATTGTGTCTAAATAACAAATATTCATAAAAAATTTTCATTATTAAATAAAATTAGATAATGTTTATTAATATTTTCAAAATAACAGATTTGAATTTGGTATCTGACCAAAAAATAGCCCCATTATATATTTTATAGTAATTATTTATTTTATTAACAAGAAAATTAATACCCTCTACTCCACCATACATACAATATCATAAAACATATGTAAATTAATTCAACAAAACTCAGCGATGATGTTGTAAATTAAGTTCTTAATACTAAAAAATGTTATTATAATTAAACATTATCCCTTTCATCTTCCTTAAATAATAAATTCAAAAAATCAAAAAAAAGGATTAGTTATAAAAATATGATATGATTATAGTTTCCACTTCCAATAATATCTTGAATAATATATTTTCCAAAATTATTTTTAATTAAAAGTGATCTATTTTAACCTATATTATGTTCATTGATGTAATCCATCAAAATTTTGTAATAACCTACTCCATCATGAGTATATTGCTCCTAATTTCTATTAACAATATTTATGAGTAAAAAAATTTAAGCATATCTTCTAATGATAAACAACCTTTATTTGTAATACAAATATTAAAAACACACAACACAGTTTAATTTTTGAGGTGCATAAATAAGGGGTAAACTTGAGGCCTCAAGAGGATGAACATATTTTCAATTAATTTTGGTCATTAAATGTTCGTGTTGAATAGATTTAGCATATTTTGATCGATTCTGTGCAGATCCAATGATAAACTATTTAGGTGTTTGGGTTTCTCTACTAAAAGCACATGGTTAGGACATGGTTTGGGAAAATGTGTAGTCTAACTATGTCTATTGCAAAGGTGTCTTTCAAATGTGGAATTAAGATTATATCCTATTATTATTTTATCCCCAATCACTAATTTTACTTCACTAAATTATCTATCAACATTAGAGAGCCACTTACCTTCCCCACCACCCTCCTCACCTCCTCTAATTGTGCAATCCACTGATTCAACATCATTTTGCGGTGAATCACTATGTCAATCTCCAAATTTATTATTCATATTCCTTATTCATCCATTTTAATTTTAGTTCCTTTTCTCTTATGATATTTTGGCTCTAGGATTTTTGCTTACCATGTTTAAAATTAATTATTAGGTATTCTTAATGAAAATTTGGTTTGTTCATGTTTCATAAAAACCTTATGGTGGTCATTTTTTGTAGTTTTTTTGAAGCTCTTTTCATTTGATAAAGGCTACCCTAGAATATTTCCTCTAAATCTATGGATAAGTTTATTTATTGACTATTTAACTAAACATGGATTATTTATAGTGATTTATGATTTTTAAAATGAAATATTAACTGAACTAATATGGTGTCCTTAATTTTATAAATTGTATAGACTTGTTTTGTTATGCATCACACTTAAATAGTTTTCAAAATTGCTTGGTTGTATTTTTTAGTGATATTTTATTTTTATGGTATAGTTTATATTTGGTAATTATTTTTGGATTACATAACTATATTTCTAAATGGTTTGGGAATTATAAATTGTGGGTTTTAATCTTATTTAAAATGGTGTGTTGGGTTCATTTTAAATAAATTATTACTCAATGCTTGTTTGAGGCCCATTTGGAAGAGTCATATTTTTTACAGTTTTGTATAATATCATTGGATAATCATGTATCATGTTTTGTGTAAAATACTCTGTGAGGTATATGGTGTGGGTCTCCCTTGGGAAATAATGTATGAAATGAAAGGCATTATTCGATGGAGTTTTTCAGGGAGATTCGTGTATGTTGTTTTCCTATTTCACATGTATTTATTGTTAGTTTCATTTAAGGTTGTCTTTCTCACACAACTTTATTATTGACATTAGAAACTGGCCTGGCTAGAGAAATATCCATGTATGGTTTCTGCACTAGTTTGGTTTACGCACTAGCTAGTGGCCCATAATAGGATCATTACTCTACTTTTATATTATGCCCCTTGACTAGGCCATATATGATAAGACCAAGGGTTAGGGAGAATAGATTTCATTAGGTGATTATTCACTTCAAGATGTGTTAGGTGTTATTATGATCAATATTATCCATTTATATCCACTATAATCCAATATTACCTGAGAAATTGTTTTTCTCTTGTAGATATATCAAGTTATAAGTTGTTTTATTAACTATTTAAGCTTAATTAAATTTCTTTTATAATGTGATCATTTCTTCTACTCCCTTGTATGAATGACCACATAAATAATAAGTTAATATAAGTTTTTAAATGTCATATGAAAATATTTATGAGAATTTAAACTATATTCTCTTTTTTAAATAATGATGTTACCTTTTTAACTCTCATTATCATTCATATAATTGATAATTATCTAAATGTTGAAAACAATTTGGGTATTAAAGGATAGTTGAATGATCTGTTATTTATGTCAAGGGACCATATGTTAACACCTATGATTTATATATTTCATTTCAAACATGATATTGATATATCTTGGAATTAATGAGGGATCATTGGAAATAGAATTTTATGGTCATGACAACTATGGTTTAATACTCACACCTATACTATTATCATTGTTTTAGATTTTTTTGATGGTGGCATCTTGGTTTCAATCATTTTAATTAATTATTGGGATTGTATCAAAGTGTTAAACTTATCATCAGGTAGAGTTTTAGTGGTTATCATGTTTAGTTTGGGTTTGCTGATAATATTCATTGTATTTTTAGTTTATTTATAGTTGTTCTTAAGTTGTTATATATAGTTATTATTGGTTTTATATATTTACATCTACTTCATTGTTTATGTTTATTAGAGGAAATCCTTCTCATTGGTTATAATTGACTCCAATAGTTCTTGTCCCCCCAACTGAGAGGATCAGTAAAGCCTCCTGGGGCTTGTAATTATCTATTCTAGGTGACTAGTTTGGGTTAGTTCCAAGGCGATTCATTAAAAATATAGTTACAAAAGTAATTTAGAGTAATATTCTGGGGAAATATCAACATATTCTGAATAATGGTATTATATAAAAGATTATTCTTAAAAAATAAAGGGTGTTTATTTAAAATATAATTGGTATATTCCCTATCAAAACTAACTCATTTTTATAATTAATTACATTATATTTAATAGATAATCCTCTATATATAATTTCTTTTATTTCAATTGATCATTCAGTGTAATAACCTCCATTAAATAGGTTTTCTATTTTTATCTAAATGAGTAGAATTTCATTTATGATGTAAATTATGATTTATTATATAGAAATGATTACCTCCAAAATATTCTTTATAAACCATGAATACTATAATTTCTATTCACCTTTTTCAAATAGTGGTTTTGATATATTTCTAAATAGGTATTGAATCCTAATTTTATATAATTCCCCTTTTACATCTGTTGAAGTAACATTCTCAAGTCATAATTTACCTAAAACATTATAAATTTATAATGAGGGAATCTTATTAGAAAAAAGGAAAATCCCATTTTTGAATCCCCATGTATTAGAGAAAATTCTACCTTATTATTATCAATATTTTTAATTACATATTGTTTTCTCAATTCATTAAATATTAACATTAAATGATAATAGATTGGATTTATTCTCTTATTTCATTCTAAAATCAATCATAATTTATACACTTCCTGATCATAGGTATCACTCTCATTATCAAGAAAAATATTATAGTTCCTAATTAGGTTTTTTGTTTTATTTTGTTATGCTACAAAAAAGAAGATATCAAAATTTCCTTATTTTACAACATCTTTACTTTAATTTGTTTTCCATTATATTTTTCTAACATCATCTAAAAATCTAAATATTATCTTCCATCTAACATTTAAAATTTTCATTATACTAAATAACATATACCAACATCATCCAATATATGAATCCATAATTGAAAATTAATTTTTTCGTTCATTCAGTAAATAAATATTTAGTGACATCACCTTTATAATGGATACTCACAATCACATGATTAAAACCCATCATTATAGAGTTATTTCCATCTTTAATAGACATGATCATTTTTCTCCCATGTATTCGAAAATACATTTATAATTTTTTTCCTTATTCATTTGAATGATGAATAAATGAGAAATTATTCAATATTCAAAGTATACATATAATATTTTCATAGAAATATAAAGGATTTCAACCATTAGAAACAGTTATATCATCTGAATCTAGTTGGATCAATTTTTTATCCCATTCTATAATCATGAATAAGGAATACTTATCCTTTAAATTATTGAAATTTCTAAAACTATCATGAATGAAGTGTGAAATGAATGAACAATATCATTCTAGTGGTTATCACAATAGTTTTTTTTCATTACATACTCTAATAACATAATTGTGGGCCTAAACTCTAAATATTATGATCTTGTCTCTATTTTTATAGAATGTGTTGTTGTGGAATACGATTATTAAATAAGAAGATGGTAAAAAATATTATTGGTTTGGGAGTGTAGACATATTAAATCTCATCTATGAAATTTGATGTCACTTTTTAATAGGGATTTATGTTTATTATACTATGTTAATCCAATCAGAATGTATTAGAAATTTATTTTTTTGAAATTTTTTTCCAAAAATAATCATTGATATTTTTAAATATGTCACTAGAACACAAACATAGTGAATATATGGGTATATTACTTATTTATGAAATTTAATTTTGTGAACCAATTGGTCAGTTGTCTATTATATATGTGTACTCATCTATGTTATATCTTGATAAAAATATTCCACATTTACTCCAAACAAAATTCCTAAAATCTATTCACATTAAAATAGTTCATCTGAAATTTCATAGAATGTACATATTTTTATATCATATTATAATAAAATATTTGTATTAAATTAAAATATAAATAAATTATAAAAATTATCTTAATAAAAATAAAAAAATTAAAAAAAAACAAACAATGATGAAAAGTATTTAACCATGAAAAAGTAATATCTAATCATGATAGTATGATCTTCAAAATAATATATGGTTATTGAGTGGAATAAATATTTTTTATTATCAGATAGAATATTAATAATGTATAAAATGCATCTATATATTAACTTTATCCAAAAAAGTGAATATCTATCCTGAATAATGAGTGATTAATTTAAAAATCATAATATAACATTAAATTGAAATAATTTTTTTGATAAAATAGATAAAATGTGTGATATAAAATAAATTGAATAGGTAACGAAGATAAAAATTCAATTATAAATATGGATGTTCTTGACTCATTTAGAAATTGTGTTCTTGGAATCGTTGACTTCATTATTATGGATTAATTCATATTGTTTCTTTTTCCAAAGAATATTCATAGAGCTCATATATATTCATTTTTCATAGAATTATGTGAAATATAAGAAAATAATTCTATGAAACATATTACAATATTAAATTAACCTTATTCCAGGTTGTGAATTCAAAATTATAATTTCATGAAAAATGAAATTCAACATAGATAATTGAATTTTCATTAGTATTTCCATATTTTTATTGTTTTGTGGCCATATCGATATCATTTCCACTTAGTTCTCAACTAAAAATAGATTTATTCAGGGGATTTTCTCCAATAAATGAAGTATAAAAAATAATTATCAACCTATATAATTTAAAAATCGATTTAATAACATATTTCATATATTTTGATATATATATACTGATTTTCCATTATTATTAAATTCTAGTTTTTAAAAAATAATTTTTAATTTTTTAGATTCAATAACATTCTCCACATTTTTATTATTCGACAATGATAATATTTTTCCATATAATATATGGACTTATTTATAGAAATTAAATATTTATATCAATGATAACTCTTTATTATTATTTTTTACTAGTCATTAAATATACTTAATAAATTTTGTTATATGTTCTTTAGTTCAATAAAATTCATGAACATCTACCTCATATATTGTTTCAATGTCCAATTTAAATGAAAATTCACCTATTTATGAAAAATCGTATAAAAAATATATTGATTTTTTCCTCTCTGGAACATATCATATTAGATCTTTTAACAAAGAATATTTTATTCATCAACAATAATTTCCATCACCCAATAAAATAAAACTTCACAGGCCCTCACTAGAACTCAACAAGTCATTCATATATTCTACTGAATGAATTAATTTCCATAATGATGATCATTTAAATTCCATGTCATACGTCTTAAATCTAGAATATCATGATTTATATGTCATGATATTTAGAATTTATTATATATGACTTCTAAATACTCTTCATTCATATTATATTTACTATTTATTTCATTATCATATTTTCTATAGTGTGTGTTGATATTATTAAGAGATTATGTACTAGTTTCAAACTAATCACCTTTTATGATAGTTAGATAACTATAATAAGAATATTTTTAGAACTATTTAGACATGTTATTTTAACTGTGGTTTTATCTTTAAATAATAAATATCATTTAGTTATATCATATGTAACAACATTTTCTTTTTTATCACACTTAGTGTCTCATTTAAATTTACTCTTATATATCATTAATGTGACAAAAATAATAATCATATCTATGGTTCATGATAATTTTTGTATATTATTTTTCTATCTATTTAGTCTCTATTTAAATTTACATAATATAAATAATCAGGTAAAAGTTTTAATTATAAAATATTTATAATTCAATAAACTCATTGATGAATGTTCAAAATCATCGTAAATTGTGGGTACTTTTGAACCACATATTCCCTAGAAAAAAATCTAACCATTCATAGTTCACTCTCAAAATTATTATTAATTTTTGGATGTTTACTATTCTAAATTCTATGACATCATGTTTAATACAAATATCCATGGTAGTATGAAATGATATTACATGACTATAAATCATCTTCATTATATCACCACATGATTTTTTTTAAAAAATTAATTATTTTTTTTAAAAAAAAATACTATATTTTTTCATTAGACTCAGTCATGAGTTTGGATTTCCTTACATGTAGCACCATGTTATCCATTCACTATATGAAATACTGTATTATTTGTGATACACCTAACACTGTTTTGTTTAAAAAAATATTTCAAATTTATTTAAATGTGACTATTATGAACTATCCATAAAACAAATATATATTAATTGTAATAACTAATATGTAAATATTAAGTATACAAATTTTTATGTAAGGAAAATAAAATATTTAAATATTATTTGATTTTCTATCAGGTCACTATATTTTTCTGAAAAACTATTTTTCCCAAAAAAAAAATTTTATTTATTTTTCATAATAATAATAAAATAAAACATTCACACTAATATAAAATTAATTTGGGAAAAAATATTATTTTTTATATTATAATTTAAAAAATGGTATTTGTTATATATTTTTTTGGGATTTGTCAAAAATGATTATTTTTTAATTCATAGTGGGAAATAATTCCAAAAAATATTTTTTATATTTTTAGATTTAATCACATTATGGTTATGTTAGAATCAAACAATGAATAAATAAAACTAGGTCATGCACTAAGGTATCCTCTATTATAGGTACTAGCCAAAAAATAAACCAAGAACAAAATCAAACAATATCTACCTCGATCTAAGAAAAACCACATTACAACAATAAGAACACACGCCCCTATCATTTCTGTACACAGAACAACACATCACACTGGGAGACTATCACTAGAAACATCATCGCCAACAAAATACTATATTGAGGAAGAAGACAATTTTCACCTCATACCACACCACCAGGGAACACCACACCCTAATAAGTATTGGAGAAAAAATATCAACAGAAAAATATATGTGTTTGGAATCAATTTCATATTGAAATGTGATATTAAATCCTTATAAACATTTGAATATTTTTGCATAGAAAAACTAATTTATTATTGAATATGTGGGATAAATTTTTAATAAAAAATGTTCAATTCATTAAGTGGGATTTGAAAAAAAATATTCCGTTTTATTTATTACAATAATTTATTGTATATAGTAAGGTGGAATAAGTTTTTTGAAAAAAATGAATATTAAATGGAGTAGAAATTAACTATCACGGTTAAGGTAAACTAGGTTTATAGGAGTGTTAAACCAAATGATAAGGGTTACAATTATCCAAAAAATTAAACAATACCCATTATATTTTCATATTTCATCATTGTATATATACATATATTATAGATAATGGACTATAATCTTTTCATTATGGAGTGAAATAAACATGGATGGAATTGTTTCATGTAATAAAATAAATTACTGCCACTCTACCCACTTTCAAAAGGACAACCCATCTCATATACTCCGCACACCTTCATATTGTTTTTTATAGAACATTCCTTAAAAAATGCCTTCCATACATAATTCCCCTAATCATAATATCATTTTTTGGTATATATATATCTAAGGAAGGATTTTGGTGCCAACAAAAGGATTATACTCCACGAAGAGGAAAACCACATCAACGAGAATTTTTTTAATTTATTCCTTATCCGGTATAAATTATAAAAATTATAATTTTGTGTAATTAAATTACTACCTATAATATACTAATTTTTTACTATTTTTTGGAAATTACGTACATTCACCTCATCTTTCATAAAATAGGTTACGAAATCATTGTATTTTTTTATAATAGAATACATCCTTAACAACTGATGCTAAACATTTTTCAATTTTCCCATATTAAGGAAGAAAATAATGATTTTTTATTTATTATATATGTTTTCAATGAAATTATATTACTTCTTGAATTAATATATCACACATGCCTTCATAACCTCTATTTTTTGGGAGTACAATAACATCACCCATGTGTATGGTGTACTACTTCCAAACAATGATATGTGAATCATTCATTGTTTATAAATATTATATTAATAATAAAATTAATTAAAATATGTGATATATATGAAATTAAAATTATTAATTAATTATAATATATAATTTAACATTATTTATTTCAATATTTTGTGAAAATGGAAACATCATTTATGCATATAAAAGGCCTACTCTCTCCGTGAATAATGTATATCATTTTATATCTCTATTTTTAATAGATTAAACTTAATACACATATGAAAAATATTTATTATATTTATATAATTTTTAATATTATAATAATTTTTAATTCCTGATAATATAATGTGTAAAAAAATAATTAATAAAACAATATTTGAAGAAATATGTGGTTATTAAATGAAACATAACATTATCATGGAAGTGTTAATAAAGGTGTAAAAAATTCATATCAAAATCACATATTGTATTACATATATAAATACACAATTTTAATATATTTCTAACTATATTATATTTATTATATAAGATGTTTGAACGTGTATGGCAGTTGTTATGACTTTAGCTATCTGATTTTTGTATCAATTTTCATGATTTAAGATATATGTTATGTTATATGAATATATTAATTCACATGTCATATTTAAATGTAATTTTATATATAATATTAAGAATTTATTTATCCTCCTGGTATTTTAATTACAAATTTATGATATTACATTATGTGGATTATGATTCAATGATACTGTAGTAGTTAATATTTTATTTTACAATCTCTATTTATTCATTATTGATTATGATTACATTTTTAATGATAATATATTGTGTTCCTTCTCTCTAGAAACATGTAATTTTTTTATGGATAAGTATTATATTTTCATGTTATGGTACAATTTTTAACTCGTTGTTAGAAAAAATAATTGTTAAAATGTATATTAAAATCTGATTCTATATCAATAATAATGGAGAAAATTTTATTTCTTCCAAAACCTCATACTCTAAAAATAATTTAATTTTTTTTATTTTTATATAATTTTTATGTATTTTTAATTCTGTCGTAATTTTTACATAATTTTCATAAATTTAATATTCATTTCATTTTCCACAAAATAATCATTATATTATTAATAAAATGTAAAAGTAATGATTTTTAACATGTATGACATGAAAAAAGTTCCTTTCAACATGACCATTAATTCATTTTATGATTACGTTATATAAATTCATTTAATTATTCAATGAAAATTATTTTCAAATTATTTTATGTTTAAAAAAAATTCAAATAGAAATGGTTATTTTCCAAAATAAATTTTTTAAATGATATTCCAAAAAATAATAATTTAATATGGCATCCATTGATGATGAAAATGATTTATTAGTGATATGTTCCAAGGATAGAATTATTATTATTTTTCTGAATGTTTTTTGTCTGTGATATTTTGATATTTATTAGGTTTGCATCTCTTCCATGGGTTATACCATGATACCAGTTTTTCAGAGACCCACTTCTTTTACCACGAGTTATGATGTGACGAAATGATTATAAAACATTTCTATTTTACACAGTTTATTATATAATGAATTTTTTATGAAACTCATTTCATTTCACATGTTATAGAATCATTATTTTTTAATGATTTTGTGACATAGATGCATATTATTTTCATTATGTGATAGGTGGGTCCAATATCACCCTCTATTATATTATTTGAAATGAAGAATTATTCAATAAATATGTTACATGTGGTCCAAATTATAGTTTTACAATTTTCATTGTGAACATGATTAGATGTTTAAAATGTAAATAATTTTCCAGATTTACAGTTCATAATATTACAAATGAAACGAATTACACTTTAACATTATTTTCTATGGACATGAATTTCATGTCCCATAAATTATTAATGGACCTTTTTCCATGTCAATTAGTTTATAATTTGGACCTATTTTTTCATTAACATATTGAGTCAAATGGTTTCTATTTATATATGTTTACAATGTTAGAAAATGATGTGTGTGAAAAAAAGTCAATGTCTTAAGCTTTTTTATTCCCTCATTGACAATGTTATTTGAATTATTTATGAATCATGTATTATGAAATACTAATCATTATTCCATTACACATTACTATTGTTTCGTGATATCAATGTAATGTTTTTAAAATGTTATGATCACGTTTTCATACACATAATTCATTTTATGATTTCAAATATCCCGTGGTTACCCTTACTGGTCATCTGACCTCACACATTTTTATGTTTCATTTCCCATGGTTATGATAGAATTTATTATGTATTATATGCATAAATATTTATTATTTATGATGATCATAGTAGTATTTGATTTAAGTTTCGTATATACAAGTTGTTTTCATTCCCATGTTTCTAAAGCAACTAAACAGCTACACTCTTGATGTCTATGTTTTTTTAATGTAATTAATATCATAAAAATGATGTAATATCAATGTATGATATTCTCTGGTCACTCTAGTTCATATCAAATGAAATGATCAATTAACCTTTTTGAACTAGGATAATAATATATTATAGGAATCTAGGGGGATATTTTTGAGGATATGAATAGGGATATATCATTGGACTTGATTTTATATGGTTAGTAGTAGAAAAAAAATGTTTTTGAATCTTGTTAAAGGATAGGTAATGGGTATTCTAATAAATTATACAATTATAGATACAATAAGTTGATGTTGATCAAGCACAAAATATCCTAAATCTAGAAAATCTATAAGGGTTTCATTAATCTAGAATAAAACATCACTTAGTTAATGAAAATAAGAATTATTGTGCATATATATTGACACTCTATATGGATATAATTTATGAATTCACAAACAATTTACAAATAATAATGAATGATTCGTGTAGATGATGACCATTAACGAGATAGTATAATCTTAATATGTCATATATTAAAAAACTATATCATGATTTAGAATACCTATTAGTGATTCATCTGGATTATGTGCATCATTACTATGATTATTATTTCCTAGACATAAATGTTTTGTATTATTCAGGAAATGAAACTTAGAGTAACCACATTATTGAGGAACGAAACAAAAAATGAAATTATTTTCTATCCAGAAACCAAATTCTTTGGAATTTCAAATTAAAAGCATAATTTTTATTCTCAAAAAACAGTCTCAGGTAGATACTCTTGATGGAAATACAACAAAAAAAATTTAGATAACAAAATTCAGTTTAGACCATCACGAGGAAATACCATCATTACTAGAATGGTTTAGTTAATAAACATATTTCCAATAAATGAACAAGAACAATTAAAACTATATTTTTCATTTTAAAATTTTTAGAGAATTGATATGTCTTTTTAGTTTCCTATAATATGGATAGTGTGTAAGATCATTCGTGTACTCTATCTAAGAATTCATGTAAATAATAATGGGATTACTATTTGAAGTATAGTCTGTTTAAAATAATATTTATTAATAAGTAAAATCCTTGAATTCAATGTAAAAAATTGATTTATTTCCTCAACTATATTCATATGGATGATGAATATGTTAGTACCCAAAAAAATTATGAGATAGGGGAATAACTCTTTGAGTATAATAAACGTTCCTAAAAAAGGTTTACTAATTCTTTAATAAATTGAAAACAAAATCTCAAAAGATACATAGCCAAAATAGTCACTGGATTCTAGGAATAAATAATCTTATGTGATCTTAATACTGAAATGGAATCTAAAAACCTACTTGGATCGGGTGATAAGAAAAGGAAAGTGGGGTTTCTTATAAAATCCAATAACATGTCACATGGATCGAAAGAAATGTTTCAAACCCATACAATCCACAATCGTGAGAAGGATCACATAGTTGAGTTCCTGAATGGAACATGAATGTGTTTTGATAGTGTAATATCTTTCAATAGAGAAAAAGAATGTATCAGTAATTTATCCAGAATAGTTTGAGAAATGAATTGAGTTAGAAAATATATAAATAAAACACCCACATTTTTTTGTTTATAGTCATTCCATTTTGGGAAATGTGTATAAATTCCCCCCATCAATTGGATAATATGGATAATAATCAACAAAAAACTCTATAGAAAATGGAAAATGGAAAATATTATGCAATTACAATGGATGAAGGGAATCATTATAATTAGGGAACACTTATCCTTACATTTTCCATTAGGAATTTCATATTTGATTATTTTTATGAGTATAACATACGGAGATCTTATTGTTTATAATTTAGTAATATTTAATTAAATAATATTTCAATATATGGATTCTAGAATAGTGAAAACAAATTTCATATTCTATCAGAATAAGGAATAACCCACGAATAATATGAAAATATATTTTATTGCAACATATGATTTTAAATCTGAAATATAGGGTTAATTATTATTTGTATGTGTGTATGTATTGTTTTCATATTAATATAAATTTTATGTATACCATCATGGGGTTATGAGTTTAAGGATGGTCATATAACCAAATTGATTTACACCCCTGTTGAGGTCTTATGGGATAAGATTTTATCATAACTATGGTTATATTATTAGAAATTTATTTAAATACAACCCATTGATTTTGTATATGATTTAAGGAAAATGTTGTTTACCATGTAATTCCTTTATTAAGGATATATTATCTAATGAATTGATAAAAATTACGGGTTATGTTATATTTTAATTTTTATGATAATTGTTGATTGCATTTGATAACTGTATAAAATTCACACAGTTACACGCTACCAAAGAATATTTCTCTCTCGATACTCTTTCCAGAATATACATCAATGCAATTGTATGTTTGAATGGTGTACAACATTCAATTTCATATACATGGCATATGATATTTACATAGACATTTTTGAAATGTCTTTATAAATCTCTTGATACAACTTTTTGTTTCCCCATAGAGAATCATATGATCTATTTGATAAAAAATCATACCCTGGGGGATATGTTGATATATTTATATTTGGATTCAAAAGGTTTCATGGATATACACCTTCATTTAATTGATTTTTATTAAATCAATATCATTTACTAAATAAATAATATGGATCATTATGAATCCATATATGAAAATAAATTTTGATCACCAATGTTCCAGAATCATTTTTCATAATGAAATATATTATTTCATATGATTACTGATCATAAAACAGAGACGATTAGATCCATTCAGTATCTCTTCAACTTAGTTGGATGTTAGATAATATTTTATAATTATAATAAAAAATTTTATTTATATTTTTATTTTGGTAATATGTTTTTCAACGAACAACTTCCAAGAAGATGGTTATGATATTATGGAATATAAGGAATGAGAGTCATGTGTATATTGGACCCTTTGAAAATTTAAATCATTTGAAGACAGTAAATTATTACAAGGTGCATCCACCATACTAGTTCAAAGTTCATGATTTTTATTCGTATATCTCATAAGGAATTATATTCTAGATCGTTCACAGGGTATAACCCCATTGTCCACACAACTGGTGGATGATCTATCTTTTGAGGAACAATCGGTGTAAATTTTTGGACCATAAAGAGAATGTTCTGCAAAACAAGACTAGTAACCTAATCAGAGTATAGTTATGAAATCACTAGTTTGAGGAAGATAAAATGATACATTTTTATATTATGATTATGAATTTTCTGAATTTTATTGTATTTGTCCCAAAAAAAATGCAAGGGAAAAATCATTTTAAGAGGTGTCAAATTTAGGATCTAGAGATTTTTTGAATTTTTTTTAAAACAAATTCACCATCACAAAAAAATCATTAAATAAAAGACATAGTATTTCTTTTATTACACATAAAACCATTTAAAACATGTTATACATGCCACCCGGTGTTTTCATCACTATATAGGACACTTATTTTTAACTATACCACTATATATCACAATTATTTAATCCAAAACATTATAAACTAGCCATTAAACACAATGATATTGTAACATCCCAAGTAAGTAATTAATAATAGATATTTTTATCTATGTCTATTAATGACTAAGATAGTGTTTTAGAGGCTTAAAATGAAAATAAATACAATCTTATGCATAGAATACACTAATATTCTTAAAAGATTGTTTTACTGCCTTTTGATGGAAAATCCTTTTTAAATCTATCTTTTGACAATTTTATAAGCTATGTTTGTCAAAATAAAATATTTATTTATGATTGGGACATCAAAATTTACTTTGTGTGAATTTTTGATATTTTTCTGATAAAGTTTATTTTTTTAATGAATAGTGAAAAAATGTTGTATTTTAATTCAAAACCTCTTTTGAATCTAATTTATTTATATGATTATATTATCTTTTGAATTGTTTTTGAAGTGAAATTAGAATATATTTTTACCATTTTATCCAATGGAGGTCATTGAAATCAATTTCACTTTGAAATTGGACTTAAACTAGTGTCAATCTTTTGATACTTATTGTTTCATAAAATCACGCTATTTGTCCTGACAGCGGGAATTAGTTATTAAATTAATTAATGAAACTTACATGTTTTGAATTTTGTAAAATAGACATCATTTTTGAATTCGGAATATCAAATATAGCTTAGGGTGCAGTTTTGGTATCTTTCTAAAAAAACTTCAATTTTTTGATGAATAGTGAAACCACTAAGTGGTAGTTAAAGAAACTGATTTTTCATTTAAATGAAACTTTTCCACTTCTGTGATTTGATTTTCAAAAATCTAACATACATGGTTTTCATTAAAAAGTAAAATGTGGTTCAATGAGATTAAAATAATTTTTTGGTGAATAATAACTTTTAAGTTCTTAATCACGATTAGTGGTAATTAGTGTAGCTTAAGGTAAAAATAATGTTTTAATAATATGAGATGAGCTTTACACATGTCCTGCCCTCATTGTATGTGTCATGGCTGACCAAGACAATCCATGGGTCAACTTTGGGACCCCATGGAGCCACTTTGGTTGGAAAATGACATAAATAACTTTTTATTTAATGTTAAATTAAAAATGACACAAACATGAAGTGTTTTACTAAAACAATTTTTACATGGGGTTATACAAGTCAGGTTTTTTATTATAAATAGTCATTAGAAAGATAAAAAGCTTTCCTACATCATAGTATTTTTTTATAATTTTTAGACATTAAATAAAGTAATTATTTATGACATCATGATGATGCAGCGATTACCTCATTATTAAAGGATTTAAATAAAATGAAACGATAATGTAAAATATATGACCTACACATGCCCAAAACCTATTGGATGGGTGGCTTTCGAACCCTTATCACCTTATCCTCCAAAAAAATCAATGTGGGAGCATTAATATCCGAAATTCATTTTAAAATAAAGTAACATTTCTTTACTTTCCAAGAGTTCCCCTCCCCTCCTCTTATAAAAGGCCCCCACCTCTACCTCCTTACCCACACTTCCAAAGCCTTTGGCTCGTCCAACCCCTACTCATTTTGTCTCTACACTTACTTATCTTACTCCTTGAAGCCTCACTTTGGGCAGAAGTCTTCCCAAGGAAGCCTTTGAGCTCAAACCAAAGGGAGTTACCCGATTTTAAGGTAATGTCTTCACTTGAGTCCTTTTGTTTTATTTTTCTTCTCCAACCCCCTAAACTCTTTTTATTCATTTCATTCGTAACAAATACAGTATCTTAAACATACTAGGATGTTGTTATAAGAATAATTCGAGCTACACTTACACACACCTGCATCTAATGGTTAAAGGACATATTGTTTCTGTGGATGGTGAATTTATGCCTCCCGAAACAATGATTTTTCAAAAATTCTTTTAACACCTTGAAAGGTGGCCATTAAGATGTCACTATATTTATATATGATATATAATATGTTTATGTTTTTCCTTAAGCTTCTTTATTTTTCCTTTTGGTCATACCTTTATGGTTTCCATTATGGGTAAACGTGATATCTTCATTTAAGGAAGTGCGGACTACCACCCCCTCAAAGTGATTTGATTCGTTAAATACCATATGTGGGAAGTATATAGGATGGAACTATGATATTATATATGATATTATACTAGAATTATAATATATATTTATATCATTATGATCCCATTCTATAAAATACGAAATAGAAATGAAAGTAGCGTTCATGCGTACGTACGGCTTACCGTCTCCATGAACGGTGCATTTCATTTATTACCTCTAAATGATTATGTAATATTATAAATGCATGTATATACTGGATATATATGATATATACATCATGATTATAATTCTGGATATAATGGATACATGAAAAACTAGTAATTATAAAGGGTTTATTTTTGACTCAAGTACCAATGATCGTTAAAACGACCGTTATTAACTTAAATAATTACATAGTGTTCATGACATGGAAATAAGTGATATAAAAGGAATAATGAACTTTAAAAAGGTTCTTAAACAAGTAGAAATTAACTCGAGTTTATTATTCAGGAGATTAAAGAACGATCGAGTCAAGTCGGACCCGAGGTATGGGACTTCGTCTCAATCTCTTTTCATTGAGGCATATTTTGTTTTATAAACAACCTTCTTTTATACAGTGTATAAACCCCTTTGACTTTTACGTTTATTCAAAAGGAATCTTTTTTATACGAAGTGCTTACTAAATGAAAAAATGGAATGTTTTTGTCGTACGTATGTGGCGACAACGACTTCTCCTCCGCCGTGACCATTATTCGAGTTTCGGCTTCCTCTACAAGCCATAACTTTTTTAAAAGAAAAATAAATACCATGTTTTACTTTTATTTTATTTTGGTATTGAAAATTGTTTTCATAATGTTTTTATATCGATGTGTTGTATTGATATCTTGTGATTGAAAGGTGGAAATGTTATTTTTCCTTTATGCATGTTTTATGTGATACGATTATGTTGAGGTTCTTGGGAATTATTATGAAGACGGGTGGTTCCATGATAGACTAAGGGTGGGTGAGCCCGATATAGCTCTGCAATGCATTGGGTAACGCGAAGGAGTGAAACGTTAAGGTTTCTCTTAAGATATTTAGGGAATATACTATGATGGGTATTCCAAACGTAACCAAGAGGGTTACTCCCTACGTAAGAATGTTATGAATGCCTCATGTTACCTTTATGTCTTATGAATACGATGATTTATTCATGATTTGATGAGGTATGTTAAAGTGATTATATTTTATGGGTAAAGTATGATTTCATTATTATGTATATATGTACCCATGTTTCCTTTCCATATTTTTATATCCCTTACTGAGCTTTTTATGCTCATCCCAAGTTTTTTTGAAATGTTTTTCATAGGTCAAGGGAATGGTACATGATATGATGATAGTGTCAAGGAAGAGTCAAGAAAGAATCCATGTTTTATTTTAAATATGTTTCCATTGATGGGAATGAATAATACTATCTTTATGTAACCACTTTGTTTATATACGGAATGTAATTGAAGTTTTATGATCTAATTCTCTAAAACTCTAAACCCGAAAATATCCTCAATCTGTAATATTTTAATTCCTCAAGATTAAGTAAGGTTTAAGGCTGGGGCCTTATAGTTGGTATCAGAGGTCCGTTTAGATAACTTTAGGAGTAGGAATTCTATTAAATGATTATCCAAAAATATTTTTTTAAAGTGATGTAACATTTGAAGATTACCATGTTTCTTTATATAAGAAATGTTTGTTCAGAATGGTTTTCCACAGAGGAAACATGGAAGTAGTGCTAGGAAGGCATGCAGAAGAAAATAACCTTCCGAATCAGCATCCTAAGATGGTCGGAATTGGAACTGAACAGTTTGTTGCAGTAATGGCGTAGTTGACTCAAGTGATAAATGGTGGTGGTATCCATGCATGGGATCAGTCAGATCAACCACAGAGGAACATGTCAGTGGTGGAACATTTCATGAGGCAACATCCCCCATCATTTAGAGGATCATCTGACCCTGTGTTAGCTGAAGGGTGGATTAAAGCATTGGAGAAGATTTTTGATGTCATGGTGAGTTCAAACAATCAAAAGGTTAGTCTTGCTATTTACCATTTGGAGGGTGAAGTAGATCAGTGGTGGTCGATGGTTAAAAATATCAGGGATGCTGATGAGATTGATGCTCTTGACTGGGATGAATTCAAAGGTATGTTTCTTGAGAAGTATTTTCCTAAGGCTGTTCGACTTAGGATGGAAAATCAATTCTTCGAATTGAGGCAAGATGAATACTCAGTGGATACCTATGAAGAAAGGTTCACTCGATTGGCAAGGTATGCTCCAAATTTTATCTGAGACCTTGATAGTAAAATCAATCATTTTTACTCAGGATTAAAGCCAAAATATCGAAGGGCATTAGCTTCTCGTGAGTTTAAAAGTTATGAAAAGCTTGTTCGATGTGCTGAGAAGGTGGAAATGGAGTTTGCCGGTGATCAAGTGTTCTATAACAACCAACAGAAGAAGAGACCAAGGTGGCAGGAGAAAGGTAAGAATTCTTCAAAAAAGTCTGATGGTAAGAAAACTAAGTTTCCAGTTTGTGATAAATGTGGAAAAAGGCATGTTGGGGAATGTCTTTTGAATTCTGGAAAGTGATACCGATGTGGTATTATGGGACATAAGGCTCGTGATTTCACTGAAAAGGATCAAGGTGAAGGTAAGATCAAATTTGATTTACAGTTAGTAAAATGTTATAAGTGCAATGAGATGGGTCACTATGCAAATGAGTGTCCGACAAAGAGCTCGAGTGATGGGAAGTAGTTAGACTACAAGCAAAAGGGGTGGTGAAATCTTTTGCAACTACTGCAGCAGATGTCGGGCCATCAAATGAAGTTGTATCAGGTACTTTGTTTGTTTTTTCATATTATTCCAGTGTGTTGTTTGATTTGGGGTCTACACATTCTTTCATCTCTGAAAACATTTCTAGTAAAATGGGAATACCATCACATGAAATGACTCCTGAACTTTAAGTAAAAACACCTGGGGGAAATGTTGAGGTAAAATTAATTTATAAGAATCTTCTTATCCTTATATTAGGAAAGAACCTACTTGCAAACCTTATTGTTCTACCTCTAGTAGAGTTTGATGTTATCCTGGGTATGGATTGGCTCTCTATTTACCATGCTAAGATTGAATGTAGAGCTAAAGAAGTTTCTTTTCAGAAATACTTTCAGTTTGTGTACAAGAATGAACCCTTACTGTTGATAACTTATCAAGAGGCCGAGAAACTTGTAAAAGATGGAAATGAATGATACCTTGCACACATCGTTGAAAATAAAGGAACTGTTCAGAATAATGATGTGCCAGTGGTATATGAGTATCCTAATGTTTTTCCTGATGAGTTGCCTGGAATAATACTAGATCGGGAAGTTGAATTTACTGTTGAATTAGTTCCTGATGCTAAGCCAATTTCAAAACCCCCATATCGAATGGCTCAAATTGAACTTTTAGAGTTGAAGGAGAAATTGCATGATTTATTAGTGAAAGGTTTCATTCGACGTAGCACATCACCATGGGGTTCTCCTGTTTTATTTGTTAAAAAGAAAGCTGGTTCAATGAGACTTTTCATTGATTATAGAGCCTTCAATAACATCACTGTTAAGAACAAATATCCTTTGCCTCATATCGATGATTTGTTTGATCAGCTCTAGGGAGCTTAGTATTTTTCAAAGATTGACTTGAGATCGGGGTACCATCAGCTGAAGTTAAAGGAAGCAGACGTTCCGAAGACTGCGTTTCATACAAGATATGGCCATTATGAATTTGTAGTAATGCCTTTTGGGCTAACCAATTCACCTACTTTATTCATGGACTTAATGAATAGAATTTTCCATGAGTTCTTGGATAATTTTGGTGTGGTTTTCATTGAGGATATTTTAGTGTTTTCTAAAAGTAAAGAGGAGCATGAAAGACATTTAATGGTCATTTTTCAAATCTTGAAAGAAAAGAAATTGTATGGAATATTCAGCAAGTGTGAGTTTTGGTTAAAAAAAATTTCATTCCTAGGTCACACTGTTTCTAAAGATAGGATAACCGTTGATCCGGTAAAAACAAAGGTTGTTGAAGAATGGCCAAGACCCACAAATGTAACAGATATTCATAGTTTCCTTGGTTTGGCAGGCTATTACCGAAGGTTTGTTAGAAATTTTTCATGGTTATCTAGTCCAATGACCTAGATAACTCGTAAGGGAGTTAAGTTTATCTGGACAAAAGAATGTGATGATTGTTTTCAGGAATTCAAAATAAGATTGGTGAATGCTCCAGTTTTGGAACTACCTTCCAGGAATGGTGAGTTTGTTATATACAGTTATACTTCATTGAAATGACTTGGTTGCATCCTAATGCAGAATGATCAGGTAATTGCTTATGCTTCACGATAGTTGAAAACTCATGAGGTAAATTACCCTACACATGATTTTGAATTAGCTACTGTTGTTTTCGCTTTAAAAATTTGGAGGCATCATTTGTATGGAGTGAAGTGTGAAATATATACTGATCACAAAAGTTTGATGTATATATTCACTCAGAAAGAGTTAAACATGAGACATAAGAGATGGCTGGAATTAATCAAGGATTATGATTGTACAATTCATTACCATCTGGGAAAAGAAAATAAAGTGGTTGATGCTTTGAGTCAAAAAAGTAATGCTTCATTAACAATGTTGCATTTGGAACGTGATCCATTGGTTAAGGATTTGATGAACTTTGGCATAGAATTTTTTGGATCAGGATGTTCTTCTATTTTGTTTCAGGTATCAGTGAGATCATCTCTATCAGATAAAATCAAGCATGTACAGAACCAAGACAATGAGTTGCAGAAAAAGGTAGAACTGGTTCAGAAAGGTAAGTTGCCCGAATTCAACATTGATAATCATTGCATTTTGAGATTTGGGAAGAGATTGTGTGTGCCTTGTGATTCACAGTTGAAGAGAGAGTTGTTTTTTGAAGCTCATAGTTCTCTGTTTTCAGTTCATCCTGGATGTACTAAGATGTACAGAGATCTGCGGGAGTATTACTGGTGGGATGGAATGAAAAGAGATATTTCTGATTTTACTGTGAAGTGTTTGACTTATCAACAGGTTAAAGAAGAGCGGTAGCTACCGAAAGGGATAGTTCAACCTTTACCAGTGCTAGAGTGGAAATGGGAGAATATATCCATGGATTGTTTTGTGGGATTACCGAAGACATCTCGAGGTAATAATGCAATTTCGGTTATTGTTGATCGCTTGACTAAATCTGCTCATTTCCTTGCTTTACGAGATAATTTTTCCCTAGATCAACTTTCCCGTTTGTATCTTAAAGAGATAGTAAGTTTACATGGAGTTACTCTCTCTATTGTATCTGACCGTGATCTCAGGTTCACTTCTAACTTTTGGAAAGGCCTTTAGAAGTCGATGGGTACTGAATTAAATTTTAGTGCAACTTTTCATCCTCAATCAGATTGGCAGTCAGAACGAACAATTCTGACCTTGGAGGATATGCTACGAGCTTGTTCGATGGATTATCAGGAAAATTGGGACCAACATCTTTCGTTGGTTGAATTTTCATATAATAACAGTTTTCATTCTAGTATACAGATGGCTCCATTTCTGGCATTATATGGGAAGCGGTGTCGAACTCCAGCTTTCTGTGATGAAGTGGGTGAAAGGAAGTTGATGGGAACAGAATTGGTTGAAGAGATGGCAGAAAAAGTTCAGTTGATTCAGAAACACATGAGAACAGCTCAAAGCAGGCAGAAGAGTTATGCGGATAACCGGAGGAAGGATCAATCTTTTGAGGTAGGTGACCATGTTTTTCTCAAGGTTTCTCCATGGAAAAGTGTGATGAGATTTGGTAAGAAAGGAAAGCTGAGTCCAAGGGTCATTGGACCATATGAAATTCTAGGGAGATTTGGATCTGTTGCTTACCGAGTGGCTTTACCTCCGAGTTTATCTCAGGTACACAATGTTTTTCATGTTTCGATGCTGAGAAAGTACATGCCAGATCCTTCTCATGTTTTGAGTCCAGAGGTAGTTTAGCTGGAAGAGAACCTATCTTATGAGGAACAACCGGTCCAGATTCTTGACCACAGGGAGCAAGTGTTATGAAATAAGGTGATTAATCAGGTAAAGGATTTTTGGAAAAACCACATGATGGAAGAGGCAACATGGGAATCTGAAAATGCAATGAGGGATAAGTACCCCCATTTATTCGATAAGTAAATAAATTGCAGGGAAGCAATTTTCTAAAGGGGGGAAGGATGTAAAATCCCAAGTAAGTAATGAATAATAGATATTTTTATCTATGTCTATTAATGACTAAGATAGTGCTTTAGAGGCTTAAAATGAAAATAAATACAATCTTATGCGTGGAATACACTAATATTCTTAAAAGATTGTTTTACTACCTTTTGATGGGAAACCCTATTTAAATCTATATTTTGACAATTTTATAAGCTATGTCTGTCAAAATAAACTTATTATTTATGATTGGGAAATCAAAATTTACTTTGTGTGAATTTTTGGTATTTTTCCGATAAAGTTCATTTTTTAATGAATAGTGAAAAAATGTTGTATTTTAATTCAAAACCTCTTTTTAATCTAATTTATTTATATGATTAGATTATCTTTTGAAATGTTTTTGAAGTGAAATTAGAATATATTTTTACCATTTTATCCAATGGTGGTCATTGGAGTCAATTTCACTTTAAAATTGGACTTAAACTAGTGTCAATCTTTTGATACTTATTGTTTCATAAAAACACGCTATTTGTCATTACAGTGGGAATTAGTTATTAAATTAATTAATGCAACTTACATGTTTTGAATTTTTTAAAATAGACATCATTTTTGAATTCGGAATATCAAATACAGCTTAGGGTGAAGTTTTGGTATCTTTCTGAAAAACTTCAATTTTTGATGAATAGTGAAACCACTAAGTGGTAGTTAAAGAAACGGATTTTTCGTTTAAATGAAACTTTTCCACTTCTGTGATTTTATTTTCAAAAATCCGTCATACATGGTTGTCATTAAGAAGTAAAATGTGGTTCAATGAGATTAAAATAATTTTTTGGTGAATAGTAACTGTTAAGTTCTTAATCGCAATTAGTGGTAATTAGTGTAGTTTAAGGTAAAAATAATGTTTTAATAAATGAGATGATCTTTACACATGTCCTACCCTCATTGGATGTGTCATGGCCGACCATGAAAATCCATGGGTCCACTTGGGGACCCCATGGAGCCACTTTGGTTGGGAAATGACATAAATAAATTTTTATTTAATGTTAAATTAAAAATGACACAAACATGAGATATTTTACTAAAACAATTTTTACATGGGGTAATACAAGTCAGACATTTGATTATAAATAGTCATTAGAAAGCTAAAAATATTTCCTACATCATAGTATTTTTTTATAAGTTTTTGACATTAAATAAATTAAATTATTTATGACATCATGATGATTCAGCGATTACCTCATTAATAAAGGATTTAAATAAAATGAAATGATAATGTAAAATCTATGACCTAAACATGTCCAAAACCTATTGGATGGGTGGATTTCGAACCTTTATCACCTTAGACTTGAAACACATCAATGTGAGACCATTAATATCCGAAATTAATTTTAAAATAAAGTAACATTTCTTTACATTCCAAGAGTGCCCCTCCTCTCCTCTTATAAAAGGCCCCCACCTCTACCTCCTTACCCACACTTCCAAAGCCATTGGCTCGGCCAAACCCTGCTCATTTTGCCTCTCCACTTCCCTCTCTTACTCTTTCAAGCCTCACTTTGGGCATAAGCCTTCCCAAGGAATCCTTTGAGCTCAATCCAAAGGGAGTTACCGGATTTTATGGTAATGTCTTCACTTGATTCCATTTGATTTATTTTGCTTCTCCAACCCCCAAAAATCTTTTTATCCATTTATTTTGTAAAAAATCCAGTATCTTAAATATACTAAGATTTTGTTATAAGGAGTATTCTAGATACACTTACACACACCTACATCTAATGGTTAAAGGACATATTGTTTCTGTGGATGGTGAATTTATGCCTCCCGAAACAATGATTGTTCAAACATTCTTTTAACACCTTGATAGGTGGCCATTAAGATGTTACTATATTTATATATGATATATAATATGTTTATGTTTTTCCTTAATCTTCTTTATTTTTCATTTTGGGCATACCTTTAGGGTTTCCATTATGGGTAAACGTGATATCTTCATTTATGGAAGTGCGGACTACCGCCCCCTCAAAGTGATTTGATTCGTTAAATACCATATGTGGGATGTATAAAGGATGGAACTATGATATTATATATGATATTATACTGGAATCATAATATATCTTTATATCATTATGATCCCATTCCATAAAATATGAAATAGAAATGAAAGTAGCGTTCATGCGTACGTACGGCTTACCATCTCCATGAACGGTGCATTTCATTTCTTACCTCTAAATGATTATGTAATATTATAAATGCATGTATATACTGGATATATATGATATATACATCATGATTATAATTCTGGATATAATGGATACATGAACAACTTGTAATTATAAAGGGTTTATTTTTGACTCAAGTACCAATGATCGTTAAAACGACCATTATTAACTTAATTAATCACATAGTGTTCATGACATGGAAATAAGTGATATAAAAGTAATAATGAACTTGAAAAGGGTTCTTAAACAAGTAGAAATTAACTCAAGTTTATTATTCAGGAGATTAAATAACGATCGAGTCAAGTTGGACCCGAGGTATGGGACTTCATCTCAATCTCTTTTCATTAAGGCATATTTTGTTTTATACACAACCTTCTTTTATACGGTGTATAAACCCCTTTGACTTTTACATTTATTCAAAAGAAATATTTTTTATAAGAAAAATTTACTAAATGACAAAAGGGAATGTTTTTGTCGTATGTATGCGGCGACAATGACTTCTCCGCCGCCGTGACCATTATTTGAGTTTCGGCTTCCTCTACAAGCTATACCTTTTTTTAAAAGAAAAATAAATACCATGTTTTACTTTTCTTTTATTTTGGTATTGAAAATTGTTTTCATAATGTTTTTATATCAATGTGATGTATTGATATATTGTGATTGAAAGGTGGAAATTATTGTTTCCTTTATGCATGTTTTATGTGATACGATTATGTTGAGGTTCTAGGGCATTATTATGAAGACGGGTGGTTCCGTGATAGACTAAGGGCGGGTGAGCCCGATATAGCTCTCCAATGCATTGGGTGACATGAAGGTATGAAACATCAAGGTTTATCCGAAGAGATTTAGAGAATATACTATGATGGGTATTCCAAACATAACCAAGAGGGTTACTCCCGACGTAAGAATGATCTGAATGCCTCAAGTTACCTTTATGTCTTATGATTTCTATGATTTATTCATGATTTGATGTGGTATGTTAAAGAGCTTATGTTTTATGGGTAAAGTATGATTTCATTCTTATGTATATATGTACCCATGTTTCCTTTCCATATTTTTATATCCCTTACTGAGCTTTTTATGCTCATCCCATGTTTTTTTGAAATGTTTTTCACAGGTCAAGGGAAAGGTACATGATATGATGATAGTGTCAAGGAAGTGTCAAGAAATAATCCATGTTTTATTTTAAATATGTTTCCATTTATTGGAAAGAAGAATACTATCTTTATGTAACCACTTTGTTTATATGTGGAATGTAATTCATGTTTTATGATCTAATTCTATAAAACTCTAAACCCGAAAAGATCCTCAATGTGTAATCTTGTAATAACTCAAGATTAAGTAAGGTTTAAGGCTGGGGCCTTATAGATATAAATTTTCATGAATAATTTGTAAATTTTATTTATAAAGGATTAATATTAATAAAAAATATTGTTAAAAAGTATTTAATTTACCTAATAGTATATATATATATATACATATAATAATAATTACATAAAAACTATCATTATTTCATTTTCTGAAAAAAAATAGACTTCTAGGAAAATAATTTAATATAATAAATATCAATATTTATTTAATCATGTAAAATTTAACTTAAAGTTAATTTATGGGATTTATCTGAAATCATTAATTTTATATTATAATGAAAAATTCAAAATTTTAGTTCAAAACATTCTTTTTGTTTTTATAATTAATAAATTAAAATTAAAATAAAAAATGGGATTAATGTAAAATATATTTATTTATAGGTCTATTAATCCAATTTATTTAATTTAAAATTGTTTTTAATTTAATATTGACATTACAACATTGTTATTTTTAAACATTTTTACCTTAAAATCCATTTTTTCAATGTATTTATTTGATTAATTTTACATTTAAATTTTCCAATTATATGAATTGAGTTTTTAATAACTGAATAAATAGTGGGAGTAAAAATATTTTTTATTATAAATTACGGACAAAAATAGTTTTAACCAAAATAAATTATAAAAAAGAAAACATTAGGTAGATATGTTTTGGAAAAAAATAGATTTACCATGGGTCAAACTGATGATATAAAAGAACAACTAATACATGACATTTCTAATACCCACTATATTACAATATTTAGAACAAAAATAATTTAATTTATATAATTTTCCATTATTGAATCCTATTTTCATGATAAATACTAGTTTTAAATGTTTTCTTTCCTAAAATTAAATGTATGCCACCATCCTCAATTATAAAAGGCATCCATTCTACTCTCCTATGAACACATTAAAACCCATTTTTATTAGCAAATTCCATACATAAAAACATTCCAAAATCCCTTGTATCATGATATAAGCCTAACATTTTATATAATTCCAAAATCAGATGTAATTAGGTGCAATCATAAGTGGGATACTCGGAGTAGAGTTTATGTCCATCAACGAGTTATTATGTTTTATTTTTTCCCCAAACTCCTTCAATTATTATGAAAACATAATAATATAAACCCCATTTATCTTACATATAATTTTTAATTTTTAATTTATTTTAACTACTACATCCACCTCCACATCAACCAAATGGTTAACGAAATTATCATTCATTTTTACAGAAGAATACCATCTCATGAACTAATTTCATTCATTTTTATATCAACTCATGTTAATAATGTAAATAATTATAGATTTAATATTTATATTTGATATATTTGATATTATTATACATATCTATTCATTATAACACACATTCTTTCACACCATACAATTTTTGGGAATATGAATAAGATGCCTATGTGTTTGGTGGACTAGCACCTTGTGAAGCAATGAGATTTAGTTATTCTTAAATGGAAGGTAATATGGTAAGTTTTAATGAATATATTTTTTATATATGACATAATAATTAATTTTAGTGATAATATTTCATTTTCAATTAATCAGTTCAATATACTGAGAAAATTGAAAAAATGTTCATTGTATGTATTGTCAACCATCACTAGGAATGATGTATTTTATTTTCTATATCTATGTTTTAAATATTACAATATATACTTATATAATTAATATATATGATATTAATAACATTATTTACATTATAGAGATGATTAAGTATTGATAGTTATATTAATACAAAAAAACATATATAAAAAATAAAGCATTTATTACTTAGAAACAAAACATAATCATTAAATTATTATTAAAGTGTTAATAAAAAGTTATAATAAAATCTTATAATGTATGATATATAGAAATATGTCCCATTAAAAAATTTATTGTTCAATTATATTTATTATATAAGATGAATAGATGTTTACAGTGGAAGTCAAGTGTTAAGGTAAGATATTTTTGTCCCAATTATTCTTTTTGGAGACATATATTATGTTACGCACCTATATTTCATACTTAGGTGTTTATAAAGAACATTTTATATGTAATATAGTGAATTTAGTTATCCTCAAGATATTTTATATTAAATTTCATGTTTCCCCTTCATGTATTTTATGATTAAATTATATTTATGTGGTAATTATTTTATGTTACAATATCATTTATTATCATGATTGTTTACGATTATGATTCCAAGAATAAAATAATAATATCCATATATCAATTAAATCATTATATTTCATCAATTATGGTTACTGAAGATATTTATGAGTAGTAGGACAATTTTACTATTCATTGTTAATTAAAATTATTGAAAAGGTTTTTTCAAAACCAACATTATTTCCCCTTCTATCAGAATATTCCTTTTCCTCCAAATCATTTTTTATTTCTTTTAAAAAATATTTTATTTTTCTTGTGTGATTTTTTAAAAAAATTACTCAATTTTGATTTTTTATTTAATTTTTTTTGAATTTAATCGTCTTGTAATATCTAATACAGGGAATGTTTATCTTATACCAAAATTGGTAAAGGAATTATTATTTTAACATAAATGGGATGGATGAAACATATCATTGGAATAAATGTTATTTTCACTGAAACATCATTTATATGATTTCAAAGTTATTTTTGAAGAAAAGGTTTTTAAAAAAATTAAAAAAAATCAAATATATATGGATATTCTCCCTAACTAATGTTTAATATGATCAATCAAAATAATTTTCATATAAAATGAAATATGTTGATTTTACCTATACCTTAGAGGGGATATCTTCTATGTAAATCAATATTATAATTTCTCTAAATGGTTTTTATGATGATGTGATATTGTTGAGATAAATATATCTTCCTTGTGTTCTACCATGATGAAATTATTATGAAAAATACCTTTTACCCTTGTTTATAAAATGATCAAATGATGAAATTGTTTTGAAAAACATCACTTTTCATATGTTATTGTTAGATGAAAATTGTATGGAACCCATTTCACTACAAGGGTTATGATATGATTAATTTTTTACAGTCATGCGGAACATATACATATGTATTTTATTTAATAATATGAGGTTCCTATATTACACTCAAATTCAATGGCTAAATATGTAAAAAAATATTGGTTGATATGGTATCAATGAAATTTATTACATGTTTTTATTGTTATTAATGAACATGATTACATGCTCACAAGGTTATGTTTGAACCTAAATACATGTTCCTAATGATAAGTGTGATCCTGATTACATTTTAATAGTATTATTAATAGACCACATTCCATGTGCTTAAAATAATAATTGAATATGTCTTTAATTATACATGTTCATTGTTTTATTATTTGAGGAGTATGAAACGAATATTTTTCTTCTACCAATTTTATGATATCAAGGAACATGTTAATTGATTACCTTAAAATTCATGTCATATGAACTATAAATATTTATTCCGTGACTCATGATTATGATAATTGAAATGAAAGGTATGATTTTGAAATGTCATGATCTAGTTCTCATTCACTGATTTCTTGTTATTCTTACATATCTTTCTTGTTTACCCATGCTGAGCGTCTAATATCTCCATTTCATTGGATTCATTCCCAGAGGCTATGGTTAAGTGTTTTAAATATGATATGTATAATAATGGTACTAGTTATGAATATCATAGAGGGAGAAAATGTTGTTTACCTTTTGGATCCATTTTTTATGTTTCAATGTTCCAAAAGAAACTAATCAGTTATAATCCTCAAGCATGGGTTTGTGTAATTTAATGAATATTTATAAAAATTATTATATATCTATTTATTAAATTAATGGTTTTCTATACTCATGATTTCCCAAAATATATTTTCCAACAAAAAATAATTATATTAAAAACCAATGAGTTGCTTATAAATAAAAACATTGACATATTTATCAAAAAGTTTATAGCATGCATTAATCATGACATAATTACAAACTATTTTATAAATTGAATATATCTCTTTTATATCAGTCGAATTTTGTTCATATCAACAATAAATGAAATTAGGATTATTTATGGTTATAAACCCTCCATATATAATATGAATAATAATGTAAATTTAAAAATTAATAGATACTTCTAGTACTATATGATGGTGAAATTGTGATTTAAAAAGATTATTGAAAATAACCTAAATTAATAAAAATATGCCAAATATTAAAAAATAACTTTAACTATGTGTATTCATCATATAGTACAATGAATTATCCTTGATACATCATATATGGAACTATAACTAGTGGGGTGAATTGGACTAAGAAAAACATTTTCAATTTTCATCCCACATAATTTTAACACTAAACAATAAATGTTTGTTATGATAAAATGAAAGTAAAAATGTTAATCAAAATTAGAAAAAAAAAATAATTTATTATTAAATCTATTATAATTAAATCGATAATACAAGGTTAATTATTAAAAAACTTCATTCTGTTCAGGATAACAATACGAAATCCCAATAATGTATATTATTAAACATTTTATTATAACAAGTCGAAAATTCATATTTATGTTAACTATTATTAATATTTATAGTCTCTATCATGGGTAACCTATTTAAAAAACTAAAAAGTCCTCAAATATAGACTGTTAAGAAGGTACCATAATCTAAACCGAGGACATTATTGAAACTGCGGTTTGACCAATGATGTTATACCGTGAGCTCCTCTTAGATAACCTTATTTGTAAACAAAAATCACTATAATTTTATTAAATAGGAGGGGTAATAAAATTTAGAACACAAAAATATTTTATTTATATTCATAATTAATCAGTTATTCCGAATTCCGGGATACTAATATCCATCATCGTATAATTTCAGAAAAATAAAAATTACTACAGGAATCATTATTTTATTATTAAATACAGTCACAACATGAAAAAAATAATATATAAAAAATTATAAATATATATTAAAATTATAATAATTTAATAGTTAATAAAATTCAATGTCTAAAACTATAGTAGATCTTATCAATATGGTTGAAAACTGTCATTTTCTCAAATACATAAGGGAAAATTTGGAAGTTGATATAATAATGATTAGTGTAAATATTCTAAGAACATTAATTTTTGTTTCATCTTATTTTTTATAAGATAAATAAATTGAATTGTGTTTGGAATATAGATTCCATCCTTTAAAAAAAAGTTATCAATTATGTCTAAAATATAATAATTTTTAATTTAATGTTCCATCAATGATCCCATACTTAAACATACAGAGTGCGGAAAAAATCACCAAATTATAACTCACAACCACCAAGCAAAAAAAATACTAAAAATGAAAATGAAATAAATAAAATACTAATGTACCAGAACAACATAGTTTTTAGATGTATTTTTTACTTATTTGTAGTAATATTTTTTTTATTGACATATTTTTGAGTTGAACTGTGTTTATATGAAATATATAATAGAAATATTTATACAAGGAAATATATATATTATTATTATTTTCAATATTTTTTCAAAAATACCTATTTACATTCATTTCAATGGATGATCCACTAAGAGGTTATTTTTGGCTAAATGAACCCATCTTTACACATTATTTTGAAAATAAAAATGAACTTAATATTTGAACTATTTAAACATAAAATTTAAGTATATTATTTTTATGTAATGGATTATTAAATCATATTTTATATGTAAGAATTAATATCATAGAAATCGTTTTCTAACAACTTTTTTTTTGAAAAAAAAACATAATCTTATAATCATTGTGAAAAAAATGCTCCAAAAATAGGGGAAAGTAATTGGATTGAAAGTTTGTTCTTTGGGAGGTTTTATATCCCTCTTTGGTATATATTCATTATGTTTTTAACATTATAAATCGTATTATATCTATTTGAACATGTTAATAAAATTAATGAACAACTTAGGTAATCAGTGATTTTTTTATTTAGGTGTAATGATCTCACAAATATCTTACATTTAAATTATAGATGTACTTTTACTTAATAAAAACAATTAATAAAATATCACTAATATATTCATTAAAATAATTATTTAGTTTACCAATGCTATTATTTATATAATTTTTTTTGTATATCTTATCCAATTAAAAATAATGATTATAAACACCTATAGTAATATTAGACATCATATCTTATTATATAAGAATATTGTATAGGAATCTATTTTGATAGTTTCTTATTCATATATAAAAGAAATATCATAGTTCATGAGATTTTGTCATTATAATGAATAAACTCCTCATATTCAAATGAATTTGATCTATGTAAATGATCTTATTAAAATGAAACCATATAATTTATGGATAATTGAGTCAGCGTATAAGTAATTTCCATTCCTCTTAAAAATAAATCATTAAATGGAATATTTGAATCTAATCAATCTATATTTTTGGGTTAATTCATCAATGATATGATAATTTCAAAATAATGATCATCATTGGCATTCCTTTACCAAATAAATTCTTGAAAAACCATTATATCCATTTCATTCGATTATTTCCCAATTTTATTATTTTTCATCAATTAATGAAAAGATTCTTTTATATGCACTATGTTATATAACTCAAAATAGATTGTTTCTATTGAATATTGATTTTCATATTTTTTTTAACTATTTATATTATAATTAAATTGAATATTTATTTACTTGGAAAATCATATTCATCAACCATATGACTTGAATAGAATAAACCATAGAAAATTATGTATATTTAATTTCTAATTTATTTTTAGATATCTTAATCGACAATATAAGATATTGATGTTTGAAAAATGGAAGATGTAACATTATATGTTTCTAGGAATGTTACTTAAATATCATCAACTCCTTACTAATATCTCTCACAAACTAGTAATATTATTTCTATATTGCTCTAATGTTGGTATCATGATCCAGCTTCATCATTTTTTAACCTCAATAATATCTATATAATTTTATTCTCACTATTTGTGAAAAATACTGAACACATTTTCAATCTGTTATTGACAATTTATATAATTTTCACCAATTTAGTATTGTCCATTAATAATTATCATAATTAATTATTGGATTTATTCAAAATAATATCTAGGTAAAAATAAAATGCATAATAGTCATCGTAGAGCATATCCCTTAATGGTTCATGGTTTATTAAAGTCTAAACATGAGTGATATCTACAATTTTCTATATTTAATTAGTTGTGTTACATGGAGAGTATTATAATTTCTGATCTATTTATTTGGGAAATGTAATTTCATCATGAATTTATAGTCTCATGATAATATAATGTTAAATAAAAAGAAAATGGAAATATTTCAATGTCAATAATATATTAATTTATGATCATAAAAAATCTAAAATTACCCTATTGATAAAAAATAAATATATTCTTTACTTGAAAAAATTATAGTCTATCCCATTAATATTGGGTAATGACAAGGATATTGATTATCTGATTATCCTATTATTTTTCTTGAAATACAAAATAAAAAATATATTTTATCTTCTTATCATTAGACTAAAAAAAATATATTCGTAAAAAATGAAAATATAATACAATCACTTCATGATATGAAAAATATAATAAAAAGATGATGAGCCGAAATAAATTATGTTCAAAATGAAATGGTATAGGATATGAAACCATGTATTCATCCAAATATTGAAATACATTGAACTATATAAAGGGATAGTTCAACTATTAAACATGAATTGTAAAATTTAACTCTACCCTCTAGTTATAGTATGATTGTATGGTATGAATTCAGATTAATGTAATATTTATTAAAAGAGAATATTAATAAATTATATACATGAAAAATATAAATCCTATATAGTAAAAATAAAATATAAAAAATGAAATAACAGCATTGGGATTTACAATGATAATAACGAAATGATAAAACAAAGAACAATTTATTGAGTATAGTATTAAGTAAATATAATGAATATACAAACTATGTCAAATTCATGAGATATAATCACTTTAATCAAAAGAGATAGGATAATGTAAAAATATAATATATGTATTCCATTTAAAAGATTTGAACATCATCATTGATAATATAATTGGACGATACTACTGTTGTTCCCTAAACACTTACTACTTATAACCCAATAATACATCAATCGTCATGATTATAAAATTCTTTCTTCCCATACATAAAAGCATGTAAACACATAGGATCAGAAACACTCATTCTTCCTACACATGAAGGTCATCAATGAATAATTATTTGACATGCCTTATTCCAATCTGATTTCTTTATCACTATGATATTTTAAAAAACACTTTATTTGATAACTTGTAATACATGACACATTTAGCATAAACATACCACAAGATATTATTATTCAAATATTCCCATTATAACATAGCAGTTGAATTTTATGGTATGGATGGTACTAATAGAATGATGACATATATATGATGGACCTACTTAATATAAAATCATTTTTTAATTCTTTAGAAATAATTACACTATTTTTTATATTGATATTTTATGAATTAGAAATACTTATTATCGAAAAATTACATTTACTTATTTTTCTTTCAGAAAATATACTTATTAATTTCTATAAATTAATTAAATTGTATTTTATAATGATAATTTAAATTTTGAAATCATCAAATCAAAAATATTTTATGTGGAATTTTTTTGATGAATCATTAAAGATTGAATTTATAATGAATATTGTAAAATAAAAAGTTTTATAAAAAAATAATTTTCATCAATAATTTAAAAAATACCAATTTTTTAATGATATTTCAAACAAATTTTTTTTATTATATTATGAATAATTATACTATATTAAATGGAATAAAATTTATGTTTGACCTTGGAATAAAATAATTTTCTTCTATAAAATTATTTTTTCTAAAAACATACTTGGCATAACATTTTAAGGTTGAATATTAAATTAAATAATGGATGTTTTGTGAATGAATTAGAAAAATTATATCAATACATGAAATTATGATGTCCTAATGTGGTAATTATTTTCCTTTTATTTTTGCCCAGTATGAATTGAAATCATTTTATAACATATCCACTAGGTAAAAAGTAAATTAGGATAATCTATATTAAAAATATGTCACAAGTTCATAATATTTCACAATAATTATTAATGGCTGATGGTAATTAGACCCTTATCAACATAGGATATAAATTAACATGTTTAATGGATATATTTCTATTAAAAATAACCAAAATTAATTAAATCAATTATAGTTACTATATTTCACCCTCTTAACATTAATAACCTATTTTTTCATATAGGGTCCAAAATAAAGAAATTATTGTGTACAAATACCAATTTTTTAATAATAAAGTTATATTCCTTATGAATAATTATATAAATTTATATATTTATAATTTTTGTATTTATATATGTAAAGTCCCAGTTCCGGAAGCCACCCAGAGGCGCCCCGTACCCGGTTGGTCACATGGCCTCAAGTGTATTTCCCAAAATGACAGAGGCTGTCGACTAGCAGCGAGGGGCTTGGGTGTGACAGGGGGAAACTAGGCCATCATTGACAGAGTACACAGTGGAAGAAAACACAAACATATAAGAGCGGAATCAGTAATAATGACATACAACAGTAACAGCAGAAGACTGAAGGTATAAACTGGAGACCATATATATAAAATGATGCATGATACATATGTCTAGGAAAACAGCCAAATTAGTCACAATGATATAATAGAATAGTGCTAAACCAATTTTCAAAATCATGCATATAAACTCCTCAGCATCGTAAGCCATATCTTAGTCTGATGCTCTCCAACTTCACAACCAATCAAGTTCCTGAAGTAGAAGGGCACTTTCCCTTGTCAATACCTGCAACAATATAATCTGTTTGGGCCCAAAAACATGACCCAAATAGGGTGTGAGACTAAATCCTAGTAGGTAACCACCTAAAGATCTGTGTCTAAAAGTCAGTGAGTATATGGCAGGTAAAAAGTACCAAAAGCAGTAAATAAGAAAGCACTAAGAAGTAATCAATCCACAGTTTAAGGGATTAAAATTACCACACAATATGAAACAACTTACAAAGTAGATAAGCACAAAAGCTAACCCTATGGGAAGTAACCAAATCTTCTCCACTATAGTCTTACCTACCAACACAAGCAAGTATCTAAACACAAGGTAACACTCTGGGAAGTACTCACAGCCTATCTCCTCTGGTCCTACAAAATAAGTACAAGCAACCCTCTGGGCAGTACACTCAATCTAACCCCTCTGGTTCAAATTAGGCATAGGATCTCTGAGGAAGCACTGACCGTAAATTCACCCTATAGTGTCGTATCGTTACTAAAGGTGCTCTGGGGAAGAACTCAACATATTATTCCCCTTGTGGCCGACAATGAGGAACTGCAGACACTCTGGGGAAGCACTCAACGTAAATTTCCATTCTTGTCTCTCGTCGTAAATTATAAAGACACTCTGGAGAAGCACTCATCGTCCATTCTCCTCGTGGCCTATACAATAGGTTCTCACAGAATTGTGCAAATATTGCAAGTGTAATGGAGCGTAAAGGCCAAGGTAAAACTCATGAACTTCTTAGCTATCATTCTACATCACAATAGAATAACAGAACAACAGTCACTCCATCCTATAATACTAGGCATGGGAATGTAAACAGTAGCTTAACATGCAACAAGACCCAAAGGTCAAAATAGTAAAGACATGCATGGTAAATATACTCAAATCACAAAAATTCACCCTATTCACAGTTTGTAATCATCTACTCAAGCATACTAGCACAATAGAGAAACAATAGGGCGGGAACGGTAAACACGCAATACCCCTTTCTTGGGTATTGAGAAAATTTGAACATAAGACTCAGAGAAATTGATCATAAAGACACAAACCACCTACCTCGTGGTTAAGAGATTGCTATATGTGAACCTCGAAGCTTGAATCATCTTAGAACTCCATAGATCTATGAAAATATCTTAAACGTGCATCCCCCGATAACATGGAAAAGAAGAGAAATCACGAAACGAGGTTCTAGTAGAAGATATAACTCACCTATACGATTCAAATGAAACCGAAGTTGTTCAATTTGGAGGACAGATGGAGGATTGCGGGCTTGTCAAATATTCATGGTCGTACGGACTCTCTCGAATGAACGAGACCTAAAAGATGGATGTTCTGTCTGTCCGACGCGACCATGATACATTTAATGAAAAAAACAAAATACATGGCATGTACTTTTGGAGTACATGGAGAGTACTTGTTGTTTACATACATTTCATTAGGCGGCCTCCATGTCACTCCCACACGGTCGTGTGTGTGGTTACCACACAGACAACACACAGACTACTGCGGTAAGGAATTACATGGTGTGTACTCATAAACTACACGACGTGTACATAAATTTTTTTCATAATTTCTTCATTATCTAAGAAATGACCAGGAAAGGAAAAACATACCTGAAAAGAAGGACTGAGTTCTTAAAAACCTCCCCCTTAAAGAAATTCATCCTGGAATTTCGCTAGTATGGTGTAGAAAAAGAATCCTAGAACAGTTCCGGCCATTGTGCTCGTACATTGGCCTCCCTCTCCCAGGTCTCTTCCTGCACCTGCTCATGCTTCCACAACACTCGTATCAGAGGAACAGACCAGCCATGGAGAACTTTTGTACTGTGATCCAAAATCTAGATAGGATGCTCTTCAAACAACGCATCCTCTTTGAGCTCATCCTCCTCATGTTGAAAGAGATTAGACTAGTATGAAAAGTAATGTCAATGCTGAGAAACATGGAAGACACTGTGCATAGCTTGGTACCCCTAAGATAATTGAAATTGATAGGCAACCATTCCAAATCTCTCCACCACCTCAAACCGGTCGACACTCCTCGGTGAAAGCATACCATGTCTCCTAATCCTCTTATGTTCCAACCTCGGTGTGACACGGATGAAAACCTGATCCCCGATATCGAACTCTAGAGGTCGTCTCCACTGATCAGCATAAGACTTCTGTCAAGACTGTGTAATAGCCATCCTCTTCTGAATCAACTCTATATACTCTATAGTCTCCTTAACAAGATGAGGTCCCAGCAAAGCAACCTCTCATGCCTCCAACCAACATAATGGTGATCAGAATGGGCTACATAAAATGCCTCATAAGGTTCCATCTGAATAGTTGCTTGAAAATTATTATTGGTGGAAAACTCCACAAGAGGTATATGCTTCTCCCAAGAAACTCCAAAATTCAGAATGCATCCTCAAAGCATGTCCTCAAGCACCTGAATCGTATGCTCAGACATTCCATCTGTCTTGGGGTGTAAGTTGTACTCAAATATACTTGTGTACCCAAAGTCTTCTGAAGCCCCTTCTAGACCCGAGAATTAAAACGTTCATCCCTATCTGAAACAATGGATAGTGGAACTCCATACAGACGTACAATCTCATGAATGTACAATCATCCCATCTCATTAACACTGAAGGTATCCTAGATTGTCAAAAAGTGAGCATCCTTCTTGATTCTATCAATGACAACCTAAACAACATCATTCCCTTGAGGCGACATCGGCAAACCGATCACGAAGTCCATTGTGAAGTCATTCCACTTCCACTCAGGAATGGGTAATCACTGTCAAAGGCATGTTGGCCACGGATGCTCTTCCTTCACCTACTGACATGTGGAACACCTCATGAGGAAACCAGAAATGTCTCCCTTCATTCCTGACCACTAATACTGATGGTGTAGATCATGATAAATCTTGGTGACACCAGGTTGAACTGCCCAAACTGAGGAATGAGAAACCAGCATCTGCTCATCATGTGTATCTGTTGGCACCCATACGCGTCCCTGGAAATGTAAGATCTCATCCTCACCCATGGTCCATCCAAGAATAGAGCCATCTCCTGACATGCTTTCCCGGTTAGGGAATCCACCCAGAGGCTCCCCGTACCCAGTTGGTCACATGGCCTCAAGAACATTTCCCTGAACACTAGAGGCTTCCGACTAGCAGAGAGGGGCTTAGGTGTGATAAGGGAGAAACTATGCTCTCATTGGCAGAGTATACAGCGGATGTAAACAAATATATACAAGATAAGAGGCAGCAATAATGACATAGAATAGTAATAGTAGAAGGCTGAAGGTATAAACTAGAGAGCATATATATATAATGATGAATGATACATTTGTATAGGAAAACATCCAAACAAGTCACAATGTTGGAATAAAACAGTGCTAAAACCAAGTGCATAAGCAAGCGGATAAACTTCTCAGCATCACTAGCCATAGCTTGGTCTCATGCTCTCTAGATCCAAAGGAAATCAAGTGCATGATGTAGAAGGGTGCTTTCCCTAGAGGCTTCCGACTAGCAGAGAGGGCCTTAGGTGTGATAAGAGAGAAATTATGCCCTCATTGGTAGAGTACACAGCGGATGTAAACAAATACATACAAGAGAAGAGGAAGCAATAATGACATAGAACAGTAACAGTAGAAGACTGGTGGTATAAACTAGAGAGCATATATATATAATGATGCATGACACATATGTCTAGGAAAACATCCAAACAAGTCACAATGTTGGAATACAACAATGCTAAAAAAAAGTGCATAAGCAAGCAGATAAACTTATCAGCATCACTAGCCATAGCTTGGTCTCTTGCTCTCTCGATCCAAAGGAAATCAAGTGCATGATGTAGAAGGACACTTTCCCTTATCTATACCGGCAACAATATAATTTGTTTAGGGCCCAAAAAAATGAACCAAATAAGGTGTGGGACTAAATCCTGGTAGGAAACCACCAGAAGATCTGTGCCTAATAGTCACTGAGTATATGGCAGGAAAAAAGTATAAAAAGAAATAAACAGGAAAGCACTAAGCAGTAAACAATCCATAGTTTAAAGAATTCAAATCACTACACAACATGAAACAAGTAACAAAGCAGATAAACACAACATGTATCCCTTTTGGAAGTACCCACAGCATATCCCCTCTTGTTCTACCTAGAAAAAAAAGAATGTATCAAAACACAAGGTAACCCTATAAGAAGTAATTATAGCCTATCCCATATAGACTTACCTTACAAGTACAAGAAACCCTTTGGAAAGTACACTTTTTCTAACCCCTCTGGATCAGTTTAAGAACAGACTCTCTGAGGAATCACTCACTGTCAATTCCCCCATAGTCTCATATCGGTACTAACGACTCTCCAGGTTAGCACTCAACATCGCATTCCCCCTGTGACCCATGTCGAGGATCTACGGACACTCTAGGAAATCACTCATTGTCAATTTCTTCAGTGGTCTCGCATCATAAATTATAAAGACACTCTGGAGAAGCCCACAACGTCCATTCTCCCTATGGTCTATAGACCAGGTTCTCATCTCCCTGTGTAAGTCAAGAAAGTGTAGTAGTGAGTAACGGACAAGTTAAACCTCATAAACTAAATGGCTATCATTCTACAGCACAACAACATAACAGAACAAAAGTCACACCATCTTATAACACTAGGCAGGGGAATGTAAACAACATCCTAATAGGAAACAAGACCCAAAGGTCAAAACAATAGATAAATGCATGGGAAATAATTCCATAGCACAAAAATTCACCCAATTCAAAATCAATAATCATCTACTCGGGTATACCATCATAGCAGAGAAACAATAGGGATGAAACGGTAAATGCCCAATACCCCATTCATGGGTATTGGAAAAATTTGCACATATTACTCAATGAATTTCAACAAAAAGGCAAAAAACACCTACCTCGGTGTTAGGATATCTCTATATGTGAACTTAAAATCTTGAATATCGTTATATTTCCTTATATCTAAGAAAACATCTAAAATTTTTGACCCACGATAACATGGAAAAAAAGATAAATCATGAAACGGGGTAACAGCTGAAGAGAGAACTAACTGATGCGATTCCAACGAAACCTACGGTGTTCGATTCGGAGGAAGAATGGAGTCTTGGGGACTCGTCTAACATTCATTGTCATATGGACTCACTCGGACGAACAAGACCTAGTATATTGGTGTTATATCCATCCAAAGAAATCGTAGTATGTTTAATGAAAAAAATACACGGCGTGTACTTTTGGAGTACATGGAGTGTACATTCTATTTCTTTACTCCGCATTAGGTGGACTCCAATTCACCCCCACATGGCCATGTGTGTAGCTACTACATGGCCTGTTGCGGCAAGGAAGTACATGGCGTGTACTCATAAAGTACACAATGTGTACTTTGAAAATATCCAGAATTTCTTCTTTTTATCAAAAATGATTAAAAAAGGAAAAACATACATGAAAATAATGTCTAGGTTATTACAATATAATTATATTATATACTTTCATTATGCTAATCCACTATTTAAAAAAATATATGAAAAAATAAATTATTTTTAAAATATTAAATGTTAAATTATATTAGTGATTTGTTGTGTTACTTTACATATTTAATTAATATGAAATTTTTTATGTGTACATGATTTTTATTTTAAATCCAACATTTTATTTATGTATTTTAATTCTATATTAATGAATAATATCAAGGATGTAATGAATGATAATCTATCAATATAATATTTTATTAAATAAATGAAAAATAATACATATATTTAAATATATCACTGGAGAATGATAGTTTTAAAATTTTCATTAATTTGGAATTTATTTTCTTATTGTTATAATATAATTATATTTTTATCCCTCTGATAAAGAAAAAAAAATTTCCATAGTAATAGATAAAATTAGATAATTGTGGGATTAAACCAATAGATAACCATTAAAGAACCACAAAAATCATTGAAATTTTTACAGTGTGATTATATTTCATCTATTTCAAATACTATTTTTATTTCCCTACCATATGGATTCATTATTTTTGAGATTTAATTTATTATAATATAATATGTTAAGAAATTACAAAAGTACCTCTCACATCAATTATGAAACAAAAACCACCTCCATCACATAATTACACCACATAGAGCATTAAATATTGAGGTAAAATAGAAAGAAATCCCTTTATACTTACATAGAATCATTACATAGGTTTCTTTAATCCCAAAAGGAAAACCGTTGGACTCCTATAGGTATTTCTGAAGGATTTATTATAAAGGACATGTAATCGACTTAACTGATATCTATATTTTTTACATATTATTTTCATTGTCATAATAAATATTATTTATAAAAAGTTAATAAATTTAGTCTCCTGAATATAATGAAATTTTATAATAATTATAAAATCACTCTAATCCACCCTTTCCCCCTAAAATTGTAAGTGAAGGTTTTACTAATGTGTATGTACAACTTAACATCAATACATTGAGATATAATTCATTTTCGACAACCATATTTCTATGGAGGTAATTTGGCATGAGTATTGGATTCTTATATGATTTTATGACATAATTATACCATTTTAAATTTAATATCACATCCAGATTCTTACATTTTAATTTGTTGTAATATTATAACATCGCTCGAGTGTATATGTGGACTACATCCTCTATCAAGCGAAGTGAGTTTTTTCATTTAGATATTATTTTGATGGAAATAAGGATAAATTTTATGATTATACATGATGTTTAAGATTTTATAATTATTATTTAAATTATATTTACTATTTATCATTATCTCTTTGAGTTCATTATCAAATTAATATAGCGTTCATGCATAAGTACAGCATACCGTCTCTATAAATGATGTAATTTACTTATTGTATCTATACCATTTATGGATGAACCTAAATATATATATATATAAAGAATATACATGATATTTATATCATGATTAAAATTATGTATATTATTCAATAATGATAAATTAAAAAATACTGAAACTACCAAAACAAAACACACTAGAAAAACAAATATGTATTTTCCCAAAACACTGATTTCAACAAAGAATTGTTAATAAATGTGTGATAAATGATTATAATTTAATAATATATGGAATTATATATATAAATATAGTTATAAACATTATTTATATTAAATCAATACAAATTATACATTACCTAGAACAACCTATAAAGGATGTCATACTAAAGGTAAGTGTTTATCGTCTCACTTTTATTTCCATCAGACATATTCATTATTATATAATTACTTATTCTATATTGTGTATAAAGTGACCAATTGATATTTTATATAATTAATCTTCTTATATTAATGGATTTTTAAAATTTTCTTTTTATTATTTTTTGTTCATGGGGGTTTTGATTTAAATTTTTCCACAATGGTAAGTGTTTATCATAACAAACAATATATTTGGGACATATGTTATATTATACACATAACATCTATGTTAATGTGTCTAAACTCCATTTTTATTTTTATATAATTATTATCCTCAACATAAAGAAATTTAATGTTTCATTTATTATTATTCTGTCATTGGGATAATGATTTAATTTTTTCCAATGTGGAAAGGGTTTTTTGTTCCAATCTCTTAAATTATATGGACTATTTATGATTAAGTTTTAGATGACTATATATTAATATATACATAACATGAATCATATAAATTTATTATCCTATGTTTTTTATCAAAAATAAATGTTTTATTTTTCATTTCACTCACCTTATGTTCTCAAGATATATAAAATGATTTTATTGAAAAAATATAAATTATTTCTCTCATAGGCCAAAAAACATTTCTCACATATTAATGGCCACTTAAAATGTTTTATCCAAGATAGTAATTTTCCCCTCTGATTGTATATAGTGAATGAATATTAAAATATGATGTTTTCCTTATTTGACATAATCAAGTGGATACACTTTGGTTAATGTCATTCTTTAATGAAAATATTATAATGGTTATATAATTAATTAATAATTTATTTTTATATTAAAACATATTAAACTAAATAATACTAAAAGGAACATGGATAATTAACGAAATGAGGTAAAATGAAATGATTTTATAAATTATTATCCCAATTAAATGTTATATGGTTTTAAAAGAAATATGGCATTGAATAAATATCTATCATTGACTGTGAATAATATCCTAAACCATGTTCAATTTACTCCTTCACCCCTGAAGTTGAAAAGGTCTATAGAGTATTGTTATGTTCAAATGACCAATGTCATTAATGGATGTTCAAATTTAATTTTCATATAACCATTGGTTTACTAAATTTTAGTGATATTTTCATAACCCAACTACTCTAGGATAGAGTGGGTAACCCATGTGATTTATTATTTTGATATTGAAGAAAATAATTTGTGAGAATAAATATTGGTTATGAAGATGAAATAATATATAGTTGAAATAGTGTGGGAACAAATTAATAATTTGTTTCTTAATATTTATTTCCATTACACTATTCAAAAAACATGAAAATACATTTACTAGAGATTACTCGAAAGGGGTGTTAGTCATTCTAGAGTTTTAAGAAAAACATGGTTGTTATTTAATGATTGGAATCAGGTTTCTTATTAATAATGGTAGAATTATAAATATCTTCATTATATTTTTAAAACCCCTCATGTAAATGTAATTAGCTTTTTGATGAATTGTGAGTTTCAAAAAATTAAATTTATATGATAAAATTGTAGAAATCTTGTACTGGGAATAGTCCCATATAAATATGGATAATAAGAAAATTTTGGATTTTAGAGATGGTAGATCAAAAGAAAATTGAGGAATGAAGATACATCAACCAAAATGGATAATATGTGGAATTAAGTATCTTTATAATATCATCAATGGGATGAATTTTTTTTGGCTAGATTGATCATTAATTTTAAAGAGAGATTAGGAAATTTTCAATGTTATAGAGGAACAGAATAGCCCTCCCAATACAGAACTCATGATTGAGGGTTTCAATGGTATGCAGAAATGGGAATGTGAATGAAATTTAACTGACCCAGGAGTGTTTATGTGTAACAAACATCTGCAACCCCAATTCCACTAGATAATATGATAGCTTATTATATACTAGTTATGGATTCAAAAGGTTCAAATTCAAGGGATTTATAATTTTTATCCTGATTTATTTGTGAAATCATCAGTGGTTGATGAAGATCTCGAATGTATATCACTCGTGAGTGTGTTTGAGGTGTGAATATTTCTTGTGTTGGATATATATTAAACGAGTTTTTTGGTATACCATTCTATTTTATCATCCCCATTAGCCACATTGACAAAGAATTTACATAAAATTACCTAATATGAGTAGTACTAGAGGGTATTGGAGGTGTTGAATCTATTGATGATTATTTTTCTAGTTTTGAGACTATAAGAGGTGGTTGTGGAGAACAAAGTGTATTGCGAGACAGTAGGAGATGAGATCGGTTAATTGTTGGGGTAGTGGGAGGATGTTATCAAATAGGGTCATGGTAGTTGAGATCCCATGAACAGAAATATGAAACCCAAAACCTAGAGCTGGTGGAGGTTGTCTTCACCCTAAGGATGTGGAGGAACTACATTCTGGGGAAGCACATGTGGTTTATATAGATAACCAAGATCATAGGTACGCATCCACAAAGGGAGGCTAAAACATGATTCAATTCCACTATTTGATGTTTTCCATAGGAATATGTTTTCGAGATAGTATGTACTCTAGGGATAGGATACATTGTATTATATTTTCGTAGAATTAAATCTCATTCTCCATTAGTGTAGGATGCTTCAGAGATGTTTTCCTCCATGCATCTGACACTTGTAGAGTAGGATAAAAAACATTTTTATAATCTATGGTGTCAATTTCCAAATTTATATAGTGTTTGGGAGTGTCCCACCTATGAGACATCAAATATTAGTGATTACATGATCAGATATCCATGAATTACTCAGTATATGTATATTTTTATGGAGGGAATCATGTAATCTTTTCTAATGTATGAATTATTGTTCCAGTAATGATGTGGGAGGTCGGGATGTGAGAGTTACACAGTTCCCTAGTAGATCAACATCTCGATTAGGGGACGATTAAAAAGATCAATTATAAGAAGTTTTTTGGTCCTTTATGAGATGGAGAATATGTTAGTTCATCTCTCAGTGACTCAATTGTTAGTAGGTTGAAGCTCAGTACCATGTTATGGTATGTTTTTTGTAGCCGCATGAGATCCGAGAGTGGAAAATAGATGACATATTCAAGGACATTGTTACTAGGATTCCACTCATAGATAAGTATCATGACTTGATAGAGGTGATATTTGATAGTATCGTGATGTTAGAAAACGTCTTGGATATCAGGTAGTAGTATTCAATAGATATATTGGGGATATTTTATATATGGTACATCATTCTTCTTCAAGGGGTTGCCTCTATGATTGTATATGATCATGATAGGAGGATTAACTCATTATTGTGGAGAGTCATGGTGGAATAACTTGGTACCAAAATGAAGATTGACTATAGCCTTGCCCCACTAGTCCAATGGGTTGACCGAGCTCACCTTCCATGTGTTGAATAATATTTTGAGGGAGTGAATGTTAAACATTAGGTGGAGCGAGAAGAATAAATTTTTTTGTACAGTTTCATTACAAATATAATCTTCCACTTTACTATTGGTATGAATAATTTTGAGGTATTATTTGAGAGAACCTATATGTCACCCATTTGTAAGATATTGATTGGTAAGGAATCACTTTGGGACTAGAGAATATTTAGATGATGGTAGAGATGTTCCAGGCCAACTGACAGAATATTGCAATAAACTACAGAAGTCAAAAATCTGATGATGAAAATTATCTTAGGCAAATGGAGTTCAATTAAGAAGACCACATTTTACTGAGATTCATCCCTTGATGTGGGGTTTTGTAAGATCATATATGGTTGTAAGCTATAAAAGATTATCATTACTCTATTCATGATTTTGCATATGATTGGATAGGTGTTAGATCTCATCTCCATACACAGACAACTAGAGTAGGTTCATGAATTCTTTCTCATGTCACAATTGATGAAATACCTGCATGACCATGGACACATTATAGAAATGGGAAATATATAAATCAAGGGTAGATCCACCATTTTGGAGAACAATGTGGTAATCAAGGATCGATATGTGAGGACCCTTCATGGATTGACCAACCCCTCTGTTAATGTGTCATGGTAGCATGCGAACATGAAAGAGTGTTCCAGGGAGTAGGAGAGCTAGTTGTAGGCTCAGTATCTGAATTTTTTTTTTTATTATTAATATTTTGGCTAAAATATAGGAGGGAATGATGTTGAGAACAAATTTTCTCCATGTAAGATATTAAAAGTTTTCTAAATATATTTCTAATTCCAAAAAGATAGATGATGTTAAATTATGAGGCAAAGTGTTCCCAGAATTAATTTTATTAAAATTTTAAATAAACTTTATATAGATAGATCATAGTTTATTTAAAATGGGATATATCATTAGATTATTTTCATATAAGAAATATGAAAACCCAATATGGTCCAAAATTCATTTTTCACCCCTATAATAATTTAAAATTGGTCGGTCTGGGGTGTTTAGACAAATCCCTCACTGATAGTATATTTAGTGGAAAAATTATTTTATTAAATTCATTCATTCATTAATTATAAACTAAATTAAATTTATATTAATATAATTCCATAGAGTTTATCCCATAGTTATCCCTATAACCTTGTTAATTTCCAGAGATTCTATATCCTCCATCTTTGGTGAATCACTGCAGAAGATGATGAAACGCTGGATCAGACAGAACAGAGTGCAGTGAACACAACTATGTTGAAAATTCATTAGTGAGAAATTTATTTTCATTAGAACACTAAAATATAATATTCAGAATCATAAATTTTTGAATTATAGAATCTATTAATAAATATATTGATCATATTGATCAGTTTTTTAGGGATCTACACCATTTTTTCCAATTGTGTTCACTCATCTACATAAGAAAAATTTATTTCAATTTTTTTCTTACACAGGTATCACCAATATAGAATAATGGAAAAGAAAAGCATCCCAAATAATGGTATTAATTTTTATGTTTCCTTTATCTTAGTTTTTATTATCATTCATCCCGGGTAGGACATTGTGGCCCCGGTTAGACTTTTTTGGGAGGTACTGGGCCTAATTGAACCTCAAAATCATGATTGATCAAAGGACCAGGCATGGATAAATTGAATAAGACTAGATCTGGGATATTTATAGTTTTTAGATTATCATTTAGAAAATAAGTTTCTATTTAATCTAATGAAAATTGATTGGAAACTATCTTGTCGAGTATAGGAATTCATGAGAATTTTTCAAATATGTTTTTTGGTGAATGATGACCAAATTTGACAGATTAGGCATAGATCAGAAAATTTTTAGGTACAAATTTGGAAGGATATACTACAAAATCGATGGAATCAAGCAGTGTAATGTGGATAATATAATCTAGAGAAGGACCGAAAATAGGAAAAGCATAAGGATAAAAATTGGTGCCTATCCTCTATTGTTCTCTGACTTGGGATTCAAGAAATTATAAGTATATCATGGTGTGTACTCTTCCTACACATTAAACACCTAATCCAATGGTTCATGATTAGTGTGATGAGTCACACGGGAAGAAATAAGTTTTTAATGCATGGATAGTCGCATAACCATGTTCTAATGTACACAGTCATGTATTTCCCATATAGGTAATACCTTATGTGAACCATCATTCCATGTACTAAATTATACTAACAAGGTGTAAGTACACTGACAAAAAAAGAAGAACATGGACTAGTCCCAATTAATCTGGACATGATTTGTAGTCTAACTACAAGGCATATTCTACTATAGGGTTGGGAGTTAGGTTCCATCTAGTGACACAGCAACGATGTGGTGTGGGATCACATGTCGTGTGTGTCCCCTCAAAGTCCTTATCTGCATGGAATTATTTTTATGAAATGTAATGGTTCCGTATATCCTTCAACTGGACTCATATTTTGTCCCTCAAATATCCCTTAAGAAGTTTTTTACATATAATGTTATTGTACCCTTATATGTGGTTCATTAAATATGTTGTGTATTGATCCATTGGGGTTTCTAGTTTATTTGATGCAGGATGATAATAGTGATCAGGAAGAATTATCATTGGTTTCATAGAGAGTAAATCCTTGTATCATTATGTGTGTGGGTCCTTTAAATCAAAATTCATAGTGGAACCACATTCATGGATATATTTTAGGTCCTCTATGAGTAGAGTGGAATCCCCCCCCCAATTAAATTAGGGCATGGGTCATCGACTTCTATGTATAACCCCATAGTGGATAGGGCATGAGTCCCTTGTGGAATGTGTGGAACCCCTATTATAACAGGGTATGGTTACATGACCTATGAATGGAAACCCCCTTGAATCATAGGGCATGATTCCTCTTGAAACTACAGTGGAACCCCCATCAAAATGGTAACAGTTCCTTTATGAATATATATAGAGTGGATCATCACAATGGAACCGGGGTGCATGTCCTTAATAAACTAGAGGGTATCCTTAAAACTGTGTGGTCTTAGGTACTCAACAGATATATACAGAGTGAAACCATGCTAATGTACTAGGGTGTGGTTCCTATACATTGAGTTTGTGGACCCATGACTATGTGACACACTGATGAGGCTTGTAAAAGATTTCCCATTCACTTCTGGTAGGACCCATGAGATGATATGAATTTTATATTGAATCATGGAACTAAGGGTGACCCTTCTTCTTATTCTGAGATATGATACAAGGATACCATAATCTCTCATTTTTTTCAATTGAATGAACACATATATATATATATATGCATATATATGTATTATTATTTATCCAGACCTTAGATTTGGTTACTCTCATTCCATGGGATGTGATGATACACAATATATGTCACATTCTTTCCAAGTTATAATTCTAATGATTGGATGAGTCTATAATCATTATATTTTTGGAAAATAATAGAAATTTATTTCATATAGTCATCATGATGATCACATTGTGTTTTGATGTGGTTATTCTCTCTATATCTGTATCTTGTGGTTTTGGTTTAGCCGTTCTCATTTGTTTTATCTTACATCATGTGTATTATCATCAATCTTCTGTTCATACTGTATCTATTACTACTACACCATAAAATTTATTATTTCTTACTATGTATTTATATACACACCCCTATAAGTTATTTTCCCACACATGTCATGTAATATGAATATGATATACATGTTGTTAGTGACTCTAGAGGATCATAGATATACATTGTTTTTGGACCACATATAGTGGTCGCAGCTTGGGATTCCGTAGTTGAGATATCTCAAAAGATTACCATTAATGATTTAATTGGACTACTAATATTTCTAGTTTGGAAATTTTTTCCCTTAACTCTATGTTTTCACTTATGTACTCTTGTAGACCTTATAGGCTATCCATTATTGGTTTACTTTATATCGGTTGCAGATTTATTTCATGTTTTCATCTACAATTCTATAATGATATAGTTGGTTGTGTGTGTACTGGAACTTATGAAATTGATTCCAATTTAGTTTATTCATTTTTTCTCATGTCACCACCTTTGGCCTATAGAGTTGGGCCTAGGGTATTTGCAGATTGAGCCCTTTCATGGGTCGATTTGTGGACGTATTCTATTTGGGTTTTCGATAGTCAGGACAACCCTACCCAGTCATGATAAATTAGGCATTGTCAAATCTATATAGAAGAATAGAAAATTAAATATAAATCCATTCCTACCAAATATCCCCCATTTAATCAATATTTTTATATATTGATACTTCTATAAAAGTATTATATAATTTTTTCCATTACTAATTTCCAAAACAATCACAATCTTTATTGATTAAGGGATCATTTTACAAGAATAAATTAGATATTCTAACCACATAAATCATAGTACCATCTTCATCTATCTATATATTTTGATAATTATCATCTAATTTCATAATACAATATAAATTCTAATATAGCATCAAATTTCTAAATATTTAGGCGTCATAGAGACTGGGTGTTTTTCTTATTTATTTTTTGGTCAATCATTCATTACCAAACTAAACTATATTCATTAATTATAAAACAACCAACCCCTCTATATTCTCCAAATAAATTCTCAAGAACCATCCATTCAACCAGATTCATTACATACATATAATTTACCTTAATATAGACAATTTTTAATAATTTTTTTAGCATGTGAGATTCTGAATTTCAGTAATTGGAACAAAATTATATATTAATTCTTGCATAATGAATATACAAAATGACAATATAATCAATGTATAAATATTCATTAGATATTCCTTCAATAATTTCTCATGAATATCCATTATAAAATATTCTTGATGGACACATATCATAAAATATTAAAATATTTTCCATATAAAATGATAATAAATAATATCAAAAGGAACCATATTAAATTAAATAATAGATTAATCACAAATTCTTTCCATTTTTTATTGTATCTTCTATAACTAATGATAAAGTGAATCAAATAACTTTTTCATTGTATAAATTATTTCTACATATGTTTATTAATAAATATTTTTCTTTAATAATTATTAAATGATCATATAATAGAACCCTTATTGAGAACAATCTATGGAACACCATTTTCTAAAAAAGAAAAACACCCACTTTACACAAAAAAACATTCCCATTTCCTTAATTAATAATGATAATAAATCATCTAAAAACATGTATGCTGAGTAATATCCCCTTTTTTAATTATGGTTAATATGATTATTAAAAATTCCTATCGACGTATAATTTGTGTATTTTTTTCTAATAAACTATTCAAAAATAACTATAAAAAACTTTTAAAATAAATATTCAATATTTACATAATGTAATGTAAAATCAATTATTCTTCTATGATTCTATATGATCTGTGATCTTGTTGAAAAAATGGAGAAAAAAACTAACAACAAATTAATCCATAAAAAAGGAAAATATTATACAGTCATAAAAAAAGAATTCTGAAAAACTATTCAAATATTTCCAATATTGTATCAATTGTTGAATATAATTACCTGATATTTTAATACTCATTTTATAAAATAATCTATGAAAATTGTAAAGAAACTTTCAAAAAAGGCTAGAATGTTTTAGGAATAATATATTTATATTAGTCTTGTTATCACAGTTTGATTCTCATTTGTAAATTAAAAATATCACCATTGTGAACAGAACATTATATAACATTGATTCATAATACTAGATCATGGCTCAAAATAATTTTATTTAGATAATAGTTTTGATTAATAAAAAGGTGACCCAAGCATACCCTTCCAAAATTACTATTCCAATAATAAATATTAAGTCACATAATATCAAATGTCCTTTTTGGTTAGGGGTTATGGAGAATTTATGGAACCCATTTACAAATTAAAAACAAAACATTGTAATAAATTTTTCATTTATCCCTTTCAAAAAATATTTCTGTATTCTATAATATATCATTATATTTTCTAAAAATATATATCGCATGTGATACCCTTTTATATATAATATAGTAATTCATAACCAATGGTGGTGGATATATATAATATGGTGATATCTAATCAAAAATAATGTTATACATAGTAGATAATAATAAATTATCATAAATCAGCATAATATAATGATATGGGTAAGAGAATAATATAAAAAATCCTGAAGATCACATAAGATATTCAAAACCAATAAGACACATCTCATGAATCAAGAGTCATTATATAAATCATTTGGGAAAATATAATATATAAGTAGCCTTATTGTAGAAACCACATTTAATAATCATTTTCCATTATAGAATAATTTATGACAATTTTATAACATAATAATTATTCATAAGGATAATCCTAGAAATCATATAATATTTGAAGTGAAACCCCCAAAAATATTTCATTATAATGGATATGGATAAACCACAAGTCCATTAAATTTCATACATTGGAATGAAGTAATATCCTATTTTTTCTGATTTGGGATAACGATGTGTATCCCTTAAACTATTACCATCATGTTAGCCACTAATGTACTATAACATTATTGGCAGGGGACAACCACCCATATTTCACAACCTTACGACATGATGAGTAAAATATTACCCCATGTTTTATAGGGCTAAATTTGAAACATCATGTACTCTAAATTTAATCCCATGTATCATATATTGAGTGAGGTTTATGATATATTTCATTTATGATGATAAATTAAATTAAAACATCAATTCCAAACCATAAACATGAAATTTAAAATTGATTTCATCAATGGAAAATTTATTTTCAGTTGAAATACCAAATAAAATAATATATTTAAAAACAAATATAGATAAACCATCTATTGGATAAACATAAATAAAATAATTTTAAATGAACACAATAAAGGGTGCAGAATTAAAAAATTGATTTAATTTATTAGTTAAGAAACTATTGAATGCAACTGTTCAAAAATATGAAAGCAACTTAGGCACAAAATAAATATATCATATTATAAATATTTTTTCCCATTAATTTAAAAACGTAGATAATCAATTCATAAATAATTACTTATTTATTAGTATGAATTAGATAGTTATAATCATTATAAACATATTAAGTAACTTGTAATTCCATACAGAATCATGTTTAAATAAAATCAATAATAACTAATTCTAATTTAAAATTTCAATTTAAAAATGAAATAAATTTTAATAAGAAAATTTATTTAATTTTCTAAATAAAAATATCAAAATGAACATAGAGATTTTTTTATTTATCATAATAATTTTTGTTATTAGTTAAAAACATTAATTTGAAAAAATTGTCATTTTGGGTCAATAAATTGAATAATTTAATACATGTAATATGAAATAATTATTATCTCATGTAAGAAAATTATTCTTAAGTTATATGTAACATAATTATTTAATTTTGAATCCTCCATTTGTTGTATATGAATATAAGATAACTTTTTGGTATTAAAAAATTGATTTTTATCTTAAAACGATATTAAAGATCATTGTTTTTATTTTACTAATTAATATTTTAAATTCTAATTAAAATTAATATAAATTAAATTTTCTTATTAAATATTAAATTGTTTAATTTTAATTCATATTATTATTGTTATTATTCATTGAGTTAATATTGAATCATCTTTTTTTAGTAAAACACACTTATAAATGAAATAATTTTCCATCCCAACTGCATGATTAATTGGAAATTATATTACACCACATCTGTTGATTGATTTTAATTAATTACAATATATATTTAGATTCATCGTAAGCTATATTATTTAATAAGGTATACTTTATTATATACAATAATTACTTATTAAAATATTTATTATTAATTATCTCAATTAAGGTAAAAATAGATTTCACTGGTGGTTAAACTAAAAGGATATGTCTTAAACATACCTACATATTTATATAATACATTTTCAAGATATTATATGAACATATAATTTATAATTCCATACATGTGTCAATTATATAACCATTTGTAATGTGAAAAAGTTTGTTACGTCTTTTTCTTTTAAAAAGATGAAACTATGCCACTCAACTTGATTATAAAAAGATAACCCTCCGCTCCATAAATCATTCTGTTATGGCCCATTTTCTCATCAATTAACTTCCAAAATTACATTATTTTGTGTTTTATCATGACCTATATCCTATATATTAAGAAAAAATAAATCTTATGATGGCTTTTGGTTAAAACACAAGGGGGTTTTACAATGAATATCTATAATTATTAACTATGTGTTTTTATATTATTTCATTTTCCACATCCTTCAAATATTTATCCAATAGAATGATATAAAAACTAAATTAAATCTAATATACAAAATCTATAATATATTAATATGTTAATTTAAATCAATCGCATCTTCTATGAAATAAGATACAATATCAATTTTCTTTTCAATAAGAGAATATAACCCCATGAACTCATTTTATTCTCTATTCATCGTATCATCCAATAGATTGTTATGATGAAGGATTTAAAATATATATTAGATATTTGTACCATAAATATATTTGATGAGATATGTTAACATATATACATTCTCATTTTCCATTCCACAGGGGATATTACAATGCCGCTTGTATGTATAAAGGATTACCACCTCATGAATCAATGTGAATCATGTATATGTAATTATTTACATAAATGGTAATAAGAGAAAAATTAATGAATATATTTTAAATTTTCTTTTTATTAAGGAAATATTTATATTTCATAAAATATAATATAATATTTTTCATAATTTTCTTTCCACTCAATCATAAATTTTAATGTTTTTGACATGTACGTATGTACTACATCCTAAAAAATGAGATGTAACTCCTTTTTCCATCTCAATAATAAATGAATGATATATATTTATATGTGTATTTATTGAAATAATATGTTGTTTTATATATTTTGATCAATCGATAATGATAAAAACTACTTAATTTATTAATAAATGATCATTTATAAATCGATTCATTTCTCATGTGTTCGCATGACCTAAATTTTCCTTGAATATAACATATTTCAGTTATCATAACCATAACTTACGATTATATTGAAATTTTTAATTAATGTGTAAAATTTAAAATTATTTCATGATTAAGTTTCTAGGGATCAGTGAATAATGAACTACTTATCTATATTAAACCAACCAATGTCGTTTCTAACAAATATGATAAATACCACAATGAAACCGAAATAAAAATTAAATGACTTACTAATAATACATATAATGGTAATAGAAAAATTAAAATATATAACTAAAATTAATATTTATCAAATAGTTAAACTATAAGAATTTTTTTCAGGATGATAATGAACATAAATGATAATTTCGACTCAAGGTATGGGGCATAGTAATAATTTACATTAATTAAGGAATAATTTGATTTTATCCACCTATATAATTTAATGAGGTGTTTATAAATCTCCTTTTGAACCTTTATATCTTGAATTAGCATATTATCATTATTTTTAATCATTTTAATGTTATTATTTAATGGGACTAACGATTCGATTTTATCCAAAATAAAAATTGACATTTCATAAAAAACCAATTTTAATGTTACTTTTACAAATCTATTTCTATTCTTTAAACATGTATTTATAATGATTTTATAAATACAACTATACATACATGATAGTTATATATATGGAATTTTTTATTTTTTCATTATTTTTCAAAAATGGAGTCCTAGTACAAAATGTTTTACATTATCTATAAATGAAAAATATATGTTCTATTTTAATAATTATGGGGGAAAATAACTATCACACCTCAATAAGAGTTAATTTATATTATCATTCCTTTCAAATATTCCATGTATTATTCAATTAAAAATCATATTTACATTTTTGGTGATTTTTGTACTGAAAATGTGGTTTTAATGATTTTTTTGAGAGGAAATGTAATTTTGATATTCAAAAATCATCAGTGTACAAGTTTAATAGAGTTAATAAAGTGATATTTGTTTAAATGATACTTGATTAACATATTTTACTCATGATTCAATCTTGTGGAATTGTATATAGTGGTTGATTCAAGATAGATCTTGGTGAACCCATTATATTATATACAATGGGTGTTCCTAGAATCCAATCCATTTCATTGGGAAATGCTTTTATTCTCCAAAGAATTATATAGTATGTCCTTAATATGACTATTCCATTTATAATGGACCAGAATGGGATTTTTAGGGTTATATGAGGTGATGTTCCAGGGTACCTACATGAGTTTTATATTCTTGTTAAATATTTTTTGTTGAAATTGTTTTATTTGGAAACATTAAATAATTATATTTTAAGTAGAAAAGATGATAAAATTTCATGGAAATATATTTTTTTCTTAAAAAAATGGTTTTAATAAGATTTAATTTTCTTCATAGGACTAAAATACTTATTCTTTTTTATGTCCTTTACATAGAACTATGAGATCATCTAATGTTTTTAAAATGATTTTCACATGTTTTAAAGACGTTTAATGTAATAGAAAACGTTAACATGAATTTTATAAATATTTTTCTTGAAATGAAATCAGGAATTATTTCAGAACAATTATATTAAGTAAAAAATATATACTAATCTAAATGTTCCTTTATTTAATTTTTTTTTGTAAAATATGAGTTATTACATAATTTTCAACAACTATATACCTATATGATCATTGTGAATGTAAGAAATTTAATTGTGTTTTAAAGTCTTTAGAATATCTAATTCTTAAGGACATGTACATATCATTGGAAATAGGGTAATGATTAGATGATATTTTAGGTTATAATAATGTTTACATCATTACCTAGAATGATTTTACATTATATTCTAGTTTATGTGATATAAAATTATAATATTTCCATGTTTTTTATCTAAACATTGACTCTTTAGATTGGGTTAGCTTATAGAAAATGAGGGAGATGTAGTACAAAGGAACCAATAGGATGGTATGCTTCTAAATCAATAACCTGGAATGGTTGGAACTAGAAAATTTATATTTCTTTATAGAGACAAACAAGTTAAAATAGTTTATACTAACTAATTTAATCCATGTGAGAGAAAACCCCATTTTTCATAGAGTAACATTTCAATTATTTAATATTTTGTGAAACAAATCAAACAAATTTTAGTGGAACCTAATATTTATAGGTTTCATAAAGGAGGTATCAATAATCTAAAAAATATATATGAAGTCAATGGGTGTATATAAATTCAATTGGTAAATATTTCCATTTATCATTTTGAATGTGATGCTAATCGATAGTAGACTATAGTCCACAATTCATTAGATAAAATTATTCTAGACTCCATTGAAATATAAACAATAAATGATTTCTTTCATTGAAAAGTTGTAACATAATATTTTTGTATCATAATAGAAAATGAATACATTTAATTGATTCTATAATATGAATATTTTTTTCGCTACATATAAATACATTTTAACAGATGTGGTAGGAAAATATCATTTTTCTAGGACATTATAATTAATGATAATATATTTTACTAGGAATATCTCCTTGTCCATAAAGATATTTTCCACGCGAAAATGAAAACCTCATGAGAATCTGATTCATTATTATGATGATATAGACATGGAAATTTTTTATGCTTATTTTTTTCAATATAATACGAGTAAGAAATGTTCTGGACTTAATAAAATAGGGAATCATTAATTAATGAAATTTGGAGGTAAGAAATAATCTTTTATTCTTATTATATGTGTGGAAAAAACAATCATTGGAAATGTCTCATAAATAATGTAGATTTTCTCATTTTGGGGAGTTAAGACATTAGTCCGATGATAGTAATGAAATGAGTCATGAACGATAAATTAATGGAGTATTATATTTCCATTCATTAGTGAGATGTTATAGTTGTAATGAGTTGTGTCATTATGATAACATTTTACTGATGTTAGTGTTGGATCGAAATAAATATGTTAATGGTCATTTATAATATGGGGTGAATTTTATGTGTAAAAACATTAATTTTTAACATTAGTTAAAAACTATGTTTAACAATGTTTAAAAAAGTAAATTCACCAGACCCCTATTAGTTCTATTAAACAAACATGATAGGTTCCAGAAATATGGTTCTGAAAATCAAACATAAAGAAATTTTTACAAGGAAAATATGCTACCTTAAATCATATAAAATCATAATTATTAGATTATATAAAATTAAAAGAAAATATAATCTCACTATACTTCCTTACTTTATCAAAATGTAGTGGAAATAAACTTTAAACAAAACAAGTAAAAAGTATGAAATCATTTAACCCCAAAGAGGATGGTATCCAATAACGTTGGATAAAGGTACATTGATTTATTGTTTCAAGAAAGCCTATCTTACCCACTCCAGGGTAAGAACATGATAGGAATATTAGAATCTGTCTTCTTTTACACACATGCCTATGATCTTTATGGTAGTTGACACATAGGTCATCCAATCCTCAGAATTCCTCCACTGCACATAGCAACAATCGATGTCGAACTAAACGATCTGAAAAAGATATTTAGTATCCAAAAATCATGAGATTATTTATCTATTTAAATCTATTAAACATCATGATATCTATATTGTGATAAATGTGTGATTATTGATATTATAAGATCATTCAAATGAGCTCATATCTATAGGATCTTCTCTAATGGTCAGGTCCCTCCTCTAACAATCATATTTTTCTTAGACTCTTGTAGAGAATAATACATGTGTCACTCAAAAAATGGTTAATAAAAACATATTGTATGACATCATTTCATAAAAATTATAAGGAAAATAAAATTTCTTATCCCAATCTATTATTCAAATTATAAGGAAAAATTGAATTTGGTTTCATTCCAAATAAACATTCATGTTTATATGATGTGGATATTTGGTTTATTTGTTTCAAAAAATTCTAAATATGAAATCAATATATTTTAGTGTCTGAATTCCCATTTATTTAGAGTCGGAATTCTGAGGAATTAGGGGTCATAATTATAATGATTTTGGAGTCTGAATTATGATGAATTCAGCACCAGAATTCCGAGGAATTTATTGTCCAAATTATGAGTACTTCAGAGTCTAAATCTAAAGAAATAAGAGTTTAATTCTGAGGAATTAGCGGTCTGCATTATGAGGAATTCAGATACAGAATTCTAAGTAATTCCGAACCTGAATTTCAATGAATTCAGAACCTGAATTTTGGATAATTTTAAATATGAATTTCTGATAATTCAGAGTATAAATATTTGAGAATTTTGATTCTGAATTTCATAGAATTCGGATTCAGAATTTCAGATAATTCAGAATAAGAAATTCAGTGAATTTAAAGTCATAATTTCATAGAAATAAGAATATGATTTTAATAAAATTCAGATCCTAAAAACAAAATACTCAATATCTAACGATTTATAAGATTCTGATATTTTGTTTTTAAAAACAAAATTTTCTGTTTTAATAAATTTATTTGGATTTATAGAGACTATAAATTGAATAATGAACACATCGGTAAGGATAAAATTTACCTTAGGGAAGGGGAATTTTACTTATGAAAATAATCCTTTGGGAAAATATAATTTTCCTTATGATAAAGTGATTGTGGTTTCCAAAACATAGGGAAATGGAAAATTCATAAAGAAACCATATTGACTCAACAATATCCCCTTTTATGAAAGCACAAACATCCTTACAAAAATGATATAAGTACATAGAATTTTTCTTTATGAACATAAAATAAAAACGTATCTCTCTTTAATTATGGATCATTATGTATACAACTAACTCCCCTTTGGTTGGGAAAACCCTAAACATCATATTCATTACTTCATTAAAGATATTATTCCTTTTATTTCATAAGGAAGCCATTTTTGGTAAAACTCTCCATTAGATAGGATCCCCCTTACTTAAGGAATTACTTTCATTACACATTATTCTTTTTATCATTCCATTCCCTTGTTTTCTGTTTATCAACAAAGAATTTATAGAATGGAAAAAATATGGTGAAAAAAATATTAGTAGTGTAAAAAATTATGTGAAGAACAACCATAATTTTCAATATTATTGAAAAAATTTCTACCAGAAACGTAATAAAACAATTGATCAGACTTAAGGAAAAAATCAACCTTCTTTTTACTTTGGCATAAGCATGTTGAAAATGGTCTTAATATTATTATGATTTTATGATCCTCTTCCAAACGTTTGATAAGTCCATCCAGATCTTTATTTTTTCCTTAAACTTTTATATTTTTTTCATGAGCCTTAAGAATTTCATCTTGAGTCTTTAAAAGTTCAACTATATTACTGATATTTTCTTAGAACACAATTTTGAGATCTCATTACCTCTTCAAAATGAAAGCAACAAAATTATGTTTCCCATTCATATATTTGTCTTTCTACTTCCGAGCTGATTGTTTAAGATTGAGCTTATCATTTAAACTTGATGTAAGGTCATTGATCTGGACATCATTGGTATCAAAAGAAAGCTCAACAGTATAATGAAAGGCATCAAGGATTCTTATCTCTTCAATTGTCTTCATAGACCACTTAGTAATTTCTTTTCCCAAACTCCTATGTTTATCTCAACCTATGTAGAAGGATTTATAATCCGCCTCATTTATGAAAAATATGCCCATAAGCATAGAAGAAGAACATGATTTGTGATTAACTTAATTCTAAAGCATATAAAATAATTAGTCAATAGTTGGAAACAAAGGAATTGTATCAACCAATTTCTACATGGATTGAACTACAAAATCATGACACATAGAGGGTGATTCTGAATCAGATTCTTTTGTTAAAGAGGATTCTCTCTCTACCACAACTGCCTTAAATTCTGATGATCCCCCAACATCTTTCTTAGCCACAAAATCCTTTTAAGCTGTATCAGCTACCACCTTCTGTCCTTTATTATCTTTTGAAATGATCTCACTAGCCATTAGTGATTCATATTCACTATCTGATTGTTTAAATATCATATCATCCTTGGCCGTTTCCTTTTCAGCATTTTCCACTAAGTCCTATAGTTGAACAAAATCTTGGTTGCAGTTCTCTTTTTCTAAAGTTTTGTTTACTTCTTCATGAACCTCTTCTTCTATTGTATGGGAAGAAGTTTTAGACGATTTGGCATGCAAAGTGTGGATTGATAATTTTTTAGAAGGATTCTCCTTCTTATGATATTCATCATCTTTCCCTATCATATCATCTGTTTCATCACTTTCTTCATGTTCTTCTCCTTCCACATCGAATTCTTATAAAATATCATCCACTTCATCAGGTTTTGGAATAAAAATTTTCATTCCCAGAGTAACTATAAGAAATTCTTGTAGAAATGATTCTGGTACCTGGAAATGCTCAGAATCTTTCTCAATAGCATTGAGAAGATATTGAACAATTAAAAATTTAGAAATTTTTTTCATTTACTTATTTTCATTTTCTTGCATCTCAAACTCCTCAGTAGACATAATATTTAATGTTTTTCTTAGCCGGATCTGAGCCATAGCTAGGATCTTCTTCTTTAATGTTCTTTTTAGCTTCTCTCCATTTAGAAACAAATTCATCCTGATAGGTCTTTTTCTTCTTAGATGTCAGAGGTACTGATTGGGTTTCGTGAAATGTAGGAAATTTTTCCTTGGGTTTTGGTTATTTCTCTTTCTCTTTCCCTACGATTTCTTGGAATTATCATCTACTTCCAGTTTATTGGATAAATCATTAATTTCACTATTAGATAAGTCATAAAACACTCTAGACCTGTTTTTAAAGAAAACCATCATCCTTAGGAAATAATCATCACTCAATAACATAACCTTGAAATGTATTGGCTTTGAACGGCATGGGATTTTCAACCAATGTAGATGAAGGACTTTAATCTTTGAAATAATAACCAGATACATAATAATATGAGATTTTATAGGCCCAATCTTGATATTCATAATTGTATGAAAGACAAGCTACACCACATTAATCATCATGAGGTCCACCAAAAAATCAAAAATATTGATATCACTATTCTTAATGGTATCATTATCACATTTTTCCAGAATGAGAAATCCTTGAACCCATAACACTAAGATCCCAAGGTATGTAGAAATATGGTTTATTATTGGAGTCTTTACTTCTGATATACCATGTCACCCTACAACAATCTCCTTAGCAAAATTTCCGGATATATCTCGTAGCTTGTGGGAACAGAACTCAGCTTCCCCTTTATATGAAATTACTATAATTCTTACTGCTAAGCTAAAGGAAAGTGAATAATTTTTACCCTAACAATTAAAATAAAATAGTTCTTTCCTATCATGAATGAAAAATCTTACTATCTCATAATATTCTAGTAGAAAATCAGGGTAAAACAAATGCTATTCCTTTTGATTGGATACACACAAACTCTCCAACCCATTCAACATGATATTATTTGGAATAAGATAATCATACATTGCAATGAACTCCAGATCTACTAACCTATGTCTATAGGTTTTCAATTCCAAAATTTCCATAACTGATAAATTGTTTTTCTATAGATATGATTCCAAAAACATTCATATTTAAGTAAATAAGAAATTCTGAATTACCCTTATGTAATGAATAAGAGGTTCAACACACAGGAGCATGGAAAACAATAATGAACAATCATTAGAGGGTCCTATATATAGTCATTTGATATGACGATTCAACTTCATATATTTATCCAACATTTAATCAAAGCACGATTTGATCTGACGGTTGAGATGAAAGCTAAAGAAGGATTTTGGTAGGTTTAGATGTTTTGAGGTTTTATAGGTAAACCATTCAGATTTAAGGAAATGTGAATCCAAAAAAATATCATAATACAAGAGGAAAATATATATATCTAAAATTTGATTATAAAAATATAATTAAGAAAACATACATTCTGGATTTCTTGGAAAATTATCAGTAATAAGGAAAATAATTTTTGAAAGAACATTTAGATTCTTGAAAATTCCCTTAAAGAAAGAAAAATTTGCATTCAGATTTTTGGGTTCCAAAAAAAATTTGATTATAGAAAACAAATATTTGAATACGAAAAATTTTTATAATTAAATTTTTATTGCGAAATTTTTTGATTCCAAAAAAGTTTGATTATGAAAACAAATTTGGTTATGAACAATTTTGTTTAAGAAAAATTTTGACTACCATGAAAATGTTCTTCCATTTTGAAAAGGATTTGTTTAATGTAAGGAGATATATTTCAACATAAAGATAATATGGAAGATTACCTTATGGTCTCATTCCTATATTTTTTTTGTATTCATATCAACCTGATGGTAATGATTTTGTGAAATATCTACAAGTTGATATTGTGTTCTAATAAATTGAAGAATGATATATTTTTTTGTGAGTGATACCTATGAAAGTGTTGCCTAATATCAAGGTGTTTTTAATGAGAGAGATTTTTAAAGTTTATTCATAAGGAAATGGCACTATTTTTATCACACAATATATTTTTTTTAGTAAACCTCATGTCATAGTTTTTGAGAGAGTGTTGCATTTGCAACCCTTGATCACAATAACTTCCAACTGCTACATATTATCTTTCAACAGTATAAAGAGTTACTGAGTAATACTTTTTTCATGACCAAAAATCTAATGAATCACCTAAGAATTGAAAATTTCTAGATATACATTTCCTATCAATTCTTCACCCTACAAATTTAACACCTGAAAAACATTTTAGTATAAAACCATTTCCAGAAGTATAAAATAGTCATAAATCCATGGTTCCCTTTATATTGTGAAATTTTTTACTACTTTTAAATGATTTACATAGGACTGTATTGATACCTTACACATAATAATACAGAAATCATTTAATCTAGATTAAAATATTTCAAATGTAGTAAACTTCTGATCATACCTGTAAATGATGTTTTATCTACTGGTTTCCCAGCTTCATCAAAATCATGAGAATTTGAAATACCGATTAGAGTACTTTGACTTTTACAGGTTTCAAGTCCATACATTATAAAAACATAATTAATATACATATGTTGATATATATAATTTCATTTTGATCTTTGAGAGATTTGAAAACCTATGAAAATTGTTAAATCACCCATCAAACTCATTTCATACTATTATTTCATTAGATTTAAAAAAGAACAAGTTAAAAATTGATGTGTTGAGCCAAATATAATTTCCTCATCAAAATTTTTAATAATAAAAACTTTTTTCTTATATCTCAATATTAAAATGTTTGGATCAACAGTCCCCTTAACATTATGGTTTTGTTAAAAAGATCATGTAAGTATTTAATAACAGGCTCTATAGGGCTTGTTTAAATCCATATAAATATTTGGTATGTTTGAGAACATGTTCAGGATGTTCTATGTTTTTAAAACCAGGAGGTTGTTCCACAAAAACATCCTGTTGAATAGATCCATTAATGAAATCACATTTAACATCCATTTGGAAGAATTCAAAATTAATGAATTCTAGAAAATCATATAAAATACTAATAGATTCAAGTCTAGCAACTATAGAATATGTTTCTTCATAGTTCTTCCCATTTTTTTGATTATTTAATTTAAAATATAATCTTGATTTATTTCTTATTATGATTCCATTTTCATCAAACTTATTTCTAATGACCCATTTTACTCTAATAACAGAAGTTTCCTAAGGAATTCAACTATGGTCCAGACATTATTCCTTTCAAATTCATTTATCTCATCCCGCATGGATTTTATCTAATAATCATCACTTAAAGCTTTATTAGTGACTTTTGGTTCTAGTTGTGAAAGGAATTCTAGATTTTGTACTTCATTTCCTAAGGAACTGCATATCCTTACAGGTTTATTAAATCACCAATGATACTATCACTTGGATGATTTCTAAGAAACTAATGATTTGGATTTTTTAAAACCAATTAATCATCATATGGTCAGAAATATTTTGCGGTAAATTATTTATAAATAATTTCTTGAATATTTTATTTATCATAAAGGAATTCTATCAATGGTTGATATTTTTTTTTTGAAAATAAATCTGAAGATGTAAGTTGGGATTGTCTAAAAATAAAAGGGCCAGTTTCATCAAATTTAATATGCACTATTTCTTCAATAGTACAATTATTTTTATTAAAAACTCTATAATCCATAGAATTTGTGGAGTAGCCTAGGAAACTTCAATCATAAGATTTGGGTGAAATTTTTTTTAAATTATATTTATTCATTAAAATGAATAATTTGAATCCAAAAAACATGAATTATTAAATACTGGGTTTTCTACCATTAACCAGTTATTAAGGGGTTTAATTATGAAAATGACTAATCAAAGCATGATTTATAGTATAAAAATTTGTATTCACAACTTCATCCCCAAAGTGATTAGCTAATGAATATTCACTCAACATGGTTATAGTTATCTTTGGAATAATTCCATTTATTCTATCAACAACATCATACTATTGAGGGGTTGTTGGAGTTGAGAAGTTATGAGTAATTCATTTTCTTACTATATAATGCTTTAAAATCCTAATTTTGAAATTCTCCCCCATAAACACTATTGATAGTAATCAATGGATAATCCATTTTAGATTTAACATGGGCTCTAAAAATTTATAAAGAAGAAAAATCTTCATACTTATTTGTTAATAAATATACCAACATAAATCTAGTTTAATCATAAACTAAGAAAAATACATAATATTTGCCTCCAATAATTTTAGTTTCTATTTGACTAAAATGATCCATATGCACTAACTATAATGCATCCAAAGAAAAGACTTAACTGATTGATTTAAAACATGATTTATGTTTCTTTATAAATTGTTAATGATCAAAAAAAATTTATGAATCTAATCTATGCTCTAGTAGATCCTTAACTAGTCTTTTCATTGAGAGTTTACAAAAGTTTATATGTTTACAATGTTGTAACCATCAATTACATAATCATGATTGATCTTCCATTTCACTAAAGAAAGGTAGATCATAGCTCCTACGGTGTTATATGTATAGAGTATACACATTCTCTTTAATATGCTATGAATGAATAAACTCTTCCTTAGAATTGTGTACTAAGAATTTATCATTCGTAAAATTCACAAGGTAGCCTTCATCACATAATTGACTTATGATAATGAGGTTGTGATTAAGACTGTTAAAAAATTAATCATTTTAAATTAATGTTTTCCCAAGAATAACAATGTTACCTATACTAATAACTTCTCCCTGAGCATTATCTTGGAATATTACTTTTCATCCTTTTGTCTATATAATATTTTCCATGATTTTTTTAACAGTCATATTCTGAGAACATCCATAATAAATGTACTATGATTCTTTGTTGGAACATTTTTTAGTTTCCTAAAAAAAGAGTTTGACTTTCAGTATCCAAACATTCTTGGATCCAAAAAATTTAAAAGAAAAAGATTATGTATCCACATTTTCATAGAAAAACAAGCTTTATGAAAACCTAATGATTTAGTTTTTTTTAAAGAACAATTTTCCACCCAATTTCCACAACAATAACATTGAATGAAAAATGGGGATCTTTTGGGAAAAAATAGACATTACGAAAAAAAATTAATGAATATAACCAACCCTAGAACTATTTCATAAAGGTCGAATTTGGGATTACATCTCGAAAAATTTTCATTACCTAGGATACAATTTGACAATCGTTTTTTTAAGGAAAATATATCTAAACTTAGTTTAATAACCATATTCTTATCCTCAAAAACATTAGTTTTAGATTTAGAGTTAGCCTCTAAAATATTTTACATAGAAATTACATTTTCAAGAACCGAAGAAAGTTTGTCCTTCTCATAATTAACTTCCTCATGGTTTTTGGAAATACAATTATAATAAAAGGTTTTCATATCAAGATCATTAGAAAGATCTCATACTTATTGGGTTAAAATAGATATTCTATAATTTTCCATATCATGATTTTTCATGAGTTTATATTTTTCATTATTAAGAAGTATATAAAACCATTAAACTTTTACCCAAGAAGGTAATGTATTACCTTCGGATAATGTGGACTAATCAACTAATGATTCATGTTATTTATCATTAGTATAATTTAAATTCAACGACACATTTTAATAGATTTGTAATTGTGTACCTTGGAAATTAGACAATAATTTTCAATTGGTAGTTTGTCTAGTAGTCCAAGATTCTTCAATTAATGAGATTCATACTCTGAGGACTCATTAGATGAGTCATAGACACTAGCACTCCTGGTGAAATCTTCTTTGAAATCATTCAAAGATTTAACATTTTTGTACTAATTTCAATTAATATCATAAGGATTTTTATTTTTATACTTTTTCATCAGCATTAGACAATATGGCCTTTTATTCCCTATTCTTTTGCATTCATAACAAGTGACTTATGATTCTTTCATGTATTTTCATTATTTATTCTTATATCTACTTTGGAATTATATCATTTAAACTATCTTGTTCATATTTCAAGATATATTAGATAACTCATTCTCATAATGCTCACATCCATTAGATTCAGATAAAACTGAGATTTTCATAGGTTTAGATATTGAAACCATTTTTAGAGTCTTGGATTTAGTAGTAGTAAAAGATACACTTCCATTTCCATTCTTCTTCTTATTCATTTCATCATATCTTTTCATTAATATCCCATGTTGAAGAAGAGTTCCCAAAATCCTATCAAGATTAATTTTAGGGACTGTTCTATTCTCATAAATAGTCGTTCTATTACATTCCCACTCAATTTTCATAATATTTATAATCATGTCTACAAGAGCTTCATCATCAAGACCTTTCTATCACATAGATTGTAAACTATTGAAAATGGTCACAAACCATTGATGCACTTTGTAAACTGGTTCTCGATAAGGAAATAGAAATCCATGATATTATTCTCTATGTATAACTCTTATAGTTTCTATAAATTTGGATGTACAAAAATTTTTAACTTCTAATTTCATTCATATACATTTAGAAACTTCATAAGGATTAATATGACTATATATCTTCCATGTCATAGAACACTATAATGTATTTCAAACCATGTAATTCAGTCGATATTATGACTTTTCATGGTTAGGGACGATTTTAACATCCTTTTCAAGAATTTTGTAATCCAAAGTAAGAATTAAAAAATACTCTACTCAAGTATTAATAAAAATAGATATCATTCTATCTCCCCAGTTTTCATAATCATTACCATAAAAAATAGTTGGCCTGGTAGGATTTAGATTGGCAACGGAATAAACCTCTATTCCTGCCATTCTATAAGAAAATATCTTTCCACCAAAATTTTGTTTTCATAAAAGGGATATAAATAATGATATAGAATATAAGAAATTTTTTTTTAAGAAATGTTAAGAAAGAAAATTTAAATCAAGAAAATATTGGGGAAGAATCCTTATATATGAATATAAGTAATTCAGAGACCAGAGGTGATACCAAATGTAGAATCTATATAGTGATGTAGATTCTCAATTAAAAGAGGGGTGAATTGTATGTTTAAAAACTTTGTTTTTATTTTTTATGGAAGAACTATGTTTAAAAAAGTTAAACTACATAAATTAACAAGGCCTCTTTTAGTTCTACTAAAAACACTTTCTAGGGATGAAAAAATTTATTCCAAAAATAAAACATAAAGAACGTTTGAAAGGAAAATATTTTACCTTAAAGCATATTGAATCATACATATGAGAGTATATAAAAGTAATTTAATGTAAAAGATAGTTATACATCCTTCCTTTTTCAAATTTCAATGAAAATAAACATGAAACAAAACATGTAAAAAGTATGAAATCATTTAAACCTAGGATTATGGTATCCAACAACCTTGGATAAGGGTCCCTTGATAAATACATTCCAAAATGTATGTCTTACCTATACTTGGGTAAGCCATCGATATGAATATTTGAATCTGTCTGGAATTCCCCACAAGTTCTTGATCTTTAAGGTATTCGGCACCTCTATCTTCCTATCCCCAGAAGACCTCCATTGTACTCAAAAATAGTCGGACTTGTAGTAATAAATCTGAACAATATGATCAGTGTGCACAAATATTGAGAGTCTGTGTCTCTAGAAATATATTCAATAGCATTCAATATCTATAGTGATCATCAAATAATTATTGACATTAAGAGCTCATTCAAATAAGCTCATATTTGTAGGAACATCTCCAACGGTCGACTCCCTCCTCCAATGGTCATACTTTTCCTTGAATCTCGTAGATTCCTATACACATGTCACTCAAACAATAGTTATTTAGAAATAGATTGTATGACATTGTCTTATAATATTGTATGAGGAAAATGAAATTGCTTAACCATATCTATTTTCAGATTCCAAGAAAAATGGAATTCAGAATCTAATATAATAATAATTTAAAGTATATAAGACATGGATATTTGTATTCTGTTATTCAAATAATTCAGAATCTGAGTTTATTAGATTTAGGAGTCTGAATTCCTATGAATTTGGAATCAGAGTTCTGAAGAATTCAGAGATTGAATTATGAGGAAATTGGATTCCAAATTCTATGAAATTCAGAGTCCAAATGTAAAGGAATTTCGAGTCTTAATTCTAAGGAATTCAAAGTCCAAATTTTGAAGATTTTGAAGAATGAATTCATAAGAATTCTGAACCTGAATTTCAATGAATCAAAAACCTAAATTTCATAGAATTTATTACCTAAATTTTAAAGAATAAGGAGTTTGAATTTTAGTGAATTAAGACCCATAATATCAAAGTATTCTGATTATAAATTTTAGAGAATTCAAAACATGAATTTTAGAGAATTTGGACTCTAAATTTCAGAGAATTCGGTAACTGAATTCTACAGAATTCAGATCCTAAAAACAGAATACTCTATATCCATGTATTTATAGGATTCCTATATTTGATATATGAAAACATTTTTTCATTTTTAATAAAATGTGTTCGATTTAGAGAGACTATACAATGAACAATGATCATATAGGTAAGGATAAAAATTTCCTTTGGGATGGGAAATTTTCCTTATGAAAAAAATCCTTAAGGAATATATAATTTAACTTAAGATAAAGTGTTTGTGATATTCATATAGAAATGGAAAAGTCATAAATAAACCTTATTGTCTCAATAGTTATTTACTCAAAATGGAAATCATCTAGACCATGATTCTGTGTGGAATGTATTTTTAACAAATGAAGATGACGTTGGTCTAAAAATTGATGTTTTGAAATGTATGTTACTCTTTTATATGTTTAATTCTAAAAAACAATTTTATTCTTGATATTATTATTATTTTTTTTCATGAAAATTAAGAATATCATCTAATTAAGGCATGATATAACTATTAGTGAATGCTTTTGGTGGCATTATTAATGAATCCAAAACTTACAGGAATCATTATATTTCTATTAATGTTATGGTATTTTCAACATGCCTAGTTCAAATTCTACATTCTGAGTTAGGAGTCATTATTGATATGGAGTTGTGTTCATATTGTCATGATAAGGTATATTTCCTAGAAATAATTATTTTTCTAGTTTTTTCATATTATTTATAAAATAAAAAGACGCTGAGAAAATGATTTCATTCAATAGTGAGAGTAATGTAGCTCATGTTGTTGAAGAAAAAAATACTATAATTATTAGTGATGTCCCACTAGTTAATGAATATATGGATATATTTTGTGATGATTTACATGGTTTTATTCCAGATTGGGATATTGTATTTACTATTTACATAGTTTGTGATTCTAATCCTATTTTAAAACCTTCTTATCAAATAGATGACATAGATCATGTATAATTAAAAATTAGCAACATGTGTTGATAACTAAATGTATTAATTGGCGTATCACTTCACCTTAGGGTTCTCTTAATAGGTTTTTTAAAAACAAAATTTGATCAATTAGACATTTCTTTGATTAAAGATCGTTAGATAAAATAAAAATTAAGAACTATTATACTTTTAATAATATTCATGTTTTTTATCTTCTCTAGATATACTAGTTTTGTATTGATTTGACTTTGGATTGGTAGCCCTCATTTGATCGTCAAGGCGGGTGAAATTCATAATACATCGTTTTGGAATGGACACATGAATTATGATTTTGTATTTATAATAAATATATATTTTAGTGTGCCACATGAATTTATAGACCTTATTAAAAGAATTTTCCATGAGTCTAGGTATATGTATTCTAGTTTAGAGATGATATTAATTAATATTATAAAATTTGGGTTGGAAATGAAATATATCTCTCGGGTTCTTACAAAACATTAATCAATATATTGTATATGGAAGAATTTTTTTGTTTTAAATTTGGTTTTAATAAATTTCCATCCCTTGGAACAATTTTTTATAAAGATGAAATTATTTTTTCAACTGAAAAAAATAATGTTATAAAATATTAACTAACAATATCTAATTTCATAAATATTTCTATTTTTATTGGTTTACCATGATAGAAAATATAGTGGGTTGAAAATTTTCTCAATTGCCTATCCAATTGATTAAGTCATCTCGAAATGGAGTTAAATTTAGTAGAAAAATGAAATGTGAAGAATGTTTTTAAGAACTAAAAATGATTGGATAGTGACCCGGTTTTATTACTTCCTTATAGAAATTAGGGATTTTTTATCTACAATGATTCTTCATTTAAGGGAAATGGTTTCTTTTTTATGAAGAATAATCAGGTAAATACGTACACTTTAGAAAAAACAAAACCACTAGAGTTAAATTAGCCTACCCCTGATCTAAAATTTTATGTCATAGTTTATAATTGAAAATTATAGAGGAATATTTTATAATTATAAATGTTTGAGAAATATATTTATAGATACATATTAAATTGTATTTCCTTATAGTACTAGTTAGACATGAGGAAACGATGATTGATGAAACTGATAAATGATTATGATTTCAAGATTCATTACCATTATAGAAAATGAATAAATGTTTTGGAATTATTTATTTGAAAAAATAAATCTATAACAACCATATACCATATGGAATATGACCATTAAGTTGACGATTCGATGAATTTTCTTACATCTGATATATATAGGGAAATGAAATTTTTTGTTTTAGTTTTAAGTGTATTTGAAATTGTTATAAATAAATAATAAATCTACAGTTAAGGATCTTTTTTATAGGAAAATGAATAATTTTCTATGATGGTTATGATTTGTATTTTAAATATTGGTGATGATGGAATTATCATATTTGGAAATAAATTTTTTCCCTTTTGATTATAAATTTAGGAGTGATGTTGACATAATATACCACTTTTATATTTTCCATTCATAAAATTATCAATATGATGATCCATGTACTAATTGATAGTTATTAGTGTTATGGTAAAAAAATAGAGATTTCTGAGACTACCATAATGTGTTTTACATTTTTGTTGGAATAATAAGAATGAAAATTATTGGGTGGAAATATTCATCAATTTCCAATTCAATATTTTTAATTATAATATAAATCAACGCATTTTTAGATTAATTTTAAATAAATTATATGGAAATGTTTCTAGTTTTGGGAATTATTCAAAGATTAACAAAATAAACACATTTCCTCTTTATTCACGATTGTATGTCTTCAGATCATCTTTTTATACTGTATACATGTAATGCCCTGACCCCAGAAGCCTAGAATCGGTGAATTATTATGTATCATTGGCATGATCCCAAAATATCGGGTATTGAAAGATCAATTAATTTACTAGCCTTGGAAGTACTAGATACATTAATAAGGATTAAATTTTATCATAAATTGGAAAACTGCAATAACATTGTTTCCATAGAGAACATTGTCATCCCATATACTATCCTTACTGGTCAGTCATAATATACATTTTCTCACCTTGGGTAAAATAAAACATAGAAAGGGGTGAGCTCAGATGATCAGTAAGGATAACAATATAGCATAAACTTTCATAAATAAGCATAAACATTTAAGGAAATGTATGAGACTAGAACAATATCCTTTTAAACATGAACTTGAGCATAATATGTCAAAGATAAAAAACAAATAATGCCATTTACGTATTCACATGGATATTCTACTCGTCGAATAATCACATTCAATATCAATATCCTCATTCATAATGATGGAATTTATAATGCTAGACTTTCGTAACCACATAGTCAAGGCCTTGTGCCAAGACTACGAATAAGATTTTGTCAAGGACTTGTTCCAAGACACAAGTTTGTCTCATGAGACACACCGATGCATCGAAAAGCTATAGCAGACTCTACCCATCAATTACTAAGTCCAATGAATTCCTCATATGAAAAGGTTAAAAACATAACATAAACATTCGTATTAAAACAAGAATACAAAATGTCAATGCTTTATACATAAACTATGAATGGTGAAAAAAAACAGCCATAGTCAAACATATCACAAAACCTTCAATAAAATATCGTTGTTTTGTACCCTAATAAATCAACTTCAAATAAGCTTAAAATTCATCAAAGGATGTTGACATACATTAAATCAAAACCATTTTTATAGAGAAATGTATCTTTATATTTTGAAATCATTTAAGAGTCACATAATTATAAAGAATTCATTTATTTTGAAAATATTCTTATAAGCCTATGAGGGAATCTTCGATGATGTTATAATGGAGGAAAATATCTGCACCCGCCTAATAAGTTTAAAAAAACTTCCTAACCTTAATTTTGTAGAAAAGTTCATAAAGTACCTTGTTTGGAAAATGATGGAAAGATTCCTTTCAAAACATGTTATAAAAGGTCAAATAAGGGTATAAATGACATTAACCCATAGTCTAGTAAATAGTAAAAATGATTTGAACTACATTTTCATGAAACATGGATGTGGATGATAAAGATGCCCCTGTAAATACTTACGTAAAAACAACCACGAGAATAAAGATATTCTGAAATTAACCCCTACCTTGTACTTTTCCATGTTCAAGGGTAGGTTACCCTCCTGTATAATGGTGAATCAATTTTTATTAAAATATAAAAGAATCGTATACATTAATATGATATCATATATGATCTTTTAATAATGATTTGTTAATAATATTTTAGTATTATCGTCGTTTCGGGTGTTAACTGATTCGTTTTCCTTTATATGCTTTGTTATGTAAGTAATGTTTGTTTCTGATATGATATATCTTATTCATATTCAGAATTATATTATGTCTTTAAAAATTATTTTTAATCATCTAATGAAAATTAGTCTATAATTGATACAATGGGGAATGAATCTCATCACGTTCGTGGAGACGTTAATCAGTACGTATGCACGAGTGACGATATCAATCTTTTAATAGTAAAATAATATACAATTGGAAGTTATATCATATATATAGAATAATTATAACGTTATATTTATTATTGACATCAATTACATATCATTATTATACCCATCCAAATAATAATGTCTTGAATAACAATTACACCCCGACATGGAGACGATATGTCGTATGTACGCACGTATGGTGACATGTCATTAAAAGGTTGGACAGAATAATGAATTTGTTTGTACCATATTTAAAATAACATCATAGTATATAGAAGATATTATATTTTTTATTTTATAATGGAAACAACAAATAAAGAGGAGGTGGAAGAAGAAAGGAAAATGAAAGATGTGATGAAATATTTACCTCTTATTCGGGTTCTTCATTTTGATTTGATCAAAAGGGCTATGTAGGATTGCTTTCTAACAAAAGAAAGGACTATAGTATGAAGGGAGGACAGTTGAGAGGGTATTTGGGCAGAGTTTGTCTTAGCCAAATTGATTTTATAGTGTGAATTAGAGATAAGGGGGAGTGTCGTTTTATAAGAGGGGTGAGGGACACCTTAGGAAAAGCAAGAAATATTATTTTATAATAAAATAATTTTAGGTTTCTAATGGCACCAAAATGAATTATTTAAAGTATAATGTGGGTATGGGTCGAAAAATACTCAACTAATATGTTTTAGACAAGTTTCAGTCACTATATTGACCTTATATTTTAGATTTTACTTTTAGTTAAATAGTTTGACATTTACCACGTTGCATTTTATTTTTATATTATATGGCTAATATACTTACTATATACATCCAAGTGAACCTCATTTGGTTAGTTAATGATACAACTATTATTAAATAAGTCTTTTGGCTGACCCTTAGATTTTTGGGAATAGGATATCAATTAATAATATAATATTTGTCTTAAAAACTCTTTTATGTCAATTCTAACACTATTTGGTATTTTGTTTTATCTAAACTCATAAAAGCGTTATTACATCAAAAAATATTTATCTTACCTACCCTAATATGTCATATTATCATATAAAATTATTGGAATTCATAAAAAGTCTCAAATTACATTTATTTGGATATTTATATATCAATTAATTTAATATTTCATTAATACGGTAATTACATCATCATCATTGTGTCATTAATAAATTTAATTATTTAATGACTAAAAAATATAAATAAAATACCATTATATAGGAAATATTTATATATTTCTAATGAATATTTGTAGTCAAATTTATATTATGTGTAACCATATATTAAAAATGGTTTAGTTATTTAACATTGAATTTAACACTTTTAACACTTCTTTTAATTAAATAATAATAAATGTCCTAATCTAATCCTATTGGACCTAAATGATCATATTTTATTCGTAACATTGTTTTTCTGGAACTACACTTATCCAATAGAATTAGTACATGGGTTAAGGTAATAATATTATCCTTTTTACCCTTAACTACCCTATTTACCTTTAACCATGGTAAATAAAAGTAAAAAGTTACTATTCAACAAAAATTATTTTCGTCTTGTTGAACAAAATTTTACATACTGATATCAACCTTGTCTCGTGATTTTTTGAAATTCAACTCACAGAAGTGGTAAAATTATGTCATATGTCAATTTTCAAATGCTCCTAAGAGGTGGGTATAATATGATAAATAGTCCAATAAAATTTTTATATATCTAAAATTAGTATAAACTGACTCCAATTAATTACATTGAACATATATAGGTATTATGTATCTACTTTGACCTAAATTAAATTTAAATAAAATAGAAAATTATTTAAGTAAAAATTCAGTTTTAAACTATAACTTAGTGATTTTCACTATTCATCAAAAATTGAATGTTTTCAGAAAAATACCAAATATTCACCCTAAGATAATATAGAACCTATTCATCACGAGTCTGAGAACTACTAATAATTTCTGGTTAATATAGTTTGGAAACCAATTAAAAAAGTATTGATTCTTTTCCTTCCATGGTTTATCATATATCCATATATACTAGATCCATGAAAATATGATCTCTTTTAACTCTAATCTTGTTCAAAACTCCATGATCCTTTCTGCTCAAAGCATCTTCGAGAGTATTAGCCATACCTGAGTGGTAGTGCATAGTGAAATCATAATCCTTGAGTATTTCAAGCCATCTCATTTGGCTCATGTTGAGTTCTCTTTGTGAGAAAAAATTTACTTCGAACTCTTATGATCGAAATATATCTCACATTTTTTCACCATAGAGATAGTGTCTCCAAATCATCAAAGAAAATATTATAGCTGCTAACTCAAGATCATGAGTAGGATTATTTTGCTCATTAATTTTTAGTAGTCTTGATGCATAGACTGTAACTCTATCATTCTACAAAAGGACACAACCAATACCTTTCATTGAATCATCACTATAAATAACAAACCCATCATTCCCTGACGGTAGAGTCAAGATAGGAACATTGACTAATATTCACTTCAGTTCTTCAAAACATTCTTCATAATCTTTTTTCTAAACAAATTTAACCCCTTTTCATGTGATCTTTGTTAATAGGTTATCCAATCAGGAAAAATTCTGGACAAAACACCGATAATAACCTATTAAACCAATAAAATGACATACTTCAGTTATACTCATCAGTTCTGGCCATTCATGGATTTACATGGCCTATTAAGGAACAAGAGATATTCCATCCTTAGAGACAATATGGCCAAGAAAATAAATCTCTTGAATCCAGAATCTACTCTTGCTAAACTTCCCATATAATTCAATTATTCTAAGAGTCTTCAGGATAATGCACAAGTGATTTTAATGATCTTCATAGCTTTTGGAGTATACAAAGATATCATAAATAAATACCACTATAATTTTATCAAGATATTCCTTGAAATCGTTATTTACAAGATCCATAAAGACATAGGGTGCATTAGTCTTCCCAAAAGACATTACTGTAAACTCATAATTCCCATACCTTGTTCGGAATTCTATCTTCAAAATGTATTCTTCTTCACACAAAACTGATGATATCCAGATTGAAGGTCAATATTTGAAAAGTATTGAGCCCCATGATGTTTTTCGAATAAATCATCAATGCAAGGTAGGTGATACTTTTTATTTTTTGTTATAGAATTGATCTCCAGGTATTCAATGCTCAACCTCGTAGATCCATCTTTCTTTTTAACAAAAAGGATAGGGGATCTTTATGTAGAAACACTAGGGTTAATAAATCCCTTATCACTCAATTCCTCTAGTTGTTTCTTTAGTTCCACTAATTCAACAGTGGAAATTCAATATGGGGTCTTCAACATGGGCCTTGAACCAGGAATTAAATCAATGGAAAACTCAATTTCTCATTCTGGAGGATGTCTAGGTAAATATTCTAGAAACACATCAATATATTCTTTCACAACATGTAATTCCTCTATTGGAACATTCCTTTCCCCACCAATAGTGTTTTCAATCTCTTCCTCCCGAATAATTGAATTTAGTTGATCTAATAGGGGTGGATCTAGATAAGAATCAGGTGGTGATGATTCTCCTCTAAAGATAAGGTGTTCTTTATTATCCTCATCAAAAATAGTAACCTCCTTCCTCTTATAATAAATTTTCTCTTCATGGTCCGAAAGCCAAATCTTACTGAGGATTATATAAAATTCAATCATGGGTATCATGATGAGATCAGGAGATAATGAGCATTTATATGCCATAATGGGAACTGATTCATAAAACATTGATACGATGATACTTCCCTTATGAGTTTTGTCTGACAACTCCCTTGTTAAATCACATTGGAAAAATCTAATTTTCTTATAAAATAGGGAAGATATGAAACAATGCAATGATCCAGAATCAAATAAATAATTTACTAAACTTGAGGAAATAATTTAATTACCTTCTACCATGTCTTTCAGAGCTTCAACCTCAGCAGTAGTGATAGAATAATCATGGACTTTATATCTTGGCCTTTTCTGAGGTAATTTTCACTAACACTTAGGAAATTCATTTGCATAATGCCCCATTTCCCTAAAATTGTAGCATTCAATATTGAAAGCCTCTTTCTTCCCCTTGCAATCACGAGCTTGGTGGCCTTTTCCCCATACTTGTAACAGACTCCCATTCCCTTCAGGCACGTACCAGGGTGTTTCTTCGCACATTAAATTCATGATGGATATTCAAAATTTCCCTTTATCCCCTTATTTCCATTTCCAGAGTGTTCAGTAGATCACTCCTTCTCTTTATTTTATTTAATGTCATAAGACATAGAGAATTCTTTTTCTATCTTGATAGCAAATGAGACAATATCTTCATATGATGAGAAGGATTGTGAGACTAATGCTCGACAGAGAAATTCTTTTAACCCATAAAATAAACGATAAATATTACTTCTTGGGTTATTTATATAATCTGTATTATGCCTCTCTATCCTTGAAAAGTTAGCCTCACACTTTACGACATTCTCATCCTCCTTTTTCTTCAAACTCCGAAATTGTTTTTCCATATCTGCTCTATGGTCAAAAGGAATATGTTTTTCTACGAAAATCTCTTTAAACTCCCCCATTCCTTATTTTATACTTCATCATCTTCCTTTGTGTTTTTAATCAATGATCACCATTGATTAGCATCTACAGTGAGGCAGTAAACTGCCATGACAACTTTTTCTCTTTCACTACTCCCTAAGGAAGGGAATATTATCTCTATGAAATTTATTCAATGCTCAGCTACTAATGGATTTTTACTCCTAATGAATTTTGGTGGTTTTTAGCTCATGAAGCGACCTAACATTGATCCTCTATAGTGTGGATCAGGGTGCTCCATAGGGGTATGTTTATTATTCATAACCTGAGTGAGTTTTCCCAGTATGGTGATAATCTGATCCGCACCAGTTGTATCACCAGCTCCACTATAATTTTCTGGTGTAGGAGGGAAATCCATACATGTATTGCGTGCATTGATAAGATTTCCATTATTTCCACTAGTCTCCATTTAAAAACAATGGAATAAACCAGATTAGTTTATGAATCAAAATACTTAATTCCAAACTTCTGAAACACTTAACATAAATTGAACAATTTATTGATATAATCCATAATCATAAAAATGGTTTCATTGAGGAAGTATATACTCATAAACCCTTCATAATTGTTTGTAAAGAAAATTATAACTATCCTAAACATATCCCTCAAGAGTGTCGAAACCAAGAGTGTAGCAAGGCTCATTGTCGTGCACCAGTTCCCATTTGAGTCTACCTCAAATAGGTGTTTTCAGGTTTTACCACTAGGTACATCTGTGCCAGAGCTGCCTCTACCTGCTCATATCCGGACATGTATGTATTGCTTTGAAAACACAAAAAATATCTATAATACCAAAATTATTGGAAGGTCTTCTATACTAATCAGAAAATTAGTTATTTGGGTAATGTGCTCTAATTATATTTTATCTAAATCTAGATTCCATGATTTGTACTACACATTTTCTGATACCAACATTAACACCCAGACCCTAGAAGCCCAGAATCGATGCATTATTACGTATCATTTTCATGGTCACAAAAGATCATGTCTCAAAATATTGATTAGTTTAGTAGCCTTGGAAGTACTAGATACATTCATAAGGTTTATATTTCATCACAAATTGGAAAATAACAACAACATTTTTTCGATAGAGAACAATAAGATCCGATAGACTATCTCTACCAGTCAGTCATAATATTCTTCTTCGCATCCTGGAAAAAATAATACATAGAAAGGGGTGAGATCAGATGATGAGTAAGGATAACAATATAGTAGAAACTTTTATAAATAATTATAATCATTTAAGGCAATGTTTGAGATCAAAACCAAATCATTTTAAACATGAACTTCAACATAATATGGCAAATATAAAAATAAAATAATGAAATTTACTTATTCACATGGATATTCTACTAGTCGAATAATTAGTTGAAATATCAATAGCCCCATTTCTAATGATGGAATGCATAATGCCAGACTTTCATAACCACATAGTCAAGGCCTTATGCCAAGACAACAAATAAGATTTTTTCAAGGCTTTCTACCAAGGCACTCGTTTGTCTCATGAGACCTACTGATTAATCGAGGAGCTACAGCTGGATTTACTAATCACATACTAAGTCTAATGCATTACTCTTATAAAAAGGTTTAAACATAACATAATCATTCGCATTAAAACAAGTATATGAAATGTCAATACTTTATCCATAACCCATGAATGGAGTAAAAATAACACATCCACAGTCAAACATATCACAAAACCTTCAATAAAATATGGATGTTTTGTACCATAATAAATCAACATCAAATAAGATTAAAATCCATCAAAGGATGTTGACATAGATGAAATAAAAACATTTTTTAGTGAAATATCACTTCATATTTTGAAATCATTTAAAAGTCAAAAAATATTAAAGAAGGTATTTATTTTGAAAATATTCTAATAATCTTGTAAAGCAAGCTTTGGTAATGTTATAATGGTGAAAAATAGATGCACCTTCCAAATAAGTTAAAAAACATTCTTACCTTAATTTTGTCGAAAAGGTCATAAAGTAACTTGTTTGGAAAATGACGGAAAGATACCTTTCAAACCATTTTATAAAAATTCATATAAGGTTATAAATGACATTAAACCATAGTCTAGTAAATGGTAAAAATGTTTGGAAATACATTTTTAAGAAACATGGTTGTGGATGATAAAGATGTCATAGTAGAAACTTACGTAAAAACAACCTCAGATAATAAAGAGATTTTGAAATTAACCCTTACCTTGTACTTTTCCTTAGACTCGGGTAGGTTAAATTCGTGTACAATGGTTAACTAATTGTTATTACATTATAAAAGAATAATATACACAAATATCATATCATATTGGATCTTTTATATTTTCTTTGTTAATAGTATTTTAGTATTATCATCGTTTCGGGTGTTAACTGATTCATCTTCCTTTATATGGTTTGTTACGTAAGTAATGTTTTTTATGTATAGGACGTATCTTATTATTATTAATAATTATGTTAAGTCTTTAAAAATTATTTTAATCACCTAATGATAATTAGTCCTGAATGGATACTATGGGGAATGAATCTCATCGCGTTCGCGGAGACGGTAATCCGTACGTCCGCACGAGCGACAATATCATTAATTTGATATTAAAATAATATAAAATTTGTGGGTATATCATATATATAGAATCAATATTATGTTATATTTATTATTTACATCAATTACACATCATTATTATACCCTTCCAAATAATAATGTATTGAATAACAATTACACCACGATGTGGTGACGGTAAGCTGCACGTACGCACGTAGGGTGACATGTCATTCAAAGGTTGGATCTAATAATGAATTTGTTTGTACCATATTTATAATAAAATCACAGTATATATAAGATATTGGGGTTATTATTTTATAACTTAAACTACATGGAATGAGGAAGTGGAAGAAGAAAGGAACTTGAAAGAGGTGATGAAATATTTACCTCTTCTTCGGGTTCTTCCATTTGATTTGATCACAAGGGCTCCATAGGATAGATTTATGACTAAAGGAAGGCCTCTAGGAGGAAGGGAGGACAGTTGAGAGGTTATATGGGAAGATATTGGCTGAGCCAAATGGGTTTGTAGGTGTGAATTAGAGATAAAGGTGAGGGGAACCTTAAGAAAAACTAGAAATATTATTTTATAATAAAATCATTTTTGGTTTCTAATGGCACAAAAATGAATTATTTAAATTATATTATGGGTATGGGTCGAAAACCACTCAACCAATAGGTTTTATACTGGTTTGGGTCACTACATTAACCTCATATTTTATATTTATCTCTTAGTTAAATAGTTTGACATTACCATGTCTCTTTGTATTTTTATATTATATGGTTAATATACTTAATATATACATCAAATCGAACCCCAAGTGGTTCATTAATGATAAAATATCATTACATAAGTCTTGTGGTAAAACATTATATTTTGAGGAATAGAATAAAAATTAATAATATAATATTTGTTTTAAAAATTCTTTTATTTCAATTTTGACATTATTTGGCCTTTTTTTTGCTAAATTCATAATAGAATTATTACTTTGAAAAAAATTAATCTAAACAACTATAATATGTCATAATAACCTATAAAATTAGTGGAATTCATAAAGAGTCTCAAATTACATTTATTTGGATATTTATAATATCTATTATTTTAATATTTCATTAATACTGTAATTAATGCCTCATAATTGTGTCATAAATAAATTTAATTATATAATGTCTCTAAAATATAAATAAAATTAAATTATGTAGGAAATACTTTTATCTTTCTAAAAAATATTTATATTCTAATTTACCATATGTGTAACCTTATATTAAAAATGGTTTAGTTATTAAACATTGAATTTAACACTTTTAATCGTTCTTTGAATTAAATAATAATAAAATTCTTAATCTAATCCAAGTGGACCTAAAGGATCATATTTTATTTCTAAGGTTGCTTCTGTTCGAATTAAAATTATACAATATAATTAAAGAATGTGTTAGGGTAATAATAAAATCATTTTTACCCTTAATATCCATATTTACTTTTAACTGTGGTAAATAAAAGTAAAAAGTTACTATTCACCAAAAACTTTTTTCACCTTATTGAACCGAATTTTACATACTAATATAAATGGTGTCTCTAGGATTTTTTTAAATTCAACTCACAGAAGCGGTAAAATTAAGTTTTATATAAATTTCCAAATGCTTCTAAAAGGTGGATAAAAGACGGTAAAAAGTTCAATAAAATTTTTATATATCTAAAATTATCTTAAACTAACTATAATAAATTAAATTGAACTTATATAGGTATTATGTATCTATTTTTACCTAAAATAAATTTATATAAAATAAATTATTATTTAAATAAAAATTCTTTTTAAACTGTAACTCCGTATTTTTAACTATTCATCAAAAATTGAACGATTTTAGAAAAATACCAAAAATTAACCCTAAGCTAATATTGATATTCCAAATCCAAAAATGATGTTCATTTTTAAATATATAATTTATAAAATTTCAAAAAGTTGGTATTACTATTCATAACGGCTAGTTTGATTGGTTGGGGTGTGCTAGAACTCAAAGTTGCTTACAACACATGCTATTGTATTATTCAAAGAGTAGATTACCGTGGAAGGAAGGGGTGTTACAATATAATATAGATATTAATGTTACATAGTGTTACTCTCTCCATTGTATATTAAAAATATCCCATTATTTTTTTTTCATTAAATGTCTTCAGTAATCCTTGGTTATTGATGTTGGTTTAAATAAGATTGTCATACACACACTAAATATTAGTATTAGAAAATGATTTATAACATGAAATATATTCTTAATTATTGTTTTATGGGATTACAAGGAAAGTATGTATAATCAATTTTCTTGGGTTTATTTTTCTTTTAATAACAGTTCCCATTATAGTAAAAAGTGTCACCATTTTGGGAGTTATATTGGAAAATGTGTTAGATACACTAATTTTGAGTAGAAGTATTATAATTTGTATTGATTTTAATATATTTATTAGAGGAATTGGTTTAGATTGTTATGTTGATTCCCTAAAATAAGAGGATGGATCGAAGGAGAAATAAAATTTATGTGAAGGACTGGAGAAAATATATTTATTTTGAGGTAGGTGATCACATTTACGAAAATGTTCTTCCATGGATATTTGTGATGTGTTTTGGTAAAAATTTTAATTTATGTTTAATGTTCTATATTTCATTGGAAATCTTAGTTTAAGAGGGAATTTTATCCAACTATGTAGATTTTGCGTCGTTTTTATCACAGGTACAAAACATTATTCAATTTTCAATATTAAAGGAATATTTGTCAATTTTTCTAATGGTTTCATCCATGATGTTATTCAGATTGAAGATAATTGTTATTATGAAGAAAAATTAGAAATTATTGTTGAATATAGGTAAATATGATGTGATGTAAGGTGAATCTCTATGTTATGGATTTACAGAAGAACAATATGGTGGGAAAATGAATATGTGAATTTGACAAATCTATGTGTGAATGATATCCCACTTGTCAAAAATTTAAATTAAATTGAGAGGATTACATTTCACAATGTGGGGATGAATTTAATAAATTATATAATTAATGATTAAACATTTTTCATATATTAATTTGAATTGGGTTTTTATATTTATTATAAAAATATTAAGTAATTTTTAAATAAAATATAAAATAGTTTTATTTAAACTATTTTATATAAGTTTTTATATAAAATATTAATGTATAATTAATATAATTATTATTTTACATATTCAATTTCATTTTTGAAATTTTCATATAAAAATTATCATAGGATATTTATTTTTAGAAAATATTTATGTTTCTAGGAATAGCGAAAAATACAGTTTGTCCACAAAAATTTAATATTTATTCAACTTATTATATAATTTAATACTCCAAAAAAGATTTGACTTTTATTTAATGATAAATTAATAATTAATGTTATATTTAATCAGACTAATTTATTTTTAATAAAATTTATATGGGATTTTAGTATAAGATTCATTGTTGAGATTAAAATTGGATTTTTTCTGAAAAATATTTTAAAATGCATAATGATTAACCATTATAATTAATTAAAGTTGAACCTAATAAATAGTTATTTAAATTAAAAATATAGATTATATATTAATAAATATTCATTTAAGTTCATATAACTATTATTACTAGCCAATGAGTAAATTTAAAATAATTATTTTCCTGAAAAATACACTTATGGAAAAACTATTTTTCACTGCATCTGTCGGTTTATTTTGAAAATAATTTTAATGATATGTATAAATTGAATTTTTTTTAAAAAAATTCCATATTCTGAATCACAATATTATGTGTTACTCAATATTTTCAACATAATATTAATGAAAATTATTCGTGAAAATGTGAAAATTAATTAGCGTTGTAATATTAAATCATATTTACATAAAGGATAAAATAAAATGACAAAAGTTTAAAAGACCTAAAACTGAATAAAATATATCTAAATACATATTTAGAAGTTACCATATTTAAATCCATTATTGGATCATTTTCTAACCTTGTGTCACGAGATTAATGTGAATATATATATTTTTTTAAACATAGTTTTTGTGAAACTCGCTTCACTTGCTAAAGGCTGCCCCATCCCCTATCATATTCACAAATTAGAGATATTTAAATGTTTTAAGAGCTAATATAACACATTTTTTAGATCCTAACAATTATTTAGATATTTTTTTCTACACAAATCAGTTATATGGGGAATTCAGTTCTATCCTAAGGAGGTTATCTGAAAAGAAGTATCATTCTTATTGAAGAATCATTATATTATTTTTCCAGCCACCACCATAAAATATTAATAAATTGTTATTATTTTATTAACATAATTCAACCTCATATTCAATAAATAGGAAAAAACATCATTTAAGTGTACGAAAAAATATTTCCTCACCAATAGTTTCCATTATTTTCATCATCACCTCCTATGGAATTTTATTATGATTTATTTTTAATATTTATTTGAAATATGTAAGATAATTATACATCTAAAATTATTTTACCACATATAACTTCATACCATCCAATCCATTAGGGGTATGATAATGATGTTCATCTGTACGATGGACTACTACTCGACGAAGTGATGTGAGTCTTTTTTCCGAAATGATTTTCAATGAATGCTACAATGATTAGTATAATAAATATATAAGAAATATTAATAATATTAATAAAATATTTATCAGTATTATCTGATAATATATCACATTAAATCTTTTATTTCATCTCCAAAAAATAATGACAATGAAGTTTGTTCATAGGTGTGGACTATCGCCTCCACGAAGCAATGTATTTTTTGTCATCACCAAACTACATGGATGATTTGAATAATAATATTCAATTAAATAATATTTAATTTATAATATTATTATCATTATGAAAATGTATAATATTATTCACATTTTTTTATACTGGTCATCAAAAATGGAAATATTACACACATGTTTATACATACAATAGTCTATATGAATGTAATGTAGAACATTTTTCATAAAAATATTTAATTATTGGTTATAAATTTATATTTTATAGATATAAATTATAATTATTTCATTAATATTAATATTAATATCTTTAAATTCTAACCTATTTTACAATATTGGACCTATTGAGGTTATTTTTGACTCCTATGTCAAATACCATAAAAAACATTTGAAGTGAACAAAAATGATTATATTTTTATGTATAATATGACATGATATAAAATAAATTGAATAATAAATAAAATATTTTTTCTCTGAAGGATATATTAATAATATATGTTTATTTATTAGGAATATAAAAATCATATGTGAGGAGTTGGACTCATGGTAATTGTATTTATCCCAATTTCAATTTGTTGGGGAATATTTTTATGTTATGCACATATTTTATTATATTGGGTGGATATACATCCCATTTTGAAATTTTATAAAATTAGTGCATCCATTTTCATGATATTTAATTTTTCATAATTTAATTATTTTATGGTTATTATTATTCAAATGATTACAATATTTTATGGGACATTTCATAAAAAATGATATAATGTTTTCCATCAAAATCTCTTATTTTTCCATGTTGTTGTTTTTAAAATGAATTCATTAATGTATGTATATATAGATAATAGTTTCATAAATATTATTTATATTTATATCATTGTTTTTTTTTTAAATTAAAAAATGTTTTACTTTCATTACAAATGAAAAATATATTTTTTTACCATATTCAATGAGAAGAACTATTCTCATTACCATAACCATTATTTTATTTTTGGATTCATCTAAACTATTTTAATTTATTATTCAAAGATATTCAATCATTAATTTATTAGGGATATTGGTAGTAAAATGGTATTTTGAAATAAATTTTTTTTATGAAGAATGTGTACTTTGATATCAAAAATTGTTTTTGAAATGGGTTTAAAGGCGTTTTTCATGTTTTTATGATGAAAAGGTGCATTATTAAAATGATTTATTTATGATTTATTGCATGTATATTATATATTATTAGTGTACTAAGTTGGTTCAAGGTGTTCCCTATATAACATATTTTTTGGGTGAACCTGGATAACACTATATTATATTGGGTAATTATTATCATATATAGAATTTTATATTTTTCATTTTTCATATGAGTTTTCAAATTTGTAAGGGTTATATACATTTTTTATTTGTGTTCTTTGAGGGGGTATATGAGATAATTTCCCAAGGTACTTAAAAGTTTTTTATATTCTTAAGAATGTGTTTGAATATAAATAATTTACATTGAAAAGATAAGATATTGAAATTTTTATGATAAATGATAACATTATGGGTAAAAATATTTATTATTGTGAAACAAATTTCTTGGGATTTGATGTATTTAACTAGAATTACTAGATTATACCTTTTGTTTCCTTTCATTATGATTTTTTATCTAGTCACATATTATTAAAATATGTTTCATAGGGTTTATGAATATAGAATGGAAATGAAGAAGTGAAGTTTAATGTCTTAATTAATTTTAATGCAAATAAATCATGAATTATTTAAAAAAATTATATTACAAGGAATATGGATACTAATTAGATGTGTCCACATTGTAATTTATAGTTTTTATGTATGAGTTATGTCTTACTTATTGATAAATACATACCTAAATGATCATTCAAAAACAAATAATGTAATATCTTGTATAATATCATTTGAATATTTACTAATTGAGTTCTAGTCCTTATATATTCATATATGAAGTAAATGTTACAATAACATTTTTCCATGTGGACAAACCATCCAAAAAAACATTATATAACAACCAAATGAGTAATATTACCATATTGAATAGGAAAAAAATTATTTTTTTAGTATATTAATGATTTTAAAAACATTTATTTTAATTGATATATTTAATTAGAGATGAATAAAAGGATGAAGTTCAATAAAAATATATGATATTTTTTATAAATGATTTTTGAATTATTATACAACTATGAATCACTAAATTTTTCTACACAATCATTATTTTATAGTTCATTGGTTATATTTACTTTATCAAATAAACATTACTCTAACATAAAAAATCCATTTTTCTAAAATCAATTAAAATGTAACATATTTAAGATATTTATATTATAAAAAAATTTCTAAACAATAAATGTATTTTCACATATAAATTAGTATATTTTTTCCATTGGAATTTCATTTATCTTTATTTAATACATGTATTTATAATCTATATATATATATATAACATCCCATTTAATTAAATATATTATCTATATACTATCATGTAAGGACTCATCTATGAACATCACATAGTCAAGTATCCATAAAAATTCAATGTTCCATAATTTCAATGTAAATTTTCTTATAAATTATATGCAATTATTACCAAACCACATGCTTTGACGGCATGTTATTCCAAGGCCCTGTGATCCAAGAATATAATTTTGAACTTTTTTATGTTTTTTTAAATAAACGTGCATGCAGGTTATTTTAAAATTTAAACAATTGCTTTGATCAAAAATCCAAGGGCACCGTTGAATTCAGAATGCATGGGATTCTCTTAGAATGGACCTAACACCGACCAAAAAGGCATAGAAAAAAAGTTATTTTTCATACATTTCATAAAATTATAAAACAACGTAAAAATTTATTTTATTTTCTTCTCACCATTGAAAAGATTATGGCGGTGTTTCAATAAGGTGACGAGGCACATTAAATGAAGCTCATTAATGTCTTATTTCTTTTCATTGTAACGATGCATTAATTGAATCATAACAAATAGGTTTTTTTATAAATTAAACCATGTAACTATGTCAAGTTACATCTTAATTAAAATGCTATTATATTTATTCTTTTAATGGTTTAACAAGTTAAAGAGTTTAGAATCAAAGGGTGGATTTTTCTCAGACGAATTGATGGCGAGAACACTCTCCAATGAAGAATGAATAATGCTGACAGATCATTAATGACATCATCACATCTCGTATAAAAAGACTGGTGTGTTATGAACTCCCATGAACCCTTGAATCTTCACAGGCAGACAACTTCAGCATCAAACTATTTCAAGGCAGGTGATTATTATTTTTATGTTTTCTTCGTTCTTGTTCTAAAATGATGAACGCGGATCAAACCATGAATAGGTTGATACCTGAATTGTTTGATCATGTAGGAGGGTGTTATTTTGGGGTTTCATACTGTGAGATTAAATTATTATGTATAGAATTGTGATCCCCTGCCTCCCTTATTTTTAAACATTTAATGTTGAGGGCACAAACCGACACAAACATGGACCAACCACCCTCTTTCGTATGCGTTCTTTGTGTAAAATCATTTGAAATGGATTCAAGAGAAATAAAAGAAATTTATAGGGAAGTAGAAACCACATGGAGGCCAGTAGCATAATTAGTGAGAAGAACCGACCACCGGTGCAGATGTGGGGGCACGCGGAAAGACCCAATGGCCCGCCAAAGGTTGTTGTCATAGCGAATTGGGAGGAGCCTCCGGCTGGGCCGGTAATCAGCGTCAAGGACACAACCCTCATTCAAATATTTTTATTGGCCCACAGTAGTGGGTCACACTTCTCAGGATCACGTGGTACCCTAACAATATGTGTGTGATCAGGCCAACTGCATAGTGGGGAGCCCCGAATGCACCGTGCATCTAGGATTGATGAAGTAGTCTCATAGCGAGCCCCTGGGTCAGGGGGAGAAAGACTTTTCATCTAGCCTCATCCCAGTCAGGTAAACCAGAAAAGTATTGAGTAGGAACTACAGCCCAGTGTCCTGACTCACGACCCAATAGTCGGACCATGTCGGACCCAGGTCATTCATGGTCTGGGTCGATATGGGCCGCAACCAATTCCTTTTTTGAAAAACAACAATATCTTTCAAATTGTGCGCCTGATTGATGAGAAGTTTGAGGTGGTTGAATGCCCAAAAAAATGAGGTTCTTATGGAGTAATATATAGAGGATTTAATGAAAGTTAAAATTCGAATAAAGGATTTGGTGTTGGTTCTCTTGAGATCAAGTGTGCTACGTGCAGAAACAATGTGGTTGGCTGAGACCTAATGACATATCACAAGAGAACATGTGTGGATCGGCTACTATGGCCTAGTTGGAAGTTTCATCTGTGTAACCTAGTAGTACCTTGGTGGGATGCATCTTTTTTGGGACTCGGGAGAGCCACAACACTCGGCTAGTGGAGTACCTCAGTATGGAAAAGGTGTGAAGTAGCTTGTTGGGACCACTTTGTGTATTAGTTGTATTTTTTGTGAACAGGTGTTAATATTGGTCAAAATGTAGAAGTAACATCAAAGTGAATGAAGATAGGTTGATGTGAAGATGACTGGATATTTTTCAAATATCCAGAGGATTGGATTCCATGATTGTGAAATTCTCCAGGTTCGTAAAAAACAGACAATTGATGCTCGGATCTTGAAATATCACATAACATGGATTATATGTGATTCAATGTTTATGAAATTGAAGTAGCATTGTTTAATGGATGATTGATGTACATTGGATATGATAATCAGAATAAGTAGAGGAAAAAGTATGTTGATGAAGTGTCTTGGACATTATGGAAACCATGCATGAGGTTGGATTGTGTTTGTTGATGTTAATGAATTTTTGTGCATACTCAATTTTCTAAAATGTTTTTTTATGTGGCTTAAATAAAAAATGGGTTCTACCAATGTGCTAGATACCTAGCGTCAACCTGAGGAAAATGCGAGACCACAGGGGTCGAACTTACCCATGGGGATGCCAAGGCCAAGGCATCCTATAAAGGGAGAAATAGGGACATGGGGGCCGTTAATAAGACCATAGGGTGTGGATAGTGGATTCTAGGTGCTTTCCTGAGAAGGAATAGTGGGTTCTTCGAGAACGCACGTAGAAAACCAGTGTGGGGCGACACAATAGTGGGGAGATGATGATTCTTGAGTGGTTGGCGGTGTTGGGGGGAGTTTATGGATAAACCATGAGAAACCTGCATCTCCAATTCTATGTGGGATGAATTTTAAAAAACATTGATGTAATATCTTCCAACCATCCAATCATGTTCCTCACTCTACCATCTGATCAGTCATAACTTTCGATCATCCCAATCATCGCTTCTCATCTGATCTTTTTCCATTCACATTGAGTTAGAGCCATATGATCCTTCCATGGTATTTAAAGAACCATGTCATCATCTTCAACCTCCTATGATCTATTATTCCACTGAAAATCACTGAAGATAATGGATTATCATGCCTAAAAAACAACGCCTAATTATCTTGACACCATGAGGATCGTCAGATCAAACTAGGTCCATGCATACAATATATATCTTGTATGAATGTGATATATCAAAGAAGAAGGATCAGATGAGGAAAATAGATTTGATGAGGCCACAATTATTTGATTGGAGAGACAAAAAAAGATACTTGTGATCTTAAATTCACATGATCTATTTGAAGGGAGAAGGCCTTGCATTCAGAAAATAGAAAAAAAACCACAAGTCTCAGCATATATTCAACCAAATGATTGATAATTGTCAAACCACAGATATCTAGAGAATTCAAAGACAAGGTCTCCATGGATTATTACATGGATCTCAAATGCATAAGAGGAGCCTCCCTTTACTATAAAAGGAAGATCCCATGACAAAGAATGATGTTGCTCTTGTATTCTTGAGAGCTTATGTTTTTGAAATACAGATCATCTCTCTGCACATAACTTCACAAAGAGAATGAAACTAGTTTCGTAGGCCTTCTTCTTTTGGAAGAAGAAGATCCTGTAAGTTTTTGATATGTTCTTCAGACTCTCAAACCTCTCTGTGAAGAAAATTTCTTGTGAACACTTGATGGGTTTAATAACCCTTCTTTGTGATTTTCAAAGGATGAGTAACTGTCATCCGGTGGTTCAGCATTAACCTCCCACTATGCTTCACAATGTCTAGAATAATCTATGAAAAGACGAATCATGCATCCCCTGCATAAAGGAGAATACACATGGCCATTCTAGTTTTACAATGAAATTTGAGAACATCCTCCAGTTTACATGCATCATATATACTGTTTTCCGTGGGTGTGTTTCTGGAAATTGAAGGATATTGCAAGAGAAGTGCATCATTTGTTTTTATGATTTCATGTTCATGATCTAAAGAATCCCAAAACCTTGTATTTGTGCCTGGTTTGAAGAAAGACAGAGGCCTTGAGTATTTGGTTAAAAAATAATCTCTCATAATGAAAGGGTTTAACCAAATAGTTTTTGATGAAATATTTACATATATACATAGAAGACATTCAAACCAAGTGGAAGAGGATGAAAGAAGAAAAAAATGTCAAGAGGTTGTGTGTTTTCTCAATGAACCTCACCAATTAATGTTCTCACAAAAATATAGGAAGATGATAGTAAATGCATTCTTGCCTACAAATGAACACATGGTGTCACTTAAATAATGAATCAAAACAAGTGTGTGCACATGTGTAATGAATAAGAAATAAAGGTAAGAAAAGGTTCAACAAAAATTTCTTATGCATGATCACATGGATTCATGAACAAAGATGAAGAAGACGACTCTAATGATGCCATGTGACCCAATACTTATTGCATAACATTCACATATTGTATGTGATTCTAGATATGAAAGAAGAAGAATATTTCATATGATTATTGCAATGAAGAAGTGGTAGGGCATTCAGTTGTTGCACTAATGAAGAAGAAGAATAAGACGTTTAGTGTAGTTGGGTTTTCATTAAAAAGAATAAAAAATAAGATGACGAGAGATTCATTCCTACAACATTGTATGAATCCATGTGAATAGAACTGATGAAGATAAAGAGAAGAACCTACCTTTTTCAAGTGGTAAGGAGACTATCCTCAAATGAAATATAAAGAACAATCTTTTGAAAGGGATTATACTACTTGTTGTTGGTGGAAAGTGATTATCTCTATCCCCCTTTATGTGTAGCGAGAAAAAATGACTAGTGAATTGTTTTTTTAGACAACCACTATAATAACATTTGAAATTATAATTGGTAATCCATGCCCTGGTCATTCACATGAATTTCATAGATGTTTTGGCTCTTATTGAGTGGTGAACCTTGTAAAAAATATCATGTGTATTTTTTATTGATTTCTATTATTGCATGTAACATAGAAAAAAGAATAGAAGAATCATGATCCTAACATATAAATAGGTACATGGGAAAAATGTTTTTATTGGTTTCAAAAGTCCCTTACACTAATTCACCCCCACCCCCTCAGTGTTAGGTATATCCCGAATTGGTCCTCTCATTAGGTATATGAGAGATGTTCACCTCGGTTAAATTATCTACAGTGAAGTTACACTATTTTGATGATTTGATTTTATTTCTATAATAATCAATGAATTTCACTATCATTGAATATTCATTTATCTCTGAGCAGAAAGCTATATCTACCAAGACCATAATGAACTAGAAAAAAAGGAGAAGATAAAGTTGAAGAGGAAGTTCCTATTATCTATAGATGAAAAAGAATCAGGTTCTCCATATATTTTTGAAATTGAATACATACCATATTTGGAATGTAATGAGAAGGTGTCCCAAGTCACCACTATGAATATAGACAACCTTCCTACATCAACAGATCCAGATGTAGGTATTAGTCTATTTTGAAATTATTCTAATGGTGAAAATTCTAGCACAAGTTGTGATGATAAATCTACAACATATAAAAAAATATCATTTGATAGATTAAGAATGATAATGCATGGTATTCCTGATGAAATTAAATCATTGGTTTGTGGTGTATTTCAATGCATGCAAGAAAATATCACTCACAAGGAAGAAAAAACAGATGTTTTGGTAAATGGATTACAAGAAATAAATTGTTGAATGTTTAATGCACTCCAGATTGGCCAGAGCCTCTAAAGCAACAAATATGGGATTTGACATAAGTTCATCAATGTGGCTCAAAGATTTTTTAGAAAATTAGGGAGTCAACAATACTCTATAATAGAGTATGATAATGATTAAAGATCAGGAAGTCATCTACAATATGAGATGTTTAGAATTGGAAGTTGAGTTGACCAATCTTGAGAAGACACATATTGAGTATCCACAATATAAGGAAATTGTTTCATCTTGTACTCAATGCTCATTAGAGTATTCTCCTATAAATATATCTCAAACATATGACTATAATATCATGACCTCACTCATTGATCCATTAAAAGAATATGAGATAGTAAATTTTCCATCAATACCAAATAGTAATAAAATTTAAAAAATTCTTCTACAAAAAGTGAAGTATGGAAGAATAATTATAAAAAAATTAGGATTAATAAAAGTGACAAGGAACATACCATCATGGCTAGTGTGGATAGGGGAAAAAGTTTGTATGATAGTTCCCTACAGAAAACACAAAATATTAAGAAGAATATTCCGAGACCTTACAAAGAATATGGAATGATGTCAGGGTTTGTTTGCAAAATTTTTATGATGTAATTGACTTGGGAATTGTGCACTGTATTGTTGGTACAATCCCATAAATGTAAATGAACATTTATATACCATCTCAAGGTTAAGAATGCCAGAGAATAAGAAGAAACAACTATAGATACCAAAGCATCTGTATACTAAAAATTTATTTGGAATGCTAGATAACATCTGTGATGTATACAATTGGAGTGGTCATGTGAATGGTGGATGTTAATTTCAACATCTACCCAAATATGATAAGAAAATAAGATCACATAAGCCTTCCAAAAATGGAAAAGTTCATATGTCCTTGGACTCTATGTCCATGAAGGTGAAGGGTGGTTTATTCAAAATAACTACTAAGAAGGATGTCACTCAGAAGAAGCCATGTAGAAGATCCAATCTTTATGCCTCAGTTCCTAATGACATATTGGTGGTTTGGTCAAAATATTAGGAAACAATGGGGATAATAGAATATTTAATGGCTAAGGCTAGTGGTAAAAACAAAAAAAAAGATTCTACATGAAGGCAATGAAATTATCTTTGTGAGGTGCATCAATGATGGTCACATTGTTAAAAGATTCTTTGAATTAACTCTATCCCAATATAAATTACTCAAGAAGATTAATGTTTCCCCATGATTTAATATTTATTAGAATGACCTTGAAGAAATAATATTCACACACAAAGATATGGAAGAAATATTGAGGTTCACACAATCATAGTCATCATTGAAGATCAGTTGTGAATATGTGAAGAATTGATAATCTGGGTTGATAAGATCTTATCAACCTTCTTGTTCACACTGATGAAGCAAGGATGATTCACCTTATTCTATTAAATCATTGTGTATTGTATTTGTTCTTATCATACGGGGAATTTAAGGTGAAGAATTATCACATGGGGAGAACCAGAGATTCAGTTATGAGAAGTGCTCCCTTGATGGTAAGACATGTGACGAAGCTGATAGTGTCATTATCTCAATCAATATCAACAGCAGTTCGTATAAAATTCAATTACTCTGGATATTTTTGGACGATAATGTCATTATAAAATGAATGTTATTTTTAAATCATTCATCCATGGATACTCAAAATAATTATCATTATACAAAGGGGATGTAATAATGTTAATATGTGACAAAAGAAGAGTTAATGTTCACCAAAGTAACTTATTCATCCAATTAAACTTGAATGTTTTTTATCCTTTTATTGAGGAGAGTACATGAATTTTTGGATTATTCTTTGTAACATCCCCAAATGATAAAGGGTTAAATGAATAAATGATATGACTCATGTCAACAAGGTGCACCTTCCTTTTCGGGAGCCTGTCTGATTAGAACTTCACAGTTAAGTGTGCTTGGCCTGGAGTAGTGATCAGGATGGGTGACCTTCTGGGAAGTTTCCCAGGGTTTGTGTGAGTGAGGACAAAGCACACTGGAAAGGACATGTGTTGGCCTGTGGGGAATGTCATTAGTCATATGACCCGTTCGGGCACGTGGGTGGACCCTAGGGTAGGCCCCACGTGTCTGCGGGGGCAACTGGGGGTACCTGGTGGGCCAGGACCCGACGACCATGTTAAGGCGAGGTGGTTGTGCTGTCACCGGGACCCGGTTGTCACATTTGGTATCAGAGGAGGAACCCAGCCTTAAGTACGCGGTGCACTTCCTGGGTTGTGATGTAGGGCCCACAACGAGGGCGTTGTGCTCTAAAGGGGGGGTGATTGTAACATCCCCAAATGATAAAGGGTTAAATGACTAAATGATATGACTCATGTCAACAAGGTGCACCTTCCTTTTCGGGAGCCTGTCTGATTAGAACTCCACAGTTAAGCGTGCTTGGCCTGGAGTAGTGATCAGGATGGGTGACCTTCTGGGAAGTTTCCCAGGGTGTGTGTGAGTGAGGACAAAGTACACTGGAAAGGACATGTGTTGGCCTGTGGGGAATTTCATTAGTCATATGACCCGTTCGGGCACGTGGGTGGACCCTGGGGTGGGCCCCACGTGTCGGCGGGGGCAACTGGGGGTACCTGGTGGGCCAGGACCCGACGGCCATGTTAAGGCGGGGTGGTTGTGCTGTCACCGGGACCCGGTTGTCAATGTTTTATCTTATTAATATTACGATTATTAATGTTAATATTATTATTATTATAATTATTATTTTTTTTTCATACTATTATTATTATTATTATTATTAATATCATTATTATTATTATTAGTGTTAGTATTACTAATATTATTATTATTATTATTATTATTATTATTATTATTCATATTATAATTCTTTTTATTCTTATTAACATTATTATTATTATTATTATTGCTGTTTTGTTATTATTATTGCTATTATTATTATTATTATTAATCTTATTATTATTATTATTATTATTATTATTAATATTATTATTATTATTATTATTTTATTATTATTGTTATTATTTTATTATTACTATTATTCATACTATTCTTATTATTACTAATGTTATGATTATTATTAATATTATTATTAAATTTATTATTATTATTATTATTATTATTATTATTATTGTTATTATTATTAATCTTGTTATTCTTATTATTGTTATTATTATTATTATTATTATTATTTTTATTGATATTATTATTAAATTTATTATTATTATTATTATTATTTTTATTTTTGTTATTATTATTAATCTTGTTATTCTTATTATTGTTATTATTATTATTAATATTATTATTTTTATTGATATTATTATTACAATTATTATTATTATTATTATTATTATTATTATTATTATCATTATTATTCCTGCTCTGTCTTTTTCTCTGTAGAGGGTTATCAATTTATGTTTCTTTTGGTAGGATTATTGTTTGAGGACCCGCGCAGGGCGTTTCCAAGTGAGCGCCACCGCCGTGCCTTGTTTTCGAGGTTCCTTCGTCGCCGCGCTTTAGTTTCAAGGTGAGCGTTTATTCCTGCCGCTTGGTTTCGAATGCTCTAGTGAGTTTTTGTATGTGTCTGAGTCCTCGGTACTGACTATGCAGAGTGTTAGACCTTGTCACGTGGTTTCGGACACGCGTCGTGTCATCGCGCCTTGGATCCAAGGTTGTTGTGTCGACGCGCTTGGTTTTGAGGTAGGTTCCCTTTGCACTGCTTTTAAAATTTAAGTTATATTATTTCATGCTGTTTGCGCACCCTAATTGTTTTTCATACTATTATTATTATTATTATTATTATTAATATCATTATTATTATTATTAGTGTTAGTATTACTATTATTATTATTATTATTATTATTATTATGATTATTCATATTATAATTATTTTTATTCTTATTAACATTATTATTATTATTATTGTTGCTGTTTTGTTATTATTATTGTTATTATTATTATTATTAATCTTATTATTATTATTATTATTATTATTATTAATATTATTATTATTATTATTATTATTTTATTATTATTATTATTATTATTTTATTATTACTATTATTCATACTATTCTTATTATTACTAATGTTATGATTATTATTAATATTATTATTAAATTTATTATTATTATTATTATTATTATTATTATTATTATTATTATTATTATTAATCTTGTTATTCTTATTATTGTTATTATAATTATTAATATTATTATTTTTATTGATATTATTATTAAATTTATTATTATTATTATTTTTATTTTTATTTTTGTTATTATTATTAATCTTGTTATTCTTATTATTGTTATTATTATTATTAATATTATTATTTTTATTGATATTATTATTACAATTATTATTATTATTATTATTATTATTATCATTATTATTCCTGCTCTGTCTTTTTCTCTGTAGAGGGTTATCAATTTATGTTTCTTTTGGTAGGATTATTGTTTGAGGACCCGCGCAGGGCGTTTCCAAGTGAGCGCCACCGCCGTGCCTTGTTTTCGAGGTTCCGTCGTCGCCGCGCTTTAGTTTCAAGGTGAGCGTTTATTCCCGCCGCTTGGTTTCGAATGCTCTAGTGAGTTTTTGTATGTGTCTGAGTCCTCGGTACTGACTATGCAGAGTGTTAGACCTTGTCACGTGGTTTCGGACACGCGTCGTGTCATCGCGCCTTGGATCCGAGGTTGTTGTGTCGACGCGCTTGGTTTTGAGGTAGGTTCCCTTTGCACTGCTTTTAAAATTTAAGTTATATTATTTCATGCTGTTTGCGCACCCTAATTGTTCAAAATCAACATTTTATTAATTGTAATAAATATGAGATAATATACGACAATTTATTTTTAATATAAGATGGTTAATTTTTAAATGGTTATTTAATGTCAAAAGGGGCCGTTTATTTTATACACGACACATGAAACATCCTTTTGACGAGCGGACACCCAATAATGAAAGAATGCCCGTTTGGCTTTCAAACATAATTCACGGAATATAAAATAGAGTTCTGGTTTAATGAGAAATGAATTCTTTTGAAGCGTGAACAAATACATTGGTTCGTTTGAGAAATTGCCCGGTTGGCTCTTAAAGATTATTTGTAAAAGAAAATGGTTTGGTTTGGTTTATAAAAATACTGGCAACCTGTGAAGTAGTGTTTTGTGGGTTCTTCAAATAGTTTTAAACTGGTTTTGGTAGTAATTGTGAACTGTATTAAATGCTCGTTTGGCACTTTATAGAAAGCGATGGAAATGTTTTTATAAAAACCCTCTTAGGACGACTCTCATGCCTTGGTTGCAATTGATTGTTTGGGAGGCCGCGCTTAGAGGCTCCCGGGTACTTGAGTAGTAAAAGCCAGGAGGTTGTTCCACGGAGTGGCTTGGGTGATGTCTATTGTGCTTTATATATATATATATATATATAATTGGATGCTCGGTTGGCATTAGTTGGCTCACCCCTTTTTCAAACACTTGAGACATGGGAATCTGGCATATTGAGAGAATATTCTAAGAACGATTGCTGCACTGGTAGGTTATGGTACTGACCAGTGGCCCATAGTAGGTGGATATATTGGGTTTATTACTATGGAATTTTCCCTTGACCTGCCTGTGAGTGGATAGTCGAGCGTATTGTGAGTTTTGATTTCATCGTGACATGTTGATAAGGATGATTTCTCATGTATTGGTGTCTTCTGGTTTATTCTCGATCTCCTAGGTTCACCCATGTCTATTCAGCTTTTGTAGCTTGCAGTAATGATTATGATGCTCACATGTATACCTACATTGCCCTTGTTGTGTGTTTTACTTTGTGCATTCTGGTGTATTGATTTCCTTGGAAAATGGTAAATTGCTTTTGATAAGGTTTCTAAAAATTATTTTCAAATAACAGTGTTTAATCCTCTTTGTACAAATTTGAAAATTTAAACATCACTTTCCCCCCTTTCCTGAAATGTCATTGACACCAATGAAATGAACCCCAATTTTGAAATGGCTAAGGGCAATGGTTCGTACTTTGTTTTTAAGTAAAATGCTTAGAAAAACATACTTTTATAAATTGTAGTTCAAACTTAAAATGATGTTTCTTTTATTTTAAAGGTAGTGCATTGGGAATAGATATCGGGCTAGCCTACTGAGTTTTAATACTCACGCCTATAGGTCTTTTCTGTTTTAGTGTTTGTGCAGGCTATAGCTTGAGTGCGCTTGCCTAGGGCGACGCTTGATCGTTGAGTGGGAGAGCGACCCACGAGGTCGCACGGAGTTTGTTCGCACGTCGTGTTTGGTTAGTTTGATTCTTGTTTATTCCTGTTTAGTCACTTTATTTGGTTTATCTTTTCTGCACTGCTCTGCATTATTTTCACTGTCTTATTTATTTATATTGGGAGAAATTGTTCCCATAGCCTCTGTTGATGCCCTGGCGCTTGTCGCCAGCCCGGGAGGATCGGGAACGCCTCTCGGGCCCTGTCGCAGACCGAGTCGGGTGACCGGTTCAGGGTCGACCCGGGTTGGTTTGTGACATTCTTTCATTTCAAATTTTTTATCCTATGCACATAATGAATGTGGAAATCCCATGAAATCAAGTGCATGAGTTCTTATCTCATGAGGGGTCATATTTTGTGGGTAATGGACAACTTTTTTATCTAAATAAAATCCTCTTGATTTCTACACCAAGAATTTATCAAGTAAACTTAGGGTGAAATGATTTATAGAAAACTTATTAATAATGAAATTATACCCTCTCTACCAAGAATGTTTTATTACTTATCAATAAGGGGGATATAAGTGAAATGAATGTCATGGGGAATGAAATATGTAATGGGATAAAGAAATTATCATTTTAACATTGAAACATTCATTTTAGGAGAAGTCTTAAGGTGTGGGAAAAAATACAATGGGATGATTATTGGGACCACATTATGTATTAGTTGAATTTTTTGTCAACAGGTGTCAATAATAGTCAAAATAATTAAGGAACTACAAACTGAATGGAGATTTGTTGAAGTTAAGACTCCTAGAGAATTTTTATTGATTCATATCATTGGACAAAACACTTGGGAAATTCTCCATGATGAAAGAAATCATAAAATTTATGCACTGATCTTGAATTATCATAGAACTTTTATCATGTGTGATAAAACATTTGAAACATTAAAGTAGCATCTTTTTAATGATGATTGATGAACTTTGGATTTTATAATCCAAAAGGAATGGAGGAGGAAGTAGGTTGAAGAAGAGACTTGGAATATAATTTGGCCATGAATTTATGTGAAAACATGGTTTTCTACCAAGCATTTTTATGTTGCTTACTGGAAGAATGGGTCCAGCCCATGAGCTAGCTACCCAGCATCAACCTGATGCACATGCCGGACCATATGGGTCCACCGTTCCCATGGAGAATCCAAGGCTGAGCCTACCCACATAAGGTTAATGAGGCACATGGGGCCCATGTATAATCCCTTATAGGGTGTTCATAGTTGGTGCGAAGTGTGTGCCTGAGGAGGCAGAGTTTGTGCAAAGAGAGCACTCATTGAAAACAGGTGTGAGGTGGAACTAGAGGGGATAAGAGAATTATGAGTAGTAGGTGGGGGATTTGATTTATAATCCATGGTAATCCTACTGGTCCAATTATATGTGGGATGAGTTTAAAAAAAATTATGTAATCTTTGCCATCCATCCAATCTTGCATATCACTCTACTACCCGATCAGTCATAACATTCGTTCATCCAAATCATTAGTGCTCATTTGATCTAGCGCACTGTGTGTTTGAGTTAGAGTCGTCTAATTCTCCCTCAATATTTTAATAATCATGTCATCATCATCAAACTATTGTGATCTCTGACACCACTACATCTCATCTAAGCTAATGAATGATCATGTCTGAACCACCATGCCTTGTTATTTTGATTCCATGAGGGTCTTCAGATCGAACCAAGACCATGCATGAAATATATGTCTAGAATAATTGTGAAATATGGAAGAAGAAGGATCAGATGACGAAAATAGATTTTATAAGGCCACATGGATTTGACTATGGAGCTAAAATGATATACTCGCTATCTGAAATTAAGATGATTTGTTTTAAGGGAGAAGGACCCGCATTCGGAAAGAGGTAAGACATTGAGATTCTCAGCATATAATCACCAGTAGGGATGAAGATAAAAAATAACCAGATATCCTAAGCATTCAATGTCCCGATCTCCATGGATTTTTAAATAGATATAAAACAAGTAAGAGGAATTTCCCTTTTTTATAAAAGCTGGAGTATGTGACAAATAATGATTCTACTCCTGCATTCCTAAGAGATCATGTTTTTGAAAATCATAGAATCTATATCTACATCACATTTCAAAGAGAATGCAAGAAGTACCATGATATTTCTACTTTGAGAATAAGAAGATTATGTTGGTGTTTCATATTTTCTTCTCACTCTGAAACCACTTTTTCAATGAATAGTTTCCAGAAACACAGGATTGTTTCTTTAAACCAATAATTTCTTTTCATAAGGCCATGTAAAATTGATCCATTGGATGAGATTTAGTCTCCCACTGTGCTTCGTCGAATCCATCACACATTGTGCAAAGTTGAATCATGAATACCATGTGTGAACGAAAAGACCCACGACCATTCTAGTATCACAAAGAAGGGTGAGAACATCCTCTTGTTTTCATGATTCTATTATACTATTTTTCAAGGCATTGTTTGTTGAAAGGGAATGATATTTCCAGATATGGTAAGTAAGAGTATGAATGCTTTCATGTGCATGATATAAATAAGCACAAAGCCTTGTTTATGTGTGTGGGTTGAAGAAAGCATAATGCCTTGAGTTTTTGATTGATGAATAATCTCAAACAAAGAATGGGTTTCACCGATTTGGGTTTGAATAAGGATTTAAATATAAACATAAAGAGACACCTTAACCATGATCAGGAGGATGTAATAAGAGTAATGGGAGAAGAGGTTGTGTGTGTGTTCGAAGAACCACACCTATTAGGGTACTCACACAATGTGAGGAAGAAGAGTTTTAATGCTTGAATGAATGCACATGAACATGTGAAGTAACTTAAATAAGGAATAAGAACAATTGTGTGCACATGTGTGAAGAAGAAGAAAGAATGGGACGAAAAGGTTCAACCAAAATGTCTTATGCATGATAACATAAATTAATGGAAAAGGTGAACAAGTTGACTCTATTGATGCCAAGTGAGCCAATACTTATAGAATTACATTTAAATAGTAGTATGTGATTCAATGCAAAGAATTAATAAGAATTTTGCATTCAGTTAATGCACTAAAGAAGATGTAGTGCAATCAGTTATTGCACTAATGAGGAAGAAGAATACGCTTAACTTTGATGGTTTTGCAATAAAAAGGATAAGAGAGAAGAAGATGATACATTATTGACTATTTATTAGCAAGAAACTAATTATAGAGCACTGGAGAAGGTAAAAATTAGAACATACCTTATTAAAAAGGGAATTATATAATATTTGGAGTAAGTATAAAGAATCAAAAAGTGTAAGGGAATATCCAAATTTTTTAAAAATGGACTTGATTATATCATCCCTCCTCCAGGTGCAGGGAGCCCCACTAACAAATGGATTATTTTACTAGTCAAACACTATAATTGAATATCACATTATAGTATAGATTCCATGAACTAGTCATTCCAATTCATGGTAAGGACACAAATTATCTTATTTAGTGGTGAACCTTGTTGAAATATCATGTTCATAATTTTAAAAATTTATATTATTGCATGGGATAGTTAATAGAGAATAAGACCATCAAGATTCAAAATAGGTCTAGAGGCACAGTTATAGAATGTTTGAATTGTTTTCTAAAGGCCCCAACACTGATTCACCCCCCATATAGTTATAGGTATATCCCAAACTAGTAATATCACTACATTTCTGGGACCCGACATACCCACGGTGGGAGAAGATTCAATGTGACCCTATATACCCATGGTAATAATGAGGGATGAGTACCACAACAGTCCAAGGATAGATGGATGTGGCTTCTGTGTGCCTCAACATGCCCACTGTACTCATTGAGAAGGAGTTCTCCATCAGTCGATGGTGTTCAATGATGTGACTAATGGTTATAATATCCTACTCTAAATTATACTTGGTTTTAGTTGTGTTGCTTCATGATCATTATTCTTGATCATGCTTGGTGGTTTGTTTGTGGATTTCTTTTTTTCATTTCCTTTTTTTTAAAGTCCCTACTGAGTTTTTTCCCACTCACCCCTACTCGAGCTTTTCACATCTGTGTTGTGTCTGGTGAAGATGACTCCTTCCTTGATAGAGGACATTGTGGCCTAGGACCAGATGGTTCCCATAGTGACCAAGAATATGTGGCATAATTTTACAGATACTAGATGTTGGTCTATACATACCCATCTGGTGGGGTTTCCAATATACAAAATTCCGAGTATTCTATATACTTTCTTATTTTAAATTTAAATTTTTTTGGGTGTGCATTCTGGCCAGTTTAACCTATAGATTACACTTTAACATGATAGTTGTTTAGTGTAATGCATATAAAAATTATAGCTTTGGCACATGGATGTTGGTATATGCATAAAGGTACTCCGTAATATTACTCTAATATAAAGGTTGACCCCTTCGTCACAGGTCTCCAACCTTTACAATTTAGGAGGCAGGATCGGATTATGTCACATCATGGACCACAGTAGATAGGTCATGACAAAAAATAATATAAATTATATTATTCACATGGATAATTTTGTTCCATAATTATATGGTATAGGAAAAACTATTATATATAAAAATTATACATTACATGAAGCAAATTATGATCACAATCAATTTTCCATATGAAAAATTCATTCTAAAATAATTAAAAGGTTCGTTTCCATAAAAATATTCACAATATTCATCATGACCTCCTCATTGTACCAACTAGTTTATAATCATTGGAATTTTTAAAAAAAGGGATGAGAAAAAAAAAATCTTAACAGACATTAAAGAAACGTAATTTGTTATTCTAGTGAAAAAAATATAACACATTTAATGAAAAACATTGTCAAGAATTTCTCTGAGAGTACGAAATAAAAAAAAAATCAACATGTATGAAACACAAATTATTCATTCTCAAATAAAACCTTTACAACACATAGAATGAAAATAAACAATCATTTTTTGAAACGTATAGAATCATAATCATAAAACCCTTTCAAAACTCATGTATTTAGAATATCTATATGTTCTACTACAAATATAATAAATCTAAGAACATAATAATTACCCAATGCATTAGAGATATCTATTGGGTTTCACACATCATATAGTCTATATCAAGATGACCGATTATTCAAGAACTATAATGGGGATCAACCCATTGCATTACTTATATTAGGCCAGCCAGTGAGATTAAATGGGGCTCAACCCATTATATATTTTATATTGGTCTCACCCATTATAAATATATTTATCAAATACCACATAATTAATAATTATTTTATGCTCACATATTTCCATCATAATATTCATAAAAAGCATTTAAATAAAAAAATTGATATCAAAACACCATTTTATTTTTAAAAAATATTAATAATAAAAAAATTGTTACCATTTAAAAAAACAATTCTCATTGAAAATAACTATATAATTTTATAATGGAATGGGAAGTTCTTTAAATCATCATAATGGTGGTAAAATATGTTCATTCAATATAAGTAAAAAACATTCATTTTGTATTTTTTGTCAAATTATTCACAATAAACAGTGTTTGTAAAGGGAGATAAAATTCCCATAAAATCATTTTTAAAAAGTACAATAATATTAAAAATTATTATAAAAATCATTTTATTGTACTAAAAATATTTTGGGAATAATTTATTGAAAAAATGTACGTGGATGAAAACTAAAGTTTTATTGTAATCTTAAAAATGAAAAATTTAAAAAATATGTCTCAAAATTCAAGTTCCATTCATCAGGTATGTACTTTCTCATCCAATAAAAAAATTTAGTTAATTGTAGAGTTTATGAAGAGATTTATGAAATTTTATTATTCCTTTTATGCCACATATTATAATTTTATATTAAATTATGTAATCATTTAATATCATGATGGACTATTTGAAGATATTCACAATATAAGTCCATAATAGAATATATATATCAAATATGATAAAAATGTATAGTAATATATTATTCCTAGAATAATTATAATTTTTAAACATCAATTATAAGTTAAAATACATCATTTTTTAAAAGTACTACTATAGAAAAATAGAGATGGTTAGACGTACCTACGCATGAGTAACATTTCCATTTTTCAAATATCATTGCAGAATGATGGTAAATGATATATTATTAATTCTTCATTATAAATATTTAAATAATATCTCATATAAAAATTATTTAACTTACTATATCACGTTTAGACAGACTATTATGGAAATCCATGTATCTATGTTCACGAGACAATAATTTTTTGCACAATTGAATGATTAGTTATTTTCCCATTTTAATCAACATGATATGGATATAGGTCCTCAAAGTAAAATTATAAATATCAGTATATCAGTAATATAGAAGTTAGTAGTTTTCAATGGTTTGGAAAAGACTTTTGTATGTGGTAGAAGAGACAAAACAAAAATATGTATATAAAAATTATACAATATCTTTGGAAAACCACATTTTATTAATAGCCTATGTCTTGTATTATTTTTATTATAACTAAAAAGACCTATCTATTGTTTTGATTATATTAAGGTAATTGATCTAGCACTTGACTTACCAAAAATGTTATTATCTCTCAATAAATGAGTAGAAGCAGTTGCCATTTATAAGAGATGCTAGAGGTACTTATGAAATTTCCCCAAATATAAAATTAATATAATTTTATTCCTTATTCAAAATGGATCCAAAGTGATTTATATATAAGATAATATTATTATGGTAAAAAATACATTTATCAAATAAATAATAATCATGTTTTGAATGTATTTGTATCCATGTTTTATAATGAATATTTATCCCTTTTGACTCATACCATGGCACTATTTATTTTTACACTTTTAGGGTTAATATAGTTACTATAAAAAGGAAAAACTCAATTAAACGGACCATGATTGAATTTTTCAACCTCATCCTAATCACATGAATGAATTTAATATTTTTATTATTTTTATATCATTTCATAAAATAGTATTTATTATAAAAGGCCCCTTTTATAATTGTTTTGATCTATTCATTACAATGACATTAATAAAATCATTAAAAATAATCCAATTCAAAATAAAATATTTTATTATATACATAAAATTTCATTAATGTCTATTAAATTCATTTATCATATTATCTATATAAAAAATTCTTATTTTAATATTTTCAATTTTTTTGAATTTTTCATTAATTAAATAATTACTCCATCAGCATTGTGCAAGAATTTAAGGAATAAATTTATTCTAAAAATTTTAAAATTAATTTAAATTAATGAAGATAAATTATTTAAAATTCAAACTAATATTTCTAGTTTAATATATCTCAGAGATAAAAATATATTTAAACATTATAAATATTAAAATAATTTTTGACATTTTTGAAAAATCAATAAATAAGATACTCTAAGAGTCATAATCCCATTTATTCTTATAAAAAATGTCATAAATTGTATACTTGGACGATTATGGTCTGGATATACTTATAAAATATGATTTGGTTAAATATTTGTGTAATTTAATAAGTCTTATTAATTAATTTTAATCCTAAATCCCCCGATTTACCCATTATAGTGGTAATAGAAATAAACATGTTAAAAAGTAAAACTATATTAATATCCAAAATAAAATTGTTTTATCCAAACTTTAACAAATTATATTCACTAAACAATAATCTTAAAATCTCTCAAAATATTTTACACTATGATTGAAATACAAAAATTAAAAAAGGATTTGATCACATAGAATTCCATCATTAATTTTATCATTTATCTACAACGTAATATCAAAAAATTATAATGATTAATTTATAAAATGTAATATTAAAATATATATCACATAGGCTAGTGGATGGTGATAAACCGTTTTAACCCTTTGGTTGTGGGTTCAAATCTGTTAGCTTTACCACATGTCACATGTTGTCTTCTTTACTACATGTTTTCCTTTTTCTTAAAATATTATTTTTTAACCAGCATAGAAAATTGATTATCTTCCTAAAAATAATAAAATATATTTTTTATTAAGGATAATTACTTAACCTCAATGTTTTTATCATACCTTTCAGTATGCATCCTAAAATTTAATAACCTGTAATTACCTCAAAAATAAATTTCACGGATTTTATTCTTAGTCACCTTAAAATTTCGTAAAATTAAACCTCAATATGTATTTCTATGACATTTAACTTAAAAAACCATAAAAATATAATCATATGATGGTATTATTAACTATAAATATAACCTCACCTGAAAATATTTTAACCACCAAATTTATTTAAAGCACTTATGATGCCATCATTAAGGACCCAACCATTATCATCACATAATATATCATCATTAAATTATAATTCGCATTACTTCCATCGCAAGGATATTTTAGGAATAGTGATTTATAAATACATGAAAAACTTGAAAATTTTAAACCCATACATTATAGGTCAACACATGTACTCAATATTCAATTCACAAAAATCATTACATTTAAAAAATCATGATAATTCATCACAATATTAATCATAGAATCATTATTTTAACTATTTTCCCTTAAAAATTATGAAAATGATTTTAGAAACATGGTATGACAAAAAAATGAAAATTAAAATAAATTAATAATTATAAAACATTATTCTACTGATATTTTTAAAACCCATGTAATGTTTACCATTAATATCAATATTAATTGAGAATATAAAATAAAATACTTCAATATGAAAACATTAACTCTATTTTTCATGAAATATATCCTTTAAAACCAATATGAAGAGAATAAAAAACTTTTTTAGAAACATAGTGCATCATATTCAAAAAAACTTATTCAAAAAAATTACAATTGTAATTACAATACCACCATGATATAATATAATTATCTAAATAAATTAATCATTACCCAATGAATTTTTTAACCATACTGGGAAACCTATTCATTTATTCTATATTTATCATAACATATTCTATGTCCAAAAATGGGTCTTATCCCTTTTTATGAGATATAGTTGGCTCACCCACTAGTTGTAATATATATTGGCGCATTATATAAGTTGCATCAGGATCACTAATATTTGATATAATTATCATGTTCCATATCATGAATTAATAATTTTATTTCTTTTTAACATTTTCATCATGAAAACCTACTTGAAACTCATATAAATGAAAACACATTGGGATATCAAAATAAACTTTCATATAAAAATTGATTTTATAAAATAAAAAACCTATTCACATCATAATGGATCCATTATATTTATAAAAATGGAATCATGTAAAGGATACATCGAATAATTAATGCATTATGATGGGGATGAAAAACACATTAGAAGAACATGTTTAAAAAACATTCCATTATTTTTTTCTGAATTGTCACAAAGTACGTCATTTGGAAAAAGAAAAACATAGTTAGTTAAAAACATTTATTAAAAATTATAACATAGTAAAAATTAAAAAAAAATAGATAATAGAATTAAATTAAAATATTTTTAGAAAAAAATTAAATGGATTAAGAAATATAGTTATAATAGATACTTCTAAAATATAATTTTTAAAATTAAGAACCTAACCATGTGTCTGATTCATCTATTATATTGTTTTTGTTTTTAAATATAACTACTTACATGTAAATTTTTGTTACAAGGAAAGAAAATATCAAGATAAAACAAGGTGCCCAAAGAGAAAACACGGTCAATGGATGTCGAATATAGTAGAGTTAGAGTTTATCCCCTCTCATGAGGTTAACCCCATCTAGTTTCATGGTGATAACATTATTAAAGAATATTGGTTCCGGCCCAGAAACGTCAATAGAAGATAGGTGGTATACGAACTTGTTCCCCTATCTCCATTTATGGACAACGTTGGAGTTGCCACTAGTTATGACCATCCGGTTTATGTTTTTAAATAAGAAGAATAGTTTAATTATTTAAATTCATAAGGTCCTTCTTCAATTTTAATATTCATTTTATATAACTTAATTTCGTGTTATATGAAATAAAAAAACAATTTATGTTAACATTATAAATTTTTTTCATACTCTCTATATAAGTCCAAAATATATTTGGAAAGTCAAATATGGTAAGCATGGTATTATTATATAATATCTAGAATAATAATAATGAATGAAATATAAATGTAGTGCTTCATTTATAATTTTTAATATTTCAATTAAAATTATTTATGAAAAATGAACTATTATACAATCATAGAGGTAGTAGGCCATATATACGCTTGAGTAGCATTTCTATTTTTCAATGATAATTATGGGAAAACCCAAAAAGATTTATTTACCTTTAATGTTGAAAAATATAACATAAATATCATAAATAGAATTATTTCCATAATTATAACTAGTGTTGATAAATTGTTTTAGAGAACAAATTACATCAATTCATGAGGTGGTAGTCTTCCTTGCATACAGTGGATGATTTCTTTCCCCATTTGATGGAAGGGGAGATTTATATATGTCATAACTCTAATATAACTATATATAAGTATATTTGGTATAATATATATATATATTTATTTATTTTATTTAATGTTTTAATAGGGATTTATCAATGATGAATATGAGTCACAACTTTAACATGGAGATAAAAACTATACCAGTTACATGGAAAACATATATTTTTTATCATCTTATGACCTGTAATATTGGTTTTCATCCATCAAAAAGAACTCAAAAATATTGGGATTTAATCTATGAAAATATTCAGTATTCTATCTTCGGAACCAAATATGTTTTTATGTGTAAGGAAATAAGAATAAGAGATGTAATTTTTTAATAGAGGGGATAGTAAATTTGTTGAATTTCTCAAAATATTATATTATTAAAACTAAATTTTATTAATAAAAATGGATCCAAAGTGATTTATTTATAATATAAGATGATTATTCCTCAAAAAAAACTCATCAAATAATATTTATACATATTTGGATATATTTATACAATTATTATTTTTTGTTAACCCCTATTTAACTCTATTAACACTTTTGTAGAAAATATGGAATATCATTCATTGAGGGTTAATATAGTTACAATAAAATTTAAAAATACCCTTAAGAGGACCTTGAATGATATTTTAAACCATGTATTTATCACATGTATGAATATAATATTTTAAAAAAAGTATATAAAATTATAAAAAAATTATTTATAAATAGAAATCTATTATGTTAATTTTTATAACTATTCATAACATTGGAATTAAAAATATCAAGAAAAAATATAAACATATAAAAAATAATTTTTTTTATTACTAACCATACATGTTAATATATTATTTTTAATGACACATTTTATCATAGAATTTAAATATTATAATATTAGTACTATCATTCATTTTATTTCTCCAATAATTATAGAATTACTAGATCAATATTGTGAAATTATATAAGATAATTATTTATTTACTAAAATGAAAAAAAATTGAAAATGATAAAGTTAAATGAAATATATTTTAAGATAATATTAATTTTTGAATTTATCATTGGGATAACACTATACTAAAAATATTACAATTATAAAAAAATAGATTTTCACTTATTTTTCATTTCAATAAATAAAATACTATAATGGTTATAATCTCATCCCCATATCCCTAAAAGTCATAAATTATAATATTTGATAATTATGGTCATCATAGACACATCCTAAAATATTTAGGTGTGTTTTTGGTTATTTAGTAGATCTATACAATTTGATTACCCTAAATTACCAAATTTACCTTCTTTTGTTGTAATAAAAATTACTAGGGTTATAATTAATATTGACTAAAAATAAGAGAAACATATTTAATAAATTTGGACCTAATTATTTATAATATGTAATACTAATTTAAAAATAATATCATAGATGTTGTAGATTTTAATTTAAAATAAAATCTTAAAAATGCTATGTAAAATTCTTTTTTAGAGAAATTCCATTTTCAAGTATTAGATGATTTTATAATAATTTATCATATATGATCCATTTATAAAAAAATTAATTTTCTTTAACTATGTAATATTTTATTAATTAAAATTTTAAAATATTATAATAAATGTTTTATATTTTTAAATACATAAAAATAAAATTATGTTTTCAGTTAAAATAATTATTTTTCACTATTCAATAAAAATTCCAATTTATCCAAAATTATGAAAAATTAAACATTTGATAATTATAATATTTTTAATTTACCAATAAAATAAATTTTCCCAATTAAAAAATTGTTAATTTGAAAATTAATATTATAAATAATATATTATTATAAATTTTTTTCATAAAAAAATTCCCTTTTGATTATAATAATTATATAATATATTTGCAATGAATTTAAGAACATAATTTTGGATTAATAATAAATATTGAAATTATTTATTTTATCATTTACTAGGATGTTAAATACACACCCCCACCAAGTAATATTTTACACAATATATTTATAGACATTTCATTTCACTCATTTCTTGTATGATTTATTTCCACTTCGTTTTAATTTTTTTAAAATAACATATTTATAATTGATGTATATATATATATGTGATAAATTTAATGTATCTTTATCAAAAAAACATGAGGTGTTACATTTTACCCCATTAAAATAATTTCTACTCAATATTTCATTTGTTTATAAATAAATTTATCTATACATAAGATGTAATAGACATTAGTTATTATTTTTACTGAAATGTCAACCAAAAAATCATGTGTAGGACTAAGAAATCATATTTTATCACATAATATATTTATTTATTTATTTATTTTCAATTTCCATATATATATTTGTTCTAAATAATAATCTATACTCAATTATAGGATATTTAAAATATATACCATCCATTGGTTCAAAATAATAATATTTTACCTATCCAAATAAAAAATATATATGATTATATAATCCAAAAAATAACATTAATTATATATTTTAATATAAAAAATCAATCAAAATTTTTTCTAATCTGATGACACCATTATTTCAATCCATGACACATTCTATTACACCATGATTCCATTATTTCAGATTGTAAAAATATTTAATTTATCTCTTGTTTCTATATGTTTGAAAATGAAAAGATAATAACATATTCTCCAAAAAAGAGTGAATAAAATTATATTATCTTTCTTATTATATTATTAAAGAAAAAAACCAGGAAGACAAAACTCTTATAAAAAGTAAAATTTCATCCATAGCAACAGAAAATATCATTTTAGTGAATCTTATTTTTTTTGATTCCCTGGAGCAACACTTTAATATCATTTTACAATAACACATACATTATATAATTTATTTTATTACAACATTATATTCATATAAATAACTATCCCATAATTAAAATTGTAAATGGAATCATTGAAATACATAATTTCCCATGAACATTTGATGTTAGAAAATTAAGTAATTATGAATAAAAATGAAATAATAAAATCCATTTCATACTTCATTAATGGTTTTTCACTATGAGAAACTATTTATTCCCTAATAGGACATTATTATGTTAAAAAACAATACAAAATATTTTTGGTATGATTTATCCATTTTAATGATTTTCTATAAAAACAAGGAAACTAGAATAACAATAAGGGGGTTTGAAACCATTAGTAAGGGAAAATATTCAACTAAATAAATCATTGGAAAACATGGAAAAAAATTGTGAATGAAAAAACAATAGTATTTAAAAAATTAACATAATCTAATAGTATGTTATGTCCATTAGAATAATTAAAAACATTGAACATATTTATTATTTATTTCACACTAATGGATGTCATAATTTTGGACATAAAAAAGACATTCAAGTCCTTGTGATTAGAATTTATACTAATTGGGGATGAGGTATTCACAGAAACATAATCATTTTTGTCTTCTCAGTCTATTTACAAAATCAAAGTCATATATATTGGAGGTATCCACATTTCATATGATTATGTCCAACGAATTAATTATGTGAAGAAATTAATAAACAATACATAATAACCATTTCCAAAAATAATATATATTAGGATAACAATTTGAAAGAAAAAATACTCCTACTAATATCAATAAAATAAATAACATGGTCATAGCCCATCCAACAAATATGGTGTATGGTCAAACAAAACATAAATAACATTCCTATAATTTCCTATAATTTAATAAAAATTTAAATAATACTAATACATATCCCCATTTTATTAAATGGTATAATATGATCAAACCCATAGTGAGGTAAAATTTTTATGGATAAAAAATATATTTTCAAATATGTTGATTAATCTATAATAATCCACAATGGAATAAATATTATAAAAACTCTATATTGTTCCAAATTAATTAATAAAATAACTTTTTATATATGAATATATTATGAAAAAATCATATTTAGTAGTGGTATATGGTTATTTAAATCCATATAAAATATGATCATTATAAATCTATATGAAGAAACTATATTGTTTCAACCTAACACCACCCAAGAGAAAAATAGGAAACTCATATTTCTTTTTACATTGATGAAACAAATCCATTTAAATGAATTATAAAATGATATATTCAATGAATAGATCGACTATTTTATTTTATAATATACATTTAATACCGCAAATGAAAAATATATATAAGATAATAAATAGTGACATATAAACCCTATTAGGGTCAATCCTTTAGAAAATAAAAGGCAAATGTAATGAAAAAGTAATAGAAAAAAATTCAGAATTTGTTTTATTGATGTAAAAGTTGATGTCATGGTCTAGTATTGAAGGTCAACAAAAAAGATAAAGTTATAAATCATGAAAAATATAAATTTAAAATTGTATTAAATAAAGAGACATAAAAAATCAGAATTAATATATTAGGGGAAAGTATAGTGGGTAAAAGAACATATTAAAGGTAAAAGAAACACTATTATTTATATTTTGGAAATTAATTTTTTTAGAAGTGAAATTTTAAAAAGATAATGAAAAAATTATATTGTATAAATAAATAATTCTATCTACACTGGTATTAAATGTCCCATAAAAAAATATTTTTGGGTTGGAGCAGCAATGAATGGATGAATGTGGTACACGATGAAATAATATGACATAAATAAAGGATATTTGAGTTATCAATATACTGTATGGGAAACACACTCCATGGAGTATGATGCATTAGAAAGAGGTGTATAATTTTCAAAGAAATTAAATTCATATAAAAATTATAATATATAATAATATATTATTTTTGTACAGCTTACCAATTTTTATGACTAAATGGATGATGATAAAAAATAAATTAATATGGGGTTACCATAATCATTACAAATGTGGTGAAAATTAAGAAAAATAATTTTTATGAAATAAAACATATTGGCATGAATATTTCAAAAGAAAAATAAAATTGTATTATAATGATATTTTATTAGGTGTTGAATAAACCATTAATGGGATAAAATATTTTAAAATATAAACATATATCATTGTAATATTTTTTTGACAAACTACCATAGAATCTTATGTAAAACATTAATAAAAATATATTAAAATATTATTATTGTAATTGAAAAAAATACCGTTATTAAAATAAAGTTCACGAAATTACAACTTAAAATTGTAATTATATAAATCACTTAAAATAAATTAGGTGTAAAATTCAAATCATGTCTCAAAGAGGGGATTTGTGATGAAAAAACCATACCTTGTTAATGATGTGCTCTATGCGTATGAATACAATTCAAAGTAATAAAAATAATTTTATAAGTTAAATTGTTATAAACCCTATTATTTTATAATAACTCAAATTTATATCATTTATTATAAAATTATTTTTTATTATATATTTTTATTATTTCATTTTTTCTAAAATTCAGATGGTGTCAACTTATTTTGATGATTATATAAATTGATGATGATATTTTAATAACTATTAAATACTAATATCACCATTTTAGAATCGTAAAATAAAAATTCATTAATTATGGACTTATAATAATATTATTATTTATGTCCCCATTTTCATCAATGATATTTTTTTTGTATTATTCTTATATATTGTAAAACCAACCCCAAACTTGACAAAACTATATATCAATGGTGATTATTATTAATGAAATGTATAATATAATTATATAAATATAATATTTATATAATTTATTTTTCTGCATCAAATTTATATTTTAGGTTGTTTCAATATATAATGTCAAAATAATAAAAAAATGAAAAATATCACATCACATAGGTTGTACTATGCACAACGCATGATCAACATCATTTTATTTTTAAATATGGTCGTAAATTAATAGATAATGTTTATTTATCTAATATAAAAAGGGGTATATGTGATATTTATATATAGGTTATACAATTATAATGGTAATGATTTGTTTTAAGGATAATTTTATCACGAAAACAAAAATGTTATATAATACCTACGTTTAGACTTCACACATTATCTTGAATGTATCCTTTGAAATGAATTGATTATTCATAATAAGTAAATAGGTGTGTTATGAATATTATATATTCATATTTTATGAGAAACAATGTTGTTCTTTCCGATGAAATTTAGAGGAGTGATTGTGGCTTTAATGGTTTGAGTGGTACCTTTAATAGGTGTTGAAAATATAATGTTTTAGAGAACAGATTACTATTAAATGATATCATTACACTATTCTTGGATAAAAGGATAATAAATTTATAAATAGTGGTGTTTGGGATGTTATTGGTTCAATAAATCCTCCTACAATTATTTCCATAAATGTTTAAAATATATTGAATGCAATTTTTTTAATATTTTACATTCAACTTTTTTAGATCTTACCATGGATATTAGTTAATTTGGAATGTAAATTAAATTTTAATATATATATAAAATAATAAATCATTCCAAATAATATTTTTTTCATAAAATTATTATACATTTTATATAATTTTATTTACAAATAATAGATAAATATAAATAAAAATTTATCCTTTTATATTAAGATTTTTTTAGAAAAACCATGTTCCAATAATTATTAGAACATAAAAATATTTATTATTGGATAAATATTCAAAGTTTTGTAATGTAATTATGTATTCATTTATAGAAAATATTTTTGAAATAATTTAAAATAGAATAATTTAATTTATTATATTAAATTTACAAGAGAATAATGAATCAATTATTTGAAAATATTAGTTTAACCACAAACATGGTAATAAATTTAAATAAAATTCTACATAATTTTATGCAGACAATATAAGTATAACTTTCTCATTTGCTTGAAATTTTTTATATATTATATAAAATAAATTTTTAATGATTTAATTTTTACATTTGATGAAAATTAAATTTTAATGTAATTGAATAAATATAGTTTTTTATAGAACATGTTTTGGACCTTAAAAGTGATATACATGTGTTTTATAAATTAAATATGATGTTTTAAATGATATATATTAATTATATACTTTTAACTTTTATACGATAATTTTTTTATAACATTTTAAACATTATTTAATTATGATTGTGGTATAAAATTTGTCGTTTTTTGAAAAACTCCATATTTTTTACTTTTAACCTAAAAATAGTTATCATATATATAAATATTCACCATAAGATAATATTTTTAATAAAAATGAAAAAAAAATTAAATTTATTTTATCATATTTGGATTCGAAAATTTATTAATTCAATTTCTTAATTAAATCAATACATATAAAGAATGATTGTTATTATTATTAACTAATATTTATAAAAATAAAAACTATGATTTATATAATTTTATTATGATAATAATTTAATTTATGATATTTAGTTTTCCATTTCAAATTCTATATTTCAAATGATTTTTATTTAATTATTTCCAAATATGTATGGAATTATTTCATTATCACGTTTTAAAATAGTGGTTGATTATATTAATATTCCATTTGGTGGAATTTTTTTTCTCACCCACTAAAAAACAATATAACTTTTTTAATTCAATTAATATTTATGTGTATGAAATTTCTTCATTCCATTTCACTTCCAATTAAATTATTTCCTTCTACATTTTTTAAAAGAATTATTTTTCATATTTTCTTCAGAAAATTTCATTAACAATATCCACCTCTTTTTTAATCATTTTCAAAAGTAAATTATCAAAATAATGTTTAATAATTTATTTTATTTTAATGTAAATGTTAATATTATTAAAGGATATTTATTCATATTTTCTATTGAAACTTCATAATTATTTGTAATAGTATATTTTGTGTACGTGAAAATAAATTATTGATTAATTTTATTAATTTTTTTATTAAATAGTGATTCCATCAAAATTTATACTCAGAGTAGATTGTAGAATTTTATTTTGAAAATTTTAATTTAAATAATTTCTTTCAAATTTTTTAATTCATCCTTATTCAAATTAGGAATGTAATCTATTATATAATTAAAAAATATGTATTTCATCATTATTTTTAGGATGAGTATGAACTAGTATATCCCCAAAATTATATCTAAAGATAGGAATTGTTTGGAATTAATTATTTTATCATATGAAATATTAGATTATGTGCACTATGTGATTATGGCACTATTAGTGATATATTAAAAAAAATAGTTTTTATGATTATGTATGTGAAACATTGTTATCACAATGTAATTTCTTTGTAGGGTATGATTGTTTACTCCTGATTTCATATTCCAATAATTTAAGAATTATGTTATGAAAAATTCCTTTTTCATTGATTGATTTCTTATGAAATACTTTTTCTTGAGTATGATTCTCTAATATTCTATCTATGTGTCTTGATAATTTTTAGAGACAAATATTCTCACCTTTTTTACTTAATGATTATAAAATGTTATCTATTATAACTTCTAGTATTCAAGATTTCACCTCAACTTATCTTATTTCTCTATTCCACAATGTTTTGAATATGATTGTTATATATGATATATTTGGATGTGTATCATGTATAAATAACATATATGGTACATGTTGTCAAACATTTCTAAAATATATTGGTTATTTCATTAGAAGATGATCCCACTAAACTTGTTTGTATTATGTTGTCTTTTACTGTGAAATCTAATGAATAATCATGTAAATTTTGAACCATACAAGAAATTTATGGTTGAGTTATGTTAAATGGCATCAAATGGATGTTTATTTATTTTAGGGGATTACATTATTTAGATTAACGTGGTAGAACCAAGAAAAACCAAAGGTGAAAAAGATAATGTAATGAAACGAAATTCAATGAATGAATTTTCCCTTCTTATATTTATTTTAAATAGTATGAATCATTTTAATCAAAATAGATAAAACAAAACAATGTTTATATGGTATGAATAAAATAAATAAGAGGTTTTTTTAGATGATAATGAACCTATACAGATGAAATAGTAATATTTTTATAGGAAAAATAATATGACCACTATAAAGAGTAAATCGACATAATGAATAGAAACTTCACCCATGATAGTATAAATAAAACCTAATCATCTCATAAGTCAGAGTATAAAATAGTTATATCATATTAAAATTATGTGATTATTTTACAAAACAAATATTCATGTTCTGGTATTATTACATGTCTTATATATTTAATTAAAAAATTTCAATTATTAAAATTATATAGACGAAAATTCATATTCATTTTATTTATTTTAAAATAACTATTTTTATATTATTTTAGTATTATTTTAATGAGACCTTAATTAATTTTTGAAAGTGTTATAAAATGAGTTTAAAATTTTAAATTTCTATTTTTCATTTAAATAATGATTTTATTTAAGAATTAATTTTCTCATATATAGATTATTATTTTGATAAAATGGATACTATTTTTTAATTCTACATGTAAAATAATTGTTATGTTGTATTTTTGTATTTTTCTGAAATAACATAATTTTATCTAAATATGAAAACCCGATAATTTTGATTATTAATACATTATAAGATAAATATACTATTCATTAAGTCATAACTGATGTAAGGACAATAATCTCAAACATTCCTTATTTATTATAATATATTTTATGTTATTTCTCAAAATATTCATAGTAATGAGCGAAAATAATAAACAAATGAATAAAATATTTGAAAAACACTCTACTCATCCACTATATTAACCACCCTCACCACACTATTCATTCACTCCTCTAAGCCTTGAATCTTCTAAAATGCAAACCCAAATCCTATTATCTATTCTCTACCAAGAACTACGAACACATTTTCTTTCCATTATAGAAATACTACAACCCATAATGAGGTTATCAAGAAGGATAATTCAATAGGTAAACCCTCTTATGTTTTTTTGAATATAATTTTAATTTTCATTCTTTTCCTATATTATCCCCTCCACCCCTTTACAATTGATAATGAAAACTCTAGTATCATCTATATAATATATTTATATCATGTTAATAGAATATCCATCATCAATCCTCTAACACTCTCTCTTTTATTTTAAAAGATAAATCATCATCTATGAGGTTTCAATTTACAACATTTTTGGATAACAAAAATTCATTATTTAATTTATCTTTCAGGATGGTAATGAAACCATGTTAATATTTGAAACAGATTTAAAAATAATTATTATATCTTATTTATAGTTATGGAACCATTATATATTAATGATATTTCATTATATAACAAATGTAGTTCTTTGTGATCAGAAAACTGCTAATATTAAGGAAAATGATTATCATTAACATGTTATATAATGATTCATCCTCAGATAAATAATATAAAAATCATACCAATTAGACTTATGTTTTTTCATAATAAACATTTATTTCAAATTTTGATGAATTAAACACATTTTACATGAACTTCATAATATTTAATCAACAGAACAAATGATGAAATGAAGAATATTAATACTCAACAATGATGGAATTCAATCATATAACTAATAAAAAAATGCTAGAAATGAACTAAATAAAATTATAATAAAAAAATAAATTTCAAATAGTTTATTTATTAAATTATTAATGAGTATAATTTCATACTATCGGACCTTCAAGTCATGTGCCGAATACATTCTTACATATGGTATGGCTTTCATCAGCTCACATCCATTTTTTTGAGGTTTTTCTTATTCACACTATTTCATGTTTATGTGGTATGTATACATCCCATTGACATATATTATCCATAATATATTTATTCATGGTATTTAATGTATCATGTTATGATTATTAATTTTTGTGCATAGGATTTTATATACAAAAAAGTGTTACAATTTTTTTGCGTGAACATCCATTTTTCATTTGGGCATTTACATTCTATCACTTAGGCCTAATAAAATTATTAATTATTATTAAAAACTAAATTGAATTTATGTATAAATGTTCTATATATGTTTACCAATCAGAATAAATCATTAATTTATTCGAAGTTAAATTTTTTAAAAGATATTTCTCAAAATTATCCGGACAAAAAAGCCTGATTCAAGGGAACTTCTCTAGTTCATAGATATTTTCAAGGGAACTCTATAATATGTTTCAAGAAATATTTTTTTTTCTAAAATCACTTATTATATTGTGAGAAACCCCATATTAGATTATTTTTCGTTTTATAAAAATAATTTTTCTTAAAGAATTCTTCTTTCTAATGTAAAGGAGTAGATATATAAACAATTAAAAAATGACTTTTTAGGAGTATTTTCATATATTTCAACACTCATGTTGATTTTTTTGATCAACTAGGATTAATATATTATCATATAATCTATAATATGTTATTTAATTGTTTATGATATGTTTTATTCTGGAGTTTATATCTTAATACCATTCACCACGTTACGCTGAATGGTTAGTATTATTTTTTACTGATTGGGGAAAGTAATTTTGATTTCACATGTTCGTTAAATATAAATTTATGTGTTCATTATGTTTCACCCCTTCATTTCATTAATTCATTGGAATTAATATTTATATTTTGGACCTAATATATCCCCTTGGTTCATTTTACATCTCATGGGACAAACTATTTTGGGTTTTTACCCATTTATGTATGATCGTGGAGCATAGTTGTGAAAATATGGTTATGATGTCCCACAATATGCATTACCACATTATGAAACTAATAATTTATAGTCGATGTGATTATTATAATACTATAATATTCATGTTTATGTTTCATTATGGAATTATTTATTAAACTATTATTCCTCCCATATTATAATCAATATTATGTATTAATGGTATGTGTGGTTTTATTTATTAATTGTGCCTTATTACTTATTCATTCGATATATTATTTACTCTTTATTAGCATTTTATATCAAACTTTTCTTATATTTTATTTTCCCCCAGTATGAAATGATGTACATTATGAGTGACTTTCAGGAATAATATTGGATTTATGTATGTTCACAATGGAAAAAAGATATTGTATTTCTTTTCAAGATGTAATGTTGGTATTATGCGTTTATCATTAACTCTAAAGCTACTAAAAAAATTTCCATTTCTGATACAACTTCATTGTAGTAAAAATAATTTTTTGAAGATAGGCACTGACCCTAGGCAACTGGGATCTGCGTATTTATAGGTTGTATAAGACGAAGATTAGTAGAATCCTTAGAAATAAGAATTAGAAAACACACATTATTAAAAAAATACAATAAGACATAGTATTAGGATTATAATACTTGAACATACTAGAATTTTTCTAAGTAATAAATTATGTGGATTGTCCTAGAAATACATCCCTATCAATATAATATAGGTGGACATGGTTTTGGAATAGATTACCTTGGAGTAATAACTCAGAAAATGTGTTCTAGGCCCAAATGAGGGTAACCTCGTGTATGACAATGGGATTTACTACACACATGGTGTTACACTCCTATGGGATATTATTAGGATAACTAAAATTTTTCTTACATATCAATATAAATGGTTTAATTGTAAATATATCCCCCAAAAACCATGCTTATTGATTATGAGATAAGATCGGCATAGGATTCCTGTATATGTTATGTATTTTAGTAGTTAATAATTAAAAATTATGATTCATAACCTATTATAATGTATTGTTTTACATAGAAATTGGGCAAATTGAATGTAACGGAAACCACATGAAGGAATGTATCCCATGTTGGGATAACATCCTTTTCAATATAATGATTTCTATTTTGGAGTTGCAACAACCACTGAGAAAAATATAATTATATTGGAATTGCTAACTCAGGTTATGACTAATAACCTTACATGTATGGAGTATCATGAAAAAAACATGGAGGAGAAATTTTAGACACATTTATATGAAAACATCCTCCATACTGTAATTTGACTACAAACCCATTCTTAGTGGAGAAGTGGATAGGTAGTTTGGAGAAGATATATTTCCCCTTGGGATGTAACGAAAGGGATAATGTTGTTTTGGAAATTTATCTTATCTTGTGAGGTGCAAATAAATAGTGGTCATTATTGCATAACATAAAGTAGGAGTAAGAATTTGAAAACATGTATTTTATATAATTAAAAAATCTTTTTTTTTAAAATACTCCACTTCGGAATAGTGAGAGGATATGAAATGGTAGTTTCTATGTTAGAGGAGAAAAGAGGATGAGAATATTGAAAAATATGAATCTAACATTACAAGTTTAGAATGTCATGTTTCATATTATATATTTATCCCAAGGAGTATGATTTATTTATTCATTTATGGTTTAAATATATTCCTCTCCTATGAAGACATAGTCTCATCTACTATCAAGATAGAAGTATAATTCTCTATTTTATATGACTTCAATGTATTGAAAATGAAGAAGAGGGATTCTGAACACTCATTAAAAGGATACTAGGAAATGGTTAATAACGGAAGAGTAAATCATTTACTCTATACTAATTATGTCCAGAAACACCATGGAACAATCCTAGAGGGGATGAGCGGTCCATAAAAGTATGGAGAAAAAGTCGACCAATATCCTGATTGAATGAGAATGAAAGATGTATCAATTGTTCAATGCTATGGTTTTAATAAGATGTTACATTATACAACTGAATTTCTTAAGGATTAAGAATCATTCCTTAAATATGGACATGTTAGAAAGGCCACGCTTATGTGATCACAACTATTGGGGTGGAAGTTCCTAATGATGTGGTGGTAGGTACAATAATCATTTCCTCTGATATAGCCAGTTATTTATATATTTCTAGATAATTTCATTCTTTTATATATTCTAGTTTTCCTAGAAAATTATACTTTTCCAATTTGATTAAATAAATGAGTATTCATCCAAAACTCCTAATAGAAGAATCTTTACAACAATGATCCATTAATCGGTCCCATGTATGACACATAAACATGATTTAGTTACTAGTCACATCATCCTACATATGATTTATATTGATACAATAAATTTAATGAATTTGATTAAAAATTATGATTTGATGATATAATTCAATAATAAGGATGTTAAATTTTTTATGAATTATGTAGTGTCCATTATCATTATAGCGGAAACCTCACTGTCAGATTCTTATAAAGTTCCACCCCTAGTAACTATACGAAATTGAATTCTTTTTGTAGGATAAGGATGGAATATCAATGGGTGTGTGACGAAATTGTCAAAATTATGATGTACCTATTGATTAAGAACAAATTGATTTATTTCTAGAGTATTTGTTTGGACATCCTCTGGAGTGTGTAATTGAGTTTTCTATTTATGTTATTCCTAGTGTAAGGACTTTATAAAATTATCCTTTTAGAATTTATATATAGAAATTAGAGGAGATGATGATTCTTCTACTGTATTTGAGTTTTAAGGGGTGTATTAACCCTATGGGCACTCCATGGGGAGCTTCTTTTAATTACATTAAGAAGAATGATGTTTCTATGACGATCTATATTGATAATAAAGAGATCAATTCTATTATGATAATTAATACGTTTTCATTTCCTTAGAATTATGATTTATTTGATCAACATCATGTTACTCAATATTGTTTTAGGAATAACCATCAATCTATATATCCTCAGCTACATGTGATGAAGGAATATATTCCAAAGATTGATTTTCAAACCATGTTTTTTCACAAAGAGTTTACAGTAATGAATTTTGGACCAAGTAATGCACCCTAAGTTTTCATGTTTTTAATGAATAGGGTTTTCAAAGAATACATTTTTGAATTATTTATGGAAATTAATGATGATATCATGGTATACTCTAAAATATACGAATATTTGGTGAATCAATTGAGAAGTGTTTTAAAGACTAATAGAATTAATGATTTCTATGGAATGTTTTACGAGTGTAAATTTTGGAATAATTTAATTTATTCTCTTGGAAATATCTTCTCTAAAGAAGGACTATTAGTTGATCATGTGAAGACAAAGGCTATTCCGGAATGGCATACACCAATGAACATAACTAAGGTGTATAGTTTTTTGGGTTTAGCAGGATATTTTCATCATTTTTTTCAGATCTTAGCCTGATTCCCTAACCCATTAACAAAGCATACAAATAAAGGGGTTATTTTCATATGAAAAAGTAATGTGAATTATGTTTTGGTGAATTGATGAAAAGGATAGTGAAAGATCCAATGTTGAATTTACCATCAAGAAATGATAGATTTTTGATTTATAGTAATGCATCAAAAATGGAAATGGTTATATCATTATACAAAATGATAGATTTATTAAATTTGAATAAATTTATTTATTTAATCATGAATAGAACTGTACAAGTCGCGATCTTTAGTTAGTAGATGTAATAATTTCTAAAATGATATGGAGACACAATCTCTATGATTAATGATGTGAGATATATACTGATAGTAAGATATTGAAATATATATTCTCAAAGAAAAATATAAAAATGAGGTAAATCCAATGGAATGAGATACATAATGATTATGATTGTTTAATACACTACAACCCGAGGTAGTAAAATAGGTTATAATATGAAATTAGTGGGGAGGATCATGGAATTCTTAAAAAAATGATGATTGATAATGATCCAATATACATTGATATTGTATGGTTTGATATGGAAATTATCAATGAAGGTGAAACATAATTTCTATTTCAACTGGTTTCTCAACCATCCATATTAGAATGTATAAGAACCCAGATCTTTGTTTCAGGTATGTCTTTTCTTTTCTGGTCATTTTTGAGAAAAAAGGGATATTTTGGAAATTTTCAAAATACACGTTGTGTACTTTATGAGTACATGCCATGTACTTTGATGCAGCTCCAGGCTATGTGATGGATGTGTCTAGGCCACACACACGGTGTGTAGGGGTGATGTGGAGGATGCTTAAATCGGAGTATGTAATGGCCATGTACATGTTGTGTGCCCCAGAAGTACACGCCATGTACTTTCTTTTTTTCATTAAACGGACTGGGGTCGTTCCAGACAGATAGAACTCGCTTCTTCTTCAGGTTCTTCATCCGAGAGAACCTGTATGGCCATGAAACATCTCTGAGCCCCCGAGCCTTCGTCCATTCTCTGAATCAACCACCTTTGATTGCATTTGAAATCCAGTGGAAAGCCCTTACTTCTCCTAGAGCTTTGTTTTCCAATTCCACCTCTTTCTCAAGATATCATGGCTTGAGAATTTTATGTATTTTCATAGATCTATGTCATTCTAAGGAGAATCAAGCCTCATGGTTTATGTATATCGATCTCCTAGGATTGAGGTAGGTGATTTGTGCCTTTCTATAGAAAGTCTATGAATATTTTGTGCAATTCCACCAATTCCCTTGAACAGGGTATTGTGTGTTTCTTATTTTTGCCTTTTTTGTTTGCCTACTTTTCTTGATTGCTTGAGTAGAGTTCAATACTTATGAATAGGTTAATTTTTACTGTTCTCTGGATGTTTTTTCCATGCATGTTTTTCCTGTTAGTAATTTTTCAAGTTTCCATGCCTAGATGTAGGATGGTGTAAGTGTTGTACTGTTATGTTTTTGTGCCTTAGAATGATATCCAAGTAGTTCATGAGGTTTACTTGGGGAGATACGTGCGCTATGCATGTTTATTTTACACAGGGCTGTGAGAAATTAATGTAGTGGACCATAGGGAGAATGGACCTAAGGTCTTCTCGAGAGTGTCTGATTAATTCGATGTCAGACCATAGGGTGAATTGACGATGAGTGCTTCCTTAGAGAGTTTATTATTCAGCTGAACCAGAGGGGCCAGACTGTGTGTGCCTCCCATAGGGTTGCTTGTACTTTTAGGTTGAACCATAAGGGTTATGTGGTGGGAACTACCCCGGGGGTTACCAATTGTTCTACTTGTTGGTTGCATGTTGCTTATGTACTTTATATGCTAGACACTATGGATTGTAGCTGCTGTGTTCTTTCCTGTTTATTGTTTCCTGTACTTTTACTTGCCAGGTATTCACTGACTGTTAGGTGGTATGTCTTTTCATTTCTGGTCATTTTTGAGAAAAAGGGAAAATTTGGAAATTTTCAAAATTCACGTAGTGTACTTTATGAGTAGACACCGTGTACTTTGATGCAGCACCAGGCCGTGTGCTGGCCATGTCCGGGCCACACACACGGTGTGTAGGGGTGATGTGGAGGCCACTTAAAGTGGAGTATGGAAAGGCCAGGTACACGCTGTGTACCCCAAAAGTACATGTCATGAACTTTCTTTTTTTTCATTAAATGGACCGGGGTCACGCCGGAGAGACAGAACTCGCTTCTTTTTCAGGTTCATTGTCCGAGAGAACCCGTACGGCCATAGAACTTCTTCAATCCCCCAAACCTCCGTCTGTTCTCTGAATCGACTGTCGTCGATTGTGTTGGAACCGCAGTGGTAAGCCCTTCCTCCTCCTAGATCATTGTTTTCCAATTCCTCCTCTTTTTCATTATATTTTGGGTTGAGCATTTTGTGTGTATTCATAGATCTATACCGTTCTGAGGAGAATCAAGCCTCATGGATCAAGTATATCGATCTCCTAAGGTCAAGGTAGGTGGTTTGTGCCTTTATGTAGGAAGTATTTTAATATTTTGTGCAATTCCACCAATTCCCTTGAACGGGTTATTGTGTGTTTCCTATTTTTTCCCTTTTTGTTTGCGTACTTTTCTTGATTGCTTGAGTAGAGGTCAATGCTTGTGAATAGGGTAATTTTTACTATGATCTGGATGTTTTTCCATGCATGTTTTTCCTGTTAGGAATTTTTCTAGTTGTCATTCCTACTTGTAGGATAGTGGAACTGTTGCACTGTTATGCCGTTGTTCCTTATAATGACAGCCATGTAGTTCTTGAGGTTCACTTGGGGTGATACACGCGCTATGCATGATTGTTTTACACAGGGCTGTGAGAACCTAGTGTAGTGGACCATAGGGATAATGGACGTAAGGGATTCTTGAGAGTGTCTTATTAATTCGATGTGAGACCAGAGGGGGAATTAACAAAGAGTTACTCCTTAGAGAGTCTGTAGTTCCTCGATGCGGGCTATAGGGGGAATGAGACGTTGAGTGCTTCCCCAGAGAGCCTTTAGTATGATACAAGACCACATGGGGAATTGATTGTGAGTGCTTCCTCAGAGAGTCTATTCTTCACCTGGACCAGAGGAGTGGGACTGTGGGTGCCTCCCAGAGGTTTTCTAGTACTTGTAGGTTGAACCAGAAGGGTTAGGTTGTGAGAAATACCCTGGGGGGTTACCTGTTGTTATACTTGTTGATTGAATGTTACTTCTGTACTTTATATGCTAGACATAGTAGATTGTAGCTTCTATGTGCTTTCCTGTTTACTACTTCATGTACTTTTAATTTCCATGTATTCCCTGACTGTTAGGCACAGATCTTTGGGTGGTTTCCTACTAGAACCTTGTCTCACACCTTGTTTGGGCCATGATTTTTGGCCCAAACATACTATATTGTTGCAGGTATAGATATGGGCAAGATCCCTTCTACTTCAGGTATTTGACTTGTTGTGGAGTCGGAGAGCATGGGACCAAGCTATGGCTTGCGATGATGTAGAGTTTACCTATATTCTTTTTCACTTTGGTTTAGTATTTTATTCAGCATTGTGACTTGTTTAGCTGTTATCCTAGACATATGTATCATGCATAATTTTATATACATGTGTGTGTGCTCCGGTTGTTTACTATTAGTCTTCCATTGTTTATCGTTTACTCTTGTATGGATGGTTACGGTTTATGTTGTTCTCTATTTGTTTTTCTTCTACTTTGTATGCTTCCATTGATGGAATAGTTCCCCCACTATCACACCCAAGGCCCTTGCTGCTATTCGGCAGCCTGTGGCATTTGGGGAAATGTGCTTGAGGCCATGTGACCAACCGGGTACGGGGTGCCTCTGGGTTTCTTCTGAAACTGAGACATTACAAATTGGTATCAGAGGGTTTCTTTTCTCTTGATTTACTGTTTGGAGCCTTTATCCCGGGATAGGACGGATTCAGTACTTGTTATTAAGCTGTGCTCGGGAGTAGCTTACCCGTGTACAGGGAAAATCCAATCTACATCACCTATTACAGTTTTCTGGTTTTTCTATGTTACAGTTGATCTGATTTCACATAGAGTTATTTATATGATTTGTGTTGTTATTATTGTTGATATTACGGTTCTATTTATGTCTCAACTCGATGAGATGAGGGTATGCACTCTCATGAATCATATAGGAACTTGTTAGAAATCACATGTTATGCATTCATTCCATGTCATCTAGGGTGCATTAGCAATTGCATGTTGTTGTGATAGATGTTGTGTAGATTATTCATGCGGTTGTGATAGATTCTTGATATAATCCCTGCAGTTTGACAGAGAGGTTGTTTGTATTGTACATTGCTTAAATGAACTCCAAATTTTGGTTCTTGAGGTGTTATGGGCCCTCATGAATCAGAAAATTGTGGATCATTGACTCGTTTCCCTTATATATGATATGTAAGAGATATCGAGCTTTGATTCACGGGGAGTATGGGCCCTCACAGATTGGAATTTGGCACCTTCAGGCTTGTTTCTTAGTGTTTTCTGGGCTTCGATGCAGTTTCAGAGAAATTTCCCGGAAAAACCTATAATACACGGCGCGTACTTTATAAATACACGCCGTGTAGTTTTTAAACCATGTCACTGACTGTGTGATTAGAAACACGGGTTGTGAAAAATCCCCAGGAACACGTCGTGTACGGTAGGTACACGCCGTGTAGTAGTGATCCGTGTACCCGGTTGTGTCACTAACAACATGGGTCGGGGAAGCTCGTGTAATACACACCGTGTTTTGTATGAACATGCCATTTAGCCTCAGCCGTGTAACCGGTCGTGTAACTAATGACAAGGGTCATTGAAACCTTGTCTACTACACGCTGTGTCCACAGGGAACACGTCTTGTAGTCTCAGTTTAAGATGACCATGTGGGTTAGTCATGCAAGGAGATTCAGGTAGGGGAATAGAGTTAAGTACATGTTGTTTACAGTTTATACATGTCGTGTAGTCAAGTTTTGTAAAACATGAGTGTTTCCTTCTCTTGTTTCTGATTTGTACTCCTTTGTGCTCTTTCCTTCATATTCCTAATGTAAGGTATGCTTTTGATCTTTCATAGCTATGCCTCGGAGACATCCTCTAGTTGTACATCAGTTGCAGGATAGTGATCAGATGCCAGATATGGCTGATCAAGGAATTCATGTCGATCCTCCAGTCATTACATCCTTGGCACCGATTTTCGTACCAGTTGTAGGTACTGATGCACAGTTTAGGGAAGGAATTATGAGGATGATGCAGACCTTTTAGGGAGCACCTACTCCTATAATGACTATGGCAGACATGATGCAGGTATTCCAGCAACAACATCCTCCTACATTATCGGGGGAAGGAGGACCAGAGGCTGCAGAGTCATGGATAGAAGCCATGCTGACTATCTTGGTGCATCTAGAAACACCTATAGAGAGGTGGTTCAAGCTCGCTACCTATATTCTACGAGACTCCTCCAAGAGGTTGTGGGATGTTATCTCACAGGCGTGTCATCAACAGGTTACGGTTAGTAAGGGTTACAGCCCAGATTGCTAGTATTTATCTGGACCATCAAGGGACTTCACAGTTAGACTTTCCTCCAGTGGTGGATCATTTCAGATATGTCTTTCCAGACGTTTTTTCATGTTTGAATCCGGAGCATGAGGTAGACTTATCTATTGAGCTCATTCCAGGAGCGGAACTGGTGACCATTTCTCCCTATAGGATGGCTACTCCTGAGTTGCATGAGCTCATGAAGGAGTTTGAGAAGTTGCAGGAAAAGGGTTTCATCCGACCCAGTACTTCTCCTTGGGGTTTGAATGTCATGTTTGCGAAGAAGGCAGATAATACCCATAGGCTATGTGTGGACTATCGTAAGCTGAACCAGTTGATGATCAAGAACCAATATCCCTTGTCGAGGATTTATGATCTTTTCGATCATCTTAGAGGAGCCCGTGTGTTCTCGAAGATCGATTTGAGGTCCGGTTATCATCAGTTGCGTGTTAGACCATCAGATATACCTATGATAGCCATCAGGAGTAGGTATAGTCTCTACGAGTATACAGTTATGTCATTCGGTCTCACAAATGTGCCATCAGTTTTCATGGAACTGATGAACCGAGTGTTCTATCCTTACTTGGATTCATTCGTCGTGGTCATCGTGAAAGATATCTTGGTGTACTCTCACACTCAACACGACCATGCAACCCATCTTGAGATCGTTCTGAGTACACTGACAGAGCATCAGCGTTTTTCTAAACTCTCGAAGTGCCACTTTTGGATGGATCAGATTCACTTCTTGGGTCACGTCATCTCAGAGGATGGAGTATATGTGGACCCTGAGAAAGTGAGAGCTGTAGTTTTCTGGGAGCATCCAAAGAACGTTTTCGAGGTATGATGTTTCCTAGGGCAGGCTGGATGTTACATAGACTTCATTTAGGACTTTTCATGCATAGCAGCACCATTGACAGGTCTGACCAAGAAGGGGGTGAAGTTATTATGTTCAAATTCTTGTGAGTACACATTTTAAGAGTTGAAGGGAAGGTTGACATCAGCACTGATACTAGTATTTCTAGAGCCAGGCAAGACCTATACTGTTTATTGTGATGCTTCAGGTATCGGGCTAGGCGATGTCCTTATGCATGGAGATGGAGTAATTGCATATGGGTCTTGGCAGTTGAGGCCACATGAGAGGAACTACCCGACACATGATCTGGAGTTGGAAGCTTTTGTTCATGCCTTGTGTTATTGGAGACATTACCTTTTGTGAGAGCACTTTTTGGTTTTCACCGACCACAAGAGTCTCAAGTACATATTCACTTAGTGTGATCTGAATATGAGACATCATAGGTGGGTCGAGTATCTTCAGTCTTTTGATTTAGAGCTTACCTATACACTGGGAAAGGGAAACGCAGTGGCAGATGCGTTGAGCAGGAGAACACAGATTCAGACAATGCAGGAGGCCAGTAGTGAGTTGAAGCTTATGGCTCTATTTTCTGAGATGCATCTGGAGATGCATGACAGATAGGGATAGACCTACCTATGTTATGTATTTTTTGCCTCAACACTTCTTTATTGGGTACGGATGAGGCAACTATCAGACTCATAAGGCTTAGTCCTGTGGGAGAGTGTGTCAGGAGAGGACCCTCTTCCTGGATGGACAGTGGGTGAGGATGAGATCTTGTGTTTCCAGGGACGCCTATGGGTGCCAGCAGACATACGTGAGGAGCTAATGCGGGATTTTCATTCCTCAGTTTGGGCAGTTCATCCTGGCGTCACCAAGATCTATCGTGATCTACACCGCCAGTACTGGTGTCCAGTTATGAAGAGGGATGTTTCTGGGTTTGTCATGAGATGTTCTACTTGTCAGTAGGTGAAGGCGGAGCATCAGCGACTAGCGGGCCTTTTACAGTAGTTACCCATTCCGGAGTGGAAGTGGAACAATGTCACGATGGACTTCATCCCCGGATTGCTAAGGTCACATCAAGGGAACGATGATGTTTGGGTTTTCATCGATAGTCTGAAAAAGGTTTCTCACTTCTTACTGATCAAGGTGACCTTCAGTGTTGATGATCTAGGACGAATATACATCCGAGAGACTGTACGTCTGCATGGAGTTCCACAGTGCATTGTTTCAGACAGGGATGCACGCATTACTTCCTAGTTCTAGAAGGGGCTTCAAAGGGCTTTTGGTACACATGTACTTTTGAGTACATCATACCATCCCAAGACAGATGGCCAGTCCGAGCGTACGATCCCTGTGCTTGAGGATATGCTCTGAGCTTTCATTCTAGACTTTTGTGGTTCTTGGGAGAACCATATCGCTCTTGTAGAGTTCACCTACAACAACAGTTTCTAAGTGACTGTTCATATGGCACCAGATGAGGCTTTGTACGGTAGGTCATGTCGAACACCTTTATGCTAGCTGGAGACAGGAGAGGCAGCTTTGCTGGGACCTAGTCTTTTTCAGAAGACCTCAGAGCAGATAGAGTTGATTCGGAAGAGGATGGTTATATTACAATCTCGACAGAAGTCTTATGTTGATCAGCGGAGATGACCTCTGGAGTTTGAGGTCAAAGATCATGTTTTCCTGCGTATTGCACTGAGGTTGGGACACAAGAGGATTCAGAGAAATGGAAATCTTTTACCGTGGTACGTCAGGCCGTTTGAATTATTGGAGGGAGTTGGGCCAGTTTCCTATCATTTTAAGTTACCTCAGATGTATCGGGCCATTCATGACATCTTCTACATCTCTCAACTCTGACATTACATTTCAGACATGTCTCATGTCTTTCAGCCCAAGGATATTGATCTCGAAGCAGATTCATCATTTGAGGAGCATCCTATCCAAATTATCAATCATAGTATGAAGGTTCTCCATGGGTGGAATGTTCCTCTAGTATGGGTGTTATGGTAGCATGGGCGAGTACAGGACGAGACCTGGGAGAGGGAGGCCAATGTACAATCGCAGTGCCCAGAGCTATTCAGGGTTTCTTCTTCTACACCCCAACAGGAAAATTTGGGGTAGAATTTCTTTAAGGGGGGAAGTTTTTAAGAACCCGGATCTTCGTTTTAGGTATGTCTTTTCTTTTCTAGTCATATTTGAGAAAAAGGGAAATTTTGGAAATTTTCAAAATACACGCCGTGTACTTTGATGTAGCGCCAGGCTGTGTGCTGACCATGTTCGGGCCACACACATAGTGTATAGGGGTGATATGGAGGCCACTTAAAGTGGAGTATGGAAAGTCCAAGTAGATATGGTGTACCCCAGAAGTACACGCCATGTACTTTTTTTCATTAAATGGACTGGGGTTGCGCCTGACGGACAGAACTCGATTCTTCTTCAGGGTCTTTGTCCGAGAGAACCCATACGGCCGCAGAACTTCTCTGAGCCCCAGAGCCTCCATCCATTCTCTGAATCGACCACCGTTGATTGAGTTGGAACTGTAGCAGTAAGCCCTTCTTTCTCATAGAGCTTTTTTTTCAAATATTCCTCTTTCTCAAGATATTTTCGGTTGAGAGTTTTGGAGTTTTTGTAGATCTATGTTGTTCTAAGGAGAATCAAGCCTCGTTGTTCACATATATAAATCTCCTAGGATCGAGGTAAATGATTTGTGCATTTCTATAGGATGTATTTGAATATTTTGTGCAATTCCATCAATTCCCTTCAATGGGGTATTGTGTGTTTCCTATTTTTCATCTTGTTGTTTGCCTGCTTTCCTGATTTCTTGAGTATAGGTCAATGCTTGTGAATAGGGTAATTTTTATTGTCTCTAGATGTTTTTCCATGCATGTTATTCCTGTAAGGCATTTTTCCAGTTTTCATTCCTAATTGTAGGATAGTAGAACTGTTGTACATTTATGCTATTTTTCCTTAGAATGATAGCCAAGTAGTTCTTCAGGTTTACTTGGGGCGATACGCACGGTATGCATATTTGTTTTACACACGGCTATGAGAACCTAGTGTAGTGGACTATAAGGAGAATAGAGGTAAGGGCTTCTACAGAGTGTCTTATTAATTCGATGTGAGACCAAAGGGGGAATTGACGATGAGTGCTTCCTCAAAGAGTCTATAGTTCCTCAATGCAGGCCACATGGGGAATGATACATTGAGTGCTTCCCCAAAGATCCTTTAGTACGATACAAGACCACATGGGAAATTGACGGTGACTGCTTCCTCAGAGAGTCTATTCTTCAGTTGGACCAGAGGGGTGAGACTGTGTGTGCCTCCCAGAGGGTTGTTAGTACTTGTAGGTTGTTCCTTAAGGGTTAAGTTGTGAGAACTGCCCAGGGGTTGTTATATGTTGTTCTACTTGTTGATTGGCTATTACGTGTGTACATTATATGCTAGACACTATGGATTATAGCTGTTATGTGCTTTCATGTTTAATGCTTCCTATACTTTTACCTTCCATGTATTCACTGAATGTTAGGCATATATAATTGTGTGGTTTCTTACTAGAACCTTGTCTCACACCCTATTTGGGCCATGCTTTTGGGCCCAAACAGACTATATTGTTGCAGGTATAGATAAGGGCAAGTTCCCTTCTAATTTAGGTACTTGACTTGCTGTGGAGCTGGAGAGCATGGGACCAAGCTATGTCTTGCGATGCTGATGAGTTTACCAGTTTTATTTTGCACTTTGGTTTAGTATTGTATTCATCATTGTGACTTTTTTGACTGTTTTCCTAGACATATGTATCATGCATCATTTTATATACATGTGTGTGTGCCGCAGTTGTTTACTGATAGTATTCCGCTGTTTATCATTTACTCTTGTATGGATGTTTACGGTTTATGCTATTGTCTATTTGTTTTTCTTCCTCTGTGTACTCAGCCATTGAGGGCATTGTTTCCCCACTATTACACCCAAGGCCCTCGCTACTAGTTGGTAGCCTCTAGCATTTGGGGGAATGCTCTTGAGGCCATGTGACCAACCGGGTACGAGGCGCCTCTGGGTGGCTTCCGGAACCGAGACATTCCAATAATAATCAAATGTTTTCAGTTTGATGATGAGAATATTCAAATGACCATTAATTAGGTGACTGATGGGATGTTTCTAGAAATTAGGTGGTAGGAATGAAGTATCAAATTTCGGAAGGGGTTTGTGATCCCTCTATACCCAATCAAAAAAGGAATTATTGGAAGATGCTCATAGATAAAATTTCATTATACACTCTTGTAGATCATATATGAATAGATATTTGAAGGATCTATTTTGGTGGGATGTCATGAAGATAGAAATTGACATTTATATATGAAGATGTTTAGTGTGTCAACAAGTGAATGCTTAATTAAAACATCCTAGATTTGTTTTGAATACTCATCCAATTTATTTAAGAATTTGGGTTGAAATCACTATGTATTTTTTCACTGTATTTCCAAAAAAAACATCATGAAGGAATTATTCAATATGGGTGATTATTGATCAGACTACCACATATTCACATTTCCTTGCAATAAGAGAAGATTTTCCATTATAGGCCCTTATATATGTCTATATTAATTTAGTTGTAAGAAATTAGGAATCACATCTCTCAAAAGTGTGTGATCATGATCCATGATTTACATAAAATTTCAAATAATTCCTTATAAGTCCATGGATATTGATCTTCATTTGAGAATATCTTATCTTATTCAAACTAATGGGATGTCATAAAGGATGATATATACATTAGAAGACAAGTTGTGATCATGCTCAAATTATTTCCAAGGTATTTGTGATTATTATTTTCCATTGTTAGAGTATTTCTATCACAATAGCTTCCATTGTAGTTTTAAAATGGGTCTATATGAAGCTTGTATGAAATTATATGTCATACACCAACATGTTGGGATGATGTTGGTGAATGAAATTTTTTAGGACCTATGATTTTGGATGAAAAAATATGAAGGTGGAAACAATTTAATCCCATATTAATTATTCTCAATGTAGGAAAAGATCTATAATAATAATTTTTGGTAGGATTTGTAATTTCATGTAGAAGATCACATTTTTTTAATGTATATCCCTGTAATGATGTTATATGATTTGGAAAGGAATGGAAATTGTGGAACAAACAATTTGGTCCTTTTTAAATTCATGACCTAGTTGGTGTTATCTCTTATTATATAGTGATGTCACCTAGCCTTTAAAAATTATGTAATTTGTTACATGTATCATTGGTATGAAGTTACATGTTTGACCCAACCTATGTACTCACTTATGAAGGTACAAAATTAGAACATGACTTATCATACTATTAAGATCCTATCCAGATTCTAGATATTGAAGAACAAGTGTTGAGGAATCAGATGACTTAGTTGATAATGGTACATTGGAAGAATCTTTAATGACCCAAAGTTTTCAATGGAAATTACTTCTTATTATTATGTCATATAGTCACATTAAATCAAATAAAAATGACCTACTATATTTTATATGACCACTAAAAATAAATTTTACTCTTCTATGTTTAAAATTTCAAAAATCTAATATACACGGTTGTGATCAGTATGTTATTTGGAGTTTTATATGACCAACAAACATTTTGGTGAATAGTAACATACCCTTATGAATAGTAATGTTACCCTTAAGAATAGTGACATACAATAATTAATATTGATCATACCTATGGTAGAATATAAATAATATTCATGTGGAATTATGTTATACCAATATCAGGGAGTATGAAAATAAATTTTTTAAAATTGTTGTTTTTTGAGGAAATTTTTCTTATTATTAAATATTGAATTAATAATATTTAGAAATTTTTTTATAAATGAATTTAATTTTGGGATTCTAAATGTAGAAAAACGGTCTGGGTGAATTATTTATATTTCCAAAAATATAAGATTTTTTAGATAATTGTAAAATACATTAGTTTACCGTATAAATGAATTGTAATTTAAATCCATTGATTATAACATCATAATTGATGTAAGAACAAAAATATAGAACTCACATGAACTTATTAATATTATTTTTCATGGAATAATCACAATTTTTTGTCTCATGGAAAAGTAATAAAAAATGATTTTAATATTATGAAAACCCTCATATCCACCACTATAAATAACACCCATCCTTACCTCTTCTCATCACTCAACTAAAACCTTGTGCCTTCCTAAATTCAGCCAAAATATCTCCAAAAAGATACATCCCCAGTTCCAACATCCCTTGGTCTCCTAAAAAGTCCATATCCATTCCCCAAAAGAAGATATCATGGAAGATTGATTGAAGTGGAACATTCATTTTTTCAATTCTATTACTTTCTTTCAGGTTATTTTGATTACTTTTTTATCATCACCTCTCTTCATCCGAATGTTATAAAAACTCCAATACCGTACATGTACTAGATTTTTTTATATTAATGGAATATGTTATTATCATCTCTCTATTACCCTTATTTTATTTTAGAAGTAATTACACCATCAATGATGTGTAAACTTTCCATATTCAAGGATAAGGGGTTTTCAATTTCTGTTATCGTCTTCTATTATAGTCATGAATCCATTATCATGGTTGAAACATAATATAATATATGTCTTATGTATTATGTCTTATATATGGATTTATAATAATTTTTTAAAATGTATTTTGAAGTATAAAATAAAACATGATCATTGGGGCCAAAAAAATCCAATTAACCCAAAACGATATCACTAAAGTTTTATATAATGAATCAAATTTAGTCCTAGTAACCAAATTAAATTTAAAACCATGTAATCTATTATATGTTAACTAATTTCATATAACATCAATTATGGACAGCATCATTTATCTTACATTTTTACCCATTCATGAAAATTTATAACCTGATCATAAAAACCAAGAAAACCAAGAGACCCAAAAAATGAAATTGAAACACTTAACACATCATAAATGGTCATGAATAAACACAACAAGGTTATAATTGATCTTTTAAATTTAGGATAGGTTCTATAATTATTTATCAATGAACCTTATTTGATTATTCTAGTCATTAATATCAAGTGGAGAAGACCATCAGACTTATGTTAAAGGATACTCTATATTTCAATGTTTTCCATGATTTTCCTCTATGTTATTCCCTTTTATGTGTAATTTATAGTAATGTTATATTATTAAGAACATACCCCTTAATTATCAAATGATTTTTAATTGATTAGAACCCCATTTCTCTCTCATTATTCCATCTTAAGTACACATGATACAATGCCGATATTATGTAAGTGATTCAAACCCAACATCAATTATTATTATTTTGTTTCTTTATCATTCGTTTTACCAAAATAAGGTTATATATTAATCAGATTTTAATATTTTCTATTATATGTGAATTTTCCAAACTCAAGTAACATGTTCCATTTATAATTATTTTCCGGGGATATTCATGCCTTTAAAGGATTCCCTCCTCAACACTTCCTGATAAGAAAACATGTTTTGAGGGAGCATCGAAAATTGTTACCTGCATTCATTTTTACTCTAAATTCTTTTTTAAACCACAATTTTTTTATAAAATAAGTTTTTTTATTGTGAAAAGATTCCTTGTTAACATCTAGTTTTGTATAATTTATTGTTCCCTTTTTAATTTAAAAGTCTCTATAGTAGTTTCCTTAAAACCACTTAAAAAGGTTTTTTTATAGAATTTTTTGATACATTTCTTACATGGTGTTAATTATATATAAAATTGATCACCATGATAAATATCTATTTTTATTTATTAACTTCCATTTATAATTTAGTTCCCTTCTTTCATTGGAATTTTTTTCTTATGCCCATTTTTTATGATTTATGTCATGATTATGTTTCCAAATTCTTTCCATGGGTAACCATTATGTTTATGTAAAAAATATTATGAATGATTTTTTATGTGGAATGAATATTCATGAAATGTTATTATGGGTTCACCCAGATATCACTTCAATTCATTTAATAACATTAAGTCTCATTAGATGTTACATGTGACAGTCTTGGCAGTTAGCCTTGTTTTGTGCTACTATGTGAATCGATCTTGGTGGTTAGCCTCCACTCTTAATAAAGTCGTTTTTTTTGTTCCTCATTATTACGATTCTAGTTTTATAATTTATGATTCCATATGTTCCATTTTTTGGTTATCATTATGTCATGCATTCTAACACATGTGCTAAAGCCTTATTCTTGTGTTTACTCGCTTACTGGGATTTTTATCTCATCCATATTTTATTGTATTCACCAGGGTACCCTATGGATTTGTACGCGCATAATGTAAGTTAGTATCCATATATAATGATTAAACAATTATATGTATTTAGTCTAATATTTTATGTTTTTTTACCTAGTCTTCAAAGACACTAGAAATCACGATCCATGTCTTGAAATCTGAGATATAATTATGCTTAAAATCATGTAATGTATTATGTAAAAAGATAGGGTCTCTATAGATGGTATCAGATGATTGTAAAGTTTTTTTGGAGATTATGAATAAGGATCATTTTTAATAAAAATAAGGATGAGATGAAGTATAATAAAACAATCTTAAATTTTGGTAAGTATAGAGTATGTGCATTGTCAAAAAAATACATCCCTATCTAAATACAAATTAGTAGAGGAGGATATGGAAAAGATGTACCTAGGAGTTAAATCTCTAACAAGGAGTTTCAGTCTGGAACCAGGGAATCATTGAACATGACTACAAGATTGTTTTTGACTTTTTTTGATAATCCCTGTGGATATGCTTTGGTCAATTCATGAGAATATTAAAAATCATTATTAATATAATCAAAACAATTCTCATAAGAATATATGATATGAAGTTGGTCAATGATAACATATATTGAAACAAAGGAAATCACAAGTTAGAATATACTACTCCATTAAATGTTTATCCTTATATGTTCAATACTTTATTTTTTTTCTCAATAGCTTAGTATTCAGGCCCTTTAATTGTATGTTATTTTCATAGTTAATGCTGAGAAATATAAGAACGCTTCACAACAATAAACATGAAATAGAATGTGATTATTTCCTTATTGATATTCCCAATATGTTGGGAATAGTTACTCAAAACATTATGATAGAACATTCTCAACTAGTTCAAGTTTTGATTAATAACTTGAATCATGTTGAAAACCCTCATACTCCCAAGAAAGAGCATGTTTCCTTAGACTACCAAATGTAGAAAAGGATGACCATGTTTATAGGATCATCTAATCCCCTCCTTGCAGAATAGTTAATTAAATCAATTAAAATGATATTCTTCCACCACTAGTGCTCAGATGAAGAAAAACCCATACTGGAGGTATATCATTTTAATAGAGAAGCTGATAAGTGGTGGAAATTGATCAGGAATTCAATGTCACAAGAAGAAACTGATTCCATGGATTGAGAGGAAATAAAGATGATGTTTAGTAATAAATATTTTCCTCAAACTCCCCTTGTAATGATGGAAACATATGCCTTTGACTCAAGAAGAAAGATGACGATTCCATCTGGGTGTATGAAGTAAACATTATAAGGCTTCCATGGTATGCCTCTTGTTTTGTCATCGAATCTGAAAGAAAGGTCGATTTCTTCTTTATAAGAATAAAGCCAAGTCTACTAATATGATTTTTGATTCGAGGCTTCATCAATTGTGAAGATACTTTTCATTGTTCCTCTTAGTTTAAAATGGATATTGGAGACTCTTAGTGGTCTCGTGGGCGCGTTGACATAAAGCCAAAAGTAGATAATGACATTGGTTGTTCAACAAAAAAACCCCACAATGGAATGACTCCCTAATATCCCACATATAAATTTTATAGGAAGAAGCATCTTGGGAACTATCTAAAGTTAACTATGAAATGTTTCAAATGTTGAATAATGGGACATATACCCACGAATTTCTAATATGTTATGAAGAATCAAGTTAATATAGAAGAAGAATGGAAGGGTCAAATCGATACTCAGCCTGTAGTGTAGTTTTACAACTGCAAGGTGCATGATCAATAGGGGAACAATTTCCATAAGCCTAGGGTTTTCTGAGAAAATCAAATAAACTCATCAAGGAAACATGAGAGGAATTACGCTATAATTACTACTACAGTAAATCCAGCTAATGATATTGTGATAGTTACGATAGTTATTTATTCAAGAAGGTAAAATGTACTATTTGAATCTGGTTCTATGCATTCTTTCATATCATTCAGGTTTAGAAGAACTATTCAAGTGCCACCTCATAATTTGTAGGGCATGTTATCTATGAGAAAAAGGAATGGGGAAATTATTTCATCCAATTTTAATAAATCCTTTCCAAATAATTTTTGTCAACTAAACATATTAAAAAACATTTTCACACAATCTTTATAAAATTTGATGTTATTTTGAGTGTGGAATGCCTATCCTTATTCAAATCAAAAATCAACTATCATGAATGGTAAATCAATATTCACATCCAGAATCATCCTCCAATTCATTACATGTGTAAGGAGGAAGATGAATATACTTTAGAATTTGTGTCTCAACTGGGGATATTAATTCCTTATAAGAAAGAATGTTTATCTAAAATGATTGGGACAAATGATAGAATCACACCTAAATACATGCCCATTGTGAGGGATTACAATAATGTATTCCCTGAAGAGTTTCATGGTCTCTCTCTTGATCTATAGGTTGAGTTCTCAAATGAACATAATCCTGGATCTTTTCCTATATCAAATACACCATATAGAATATCGACAATAGATATGGAAGACCTCAAGAAGCAGTTACAGGAGAATATAGAGAAGGGTTTTATATGCCCGAGTGTTTCACTATGGGGAGTGCTAGTCATTTTCATCAAGGAGAAGGATGGATCAATGTGACTCTTTATTCATTATCATGAGATCAATAAAATCAAGGTAATTATCATGTACCCTTTTCCATGGATAGATGACAAGATTGATCCACTTTGAGGTGCCATATATTTCTCTATGGTGGACATTCGGTCGAGATATCATCAATTAAAGGTCAGGAAGGAAGATATTTTCTATATTTATTTTCTAATGAGGTATGGTCACGATGTGTTTATAGTGATGCCCTTTGGACTCACTAATACACTAGAAATTTTCATCTATTTAGTGAATATAGTATTTATAGATTACCTAGACAAATTTTAGGTAGTATTTATCGATGATATTCAACTATACTCCAAGAGAATGGAGGAACATGGGGACCGTTTGAATTTTAATTTAATTACTTTGTGAAGGGAGAATATGTGTGAAATATATAGTAAATGTGTCTTATGGATGGAGGAAGTATCATTATTGTGACATGTAATCACCACCCAATGGATATCCTTGGACACTTCCATGACTGATGCAATTGAAGAGTGGCACATACAAACATCTGTAACTGAGATCCATATATTTTTGGTTCTATTTGGGTATTATAGACAATTATTGAAGAAAATTTCACTACTATCAAACCCAATGAAAAACAAGAAACATATGAAAGTAATGATTGAATGGACCTCAGATTTTGAATATTGTTTCAATGAGTTATAAAATAGACTTATCATTGTGATAGTACTCATGCTTCATACAAGTGGATAAATCTTTGGGGTGTACAATGATGATTCAAAGAAGGGATTAGGCTGTGTGATAATGAAAACTGATAAAGTGATCACATATTCCTTAAGGAAGCTGAAAATCCACAAATAAAAGTATCATATTCATGATATGGAGTTGGTGGTAGTGACCTTTGTGTTAAAAATATGGTAGAATTATATCTATGGGGAGATATGGGAGATATATACTAACCATATGAGTCTCAAATATATATTCACAAAAAAAAAGATCTTAATATGTTGCAGTGAAGATGGACATATCTTATTATGGATTTTTACTGATCAATCCACTACCATCCTGGTATGAAAAATAAGTTTGCAGATGTTTTATGTAGAGAGGATCATGCATCATTACTAATGAGGAGAATTGAAAAGGATATGATTTTCATAGATTTTGAAAGGATGGACATGGGAATCATTAAAGTAGGAACATCATCAATCCTTTCTCAAATGATTACCGAACAATCCCTCAGGGGGAAAATAAAAGTTTCTCAAAGAAAGGATATGGAAATTATGGAGTGGGTGGAAGCTGTTATAAATGTAAAATCATTAGAGTTCAAGATAGATGAGGAAAGAGTTATATGATTTGGGAGACGATTATGTGTACCATCTAATCTAGATATAAATATGAGATTTTCAAAGACACACATATGTTGACCTCCTCTATTAACCCAGGGAGCACAATGATGTATCAAGAGCTCTGAGAAATCATTTTTTTAGATGATATGAAAAGGGATATTGTATAAGATACATAAATGTGTATGGTATGTCATCAATTGAAGTATTATAGGAAAAATAGTAAGGAGATAATGCAACCAATACCCATACCAACATGGAAGTGGGAGAACATTACCATGGACATTGTCACTAGACTTCCAAGGACATCTGGAGGAAACAATGATATGTGTGTCATACTAGATCGCCTTACAAAAACAGATGACTTTTTCACAACCCAATAGATGGTAATGATGAATGCAGTACCACTAACTATTTTAACTGATAGTGAACTGAGATTTACCTAGATGTTCTAGAAAAGTCTCTAACGGGATCTAAGCACTAAAAAGAACATAAGTATGTCCTATCATTCTCAAACTGATGGCCAATATGATCAAAATATTCATACACTAGAAGATATGTTGAGAGCAAGTTCTTCGGACATTCAAGGAGGATGGGAAAAAACAACTTCCACTAGTTGAATTCTTCTACAACAACAGTTTCCACTCAAGAATCTGAATAGAACATTTTGAAACCATCTAAGGAAAAAGGTGCAGAACACCGGTGAGTTGGGATGATGTTGGTTAGAGTAAGCTTCTAGGACCTGAAATGGACTATGAAATACTATAGAAGGTAAAATTCATTCAGAAAAACAACAAGGTAGCCCAAATTCAATAGAAGAGTTATGGAAACAACCATCGATGAGACATTGACTACAATGATAGAGTCATGGTTTTCTATATATATCTACACAGAAGAAGGACATTAGGTTTGGGAAGAAAGGAATGTTAATTTCCATGTACATCGAACCCTTCGAGATTGTTGATAGTATATGGACATTGGCATATCAACTGGCACATTCACCTACCATGTCTAGAGTACAATATGTATTTTATGTATCACTTTTAAGAAAGTACACATTATATCCTTCACATGTACACTCTACAGAGGCGGTATAGTTGGTGGATGATTTTTTTACAAGGAGTAGCTAATGAATATCTTGGATTATAGAGATAGATTTCATTATAACAAGACAAATCACCTGGTCAAATTACTATAGAGGAACCATATGTATGATGAGGTAACATGGAAACTGGAGGAAGCAATTAATGAATAGTAACCACAACTGTTTATGGCCTTGAATGTAAAATGAAATTTCAAGGCAGAAATTTCATAATGGGGTTGAATATAATGACCCAATACTTCCAATAGAAATTCATTCTTATGATTACGTCATATAATCACATGAAATCAAATCAAAATTTAACTACAATGTACAATGTGACATTAAATCATAATGTTGACACTTTTTTGTTTTGAATATTGAAAATCTAAAAAAACAAGTTTGTGATCAGTAAGATATTTGGTGTCTAATATGAACAAAATAATTTTTGGTGAATAGTAACACATCCTTTGTAATAGTAATGTTACCCTTGTGAATAGTGACATAACATAATGATTAGTAATCTAACTGATGATAATATATAATAATGATTCATTTAGAAGTACGATATACCTATATCTGGGAATAATGAAATAAATATTTTAAATTTTTAGTTTTTTGAGTAAATTATGATTTTAAATAACTATTAAATTAATCATATTTAGAAATTTTATATTTAAAAATGGATTTCACTTTTATAATATACACATTGAAAAATTTTAATGGTGATTTTTTTTATTTTTCTAAAATACTTGAATTTCTAGTGAATAGTAAAACATTAATTTATTCTATAAATAAATTATAATTTAAATCCAGTATTCCTAATATCATAAGTGATGTAAGCACCCAAATATCAAACTCACAAGAACATATTTCTATTATTGTTTAGGAAATAATCACTATTTCTTGTCTTATAGAAAAATAATAAACTGGTGATTATAATATTATGTGAACCCTTAAATCATCCTCAATAAATACCACCCATCTTTACTTATTCTCCACACTCCTCTTAAGCGTTGTACCTTCCCTAAAATCTACCCAATCTCCCCCAAATCCCCATATCCTCGTCCAAAATCTATTTCTCTCCTAAATGTACTTATTCCTCCCTCTTTAATAGGTTCTCAATGAATATTGATTCATGAGGTAAATTCCCCATTACAATTCTTTTACTTTATTTTCATGTTCTTTTGTATACTTTACTATCCTTAGCTAAACAAATCCAATTATTATGAAAACATCAATACCTTAAATGTACTGTAAATTTTTAATGATAATGGAATAATTTATTATCATCTCTTCTTTACTGTTCTTTTATTTTAGTAGTAATGACAACATTTGAGATGTGTAAATTTACAACATTCAAGGACAATGGGTTTCCAATTTCCATTACTATCTTCAATTCTGGTTGTGAAAGCATTTTAATTGTTGAACTAGACCATAACATATTTATTATGTCTCATATATGGTTCAGGAATCCTTTTTCTACACATGGGAATTATTTATAAAACAAATCAATTTCATTGGGGCCAAAAAACTCCCAATTAACCCAAAAGGTTATCACTAATGTTTTATATAATGATTCAACCTCACTCAAAGTAATGAATTTATATTTACTTCAACATCATATCCCGGATTCTCACTAATGTCATATATTTTCAATTCTAGACAACCATATTCATCTTACATGTTTATCCATTTAGGAAAATATTTATACTAATCATAAAAAAAAGAATACAAATGGACCCAAACATTGAAATTGAACCACATAACCCATCAAAAAATGTAATGAATGAACATTAAAAGCATATAGTAGATAATTTAAATTTTGAATATGTTATATAATAATTAATTAATGAACCTAATTTGATTATTCAGGACATTAATATCAAGTGGAGAACACCATTAGAGTTAAGGTAAGGGATCCTCTCTATTTTTCTTTTATTCAAGATTTTCCTATATGTTAATCCCTTTTATGTGTAATTACTTTTGATGGGGCACAATTACACACCTCAAAAATACAATTCTAAGGATTTTTAAATGATTATAGATCCATTTATCTATCATTAATTCCCATTAATTACACACGATAACATGTCGATATTCAGTAAGGGATTCAACCTGAACCACCTGTATTGTTTCGAGTTTCATTATCCTTTATTTTCCAAAATGAGGTTATCAATTATTATTCAGTTAGTATTATTAATTCTATTGCAATTTTCTAAACTAATTTATAAATTTTCATTACTAATTATCTTTCGGGGAAATACATGTTTTAAAATGATTCCCGCATCAATGCATACCAATAAGAAAACATGTTCCGAGAGAGATTCCCAAATTAATACCCGATTTCATGTGAACTATATCTTCTGTTTTAATCCATCATTGTATTTAAAATATATTTGTTTTTTTGTGAAAAAAATCTCGGTTCACTTCTGTTTTTGTATAATGTAATGATCCCTTTTATTTTAAAGGCGCTATAGTATTTTCACTAAAATGGATAAAAAAAATTTTGACAAAATTTATTGAAAACAATTCTTATATTTTTTCACATATACATGAAATAACTCACCATAATACATATCTATTTTCCATTATTAATGTCCATGTATTGTTTATTTCCATTCCTTCATGGATTTCTTTTGTTACACCCACCTATTTTTTCTTTCAGTCATGATTATGGTTCACCATTCATTCCATGGGTAACCCTTATGTTTATGTATGATTGATTATGTAAGAATATTTATGTTGAAAACATTCTCATTAAAAGTTAATATTTGTTCACCTAGATAGCACTCTAATGACTTGGGTAATTTTATGTCTCATGAGATTTTATGTGCGACGGGCTTGGCGGTTAGCCTTGGCTTGAACTATTATGTAAAACGGTTATGACAGTTATCCGGGACTCATACCAAATTCATGATTTATGATGATTCTACATTACTATGATTACATGTTTATATGATCCCATAATTATATTTTATTATTCAATATTCTCAATCTTTTTTATCATTATGTCATTCCTTCTAACACATGTGCTAATTCCTTATTCTTATGTATACTCTCTTACTCAGCTTTTTATCTCATCCCATTGTTCATGTGTACCCCAGGGTATCCTATTCAGATTTATGTAAACAATTTATTTTTTGATCCCTTAATTAAGATTAAATAAATTTGTTTTCTTAATTAAATTATTTATGTTTTATGTACCCAGTCTTCAAAGACACGAGACTTCACAATCATTGGATTGTACTCTGATGTATAATTATTCTAAAATAAATTTAATGTATTAAGTAAAATACTAGGGTTTTTATGGGATCATAAAATTGATAATTTATGTGGGATCCTAAGGATATTATGATGAAGATGTTAGAAAACATTTTTTGAGGTGACATTTTTGAAATATCACGGATGAAATTTTAGTAGGAGTTGATAATGTAAAGGCCCAAAATTATTTCAATGAAATTTCACTAATTATGTTCATTTTATATACTATGAATCATATAAAACAACAAAGGGAACACAATAATATCATTATATTTAAAGAATAAAATAAATAAGAGGTATTTCTTGACATTTAAGAACCAATACCGATGAAGTAGTAAGATTCCCTTAAGAATAGTAAAATAACACTTGTAAATAGTAAATCGGCCTAAAAAACAGTAACCTCACACATAATAGTATAAATTAAATTCATGAATCTCATATGTTAGAGTGTGACATAATTATAAAATAGTAAATGTCTGTGACTTTTCTAAATATTAATAATTAAGTGTTGTTGTTTTTATAAATCATAAATATTTAATTACAATTTTATATATAATAAAGTTATTTAAAAAAATATTTTCATAAAATGAAATCATAATTCAAAATATTTTTATCTTATTATTTAGATATATTTTTATGATACCATGATTAATTATTCATATTGTTATAAAATCAATTTTTAATTTGAAATCTGTATTATTCAAGTGCATAATGATTTTGTTTAAAAATTAAATTTCACATATTTAGAAAAAATACTTTGATTCAATGGATTCCATTTTTGAAATAAATAATAAATAAACAGTTAATGTGAATTAGTGGTATTTTTCTAAAATATTTGAGTTTTTTGTGAATAGTAAAATACAGTAATTTACGATATAAAGACATTAAAATTTAAATACACTATTCCCTAAGTCATCACTAATGTATGAAACCTAATATCAAACAATCCTTCATTATATAAAAATATTTCGTGAAATTTCTCAAAATATTCATAATATTTAGAAAAAATAATTAAAAATTAAAAATATATTAAAAAATAACCCCTCTCCACCAATATAACAACCAACCTAACCCACCTCCCTTATCTTCACTCATATAGGCCTTGAAGCATGTAAAATTCTATCAAAAAACATCTTCCATAGTATCTCCCCATATCCAGGAGATATTTTTCATCCCAAAATAACAAAAACCCATCCCATATGGAGGTTCTAATGGAGAATAATCCAAGAGCTAAACCCTCTTCATTTTTCTCTTTATTTATTTGATAATAATTTTCATTACTTATCCTCTCATCACCTACTATGAAAAAATGATCATTATAATTACATTACCATCTATATATTTTAATCATATTATGTTAAGTTATGATTCATCATCAATCTCTTCAGTCACTCTCTCTTTTATTTTAAAAATGAAATCATTATCCAATATTTTTTTATTAACAAACTTTTTTTTCATAAAATATCATTATTTGATTTCTCTTTTTAGGAATGTCATGAAACCATTTTTATGGGTGAAATAGATTATAAAATATGTATCATATCTAATCTATTTCTAATGGATCTGACCTCCTTGGTCCATTAGTGTGTGAAAATTTGATGTTCTTGGAACCCTAGGAGGCAACAATGACTCATTTAAAGAGTTTATCATATTCCAATTTTTAAAATGGTTGCTTGTTTGATAATGATTCATCCACCAGTGGTTATGGACCATAGAGTCCCAACAGTGACTCACATTGGTTACACACAATGGAGGGCCAACAACAGTGACTCACTGAAGGTTATTAACTTGTGGTGGGTTGCTACTATAGCTCACCAGCGGTGAAAAATCAAATGGTAGCTCAATGAATGGGGACTCACCAAATGGTCGCTCTCTGAAGTGTGACTTTCCAAATAGAGACTTACTGAACTGTGACTCACTGATAGGTGAGTAGACAAATGGGGACTCACTAAACGGTGACTTTCCAAATGGTGGCTCGCTGAACGGTGACTCGCCATCATTAGCTCATTTCCTTGGAGTCTCAGATCTAGACCTCCAAATCTGGAAACTTTTCCTTCATTAATTTATTATTTTCTACGGATTCCTATGTAACTAAAATCATTTCTTCCTAAAGGAGGCAAGTGTTTGTGTTTCACCCTAGTATAACGTTTCTCTATAGCATTTCACACTCTCTGTTTAGTGCAAGGTGGTGGTGATAATCATCAATTTCTCAAGGATGGGGATACCTTCAATCATTTTATTTGTGTATCATGTGTTGTCGGTGCACAAGTTTTTTCATAGAAGGAATTTGAATCAAAATTTAATATAGATAACTTAATAGGATTAAAATTTATAAATAGGGGCTAGGAACAATTTATTCATGCTTTGATTTTATTTATTATTGATATTATGAGTTTGCTAGGTTTTATGCCTACAAAAAATCATGGAAAGTGGTGTTTATTATTGTTTCACTCGAGATGACTTCTGAGATATTATCATTGATCATGTTTGGATGGTTGATTATATTGAATTTATTAACCACGTATACCAAATAAAATAAATGGATGCATTAGGACCTGAAAAATACTGTGATAACCCATGAATTATTAAAGGGAAATTAAAGAATGAGTGTTTTATAAATCTAAATATTCCCTACCTTGTTTGGAGTAGATATGTGTTGTGTGTGTATTTATTCTCTCTAGTACCATGTGCGATTTTGGGTGTTGGGGTTGAGAACATGTTTGTGAGGTTGGGGGGGACCTTTTGGTTTCATGGAATATCTAGGTAGAGATTGATTGATTGATAAATGGATTTCATGTATTTTAGAAAAAATATAATAGTTTTATGTTGTTCTACGTTTATGTTAGTGGATGTGATGGGTGTGGTTTTGTTATACAGTAGGGATGCTGGGGTTTGTTGTGAGTATTTGTGTTTCAGGGTTTGGTTGTAAGTTGGTGGTTTCCTTATCGATAAAATGTAATGGGAGTAATGACTTTGAATAATGGTTATGGATGTGGTTTATATGGGCATTGAACATAGTGGGACTATGAAGTGAGTTTCTATACGATGGATCTTTTTCGTCTTCACAGTTTATACTATTTTTCTTGTTGTTTTATATAGTCAATAGTATCCTTGTTAAGGAACAAATTAATAATCTATATTTATAATTAGATTTATAGTTTTTTAAATCAATTGGATAGGGGTTTGTTTTGAGTTGTTTATTACTGTGATGGGGCTCTCATTTATGAACATCAGCAAATTATTATTGCTGGTGTTGATAAATGAGTTTAGATTTAGTTGAAATGGTTTTTTTATGGGATGATTTTCTATTGAAAATAACCTATATTCAAGTCTTAGTGTTTGATACCTATATAAATATTGATTCATTTTCTTTGGTTTTCATACACACCCTACCGTAGATGATAACCATATACCAAAACCCCCATTATCATGGGGGTGACATTCCCCAAAATCACAGTGAGATTATGGATGGATTGTTATTGGGTCTTCCCAACTCCCTCTTAAAGGCAATGGTAGCACATGTTTCATTGACTAGGTTGTGGTGCGGTTGTGAGGCCCAGGTGTCGTCAGGTGAGGTATTCATTCCCAAGAGTCTACAGGATGATATATGGTGTGCTTATCAGGTGTCATCAATATGCGGGATGGTTTTTTACTTGTTTTTGTTGGGTAGGATGTGGTATGAATATAGCCCATTTGTGTGCAGGTGGGATGTGGTGATCTTTTTATTCCAAGGTTGAGGAACTTGCAATGAGTCCTTAGTGTGTGTTCTTAGGTTGTGACGTGGGGATTGTGGAAGAGTGTTGATGTGAAAGGACCATTTCTATTAGGGAACTATAAGTTATCAACTGATAATGGGTGAGGGGTACATAAACATCGATGTAATTATTTTATGAATTTTCTTGACTTGAGTTATTTTGTGAGAGTTCCTTGGTGAGTTTACGATGGCTAGTATTTTGTGCTATGTGTTGTTGGTTTCAACTGTTTTCTCTTATGGGAATTAGAATGCGTCTTCCAATTGTACATTAGAGACATGGTGTTTTCCATACTATGTATACTTTTATGCTCACCCTACGAATATGAAATTTGATTCATCTTTCTAAGTGGACTAAATGGGCCATGTTGTGTATTACTATATCGATATTTGAGATATTTTTCATGTCACCACATAGCCTAGTTTTTCATTTTCGCATTGGCGAATTGTATTTTGTTGAAGTTATTTTATAAACTTGGGTCTGGGATGTATTTTGGAATTCATTTATATATTTATTTGAGTTTTTTTGTTTTTAATACATCTTTTCCCCAAATCATTTTTACTATAAATGGTAATGCCTCTTATTTTTTGATATGGGTATATCCTTGTTGTTGGTCACCACCCAGAGGTCTACTAGAGGATAGAATCAGAGGAAATAATATATTTTTTTATCTATTTACAACCAAATATGGGCATCTTTGGTGATAGTTGGTGAAGATATCCTGGTATCAGAGTTCATGTATGAGAGATAGGATGGAGTTTGGAGTTTTTCATATTGAGGATTTCATGAGTTGGTAGGGAAAATGGGTAAGGTGATCTTAGTGCATGACATAGTCCCAAGAATACAAGATAAAACATGGAATTTTGGGGACCCTCAGGATCTGGTGCATGGACTCTAAGTATACCGAATGACTAAGAGATGCTACACCATTTGCAGTGTAGCTTCCCTCGAAAAGTTACACGCGTCATAATGAATTTTGTTCATGTTTTAATAGGTTGTTCTGTGGAATTTAAATAAATAATTAGACTAACAAAATCATTAGTAAAATTCCAAACTTCACGGGCATATGAATTATTTTTTCTCCTTTTTAGATATGGATCTCGATCGTTGTATATGTGTAGTGCATGATTTGAAGTATTGGAATGATTACATGGTCGATCGATAGAGGGTTGATCAAGTATAAGAGGATGATCAATAGAAGAAGACATTACCTTTTTTCGAGCAATAGGATCTTGGAATAGAGAATGATATCATTTCAGATATAAAGATGGATAGATGGCCCGATGAGCTTATGATAACCTTTCATTTTAAATATGCTTCGATAGATTATTGGGGTACTTTTTAAGTGAACCTGATAATCTATTATTCACATAAGTGGTGAACATTGATTATAGTGTAGAAGAATGAGGTTTTCACTCTTTGGGTTTATTTCGAGAAGTATTTTCATGAAAAATACCTTTCATAGAATATGAATTCTATGAAGAGGTAGTAGATATTATCCCAACAATTTGAGAGTTTGTCGGTTCATATTTGGGGATAAAGTTCATGGAACTCATTTGTTTTCCTCTATTTCAATATTCGGATGAAGAGACTCACCTGGGACATCTAGAGGAGTATGTCGGTTCATGTAAGAACCCAAGTTTTGAGCCTGTAAGACATTGAAATTTTCTACATGTTATTCCAGAGTATGACGTTCAGATGGTGTGTAATTCCAATCCCTGGTGTGGCCAAAATTAAATTTTAAGTGCGTTCACACTGGACATGCCAAATAAACAGATTTACTCCTAAACTTTTTCTCGGATGGGAAAGTCGAGGGCACTGTTGGGTCTGGAGCGTTCCATTTACCCTAGGAGGGGTGTACCATTCACGAGCATCACCCTTCTATGGAAAACGCCCTGATGGGCGTTTTTGTAATTTAGCGGCCTCGGGCATGAACTTTATGACTTCTGAACGGAGGCATGGATTAGAATTCTGATATGGTCGTTGCGCTCAAAACGTGGATTTTACCCAACAGGCGGCTTGACCCCGACCCCGTGGAATTTTCAGGTATGAGGCTATTGGTGGGTGTTTAAAAAACATAATTAAATTTTGATTAATTTCGCTACTTAAACACCTCCACCACTCCCCCATATTCCCATTTCATTTCTACCTAAGGGAAGCTCACTCAAAAAAAGGAGAAACTTCTTTCAAGCTCCCCCTCCTCTCCTGCATGGCGGTGGCGGCTCCGGTAGAAAGTTCGTGAAGTGACGAGCTACACCCAACGAGGTAGGTTCGTGTGTTTCATTTTTAATTTCACCACATATCTTTGAACCCAAATATAGTTGTCGAGTTGTTTTTTAATCATCGAGAGAAGGCTATATTTGAGTAGGTCTCGATTCAAACTTTTCAAAGAGTCTTTTGGATCTAATTTCCATTTCCTGTGGCATCTTGGGTAGCCACGGGAAGTTTTCTGTCCTAAAACATGTTTTTCCGGCGGTTCTAGGGCGGTTCAGTGTAGGTCCTTGGTGGTCGGTTGCATCATGTCGGGCTTCCCAGGCAGCGTCGGGGTTCCCAAGAGGTGGCACAGCGAGTTCCCAGGCGGCCGTGGCCAGACGGTCTGGGCCGCGGGAGGCCGCGTCGGCCAGCTTCGTAGTTCGGCGTGCGGCGCGCAAGACTGGGTTTGTCGTGACCCCAAGAGCTAGTTGAGACCCACTCTTTGAGGGTCTCATGGAAAGGCAGACATACCAGATCGTGCTTGTATGGGTAAAGCCACGCGGCCCATGTAGTGAACCATGGGCCATGGTGGACCGAGCGGTCCGGGCGGCCGAGTCGCGGACCGCCGGTCTGAAAGGGGTGGTGGGGGGTGGACCGGCCGAACAGGTCTGGCCCACCTCGTCTACTTCCATAAGCGTTTAAATGGCCGTAAATTGAAAAAAAAATATTGGATTCATGCGCCGTCTACGGAAACACGATCTGCGGCTTGAGATGGAGATTTTTAGATGGTCTCGGGGATTTGTAATTCCCGAGATGGGGGATTGGTGGTGCGACACGCAGGTAAGTATTGATTAGTGCCTCGTTGTGGTCCTTCTTTCAAATGGCTCAAACACATTAGAAACCCATTTTAGGCACCTTCAGTGGTGTTTTAACCCTGGTGTTAAGATGATGTAGTCCAGAGTGGTTTCAGGCGTTGAAGCTGGAGTTGAGGTGTGGGCCCCACAGGCTGTCTTTTAAGCTGTGAGTAGCATTTTGTGACTTTTTCATCTAACGTCTATTTGGAGTGAATGAGTAGTCATTTTGGTGTGTTTTTTCAAGATCATTGTGATGGAGTAGTTTTCCCGACCTCTTTCAAGACCGAGGTGTTGGATCCACGAGACGTCGTATGGGCATAAAGTAGTGTTGAATAACTTTTTCATCGGAAGTCTATTTCAAGTGAGTAAATCTTCTCTCTCATGTGTCTTTCTGTGAGGATTGCAACAACGTAATCGGTTTGGGCGTTCTAATCCTCTTTCGAGATCTCACTAAATGTGGAAACATAAAAGGGAATTGGTCGGAAGTTCCTTGGACGCACTCTGAACCAACGCACGTTAGTGGTGATTAGTGACACCCAGTGATGGCACGGGCAGTGTGGAGTTATCAAACTTGTTTAGGGTTTACCCTCTAGTGGGGTTGGGAAGTGTGTTATCAACCAACATATAAGAGAATACCCTCTAGTGAGGTTGTGAAGTGGGTTACCTATTGACCATAGGGTTTACCCTCTAGTGGGGATGCGTAGTGGGTTACCCGTTGACTTTAGGGCTTACCCTCCGGCGGGGCTAGGCAGTGGGTTACATGATGAACTCTTAGGGTTAACCCTCCAGCTGGGCTGAGAAGTGGGTTACTTGATGACTTCTTTCAGACTCAACCCGTTTTATGAGGCTATTCAGTGACTTTTATCCATGACAATCGAAGTGGGACCCTTGGTTGTACAGTTCAGTGATGAGACAATTTTGGCGTGTGGGACTTTCAGGAATTAGTGATGGATATCCTTAGAACACTTGGTGACTTTTCTTGGGTTGTGATTAGAGATAGAGATCCCCTTACACACTCTTTCGGGTTTTTTGTTGAGCATATATATATACACCCTACTTTTTTCCCACACCATGGGTTCAGTTACTCTTCTTTTAGGAGGGGCGAAGACACGCGGTGTATGCCACATGCATTCCGTGTCTAGCACCTCTTGATTGGATGGGTCTACTACCTTTCTTTTTTTGGGTAGAGCTACACTCTATTTACTGTACTATTTAACTATTCCTTGTTCTGTCTACTGATCATTCTTTTAGTACCTTCTTTTTAGCTCCCTCGAGCATTCGAGGCATCTTACTAAATATCTTTATACTCATCCCTGCTTGGGATTTGACCACACTTGGTGTTCCCTTTCAGATGATGGACAGGTTGATCAAGACTACGGAGGAGCGTAGAGGACATAGGAGCTTGGGATGTGTCTAGTGGTTGTAGTAGGACATTCAGGTGTGAGACTCACCAGATGTATACTTTGGTTTACTTGTTGCTGGGTTGTCTCACCTTTCGGGCTGGGTGCGTGCTTTTCCTTTTTTATGATCAGTTATCTTTTCAGTACTCTTCAGCACATTACTTGTTCTATTTAGTAGTTGATGCATGAATGTGGTTGGTTATTTTTGTTTATCCTTGGATTTTCATTTTACTCTACACTTCTGCATCGATTGGGTTGTGTGTGTGAGTATAGGTACTTTGACGAAGGCCCCCCTAAGATAGTTACACCTTCGGTGCTTGTCTCCATCTCCGTGCCTATGGAGGTGGGCCATGGGTTGTTGCGGCTCGAGACTGGTAGGGTCGGGTCATGACAAAGTGGTATCATAGGTGGTTCATTCCTTGGGGAATTGTTCGGACATCCATAAAAAGGAATTGGTTGGGATTTGGGGAAATAGTGTCGATGTGTCTCGAGAGAGGCTCTCAGGCCATGGAGTCCAGTGATGGTATGGGCGGCCGATGTATCCATTCACCGGGACCCTGATAAACTGCTTGTCGACTCGGCATACTGAGACACTTGTTGCATGGAACATGGGAACATGCATCTGGTAGGATTGAGTCTTTGACTACCCTTTTTGATTCTCCTCACAATTATTGTTTCGGATATATATATATATGCTATTCTGATCACGATAATCCTTGATAATTTTCTAGATGCCCCCATGACAGCAGCCAGCCGGGTTACCCTCTCCAGTTCGTGACGACGACCTGGCAAGTGATGATGTGTTAGTTCAGGGACCCTCATGTGATCCCCTTCCGCCCAGTGCTTCTGCAGTATCCCCTCCACCTTGAGAGTGACAGTTAGTACTGGCATCATAGGTTGAGGTTGAGGACAGGCCGAGTGCGCTCCGAGACATCCAGCATCAGCGGTCGCATATGTTCTGCGGGGACCTAGATCCCTAGGTAGCAGAAGACTGGCTAGAGTCTGTGAACCGATTTTTCCAGATGGTACAAACACCAGCGGACTAGATGGTAGCCCTAGATGCCAGCTATTTCCTAGGTCTGGCCGAGCGTTGGTGGGGGTTGGTTATGTAGACCAATGACGAGTCATCACTCACAGGGTATAGCTTCTAGCAACACTTCTGGGAGGAGTACTCCCCCTCTTTTTTACACTCCATTCGGATTCAGAAGCTTCTAGAGATGAAGCAGGGGGATGACCATGGCGCAATACTCGGCCCGGTTTACCGACTTGACACGCTACTCACATGATATGGTCTGCGATAGATACATTAGGGCATGGAAGTTTGAGCAGGGTCTTCGCATGGGAGATATGTGCTAGTGTACTGCCCCTGTGCATCCCTACTTATACTGCGGTTCTAGAGCAGGCGCTTGTGACAGAGCACTTCATGGCTGAGGGATGCCAGCTTATAGGGCCTAATAGAGGCCACTTTAGAGTAGAGTCTTCAATAGCATGTAGACGGCAGAGAGCATAGCCTTAGTCGAGGAGACCCTTCCGTGAGAAGACTCAGGGGTGGGGTTGTACACCACAGTGGCACCGTAGAGAACTGGGGATGTCATGAGAGATTCAGTGCTATGATTTTGATGAACGAGGTCACCTAGAATGGGACTGCCCAACCATGGGTACCAAGAAGCTGTGACAGGTAGTGGGTGCAATGCAGTGGCAGTGGCAATGCTATGAACAGTGATCCCCCTGTCAAGGACATAGTGGTCCTCTGAGAGGTGGCGCAGGCAGAGCGGTAGGGCCTGGGGGTGGGGGATGATGTTTCGAGGTCCTTTCATGGCCACCACTGGGTGGCCCATTCCAGGATCAAGGGGCTAGAATTAGGGGCCTCAGGAACCTACAAGCTATGGGTGTTTATGACCCCCCAGCACACAATATGGTCTGAGGTACGCTTTGTGTTTACTCTATGGTTGCTTCAGTACTAGTAGACACAGGCTCCAGCCACTCCTTTATATCGCTGATTTTGGTATGGGAGTTGGAACTTCCAGTAGAGGTGATGACACCCGTGTATGGCCTCGAAGTCCCTAAGGTAAGTGCCTCTTTGGTGACCTTTGTCTATAGATAGTGTGAATTATCGTTCAGAGGAGAGAGTTTCACGTGGGACCTACTCGTCATCATGATGGAACCATATGAGGTCATTTTGGGCATGGATTGGCTTTCCATGGTTCATGCCCAGATTGACTGTCGGTGCAGACTAGTTAGATGCATCCATTCTAATGGGATGAGTTTTATCATCCTTGGTGAACAAGACATCGTGGTAGAGCATACATGTTCTATGAGCAGGAGACCACGACCTTTTTCTCACTAGTTTTCGAGCATGGATCTTAGAGAAGTAGTCGCTACATGCACCTGGGTCCCTAAAATTGTAGAGGACTACATGGACGTTATTCTCAAGGATGTCACGACTCTACCTCCGAGTCTAGAGATTGAGTTATGCATTGACCTGTAGCCGGGGAATGCCTATATATCATGTGAAACATAATAGATGGCACCCACAGTACTTTGGGATCTACGACTTCATTTGGTACACCTTCATGAGAAGCGGTTCATCATGCCCAGTGTGTCCACCAAGGCAGCGGCGGTTTTGTTTGTGAGAAAGGCATATGGTTGTCTATGACTTTGTGTGGATTATCATCACATAAATCAGGCCACAAAAAATAACAAGTACACTTTTCCAACGATCGAAGACCTCTTCGACCAGCTGAGAGGTGCGAAGTGGTTCTCCAAGATTGATCTTCAATATGGATACCACCAGTTGCGGGTTTGTGAGGCTAACATCGCAAAGTTGGATTTCCATTGTATTTTTGGGCATTACGAGTTTCTGGTGATGCCCTTCAGCGTGACGAATGCCCCCTCTATTTTCATGGCTTTGATAAACCAGATCTTTTAGCTATACGAGAACCAGTTTGAGGTTGTCTTTATTGATGACATACTCATCTACTCTAGGATAGAGGAGGAGCACGCAGAGCATTTGAGGATGTTCCTACACTTACTTTGGGAGCACCAGCTGTATGGGAAGCTTTTTAAGTTCCAGTTATGGATTCATGAGGTTCACATTCTAGGGAATGTCATTTCAGAACACAGATTGGCCGTAGATCCCTCAAATATAGAGGCAGTTCTTGCTTGGGAGCCACTCAAGAATGCGTCAGAGGTGCGGAGCTTCCTCAGTTTGGCAGGGTACTACAAGAGGTTCATGGAAGATTTCTACAGGATTTCTGCCCCTTTGACTATATTGATGAGGAAGGGATGATCATTCACCTTGACTGATCAGTGCTATAAGGAAATCGAGGAGTTGAGATAGAGGCTCACTAGAGATCCATTGTTAAGGCTACCAGAGGAGGGCGTTGATTTCGTGGTGTACTGCGATGCTTCAAGAGCTGGGATTGGGTTTAAGCTGATGCAGCAGCGGGTAGTGATTTCATATGGGTCAAGGAAGATGAGGCCCGATGAGTAGAATTATGCAACTCAAGATTTGGAGCTGGTAGCGGTGGTCTTCGTCTTGATGTTATGGAGACACTACCTTTTGGTTTAACATTTTTTTGTCTACTCAGACCACCAGAGCCTCAAGTACATCTTCACTAAGAGGGATCTCAATATGAGGCAGAGGGGCTGGATGGAGTTTCTACAGGACTATGATTTCAATATAGTCTACACTCCAGGGAATGGAAATGTAGTAGCAGATGCCCTTAGCAGGAAGTCTTAGGCTCGTTTAGTGTGGGAAGCTTTAGAGAAGTTGGCTTCCCTATGGCTGGCCTTGGTAGAGCAAGAGGGTAAACATTTCTTGCAGTCGATGGTGTTGACTCCACCTCTCTTTGAGCATGTGAAAGAGTCACTGTTGGGTGATGTCGATAGCATGGTACTCTGTGATCAGATATCCACAGGCGATGCACCCGATGGGTATTCTGAATGACCGAGTCATGATATCCAGTTCTAGGTTCAAGATATATCACAAGTGGAGATGCGGGAGTTCCACAATTCTCTCTTGGTTGTATATCCCGGTGTGGGGAAAATGTACAGAGACCTCCAGCGACAGTTTTGGTGGTCTGGTATGAAGAGGATCATAGTTGAGTCTATTTCTCGACGTCTTAACTATCAGTAGATGAAGGAAGAGCATCAGGTTCTGGAAGGGTTGTAGGAGCCCCTTGATATCCCAGAGTGGAAGTGGGATAACATATGTATGGACATCATCACAAGGCTTCTGTGAAAAAAGAAGGGCCATGACTCCATTTGGGTGATAGTAGGCCAACTCACGAAGTCGGCACTCTTCATTTCCATCAGGGAGTAGAGATCGGTGGAGAGTCTAGGGCAGTTGAATGTTCTAGATATAATTCTCCTTCATGGAGTACCCTCGACAATCATCTCCAACATTAAAGCATGGTTTACATCACGATTTGTGGCGAGGCCTGTAGGAGGCATTCAAGACTCGGCTATAGATGAGTACAGATTTTCATCCCTGACGAATAGGCAGACCGAGCGCACTATCCTTGTGTTAGAGGATATGCTCAGGGCATGCGTGTTAGAATTTGGCCTAATCTGGGAGGATCACCTGCCTTTATTAGAGTTCGCATATAATAACACTTACACTCTACTATTAGAATGGATCTTTTTTAGGCCCTCTACAGGAGAACCTATAAGTCATTGTTGTGCTGGAAGGTGGTTGGGGAGACCTCCCTCGTGGGCCTAGAGTTTGTGCGGGAAACGATAGAGAAGTTTCAGTTCATTTTTGAGCAGATGAGGATGGGTCAGAGTAAACAGAAGTCCTACGCAGACCGTCGTCGTAGGCCATTGGAGTTCAAGAAGGGGGACCATGTCTTTTTGGGTGTCTCTCCGCATTTTGGTACATGGAGGTTCGGACGGGGAGGCATGTTATCCCAGAGGGTCATTAGTCCCATTGAGATCGTGCGTAGGGCTGGTGAGGTTGCCTACCGTCTTGCTCTACCCCCACAGCTAGAGAGGGTGCATGAATTCTTCCACTAGCTGCAACTAAGAAAATACGTACATGACCCTATGAACGTCATCGACTGGAGAGAGTTGGACATTGAGGATGGAGCCACCTTTGTAGACCACCCGGTGGTGATTGAGGACCAGCAGGCGCGGTCACTGTGTGGATGGACCATTCCTTTGGTTTGTGTGTTGTGGCAGCACTGAGGGTGCAAGAGAGCACCTTGGAATGGGAGAGCCAGATGCGGGCTCAGTATCCCGAGTTGTTTTTGTAGTTTTTTAGAGGAAAAAACATGAATGATGGAATGATGTAAGAACACAGGGTTTGCACCTTTATGACTTTAAGATTTTCATGATGTTATTCCAGAGCAGGACGTTCAAACGGTGTGTAATTCCGAGCCCCGGTGTGCCAGGAATTCAATTTTAAGTATGGTCATAGTGTACATGACAAATAAAAATAATAACTCCTAAATTATTGCTGGTATGGGAAATCTGAGGGCACCGTTGTCTCCAAAGCATGTCTTTTACCCAAGGAGGGATGTAACTTTCACAGGTGTTCCCCTTCTGTGGAAAATGCCAGTAGGGGCGTTTTTGTAATTCAGTGGCCTCAGGCGTGAACTTTATAACATCTGAAAGGAGTCTCAGATTAAAATTCCAAGACCACCGTTGTGCTGATAATGTGTATTTTACCCTAGGGGCAGCTTAATCTCGACCCCGTGAAAAGTTCGGGTACCAGCCTACTAGTGGGTGTTTAAAAAATTAATTAAATTTTGATTAATTTCCCTACATTAACATCTCCACCCCTCCCCCTTCATCCTATTTCATTTATCCCTAGCATAAGCTCTCTCAAAAAAGGGACCAAACTTCTTCATTCTCCCCCTCTTATCTGGCCAGGCGGTGGTGGCTCCGACGGACCGTTCGTGAAGCGATGGGCTAAGCCCAGCGAGGTAGGTTCGTGTGTTTCATTTTTAATTTCCTCACATATCTTCAAACCCAAATTTTATTCTCTAATTTCTGTTTAATCTTAGGGAATAGTCTATATTGGAGTAGGGCTTGATCTGATATTTCCAAAGAGTATTTCAGATCGATGTTCTGAGTCCCAGGGTGTCCGGGGTGGCCCCAAGATGTTTTTCGGCCAAAAACATGTTTTTCTGGTGGTTCCATGGTGGTCCGGTTGGGTCCTGGGCGGTCGGCGGCGGCCCAGAGGGCTTCCAAGGTGGTGGTGCGGCGGGTTCCCATGTGGAAGAGTGGAGGGTTCCCAGGCGGTGGTGGCCGAGCGAGCAGCGGCCCGACGGTCCGGGCTACAGGAGGCCGTGATGGACGGCTTCGCTGGTTGGCGTGCAGCGCGCAAGACCAGAGTTGTCGCGACCCAGGGAGCGGACCGAGCCCCGCACTTTTTGGGTCTCATGGAAAGGGAGTCGGACCAACTCAAGCTGGTCAGGGTAAAGCTTCACGGGCCGTACGGTGAACCATGGGCCGCGGTGGACCGGGCGGCCGAGCCACGGACTTCTGGTCTGGCCCACCCCGTCTCATTCCATGGGCGTTTAAATGACACTAAATTGTAAACCGGATGTCGGATTCGTGCACTGTCTTTGGCGACGTGATCCTCAACTCGAGAAGGATATTTTGAGATGGTTTTGGGGATTTTTAATTCCCAAGACGGGGGGGGGCTTGGTGGCGCGACATACCGCTAGGTATTGTTTAGTGCTTCGTTGAGATCCGTCTTTCGGATGGCGCAAACACATACGAAGTCCGTTTTAGGTGCTGTCAGCAGTGTTGTAACCCTAGAGTAGAGACGATGTAGTCCAGCGTGGTTTCAGGCATTGATTCCAGAGTTGAGGCGTGGGCCCCACGAGTCTTCTTTTAAGCTGTGAGTAGTGTTTTACGAATTTTTCATCAGTCATCTGTTTTGGGCGAATGAGTAGTCATTTAGTTGTGTTTTTCTGAGAAAATTGTGATGTGGTAGTTCACACAACCTCTTTAGGGACCGAGGTGTGGGCCCCATGAGACGTCTTATGGGAATAAAACGGTGTTGAATAACTTTTTTGTTGGAAGTCTGTTTGAAACGAGTAAATAGTCTATCTCGTGTGTTTTTTCGTGAGGATTGCAACAGTGTAATCGGTTTGGGAGTGTGGATCCTCTATCGAGATCTCATTAAACGTGGAAACATGAAAGGGTGTTCGTCAGAGATTCCTTTGATGCACTCTGAAACAACGTATGGGTAGCGATGATTACTAAAACCCAGTGATGGAACGTGCAGTGCGGAGTTAGCATAGCCTTTCAGGGTTTACCCTCCAGTGGTGCTGGGCAGTGGGTTACCCAACGGCATATCAGGGTTTACCCTCTAGCGAGGCTGGGTAGTGGGTTACCAATTGACCATAGGGTTTTCCCTCCAATAGGGCTGGGCAGTGGTTTACCCAATGACTTTAGGGCTTACTCTCCAGCAAGGCTGGAGAGTGGGTTACCCGATGCCCTCTTAGGGTTTACCCTCTAGTTGGGGTGGGCAGTGGATTACCCGATGACTTCTTTCAGACTCAACCCTTTCTATGAGGCTATTCATTAACTTTTCTTCGTTATTACCAGAGCGGGACCCTTGGTTGTATGGTTCAGGGATGAGAAAACTTTAGCGTGCGTGACTTTTGGGCATTAGTGATGGGTATCCTTATAACTGTTTGCGACTTTTCTTGGGTTGATCTTGGTGAAATAGATCCCCTTACACACTCGTTCATGTTTGTAGTTGAGCATATATATATATGTATACACCCTACTTTAGTTCTCACTCCTTGGGTTCAGTTACTCTCCTTCTAGGAGGGGTGAAGACACGCGTGGTAGTCCACGTGATTTTTTTGTCTAGCTCCTCTTTGTTGGACCAGTATACTTCCTTACTTCTGTTTATTTGATCTACACTCAATTTATTGTACTCTTTCATTATTCCTTGTTCTGTCTACTTCTCTCCATTTTAGTACCTCCATTGTTTCTCCCTCGATCTTTCAGGGCATGCTACTGAGTATCATTATACTGACCCCTGCTTGGGCTTTGGCCACACATGGTGAGCCCTTTCTGATGATAGACAGGTAGATCGAGACTACGAAGGAGTGTAGAGGACACTGAAGCTTGGGTTGCATCCAATGGTCATAGTCGGACTTTCAGTTGTGGGACTCACCACCTGTTTACTTTTGTTTACCTATTCTCTGGTTATGGAAACTTTCGGGTTGGAAACGTATTTTTCCTTTTTCTCTTCAGTTATCTTTTGAGTAATTTCATCACTTTACTTGTTATATTTAGAAGTTGATGCATGATTTTGGTTGGGTTATAGTTGTTTTTCCCTTTTTTTTCTTTTTTACTCTGCACTTCTGCATCATGTGGGTTGTGTGGGTGTGTACATGTACTTAGGAGAAGGCCTCCCCAAGATCATTAGGCCTTAGGCTTTTGTCACCAGCCCCTAGCCAATGGAGACGGACCTAGGGTACTTTATGCTCGAGACCGGTAAAGTTAGGTCATGACAGTTCATGTATAGATATTTTCTAGATAATAACATCTTGAATAAATTAAATTTCTCTAATCAGTTACACAGTCTTCCAATTTGAAATTTCCTCTTCCTTATTCCATTTATTTCTTTTTTATATATTTCATAACAAGGATACATCCATTTTTACCATAAAACTTGTTTTATATATTTTAGTAATTATATTTTATTTCAACATACAGTTTTTTAATTTTTGTATTAATGGTTGTAGAAAATTTATATAGATAATATATAATAATGTAAAATACAAATTGAAATTTTATTTTTTTAAATTATCCCCCTTTAAATATATTTATACCATAATTTTTTAATTATAATATTGAAATTAGATTTTTATAGGTTTCTATAAGATAAAAATAACTTTATATTTAATTTCTACTGATTATCTTAATATAATTTTAATTGATAGTGAACTCATCTTTTCCCTCATAATAGGAATAAATTTTACATGGATTTTTTCTATAATAATTTTTGTAAAATTGTCCAATATAAAGGATGAAATTATTTATGGGTGTGTTTATAGTCAACCTTATATTCATATGTGATCTTGTGTAAATTGATAGATGTAATTTTCTAATATAATAATCATGAACTCTTTCTAATGAGTTATATTCCGTTAATAATCTAAAATTAACTTTAAATGATTGAATAATACAAGGTTTTTATACTATTAAAATTTTAAAAAAAATATATTTTAGATTAGTTATATACTTGTGGTAGTATAATCATACAACTACATTTTTAGTTAATAATTTAAAATATATTCATCATTGTTGTAGTAATATCATATATCCTTATTTTAGGGGTTGTAGCACATTGAATTGAGTATCCAATGATTGGTTCACTTCTTGTGCTGCTTCTAATATTTTTCAAATCATTTCATTGATGGTTTCTAGGAATGTTCATGAATAGGGAACGATTTCACAAAAGATGTATCCCATCCTTCAAAATTTTATTGTATCGTAATTTGGGTTTGCACAATTTTGACACATTTTATGAAAATAAAATAAAACCATTAAAACATGAATGATTGGGGTCGTAGAGTTTGAACATGATTAAACTAAAAATGTATACTAACCATGTACCACTTCAGCAGGCTCTATTTGGGGTTCATATTATTGGACACAATTAGTACCAACCATGCGACCTAATCGGGGAAACAATAAAGATTCTTAATAAACCCCCAAAATTCTAATTGAAATCCACAAACATCATAATAAATACAAAATAACATACACAAACAAAAATCCAATATTATGGATTTTGGGTTCAAAATAGAGAAATTTTGTCTCTCCCAATATAATTACATGTAATATTTATGTTTTAATATAAGAAGTGAATACCTTTCATTGAGTTCATTCATTTTTTCATCGATCTCTATTTATATTTTTTTTATTCATCATATAAGGAATTGTCTACTTTTATTTGTTCGATATTTCTTGATTGATGTTGAATTTTGTATATGTAGTATCATCTAATGAGGTATGAATTCTAAGATCTAAATATTAGCATTGATGGAAAATAATTCTAGAGATATTATGGTTGGATTCTTTATTTTAAAATAAAATGAAAATATGATCTTCTATAATATTTTAATATATTTTTTCTTGAGAATTCATAGATGTGTGTATATTTATTTTTTATGCATATTATATGAAATTGTTTCATCAAATTTCTTAAAAATATTTTTTGATACTATTTTATTTGATGTGGGAATGATATGTTTTAAATGGCTATGTTTTTATATCTCAAAACATTTTATGTGTTTTATAAATTCCATTTTTGTTGTGTTTTATTTTAGAAGAAAATATAAAGGATTCTATAGGTAAATTTATGGATTTTTCAGGGTATTTAATTCGAGTGTAAAATTCATAAATTTTAATAAAACGAGTTGAACATTTTGATGTTTTTGAAAATAATTTCAAGTGAAGGAATGTTTTTAATGACTAACAATCCTATTAGATTTATTTGACCGTTTTTTGAAATGGTTATTCAATTGTAATTTTAAAAAATGGATTTATCCACAAGTTAAGTATGTGTAAATGTGTCATCCATATATATATATTTAAATTGAAACTATGTGTTCAATATTATTAAATAAATTTCACATGAAACATAAAAAAATAATGAAATATCATAATTTTAGTAGTATAGTTATCACGTATCTGTTAGAATGGTTAAAATGAATGAGAATAACTATATTTTGAAAATTTATTTTACACATTTATTTAAATTAAATTCATATGTTACCAATTAATTAAAAATAAAAATAAAAACGAACTTATTATAAAGGATGTATTTGAATTATAAAACAAATTTTACTCCAATAATGATAATTTATCAAAATAAATTTAATTAATAACTATTATGTAAATATATTAATGAAAATTTTAAGATATATAATAAATGAATTTTTTATAGTTATACAATATTTTTGATAGTTTGAAAATATGAATAAATAAAATTTATGCATAAAAACACTATATATTTTAGAATTTCAATTGTTCCTCCTTTTAACAATTCACCAGTTTGAAAACATAAATTTTGAACATTTAATATTTTTCTATGATAATATAATCTTTTTATTTAAATTAGAATAGAAAAATTATCTAAGGGTGTTTTTTTTATTTTTCAGTGAATGTTCATTTTTTATTGATATTAAAAAATGATGAATTTTATTTAAAAAGTGATATTTAATATAATTTATGTACATAGATAAATTATATTTTAAATTGTTCTTAGAGAATAATTAGTTAAATAATAAATCACTAAATTCCTTGTTCATCATTTGAATCAATTTTAAATTGAAATTTGATTTTAAAAAATTTCATACTATTTACCTTTTTTACTTTAAAAAACTCACTTGATCATTTTTTCTATAAGAATAATTTGAAATTAATTATTTCCCATAATTTGAACAAATTTTTTTTAATTGGATTCAATATTTATAATAATAATTTAAAAATGGTTTTTTACATTAATATTTTTTGTATAAAAATGTTACTATGGTAAAAAATAATATTTGATTGAGTATAATTAAAAATAAAAAAACTAGTTAATGTAAAAATGTAAAGGCATAAAATAATTATAAAATAATAATTTTAATTTGTTATTTAGTTATTTAAAATCCATAAAAATACTTGAATGAATTAATTATAATCCAAATTAATGTAAATAATTTCCACCTAAATGTGGTTGTATTTAAAAATAATATAATAATTTTCTAATCACCTAAAATCACCCTTCATTAATATATAAATGCAACCACTCACCAACACATTTATCCATAGAACACATTAATATTATGTAATATATACCAAAAATTATCCTCATAACTCTCCCCACTTAGAATTTCTACTTTTCACAGTAAAATAAAAAATTGAAGGTCATCATGTGGTCCTTCAAGGAGGTGATATCACATAGGTAATGTTTTACGGAACCTCTCATTATTTTCATATTATACATTCTCCTCAACCCCATAATCCATCAATTCATGAAAACTACATACTAATTTATAAAATTTAGTTTAATATTTTCACTGTAAAATATATCCTACATTTAATTTCCCATCTTCTCTATTTCAATGAAATGAAAATGTTGTCAAAATTGTGCTTGTTAATCATCTTTGTGCATAATGATTTTTCATTTTCGACTAAAAACATCATTGATCATCATAAAATTATTATTGTATGTAAATTAGATTTTAATAGGTATATAATAACATATTTAATGTTTTGGATATAATATATACTCAAAGTAATAAATAAAAAAACTGGTTTGTGGTGTTCAGAAAACAAGCTAAAATAAATTAAATGTTTATTATTAACATTTTTTCAAAGGATTAATCCTCATGTAGAAAAGAAAAATTATTCGTGATAATATTTATTATTAAGGATGTTCATTAATAATATTTCATTATACTTATATAGTTTTCTTAAATTTATAGAAAATCAAAAAGTATACCCAAATAAACTAATTAGGAAACCATGATTTCAATTCACCTGAAACAATGAAAAAAATGATATATTATTAATTAATGGTTCTTAATATTTTATAAAATTATAATTTGAGGTATTATAAAAATTAATATAGTTATTTTAAAATATAATAACATTATTTTAATAATAATATATGATGATAATTATTCAAAACTAAATCAAAGAATGAGGTAATTGAGTCTCGTATAAATTTTTATTTCGATGAGGAAAATTCCGTATTCCTCACTAATTTAATTTGTGTGGTGTATATTATACCCTTTGACATGAAATTATAATTAATATCCTTATTTTCATTTGATTTGATGTCTAATTTAATAATTATTAATTTTATGGCATATACTATTCTACTGATAAAAAATTATGGGGGAATTATTAACTCAATTCCCATTCCTTGAGTTAAACTTATAATTATTTGTAAATTTCATACTATGAATTTGGGAGAAAAAAATATTTCTTAACTTATGTTTTTCTAAACTTGTGTTATGGTTAATTAATGCGAATACACATTTTCAATTCAATTGATTAATGTTCATTTCAGTGATATGATATTTCCAAGGTAATTTCATTTAAAAAGTCTTCTTTGAAATATTCTTTTTACAAAATTCAAAATGAATATTTTTACTTATATAGAATGAGAATAATTTCCCACCATTATAACACTTTTAAGAATTTTTTATTTATTATAAATTTTCATGGCCATTTTTAATGAAAATGGTGGCCTTTTTTTAACATTTTTTTGATTTTAAAATTAAATATTTTAAAGGAAGAGTTATTTTGATATCCAATTGAATTTTTTATAAGATTAATGGATTATTTGAAATGATATATGATATTAAAATTCAATGCCTAAAAAAGTATTATACATTATATGTAACTTAAGTATTGAACATGGGGTGGAAGATATAGCATAGGGAGATACCATTACAATATAACATTGAGAGGCCAAGATAGTGTTAGGAAATACCATTATAGATTAAAATTCATGAAATTATATTACAACTTAACATGAGTTGTCCCAAATAGAACTAGGTAATCTCATTATAGCTTAAATGATATGCACACTGAGATAGCCCAGTAATTCATTACGTAATGGAATTTTTTAAAATAGTCTATATTATTATTTCAATTAAAACATGATTCAGTGGGGTTTTATGAATATGATTCTCTATGTCTCCAAAATAGGTTTCAATCTCTTGATATGGATTTTCATAATTTTCATTGAGAATATTTTATCTGTTTTCATGTGAAATTTTTTAGTTAAATTTTATCAATGTAAATAATGGATAAATTTGAACAATATATGAGTTTTCATGTTTTCACCAGATAAGTTATTTAATTTAACTTATACCCATTACTATGATTTTTGTGCTTAAATAACTATTTGTAATTTTTTTCAAAGTATGCGAAAGAAAAAGGTTGATGTAAACGATAGGTTCTTGAAAAGTTTTCATGAATAAAATAATATTTTGTCTTAAGTAGATCTGTATGGTAAATAAAAAGGATACTAAGTATATGCATCCACATAAAATTTTTGGGTTTACATTGTAAGCGACATTCGTAACTATATAAAATACTAAACTCAAAATATCATAGAACATGAATTATAGTTTAAAATCAATTGAATTGTAATGTTATGGCTTGGACCATAAATTTGGTATAATATGTTTTTTTAGATTTCTTTATAAGATAGGATGTTTTGTTGTAATAAGTTAAGATTCAAATAAAACCAAAATGGTAACCATTATAGTGAGATTCATTATTATTTTATAAAATGTAAATGGTTTCAAGATAACATGAATAAGGATATATAGGTGTTTATCTTCGTTTCAATATGGTACATTATGATTTTATTTTTATTTTCACACTAGCCTTTTTGGTTGTGGTTATTGGATAGATCTTGCATACTTAAAAGTAAAAATTGATTTGATGGAAAATTTTGTGGTTTCCTGAATGATGAATCATATGAAATGGGAATTTCATTGTGAACTCATATTGATATTGTTGTATATATACCAGGTTTAATGATTAACCACTTGAACCAAAGAGTGTTCCCCAATGCATCAAATTTGAGTGAAATGAATCTATTAGGATGTTCAAGTGACAATGATAAAAAATTTAAATATATTCAATGACCTATGTTTAAATAATATGGAATTAATCTTATAGTTAAAACTATTAAAACGATGGTTGAAGTTTTATATGTCGTACAGGAGGTCATAAATCAGCAAAATATGTACTATAAAAGGAATCATTCAATTTAATCCATGAAGGGAAATTTAGTTTTCTCTAGTTACCTATTTAATGTTTTAACTATTGAAATTATGTTCATTACTATCATCGACATCCTACGATGAAGTGTGATGAATGAGATCATATGTACTGTACAAATAACTATTTATTAATAATTAATTCCATTAATATTGAAAATGAGGAAACTAAAAATGAAATATGAATGGTATTAAATATATCTTGGATAATAATTATATATTATTGATTTTTAAGGTATGATTTATATTTTTTTCAAAGGGTTGAAGTTGTGAGCAATAAGTTAGAAAAGCATGGTCAAGGTATTATGAAGAATGGAAAATAATTAAGATTTTTATAAATAATGGATTCAAGAGTTATGTTATATTTATGGATGATTAAACATTAAAATATAGTAATAATAATTTGATGTTTGGTGTAATATAGAGACATTTATTTTTATTGAGTTATATGGAACCATTAAGTTTATAAGTTTAAAATGTTATTTTAGGATGAATTTTAAGATTATTTGTCAACCTAATATTAATGATATGGATAATATTTGGCAGCTATATTGTTTAATAATAATTATATAATTTATATCAATGATTATATGAATAATATAATAAGGAATATAATAATAAAACATTGTTAATTTTTTACTAGGATGTTGAATATAGGATGTGTTTATTTATAGAGTTTTCAAATTTATGATATAGTGTTATTTTCAAAATGTAATTATAATAATGAATCAAATTTTTTTCCCTATTTAAGTTTTTTTATAAATTTGGAATCATATATAAGGTAGAATCTATAAATTTTAAAAGTTCTAAATAAGTGATAATTTTTAAGGTACATGTAACTGTAAATTTTATAATATAGATATAGATATTTGAGAAACAGAATCACTTAATTTTTCAAGGAAAATGTTTACAGTAATTTTAAGTACTTATTGGTTTATATGATCTTTGAATTTTAGGTAACTATGAGTTTATTCATTTTAAAATGAAAAATTAAATTTATGAGATAACCATTGAGGTTAAAATTTATTAATGTTATTTTTAGTATGTTTATGACATTTCTAGAATTTAATAACGATTAAAGTAATATAGTTTTAGGAAATCTACAACCCAAATTGTAGGTGATGGCTCTCTATGTCTAACAAGGATGTGAGGATCGAACCCACAACCAATGGGCGGCAAGGATGAATCACCTACCACTGACCTACATTATATACTTGTTTTTTTGAAATAATATTTTACGTACTATATGAAATAAAAAGGATGTGTTAAATTTGTTAACTTATATATTTTCATATTTATTACAATGGGATTGGAATTTGATTTCATGATTAGTTTAAAAGTGTGATTTTGGAAGACATTCACAGTTTAGGATACCATAAATAATTAAATTAAAAATAATATTATGGAATTTTTTTTAATTGTTTGAATTAGATTTTAGTGATTGTAATATTTGGTTATTGATATATGGTAATTCATGTGTAATTAGATTAATATAGATATGATGAAATTTTGGAAATTACATTTTCAAAATTATAATTTAAGGGATATCGACATTATATTAAGATAAATAATAAATTAATCATGGAGGATTTGGTGATAAAATCCATCAAATTTTTGGGTTTCAATTTTAGTCAAGAATATTTTGATCAATTTTAAGGATAATTATTTTTTAAATGTTCTATATTTTAGTTGGGGTATTACTATTGAATTTTCAATATATATGTAGTTTTTCATAATATAATTACTTATTCCATATAAATAAATACATTATATTTTATAGACTATTTTCTTTTTGGTAAATGAATAATGATAGGATGAATAGATAATTATACTTTTTTGGAATTCATTATCATTAGAAGTCAACTCGTATGCTTTAGGTGTGAAAAAAGGTAAATCTATTACTAATCAATTGGTGAAAAGATGAGGATGAAATTATTATTATCATTTAATTATATTTCCTTATGTTCTTAGTCTAGATATTTAAATGATTACATTACTATAGAAAATGGATTTCAACACCAAAATGTTATCCGAATAATTTTTTTACCAAGATATCAATTGCCTATTAATCATTCACATAGTTATTATATTATTACTGTTAAATTACACACATCCATGTTGTTTATCACACTCTATTGGAAAATGATAGTAATTTTTCACTTCAATATCCATTTTTCTACACATAACCCTAGTATGTGTTTTATTAGGTGAACTTCATAATTAATCATTATATGTTTTAAAAATGATGTCTTATTGATCTTTTTTTTGTGATGTGTTATTTCAAAAAAAAATTGAAAAGGTGAAAATCATATTTTTTATTTATGATTTTTAAATTGAAAGGTTGAAAATTATTAATGTGGGAGAATGTTACATCTTTATTTTTTAAAGGTTTTACTATGTTGAATATAATACCATATATGACAAATTAAGGAAAAAAACACCTAACAATTTTTATTTTAATGGTATGGTTATCACATGGCTATAAAAATAATGGGAAATATTGTGATAAAAAAATTATTAATATATATAGATTCATTTTTTTACCCTATTTATTCATTAGAAACCAATTAATTGTAAATGTTAATAAAACCCAATTGAATATATGAGATGTGTTTTTACAAAAAAAAATTATTATCAAAATGCTAATTATTCAATTTAATCCTAATAAATAAATTTTATAACTTGGGGTGAATTATATTAATTAAATTGTTATTTTTTTTATTCTATATTTTTTATATTAATCAATTAAGTAATATAGACTTAAGTTTAGAATAAATCCAATTTTAATAATAAAAAATACATTTTTTATACTCTTTTAAATCGTCGTCTGACAGTGAAACTATTTTTGTAACTCCCCATCCCCATAATCAAAGATCTATTAAATTATTTTAATAAATTGGCATGCTTACAAGTAATCATGTCCTAAAGGACCGATTATTTTATCAGTCTTGGAAAATATATTACATATATTATCATCACATTACAATTTATAACAGAAAACACAACATAAATAATCGTATGAGAATTCATTTATTACCATATCTTAACACTGTATATAAATCCAAATACAATTCATGGCATCCCAGAAATTAAAACATAAGATGTGGTGTGATCAATTTTTCCATATGTGTAAATAATTCCATGGAAGCTATAAAATTTTAAAGAAAGATGTATAATAAAAACATCATCCATTTAAACAAAAAAATTAAACATAATATGGTAAAAAATAAATCAATAGTTACTATATAATCATGGAGATAGATATTCTTCTAGTCAAATAATCACATGTAATAACTAATTTCATAACGATGGAATTCATAATGTCGTACCTAATAACTACTACATCAAGGCATTGTGCCAAGATCATTCACAAATATTCTGTCCAGGTCTTGGGCCAAGACACTATTTTTTTATCATGGGACCTATTGATGCTTCAAGGGGCTATCGAGGGCCCAGATTGTCAATTACTAAGTACAATTCATTCCTAATATGAAAAAGGTTAATCATAACATAATCATTCATATTAAAACACTCATATGAAATGTCAATACTTTAAACATACACCATGAATGGTATAAAAATCGAACATCCAGAGTGAAAAATATCATAACTCATTCAATATATTATATAAGATTATATTTTAAAAAATCAATCTTAATCAAGAAAAATATCTATTAAATAATGTTCACATAGTTGAAAATAATCAGTATTACTCTTTGAGATAAATATCCCTTTTTCATGAAAAAATTCATAAATCACACATTTTATAAAGGAAGTCATTTAAAATATATTTTTTAATCCAAATTTCACATACCAAATTCTATCTTTTGAAATGAATTAACATTTTAAAACAATCATTCCCATAAAAATAAATTCATAAAATCCATTTGAAAATATGGACATGAATTAAATAGATTTCAAAAAATAAATCGTTATAACATTTAGAATGATGATATAGTTAAATAGACCCTTCCATAAAACATTTATATATACAATTTTAGTTTTTTTATATATCATAAACATTAATGGTAAATATTTCCCAGTAGATAAATACACATCAACAATCTCATATAATAATTAGATTGTCCAATTAACCATTATTATAATCTCTGTATGACTCTAAAACACCTTTATACTATTTTTAAACATATTATTGACTTATATCAGAATCATAGTAATATTTATTATATCATATATAATTATTTTATAACTTTATATAACTCATTTTTTAACAATTCCATGTTAAAGAAACATTTCGGGTAATATCTCTTTGTTTATCGTAGGAGTTTTGACTGGTTGTTCTAGATAATATTACATATATAATGAGTTAATTAAATCCAAAATATATCATATGATTTATATATAGAATATATTTATTATATAATATGTATATAATATGTATATATATAAAATTTAAAACACAGTTCACGGAGACGGTAGGTCGTATGTACGAATGAACATTTTTTCCATTTTTTATCTTATTGAATTGACACAAATGAATAACATATATGTATATATATATAACTCTAATAGACTTATAATGTAATATATTTTATAATTATGAATAATATATTTTTTATACTCAATATTGGAAGGTTAATGTGGAGATTTAATCTCTTCGTGTCATGGAGATGGAAGGTCGTACGTACGCACGAGGGAAAATATCATTTATTTAATGATTAAATGGTAAATAATTGGATGGAATATTAATTTTAAAGAAGAAATGTAATGTTATATTTATTATTTACACCCATTATATTCATCATTATACCCATTGAAATAAAATGTACATGAAAAACAATTTCCACCATGGCATGGAGATGGTAATTCGTACGCACGCACACAAGATAATATTTTTTCATAGGATTGGTTAAAAGAGGAATATGGTTGTCCCGTAATTTAAATAACATATCAGAATATATTATATTCTGGTGTTATAAATTTAGTATTGTAGTAACGTAGTAAGACGACGTAGAAGAACAAATGAACATTAAATGAATGGATAAAATGATTACATCTTCTTCGGGCGTCTCCTTTAGATTTGCACAAAATGACTCCTTTCGTTGTATTTATGACCAAACTGGTGCCTCTAAGATGAAGTGAGGGATTTTTAGAGTATATTTTTTCAGGGGTTGGCCGACCCATAGGGATTTTGAGATGTTAATTAAAGAGAAAGGTAGGTTCCCTTTTATAAGAGAGGTGAGAGGCACTTTTGGATAATATTGAAATATTAATTTATTATAAAATTATATTTGGATTATAATATCTCATAATTGATTTATTTAGAGTCTATGATTTGTATGGTCCTAAATCCATTCATCCAATATGTTTTGAACATGTTTATTTCCTAAAAGTAATCCTCTCTTATAGGATTAACCCATTGTGAAATAAGATAACTCTTACCCTATCTTCTTGCATTTTTATACTACATGGTGAATATAATTATAATAAAATTCCAATATAACCTAAAAAGGATAATTTATGAAAATTTTATCACAATATTTTTTGGGATAAACATTATATTTTAGTTATTTTTATATCATTTAATAAAAAACAATTTTATTTAAAAACTCATCTATGTCAATTGTTCATTATTTAGTAATTGATCTTAGTTAAAGTAATTAAAAATTGATTCCTTCGATCCAAAGGAATTTAATCATCCCTAATATGTCAATTCCATTCAGAAAATTAATGTATGGAATAAAAATGTTCAAATTGAATTTATTTTATGATTTATAAATTCATTTATTAGAATCAATCATTAATGAGGTAATTACTGCAACATAATTGTGTCATAAAGAAATATATTTATCTAATGTTTCAAAATTAAAAATAAAATACCATGATGTAGGAAATAGTTTTAATCATTATAGTTAATATTTTTAGACATATTTATCAATTACATAACCCTATATCAAATTCTCTTTAGTAAGAGATATATGCCTATGTTATAATTATCATTACTATAAGTTAATTTTTATAACATGGAATTATAACACCCAAGTGGTACCCAAATGAAAAACCATCAGAATAAGGATTCTCATGTTCATATATATATAATTAAATAGGATTATGACACCTGTTAGGGTAGTTTTATATTATTATAATATTTTTTTACCATTATTTACCTGATTTACCCTTTAACCATGGTAAATAATAATAATTACTGAAGATAATATTCATAATTTCAGAAAATAGAAGGTTCAGGAAAACACAATTTGTACCTTTTTATTAAAAATATGGGATAAATTTTTCAAAATTAAAAACATATAAGTTTCTCTAATTAATTTATAATTAATTGTCCTTGTCAAAACCAAAAAGTGGGTTTTTATGAAGTAGAAAATATCAAAAGATTGTCATGTGTGTATGTCCAATTTAATTGTGAAATTGTATCCAATTACCTAAATTATTTTAAATTATAAAAATCTAATCTAATTTTAATTTAAAAAGAATCACATTTATAATTTAACACTATAATTTCTTTCGATTAAAAAATGTTTTTTTCAATGAAAATGTAGTATTTTTTTCTATACATCAAAATATAAAATTTATATGAAAGTACATAAATATTATACAAACTATGTTTTTATATCATGATTTTAAAGAATAATTTAATTTCATGAAATTTAAAATATAAAAATGTAAAATATTGTATTTAAAAATGGTTCTCTATTAGAAGGTGGAAAAACTGCTTTTTTGGAAAAATGATTCTTTTATCAGTAAAATTGAATTTGTACTTATATTATATATAAGAAACAAAAAATAATAATGATTAAATTATATTGGATATATAAAATTCAAAATTTGTTTAATACTATTAATAACATCTTTTAATCGAGTAGTTTGATAAGTCTTGGCGTACTTCGACTTCATTTTGCGTACATCATACGCTATTTAATTATTTAAAAAGGATGAATAATGTGGAAGCTTGGGGTGTTACATTATCCCATTATTTAATAAATTGCATCATAGAAATTTATTCTCAATATTAAAAACAATGGTTTTGATATTTTAAAAATATGTTATTTGGAATCCCACATCGAAACGTGGAATAATGAGTCCGCTATTTTAATATAAAGAAAGGTAGGTTTGAAGCTTACTCAAAATAAAACATAATAGGGTTACATGTTTGAAAACATGGATATATATGAGAAAATTGTACATCTAGTTCTGATGGAAAGTGATTGAGAATATTATTAGGATAAAGTTAACAATCTGGAATCCAAAAATCTACGATGATCCAAGGGACCAATTGATTCATCGCAAATGAATGTAATAGGAAATTGTTTTGGTTATTAAGGTCCTTTACCTAAAGTTAAATAACACGAGAAAAAAATAGTTAATTTGTTTAAGTATAACAACACCATTTTTCATGCCATGAACAATTTCCACTTCATTTCTTATTCAAGGAAATGAAGTTTTATTTTTCATCTCTAATGTGCTGGAAGATCTTCTGATCCATCAATAGAATGATAATTAATTTCATCTATCTCAAAAAAAGTTAACATGGGTTATCACATATTCATACGACCACCAAGAGAGAGATAATACATTATTCTATCAAAAATCAACAATATTAAAACTTTTACTATCCCTTAATGGAAAACATTACAATCCTTTCAAAAACTAAAAATCTACAAATTTATAAAGAGATGAGAAAATTTGGCTTAAAAATTTTCCCCCGTATCTCATAGTGAAGTTATTGGTTTTAACATTCCAAAAAGTCAACACCTTAATCATATATTCTCTTGAGTCATGGTAATAACCTTAATTAGTAGATATCCTTATAGAAAACATTAATTATTCCTTTTTCCAAAACATAGTGGATTATTTCTTAAGTCCTAAAAAGTTGTTCAATTCATCCATTAGTTCTCAAGAAACTAGATTTATCCAAATTACTTATTCAAATACAAAATATATTTATCCAAACATCATTATATTAACATAAAGAACATATTAATGTTTATCTTTAACTTAATCATATGTTCTCCAAATATAATATTACACTAAAATCAATTTTCTTCTACTTTATAACTATGAAAAACATTCATGAAAATCAATAAGGAAAAACATAAACTGAACACTCATTATATAATTTACTTATTCTTAATTCATGGATTCAAATACATAAATCCTTTAATCCTTACTATTTAATTTTTTGGCATGGAATATGTGCTCTTTTATTAGGGGTAGATTCTTATATCTAGGTATTCACTTGGGTAATTCTAATGATTTCCACTGATGATACATTGAACTCCAAAACCATTGGTCACTCTATGACCATTTTCCCACAAATATAACATCTTCCCCTCTATTTGAGGTATTCCTCAATGTTCTTCTTCCTTTCCTCCGGACATGTAGGAATTGAAATATTAATTCCACTATGCTTTTTAAAATTTGATCATTTATAATCATTCATCTTAATCTTATGAAATTAGTTATAAATTTCAGAAAATATCATATTTTAAATCTTATTTCGTGATTAGTGATTCAATATAATAAAAAAATCTCTCTCTTCAGTCATTATCCATTTTTTTCCTCAAAATCTCCATATTTTCCATCAAAATCAATGTTAATCCAATTACTTTTTGTTTCCTTCATTAAATAAGACCAGAAATATTACAGTGAGAAAAATATATCATCGATGAAAACCACATAATCAATGGAAGGTGCCCTAAATGTATAACATCTATGTTTTAATCATTGGTTAACCACAATGATTACCAAAATTCTATGTGGTTCTTCTATACTTATCCTCAAATTCAATCATAGGGTTATGATCACTACTCTATACATTCCAATTCTATTTCCATGGTTATTGATAAAATTATTCTGAAAACAACTGTAACGCTCCATCCCCAAAATCCTGGAGCCGGTGCATTATTTTAATACAATGGCATGATCACAAGGAATCAAGTTCTAAAGGACAAATCATTTTATAAGTCATGGTAAATAGATTACGTACATAAAAATCACATTAAAATTTCATACATAAAGCAAAACATAAATAATTCATTGAAAATGTAGTTATTCCTTTAGCTTATCCCTAAATATCAATTATAATACACATTATTCAATCATGGGAATTTAATACATCAGAAGTGGTGAGCTCAGAACCTTAGTAAGGGTAAATAATTTTTATGGAAGATGTAAACATTTATCGAAATATTTATAATTAAATTATCAGCCTTATAAAAAGTGAACACTAACATAAAATTAAAAAAAAATCAAACACTACAATATAAGAATTCACATGGACATTCTACTAGTCTAACAATTACATGTAGTATCTAATTTCATAAAGAGGGAATGCATTATGGTGGGCATAATAACTAAAATGTCAAAGAATTTTCCCAAGACCATTCTAAAATATTATGTCAAGGCCTTCTTCCAAGACACTAGTTTGTCACATTAGACCAAATAATGCATCAAGGGGATATAGCGGGCCCCACCCGTCACATATTAAGTCTAGTTCATTCCTCATATAAAAATGGTGAAATATAACATAATCATTCTTATTAAAACTATCATATGAAATGTCAATAATTTAACTATAAATCATGAATTGTATAAAAATTGTATATCTATAGTCAAAAATATCATAACTTATTCAATATTGTATAGAAGATATGATTACAATTAATCAACCTAAATCAAGAATAATATCCAATAATGAATGTTGACATAGTTGAAATTGACCAGTAAATTTTTTTGAGAGAAATAATACTTTTTTCCTAAAATCATTTAAAAGACACAAAATTTATTAAGGATGTATTTTAAAATAGATATTTTAATCAATGTATCCCATGTCACTTTGAAACTATTCAATGTAATTTACAATTTAAACCCATCATATCCATCTAAAAAAATCCTCAAATTTAATTTGAAAACATGGACATGAATTAATTAGATTTAGAAAAAAATATTTAAACCATTTAAAATGGTGATATAGTTAAGGAGTCCTTTCCAAAAAACCGTAAAATATTCTATATTATTTTTTTTATAAAACTTGTAAATGGATGATAAATATATCCCAATACATACTTACACATCATTATCTCTGATAAAAATGAGATTTAGGAATTAACTGACACCTTCGGTCTGATACTCTCTGTATGACTCCAATACTCTTGTATAATGTTATTAAACATATTATTAACTTATATTAAAATAATAATAATATTTATGATATCATATATAATTATTTTAGGACTATTTATTACACATTTGTTAACAGATCCACGTTAATGCAACATTTTGGGTAATATCACTTTGTTTATCATATCTATTTTGACTTTTTATACTTGACCATATTACATAGATCATGATTTACAAACTTCTAGAATATATAATATGATTTATATATCATATAAATTAAAAATATAAATATATATAATATATAGATATATAAAATTGAATACACCATTTATGGAGACGGTAGGCTGTACGTATGCATATATATATATATATATATATATATATATATATTCACTTTAATTGTTATGTCATGTATATAATAATTAATAATAATATACTTTTTTATTCATTCTTGGATGTTCAAAATGGAGAATAAATCCCATTGCATCGTGGAAATAGTAGGTCATACGTACGCATGAGCGATGATATCGTTCGTTTAATGATTAAATGGTGTGGAATTTGATATAATATGAATATTATAGAATTGATATAATGTTATATATATTATCTACATTAATTATATTCATCTTCATAATCATATAAATAATGTATACATGAAACACAATTTACACCACAATATGGAGACATTAAGTCTTATGTACGCACACATGGTAGTTTTATTTTTTTATAGGATGGAAAAATAGTGGAATATGGTTGTCCCATAATATTAAAAAAAATTAATCTTATATTATATACTGTAGTTATTATTTTAGTATGGTAACAACTTATTAAGATGTTGTAGATGAATAAATGAACATTGAAAGAAGGGATAAAACAATTACCTCTTCTTTAGGTGTCTCCATTTCATTTGAAAAAAAAGACTAATAATGATGTATTTATGCAAAATTTGTTTCCTCAAAGATGAATTGAGGGAAGTGATCATGATATTTTAGTCAGGTTTGATCGAGAAAAAGGGATTTGGAGATGTGATTTAAAGAGAAAGTGTGGTGTCCTTTTATAAGAGAGGTGAGGGGAACTTTAGGAAAAAAATGAAACATTAATTTATTATAAAATAGTTTTTGTATTATAATTGATATATATTGATTTCTTTCTAGTATAATATGATTTGGGGAATATATAATCTCACCCAATAGGTTTTCTAGATGTTTAGGTCATAAAATTAATCGTATCATTTATATTTAACCATTTGTAAAATAAGTTAACTCTTACCATGTCCTCTTTTATTTTTATACTAAATGGGTAATATCATTACAATCATATACTAAGAGAGCCTAATGTTGATAATTTATTATATTATTATCACTATGTATGTTGTTTGTACTAAATTTAGATTTTTAGGATTTTTATATCATTTAATAAAATAATATTGTTTTTAAAAAACATTTTTTGTCAATTTTTTCACTTTTTAGTAATTTTTTTGTTTCAGTCATAAATAATTTATTCCGTATAACCAGAGAAATTAATTCATCCCTAATATGTCTATGTCATTTAGAAAATTTTTATGGCCTAAAACATATCAAATTAAATTTATTAAAATATTTATAACTTAATTTATTAGAATCCTTCCTTAATGAGGTAATCACGACATCCTAATTGTGTCATAAATATATATGTTTTTCTAATATATAAATATTATAAATAAATAAACATGATGTAAGAATTATTTTTATCATTATAATTAATATTCATAGACACATATATTAGTTATATAACCCTATATTAAAATTTATTTAGGAATATATATATGTTTTGGTTATAATTATATTTACTTAAAATTAATTTTTATAACATGCCATTAACACTCCCAAGTGGTCCCAAAATGCCAAAACATCAGCCTAAATATTCTCATGGTCTAATATTTATCATCCTATACAATTAGGACATGTCATTGTGTATTTTTATATTGTTATAATATTTTGTTTTACCCATATTTAAGGGTTTACCCTTTAACCATGGTAAATAAAAAAAATTACTGAAGTTACTATTTAGAAAGTAAAAAAAATAAAAGGTACCTATTTAATTTATTTTAAATTATGATTCAAAATATGGATCCATTATTCCAAATTCAAAACTCTGAATTTGGAGTAAATTTTTTAAATATAATTCCCATTGACAAAACCAAAAATCTGGTTTTTAAGAAGTAAAAACTATCAAAACATTAACATGTGTTTATGTCAAATTTAAAAATTAAATTACTCACAATGAATTACATTATATTAAATGAAAAAATATATCTAATTAAATTGTACAATGACTCAAAATTATAATATAGCACAATAAACTATTTCGATTAAAAAATCAGTTTTCAATTAAAAGTTTGATTTTTTTAATATTCATCAAAATATAAATGTTACCAGAAAATTACCAAAAAATTATCCACAAATTTTTTTCCCTCCTTCTAAATAAAAATTTATTTTAATAAAATTGAATATATAAATGTTTCAAATATTATATTTAAAAACGGGTCGCCATTAAAAGCTGAAAACATTGCATTTTGTGAAAAATAATTCTTTTATCAAAAAAATTGAATTTTTCCTTATATTACATCAATGAAATACATAAGATGAATTTTAAAATTACTTTGGATATATAGAATTAAAAATTTGGTTAATAATATTCCTAACCTCTTTTAAATGGGTAGTTTGATTGGTCGTGATGCGCTTAGAATCGCTATTGGGTACACTGCACACTATTGTATTATTTTAAAATGAAGTGTACCGTACGTGTATGGGGTGTTTAAATTTGAAAATTAATTTAAAACAAATCCATAAATTTTATTCGAAAAAAGGTAAATTTTTATGTTGAATATAATAATTATTTATGAGTTATATTTTAGTAGATGTTTTGATGAAGATTCAATTTTTGATGAATAATGAAAATAAAAAGGATTAATTGAATTTTTTTTAAAATTATTTTTTATAAGTAAATTATATTTTTTATTTTTTACAGTATAATTAGTTCAATAATACATTAATAAATCAATTTTATGACATTATACAAATTTTTTACATTGAAAATGGCCATGAATTTTTTTTAAATTTTTTTGAACATTCTCACGTTAAAACCCCGCTTTCTCATTTTATATGTGGGATTAATTTTAAATCACAATTTTGAAATTATGTGTATCTAATTTTATAAAATGGTTACATATTTTGAATAATTTGATGCGAATTGTTTTTAATAGTCGTTTTTTTGTATAAAATAGTTTCAATGGTATTAAAAAACATTAACTGAAGTATTGGTATAAAATGAAACATGTTAAAGTTCAAAGGTCACAACTTATAATACCTAATATAAACAGAATTTAATGTAGTTTTGAGTTATTTAATGACTATAACCAGTTAATAAGACATTAATTATCATCAAAACATGCGGAAATTAATTCCACCTTAGTATGGGGGGATTTTAATATAAATTATTCATTATTTAATAAATGGAAACCACATGCCCATAAGTAAACATACCACAACTCGCTGTTTAATATCACCCCACATGACTAGAATATCATAAAATATTTTCCAAATAAACTCCTCCCAATTTAAACACGTAAAAAATTATAGTATCAATAAATTAACAAATACTTGCTTCTTAATGGGTACTTCAGGCAGGTGATATCCATGAGGAGATTTTGTAAAAGCTCCTATCAAATATTTTTTTTATTATTATACTTTATCCACACTACCTTCTTCAATAAGGTAATGATAACTATAAAATAATTTTTATTCAGGATTTTTAATTTTTTTACTGTATAGTATTAGATACATTTAATTTCTCATATCATCTTATTTAGAGAAATGAAACTATTGTTCAAATTTTCTCGTTTAATCATCTCAATGAATAATGTCTTTTTTCATTCTATTACGCCATTCGAAAATAGAAATAAAAGTATCATTATCTGTAAATAATATTTTTACAGTCATATTACAGCCTATATCTTATTCTTGATGAAGTATATACTCATTATGTTAAATAATTTGATAATTCTTTCAGGTGTCTGAAAAAATGGATAAAAATAACAGAACATTGATTATTATAATTTTATGAAATTAATAATCATCAACAACGATTGTAAAAATGATTTATGAGACCATTTTAAATTTTGTATGTTCAAAAATACCAATTTAATCATCTTTGGGATTCATATATGAAATTTATAATAAAATCCTTAATTTTTGAAAAATGAACTCACCATGAAACCATGAAATGAACGCACCTGAAGCAATGAAAATAATGAAATATTATAAATAAATGAGTCAAAATATTTTATAAAATCATTTCCTAAGGTATTATACCAATGAATATATTTTATCACTGAGTTAATTGTATTATTTAAAACATTATACATGAGGATAATGTATCTGCAAATCAATAAAATCCTAAGGTAAGGGTTTCTCATCCCCCTTTTTATTTCTCTAAGAGATATTCATTATTCACAAACACTCTAATGTTTTTTTATATATTTCCCAACTAATATATAATATATTTAATATCAATATATTCATTTTATTCAATGTTTCAATTGATATGTGTTAATTTAATGGTTCATATGATTCAAATGAAGATAAATTATGTCATGACCCATCCTCGGAGCCCGTGTCGTGACTACCCCAAGCATGCCTTCCATAGGCCAGGGGCTGGCGACTAGAAACCAAAAGGGAATTCCTGATAAAAAAGGAAGGAATTTCATTTAAACCTGTAACACACACAGTCTGAACAAAACCAACTAAACAGTAAGTACAAGTATAAGTAAAAAGGGATAACAGCTCATGGATCGTCCATTGGGGAATCCTACCTGAAGGATATGTATATATCTCGAACAACACGTCCCTGAGGTATGTCACATCAAGTCCAGCTCTGATCATCCTCTCGTTCGTTACCCTCATCCTCGATCACTGCTGACTGTCATCTTCACAGAACAGAACATGGTTCAGGTGATGCCCATGTAGGGGTGAGTATAACAATACTCAGTAAGGGACCCCAAGACCCTTGATGGTCTCCCAGAATCCACCAATGATGAACCAAAGAAGAAAGATACAATCACTAAGTATCAAACACCCCTACTTAGGTATATGCCCATACAAATACATATTTTCCAGTCATAGTCCGGCTCCAACACTCGAGCCCAAGCACTACCCATTGCACAAAAGAAGTAAAGTCAATAACCATGATGATAATGATTGAAAGACAAGACTCTGCTCACACAGGTATACAACTCATGTAGAGAGGGGTAGAGATGATTAGTTATAGACACTGAATCATATCCTCTATCAAACCCACGTAGGATCAGGGAATTGTATCAGTTTTGTCGAACCCACATAGGATCCTGGTACAAATGTCATCACTATCGAACCCATGGAGGATCCCGGTACAGATGTCATTGTTGTCGAATGCACAGAGAATCCTGGTACAATATAGTCGTTGTTGAAACCATGGAGGATCTGGGTATAGTATCGTCACTGTTGAACCCACGAAGGATCCCATCATCTTAGTCACAGCCAGCCACAGGGTTTCCGCACACAGCACGCTCGATTTCGGGAGGGTCCGCTCCTCGAGCCAAGTGTTGATACATCAACTACCACAAAGTATCGAGTTGATGTATCTCGTTGATCTCAATCATCATAAGGAACCTAATGCGATAGATGGTGCGTCAATCAGACGCCCGATCTGTGAGTTATTGGCATTTCTGTTCCAGGGACCCGGTTAGTTTTTATGATCATACCAACCTGGTCGTACCCCAATAGCGTCGAAAACTCAAGTGGATTATTCCAAAAGAATCGCCTCTCTCTAAGAATCCCATAGCCGTAGGCGGTTCGTCAATCGACCACCCATAGCCCAAGAAGAGGGTGAAAAGGTGTAAACTAGCCACATGGGTCCGGGTCCAGTCTGGCCCAGTCAGATCGACCCAGCCCGACCCGGTCTATTATTGGGTCTGACCCATTCCGTGATTCCGACTCGGTCCAAGGAAATGGCCTGTGTTGAGGGGATGTCCTGGTGCGAAGAAGCAACCCGGCCTGGCCCGAAGAGGCGGCCCGGCCCGGCCCGAGGCGGCCCGGCCAAATGCGGCCTAGCCCGAGGCGGCCTGGCCAAATGCGGCCCGACCTAGGGACGGCCTGGCCAAAGGCTTCCCAGCTAGCTGGCTGACCCTCGTAGCCGGCAGCTGGCCCGCATGGCTAGCGGCTGGCCAACATGGCCGTCTGGCCACCCATGGTGGGGTTACACCCCCTGGATTTTGAAACGGATGGCACATGGTGCACCGACCTGGTAATTGTGGGACCCAAAGGGTCCATCCTTGTCCAGATGGTTGAGCAGCCAGCCAGTTTAGGGCTCCGGCGCGGCATAATGGCGTTGTTCCCCTTCACTGCATCCCGCCCTGGCCGTGATTTTGCATCACAAGCATGTCGTGACGGCGCCTCGCCCCTCGGCGGCGGCCCGCCCTGGCCGCATCTTCCCACTTTTCCGGCACAGCATGATTGTGTCATGCCCCTCCACCACGGTCCGGCTAGTCATGGTCCTCTGTTGGCCTCCGCGCGGCGCGACAGCGCCTCACGCTACCACTATGGCAAGTCGTGGTCGTGACTCTCCTTTCGCACATCACAACGGTGCCATGCCCTCTTGGTGACCTGGCACTCTTGCGCCACCAGTTTGTCTTTGTAATCAACCTTCATCGGAAGCAAACAAGAACAACCAAAGGGGGAGGGTCGGGCCGTGTTCGTGCAGTCAGAACCCTCCTCATCATGGTGATATCATTCGACATAAATAATCTGAGGTTTGAATAACGAAGAACAAGTATAAGAATTCTACTCAAACCCCTACCTCGATTCAATGAACGCTGATGAAGTTGCATGAAAATGGAAGACGTTGATTCATAGATGTCAGAAAGCACTTGAGGAAGAAGCGTCGTCAGCGTTCTTCACGGGCGACTCCTTCACTTTTCTCTTGGTTGATGATCGAGAATGGTTTTCATCGTTCTTCGGAGATGAGGAGTGTTCTTCGTCAAGAGGATCATGTTCTCCAAAATCTCCCAAGTCCTCTCTCAAAGACCAACCCAAATGAAAGTTTCCAACCAACAATAAAAAAATAATAGGTTTGACTATAATTTTATTATGGGCTAGAATTTCAAAAGATTTCAAAAAGAATAATTAATTGAAGGATCTCAATTAATTAATAATGGGGGGTTGGTAGTTTAATGAGAGAAGTTCAATAGCCTTCCCACACTTAAAGATAATTACATGGGGGTTTATACTCGTGTGGGTCCGACCCAAAAATATCCTCCCAAGGGAGGTTATGGTGTGGTGGGCCCCACCTCATAACATCCTCCCAAAGGAGGTAAGGGTGTGGTGGGCCCCACCATTAACCTCCACTTGGAGGTTTTAACCACCAAACAAATAAAAATAAAATAACACCTTTATTTTTATCTTATTTAATTAAAAACCACATTAACTAACATTCATCCTCGTCAGAACGCAACTACGGTGAAGTTCTTACTAAGCAATCACCAACACTGCGAGTTCTACGGTGCCCTCGGAGTTTGATTCCGAGCACCAGTTCAAGATACTTAAAATCCTCCACGTACGTTTACTGAACATACCCAAACAAAACATCATAAATTGATTCCGGGCACACCGAGACACAAAATCAGGCGCCGTCAGAAACTGCGGACTCGTAAAATTCCCATGTATTTAAAAAAAATCCACAGAATTTCTAGGTCTTTACATTCTCCCCACATGAGGGATTTATGTCCCCATAAGAAACAACTCACACTAAGGAAACAAATGGGGGTACTGAGCATGCATTTGAGCTTCCCTCTCCCATGTGCACTCTTAGTGGTTCCCATGCTGCCAGAGAACACACACAAGAGGTATTGACTGCCCACGCAGGACCCGCTTCTGTCGATCCTCAATCTCCACTAGAACCTCCATGAATGTATCCCCATCATCGATTTCCAGCTCCCCGTGGTCGATGAGGTGTGACGGGTCATGCACATATCACCTCAGATAAGATACGTGGAAGACGTCGTGCACCCGGTGCAACTGAGGTGGAAGGGCCAGGTGATAAGCCAACTCACCTACTCTACTGAGGACCTGGAAAGGTCTATTGAATCACAGAGACAACTTTCCACCTCAGCCAAATTTCTATATACCTCTTCGAGGTGAGACATGTAGAAAGACATGGTCTCCATCCTCGAACTCCAGTGGTCTCCATCACCTATTAGCAAAGGACTTCGGCCTACTTTGTGCAGTCTTCATCCACTCCTGGATGATCTACCCCTTCCCTGTCATGGCCTGCACCATCTCTGGTCCCATAAGTGCTGACTCCCCTGGGTCAATCCAGCACCGAGGCGATCTGCAAGGTCGGTCGTAAACTGCCTCAAAAGGTGCAATGCCAATGGTAGAGTGGTAGCTGTTGTTATACGCAAACTCTACCAAGGGTAAATGTTCTTCCCAGCTATGACTGAAGTTGAGGAAACATTCACAGAGCATGTCCTCAAGAGTCTGAATGGTCCTCTCAGTCTGACCATCCATCTGTGGATGGAAGGCGGTGCTCAAGCGAAGCTACACCCCGAAAGCCTTATGCAACCCCTTCCATAGATAGGAAGTGAAACAAGCATCTCGATCGGAGATGATCATCGATGGAAGACCATGAAGTTGTACGATCTCCTATATGTAGAGGTGTCCCAAGCTCTCTACCGAGCCATACTATCTGATCGGTAGGAAGTGAGCTGACTAGGTGAGTCGGTCCACAATCACCCAGATAGAGTCATGTATTCTAGATGTACGTGTATTTCCTGTCACAAAATCCCTGGAGGTCTTGTCCAACTTCCACTCTGGGACCTCTAAGGGATAAATCAAGCTAGCTGGAACCTGGTGCACCACTTTCACTTAGTGACAAGTGTGGCATCATAAGACAAACTCTTCTACATCATTCTTCATACCTGGACACCAGTGCTATCGTCGGAGGTCCTGATACATCTTCAATACTCATGGATGTACCGCTAAAGGAGATGTGTGGAACTCCCCCGAAACTTCCTCATGAAGTGAAACTAGTACCATGGTACATCCTCTAAAGAGGATGAAATGTTCCTTGCCTTCAGAAAACCCATCAGGTGCCTTCCCTATGGATATCTGAGCATGTTGCGTCTCACAGTCAACATCCCCATGGTGTGCCTCCCTGACTCAATGATGAAGATAAGGAGTGGCTGTGAGAGACTGTAGAAAGGATGATCCATCTCTATCCACAAAGGATATCTGCTACGCGGCCAGCTACCCTGTCACCTCTCCAAGTAGATGAATGCCTAATCTCCTGCTAAGAGCATCTACTACAACTTTCCCTTTTATAGGTGTATAGACTATCTCATAGTCATAGCCTTGGAGGAACTCAAGCCATCACCGTTGTCTCTTTTTCAGTTCATTTTGTGAGAAGATGTACCTGAGAATCTGGTGGTCAGAGTAGAATGTAAAATGCTCACCCATCAGATAGTACTTCCACATCTTCAAGGTTAAGACCACTGCAGCTAACTCCAATTCATGGGTAGCGTAGTTCTACTCGTGTTGTCTCAGCTTCCAAGAACTATATGCGATCACATATCGCTCCTGCATCAAGACACACCTGAGTCCGGCCCCTGATGTATCGCAGTAAACTACATACCCTACGCCCTATTCCGGTAGCCTCAGGATGGGCGCACTAGTCATCCTCTAACTCAGCTCCTGAAAGGTCTGCTGGCATCTCTCTGACCACTCGAAGGGTTACCCATTCTTTGTCAATTATGAAAGTAGTGGTGTAACTCTGGAGAAGTCTGGAAAAAGATCCCGATAGTACATAGCCAATCCGAGACAACTCCGTACCTCCATCACACTCATATGTGGCTTCCAAGAAAGTACTTCCTCGATCTTCACTAGAACCACTTCATCTCTATCCTCCGAGATGACGTGTCCCAAGAAGTGAACCTCTCAAATCAAAAACTAGAACTTTGATAGATTACTATAAAGCTGGTTCTCTTGGAGTGTGTCCAGTACTACCTATAAATGGTAGGAATTCTCCTCCTCAGTAGTCGAGTAGATCATTATATCATCTATGAAGACTACGACAAAGAGATCGAGGTATAGCTGGAAGATCATGGTCATGAGACTCATGAAAACTGATAGATCGTTGGTTAAACCAAAGGGCATAACCCAGAACTTGTAGTGGCCATACGAACACCTGAAGGTCGTGTTCTGCACATCCTCATCTCGAAATATGAGCTGGTGATAGCCGGACCTAAGGTCTATCTTCGAGAACCAACTCGCACCCTATAGATGATTGAAGAGGTCATCAATCCTCAAGAGTGGGTACTTGTTCCTCACGGTCACCTACTTTAGGAGACGGTATTCAACACACAGTCAAAATCTCCCATCCGCCTTCTTGGCGAACAAAATTAAGGATGCACAGGGTAAAACACTTGGTCGGATAAATACCTTCCCCTGAAAGGTTTCCAGTTGTACTCACAGCTCATGAAGCTCGATAGGAGTTATCCAATATGCTGGAGTAGATATCGGTGTCATCCCGGGGTACAGGTAAATATAGAAGTCCACCTCTCTTTGAGGAGGTAGTCCAGGTACATCATCAGGGGAAACATTCACATACTGATCCACCACAACAGGAAAACTCGGACTCCGCACATCAATGGATCCAAGAATGAAGCTAGAAAACTGATGTGTGATTGGATTCCCCCCCCCCCCCACCCCCTCTGCGTAAGTCCATCCTGCACTGCAAAGGCTCCCTTCTTGCCGGTGAAGGTAAACCTCTTCCCATCCTCATGGACACACTGAACTTAAAATTAATACAGCCAATCTGAGCATAAACTGTTGATAACCAGTCCATTCCCAAGATGATGTCGTAAGGCCTCGATGCTGCCACGAGGAGATCCCAGCCGAAGCACTCACCTCCTAGAGTAAGTTCACACTACCAGAACTAGGGCATAATCATTGATTATACTCTTGTAGTAGTCTTGAGTTATAAGGATCGAGCCAATAGCTCTGTCAGAATCGATGAGCTTCAAATGAGGGCATCGACAATAATTGAATGACTCGCACAAGTCTCTATAAATACTGCAGCAAGGGTGGAATAGTCATAGATAGTAACTCAAATCATCTTAGGTGTGCCATGGTCGTATGCCTCGACTTCCTGGAGCTGATCCTGCCCCTATCTTTCAGCTCCCTCTGGTCGGGGTGGACCTCCTCGTGGTGGCGGTGGTAGGGCCTCGAAACGTCGTCCACCACCTGCGGCTCGACCAGCTCCTCTTACACATCTGCCAGATCCCAACGGACCACCACGGTCGAACCTCTCCCTCTGCCTGGGAGGTACCTCTACTGTCTTTTTCTCATCTTCCTGGTGGGCCAGGCAGTCACGGGCCACATGACCTTGCCCACCACATGCATTGAACTACCTGCTCATCGTATGGCTGGTTCTGTCTCGTGCGCCCCGCACAACCGAACTTGTATCCTAGGGTTTCCCACTTGATGTCCTGGTATGCTTGGACCTCTGTAACATCTGTCTACTTCTGGCTATAGAAGACTCTGCTACATGTCGCCATGTGGTAGGTTTCGCTGCTGGTGACTGCTCCGCAAGAAAACATTCCACTAGAAGGGCTCACTCCAGAAACCCCGCTTGTGTCGAGATACTGAGGGAGATCATCGAAGCCCTAATCCCATGACTGAGTCCCTGATCGAAGGTCTGGGCCCTGAAGAATGGGTCATATACCATATCCATGGTGTAGAGTGAGAGGTCGGTGAACCTCGCTAAGTACTGAACTACCATCATGCAACCATGTTGTAGATGTAGTAACTCTTGAATCCACAATGGAAAAAGGGTGGCCGGAACAAACTCTGACCTAAAGAGACTCTCGATGTCTTCCCAGAGTAGTGATGCCTCGTCATGCACCTAGAGAATCAGACTCCACCATATGCCTAATGTTTCATGAAGGAGACTCAAGGGAAGGATCACCATGAGGTCGGATGGTGTCCCTACCAATCTGAAAACTCTCACAATAGCCTCCATCCAATCCTCAGCTGCTCGTGGGTCCTTCTCTCCCCTGAACCTGGGCGGCCTCTTGCACTGGAACTCGTGCAATGCACTCAGACGATGTGCACTCTCTGCAGCTGGGGCTGGTGGTATAGATTTCCCAGCTAGTAGTGGTACCGCTGGTACCTCCACTGTGATGGGGCCCTGCACCAAGGCCGCATCGCTCGGTGGGCTACCATCACGTATGAAACTCAGAACCCTAGCTGGCTGCCTACGTGGGGCCATCCTGAAATGAAACAGGTTCCACATGGACAAAAAAATATACCTGGGGAGTTGGCACAAAGTTATCATGAAGATAACTTTCAATGGAAACACACACACAATCGGTGTTTTCGTGCACTGAGTCGGAAATCAGAAGACATAGTCCTAATGTATGGATTTGTCGGCCGCCACACCCACACCGGTTTCCCTAAACTGATAACCACACCCAAAAAACATAACACTATTTCCAGTAAAAGAATCAGAGTCCATGTTCTACGGTAGAACTGACTCCTCTGATACCAATTTGTCACGACCTGTCCTCGGGGCCTGTGCCCAGACAACCCCAAGCCTGCCTTTCAAAGGCCAGGGGCTGGAGACTAGCACCAATGAAGAATTCCTAATAAAAATAGAAGGCATTGCCTTTAAAACTATAACACACACAGTATGAACACAAGCAGTAGAAGAAACAAGTACTAATATAGAAAAGAAATGTGTGCTGAATGTAAGTGGGCCAGTATACAAACCCAACTAAAAAAACAGATACAAGTACAAGTAAAATAGGGAAAATAGCTCCTAGATCATCCACCAGGGAATCATACATGAAGGATAGGTAAAGAAATCGACCAAATAATCCTTTAGGTACATCTTTTCTAGTCCATCTCCGATCAGCATCCCATCCATCAACCTCAGCCTCGATCACTGTTGACTGTCATCTGCACAGAACACAACAAGGTATGGGAAAATATCGTGGAGAGGTGAGTATAACAATACTCAGTAAGGGACCCCGAGACCCCTGAAATCCTCCCAGAATCCACCAAGGATAACCCACAAAAGAAACATACTGTCACAAAGTATCAAAAACCCCTAATTAGGTATATGCCCGTACATATACCTAAGTTACCGGTCACAGTCCGACTCTAACTCTCGAGCCCATGCACAACCCATTCCACAAAGAAAGTAAATTCAATCACCACAATGTTAATGATTGAAAGACAAGACTCAACTCACACAGGTATATAACTCATGTAGAGAAGGGGGTAGAGATGATTATTTGTATCCACTGAATCATCTCCTCTGTCGAACCCACGTAGGATCCTGGAATAGTATCAGCGCTGTCGATGCTATTTAGGATCCTGTTACAAAAGTCATCACTGTCGAACCCACAGAGGATCCCGATACAGAAGTCATCGCTGTCGAACCCACGAAGGATCCTGGTAGAGTGTCATCGCTGTCGAACCCATGGAGGGTCCTACTATAGTATCATCTTTGTCGAACCCACCGAGGATCCCATCATCTCAGTCGCAGCCAGCCATAGGGTTTCCGCACATAGCACGCTTGATTCCGAGAGGGTTCGGTCATCAAGCAAAGTGTCGATACATAAACTACCACGAAGTATCGAGTTTATGTATCTCATAGTTCCATCTCATCATAAGGAACCCATCTTTATAGACATCCCGTCAATCGGACGCCCGATATGTGAGTTAATGACATTTCGGTTCCTCGGGCCTGGTTGGTTTTTACGTTCAAACCAACTCAGCTGTACTCCAAATGCATACAAACCTCAATTGGAGGATTCCAAAATAATATTCTCGTTCCATGAATTCCATCGCCATAAGCGGTTCGTCAATCGGACACCTGTATCCCAAGAAGAGGGAAAAAAGGTGTAATCTTGCCAAATGAGTCTGGGTCCGGTCCGACCCAGTCAGACCGACCCAATCTATTCCAGGGTCTGACCCAGTCCGTGATTCCTACTCGGTCTGAAGAAATGGTCTGAGTCTAGGGGATTTCCCGTCCCAAAGAGGATTCATGGCCCGAGGGTGGCCTGACCCACGTGGCCGGCGGATGGCCCACGTGGGTGGCGGGTGGCCCGCGTGGGTAGAGGCTGGGCCGCATGGCCGTTTGCCCACGCATGGGGGGGTTACACCCCCTTCCTTCTGAAACGGCTGACACATGGTGCGCCGGCCTGGTAACCGTGGGACACGAAGGGTCCCACCTTATTCGATTGGCCGAGTGGACAGCCAGTTCTGGGCTCCGACGCAGCACGACGGCGCCCCGCCCCTTCACCGTGGCCTGCCCGGGCTGCGGTTCTGCTTCACCGTCACAGTGCAAATGGTGTTGCGCCCCTCCGCTGCAACCCACCCTGGTCGCGGCTTCCCAAATTTGCCGGTACGGTGCGACGGCGCCACGCCCCTCCGCCGCGGCCGGGCTAGCCGTGGCCCACTGCTGGCCTCCGCGTGGCACGACGACACCGTGCACCTCCATAGTGGCCCACCATGCATGCGGCTCTCCTTCCGCATGACCCGACGGTGCCGCACCCACTTGGGGACCTGGCGGTCTTGCACCACAGGTTCTTCTTCGTGGTCCTCCTTCGTTTTCAACAAACAAGAAAAAACAATGGGGGAGGTTCGGGCCCTGTTTGTGCGGTTCGAACCCTCCTTGTCATGGCGATATCATTCGACATAAATAATCCGATGATTGGACGACGAAGAACAAGAATAAGAATTCTACTCAATCCCCTACCTCGATTCGATGAATGTTGACGAAGTCGTGAGAAAAGGGCAGACATAGATTTTTTGACGTTGGAAAGTGTCCGCAGAAGACATGTCGTCGGCGTTCTTCGTGGGCTGCACCTTCTCTTTTGGCTTGGTCGAAGATCGAGAACAATGTTCATCGTTTTTCAGAGATGAGGAGTGTTCTTCATCGGGAGGATCAAGTTCTCCAAAATCTCCCAAGTCCTCTCTCAAAGCCCCACCCAAATGAAAGTTTCCAACCAACCAAAATAAAATAATAGGTTTGTCTATTATTTTATTTTTTGCAAGAATTTCAAATGATTTCAAATGATTTCAAAAAGATTAATTAATTTAAGTACCTCAATTAATTAATAATTGGGGGTTGGCACTTTAATGGGAGAAGTTCAAAAGCCTTCCCCCACTTAAAGAGAGTTACATGGGGGTTTATACTTGTGTGGGTCCCACCTAAAAATATCCTACCTGGGAAGGTTATGGTGTGGTGTGACCCACCTCATAAAATCCTCCCAAGGGAGGTTAGCATGTGGTGGGCCCCACCTCTAATCTACACTTGGAGGTCTTAACCACCCAAAAAATAAAAATAAAGTTACACCTTTATTTGTTTCTAATTTAATTATAAACCCCATAAACTATCTTTCATTCTCGTCAGAACGCAACTGTAGTGAAGGTTTTACTAAGCAATCACTGACGTTGCGAGTTCTACAGTGCCCTCGGAATTCGATTCTAAGCACTGGTTCGAGAGATTTAAAATCCTGCTCGTATGTTTACTGAATGTACCCGAACAAAACTTCATAAATTGATTCCAGGCACACCGGGTCTCAGAATCAGGCACCGTCAGAATCTACAGACTTGTAAAATTTCCATGTATTTAAAAAAAATTACACAGATTTTTCGAGTCTTTAAAATTATAAAGGAATTCTTAACTCAATTAATATTATTTTTTATAATCACCATCATAGATTTTTATTTCATACTAATATTACATGAGAAATTAATGTGGTTATCATATGTAGTATTTAAATTTGTTTTTATGGATTTTCAGTGAATTCACATTATCAATCTATTTGAATAATTCTCTCTAAAATGATATGATATTTTCATGGGATATTATTTTCAATTTTTTAATGATTATTTTTGAAAAATTAAATAATAAATATCATTTATCTTATATAGAAAGATAATAATTTCATTCTATCTTGATTCGCATATTTTTTGATAATTATATTATAAATTTTAAGGTTTATTTTATTGAATTGTATTTCATTATGATGTGAATAGTACATATATTTTATTTTTTTTAACATAAAATCATATTTTATAATTATAAATTGATCTTATTATAATTTTAATAGTGTTTGATAATTGGTTTATGAAAAACAATTTTAGGGAAAAAGTGTTTTTTTTATTTTTGGTTATATGAGTATTGATTATGGGGGACCATATAGATCATGGAATGCAAATTAAATCATAACATGGGGTGACCCAAATAGCCTAAGGATATACAATTAGAGAATCAAATTGGATTCCCATATAGCACTGGGTCATCCCATAACAAATTTATTTACGGAACACCAATATAGTTCTCAATTATTTTAGGTAATGATTATTTTTTAAATCAACCATATAGTTGATCGAATTAAAAAGGTTTTGATAGGGGTTTTAATAATATGATTCTCTATGTCTCCAAATGTTGTTTCAATCACCCTACATGGGTTTTAATGATTTTATTTAAGAAAAATGTATGTGTTTTTTCCCTGTGTAAATTTTTTATTTCATATTCTAAATAATCATCGAAGATATTGGATTGAATTATATGTGTTTTCATGTTTTCTCTAGAAAAACATTTTATTTTTTCATATACTTCTTACTAATATTCTGGTGATCATACCATGTTTTTTAATGCATTCCATAAGATGTGTAAAGGAGTGGATACTATTTTATTGAGAGTCATGAATATTTTTCTTGGAGAAAATAATGTTTTGTTTTAATGAGTTTAATATTATGAATAAAATGGATACTATGCCTTTGTTTCAACGTTTAATATATGTGATTACTTTGAAATAGTTTTTCAATATTTTTTAAAATACTAAACTTAAAATATCCTCGAAGGAGAATTTTATTTGAAACCCATTAGATTATGTAATGTTTTTATTGAGTCCTTATAGTAATCCAGTGTTTTCAAATGTATTCAATCCTTTTAAAATTTTAACAGTTCTATTTATTTTTTTTTATTTATTTGAAATAATTGACTATTTTAAAGGTTTATTTGGAATTATAACAATGACTTGTTAAAGGAATAATTTATGATTACCCATTTAAATTTTTAGATTATTAAATGTATTTAAATTGAATTGATCAAGATGGATACCTCAATTTCAAATTAATGATTACCTTATATTTTAATATTCACATAATATATCATTATATAATATTTTACATTGCATTTTTGGTTTTGAAAAATGAATTAATTACATTGAGGGAGTTTCGGGGTGAGTGTGAGATTTGATTTCAAGGAATGACCCCATGATTTATTTTGATACAAAATAGTTTTTGATCCTCATATCATTATTGTCTTGATCAACTATTTTGAGTACTCAAATGATCCCCAATAGTTATTTTTTGATGAACATGATAAATTGTTTTCAAGTGGACTCAGACACCATCTAGTGAATGCATGGAGAACATTAAAGAATTAGGAAATGGATGTATTAATGGGAAATCTGGTTCATGTTGAACTTTTTTTCATGATACCTATGATAATAGATTTAACCCTCATGTTTATGTGTGGTTTAATTTTATTTTTTATATTGTAGTGGATTCACATTCAAAAATAGGTCAACACATTCCATCCATATACTTGATATTCAAAATCTAATTTTATTTTTGGTCTTAAATGGCATGAAATATTTATTTCCTAATTAATTAAATATCATTATAGATCTATTTATGGTTATTATGAACCTTGAATCTTCTTTGTTCATAATTATAAATTGTGTGATACCTAGTTCATATTTTCATCATTTTTTGTTTTTTCTGAAATTATCATGTCTTTTTTGAAATCCATTCAATAAAATGTTTAGGTTTTTAAAAGGTGAACTCAATAGTTTTATAGTTCCTGCTTTAAAAATTATTTTTAATTATTTATAATTCAATTTTTATCCAAAATCTATATTCTATTAATTAAAATAATATTTTAGAATTATTGATTTACATTATGGTATAACTACTTATAATCAATAGTGTAATATTATGACGGATTTAGGTAAAACACTATTTGTGCCATTAGGTGTTTTCTTCCAAAAATCATCTTATATCAAAGGTCCATTTTCTCAATATACATTTTGTATTGGAGTTAGTTTGACCCAGGGTTGATGAATTGGGACATGGTGGTTTGACATGTTCCACCATGAGATTGGAATTTTGGAATCATTCTCTTATTTATATTTTTTGTCTTATCGTTGTGCATGTTTTGATTATATTTGTGTATGTATCAGATTGTGTTTCTAAAGATTAATTTTTTTTTTAATATATTTATGTTAAAATACCCACAAAAATATATTTTTTCATGACCATGTTCTTACTAGCATACCATGTATATCAGGAACTCTATTTGGCTTAGTAGATAATTGGATAAAACATCTAATAAGATGGTTTTTTGGGTAAGTTCATCAGAAATGGTATAAGAGGGTGTATTTCTTTAGAGGTAAGTACATGAATTTAAATTCTAATATGTTATTTGGGTTGAGTCATGGTTGAATGGATATTGAAAATGGATCATGAATCATGACATAGTTATTTAGTGGATACATCATCACCACCTCCCCAGTATGAGACTTTAGTTGCCAAGGATGTTGGCACATCAGTAATTATTTTTATTTGTTGGCTTCATTATGAAAATTTTTATTTGTGTTATCAAGAATATTATCTTTTAAATCAAAAATAACTTATAATGTCACTCTATTCCTGTCACGAACCATCCCCCACGGCTCGTGCCGTGAATACCCCAAGCCCACCTTCCATAGGCCAGAGGATGATGACTAGCACCAAAGGTGTAAATCCCTAAACAGGGAAGGAATTTCATTTAAAACTTGAAAATGCACACAATAGAGTATGAGTAGGAATAAAAACACTATGTTAAATTGTAATCAAATAGTGCTGAAAGTAAAGCGTTTGGAATACAAGCCCAATAGGAAAATTCAAGTACAACTGAAAACAAGTACAACTGAAAAGGAAAAAATAGCTGAAAGTTGAATTGTAGCTCCAGGATCATCCACCACGGATCCTACCAGAAGGGTAGGTATAGATATCCTCTTAAGCACTCCACATCTGTCAGTCTCCCCCACATACCAACACATCGTATGGTCCACCTCCGGGTACCGTCCGGTCCTAGTACTCTAAGCATCAGACACTGTTGTCCTCCGTCTACAACCAACACAATGAGGTACGGGAAAATCCCGTGTAAGGGTGAGTATAATGATACTCAGTAGGGACCCCAAGACCATCAAGGTCTCACTAAATCCAACAAGGTTAAACCACAAAGTATGAAATCAATAGATAAACCCACTTTGGTATATGCTCATACATATACTTAAGTTATCAAGTAATCCATCTCAATCATAAGTAAAATACAAAAAGTTACTGACTCAACTCAAACAGGGTTTTATTGTAGATATTGTATCAAATGACATCCCTAGTCACATTGTCGAAACCTCGGATAATGGAGAACTCATCCTCTATCTAGTATAGTGGGACTACCATACAACCAAGGGTCCCGATCTGGTATTCATGGAGAAAATTCACTGAATAGACACATAGAAAGGGTTGTGTCTTGATAAGTTGTCGGGTAACCCACTTCCCAGCCCACCTGGAGGGTAAACCCTAAGAGGTCGTCGGGTAACCAACTACCCAGCCCAACTGTAGGGTAAACCCTAAGGTAAATGGGTAACCCACCACCTAGACCACATGGAGGTTAAACCCTAATAAGATGTCAGGTAACCCACTGCCCAGCCCATTTGGAGGGTAAACCCTAAGGGGTCATCGCGTAACCCATTGCCCATCTTAGTTGGATGGTAAACCCTAATGGTCAATGGGAAACCCACATCCAAGCCCTACTAGAGGGTAAACACTAAGAGGTCGTCGGGTAACCCACTGCCCAACACAACTAGATAGTAAACCCTAAGGTCAATGGGTAACCCACTACTCATCCCATTTGGAGGGTAAACCATAAGTTTAATGGGTAACCCACTCCCCAGACCCACTAGAAGGTAAACCCAGAACTGGTCTGATATCTTTGGACTATGCTCGCTCGTCTCCCAGAGGATCCGCTTGATGAGCTACAGGTCGATACTCAAACTATCAACAAGTCCCACATAGATGTATCTCAAAGTTCGTCCTTGTCATAGGGTTCTCAACACAATAGACTCCATGTCAATCGGATGCCCAGTCTGTGAGTTATCTGACTTTTAGTCCTGGGGGCCCTGTTGGATTTGTGCACGATCAAACCTGACCGTATTTCTACAATACCCTAAACTCTAGTGGAGTATACTCAATGGGACCATCACATTCTAGGAAAATATGTGCCACTTATGGTTCTTCAAATGGTCGTACGGTGCCAATGATATGGCCAAATAATGTAAATGGGTGAGTAATAGGTTAGGGTCCAGTCCGACCCCGTCGAACTGACATGGTCCAACCTGATCAGACTGACCCGGTCCGAACCAGTCTAGGCGGACCTGGTTTGCGTCAACCCAATCAAACCTGATGGGTATGGCTGGGCCCATTGGGTGGGCCAGCCTATTAGGTTCGGCCCAGGAACAGGGCCAGTAAGGCCTGGCGCTTCGCGAGGGCGCGGCCCGGCATGGCGCGACTCGGAGGGCACGACTGATCTGGTTCAATCTGGGCGCCACGAGGGGGCCGTGGTTCGGCTAAAGAGTACGACACTACTAGGGCACTAGTTAGATTGGGTGGTGACTGGGAAAGCTGGAAGGTGGGACAGTGGGCGGCCGGGCAGTGCGCAACTAAGTCGGATGGCAGCTAGGAGGCAGCCGGGATGTGGGGATATTAGGCCAGCGTGGTTCGGGGAGGCTATGGGAACTGCATCCTTTGCATATTACTTTTTCACCTTCAACTCTGCTTCGTCAGCACACTGAGAAACAACAAAAAGAAGAACAATGGAGGGGTCAGGCCATGTTGTTTTGGCCAACACCCTCCACGTTTAGGGTGGTAACACATGGCTAATCAATGAATAAGAAAGATGAACAACAATTGTTTTACTACCAAGAAATGATTCCTTTCCAATCCAAAGATTAGAAAACAAAAAAGGAAAGTTGCACAAAAAACCCCTACCTTTGATTTTAGATCATCGATGTTGAAATCAAGGGATGAAGATGAAGGAGTTCGTCATTTGTCACGTCCGCCCCACACTTCTAATCTCGAGCTACATCGGCTCGTTGATGACGATGTGTAAGTTGGTCATAGAAGACATATCATGATGGTTGAAGCTTTGAGGAAGAAGTCGAAGAAGGTCGGTGTTCTTCATTCTTCAATCTTCATTGGGAGACAGGGTTCTTCGTTGGGAGTATTCTCCCAAATCCTCCTCTCAAAGCTTCCACCAAAATGAGTATTCCCACAAAATAATAGATTGTAATATCTTATTAATTTTTTGTCACAATATTAAAATTGTTCTAATTAATTAGGTAGGCTCCCCTTAATTAATTCAATGGGTTGGAATAAGGAATTAATTAGGGGGGTTGTATAGGCTCTCCCTCATTAATGAGGGAGAGTTGAGAGGTTTTCTTCTCCTCCCATTAATAGGGGAGATTAGCTCTGTGTGGTCCCTACGTTATAACCCCTCGCAAGAGGTTAGGTTCCAGTGGGCCTCACCACCATAACCTCTCATGGGAGGTTAAGGTGTGGTGGTCCCACCACCAACATCCACGAGGAGATTTTAACCGTCAATTAAAAATAAATCCACACACTTTATTTTTATATAATTCAAACTCTATAAACCCAAAAAACTGTCTTTTATTCTAAACTCGATGTCGTTGAAGTGAAGGTCTACTTAAGAGAATACTGGCACTATGAGTTGAACGGTGCCTTCAGATTTCAATTCTGAGCATCAGTTCAAAAGTTAAAAAACATCACTCGTGCGTTTACTGAAAGTAACCAAAAACAATTTCAGAAAATTATGATCAGTGGCCCTCGATCCGCGCCGGTGATGGTTAGGCTCTTACATGGTGAAAGACACCCCAATGAACAATACAGTACTCTCAGATTTTTAATATGAGTTACCATTTAGATGTTATGAATTTTAAAATAAAATAATTGTCATTTACTTATTTCATTTACGGCCAAAAACTAACTTTTTCTAGTGGCCCGCACCAGCCAAAATTAGTATCTACTTAAATAAATCATGCCCTCACAAGTTCAGTGTTTGTCTCATATTTTTAATCCGAGTTACCATTTAGGAGTTATAAGCATTTGAAAAATAAAATAACTTATTTAATTATTTTATTTATGATTATTCCATTTTTGGGTTTTCTCATAGGAGACCCGTGATGACTAATCTTAAGTCGTGCATAGATGAAAACGTCCATCCTGAGCGCAATAGTTCCCTCATATTTCTGATCTGAGTAACCTTTTATGAGTTGTTCTACTTTTTTAGGAAAACTACTTATGAGTGTTAACTTATGCTTAACAGAAATTCTACGGATCATTCCAGGCAATTCGGGCATCGGAAATACGCACTGTCAAATTTTCCAAACTCGTAAAATTCCCATATATTTTAAAAATAATTACATGTAAATTCTGTATCTTTACAGTCTCCCCACCTCAGGGTTATACATCCCCGTAAGCCACAACTCAAACAAAGGAAACAAATGGGGGTACTGTGCACGCATCTGATCCTCCTACTCCCATGTGCTCTCAGGGAGTCTCTCGTGCTGTCAATAAACACGCACCGAAGGTATCGACCTTCCATGAAGGACTCACCCCTGTTGATCCTCAATCTCTACTGGAGCCTCCGTAAAAGTCACCCCATCATCGACATCCAGCTCTCCGTGGACGATGATGTGAGAAGGGTCATGCATGTATCTCCTCAGCTAGGATACGTGGAAGATGTCGTGCACCTGGTGAAACTGAGGAGGAATATGTAAGCAGTAATCCACCTCTCCAACTCTGTTGAGGACCTGGAAATGTCTGATGAACCTCGGAGATAACTTGTCACCTCAGAAAAATATCTACAAACCTCATCAAGGTGAGACCCGTAGAAAGATGTGGTCCCCATCCTCGAACTCCAGAGGCCTCCGTCTTCTATCAGTATACGAATTCTGTCTGCTCTGTGCAGTCTTCATCCGATCATGGATGATTTTCACTTCCTCTATGGTATCATGTACCATCTCTGGTCCCATGAGTGTTGACTCCCCTGGGTCAGTCCAGCACAAAAGTGATATGCATGGTCTCCCTTACAACACCTCGAAAGGTACCTCTCGATGTTGGAGTGATAGCGGTTGTTGTATGAAAAATCTAATAAAGTTAAGTGATCCTCCCAGCAGCGATTGAAGTTTAGGACACAAGAACACACCATGTCCTCAAGGGTCTAAATGGTCCTCTTAGTATGACCATCCATCTAAAGATGGAAGGCATTGCTCAAATGAAGATGCGTCCCAAAAGCCTCATGCAACCCCTTCTATAGCCGAGAAGTAAAAAGTGCATCATGATCTAAGACAATCATCGAATGTAATCCTTGTAGCCGCATAATATCCTGCACATTGAGGCATCCTAATCCCTCTACTGAACCCTGCTCTCAAATCACTAGGAAGTGCGCCAACATGGTGAGTCGGTCGACGATCACCTAAATTGAGTCATGTGCTCTGGATGAACGTGGAAGTATTTTGAAGAAGTCCACAGATATCCCATCCCACATCCACTCTAGGACCTCTAAAGTCTAAACTAAACCTGGTGGTACTTGATGTTCTGCCTTCACTTGCTGACATGTGAGACACCGAGAGACAAACTCTGCAACTACTTTCATCATTCCCAGCCACCAGTGGTGTCATTGGAGGTCCTAGTACATCTTCTCCACTCCTGGATGTACCGTTAGAATGGATGTGTGTAACTCCCCCCAAAACTTCCTCCTGAACTGACATTGGTACCATAATACATCCTCTAAAAAGGATGACGTTCTCCCCACCTTCAGAAAATCCATCAGGTTTCTGCCCTATGTACATCTTAGCACGTCATGTCTCGCTGTCAGCATCCCCATTCTGTGCCTCCCTAAATCGATAAAGAATTGAGGGAGTGACAATAAGAGACTGAAGAAAGGATAAACCATCTCCATCCACAATGTATATCTATAAGAAAGCCAATTTCCATGTCACCTAACTCAGTAGATGCAGGCCAGAGCTTCTGCTTAGTGTGTCTGCTACCATGCTCCCCTTCCCAGGAGTATAGAATATCTCAAAGTCAGCTTCTGCTGCCATGAGGGTGAGGTTGGCCTAATCCTGAGTGATTGGCTTCACCCTCTTATGCATGAGTTTATCTTATGCTTCTTGTGTTTCATTTTCCACTGACAAGGAAAACCCCATCCCAATGTTGTAAATAAACCACAACCACTTTTCCTAATACATTTAATCCGAGTGTGAACTGTCGATATCAAGTCCAAACCCAAACTAACGCCGTAAGGCCACGACGCTGCCACCAAGAGGTTCCAACTGAAACACTTGCCTCAAGGGTCATATCACACCGTCGGCGTAAGTGTGATTATTGAGTCACCTCCCAAAGTTATCAACAGAAATGAGGGCAAGGTCAACGGTTTAAATGGAAACTCTAGGTCCTGAACAAGATTTGTGGAAGGAAGGAATTATTTGTACCTATGTCTATTGAAACAGCAGCTAGTAGTAGACATAGATCGTACCTTGAATCATTACTAGAGCCCTTGGGTCCCATTCTTCGACTACATGAAACAACTCTCTTCCACTGTCCTCCAGCTCCCTGAGCATGGCGGGGTCCACAAAAGGGGGTTGTTGTAACATGTCGAAAAGTACACCACCACATGTTGCTATCCTAGCTCTGCTTCCACGTCTACTACCCGGTAGATTCATATGTCCCTAACACATTTTACACATCCAAGCCTCTGAGACTGGAGACACATCTCTGCTTTCCCATTGCGAACATTCACTGGCTGTATGCGTTCAACCAAAGAACATTCAACCACAAAGGTTCTCTCTTGCACCCTAGCATAAGTAGGAATTCATAGAGGAATAGTGTTTTTTCAGATGTCCATTAAACAAACCTCTATCAGAAGTTCTAACCTTGAAGCACTAATCGTATCGTATTCATCGACTATCAGGAATGATCTGTTCTCCTTGATGAATACTCAGCTACCGACATGTCATCTTGACAAAGCTATAGATGATCTAGAGAACTTTCAGCCACCTCCTCGAGCCAGTCCTCAACCGCCTATGAGTCAGGCTCACCATGGAACCTGAGGGGTATCTGATGCTGAAACACGTGTAAGGAACTAAGCCAACATGTGTCCTCTACCAGAACCATTGGCTGTAATTGCTGACCAATGGGTAGTCATATAGCTGACACACTACACGAAGGTACTATCTCAGAAAACGGTCTACGCACCGAAGCCTCTTCACCAAGCTGACCATCCTCATGGTCACTCACTGAAAAAGACTAGTAGCTACGATCACCGTCTTCTCTACTAGTGTCTCAACTAGTTGGTAAACTCTAGAAACTGCCTCCTACTAGCCCTCGGCTACATGGGAATATTTCTCACATCGAATCCTTAGAGGAATTTTCTGTTGGAACTCATTCATCTTGCTCAGTCGGAATGAACCATCCTCCAGTGTGGCTGGTGGTATCTACTTCCCAATGGGTGGTGGTGGTGCTATTATACCACCTGAAGGAGCCAACATGGTAAGAGGGCCCTACACCAGAGCCTCTTTGCTCGGTGGGCTATCGGTGTGAACCACTCTTGAAACACTAACTTTATATTTTTGTGGATACATCGTAAGAGAAATAGATGTGACACAGTCAAAGATTACACCTGATGAGCTGACCTGGTTGAGCTGACTTAATGAAAAAATTTGATAACAAACACGCAATCAGTGTATTCATGAACTAAGTAGAAAATCAGTAGTCAGGGTGTTGGTGTATGGATACATCGGCCGCCGCACCAACACTGGACACCCTGAACTGAAAATCACGCTCATTACCCATAACACTATTTCTTCACAGAAAATAAATATCAGAGTTCTATATTCTACGGTATAACTGACTCCTGTGATACCAATTTGTCATGTCCCCTCCACGAGGGCCCGTTTCGTGACTACCCCAAGCCCGACTTCAATAGGCCAGGGGCTGGCGACTACCACCAAAAGCGTAAATCCCTAAACTGGGATGGAACTACCTTTAAAACTTGAAAACACACAAAACAGAGTACGAGATGGAATAAAAACACTAAGTAAAACTGTATACAAAGAGTGTTGAAAGTAGAGGGGCAGGAATACAATCCCAATAGGAAAATACAAGTACAAATGAAAACAAGTACAAGTGAAAAGGAAAAAAATAGTTGAAAGGTGAAGAGAAGCACCTAGATCATCCACCATGGATCCTACCAGAAGGGTAGGTATATATAGCCTCCTTATCACTCCACGTTCGTCAGTCTCCTCCACCTACTGACACGTCGTATGGTCCACCTCCGGGTACCATTCAGTCCTGATACACTCAGCCTCAGTCAGCATTGTCTGTTGTCTAAAACCAACACAACATGGTGTGGGAAATTCCCATGGAGTTGTGATTATAACGATACTCAGTAGACACCCCGAGACCCACAAGGTCTCACTAAATCCAACAAGGATAACCACAATGTTTGAAATCAACAAATAACCCCACTTAGGTATATTCCCATACATATAACTAAGTTATTAAGTAATCCATATCAATCATAAGGTAAATACAAACATTTACTGACTCATCTCAACCAGGGTTTTATTCTAGGGATAGTAGCAAATAACATCCCTAGTCACATTGTCGAAACATCAGCTGCTGGATAACTCTCCCTCTATCATGTATAGTGGGCCTACTATACAACCAAGTGTCTCTCTCTAGTATTCACAAGGAGAAGTCACTAAATAGAAACATAGAAAAGGATGAGTCTAAATAAGTCTTCAGGTAACCCACTGCCCAGCCCACGTGGTGGGTAAACCCTAAGAGGTCATTGGGTAACCCACTACCCAGCCTAGCTGGAGGGTAAACCCTAAGGTCAACGGGTAACCCACTGCCCAGCACAGCTGGAGGGTAAACCCTAAGAGGTAGTCGGGTAAACCACTATCCATCCTATCTGGAGGGTAAACCATAAGGTCAACGGGTAACCCACTACCTAGCCCAAATGGAGGGTAAACCCTAAGAGGTCCTCGGGTAACCCACTGCCCAGCCCAGTTGTAGGGTAAACCCTAAGAGGTCGTCAGGTAACCAACTGCCCTTCCCAGCTAAAGGGTAAACCCTAAGGTCAACAAGTAACCTACTGCCCAGACCATCTATAGGGTAAACCCTATGTTCCACAGGTAACCCACTGCCCAGTCCTGTTATAGGGTAAACCCAGAACTGGTCTGATATCTCCGCACTATACTTTATCATCTCCAGGAGGATCTGATCCATGAGCTACAGGTAGATAATAAAAATATCACGATTTCCCACATAGAAGTATCTCAATGGTCCACCTCTTCATAGGGGTCTCAACGCAACAGACGTCTTGTCAATCAGACGCTCGGTCGGTGAGTTATTAGACTTTTAGTCCCCAGGGCTCGATTGGATTCGTGCACAATCCGACCTGACCGTATTTCAACTTTACCCCAAACTCCAGTGGGGTATACTCAATGGGACCTTCACGCTCCAGGAAAACCAGCGCCACTGACGGTTCGACAAACGGTCCTTCGGTGCCAAAGATATGGCCCATGAAATTAAAGGGACAAGTAATATGTCTGGGTCTGGTCCGACCCGATCGGACTGACTCGGTCAAACCCCTGTCTGGGCCGACCCGGTCTAGGTTGACCTAGTTAGAGCTAATGGGTCTTGCCTATCACATTGGGTGGGCCAGCTTCTGAGGTTCAGCCCAGCCCACTTGGCCTAACCCCGCAAGCCGCGTGGGTGGTTCGGCCGGGGCTTGGGCCTGGTTCGGCCTAGAGCGACACGAGGGTGCATCCCAACGCGGCTTGGCTCGGAGGGAGCGGTGGGGCTGGTTTGGCCAGGGAACTATGAGGGGGCCGCGAACCGGCTCGGGAGGCCAGTGCGGCCGGGGCACTAGTTCGGTCAGGTGGCGACCGAGCAGGGCAGCAGGCAGCCAGGTAGGCCGGTAGGCGGGCGATTTGGCGGCTGGGTAAGCCGGTAGGTGGCCGGACAGGGCGCCAGGTGGGTTGGCGGGCAGGCGGACGGGGTGCCATGAAGGTCAGCGGGCAATTGGGCAGGGCATGGAGAGGGGGCCGGCAGGCGGCCGGGCATGGCACAACCAATCTAGGAGGTAGCTATGAGGCTGGGAGGCTGGGCGGACGTAGTTCAGGGAGGCCGCCAGAAGCGTGAACTTTGCATGTGCCTTCGTCGCCTTCAACTCCTATTTGTCACCACACCAAGAAACAACATAAACAATAACATCGGAGGGGTCAGGCCATGTTGGATTGGCCTGCACCCTCCGTGTTTATGGTGATAACACTTTGATCATCAAAGTGTATGAAAGCTGAACAACAATTGTTTTACAACCACATAGCTATTTCATCACATTCCGAAGAAGAGAAAATGAAAAGGAAAGTTACACAAAAAAACCCCCTACCATTGATTGTTAGTCACCGACGTTGAATTTGTGGGAAGAAGAAGAAGGAGTTCGTAATTCATTGCATCTGCCACGAACTTCCAATCCTGAGCTGCGTCGGCCCATTGATGATGATGCAGAAGTCAGTCATCGAATACCTCTCATGACGGTTGAATCTTCCAGGAAAAAGTCGAAGAGGGTTGGTGTTCATCGTTCATCGATCTTCATTCGGAGATGGGGTTCTTCGTTGGGAGCTTTCTCCCAAATCCTCCTCTCAATGATGCCACCAAAATGAATATGCCCAAAAAATAATAGATTGTAAAATCCTATTAATTTGATGGCACAATATTCAAATTGATCTATTTAATTAGGTTGGCTCCCCTTAATTAGTTCAAGGTTTTGGCACAAGGAATTAATTAGGGGAGTTGTAGAGGATCTCCCTCATTATTGAGGGAGAGTTGAGAGGTTTTCTTCTCCTCCCATAAATATGGGATTTTAGCCCCATGTGGTCCCCACGTCCTAACCACTTGCAGGAGGTTAGGTTCCGGTGGGCCCCACCACCATAACCTCTCATGGGAGGTTATGGTGTGGTGGTCCCACCTCCAACTTCCAGGAGGAGATTTTAACCATCAAATAAAAATAAATCCATGAACATTAATTTTATTTGATTCAAACACTAAAAACCACAAAAACTATCGTTTATTCTGGAATAAATGCCTTCCATGTGAATGTATACTTAAGTGAATACCGGCGCAGGGTGTTCAACGGTGCCCTCAGATTTCCATTCTCAGCACCTATTCAAAAGTTACAAAACGTCACTCGCACGTTTACTAAATGTACCTGAAATAAATTTTAGAAAATTATTATCAGTCACCCTTGACCCGCATCAGTTGAGCTTAGACTCTTCCTAGGTGAAACACACCCCAACATACAAAACAGTACTCTGGGATTTTTAAACCGAGTTACCGTTTAGAAATTATGATTTTTACAATAAAATAATTTTCATTTAATTATTTTATTTGCAGACAAAAAAATAACTTTTTCTAATGGCTCGCGCCGACCAAAGTTAGTATCTACTCAAATAAAGTATGTCCTCATGAGTTCAGCGGTGGTTTCATATTTCTAATCTGAGTAGCCGTTTGTGAGTAATAAGCATTTGAAAAATAAAATAATTTAGTTAATTATTTTCTTTACGATTATTCCATTTTTGGGTTTTCTCACATGAAGTCCACGTTGACTAATCATAAGTCACACCTAGGGTATACCCGACATCCTAAGCGCAATGGTTCCCTCATGTTTTTTATCCAAGTAACCATTTAAGAGTTATTATAATTTTTTAGGAAAACTGCTTAACTGAATTAACGCAATCTTAACAAAACTTCGACCGATCATTTCGGGCACTCTGGGCCTCAGAATCGTGCGCCATCCGATTTCATGGACTCTAAAAACACCCATATATTTAAAAAAATTACATGGAAATTCTAGGTCATTAAAATTCATTCTTGTCCATGTAAACTATGTGGACTTAGTGTAAAAAATGTTGAAGTCGATCCAAAAATATAATGTGGTAGGTGTGTTCCATAAAATCCCTTGAGATCATTCCTTTCATATTTTTTCTCTTCCAAATCATTAAATATATTCTATTTTTTCTGGGATGACTTCACTTGTATGTGGAAATTTTTGATGTTTATGGATGTAGTCTATTTCATATTATTATCTGATCATTTAATCTCTAATCACTTTTTTATGATTTTATTTCCATTTTTAAAAGAAATTGATGATGAAAAAAGTATTCATTGATATCATTGAAAATTTTCATCAATTTGAATGAACTGTGATTAATGAAATGTTTTTTTTGGAATTTGAATTTCATGGACTCTTTGGTTATGTGTTAATGAATGATTTAAGAGTAAATTTTTGTTTGTAATGAATTTAAAAATTATTTTTTTATAAATAGTAATTGAGAATAATTTTTTTGAAATCATAGAATAAAATTAATTTCATATTAACTGGTTTTTAAAAATATAATGTATTTATATAAAAAATTATCATTTTTAAAGAAAAGAGTAATCATTTATAAATGGTTATAACTTATGTGTTTCAAATTCAAGGATTAATTTATAAAGTTGAATTCATTATTCTAGACGGCGTTTGGATTGTTTTAATTTTGTTTTTTTATTATATTATACCATATTATATGATCCTATGACGTTGGATGTTATGAAGCCGAGAATTTCCATCATGAAAAAAATAATGTCCAATAATCATTCCAGTTTTTAGAGTGGTCCTTCACATTTTCCAAAACATCCATCTCTTGTTGAAAAATTTACCAATACTCCACACTAAGTAGTGGATCCAGATACAATCCATCCATTTAACAACATACATTATTTCTTTTATTTTATCCCATAATCTTATAAATGTGAAAGATTTTCTCATAAAGTAGTACATTGTCTAAAAAATTAATTATATTTTTAATTCACTTATTACTTTTGATGATCTTGTTGTCATGTCTATATACTCATTATATGAGTGACCTATCCATGAGTGGTACAAAATATTTATTCATGCTAGTCTTCATTAAATAATGTCATGGGGATTTTTTAAATTCAAAATTTATTGGGTTTCAGTATCCCAGGGATGTAAATAAGGAGAATATTTCTGAGTTATTGGGTATTGGTTTATATGGGCTATAAATTTTAGAGTATGACAATAAATTCTCACATTTGATATTTTAAAACAATTTAATTTTCAAAAATGAATTCATTAAGGTTTTTTCTTTGAAAACTTCATTACCCATACCTCATAACCATTTTTCTTATAGATTGTTTGATCTCAAATTCAGATATTCTTAGAAATTATTTCTCCACTGAAGTAGATCTAGTGAAATGAAATGAATAGAAGAAATCATATTTCATGGTAGATAATGTAAATCCTTTTCAATATAATAAGATTCCTAACAATTGATCCTACTATAGGACACATTATCATTCTATGGGGCTATGTTCGAAATCACCTTTTTTTGTAAAGGGGTTGTTTGTATGGGTCACATTTGAAGGATCTGTATTTTGGGGGAACAAAATTGCAAATTTTATTCAAAAAAATATTCCTCTACCTACGGTTTAGCATTAACTTCATGATCATAGGGATCCATATATAGGCCATGGAGTTGATATTTCCACACAGTGGAGGAGTTGTGTATTTTTATATGATAGTTTCCCAATATGGATAATTTTTTCCCGAATGTTATTTTTAAATAACGATTGATAAATTTGTGTGTTTTTTTTGTTTCTTTTGTGTTTTGGGAAAAATATTTCTCCAGGATCACTATGATGATATCTTTTTTACTATGGTTTGGTTCCTTGAGGGATTTAGGATATAATTATTATTATTTTTTCTTGATATCTCCATGGTTTTATGTTATGTATTTACACACATGAATTCAATTCCGTCAATTAATGTTAATTTATTCCCTTTATTTTTTTTATCATAAAAGTTTTAGAGTGGAATTATTTTTCTGAGAAACTGTGATATGTTTTTATTTTTTTGATCTTTAATGTCCTCTTATTTTTGACTTGTTTCTTGGTGCTCAATTTTAATGTGACTAATGATCTACCATATGAGTGTAGTTCCCTATTATGAAATGACCAGGACGATTATTCTATTTCTAGTTTAATTTCGATAAACCATGGGAAATTACTTGGGTATCTAGGATGATGTGTTTATTAGATGATCCGGGAACCCAAAGTGATGGATTTTGATCGGATGATATCAAGTAGTGACGACGACATGTTTTGAAAAATAATAAGATACAATTGAGTACATACCAATGGTAAAAAAAATTATGTTATTTTACTTTAATAAGGAAGTTTTATGTTATATTTTTAACAATTTTGAGATATTGAGGACAATTATTTTGGCTATAGTGATGTTATTTTCATGTTAAAGCATTTTGACGAATAACAAACTTCTGCAGAGACCAATGAAAGGTATTAAATATTTCTCTATATTAATGATTCATGATGATATTTGTGTGTTGATAAATGGGTTTTTTTCTTGTTTCTACCATTTAGTGATTTTAATTTATTGAATGTAGACTATACCCCTCATAAGATGAGTGAGGGAGTTCTTCTTGTGTCATCTGGTTCTATCATTCTTACTGGATTATTTAAAGGGATAAAATGCATTATGGTTGGGTGGTTGTAACATCTTGTTACATTATTTTATGTGTTATGATCCATTTATACTAGTATCAAATTATTGGATCATATAATTGGTTGTTTCTAGGTTTTTCAAGACTTATTGTTAATGTTTTTTGGGTTTTAAAATTATCAAAACATGGTTTGACAAACCATATAACCCAAAAATGATGCATTTATAGTATTATTTGTATGGAGAACATCGTATTTTAGTTATTTTGATAATATTTATACAAAGAATAAAAACTATATAGCAGGGGTTCACACAATTATAACAACCATGTATACTAACCATGAAACAGATCCATAGGCCATGTTTAGGGTTTACAATAAGGATCACAGTTAGTACTAACAAAGTGAAATGACCTCAAAAATTTTGAGAATTGTAATTCATGGTCCAAAATTTTTGATTAAATTCCCAAACCACCCTAATTGACCCCAAATACCATCCACTCAAACAAAACAAACTAATCCTTTATATTTTTAGGAAAATATCTATCCATTTATCTTTTACAATACCTTATTTGATGGATGATAGATGATATGATCAAATAATGATCCAATTTAAGTGATTTATTTTCATTTTATTCATAGATCACTCTTCTTTATTTGGTAAATTATTTATAAATGTTATTATGGACGTATGATTTATTATATATTTTTTGATTGATCTGGAATTTTGGATATAGAATCTCCTATTTATTTTATCTATATATGTATTACTATATCTAGTGAAATCTATTAAAGGATAATATTTTTTTGATCAATTTCAAAGGGATTACTTATATTAAAAGTAGTTTTTTTGTTCCTTGCCATCATATTGTAAATAATTATTTATTACTAATTTATATGTACTAGTTTTTAAAAATTTAATTCATGATATTTGGAAATTATTCTGAAATTAGTTGTGAATGTTTCTTTGAACCTATTCAGGCTAAAGTGAACATGTTGTGATATAAATTTTTATCATCCTGATCTATCAAAACATTGAATTATTTTTTTAACTCAATGTTTTTTTCAACAAATTTTAATGTATATTATTGTTAACTTGAGGGCTTTGACCCGATATTGATTCCAAAACTGAAATTCCATGATATGAGTTCTATGAGGGAAATTGTGTTAATTTATTCAAAATATTTTGAAAAGAAAGAATTTTCTGAATTACCATGAAACTTCAATAAATTATTTTACCATTTTTGGAAATGGGTTTTCATGGGTTATTTGAAATAATTGAATTATTCACATGGAAAGAGGCTATATAACCATATTTTGAGATGTTTTTAATCCTATAGAAATTATAATACATCCATTGAGTGATTTAGGGTTTCATTGAAATAAATTAATTTTTAATGTATTTTTTTAATTATAATGTAGATTTGTGAATGGAGGAATATATGATTTGCATATCCAATTTTGATTTTTTTTTTAAATTCATTTGAGTATAATTGATAATTTTTGATGGCCCTGTTTGAATTTTAGGATGATCTAATATTTTCATAAATCCTTAATGTATCTTTTTTAGTTATCTTGCATCCCATAGTTGGGTGTTTAAAAATTTATTATTCTCAATGAGGGAGTTTGGGGGTGAAAGTGATATTTTATTCAGGGGCATCACCTAGTGATTGATATTGATAAGAATCATCAAGTGATCATCAATACTTGATTACCTAACTCAACTATATTGACAAGTAATAGTAGTCCAGATAGATAGTTGGATGACCTAGATATATTATTTTTTAGTAGACTCACACAATAAATAGTGAATCCATAGGGAACATGAAGGGTTCATGTTATGGATGTGTCAAAAGGAAAATTGTTGTGCATGGAAAGGTTTTAATGAGGCTCATGAAAATAGATATTGAACCAAAATTTATTATTTTTTAAAATGAATAGATATTAGTTTATTGAATCACTATCATATAATGGTTGTACAAATTCAGTACATATTCTCAACATTTGATATATGGAAATGTTCTTTGTCACTACATGGCATCTTAGTTTCTATTCAAATTAATTACATCTCTTGATTGATCAAATTATAGTCCTCAAGAACCTTGAATCTATTATATTGAATATTTTAAATCCTTTAATATGAAATTCATAATGTCATAGTATCTTGATTATTGGACATTATCATGTGAATTATTTTTCAAATCATTTTAAGATAATGATGAGCATTTAAATGAAAAAATGAATTTTTTTATATGATCAGTTTTAAAATTGATTTTTTAAAAGTTTAATTTCATATTTAGATCAATAATTGTAATATCATGCTTGTAATCCTCATTTAAAATTTTTTATTCACCATATTAAAAAAATTACATAGAATCATTGTTGGAATCCTGTTAGTCTAATTAATTTAAACCCTACTTGTACTAATAGTTGTTTTCGGCCCTATAAGATCATATACAAAGTGGTAGTTATCTCATATTCCATTATAGGATTGAGTTCGTTTGATCAAGGGTGGGTGACTTGGGACATGGTGGGTGGCTAGGGACTACTTAGAGGAAAAAAATTTCGCAACTTTGTTTTATTTTTTTTTTTGTATAATCTTATTGTACATGTTATTATTAAATTGATTTATGTATCAGATTATGTTTCTATTATTTTCATTGATTATTTTAATAATTTGATAGAGAAATGATTCCCAAATATTTCTTTAGATGCTCTCATTATTTTTCGGTCCATATAGATTAGGGAGGCTCTACATGTAAGTGAATAATCTGATCAGATATCCGTTTAGATTGTATTCTTGGTTGATTCATCATATTGGTTATTGCATGTTCATAGATAAAAAAAATTGTTCTGAAGAGTATGTTAATATATTTATATATATATATATATATATTAATCACATTTTATGTGTGTGTTGTTATATAATGAACTGATCCAAATAACATCTCAATCTACTACATGATCTCTTCTATCACATAACATAATGGTACTATAGAACCCCAATGTGCTGGAAACTCATACCTAGCCATAAAATAAAAATAAGTGGAAATGATTTCATTAATCACTAAGATACAAAATATCACATATATATACCATAAACCATAAGAGGAATGATAAATATATGACATAACTAAATATTAGCAGAAACCAGAAAACTGATGAGTATGGACACTCTCAAGGCACATGCATAACAAAAAATTACAACCATAATCGGAAAATAAACTAATATTGGTGAGATAATGTGTTCAACCCCATAATCTGGCAACAAACTATAGAACTCTTATGATATTAAACCACACTACCTCACTGCTCTTCTTTATCATTACCTTTATCGATAGACAAAAACAATCATTGCAATAGTGAAGGGATTCATAGCTTGTGTGCTAATAGGCTTACTAGGTTCACAACTATTGGATCCCTAACAAGTCTCTAATACTAATCCATGCATGATCAAATTAAAAAACAAGTTAGGGTAATAATATAGATGTACTTATATCAAAATCACATAAAAAAAATTTAATTTATCCTTTTCAACATTTCATAATAAATTATTAAAATCAATCTCAATGAATTTTGCAACCCTATATTATAGTAGATATATAATTTCAATAAACCCTTGAATTCATCACATATCATAAAAAATCCATGTATTTACAACAAAATAGTACATTCCAAAAGAATAAGAGTATGTAACATCATCCCTAGGATCAGACAATGTTAGGATAACTATGAAAATTGAACTAAACATATAATATTGAATATGCATAATGTACCTTGAAATTAATGGAGTCTAGAAGCCATTGGAACACCCAAGAATGTGAACACAACTAATAGTTCAATCATATCCCTTGAACAACAGGACTAGGGATCATATGAAGGACCCCTGAGAAATACAATGTTAGTGTGTGATATATGTTATTATACTTTAAACATCATTACCCATGGCTTCTCATGTTATCTATTTTCCAATCTAGCTCATGAAATCAGGATTTGAAAACCATTTAAAACAAACATTTATCAATTCTTTGAAAATCATTTCCATTTAACAATAGCTCTTGAAAAATATATTTTATAAAAACCAGTTAAAAAAATAAAAAACACAATGTCGTATTATTTAATATAACATTTTCTCAAAACATGATAAATGATGTTCACTGACATGGAATATAGATGGAAACATCTACCTAAAATATAACTTCATACATTCCCAAAATAGAATTCACCACACATAATAAGAAAAAATGACAATATTGGCCCCTGAAAAATCCTACAGATTTTATAATTGATCTAATTAAGAAAATGTTTTGTTGGAGAAGATTAAAAAACACATACCTCAATAACTCACACCCTTTGTGAAATAACAAAACATTGATGGTCCCCTGAAATAAGATCACATACTGGGAATGAAACAAGAAGAAACATATACACTGATAAAAAAATATAGAATCACAATGAAGTGAAACTACTATGATCAGTTTTAACAAATAATTAGACATGCCATATTACAAAAATTGATAAAAAAAATAACATGATGATCCAATGTCGAACGAATCAATATTGATAGAATATGGCGTCCCAAAATCAATAGAGAATGGAACTAGTTCAAGATCAAGGACAATTAAAGGATAATGAATTATAAAAATTAGTTGATGCAGCACCCTAAAATCTGAAATCATTAATGTCACCCAATGTGTAAACCTATTACATGAAATGTAATCCTTAAGAATCAAGAATGTTGAAAACCATGATTCATTTCTAATAAAACCCTATAATTTACCATTGTTTGTCTTGTAACCATAACAGGGGGTTCCCATTTCTCTTTGTGTACGTAGTTCATGACACGTGTCTAGAGACCAAGAACATGTCATGTAACAACTACAATCATCTTGTAATAAGCCAACACACAGTATAAAAATATTATTAAAACAGAAAAACCACAATTAAACACTTTAATTATCTTTACTCATGGAGAACATTGCATATCCAAAATTGAAATTATATTTTGAATTTACTAAATTAAAACAAATATAAATCCTTAATGTTTTTGTCATTATACTTTGAAATATTTTTTCCATGCATGGGTGTGCCAAGACACACTCAATTCATGTGGATAATAAAGAGGTAGAATGAGAACAAAAAAAGGGGCTAATAATATTTTATAAATTTCCCTGTATAATAATTTCACTCACTATGAATTCATTTGGAATAATAAAGTCCAGTAAAGAGGATATTCCATTCCACCCCTAAATTGAATCATTCTTCTAATCCCAATGGGAATCTAATCTGTGCCCTTAGAAAAGACTGACAAATTGAATTGAATTCCCATGAAGGACTTTAAAATGAGGTTCAAAAATCCCTATTTTTTCTCAACAATATATCCATATGGATCAATCTCAATATAGTACAATCATAAAACATAAGAGGGATAAAAATTAAATTTCATATTATCTGATATGTGGAAGATATCATTGATGTATGTCAACTGAGTGATTATTTCTAACTAACGGGAGTACTTCCCATGTTACTAAATAACCTAAAATGGTATGGTATATCTAGTTGACCACTTACACCATTTTCCAATCCGATAGTGAACCAAATGTGGAGAAACCTTAATAAATTCCTGGTCACCCAAGGAAAACCCAAATGGAAGAAACAATTGATCCACCTATGAATATTTCTGACTCTTTTCTATTAGAATCATCATCTAAGATTAAATTTATATAACTATGCAATTTTTAAGGAATATGAGTCTCCCAATGAAAATTTTTCCACCAATACCCAAAAAAATATGTTCTCTATTATTGGAAGCATACCAATCCTTGATATGAGAAATTATGATCGAATAATAATATATTTTTTACAATGAATAATAATATTGTCTCACATGGATATCTTATGATCTAAAAAATACCAGACATAATCCTGGAGTGTATCATCTAAAACGTGAATAGTGTGCTCAGTCTAATCGTATATCTGTGGAAGATACAGTGGAATCATGATGGCCTAAGTCCCCCTCACCTCCTATTGACTCCTCAAAAAACTCTATTTAAACCTATGATACCTATCTTAAATAATTTCATATGTAACACCTTGTAACCTATCAATTTTATTGAATATAAAACTTATAAAAATATCTAATTTAGCATCATATTTGATTGTAATGAAATGATGGGACATTGTCAAATATTAAATCACAACCCAGATGGAATTTCACCATTTGGGAGTTAATGCAATTTTATCAAAAAAATTATATATTCCTTATACCATTTGAAAATCATAATTATAAATAGGTGATGAAAAGTATAATGTTTAAAATGATCTATATTAAACTATTGGAATGTGTAATAGTGTGGAACATAATTTTAAATATTTCACATAATATTGGCCCCCATATTTTCTATCTCATTTTATTATATAACATTTTCAGTCACAAATGAATATCATAAGATGAACTAGGGGAATGAAACCAAATTTATTTAATCATAGATGATGGGAAATTAAACTGATAACCATCAATGAGAATACTATTAGTTGAGATAGACCAACAAGATGCATTCTCTCTTCCATATTAGGTTGCTCTAAATCCTTTGAACTCATCATCCGATGGATGAATTTATAGAAGAGGCCTAATGAGATATGTTGAAAACTAAACACTGGTCAAAACCATGACTAATACATTTTCTTGATTATCCAGATATAGCTAAGCATAAACCACCATATATATCAACTATTATTTTGATTCAAATACATATTGCAATGGAAATTTACTACTAAGAGCGTATGAAAAGACTTTATACACCATTGAGGTGTAGGAAATATAAAATATAATTTTATAATGGTTTTCCACCCACCAAATATATTTAATATTTAATACCTTCTGAGAAAATATTTAGTTTAACCTGTTATGGTTAGAATATACGAGGATCTTTTCCTTGACAAGATAATGCAGCTAAAACATAAGCATGTGAATTACTATGAAAATCTCTAAATAATGGGTGTGGTAATTCATATCATGAAATCCAAAATTAGTATATTCTTAATATACCACATAATATTACCCCATGAACCCAATACTAAAATCATCACCATAATCATCACTAAAAATTACATACACCATACATTATTCAAGTAAGAACAAAATAGTTGTTGATTTCAGAATTCATCGATACATATATATATAGAATAATGACACTAATAAAACCATGATATTTTAAAGCATTTTATAATAATTTTTTTCAAAGGTCACTTCAACATCGATAAATATTTTATGAACTATCATTAGAATCATACAAGAACAAGGAAGCTACAAATATTAGAGAAATTATATGTCTATTCCATAAAAAAATAAATTTTCATATAAGGATCAATATATAATTCATTCATATAAATCATATTCCAAAATTAAAATCACCTTAGGGATAAAAAAAGTGAATTTTAAAGTATTCCATAAAAATAGTGAATCCTCAGTATTTCCAAAATATCATTCATGAACACTACTAAAAAACTATTTAGATGCTGATTTAATATTTTACTCATCCAAGGCATGAAAAATGAATGTGATTTAGTTAATAAGAAAAAATAACTATATATTTATAATGCTAATAATTTATCCAAAAATCCTTCTATTTTATATCACAACTCTAAACTCTAAACTAATTATAATTTAGTCAATTATCAATCTTTGAAATCTAATTTTCTCCCTATAAATGATTAATAAATCCTTTTACATGTTGAAAACGGATACATATTCATAATTATTACTGCATTAAACATTTGATATTCCACACACAATTAAATTTTTTGGTCCTCTATATATAAAATGGTCAATTGGGATTCCTAACGTGAAAAACTAGGTATGAAACCATCTACCATAAGATCATCCATATTAATATGAAGCATTTTTTTCAATTGGTTCAAAACTATAAGATGGTATCAATATCGACTAGATACCTAGAAATAGATCAATAATAAATTATTCCCCACTCTATATTGTAATCCATGTGAAATTATTTGGGGAAACATCATGGAAAACCTGTATAATTGCTTGAATATCAACGACTGAAAAGTCATTTCTGGGCACATCAACTATTTCTGAAAAACACATGAGCTCTAAATAGGATGATCATGCATGAAAATACCAAATATACTATTTTCCTAGAAACTATAGTTATCTCCCATGAGACACAATGATTATAATAATCATAATAAACATGATGAAGGATAGGTAAATCATCCCAAATGATTACAACAAATAGATCTAAAATGATAACAACAAAATCCATGAATTGTTCCACATCAGCTTTTGATAGAGTATAGAAAGGAAATAAACATCATTCCTATCTTCCTCACAACAGATATTAAAAACACCATAAAAATGAAATTATTTTAATTGGGAGGAAAATAAAATCGACAAAATGACCAGCTATAAATGAGTGGAAATCACCATTATCAAAAAAGGTGACACTAATAATAAATTATATAAATATAGTATCTCTCAATAATATCATGCCCCAATCTACCTCCTCATAATAGACAACTATACTATGAATGTGCTTCACTATTTGGGCCAATAGTTGTATCCCTATATACATTAAGGGGTCTAACAATTCCACAGTAGCCTTTAAACCAGAATATCCATAACAAAATTGATTTGTAGATAAAGATTGAAATTAATGTAGATAATGACCATGTTATCAACTATTGTTCCATGTATTTAAATGTAATTGAAAAGAACGATGTGTGTTTTTGACCTATCTACATAGATATTTTGTACTGTGAACACGAATATATAAAACGATAGGTTTTGAATTCCCCTCCTACCTAGAACCTCCCCAACAACTTTTATGATGGTCCTGGTACATAACCTTTTACATGGAAAATCACTAATGCTGCCACTAGGTTGAAGGTATAGGTATGAATATCACACATTTCATGAAATATTCATATCTCATTTAAATGAAATTTCTAATATATCCTCTTAGGTCAAAACAATCATCATAAGTACCTAGGATATGATATCTGATTCTAAACCATGCAGGTACTTATAATCAATCAACAAGTCATTTTTCAAAACCACTAGTGATAAATGAACTAGATAAACATGTATATTATTTTACATTGACTCCATAAAATTTCCCTGCTACAAATATAGGATCTCTCAAGAGTTTCATGTAAATATTGACTCTAAAAAATTACGAAGATACTAATGAACACAATCAACTATAAGACCATGTTACTTTCTTCTAGGACCATGGAATCCCAACATCACTTTCTAGGACCCTAATTATTGAACAACTCACACTTCACCTTGATAGTCTCTAGGGTATTGAGAAAGTATATGTTCTGAGAAATCAAATAAATCTATCCCTCCACATATGTATATTTATTCGAACCATTAATGGATTTTGGTTTGATATGAAGGAATTCCCATGATCAATACTATTCTTTTATAGCTCATAACAATACCCTAAGAACTAAATATGTAGCATATAGAACATTAAGATCCACAAAGTGATCAACCGACAAGATATCCCTTATTTTTTTATCCATCAGAGGATTTGATTATGGACCATAAGTATCACTCTGTTGATGTACTCGTAGAACACATATTATAGGAATACTTCAACACAACAAAACAAAAGAAATAACCAAAAAATATAAAAATACTAGTTCAAAATAGAAACATCAAAAAATAAGACTAAAATAATGAGCTCTAAATTGGGTAAACATATCCCAACATCACAAGGTAAAATGATTCTAATCAGTTCTTGGCCTAGAAAAGGGCATACTATAATATACCAATCAATTGACAAAAATACTATCTCCAGTTTACTGAAAATTACTATAAGTGGAGTCTTGAAGAAATAACACCTTTTATACCCATCTATAATGAACAAACCATAATAACCTCTCGAAAGTATTCCAAAATATATCTATCTCATACCCAAAGGATATTCTTGATCCGCACAAGATTGAAACTAGCACCCAGACAAGAAAAAATAATATAATGGAATGATTTTCCCAACATAATGTACAAACATGGAACTTGAATACACTAGATAAAATATATTTATAGATAAATATATTCCTAAAATGAAAAAACCTAGCAAAAACAAAAAAACACAAGAGTAGAAAAAATTTACAAGTACAGGTCCAACCAAAAAGTAATACCAAAACTTGAAAATCATCTACTCCTTGTGAGGGAATGGGATGAATCTAATCATCTCACCACCACCTTTTCATCTGAGATGATAAAAAACCTCTTCACCTCACTAAGAATAATTTACCTATCATGTATGAATTTTCCTTCAAAGGATGAACCACCACTTACGGGGTATTAATGGTGTGATCTAACAAGTTCATTTGGTTCTCACCCATGGAACAGATATTAATCAATAGAATGGTAATCCAAGAATGATAAACCATAGAGAAAAAAATGATAATATTTTAACTATGTTTACATAAAAAACACGAGAAAATATTTTATTTCCCACTTTTAATACATTTCTGAATATATTAAGTTAATTCATTTCTAATAATTTTATAACCGTATAGCACAACAGACAAATCCTAAAAAATAAAATTGAACCATTCATCACATATCATATAAAAGATAATTTAATACACATCAAGTCCATAGAAAAATCCATCGAGTCTTGATAGAAATAGAACACCCAATAAAATGAACCACCAACAGGTTTAACAAGTCCCTGGAACCAAAGGCCAATGGGGTAGAGGAAAGACCGATGATAACACCCCCTAATGGTGTATGAGACCAATTAATATTCCTGGTTCCTAGGTAATCATGGAATTCCATGATATATATTTTCATAACTATTTTATCAAACCATTTCCTTGAAATGGTGTTTTAATTCCATTTCCTTGAAATGGAGTTTTAATTCCATTTCAAAATTACTTAAAACCAATTATATTTACCAAATCCATTAAAACACATAATTTATAAAAACCTAGTTCTACACACACTAAAGAAATTAGTCATATCATTCATCATAGATTATGAAAAAAATATCAGAATAGGGAAAATGAAATTCACCATCACATACTAAAGATAGAACCATGTACCTCCAAACATGGGTCTCACACTACCTCATCATAATTCACCATATAGAATAGTCCAACAATGATAATGGATACCCTATTATAAATATACAAATCATAGAAGATATAAAAATAAAGATATTGATTTTTGGAAAAGAGGAAATAACACATAAAGAAATATGTAACATGCACCATACCACAACCAACAAGGATTGGCCACTAGAATAAGATCTAACAACTAATCTAACAAGATACTGTGGAATCAAAAAAAATATCCACACATCCAAAAACACAATTCAACAACACTACTATGATAAAATGTAATGAATAAGAAGAATCAACATATTACATAGATAGAGGAAACATAACTAAAGTAGTTTGCAATTCCAAATTATTAAATCTAGTTCAAATAGAGTCACCCAAAATCATTGGAGAAGGTATATAGGTTAAGAGAAAATATGGAACTCAAAGAATGATTAACTCAAATCTATTAATATTGAACACTAAAATATGAACTCCAAACAATTAAATGATGTTTAATCTCTTTTCACCTAATGAAATCAATGGGGATCATGTATGCCAAAAAAACAAGATTCTTTTTTTAAAAAAATTATCATTTTACATTACATGTCTTGAAACCATTACATATTTTTTTCCATATTCATGATACATACACAGTTCCCAACATTTTCCATGTAACTAAGTAAATATTCTATAAAACATTATGATTTCATGTAATCATCCAGATCATAGTAGAAAAACAAAATTCATACACAAAAAACCAAAAACAACTCGATAATTATTCATACATGCCATAAATCCTTTAAATCCATTAAAACATTTAAATCCAAACATTGTAAAATTAAAAAAAACATACATCCTCAAACATTTTGAACGTTTCATCATGAAATTATCTCCATCTATGGGATTCCAATGAAATAAAAAAATTATGAAGTGAAAAATAAAAGAGGAAAAAAATTTCTAGAAGCAGGTAATACGATATTACAAGTTAGAAAACCCCACTGAACATTATCTTGGAAACTCATGCCCATAGATGTGGTTTCTTAGGAGTTGAATTTATTTTTTAGGGGCCTTATCATACTCATTCTCCCACGTATTAAGTAATATATTATGATTATTTAATAGTTCCCGTAATTAAATTCTATTAATTTTCAGTGTTAAATTAGGATGAACCCTTTTTTATTTTCACTATGTCCAATAAACACAATCCTTTTCATAGAAAAATAGATTCTCTCTAGCCAAATTTAATACATATAAAACCTCTATTTGTTTCACTGATACAATTTCAAGGAATGTTCTTCCAATTTTTTTTACAATTACAAAATAAAATACTTATTCTTCTATTAACAATAGCACATACAGCTTTATGAGACTCCATCCTTATCATTAATGGATTTTTGAAAACACTACTACATCATTGTAGTTGATCATAAATCTTGATAGCTCATTTTTAATATTGCAAGGTTTCTACTATATTAGCAATCCTATTAGGTTTCTTTTATGTAAATTATCAATATTTTCCAAGTAATGAATTATATATTTTCTTCCATCATTAATTATCAATTACGAATACTATAAGATTTTAATATTCAGTGATAAATAATTAACCCACAACGGAATTATTTTATGTAAATTAAAATAAACAACGAACGTCAATATTTAATAATTTTTTATATTATTATTAAATTAATATGAATTTTAACCTAAAAAACTCTTGGTTCAGTGTATAATTCATTAGGCTCGGTTTTATTATATGTCATCTCAAAATTCATTAATATAATAAAACCATTACAATTACATGTTTTTTTAACATGATTCATCAAATAATATACCATGGTTGGGTAAAAAAATTATATTTTCTTTTTATTTTTTAATGAATCAGGGGATATATGAGTTAGTTCATAATATTCATATTTCATGGTTGTTATCAATACATAATTTTTTCATAGAAACTACATCCATTTATAGTATTCATAAAATGATTTTTTTTCATGGAAAATAATACAATATCAATAAAAAAATATATATGTTATCGTAGATATAGACTTATCCTCTAGATTTATATCTAGGAATCTCACTAATTTTATAAAATTACAATACCTAAAATATTCAATGTCACCTCAAAAAACTAAATGATTATCTATTACATTGAAATTATGATCAACATTAATTTAAAAACCATTAAATAATAATCAACTAAAATGATTATATATAATGTTATTTATACCCTAGTCTGATAGAAAATGTGACTCCTTATAGATATGGCCTTCTACATTTAAATAATTTATATAAAATATTTCATTAAAAGAAATTATCTGTACCTTTTTGATATAGTGTTTTATAATTATATGAAAAAACATAACCTAAAAGAATCGTGAAATTTTCATTAATATAATATTTTCATAGGATATAAGAACATATTAATCCTTCAATTATATTTAACATCTCCCACTAAATTTCCACTGAAGAATCAACTAAGAAAATTGGAATAGTTTTTATAACAATATAATAGTAATTAATGGAATCATAAGAAAGGTGTGGCCCCATATGCATAATAAGGTAAAAATAATAGATAAAAATAAATTATTATATGTGATGATAAGATGAAAATGGGAGTTTAATAGTGATATATAAGAAGGCTAATACACAAAAATAAGAGATGATAATACATTTGTCATAGAATATTAAATGTGATAGAAAAATAAATATATCAACTGTGTTTGGAAAAATTCGTTGATATAAATTAGTTATTAAAGAATAACAGAATCATTATAATATATATAATACAATTCAACAGAAATTGTCAATTGGAATATCCAATAACATGAGTCATAAATATTCACACAAGCCAATGATACAAATAAATTGTACCCATGTATACACTAACATCATGAGTCAAAATATTATACCCATTCATGAGGTAAAATAATTGTTCTTACATATAGATGATATGAGAGATTTAAATTTCTAACCAATGCATTGGGGGAAGATATATGTCTCCACTGGTCCTAATTCCAAACATACATGTTCCACATGAAATCGGCCATTCAATTTTTAAAAACCCCATTGATAGATAATGGATTTTAGTAAATACATCATAATGAAAATTTGAATGAAAATATGTTTCATATAATTTTCATAGGGAATCAAAAAATAAAAAATTTAAAATACCATCAATAAGCAAAACCGTAAAAAATTATAATTATTTAATGGTTATCTATAAATATTTCATAATGTCATCACTAAACACATTAAAATAATTTTTATACATAATATAATATTTAAGCCATATAGATATTGTTTATTTAATTTTGTTAATAATTTCCTAAAATTGAATTATGGTTGTTTAGTAAAAACTATTTAATCAAACAAATATAAATATGAGAAGTTAAAAAGTGAATGTATTTTAAGAGAAATTACGGCTAAATCCTATTGGAAAAAGGAAATAAAAATGATGTGTTTGACCATATAGATTTTATAGATTAAATTATTTTCATTTGAGAGAACATAGGTAATGAAAAGTTTTATAATGATAATATAGTTTCTAATTTGGTAAGTATGAAAATGATTCTTTTTTAGGAAGACCCTTAAATATAAAAATAACCTCTTAATTTTTTTAAAAAAAATAAATTATAAAACCATGAAACATGGTAAGGAATACAAAAAATAATGAGAAATATTTTTATCGGAAACCTTCATAAAAACAATGTTCTATTATATCAATTTTTATTGTAAATATCTTGTCGATAAAGTCACCAGTATATTTTGGAAGTCCATTATCAAAAAAGATTGAAATAAAACCATTTAGATATGTAAAAAGATTTTTTTTTATAAATATTTATAAATTATGTATTTGAAATGGAAAAAAATATTTATAGAAAAAATATTTAGTGGAATATAAGAATTATATACATAGTAGGTACTAGATTTAAATATTTTGAAAAAAAAATCTTAAAAACCTACATCATAATTGCTAAATAAAAATTTTATTCGAAAATTAAAAAAGGAAAATAAAATGACAAAATGAATTAATAAAAATTGAGATCCCACAAAGTCATAAAAAATGTCTAGAATGAAAAATATGTGTGTGGAAAAAAAGATTCTTCGATAGGAATGAGAGTTATTTTCATCGACATTATACATTTATTTAATAATTTTCTAAAGGATTTTATTATTGACAATAAGAAATATATATCATTACAAATAATAGGAAATACTATATAAAATATTATCATGAATGGATCAATGATATACTGATAATTATATTCCATTAGTAATTGGTATAACATAATTTAACTGAATTGAGTTAGTGAATCCCCTATGACATTAGAAACATTCTAATGAAACCACTCGATGAATATGGTTTCATATAAAATTACATATATCATTAATAATGAGAGGATCGTGATAAAAAATATTTTTGGGGATTTTGACACATAATTAAGAATATAAATTTCATATTATATGAAATATGTCAATTGTAATTAAATTTAATATTAAATCCCCTTATCATAATTCTTGACATCCAATCAACCATATTAATAACATATACATAAAAATCCAATCTTAATAAACTATTTTAAAATTGTATTCTAATTTATAATGTAGTAAACAAGGCTTAATAATTTAATATTACAGTGTTTTTTAATAATAATTAAATATATCATAATTCATAAGATCCTTTTGGTTTACTATTTTAGATAATTAAGACAATCTATAATAGTGTAAACAAATACACTACATGGAGGCACATATTCATAGTTTCAATTTTTCCCTCATAAAAATTTTAAAATAAAACATGGTTTATAATCATACTTTTTTTTTGTAATTTTCTCCATGACCTCATCCATTTACCTACTCTCGTTTAATCCCTGTGAAAAAGAATTTAAAACATGTGTTGGGAAGAAAATGCATAGTATCAGATGTAGAAACAATGAATTACATTATTCTATTACATAAAATTGAAATTGAAAATATTCAGACTTTATAAAATTATTTTGGGAGATTATTGAAGTAAAAAAATTTATATGAAAAAATATACATTATTTTTAATGTTAATTATTAAAACACATAGAAAAAAGACAATAAACATGATGGAAACTTGAAAAATAATTGGAGTAACCACCAATAATACTCATGGAATACTATCCTTGTTAACATCATGTTATTATAATAATGTTACAAATATGACTATTCATGATTTAATATAATTTTAGGTTTTATAATAACCATAATAGAATGTTGACATTATCTGTTAGGAGAAAACTAATCGATTGACTTTATCACATGATTGGAAGAACTATTCTACTAACTTCTATGTTAGGAGTACCCATTGAATTAGTGATTATAATGTAACCAACCATCATTGTTTAATAATGTGACCAATTTAAATTGGATTATAATTTTATCACAACTAATTATAAAATATTTTTGTTAACCATAAATTGAAATAATGAAATATTGCATCAATAAAACATTATTAATGAAGACAACCTTTTTATTTAGAAATAACTAATTTTTTTTGAAACATTTGACACATATAAAGGAAAAAAATTATTTCAATATATCCATGTAATTGTCTATTGTGATATTTAAATAATTATTGCATAATAAAAATTGTAAAACCCACTAATTAAATATATGTAATAAAATAGTCATTCTGTTTTTTTGGAATCATCACAATGTACTTCATACAGAAAATGGGAAAAATTATTCCTCTCATGTAGTTTTATAAAAAAATCATTGATATTAATAAATTTAAACTATAATAAAAAACCAACATTAAATAATTTTTATAAAACAATTATATTGTTATGATAGAAAATGATATATTTAAGGATATCACTGAAAATATAATTTTTATAAGAATGTCTCATATCCTCCGTCTAACTCATTATGTATATTTTTAATCTAAATAGATAAAAATTATAGAATCTTTTATAATTTATCAATATTTTTTTTAATATTTTTTAATTTCATATCACTTATTATCAACATATAAGAAAAAATATAATCAATTATTTTCACATCTGATATTTTGATGATATTCAACTCATACGTCCTTAAAAAAATTGGTAGGTTGACATTGGCCAAAGATATCGGTATTCGATCATGAAAATAATAATATTCATGAAATAATTATAATTTTTATACATATAATTTTCATTAAATTCCATAAATTAAATTAGGATATGAAAAATGAACTATTAAAAAATCATGGAGATAGTAGGTCGTACGTAGTCATGACTAACATTTTAATTTTCAAATAATCAACAGAGAGATAAGGTAGTGTTTATTTTATCATTATAGGATTATAATAATATAAATATAACATATTAATTCATTATATTTAGTTATATATACCATTCATGGGATGTGGTTAAGAAAAAAATTACATTGCATCGTGGAGTTGGTAGTCAAGACATACTCAAAAAAGACAAATTAATTTTCTTGTGTGGGGAATGATAATACCATATATGATAATTTAACATTTAATAATGATAAATATATCATATATATAATATTTAAACATTAATTATTTCATTTTAAGTATTCTTTAGATATGGTGATGGAAGTCAAATTGCATGGATCCGCGAGATGGTAGTCCGCCGTAGAGAAGAGTGATGATTTATTTTCCCATTTTATTGAAGTGGATATCGATATAGGTATTGAAAATTAAATTATGAAATATAAGAATATGTATAATAGACAATTTATTCATCATGTTTTATAAAGTTATGATTGATGTGGGAAAATTATAAATTATTGACTCTTGATTAAAAATGATATGTCATCATTCGACCATCTTCTTTACTTAACAATGTCAGACTACTAATTTTGTTGTTATTCCTAAAATATGTACTCTATAATACATTTATGGATTATATAATTCCATTTTAAAATTTATTGATAGAAAAAATGTCTTCTCTGTGTTTTGAATTGATAAAAATAGGTTACACTTTATAAAAGACTGGAGGGGAACTCCTGGAGCATTATAGAATATAAAATTTAAAAATATAGCATTAAATGAGAAATAGGTCAAGAAATATTAATTTATAATATTATATTATAATGGGTCTATATAATCCCACCCATAAAAAATAATATATTCTTTGATCATATTTATACCATTATCTTTCAGATTAACCCTTCTCTAAGACCATTAACTCTAACTGTGTCAACACGGGTTTATACAGTTTAAGGGTTAATATAGAAACTATAAACTGAAAAAACAGACAATAAATATAATTTGGTTAATATTTTATACCATATCATAGTAATTTCGAATAAATTTTTATTTTTTTAATTTTTTATCATTTAATAAAATATTTTTTTAGAAAATAAAAAAATATATTTGTTAATAACTATTCATGACATTCTCTTTAATAATATTTTGATAACACATATAATATAAATCAAAAATGTTATTATATCCCAAATATATAATGTTTATATATAAAATTCATGCTTAATATTAGCTTTGTAAATTAATATTTAATTTTTTTTAATATTATTTATTTGATTATTTCATTATGTAAACAGTTACACATCATGTGTTAAGGAAGAATGTAATGAAATTATTTTTTCACTAAAATTTAAAATTAAAATAATTTTATGAATATAAATATATTATCTAAAATAATAATAATTATAGTAAAACATATCATTTTGATAAAATATCACTAAAAATAATACACTTATTATGAACAAGAGTTTGACATTTTTTACATTTCATATAATAAAATAATATAAATTTTATAATCTCATCCACAAGGCCCAAAATGACATAAATTAGACTTCTTTATGATCATTTTCATTATAGAGTAATTAAATAATATTTATCAATTTGTTAGGTTATTTTTAATGTCCTTATCAATTCATTTTTAAACGTTAATTCTCAGATTTAACAATTATAATTGTAAAAAAAATTAAATGTTTATTATTCATATTAACCAAAAATAAAAGTGGTATTTACGAAATTTATTTTTGGTTGTTAAAAAAATATAAAATCCATTTTTAAAAATTTCAAACAAATATATATTAATTTTTCTTAAATTAAACTAGAAAAAAGGAATGAAATATATTTTATTACCTAAAATTGAACTTTTAAATATTATATTTATTGATAATAAATTATGTTATAACATATATTTCATAATAAATTCTCTATTATTCTAAATAATAATTAACTAAAATAAATTTAAATTTATCCAAAAAAATTCTGTGTATATATTATAAAATAAAATATAATTATCATTAAAAATCACAATTATCCTCTCTTCCATGTAAAAGAAATCTTTTCAGAAAATCATAAAACTTCATCTAAAGTGACATATGATATTCTAAATTTTAAAAAAATAATTTTTTATATTATTTTTTTAAAAAAATTGATATACATTAATTGTAATAATTAGTTGTAAAAATTCATAAAAATCAATATTAATGAAACCATATTTTTATGATGAGTAAAATAACTTTACAAAAAATATATAATTTATTTAAAAATATTTAATTAATAAATTATAAATTAGTAAGTCCATTATATTTTTTAAATTTTTATCATATTATTCCTTAATTCCATTAAAATTGGTAGGTTATAGTAATCGCATTTAAATAATAATATTTCGTTGTTCGTTTATTCCCCATGTGTAATGTCACATATGATATGGAAAATTTTTATTCCTTTTACAAATACCAGTATGTTATATTCTATACCCGTTCTAAAATTTAATTTCATGAATTTTGGACTTTTTTTTAACGACAATTTTAAATTTCAAATTATATTTTTTTGAAATTAAATATCATAAAAAATATTTTCATTATTTTCACTTGAAATTTACGAAAGGGAAGTAAGAAGGTCATCTGGATTAACACATACAAGGTTTCAAAATATGAGATAATTACTAGGAAGTGAACTAAAGGAAATTCAAGAGAAAACAAACTCTCAGAGATAGGTAGAGTACTTGACAATGATAATTTTAATCTTCAAAAAACAATAAATCAATGACGTGTTAAAAGTCTATTTACTTCGTGGTATAAAAAACAATGAAATAATATTATTTCACCAAATTAATGTTGGGTAATTATTTTTCTACATAAATTATGAACAAATGTAAATATACTTCCATAGAATAATTAATTTTACCATTTGATCAGTTTTCACCATGAAATCATATTATTCTCAAAATAATGAGTATTTGAGAATAATATTTACTCAATTAATCATTTGCATAAACATATAAGGATAAATGTATATATATATATATAATATCCCTCTTATCATTAGTAATTAACCAAAATTGGATAGTATAAGTTAATATAACTCCATAAAAATTATTAAACCTTCATTCTATAGAAAAATACATTAATCTTCAAATTTCATTATTTGTACCTAATGTTCAATGTAGATCTTTCCATAAAACCCCATTATTAAAACTCCTAAAAAATAATCTATAATTATATTGATTCAAAAAAATACTAAAATATTTGATCACATAGTTATCATGGATGAATTTTACCATTTATCTCTAAATAAAAGCAATCGTTACTTATGTATAATAGCATACATATTATTGCATAAAACATAAAATCTACCTGATATTTTAACCATTTCCATAAATAACAAGATTCATAATATTTCTACAATAAGATCATTTATTCATCCAATCTATAATTCATACATTAGTCCTGAATTGAAACCCTATAGTATTGTTTTTTCAGTAATCATATAATGTTAAAACATAGTGAATGTATTCCAAAATAACATTAATAAGTAAATACCAAAATCATTAACAAATACAATGGTAATCTATTATATAAAAAATTGTTCTAAAAATATATTTATTCTTAATGAATAAATCATTATTACTAAAAATTAAATTTCATACTAAAATGGACTTCACATAGCTCAGAGGTTGGTGATTCACCATTATTTCCCTTTATTTGTTGAGTTAAATGACATGACCTTTCCAAATTTGGTTCTGTATCACCCATCTTGTGGGATTTCCATTTTATTATACTATATTAATATAATCAATATAAAATTATATAAATTCGACAATAATTACCCAAAAATAACATTAATTGTTACAGAATTAAAATTAATGTTTTAACCTCAATGGATATCATATACTTGTAATTAAACATCCCAAAATCATATAACCCATAAATAAGTAAAAATTATATATTATATACCCCAAAAATTCTAAAATAACATTAATATTATTTAAACCTAATATATTTTTAGTGTTTCTATAATAAACCATTTCATATAATAAACACATGTGTTTCATGTAACAAAAATAGTTATGATAACTCTGAAAATGTCACCAAAAATATGATTAGTCACCTAAAAAAATTCTTAAAATGAGACCTCAAAATGGTTTTATATGGCATTGAATAATCAATAAACCTTAAAATGAGATACCAATGATGATATCTATAACTCTTATGAATATGTCACGTGAGAACATTTGAATCTCCCAAAATTCCTAAACCCACCTCTTATACCAATTGTATGGACATAGCTGTAGTAATAAAATATTCTTCTTCTTTTTAACTAGAATTAAAATTCCAAAAATATGAGGATATTTTTGGTTTAAAGATTTAGTGATGTAATAAGAACACTTACAATGTAAACCCATGTATAAGTAGATGAAACATGTACTCAGTATTCAAATATCCCATCTAAAATGCATATTCAAATAAAACATGATTTTTTTTTCATCTTTCAAATTCATAATTTTAATATTGACCTCATCCTTATCATTCTCTCCATAAATACCAATATAAATCATTTAAAAACATGTGATTCAATCAAAAATACCAATAAGGGAAATAAATATAATGAAAACCATTTGTCCAGTAAAAAACATGAAAACACATAATATTGTATATTTTAAACATTATTCTTAATTCTTATAGAATTATTAATTTCTATATTAGTAAAATAATCAATTTTTACATAAAATCTTTTTAAAATGAATAAAAATCTATTTTAAATATGGGGAATCATAAGAGAAACAACTACAACCGATCATTCGGGACCTTAATGGTTAACTTCTAATGATTAACATAGATTAACCATAAAAAATACACATGATTAAAAATAAAAATTTACCATGGTATAACCATCACATTATATTCCCATTCTCTCATGGGAGAAACTGAATCACTTAACTATGTTTAATATATGGAATAACTTCATAGTCAACTTCCATCAATTAGAGTACAAAATGAATTGGAAGTCATTATGTAACCAAACACCAATGAAAAATAACATAACCACCAATCCATGGTAAATAATTTAAAAAAATATCATCATAAAAAAATCCAAATAAATATTAAAATACATAATTAATGATTATATCATAAAAAACTTAAGAGAAATCACATTTTATTTTGAAGTCAATTACATTTTTAGAAATACTCTACACGTAGAAAGGAAAAATTTTCTTTGAAAATAAAAATTTCAAATATTAAAAGAATCATCAAGGATGAATGGGGTTTTCATGAAAGGGAAATTACCCTCATTCCTTGTAATTTAAAAAATATTTCTACTATATTTTTTTCTTTATAAAATTCACAATGTACCTCATTTGGAAATTGAAAAAAAAATCCATTCAGTCCATTCTTTTAAAATTAAAACATTAGTGAAATTCAATTAAAAATTAATATATGAATAATAAAAACGTTATTTATATACATAGAAATAAATAATATACACATGTAATAAAAAGTCAGTTTTAATGGAAATATTTAAAACACTAGTTTTAAAAGAATATCCCTTAATATGAGTATAAATAATCAAAAAATCATTGTCATCTTAAATAAAAAATTTATTTAAATTTATATTTTAATTATAATTTATTTTATGATTTTTTATTTATTTTTCATATTATTGTATTATATAAAATTACATAACCATTTAAGTTCATGACAATCATTTTGACAATAATTGTTTCAAAATACTAGAAGGACGTCATAGGCTGACTGTGGTCAAATAGATCATTATAGGATCATCTCTAGAATAATATTTCGTAAATAATATATATTTAAACAAAAAAATATAATGTTTAATCCATATATTATATATATTTATAAAAAATGAACAATGTTTCAATCATGTAGATGATTGGATGTGTTTGCACATGAGTAACATTTCTATTTTGAGGAAATCATTTCTAAATGAAGATAAGTACTATTTTATCAATTAATAATTATACTTTTATAATATATATAATATTATTAATTTAAATATGTATATCTATACATACATATATATATATATATATATATATCATCTATGTGGTGTGGGGATGAAAAAACAATCATATCACATCGTGGAGGTGGTAGTCGACACTAACACATGAACGACATTATCATTTGTCTGTGAAGGGAAATGTTGAACATTATATATATATATATATATTATCATTTAATAATTATAAATATATCAATTGTATAATATTAACAAAAATTCCATCATTATAACTCATCTTGAAAGAATTTGATTGAAAAAATGACATTGGTTTGTGAGATGGTAGTCTGTCATAGACATTAATGATGAATTAATTTATCCTACCATGGAAGTGGATATGGATTTGGGTAATTAAATGATCATAATAAGATATAATTAGATGAAAGATTACTTATTTATAATTTTATCATTTCTTAAGATTAATTTCAGGTTCCATAAAATTAAAAAACCAAAATACACAATTAATGATATACCTCTTCTTTGGGAAATATCATTTCCTAAACACATAAAACCCTCTAGGGATGGTTTTATACTATAAATAATAACTATATATTTATGTTATTGTTTATAATAATTTAATATTATTGGAATTGTAAATTCCAAAAATTGTTTATAAGTGATAGAATGAGAAAAATATATTCAATTATAAAAATAGAGGAGAACTCTTGGAAAATCTCAAAATAATAATGTAATATATCTAAATAATTAATACCAAATGGATCAAAACATATTAATTTATAATAAATGATGATTATTTTTTAAAATTTATCAAATACCATTAAAATAAAATAATTTTTTGCGATATGTGTAACTTTATTTTTTTGTTTTGAATCTTTTTTATCCCACTAACTCTTACCATGAAAACATAGTGTTTTTTTTAAATTATGATTAATATATATTATAAAAAATATAAAAAGTAAAATTAATGTATCATGTTTTAATTTTCTTACCTTACCCAAATAACTTTTCCATATTAGTTATTTTTCTGAATTTTATATCTATTAATAAAATGTAATTTATTTTAAAATATTAGTAATATTAATTATTAAAAATATTTATAATATTTACTATGATAATACAAATAAAAAATATAAAAATTGAACCCAATTTATTATAATATTCCAAGTATATAATGGTCATATAATAAATTCATGGATCGCATTCTGTTTCTCATATTATATTTATTATAATACTTTTAATATCAGTTATTCGACATTTCCATTAATTAAACAATTATTAAATTATCATTAGTTCATCACTCAAAAATAAAAAATAAAAAATAATGACTAAAAATAAATTTTATTTCCAAATACTATTTAATGTTTAACATATACTATAGATGACAAATTTTTAAACACATTTCCATTATTAAAAAAATATTTTGATAAGTTTTAAGTTTCCTTAAATAAATTAATATAATTGTCATAATCACATCCAAATGGCCAAAAAATTTCAAAAATTCAACCTTAGGTATTTTATTTTAGAGATAAAATTATACAATAATATTTAATCATGTGTTACGTTATTTTTATAGTCCTTATCATTTTATTTTTACGCTTTAATTACATGATTTACCATTTTCATTTATAAAAATAATTCATAGGTATACTATTGTTGTTAAAAAATAAGAAGAGATATGTTTAAAAAATATAGACCCTCCTATTAAAAATATGTATTAAATTTTTTAAATTGAAAACATACATGTTTCATAATTTAATATAAAAGTAAACTATCAAAATGGAGTGAATAATAGTTTTCTTAGAAAAATGCCCTTTTAAATTTAAATTAATATTATTATAAAATCAAGTATGAAATCCATTGAAAAACAATTATTTGATTATTTTAAATTATAATGAACATAGAAAGTTTAAATATAATAAAAATATAATTTTAACATATAAATCATTTAAAATAAAAATATTTTTTCAATTCAAATTAGAATTTTTTCCATTCCTTAAAAAATAAATTTTCTAAAACAAATATCAAAAATATTCCAATGAAAATTTTTAAATTAAAAATTAAAAAATGAAATTAAAATTATTAAATAATTATTCTGATATTTAAATTAATTAATTATAATAATCACCCATGATATGAAATAAAAATGGTTTTTTGATGAAAAAAGTCATTGATAAATTAAATAACTTTACTATAAAAATTTTAATCATAAAAATTTTTTAAATAAAAAAATATAAATGGTTAGTACAGTTATATATTTCATAATGTGGTTAATAATATACATTCTTGCTGATTTAATAGCTTGGTTATAATATAAAAAATATATAATAATATTTCATTGCTCATTTGAGCTCAGTATGGTATATATTTTATGAAGTTGAACATAGTTCTTTCCATTCAAAAATACAAGGATTATATATGTAACCCATTATTTAATTTAATTCTAATTGTTCTGTACATCTATAATTGTTAATTATTATCAATTTTCAAAATCGAATTTGAGTTATCATTATCATTTTGAACTATTTTCATATTAACAATATTGGTTTTTATTTTTATCAAAATAATCACAATTCTTTTAAAAATTATGATAATGTAATAAATAAAAAATATTCCTTTATATTTATCTTTGTTCATGCCATTAGTGTTTTTTATTTTCTATGGAATTATAATCGATGTCAGCAAATATTGGTAATTTTAGCAATCCATTTTGAATTTAAAACAATAATTTTAATACTATAAAATACTTATTTTACAATAAGAATGTTTTTTATTTAATTTTAAAAACAATTGTATTTTTGTACCTATAGTCATCCATATAATAATTTAATAGAATTTATGATGGATGAGGCCAGACCAATCTAGTCATTATCGTACAATAATTTTATTGGTGTGAATGTTTGGAAATTTTATATGTGAAATCCCTACCCTATCCATAGTCATGGAATTTAATGAGCTTTCTCTGACCATATGGGATATCCCCAAGACCAATGGAAGGAAATAAATGAGAAATCCTTACGTAGATATCATGGAAAAATTTCATATTTTTATAATATTTTAACCTTCGATGAAAAAATATGAACAACCTAAAATATGTATAATGAATGAGTATATGAAAAACAACGCAAATGAAGGGAAAACAAAAAAATCAAGTCAACAATGAAATAGTGTAATAAGAAGATACAAGAAAACTACTGGATGTCCAAATGTATAATTAATGATTTGGAATCATTGCAACAACTCTATTGGAGAAACTCTAATGTCTAAATAATATCCTACAGAAATAGAATAATGATTTTACATTAGGTAAATAAGCAACCATTACATTTTCCATTTCCTCATGAAATAAATATGTATAATCGTAAATGTTCCTATTATTGGGATGAGTATGTAATCACATCGTGGTTTCCCTTAGATACATCATAATGTATTCCACTAGAAAAGGAAAATATTTATTACAAAAAATATATATTTTATAATAACAAGTGTTGGATTAAATCAAAATACAAATTTAATATAAAATTAATTACAATGTTAAATATGATACCTCTAATTCATCTTCACATAACATGAAAAAATCCATCCACATACTTACACATTGATGTCAAATTAAAATTTCAATAATCATGGGTTGTGATCCAACATTAACCAAGACATAATAGGTGGATATACATTATCATTCTCCGAGTTAAGATCAAATGGATACAAATACCAATAAGGCTACACACAATGTTTTAATGAAGGCATGACAATAATGTAGGTTATTTTCTTAGACATATTATTTCAAAATAAGAAAAATTTTAATTTCATAAAATCTTTTTGGAACCATCAATATATATTCTAATGAATTGCCCAAAACTTGTAGATCATTAAAACCTATAAAATAAAGAAATACAAATGTTATAAGAGGTATTTTCCACATGAAATAGATTTAAAATCTTTCATAATAATGTTTGAAAAAGAATCATAATTTCAAGGTAATGATCAATGTGTGCATAATCTTGTCATAAACAGATCTAAACATCACCATTTTCACAACCCCCTCCCCCAATTTATACCCCTCTAGGCCCATAATTGGAAGAAGAGATATAATTACCCCTGAGTCTCACCACATGTAAGCCTCAAGTTGGTGACTAGTTTCAATGGTATAGAAAATAGAAATATGAGTGGCATTAAAAATTAAGAGAAACATGAGGAAGAGAAAAATAATATAGAAACCAACCAACTCTTGCTCAAAGTATAAAATAAAATACAACCCATTTACACATATGTAATTTCATACAATGATAACTACAATTGAAAGGGAAAATTTCAAGTACCAAAAGAATATTCAATGACATTGACCATTAAGCCCAAAAAGCTCCTGTAAAACCTCCAAGATAGTATTAACCATCCTAATCCCTAAAATACTCCATCAAATATAAAAAATAATTTATATAAATAGGGAGTGTATAATAGTATACTACATAGGATCATCCCCAGAGCATTTTGTAAAAAACAATAGAATACATGCTAACATAGAGTGAACAAATAGTGAGACTAACTCATAACCAAAATAAGTATACATTGTTCACATCCACTCTACGGATACTCTCAACATGTGTCAAATCAATGATTATATAATATAATAATAAATATAAAGGGTACCCTACTACAACTTCCTACCTGGTTTTCTACTTTTCCCCAACGACACACGTCATGAGCATCTCTCTCCAAAAAGTCTATCTGCAAGAAATTTGGGCGTACCACCACAACATTAACCTCATGCTACTCACCACCACAACAAACATACCAAATGTAACAATGTAGGTCCCAAGTTCCAACACATTCCTCATTATGATTATTATACATCTATAATTATACCATAATCCATAACATCCCATACCCTGAGTAAGGATCTCTGAGCCATCACATCCTATACTCATTATACCATTATTAAGACATAGAGAAATTTATCAAGAACATATGTGTATTAAATAATCACAATCCATTACATCACTCTACAGACATTTATGGGGAAATTTAACATCCACATACACCTAATGAATTAATTAATAACAGATGAGAGTTGGGTCAAAGGGGTAGTCATCCATCTATCCTCCCACTGAGTTGTTTGAAAAAAACACCATCCCCAGGGCTCAGAAACCTTGGGGCATCAGTTTCCCTTACCGAAAAATAGTAGTATCATAAAAACAAAAAATTAGAGAAAATAATACAGACTATGACCACAATATGGGAATAACCCATTGATAGACTCAAATTAAGCTAATTTCTCTTAGACTTCTGGTTTTGATCTCTATGACTTGATATCTTATAAGTATACAACCACATAAAGAGAAAAATTACATTATTATCCATTTTTATCAGTATCACATTACAACATTTAATTAAGTAACCATTAATTAACAATTTTAAATTCTACTTTACATTTCATTAAAATCACAACATAGTTCCATGCCCTCCAAGAGTAGCCGAAATGATTTCATAACATCTAAAAGTCACAACCTCATCATTTCAACACAACAAGATCCACCTCATAAGTTGAACAATTATTAATTCATTTAACAAAATTAGATGTATATATATTTCATTATTTATAGGTATTCTAGGAAATCATTCTAATCTTTGAAAAACGTGGGGCTCAACACTATGATTAGGTGAATAAATTTTCAAGTATTTTCCACATATAGTATGATGATTGACCCAACCATATCTGAGAATATAAACATGGAAATCATGTGGCATACCCTATGGGTAATTTATTATTTTTGGATAAGGGTATGGAAGATCATATTATTTAAGAAGTGGGAATAGTAAAAGATATAAAAAACAACTGATTCAAAAACAACCAATTTCAGATCAATGGGTATTCCAATCATCAACCCATTTAATCATCGTTGTGTTCTCCCTAATACCCACATGCATAAACTAAGTAATCTGACCACCCTAGGCATCATCTTCGTCCACCGCCAGCATTGGGATTCCCTACCCCAATAGAAAAAAACATACTTCTATGGTTATCCATCCATGGAACACACCATAACACAAGCAGCATGAAATAAATAACATAGAAACTGGGATCTTAATATTAATCAAGGCATTCAACCTCCCACACAATGAGAACTCACATATCTAAACAAATCTGCAAAAACATTACAAAAAATATGGTAATTAAGTCCATTCAAGGTATTATCTTTATCGAAGAACCAATTATTTATTCAAAATTCAATTAACTAATTCAATTGAACATGCATAACTACATCCATTTGAATATCACCAAATCACAAAAACATCAACTAGATTCATTAAAATTCTTCTTTATTTCATTAGTCGATCAATTTAAAATTAATCCTAGATTTAGATTATATATAAAATTCTATCATGAAAGACATTATAAGAAGATCAAGAATAATTATCACACTATATAAAAAATCATGAGGCGTAACATTTTCACTATATAAAGAAACATCATACAATCGATACCTATTCTTTCATCCGGTACAAATATTTGTTACATCAATTTAATTGTGATACAGTGGATAAATAATGATAAATCTATGATTTCATGTAAATAAAATAGAGAATCTAGGAATCCCCTACCTCAAATGATTTTCAATGTATGTTAGACGAGAACATTCCAACACAATAGATCATGCTCATCTCTTATAAAAAACTGTATCCACCTGAGGGGAACGCGACAACACCTCCCTAAACAATTGTTGAAGCTCCATTAGAAACATGGAGATCGCTTTACCTCACCTATTAAGGATAAATAGAACGAAATAGAATAAGGATCCTAGAAGAACAAGGGTTTAAAATTTTCTCATTGATGGATCGATATATCATGTTTCCTCCAACACTACAAAAATGACCACGTTAGAAGGTGTTATTATTTTCAATAGAAGGGGTTATAACCCCTTCAAAAGAAATTAGATGTGGTTGTGGGAACCTCCACTAATGTTCCCACCTGCTGTTAGTAGAGGCGATTGTGAGAAAGTGCTGCAAAACTCATATTGAATTTAGCAACGGTTACATTAGAGGGAGTTTAAACCCCCTCTAATGTTGCTCAAAATTTACCACATTAGAGGAAGTTATAACAAAAAATGCCTCTAATATTGGGATTTAGGTGTGGTTCAAGCCACCCCTAACCCCTAGAAACCCACCCTAGAACACCTTTGTTGACACCTAGTGCGCCCCTAGACACCCTTGACACCCACCCTCACACACCCCATGACACCCCACCCTGAAACCCATGTGCCCCAACGACACCCCACCCTCACACATGCACACCCCATGAAACCCCCATGATACCCTCTCGCTCCCCTGACACTCTCACGCACCCCCATGACCCCCCGTACTGACACACCCACCCCCCTGACACCCCTCCCTGACTCCCCAGCGTGCCCCTTTGACACCCCCTATTGACCCTTGCGTGCCCCCTAACACACCCTGTTGACACCCTAGTGCCGCCTTGACATCCCAACATGCCTCGTTGACACCACGCCCCAACAATCGCACCCCACTAACACCTGGCCCAGACACCCGCACCCCCTATCACCCACTCTTGGCACCCCAGCGCACCGGAGAGTGTCGCCATGCCCATGGCGTTAAAAAAGAATCATGTGGGTTTCAAACCCTGCACATGTTCCATCCAGTGCACAACAGTGAACCACTTGGTTGTGCGCGCTTATGTGTATATTATACCCAGAATTATATTAAATTATATCCTTATGTATTATATTATATATGTGTGTGTGTGTGTCTATGTGTTTAGAAATAAAAAAATATAATTTATTTGTAAATATAAAATATATTTCTATATAATATAATATATATTTTTCTATAATATTTACATATAATATGTATTTAAGTATAATTATAATATATTTGTGTATAATATATATATATATTTATTTATTTATATACATTTTTGGGTATATTTAATATATATAAATGCATATTTATACATATATTAATAAATAAATTTATATTTATCTGTGTGTATATATTTTTGTATTTAGAGATATAATATAATTATAATATATATTCAATATTTATTATATTAAATTCATTTATATTATATATTAATGTATTTAATTATATAAATTTATATTATATCACCATCAAACATATATATACACACAAAATTAAATGCATTCATATAAAACACCAATATATTAAATATATTTTCCACTACAGACTATTAGAAAATAAAATGTTTTTAAACTCATCGAACCTTAGAACATGTAATGTAGAGGACATTATAGCCTTTTTGGTGATTGTATAAAACACAAATACATTAAATGTATTTAAATTGAAATAATTATAAATTATTTAAAATCATTGTAACGTCCCGGATCCGGGTGCCACACAACAGGTTCCTCGAACCCGGTTGGTCACATAACCTCAAGATCATTTTCCCAAATTCCAGAGGCTTCCGACATGCAGCGAGGGCCGAGGACTGACATGTATAATATATTCACTAATGTTTCAATGATTATCGCATTGGAAAAAAATTTAACCATACAAAAGTGGAATCAGTAAACAATATAGACTTGAAATGGAATATAGACTTGAAGTAAAAGATAACCAACAACCATATATATGACGATGAAACATGTCTCTAATTATAATAAAGCAGCCGAAATAGTATACACTACAATCTGATACAACACAACATAAGGTAAAAATTACAACAAATCAAAACCAAATCAGTGCAACCAGAACGCAGCGGCATTGCAGGCCTAATCTCAGTCTCATGCTCTTCTACTCCTCTGCAACAATCATGTATCTATGTAAGGACCCTTTCCCTTATCGACCCCTGAAAAAATATAAAATGTTTGGGCCCATGAAATGACCCAAACAGGGTGTGAGAAATAAATCCCAGTAGGCAACCACCAAAGTCCCACGCACAACTATCAGTGAAAATGTGAAATATTAGTGTGCAATAAAGAAATGTAGTAAACTAGGAAGTACTCAAAAGTAACCATTCCTACCAATTACATTTCCATTTTAATAATTATTCAACAATTCAATATAATCTAATTTTGAGTTTTCTGAGAATCGGCCTCGACCGACAATCTCCTATACCAGTGCCACAACAAGAACCACAACTGGATATCTAACAAGTAAAATATAATAATAATACCAAGCATGTTCTTTATCATGGTAGGTACAACATATAAAATCACCACAGTGAATATTCAAAGTAAACATTGTCCTCGAACATGAAAGTACTTACCCTCTGGCAGACAGAAACGAAACCCTCAGGCGACTTTCCTCAGGCATGACAAATATCTCCCTTAGGCATACAAGTTATCTCCCTCAGGATCAAAAGTTAGTACCCACATGCATAAGAAATGTTTCTCTCAGGCTAAATAAAAACATTCCCTTAGGCTAAACAAAACACTACCCACAGGATAAACAAAACACTACCATAAGGTATTCCGTAGGAAATGTATGTAACTGGGCCGAGCCCAATGCATAAGCAGGAAATTTTTATATGTTTCCTCTCAAGAAAACTCAAAACATGCTATAATCACGGAATACCCACGGGTATCTGGTCAAAATGTCTAAACATAGGAAACACACCCTCGGGGTGGCCCTAGATCAAAGCAACGATCTCAAACAGCAGTTTATACATATTCATTAGATTTCCTATGCAATTCTAGGTATCTCCATAGTCAATGCCTCAGCTATACAACATCTTGAACATGGGATCGTGGCACAAGGATACAAAAAATTAACTAGAAAGTTGGAATTAAACACAAGACCACCTACCTCGATCTCCTCAAATTGATATATGTGAAAGGCACCTCCAAAACAACAATGTAAGACATAGATCTAAGATAAATGATTACTCGTTCAATGTTTAATAACTTCCCTCAGGGAAATAATTGGAAGGAAAGACTCCATAAGAGGGAATACCTTACCTGCATTGTTCAAACAAGATCGACGGTGGAATAATCAGAGTCTTGAGGAGAGATCGAGAGCTCCTCCAAGTCTCAACCTCCTCTCTTACTGCTCCTAGTGAGTCCTCTGCCTCCTCTGTCGAATGAGGAGGCTAATACCTATTTTTCACAAAAAAACATGACTACATGGTGTGTACTCTCATGTAAACGGCGTGTACTATCCTTTTTAACTATTCCTCTGGTGGCTACATTCCACCACCTCACTATTCATCTATCGACTGATTACACGGCATATATTACAATGTAAATGACATATACTATCATTTTTCACTCTTCCCCTGGTGGCTACATTCCACTGCCTCATTGTTCATCTGCGGACAGATTACACGACGTGTATTACTAAGTACACGTCATGTAGTTAGTTTTTACACCCTTAATCGCCGACAAGCATACATACCCTGTATTATCATCCCACACAGCCAAAGTACACGGCGTGTGTACAAAAGTACCCAGTGTGTACCAATAAATTTTTTATTTTCCCTCATTTCCCTTGTTTTCTCAAAACACATATGGAATAGGAAATGAAGAAACTCGTACCTCATGAATAAGAACAGGGTTCTTAAAAACTTCCCCCCTTAAATCAATTCGTCCCCAAATTGTCCTTCCAAGGGTGGTGAAGACAAAGCAGAGAACAAATCTGGCCACTAAGCATGTACATCAGTCTCCCACTCCCAGGTTTCATCCCGCACTCGGCCATGCTTACATAGCACATGTACGAGCGGAACTGACCAGCCTCAAAGATCTTTAGTGCTCCTATAAAAAATACGAATCAGATGCTCTTCAAAGGATACATCATCCTGAAGTTCTACCTCCCCGAGCTGAAAAACCATAGATGGGTCTAAGTGATAATGGCGCAACTGAGATATGTGGAAGACGCCGTGCATGGCCTGGTACCTCTGTGGTAACTGCAATTGATAGGAAACCATCCTGAATCTCTCCAGAATGTCAAACATCCCAACATACCTCAGTGAATGTTTACCCTATCTCTTGATCCGCCTGTGTCCCAACCACGAAGAAACATGCAAGAAAAAATGATCCCCGACCACGAACTCTATGGGTCGTCTACGGTGATCTGCATAAGATTTCGGATGAGACTGTGTTATAGGCATCTGTTTCTGAAACAACTAGACCTACTCTGAAGTCTCATTCATGAGACATGGTCCCAGTAAATTTACCTCACCCACCTCCATCCAGCACAAGGGTGATCAGCATGGCCTATAATATAATTCCTCGTAAGGGTTCATCTCAATAGTTTTTTGAAAACTATTATTATAGGAAAACTCGACCAGGGTTATGTGCTTCTCCCAAGAGCCCCCAAAGTCTAGGATGCAAGCACGCAACATGTCCTCTAGCACCGGTATTGTACACTTTAACTAGACATCAGTTTGAGGGTGGTAAGATGTTCTTAGTAGCACCTGTGTACACAGTTCCCTTTAAAAAATATGCCAAAAATGAGACATAAAACAGGAGTCAATATCTGAAATGATAGAATGAGGGACCCCAAGAAGACGTACTACCTCTCGGATATAGATCTTCCTGAGCTCATCAACACTGAAGGTCTCTTTTATCGGAAAAAAGTGAGTCTATGTCTGTCCACAATAACTCATGCAACATCATTGCCTCGAGGTGACCTCGGCAACCCAGTCACAATGTCCATCGTGACATCATCCCATTTCCATTACGGAATGGGTAACTTTTTTAATAGTCTGGCTAGCCTCTGATGCTCCTCCTTCACCTGATGATAGGTGTAAAATCTCATAACAAACCCATCTACCTCTTTTTTCATACTTGGTCACCAATACTAATGTCTCAAGTCAGGGTACATTTTGGATACTCTAGGATGCACTGCCAAAGACAATGCCTAAAATTCCCACATCAACTCCACAGGTATATCCCCTGGAGCCCACACTCATCCATTGATACACAGTACCTCATCATCGCCTATCGTCCAACCAAGAGGAGGGTTCTCACATTCCACAGACTCCCATAGAACTAGGCCTTCTGAATTCGATAGATTTCTCATTCTCTATCTATCCAGGAGGGTAGAAGTCACATCTAAAGATTAAGGATAGGTTCTCCCCTGACTATCGTGCACATCCAAATGCATATTAGAGAACAAATCCATAATCTACCACTCACCACTGGCCTCCAGCACTACTTGTATCTGAGTCCTCCTACTCAGTGCATCGGCTACTACGTTACCCTTACCAGGTGTATATGCAAGCTCAATGTCCAAGGAATGAAGGTATTCAACCCACCTTCACTGTCTCAAATTAAAGTCATGATGGGTAAATATGTATTTAATAATTTTTTGGTTCTTAAACACCATAAAATATTATCGCAAAAGATAATGTCTCCAACAGCATAATGCATGAACAACTGCATCCAACTTGAGATAATGTGTCGGGTAATTCCTCTCATATGGCCTCAACTACCAAGACCCATATGCAACTACTCGATCACCTTGCATCAACATTGCTCCTAGCCCAATACCTGATGCGTCACAGAAAACTGTATAGATCATCCCTTAGTATGGATGTATCAAGACTGGTGCTGATGTCAACATTTTCATCATCTCGGGAAAGGATGTCTCAAAAGCTTCTGACCAAACAAAAATCATACACTTCTTAGTCAAAATCATCAATGGTGCTGCTAAGTAGTAGAAGACCTATATGAAGCACATGTAGTAACCATCCAAACCCAAGAAACTATTTATTTCAAAAACATTATTAGGATTCTCCCAAGAAACTACTACTCTCAATTTCTCTAGATCTACCAAAACTCCTGCCTCTAAGATAATATGACCGAGGAAGTGAATGTGGTTCATCAAAAAGTGGCACTTTGAGAGCTTAACTTATAAATGATACTCTGTCAGCATACTCAAAATGATCTCAAGATGGGTAACATGGTCATGTCGATTGTGAAATTACACCAAGATATCGTCCATGAAGACTAACACAAAACTATCTAGATATGGGTGGAACACACGATTCATCAGAGCCAGGAAAACTGCTGGCACTTTTCTGAGTCTGAACGGCATGACCAAGTATTCGTATGGACCATATCTACTCCAAAAGGCTGTAAGTAGTATTTCTGATGGTCTAACGTGCAATTTATGATATCTAGATCTAAATTTAATCTTCAAGAACACTCGTGCTACTCGATGTTGATAAAAAAGATCATCAATCCTCGATAAGGGATATCGGTTCTTAACCGTAAACTGGATCAGCTTCTGATAATCCACACAAACTCTGAGGGTACCATCCACCTTCTTTGAAAATAGGACATACGAACCCCATGGAGAAATACTGGGTCGGATGAATCCCTTTCCTTGTAAATCCTCCCACAGCCTCTTGATCTCCTACAATTCTAGTGTAGCCATCCTATAAGGAGGAATGGACCCCGGTGCCACTCCTGGAACAAGTTCAATAGAGAAATCAATCTCCCACTCTGGAGGTAGATCTGAAAAGTCATCTGGAAAGACATCCCTAAAGTTATTAACCACAAGAGGGAAATCCTTCTAACAAGTTCCCTAGTAATTAAGATATAAACTCACAATCTGGGTTGTCACTCCTCCTCACCCATGATGCTCGGGTCCAGCTCGGCTCGCCTGGACATCCCATAACCCCTTGTATAGAAACTCTCCACAATCTGGTGATGTGAAACTCACCCAGCAATGATAGAAATCTACAAAGGATCAAATGGGTACCAACCAGTCCATCTCAATAATTACATCATAGCCAGCAATCTCCAAGACATAGAGGTCCCTTAGAATGTGACACCATACAACCTATAGGGGTACTCCTTGCACTGACACACACCTTCTGTTCTAATTCCCAATGCAGTGTCTAGTGTCATGATACCAGAAGATCAAGAAACAAAGAGCCCAAGTCTCTCTACAATGGGTAAAGTTATAAATCTATGTGTAGAACCAGTATCGAAAATCACAGAAGATAAAATAGAAGCAACTAGAATTGTACCTCTGATAGTGGAAGGATGGGGATCCTTCTCTTGTTGGGTCTGATGTAAGTCATATCTTTTCCTAGTGTCATGGCCCTGCGACATAGCCTGGCTACCCTGAGTTGACCCGCCCTACTGCCTCTATGATCCTAGTCTCTGGCTACCATGGCCACGACCACCACCTCGGACTGAACGTCCTAACTTATTCCAATATCCTGACTGGTAAGAAGCTGCTGGCCTCGCTCCTTCATGCGGAGTCTTCACAGAACCTCTCACACAAGTCACTGGAGGAAACGCCCTACAAAAACGCTGAAGATGCCCCATCTTGCCACAATATCGGCTCTCCACTAGGTCACATGGACACTGAGGTCCCTTTTCCCCTCTTTACCACACTGGTATCACACTATATAGCCACCTGATGAATAATTATAGATAGTAATGCCACCATGAGATAAATACATCTTCCTCTTCCTCTTATCGGTAGAAATAGTACAAGATACAGGTGTTGAACTTCCCGAGTGTGCACCAATAGCTTCCTGAAGGTTCCGCTCAGTAATCAATGCCCAGATAATAGTATCATTCATTGTAGGCAACCTAAAAACATTAACTTGTGCTCAGATTTTATATTGAATACCACCCTCAGAGCTTCTATCCCTCAACATCTCATCACCCGCCAGAACAAGTGGAAAACTCTCTAGCTCGGTGAAGTGGACAGAATAGTTCTTCTCTAACATGGCGTCCTTCTGCAGATTTGTGAACTATCGAGCTCGATCTTCCCTTAGCATCTTTGGAAATAAAAATTCATAGAAGAATGCCTAAAAATCTTCCAAAACCATGTCTCGGTGATGCTCAGTCTAGGTGGTAACATCCCACCATCTCTTGGTAGAATCAAGCAGCATGCAAGTAGCGAGTTTGACCATCCTCCGAGGAGGCGTCTCCAGATACTCAAATATCTTCTACTTAGAACCCAAAAATGAATCCACAACCTATGGTCCGCCATCCCCTGAAAACATAGGCAGATGCTACTGCTGGAATATATGTGTCAGCTCTTCCATAGATGTGGAAACCAACGGTGCTCCCTAGAAGGTCTGCATGAACCGCATAAATCCCTCACGACACAGTGCATCCACTCTTGCGTCCGGTATAATGTCTGGTGCCACATTTGGAACTACTGGAAGATCCATTAGTAGCCAATGGACTACCATATTTGGGGTATAATAATCACCATTCTCTTGGAGAATAACTCATGGTCATCTTGGCATCATGACTCAACAAGGTCAAACATATGCCTTAGTTTAATTTACTATCAATTTTTCTTTTATCCAGTTAAGAGTGCCAACAAAAAGGGGAAAGATCCCAAGAACAAGAAAAATGGGACTACACGGTGTGTATAAGGTCTACACGACATGTACCCTGAAGCCTTTACATGGTTGTGTTCTGATGCTGGCCTGGGTGTGTCTCAACCCTTGGTACACAGCATGTTACACCCACACATTGGGTGTACACCAACCTGTTTCCCCAGCCACATGGCCAAATCCAAATAGTCTCTCACCGGTCGAGAATACATGGTATGCCCCACAGGTACACTGTGTGCACTAGATGAGCTTCACTGACCTGTGTTGTTCGTGATAGAGGCGGATACATGGATCACACTACACAGCGTGTCCTAGAAGGACACATCGTTTACATGAAAATATAACATCGACCCATGTTGTTAGATACATGGTTGGATTCCAATATTACACTACAAGACTTGTTGTGAATTGACACGATGTGTTAAACTAGGATTTATCCATCCGTGTTGTAAGTCACACAGGCGGACACTGGGTCACGTCAACATGGCATGTACAACCGGTAGACTGTGTGTTCCCACGATAACTTCCCTATCCCATGTCTCTGACCACACAACCTATAGAACGGTTAGAGACTAGATAGCGTGTACAATAAGATAAAAAGTGTGTAATTAAGAAAAATAGTTTCTTCTCAAAAATAATTACACACTGTGTGTGGTCAAAACTACACGACATGTTTTCTGGGATTTTTGGACAGTAATCCTCAGATACTACTCTGGAGGCTAGGAAAACACTGAAATGAACACCAAAGTTCCAAACTACGATCCGTGGGGGTCCATACTCCCCATAAATCAGAGAATGACATTTTATACATGTTATAACAAGAAAAATAGGGCAATGATCCACCAAATTCTGGGCCATGGGAGCCCATAATCCTCAATAACCAAAGTTTAGCATCCATAAATCCAACCGTAACATGTACCAATACCCTATAAATAGTAGTCGTATCTATCAATGTACCTATCATAACAATATGCATTTTCTCGCACAATATCTATGACAACAACATGCAATTTCTAATGCACCTACATAGCATGGAAACTATGCATGACATGTGATTCTAACATGTTTAAAAAATCTTCATGTGATGACATACCCTCATCTCATCGGGTTGCAACTAAATATAAACCAAGTATAAAAATATCAATAGAACACCACAAGTGTGTCACCCAACGGTGAAAATCAATTCAATTTTAATAATCATAAACTGAAAATCACAATTTTATTCGAGGCAATCTGGCCTTTACCTGTACACAGGGTAGCTACTACCGGGCACATTTTATTACCAAATCCCTTAACAATATATCTCTTATCATTGTCTCCAAACAATAAAATACCCCAGTGAAAAGAAACCCCTTTGATACCAAGCTGTAATTTCCTAGATCTGGGTGCCACACTAAGGGTGCCCCGAACCTGGTTGGTCACATGACCTCAAGCACATTTCCCCAAATTTTAGAGACTATCGACTAGCCATGAGGTCCTAGGACAGATTGTTGAATAGTTATTCCCTCATTTTTCAAAGTGTAGCGTAGCGAGAAAAAAATAAACATATAAAATAAGAAGTAGTAAACAATATAGACCTGAAATGGACAACAAATCTAAAGTAAAAGATAACCAACAGTTATATATATGATGATGCAACATGTCTCTACTTCTAAGAAAGCAGCCAAAAGAGGATACACTACAATCTGATACAATACAACACAAGGTACAGAGTACCGCAAAACAAAACCAAAGAAGTACAACAGGAACACAGTAGTATTGCAAGCCTATGCTTAGTCCCATGCTCTCATACTCCTCTCAACAAGCATGTACCTATGTAGGGACCCTTTCCCTTATCGACACCTACAACTAAAAAATTTGTTTCGGCCCAAGAGATGACCCAAATAGGGTGTGAGAAATAAATCACAGTAGGCATCCACCAAAGGCTCGTGCCCAACTCTCAGTGAAAATGTGCGATAGTAGTGTGCAATAATGAAATTTAGTAAACTAGGAAGTACTCAAAAGTAACCATTCCTTCTAGTTACATTTCCATTTTAATAATTATTTTACTATTCAATATAATTGAATCCTGAGTTTTCTGACACTCGACCTCAACCAACAATCTCTTATACCAGTGCTATAGCCGAAACCACAACGGGCTTTCTAAAAATTAACAGATAATAATAATAACAAACATGTTCTTTAGCTTTAAAGGTACAACATAATAAGTCACCAGAGTGAATATTCCATGTAATCATTATCCCCAGACATGAAAGTCATTACCCTCAGGCAAACCGAAATGAAATCCCCTGGTGACTTCCCTCAGGCATAAAGAATATTTCCCTCAAGGATACAAGATATCACCCTCAGGCATAGAATCTACTACCCATATTCATAAGAAACATTTCCCTCTGGCTAAACAAAACCTTTCCCCCAGGCTAAACAAAACACTACCCTCAGGCAAAAAAAAATACTACCCTCCGACATTCCATAGAAAAAACAAGTTACCAAGCCGAGCCCAAGGCATAAGAAAACAATTTATATATGTTTCCTCTCATGAAAACTCAAAACATGAAATAATCATGGAATAACCATGTGTATCCTACCCAAATGGATAAATAAGGGAAACACGCCCTCGCGGTGACCATAGATCAAAGCAACGATCTCAAACAACAGTTTATACTGAATCATTAGATAACCTATGAAATTCTGGGTATCTCAACAGTCAATGTCTCAGCTATACAACACCCATAACATGGACGTGTGACACAACGGTACATAAAATCAGCTCGATATTAGGAATTAAACACAAAACCACCTACCTCGATCTCCTTTGATCTATATTCATGAAAGGCACCCCCTAAAACAACCAATAATGACGTAAATCTGAGATAAATGAGTACTCGTTCAATCTTAAATAACATACCTTATGGAAATAATTGGAAGGAAGGATTCCATAAGAGGGAAGTACTTACATGTGTGGTTCAAACAAGATCAACGGTGGAAGAATTGGAGTCCTTGTGAGCAATCGGGAGCACCTCCAAGTCTTGACCTCCTCTCCCGATGCTCCTGGTGTGTCCTCTGCCTCCTTTGATGAATGGGGTGGCTACTGCCCATTTTTAATGAAAAAACATGACAACACGGCAAGTACTCTCAAGTAAACGGCATGTAATATCCTTTTTAACTATTCCTCAGGTAGCTACTTTCCACCATCTCTCTATTCATCTTTCGAGTGATTACATGACTTGAATTACTATGTACACGGTGTGTACTATCCTTTTTAAATATTCCTAGGGAGGCTACTTTCCACCAACTAACTATTCATCTACTGACTGATTACATGGAGTGTATAACAAAGTACACACTGTGCAGTTAGTTTTTACACCATTAATCGCTGACAAGCCTATAAACCCTATATTCTAATCCCAGACAACCAAAGTACACGATATGTGTACAAAAGTACATAACATGTAACCATAAATTTGGTATTTTTCCCACATTTACCTTGTTTTCTCAAAACAGTTAAGGAAAAGGAAAAGAAGAAACATGTACCTCATGAATAAGAACTGGTTTCTTACAATCATTATATATATGTGACCCCAATTCTATATAAACAATGTTAAATAAAAAATTTATAACCTATATTTATAATTGGTAGGAATAATTTATTACACCCAAATCGTTGAAAAATATTTATAAATCATTTTAATTAGTGAAAATGTGTTTATTAATTAATAATAATTATGTATTAAATTTTTCTTCAAGTAATTGATTATGCAATGAATAAGTTTTCATCTAAAACGGTTTTTATCATTTTTTTTAGCAAGTTAAATTTAAATATCTTCTAAAATATTTATAAAATTTAATATAAGAAATTATTTTCATTTTTAAAATAATATATTGAAACGTTTCCTTAGGATGTCTTTTATTTTTTTTTAAATTATTTTCATTTTCATTAGTAGTGAAAAATAGTTATTTCTGAAAAAACACTCATTTAGTTTCACGTAAATAACCATCTATGGTGACAATTTTTCATTAATGTAACATAAGTCCCCATTTTTAATAAATAATATAGTTAGTCTCATATTAATCAATATTATAATATATAATGATATATTATCATTTTTTGGATTTAATAAACCATTCTCTAATCATTTTTTAATGCACTAAACAATTGTTTATTATAAAAAATTACAATAAGATGTATTAAATAATGTATTTAAAAAAATATGTATATATTTAATATTAAATATAAAATTTTAAAAATTATTAAATGGTTTTACAAAAAATTGAATGAATGAAAATTTAATTTGATGATTCAATATTCCTTTTACTTGAACATGGTTTCCTAATTAATTGTGGACATATATAAAGTTAATTTTCCCCATGAATAGAAATTTAATGTGATAAAATTTATTCCATAATTTGAACTAGAATAGTTAATATAAATTAATATTAAAAACATATTTTAGGTTATTTAAAAGAGAAAAAAATTTAATTTCATGGTTATTGATTAAAAGGGATAATCTATACAGGTTATGATAAATAAAAGGATAAGGGCTGGATTTTAACCCACTTGTAATAACATGTTATCATCATCCATGTATCTCACATCTCATTAATTGTTTTGATCATTATTTGTGTTCATCTTGGGACTCCAATGGATGGAAATTTACTAATGTTCGGTATTGTATGTTTGATTGAATTAGTGTGGTCTAGGTATTAATTTGATAATGGGATAGATGGGGTCTCCCTAATTTTGGATAATTCATGAGGTGGTTTGTATTTATGTACATTTTTCTGCTATTTTTAATGTTTGATGGTCGATTTAACATTTGATAACATGTTTTTAGGTCATTCATTTGATTACTAAGTATACATAATTAGTTTAGTGAAAAACATGAAAGGGTAAATTTAATGTAAAAATTTAATTTTGTGTATTGTCTAAAATAATGTTGTTAAATTATAGGTGGTGGATATTTTAGTGAACAAGTTTTCCATGGGTTACACGAAATGTAAGGGGATAACACAATGTTAAAGTCTCATAAGTTTTTACTTTAGGTCACATCATGGATAATTTATATTTCTTTCATCAGATGTCGTTTTTCTCTCGACCAATGATCTATCCTCAGCAATTCCATGGAACTCCACTCTATCTGTAATTCCTCATTCAATTAATTATATTTTTTTAAATTGTGTTTCATCTTCCCAAGTGAGTATTTCAACAGAAAAGGAAATATTTATATGGAGATGTCCCATGTAGTTAGAAAGTAATCATTTTATTAGTAATGGGTTGTGTATCCTTATTTTATGATATGGACATGACATAATGAAATTATTTTATATCAGTTTTATGAATTAAACTTCTTCTAAAATGTGTGATTTGCATGACTTGAGAATTTTATTATTTGGGATAACAATGTGGTACATTCATTGAAGATGTGTTTTCCATTCATTTTCATCATTTATGGAATATAATAATTCATTCAACAAAGATAAATGGGTAAAAATCTACTTGCCAAATTCGTGGGGATAATTGAGGTTTCTGACCCCATGGAACATTAAAAATCACTTTGGTAGAGTGGATGGGAGTTCATGGTCATCACATTATATGGGGGGATTGTTACCTACTACAAAAATGTCTTATAAATTTAATATATTTTTTATAATATGTTCTTAATATAAATATAAGACCAGTAACACGAACAAAATGATCAAAGGGTAAATGCATTTATATGAAGAAGAAAAGAATTTCTTAGTGTATCCAACCATATGTGCTAGTGATTCTTCAACCATTACCATTATTGGATATATTCTTATGTATTGAATAAATATAACAAGGAATCTTGTAAAACATTATCATTTAGGGAGGTAATTCATATTTTGAGGATGAGATTGATCCATTATGAGGCATTCAATGTGACACATTTTTAAATGGGAATCCAAACCCACATTGTTTGTTAAACTAGTGAAATTTAGTATTATGTGGAATTTAAATATATGTTGGAGCACAGGAACCATATATTGAGATTGATCATCATGTTGGCATTCTATGTATCCTGGATATCGTAGGAATTGGAGTAATTAATGTTTAATCATGGCATTTAAACATGGAATAAGTTAGATACCATTATAGAGACAGTTGTATAATTCCATTGATTGGGGCTTACACAGTTATGTTTGCCTGAATTGTGGAGAATCAATATTCAAATTATGTTATCATTTCAATTCCCTATGACCATGTGAGGTATGCTCAATATAGGAAACAAGGGGTAATATTTAAAAAATCTAATTGAATATGGATGTAGGTTTTACATACATGGACACTGCTATGTATATTTGATATGGATATCGATTCATATGATGGTGTCCTATGTATTTTAAATTTGAAAAGAATCATATTTCTTATAGTTTATTTGATCTGGTAATACACAATGTGGCCAAACAAGGTTATCATTCCATAAGAAGTATGCATGACATAATCTGGTTTTCTACCTAAACTACCTGATTGTCTTCCAAAAATTTAATCATCATCTTCCTTACAAGATAGAGGGTGTCTGGACATATTTATCTACATTTTTGACATTTCCAAATACAATCACATGACCTAGTTTAATTTTCCAAATGAAATCACATAACATGAATGTAATTTATAATGACTATCACGTGATCACAGATTAATTTTCGAACAGACATTGAAAAATGTGGTTGACATTTCCTAGAGACCATTTCATGATGATAATGAAATATTTGGAGGTAGTCCCATGACCTGGAATGACATGCCATGCGATTATCGCATGCACTAAGTCAGTATATCATGGTACCTTCATGAGTCCTAACATTTTTGAATGAAGTTTTCCCTAAGATCAAACAGATATACATATTGGGCTTCATGCTACCAATATATCATAAATTTGTATCACCACATATTAGAGAATACATTTATAGGTGAAATCTCAGGAACTAGATGGAGAGTATGTAGGTCTTCAAGAGACTCACGTGGCATTCTTGGAGGGTGTTTTGTTACGTTATGGAAGTGTATGGAGGACATCACATGATCCAAATTACATCCGAAGGTGAAATATTCCAATCTTGGTGAATGGAAATTATGTTGTTTCATAATCTTTGTGGGTCATGTGATGCACCATAGTTTAATCATACATGTTCTCCATATAGGTCTCCATTGTTTCTTCTTTATTCTAGTTTTTTATTTGAATGTGACATACATTTTCTTAGTGACATCATTTTAAGGTATCATATGATTCTATAAAAATGTGACACTCCTTCCACATAAATTTCCATATATCAATATATAATTCTATGTGTGATCACACTAAGTGCTTATGCATGTCGCAATATCCAATATATATTTCACATGATTTTTATATAGAGGAAGTTTGTACAATCGAGAGATTGAATGGTATAACAAGTCAACTATGATGCATTAGTATGAGATTTGGTGGATCCAAATATACATTTTATAATGTTGGGGTGGGGGATTATTGAACCTCTCATCCCTGATTATATTCCTCTTTGCATGGTGATTAATTTTAAAATATAGTCTAGAGTCGTTTTAGGGATTTGGTTTCATGATATTTATGGACTCATGTCATAATAATCACATGAGTTTTTTAGAAAAAAATTCAATACAATCAATTCCCCATTTACTGGTATTTGTAAAATAATTAGTGCATTTAATATTCTAGTTATCATGCTAAAGGTATTTTAAAAAGTCATACTAACATGTCTATGGGATTCTTTGAGATCATGAATCCTATTAAATGTTTCCCACATGATCTAAAATGAATTTTATTGGGTATTCATTAAGAAAATTGTGTCCTATCAGGGGCCCTTTGAGAGATTAAGAGGTATTATCGATGGATTCTTCAACAGATCAATTATTATTTCATGAGGTGAATAAATGTAATCAATTATGATCAGGGTATCATTTCCTAGAAAGAACCTCCAATATTTTTTTTGTTTCATTTTTAAATTTACAAGTGTTGGGGATCTCGTGGGTTTTCATGACTGTTATATATGATAATAAATGTCCCCATCGGTGGTGCATCTCATGAAAAAAAAGGATTTATATCGAGGCATAAGTAATATCATGGAAATACATCAATTGTTATGTGCTTATGAAAGAGGGAGTGATAGACCACCAACACTTGTCTCACCCCCTTCACGTGGTGAGGGTGATATTTGGATGTGCCATTACGTGATAAAACATATATGTTTCTGGGGTCTCTATGATGTCTTTTGAATCACATGGAAATGTTGTGTGTAGGTTTAAATCAAATGTGGTTCTTTTATTTTGGATATTTCTTATCCCATTTTACATGGATTCTCAAATGGTTTTGCAAACATCCACTAATTGAAAATTCATGTGATTTTGAGGGAGTAATCTAGTTGTTATAGCATAACCAATGGAGGTATTGGATTTATTTTCTTGAATAAGGGTGGAATGTAAAAGGATATCCAAAATGTCATCCCTCATGTTATGTGTTGTTAATCATACATCCTAATGAACTTCTAAATGTCATGAGATCACATATCATTTGGCGGGATATGTGATCTTTGAGTTCTGTCCACCACATCATCCTTTTCATTATGATAAAAAACACATATTCTAGTAGATCATCTGGTGTGGATATTCTTATCTTCATTTGGAGGGTGTTTATAAATTCCCCCCTCATAGCAATTACTATTGATAAAAGGGATCAGTTTTATGGAAATTAAATTGTACATGATTTATTGGTGTTGTCACCAATTAGTGTCTTGGGTGAAGTGTAGTATTTTGAGTAACTATTATTATTCACTAAAATTTCCTATAAATAGGTTAAAATAGGTTTTATTAATCACCATCTACATAAATTTCTGATCTTATTTGATCTGAATTTATCGCATGACTCCATGAAAAGAGCATCCAAATGAACAGATTGTGAGATTGGTTCATGAGATCAATTTACGACAACTAAATTTTAAGACCTACTTTTACTAGTTGTTTTCTAAACTAACCATGAATCTATCATCAAAAAATTTTGAAACATGGGATATAAAGATTCACATTATCCATTAATATATTCATATTATCATTTGGCTCAGCCTCATGACCAAATGGAAATTATATGAATCATGTGAACATACCACGGTAAGATAATCATGAGTCTGATGACTTGTTTTTGCAGTTGCATGACATTATGCATGTTTATGTGGTATAGAATATTTTTAATGGAGGTGATTATTTAATTCTTTATGCAATCAAAAATCCATTTTATGATTCATGAAATATTCATGATTCTTATAATGTCATTCATTTCCTTGAAATGTTTTTTCCTATATGTCTAACATATGCAACTTTCTATTATTTAAATTGATTTAAAATCTTATCATACTTCATTTGATGTAGAAAACCAGATAGATATTATTTATATAAATTATAATTTATTCAATTTGTATCATGTGTTCTATGAAAATGTGGTTTTAAAAAGTATATTCCCATCCAATCTAAACAATTATCATTTTCTGTATTGTCTACCACTATATGGGTTTGGACAAAAAGAAGACAATGTCCTCAATTGTATGAACATCAATATGTCATATTGATAGATGTTGATTTTGTTAAATGAGTACAAGGGATATTTTTTTAGGATGGAATAACTTTACGATTATGGTCTAGGGGTTTTCTTTTATGCTGGAGAACACAACCCCAGGTCATGATGGCTTTGATTTTCTTCACCATTTCATCATTTGGAGCTACTTTAGTTTTTTTCTATTCTCTAAAAACATTGGTGCAAATGGAGCATAAAATGGGTTCTTTATCATGGTTGAAAATTTTATTTTTATTTTTCAGGGCCATTAAGGGTTAGGAATAGTTTCACAGAGTTTTCCAACCAACTATATGAGGTCCATCATTATAATGTTTTATGTATTCCCCAGTTCATCATTTAAATTCTGTCTGTTGTTCATTGTGAGATTGTTAGTCATTGGGGTCTAGGTACCAATTCATTCCTTTTATCCCATATTAAGGTACGAATAATCCTTTAGGATATCTATAAACTATGTGTAATTCCCCCACATGGAGTTATGTTTGCAGATTTATTTTATGTCAATGATGTCTAGGATGATCATTCGCAAAATCCATCATTGGTGAGGGAAATTATCAATATTGTGAAGGAAATGATAAGAAATTATATGAATACATGATTAGTCATTTCATTAAATAATTAGACATACATATTTTTTATCATTGTGGAGATTGCTGCACTATTATGTGCCCCCATCAGTTTCTCTCCAGGAAGGGTTATTACAAGGCCATTTCTTATTGGGCCATCTTGGAAGATGGGGATTATACCTCCTGGGGTTACCAAGTGTATCTGGATATGTCACCAATCCAGAGGATGTGAAGATTAGTATAATTGATCATGAATTGGATTCATTTCCATGTTGTGGATTCATTCTCTATAATCTAGGTCAGTACATGGGTAATGGTAGCATGAATAGAAGAGAGATAGTTCCTCAATATGAAGGTACGAACTCTTTAACAACATTACTAGATCATATGATACATTCAATAGGGAAGAAACCCCAATATTATTTTTTTGTCATTTCCATTTTTCATTAGTCTATAGAAGGGATAATTTTCACTACGAAGTATACTACAATACCACTGTATTCCCCAATGTAATATTTTATCGCACACCAGAGATCATATAGATGGTTAAGGCCTTATCATTAGGCCTTGATGAGGTGGTTGTTGTGTTAAACTAACCCAATGAAATCAATTTCACATCTTATCCTACACCAAATGGGCAAATAATTGAAATTGATACCATCTCCATTGTCAAAAGTTATTACAATATTTCCCTTTAGGATGATGTTCTTGTTACCATAATGGATGATATGATCATTTTCATGTTGTATACCCCTTATCGTTTTACTCAAGTTTTTTTCCACAGTGTTTATTTTATTCCATCATCCACTTTGAGGGTAGATAGACACCCAATGATCATCCAATCGTTCTAGATGATGTTGGAATATTAGGATACCAATTATGAGTTTTTTCCTCCCCTTATTGGAACCACCATATTTTTCCACATTATTATTCCTATTCATGTGTAGAAGCTTAATTGTGCGGTTTTCAAAATTGAATGGTCTATCATGTGGAAAACCCATTGTCTCCTGAACCCACTATTCATGACAACGATGGATTTGATTCATGAAATGGGTGAGTATTCATTGTATATTCCCCATCTCAAAATCAATTAACCCACCACTAGGGTTAAATCTATTGAGGATTTTATCCCTCCACGCAAACAACAACTGATATATCTTTTGGGGGATGAGTATATGTTTCTTTTCATCATGATTTCTCATCAGTATAGCTAGTTGTTCCTTCTTATCTCAAACACACATCACAATACACAAAAGTTCAAACACTATGTAGACAGATCTATTAGCAGACTAATATCTTCATTACTGAGTCTCCTCTGGGATTTTTTCATGACATAGTGGAGTGTCTTCATAAAATAACCCACTATTTGAGGATGCATAGATTTTTCCATATATTATTATATGAAATCATGCGAAAAGTCTTCAAGATGTTTCATGAACTAACTTCTAGTGATTGAGACTTACATGACCATGACAATGATACATCCTCGGCCATGTTTATTAAGGAATGTTCTTTGGAGTTTAAATGAATTCTCTAGTTTATGTATAATTTATAACCCCAAAATTAGGTCTTGATTATGAAATTATTTATCTATGAGGAGATCCTGGCTTTTTCAATGTTTATCCTTTGAGCATCATCATCAAATATAAAATCCACTTAAAAAGTGTCCTGAAGCATTCAAATGTGATCTATACCAATCACCTTTGGGTGGAAATAGGTGAACCTTGGAAATAATCCCTTAAATGTAAAATATATTCTTCTCTATAGTATAATGATGGTTTATAAATATTAACCAATGAAATCCAATTGTAATTTGATAATTGATATGTATTTTTTTTAAAATCATGGAGAGGCTTTGAAATATGGAGATTCCACCTCCTATATGATATAAATGAATGGATATTATAGAAATTATATTATTTTTTCCCTATTTTCATTTATTCGTGATATTCATAAAATTTCACGGATCTTGTGTTGTATTAATCATCAATGATTCCCATCTGTTTAATTATATTTATTACACCTAAATTACCAAATATAAATGTTTATAATCTAATAGGTTATTTTTGATAAATTCATATAAATTCCAACCAAATAGAGATTACTTTTTAAAATAACTTGGATAGCTATATTGATATTAATAAATCATCTATGAATATATTTTATAGAATATATAGTGTGAAGGGAGGGTCATCTATCATTTTTTGAAGTCAACTAACTTGGATAGAAAGTATTTGTTTCATATATGATCCTATAATAGATCTTAATGTTTTTTAGTCAATTTAATTCTTTTAGAGTATGTCATATTTCTTCTATAGATTAAGATATTTTAGCTTATAAATTTTATGGTTTTACATTATGGTGTTTTAACTTAGACCTTCTGCTGTTTTAGTGTATGGTCTTTTAGCCCAGACATTTTATTACTGTATTTTAGGATATTTTACCTCAGACCTTCTATTTCTATAGTTTTGGTACTATTAGAACATAACTTCTATTAATTTATTTTATAATCTTTTAGTTTAGACCTTCTTCAGTTGTACTTTCAGGTAATTTATCTTGGACCTTCAATTACTATATATTATGGTCTTTTAGTCATATATTCTATTGAGTTTGTTTTCTATATATTATCCCCGACCCTCAATTTCTGAATTTTAAGAGTATTTTTCACTAATATATTATTTCAAATTTTCAGGGTATATTAGAACCCAAATTTTAACATTGTAGTTTAGGGTGTTATATCTCTTACATTAAATTATTGTAGTTTATTTTTTTTAGATTAGATCATTTATCCCTATATATTATGGTATTTTAGATTGGAACATTTTTTATTTTTGTTTTTGGTATTCTTGTTCATACATACTATTTCTATAGTTTTTGGGTCTTTTAGAATTTAATTTTTATTGTTTTTTAGGGTCTTCCAGCTCAAGAATTCAATTTCTATTGTTTAGGGTGTTTTATGTTTTACCACAAATCTCTATAGTGTATGAAATTTAGATCGGATCATCAATCACTATTTTAGGGTCTTTTTCATAGTTCATTCTGTTGGGGAATATGGAATTTTGTGTAGAAGTTCCAGGGTGACCCATGAAAAAATTGGGATATGAGTTATAACATAGTGTTTCCAGGCCTCAAAATGTTTTGAGTTCCATTCTAGTTGATAGGTGATACTGCTAATTGGTAGGTCATATCCCTTATTCTTTAATAGTACGGTCAAAAAATGATTTCCCTACACTTTTAAATTATATTTGTAATAATATAAAGGTGATATATGAAGATAGTGAACGTATCAAGGGATTTATCCCTACCTAATAGTTGGATCATGGTTTGAGTTTTTTGTAACCCAAAATTTTGATACATGGAATGTGCGATGAGGAAGATATGTCGGGGATATCCAAAAACACACTAATTTGTTAGTTCTTCCTTTGTGTTTCCATAACTCCTAGGGTTCTGTTTTAATTTCATGTAAGTCATGTATTATTCTCTTAGGTAGGTTAATTAAATTGTTCATCGATAGTATGGTCAAACATAGGTGTCCCCACCCAATGCTGAGGGACATGAAATATATATGATATCTTAATCCTTGGAGGAAGATATTTTATGGAGGAGTGAATATCTTGGAAGGGCTTTGAAACCCTGTGGATGATTACTAATTATGTGAATCTCAATAACTATGTCATGTGGTTTCAAATCACTAGTTTTGGGACATCCAAAGAACTTGGAATGGAGTGTCATGTTCATTTATTGATAATGGGTACAAAACATTTAGATGTGAAGTTCTGGATGCATAATGCACTTGAAGAGTCTGGTAATGGGGATTATAAGCCATGTTCAAGTGTTATTCATTCATGTAGATGGAATAGGAGAATCATGTCAGGAATGGACCCAATCATACTACGGTTTTTTGTTCTACAATGATGATGTTAGGGATCACACGGAATAGAAATATCTTTTGTAGAGGGACACATCTGATTGACGACCATATGCATATTTTTATGAGTCATATACATATATTTGTTTTCAAACAAAGGGTCCCTTAATGTTTTGTATCCTTTTCCTAGGACCATGAATTACATTTTGTGAACGACATCACTTATATCATGAAGTTTGTTTTTTGGAGAGCGTAATATTCAATGTGGGTTTGAGTAACCAAAATGGTGTCTCATTTCTTATGGAATAAGATTAATTGAATGGTGATGTAAAAAGTCATTACACTAATTTTTTCCTAGACATGGGGGTCTAGTGAGAATAAAAAGGAATTTAAAATGTCTTTAAATTGGGCACTATGATCCTTCTCCATATTGACATACACATAAAATGATTCTTATACTCAGGTGATAATGAATATATCAAGTGAAGACATTAATTTTTCTCAGGATTCCCATTGTAGGGTTTTCAACCTAACGATTACTATGTTCCTTTTTCTAAAAATTTAAGGCCTTGAGATTAGGTCCATAGAAAGCGAGAGATTAATTTCATTCTACTTAAACCAAAGTGCAGGCAGATTAATGTTAGGGCACACAAGAAATGAATATGAGGGAAATATTACACAATATCTTAAGGAAGCTAACTATGGTCTAATATAATCCATTATCTTCATATTAAAGAGATTAAAATTTTCTAAATCATGGATCAAGGTTATTAGGTCATGAGTAATGACATGGGACAATTATCTCATGGATAACCCATTACACCCCAATGTTTGTAGTTTTGGCTTAATGATGTCATCCTCATAAGGATTTCAAGGCCTTTAGTATAAGGTCATCATGTCTCTGTTTGGTTTTTTAATCCCTTACAATTTGACATCATGGAAAATTAGAGATATTTCTATTTATTTCTGTGGTACATGAAAGGATTGTGGGAAAAAGATTTTAAAATCCTAGCCTGGGTCCCACACACTGGTTCCCCGGGCCAGACTACCATCTGTACTTAAGAACGCTGCCTCACACACCAGATACTACATACTAAATGAAAGGGACTAATATCTATCATGGGTAGATATACCCTCTTTTATCAGTGAAATACACTAATGAAAATATAAATAAATAAATAAATGACATAATACTATAAATAAAACAATTCTTATATAAGAAGATGGAAAAATAAGAAATATTGTTTCGACCAAATTAGTAAATTTTCAATGATAAAGTATACGCCTTGTAAAAAAATGAAATAAAAAATAATAATGACACTGAAAAATCACAAGAGGGCCCTAAACCATGTCCAGTTCCCTCATCCATGATTCATCCCATATCAACCATCCATCATAGTTCATTTTCCTATTTCTAGTCCAGAGACCCCAAAATATAATTTGGTACTGATCAACGAGTCTTGGAATGGTGTGAGTACAACTAATTATGATTCCACCAACGGTGTGTATATAAATTTCCAGTCAATAACAGTTTATGGTGTAGTAAATTGAAATAAGTACAAGGCATAATTAAATACATATCACATTATACATTATAATTTAGATAACCACATGATCCCATAGGTTATCGACTTCACGTTCAACTCAATACCTACTTCGGGTCATGTCGGATTCCAAATAATTTCACATTATCAAATCATAATTTATAATAAAATTTCATTTCATTATCCAGTTCCTTTCAATTTATAATTTGTAAAATTTGAACCACAATCCAATTCCATTAATTCATGTGTAGATATTCATGACTATGTCTTAGTGAGCTTTGGATTCAATAGACCATGTACCACACATGATCATCAAACAATTTATCACTAATGGCATCAGACGAAGTATATCATGTCTCACACTCATATATCCAAACATTCTTCATAAGGGATTTGGAATTAGCATACCAGGTCCAACCAATTTTTATCAATCAATTTTTAGTATTTTATTTTGATTAAGTAGACCATGTAGCTCATACATTTAACATAAATTTTATCACTATGAACAGTGGAAGAAGCATACCATGAAACACAAATGTTTTTAAAATAATTTTATCTTGTATTAAAATATATCACATCATCACATGAATATCAATATCACAAGTTTTCACGTCATCAAAACAATCAAGATTAGTAAATATTAAAAAAATTATATCATTTGACCATCACAATATTCCATTAATTAATTGATTAGTTTATTAATCTAACTCTACTATTTAATTAAACAATTAATTAGTCAAATCAATTTCATATAAGTAATTCTATAATAAATTATCAATATAAATACCATATAGTAGTTTTATAATTAATAAATCACGTCACATTAATTAATTAATTAAATTATTAATTAATCAGTTAAAAATATTTACATACAAAAATTAATTCACAAATTATTTATTTTTAAATCAAAAGTTAAAATTATTATAATTAACCCAATCAGTTATATATCACCAATTTTACAATTCAATTATTCAAAAAATCACCAATTCCACAATTAATTTCGTAGATATGTATAGGGAATGTTGTTACAGAGGTTGAATATGAAATCAACCATTATGAAATCCTCTTACATGGAGGGGGGAAATCCTTGATCTTGGATTCAAACAACCATGAACAAAGGGCAGGAAGGATTTTCACCCAACCGAGAGGCTCTAAAATAATGAAATATGTGTCAGGGTTGAATGTGGGTTTACTTGGCATTAAACATGTGGTTAGAATAATTATAAAATGATTTTCATGTTAATTTAATTCTCATGAATGGTTTTCTGGGAAGGGATGGATGGTTTCCCCTAACTGTGCACTTAAACCATGCGACAGCCATGATATCCCATATAAATATTGTGGCATGATTTTATAGGATAGGGAATGTAGTTAGGTAAAACTGTGCACCCACCATGCAATTCCATTTTTCATTTATTTTTTTTAAATTTAAACCCAATAACACCCCAAGGTAGAAACCAAATAAAAAGGTACTGAACAAAAAGACAAAAGTTTACCTATAGATGAGTTTTAGAATACATTCAGTATGGTTGGTTCTATACAATATCCTTTCCATATAATAGATCTACAACAAGATGCACTCCCAATCTTCCCAAATACTTTGAGTCAAAAATATCAGGCCATTGTGCCCACATATATCTTTCCATATCCCTTTTTATCCTTATACTAACACCCATATTGCAATAATACATAAACTATAGTAAAATATTTCTCAACAACACTTTCTCACTAAGATCTAAACCCACATATCATATTATCCTCATTGGAAACATCTACCACAAGATAATTATCATCCACCTTGATCACATGATAAGGGTCAGGTTTATAACCTCAATTTTGTGATACATGGTAAATTTCATGCATAACACATCATTTCTATAGATGATAAAGTAATTACACCCCCATGTTGATTCTCTCGACAACCACTATTGATCTGTAGAAATTTGGAGCCAACATTTCCTATATTTCTATCATGAAGGGATCCAATATAGGGGTCACCAAAATGAATTGACGATCAATCTCTGTAATCTAAAATTGTTATTGATTTTTTATCTCATACAAATTATATCAACCCTATGCTATATAAATATACCTTTGAATATGATAAACCTATTCCTCCATCTCCTCCTAGAGACTCCATCCAAAAACTATAACTCCCCAACCTCTTACTAGCATAGAGTTGATATACATGGCCTACCATAATGTTCCCCATATTTATTAATCTGAATAGTCTCATAATAACTCTTGTTATTGGAGAAATCCACTATTTCCTTGTTCTTAACACAAGACCCACTAATTTCAAGGAAACACCCTCTGAATATACAATCAAGAACAGGAATATCCTTGGGAACCTGGTGCTTTATGTTTTTAAATAATGTATAATTGATACTGTAATATCATTTAATTAATGACTTTATATAATGAAACAAGTATAATGAATAAGTCAACAATTATCACTTGATCAATTATAATTTATTTAAAAACATAAGCCATCGGTGTCCCAATGCTCCCAACACCTAAATTCTTGCTTCAAACTATTCCAGGTTCTGACCCATTTCAAATTATCAATCCACAATTCATTAATCATGTGGGATGTCTTCATAAATTAAATTAAAATTTATAATATGGATATTTGAAATAATATTACAATGCAAAAAATTTGAATCTAGGTCATCATTCCCAGGATCTCTTGGGATTTTCAAACAACATACCATGTCTCACACATGTTTATCAAAAAAAATATATCCATGGGAATTGGAAGTATAAGAACATGTCTCGCATACATTTAACACACTATATGGGTTGTTCCATTTGAAATAAAAATTCCATTTCCCATAGAAGATATTAAATCAAATTTCACAATGGGATTTTAAAGTGCTAAACCATGGTCCAAACCTGTTTAAAAAATAATTATTCACTATGGGGTTCACAAATAGAAGACAATGCCCCACACACATTTATCAAAAAATTAAAATGTTATAAAAATATATCACATAATCACACGCATCTCACTATCACATGTTTTCTCATTATCACAATATCTATGAATAATCAATATTAATCCACTCATCATAATTAACCATCACAATTGTATAACAATTAATTATTATATGAATTAATATATTTCCAATAATTAACTAAACAATTAAATTTTCAAAAAAAATCCTTAAATTATTTAAAAAATAATTTATTCTTATATAACCCATTAATTAATTCGACAATCAATTTATCAGATCCCTTCCATTAATTAATCTAAAACATAATTAATAATTTCTCAATATAAAAATCCAATAATTAAATCACCAATAAATTATTCATAATTAACAATTCCACATTATGATAATTAACCCTCTCTTGTAATGATCTATAATTCCACAATGCAATGACATAATCAATTTCACAATTCCTTAATATAATAAATTAACACATCACGTAATTAAATTAGAAATTAAATTTTTAATAAAAACTCAATAAATTATAAAATCACATAAACATAATTGATATAATGATTATGGTATGTTAATATCAGACCACATACCTCAAGTTTTGAATTCTCAATTTCCCAAATGAAATCCCTAATATTCTATAGAGTAACATTGTAGAATGAGATCTAGATCTATAACCTAAATCCAGATTGAACAATTCATGATATCATTAATCAGGATCTATATATAAATTCCTAGATCAATATCCACAAAACTATATATATATTTTACCAATAAAATATAATAAATTCATTTAAATAAAGAGATAATAATGGAGGAGGATCAAAAAATCCTCTTGGATGAGATCCTCTTCTAGAGAGGGGTTAATATCATCAATCTAGGATTTAGAACTCAAAAACTATAGTCTATAGGGCATGAAATCTATATTAGCGAATTAAAAATAATGAAATATTTATTAGGGTCAAATGGGATTGATTTTCAACAAAAATGGGGTTTGGGAAAATTGTGAAATTATTTTTGGGATAATTTAATTCATGCAAATAGTTTTCTTGTTAGGGATGAACTTTTTCCCATACCCATGTGCTTAAACCTAAAAAATATTTTATAGGGGATCATGGTTAATTCTATGTGGAAACATAGTTTGATAAACTATTGACCAGTCATGAAATTCCCCTCCTTCAAGGGATTCTTAGTTTGATGGGCTGGGAATCCTATTTAGGGAAAATAATGCTTTAACCATGAACTGTCATATATTTTCCGTATTTTAAAAAATCCCACCCAATCACACCCCACGGTAAAACAAAAATATGAAATTACTAAATCCATATAAAATTAATCCACCAAAATATGACCAAGAAAAACATATAAATTGTGGTGATCATAAAATCTCCACACCCTATAACATATCATCATCGATCTACACTCCCCAACATCTCTATGATTTTGAGTAAGAATGATTGGACATCTAGGCCTGTATATCTGTTTCCCTTTTCTTTTTATCACTAACACATTCCCATAATTCCAAAATACATGAATTGTAGTATTTTCTTTTCCAATAAAAATTTATTACTTTGATCCAACAAACTTATTAGATGTTTTTGAAATGATGTGTCTACATTAATCTCCAAATAATTTACATCAATCACATGAGAAGGTTCAAGGGGAATCCTATGATGTTATTACACATTAAAACCATCATGAATAAAAAAATATTTATATGGAAAAGATAATTTTAAAACCAAATACCTAATTATATTCCTAATATCAAATGGTACAATGAACCTATGCACTAGCATACCATGTCACTGTATCTTATGGTGACCCAATTTAGGAGACACCAGAGGTAATACATGATCACCATCTATATACTCAATGGGTAGTTGATGTTTATCATCATACAACTTCATTCAACAATGTGACATATCCATTTGTTTCTGAATCATATAAACATGTTCGAACGTCCTTTGGATGAGACTCCATCCCAAAACTGAATGCTCACTAGACTCTATATAGTATCAACATGCTCTTCCGTTCCAAACATAATGTTCCTCATATGGTTCCATCTGAATATCCTCTTTATAATTATTGTTATAGGATAACTCCACTAGTACAAGGTGATTCTCCCATGAATACCTAATGTTATTGAATCATGCTTGTAGCATATCATCTAGAACCTATATATCCTCAGTATCTCAGGGGTTTATGTGGTTAAAAAAATTATAATTGATATTTTTTAACTATATACTTATGTGGTTTTATAGATAAATAATTACAATGCATAAGTGAAAAAGTTATCAAATTGTCAATTAAGATTTATTTAGACACCTAAACCCCTATATTCTTGAAGACACAGGAACCAAAATACATTTCTCATCCCATTCAAGAGTTTGGACCATATCACATTATCAATTCACAAATAATTAAAAACAATTATTTAATTATTAATTTTATTTAAATTTATAACAATACCAATTGGAACGATACTCCAATAGAGAAAATTTGGGTCTATGTCATAATTTTGAGGTCCCCAAGGGATTTGGATATAGTTGAACCTATACCACACATTTTAATAACACAATTAATCAAATTGAGATTTGAAAGTATCATACCATGTAATTTATGCATTTAAAAAATAATAATCACCAATTTCTTCAGAACCAGTTTTCCACATCTCACACATGATTGTCAATCAGTTTTTACTAAGGGATTAAGAAGTTGCTGACCATGTCCCACAAAAATTTAATAGAAAATTTTTAACATGGGGTTTTAGAAGTAGTATACCAAGTCCACACCTATTTATCAAACAATTTACACATGTATAAAATTTATTACGTCATCACATGCATCTCAATATCACATGTGTTCCCATTATCACAACAACTAATATTAATCAATATTAACACTAAGATCACATTTAACAATAAAAATAAATAATTAGTAATTAATAAAATAATTAATAAATGTCAATTAATTAATTCAAATACTAATTATTTATAAAAATTTCAATTAATTAAATCAATAATTACAAAATTAGATTTATCTCATTAATTAATTACCTGATTCATTAATATGGTCATATCCTTTTATTACATTAAAAATTAATTATTCATTTAATAATTTGAATATCCAGTAATAAATTCAGAAATTAATTATTATTAATTCACCACTCCATATTAGAATAATTATCCCACCAAATTGATTATCCCCAATTACCTAATTCAATTATTCAATCAAACCCCAAATTTCATAATTAATCAATTTATCAATATAATTAATTAAACAATGAATTAATATTTCAAAACGAACCATAAAAATTCTATAATGAAATCAAATTTAATTGATATTAGTACTATTGGATTAGAATAATATACCAACTAACACAATTTTTTGATAAACAACAACACAACAGAAATCCCCAAAGTTCAGCGGAGTAATGGCATACAATGAGATCTTGATCTATAACCTAAATGAATGATGAAAAATTGAAGATTCAATAAATATATATATTGATATTTAATCAAAGAAATAGATAAAAAAACTAGATATAGTTCAATCCATTAAATAAAATATCATCCCTTAAAAAAGATATATGAATAGAGGAGGAACAATAAAAAAACATGGATGGCATCCTCTTACCCGAAGTGGTGGATATCATTTATTTTGGCTTCAAATCCCTAATAATAGAGATAGATAGGTATTATAATATATCATTGAGGCTCCAAAATCCTTAATGATGTGTTAGGGTTAAATGTGGTCATTTTGTGATTAAAATTGGGTTTCAATGGAATTTTAAACTATCTTTTGGGTTAATTTAATTCCCACACATGTTCTGTTGGGAAGTGGTGCACAGTTTCTTGTAACCAAATGAAAAAACTATGAACCTCTGTTATATGGGTTACTGGTTACTCATATAAGGCTTCACCATTGACTAACCATCCACCAACTATGCCATTCCACCATTAACATGGTTTCTCAGTTTTTTGGGCTATGCCGCAGTGTTTGGGAAAACCGAGATCCAACCATGAACTGCCCCATTTCTTCAATGTTTCTCAAATTTCCACCAAAAATCACCCTAAAGTAATCCCAACGTAAACAGTTACTCAAAAAATGATAAATATATCTTATAATAGAGTCCTGTAAATCATTAGAAAAGCTTTAGATCTGACGATGAGGTAGTCTATGCATGAATTGTAATATATGGTTTGATTGTATTAGAGGATAATAGGGGCACCACATGATTTGGTTGACCAGGGTCAAATTATTTTGATCCATTAAAATGGGATAATAATGGATGATGATCTTATCCTTTTAATTCCATGTAGTTGGGAAAAGTTTTTGAAGTATTTTTAATGTCTTATGACCTAGCCATTGTCTATCTAGTTTAACATCATGTGTTACGGTTGTATTTTTCCCATGAATTTCCTTATCATATATTGATCATGTGGGAAATGATGAGAAAAATTGTGCATGATTTATTTTTTGAATAAGAAAATTGTTTCATGGTCGGACTCATACATATAAAAAATGAGCTTGAATAAATCATCCTTTATGATGTGGTGGGTGCATTTTTTTCATTGGATGTTATAGAGGGAGCTAGGATTGGATATCCTTGTTTCGCTAAATTTTCTATAATAGAATGAGTCTTTCCCATGTAGTTCTATAATGGGAAACTCTCTACAAATGTTTGACACATAAAAACAGGGGGAATGTTTTCCAGCTGATTATTGTAGTTGGAACCACAATAGGATATCCATGAGTCACTATGTATCATGCAATGATATTAATCATGAAACATGTATTTCATTCAAAACTATTTATTTTAACATCCTATAGAAAAGAAATATTATTCCCAACATGAAAAAGGTGTATTGCGGCCCGGAAAATGTATAGAGATATCGATATCCATATGTATTGCACAGTGATATAAAACAATGCAAACATTGTTCATTAGTGAAGGATCCTAGTGAAGATCATTCTCGTATAATGGTAGAAGGGAATTTTATGTTTATTTTTTTGGAAGTGGACCAGGGGAAGGAGATTTTGGAGTAATTATATATCATCTAATATTAGGAATCGGGTCACACATAGTTATTTAATGGGGTAATATGTGAGGCTAACATCAATAATAGTGGACCAATCTGGTGAGGCCAATATGAATGTGTACTTTTATGCCATTAAATAGACATCATCCATGCATTTTAACATAATGTGGAAATGATATAGTACCATCATAACCCTTTCATGAGATAATATTTATTTTTTATTTGGAATACCATAACAAAATTCCTATTATCATGTGATCTATTATGAGTGTGGGAAATGTGGATGAAAAATTATCCTAATGACATAGAGGAAATTAAGGAGATGAAAATCCAATTTGAATCATGTAGTGGTTGGACCATGATAATGTATCATGGTTTCCCTATGTATATCAACTAAATAAATATCATGATATACATAGCTCTAACATCCCATTCATTTTGGTATTATATAGAAAGGAAATTAGTCATGCAGTTTAATGCCTTCTGGTAAGGACATGTGGGAATCGACATGAATGAAGATAAACATTATAGGTGTTCCCAAGGAAGAAGGTGTAGTATTTAGCCTATTTCCTAGGATCAATGGAATCAGGCCACATATATTTCATCAAATTTTCTATTTTACCATCTTTTGTTAAATAATAGCGTCACCCACTATGAATGATGAGGTATCATTAGGGAATCTATGATGTTTAATGTTTTGATATAAGGACATGGTTCATAGAGTTTGTCATAATGTTGTTAAGTAATGATCATTATAGTATAACATCATGTGGTTAATATTTTATTCATAAATTTTTAGGCCATGTGGTTATGAAATAAAATGTTTTTTAGTTTAATTTCTTTTACCATAGACATATTTTGTACAATTTAATGTATTATGGTAAAGATTGAGATGTTGTGTTGTTCAATGTCATTCTACCATGATTTTCAATTCATTATTGTATTTATCATATGAATTTAATTAGAAATAATACATTGGTGATAGGTGTGATTAATTCTCTATCTATTGGGTCAAGTGAGTAAATTTCATTTTGATAGACCTTATGTATGATATAAGGACCTTAAAATTTGGGTTCTATCATTGTAGGATTTATTCCTAGTATCATTATGGTTTTAAGAGCCAATACACGATATACTCGATGAATTGAAATTAAGAGGAATTGTTTTGTATGATTGTGGTGGAATTCAAGGTGGTGTAATGTAAGAAACATAATCTCGTTGAGATTCTCTGACACATCCAACCACTGTTGTAATTGATCATCAACAATGGTTTTTCTTCCAATGGCTATTTTGAGTGAGGTTTGATGTATATCTATGGGTAAAACATGTTCAGTCTTGTATACTAATGAATATATATTTTCCTGATGGATTTATATATAGTGGAAAATTAATCCCATCAATCATAAAGGATTTTTTCTTGCTGGTCCATTTTGTCACTATTCTCTATCTAAATAGATTATATTTTACAGAGTTCAATTAAAGGCTTGTAATTATCAACTATACCCTTTCATGATAGTGAAATGATTGATTGGACTTGATATCAGGATCTTAGTATAGTTTCAACGACATTTTACAGCATATGTCGTGGTTATTTTCCAAAAATATTGTGTGAGGAACTCATACCCTAGTGATGATATTGGTCTCTAAGAGGCTATTGATATTTTCGTGTCACAACTTCCATGAGGGGTTCTACCTCAATCTATTTAGAAAATATATCTATAGATGAAAAGATTTACATCAACATTTATCTATTTGTAGGGATATATTGACCCCAATCATCCACTCCACTATAGAAAATGTCCACTAATATTTACATGTATGTAGAAATTACATGGGGTGATGGATGATGTATTCATGTATTTTGAAATCATTTCATTTTATTGTTAATCTATCCTAAAATTTTTGAGGGTGGGCTCATTCCCTGGTTGATGAGAATCACAAGATCCCATATTGGATTCTATCATAATCGAGGTAACCACTTTTTATTCTATTAATAAGTGTGTGATTCTATATAAACTGCTATTGTACAAATATTTCGGGTCATTTGGAATTTCTCATTGGGTACTTTTCTCTACACTCCATATAATATATTCCCTTATTGAATATTTTTCTAGGAGAGATCAATTTTATAGAAATGTAATTATGCACTATATCCATCCAGGAATGGATATGGGTTCATCAAACACTAGTGTTGTTTTGAGATGATTTTTTCCTTCTATATCATAAATGGCAATGAAGCATAACATTATTTCGTGCGTGATGAAAATGAATTACTTCCTCTATTTTTGGACTTCCATGACTATGGAATAATATTAAATGTATAAAAAATATCATTATATAATCAAGTGTATATGATTCTATATGAAGCCATATGGGATCTCATCCATAAGACTCATAATGTAGGCCGTTTGTGAGGACCATTCATCCTTTTTGATGGATTATTAACAATTGATGTATATTATCATTATCTAAAACCCCTCTAATATTTGAGTATGAAATCTATATCTATAGGTCAATATCCAACATAATTATGAGAAATTGGTATTATTACTAATTGATTGTACAACCTTCAAAAAATTATAAAAAGTAGTGAAAAAATTATAATGAAACAAAAAATTCATAATCCATCATTTTTCGGTCTCATTTTTCCATACGTTTTCATAATGGTCTACATAATGTGCCATCAATTTAAATATTTGATGTTTGGGGTGTTTCATAGGCATTGAAAACATCTTCATCTAGATGTTCAGTGTCTAATGGGTTAATTTATGTCAGATTTTATTCAAGTAATCCATTAAGGGTTTTCCCTCCCACCACATTATGGGACATGAAATGAATATTTAATTATTGAATAATGACCACCTTTCAGTCCAAGAACCAAGTTATCATTGGATATAAATGGGTGTACTTGGGAACATCAATATGTGAGAAAGATGGATAATGTGGTGTGGAAGGTGATTCCTCATCATTTCCACTAAAAATATGGCTTCTTAATAGTTTATCTCAACATTATTGTATCAGATCATAGTACCTTGAATCATTTGTATGAGGTAGTGGAGAATGTTCCCTCAACCTAAATCATTCTTATTTGCATGGATGGAACCCAATTAATTTCCTATAGAGAACACATATAAGAGGAAGGGATTTCCTCCCATCAATGGAACCAGGATAGTAGTGTTTATAAGGTACAACATGAGACTCTCAAAGGCTTATTGGAAGTTCATTTCCCATTGATTTAAGATTACATTCTCCATTATCTTACAGGGAGGGAAATATTTATAATCCATTTTTTCTATGAAACACTGAATGTAAGAGTGGTACCCTTAGATCTCCCTCTTTCTTTAAGACACCTTGGGGAGATTTCAAAACAACAAATGTATTTTTATAGTGGAATTAGATGCCATAGTGGAATACAATAAAAACAAGGAAAATCCATGATGTCACACTGAAATTACATTTAATGTGATTCATCATTAGATTGTGATATGAAATCTTATTGAAGACAATTTTAATATTTGTGAAGTAATAACATCAGTATTGGTATTTGACCACAAGTTCATTGAAATAACACTATGTTATCCTTACCAACAATGGATAAAAGATATGATGCTTGGAATATTGATATATTGTCCCTAAATCATTCATCTCAAAGGTAATTCCTTGATATAAGAAGATCCCATAGGGTTCCATGAAGGTTGTGGCTTCCTCATCTTCTTGGGTTATCATTATTTAATTAGACCCAACATAACTATCCAAAAATTAAAGGGCTTTTAATATATTAGTTTCATTAATCAAATGAAATGTGATTAGTAATAGGAAATCATCATTTAGGTTGTGTCAATTAAGGTATCTAAAATCAATGTAGACAATATTCTGGAAATACTCTTCTTAAGAGGGAAAATATTTGCAGTCTATATTTTCTATTTCACTTCATAAAGAAAGCTGATATGATAAATTATTAAAATTCCACCACTACATTGGTATCATGGTTGGGGTGCATTTTTTTGAATTCATTATTGAACCTCATCTTCGATCTGGGAACCCTAGTTGGTTTATAGCCACATATATATTTTTTTAGGAATATATTTATAATTTTTAGAAAACACATATCAGTGTTTCCTTATTAATGTGATATAAATTCATTACACCAAGAGACTCATGGTGCCCATAATCCTTATATACAGTGTTTCTAATTATATCTATGGATTACCATCATGATATTGTTAAATGTGGTGGGGATACATTCATCAAATGTTGGAGGAGAATTACGATTATTGTATTATTATATTTCCACCCTTGAGTCTATATAGTAATTTTCGGTTGATGTAGGAAATATTGGAGAATCTCGGTCATTTTTTAGGAGATGGAGGCTATGTGAAAATTAAATATCATGTCCTACTGCAATAAACATTGAAGAGATATTTCATAATCAATGGTATGTTACAATTTTACTAGATACATAAGGGTCATGGACATATATAATCATTCCTTTTTCCTCAAATATATATATAGGGATATCATACTTTCTATCAATAATATGCTACGGTTTCATAGGGGAAGTCCCAACGATATTTCTTATTTTAACTTATATATAATCAACCACCATTAGTTATTTTACATCTCTTTTGTAGAAACCATCTATTACATATGTGGCTTCACAAGTCTCAATGGAGTAATTAAGGTCATGTAGAGTACCAACAATCCCATTGATGGAGTAATTCGACAACTGGTGGAATGTTGATGGCACCTCCAAATTTTTATTGAGTTAGGACCTTCTATCTAGGATAGTGTATATGGTGTCATTATACATAAACCTAAACTATGAATCAAATTTGATATCTAATAACTATGTTTTGATCTTGTTCCTACCAAGATCCCCTTACTCATTCTTAACAAACATTTTAATGATCATCTATGTGGGAGTGAAGTCACCATTCCAATACCCCTATTGTTATAAGGTTCAAATCATGTTCAGTTTGTCCTAGGGGCCATTTTAAATCTATTATCATAAAATATAATCATTTTTTAGGATAACTGAAACATGTTGTAGTCTAATAATTCCCTAGTTGACCACTTCCTATCTACATATGTAAATGGGATGGAGATATAGAAAATTACAAAAATGGTTTCCACTTGATAGACATAGACTGCAGTGAATTCTTTCTCAAACTCCAGTGGGATCTAGAGGGATTCAATGAGTCTCTCCCATTGTTATATTGAATGATAGAGCACATAATAAAATTTGATATTATATGGGAAAATAATATGCTTCATTTCAATTTCATAATTTTTTTCTCAAGAATGATTCGTTTTATGGGGGATTCATTTTATTATGTTGATTAAGAAAGGATTTATTTGAAGTGGGTTTTCCTATTTCTCATACAGAGGTTAGGGGAGAAACTTCTTCATGTTGTGGCAATCAGGTCAACCTTACCTACTTCCTGGTTTGATCATAGAATTGAACCCGCTCCTCGGGGTTATGTGAGGCAACTAGTTGAAGATTACCATAATGGGGAATTGAGTCACCTCCATGTATCTATTAGGAATATTGGATTAAATTTCCATGGGGCTTATCATCATATACATTATTGATGAGTACAAGTCTAAAATATTTTTTTCTGGAAATTCATGTTCTATTCCCTATATCCTTAGTTATTGCAGATGTGGCCTCTCATTCCCAAGATTTGGGTGGGTAACTCAAACACAGAGACATTCTCATCAGAGGAAGAGGAGACATTCAAGTGTATCAAGATATCATAATCAAAGATGAGATCGTCAACCCAATATAGATTTATTTTCACTAGAGTATCTGATGATTTGGATATTTTTGAGATTTAATAATCAAGTCTATGTTCTTGTATTTGAGAAAAATATTACTTTTCTAATTATATATCTTCTTGTTTCTAATTTGTTTGTCTATATTGATGAGACATATCTTATATTTCCTCCCTAGGTGGAATAATTAATTTGTTTCGATGAAGATGTTCCCTCATGGTGGAATGATATTGCTAAATTTCTTTTCTAGTCATTCATTTTTTGGCCTTATATCCATTCATAAATTGATATTTATTCCAATATCCTTCCTTATATAGAAGGGAAATCGTTATACAGGACAACTACTCTTAGGAGTCATCTCAAATCACTAGTCTGAAATCATCCATTCTTTGTATAACACTTATGAAGATGGTACAATTAAAGATGCTATGACCCATCAACTTATGGATAGTGGATTTTTTTTATGATCAGTGACGTTGAACTCATTTGGAAACATGAGATATGGGAGATTTAGGTAATTTTTCCACTACAACAAGAAAATAATCATGGACATGTTCATCTCAAAGGATTATGTTTTATTAATCTTTTTCTAAAATTTGGAGCAAACCTGATATATTTAGAATTCTGTTCGATGGTAATTTTTTTCTACTCGACAGAAGGTTATAGGCATTTTGGTTCATTCCTAGCTGATTAAATTGGTATGACACCTAGTTTGAGTGTTACAATGGATACTTCTAACCTGATGATCATTTCCCCAGGTGACGAATCCCTGGTCGCATATTTTGTTTTGATCTGATAAATGGAATCAACCAGAAACATTCCCATTTCAATGAAATCATGGAACCCTCTAGAATATTTTATTTGGATCTAAGGTGTTGGATGATCATCCCATATATTTTCAGCATATGGTTATATAAATTATTCCCATAATAGAGGGATGGTGATAAAATCATCAAACCATTCCATTTGTATGTAACATCAAACACTCTCTCATTTTTACATTGCTTTTAGTATTTTAGGTCGATTACTATCGTTTTCCTCAACATTGTGTTACACTATTATAGGAATTAGAGATGAAGGATATCTCTTCCTTAAATGGATCATGAAATACAAAAAAGTCTTGTTCAGCTAGAGATTGTACAAAAAACCATGTTTTTGTCACCTTCATCTAATATCATTGTCACATAATCAGAACACATCATGATACAAAGTGACTGGGATGTATTTTGGGGTCTCGTGAACTATCCAAATATGGTGAAGTTATTGTTTGGAAAATTTTCATGGGTAAAAGTCTCATCCACTCATTCATGACATGGATTCTTTATAGTATTCCTATGTGTTTGTATCCCGTCCATTGCTTACATTAAACTATCCAAGGAATCCTTGTAATTGAGTATATATAAATATACTTCATTCCTTATAGCCTCCTAATTAAATGGAGTTGGTGGGGACTAATGAAGTCTTCCTATATTCATCTCCTAATTATTATATTTTTTTTGATTTTGTAATGATCACCTTGGTTTGGGTGAGGATATCACCACAAAGAAGGGATGTCATGATCATATTCACAAACTCATTTATATAGACCAAATTCATAGATGCAGATAAAGTACAATTCTCAGATGCCACTCTTTCAGGTGGAGAAACCCTTTCTATAGAAATGGAAGGATGATGTTTCAGCTTATACTAAATACAATGACAATCAAGAATATTTCCAATGAGTAGCTCCTCATTTTGTAGAATGATAGTTTATATCTCATTATTATATTGTGAACATCATTCATTTGTGGAAGGATTTTTTGTTCTTAGTGGTGGTGATTGGAAATTTAAAGAAGCTTTCCTTTATCCTTGGTCGTGTTCCACCATATAAGTGTCAACTAGTTATTCACACATGCAATGTTCATGAGAGCCTTCTCATTCTGGGTGCATGTATCTTAGATTAGTTCATCTATGCCATCCTCTCAGGGTATATTTTATATGATACAGCTCTCTAAATTTCTATACAAACCCTCATTATATATTGTGTTAATAGTTACTTCATTAATAGAGTTTTATTGAGAAATTGAAATTGTCCAATTTCTCTCAACGCAACAGGTTGGTTCTAAAAAATGATCATTTGTTCAATTTCTCTAAACTATAACCAAATTTGGCCATTTTTTCTTGTGACCATAGTGGGGAATGATTTCCATTAACATTTTATTCTCTATTCAGGGACTATGATTAGTGAAATTGAGGGTGTTTTTAATTTTAATTTATGAATGATCCTTAAATTTTATAGTTTTTTCTAATAGATGGAAGAACTTATGGGATTTTTATTGTCAATATTTACATTACATCATCGAAGAGAATGAGTACGTCTATTGTGATTATGATGTTTAATAACCCTTATTCTTATCGGAAATGAGATATATATGGCCACAATTGGCTATGATTAATCATGTTATAGATGATCCAGGAATTCTAGTTAATCATTTTATGATTCCAATGATTGGAATTGACATATAATTACCAAAATCCCAGTGAAATTGGGTTTATTGGGAACCACATTTGACTTCCAAAAGATCCTTTCAGTTGATGATGGAAAAATTGATGTTAATTAAGTCAAAACCCCCTAATATAGTGGTAGGAGAATTTTTTTGTATATGCTCACAATATTTCATGAATCCAATCATGATTTGATTACCAGAGGGGTAAACCTGGTTGTGGATATTCCCCAAATCTATTAGACTACATTTTCTCTAGGATGGATGATATGTAAGATACAATTGTGCCATATTTAATGTGTCTTAGTTATGATCATGTCAGATTTATGTTAAATGGTAACTGATGATTGGTGTTTGTTTCTATAGAATGTTTTTGAATTGATAAAAAAATCAACATCCATGTCTAAAATTAATTATTAATGTATTTAAGAGACCATTATGAAGATCTATTGACATTCAAATTCCTCCATTTGTTATGTATTTTGATTTTTTAAGTGGTGGTATTCCATTTTAGTAACCAGTTGGCTCGAGCCTTACATTCCCCTTGATATCTACAAAGTCAATGACATTATAAGATATCATATCTAAGGTGTTATATTATTCCAAGGGGGATGTGAAGTGTAAAAATCCCAATATCATCCATCATCATATATATTCATGATGAGGATTTATCTACCAAATTTTCAAAGATTTATGATGAACTAATTGAAAACATTCTATAAATTTGTGATTTGATTTTTCGGTTTTGAGTATCAGGCCTTGGATATAAAATCCTAGTCTTGTAAAAAATATATTATATTGATGGTTTTAATCTTTCCCTTGTATCCATTATAAGGGTGTTGTATATACTTCAATCACAAATTAGTATACCACATATTTAGAAAAGACAATAATTTCATTCCTTTTATTCATCATATAGGATCTCAATGTTACAAAAAAATTGGATAAACCACATTTGGAAAATTTTATAGATAAATATATTTTGATTTAAATGACAATATTATCTTCATCAGAATTACATGCCTCCGTCAAACTAGAAAAAAAGGGTGATTCATGGAGTTTCATGATAATGGAGTGTATTTTTTATGTATGTTCATTGGGAACTATATTTTTTTGACACTGATGATTCAATCACATCTCTATATGAAAAAAATAATTTTGAAAACCTATTTATGATTAAGGAAATGGTGAAGGAAAGGATATTAATATTCCAGCAAGATATCATCACATATGTATTAACCAAAACAGAAATCAAGAGTATTGTCCCTACGATCTATCACCTCACGTCCACATGGAGTACTATCATAGTTATGATAATCTTCTTCTTAATTTGAAGTGTCAATAGACCCTTGTGATTTGGGACTATTATCCCACTACTGAGAATATTGTAGAATATGACAATTTTATTCATATTTAATTCAATGAATATGAGCCTTCCCTAAGGCATTGAATGCTCTCTATGGTGATCCTCAGTCTGTATTGCGATATGAGACTGAGCCTATACCTTTGGAATATTTTTTCATTATTTTTTAATGGAATATGAGAAAGTCTCGAGGAATGTAATTCCCTCACGTGGTGTTCCATGATTGAAATGTTAATATGAACCCTGCATGAATATGAATTCATTATTAAAATATTTGGACAAAAATCTAGAATAAGAGAAGGGAAATGAGCCACCTATAGTATGGACCTAGAAAGATGCTAGTGCCTTCATTCATCTACAGAAGTATGGGTATTTCATAGGATTCTATGAGGTATATAACATTGGATAGTATATTCAATAATATAAATATGAGCCTGACCTCAATAATATCCCATTATCACTCGAAAAAATCATCTAGTATTAGGATATGAGATGGATCATGGGCTTTTGTAGTATTCTAAAATACTTTTATGATTGGAGTATGAACCTATCTTGATGAACGTTATACTCTCACTTCATGATCTCAGACCAGAATTAGGATATGTAGATAATTAAATGTCTTGAGAATATTCAATGGGAAATTTTCCATATTAATTTTCTCATATCCTAAAGCATGTTACTCTATAACATGCTAAACCTCGGTTGGAATAAAGATATTATCCCGGTCTCGAACATCATCCAATCCTAGAATATTTTTATAATCATCATTTGTGGGAAATATACATTTTTATTGATACGTAGAAAAAAAAATTTCATATAGATCAAATGGTTGTGATTCCTTGGATATAGTCATAATAATTTGTGTATGTCATTGTATCTTTACTAGTTGTGGAATATGTTGGTGGAGTTTTATTACTGTTTATAAGAAGTAGTGACACCATATAAAAGTGTATGCATGAATATAATATTTCAAATGTTCTATATATAATTTTTACATGATGATATATTCAATTAGTGTAGGGATATTAGAATCTATTTTCTTCAATATTACACTATGATATTCTCATGGAATTCAAGAATAGGTGTTGGAATACACACCTCCCCCATACCAATTGTAAAAATATTCCCACAAATATTTTCCTGTGTGATTTGGGATATGAGCATTATCGTTGGATTTAACCATCATATTCTTGTGGAAAACACCATTGGGAGCTGAAATATGATCCCATTAATGTTTATACATAACCTACTTATTTTTATTTTTTCCCCAATATTAGTGGTGATAGTGTTTTGGGTGACACCACTAACAAGTGACAAACGGTAAACCAATTCATGGAGCATGTAATGTATATTCATAAGATCCTTCATCACTGTCAACTGACCATGAAGGTAGATATAGTTGAATTATTCACCCACAATAATCATAAATTAATTGTGGATATTTTCTTGATCTAAGCATATTATTTTTATGTAATTGGCTATTTGAACATGTTCTACTAGAATTACTGATGTTTTTTTGGAGAAGTAAGAAATATTCATTTAATCATTTGGAGACCCTCAAGAGAAGGCTCAAGGGTTGGAATAATTAAATTATTATGGTATTACCAGAATATTGATTTTTCTACTTGAAATTGAAGGATTGGGGCATGTGTGATAATACCGAGTCTCACATGGGTTGTAGCCATAACTGATTGCTTAGAATGGTCATTCGATGAGCGCATTATCCCATACCATGTGTTGTTTGTAGGATTAGTATCTATAGACACAAATACCACAAGGAAATTATTAATATACTAGAGAATCATTTCGTATAGGATATATCCTCAATTAGATAAGAATGGGTAATAATATATTTTTTATTACTTATTTTTCCATTATTCTCACATTGAATTGTCAAACAATGATGTATCTATTCCATGTAACCCCACCTATATAAAATCATCTCTATGATCCATTATAGGGTAAAAGATAATTATATTTTTTGATAGAATCACTCTTCTTTCACCATTTCCATTTTGAGGTAAATATACTCATTTTGATAGTGGCTAGCCATGAGGTGAGAACAAAATGGTCTGACACGGACTGGGAAATCTATCCTTTTATCATTTGATGCAGAAACCATAGTCAAATGATTTCACATTGGGATTATAAATTTTTATTTTCCCAAATAGTGTGGTTGGTATGACTCATTGAATATAATTTGGGTGGTTCTATTTATTATACAATCATTCATGTCTGGTCTTCCATCCATGCTGATTTTTCTGGGAATCTCCCCACAGTTAACACATACATATCTAGGTAAAGACATGACACCATGAAGTTGGTGTTAAATTGGGGATTCATAAAAAATGGAACATAGAGAGTCATATTGGTATAGGAGATGGGAGGTTGGGATCATCACCCCCTTTTGGGGGGAAATGTTACCTCATATGGTACACAATTATAAATTTATGATATGTTTGTGAATTTATTTCTAATCCCAAAATGGGACTGGTTACCATAATATATTATCATAGGTTAAACCCATCTATATATATTAGGGGATATAATTGTTGAATCCATATATATGTATCCAATTTACTTCAATCATTTCCCATTGGGCGATTGATGCTTCTTGTGTGAAGACATATAACCATGAACTCGAAAAAATTTATCGTTAGTGGAGGTGGTTTATATTTCAAGGATGCGATTAAAAAATTAAGATATGACCAATGTATCTAATTTTCTAACATAAATAAAAACCCTTTTAGATTGTCAAACCCACTCAGTTTAATTTCATTTTTATAAACATATATGGTTGAACATCAACTTCATATATAGAGATTGAGCTTGATGGAGGTGTCCAAAACATCCAGGATATTGATGGAACTAGAGTAATCAATTTTCAATCGTTTCCATGGTACATTCCAGAAGGTTTAAAACCTTATATGGGTACAATTGTATCCTATGATGTATTAGGGATTACATATTATAGTTTCCCTATATCTTGGATATTCATGATGAAAATGATTTTATCACTGAAAATATGCAAGATAATGTGATTTATGCTTGATATAGGAAATGAGTGATAGGAAGTAATAATTCTCATTTTATGTAGATTACAGGATTATGTAGTGGGATATCTCTTAGTATATTTAATATATAACCCGATCCACAGTAATATGTGCTATATATCTTGATCATTAAAATAATCAATGTTATTGTATTTCAGTTTATAGGGTCTTACACACTAATTTTGGACCCATATTGAGGTTTAAAAAGGCTAAATTTCCTTGATAATTATTATGTACCTGGCTTGGATGTCATTCAAACCTTATTTATTGTCTCTGGGACTTTTCATAGTTGTCTTCCAGTCTTTTTGATTTGTTTCTAGACTGGTATAAAAATACTCTGTTAATTTCAATTGACAATGGAATGAACAATTTGACTAGTTCGAAAGGCATCACATAACCTATATGGTGTAACATTCCATGTATATAAAGAATAATATATTTTCATATTTATGAATACTTGTGAGTTAAATATTAATTTTACTTTAATGGGGAAGCTATGTCTGATGGCTTACCTAATTCACAACAAAAGATTTCTTTGAAATCTTACGTTGCACACTAATAATATAAAATTATTACTTTAAATGGTAGTTAACACCTAGACGTTTTGTTGGAAAGAATGAATATAACTAACAAAAATATTATTATAAAATTTTTTTGAAAGTCTTTCTGTTTATCCAATAAAATTTAGAGGCTTAAAATGTGAATGAATCTAATTTTAAACATAATTTACATTAAAAGGTCGACTTACTGCCTTTTAATGGAGAACCCTATTTAAATATATTTTTGGTCAAATTTATATGTTCTATTTGAAAAACTGAAATCCTTCATTATAATTGGGACATCAAAATTTACTTTGGGTCCTCTTTCAGTATTTTTCTGATAAAGTTTTATATTTATGAATAGTTGAAAAATACTATATTTTAATTCAAAAGTGCCTTCTAATCTAATTTTTTTAAATGGTTAGATTATCTTTTTAAATGGTTTTAATGTGTGATTATATTATATTTTTACCATTTAATCTAATTTTGGTCGATGGAATAAATTTCACATTGAAATTGGACATAAACAAGTATCAATATTTTGATATTTAATATTTCTTAAAAACAACCTTTTTGTTTTGACAACGGAGATTAATTTTAAATAATTAATCCAACTTATATGTTTTGAATTTTGTAAAATAGAAATCATTTTTCAATTCGGAATATCAAATATATCTTAGGATGAACTTTTGATATTTTTCTGAAAAACATCAATTTTTTATAAATAGTGAAACCACTAAGTAGTAGTTAAAAACTGACATTTTATTTTAAATAAAATTTTTCTGCTTCTGTGAATTTAATTTTGAAAATCTGACATACGTAGTTATTATTTGTAAGTAAAATTTGGTTCAATAAGATGAATATAATATTTGGTGAATAGTAACTTTTGACTTTTATTTACTACGGTGGAAGATAAATAGGGTAATTCTAGGTAAAAAATGTTATAATAATATAAAATTTAACTTAAAAGTTTTCCTAACCTTATTGGATTAGTCATGGACTACCATGGGCATGCTTGGGTCGATTTTGGGACCCCATGGATCCACTTATGAGTGATAATGACACGTTATTTTAATTAATTTAATGTAATGACCAAAATGACATAATGTTTTTTAGAAAATTAATTTTTACATGGTGATATATAATTTATATTTAGGACTATAAATATTAATGGGAATAATAAAAAGTGTTCCTAAATCATAGTAGTTTTTTATAATTTTTATATATCGAATAAATTGAATTATTTATGACACAATAATCATGTAGTATTTACCTCATAAATAAATGACATAAATAAATATGATTATAAATATTAAAATAACATCCAAAATCTGTCCAATTCTTATTGGATGATTTTATTTCGACCAGAAGTCATAATATATTAAACTTTAATGATTTGTGAACATTTTTAAACCGAATATATGATTTTAATAAAATAATTGTTTCAACCTTTCCTAAAGATCCCATCCTCCCACTTATAAAAGGACACCACTTCTAACCAATTACTCACACCTCTCAAACACATTGTCATGTCCATCCTCAGCCCAATTATTCTCTCTACCTCCCTATCCTCCTCCTAGAAGCCTTAACTTAGGAATAATGCACTTCCAGACATCCTTTTGGTTCAATCCAATGGAAGTTACCCAAATTAAAGGTTACCATTTCACTCAAATTATTTTATTTTATTTTTGTTCTCCAACCCCTAAACTATTTTTATTACTTTATTTTATAATGACCCCATTGTCCTCAATATACTATGATGTTTTTATGAGAAGTATTATAACTACACTTACACACACCTCCATCTAATGGGCGTAGAACATACTGTTTCTGTGGATGGAAAATTAACGCCTCACGAAACAATGATTGTTCAATTATTTCTTACTGTCTCTCATGGTGTCCATTAAGATGGAAATATATTTATATATGATATATATTATGTTTAGGTTTTCTCTATTCTTCTATATTTCCCATTTATATCATACCATTATGGTTTCCATTATGGGTAAATGTGATAATTTCATTTGAGGAAGTGTGGACTACCGCCCCCTCAAAGTGATATGAGTCATTCATACCATACATGGTACGTATAAAGGATGGAGTTAATGATATTATATATGATAAAGTAATGGAATTATAATATATCTATGTATAATTATGTTTTCATTCCATTAAATACAAAATAGAAATGAATGTAGTGTTCATGCGTACGAACGACTTACCCTCTCAATGAACGGTGCATTTCATTTCTTATCTCCAAATGTTATGTACTGTTATAAATAAATATATATACTGAATATATATTATATATATGATACCTAAATCATGAATATCTCTCTAGATATAATGAAATTTCTTCCATGTGAACAACTTGTAATTAAAGAAGTCCATTTTTGACTCAAGTAGGAAATATCGACAAAACTAATATTATTAACTTAAATTATTAAATAATGTTTATAACATGGTAATAAGTGATATAAAAGGAATAATAAACTTGAATATTTTTATTAAGCAAGAATAAATTAACTTTAGTTTATTATTCAAGAGATTAATGAACGAACGAGTCAAGTCAGACACGTGGTAAGGAACTTCATCTCAATCTCTTTTCAATGAGGCATATTTTGATAATATTTACCATCTTCTTTTACTCGGTGTATAATAAAACCCTTTGAATTTTAAATTAATTCAAAGGGACTCTTTTTTCTATGAAGTGTTTTACTAAATAAAAAATGCAATGTTATTAATGTTTTCGGTGACAATGACCTCTTTGCCGCCAAAATCGTTATTTGGCTTCGTCTATAAGACATAATGTTTTCTAAAATGAAAACGAAAATCCCTTATTATGTTTTTAGGTGTTTTGGTATTGAAAATTGTTTTTGAAATGAATTGATTATTTCAATATCTTGAAATTATTTCTTTTGATTACAAATTAAATGTTATTGGTGAAATTTTTATATTTGCAATATTTTATGTCTTATGATTTTATAATGCTACTTGGAAATTTGACGGGTGGTTACCTGATAAACCAAATGACAGGTGGTGTCGTGATAAACCTGGATGGGTGGTTACACTATAACCTCCAAAGCATTGGGTATGGAAGTCGGCTATATGGAAATTCTATTTAGCAATATATGTGGAAGTCGACCTTATGGTTATTCCATTTAAGTAGAGTTTGAAGATACCTTTATATGTTATGTGTTCCTTATATGGGTTTTATGGTAATCACTTGATTCAAAAATGGTAAGTATTTATCTTTTATTCAATGAATAGTATTTATTACTTCATAAAGGTTAAAAGTATTACTTATGATAAATTATTCACGGTTTACTTATTGCTTTGAAAAACTAACAATTTTTCTTCTTTGTGTGTCCCCTACTGAGATTTTTATGCACATCCATAGTTTTTGAAATATATTTCACATGACATAAAGTGGAATAGGGTCTAGAATGGGATCATGGAAATTTCATTGTTTCTAAAACATGGAACTAGACAAGACTCTTTGTTCAAAAGTTTTTATTTTTTAAAAAAATGGAAATTGAGTATATTTGTCTACATGTATTATTCAAGTTGTTATATATATGTTAGGGCCCAATTCTCTAAAACTCTAAACCTGCAAAGATCCTCAATGAGAATTATTCTTTTAATTCATGATTTTGTAATGTTTTATGGTCAGGTCTTTATAGTTGGTATAAAAGGTCGATATATACAACTTTAATAGTTAGGGTATTGTTAAATAAATATACATAAATTAATTTATGGTAATAATGAAATGATATTGCGTTTGCATATTACCAAGTTGCTTTGACTAATATATTTCTTAGTTCAGAATGGTTTTCCATATAGAATACAGGGCAACTATGTTGGGATGACATCAGTAGGAAGACAACCTTCCAAATCAGCAATCTTAGATGGTCGGAATAGGAACCTAACACATTGTTTAACTGATGGAATAGTTGAATCATGCTATAAATGGTGGTGGTATCAATGCATGAGATCATCCAGATCAACCATAGAGGAACATGTCAGTAGTGGAGCATTTCATGAGGCACCATCGCCCATAATTTGGAGGATCATCTTACCATGTGCTAGCAAAAGGGTGGATTAATACACTGGAGAAAATTTTCGATGTCATGGGTTGTTCAGAACATCAAAAGGCTATTCTCGATGTTTACCATTTTCTAGGTGAATCTGATCAGTGGTGGTCAATGGTAAAAAATATCAGCGATAGTGAGGAGATTGGTGCACTTGATTGGGATGAATTCAAAGCTATGTTCCTTGAGAAGTATTTTCCTAAGGTGGTTAAACTTTTGATGGAAAAACAATTCTTGGAATTGAGGCAGGATGATTACTCAGTGGATGTTTACAAATGAAAGTTCACTCGACTAGAAAGCTATGCTCGAAATTTTATCAAAGATATTGATAGTTAGATAAATAAATTTAACATAGGAATGAAGTTGTGATGTCAAATAGAATTAGCCTCCCGTGAGCTCAAAAGTTATGAAAACCTTGTTTGATGTGCAGAAAATGTGGAAATGGAGTTTGCAAATGATCAGGTGTTCTTTGAAAAACAACAGAATAAGTGGTCTAGTTGGTAGGAAAAGGGATAGAATTCATCAAAGAATCCTGGAAGTAAAAAAACTAAATATCCATCTTGTCTGAAGTGTGGTAAAAATCATCCTGGAGAATGTTCATCAAAGTTTAGGAAGTGCTTTTGTTGTGGTATGTCTGGTCATATTCCTTATAACTTTAAGGATGATGATCAAATAGGCAATGAAAAGCCAGCGGTAAGATGTTTTAAGTGCAATGAAATGGGTCATTATGCAAATGAGTTTCTAAAGAAGAACTCAACTATGGGAAAGAAATCAGCCTACAAGAAGAAATGGGTGGTGAAGTCCTTTGAAACCACTTTAGCAGATGTTGGTCCATCGAATGAAGTAGTATTAGGTACACTGTATGTTTTTTCAGATTATGCCAATGTGTTATTTTATTCATGGTCTACACATTCATTCATTTATTAGAATTTTTTTAGTAAATTGGGAATTCCTTCCCAAGATATAAATCCTTAACTTATAGTAAAATCACCAGGGAGAAATGTTGAGATAAAAAAAATTATAAGAACCTTTATGTCCTTGTGTGCGGGAAGAATCTACTAGAAATACTTATTGTTATGCCTCTAGTAGTGTTTTCTATTATTTTTGGTATGGTTTGGATTTCTTTTTATCATGCTAAGATTGAATTCAAGGATAAAGAGGTTTCTATTCAGAAAGATTTTCAGTTTGTGTACAAGAATGAACCTTTTCTTTTGATAACATATCAGGAAGCTGAGAAACTACTAAAAGATGGAAATTAATGTTACCTAGCACATATTGTTCAAAAAAAGGAACTATTCGGAAAAATGATGTGCTAGTGGTAAATGAGTATCTTGATGTTTTTCCAGATTTGTTTCATCGTATTATACCAGATCGGGAAGTTGAATCTACTATTGAATTTGTTCCTGATGCTAATCCAATTTCGAAACACCCTTGTCGAGTGGATCAAATTGAAGTTTTATAGTTAAAGAAGCAATTGAAGGATTTATTAGATAAAGGGTTCCTTAGACCAAGCACATCACCATGGGGAGCTACTATCTTGTTTATTAAAGAGAAAGATGATTCAATGAGACATTGCATTGATTATAGAGTATTGAATAACATCACTTTTAAGAACAAGTATCCTTTACCACATATTGATGATTTGTTTGATCAGCTTCAGGGAGCTTAGAATTTTTTGAACATTGACATTAGGTCAGGGGAACATCAGTTGAAAGTAAAATAAGTAGTCATTTGGAAGACCAAATTTCATACTAGATATGGCTATTACGAAGTTTTAGTTATGCCTTTTGGGATAACCAATGCACCTTCTATATTCCTGGATCATATAAATAGAATTTTCCATGAATTCGTGGATAAGTTTGTGGTTATGTTCATTGATGGTATTTCTTTTATTCTAAAAGAAAATAGGATCATGCAATCCATTTAAGTGTTTTATTGGATAATTTAAAAGAAATTAAATGTTTTTGGAAATTTAGCATGTGCGAATTTTGGTTACCAAAAATTTCTTTCCTTGGTCACATTGTTTCAAAAAATGGCATAATTATTGATAATACTAAAACAAAATTTGTTGTAGAATGGAAAAGACCCCCAAATATAACCTAGATTCGGAGTTTTCTTGGTTTGGTATGTTATTACTAGAGTATTGTTGAATATTTTTCACGGTTATCTAGTCCAATGTTTAAGATAACTCGATAATGTGTTATGTTTATCTAGACAAAATAATGCGATGATTGTTTTCATGAATTGAAAAGAAGATTGGTGAATGCTTATGTTTTGGAATTGCCTTCCAAAGATGGTGACATTTTTATTTAAACTGATGCTTTGTTGAATGGACATGGTTTTTTCCTTATGAAGAATGATATGGTAATTTCTTATGCTTTATGTTATTTGAAACCTCATGAGTTAAATTACCCTACACATGATTTTGAATTAGTAGCTGTTGTTATTTCCTTAAAAAATTTGAGGCATCATTTGTATAGAGAAAAGTGTGAAATATATACTAATCACAAAAGTTTGATGTATATATTAACTCAAAAAAATTAAACATGAGAATAGCTCAGAGTAGGCAGTAAAGTTATGTTGATAACCAGAAAAAGGATCTCTCTTTTGAGGTAGGTGATCATGTCTTTCTCAATGTTTCTCCATGGAAAAGTATGATGCATTTTGGTAATAAGGGATAGTTGAGTCCAAGGTCTATTGGACCTTATTAAATCTTGTATAATGTTGGATTAGTTGCATGCAGAGTGGATTTACCTCCATGTTTATCCCAAATATACAATATTTTTCATCTTTAAATGTTGAGAACATATATGCCAGTTCAATCTCATGTCTTAAGTCTAGAGGTAGTTCAGTTGGAAGAGAATCTCTCCTATAAGGAACTACCAGTATAGATTCTTGAATGCAGTGAGAAAGTGTTGTAAAATAAGGTAATTCACCGGGTAATGGTTTTTTGGGAAAACCATATGGTTGAATAGGCAATGTGGAAATCTGAAAATGCAATGAGGGCTAAATACCCCCACTTATTTGATAAGTGAATAAAAATTGTGAGAACGAAAATACCAAGAGAAGGAAGGATGTAAAATCCCATTTAAATAAAGAATAATATATTTTCATATTTATTAATATTTTTGAATTTAATATTAATTTTACTTTAAAGGGGATGCTATGTTTGATGGCTTACCTGATATGCAACAACGTATTTCTTTGAAATATTACGTTGCACACTAATAATAAAATATTATTATTTTAAATGGTATTTAACGCCTAGATGTTGTGTTCACGGGAATGAATAAAACTAACTAAAATATGGTTATACGTGTTTATTATAAGTATTTAAATTTATCCAATAAAATTTAGAGGCTTAAAATGTGAATGAATCTAATTTTAGCATAATTTACTTTAAAAGTTCAATTAACTACCTTTTAATGGAGAACCCTCATTAAATCTAGTTTTGGACACTTTTCAATGTTATATTTGAGAAAATAAAATCCTTCTTTAGAATCAATATTTCAAAATTTACATTGGGTAAATTTTTGGTATTTTTCTGATAAAGTTTATTTTTTTATGAATAGTGAAAAATACTGTATTTTAATTCAAAAGTGCCTTTTAATCTCATTTATTTATATGGTTAGATTATCTTTTTAATAGGTTTTAAAGTGTAATTATATTATGCTTTTACCATTTAATCCAATTTTCATCATGGGAATTAATTTCACTTTGAAATTGGATATAAACTATTATCAATCATTTGATAGTTATTATTTCTTAAAAACACGCATTTTGTTTTGACAACGGGAATTAATTTTAAATTAATTAGTCCATATTTTATGTTTTTAATTTTTTAAAATAGACATAATTTTTTATTTCAGAATATCAAATATAGATTAGGATGAATTTTTGGAATATTTATGAAAAACATAAATTTTTGATGAATAGTGAAACCATTGAGTAGTAGTTAAAAAACTGACTTTTTTATTTAAATGAAAAATTACCGCTTCTGTGAATTGAATTTCAAAAATCTGATATACATGGATTTTATTAGTAAGTAAAATTTTGTTCAATAAGATGAAAATAATTTTTGGTGAATAGTAACTTTTGACATTTATTTACCACGGTTAAAGGTAAATAGGGTAATTCAAGGTACAAAGAATATGATAATAATACAAAATTTACTTCAAAACTTGTACTAAACATATAAAATTACTCATGCCCGACCATGGGAATCCTTTGGGCGATTTGGGGACCCCATTGACCCACTTTAAAGTGATAATGACAGTTTATTTTAATAAATTTAAAGTAAAGAAAAAACAGACATAAAAAATCTCATAGTAAATTTATTTTTACATGGTTTTATATAAGGTATCTTTTCGATTATAAATATTCATTGAAATGTAAAAATATTTCTTACTTCATAGTATTTTTTTATAATTTTTAGACATCTAATAAATTAATTTATTTATGACACAATAATGATGTTGTATTTACCTCGTTAATAAATGACTTAAATAAATAAGATTATAAATATTAAAATAATATCCAAAACCAATCTAATTATTATTGGATGATTTTATTTCGAACAATAGTAATATTATATTCGCATTTAATGATTTTTGAACCTTTTGAAACTGAAGATAAGTTTACAATAAAATAATTATTTCAATCATTCCTAAAGAGCCCCTCCTACTCCTTATAAAAATACACCATTTCTATCCCATTCCTCACACCTCTCAAGCCCATTGGCTCATCCAAACTCTTGTCAATTAATCTCCCTACATCCCTTTACTCCTTATATAAGTTTTATGTTAGGCTGAAGGCACTTCAATAAGTTCTTTTTGGTTCAATCCAAAGTAAGTTACCCAAATTAAAGGTAACAGTTTCTGTTAATTTTTTTTATTTTACTTATCCAACCCCTAAACTCATTATATTACATTCTGTTATAATAACACAAGTATCCTCAATATAATAGGATGTTTTTATGAGAATTATTCAAACTACATTTACACACACTTCTATCTAATGGGTGAAGAACATACTATTTCTATTGATGGAAAACTAACGCCTCATGAAATGATGATTGTTCAATTATCTTCTACGACCACTCATGGTGGCCATTAAGATGGAAGTTTCTTTATTTATGATATATATTATGTATTTGTTTTCATTATGCTTCTGTATTTCCCATTTATATCATACCTTTATAGTCTCCATTATTGGTAAACGTGATAATTTAATTTGAGGAAGTGTGGACTACCGCCCCCTCAACATAATATGACTCATTAATACCATACGTGGTACATATAAAGGATGGAGTTAATGATATTATATATTATACTATACTAGATTTATAATATACCTATGTATCATTATGTTTTCATTCCATTAAATACAAAATAGAAATGAATGTAGCGTTCATGTGTACGTATGGCATATCGTCTCCATGAACGGTGAATTTCATTTCTTATCTCCAAATGTTATGTTATGTTATAAATGCATATATATACTGAATATATATTATATATATTATATCTAAATCCTGAATATCACTCTGGATATAATGAAATTTTGACCATGTGAGCAACATGTAATTATTAGAAGTCCATTTTGGACTCAAGTACCAAATATCGATAAAACGAACATTATTAACATAAATGATTACATAATGTTTATAAAAAGGTAATAATTGATATAAAAGAAATAATAAACTTGAAAAGAGTTCATAAGAAAGTATAAATTAAATTTTTTTTATTATTCAAGAGATTAAAGAATGAACGAGTCTTGTCAGACACATGGTAAGGGACGTCGTCTCAATCTCCATTCATTGAGGCATGTTTCGATAATATATACCTTCTTATTTTACACGATGAATAATAAATCCCTTTTACATTTACTTTCATTCAAAGGGAATATTTTTTCTACGAAGCATTTTACTAAATGAAAAATAGAATTTTTTTAACATTTGCAGTGACAACAACCTCTATGCCACCGTAATCATTTTTCTCTTCATCTATAAGCCTTAATGTTTTCTAAAATGAAAAGGAAATCCCTTATTCTATTTTTTGGGTGTTTTGGTATTGAAAATGTTTTTTGAATTGGATTGATTATTTCAATATATTGAAGTTTTTTCTTTTGATTTCAAATTAAATGTTATTAGTGAAATGTTAATATTTCCAATATTTTATGTGTTATGATTTTATAATGGTACATGGACATTTTACAGGTGGTTACGTGATAAACCAAATAACGGGTGGTGTCATGATAAACTATGATGAGTGGTTATGTTATAACCTACAATGAATTGGGTATGGAAGTTGGCCATATGGCTATTCTATTTAGGGATATGTGTGGAAGTCGACTATATGGTTAGTCCATTTAAGTATGTTTATGTCCCAAGTTACCATTATAAGTTATGTGTTTTTATATGGGTTTTATTGTATTATTTTGGTTACAAAATAGTACATATTGATCTTTTATTAAATAAATAGTATTTTCTACCTCATAATGGTGAAACGTATTACTTACGATAAAATATTCATGGTTTGCTTTTTGTTTTGAAAAACTAACAGTTTTCCTTCATTGTGTATCCCTTACTGAGATTTTTATGTTCATCTGATGTTTTTGAAATGTTTTTCATAGGACATAAAGTGGAATAGGGTCAAGTGTGGGATCAAGGAAATTTCATGCAATCTAAAACATGGAACTAGACATGACTATTTTTTATAATGAGTTTTTATGTTATGGAATAAATGGAATCTGAGTATATGTGTCTACATGTATTATTCAAGTCGTCATGTATATATTATGGCCTAATATTTCTCTAAACCTCTAAACCTGAAAAGATCATCAATGTGAATTATTCGTTTAATACAATATTATGTAATGTTTTATGCCTGGGTCCTCATAAATGGAATGTCAAGTTACAATCACATGATCAAGGATGTAATTTATAGATCACATTAAGAGACCTAGAATACTTTTAGTAGAGTCCATTGCATGACCTCAACTGACATTTCTAGAAGGAAACACATGTCATGTGCTGAAATGTCATCCTATATTCAAAATATATATGTTTACATATCAAGGTATTTTTCGGCAGATTGCAAGAAATTATTGAATGGTGTCTCATGATCTGGATGATACACCCTTTTGGTGTTGTGAGACCCATCATACATAAACTGGTTTCTCCATTGATCATATTAGACATGCTTACATGACATATCATGACTAGTATGGAGAGACCTAAGGGATTCATGTTAAATAGGTGGATATACTTTTGTGTGGCATGTGACAATCATGAATTGTATGGATGCATTGCATGATATAATGCATATCCAGGGGATGTCACATAATCTGGGTGAAATTTAATGATTTTTTCATATTATCTAGATGATTCATGAGAATAACATATTGATCGTCATTCATGTTATCAAAAAATGGCCCACATATATTACTCTACTATCTAGTTTCTTATACCTATCATTTGATGATTTTAACTGGGTTTGACTGTTTAATTATTACATGATTCCATGGATATAAGATATTTCCATTCCATAACTCTCCATTATTCCCTAGATTTTGACCATGTTAGACCATGTAATTTCATGATTAGACACTCCAAAAATTATGCTATAATGATTGGGTGCGCCAGTGTGTAGATCTAAATATTCATTTTCTTCATGATAGCATGGAGAATTCATAGGCCTCACAGAACCCATTTATAAACTAGATTGAGCATACTGTATTGAATAATTCAATGATTTTGGAGTGGTGGGACTTACATTCAGGAATTTCATGAATCTATTGCATATGTGTCACAATATTTTCATTGACCACAATACCTTGTCGAAAATTCCACATTTGTTGAATTTTTTCCAAACATAGGGTCGCTTAATAATCATGTGAGATTACAAAGTGGATTTTAAATTATCAAAATAATATGTTTAAGGACATTCGTGAAATTAGAAGCACGTGGAAATTAAATCATGTGATCAGAATTTTTTTGTCTGTGGCATTTAAAGAGTCCAAGGTGGCATGTTTGGGGACCTTAATAAGATTGAAACAAGATGTTGACGGAGGCCTCGTGTGACCGAGGATTTTTTTCAAGGTCATATAACATCTATCGTAATGTATTAGTGCATCTCCCACACACAATATTATATCATCATTTTTCATTTTTATTTTCATTATTTATTACAAGGTCTGGGGATCTCAGATATTTTCATGAGTTTTTTTAATTAAAATAACTCTACCCATCATTGATCTCTCGCATGATCCAAATACAATCACATGGTGATGTTTTATCATTATAAAAAAAATACCCTTCAATTTTTATTTTGATCTGAAAGGTAGATCCCATGAATTCCCAATCATGTTTGATGCTCTTCATGTGGTGTGGGTGATATGCTACCAGGCCCTTGAGTGACAATTAATACATGTTGTTAATGATTATATAGTGACATGAAAATATTTTGGGAAAATCATGTGGTGTTAATGACCAAAAGAGCCTATCAAATTTTAGATATTCTTCTTCTCATTTTTAAGGATTTGAAGATAGTTTCTGAGGATTCAACATATGAAAGGTTCATGTGATCTGGAGAGACACATCTAGTAGTCATCACATGATCAGCTGGTGTCTTAGACTTCTTTTTATCATTTGGGAGGGAATTTTAAAGGGGATTCTCAATATATTCTAAATATAATTTAGCTAGTCATGAGAAATTCACATAAACTTCTAAAGTTCATGGAATCAAATATCATTTTGATGGTTATGTGAATTGTGAGTTTATGACACCTTCTCTTCCTTTTTTGCGAAGAAAATAATTCACATATTTTGGTATTTCATCATTTTAAGATTTTAGGATTCTCATTTTTAGGGAAACAAAAAGAAGTATCCATCATGTTATAACATTTTCTATAATAATGATCATCTTGTTGTGTTGTGTTATAAGTTGTATTATCTAGTTGTGTGGGTCGATCCTTTATTTTTTGAGGTGTTAAATTTTTTCATTCATTTGGTATGTTTTGATCTTTCCTCTTCACTAACCCTTTTGTCAAATTGGTTCAATAGTTATATTTATATATTGATTAAAGGCCCTCTATAATCATTCTTCTATTATTCTTGTTTGTGGTTCCTTTTGTAGGAATCTGTGACCCTCATATTTGAGGGATGTGGTTCCATATATATCCAATGTTGGTGGACTACATTACATTAATATTGGGAGGCTTTTTTAATTTAAATGTACTGATTCAAAGATTTTATTTGTTTGTGTGGAAATGGGTTTTTTAATAAATTACTTCTTTCTCTTTTTTTGGTAAATGAAAAAGTGTGTTCTTGGTTTTTTTAAATAAATTTATGAAATGGTTTTCAAATAATGTTTTTCATGATTTTTTTTGGAATATAGGGAATATAGGGTGAATTGGGTACGTTGGTGGACAGTGTTGTAATAGACATTGTCCATTAATTGTGGGATCATTCATGGGATTCTTCTCTTCTCACATTGGTAGTTCAACTATGGTGTTGTTAAATTTTTTGAGGGTTCACCTTTTGTATTGTTCCTATTCTCAAAAGATTTGATTCATTTGTCCAAAGTCCTTATGAACACATAATTATGAATGTTATCTCTGATTTCTCTAGATTTCATGACCTAGTGTGATCATTGGATTGATATGAATTGTGAATTGGACAATACTATTTTGGTTTTAAATCCATGGATTTTACATGATATGCAATTCATACTTTGGTCTAATTTTTCATATCTCATTATTTATAAGTACATGAAATTATTTGATCTAAATTAATTGATTTACTAGGAAATTTGGAAATGGTAAAATTTAATTATCCCCCAATGACATTGAAAAAAATTAGTAAATTTATTTTTCATATCATGTTTCATTCAAATATAATAATGTATATATTATTCTCTATAATGTTGAAATGATACACCTTTGTAGGTCCCAATTTATCCAATTATATATACCCTACATACCCCTTCTTAATTGCGTTGAAAATGTTTTAAAATTAGATGAAGGTAAAGGCATTGAAATTAAGTTAGGTATTGTTGTTTCCTATTAACTATGTTTTTATAAATAGTGGTGAGATGTTTTTTGTTTTCCAACTCTATCTCATTAAAAATTTTGGTGTTGAGATTTTTTTTATATATTTCATTAGGACTGGTCTCTTAGATATTTTCTTATGGAATCTTCAATTGTTATTATTCTATTTTTTATAGATGTTATGAAATATATATTTATATTTTCATCAAATATATATATATATATATATTTATATATATATATATATATATTTCTAGTTTATTTTGTTTTAAATCATTCCCTATGGTTTTGGATGATGAGCATGTGCTACCCACTTGACCACGGTGACCTAGAATGTCACTCATGTTTGTGAGGGCATGAGATGGGAATCAGTATCGAGATAGTCTCCATGTTGGGATAATCGTAGTTTGGTATTAGAGAAGTAAATTTTTCCAATATATTCCTTGTCTTGGTTTGTTTTATATAATATAGATTGGATTTTTGGGATACTATTAGTAGGTTGTTATGAGTTTCTTTCGAGCTAATTCCATGTAAAGTCACCTATAACCATGGGATATTATGATATTTTTCCTAGGTCTTGAGATTATTATATAAATATTAGTTTTTTCTTATTTTTTCTCTGGTTTCAAATAAGATAATTCTATGTATGATAATTTCATTTATTTTTGTGTATAGATGTATGCCACTGAGAAATATTCCATTGGATCCATTTGTGGGTGAAACAAATTCACCTCATGATTATAATTTTATCATATTCATCATGTTGGGAGTTCTTTTAATTGAATAAAATTAACTACATGTATTGAAGGTATTTTTTGAGTAACAACATTAATATAGAGTAGAATATGATCAATTATTAGAATCATGCATTTGTAGCCCCTATCCTATAAATGTATAAATGATCCCCCAGATGTGGATGACTGGCCAAAAAAGATAGATGAGAACATCAAATTCATAGATAAATGTATATGAAGTGGATGTTTTCGGATGTCATAATCAAGGGTCTGTTAAGAGATGTTGCAGTTATATAGTAGAGTCAGATGAGATCATGAGATTGGATTGTAAGATTATTAATAATCTATTTTCATGTGGTATTTTCTAGAGTATCTTATGATGGAGATGTATCTGGTGTTTATGAATTTATATAAGGGATGGTATTTGATTTATGTGTATTATAATAATATTTCCATGATGGTTCCATTTTTACTATCGGTAGTAATGAATGACCATTTCTAAGAATAGAAGTACCTATTTGGTTTTCAACATGACATAAAATAACATTGATTTATGAAGAATATTTTGACCAATTCCATGATCATAAATCATAGTATAATTGATGATGTTAATATTACCTACATGGTTGAATATTATTCTTCTAATATTCCACCTAATGGATGCATCAGTGGTTTATAGGGTATGTATAGTATGTTGAAGAATCAACATCGGTGTGTTTGAGGTGGTTCTTGAATGATTGAATCTTCCATTACTAAAGTTATAGGGAGAATTTTTCTTCTATCTAGCAATATTTTTGGAATAGATGGACATACCTATAGTTATCATCATTAAACTCTAAATATGTTCAATAGTTGTTGTAGTTATATTCATTAGTAGATATTATTTCATGCTATGAATGATTATTATTATGGTAATGGATCATCAGCTCCTACAGATTGTGTGATAAATTCATAATTATCAAAATTATTGTGCTCCAACCATAATATTTTTGAGATAATAAAATTTAATTAATATATTAGTTTTATAAGGAGATAAAATATGTTCGATCAAAAGTGAGAGATATTATATCTATTTCATCAATATCAGGTATTTCCTATCTCAATATCGAGTTTTCCCGGTCATTTATTTATGTTTGTTTCTTTGATAATATTAAGCATCCAATAAGGATCTTTCTCATTTTTTAGGAGTTAGTGAGACCAATTTGGAAGAGGAAGATATGGGTTTTGTGTGACCTTGTGTGAAATCATTATCTAATGTGTAGTTAATACAGTATTTTCACATTCGTGATATAGATATCGGTTATATCATTATTTGGAAAAATTTCAATATTTCTCAACATGATGAGGTAAATTTTTATCATTCATGATTCCCATTTCTTCAATAAAATTGGTTCTCACATGTCATTATGGAATAATGGTATCCATGGTCAGGACATTAATGAAATTATCATATAGATTTCAAGTGTTTTTATTCACATTAGTAGCTGTTCTTGATTAAATTTATTCTATTGTTACTCTATCTACTATTGTTAGGATTATCCAAACATTTTACAAGAATATTTCAATGGTATATCTCTATATATTGATATGGAATATTAAATGGATATAGTGTTATGTACATAGATTATTTTAATTGATTCTTATCATATGGATCCCATATAGATAAATGATATAATTATTATGGTGGATGATCATATGGTGAAGGGATATTTTCCCTAGTGTTTCTTATTTGGAATAAAGAATTCTCGTTTCCATGGAGGCATACAGTTCACTCCAATTTTTTTATTGGACTATTAGATGTTCAATAACATAATGGTTAAGTAAATATACCCTTTTTCTAGTGGGAATGATTTTGTTGATCTATTATAGTGGAAAAATTAGTTTTTGAATTTTAATATTTGGTTAGGATAACATAAGCTCTTTTTTAGGTATATGATTTACCAAAAAAATATTTAGAAAAAGGTATGGCCTTTAAAAATACATTCACATATAATTTTATCTAATTAGCACACATAAAATTTTTTATGATTGGGTATATAAGATATTATCTCAGTATCTAGAAACATTTTTTGTTGTTTTCATGGATTATATTTATGTAGACTAAAGATATAATCATCCCCACATCCACCATTTTGGTTGGGTTCTATAAATAATTAGGATTCAATATTTGTATGGAATGATTTTATAATGGGGAATCTCGAACCAATATGAATTGTTCAGTGGGAATTTTGTGTTTTATATTGTCTTATAACATGATATTGAGAAGGTGAATGTTGTTTTTCTAGGAAAGAACAATGGAATGCCTTTGGATTTCAATTTTTTTTGTTTTATTAGAAACTATAGATAGTTTATACTGAATTTTAAAATTTTGGGTTAAAAAATAAATCCTATTACAATGAATAGTGAAACATTTACCTGGGATATGATGATTAAATCCTCTATGAATGATCAAATTGGTCTTCAATCATCATATCATATTCATATTTTACCTGATCCCAATATTGGTTATGTATTTTTATGTGATTCTTATGGAATTGGTTTGGGATTTTTTATTATGTAGGATAAAGTTGTGGTGGATTAAAAATATCATAATCAAGAAAAAAGTTAGAATAATTTACCAAATCATTATTTAGTGAAATTTTTAGTCATATAAGAGCTTATTTTTTTAGGGACTATTTTTTTGGGGAGAGGATCCTAATCTTTTCAATCCACAAGATTCTGGAATATATCATTTCCTAGAATGACATAAATAATAGATAGATGTGGTGTGTGTAATATCTTAAATGTATTTACAATTAAATCACCAACACCCTTTTATCGATAAATTTTGTTTTTTTAAAGGTTGGGGCTGAAGCCTCATTTTTATTAATAATGCAAAGCAAAGACCTGTTTTAACTGGGTAGAGGGAAACCCATTACATATCCAGAAGGCCCAGTGGGCTTGAAGCCCATTACATAACCCGTAGGCCCAAATGTTTGGCCAAATTCCTATTCTATGAATAGTAACCCGGCTGCTACAGTACCCGCACAGTACCGCTGCCGCTACAGTGCCCTGCCGCTGCTACAGTACCCACCGATCAACAGTACTGCCACTGCTACAGTACCCGCTACAGTACTTCTACAGTACTGCTATAGTAACCTATGCCCAATGGGTTTTGAACCCCCATTTTTCATGTAGTATTATAGTGTGCTTACCACTAATCCAAACCCCAACTACATAGATAAATTTTGTTGTATATTCTCTTTGCAGGAATGTTCCATTCCAAGCTTTTTTTGAATCAGAGGAAGAGTGGATCCTTATGGGTGTTTTTTTATAGTTGAATATATATGATAAAGAGGATGATTAAATTATGGTTCTATACATTGTTCATTTATAAAAATATCTACATGTGTGTATTATACAAAGCCTATTTCAAGATGAAATGTTTTGTGGAATTTGAAAAACCATATATAGTGTGGAATATATTTTGGGTTGGTCACTCTCATAAGATGTTATTCCCAATTTTGGGGATTGATTTAGCATCCATGAATATTCATGGTCCTAAATTTTTGGATGAATTTAGTTGTAATTCATAGGACATTCATCTGATCACAATGAATATGTATTATGACACGAGAAAAATAACCTAGTTAATTGTTATGAATTTGGACATTTTTATTAAATGTCACAAAATTAATTCATACAATAAGGTAATGTTGAAAATATGAAACATTATGTTTTTAGCCATCCCCATTTGGTGCTAGTTTTTAAAAGGGAGGAGGTGTCTTGGAAAATTGTTATTGGATAAACATAGGCTTGCTAAGGGAGAAATTCAATCACATTGGTGATTTATCTGTTGAAAAGGAATCTCGTTTCATTCTATCAGGAGAAAATCAAAAAAAACATTATGATCTAGGTAATATATATATGTAAGAGATCACAAATTTACATAGGGATTCATATTATAAAATTTCTATTTCGGATCCTATGATTACATTTAGTTTTGGGATAAGTATCTAAGAGGATAATGTGAATAGGTACAGATTGAGTAAATCATACGATCCACAAAAATAATGCCAAACATAGCTTATAATTTATATCATAGAGGATATGCTCCAAGCATGTGTCTAGGATTTTGGTTAATCATTGGATAAAAATCTTGGATTAGATGACTTTTCATGTAACAATTTATATCATTCATAAATATTAATGGACACTTTTGATGATCTTAATGGGTGATCATTCATGTCACCTCATTATTTGGAAAAGGTGTGTCTCTATGGGGACCAAGTTAAGCTCCAGAGTATTTTTTTAGGATACATGAAAAATATTGGTAACTGAATTAAAATAATAGTTGATAGAAATCAAATGTGAATATGTGGCATATAACTTTGGAGTTTTCTATATAATAGAAGGATTTATTGAATATTTATCCATAGTTGGGTCATAGTTAGCTTGAATGATATGGAAAAATTAGGCCACTTAGTATCATGGATACGTTTCCTATTAGTTAGATTATTTTAGTTGAAAAAATATAATGATGTTTTCCACATTTCTTATCTTAGTAAATACAATCATGGTCCCTCTCATGTTATGAGTTATGAAGAAATTGAGTTAGGGTAAGATTTTTCTATTCTAGAGAATCCATAAGATTTTTTGACTCTCAATTGAAATTACTTCATGCGATGTGGATTACATTGGTCATATTTGTATTGCTTCATAGATCATATTATCTTGAGACCTGGGATATAAATTCAATTAAAAGGGATCAGTGGCCTCACATATTCAATATAATTTATTGTTAAACATTGAATTATTGAGGATGGAAAGCATTAGAGTGAAACTTTTCTATCTTTTTGTTACTATAATTTTATAATTAACCATAATATTGCATGTTTCCTCTTGAATTGGGTGCATCTTGGGACTCTTGAAGATGGATAACATTGGCTGGGGAATTTTAATTAATTTTTAAGGATTATTTCTTAATTTATTTAATGTCGTTTCAGTTATAATGTGTTAATGTCTTTGGGGGTTTACCCATGAGTTCATCAAATACATAAGGTAGTTTGCTGTTTTATATAATAATCATCAATTTCTATAATTTTTTGGCAGATTCTAGACCACATAGATCAATTACAAAATGTTGATTTTAAATCTTTTCATAGGTATTGAGTTGACTACATTAAGTGGTGGGGCACACACCATGAATATATTACACAAAAGGTAATTTTTGAATATATAGTTTTTATAATAATTAGATAGTTATTTTTCATTATGTTTTTCCAAGGGGCACACGGTATGTAATTTGATTATAGGACATGTATTTCTCACCTGTAGGTATTTTATCATGATATATGACTGAGGCATATTTCATTAATTCACATGAACTTTTTCTCTCAACATAGGGTATCTCCAAAGAACATTCAACAACTTATGGTCCATCTGAATCACATTATTCAGTTTTTGATATCCATTGAAAAATGGATTCATGTATATGGGTGAGAAATCCTCATGTTTCATTATTAAATTTGATCCTAGTAACGTACTTCTGTTGTGTTATTGGATCGAATAATATGTGATGGAAATTCATTTGATTATTTTATAGATCTGTTACGTGATATTGTTCAAAGGTTCAATACATTGATTGGTGTGGTGTCAAAGGTATTCAATCTATATGTATTTGGTGATATTTCCTATTCATCAATCCTTTAAAAACACGAATCAATTGTGAGATGTATAGACTAATTCTAGGGACATCGTTATCCATCATTTTTATTATTTATGGATCATTTGCAAAGAATATGTGATGATGATTTTTAGGTAGTTTGATCAATATATATCATGTATTTGTTAACTACATTGATATGGGTTAGAAAAATTGATGTATAATTAAAATTGAATGATTAACCATTTTGATATATGTGTTTGGAAATTCTATTTTCACAAAATAAGGTTTCACAAATGTTTGGGTAAATGAAACGTTGTTTTCAAATTATTTTCAAATTGATATGTGAAATAGTTTTAAAATCATGGCATTGGTGAAATTGTTTGGAATGAAATAACATTATATACCTTCATTACTTCGGTGGTAGGTACAATAAAAGGCCTTTTCAACTATTATGGGTTCTTTAATTTGGTATTCACATTCTCTAATGGACTAATTCAATAACCACATGTTATAATTATTGGGTGGGGGTTTAATTTCTAGGTTGTCCCTTTACTATCTATATTCATTGTATTTTTCAAGAGGGATTTGTTTATTTGATTGTATATATTAGGTAAGAGTGTCTATGATATTATGAATATGTGTGTTCCTCGTAATGATGTTACCTATTATTTGGCATGTAATTATTTGGCTTCACTAACATGGATTTTATATGATTAGTGAAATATGATCTTGTTTGATTTGATATATTTTGTGTGATATATTCAAATGAATTTCTATGATATGATTTGACTTTTTCATTTGTTTAATTTTATGAAGGGGTTATTAAATAGTTTTTTAATCGGTTTTTAATAATATTTTTTTATCATTTTATCATTAAATGATTCATTTAATGTTGATATTTCATGGATTAATGTATAGAAAATTAATATGGAACACATGAGTGGTACCATATCAAGATAGTTATCTCAGACCATGCGAGCCCCTTTGTAGTTATGTAAATCATTTTATGTCTTTCGACGTAGGGTAAGGCAAGGATTTGCAGTGAGACAGTAAGGTTATCTCCAATTTGGGTTTGGGTTGCTAGTTGGGAGATGGTGTGAGTGTTTCAATACTTTTAAAAGGAGTATTTTTTAGTTTCAATGTTATTTTTTAACCGTATTTAGTTGTAATAGACTATTGGATATTAATGTTTTATCATTTTTTTGTATAACATCCATTGTTCAATATGTATTATGACATATATCATTTTTTATTCCATTGTTTTTCTATGTATATAATGATTTTTTAATTGTCTATTTCATTTTAGGTGAAATAATTCCATCTATTTTTTGTTTGTGCATTGGATCTAGATGTTGAGCTGTAGTGATCAAGACCACCCATCAAGTATGTAACAGCACATGTCTCGTACCAATATGGAGATGGTACCTAGGCAGTGTTCGTCACACCATATATTTCTTCTTTTTATTAGATGAGTACAATTAATCATTATATTATCCTAAATTATAATAACCTTCCATCGTTAACCATGTTCCAATGATTGTGAACATATATCATTGAAATGACTTATGTAATTCCAAATAGGTCCATCCACCATATATAAAATAGCACACATTCCCCATCATTATTCACAAAATTTTATCCTCCTATCATTGAATATAGCTACTAGAAAACCACTATCAAATCCTTATAATCACCCAATATCTTCTTGTGTTCCTCAATATTTAATCATTCAATACATATGGTTTAATCTAAATATAGTATTTTAAAGAAGAGGTATTTTTCACCAGGTTCATTCAATTCTAGTTATCCATACACTTCCACAAAACATGTTTTATAAATTAACATATGAAAAATAAAATATGAAATAGGTAAGGATATGATTTTAATAAGGTTTCACAACTATTTACCATCTTAATAAATAACTGATAATGATGTATCTCTTATGAGTACATGTAGTATATTACCTACACAGAGTAATGTTATTGATTTTATTCCACTATCAATCATAGTTGGTTATCAAAAAAAATTAATTTATAAGCATATGATATTAATATGGTTATAATGTATCTATATTTTTTAATTAATATTGATCATTCCTTAATTCCATGTATCAAAAAATTATACCACCACTCTATAACACATACAGATGACCATCTAGGTATAGTGATTTAATTCATTCTACAACACAAAATTATATGAATTTTATAAATATGTATGTTATTAATATATAAGATATTTATATCATGACTAAAAATAAATATACTAGAAAACAAAGATATATTTTAATGTAAATTTACTTCCAAAATGAGGATGATAAAGAATTATTATTATTTAATGGGTCATATGTTTTTATAAGATAACCATATATGGTATCATATGTATGAATTTTTATTTTTGATATTTTCATAGTAAATAAAAATTTATTATTCCCTCTGAAATATATATTACAAAACATGAATACATGAATTATATTTCTCATTTTTCAATTACTTTTTACATAGATTATTTAAGAATAAATATTTGGGATTGAAATAATATGGTATATCACCCTATAAAATTATTTATTTTCTTATCCAATATTATTTTTAGATCACATGTTTTCCTATCATATTATTCTCATTATGTAAACATGATGTATATTTTTTTTCAAAATCAATATTATTTACATCTTCGGTCAAAAATATATTATCATCGATTTCAAGGTTTTAAAAAATAGAGTATAGAATAATTTTACTACAATCATAGTTTCAATAAATTAAATTGTTACGCATTTAGGATATTTTAAAAAAAATTATTGGAATTTCTTTATCATTCCAAATGAAAATACATTGGATTTAATGAATATAGGAATTGAATTCTTTCATTTAACAACTCATTAATTAATTTTCCCACTATCAAGAATACAATTTTCATTGATGTTTCTATTATAATATTATTTATTTTTCTTGATAATTTTTCCATCATATTTTCTATTTTTTCAGATATTAAAAATTTAATATAATAACCAAAATGGTATAGTTATAAAGATTTATATGAGGAGTTTGAAATTTATTTTAATCTATTAAAACATCATCTATTTTTTAATAAACATTACTAGTGATATGATCCACTTTTACAATATTTTTTCATTCTATGGATGGATTATGATTATGATGATGGAATGATTAGGGGGCCCATTTTCATTTTACAGATAATGTTAAATGTTATAGGGATATTCTACAGTATATTTGGAGTGGCTATGTTTGTATATCAGGTGATTTAATTATTAGGCAATGAAAATTGGATATGTTATAAATGAGTGATGATAATTTATGTTATAATCCAACTATTAGTGGGTCAAATATAACCCTCTAATACATTTGTTAACAATAAAATTGTAGATAATATTGTAAGATATAATAGACTCAATAAACTACTATTAGATATTATAGCTAATTGTATTGATGTTAATCTTATGTGAATATTTAATATGATTGGGTAAGTAGTTCTGGTATCATACCTTACCCACAATGATAATATTTATATTGAACCATCACTATTGAAGTTATTTTCGATGCTTTTGGGAATAAAACATAGACATTATTTAATTATTATGTAATGTTATCTTGTATCATGATTGAGTATCGATTATTTTTTTATGTATGTATTATGTATTTTTATTGATAAAACATTATTAAAAGATTGATTAGATAATTTATTAAAATGTGATATTTTAATTATTATATTTTTTTATCAAGTTCAAATACCATTACATTAATCTTACACTCTCATATAAATATCAATTGATATATTATATGCTTATACTTAATGTCCCTATAAGCTCACCTTAGGTTATTATTACCTTCCCCATGATATGCTGATTTTATTAGGAATGATATGTTTATGAATGGATATAGTTACATGAAAAATAATTGGGAATTATTTAGATATTATATTTATATGTATTTTATATATCCATGATTCTATATAAATTAATACATTTAATTAGTAACATTAATCAGTTAATATTCAATGAACATTCAAATGATGGGATAAAATATTTAAGTATGAAAATGTGGTGGTCGCTATATAGGATATCATAGTATGTTTTTGTCTTTTTTGGGAACTAATATGAAAAATATTAGTGACACCCCATAGAATAATTTTATGTATAAATGATGATATTATGTTTTTGTAATTAATTGTGTGTGTATTTCGGTTGGAGAAGAGTTTCATCGGAGGAAAGGGTTTTTTCGAATCATGGAGTTGTTTCTGACTGGGTTGCCACAAAGTAGGGAACCTGGTCTCTGTCTGTCATCGTGGGATTTGGGTTCGGCAAGAGGTGATCATCACAACTGAGGGGAATGTGGTATTGACTGAGGGCATTGAAAACCAGAGGGTGAGATCTTTTGATGGTAGGGATGATAAAGAAGTTTGGCACGAGTTTAATCTGGAGATGGTGGAATATCTAGGGGAAGCTAGGGTGCACAGACCAAACACGATACCTCTAGGTCCAAGTGTAGAGGCAGTCTTCACAAGGCTACATGGTGAGTTGGCTACTCCCCTATGAAATAGGACCAGGGAAGGGGGCGCTCAGTCCATTGAAGTGGCTGAAGTTACTTAGGGCTCACCTACTGCTCACAATAAGGATCTGGGGGAGGTTGTAGGAGCTAATGAAGAAGATGGATCAGCTGTTGGTGATGAGGAAAGCCAAATTCCCAGCTCTTAGGAAATGGTGGTGAGGGATGGCTGTAACAAGGTCACTGTAAGGGTGTCTAATGGAATGAATAAGACGAAGATAGGCCATGAGTGGGAGAATATTTCACTAGGGGATCGCAGGACAGTAGACTCTAGGAAGGAATTCAACCCGAGGGAAGATATTTAGTATATTTCCCTCAACAACCGGTTTGGGAACCCCAGTAATGAGGTGGAGTATGAGGGACACTCTAAGGGTTCTCATGACACTAATTTTGATAGTTATGGTCGACTAATTGAGGACAATGGATTGGGAGGGGAGGTAAAAGACTTGCATAGCCAAAGATGGAAGAAAAGGGATAAAGAGAGTAGGGATCGATTTTGTTGCATTGTTTCTAGGAATCCAAAACAGAAGGGGTGCAAAGACTACACTTTTCAACCTAGACTGATGGAGACACGGTCGGCTAAAAATAGGGGAAACCCAAGGATATGGAGTTCCAGTCTATGGGGAGAGTGGATGGCCAAACAGTCTTCGTCACTGAGTCACATGAGAATCAGCCCTCTCAGGAACGAGATCAGCATGAGGAGAGGCAGTAACCGATAGAGGAGGTGTTAAAAATGGTGAAGGTTGATGCTTCTCCAGGTATGCAGAGGGAGGTAGGAAACGGGCTAACTAACAAGATAGGTGTAGTGGAAGAGGAGGTGTAAGTGGGGGAATTGGCCTCACCTATCAAGGTGGGAGTGAAAGAGATGTGTGGGGAGCCGGAAGGGGAGGATTTGATCAGGGAAGACCCATGAGAGTTTCTAGTTCATTCATAGGAGGGGATTGTTGAGAATGTTATAGAAATTCATGCTTCTGCTAAGACTATGGGACAACTGAAAGCAAGACCAATGCAAGTTGACACGACTACGGAACAAAGTGAGCTGATTGAAAAACAACACCAAATCATAGTTAGAGGTTTCAACAACAAGAAAATAGATGAGGAATTGTGAGCATGGGTTATGATGGCCTCCCATTTCAAAGGAATCATCAGATCTGACCCTAACAATGAGGTATCATCTCTCTTGTAGAAATTGTTTAAGGATAGTAGGTCTACTGGTTTTAAGTTGGTCATTAGTAATTTTGTAATGTGCTATAGTATTTTTTGGAAAGGGTGTACTTGTTGGTTTCTTACATTCTCTATAAAAGTTTTCTTACTTATAATAAAAATATTTATTTGGTGGTTTTGCAATAAATTCATCTAATGTTAGTTATCCCAAGTATAATTGGAGTATGATGTATGTTCTATTATTATGGTAAATGATTATTGTATCATTACATCACAAATTTTTCTAACCTCTCAAGCGATATGCTTGGGTTATCTAGTGTTTTGATTAAGATATATTATGATGGATATGGGATTACATAGAGTAAAACTATGGTTTCAATGATTTCCAATATGGTGTCATTATTTTGACATATGTAATTTTACTAAAAATATTCACATCAAATAGAAATCACATTCATTTCTTGGTTCACGATTTCTAATTATAATATGTATTTATGTCATATGGATGAGAGAATATAAATATAAAATACATCACTATTTTGAGACATTTTTATACTTTTCTAGAATAGTTTCCCAATATTAGACTAAATTATGAATTTTATTTTATAATATTAATAATACATAGTTCAATTTTTGAATAAATAATACCTATTGGATGACCCTTCTTTAGTAAAAATTATTTTAAAAGAAACTCCAAATGAAAAATGATATGGGATTCATTGGACATGGGCATCAAAATGGGTTAAATGGTTATATGTTATTAATAATTATGGATCAATATGAATGCACCAAGATTTTTTGGTTGCTAAAAAGATCATGATTAAAAATAAGTATCATATACCGTAATTAATATTCATTCAATAAAAAATGTGGAGGTCAGTATTTTTTTATTATTGTTATTTGAATTTGATACTATTAGAATATGATCAAATTATAATACCTGATATATATATCTTTTAGTATAGTAATGCTCAAAAAATTTATAGTGATACTATTTATTAATAATAATTCCATTGTTATCATCCTTGATTTAATGAATACACTATATATATATTTTCTAATTTTTTTTGGTAGTTCATATAAATTAAATTTAAATTTATTCCAATACTAAATATTAATATAAATATCAATTAAGGATTTTATTTTTCATCCTAATAAAAGATAAATTTTACTTGATATTTAGATACTATGAATATTATACATAGAAACATTCATTTTTAGTGTATATAATCACATGTGAATATATGTCGATGGATCCATCAAAGAAAAATGTTACTGAATAGAATTGGAGAACAAAAACTATAAATTATATCCAAATATTTCCATGATTATATTTTTGTTATAAATTAATTGTAAAGTATTTTACTCATCATTCCAATCCACTCAAAATAGTCACTCAAAAATGTGTTTTTTCATTGGGGCTAGTGAATGAGATGAAAATTTCAAGGAACTGAAGAAAATATTGGTCATTTTAAATATGCATACATTATGTAATAGACAATAATTTTATTTTTAATTTTTGTGATATATCAAATAAAGTCATGTTTTTGTTCTTATAAATAATTACATTGTGAAATCTTCTTCGAAACGATAATAGAATTTTCATGAGAAAATGTAATAGACTCATTATTTCGATTTTTAATCAGATATAATTTCATTAATTATATGGTGTACAATTTGACACAAATAGTGATCCCAAGATATTAAACATATATTCACCAATAAAGTGTCAAATATAATTAATAAATTATAGGTATAATTGACTAATGGTTTTCAATTATCAATACATCACCACCAATTGAATGGAATAAATATTGTTGATGCATTATGTCGAAGGTACCATTAAAAATAATATATATGAATTATCATAATTAAAGAGGATGACATATATTATATTTTTCATGTGTGTGTCTACTAATCTCTCCTTTGTTGATTAAATATGTGCATAAAGAGGATCAGTAACTACAAATGAATATAAAAAATGATCCTATGTAATTTTTTTGAATGAATGATAAGTCTCAAAAACATGGTATGTTTCCAATTATTTACATAAATGATGAATGGGATATTGGGAAAAATAATAGATCATTAATCTTCATTCATCCTTACTGTTGGATAATGTATAGATTTATGAATGTTAATTTCTCATGGTAAAAATTATGATAGATGTTAAAGGGTATATATAGTGTATTTTTAATTGGTAAAAAATTATATATAATAGAAAATAGTGTAATGTAATGTTACAATCATTACCCATAGTATTATGGAAATTGTAAAAATCAATTTTGATTTTTCCTCATACTCAAAAAAACATCAAAAGAATATAAGTCTGTTTTGATTCTAATCGACATCATTTTCAATTCAGTATAATTATTTGATATAATGTCAGATCCATCACCCCATGAACTTATATCAATATTATACCTTATCAGGTTGTATTTTTTATGTGTTATCACATTATTTTATATTTGATCAGGATTCATGGTTGGACACCTTTTTTTAGTGATGTTTTTAGCATACCTTGGATATAATGTTTTGTTGTAATATTTTTTTCATCATTAGATACATGTTATGAATAATAGATCCAATCATACCCTATAAGAACGTTATATATCATGTTATATATAATAGAATGGATGTATTGATCATCAAATTTAACTAATTTAGTTTTATTACAACAATATATTTCACTCCCACATTCTGAGGGCTCTATATAAAGACATATATAAAAAGACGTTAATAAGCCTAAAACTCACGGATGAAGTAGTATAAATAAATATATATGGTTCATATATATATACTGAATGAGAAAATAAAATTAAATCTATTAATCTCACATCAAGACATCTAAGATTCGATAAAAGAGTTATGTGGACGATAATTGGTGACATCCTAATTTTAATGTTGGTGATATGGTATTCCTATAAATTTATCAATTTAATATGGTTATTTGATTTTGAAATAGGGGAACATTGATACCTATGAATATCATTTATTTCAAAATTCATAACTAGATAGTGATCATTTCATACAACATGGAACATCCCACCAAACCTCTCTCATGTTGATGATGAGTTCCATGTATCTATTATGAGGAATTATATAATTTTACTTTGACGTGATCAACACTCTAATGATATACCCTTAGTGAATGTTATTTCATATGAAAATTTTTTGATATAAATATTTTATTTTCGGGATAAATTCTTATAGATTAATACTACACATCAGATTAATGTTCTTTTGTGGAATCCTAAATTTTCATAAGGGTTTTTTGGAAATATTGGATATAATCGAGTATAGATAACAATATTTTGTTTTATTAGAATGGTGTAATATTTATGGTGAAATTAATTTCATATGGTGAAGGGGTAGAATGAAACACCTGAATATTTTATATTAATTACTTTTTAAAAAATTATTAATTATTTCAAATATTTCAAAACATTAAACGACTTGTATATATGAATCCTAATATAGTAATCTGTTATGACCTAGAAAATAAAATTAAAATTATTAATATTATAATCACAATATCAAAAAAAATATTTATAAATTTTTCATATAATTTTAATTCATAAATCATATTATAATCAATAATTATTTAATTTCCATTAAAGTTATTTTATGTTTCAAATATATTATTAATCAACTTTTATTGAATGAAAACCTTATAATCAATTTTAAAATTTGTTACGTTTTAGATAATAAAATTTTAATATCAACTTTTAATGGACCATGTAAATACTGTACTATAGTAATTTTATATATTTTTTCGAAAAATCTATTTTTTTCAAGGAATAGTGATAAATAAGGATTATTGAGATAATAGTTATTTCTATTCAATTATAAGAACATTATATTTTTTAATTATATCATAAGTTACATGAGTATCCATTAATTAAAAATAATATAATTAAAAAAAATTAATCATAATTTTAATATTTTTTATAGGATATTTATTCATTGCTAAGAAAGACATTAGTTGTGAAATGTTTTTTGTGTGAAATGTTTTTTTATCCAAATAAAATAATTTAGTCGATATTAATGATTCATTTAAATTAATTACATAAATTTTATCATTTTTTAATATTTTAACATTAATTTTTTAATGATTTTTGAATTAAATGGATGGATATAGTTTATGATTTATTCATAAAAATGAATCATTCTAAAATATTTTTTTCATTGCGATTTTCACACATACATATAATGATATTACAAAAAATATTTCATTAAATTATTCTAAAACTGATTCAATTATGTTTATCAAGAAAATTATTTTCATTTAATAGTGTAATATTATTTTTTTGGAAATAGTTAACTTTATAAACCATAAAATTCATTCATAATGATTATGGTCAAAACATGATACCTATAGGGTTTAGAGAAAGTGGTAAATGTAGTACTTCAACCCATTGTTAATTAATATTTATTAGTTGAATAGATCATAGAAATGTTTTATCTAACAATTTAATTTTATTAAATCCTGATATACTATAAAATAAACAAGGACATGTATTAGTGAAGACTTCTATCAAATCCAATGTATATCCCTCCCCTAAAATATAAAATAATAATTCATATCCTCCATGTATCATAAAATTGTACAGATTAAATATCATAAAATCCATCCAAAAATAAATACATTAATCCATCCCATCATCATATAGTTTTTTACATTCCCCTATGAATAATCCATCAAGGCATAAGGTGTAAGAAAAAAGAAAACATCACAAAGAGGAGGAACAAGTTTTAACATTGTTATTTCAATTATAATTCATCTTATATTTCCCCAATCAAAATATATCTAAGAGTACATTATGCATAATGTGTCATTAATATACTAACATGTTATTATATTTATGGAACAACCATTTACAACATATTCTAAATTAAATAGTAGATAAAATAATCACTTGTTTGTACATGTATGCAAACACCTCCTCTTGTAGACATGAATAATTTTACACCAGCATAATTTAGGGTTAGTTATTATTAAAAATGTACTATATATCTAATGTATTTATTATAATATAATAAATATATAATGGAAAAATATTATTTAATTTTTTTTCATTCATTGCAAAATATAAGCAGCGGTCCTTTATACGAATAGATTATCGTCTCCACGTAGTGATATAATTCAATTTTCATCTACAATGTATATTAATATTTTTAAATATATATATTGAATATATGTTATATTTATATAATTATTGATAATCTAGGTATTTTTTAAACCAAGTTCATGTGTAAATAAATTATCTCCTAAAAAATATACATGAAAAATTTATTTGACAACTGAAATAATTTTGATAATGAAAGGTAGATATCAAATTAATGGTAAGATATTTTATGAAAAAAAGTATAGTATTGTAGATATGAAGAAGGTATTATTATAAATGTAAAATAAGTTTTATTTTATTTTATAAGATTATGGAGTGCTTTCGAATCAAGACCGACTTTAGTTAAGGGTTTCATATAATAATATATCATTTTAGAAGATAATTCATTCTAATAATTCCAATAATGAAATTTTATGATCTATAATTGAAAAGGGTTTTTTAATTTATAATGCGCTTGTGATTTCAATATATTTAATTATTCCCTTTAATTTTCATTATTTATGTACTTAGGAGACCAAATTAATGTTTTGATGAAAAAACAACATTTTGTCACTCTTCAACCAACAATCATATTTCATCCATATCAATGTTTCTTAATAGTTTTTCATGATTTTTTTACTATTATCCAAATATTTATTAAACTCTATTTTCACAGAATATTTAATTTATGTATAATTATTTAATGTAATATCATGGTCATTCCAAAACTATTACATTTGAATTTTTATATTAAATGTGAATGTAAATTTTATTTTAACAATACATGACCAATATTCCCCACCATAATAAATATTATTTCATTTGAATCATCCTTTATGAGTCCATTTTTGTTTTATTTTTTAATGAAAATGTTTGAAAATGTAATTTTCCCTTTTAATTGATTTTAAATAAGTCATTTAAAAATAAAAAATTGTATTTCCATCAAAAAAATTTATATTGATATTTTAAATGAATGTTTATATATAAAATAGTACATTGATATTTCTAATGATTTAATGGGACATGAACAAATGTTACCATCATTGATAATTATCCAAATGTTTTAGGACTATGATGATGTAATTTTTAGGAGATCTATATTCATTCAAAGGGGTTTGTTTTACGAAATGTAATATGTTTCATTATCTTGTGGTTTATATTTGAATATATTTTGAATATGGGTTATGTGGTTCCATTATATTCTATTAATGGATTGTGATTTCCTACACTGAATAAATGAGAAAAAGTTGTTATACATTGATTTATGGGTATGTAATATCACTCCCATGTATTGGGTAATAATGAAAGTGTTGAAAATTTCATAAAAGATGATGGAGTTAATAATCTATAAATTGGAAATCATGGTAACTAGATAGAATATACACCAACGATAATGATGAAAAGGATCATTTATAAATTTCCATTATGGTGCATTATCCAAAAAAATTAATTGGAATTGGACATGGATAATAATTTAATTTTAAATAATTATAGGAATTCCTCAAACTTATTTCTTATTATTATATGACTTTATCAATGTTCATTATGTATTAATGTAATTCCATAATCTTTTGAAAATGTATATTGATTATAATAATATTATTCCATGATTCATGATTAATTATCATTAACTTCAAGGATATGATTATTCTAGGTTTTTATCATGTTATCATACCCTTATGTAAATATTATTTTCAACTATGATCATTAATTATTATCTATTATGTTTAAAAAAACCTTTCACATAAACTCAAATGTTATTTTGGTTATTTTTCTAGAGTAGTTCTAAATTTTTTAGATATAAAATTATTATATCGGTTGAGTGTGATGAGTAATTTAATGGTAAATATTTTAGATATGTAATAAATTATTCATTTATGTATACATGATTCAAAATTCACTAAACCATTATATTTCATCCATATATTTTTTCATATTTATTTTATATTTATATAATGCGATTTGAAATTGTGATAGGAAATTTTTGGGGTGCATAGAGAGCATACAAAGGCACCAATACCCCATCCAAATCTAAATACATGTGCATTTTTGTTTCCCTAGGTTGCATATGCACACTCTGTTAATAATTCACCCACCACTGCACTATTTTGATTAACATGGTGAACCCAAAAATGGTCATCATTTATTAAACTCTATGATAAACTCTCAAATTTTCACCAGACCAATTAATCACCATTAAATGGATTAAAAAACTAGGGGAATTTATTATCAACCTTAATTTTGGGTATTATATTATCTCCAGTATAAGTCATTCCATCATTAGAAGTATATGGGATAATCTTTCTTTGTAAAATATATTTCAATTTTTATCCTCTATATATATTTCATTCATATTTATCCACTTCAATATCACTATGTTTCCATGATACTAAAAACTATTAAAAAAGTTTTTCCCATTATACTATTTATATCCCATCCAATATATGAATCATTTCATGAATTAAGGCATGATTTGGTTCAAAATATACATGAACCCATTAAATTAAATAGCTAAAATTGGGTTGGAACATCAATTGTGGAAATTTATAAAAAAATTATTGGCCATAATGGACCGTGGTGGTAAACGAAAACTGAAAGGAAATATCATTAAATCAACCAATTATATTAAATGGTCCAACATATTAAGGAGACAACATTATTTTCATACCTGGTCACCTATATTCTTATTATAAGGAGGCATTAAAGAACACATGATGTCCCATAACAGGGATAATTGTTAAATATGGTTATAAATAAAATATTTAATTAGATTCAGGATGAGAACATCATTTTATGGTAGTAAGTATTTTTTATGTTGTTTTGTAAACATGTCTACTTATTTATAGAGATGTTGTTCCAGTATTGTCTAAAAAAGTAGTGATCAATAGGGAAATTCATATACATCCATAAATATAGACATTTTTATCATGTGTTGATAAATATTTCCATATAGAAACATCACATAAGTAAAATATGACTCCCATGAAACCCCAAAATCAATTCAAAATTACCAAATATGTCTTACATTTTTAGAAGGTTGTTTCTGATTTCCCATTAATATGAATATGTTAAACTATTTTTATTTATTATTTCTTATACAATGATTCATTATATAATAAAAAATTATTAGAGGTTAAATATGTATATTGACCATATATGATTCAACCATTAATTCCATCACATTTTATAGATTCCAAACTGAAGATATTTTCTTGGTTATCTAATTTATTTTATTCACAAATTGTGATGTTGTGGGAAGGATTTAAATATTGATCCATAATATCCTAGATCAAATCATTCTTTATAATTTTTATTATTATCCCTTGATAATGTCTATAGTAATCTACTATAATTTCTAAAATGGGATTTCTAGTGGTTACAAAAATGTTCATGTATGTTGACTATATAAATTAATATGTACACAAGATATGAATATCTACAAAATATAAAAACTCATTTGTTTAACATAGAGTCCAATTACGGTTACAGATAGCCATGTACATAATTTTTATCCTAGTATACCTAACCATTTTTAATGTTTAAATGAATAAATCTATTATTCTTGACATGATTATGGAATTACAATTTGATTATTTGAAAGGGAACAGTGTATTCTTCAAGTTTCCATCAATCGATGGTTTCCCAAACACTATTTTTTTATATAAATGAAATGAACTTATATTCTGATGTGTGCGAATCCTTATCATACTAAACCATATTTTGAATATGATTTATATGATTGAATATCAATAATTATTTTAGTGGAATCAAAATGCATATATGAAATTATACTCATCAATTCCAACTGATCTCATTCTTCTTAGACAACTAATTGTATAATTATAACCTTAATGACTATTGCATGGAATTCACATAATTATGTGTACAATCCATCTTAGTAGAGAACATTTATGGATTTTGAATACATACTCTCAATTTCATGTTCAAATCCCATTGTAAAAATATTTTTTTGATGATTTTATGGTCTATCAATGTAGTTATTTTTTTACAAATGAGTAATTGATACCATATTTTAAATTCATAAAAACACATACCAAATTTCAAATACTAGGATATATAATTTTAATCGTGAATTTTCATGTTTCATGATACAAGATCATAGAAATGATCTCATTTTAAGAGAATATATAATAGTATTGATCTATATAAATTACAATAAAAAATGAACACTTCATATATTCTGGAAAAAAATACTTGGCGTTGATGTGTCCCTCAGCATAATTGATAAAAAGTATTTTTGACAATGATGACACTAGTGTGATGATGTTAACATCCCCATGAGTTTTGTCATTCTATATTTATGTCACTATAAGTTCCCAAAAAATGTATAATAGTAACGTTTTAGGTATAAATATATTTATTTCTCAAAAATATTCATAGTAGTTTTACAAAATAAAAAAAAACATTTATCATTTCAAGATAATATTTTACCATTTTTGATGAAAATACATGAATAAGGAAGAAACATTATTATATTCATATATAGATTTTTTTTATTACATCAAATAACTAGTTCTCTCAAAAAATTCTCACCACGATGTTTAATTTTCCATCTAACTCTTTATGTGTTATACAATACAACATATTTTTATCTAAAAATATTACGTTGAATATTTATTGGTTCCATTGAATGATATGATTCATAGATTCATGGAATATCACTACAAAATTTTAAAGGCCAACTAGAATAACAAAAAATATATGATGAACATAATGAATCTCGAATGAAATATTCTCAAAATATCATCTATCCCAAGACATAGACGATGATTCATAGAGTTTCTATCAATTTTGGAGAACATTAAGGGTCCCTTAAAATGATAAAAATTATAATAGGTATACGGATGATTATATCTATTCTTTATCATAACTCGACTTAGTTTATGATAATCAACATGTTTTCAAATGAACCATCAAATGTTTTTGATAAAATAATTACTATATCCCAAGGAAACCTACTATATGTTTTTAAAAAATATTCTTCAAATATATTGTATTGGACCTTAAATTTAAATTATTTCATTAGGTCCATTAAATATTATTAATGTGAAATATTATTAATTCCAATGAAAGAAGGTAATTTTAATATATCGCTTAACTTTTAGGTGGATAACTATTAAAATTTTCGAGAAACATGTTTGTATATGGATCCATTAGAGTAGTAAAGTGTATAGACCCAATTATTTCATTATTATTTAAAGTGAATTATTCTAAAAAATAAGAAATAATTTAAATCATTAGAGAGAAATTTGAGTCTTCCCTTGTGTATCAATCCCTGATTCTTTTAAAGAGATATTATTTCCCATCATATGTTATAAAATATTATTATCAAGAATAAAATTCGATAAAATCCTTGCATTAAATAATCCAATCTATTCCCACAATTCCAAAAATTATATTAATATAAAAATATGAAAATTTCCATTCAAAATGGACTATAATTATTGTTATATAATAAACACAACCTTTAAATCCCATTCACTCTCACATCATGAGATGTGTCTAAAAACTAAAAAATTGTTTCATAATATATATATATAGAAATATTATTTTTCAATGACACATTTATAAATAATATAGTGGGATACTATAATATCAATGGGATATGTCATAATATTAGAGGTGTGGATAATGATACCTATTACTGTTTTAGGAACTAATTGGTCTTTCATTCTCATATTATAAGATATATGTAACTACTTATTATCTCTACATATTTCCTAGATTACATGTTATAGATTCATTTTATATTTAGATGGATTGTTCTTGTAATAAACATGGTTCACTCAGTTTTGAGAATGAGAACAATTCTAATGTGAAATAACTTTTAAAGGGGTCTCTATTTGAGATAACATAAATATATTTCAACAAACAGTTGTTATATATTTAGAACTATATTGGTAGAGATATACCGTCTTATTATATATATGATATAATTTATATGGGGATCCACATTTTATATCCACATAGACCTAAAAATCACATTAGAAACGCATAGGATTAATACTATGTCCTAAAGGAATGTTTTGTGGTTTAGTGATTTAATTTCGTGATGTTTTGTATTATTAGAAGCTGGTGTCCCTCTTAATTTTTTTATTATAATTACAGTTCCCACCTATTCCCATATATCCAAACATAGTTCTTCAAGTTATATTCTAATTAATATAACATTCAACAATATATCTCAATTAAAAATTACTAAATAAATAAAATTATAAAGCATGTATGTTATAGAAATTCTTTTGGTCATAGTAGAGACTAAAATATTTCTTCCTTTAATTAATCAATAATATCATCTTTAATAGATTAAATTACTTCTATAATAAACATATATTTAAATCCAATCCAAAGTATATTCATTAATCATAGATTAAGGATATATATATATATATTAATCATGATGGGGTACATATTTAAAATATTGGTTGAAAATCTATGCAACTACCTCCCTTATAAGTCCTTGGTGAAATTTATCTGGGATTAAAAAATCTAGATATTGATGTGAAATATATTATAGGTTGAACATTTATAACATTAACATTACATTCACCATGGTTCCAACTGAACCCAATTGCATGTTCCTTGTATTACGATATACATAACCCATTTTATGTTTTCAATACCACTAATGATTAGTGGAATCTATTCTTTAATGTTCATAGAATATTTTTCTTTTTCTTTTTTTATAATTTAAATATATTTATGAATAAATGAATAATCCAAAAATAATATGTGTATTACGTTTTTTGGTAAATTGTTTTTGAACATCAGAAACATTATGTAGTGCCTCATTTTTCCAATTTATAGGTGAGCCAACTCATTCCAATTCTATAGAGACAGAACAAAACATCCTAGAGTCATAAAAAATTGTTATCATAATTTATTGGAATATTCATTTTTCATTAAAAAAATAAATGATTATAATCAATTTCTAGGAATTATAATTTATAATATGAGAAAAAAATTCATAGGTGGAATTCATATTTTTTATTAATGATATTATACACTCAACAAAAAAAACTTCCTATGATGAGATAAAAATACATCCATATGTTTCTAAACCAAATTTTTTAATAATCATTTCCATAGTAATTATATGTTGAGAATAAATAGGTACTATTTTTATTTTTAGGATATACATTTATATTTCTAAAATTTAAAATCCCTTTCCCACCGTCTAAAGATAATATATAAATAATGACAGATACCATTTTTAGTATATCTACCCTAACCGTATTTCATTGAACGAGATGATATGTAACTCACAGTATTTTATGTTCCCAAGAGACCAATTTATGGAAATAAATTCAATGATCTTACCAAGATATTTTTTTTTAATTATTTTCAAATTTAATAAAATAGAAAATTTCATGAATATATATATATATATAACCAATCCTACTACGTAATTCTTGAAAGTAAAAAATAAAACACAATTTAAAGACTAAAGAACATAAAAATTATAGTTAGATTATTGTAGTATTATAATGTGATTCATGGATACCAAAGTGAATCCCAATATAATAAAATCAATGAAAAATACCTCCAAGCACTCTATGAGTATAAATAAATTATCAAACCAAAATCATAAGTAATTAGAATCATAATACACCACTAAATTAATAAGTGTCTTTTGTTTAGATTTTTGATGAAGAAAAAAATATTCACAAGAAAAAAATGATCATATGTAATGATTGAGTATTTAGGCACTGCATACATCACCAAATTCAAATTTAGAATCATTATACAATGAATATTAGGTGTTACATACCATTTCAAAATATATTTTTTGAAAAATTGTGGATCATTAAAACTATTACATAATTTTATATAGATTGTAAATATTTTTATGTAACTTAACTCATTAATACATAATCATATAACCAATAAAAGAATATAAAATCAAAATGATAAAAAATAAAAATTATCATGATCTAGGATATTTCTTCAACTTATCAATCCCATGGTGATTTAACTTCAGTTGCCTCCAATCTGGCACTAAGAACCAAGCCCATACCTATAAGGCCACGCGTAATGAAATGATTATCACACACCACCCATGTATACCATGTTCTCAAAATTATTAATTTTGTATAAATTTATTCTAAAATTAGTTATATATATTAGAATAATTAAATGGTAAAATCATTGAATTAAACCAAATCCAAAAAATTAATCCAAAATACACATATGGTATTAAAAAATTATTCAGAAAAAATATTTTCCTAACACATCCCAAGAGAGGATTATTTTTTCAAATCATTAATTTATTTGTTTCTAAATCAATGAAAAATATTTAATAATTCTAAGATATTTGGTTCTTGTGAATATTGATACGTGAGGGAATACATGAAATCCCTATAATCTATTTCACTACAAAACCAAAATAGATAATTAAACTAATAAAGTAATTATATAATTACCAAATTATCTGTAATCAACCTTCATGATTAAATTTAAGAGATAATGCTTAATCAGATTATTATAAAAACCTCTTAAATGATAAAATTTGAAGGTCATAAGAGGTTGATTCAGGAAAAATAAAATTAAACCCCCCCCCCAAAGGATATATGATGAGGAAATATGAATCCTCATCATGATTGATGTGATAATTATCTATTTAAAATAATTGTTTACCATTACCATGTTATGGGGACCTATGTTCACTTGACATCCAACTGGAACAACATAGTCACAAACTCTATCCTTTTTAAAAATAATTCGAAATTTTACACCCACCATGACATTTTCCATGATCCGGTGAGGCCTCCTTAGACTGGTTTCACAATTACTATCCCATGGCACCAATATCCTTTACTCACCCATTAGCCTAGTTGGTATTTTTTTCCTCATTTATCACATGAAGACACAAAACATAAATATCCTCACCACAATGTTGTGTTGTTTCACATGGTAAAAAATATATGCAAAATCAATTGTAATATCTTTTAGATACAAAAAAACTCTCCACAAACATAAAAAACATACAGAATACTAGATCACTAAGGTAATTTGGATCATCCCTTATACTAAGAATAATACCATACATTTTGACTTAATTTCACTATAACAGAATAATAACGATATTATAAATATTGTATATTATTTGAAATGATATTTTGTGTGTTTTGGATATCAAGTTAAAAAATTATGAAAGAAAACATATGTTAATTTGGGGTTAGTTAGTCAATACAACACATGGTTAACATTTTAAATTGAAAAATAATTATTGAACATGATTTTCAATTTTTATGTGACACTTAAAAATAAAAAAATATTATATTTGAAACATTTGTTCTTAAATTATATCATTATAACCATTTAATATAGGTTGTGGTGAAAACCAATGATATCATTCGGTTGAGAGGGTATTTCACCCAATATACTATCGATGTTATTTTTATATTATAAGTGAATGGGGAAGGACTGAGTATGTGGACATCAATTAATGTAGTAATATATTAGTTTAACAATGAAACTATGTTCATTATAATTATATTACTATGGTAAGATAAGATGAGGATTATTAAGAAAAAATACAATTAAATATGTAGTACTTATATTGAGACCTTATACAACCCCATGATTAAGTCCTCATAATTGAAGGACTATGGATAACTAGCAGTGACCTTGGGATTTAATTCAAATAAGTAATTACTATGAGAGAATAATTGGGCTAGGATTCATAAATATTTAAAATTAAAATGGATGTGTTGAAAGGGTTTAATTGATCACTTTTGATAAGTGTAGAAAATGGATCTTAGTGACAACTGTTTTGTTTAAAATGATATCATCATTATACACAAGGGTCAATAATTATAAAATAAATAAATAAGGGTGTTTTAGGTTAGTTTAGGTATAGAAATAATCAACAATGAATATTTATATATGTTTTAAATATCATTGATGACACTTATTATTATATTATATCATTAAAGTTTTATTTTATTTAATAGATTAACTAGTATAATGTAAGTATCTAATGTTTAACTATAAATTGAAAATAACATATGTTACCAATTTTTTATTTTTGAACCCTAATTTTATAAGCATTAAAAGTAATTGAATATCAAAAAATTATAATATAATATTTATATTAAAAAATATTCTTTAATAATATTTTCTTGAAGGAAAATGTTGAAAAAATATTTTATTATAGTATTACAAATTATTTTATGTCCATTTTTTATTATTGATTAATTTATTTGATTAAATATAAATTATAAAGTTTTATTAATATAAATCATTGATAAAATTATTTTTTCAATTATCATTATCATTGAAATAAATCTTCGTAATAAAATATGATAACCAAAAATGAAAATGAAGTTAATAAATAATATATTCATTTTGATCAATATTATAAAATATTTTTTTCAATTAATTTTTTTATCGATAAAGATAATTTTTTTAAATGTAGTGAATAAATTAGTTTTTAGAATTAAATTTATATTGTGGAAAAAAAATGATAGACATGGGGTTTAGAAATGAATACTAATAAATTTATTTTTTCTATTTTAGATATATATTATCATAATTTTTTTTGGAAAACCATTTATGTATTTATTTTATTTTTATAATGTCACAAAAGTGAGAGTACTTAAAAAATCGACACATTACACTATTTTCCAAAAAAATAAAAGAAATAAAATTTATTATTACACTAATTATTATAATATAAATCAAAAAATTTTATTTATTTTATCTAAATAATTATGAAATTTTCAAATTTATCTATTGAATATAAAATATAATGAATAATGTTTTATATTAAAAATAAGCATTACAATTTTCTTTAAAAATAAAAAATTAAAATTGTGTATAATAATTAAGATAAATAACTTACTAATTAATAAATTTCCTTCTATATAATCTTAATTTATTTTTATATATCACCTCAATATCTACACATTATATCTAGGATTAATAGATGCACTTGGGGAAGTTGAGGATAATGATTCCATTATAATGTGTCCCTTTTTAATTTCTGTGACAGTGAATTTCTCCAACACATGATTTCGATCATTAAAATCATGTTCAATTATTTATTTCTATTGGTCATTAGAGAACCTTAGTGATACAATTTTCCTTCCACTCTTTGAGAAATTTGATTTATAAGGGAGCCATCTTATACCCAATATATTTTCATTCATTTTTCTATGTAGATTTTTGAATTATGGTTACTTCATGTTTAACACTATAATTTAATAGATATATTATAATTCTATAATTTTAGTTTTACATATAATGTAATCATTCCATTCAATTTTAATGTGTACAATAAGGTAAAATTATAATATTTTATTAAGGAAAACAAGAAGTGGAATTTATGATGATTACATGTTTCCTTGACATTGATTACAGATCAATTTCTATAATATAGAAATATAAATTTCAAATAAAAAATAATCTCATATAGTATAATGATGAAAGGATGATATAAAAAATTTGGTAGTTAAATCCCAATCAAGGGTCATGTTAGGTTGAAAAAGGGTTTGAAAGATCAAATGGTTAAGTAAAACCACATTATTGAATACATATCAATTTTTAGGAATATCATGATTTATATAAAGATTTGATTTATCTATCTTCCATATACTAGGAGGTTGTATCTCACATTTAAACCATAACATTTTTTATAACTATATTATATATAGCTTATAAAAATTAATAGATGTTATGTTTTTTTGTGTAATTATCAACTATAAAAATATTTTGTTAATAAATTCATTCTCACATAACAGTAAATTAACCCGCAAAAATAAATATTAAATGAATATAATTTTTAAATTATATGAATAATAAATAATCTTATTAATAAAAATATTTTAGTTAATTTGAAATATAATATTTATGATGAAGAACACATAATGTTTTTTAATTTAATTTATATCAATAAAATAAGTAAAACATGATGTAAATTATTTTCATAAAAAATTTCAATTCATAAAATTTGAAATTTTAATTTTACAATACTACACATCAATTTATGATTTATAATTTTGATATTATCTTTAGATGAATTCTTGATATTATCTAAAATATGTTTTCTCCATGAATAGTGAAAAATAATATTTTTTTATTACTATCAGATTTAAGAAATTTCCTTCAAAGAAAAATGATAGAAAAATACTTTATATTTGTTCCTAAAAAATGTAAATTTATATTTTTATATAAATAAATTATAAATAATATATTTAATTTAGTCCCTTGTATAATATTATGTATTTTATTTACAAAATTATCATAAAAGAGATTTGATGTCACATATATAAAAAAACATATCATAAAATAGTGTAATTAATTAAAAAAATGTATTAAAAATTTTATCTCAATATATTTGTTATAGTATAATATGTTATATATTTTTTTTATTTATATATGCATTATTAATTTAATTAAATGTCATGATTATGATAAGAGTGGAAGGCTCATATGGAATGAATTATTATATTAATGTTGTATTATATTTATGAAATATAATAAATTCATAAATTTTATAAAATGAATCTAAAAAAATGTTTACACATGTATATAAATATATTATATCCCAATTTATTATTAATTTATTTTCTAAAAAAATATGACCACTTTTTTTTAAAGCATAATTATCTTGTAATATACATATTTCCTATATTAAACGTATTCTAATATCATATATGAAATTAAAATTTATATCAATTAAAATGGTTTAAATGGAGAAATGATTTTTTTCTATACCATCCAAATTGGTTAAAAGGTGTTATCTTATATTTTCACATAAACAAAAATTATTTAGTGAATAATTAAATTCCAAGGAAACCAAAAACACTAAATTTTAATCATATATTGGAAAGTGAAAATAACATATTTGAATATGTGTTCAAATGAATGGATGTGGAATGATCAACCCAAAAACATTTGAACTCAAATATTTACATCATTGGATATATTTACCCTTGAAAAATTCCATGGAATCAATTAATATTAATGGGTATTTTAAACAATTCTATTTTTATATTATTATTAATGGTTCCTCCTACCAAGCCAACTAGATCTATTTAGGTCTATAATTTATGTTGATACTCAAAAAACATTTCATGTCCAAAAATTATATTTCAAATCCAAAATCTCATAGTCTGTATAAGTATCATGACCCCTTAGTTTCAAAATAGAATTTAAAAATATAGTACAATCTTTCCATACGACTAATTATTAATCAATATTCACTTCATCTTAATCATTATATATTCCCCCAATTATTTTTTATCCATTATTTTTTGTGAACATCGGTAATATCAATGTAATTGATTTTATTATATCAATAGAAGACTACATTTTTTCCTCCCAACAACTATCATTGATCAATGATGATATATTCACAGGTTTGTGAAGTCTTATGCCCCCTTGATTATGAAGAAAAAGTCATTAATTAAAAAATTAAATATATTATAAAATATATTTATTTACTAGAAGATAAAATAATTATAACATGAATAGTTTTCTATAATGAGAACAAATTTTTTACCCCTTATATTATTTCATTAATTTGAGCATCATTCCAGTACATGTGGACTACCTCCTTGAAATGGAGTCAAATTTGGTTTTCCCATTACAAACTGTTGTAGATTATTTCAATAAATAATTTTATTTATTAAAATATAATATATAATAATATTTAGATTATTAAATAGTAATATTTTATAATATATAAATTTTGTTAACAAAAATATATTATAGTAAATTTAAAAGCCTTAAATGAACATTTCAAGGCCCAATATTTAATATAATCCCATTCTAAAAATAATTTGATCTATATATATGTTATGATAGTGGAATAAATAATTTCAAAAAAATTAAAAATAAATGTTCTTATATGGATATTTTAAAACAAATTTTACTATTATTCTCATACCTAGAGAGGTATATAGAAATTTATCATACTACCTCAAGTAACTGGAATAAAAACAATTTATATTTTGAAAAATAATAACATAAGTTAGTTGATAAACCATATCATATTAAATACTTATGAAAAAAATAATATATGTTTTTTAATAAAATTAATTTTACTAAAAAGTTCGTTTAGGCCGTCTGTAGAAAGAATCAGTTACAAAGGTAAGGGTTTTTAATCTCATTTTTTCATAATTGCAAAATAATGTGTACTGAACATCTAATTATTATTTTAGTGGTTTATATATTGGAATAAAATTTATTTTTTCATAATTTTCATAGAGAATTATGTATTTAAAACATCATACCATGTTGTACAATTCATGGGAAATAAATTCATAAGATAATTTTGAGTAAAGGGTTTTATTAATTCAAACAAAATTTTATTTATTTATAATGACACATTCTAAACATATGACATCAATGATGGGACTCACCCATATAATGATTTATAATGGTAATTTGTCTGGATATATGATAAAAATTAATTATTTTACTCAAATATTACTCATCATTGCATTTTATCTGTACAATGTTTGGCATTGTTAAGAAAAAATGATTTTCTGTTAAAAAAATGATTTTTTTAATTACCTTATTTTCAAATATAGTAAATTTCATTTTTAAAATTTGAAAATATAACTTTGATTTATATAATATAACCTTCGTAATTTAATTTTCAATTTTTATAGTGGAATCAGAATTATTTCGTCTCATGATGTTTTAATTCAAAAAATGAACATCAATATAATTAAAAGTGTTTCCATACGTTATAAATGGAATGCGTTATTTCAAATTCTAAAATGTGATTCTATAAAAATTAAATATTGTAAAAGTTATATTATTCATTTTTATTTTTGAAGGAAATTTTCTTCCAATTTTTTTAGATAATATTTTTGTAAATATATTTAGAATGGTATCCATAACAACTTCATTTTTTACTCTTAATTTCCTTTAATAAAAATATTTCTATGTTTTAAAAACCCATTTCAAAAGTTTCATTAAATGACTTTTTTCAATAGAATTTAATTTTTCTGAATAATAATATAAATTTTCCTATGAGATATTTTTTACATATGATATATTTTTGGGTATTGTGCATTTATAATTATGATATATGTTATTTTGATTCTATGTCAAATTATTATAATACCTAATTATCATTCAATGATTTTTTGTGGGTGTTATATATAATTGTCATTACAATTCTCAAATAAGTATGTATGATTTATAGTGGGTTATCTATCACTGTTTAATTCTTCGGTTAGGGATTTATATATCTTGACAAGAGAATAATATTTATATACATTAATATATTCAGAAGAGGAAGCATGGAATTTTTTATTTTTACGATAATATAGGAGGAAATTATATTTAGTAAATGAATAAAGGGTATAAATTATTCTTTATCTTAATGTTATTATTCGGATTTTTAATTTTGTTGATAATTTTTCATTTTATGTTTTTTATTCTGGTATTCATGAATTTACTTATCGTATTAATTTAATTTTTCTCTATGGATCATGTTTATCATCTGTTGATTACAAAATATTTTTCATTGGAATTTATTTTCCAAATGATATTACATTTCATTCATTAAATATTTTAAAAGAAATATTATTATTCAATATGATATTTTTATAATAAATTTCTCACATACCTATGATTTCTCATTTTCATATGAATTATCCAATTATGACATGTTAATATGCTTCCCTTCATATGAAATGCTTACATATATTGTAAGATAAGTTTCATATAATTAATTTTTTCAAATAAACTAAAAAAAGGTTATCTGGTTTCTATGAGATAAAGATGACATTAAAATCTAATGTAATCTTTTTTTAATATATGAATAATTATTTATCATAGTTTCAATTTAAATTTTTAAAATTAAAATTTTATCATTGGACCAGGGAGTGGGATTCTTGGAGGTCTCAATAATTTCCCAAATTTATTTGGATAAATTGATGGAACAATAGATAGAGAAGTAATAAAACTCTATTATATGACCACGTACATATTCAGGGTGATCACCAAACCCATTTTTTATGATGAAATACATATTAACTGATATATTAATTGAATATCATGAACAAAAAAATCAACATAATGAACTTGTATCCTCTACCATGTGATTAAGAAATTCTTGAGAACCTGTGAGTTTCTAGAAAACATTAATAATATTTATGCATTCTCAATATCATGAAGTAAAGGTGAATAGAGTGAATGTATATAAAAAATCCTTCCAAAAACATTTTGATACTATGAATTTATGGAGATACCATTCTATCTTAAAAATTTTAATTATATAATTATAAATATAAAGGCTACTGTATTAATGATATACATTAATTAACTTGTCATATTGCTTCTAGATGATATTCTCATATATACCAATAGAAATTACTAATGTTAAGATCATTTTAGTAATTTTTTGAAGAAATTAGTTTAAAATGTTTTCTTCTCAAACATTTTCTAGTAATAATTTTTCATTTATAAACTATAATTATTGTTTGATATAATCCTGAAAAATATTTTTTTATATCCATAAATGAAGGAATTAATTGGGGAATATAGTATAAACATAACTGTAACTAAATTCCATATTTTTTTATGATAATTTACGTACAATCAATTCTTTTTTATTTTTATTTCACAATTGTGATATCCCATCACCATGTCAACAGTAATGGGAGTTAAGTTCATATTTATAGATGAATGTGAAGTAATTTTCAGGATTATTTTGATATGTTTAGTTACATCACATATACTCAAACTATACTATAGTAGAGAAGGGTTTGTGATAAGAAATAGATAATTTCTAAGGGTTGTGGGTTTTATTATACTTCAAAATGACATAGAATTAATATATGTCTCATGTTAATTAATAGTTCATGTGATAAATTACCAGATGATTGATTTAATGCTCATAATTGAAATATTTTCAAAACAAATTCTGTGTAACTAAATCAATGGTTGAATTTGTGATATATATACTAATCAAAGGATCCTAAATTATATATTAAATTGGAATTATTTGAATATGATCTATAGATGTGATTAGATTTTAATAAAGAATATGAATTATAAATAAATTTGTAACATAGAAATGAAAACATGGTGGTTGATGATCTATGTTGAAATGATCATACAACAATAACATTTAAATTTAATGGTTCCAAATAATCATATATTTTTCAATCATGTTGTTTAAAATAATAAGTGTAGGGGGAACTCTCTCATTCCAATTTGATCTTTTGACCAAATGTCCATGAAATGATCAAAGAGGAATATAAAGATGGTATAGAGATATAGAAGAATGAACGGAATGTTCCAAAAATTATACATGATAACTATTTCATAATAAGATTCAATAAATTAGTATGTTATACATAAATACTATAATTTTTCATAGATTTAATATATGTTCCATATAAATCCTCATTTTCTATCAATCATGGAAGCAAAAAATTGTATTAAGATATCAAAGAAAATTTTATGTAGGAAAACATTAATGAGGATATTTTCTAATAAATATCATGATTTATGGTGAGTTGAAAATATTTTAAATATTAAATATTGTCTATTGGGATGATTCAACCTCTACACATACCAATTTGGAAACAGAAAACACATAAATATGGATATACTTTCCATTATTCTCTTGATACATTAATATTTTCATACAATTTCGTTTATATTATATCAACATAATATGATAATAAATTTCATTGTTACTCGATAATATTATAACTCAACAAATATTACATCATATTTATAATTTTTTTGTTTTGTATTCCTGAACTGTAATACATAATTTTATATGATTCAAATAAAATGGTTTCATTGATGTTGAAGAGATATCTTAAAAAAGAATTATATATGTAGATGAGATTTAATAATTTATTTTTTAAAAGAAGATTCGTCAATGTGAATAAAAATTTCAATGATAAGAAAACATTTTGAGATCCTATTAAATGGATTGAAATAAATATTGGGATCTATTTTCTACCCAATTACATTTCAAAAATTATAATATTTTAAATTTTAATGTCTTGTTGGAACCATATGAGATGTTGTATGAGAATAAATAAAAAATTAATACTTTTTGGGATGAGTTTAGAGAGAAAATGATAATGGTACTGGATAATTATTTTTAGTTTCTATTGAAAAATTAAAGCATTGAGTAACACACTAAGACTAAAAATAATCAATTAAATAATTATAATAATTATTATATGGTATATTTCAATATCATTTTCAATGAATACGTACTCATTTTAATTAATATAAGGAAGAGTGTTATGAGATTTTAGAAATTTTGATATTTATCAATAGATATATAATCCCCTAAAAATAATTAATCATATGGGAATAGTGTATTATAATCATTCACCACTACTAAGTTGTTATCATGAACATCATGTGCTTTATTTATTTCTGATGATGAAGTACATAACTGGAACATCACAGAAAATATTAATAGAGAATATACAAATTTAATATATTATTTTTTTGTGTGAATGACTTGTTAAAATCATATACTATAGAGAAAAGTTATTTTAAAAAAATAAAAACTGTGAAAATAATTTTATATATATGAATTAAATGTATTTGGATGAAATTTGGGAACATAACTACGTAATGTGGAAGAATTACCTGTATCATTTTTCATTTGAGTAATATAATATGTAGTGTGAAATTATTTGGGGGGGAGGAACTAAAAATCCATATGATATTATTGTGTATTTAAAATAAAATACATCAATCATGTTCAATAACACGAATTAATTTTAATATTGGACAAAAAATAACTATGTTTATTTTATTTAGACTAAACCATACATTGAAAAATAAAAACTAATACATAATGATAATTTAAGATGAAAGATCTTTAATAAAACAACTAGAAAAAAGTCACATGTAAATTAAAAAAACAGAAAACCCTTATAAATATGATCTTATTTTAATATCATAAATTAGATTATGATGTTGGAATGTTGTAATGAAATTATAAATAAAATTGTTATTTATCATAAGAAGATAATGAATTGGTTGAATTAATTTTGGAGATTAATATATAACATTGTAATATAAAAAATATATATATTTCATGTATTAGATTCCCTATAATATGTAGTTTTTCTTATTAACAATTACTAGTGATCTTGAGATAGAGTTCATTGTTATTTTTCATGATAGGTAAGATTTAAGTCTATCTATAGGGACACTACACCATATTTTTGAATGTGTTTCAAACTATTATTACTACATACAAGTACCAAGTGATTTGTTAAATTTTTTATTCTGTTTTTTTGGATTGGGAAGTTATGGTTTGTTTCATGGTGTTGGGGAACACCATGTTAATTTCAAGGACTACAGTGTACATTTCACTAGGAATATCATAATGGTGTTTATTAACGTTGAAATGGGAACCTCCAAAACTATGTGAAGCTCATATTTATAGAGTTTGTTTGGAGGAGTGGATCCCACCTCAATGTAGGTGTATAAAGTTCCCTCAATTTGGTTATATACAACAAGGTACTCACAATGAGGTAACCATTTTATGTCAACCATGTGGGAGATGGTCGAACCTAGGTCCTAAAACCCATGATGATGAATTTTATTTTCATGGGTACTCTACCTATATACAAAAATAGTGAAGGAAATTTGAAAATTATTTTCACTATCTACATGAAACGGTGTGGTGATTCCCCTCATGCTTGGATGGGTGAAATCAGTAGTTAGATGTCTCTATAATGTGTTCTTAAATGTGGAATGTCATACATGCATGGAAATATATCAATTCTATTCAACAGGTTGTAATATACCTACCCAATCCCTTTTCATTGGTTGGTTTATAGGTGATAGAAATATTATTAGTCTTCATATACCAACAATTATGGGATGGTAAGAATAATAATGTACTATCAAAACATGAAATTCATATAATAATAAGATGTAGCTAATCACTTTATGATGCACACCATATTAAAAGGGTAGTCTTAGTATAATTGTGTTTTAAAACACATCTATGTATGTTTTTATCCCATAACTAAGGGTTTTGATAATGAATTACTAATATAATTAATTTGATATTATAAATCCCACTAGGAATGCACTAATCATATTTTTTATTATTTTGTTTCTAAAATGGTTAAAATTGTTGAATTTTGATATGTTTTTTACAATTGATTATTTGGTAGTATTTAATATTCTATGAATTAAGTTTTTATTTAGTAATTTAAAAAAGGAAATTTTTTTGGTCTTTGAAAATTATATTTATAAGATTACCTAGACAAATGAAGGATGAGGCTATAAAAAGGGTTGTTGTATATGAGGCATTAGGGACCAACCAAACATTTCTACATCAATGTTTAACAATATAATGATATCCACAATAGAAATTGATCTACTAGACCAATACAAGTAGATCATTATTTCATGTTTAACAAAAAGTACCCACTAGTCCCACATGGGGGATGAAAAAATAAAAAGGATAAATTATGTTTCATTGTAATGGTTCATATTATAAGTTTTTCAATTCCATATATGAGATCAAGTTGATTATATTCGTATTGATGTGTGTGGAACATTTATTAAAATGGTTGGATTAACCATTCCATGATAATTTAGATGAATGACTTTTTTTATGATATATATGGATTTCTCAATGACTAATTTTGTCATCTCACATTCAATATAGGATAAAAATATATATATTTAGAATAATGTATGAAAATGAGTTAGTTATTGTTATGGTTCAATGATTATTAACTTATCTAATGTGTCACCACGTGTGTCAAATATTATTTCTATGATGGAACAGATCCATGTGTTTGCATTATAACATGTGATCTATTCTATTATAGTTATTATAACACCCCATTATTTTATGATATAGATTCTTTTTAATTTCACTGATGTCTTGTGTTTTATGTTACACGAATATTATCTTACTCTATACGCAACAATGACTTGGTAATGATAAATAATATGGTTAAAATTGTGCAAATAGGCACCTTTAATTTTTTCTCATTATAAATAGTAATATAATTATTTTATTTACCATGCATAAAAGGTAAATTTGGAAATTAAGTGTAAAAATAATATCATAATAATATTAAACTACCCTAACACATTTACTAATCATATTTTATGAGATATTTCCTACCATTTTATTTCTTGGTTTTATTATGGGACACCATGGAACCACTTGGATGTAAAAATGACGTTTTATAAGAATTAATTTAATTTAATGAGAAATATGACATAAATTTGTATCTTTTTAATAAAAAATATTTAATTTGGGGTTATACAGAAGATAAATTCGTCTATAAATAGTAATTGATAAAATAAAATGATTTCCTACATCATGGTATTTTATTTCTCATTTTTAGACACCATATAAATAAATGTATATATGACACAATAATGACATAGTGATTACCTTATTAATGAATTATTTAAATAAATGAGATTATAAATATTAAAATCAATTTATTTTGATCATTTTTATGCCATAAAGTAATTTTATGGATGATTGTGACTTGTTATATTTTAATTAAATATTTTTGTTAGAATGAATCAAGTTGCATTGTATTTTAAAAAAGTCATGAAATGAATGGTATAAAAGTTGACACAAATGGGTACTTAAAACAAATACTATTTTATTACTAAAAATATAATATTCTACCAAATGAGTTATTTGATGATGAAAATGTCATTAATGAACATGTCAAGGATATATTTCATTTTATTGTTACTATATCTACCATATAGTATGAATATATAGGAAAACATGGTAAGAGTTAAATTTGTATACAAAGGGTTAATGATACATGATAAGGTTAAATTTGAAAGATAAACATGCCAAAATCCTATTGGTTGATATAATTTCAATCAATACTCATCTTATCTTTAAATTAAATGATATTAGGACCTTTTTAAACAAAGAATATTTTTATAATAAAATAATATTTCAATACCTTCATAAAGTGCCACTCCTCCTCTCAAAACAAAAGGAATATCCTCTAACATTTCATCACAACACATTGATCCTTCTAGATTGAAAAAAAACATGACCAATTATCTAATAAAATTAATAGATATATTATGGAGGACCTGGTCTTTGAAACATTCAATCCCTTGAAACCATAAGAAGATATCCAAAGGATGTCCAACAAAGAAGAGATATTTTCTTTACCAATTATACTCATTTTCTTTTCTTCTTCTAGATACAATTTATATGATTATTAAAAACTAATATAATGAATAAATTATATTATACATGATAAAATGTTATTATAATTATGGTTACACCTTATACCTCCATTTATCCATCCTACAAATAACAATATCACCATGTGTGCGCAAGTACGGCTTATTGTCTCCACGTCACGTGGAAATTTGTTATTCAAAAATACATTATTTGGATGGTTATAATGATGAGTATAATGGATTAAAATAATTAAAATATAATTATAATGATTCTATAAAAATAATATACAATACAATTACATACCATTTGACCATCAACATGATGAAATCGTCATTAATGTGTACGTAAGGCCTACCATCTCCACGACATGGTGATATTTGATCTCCACATTAAAAATTTAATAATGAATATAAAATTTATATTATTTATAAGAGTAATAATTATGAACTATATTTCATGAATAAAATTCATACCATGAATAAAAAACCTGACATACATGGAAAAATAGGAATGGGAAAATGAAGCAGTTTACCCCCAAAATAATGATAATTTTGAAATACTATTAACTAAATTATATAATAGGATCATATATGATATCATAAATATAGATACCTTCCTGGTATAAATTAATAATATTATTTAACCATTATAAAAGAGGTTACCACACCCTCAAATAACGAAAAGAAAAAGGTAAGGGATAATTTTCCAATCTTATTTTTATCTGAGATTGTTTATAAGGTCTTATACTTAACATCCATGTCCTGGTTTTCTAAAAATGTTTTCATAAAATTATTAATATTCTTATAATTATGTTTAATGTCCCTTTTACCTTTTACTACATGATATTAAAGTAATTTATATTTTTTTACCATACGAGGTACTTTTTGACTTTTCTGGAAAAAGTATGAGGAGATTGTTTTTTTATATTATAAGACATTAATGTATTTTTACAGTTACATGAAACATTTTTACCTTGAATATTCCTATATAATATCCCAATATTATATTCAAATAAATTATTTCTTTTAAATTTTGGTAGAAATTGGGGAAAATAATTTTTTTTAAGAATAATGAATATTTTCCCCATGAACTATGTTCAAGTGGTTTAAAAATTTATTTTCCATCTTTTTTTATTCTATTTAAATAGGGATATGTTTCAATACTTATTGTTACTATGAAATTATATTTTTTATGATTTAATAATATTTATTAAATCCATTTGTTTTAGATGAATTATTTTGGAATGATGTTTGAGAAACCTATTTTATTCATTGTGTTATGCTATGATGAACTATTTGTGTTTTTGAGGAAAAATTAAGAATGATTTCATTATGAGATGGGTGAGAGAAATATCTCCCTCAAATTAATTTGGATAAGATTTATATCACATGATATAGACAGGGTTGGAATGGAATGTAAATCCAGTTTTGTAATACATGGCTGGAATGACAAGTAATCTTGGTTCAGTAATGGACTTTATGCACTATGATAGTATTGTCTGCAATGCCCTGGATACTATGGAGATAAAATTATGTGTTTAATGGTTTTCCAAAATTCCATGTTTTATGCCCACACTATTTAATCATTATTAATGTTCCTTTAAAATCTATTCCTTATGAACTACCAATATTTATTTCATGAATCAATATTTGGATGTTTAAACATTACGTTTATTTTATTATATTCTTATGTTTATTTTTACCCTTAATGATCATTTTAGGTCACCCTTTTTATGATTTCTTTCCCCCGTTGGTATAAAGAATGAATATTGGTAGGAAAACAAAAGGGGAAGATATTTTTAGGATATGTCAAATAAAATTCACCAAGATAGAAGACTATGTTCCATGATACCAAATACACTAATATAATATGGTCTTTGGGGGTTTGATTATGTCATGTAGTAATTAATGTACAATAGTAATGTACTGTCCCTGTACATCATGCTTGGGTGGATATAGTTGGTATCAGAGTGATGTTTTAGAAAACCATTGGAAACAATGATGTGAAATCCTTAGTGAGATCCCTAGATATATTTCTATGGATATGTCTATGGATTTCTTAAGGATAATTCACGTATTGGTTACGATCCAATGGTTTTTGTGATAATCATATATAACATATGGTTATACTGAAGATATCATAGATTGAAATATTATATGTAATTTATCTAACCTATGTGTTCTTAACATATGATATGTATTTCCCAAACTATTCATTCAAATATTAGTAAATATCCAGAACAATATGGAATAGAGTTAACCATTTAATGTTTTAGATGTAAAAATTATGTGAATTATGATGATTGATTTCCTTTGTGAAAATATCATGATAAGAATCATTATGTAGGTATGAGTATTGATCAATATAATGAGGATAATGATATGTTAAGGTTATGTGATGTTCTTACACTATTTTTTACATTATACTGAAGAAGTTTTATGTTTAGAAACCTTAATATCTGATTCATAATTTAGTAAAGACGAAGATAAAGAATCATGAGTAATGGTTCAATAATAGGGTCAGATTATCGAAGTGTATTTGATTTGGAATTAAATGATTATGTTATATTAATCATGAAATATATTAGTTTTTCTGTATAAGTGTTTCATTATACATTGGAATGGATATGTTTAATAGTTATAAGGATCCAAAAATGGATTTATTGGTAAGGTGATATACTTGGAGAACACATGATTAAGGGAAATATAACCCTTAATTTGTCCCTTGTGTTCAGATAATGATTTCTGGATAAAGATATATTAGATTTGAATAATTAAAATGGATAACGACAGTTTCTGGGATCTAATTATGGTTTTATTGACAAGTTTTTTATGTTATCATGGATGAAGCATATATCTTTTTGGTACTTACTGAATAAATCCAATATATTTTGGAATAAGGAATCAAGCTTGTTATTTATAAAGATATATTATAATTTAGGTCATTACCATGTCTTAAGATAATTCATGATGAATTCTTTAAAATGTTTGGAATGTGACCAAAATTATATTTCTCTTGATATATGAAGAATAAATGATGGTACTCATAGGTCTGTAATATGTCCTTTCTAGTAATTGTTTTTTTAATGTAAGTTTGGACAGATGTAATTCGGAAAAGCCTATTGTTTGTGGTTTAATTTTATTGATATCATACAGTATTGTTTAATTATAATTCATCTTTTATATTATTTATGTAATGTTATAGTCATTTAAAAAAACAACCCATGGGAAGGGTGACAACCCATCATGTTCGACAAGGCGTCATGAATCAAAAAAACAAATGAAGTGTGTGGGGTCTTTATCACCTACCATTAGCCTATTGGATGTTCATGGATGGTATAAATTAGTTTAGTATTATTTAATTGGAATTATATATGAATTTTATGTCTATTTTAAGATCCATATACAATTAATCTCACCATAGATGGACTTATGTATATTGGACAACTTGTGCTATCCTTTTTATGATAAAGTTAGATGGAATAACCTATCATTTTGTTTATGGATCACATGATATTCTATAAATTTAGGGAAAAAATTCATCTTTCCTTCTTTGAATAAGATATGACGTGGAAATTGTTCAAGGAATGACCAATGATGAGATTGTGCTGAAATCAAGTATGTTTTTCATCTCATGTTCATAGAATTTAAGATAAGGATCTTGAAAACCCAAAATTTGATACTAGTAAATTCTTATCTAAGGAATCTGATGTTCCCTTAACTCATAGTAGATTTATGTCTTCTTGGTTGTTAACATTCCCCAAATACTATTTCTATCACTATCCATTGGAACATGATGGTGATATTTTCTTCCACATCCCTATTTTAACTTCCCATATACATTATCTTATGTGGAAACCCAGTGATGAGTTACATTGGGTAACCATTTTGTTCCAAACATTTAATTTTAACATGATGTTTTTGCATCCCATTTTATGATGTGGGTTTCCATGAAAGAAATATTCAAGTAGTAAACCATTTATAACCCTAACAAATTTTGAGGGAGAAATTCATTTTAAGGCTGGTAGAATGTAACACCCTGAGATTTTATTATATAGATTCATTTTAATTCCATTAATTTGTTGTGTTTTATGATACAAAACTAATATAATCCACTCTAGGAAACACCTTATTATCTTGTAGTATATGCCACATTATTATTGGCTTGTGTTATAGAAGATTTCATGTTCAATTGATAGAATTCATTTCACAAAATATATAGTGTAGATTTTTTTTGATGTATACAAGTAAATTTCTTGCATTATGTTATACTAAACACCAAATGATGGTTTCACTACTTGAAACATGGACCTGTCTTGCGTTACAGGAAAGAGATACCTTCCTCGAATGCTTTCATTATACTCAATTCTGAGTTTCACTAAACAATGATATATTAATAAAATATTATTATTTAATAGGATATAAACTTATCGTTACAAATTCTATTAACTACATCATGAATTTTTTAAAACATTTAAGTTCCTCATATATATTTTATATAACATCTTATTTGGACAAAATCAGTTTTTTAGATAAAATAAGATTTTTTAAAAGAATGCAGTTTTACCCTTTTAATGGTACACTCATTTAAAATGTAGTTTTTAACCATTTATAAGTTATGTTTTAAATGTTAAACTGTTTCTTTGTATGAGGGACATAAAAATCCCATTTTTTGATTTTTTTTTGTTTTTTTTGATAAAATTTAAATTTTAATGAGTAGTAAAAAATAATGTATTTTAATTCAAAACTATCTTTTCTTCTAATATATTTTAATTGATATATTATATTTTTAATTTATTTTAAAGTGTAATTGGATAATGATTTTATCTTTTTATCTAATTTTGGTCATTGAATGTAATTTACTCTAAAATTAGGCATAAACAAATGTCAATGTTTTGATAGTTATTACTTCTTAAAAACCCGCTTTTTGGTTTTGACAACAGGAATTGATTTTTAATTAATTATGGAATTTTATGTATTTAAAATTTATAAAATGGATTCCATAGTTGTAAAAATAAGTATCAAATTTTGAAAATAGGTATCTTTTATTTTCGAACATTATCAACAGTAACTTCAGTAATTATTTTACATATCATGGTTAAATGGTAAATCTAGTAAATAATGGTAACAAATATTATAATAATAATAGTAAACTACAATAACACATGGACTAATCCAATTGGATGAAATATTTACGAGCATTGTCATCCATTCGCTGATTTTGGGACCCCATGGAACCACTTAGATTTGAAAAAGATATTTTATAAGAAATAATTTAAAGTAATGAGAAATATGACATAACCATATATCTTCATAGAAATAAAATATTAATATGGGGTTATACATAAGATAAATTCGACTATAAATATTAATTTGAAAGATAAAATATTTCTTATATCTTAGTATTTTATTTATAATTTTTAGTCACAAAATAAATAAATTTATTTAGGACACAATGCTGAAATAGTGATTACCTTATTAATGACTAGTTTTAATAAATGGGATTATAAATATTATAATAAATTTATTTTAAATTTTTTTAAGACTTCCAGGAATTTTATATATGCGTATGACTTGTTATATTTTAATTAATGATGTTTTTGGAATGAATCATGTTGTTGTCTATTTTTAAAAAGTCGTGATATAAAAAGTTTACAAATTGACTTTATTTAGTTTTTAAAACAAATACCATTCTATTCCTAAAAATCTATGATTCGCCCAAATGACATAGATAATGTTTATAATTTAATTAATGAACAAATTGATATTATATTGGAATTTTATAGTATCTATATCAACCATATATTATGAATATACAAAAATACATGGTAAGAGTTGAATTAGTTAACTAAGGGATAAAGTTGAAATAAAAGGTTAAATTTGAGAACAAACATGTCTAAAAGCTTTAGTTTGATGGGATTTCAGACAATATTCATCATGTATTTTAATTAAATGAGTTACTGTACTTTTGAAACTGAATATTATTTTATAATAAAATAATATTCAATAACTTCCTAAAGCTCCCATACTCATCTTTTATAAAAATGAATCACCTCCTACATTTCTTTACACCACCATGACCCACCAAGATCGAAAAAAACCATAACCAAATACCCTGTAAACCTTATTTTTTAACTTATGGAGGTCCATGTTTTCCAAAAATTTCATACCTAATGTCCCTAAGAAGAGATCAAATTGAAGTCCTTTGAAGAACAGGTAATTTCTTTACTAATTATACTCAATTTCATTCGTTCTTATACTTCCTATTTCTATATTGATTCCATAATAATGTAATAAATACAGTATATTTTATATTTGGAGATGTTATTATAATTATGAGACAAACTTATACCTCCTTTAATCCATCCTGAAAATAAAAATATCACAATGTGTGTGTACGTACAACTTACTATCTCCACACCGTGGTGTAATATTTTATTAAAAAAATCCTTTTTAGGATTGGTATAATGATGCGTATAATTGATTTAACTAATTAATATTTCCTGATAACGATTCTATAAAATTAATATACCATCCAATTACATACCATTTAACCATCATGTGAATGATATCGTCACTCGTGTGTACGTACAACCTACCATCTCCACGATGCGGTGATATTAGTTCTCCGCATTAAACATTAAATAATTAATATAAAATATTAAAGAATTGTAAAAATAATAATTATGAAAATAATTTCATGAATAAAATACATCTTATTAGTAATAAACATGACCTACATGGCTAAATAGAAATTGGAAAACGATTCAGTTAACACCCTAAACAATGGTAATATAGAAATAATATTTACAAAATGAAATAATAGGATCATATATCTTGTCATAAATATAGATATGGTTATGGAATAATTTAATAAAATTATTAAACAATTATAAAATTGGTGACCAAACCCTCGACTATTGAAAAGTACTAGGTAAGGGGGAATTTTCCAAACACATTATTATTCAAGATTTCTTATTAGGGGGTATATTTATCATCCATGTCTATGTTTTCTAAAATTGAATTCATAAAATGTATAATATTATACTATGGATGTTTAATGAAATTTTTAACTATTATTATATGTTATTAATGGAATATATATTTTTTACTATAAGAGGTTGTTTTTGACTTTTCCAATAAAATTATGTGGAGAATTTCTTTAAACTTATTCGGAATGAATTGATTTTTATGATTTTATTACACATTATTTCCATAAAAATATCCTCTAAAATCTTTAAATATCATATTCAAATAAATTATTTACATTTAAAAATGCAAAAAAAAAACTAGAGAAATAAATCATTTTTTAAGAATAATGGATATTTTCATCAAGAACTATGTTCTAGAGGTTTATAAAAATTATTTTCCATCTATGGTGATTATATTTAAATAGAATTATGTTTAAATCTCAATTATTACAATGATATGATTTTTTTTGATTTAATGATATTTATGAAATTAATATGATTCAAATGGATTATGAAGGAATGATGTTTATGAATCCCATTTTATTCCTTGGGTTACGATATGATGAGAAATTTATGTTTGTGTGGAACAAGTAGGAATGATTTTCTTATGAGATGGTTGGGACCTATATCTACCTCCAATGAAATGGGTAATGATTTATATCTCATAATGGTTTCTTCATAATTTTATTATTTATTCAATTGCTATCTTATCACTATTAAGTTTTCTTTATGATATATTCCTTATGAACATCCTTAATTAATTTCATGACTCAAGATTCTGATGTTTAAAAATTATGTTCATGTTTTTACATTCTTATATTTATGGTTACCCTCACTGAGGATTTGATGTCACCCTATTTATGGTTGTTTCCAGCATATAAATAAATGTTTCAGGTAGTCAATCAAAAGGGGGAGGTTATTTGGTGATATGTTGATGATATTTCCCCAAGATAGAATATTATGTTCCATGTATCCAAAGTCACTAAACTAATACGATATTTCATTTTCTGTTTGGGTCATGTATTAAGTATTATGAAATGTAATGTAATGTCCATGAATGGAAATCTTGGGTTTCTATAATTATCCTCTATATCTGAATTTATATATAGGTGGTAAATAGAATGATAGTTGTGTAAGGATATATCATTGGGTGTTCAACTATGGAAGGAATTTTTTCCCATATATGTACATGTGGGATCTCAAATTTTTGGAAAAAGTGTCACATAGAAAATAACTATTAAAGATGTGAATCACCTTAATTTGAGACCATTGGATTAGTTATTTTACATCCAAAACTCTAAATCAATTGGGGAAGTAAAATTGTGGATATTATTAACATGTAAATATTCATACCTGTTCATTGAGGCAAAATTGTTGTCTCTCATAGTACTTACTGGACAATGGTAACTTTTGTGTCGCATCTAAACCTCATTAGTCCTTAGAAAAGCTAAAATAAAATACCATGTTAATGGGTATACATATTAAGTAGTATATTTGAACAATGAAAATGATATTTCATGAGCAATATGGTTCTTAAATAGTGCAAGGTATTATTATTTTTGGCTCTTCATTCATGTATGTTATTGTTAACTAAATAATAACACTAAATTATTAATGACCATCATGTGAATATAATAGAGCATCATGTTTATATAATGTCAATTTTTCTGAATGTTCATGTAACATGATTCTTAAAAGTAATATTCAATTTTATGTTTAAGAGTGTTATTTTGGGATCCAAGGGTGTCAGTTTTTTCAGGTGTCAATAATGTGATCTTTCTATTACTATAGGCACCGTGAGGAATTTTCACTATAAATCCATAATTTATGATGAAATTTTATAACTAGGAACAATCTATAAATTACTTCAAGGTGTCAATTACATTTAATACATAATTTCATTTAAAATGTTTTAAAATCATTATGTGCTATAATTAATATCATTTCGATGTGTATTTTGGGACACATTACTTAGCCAGATGTTTACATCATAAATTTCCTACCTAAAATGTATACTCATCATAAACATATGGTTTTAATGTTCCACATAGTTTTGAATCTTTATTCGATATAAGACATCTCCCTAAATCCCTACGAATCCTTCCATCTGAATTTGAATGGTTCCATCTCGTTTAGATTTCTTTTTTCTACAACAGACCTCCATTTAGTTTTTATTTTTTCTCTCTTGGTATGAATCCTTTCTACTACTTCATTAAAACTTGTTTCAACAATAATATAGGAATATGTTTGTGAAGTTTTTGGTAAATATGATACTTTTATGAAACCTTGATTGTCTATTGTATGATTATCTATCTTAGGCAACCTGTGTGTGTGTGTGTCGTGGTGCAGAGTGAGGGTTACATGAGGTATGTTTAGATACATCCTTTCTATAGATATATTTTTATAGAATTGATATTTATATGTGGTATTTAGTGAAAATGCCTTCACTTTTTCTTCTCTGTTCTCCTTGACTATTAGAATATATTTTAGGATGTGTAAAACTAGAATATAAGCTTGGTAATTCTCTCTATAGTCTATTATTTATAAACTACCAAATGAACTTATTTAGAACGTTAGTTTTCTAAATTAATTGGAATGATTTTAAAAATGTTTGATATTCATTTCAGTAAATTGTATTTTGATAAAAAAATGTGTTCCCTAATTTGTTATAAATTATTTTTAAATTTAAATTAAATAATATTTGGATTGTGAAATGGATTTTTAAATACGGTTCTGATGGAACAAATTCTTTTAAATTATATTTGGTAATGTGTAATAATATTGAAATTAGCGTACATGAACAACATGGGATCCTTCGGAAAATAAGATGAATTTGTATTATTGGGACTCAAGTTTCGGTATTTTATGGTTTCTATATGTTTAGGATATTCATTAATTCCATGAGTGAGATTCATTTGGACATAGGAGTAGAATTAAATTATATTATGCTTCAATTTACAGGGTGATCTTATGTTCCTTGGATGTTTATGGATGAGTTTTGAGGAATTTTATGAAGAAATAGTATTATATTGATTGAGTGACTAGTATATCATGATCATATGTGATCCATAAAGATCATTTACCTTTTTATTGGGATTCATACTTCTCTATACATTTTACACCTTTTAAAAAAAATTAAATTATTATTAAAAATCAAAATTAAAACTCATTATCCTAGAATGTTTTGGAACTATGGATGATGTTGAATTATCTACAATAATTTATTATAAAATTTTTTTACTTATTATCAATACCTGTTATTTAATAGATTTTGTATATTGAAATTAATGTTCAAGGGCGTGATAAGGAAGAACTGGTGGGATCCTACTAATCCTATTTAGAAAACACACTACATAAATCATTAGTGTAATATAGAAATTGTATTACCTTTTTACATAAGAATAGGAATGGACAAAAATGAGGTGGTGAGGTTCAAGTCTACATGGTATGGGTGACTAGTGGTGAGATAGTTGGTTGTTTCCCTCAAATAATATATAGTATTGGTTTCTTTTTTTTAGTTTTCATCTCTCTATTTTTTGTGCATGTACCCTTCATTTATGGATTAGATGTTTTTCATGTTGTATCAATATATTTTTATTTATTTTTTATGGAATATATCTTTTTTTCATTTGTTGTTTCTTATAATTTTTTATATGTTCTATTTATCTTCTTTGTGGTTTAATGAAATCATTCCATAATTTTTTTGGAAAATTCCTAGGTTCATGTTGCAGCATATGGGGTTCAACAATTTCATTTGTATTAGTATTGGATAAAATAGTAGAAGTGTTTATAAAAAGTTGTATTATTACAAACTAGTATCAAAGGAATTATTTTTTATGTAATGGAAAGTTTTTATATAAGAGATAGAATTTTTGGGACATGATATTTGGTTATGATGAGTTCATTAACAATTATTTCCATTATGATCCTCCGGTTGGAATGGATTTATTGGATTTGTGAGTCCTATGTTGAGTATCTATCTTATTTAAAAAAATCTTATAGTTTCCTAGTTTGATCTATGATTATCCAACTAGTAAATTAAAACTATTTTTCTTATGTGTAGTAATATTCCATAAGGATTTACCCTATGAATTCTATAAGAATGTATAGACGATTAACTTAATTAGAATCATATATTCTAATAGAATATTATAAAGGATATCATTTTCTGTGTTCATTTAATGAATTAGAATGTATGACGAGTTTAAAACCCAAATTTTGAGGCTTCGTAAGTATATGGGTGAGATATAGAAAGAGATCAATGGTTTCCGTGTGAGATCCCACAATCATTTAGTTGTACAATTTATCCTCAAATGGAATAGGACTGTACTGAAAATATTAATTATTTAATAGATATCATATATACACATGAGGAAATAGAGGTCTATTTCATGACATTTATACACAATGTTCACATCCAATGGTGGTGGAGTTACGCCATTATCAATAAGCATCATGTTGGTTTTGATTGGATGTTTTAAATAACTGACTTATTTCAAATATTCTTCTTAGTGACCCTAGTAATGTAAAACACTATAATAATCTTATCCTTTAAGTAGAGATAATGTTTAGTGACATTATATATATATATCATTTTTCAATTATTGTTCATTTTTCATTGATAGGGTGATGAATAATATTCATATATATCATAAATACCAACATGGTAAGCATACAAATATCTGATAAAATATTTATAAAATAAATAATAATACTTATGAATGTAATAAATACAATGAAATTATTGAAGAAATGAATATTATACGAAAAGTTTCCTATTCTAGTATTTATATTCCTCCTGGTGGCTATTTTAGTAGTTCCTATGGGAAGAAGTGGAAGATGATAGATAATTGATGGTGTGGTGGATGTGGTATTTAATTTTGGTTCTCCACTCCACCAATAGATACATCCATCTATTTTCCTAAAAAATTATCAGTGTCCAAATGAAGTTTAAAATATGTTCAATTGATCATCCCACTAAATATATCCATTTCATGTGTCTATTGAGGCCACACATAATAGATAGTACTAGAAAAGTATACTATACAATATGGTCATGGATAATTCACTCTGGGGGTGTCTGTAATGTATTCAGTTTTGTTAAATTTAACATGGATAATTTCACTTGCACTTGTAGTGAAGAACCATAAAAAAGTGGTTGAGTTTATAGTGGATGATGATGCAGTTCTAGTGAATGTGAGAGCTATTCATTTTGATTTATCTTGTATAAAACTACTATATTCAGAAATTTATCGACACGGTCAATTATATCATCTGATTCCATTAATATTCTATAACATACATTAGTGATCTTGTCTATTGTTATCAAGCTGGTGACACTTGTTAGAAACCTGAAATATAAGTGTATTGATGCCTACATTCTACTCTAATTATCTCTAATACATAGTCTATATGGGATTTCCCAGATTTTATTCTGAAACAATTTGATGTCATCATTATGACGTATTGGATTGATTCTCATTGTTCCAATATTAATTTATATCATTATTGTGTCTTATTCTTTACCACTAAAAGTTATTTTATAGGGTTTCTGGTGTAGTTTGATAAAATGTCAGGTCATGCAAGACCATGCAACCGAGAGCTCATTAGTTTGTTTTCTAGCTCTATAGTCAATAAAATCAATGTTTTATTTATCAAAAATCATCAATCAAATGATCAAGGATTTTTTATATCATCATAATTGAATTTTCAATGATTCCTCTATAATAGAAAGTAGTGATTACAATTAATCTGGTGTGAGGTATGTATCCAATCTCGATAACATCATATAATTTATCACATAATAAGACGAAGGAAAACATGATAATTTTATCTAATTTAATAGATAATGATATTATTCTCCCTATCATTTCACCATTTTATTCCCATGTGAACTTTTCCAACAAGGTTGATGGTTCACTTTTTTTGTCTGTGGTCTATCATAAGATGGATCTGTTGAAAATAAAGAATAAGTATCATTGTCCCAATATAGATGAAAAATTAGTTTAGTAAATGGTGTACAGTGGTCTAAAAACCCATATTTTTATATTAATTATCCAAACAGTGTATTGGAGTTTTACATTCCATATATGTTATTTAGGATAATGTATGGGAATTATTAATATAATATGACACATTATAGTTTGACTAATAATTCGACAGTTAAAGTAGCTTTGGAAAAAATAATATTCTATCAGTTCTTCTACAAATTTTTTGAATTAGTTTTTAATTATATCCTAGTTTTTTAGATCATTTCATGAGAATAATTAACATATTAATTTTTTATAAAAAAATTAGTATTCAACGACTTTATTATATTCCATCAAAATATATTTTTTTATTCAAGAAGTAAATTATTTGTAGAAAATGATTTCAAATCATGAATTTTTAATTATTAATGATATGTTGATGGTTTTTTTCATTGGAAGTATAATATATTTACTTCAAGATATGAATATTCCTAACTATAGAAGAACAAAATCAATGGTACAATAAGGATTTCACCTTGTCAAATTATCAATTGGCATATTTTACAATGAAATCATTAATATTCACATGGGTTGATAAATTTCATACTCCATAAATTTATTTCAAATTACAATTTTCATCAGATCCTATTTGGATATTAAAAATGCCTAGTAAGTGGTATAAATTATTAAATAATAGTTCGTGGTCTAGTTTGGATAATGTAATTTTCCAAGATGAAAAAAAATGTATATAGTTTTCATCATCAGCAGCCACATGGGAAGAAAAATCCCAATCCTGATTTTTATATTTAAATACTTATTGGTTAGTTTATGTGTCAGTGAAATTATCTGACTGGGTAGAGGATTATATTATTTTTTATCATTATATTTTTATCGAAATATTTTCATTGAAGTAATTTTATTTTATACATATGTGGTTGCTGGAATATCACTAAATATTTTAATATGATATTGATTACTCCCCATGGGAGGGTAATGTTTTCATAGATGTTGTAAATAAGAATGTTCCACCAAATATTTTATTAAAATCAAATTTATTCTAGAACCATATGTTTATCATTCCTTAGTTGATATTTGAATCTTCGGAGTGTGTTTAAGGAATGGTTTTGAATCTTGTTTATTTATAATTATTGATCCCTTAGTCTATTCTATTTGATTAATAGTAGGATGATGTGTTTAGGGTAATCAGGGAAACCTTAAATTGATGATAGTACATTTCATGTTGGTCTCCAACACCTGATGGTACTCTCCATTTAAAGTATTAGATTTATATTATATAATCCATGAGGAATTTAGTATCCAATTGTTGCCAAAAATATTCTTATTACAACCATACTAGGGTTATAGAGATTTATTATGACATGGGAAACAATTTTTAGTTTCTAGGTATGAATCCATACATTTTTATTGCATTTCATAATATTTCACATTACATAAAAAAATTGAAATCACAAATCATTATAGTTTTCAACGGGCCCTTTCTGTGCTAGTTTCTATATTTCGTAAGGTTTAGATAGACGTGGTTGTGGGAATATTATAGATTCCAATAATAAATAATTAAATCTTGGAATTAAATGATCAGTTGAAGAAATAATCTATCTAATTACATTTAGGGAAACCACTGAATTTGATGACATCGTTAGGTTGTTAATGTAAGGAATAATGAGGTTTCATTGGGTTACCTCATCTATTATCTTATATAAAGAATTAAATATTACATCAAAAGTTTACAACAGTCTATAAAAGGAGGTACGATTTCATTTATGATTGTGTATATCTTAAGATCCCTAAATTTATTTTAATAAGAATAATAATATTCAAATAATTGATGATAGAATTTATTCCAAAATTGTATATTATTTTGGATCATGGGTTTTTTAAAAGTGGTAGTAAGATTTTTCATTTAACAATATTTAAAATTCATCGATCAAAATAGTTTACATAAATATTTGTTTCATTCACCAATGATGGAAACCACTTTTTACTAAAGATATTGTTAAGGTATCCCTTATATGACCATGTATTATTCATGAGTATTTAGTGTGGATTTATGATTTTAATAGATACCTTGTTACAACATTGGGTAGTTAGAAATCATTTGAAGATCATAAACACCATCTCTTGGTGGTTTCTATCGATGATTGAGATTTCTTGAATTATTATCCTCAATTAGGTTGTCATCATCTTAGTAAAATATGAAAAAAGCACCATGATATGTTGGACCATCTAAGATAACAAATAATATGGAGATGAGATTGTATATATCATCCCATTTACCTTAGTTGATTGTTTTCAACGATGTGTTTCATGTATATTTATTCAAGAAGAACCATCATAATCATTATCATGATATCTATTGGGAGTAGATTGAGTTCGAGAAATATGTTTCTATTGTGGAGAAACTAATTGATACCATTGATACTAAGATGAATGTATTTAATGGTATGCTTATTCTATTACATAGATTGTTATGACAAAAAGGATCAGAATACAATGAGACATGATGGTCATGATATGTCATTGAGGGAGTAGTGACCTCATCGATATTGAAATAATTATTTATAAATATGAATTCTCATGGAGGTAAATTCATATAGTTGGTAGGGGGTTAACATCATTTTTAACTAGTACAATTTTTTATGCATTGTACTTTGGTCTTGAAGGGTGTTGGAGTTATTTTGGGAGCTTCATCAAAGGGGGGATGATGTTGGTTCTAGATACAAGGGGAATTTTAGATATAAATCACAATTTTTCATAGTATTTTCGTATTATTTAATGATACATAAAATAGATAAAGTAAAAAAATTATTTTATGTATTATGACCGAATCTAATTACTCAAAATCATCACTCAAGATAATTTATATAGAGGAAACCAAATTATTATCCCACATGACTTATTTGATCTCCATAATACAAAACATGGTTTTATGGCATAAAAAATCCTATCAGGACACCTTTAATGGTCAATATCTCTATAAATCAATAATTCTATGTGTATCCTCTCCCTTTAAAACAATGAAAACCAATAGGTGATTTTTTTTTATTCTCCTTTTTCAGATAACTTTTCAAAGTTCTCACACATCATATTGGTTTTGATGATTATATTATAGTATAAAACCTTTCATATTCATCATTTATCTTGGATATGGATGTAGAATTGAGCTATTCATATGGGGTTTATTATTCATATGATTCTTTTCTCATGTTCCTTTATATAACTTTTCTTTGATCATATTTTAGTGTCCATCCCATGGGCTGGTATTGGTGTATCATGCATGTTCCTCATGATATATTTTGGTCTATTATCTATAAGTACTATTGAAATTATTCGATAAATTATGGTATGGGGTAGTTTGGGTTGTAAATTATATCCATTGTTATTAATTCCTATTTCCGTATGGTTCCAATAATGGGTAGTTTGTGACATGAGTACGAGTTCAGTTATTCATTATGATTCCCATTTTATATGAAAACATGACTACTATTTTCTTATAAATGGGGTTATAAACAAATTTATATTATTTTTGAATTGGTTGGTTTTTATGTTTGTAAATGGGTTTTTTTAATCTATTAATGCCCATTTTTTGAAACATGTATTGGGATTTTAAATAAATTTATAACTGGTTGTGAAAGGGGTTTTTAAAAAATGTGTTTTGAAATTTTTTTTGTTCAACATTGTTTTGGGAAATGTGTATTCAATGATTTTATATAAATCACATGTTAAACTTGGGTATACCTGTGGAATTTCTTATATTGGGCCCCATCACTGGGTAATATAATGAGTTCACCTATTATGTTGTTCTTCCAATCATAAATTGAAATATATGTGGATAAAATACCTGATTAATATGGTAGAATGTTTATATATATTTTGTATTCCTTTTTTACCTACACTAAATCATGTCTTATAGGGAATCATAATTTTCACTAGTCATATGAATCACGAGTGATCGATATATTCATACCTTGAGTGACCCCTAATTTATGTTTACCTCCATGATTTGTAATTTTAATAATTTTAATTTTCTCTATATTATTTAATTAATATAAATTATTGTGGAATATATTCATTGAGATATGATTACATGACTTGTTTTTTAGCTACATAAAATGGAGATATTTTTACCTTACATTTGACATAAAAATATTTTCCAGATACTTATTCCATATTTTTTAAAATTTAGAATATTTGGATTTTTTATAAAGGCATGTTTTATAAAAAAATATTAGGATCATACTGATATTTTTTATCTAATGAACAACACAACACTTTAGTGTGGTATAGAATATGATTTTCCTTTTTTTATAGAAAAAGGTAAGGTGTTGTAGTGAGGCGGTGATGTTCATGTCAGTAGGGTATGGCTACCTAGTGGTGAGATGGTATGAAATTTCCCATATATAATATATATTAGTGGTATCTTATTTTAGTTTTTCCATCGACCATTTATTAACATGTACCGATAGATATTTCTTTATCAACATAAAATATATTTCACAACCATTTAATTTCTTTATTTATGGATTATATAGTAATATTTATTGTTTCATCAACATTAATTTACTATTATAAATATGTTCCAGGTATATTGTATCATGTGGTGAAAAATTGTCCCCTTGAGTGTTTTTGTATACTTATGTTCTAATATCTATCCTGCACAGATCATAAAAGTATTTTGGGTTTATATTTGAAAAACTAAAATATATGTAGAGGTTATCCTAGACCAGTTCATTACACTTAAAACTCTTCCAATCCAATTACATTTTTGATTAGTTAATTGGGTAGTTCTCTCTATAAGTATTGGTGGGGTTTAATTTGATTGGGATTTCACTATTCATGGTATTCGTATTATAGATATGATTTTGGTAATTAATTTTATTCCTTTAGATTGTGTTAATACAATATATAATGGGTATATGAACATGAATTAATGAAATATTGGACCCTCGGTATTGGTGGTTTGTAATATCTCTTATCAGTTTTCTATAGTCACATTTGGGACTATTGATGAAACCAGAAAAACATATTTTATTACCACAACGGATCAATTCCCCAATTTTAATTATAAATAGTTCCTTAGTATTCCACCTGGATTAAAAGTGTAATTTAAGATAGATTTACTCATATGTACATTTCTTATTTCTCATCCATAATATTTGATGTAACTAGTGGATGTGAATGAATTTAATGTTCTAATGTAATTCATAGATAGTTATCGTTTCAATTATTATATTACTCCTCTATGATAAACTGTTGTTTTATTTGTATTGAAAAAACATCGGAATCTTCATCTGTGTGTGGATAATCATATAAAAAACACAGTTATGATAATGAATAAAAAAATCTTCAAAAAATTAAAGATATATTTTATCAATTGAGTGGATTCAAACTAATATCCATGGTTGATTTATGTTACTGGTATCACCAGTTTTTGTTTTATATAGAGGTTATTATGATGTCATATTTGAAGATATGATTATAAATATATGGTTATTCAAAATTTTATTTTTAATTCCTAAGTAGATTTAATATAAGGATTGAATGAGAACAATTTTAGGTATCATGACGTTATTTTGGTGTCACTATTCAATGATATTATTGTGCATTCTTATACTATAGTCGACCATGATCAACAGTTGAGAATATTTGGGGGTATCTTGTGAGATAATACCCTTTATTCTATGATATGATAGTGTGATTTCTAGATACATGTGGTATATTTCCTTCTCCATGTAGTTCATGAATGCATATTTTTAATAAAACCTGGTATGATATATGATATTATATCATTAAAACCAATGAAAAAGAATTATTTCAGATATATAGTTTCCTAAGAGTATAGGTGTATTTTCAATTTTTTTGTTATAGTCAAGGACATGACTCTAGGATGAAAACATTAACACAAAAAGAAATTTCAATCCAATGGAGTGATTCTTGAAAAATCAATACTATATGTATTATGGATTGAAATACATATTAAAATTTTTATAATCCAAATATAATTTTTTAAAATTTTCTAAACTAGAATTTTGGGAGATGTGGTAACAAAAAAAGTCATAATTCCATTACTATAGCATTTGGGATATCAAATAATGAAACATTAGAAGTCTTAAAAATGACTACATTAAAAAAAATAAACTCAAGGGAACGTCATAATCCTATCACCTTCACCATAAACCCATTACCATCATCATCCAAGTTGACTTCTCTGAATACACAAATTTGAATAGGCACTAATTCAAACATTCCCCTAGACATGTTGCCTGTTTTGATGCCTTAGAATGTGGGTTTTCATTTTTTTTTATCACATAGGTAGTCTAATATTTTGATTATGTACTATTATAGTTTTGGTTGAATTTAATGAATTATATGAGAAATGATTTAGAGTTATAAAATATATTTCATCCAATGAAAACATGTAATCATTTTCCCTATAGTGATGTGTTAATTGATCCTAAAATCTTGAAACACATATTATATTACCGATATACGAATACAAGAAAATGAATATAGATTTCAAAAAATTCAGGAAATCGACATTCAAATGATGTTTACATTGGGAATATGAAATTCCATGTAAATTTTATTTATTTGGAGTTCATGTAGTCATATATCTAATGAGGCTTTAGATTAATTTCCAACAATTAAATAATTTGAAGATATAAATATTCATTATTCTCTAGATGATGATGATATTTTTATCTTCACCATTTTACATGTTCTTAATTTGATTTATTTGTTTATATATTCTCAGACATTCGATCCTAAAATTCTATCAATCAGGTCAAAATTCAATTATGGGGAGGAAATTGTGGGATGGTCAATAAATGATAGATCTATTTGTTTAGATAATAATTTGGATCCACTATATTATCAAGAATAAATACATTACAAATACCACTATACAAGATTGTATGTTCTTCTATCCTTTCATATATATATATAGGGAAATAGGAGAACAAAGTCGTTAAGGTATCATGAAGAGGAATGTGGTGGAGTATATCATGAGATGCATCAATTTTTATTTGGTCTAAGTGGAGGATAATCTTACTATTATTATTATATAACCATTACCAATACACATGATAAAATGGAAGTGATATCTAGATATTTTATCATAGATCTAACTAGAATGTTTTTGAAACATAATGACATATGGATTATTTTGGATTAGTTTTTATTATAGAATAATATATATTAATTATTTAATTTCACATAGTGAATGGAATATAAAATAATAAAGTTAGGTTGTTTTGACATTGTGTAGTGAACCATGATTTATTGTGTTTGACAATAAACATTGTTTTATAAATAATTATTTTTAAATGGATGTTATCTTATGAAACCTAGACGATAATGAGAACAAATTTGGATTATCTACTAGATGGAAGATTATACGACACAACACAAAAGTTTTTAATTTTTCATAGAGCATATGTTCTAGTTTCTAGATATTCATGGGATTATTATATAATATTAGTGGATTAGTCATATAATAATACTTACGGTCTCAACTAATATTTTTTATTCCAAATAATTATATGTTCTTCATATTTAGTATAGATATTGTTTGAAAAAAATGGATGAGACACCAATAATGTGTTATATACTTTTTTAAAATTTTAATAATAAATTAATATGACCATGGAAATTATAGGGATGACATAGAGTCATCCAAAACCATATACTTATCATAATCACCAAACATTATCATTCTAAATGGATAATTTTGTTTTTTATTATCTCCTCAAGTCTATGAAAATTTCATTTTTGATTAATTGTTAAATTTTCACCTCATAAAATTTGTCATGTCATGATATTATAATTGATTTATAATGTTATGTATTAGTAGGATTTTAATCCATAATTCATCTTTGTGTAATGTTTATTTCGTGTATATCAACTGAATATATACTAGGTCAATCTGAAACATGTTTTTCAATGGGAATATTTTGATTCTAAGAAAAATGTTAAATTAATCTGTTGGAATATATTTACTATTGAATGAAATGAAAATGTGTTATTTTGATGGATTATTTTAATCTTTTACATTTCCAATGGTAGTAAGGTCATTATTAGAGGGGAAAAATACATGTGAGGAGGAATTGTAGGAATAGTGGTCTGAGCACCTCTAAAAAACAAAAGTCTCTAATCCTCTATTGAATGAATGAAACATTATGTGGATAATATGAAACCCTAAGATTTATGTACATTTCCAATTGAGTTTTTATTTTTTATGTGCTATATTTCAAGGTTTTTTTATGAAATTATGAACTATTTTTGAGTATTTTTGAATGGGTTTCAGGATAAATGGTATTATAACGATTATTAATAACCCAAAAAAATTTATAAGAAACTATGAAAGTAGATATTTGGAATCATCAGGATGGTTCATAGTTTTTAGTAACTATACATATGAATGGATATATAGTTTGGGAGGTGATAATGGGAATATCGATGTTAGATAATGGTATGTAAAAGCTTGTGAATCAAATTTTCATATGGATGGGGTTTAAATAGTTTAATTTTTTTGTTGGATCATATATTTTAAAATTACATGTAATAGATAAGAATGATATGGTTGTTTTCCATTAATATACACACATTTGGTTCATAGTATAATATAATTTATAGAATAACCATGCACCATTAATTTAATGATTTGATAATAACAGTTTACCCCATATTAGTATCATAAAACTGTAATTTTTTCCTTATTCTAATAAACTATTATACTCTTAACCTTCCCTAGGATTCCATAATGAATAATTTTTATTAGAAATCATGTTTTCAGGAATTAATTTTTGTTGGATGTCTATAATCTATGAAAGATCCTAATTCATTTTTCCCTATAGATCATCTCTTCTCCTCTCACGAATAATGATAGATATAATCCTTCATGTAATGATCTTTGATTAAAGATGTGATATTATTATATCATGATTGTATCTATAAAATGAATTTTATTTTTATCCCATATAATTTGGTTTAATGTTCCTTTCTAATTTTTTCAAACCATTGAGATATATGTGGCTTCTATGTATTCTATATATGTTCTATACCATAGTGGTTATATTTATGTTGATTAATTTTCTTTTATTTAAAAAGGATTAATTGAATTATTTAATGAATGGAATATTTTTTAAATAATTCAAGTATTATAGATTTTAAAATTATGAGTTTTTGAAACATGTGAATTTGACGAACAATGTTAAAAATCCATTTTATTATATAATAATTTTTTTCATTTTAATCATTGATTTAGGTTTATTGATTTTATTATTATTTTATGAAATTCATTAAAATAATGATATATTTTTTTGTGAAATGATTATAAATGGGAAATATTCAGAATTTTTTTCCATGAATTCAGATTCATTGTACCTAGAAATGAATGAGGGGAAAGTAAAATTAGGAAACATAGAGATTGGTGAGCTTGTGTCATCATTTTGGATCGATGAAAAGATAAAAATGAGTATGGTGATATTAATTGGAATACATATCATTATATGTGACTGAGAAACATATAATGGTATTGTGATGTTTAATAAAGGGAGATTAGTTCAAATAGTTCATTATACCATTCTATCCATGAAAAATTGTTCAGTATTAAATATTATATTTCAAAAAATAATATTTTTTTTCTGATACACATTTGACATATGATATGTTTTAATTAGTAAGATAAAATTTTCTCATACTAGTAGAGTGGTTTTTTAAGAATATTGGGGGAAAATTGATATTATTATTCATCACAAGTATAATAGTTTTGGTGTGTATACATATGTTATTCATTATTACATAAGTAAAAGAAATGTCTTGTTTTTCTCTAATAAAGCATCATTATGATTCTTCTAAATTTTGGTTCTATGTTTTTTATTTTATATATTGTACTGTATAGAGTGAATTTTAATCATTTTATATCATTAGGATTCCATCAAGATTATCTATACTATATGTTCCAATATTTTTGCTACAACACTAATTTTACATTTTATTTTGATTTAATTTTTATTTTTTAATGTTTACACATTAATTTAATATATGATTTGGATGTAATTTTTTATTATCTACAAGATGGGTATTGTCTATATGATATATCATCCAATATTATTTTATTAATTAAACTAAAATTTATTATTGGCCTTCAGTGTCTTGAGGAGTTCATCTATGGTTTTTATCAACACCATAAAGGGCCACAAAAATGGTATGGGAAATGACATTAGATTGTGTAAAATTGAGTAATTTTGAGTTTTATTTTCATTAGAATGCATCCTTAGAGATTTATCCAGATAAATAATCTGATATACATTGAATTAGGGGAACTCCAACATAATTTTAATTCACTAATACATGTCGAGGCAATATAAACTTTCTATATAAATTTAATTCTTGATCACCCTTACAATGATTTACAAATGCTTTCATATGAACCCTAACTGAAATATCTACCTTACACTAGAAAATATTTTTGTGATTAACGAGATTAATAATTTTAATTTATCTGCATTTATGTCTCTAAAATCGTTGATCATTATCTCAACCCTCTCTCTTCATTTCTCTAGATATATTTTATTATTGGGGATCATATGATGTAATTCAACTTTTTATATTTGAAATTTATATATTATATTGATGATTGATTGATATTGTAACTCCCTGTGATTTGATGATATATTTCACATGATATAAATTTAATTGGTTGAAATATTTCAATACATTCCACACCATGTTAAAATGTTCAATTATATTGTTCACGATTATAAACAATTTTTAAAATTTTATTTAAGAATGGGTATAAATAAACACAAAAAAAATACTTAGAGAGGATATATATAATTAATATATATAGATTAATTCTAAATAAATAATAAATAACTATTCAATAATTTCATTTTATACGTAAAATTTAATTTTTTTTAAAAATAGTGTTTATTACATTTTTTAAGTAAGTGTTAACTAATTATATTAATTTGAAATTAATTAACTGTGATTCTTATTTAATAATAAATAATTTTATTAATTACCCTTGATTAATTATTATAATTTGTATGTGTTTTGTTTTGGTCATAAAAACAAGGTTTTCTAATATATCATTTTACAAACGCAATGTGTTTTAATGTTAATAAATAAAATTAATCCATATATAAGCCTGATATTAATGAAATTTTGAAAATATATATTCAATAAAATATTTTAACATTCATATAATATTTTCTAAATGTTATAGATCAATGGTAAATTAAAATTTATGTTTCAAAATCCTTTTACCAAAAAATATTTTTAATTGAGTTTTGATGGGTTATATTGACATGAAATTTTAAAAAATATTGAATTGGATTTTTTTGGGAAATGGTTTACATATTTGAAAAAAGACAAATAATATAATAATATAATTTCATATTGTTATTTTATTCATGAAAAATACTACAAAGATTAAAAATAATTTCTCATATAAAATATTAAAATGGTTTTACCATGGGTTAATATAAGAGATAAATATGAGGGTTCCATTTCAATATTCCATACTCCTAATTGATTTCCATTTATCATCCTAATGTCTTCTCATAATTATAATTTGAGTAATTCAGAGTCCATTTAATTGAGTATTAATAAAACACTATTGAACACTAAAATTTGAATAATTTTTTTGATAACATATGAGACACACAATACTGAGCATAAAGAGACCTTGAAATATAGTTCATTAAATATAATCTCATTGATAGCTTGCAGAACACACATCCATAAGTCAAAGTGATCCTTACTATATTATACCATGGTATCCTAGTTATTAAATTTAATATTATATGAAGTATTAATTAAATATCTAAAGAATATGGTTATATATTGTTTAGAGATAAAATAAGAATCATTAAATATAAATAAATAATTTCTTCTAATAACTGTACTTTTATAAAAAAAATTGTTTAGTCTCCAATTGGGAACATAGTTTAAAAATAATTTTTTCGAAACTTAGAAAATTTATTTTCTAAAATGAAGATAATTTTTTAAAATATGAAATCTAAATTTGTAGAGCTTGATGTTTAGTATTTTAAAAAAATTATTTAATTTTTTATGAATAGTGAAAAAGCATAATTATAATTGAAAAATGAATTTTAGTTTAAATTTTTATTAATGATAAATAATTTTTAATATTGGTTATAATGAAAAATAATTTAATTATGTATCATTCAACACAATTTAGGCCATTGTAATCATTTTAATATTTAATTTTCACATAAAAAATTCTATGTTTTGATCATTTTCTCATTCAAACCCTGCTTTCTCATCATGACTGCACAATTAATTTTAAATTTAAATATTCTACTTATGTTAATCTTTTCGAAAAATTGATTCTATATTTTTAATCATTCAAATTTATAAATTCAACATTTGTTTTGACCACAATTAATTGTGATAATTGTAAAAAATAATTACCACTGTTTAGTAAAAAAAAATTGGGGATTAAACTACAATGATATGGTTATAATAACAATATGAGGTGTATAAAAGTATAATTAAAAGGAATATTTTTACCTAGTAATTTCTTAATTGGAATAATAATCCATTTAAAATACTTTTATCATGTGAAAAACATGGATAAACCTTGTTATTTAAAAATATTACAGGTGTGCAACTCACCTCTCGTATAAAATGTCACCACCTCCCCTCTCATCATCATCCATCACACCATTTTTTCATCGAATATACAATCAAATAAAATTAAAACATCTATAATATCAAAATATAATCCTTATCTTGGTACTATATGCATCGTATGTAAAGACCCGTAAATTTCAAGGGAAATTTTTTCTTAATTTTCTTTGGGATTTTACGAGTATGCAGTATCTGACGGCACCTGATTCCGAGGCCCGGTGTGCCAGGAATCAATTTCCAAAGTTTAGCTCGGGTACGTTCTGTGGACGAACGAGCGGGTTTTCCTAACTTTTCAACTAGTGCTCGGAATTGAAATCTGAGGGCATCAATGAAACAGCAACGTCGGTTTTTGCTTAGAAATACCTTTTCTAGAGTTTTGTTTGCTTGGAATTAGTTGTTTTAAAAAAATTGATTAAGCTTAAAGTGAGATAAAAATCGTGTTACAATTTTTATTCCACATTCTTAAGTGGTTTAGACCATGTGAGGGAGTTGGGGTGGGACCCAATTATGTTCTAACCCCCCTTGAAAGGGTCTAAGATGAGGTGGGGCCCACACAAGCCCCCACCTTTTCATTTTTTCATAACTCCTTTTTAAAACCTCTTTTTTCATTAAAGTTTCCAACTTATCACTTTAATTAATTTTGACAAGTTATGTTTAATTAAATGAAGTCAATTAAATTATGAATGTTTGAATTTTAAAAGTGTTAGCAAAAGTAATAAAATAAGGCTAAAGCCTTATTTTATTTTGGTTGCTTCATTGTGTTGAGAGAGGGAGAGTTCTACCATCGAAGAACTTCATCATACTCCATAAAGAACATGAAGAACACCGACACGCCTTCCTTCATTCTTTTTCCCACGAAAAAGGAAGGGAGACGTCGTTTCACCTTGGACAATCTTCATCAACGTGTACAGAGTCAAACCCCGCGACGCTGTTTTCTGCGACGCTCATTGATCGTCAACTCATTATCAGGGTAGGGTTTTGATTTTTTTCGTGAATATTCTTTGTCGTTCATCGTCAATTTCTTTTGTCCGCTTCTTATCAATTTAACAAGAGGAGTTCGGACCGCACGAACATGGACGACCCTTCCCCCCCCCTTGGTTGTTGTGTTCGTTGCGGCTCGAAAGAAGGTGGCATGGTGCAATGGAACCACGCAAAAACATGGAGGAATGCGTCGAAGAAACAAGGCTCCATCACGCCGCGCCATTTATGCCGAAAGAAGTCATGGCTGGAGCGGGGCCGCGGCAAAGGGGCGTGAAGCCGTCGCGCCGCGCCGGTTGGACCAAGGCCGCGGCCTTTGGCCGTGGCGGAGCATGGAGCGATGGTCCGAACCGTCGGCCTCCGGCGCGTCAGAGGGGTGGGACCGCGGGGTCCCGCGGTGGTGGCACTGCCCGGCCAGCCGGGACGGCCGTTCGGAAAAGGCGGGGGTTGTAACCCCCGGCTGGAAAACGGAGTGGCCCCCATGTGGGTGTTGTCGTTTCAATACAGGGGGGCGGGCCACCCCCCCTTCCGCGACAGCTTGGCCAGCGCCAAGCTGGCCACGTGGGCCGCGCCCGCGCCAGGCCAACCGGCCGCACAGGCTGGGACGGGCCGCGTCGGCTGGGCCGGGCAGCGCCCTATCGGGCCGACCTAGGGGGTCTTGGGCCGGGTCGGTCCGGGCCCAAAACCCCCTAAAACCGGACAGGTTCGTTTAAATGCCTGTAACTTGGGCTACAGACCTCTGATCGACATATCGTCAGTTGCAATGTGATCCTTGGATTGAGAAAGTCGTTTTGATATAATATTCTGAAGTTTTCGGAGAACTTTGGAGTACGGTTGGGTGGTTCGAACACCAAACCAATCGGGCCCTCAGAGCGGAAACGCTTATAACTTGAGCTCCGGAGGTCCGATTGACGTGCTGTCAACTTTGTTGGATTCCTAATAGTGAGATGAACCTTTTGGCTTACTCCGCTCGTGGTTTGGAAGCAGTTGGAGTGCGGTCAGGTTTGTTTTGACTTAAAAACCAACTGGGGCCCTAGAACGAAAAAGCCAATATCTGTTAGACCGGGCATCCGATTGAAAAGTCGTCTGTCACGTTGAGTTCCTTTTGTCGAGAAGGAAATTTGGGATACATCAAATCTGTACTATGTGTCAGTTTATGTATCGACCCCCTTAGCTCGTGGAGCGGACCCTCCCGGAATCGAGCATGCTGTGTGCGGGAACCCTAGAGCTGGCTGCGACTGCGACGATGATGACGACTACACTGAAATCCTCCGTGGGTTCGGCAGCGACGACGATTTCACTGAAATCCTCCGTGGGTTTTCCAGCGATGACGACTGTACGGAAATCCTCCATGGGTTCGACGACGATGACTACTGTTCTTGTATCCTATGTTGGTCTGGCATTACTACTGTTCTTGTATCCTACGTGGGTCTGACAGTGTTTGACTCTGTTCTTTTATCCTACGTGGGTCTGGCGGAGTAGCAGGTCTTGTATCCTATATGGGTCTGACAGCTTAGCTGGTTTAGTATCCTACATGGGTCCCATCGTAGATGAATCAGTGGCTACATCTGATCATCTCTATCACCTTACGAAGAAGTATACCTATGTGAGCTGAGTCTTGACTTTCAATCATTATCTTCGATATGATTGACTTGCTTCTAATGTGGATTTTGTTGTGCTTTCCTCTGTGGATTGGGTTGTACTATCCTGTGTGGACGACATCGAACTTGGGCTTGGATGTTGGAGCCGAACTGGAATTGATAACTTAGGTATATGTATGGGCATATACCTAAGTAGTGTTGGATGTTACTCCGTGATTGTATCTTTCTTTTGTGGATTATCCTTTTTGGATTTTGGGAGACCTTCGGGGGTCTCGGGTTCCCTACTGAGTAGCATATACTCACCCCTGCATGGGCTATGCCCGCACTATGTTGTGTTGGATGTAGATGATGGTCAGCGCTGATCGTGGTTGAGGATTGTGGAGCAATCGGTACCTGGAGGTGGACCACTGGGCGGGACGTACAAGGAGCAGACGGCTGGACCCGGGGAGCTGAGGAGGCTATCTGTACCCACCCTTCAGGTGAGACTTCCAGTGGATGGCTAGATATTGATTCTTTACATTCAGTTGTTGTACTTTCTTTCTAGTTGTACTTTACTTTCAGTTTGGGTTTGTATTCTGGCCCATTTACTTTCCGCACTTACTATTGTACTCAGTTTACTTACTGTTTACTTCTGATGGCTTACACTGTGGTGTTTGTTTACTTTATAAAGGCAACGTCTTCCCCTTTTTGTTGGGATTTACGCCTTGGTGCTAGTCGTCAGCCCCTGGCCTATGGAAGGCGGGATTGGGGTTGCCATGGCATGAGTCCTGAGGATGGGTCATGACAAATTGGTATCAGAGGAGTTTGGTTCTACCGCAGAACTCAGGACTCTGATCTGTCTTCTTTGTGAAGCAATAGTGTTAAGGGTATTGAGTGTGTTTATCAGTCCAGGGAGTCCAGTGTTGGTGAGGCGGCCGACGTATCCATACACCAGCACCCTGACTTCTGATTTCTAATTCAATGCATGAAAAATTTGATTGCATGTGTGTTTCAAAAGTTTTCTTTGAGATTACTTTGTGTCAGCTCACCAAGTATACTGTTTTGACCGTGGCGCACCTGTTTATTTTCAGGATGGCCCCACGACGGCAGCCAGCTAGGGTTCAGAGCTTTGTGCGATACGACAGCCCACCGAGCGATGAGGCCTCGGTGCAGGGCCCTTTTTCAGTGGAGGCACCGGCAGTACCGCTACCCGCCGAGCCACCGATGCCACCAGCCCCAGCCGCTGAGAGTGCACATATCCTTAGTGCACTGCATGAGTTTTAGCGTCAGAGACCACCCAGGTTCCGCGGGGAGACGGACCCTCAGGCAGCCAAGTATTGGATAGAGGTTGTAGTTCGAGTTTTCCGGTTAGTGGGGACACCAGATGACCTCATGGTGATCCTTGCAGCAAGCCTCCTGCACGCGGCAGCAGGCAGATGGTGGAGCATGATGCTCCAAGTGCACGACAAGGCATCTCTCATTTGGATGGACTTTTAGAGCCTCTTCCACTCAGAGTTCGTCCAAGCTAACCTCTGTGCGATGCGCATTCAGGAGCTACTGCAGCTGCGGCAGGGCAGCATGACGGTCACCCAGTACTCGGCAAGATTTACCGATCTCTCGCGCTATTCGACGGACATGGTATGGGACCCACTCTTTCGGTACCAGACCTTCGAGCAGGGACTGAGGCATGAGATCAGGGGATCGATGGTCTCCCTTAGAATTCCAACAAAGTCAGAAGTACTGGAGCGATCCCTTCTCATATAGAGCTTTCTTGTTGAGCCTACACCTGCAGCGAGACCTACCGCAGGGCGGCACGTAGCAGAGTCATATGCAGCTGGCTGTCGACGGACGTCACAGGGGTCTAGGCGGACCAGACCATCAGGCGGACGACCTCAGGACACTGGCTCAGAGGTGTGGGGCACCCGGCATAGAGCCAACCTTCCGAGAAGCAGACAGTGCTATGCATGTGGCGGGCAGGGCCACATGGCTCGTGACTGCCCGACCCGCCGTGCAGAGGAGCAGCAGACGGTTGAGGGGCCACCCAGGCAGAGGAAGAGGGTTGACCGTGGCGGTCCGCAGGGATCATGCGGATGAGGTAGAGGAGCTGGAGGAGCAGCAGGTGGTGGGCGATGCTTTGAGGCTTTACCACCACCACCACCAGGAGGTCCACCCTGACCATAGGGAGCTGGAAGGCAGAGGCAGGCTCAGCTTCAGGGAGTGTAGGACTATGACCACGGCACACCAGAGATGATTCGATGTACTATCCATGTCTTCTCCACCCTTGCTGCAGTTCTTATAGACACAGGAGTGAGTCATTCATTTATTGCTGCTGCCCTTGTTCGGTTCCCGGAGATTCCAACGGAGCCATTGGCTCGATCCTTTCGGCTAGATACTCCAATGGGAGCAGACTCGACGATTACGCACTAGTGCCAGCAGTGTGAGCATACTCTAGGAGATGAGAGCTTCGGCTGGTATCTTCTTGTAGCGGCGTCCAGGCCTTACGACGTCATCTTGGGCATGGATTGTTTATCTACAGTCCATGCTCAGATTGACTGTATTAGGCGCAAGGTGCGGTGTGTTCGCACTGACGGGAGCAGGTTCACCTTCAACGGCGAGAAGGGAACCTTTGTATCACAGGATGGACTCACACTGGGGAGAGGACGTCCCATCACTCATCAGTTGTCTAGCCTCATCATAGGATCAGTTGACGTGTGGAGTACGAGTTTTCCTGTAGTGGTGGATCAGTATGCGGACGTTTTTCCTGATGACGTTCAAGGACTACCTCCTCGCAGAGAGGTAGACTTTTATATTGACCTATACCTCGGGAAATCCTTGATATCCACTCCAGCATATCAGATGGCCCCCGCTGAGCTTCAAGAGCTACGGGTACAGTTGGAGGACTTGCAGGGCAAGAGATTCATCTGACCCACTGTTTCACCCTGGGCTTCCTCGATATTGTTCACCAAGAAGGAGGATGGGAGCTAGCGACTATGTGTTGACTATCCTCGCCTGAACTAGGTGACCGTGAGGAACAAGTATCTGCTACAGAGGATTGACTAACTATTCGATCAGATCAAGGGAGCACGGTGGTTCTCAAAGATAGACCTCAGGTCAGGCTATCATCAGCTCAGAGTTCGGGACGAGGACGTGCAGAAGACGACCTTCCGATGTCGGTATGGCCACTATAAGTTCTTGGTGATGCCTTTCGGCATGAACAACGATCCAGAAGTGTTAATTAGTCTCATGAACAGGATCTTTCAGCTATACCTTGATCGATTTTTCATGGTCTTCATCGAAGACATATTGATATACTCGACCACTGAGGAGGAGCATGCCCACCACTTGCAGGTTGTACTAGACACACTCCAAGATAACCAGCTTTATGGTAAGCTCTTGAAGTGTTAGTTCTAGTTACATGAGTTCCACTTCTTGGGACACATCATCTCTGAGGCTGGAGTTGCGGTGGATCCTGCGAAGATTGAGGCAGTGCTAGCTTGGGAGCCACCCAAGAGCGTGATGGAGGTGCGGAGTTTCTTGGGGCAAGCTGGGTACTGCTGGAGATTCGTGACAGACTTCTCCAGAGTTTCGGCACTGCTCTCATCTTTGATGAAGAAGGGGAAACCCTTTGTGTGGTCATACAGATGTCAGTAGAGATTCCAGGAGATGAGACAGAGGTTGACCAGCGCACCTAACTTAAGGCTATCGAAGGAGGGTGTAGGTTACGTAGTCTACTGCGATGCATCAGGGACTGGACTCGGATGTGTCCTGATGCGGGAGCGGGCAGTGATCGCCTATAGATCACGACAATTGAGGCAGCATGAGCAGAACTACGCTACCCATGACCTGGAGTTAGTAGCATTGGTCTTTGCTCTGAAGATATGGTGACACTATCTGATGGGCGAGCACTTTAGAGTCTACTCTGACCACCAGAGTCTCAGGTACATCTTCTTGAAGATGGACCGTAATCTGAGACAGCGGTGATGGGTCGAGTTCGTCCAGGACTATGACTTTGAGATAGTATATACTCCTGGAAAGGGGAGCGTAGTATCCGATGCTCTCAGTAGGAGGACGGGCATTCAGCTACTTGGGGAGGCGACAGATCAGCTAGCTGCTTTGCAGATATCCTTCATGGATAGAGATGGAGAATCATTTCTTCAATCACTCACAGTCACTCCTCCACTTCTTCAGCGGGTCAGAGAGGCTCAGCATGGGGACGTTGACTATGAGACGCGGTGTGCACAAATATCCTCAGGACATGAATCTGATGGATTCTCTGTAGGAGGAGAGCACATCGTCTATTTCAGAGGACGTACCATGGTACCAGCTGTTTTGCAGGAGGAGGTGCTGAGAGAGTTTCCCAATTCTCATTTAGTGGTACATACAGGACTGGCGAAGATGTACCAGGATCTCAGACGTTTGCACTAGTGGCCGGGTATGAAGAAGGTTGTGGCAGAGTTCGTTTCTCAATGCCTCACTTGCTAGCAGCTGAAGGAGGAGCACCAGGTACCAGAAGGCTTTGTACAACCCTTGGAGGTCCTGGAGTGGAAGTGGGATGGGATTTATATGGATTTTGTGACTGTACTTCCATGTACTTCCAGAGGTCACGACTCTATTTGGGTGATTGTCGACCGACTCACCAAGTCGGCCCACTTTTTACCCATCAGAGAGCAGGGCTCAGTAGAGAGCTTGGGATGTCTCTATGTTCGGGATATTGTATGACTTCATGGTGTTCTGTCATCTATCATCTCCGATCGATATGCTTGATTTACTTCCCGGATTTGGAAGGGGTTGCAGGAGGCATTCGGAATGCAGCTATGTTTGAGCACCTCCTTTCACCCTCAGACAGATGTTCTGACAGAGAGGACCATTCAGACCCTCGAGGACATGCTCTGTGCATGTTTCCTCGACTTTGGTCATATCTGGGAGGACCACCTACCCTTGGTGGAGTTCGCGTACAAAAACAGCTACCACTCCACCATCGGGATGGCACCATACGAGGCATTGTACGGTCGACCTTTCAGATCACCGTTGTGCTGGATAGAACCTGGGGAGTCAGCACTTGTGGGACTGGAGATGGTCCAGGCCACGACAGATAAAGTCCAGGTCATCCAAGAGTGGATGAGGACAGCTCAGAGCCGATAGAAGTCTTATGCTAATAGGATGCGGAGACCACTAGAGTTTGAGGATGGCGACCATGTCTTCTTGCGGGTCTCACCTCGACGTGGATTACGGAGATTTGGACGAGGAGGAAAGTAATCTCTGCGCTTCATCGGACCATTCCAGGTTCTCAGTAGGATAGGCAAGGTGGCTTATCTCCTGGCTCTACCACCTCAGTTGCACCGGGTGCACGACGTATTCCACGTATCTCAGCTGATGAGATGCGTACACGACCCGACGCATATCATCGACCATGGAGAGCTGGACCTTGACGATGGGGAGACTTTTTCGGAGGTATCGATGGAGATCAAGGATTGAAAAGAGTGGGTCCTACGTGGGCGGTCAATTCCTCTAGTTCACATCTGGTGGCGGCACGGGAACCTCCAGGAGAGCACTTGGGAGCAGGAGGCTCAGATGCGTGCTCAGTACCCTCATTTGTTCCCCTATATTGTGATGTATCTTTATGGGGACATAAATCCCTGAGATGGGAGTAATGTCAAGACCCGTAAATTTCAAGGGAAATTTTTCTTAATTTTCTTTGGGATTTTACGAGTACGCAGTATCTGACGGCACCTAATTCTGAGGCCCGGTGTGCCCGAAATCAATTTCCAAAGTTTAGCTCGGTTACGTTCAGTGAACGAACGAGCGGGTTTTCCAAACTTTTGAACCGGTGCTCGGAATCCAAATCCGAGGGCATTGATGAAACTGTAGTGTCGGTTTATGCTTAGTAAGACCTTTTCTAGAGTTGTGTTTTCTCGGAATTAGTTGTTTAAAAAAAGGGATTAAGCTTAAAGTGAAATAAAAATTGTGTTACAATTTTTATTCCACATTCTTATGTGCTTTAGCCCATGTGAGGGAGTTGGGGTGGGACCCACTAATGTTCTAACCCCCCTTGAGAGGATTTAATATGAGGTGGGTCCCACACGAGCCCCCACCATTTCATTTTCCCTTAACTCCTTTTTAAAACCTCTTTTTTCATTAAATTTTCCAAATTATCACTTCAATTAATTTTGACAAGTTATTTTTAATTAAATGAAGTGAATTAAATTATGAATTTTTGAATTTTAAAAGTGTTGGAAAAGGTAATAAAATAAGGCTAATGCCTTGTTTTATTTTGGTTGCTTCGTTGTGTCGAGAGAGGGAGAGTTCTACCATCGAAGAACTTCATCATCCTCCTTGAAGAACGCAAAGAACATTGACGCGCCTTCCTTCATTCTTTTTCCCGCGACAAAGGAAGGGAGACACCGTTTCACCTCGGACAATCTCTGTCAACGTGTACTGAGACACACCCCGTGACGTTGTTTTCTATGACGCTCATCGATCGTCAACTCGTTATTGAGGTAGGGGTTTGATTTTGTTCGTGAATATTCTTTGTCGTTCATCGTCAATTTCATTGGGCCGCTTGTTATCAATTTAACGGGAGGAGGTCGGACCGCCCAAACATGGACGACCCTCCTCCCCCTTGGTTGTTGTGTTTGTTGCGGCTCGAAAGAAGGTGGTGTGGTGCAATGGCACCGCGCGGAAACTTGGAGGAATGCATCGAAGAAGCGTGGCGCCGTCGTGCTGCGCCGTTGAGGCCAAAAGAAGCTGCAGACGGAGCGGGGACGTGGAAAAGGGGCGCAGCGCCATCACGCCACGCCAGAGAACCACGAAGAAACCGTGGCCGGAGCGGGGACACGACAAAGGGCCGTGGTGCCATCGCGTCGCGCCGGTCGGACCAAGGCCGCGGCCTTTGGCTGCAGCTGAGCCGGGAGCGGCGGTCGGAACCTCCGGCGCATCGGAGGGGCGGGACCGCGGGGTCCCGCGGTGACGGCACTAGCCGACCAGTCGGGCCGGCCATTCGGAGAAGGCCGGGGGTCGTAACCCCCGGATGGAAAAAGGAGCGGCCCCCAGGTGGGGGCCGCTGTTTGAAAACAGTGGGGTAGCCCCCCCCCCCTTCCATGACAGCTCGGCCAACGCCGAGCTGGCCACGCGGGCTGCGCCCACGCCAAGCCAACCGGCCTCCCAGGCCATGTCGGGCCGCGCCGGCCGGGCCGACCTAGTGGGTCTTCGACCGGGTCGATCCGGGCCCAAAACCCCCTAAAACTGGACCGGTTCGTTTAAATGCTCGCAACTTGTGCTATGGATCTCTGATCGATGTACCATCAGTTTCAATGTGATCTTTGGGTCGATACGGTCGTTTTGGTATATTATACTAAAGGTTTCGAAGAACTTTGGAGTACGGCCGGGTTGGTTAGAACACGAAACCAACCGGGCCCTTGGAGTGGAAACACTTATAACTTGAGCTCTGGACGTCCGATTGACGTGCTGTCAACTTTATTGAATTCCTCTTACTGAGATGGACCTTTTGGCTTACTCCGCTCAGGGTTTGGATGCAGTTGGAGTGCGGTATAGTTGGTTTTGAATTAAAAACCAACCATGCCCCTGGAAGGAAAAGGCCAATAACTCTCAGACTGGGCGTCTGATTGACGTGTCGTCTGTCACGTTGAGTTTCTTTTGTCGAGATGGAACTTTGGGATACATCAACTCCGGACTACGTGTCAGTTGATGTATCGACCCCCTTGGCTCGTGGAGCGGACCCTCCCGGAATCGAGCATGCTGTGTGCGTGAACCCTAGAGCTGGCTGCGACTACGACGACGATGATGACTGCACTGAAATCCTCTGTGGGTTCGGCAGCAACGACGACTGCAATGAAATCCTCCATGGGTTCGGCAGCGATGAAGACCGGGCTAAAATCCTCCATGGGTTCGACAGCGATGACTACTGTTCTTGTATCCTATGTGGGTCCGGCACTACTACTGTTCTTGTATCCTAAGTGGGTCCAGCATTGTTTGACTCTGTTCTTGTATCCTACGTGGGTCTGGCAGAGTAGCCGGTCTTATGTCCTACGTGGGTCCGACAGCTTAGCTAGTTTAGTATCCTACGTGGGTCCCATATTAGATGAATCAGTGGATACATCTAATCATATTTATCACCTTATGAAGAAGTATACCTACGAGAGATGAGTCTTTACTTTCAATCATTATCTTCGATATGATTGACTTGCTTCCTATGTGGATTGTGTTGTGCTTTTTTGGGTGGATTGGGTTGTACTATCATGTGTGGACGTGATCGAAATTGGGCTCGGATGTTGGAGATGAACAGGAATTGATGACTTAGGTATATGTATGGGCATATACCTAAGTAGTGTTGGATGTTACTTTGTGATTGTATCTTTCTTTTGTGGATTATCCTTTATGGATTCTGGGAGACCTTCGGGGGTCTCGGGGTCCCTACTGAGTAGCGTATACTTACCCCTGCACGGGCTATGCATGCACTACGTTGTGTTGGATGCAGACGATGGATAGCACTGATTGTGGTTGAGGCTTGTGGATAAGTCGGTACCTAAAGGTGGGCCACTGGTGGGACGTACACGGTGGGGAAAGCTGGACCCGGGGAGCTGAGGAGGTTATCTATACCCACCCTTCAGGTGGGAATTCCAGTGGACGGCTCGATGTTGCTGCTTTACTTTCAGTTGTTGTACTTTCTTTCCAGTTTTACTTTACATTCAGTTTGGGTTTGTATTCTGGCCCATTTACTTTCCACACTTACTATTGTACTCAGTTTACTTAGTGTTTACTTCTCCTGGCTTACTCTATGGTGTTTATTTAGTTTATAAAGGCAATGCCTTCCCTTTTTTGTCAGGATTTATGCCATGGTGCTAGTCACCAGCCCCTGGCCTTTGGAAGTTGGGCTTGGGGTAGTCACGGAACGAGTCCTGAGGATGGGCCGTGACAAATTGGTATAAGAGGAGTTTTATTCTACAGTAGAACTCAGGACTCTAATCTTTCTTCTTTGTGAAGCAATAGTGTTAAGGGTATTGAGTGTTGTTATCAGTCCAGGGAGTCCAGTGTTGGTGCGGCGGCTGACGTATCCATACACTAGGACATTGACTTATGATTTCCGAATCAATGCACGAAAACATTGATTGCATGTGTGTTTCAAAAGTTTTCTTTGTGATTACATTGAGCCAGCTAACCAGGTATACTGTATTGACCGTGGGGCACCTGTTTGTTTTTAGGATGGCCCCACAACGGCAGACATCTAGGGTTCAGAGCTTTTTGAGAGACGACAAACCACCAAGCGATGAGGCCTCGGTGCAGGGCCCTTTTTCAGCGGAGGCACCGGCGGTACCTCTACCCACCGATCCACCGATGCCACCAGCCCCAGCCGCTGAGAGTGCACGTCGCCTTAGGGCACTGCATGAGTTTCAGCATCAGATACCGCCCAGGTACCACGAGGAGACGGACCCTAAGGCACCCGAGGATTGGGTGGAGGTTGTAGTTAGAGTTTTCAGGTTAGTGGGGACACCAGCTGACCTCATGGTGATCCTTGCAGCGAGCCTCCTGCCTGCGGCAGTAGGCAGATGGTGGAGCTTGATGCTCTAGGTGCACGGCGAGGCGTCTCTCCTCTGGATGGACTTTGAGAGCCTCTTCCGCTCGGATTTATTCCCAGCCACCCTCCGTGTGGTGCGCATTCTGGAGCTACTACAGCTGCGGCAGGGCAGCATGACGGTCGCCCAGTACTTGGTGAGATTTACCGATCTCTTGCGCTATTTGAAGGGCATGGTACGGGACCCGTTCATCCGGGCCCGGACCTTCGAGCAGGGACTGAGGCATGAGATAAGGGCATCGATGATCTCCCTCAGCATTCTGACATAGGTAAGAGTACTGGAGTGAGCCCTTCTCATAGAGAGCTTTCTTGCTGATCCTACACCAGCAGCGAGACCTATCGCAGGGCGGCACGTAGCAGAGTAATCTGCAGCTAGCAGTCGATGGATGTCACAAGTGTCCAGGTTGACTAGACCATCAGGCAGACGACCTCAGGACATTGGCTCAGAGGTGCCGGGCACCCGGCGTCGAGCCAACATTCCGAGGAGCAGACAGTGCTATGCATGCGGCGGGCAGGGCCACATGGCTTCTGACTTCCCGACCTGTCGTGCAGAGGAGCAGCAAATGGTTTAGGGGCCCCCCAGGCAGAGGCAGAGGATCGACCGTGGCGGTCCGCAGGGAGTAGTGGGACGAGGCAGAGGAGCTGGACGAGCAGCAGGTGGTGGATGACGCTTTGAGGCTTTACCACCACCACCACCAGGAGGTCCACCCCGACCACAGGGAGCTGGCGGACAGAGGAAGGCTCACCTTCAAGAAGTAGAGGCCTACGACCACGGCGCGCTAGAGATGATTCGAGGTACTATCTGTGTCTACTCCACCCTTGCTTCAGTTCTTATAGACACAGGAGTGAGTCATTATTTTTTTGCCGCTACCCTTGTTCGGATCTCGGAGATTCCGACGGAGCTGTTGGCTCGATCCTTGCAGATAGAGACTCCTATGGGAGCAGACTCGACGATTACACACTGGTGCCGGAAGTGTAAGCTTACTCTAGGAAGTGAGAGCTTCGGCTGAGATCTTCTTGTAGCGGCGTCGAGGCCTTACAACGTCATCTTGTGAATGGATTGGTTATCTACATTCCATGCTCAGATTGACTGTATTAGGCATAAGGTGCGGTGTGTTCGCACGTACGGGAGTAGGTTCACCTTCATCGGTGAGAAGGGAACCTTTGCAGCGTAGGATATAATCACGCAGAGGAGGGGACAACCCATCACTCATCAGTTGGCTAGCCTCATCCTAGGAGCAGTTGACGTGCGGAGTTTGAGTTTTCCAATAGTGGTGGATCAGTATGCGGACGTTTTTCCTGATGACATTCCACGACTACCTCCTTACATTGAGGTAGACTTTTATATTGACCTGTACCCCGGGACAGCCCCAATATCCACTCCAGTATATCAGATGGCCTCTGTTGAGCTTTAAGAAATATGGGTACAATTGGAGGACTTGCAGGGCAAGGGATTCATCTGAACCAGTGTTTCACCATAGGCTTCCCCGATTTTGTTCGCCAAGAAGGCAGACGTGAGCTTGTGACTGTGTTTCAACTGTCGTCGCCTGAACCAGGTGACCGTGAGGAAGAAGTATCCACTACCGAAGATTGTGACCTCTTTGATCAGCTCAAGGGAGCATGGTGGTTCTCGAAGATAGACCTCAGGTCAGGCTATCATCAGCTCAGAGTTCGGGATGAGGACGTGCAGAAGACGGCCTTCAGATGTCGGTATGTCCACTATGAGTTCTTGGTAATTCCTTTCGGCATGACCAATGCTCCAGCAGTGTTCATGAGTCTCCTGAATAGGATATTTCAGCGATACCTCAATCAATTTTTCATGGTCTTCATCGACAACATATTGATATACTCGACCACACCGGAGGAGCATGCCCACCACTTCCAGGTTGTACTATACACACTTTGAGAGCAACAGATTTATGGTAATCTCTCGTAGTGTCAGTTCTGGTTACGTGAGGTCCACTTATTGGGACACGTCATCTCTGAGGTGGGAGTTTCGGTGGATCCTGTGAAGATCGAGGAAGTTCTAGCTTGGGAGCCACCCAGGATCTTGACGGAGGTTCGGAGTTTCTTGGGGCTAGCTGGGTACTACCAAAGATTTGTTCCAGACTTCTCCAGAGTTACGGCACCGCTCTCAGCTTTGACGAAGAAGGGGAAATCCTTCATGTGGTCAGACAGATGTCATCAGAGCTTCCAAGAGTTGAGACAGAGGTTTACCAGCACACCTATCTTGAGGCTACCGGAGGAGGGAGTAGGGTATGTAGTCTACTGCGATGCATCATGGACCGGACTCAGATGTGTCCTGATGCAGGAGCGGGCGGTGATTGCCTATGGATCACGACATTTTAGGCAGCATGAGCATAACTACGCTACCCATGACCTGAAGTTAGCAGTAGTTGTCTTTGTTCTGATGATGTGGAAACACTATCTATTGGGCGAGTGCTTTACAGTCTACTCTGACCACCAGAGTCTCAGGTACATCTTCTTGCAGAAGGACCTGAATCTGAGACAGTGGCGATGGCTTGAGTTCCTCCAGGACTATGACATTGAGATAGTCTATACTCCTGGAAAGGGGGACGTAGTAGCCGATTCTCTCCGCAGGAGGACGGGCATTCAGCTACTTGGGGAGGCAACAGAGCAGCTAGCCGCTTTTCAAATATCCTTCGTGGATAGAGATGGAGCAGCCTTTCTTCAGTCACTCACAGTCACTCGTCCACTTCATCAGTGGGTCAGAGAGGCTTAGTGTGAGGACATTGACTATGAGACGCGGCGTGAACAGATATCCTCAGGACAGGCACCTGATGGATTCTCTGTAGCAGGAGAGCACGTCGTCCTTTTCAGAAGATGTACCATGGTACCAGTTGCTTTGTAGGAGGAGGTGCTGAGAGAGTTTCACACTTCCCCTGTAGCGGTACATCCAAGAGTGGCGAAGATCTACCAGGATCTCAGACATTAGAACTGGTGTCCGGGTATGAAGAAGGTTGTGGCAGAGTTCGTTTCTCGATGCCTCACCTTCCAGCAGGTGAAGGCGGAGCACCAGGTACCATCAGGCTTGGTATAGCCATTAGAGGTCCCAAAGTGGAAGTGGTATGGGATATCTATGGATTTCGTGACTGGACTTCCACGTACTTCCAGAGGTCACGACTCTATTTGGGTGATTGTTGGCCGACTCACCAAGCCGTCCCACTTCTTACCCATCAAAGAGCAGGGCTCAGTAGAAAGCTTGGGACGTCTCTACATTCGGGAGATTGTACGGCTTCATGGTGTGCCATCATCTATCATCTATGATCGATATGATCTCTTTACTTCCCGGCTTTGGAAGGGGCTGTAGGAGGCATTCGGAATAGAGCTACGTTTGAGCACCGCCTTTCACCCTCAGACGGATGGTTAGATGGACAGGACCATTCAAACCCTCGAGGACATGCTCCGTGCATGTGTCCTCGACTTTGGCCGCATGTGAGAGGACTACCTACCATTGGTGGAGTTCGCGTGCAACAATAGCTACCACTCCACCATCAGGATGGAACCATACGAGGCATTGTACGGCCGACCTTGCAGATCACTGCTGTGCTGGACAGACCCAGGGGAGTCAGCACTTGTGGGACCAGATATGGTCCAGGCCACGACAGAGAAAGTCCAAGTCATCCAGGAGCGGATGAGGACATCTCAGAGCCGACAGAAGTCTTATACTGACAGGAGACGGAGACCACTAGAGTTCGAGGATGGCGACCATGTCTTCTTGTGGGTATCACCTCGATGTGGATTATAGAGATTGGCCAAGGTGGCAAGTTATCTCCTCACTTCATCAGACCATTCCAGGTTCTCATCAGGATAGGTGAGGTGGCTTATCGCCTGGCTCTACAACCTCAGTTTCACCGGGTGCACGACGTCTTCCACGTATCTCAGCTGAGGAGATACGTGCATGACCCGACGCATATCATAGACCCTGGGGAGCTGGACCTTGACAATGGGGAGACTTTTGCGGAGGTCCCGGTGGAGATCGAGGATCGATAGAAGCGGGTCCTATGTGGGCAGTCGATTCCTCTAGTGCGCATCAGGTGGCAGCACAGGAACCTCCAGGAGAGCACTTGGGATCAGGAGTCTCAGATGCATGCTTAGTACCCTCATTTGTTCCCCTAGATTGTGATGTATCTTTACGAGGACATAAAGAACTGATGTGGGAGTAATGTAAAGACCCGTAAATTTCAAGGGATATTTTTTCTTAATTTTCTTTACGATTTTACGAGTACGCAGTATCTGACAGCACCTGATTCCGAGGCCTGGTGTGCCCAGAATCAATTTCCCAAGTTTAGCTCGGGTACGTTCAGTGAATGAACGAACGGGTTTTCCTAACTTTTGAACTGGTGCTCGGAATCGAAATCCAAGGGAACAGATAAAACCGCAATGTCGGTTTTTTCTTAGGAAGACCTTTTCTAGAGTTGCGTTTGCTCAGAATTATTTGTTTAAAAAAGGTATTAAGCTTAAAGTGAAATAAAAAATCATGTTACAATTTTTATTCCACATTCTTAAGTGGGTTAGCCCATGTGAGGGAGTTGGGTTGGGACCCATTGATGTTATAACCCCCCTTGAGAGGATTTAAGATGAGGTGGGGCCCACACGAGCCCCCGCCTTTTCATTTTTCCTTAACTCCTTTTAAAAACTCTTTTTTCATTAAATTTTCCAACTTATCACTTCAATTAATTTTGACAAGTTATGCTTAATTAAATGACGTGAATTAAATTATGAATGTCTGAATTTTAAAAGTGTTGGAAAAAGTAATAAAATAAGGCTAAACCCTTATTTTATTTTGGTTGCTTCATTGTGTTGAGCAAGGAATAATTCTACCATTGAAGAACTTCATCATCCTCCTTGAAGAACGTGAAGAACACTGACGTTCCTTCCTTCATTATTTTTCCCGCGACAAAGGAAGGGAGGCTCCGTTTCACCTTGGACAGTCTCCATCAACGTGTACGGAGCCACACCCCGCGACGCCATTTTCTGCAACGCTCATCAATTTTCAACTCATTATCGAGGTAGGGATTTGATTTTGTTCATGAATATTCTTTTTCGTTCATCGTCAATTTCTTTGGGCCGCTTGTTATCAATTTAACGGGAGGAGGTCGGACCGCACAAACACGGCCAACCCTCCTCCCCCTTGGTTGTTGTGTTAGTTACAGCTCAAAAGATGGTGGTGCGGTGCAACGGAACCGCGCGGAATCTTGGAGGAATGCGTCGATGAAGTGCGGCGTCGTCGCGTCGTGCCGGTCGAACCAAGGCCGCGGCCGTTGGCCGTGGTGGAGCAGGAAGCGGCGGCCGGAACCGCCGTGCGACTGCAGGGTCTCATGGTGGCGGCACCGGCCGGCCAGTTGGGCCGGCCATTCAGTGAAGGCCAGGGTTCGTAACCCCTGGCTGGCAAAAGGATTAGCCCCCAAGTGGGGCCGCCGTTTCAAAAAAGGGGGGCAGCGCCCCACCCCCCTTCCATGACAGCTCGGCCAACGTCGAGCTGGCCACGCGGGCCGCGCCCGCGCTAGGCCAACTGGCCGCCCAGTCCGGGCCGGGCCATGTAGGCTGAGCGGGGTCGGGCCGCGCCGCCTGGGCCAGGCCGCGCCCACTGGGACGGGTCACACCCTATTGGGTCGGACCTGGGTCGGTCCGGGCCCAAAACCCCCTAAAACCGGACAAGTTCGTTTAAATGCCCGTAACATGGGATAAGAACCTCTGATCGATGCAACCTCAGTTGAAATGCGATCCTTGGATCGAGATGGTCGTTTCGGTATATTATACTCAAGGTTTTGGAGAACTTTGGAGTATGGATGGGTTGGTTCGAACACAAAACCAACCGGGCCCTCAGAGCGGAAATGCTTATAGCTTGAGCTCCAGATGTCCGAGTGGCGTGCCGTCGACTTTTTTGGATTCCTCTTAGTGAGACAGACCTTTTCTCTTACTACTCTCGAGGTTTGGACACAGTTGGAGTGCGTTCGGGTTGGTTTTGACTAAAAACCAATCGGGGCCCTAGAACGAAAATGCCAATAACTCTCAGAACGGGCGTCCGATTGACGCGCCGTCTGTCACGTTGAGTTATTTTTGTCGAGACGAAACTTTGTAATACATCAACTCTGGACTAAGTGTTAATTGATGTATCAAGACCCTTGGATCGTTGAGTGGACCCTCCCGGAATTGGGCATGCTGTGTGCAGGAACACTAGAGCTGGCTGCGACTGCGACGACGATGACGACTGCACTGAAATCCTCCGTGGGTTCAGCAGCGACGACAACTGCACTGAAATCCTCCATGGGTTCGGCAGCGATGACTACCGTACTAAAATCCTCCTTGGGTTCGACGGTGATGACTACATTTCTTATATCCTATGTGGGTCCGGCAGTACAACGGTTCTTGTATCCTACGTGGGTTCGGCAGTGTTTGACTCTGTTCTTGTATCCTACATGGGTCTGGCAGAGTAGCTGGTCATGTATCCTATGTGGGTCCGACAGCTTAGCTGGTTTAGTATCCTACGTGGGTCCCAGCTTAGATTAATTAGTGGCAACATCTGATCATCTCTATCACCTTACGAAGAAGTATACCTGTGTGAGATGAGTCTTGACTTTCAATAATTATTTTCAATATGATTGACTTGCTTCCTATGTTGATTGTGTTTTTCTTTCCTGTGTGGATTGGGTTGTACTATCTTGTGTGGACGTGAACGAACTTGGGATCGGATGTTGGAGTCGAACTGGAATTGATGACTTAGGTATATGTATGGGCATATACCTAAGTAGTGTTGGATGTTACTTCATTATTGTATCTTTCTTTTGTGGATTATCCTTTGTGGATTATTGGAGACCTTCGGGGGTCTGGGGGTCCCTACTGAGTAGCGTATACTCACCCCTGCATGGGTTATGCCCGCACTTTGTTGTGTTGGATGCAGACGACGGACAGCGCTGATCGTGGTTGAGGCTTGTGGAGCAGTTTCTTCCTGGAAGTGGACCACTGGCTGGGACGTACACTGAGCAGACGGCTGGACCCGGGGAGCTGAGGAGGCTATCTGTACCCACCCTTTAGGTGGGACTTCCAGTGGACGGCTCGACGTTGCTGCTTTACATTCAGTTGTTGCTCTTTCTTTCCATTTGTACTTTACTTTCAGTTTGGGTTAGTATTCTAGCCCATTTACTTTCCACACATTCTATTGTACTCAGTTTACATAGTGTTTACTTATGTTGGCTTACTCTGTGGTGTTTGTTTACTTTATAAAGGAAATTCCTTCCCCTTTTTGTCGGGATTTAAGCCTTGGTGATAGTCGCCAGCCCCTGACCTATGGAAGGCGAGCTTGGGGTAGTCACGACATGAGTCCCGAGGACGGGTCATGACATCCTAACAATGATATTTCTGACCACTTAATGAGGTTACCAGAATAAAATGTAATATTTATCATCATAAATCTTCATTTCATTTCCTCCTCCAAATAATTAAATTTTTAATAAACAGTTTTTATATTATCAAACAATTATAATACATAGAAATATGTATTTTAATGTTGTTTGATGACCAAAACCCATCTCTACTTCCATCAATGCATAATGAAATCAATATTATTGTGTTGAGTAGAATCCCGCCTCTTGAAACGTTGTCGTTATTTTTTTCATAACCACATATACAAGTTGGTTATGATTACTGATATAATGTATAAAAATTAATTTTATAACATAATTATAAATCATGATTCCTTATATAATAAATATCGTTTTCTATCAATTGCATAGGTTTTATGATAATGTCACTTATCTGTATGGGTGACTACCTCCTCATAAACCCATGTGACCCATCATTAACTAATGATTTACATAGAAAGTAATAAGAATATTTTTAATAAATATATGTGTTATAAATGAAATTATTAAGGAATTAATTTAACCTTTATCATTCTGAAAAATAAAATATTTCATTTTAGTTTTGTACACAAATAAATAATTACATCACTTGTGTATGTGTGGATTACCACCTTTATGAAGTGATGTGAATCTATATTCATCACCTTAAAAAATTGATGATATATATATAAGTATATATATATATGAAGCAATATTTTATTTATTATATGATTATCTTTCTATGAAGATAATGTATTATATAACACGTTTCCATAACGATCATTGACAAATGGAAACGTTACTCTTATGTACACATGGCCTAGCATTTCAATTATTATAGAATAGTCCATTATTCATAACCCTATTTCATGATTGGTTTTAAAAATATTATTTATGTATAAATATGATAATTATGTCATTATTAATATTCTAGAGATTATATACCTATATAATGTGCACAAAAACCAGAACATTTTTTACAAAAAACACATGAGAAAACAAGAAAATTAACACATGATTAAATTAAAATAATGAATGATTACCAAAAAATATAGTATAAAATATTATAAAAGGATAATATATAATATTAAAAATATTAATATTATTTTGTTATAATATAATAACATTCTTAAAACCATTATAAAATAAGTTAATTCTTATTTAACCATAAGAAATAATGATGTGAGGGACTTCCCAATTTCCCTTAATTGAGTAATATTTTATTATTGTACTCTTAATTTAATGTATAGGGAATAACTAATAAACCATTGAAATAGATTATCATGATTATTTAGTAATTCATTTTAATTTATATTTAAATTTGAGATATTTCATCAAATTTATTTTTAGCTAAAAGTTACCATGTGGTAATAAATTTCATAACACTATTTCATATCATTGTGTTATATCAATACATTATTGTCAATGAAATTATAAGATTTTGTGTCTATGGAATTTTAAATATATTTATTTTTTTTCAACTTCTGTTATGTGGAGTTGTTATTTTTCACACATAATTGATTAATTTCTTAATTAAAACATAAATGTTATGATCATTGTAATGGTATAGATAAAGATATCATTATAATCGACATTATTTATTATTGAATTTTTATTCATGAAAATTCTTTTCTAATTTTCTTAAAAGAGAGTTAAATTTTATAATCCATTGGTATTTCATGATATTCTCAAGTAATATTACCATTTAAACTATTTTTACTTAAATGAGTTATTTAATTTTATTGATGAAAACCTGAAATCAATTCTCAATTTGATCAAAAATATCATTTTATACAAAATTTTGTTCTTTAAAAATATATTAAACCTTGTTTTAATCATTGTAAAATTATTTATTAAATAATTTTTTAAAACATTTTAAATTTTTACAATATTTATTGAAATTAATCAACATGCCATTTTCTAAACAATTCCATTTTATATTTATCCAATAAAATAAAGGGAATCGTTTTTAATATAGACAACATAAATGTAATATCCTACCGTCATGAACAACCAAACGATTTAAGGATTACATTATTAGATTAAATCATTATATTTTAATGAAATTTATTTTTAATGTGTTCTATGATATTTTAGTACAATAAATTATTTTAATAATGAATATCAAATTTTTCTACAAAATCAGTTTAAATATATTTTAATGGAATTTGTATTCTACTTCAACAACTACCCACATACACCATACAATGATGATGTACGACTAGGGTGATGAAATCACACAAATGATTACTATATTGATAACGCATATAACTAGATATATTCAACCTTTTCTGCAAAGAAATATCTAAATACTCAAAAATAAATAACATGTATCATATCCATGATACAACATCTTTAGGACCACCAGAAATCAAAATGGTAAGAGGATGATACTTTTACAATTTATGGGTCCACTCTTCCATGGTAGGGGAAACCCGTTTCTGTCCCTATAGAGACTCCAGCGACTTTAAAACATTATCTCAAAACTGATCATTGGATCCTAGTGCATTATCATCCATAGGTGCCTCATGTGACACTATTGGAATTAATACTGATGGCTTGTGTCACACTGCCATCAGAGCTGAGACATCACCACCTTCCATCCATATGAATCAAGGTTGTAGTGGCTAAATAACTCAACAAATTCCATATGAATGCCTCCAAAATTATATAACTGTAGATAGGTAACAATGATAACTGAATAGGATAGGTACACATCCTTCCTATAATTAGTCACAATTAACTTCTATCTCTAAAATATAATAATTGGTAAAAACTATCACAATAGATCATAAGATACATTTCTTAGTACTCTCTACTGATGTAGAGTTAGGGTCAAGGTCTAAATAACATGGATGATGTTCTTCTATATTTAGTATCAATATCATGGTAAATAAGTAAACACACATTTTCTTGAAATTGGTATCAAAATTTATATGTAACAACATAATTTAAAATTTAAAATTTATTTAAATTGATAACATTTATTTGTATATAGATAAAATAGTCTAGTTAGTTGTGCGACCATTTCATATTTATATGGAAAATATTCATTTCAAATATCTATAGTTATGTAAATTAATAGTTACATGACCATCACATTAGGTTTCTAAATGTAATATGTTATATATAATGATTTTTTATATTGAACAATTGTTAAAAATTTATATATGTACATGCATCATAAATTTCAATTTTCATTCAACAAAAAAATCATGTATTGTTTTAGTAGAAATAACTAATGGTTAATGTATCAAACAAATCATAATTTCTTAATTAAGGTATTATAATCAATATATGTAGCAAAACACCATTTATATTTCTATGCAAACATTAAATAATCAAATTATATCATCCCTACAATAAATTTCCATACATTTCCATATACAATAATCAATCCACTCATGAAAATAATATAAAATAGATTTAATGAATATTGTAATATAAATTTATCCTGATGAAATAATTGAAATGTGAATCCTTAGGTAAATATTATGAGGCATGAAATGAATCCTCCTTGTTGTATCATGGCAAGGAAAAAATTAATTTCCTAATATTGATATCTAAAAATAGAATTTCAACGTCTAAGGTATTTATGTGGAGGGATTATGACCACTTGATTGAACATAGAGAACTATACTAAATTTTAAATAAAAAATAGAAAAAATAAATAAATAAGAATCGTCAAAATAATAATAATAAGTCATCCAATTAATAACCAGACAAATTATAAATGATAAAAATATAAATAATTATAGTGATCATGTCACATATACATATTAAAATGCAATAACCAGGATATAGGTTAAATGGAAATTTAAAATATTCTATATGAAAAATATGAAAAGGAAAAATTATTCGTCTTCTAGAATCACAGGCATAGGTGCATTCCTCATCTCTCATACTCTATACTAGAATAAGAAATAAAACATCAAAAGTTGGTATCTACCCATTATCTATACATGTAGTCATGAATTCTTCTCTCATACCAAAGGCAACTTGAGTATGGGTTTTAGATATACTCAGTAGGGAACCAGCAACTGTGTCTAAAAATCCATTCTATCTAAATAAAATTAGATTCTTCCTTGTAAATAAAAAATATATAAAAATAAATAAAATAAAACAAATCCTTCTATGTTCCTCATAAATTACCAACCTATAATACTTGATTTCAATTAATCCAAATGTATATGAACATGTGTTTACATATAAATATATCATCTAGGGGTAATAAAAATAGTGAACATATATAATGTATCATGATTTCACCCAACCCAAGAATGTAATTTTTCATGGTAGACAAACCATTAAATTTAATGAATTAGAATTCATGTTATTATATAGAAGTTTTCTCAATAATTTAAATATTTTGAATCCTATTCCCTTCCTTGGTGATCCAAAATATGAAACTCATGTATCAAACTAAGAGACTAGTAAATACTAATAACGATAATATTATTTCCACAGAGATCCATAAATGGAATCCGAAGTATTACTAATGGAATAGTGTATTTAAAATTTCATCAAATACCATCCAAATTATCTCACAAACGTGTTTGAGTATCACTAGTGTCATGCACTATAGGAAAACAGACTATTTGCAAGGAGCGATTTGCGACGGGATCCCATCGCAAATCGCTCGTTGCCGAAAACGGCGTTGCAAATAGGTGTTTTTATAGCGGTCATGTTGGAAAATAGTATTTGCGACGGTATTTTTACCACGTCACAAACTGGCTTTCATTTATATATAAAAAATGTATTTGCGACGGGTCATCGCAGATATATTAGTTGTGACGGGTTTCTGACCCGTCACAAATGTTAAATTTAAATAATATTTGCGACGTAGGTATTTGTGACGGCCCGTCGCAGAAATTGTTTTTACGACGAGTATTCTTTCTGTCGCAAATGTTACAGTAAAAAAAATTTACGACGGGACACCCCGTCGCAAATACTCTCGTCACAAATACTAAAAAAAATAAATAAAATAATTAATACAAATCGTATAATATTATATAAAAATAAAAATAATAAAAATAATAATATAAAAAATTCTATTATTATAATATAAATAAAAAAATATATAAAATATAATTACGAAATTTTAATATAAAATAATAATAATATGAATATAAATAATATTATATTATATAATAATACAAATATTAATAATTTAAAAAATTAATATAATATTATTATTATTAAATTATGTATATAATAATAATATTAATATTAATAATTTAAAGAAATTATATTATTATAATATTAATAATAATAAAAATATATAATATAATTATGAAATATTAATATCAAATAATAATAATAATATGAATATAAATAATATAATATTATTTAATAATAATACTAATATTAATAATACAAAAAATTAATATAATATTATTATTATTAAAATTAACATACATATTTATGAAAAAATAATATTAATATTATTAATATTAATAAAATTATAAAATTATAAACTTATCAATATTTATAATAAATATAAAATATTAAAAGTAATATTACTAAAATAAACAGACATTAAAAATAATACTAATAAGTAATAAAATATTAAAAAAAATAAAAACAAATTAAATCATGCAATATTCGTACCAATATGAAAGGGGAATTGTAAATAGTTAATATGACAATAAAATACAAACTGAACTATTTATTACATATAAAACAATCACTAGGGTGGATAATCTGGAGGACCTGGAAGTGGTGGTGGAGGAAACTACATCCCTAAACTATGAGTCAGACGACGCATATACTCCATCTTCTCCTGATGTTGGTCCTCATATCGACGCCTCTCCTCATCCTGTTGCTGACGCTTCTACTCCTGCCATCGACACATCTTATAATCATGCTGATGACGCATCTGCACCTGCCCCGGACGCAAATCCTCTATAAGCTGACTCTTAGCATGCAGCTACTCCAGATACTGTGAGGCAGAACATGATGTCTCTCCACGAGCTCCTCTCGAGCCAGACGCCGACATCACAGAAGTACCATAATAAGCTACATGAGTCAAATGAGAGTCGATACCAAATACTCTTCCCTTTTCGATGCCATACTGGGTCGCATGCATCCATGTCATCTCATCAAAATGGAGGGCACTAGTCTGATCACCCATCTCGTCTTGACTCTCAGCCTGTTTATAAGAGGTCGCAGCCTCATATGACTCCTTAGGGTTCAATTAGAAATTAAAATAATGAAAAGATTATATGCATTTAATTTTCAAACTGAAAAGAAAATAATACTGACCACAATCTGATGATGGTGGTCACCTCTAATCTCTCCAGTAGCCGGATTAGTGTATATCCTCTGATAAACATCGTACATCGTAATATCGGGCTGCTGGGCTTCCTATATTAATATAAAATAAACTGTTTATATTTAAAGTTGTATAAAATATTAAAAAATGTACTTACCAGACGCTCTCTATGCGCACTGAATGTACGACTACCGGCTGGATGTGTCATCTCTTGTCTCCCCCAATTCTATCGACCCAATGCAGATCTCCTCTGAAACCCACCACCCAACCAGTGTGTACATAATCCATCCCAAATGTGAGATGAAATGTACTCTGGTCGGTGGGCTCTACAGGACTCATCAAATTCTATCACTCCGGCTTTCCACAAAGCTGCCTTTCTCAAATTATGTAAAAACTGACGTAAACGGTCACGCATAGACACCACCCATGCCGCGTGGATAGTGGAACACATGCTCTTGTCGAGGGGATACCATAAACCCTAATATAAAGTAATTAATGAATTAAATTTCAAAATAAATAATATTTAATTACGTACCAGCAAATTTTCGAACATGGCGGCCTGCAGATCAGCGGGAATCTGATCCCATGTGAGCTAGGGCTGAGAAAAATAATTGTGCAAGATAGCGCTCCCTTGTCTAATAGATATATGCGTAAAACTATGGAAAAAGAACAAATAATCAAACAATTAGAATATAAATAAATTATAATGAAAGATAACTTAAATACACAGGTTACCGTACCACCGCGTGTGCGCATCGAATCCAATAGGTGGACGTCGCTCCGGGATAGGATCTGGAATCATCAGTCTAGCAAGACCACACCCCCCCCCCTGAGTGCTCCCTGTAGGGACAATAGCCTGGGGGTCAGATGACTCAAGAACCTCATCATCCATAGGAAGATCAGCCTCCAGAAACTGACGATACATTTCTGAGTCCATCTGAAACATGAAATGATTGTTTTTAGCAAACAGTTGAAAATAACTGTTATGTATAGATATATATTTGTTATGATTCTAACCAGTATTTTACTGTGTCAATGTTCATCTTCATCATCATCTTCATAGTTGGCAATGTCAATGTCTTCATCTTCCTCATCAACATCATCAATTTCCATATTAGTTTCACTTTCATCATCTCTTGTCATGTCAAATTCAGTTGTAACATCATTGACAACATCGTCACCATCGACCCTTAACTATGGGGTTTCATCATCGATATTCATGTCTCTTTGTGAAAAAGATGTGTCTTGAGGAGTGTCTTGAAAAATTTCATTTCCTTGCACTTCAGTGGAACCACATTCAGTTTGAGTAAACTGATTTTCTCGAGATTTAACTTTTATTATACTCCACCAATCATCCAACTCTTTTGCAGTAGCACAGTATTTTTCATAATAAATTTGATGTGCTTGATGAGCCAATAAAAATGGTTCATTTACTTCAAGAAGAATTTTATGTTTAATATCAACAATTTCATGAGTCGGATGAATACGCAATCCTCTCTCAGTATCCATCCATCGACATTTAAACATTGTTACATAATTCTATCCCAAATAACACAATTCAATAATTTCTTCAAGCATGCCATAAAAGTCAAATTCTATATCTCTATGATGTGATCCCTTCAAAAAAACACCACTATTCATTATTTTCTTTTATTCCCCATATGCACGTGTATGAAAGCGATAACCATTCACCACATATGTATTGTAAGATTTAACCATTTTGGATGGTGGGATGCTCAATATACGCAATCGACTATCAATCTTATCAGCATGTACAGATACCAGAAAATTTGTAAAACATTTATCACTATTACAATTAATGAATTGATTTTATATATAAAACTAAAAAAGAATGTGTGTTTCCAGTTTTTGAAAACCGTAGGAAATTTTTTTTTGCCGATATTCTGCTAAGGCAGTTGCTATAATTAGTGGAAATTGTATCTTGATATGATCATCATATAACCTACAAATACAATATGATTAATTTACTATAACAGAATCTATAGAATAAGGGATAGGATCAATCATTATACAATTGGTGACATTTCTTCACAGTTGAGTAGAACATATGTATGAGCTATATGATGTTCATCATCTGAAAGACATCTATCATGAACTCCACCAAATCCATGTTCGGGATGATTGACAACTGATAATTGATTGTTCATATCATCGTCAACATTCCCATCATTCCGGCCCATGCGGTTAAATTTTGAGGGATATTCAGATTCAAAATAATGAGAGTAGAATAAAGCAATTTCCTCTTGCAAATAAGCTTCAGCAATTGATCCTTCAACTGATGCTTTGTTACGGACTTTTTTCTTCAATTTCTGCATGCATCTCTCAAATGGGTGCATCCATCGAAACTGAACCGGACTTCCAAATTTTGCTTCATGTGTCAAATGTAATATCAAATGTTCCATTGAGTCAATGAAAGCCGGTAGAAAGATTTTTTCCAGTTTGCATATAATTACAACAACAGCTTCTTCCAGTTTTCTTAGTGTATCGTAGTCTTTTGTCACCGCACACATGTCTTGGAAAAAATATGATATATCTGTTATTGAATCCTAAATCTTAGAATTCAACAAACCTCTTAATCCTATAGGCATAACTCTTTCCCTTATAACATGACAGTCCTGACTTTTTAATCCGGTAATATGACCATTTTTAACACATCAGCCCAAGTTGGAAGCATAGCCATATGGAAGCCTCAAATCTGCAATCCACTGACAAAATAATAAGAGACTCTCTTTGGTCAGTGTATAAGTTGCTTTTGGCTTCATTAATCTATGTGATTTGACATTTTCAAACAATTCAAGTTCTGGTCGCCTGTAAATTTGGGAAAGATTTAATCGTGCCTTTACATTATCTTTGGTTTTACCCGGTGTATCCAAACTGTATGAAATATATTATCAAAACCATTCTTCTTAATATGCATGACATCCAACATGTGTCAGACCAACAAATTAGACCAATATGGAAGATTCCAAAAAATGCTCCGTTTTGTCCAATTGTGTTATTTCCCAAAGCCATGAATTTTCTGTTGGTTTATTGTCGGTCCAAAAGTGATGGAAGGTAATGAAAATACAACTGATTATAACTCTATACCTGAGATCATTTTTGGAGGTTCATCTCTTTCAATTCTGCCTTTTCTGAAATGAGATTTATTCCTCCGAAAAGGATGATCGAATGGAAGAAATCTGCTATGACAGTCAAAATAGAACGGTTTTTTTCCATTCACGAGCATAAATGATTTGTTGTCTCCCATATAGTAAAGACATGATTTTGGACCATGTGTACTCCAGCCAGATAACATGCCATATGCCGGGAAGTCACTAATTTTCCACATCAAAGTAGCTTTCATTACCAAATTCTATTTCGCAGCAGCATCATATGTACCAACACCATGACTCCACAATAAATTTAACTCATCAATCAATGGTTTCAAATAAACATCAATATTATTTTTTGGATGTCCTGGGATTAATAATTTCAAAAAGATATAAGGTTCTTTCATCAACATCCATGGAGGAAAATTGTACAGAGTTATAAAGACAGGCCAACAGGAATACTGACTACCAAAAGATCCAAATGGACAAAAATCGTCTGTAGAAAGACTTAATCGCACGTTCTGGGATTCTAAAGCAAAAGACGGATGCACTTGATCAAATTGTTTCCATGAATCACCATCAAGTGGATGAATCAAGATTTTACCATTTCAAATAATTGTTTTTTGCCATGACATCATTGTCGCTGTGTTCTGAGACATAAATAAACGTTGTAACCTGGGTGTAAGCAGGAAATATCTCAACTGTTTTACCAGAATCAATCTAGATTTCCCTGATTGAGCTTCTTTATACCTCGATTGTCTACATGTGGGAAAACTATCCAACAACTCATTTTCACCGGAATATAAGATGCAATCATTTGAACATGAATGGATCTTCAGATAACTAAGGACAAGATTTCGAACCAGTCTCTTACTCTCATAATAATTAGAAGGCATCACATTTCCTTTAGGTAACAATTCTTTAACCAAAGAAAATATCTGATCAAAATAGTTATTTGACATTACATTATCTAATTTAATAGCCATAAATTTTTCAACTGCTTCTAATTTCCTTATCTTGTAACCATGATATAATTCATCCTTAGCAGACCTGAACAACTCAGCAAATTCATATAGTGCCAACTCAGGAGGTAAATCAACATCATCCTCGATTTTAGTTTGTTGAACGAATGACCCTGCAACATCATGTACTAAATTCTGAAACCGTGATGGATCCAGAATCAAATTATTAGTATCTTCTCTGGAACTTCATTCACCGTGTTGATACCAAAAAATATAATCTGATTGAAAACCATAACGCAATAGATATTTCCCAAAGATGTCAAATGTCTCAAATGTTCTCAGAGCACATTTTTTACAAGGTCACTTAATTGTCCCTTCTGAAACAAATTCCGGGTTTGATGATGCAAATGACAAGAAAGCTTCAACACCATCAACATATACATGATTTAAACTAGAACCGTTTGGATTTTTTCACTGATTTATCCAAGCACCATCATCTAATAATGATTGATATTGATTTCATTGTTCCATATTCATATATATGTTTCTACAAAATTTAAAACCATTACTGTTGTTAAATAATTTGATATAAGAAAAACAATATCCTAAAAAGAGAAGATATATAATTACAGTTATTTATTATTAATTACCAATAATTATAGACGACACAATTAGTTTGTAATCATCCCCACTAATTATTATTAATTTAGCAATACCTAGAAATACTTGGAAAAATGAAATATGCTTGAATAATGAAATAAAATTTTGTAATCATCGTTGTTAAGATTATATTACTAATTATTCTTATTTGTTTCCAGCGGATTTGTGGCAGCTCTTTTGCCTGACGACTCATCTCCTTGCAAGGAGATGAGTCGTTAGGGAAAAGAGCCTCTTTTTTCCGACGGCTCATCTATTTTTAACTTTCTTCCAACTGAAATTAGTATGAAAAACTTGCTCTGACATACGTTAGAGCACATTTTTCAAACTGATTTCAGTGGGATAAAGTAGCAAAGATATGAGACGTTGAACAAAAGGTAGCTTCCAATCTGCTGGAAATTGTGCCAATTTATAACCATGTACTCGAATTTATTTTATTTTTGATTAATTATTACTAATTATTACTAATTATTACAAATATCAATATTTCCAACAAGTTTTTGATCTATTCTTAACATGCACAAATCTTAAAGAGTTGTCAATTTTCAGGTCATTCCCAATAAAAAGTTTGCATCACCGATGTCCAATTTAAACTCTATAATTGTCCTTATATGGTTGATCACCTCGCAATTAGTGTTGCAATTGGACTACATAAGTAATGTCATTCTCGTCTTTAAGAATCATTTCACATGACCCTTTACATAGATCATTCTTCTTTGAAAAATTATGAGACCTTCAATATCTTTCCCTTAATTTTTAAAGAAAGAATGGTCTATGTAAAAAGTCATGTGATATGATTCTTATAGATGAGAAAGACATGACTTGGGTTGTCCTATTGCAATGCTACTTGCGAGGTGATTAACCAAGCAAGAATAATTATAGAGGTTACATTGGACATGGTTGACGCAAACTTTTTATTGGGCATGAACTTAAAATTGGCGACCCTTTAAGATTTGAACATGTTAAGAATAAAGAAAAACTTGTTGAAAATATTTATAATTGTAATATTTAATAAATTTTTTATAATTTTAATAATATTAATTTTGTATTATAAATATTAAACATATAATAATAAAATAATTATTTTATTAGTATTATTTAATTATTAATATTATATTAAAATAATATTTTATATTATGTTACTATTTAAGTTACTAATTATATTACTAATTATGATACTAATTAGTAACAAACGTGATTGACCGCTCATCTACCTCAATTTTCTTTTCATTTGTGTGTTGAGGTTGATAGGAAACTTCTACCTCCACATGTGGTATTTACTTTTACTATCAAAATTATGAACCTCCTCACCTCTATTCTGGTGAGGAGGTTGATAATTTTGACAGTAAAAGCAAATAGTACATGTGGAGGCAGAAGTTTCCAGTCAAGCCTCAACACACAAATGAAAAGAAAATTGAGGTAGATGATCGGTCAATCACGCTTGCTAATTTTCCTAATTATTTTATTTTTAATTGTTTCTTAATTATTTTATTTTAAATTGTTACCTAATTATTTTATTTTTAATTGTTTCCTAATTATTTTATTTTTAATTTTTTCCTAATTATTTTATTTTTAATTGTTTCCTAATTATTTTATTTTTAATTGTTTCCTAATTATATTATTTTTAATTGTTTCTTAATTATTTTATTTTTAATTATTTTTTAATTGTTTCTTAATCGTTTCCTAATTTTTTCCTAATTTTTTCCTAATTTTTTCCTAATTTTTTCCTATTTATTTTTAATTGTTTCCTAATTATTTTTAATTATTTCTTAATTATTTTTAGTTGTTTCCTATTTTTTTAATTTTTTCTTAATTATTTTTAATTGTTTCCTAATTATTTTTAGTTGTTTTTTAATTGTTTTTAATTGTTTCCTAATTATTTTTAATTGTTTCCTAATTATATTTAATTTTTTCCTAATTATTTTTAATTTTTTCCTAAATATTTTTAATTGTTTCCTAATTATTCTTAATTGTTTCCTAATTATTCTTAATTGTTTCCTAATTATTCTTAATTGTTTTATAATTATTCTTAATTGTTTCCTAATTATTCTTAATTGTTTCCTAATTATTCTTAATTGTTTACAAATTATTCTTAATTTTTTACTAATTATCCATAATTGTTTACTAATTATTCTTAATTATTTACTAATTATTTTTAATTGTTTACTAATTATTCTTAATTGTTTACTAATTATTCTTAATTGTTTACTAATTATTCTTAATTGTTTACTAATTATTCTTAATTATTTCCTAATTATTATTAATTGTTTCCTAATTATTCTTAATTGTTTCCTAATTATTTTTAATTATTTCCTAATTAGTTTTAATTATTTCATAATTATTTTTAATTGTTTCCAAATTATTTTTAATTTTTTCCTAATTATTTTTAATTGTTTATTTTTAATTGTTTCCTAATTATATTTATTTTTTCCTAATTATTTTAATTGTTTTCTAATTATTTTAATTGTTTCCTAATTATTTTAATTATTCTAATTATTTCTAATCAATTAAATCTAATTATTTCATAATTATTTGATGATTATCTTAATTAAATCTAATTATTTATTAATTATTTGATAATTATATAATTATTCCTAATTAAACATAACTATTTCTAATTATTTGTAATTAAATATAATAATTTCTAATTATTACCAAAACATCCTCCGGGAGTGTCGAACCAAGAGTGCAGCAAGGCCCGTTGTCGTGTACCAGGTTACCTCGAGTCAAGCTCGAAACACCTTGTCAGAGTTTTCACTCCTAGGTACATCTGTGTCAGATCCGCCTTTACTCGTTCGTATCCTGACAATGATTATCTGGTACAACCACTTAATCTAATTATTCTATATAGATACTAAAAATTCTATTAAAAAACTAAAATTAACAATTAAAAATAAAATTAACAATTAAAAATAATTTAACAATTAAAAAAAATATAAATACCTTCGATATTTTGAAGCAGTTTGCGCCTCCTAACTCTTTCTCGGCTCTTCTCGTAAGAAAAAATTAAAAATAAAGAAATTTTCTACTTAGAACAGGAATTTAAAGAGAGAGAGGAAGAGAGATCTGAATGATTTGAAAAAAATGGATGGGGGTATATATAGGTTAGAATATTTGTGATGGTCTTATTTGCAATGGTATCCCGTCACAAATACCTTCGCCCACATTAATTACGGGCAGCGGTTAAAAGAGTTTTTGCGATGGGACCGTCGCAAATAGCTGCATGCCGACATACTATTAGCGACGGGCGGGTATCCTCATCGCAAATTCCTATTTACCACCACCAGTATTGGAGATGGGTCCCGTCTCAAATACCTTCGCACGCATTAATTACGGGCAGTGGGTAAAAGGGTTGTTGCGACGGGCCCGTCGCAAATAGCTTCCTACCGACATACTATTAGTGACGGACGGATAACCCCGTCGCAAATTCCTATTTACCGCTGCTAGTATTGGCAACGGGTCTCATCGCAAATAATTCCGGCTGAATATTTTTTGCGATGGGATAATTCTCCCATCGCAAATAGTATTTACCACCGTCGGGTAGTTGCGACGGGTCGAAGGCGACCGTCGCAAATAGGCTTCCCTCATTTTGGCGCGAAAACCGCACCATATCTATTGCGACGGGGCCTATATCACCGTCGCAAATAACTGACTATTTGTGACAGGCAAATATCCCCGTCGCAAATACGCTTTTTGTCGGAGTTTTTGTGACGGGATTTATCCCCGTCGCAAATACCCCGTTGCAATAATCGGTTTTTCCCGTAGTGATGGTAGAAACATCTTACAACAAATATTTTCCATAGTGTATCTCAATTGAACCAATATAACTCATATAATGGTATATAATATGAAAAATGATAGTGTACCAGGCATACCAAGTATCAATCCAGTCATATTTACCTTTTATCTAATATTTTAATTATAAAGTATGATGAACCCATCCCAAGTGATCGATAAATGGAAGACCATGTATCACTATCAACATTAATAAATGGTATGAATTATATATCAAGATATCAAGACACTGAATAAATACATTAAAATCATAATAGAGTAATCAATATGAAAAAAATTATTTTATTTAGAAAACCTAATCTATGGAATAATGAGTAGGTCCCTAACTTATGGAGTATGATTTTTCATTAATTAGATTCCCATATCATTTTTTATAACATTCATTTACTACAACGAAACATGAACTTTATTAGTTGATTATAAAACATCAGGAAACAATCATTTAGGTCATTGTAGAAGGGCACACCCATGGGGTGTCCCACATTAATGAGACCAACCAAGGTGTTAATTCACTATCATCAGGTACCATATTTGGAAAAGAACCCCATTTGAATAAATTTTACTACTAATTATAGTGGTTTCACTAGAGTTGTCCACCATACAGAATGTTTACACATTATACAACAGAAACAATACATTAGGGAAATTAACTAGACCACCTAACATAATCAAAATCACTATCCTAATCTAGTGTTGAACCATGATTCAAGTTATAACAAGAAAAATCATAAGAACAAAAAACCATAAAATAGGGTATAATATATTTTAATATAATAAAAAAATAAATGGAATGGTTAGTGATGAATTAATGGAAGTGGATTGTATAGGTTATCATGTTCAATCTGATACATGTGATAATGAAGATAATAGAGCTTTGAAAATGGAGATCCAGTAAAACTATGTAAAGTGAGTAGGGGTTTCCCATACATAGTTCCTTATACATTGTGATAATATGAAAGATAATATATAAAAATTATCCACTGTAAACATTTTTAAAAAATACCTTTTACTATTTTTCTAGTGTGTAAACATTAACTGCCTGGTATGTCTCAGGGCTTTCCCCTCATAGGAGAATCTTTCTGATGATGTGTAAGGGGGTCTTTCCAGAAAAGTTAGAATTTTTTATTCAAATACACATAGACAATTTAATCATATTCAGTATATTTGGTCCGAATCTAGGTTCTATCCCACCTGTAACCTCAATTCCATAAATGAACATATCAGTCTAAAGGCCTAATTAATGGGGTCCAAGCTAAAAGAGAAAACTCCATGACATTATAAACTAAACTAAAATAAAGCATACATCACTTCATATTTTTGATATTTAAAAACATATTTGGAAATTATGTATTCAATATTTTTGATCATATTATTTTTTATTTAAGAATTATATTAACTTCGTTATTTCCTAAAATAAATAGTGAAAAATATAAAAAAAATATTGCAATTATGATAAAAATTTATTTATTTATAGGATAAAAATAAATGATAAGTGTTAAAATGAAATAAGGTTTTTTAAATTTTATTATTATTAAATATTCTGACAAAATATTTCTTATGATTAATATTAATCTATTTTGGATGTATTTTTCAAGTGATGAACAATGGTGTACATTGTGAATTTAAAAAAATCAGGTTATTTCACTCACCAATTTAAAAAAATGCCACCCGTTATCCTTTATTACTCAATCCATAGTACCCATTTAGTTTATAAATTAGCAACCATAATTAATTCCCAAATTAAATAAACTCATCTGAAATTACTTTTTATGGAATAAATACATCATAGGAAAGCATTTGGTGCCAATCTAAGATTGTTATATGGATTAGATATTACATTATTCCATGGGCATCTTTATTTAATTTCATCTTACACATACCTCAATTATTATTAAAACATGATGATTTAATAACCATATTATCATAAATATTCTGATATTTTATTATGTTAATGGGATAACCTAAAACCATCTCTACATCAAAAAAATACTTTACAAATTAATTATTTAAGGGTATGACGGATTACCACCTCATGTACTGGTGTCATTAATTTTTCCATTAACACCTCACATGGTTTGGAATGATGATGTATCTAAAGTATTTATAAATGATACTTATAATGAAATTATACCTTTTGATTCATTATGTCGTATATAACATTTTTTAATGTCCCTTTCTTTGGGGGTATGATAATATCACTCGTTTATATGGTGAACAACCACTTTGAGAAGCGATGTGAATCATCATTCAATAATGTTATAAATTGGTTGTAATAAGTACTAGTTTAACAAATATATGTGATATAAATGAAATAAAATTTATATTTTGGTCATATTGAACATTCTGAAAATATAATATATCAATTTAGGTTTTTAAATTTAATAACGATAACATCATTCGTATTTGTGTGGACTGACTCATCCAAAGAGTGATGTGACTCTCAATTAGTCACCAAATAAAAATATTGATATATATATAATGAATTGATATGTTATTTATGATATTAGGATTATTTAGGAATGATTTTTTTTTACTTAGCTCTTATATAGATTGACCATTGAAAAATTTAATTTTACACTTCGGTACGTATGACCAAAAATTTTCATGACTATAAGAAAAACCATTTTCCAGAATAATCACACATGATTGGTATGAAAAGTATAATTGATGTAAGAATAATATTATTATTTAATTATTTTTTTATAGAGATGAATGAACTATATAATATTCAAAGGAACCTGAATATTAATTAATAGTTGCATTGGTGATTGGAAGATTAATTAGTTTTTTATTACGTGACACATCACACTGGTTAATAGTGTAATTTCTACTATAATGTTGAATATACTCTATTTTTTCAAATTACATAAGATAGTTGATTGTAAAAATAAAAAAAATGAAGATTACATTCAATGGGATTCCCATTTAGAGGGTCACTTCCAAAGGGAATCCTTGACAATAATGGCTTATCCAGTGTCATTGGGAGGAATATGTCATAACAATATTTTTTATACCATGAATAGTATGGAATCCCAATTTCTATGGGTGGTAATATATGGGATATGTTTATAGGATATTTTTTTAATTTGGAAATATTATGATGTGCTATATAAGACAAATGGGAATGTCTACAATCTATGGATGATAATACACATGCAATTACCAAAGCTCCATCGCCAGTCTAGGGGAGTTTTCAGTGAAGTTACATTATAGTTTGTAAGGAAAAAAGGGTGGATGATATCGTGGATTTCATGGTATTCCCTACCCATTATAATTATTATTCTCAACACTGTGCTTTTCCATCATCCATTCATGCCACAATCAATATGCACAATCATAATGCTTTCAATTATATTCATAATTTTACTAAGCTAGATAATTTTGTGTTCGATAGTACTTCGTCGGGGTCCTAATCATCAAGATATTATCATGTATCCAACTGGGATAATTTATAAATAGTAATATAAATTATTATCTAGTTCATTGGTATCCATAATAAATTTAAATTCCATATTTATAATATTTCTCACCACACTATTTCAACTAATTAAAAAAAATAGAATAATAGGTTTTCACCTAATTTCTGAATGATTTTTTTTCATGTCTCTAAATAAGAATCAACATAAAACATTATATTTCAATGTGATTGGGTAGAGTATGATTATAATGTGTATGGTAATATTACTTGTACTAAGGTACCTGTTGTAAATAGATTGTTTTTTTCTTTTCTAGTTTCATGTGGTGGAGATTAATTTGTTTAAAATAATATAAAGTGATATATTTATTGATTATGGTTTTAGGTGAATCTATAATTCATAGAAAATAATATGGTGTGAGGATTTTTAGGCTCTTTTTAAGTAGTATAAATGTGGTTCATGTTCTTAGCAGTAGATCTGGGTTCTCTTTTATTATATTGGAATAATTACTACTCCATGAGGATGGTCTTGAATGGAATAATATTGATTCCCTCTCAAACCATTACACTATTGGGTAAATGGGTTTAATTGAAACTCCTTATTAATGGTTTTAAACTCATTTGTGATGGATCCTTCAATATTGAGGTCATTATTTTGATCAGTGTTGTCCCCTCCTCAAAGGGACCAATGATTGTTTTCTTTTGTTGCTATAGTGGCAATGGAGACTCTTTTATGGTGAAGGGTATGCATTTTATCAATAGGTTCAACATTATTCTATCCATAATAATTTTTATCCTTGAGATTTAAATTTATTCCAATTTCATCTTCAACTCTATATATGGGATGATAAATACCCACTGGATCATTGTTTCTCTCATATGTGAATTTAAGGAACAAATTAGACGATCCAACAGAAACAAAACCTGGTTTGAAGGTGTCATTTTCATAGAACACCATGCGTCAATTGGTACCCAACATTTTACATAAATTATTTATTCTATAACAGGGTCCCTTCCCATAGAGAGTGATTATTTTTTTGTCAGATACAATTAGCCTATACTACATTGGGCCTCCTTGACGTTGTTTTCCTCTTCCTTGAATGATTAATAAAAAATATATACATTTCCCAAAATATTTGTGATAAGATGTTATATGATGGTCATATAAGATATTATAAATATAAATATGTTTATATAATAAAAATTATAATTCATAAAATCACTATACATGCGATTAAATAATGATCAACCAAAAAGAAACATGAGGTATGGGACTTTGTCACAATTTTTCATAAATGAGTCATATTTTTTTGAACCATATTTATTATATATGTTTTATGTATATACAATTTTATATTTATCATCTTCATTATGTAATAATTAAATTTTATTTATCTTCCAATTTAAAATATTTAATCTTTGGGTTTTTCATATATAAGATATGAATTGGTAAGAAGTTTCATAACTCAATTTCATTTTAGTAGGTTATATTAATCCTTCATTTTATTTAATATTCTATGATAATGTGATTAATTACTTTTTTATAGCCACTTATATATTTCCATTTTTTAATTTATATAATTTTTTATCACATATTCTATTCATTGGTTAATTCTCACATAATCTCTTTTATAATAATAAGGGTTTAGTTCATAATTAAATTCAAATAAATAATGATTATTATTTAATTTCATTAAATCACAATTAAATAATAATTTTATAAAAATATACTTTCAATTACATATCATTTTTTTATTCATGATATTTCTATGTAATACAAACAATATCAAATATTTTGTACAAAAAATAATTGATAAAATAGTTTTAAGACAACCCGACTTAATTTTTCACATTGATAACAAATTCAAGTTCTTCAAAATCAATGTTTTCAAAATATGATGTCAAACTATTTTAAACATATTGAAATTATTTATTCCAGAAATGTTTGATAGTTATTACATTTTTGAAAATATTTTCAAAATGAATATTTATGTCATTTGGAAGACAATTCTTTTTTGGAATTTCAAAAAAATTGTAAATTAAGATTTTTTTTAAATGTATAGAATTTGTTAAATTTATAGTAGTCTTTCTTAATAAAATGTTTTGATAATTACATTATAAATTTAATTAACTATTTCTATAAACCATTTTACATTTTTTGATAAATTTCTGGATTAAAAGATATTTTCATAATGAAAATGATATTTTTCATAATAATATTTTTAAATAATATTTTATTTTATTTCTATTAATCAATAAAAAACCCCTTATTCATATTTTAATTGAATATATTTTATTAATACAGTATTTTATTTTTGTATGATATTTAAGACCATTATTACCAATCAATATACTGAAATTCAATTTGATGGTTGATTTTTTAATTCGTAACTTTTCAATGAAATGTTCACTTACCAAAGATAATTGAATATTATATTTCTCGTAAATATAAATATTATATATTATGTATGTGTTAATTTCTTATAATGTTTATCATTTTTACATACAGTGTTCTACATTGAATGTTATTTGTTTATTTGGGGACATATTGATAAATCTATATTATGTACTCAGTACAGATATTATATTATAAGGCATATTGTTCATGAATTAAATCAATTATTTAATATATGGTGAATTCCTTGGACCATCAATGATGGCTGGGGAATGATATTATATTTCCCCTCCATGCATTAGCCGGTATGATGATCCATATTTGTAATCTATCATTAAATTGGTTTCTACCTATAGTTTAAAATGTATTTTCAATTTTTTAATGTAAATGTTTTATGATTCCTAAAATAGTGTCATCCAATAATTATGTGTATATTTCATTCTAAATTCAGTAATTATTATCCGATATATTTTCACAATGATTTTGTCTGTTGATGCATTTAATTCTAAGTATATTGAAGACATGGATATTTTTTGGTTTTATGCCTGTACATATTTATTATTACTTTTCAAAATTTGATATAAGAGTTAGAGATTGAATGTAATTGGTTTTAGTTATTTAACCATCCATATTTTTTATTCCATATATGATCAGGATATTATTGTCTTCTAAATTGAATATATGTTCTATTACATAACATTCCATATTGATCATTCTTTATTAATTCAATATATATTCCATTGAATGAATACCATACAAATAATTTTATCTCATCCTTATTTTTTCCACTAATGCGTCAATATAATAAGTTTAAAATTATTTGATATTATATAATGAAAAATGATATTATCGAAAATAATTTGTGTTTTAATTTTTTTTCTAACGAAATGTAAGAATCAGGATTGTATCTAGTTAACCCCGAATAAAAAATATATTCATTCTTTTATAATTAAATTCATGGATTATTATTCCAATGTAATAAAATAAATACCTATATGGTATATTGGGGATAGGATCATTAAAATGACTATATTATTTTCTTTTTTTTTTAAATTATGAGTGTGTCCACTCCCCCAAAAAAATATTTCCACACTTATTTCTTATTTACAACAGATTGATCCACCTAGTACAACAAAAATATACACAATTAACTTATAAATTTATATTTAATTGATTTAGTTGTTATGGTGTTCAAAAAATACAATTTCATTGGTCATTAAAATGGGACACAAGTGAGGTTTAAAAATGATGAGTTAATCATCCTACAAAACTTCTTTGAGTTTATTTCATCTTATAAAAACAATATATCTATGTTATTAATCATAAAAATATTAAATTAATATTCCTAAAAATAGGAAAAATTTATTATTATTATGGAATCAATAATATCAAATTTAATTTTCATCAAATATTAAATGAATGCATCACCCCTGTGTATATAAGGACACTCATATTCATGCTTGGAAATAAATCATATAATATCACTGCCATTCAAGGATGGTTTTGGATTATTAATTTATTTTTATGTATGAAATTTTTAATGGCATGAGTTTTACATAATATAATATATTCACATTTAAATTATTTTTTGAGTAAAATATTAATTAATTTATTCTCTTTTTTGATAAATATTTGTTTTAAAAATAAGAGAAATAATTAATATATATATATATATATGGTTTATAAGAAAATATATTTTTTGTGTGCATAAAAATAATTAATATCCCGTAAAATGTATGCAGGTGTATTTTGGGAATAAATAACATAAAAATAATATATTAAAAAAATTAAAAAAAATATTAATTTAAGATATTTATTTATAATTACAATGTTATATAAAATCTAATTGCAATTTTAATTTTCCTATGTGAAATTTAATTTTGAAAATATGATTTTACAATTTTTATAAAATCATTTTAGACACTACCCATGTCTCTCATGAAATGTACATGTCCATCTATGAAAAATATCATTTTGTAACAAAAATATTAATTTTATATATTTTGAAATGATTCACCAGTTATAATAGAGGTATAAATTTAAAATACAATTATGTTAAGATAATTACATAAAAATAAGATAATATATGAAATCCCTAGTTTGTAAAAATTAAATGATATGTTACATATTATATTTTTGGGTTTTCTATAAGAAAAAATTATTAGAAAAAATAAATAATTATATATAATATTATGAAAATAATAATAATAATAATAGTAATAATAATGTTGATGATGATGATAAATGGGTTTATATTTATTTTAGTATACAAATATCAATATTTGGTATACTTATAAAAATGTATATATATAATAAACAATATTAAGAAAATATTATAGTTATATACAATAATGATAATAATTTAACACCTATATAATAATAAAATGTTATATTATAACATGATGAGTGAAAACGGGGGTTTCTCATCTTGGGATTTGGGTCCAGCTAATAGGAATCATCACTCCCATATTCATCTTAAACCCCATGAAACTGTAGTTCGACCTAAGACTATCAGATGCATCCCACACTCACGACAACTCATTTCCACTGAATATCATCACATGCCCTTTTTAACCTAGAGCGACCCCCTTGTAGATCTCGGGACAAGGGACTAATGAGGATAGTTGGACTGCCAGTCAAATTTGTTGGATTTTCGTGATTATAAAATGGGAAACATACATAACTCCTAGGAGCATCGTCACTCAATTTCCAACCAAGAGGTAGGCAAAATGATCATTGTTTAGCGTAGGGTTTATTTTTATAGAAATCAAGGGTTTTGTTCCTGTTATGGGTATTTTTGGGTTCACATGATATGTGTGTGTGTGTGTGTGTGTAATCGAATGTGGAATAACAGGGAGAAGATGGGTTCTATCTATAAGTAATGATGCTCTACCATTAGGTGCTCTATCCTCCCATGCCCTCTCACCTTCCCTGTATTTTTCTATTTCTGTGATGGAGTGGTTTTGAGAAATGATACAAGAGGTGTGAAACAATGGTTTAATGGTTTGGTAATGTTTTTGTTTTAATTAAATTTTTGTTTTAATTTCAATATATTTTCACATTTAGGGTATAATTTAAAATCCCCTACTTTGTATTTTATTTCCCATTTTGAAGGATGTTTGGAAGTATCCTGCAAATAAAATAGAAATTTTATTTTTTTTATAAAGTTGTTCTAGTATTTATAACTTATCAATATTTTATATCCCTCCATGCTATGCAATTCATTTCTCTATTACGAAGCCTTCGTGTTAAGTTCTCTTATTTTGTGAAAAAATTTACACGTACTATAAGAAATACATGTACTCTCTTCCAAATTAGTCTTAGTATCTTTTTCAGTAATTATTATCTAATTGTTGAAAAACAATCATTATAGTGATGAAAACTATGCATTTCTATTATGAATTCACCTTTTCAAACTTTTTCCTATGAAGTGGATTTATTTAAACACATTATATGTAAAAAGAAGTGTTTATTTTGTGAAAATAATTGTATGATAAATTCTAGTGATGTATGTGTTTTAGTTATTTTACAAAAATTTTCATTTTTTCAAATACTCATGTTTAATTCGTGGGAGTCTAAATAATTCATATCATGTTATAGGGGTAACATGGAAAATTTTGATCGAATTATGCTTAAAATTTTTAAACAATATGTGAATTTTACATCTTCATATTCAAACTTATTTTATCATCAGTGTATTTATAATAGTATTGATTTATTTTCAAGATGTGAATGAGATTCTATTATATTCTCCCTTAATGTTCATGTTATGATTTAGATATATAAATTTCATTGGTTCATGGGACATATTTCTCTAAAAAATATATTTTGAACAAATAGTGAACTTTAGTAGCACTCTTATAAATGTGACCGTAGCTATTAGAATATCAAAATAATATTATTTTGATATTAATGTTCTGAAAATATATATATATATATATATATATTGTAAATATCATGTAATTTTTTAAATCAAATATCACAATAGTTCTCTATTTAATAATATAAAATTAATGTTTTTCTTTTTAAAAAAATATATGTATAAATATGTTTATTCATACATTCTTAGATACATAAACATATATATATTTACATATATGGACATATTTATCATTTCATGTGAAACATATTAATTTACGGAATGTATTTATATATACATTATAGTAGATATAAATATACAAATTTACATGTATACCTCATTGTTTTAAGTATGAAATCACGCTATATATATGTTATTAAATGTGTAAACATTATGTAAAACACTTACATACATAGAGACGAAAGTATAAAAATGCATTTGTAACATGTCACCACTAATATCATGACACATATGATCAAGAATGTTCATTATGTGAAATGGTTTTCAAAACACAAGGTTTAAAATATATACCATAATAGGTCAGGTGCAATGAGGGTTTCTCATTCTAATTCATGTGCAGTGATAGTTTACTCATCTTAATTCATATGAAATGAGAGTTTACTCATGATAATTTATCTCCAATAATATTTTACTCATGATAATACATGTTCAATAAGGTTTTACTCATTCTTATTAATGTGAAATGAGGGTTTACTCAAGCTAATCCATTAGAAATGAACCATGACTCATGATCCTCCATGAGCAGTGAGCCCACGACTAATGCTTACATAATTTTTCATCTCTCGGGATTAAACTAAGAATCTATGTCGTGTTTCATGTTGCCTTTGAGATTAAATTATGAATGATTATAAGTCATTAAGTGAAATTACTCTTATTTTATCAAATATAAAATATAATTTTCCAAATATTGTATATCTAAATTGAAATCATTTTTCAATTTTTTAATAGATTGTATATTTCCCTATTCTTTCATAAAAAAAACTGCATCATTCTTTACCTTTTGTCTAAAAATCTTTTTCAGGTTTACCTTGGTCTTAAAAACCCCTTATTGAGCTTATGTCCCTCACCCAATATTTTCATAACCACTTTTCATAGGAATAAAGACGTTTAGATGTGAGATAATCGATGTGGTATCTCAAAGATATTTGTGCATTTTACCAATTTTTTTATGTCTTTTCCTTTATAAGTTGTGTCATGAGGACTCTCCAAATGTTTCTGGAATCTCTAAAAATCAATTCCTTTATAATGTCAGGTTGTTTTTGACTAATTAATGAATTATTTATAATAAAAAACTATGCTTACTGGGTCGTCATTGTTATTAGAGCAGATGTATAGATATCTTTAGAGGTCAAGATATGGAGAAACACTTTGAACCTATATAGATCTTCTGTTAAAATCGCAGGTTTTTACATTATTGGATGGTCTTGGGCTCTTCATATTCCTAATTCTAAATAGAGAAATTCTGAATTTCAATAAGTGTGGTGATATAATTGTGAGGTCTCAATTCTTTTATGGGGGTACAATGTAATGGCCTGAGTTTTACTAAATATAATATTTTCAAATTTAAATTATTGTTTAAATTAAAATATTAATTAATTTATTTTTTTAGGATAAATTATAATTTTAAAAATAAGATAAATAATTAAAATATATATATATATATGTATAAATATGGTTCATAAGAAAATATATTTTTTGTGTGCATAAATATAAGTAATTTCTCGTAAAAACTATTACTGAATTAATATATACAATGAATCAATTTGTTAATATATCAATTTTTCATTTTATTAAATATTTCTTAACAATTATATTTTTAAAATGTATGCACGTGTATTTTGTGACTAATTAACATAATAATAATTTATTTAAATATAAATTTTTTCAAAAAATTATTAATTTAAGATCTATTTTTATAATGTCAATATTATATAATTTCTTATTATAAAGCAGTTTCTCCTATGTGAAATGTAATTTTGAATATATAATATTCAATTTTTATGAACATATTTTAGATACTACAAATTTTTCTCATAAAATGTACATTTTAGTCTATGGAATATAGATTTGTGTAATAAAATGTTTATATTATAAATTTTAATATGTTTCTTTAGTTATAATAGTGGAATATATTTAAAATACAAGTATGTTATGCGACATACTTGAATATAATATACTATATAAAATGTTTAGTTTGTGAAAATTAAATAACATGGTACATTATAATTTTTGGTATTTTCCTTAATAAAAATTTATTATAGAAAATACATAAATATTTTGATAAGATTATGAAAATAACATTTAATAAATAATAATTATAATAATAATGTTGATAATTATGATAATTGTGTCTATATTTATTTTAGTATACAATTATTAACAATTTATATACTTATAAATATGTATATATATATAAACTATAACAGTAATAAAATATAAAATTAATATACCATAATGATAATAAATTTATAGATATATAATAATCAATTATCCTATTATAATGTCATGGGTGAAAAAGGGGGGACTTATATCATGGGATTTGGGTCCAGATGAAAGGAATCATATCTCCCATATTCATCTTCAACCTCACGAACCCGTAAGTCAACCAGCAACTATCGGATGCATCCCTTACTCATGACAAATCATTTACATTGAATGTCCTCACATGTCATATTTCAGATGGAATGACCCCCATGCATATCTTGTGACATGATGATAAAGAGTATCATGGGACTACTGTTCGACTCGGTTTAATTTCAGTGATTATATAATCGGATACCTATACCAACTCTTAGGAGATTCCTCACTCAATTTTCGACCAAGAGGTAGGTGAAATCATTTTTTTGTTGTAGGGTTTATTTTATGTGAAATTGTGGGTTTTTTGTTGGGTATGAGTTTATTTTTTTATGTCACCATGATATATATATATATGTGTGTGTGTGTGTATATATATATATATATTTCTATGTGAGTGTGTTTAATTGAATGAGCACTAAAAGGGAGGGGATGGGCGTTTTCTAGGTTTTATGATGCTCTGACATTTTGTGTTATGTCCTCCCCTATCCTATCCCCTTCTCTATATTTTTCTCCTTTTTGAGGGAGTGGTTATCAGAAATGATATTGGAGGAGTGAAATATTGTTTAATGATAAAGTTATGCTATTTTTTTAATAAAATAATACATTTAATTTCACATTGATTTTATTTTTATGATTAGATTTTAATCCACAATGTTATAGATTTCATTTTCCTTTTTCAAGTAAGTTTGGTAGTATCCTACAATGTAAATGGATTTTTAATTTTTTTAAAGATGTTTCTATATTCTCAACTTATCATTAATATATATCCCTTCATGATTTTCAATTCATTTCTTTATTGTGAAGCCTCTAATGTAAGAGGTGTTATTTTGTGAAAAATGTTAATGTACTATATGAAATACATGTATTCTATTCCAAATGGCCATAGATTATTTTGTGGTCATTATTATTTTTCTATTCAAAACATTTTTTTACAATAGTGATGAAAACTATGAATTTATTTTATGAATTATCCTTTTCAAACTTTTCCTACCAAATGGATTTATTTAAAATCATTTTCTGTAAAATGATGTTTTTTGTGAAAACACTCCACAATCAATTCATGTAATTTATGTGTTTTTAGTTATTTTATTCCAAATTTCATTTAATTAAATACTAATGTTTAATTCATGGATGTTTATATAAATCATTTAATGTTAAGTGGGTATCGAGGAAAATTTTGTTGGAGTTTTTATTAATTTTTTTAAACCATATGAGAATTTGACATCTTTATATTCACACTTATTTTATTATAAAAATATTTATAATAGTATATATATTGCATTCAATATTTCAAAGAGATCCTATTATATTTTTCATTATTGTTCCATGTTAGGTTTTACCTATATATGTTGATTTGGTTTGTGTGACTTATTACACTAAAAAGTTGTTTTGAATAAATAAAGAATGTCAGTTCCACTCCAATAAATATGAGCATCTCTATTATAATTACAAAATATTATTATTCTGATATTAATGTTTTTAATGTACATATACATATATATATATATATATGTTTGTGTAAATATCATGGAATTTTGTAAATCACAACTTTTCATGGTTCTCTATTTAAGAAAATAAAATTAAGGATTATTTTCTAAAAACAATCAGATGTATAAATATGTTTTTCCGTATATACATACATATATATATATATACAGACATATATATCATTTCATGTAAAATATATTCTTTATTGTAGAAGAACTATAGTGGTACTCTAGAAGTGGTGGTATTGTTCATCGACAAGTACTGTAATGGCGGTAGGACACTCTAGCAGCAGTAGGGCACTTGTGATTGGTAATAATTTGTTTTAGTCATTTCCTTTATAAGTTGTCTCATTAGTATTCTACAAATGTATCCAGACTCACTGAAATTATATACATTTGTGATCTTGGGTTGTGTAAAATAATTAATTGAATTATTTATAATAAAAAACTTTGTTGTGCACATTCTTGTATCCATATTCTTAGATGACGATATGTCATGTCACTTGAAAAACTATACAACATGGATACAAGGTTGTAGACAAAACTTGTTATAGTGAATTATAATTGAAATAAAAATTCAATCCAAAGCATCTCATGATCTAACTCAATCATCTGCTATCAATATCCATCCTAAACAGTAATAAAACAATCATGAAATTTCATGTGATTGTAATTATCAACACCTGCAATCATGTAATCTTCCCTGGGTACCAAACGGCACATAGAGAGGTTTTGAGATAAATCTCACTGGGCCACCACCAGCAGTGTCTTTAACATCCATCTTGGGTAATTTAAATGTATCAATGTGAAAGCATGTGTATATAATGTAAATTAGACTACTGTAACTAAATACCCATGTACGTGAATCATCCCTCAGCTGGTGTCTGAACATGTAACAAATTCATTAATTTACTATTACTAATTTACCAATAAGCCACATAATATCCATAATGAAGGTTCCATGTTGTAAAGGGGGAACTAGTATTGATATTTAATAAAGAAGATCCATGGTAATAACAAAGGCAACATTGACCTCTAGGGTATCCAACATAACAAATATTGTAGCCTAGGTAAGGGTAAGAGAGTAATCAATGAAACAAATTCCACGACATTCGATAATTAGTTTACTACTTAATCCAATGTGATCACCCAAGTTATAATGGTGCTAACCAATGACTAGGCCATATGTGCAATAACCATGGGACCTCCTTGTCAATGCTAGAACCAAGGTGTGTATCCAAGGAATACTTTAATACAATGTAAGGGACTCAATAGGTTTATACAATGCATTTATTTATATTCAAGGATATGTATCTAGGTGGGTCTCAACCAAATCAAACCTCATTTTGAATCAGAATGGGGTTCCCGACTTCTCATGGCATTCCCCGAAGAGAATCCAATGTGAGCACGAGTTAGGCCACTCAAATTTTATAATGTATTCTTATAACATTTCATTTTTTATTAAATCCATTACAATCATTAGTGGGATTTGACATGCAACATGAAAACATTTATTCCATTCATTATTTATTAACAGGTCTATTTGTTTCATTCATTTCTATTAATTAGTGTGATAAGGACACATAGCATGTGACCTTTATTAAATAAATTTAAGGAATATTCTATAATTATGTTTCACCCCACCACCATACATCAACATGGTATGGTGTACTACATACATGAAACTTATTTTCATTCACATTGAAATCTTTTCAAGACATATTGTTAGTATACATTCTAATTCCCCATTCACATTTGATTATAAATTTCATATACTTACCTATGTGGTGTCAAGTGGATGTGACATGAAACTTTCAATTCACCACTACATGATAAAACTATCATTTATTATAAATATTTGTACTATTAGTGTGGTCATTCTCTATCACATCGTAATGACAGCTCAATTGTTTCAAAACACTAAAAACAATACTATTGAGTCTCATTCCACAAGAGATGATTAGAGTTGTGGTAATAACCACAACTAATTAATCACATATATAGGAAGAGAATAATAATATGGTTCAAATGTTCATTAAAATGACATATAAATTCAATAAATTCCACATGATGAAATCCATGGGCCTCACATGATAAATTCCAAAATCTAAAAAAACATGTGGGATGTGTCATAGACCACACACATTAGTCTTCAATGAAACTAATCCAATGAAATTGAACTATGATTCATATTATAGTATATTAGTTCTATGAAATAGGGAAAATTTATCACACCTCGATAACTACAATTATAGTATGAAAGAAGAAGAAAGTCTCAAATGAAATCAAGTACGTATCGTTTGGCATCCTTTGTGGAAAACGAATTCTTAATTGGATCTCAGCTAAAGGATTTATATTGATCCCTACCTTACTTGTTCAAAAAAATCCAAAATGAGTTGAAAAAGGATAATCCCAATAGAATTATGACTTGGGAGAAATGGCAAATTAAATAGATCATTACGGGAATATGGTCATTTTATATAGAATTTAGGTTATGGATAGTTTGTCTCCATGGTTTGAAAAACTATGCACAAACCATGTATCGGTACTTGGGGAAAAGGGGAACTCGAATGGTTAGTCATCACTATTTGGTAAACCATTATCCAATAATGCATAATGTCTCTACTTGAAAATACTGACCCTCTGTATAGTTAGATCTAATTTTTCACCCAAACTGAACAGTTTACTCAAAACCTATGATAAGGATATTTTTCCAGAAAAGATTTGTTATGTGCTCTTAACATTCCTCTAAAACCAACGTGACCCCTGAAAACTCACTAGGCATCCATACTAGGTCCAAAATAATAAATCAGACCAAAATTAAAATGATCCATACATGGGAGAACAAATCGGGTTCTTAAATTTTTCCAACGATAACAATACATGTCCTCATGTTCTCCTTCAGAGGGTGGTCAAACACATTCAAATAAAAACTATGGCCACTATGAACATATTTCGGCCTCCTGCACCCATGTTAAGTACTTCACATGGCCATGTCCCTACATAACATTTACCATATAGACAGACCAGCCTAGGAGAACCATCATTCTCAGAAACAATGAGGTGTATTGGATAATTCAAAAAATAATCCTCAACATATAACTCAACCTCTTCTAGATCAAATGTATTTTCCGATTTGTAATCATATTGAAAATAATTGAAACAAAGAATATATTGTGCATATAATGGTACCTTGTTTTAATAGTAACTAATAGGCTACCGGATCAACTCTCTCTATGATTTTAAATTCCCTTATACAATGAGGAGAAACATTCCTTGCTTCAATAACCATTTATTCCCAAGCATGGGTGATACCGAAAGGAAAACATGATCCTTGAACTCTAAATCTAGTGGTACTCAATAGTGATCAGAATTCGATTTCATTATAGAATCAGAAGTAGCATTACACTTTCTGATTAGATGAACATGATCTAAAGCCTCCTGGATGAGATGCAGACCTATTAATGAAGCCTCACCTACCTCTAGATAGCACAAGGTTGAATGGAACAACCTACCATATAAGGACTCAAAATGAGTCATCTAAATCATCTACTAAAATCTATTATTATAGGTGAAATCAATGAGAGGGATATGCTTATCCCATGTACTACCAAAATCATGGATGCATGCTTGGAACATATCATATAGAACCTGTATCATCCGTTCCAATTTTCCATCAATCTGTTGGTGGAACAATTCTCATAGAATCACCTATGTTACAATATCATTCTAGAGTCCCTAACATAATTTATATGTTAAACGATCATCCCTATCTAAATGGATATTTCATGGGACCCCATATAGTTGAATGATCTCACAGACAAACAGTCTTTCTAGCCCTTCAACTGAGAATGTCCCCCAAATTGGTATGAACTGAGAAAAAAATTTCAGTCGGTCAATTACAACCCATACAACATAAATACCAATAGTTGAAATAGGGAAATTGTAGATAGATTCCCTGATAACATCATCTCATTTCCATTATATTACTAGAAGAATATGTAACAAGCCTACAAGTCATTGGTTCTCCACCTTCAAATGATAACAAGTGGAACACCTACTAATGAATCCTTTTATTTTGAATTTCATTCCATGTCACCAATAATGGTTTCTCATATCTCAATATAACTTTTGTATTCATGCATGAAAATTTCATTTAGATCCATGGGGATCTCACATAAACACCTCTCTCAAATTTGAAGGAAACCAAACACATCCATGTATACGTTGGATTTCATCTCGATCCATTGACCAGACTGAAGGTGGGTTATCTACGGATATTCTCTCATGGGAAACCCGGCCTCCTAAGTGTTAAAATATTCAACTATTCAACTTCATTAGGAGGTAAATGAATCATCATAAGATGGGAGGTAAGACTTCTTGTGACTATCATTAAACACCATATTAAAATCATAGAAAATGGACATTAATTTCCTTTCATCACTTCCTTTCTATATGGATTGTTTTTATGTTTCTTATCTCATCACATCTGTAACCACATTTCCATTTCCATGAATATGGGATTGCTCAAAATAATAGGATTATATATATTCGACCCATCTCTGTTGTGTAATGGATAAGTCACAATGTGAAAATAAGTATTTTAGTATCTGGTTGTCTATGTACACCATAATGTTCTCACCAAATATGTAATGCCTCTGGAAACAGAGGTGTGTACAAGTATTACTAGCTCATGGTTATCAGTTGGTTAGTTTCTCTTGTGAGGCCCCAACTATCGAGATTCATACAAAATGACTCTTTCTTCCTCTGTCAGTACTACTGCTAGGAAGATGCCTATTGCATCCCAGAATATTGCATAACATTTTCCAAGAACAAGTATTGTTAGAATATGTGTTGAGAAAATCTTACCATTAACTCATAAAATTATTCCTAGCACACTCAGGACCATAGGAACTTAACAACCTTCATTGTAAGTCCTGTAATAAGTAAATAATGGTGGGAAAACCATTATAAAATCCCTATAATATCCATTCTTCCCAAATAAAATCTACATATCAAACATACACTTTGTCTTATCCCTATAAATTACAACACTAACATTTTCTAGGTCGAGATAGACTCTTGATTCTGATATTATATGATTTAAGAGTTGACCTTTGTCGATCCATAAGTGGAACTTAGAAAGATTTTCATAAATATGATAGTATATTAGTATAATCTAGAAAACATAAATTTGTTAATCATGGAAATTATGAGAATGATATGACAAAAATATTTCATCTAAAAAGACCACGAGAAAAGATTCAAGATTGGGATGAAAACCTGTATTGATTAGAGCCCTAAAAACTATAGGCAATTTCATAAGACTGAACGACATAACAATGAACTCATACAGAACATTCCTTCTATGGAATGAATTATTTGGAATGTATGATTTCCTTAATCGCACATGATGATACCCCGATCTAATGTAGATCTTAGAGAAGACCCTAGATCCTTGAAGGTGGTCAAAGAGATCAGCTATTCGATTTAGTGTATATTATTTCTTTATCATAAACAGTTTCAAACTTCTATAATACATGCATATACAAAAGGATCTTCCCACTTTATTGGTGAAAAACATCACTCAACCCTATGAAGATGTATTAGGAAATATATATTCTTTGGCCTCAAAAACCTATAAATGTCGCTCGAGGTCCACAAGCTCTTTAGGTTCCATCCTATACGGAGGAATGGATGATATAGATGCTCCTTTAACAATATCAATCTTAAACTATACCTCTCAATGGGAAGGCCAACCAAAATAATCATCTTGAAAGATACCCCTCAAATGGTATAGTACTGGAGGGAAATAAGCATGTCTTAAACCCTAATTTTCTAGGATGTGTTTTTCAATATAAGAAGTCACTCACCCTATCCCCTGATTCTCTGGTCTTTCCCTACCATCTTGTACATCCCTCTCACCCATATGTATATAAAAATTTCCCTATGTTGGTGTAAATGATTCCCTTCAACAATAAAATTCTATAAAATCATGATATTGAATGATGAAATCTATCCCAGGAATGAAATCAATTTTTTTTCATCTGGAGAAAAAAGTGGACCCATTAGAATGTGTAACTGGCTACCTCATTGGGCCAAACCTTACATTGGTGTATACCCTTCTACCATATCCCTACTGGTGTATTGAGGGTCATTAAACTATAGTAATGCTATATCTTCATTCTAATACATTCTTTGATATATATATAGATAAAATAGTTCTATGAACATGTATCAAATAAGAAAATAATATGGTTGATTCCATTAGTATATTTCCTCATACTATATATGTCCCCACAGCATGATCCTTGGGTATTTTCTATATTGGATGCAACTGGCTTGATCAATGACCCTATCCAACTCCTGGACAGCAACAACCATATATTCTATATTTTAACATCTATTGAACAGGTGTTTGTCTTCCATGACCATAGACTACTCCTCGGATAGTCCTTTAGATGCTATTCCAACTTCCCACCTGATGCGGTGTAGAAGAGAACTCTCCTGAAAGAGGAGCTGGCATAGAAAACATTTCACTCAAGAATGGTGGAATGGTCTTGAAGAAGCACTAATGATTCCCCAAACATCCACAAGCACGAAAATCTAGTGGGAATCTACTGCACTCTGGATTACTATTCTCCCCTCATCTAAAATGATGACACACCATGGAGATTTAAATGGTACTCTGGTTGTCAGATCGTTGATGTGAATCCATTATGGTACAGATCCTTTCACCGGAAGAACTACTAGTTGACTGTTGCAATTATCCCTTATACATGAAGATATTGACATCCCTCAGGTTACACTCAGGGATAAGATCATGACTAAATATTTCATAAAATATAGCTAGAATAAAGACATTAATATGTATACACATGGTGTACACATAACCATCCTAGAATCTTCTAGCACACAAAATCTCACCGCCTACTAGAGGTAGTGAAAAGAGTTGTAACTCAGTAAAATACTCTAAATATTCTATATATAAATGAAAACCTTTCTTGAGATAAATTAACTATCTAGCTCTATCATCTCTCAGTGTGTGTGGAAAAAACAAATCATATAATCCAATCTTGAAATCAACCCATAACATAAACTGATGATGACCATCTTGGGTTATCATAACCCATTTGTGCTTGGACAAAACAGAAAACATGTAAGTTCCAAGTATGACCCTCCATATGCGAAGTTCTACCAACTACTCAAATATATAAAGGGCCACCTCTATCCAATATATAGTGGTATGTGAAGTCCCATACAATTAATGGATAGGTGGATGCTACAGTTAGAACCCATGTGTAAGATCATTTATCATAGATGCAACTCACAGAGAACCATGTGTGGAAAACATCAGATGTAGGAAACTATCATGAAATTATTCATTAGTTCCAAGATTTGGTAGAGTAGTAGTTTCCTCAAGTGGAACACCTAGAGGTAAAATTGGCAGCTCAAGGCCCACCTCGTCTAGAACATTCTCTTCCCCACCCTCCATGCATACAATATTAAGACATCATGGTAGCATCAGACTACAAATTCAATGAACATGACTTTATATAATCTTATGAATAATCATAGCATCACTGGTGGATGGTTAACGTAAAAATACTCAATACTCAAGGAATACTACCACAAAATCCCACTTAGATGGCCAAGTATTGGTATGTTCTTATGTATAAGATCCATTTCACATTATATTTAAATACAAATATCACTCTTTTACCATTAATAAACCTGAAAAGGAGGGATAAGGATGTGAATCTATTTCATTTTAGATGACATGATTCACATTATAATGGATATACATTACAATTGGATTATTTTCCCAAAAAAACTCATCAATGAAAATGACTGTAAATTTTTTATATCATTATATATTGAATCAAAAAATTACTCATCCTAACACATGAGGGCCCATACAACACAGCAATAGAGACATGAAATCACATAATCACACCAAATAGTAATAAAATAATATTCTAAGCATCACAACATCACTCAACAATCACATGAATATCAAGAAATGAAAAGTCGTGAAATACACATATATGGGGCGGAAATATGGAAGAAATGTAAATTTTATTGCCTAATATGAATCATGTAACAATGATTCTTTGCCTCATATAAATGGTCCATTGATTAAGGATATCCTCAATAAGATTTACAATCAATAACTCCACACATCATGTGCATTACCCAATCGTGAAATAAGGTCTACTATAATAGGAATAAGATAAAAATATTTATATTATGGGTAACATTTACATTATAAAAAACATGGGTTCAGGACTCCCATGAAAAACTTATGATCATGTCCCAAGAAATCCTAATGTCTACAATTTTATCTCCTAATTGTAATGAAATATAAGAACCCCTCAAATACAGCATTGAGATGTCATAGTACATGATCCCTCATAATAGGGTCCACATGCCCAGTGGGCCACATGACCTCATGCGCTTGTCCACGAACTCTAGTGGATGATGACTAGCATTTAGGTCCTAGGATTTTTCCATTGAGTGTTTATTTTATCGATATCATAGTGTATCACTATATATAAATATAAACATAGGTCAATAGCGTTAAAAATATAAGTAAACAGATGCACAATAGAAAATAGTGACAAAAATAACAAGAACTGAAATAATTGTAATAACATAAAATCATACAAAAACTAATGATGATATGTCATGTTAATATAAAAACTAGAAAACCTGTATACAAGAACGTAGGCATAATATGTTCCAAAATAGTGTAATATAAATCGAAAGAATATCCAAAACTTCTTGATATTTGGTTGTATCATCTATTATCAAGATCCATCCTAAATAGAAATCAATCATTTGTTTTAAGATGTTTTATCCCCTTTATCAACACCTAAAATCATTTAATCTACCCCAGGTATCAAATAGTGTCTAGAAAGGGTGTGAGATATATATTAGTGGGTCACCTCCAAACAATGTCTATACCATCTATCCTATGTAATGGAAATGTAACAATGCACATGAATGAATAAATAATGTAATGAAGTACAATGTAACAAAATACCCATGTACGTGATTCATCACTCAGATGGTGTCTGAATATGAAACTAGTTCATTAATTGACTGATTCCAGTTTACAAATATGTAATATGATATCCATTGTGAAGGTTCCGAGATATAATGTGAAAACCCATAATGATATTTAATAATGATGTTCCAAGGTAATAACTGTGGTAATGTAGACCTCAAGGGTAACAAAATCAGTATAGATAGAATATTGGATATGGGTAAGTGAATAATATAAGGAGAATATTCCATGTAATTACATAATAAGATGCATATCAAATCTAGGGTGACCATCCATGGTAAAACGGGGCGAGATGGTGACTGGGCCCAATGGGTTGTAAACATGGTACATACATTTCAATGCTGGATCAAAGGAGTGTGTCTAGGGAACCTTTAATACAAAGTATCATCCTACATGGGAAGTTGTGATTTGTGGGCATAACCACCCAAAATTATTCATGCATATTGATAAAGAATAATAATACATTATTAATGATTATAAAAATGATATATAAAATCAAAAAATGACACCCAATGTGTAAGAACCCAGATCTTCTTTTCAGGTATGTTTTCTTTCTTCTGGTCGTTTTTGAGAAAAATGGGACTTTCTATAAATTTCAAAAGTACACATCGTGTACTTTATGAGTACACACAGTGTACTTGGTCCCCATAGGAGGTCGTGTGCTGGCCGTGTGACATCCACACACATGTCCATGTGGGGGTGACCTGGAGTCCGCCTAAAGCGGAGAACGGAAAAGGCATGTACACACCGTGTACTTCAAAACTACACGCTGTGTATTTTCTTTTTTTCAATAAATGTACTGAGGTCACGTCTAATCTCCATAAGGGCCGTCTTCTAGGTTTCATTAAACTGAGAGCTCCCGTACGGCCACAATCATCCTCTGATCCCCCGATCGAGCATCCGAAGTCTGATTCCACCATTATCGATTGCATGGGGATCACCTCTATCTTCGGCATTCTTAGGTGATTCCCGCCCTGAGACTCAAGTATATAGATCTCCTAATGCCTAGGTAGGTGGTTCGTTCCTTTCCATTGAATTTCTTTGAGTTATATGTGCAATTTGGTCCAATACCCTCGAACGGGGTATTGCGTGTTTACCGTTTTAACCCTGTTAATTTCCTGCTCTGCTGGTATGCGTAAATAGAAGTTAATTGGATGGTAATAGGGTTGTTTCCTATGATTTGGATGTGTCTTCCCCTGTATGTTTTATTTATGGCCGTTTGGTCTTGTTTATCCATTAGGATTTCTTGATGTTTCCCATTCATAGTATTGTAAAATGGAGTGATTATTTTATCTGACATGCTTGAGATATTGTATACTGTATATCCAAGTAGTTCTTGAGGTTTAATTTGGCCGTATTGCATTGAAATGCTTGTTTGACATACACATGGCCATGAGAACCTGATGTAGTAGAATATAATGGGAATTGACTGTGTGAGATTTCTCAGATAGTCTTTATAACTTTTTTCTATATGAGGAATTGACCGTGACAACATCCTAAATGTGTCATCATCACTTTTGACTATAAGGTGGATTGACCGTTTGAGACTACTCAGTGAGTCTTTAACGCTAGGGACTATATGGGGAATGGATTGAGAGAGATTTCTTATAGAGTCATTGTAGTATGATTGTTTTGTTTGAACTAGAGGGGTTAGGATGAGAGAACTACCTACTAGGTTACCTTCTTGTTTTGTAGTTCTTGTTATATAAAACTGATAGTATTGAAACTGTTGGATTGGTTACTACTGAGTAAATACTTGTTTAATACTTTATTTTGTTTATTACCTCACATATATTCATTGACTGTTCGACACAGATCTTGTAGTGATTGCCTTCTGGGATTTAGTCTCTCACCCGGTTTGGGATATGCATTTGGGCCCAAACAGATTATATTGTTGTAAGTATAGAAAAGGTAAAAAAAACCCTTCTACTTTAGGTACTTGATACACTGTGGAGCTGGAGAGCGTGGGACCAAGCTGAGGCTTGCAATGTTGAGGAGCTCTTTATCTATTTTCTTTTGTACTTGGGCTTTTTACTGTTTTGTATTCAAGCATTGAGATTTGTTTGGTTGTTTTCCTAGACATATGTATCATGGATCATTTATATATATATGTGCTCCATTTTATTATTTCTTTTATTCCTTTGTTATCTTTTGTATGGATCATTACTTCTTCCATTTTTACATTTTTTTACTTCGGTTGTGCTACTCTACCAATGAGGGCATAGTTTCCCCAATATCACACATGAGGCCATCTCTTCTAGTCAACATCCTCGGGCATTAAGGGAAATGCACTTGAGTCCATGTGACCAACTAGGTATGGGGTCCCTCTTGTTGGATTCTGGATCCGGGATGTTACAAAGTGGTATCAGAGGGAATCTTTTCTCTTGACATACTATTTGGAGCCTATAGACATGCATAGGAAATAATATGTACTTGGTAATAAGTTGTTCCTGGGAGTAGCTAACATGCGTATAGGTAAAATCCAATCTACATTGTTATTTCAATTTTTCTAGTTTTTCAATTTTACAATTTATTTGATTTTCATCGTTGGGTGACTCAGATGTATTGTGATGTTATTGTTGATGTTATTGAGGTTCTATTTCTGTTACAACCTTATTGTATGTTGGTATTCCATCATAGGCATCATATAGGAACTTTCTACGGATCACATTTCATGCATTCATTCCATGCCATATATGGTGAATTAGCGATTTCATGTTGTTTTGATAGGTGTTGTGCTAGATATGCATGATGTTGGGATAAATTCCTTGATAAAAATACCTGTTTTTTGGTAGGGTATTGTTTGTGTAAGGTGTTTTTTGAATGAACCCCAAACATTGGTTCTTGATGTTTTATGGTCCCTCATAGATGGGAATTTTGTGTATAATTTCCTTGTTTTTATTTTTATAAAAAGTATAAGATGATAATATTTGATTCTCAGGGAGTATGGCCCCTCACCGATCAGAATTTGGAACATTGATGTTCGTTTCAGTTTTTTTTGGGCTCTGGAGTAGTTTATAAGGCCCACTGTCCTGAGAAACCTAGAATACACACCGTGTACTTTTGACTACATGCCATGTGTTCTTCTGTTTGGGAAAAAACTGTTTTTCTTAAGTGTAATCAGTGTATCCTATGTACACACCATTTAGTCTCTAACTGTATCATAGGATGTGAGGTCCGAGACATAGGATAGGGAAGTTCTTGTGGGAACACACCGTGTACCAGTTTCACATTCCGTGTAGTGTTGACCCGATGTCCGCCTGTGTTTCTAAGAACACGGACATAGAAATATTAGGTTATACATTTCGTGTCAGGTCTAAACACGCCATGTAGTGTAATTTTTTAATCTATCCGTGTAACTAACAACACGGGTCGATTAAATCTTCTTGTGTACATCGTCTTTGGCACTAACACGATGTGTATAGTCATCTATGTGTTCACCTATGTGACTAACAACACGGGTAGTTGAAACCTAAGCAGTACACATCATGTCCATATGGAACACTCTGGGTAGTGTAAGCCTTGTATCTGATCGTGTCATGAACTACAAGGGTCCGTGAAGCTCATCTAGTACACACTGTATCAGGAACATACACACCATTTAGTCTTGTTCTAAGGTGAACTATGTGGCTTAGCCGTGTAGAGGGACTCATGCAAGGGAAGATAATTCAAGTACACATTGTGTGTAAAAACAATACGCCGTGTGTTTCAGGTGTTACACGACCAATTCTGGGAGAAGTACACACCCATGTGAAAGGCTTAAGAGAACACACCGTGTAGTAATTATACAAACCATGTTGTTTTGTTTGGTAAAAATTTATTTTTTTTCATTCACCTGTTCCCTTCTTACACATCCATTTTTTAGTTATCGATGATTTTTTTCAAAGGTGTGCATTTTACCTTGCAGATTCATGCCACCAAGACGTCCTCTAGTTTTCCACCAGTTAGAGGGCAGTGATCAGACATCAGATATAGTTGATCAGGGACTTCCAGATGGTCCTCTAATTGTGTCATCCTCGGCACCAACAGTTATACCTGAAACTAGTGTCAATGCACAGTTCAGGTAGGGATTTAATAATGATGTTATAATGTAATAGAAAAGGAAATCTAGACCTCAACGGTACCCTTGTTAGTAATAATTATATTCTAGATAATTATAAGTGTGAAATCCAACGAGAATAGTCCATGTAATTCCATAATGAGATTCTTACTAAGTCCAAGTAGTTCATGCCTGGTAAAAAGAGGCAATACAATGTATGGGATTGATTTTCTTTAACCATGTCACATAATTATCAACTTTGGATCGAAGGATTGAATCCAATGAATCTGGTAGTACTACAAGTGTGACCCTATGGTGTCATACAAGGCATCCAAAGTGAGACAACGATTGGGTTCTAGGTGATGGTCAACCTATGCATGCTATATACATGAATCATGATTCAGTTACGATGTTCTCAAGGAATTACCTATGGAATCCCAAGTGATCTCAAGTCAGTCCACTCTAATTTAATAATGTTTTCATATTTTATTTCATATGGTTCAAGTCACTACCTTTCATTAAATTGGAAATTCTAATAGAGTATCCATGATTTTAATCTTGTTTTAATTAAAAAATAATTCAATTTGGTTCAAGCCATTATCTTCATTAGTTTGAAAATGACATGTATAATGAAAAAAATAATAAAATAAATTTATGGCATCTTAATTTAATCGGGGTTCACTCTGATACATTCCATTAATATTTTAATGGATGATATATATACATGAAAACTATTAATCAATTATATTTTACAATTCCAAGTCATATATTTATTATAATTCCCAAATTTTATATCACATTTAATTATCAATTGAAGAAATTAACATAGGTGGGACACATGTAACAACCCATGTAACGTGACATTATTAAATACACAATTCATTTAAGACATTTTATATTGAAAATATTACCCTTAGAAATATTAATCCATGTCACACCCAAACAATACCTCAAACATGTAAAAATAGTAACCGAAAATTATAGAATAACATCCTACATAGAATGGTTGGAGTTATAGGAATAATGAATAAAAAATAATATAACATTAGGAAATAAAATTAATATAAAATTATAATGATTATAATAATGGAATATAAATTTAGTAAACCGAACCCAATGAAATTGGTATGCTCGATAGGAAAATTCCAACAATCAACAGACATGGGGGATGAGTTAAAAAACACCTACCTTAGGTTATTATGACTCTCCTCCCATATTATTAGCCTCCAGTTTCTATTAGATCTGAGATTATCTAATAAAAACAAAAATAAATACTCACAACTAAAAAAATAGGTCGAGAGAAATGGTGAAGAAGAATGGATAAAAAGGACTTGAGTACAATACAATTACCCATAAAATGTGATGAACTGAAGCTCCATCACATCAGGGATTGTGTAGATCTCATGATCCCAACATTATTTCATCAAAAGGATATACATTGAGTGGAATGGAGTCTAATACCTCTATAATATTGTTTAGGGAAGATGGATAGTTTAATTAGATCATTAAGAAAAAAATGTAAAACTTCACCAAATTTATCTTGTGTACGGTTTGTCTCCATGATTTGAAAAACAATTATGAATGTGTTCATAGGTACCTATGGATGTGGGGAAGTAGAATGGTTAGGCTATACTATTAGAGAAACTGTGTGCCAACTTAGCGAGATGATTTACCAATAAATTCTGAGCATCTGCAAAGTTTGATCTAACTATACAACATACCCACATGATTTTCTCAAACCGTGTGACATGCCCAGTTTTCCCATAAATATGTATTCTTGGCTCCGAACAAGATTCAAAAACCATTATAACCTTCTAAAACTCTTTAGGAATTCATATTAGGTCCATAATAAGGAATAATAACGAAATTTAAAAGAATTATACCCAAATTAATTGTTTTCTTCTTGTTGTCATCCCACCTTAAAATAACATGTTTGTAAGATCACCTCCCAAAGGTGGAGAAATACTATCTTTCAAAAAATATTACCACAACGCATGCACATTAGCCTCCCCCTCAAAATTATCATCCTGTATGTGATCTTACTTCCATATCACATCTGCTAGTGGGATAGATTGACCGTGGAGAGCATTCATGCTTTAGTCAATGTGGTTTACTAGATAATTCTTTAAGATAGCATCAAAATCTTACTCAACTTCCTCGGGATCAAATGTATGAGGTGGGTTTTCAGGATATTGTGGAAGCTATTAAACATGGATGAAACTATGGATTGAATGATACCTCTGAGGTAGAAGAAACTTATATTCTACAAACCCAAATCACTCTAGGATATCAAATGGACCTACATAATGAGGCAAAAAATTCCATTACATTCATAACCATATATTCCCTATCCTAGAAGATAGCCAAAATAAAGCATGTTCTCCAACCTCATACTCAAGAGGAGGTAAATGATTATCAAAATAAAATTTCTATCTATTCTAAGTAGTATTCATGTGATTTTTGATCTGCAGAACATAATCTAAAGTATCCTAAATGAGATTAGGACCTAGTAGGGTTACCTCACTGGCCTCTAGCTAGATCATGGGTAAAAATAATGACCTACCATATAATTAATTAAAAAGAGTCATCTATTTTATTTCATAAATTCTATTATTGTATGAGATATTGATAATTGGGATATGCTTCTCCTGAGAACCATAAAAATCATAGACACATTCTGTGTTTATGACTTATAAGAACTATATCATATACTTTGATTGTCCATATGTTTGGTGGTGAAAAGATATTCTTAAATGAACCCTTTTTCCTATATCCTTATATTACCCATACTATAACAAGGAAATGAAATCATCATCCCTATATAAAATTATTGTATGAGGGAACCCTTTTAGTCATATAACTTCAGAGACATACAGTCTTCCCAGCTCATCAACTGAGAATGTATCCCTAATAGGAATTAACTGTGAAACTTTTGTTAGATTGTAAGTGACAAACCATAAAACATTTCTAACTCTTGGGGAACCAAGTATCCAGACTACAATATCGATAACAATATATTCCAATTTCCATTTAGGGTGTTGTAGCGGATGTAACAAGCCTGCATGTCTCTTGTGATCTTCATTCACCTGCAAAAAGGTAGAACAACTATGGATAAAACCTCTTATTTGATTCTTCATCCCATGCCAAAAATACAATAATCACATATAAAAATACATCTTGGAGATACATGGATGAACATCCCATTGAGAAATGTATGACAAATTCATTAACTCCTCTCTCATATAAGTAAGAACCTAGACACATCCATGTATGCGATGGATATTGTCTCCTTCCACAGAACAATCTGGAGGCAGGTTTTCTCTTTATATACTCTCATGGAGTACCAATCCCTCAAGATTCATTAATTTCCAAACTTCGACCTTCTCAACGAGAGAATAGGAAACTATCAAATATGAATTTTAAGACAACTCATGACAATCATGAAACATGATATGAATCTTAGAGAAGAGGTACATTAACAACCATTCATCACTGGCTTCCTAAATGAATTGTGTTTGAGCTCTCTAAATTAACAAATTAGAAACTACATTTCATTTTATCAGGGATATCGGTGAGCTCAAAATCAACAGATTGTATATATTTGACCCATATTTAATATTAGAGCTTAAATTTAGACTTTGAAAAGATATATTTGAGGGTCTTGTTGTATAATCACACCATAATTCACTCACAAAATAGATAACATCCCCAAAAATGTAAGGCATGGAAACTACTAGTAGCTTAAGGTCATTGATTGTGTAATTTCTCTCATGAGTCCTCAACTTCCGACATCCATAGGAAACGACTCTTTCTAACAATATCTGTACTAAAACTAGAATATTTTATGAGGCCTCACAGAAGATGATATAACCTATTCCTAGATCAGGAAGAATTATAATTGGTGCTGAAAAAATCCTCTTGTTCAGCTACTAAAAGGATTCTTCATATGCTTATTTACATAGAAATGTGACACCCTTCTTTGTATATATATTAGTAGGTTATGAAAGTAGTATGGTGTTTTTATGAGATTCCTAAAATATCCATCCATACCTAGGAAACTCCATTAGTCAGAAAAATTCAAGAGATTCTCATAGTAAATGATTACACTATCCTTTTAGGTTTAATAGATACATCTATTTATGATATAATAATACACAATAAATGAACACTATCAATCTAGAAGTGTCACATAACAATAATTACATAAATCTAATTCTCTCAAAATGTACTCTAAATGATATGAGGATGATTTGAATGGTCTATAACAGTGTGAGAAAACACAAATATGCTTTCCACAATGACTACGAATGAAGATCCAAATATGTGTGGAAGACCCTATTTATTAGATCCATGAATATGGAGAGAGAATTTGTAAGACCAAAAAACATAAAACGTTACTCAAACATACCATACATACTACAAAAAGCTATAAGAGGTATGTGTGATGGAATTTCTCAAAACTAATGATAACATGATCTCTGGTTGATCTTATAGAAAATCATAGCACCTCGAAGCAGGTCAAAGAGAGCTTCTATTCGAAGCAGTGGATAGCAGTTATTGACCATAACATATTTTAACCATTTGTAATCCATTCATATATGTAAGGTTATATATTAATTCTAGGTGAAAATCATGGGTAAAATACAAGAGTAGGTATTGGGCCTTACAATAAACTTTCCCTTTGAATCCTTTAAATACCTCTTGAGCTTCTAAATAACTATAGGTATTATTCTGTACAAAGGAATGAAAACTGTATATTATCCGGGAATAAGAATGATCATATTATATATCTTTATATTGGGAAGTAAGTTAACAAAATTTAGGAAATACATCCCAGAAATAATCCACTACTGGAGGAAAATAAATGTGACGAAAACCCTAATCCTCTATAAATATTGTTTCATTCTGGATAGTCACACTTTGTAGCCCATGATTGCCTAGAAATTAAATACTAGCCATAACATTTCTCTCAATATATCGATAAAAACTACCCTATGATGATGTAAAATATTACCTATGGTGATATCTTTCTACAATATCGTGATACGAAATAAAAACATCCATCTGGAGAATGAAATAGAATCCTTTAATCTTGAGAATGAAGAGGTCCTATAAGAAAGGGTATCTGCCAATATCAAGTTGTCGGTCCATACATTTGTGTATGTCGTCATACCTCACTCTTAACAGTGTATATAGGGTCATTAAACCATAGTAATATTGTATATCTAGTCTAATAATCACTACGATTTATTTGAAGATAAATGATTTTGAAGAACCCAGGAAAAATAATGAAGACACTATAATAAATTCCACTAAAATAGTACATCAAACTATAGATGAATCTACTATTGGTCCACTAGTATCAGCTATAGTTCATGGAATATGTTTGATGCATGACCTAATGAAAAATATGGACTACCAATATCATAACTACTATGTTGGTGCTGCTAGTGATCAAGGGTCTGGCTACCGAGACTGTGAATTCCACATCTACCAGACCTTTTTGTGTTATTGAAACTCCCTGCCAAACACTATAAAGTCTAACCCTCTCATAAAGTTGGAGGTGGAATATATCTTATTCTACTTGAAGCTAGTGAAATGGACCAACAGAAATGATGTAGATTACCTATATGACCACAAGATGAACACTATTTTCGGTCTTAGCCACAATGAGACTTCATATTACCCCATCGTTCACACAAATAAATCCACATTGGGTTATCTTTAAAGATACTCAAGTTGTGACTAACATGATGAGAAAATTTTTGGGAATTTTTCCATCCACTAAAAGAACTAATGGCCTTCCATGGTACTAATCCTCTATACTAAATATTATTTCCATTCCTCAGGTTGTTCTTAGTTATATGATCCTGATTGAATATTTTAGAAAATGTACGTTGGTGATAGGCATTCACTATCATAAGAGTTTCTTACTAGAGCCCATAATCGAAATGTGTAGCCCACAATAGCTCATCATGGGTTATAAGCATTGAAAAGCACTATTACTTGGTTAATTGAGTTAAATATTCAATAATCGACATAGTAACCCACTCGAGATGCAAGAACACTCTAGATCTATCATCTCATAGAATATGATGAATGAAATCATTGTATATGAAATTCTGGAAGTCAACCCATAACATTCCCTCATGATGACTATCATGGGTAATCACAACCCATGAATGTTTGGTCAAATACTAAAGCATTAATATGGAAATATTGACCCTCCTCTATGGATGTGTCTCATAATGCTCATTGATATATATGGGGGAACTATATAAGATACTACAGCTTGTGGACCTCCATCCCAAAAAATATTGAAGGTGGAGGATGTCGCTACATGCAAGTCATATTATCCATTGTAAGTGCTTCTCATAGAGCACCATACATGTATAATACTAGATGTAGGAAAATATCATTAACTTGGGAATTCGTTCAGAAATTAGGTACATTATTTGGTTCCACATGTGGATCTCCTGGATGTAATAATGGTGCATTAGGACCCACCACATTAGGAAGACAGTTATCGCCACTCTCCTAGAGTACAACATGAGGATGTCATAGTTTCATTATTAGATAATTTCCATGAACATGCTATGAGATATTATTTAAGAATACATATCGCAATACATATGCAATCTATACAAGTTAAAACTAACTACCCATGTTATACTACACCATATATGCACCTAGGAAGTTAGGAATCAATATGTGATCAAGTATACATTTCATTTATTATTACAATTAAATTCTATGTTCAATACTTTACATTTCATAAACATGAAATGTTAGTATAAATACTTGAAACAATTTCTTATTTTAATTTAGGTTTCACTTTATAATCGATATACATTCCCATTGAATCAGTTCCCATACACTTCATCAATGAAAATGACCCACATATTTTTATTGCATAATGGATTTAATTGTTAAATTACTCATCCCAACCTAGGAGGGACCATACATCTCATGAATTTAGAGAGTCAATCACTATATCACAAAAAAATTTACTTAATAATATGCTAATAATACCATCATCACTCAAATATTTCTGGAATTTCATGTAATAAAATGTCGTGAAATCCACAATTTTGAAATTGAAATATGCATGATAAGTGAATTATAGTTTCTTATATGATGCATTTAACAATGCTCTTTTACCACATCCCATTTGGGAAAAAATAAAATATAATATCAATCATAATAATAACAAAAAACTCCACATAGCCCATGCCTCACCCAGCTGTGAAATAATTTCATCTGTAATAGGAAAAACAGATCAACAATTATAATTTGGGTAATATGGATTTTACCATGTAAAAGGGTTCGTGATTCCCTAGCATGACATATGACCAAGTCCCAAGCGATCCTAATCTATGGTCAATTGACTCTAAATACTTAATCAACAATGATATACCTCCTCCGATTCAACATTGTAACGTTCTGGACCCAGATTCCACATAATAGGTTCCACAAGCGCAATGGGCCACATGGCCTCAGGTCTCCTCCCCAAATAGTAGAGGTTTCTAACTATAAATGAGGGCCTATAGGGTTTATGGGGATAGACTATTCCTTAATTTACAATGTGTGTCATAGTCGATAAACATAAATAGATGTAAATAACTAAAGCTATATAAGTAAAAAAGGTATAATGTGTTTCATACCAATACCGTTTTATTATGTATTCCCATAACCTCATCATGGTTTTCCCATTTATGGAGATTGGAAGGATTCCAATAATCTAAAAGTCCTTGAATTGCTGGACTTTCACATTTAACCACCCTTCTCTATAGGATAAATGAATATTTCATTTAGCCTACCTAGGCTACGTGATGTTCAATATCTACATGGTGTATTTCATGAAAGGGGATTCATGTTAATGATATATTATATGTCATGAATGTTGGCTTCACTTCCTAAACGTTTTGAATAATAGATTTTTAATCCAACGAGATGGGTTTTGGATGTAGTTATCCAGCACAGACGTCACAATGTGAATGGGAGTTTAATGCCCTAAAACAACCCATTTCTAATTTTAAAACAATGAAAAGGTAGTTTTACTCTGTCCTTTATATTCATACCCCATCAACAGTGATCTGGGGTCTCTCCGGTGCATTTTATAGAGGCACCACTCCTCCTAAATAAATTTCTTTGGTGTTGGATCTTCGTTGGGGCTATGGTGTGTGTCTCCAGGTAAGAGACCATTCCACTTTTAAAAAATTTTGATGATGGTAACACAATTTTGTGGAATATTTGGAACTATTGGGTTATGATGGTGTTACTTCTTGGTTTCTTCTGGATCCATCATGAAATATCTCTCAGGAGGCCTTTTAAATTGTCATTCGTGGTGCAAAAGGAGTTCTTCATTGAGTTATGTAGGTATAAAACATTTCACCGACCCCTTGTGTTTATTTTTTGGATCATACATGTGATATGGAATTTATTACAGGGCCTTCATTGTCATCATTGGGTATTCATTGATGGTGGATCATGTTGAAGGTGTGTGTGACATGAGTATTGATGTATGTGGTTTCGTCTCTAGCCTATGATAATGTATCTTGTGGATTTTACATACATTCTAATTCATAATGAATAATTTTCTTGATTTTTTTGTTAGTTTTTATAATTATATTCAATTAAAAATGGGTTTTCCATGGTTATTGACAAATGGAATAGAACTGGGGAATCGTTGATTCAACGAAATAAACATTTAAAAGGTTTTAAATGAATTTAAATTAATTATGAAAGATAGAACATGTGTTAACTTGGGTAAATAGGTGGAAGGTTTATCTAAGTCCATAATCCATTTTATTTATTATCAATTTAATTTTTCTTTTTATATTTCCTCAAATTCCTAGGAAAATTGTTCTAGTGGACCGATATTGACATTTATGTGGGTTTTACTCATGGGGCATTCCTATGCTTCCTCGGAATGTTGATATGGGAAATGGTTTTTTGACAACATTTTTATGGGATGAGTAGACTATTTACCTCAACATTTATTATTCTATGGTGATGTGATACATATTTATCTATTTTGTATTTCTTGATTTTCATAGTTAGCATTAATATTCATGTTTATGATTGTGAAAAATGACATGGATATATTTTTTGAAATTAATAAACATATTTTATTTGAAATTTGAAAAAAGTAAAATTATTTCATTATTTTCTATAAGAAAATAATTACTTATTATCATTCTACATTTTCAATCATAATTTGTACTCTGAAATTATTATACAGATTATTTATATGGAACACTTGGGTGGGATCCTACTGAGCCTATCAACACATAACCTATTCACCTATTCGGTGGTGTGTAGACTTTTTATGTCTTCAAGTGAAGTGAAATGTGATGTTCCATAGTAAGGAAGTGAGGATCATGTCATTTGGTTGGGAATATGGTTGTGAGATGGTTGGTGTTTTTCCATGCCATCATTTGTAGTAGCTGTTTGGTTTGAGACCTTTGTATTTGAACTTTTCCTTTGGAGTTTTTTTCTTCTTTTTTGGTTTCATATTTATGATTTTTTCATATATTTGTTACATATATATATCCTATTCATATTCCACTATGTATTTTTTAGCACATATATGTCATGTATTTGATTAGGTTGGGTGAAATCCTTCCATATATTGTATTGCTCAACCCTCAATTGATTTTAGCCAGCTCGTGGGGATTGAAAATTCCCCTCTGGTATGTAACAGAATAATATTACTTTTGGTTTCATGGAAATACATGTAAGTTTATTAAAATATGTAATCGAATGAGGTCAATTCTCATGGGTCCAAGTCTGGGGACATTTGTTATACTGGAGACTGGATTTTTGGGAGACGAGAGGTATATTGTGATAACTACCTAGAAATAACATGTCATGGAGAGACCAATGTTTCCCTGGAATGTGTGGGTATGTGTATATAGTGTTGTGTTTTTGTTTTCAAATATTAGTATTTTCTTTGAACTGATATGTTTTCTGTTGTATAATCATTTTTTGGTTTCGTTGCATAATACTAGACCTCCAAGATGTTTTTGAAAGACCACCAAGAAGGTGGAGATGATTCTCCTTAATGGAACAACCAATGGATCAGAGTCTCATCTAGGATATCTTATGGGTTTTTTGTGATATTGATCAAGATTTTCCATGAGTTTAGAATTCAGTTGTTGAGACACAGATTGCAGCTACAAGAGAGATAGATCAATTATAGTAGTTATTGCATCAGCAACCACAATCCCATAATGAAATGATATAACTTCAAGAGGTGGATAACATACTATATAGTATCGATCAATTATTCAAATTTCTGGAGTCACCTAAGAACAACATGGTGATGTTTCAAGCATTCAGACTTTAGGGTTCTAGAATGTGATGGTAGGATTCTATGGTCTTGGAAGAAAAATAAGTTGAATTTGATTGAAAGGGTTTTAAAACATTGTTCATCCATCAGTTTTTTCCAGAGACACTGATTTTGGATAGTTATATAGATTTCATTTTCTTAAAACAGTGATTGAAATCTTTTTTTGTACAAGCTAATTTTTTTTTCTAATCTTGTCTATTTTTTCCTAGATGTGGTGGAGAATGTCCAGATGTAGTCTTAGAAGTATCTGAATTTTTTTCTTCCAGATATCATGTCACAAATGTTCATAATGAAACTTTATAGTCATGATGAAATGGTAGATAGATCTATGATGGAAGAAATAAATTGGTAGGCATGGTTAGATTTTCCACCTATTCTCTTCCATTGTGTGATACCTTCAATGGAACACATGGGATGAATAGAATGTGGAAAGATCATCCCTGATGTTGTGGAGCTGGGTCTTAGTTGAGATCCTCCCCAACACTTTCTATTATAGTGGCGCATCTTTAATTTTATTATATCTTCACTTTTAGTATATGTTCTTAAACTTCTAGAAGAACATATTTCCATTACAATAGAGTCAAAAACACCACTAGGTTAGAGGAAATAGTAGGGGTTTTAGTATAATTCCTTTTTATTAAAAATTTCTAATGAAGAGTTATTGTATGATTTTCTCACTATTGATATGAATATGTTTGACAACATCATCAATATGGATAGTATTTTTTCTCATCTAGGTGAGGATTATTTTAATCATTAGTGTGTTTTGTTTCTTTCTCTCAATGGGAGATCTAATGTGGTTTATGTTGAGTGGGACCTGAATTCTAGTCACAAAAGACCATCTTTCCCAGAGCTCATTGATTTTTTGGTTGTTGTTTTGTTTGAGACCAATGATGTATCTCATGCAGTTGATTTTCCCCTTTTTATTGGTAACATTCAAAACATTTCCATGACAATTTATCTAGTATTTATCCAATGATATGTTTAGAATTATGATTTTTCTAGTTCCATGTACACTACCATTAATGGCACATTATTATCACATGGAACTAGAGGATCTACATGTTCTCATGATTCAGTTGGATGACCTGTTGGAAGAAGCTTTTGTTCACCCTAGTGATTTTTATTGGGAATCCCTTGTTCCCATTTCCAATAAAGCAGATGGTTCAAATTAGTTATGTTTGGACTATCAGTTGTTGGTCATTGTAACAATTAATAAAAAATATCATATTCCATTATTGTATGATATGTTTTTTAGTTAAATTGGGAAATGGAGATTTCAATGATCGAGTATCAGTCGACTAATCATAATCTCATATTTTAGGAGTCTAATAAACCGAAGAAAACCTACAGGATCTGGTTTTTCCATTATTAATATCTTGTGATTCCTTTTGGTCCGACTATGATGCATGAATTTTTTATTTCATTGATGAATTAGATATTCCATCAATATCTTGAAAAAAAAATTACAGTGTTTGTCGATGATATCTTGGATTATTCAAAATCTGACCATGATCATGAACACCCTTTGAGATTGGTTTTTGAAATTTTATGAATTTACAGTTTGTATCAAAATCATTAAATGTTTATTTTATTGATCCATGAACTTTACATATTGGCACATAAAATGTCTTTTAATGTCTTATTAGTTGATCTAAAGATGGTAAAGGATGTTTTTTCATTGAAGGAACAATGAAATGACTTTGAGATATGAATCATCTATGGTATTTCTTGATAATACCCAAAGTTCGTTAAGGATTTCTCTAAGGTGGTTTCTCTATATATTACTCTTACCATGAAAGAGGTAAATTTCAAATGGGATGTGAAGTTTGAGTCTTATTTCAATGAATTGAAACAACTTTTATCTGTAGCTATGATTCGGATCTTATATATGACCGATAAGGGGTACATAGGGTTTGTGATGCTTCAGTTGCTGTTTTTAGGATGCTTGCTTATGAAGGATGCCCATGTGGTAGATTAATATTCTAATTTTTTTCGACCAAATAAAATTAATTGCACCACTCATGAATTAGATATTTCTTAGATCATTCGTGCATTTATATTTTTTACGCAGTATCTTTTTAGGCTGAGGTTTGCAGTCTTCGTTGATAATAAGAGTATGAGTATATTTATTCTCAAAGGGACATGAATATTAGGTTGATGAAATGGGTATAATAACTTCATATGTTTGTCTTCAATATCACCAACACCACATGGAATGGAAATTCCATTCTAAATTCCCTTACAAGGAATGTACCATCCCAATATTTTCTTAAATCGAAGGTTGAGTGGAACCTTATTTGGGATTCTGCTCAGTTGAACCAAGATGTGCAAGACGATGTTTTAGTAATCATTTTGACCATTGTTTAGTTATCATTATCACTCATGGAGTCTATTTTTATGGATTAATATAAGGATGATGAGTTTAAAAAGACTCATGATTCCTTGGGGGGGAAATTTCAGGTTCATCTCTTTCTTCAGATGGTATGCCTCACATTAAGAAAAGGATTTTTATCCCACCATATGTGATGAGTTTAGTCTTGTTAGATAGTCACATATCATCATGGTACATTCATAAAGGAACTAAATTGATGTATTATTACATGGGGTGTAAATTCTAGTCTTCATGTAATAATCAAGATATCACTGAGTTTGTCTCCCACTATTACACCTTCTAACAGATAAAGGATAAGAACATGAAACCTTCCAATTTTCTTCATCCTGTTCTGCTTTAAAATTGTAAATGGGATGACGTACCCATGATTTTTTTATATGGATTTACATGGATGTCTTTATGGTATAATTCTATATGTGTTTTTTTATCTATTGAAGAATAATTCTCATTTCATTCATATTAAAGACACCAAAAAAGATGAAGATCTTTGTAAAATGTTTTTACATGATATTGTGATATTTCATTTGGGTAATTATTATATTGTTTCAAATAGGGATCCTAATATCACCTTGATTATTAGGATGATTATTTGTATGAATATGGGAATTTTGGCCACGTTGAGAACAATATACAGTCCACAAATAAACAATCAGACAATGAGTTTGATTCTGATCCTAGAGGAAAAGCATCAAAATGAGATCATTGATTTTTTAGAATCATGGGATTTCCATCTAGGACTGGTTGAGTTGTTTTACAACAACATTTTTTATCCATCAATAATAATTTATCCCTTTGATTCATTGTACGGTTGTCAGTGTAGATCACCAAATTATTGGGGGGGGGGGGGTTGGTTAAGTATCTTTAGTTGAACTCTGTTTGGTTTAGGAGACATCTATAAAGGTTTAAGATGTACGTCAACATCAAATAACATCATAGAGTCAAAATAAATTTTATGCATATCATTTGAGTTTACATAGTGATTTTTCCATTGCTGAGTGGGTATTCTTTATAGTTTCCCATTAGTTGGGTCACCATAGGTGTGGAAAACATGTAATGTTGGATCTGAGATATGTTGGTATGTTTTAGGTCCCTGAGCTTCTTGGATAGGTTTCTTATCAATTATAATTACAAGTCCAGTTGATAGGTATTCATGATTTTTTCCACATGTCTCATCTCAAGAAGTATCACCCTTGTCCCGCTAAAGTTATGAGTTTTGAAGATATTTATTTAAAGACATGTGTTTCTATATAGGATAATCTAGTTGATATTGTGGGATCTCATGTGAATGTCTTGCATGGAATTTTGATTCTATCAGTCATAACTATAATGAAATAAGGGTTATATTCTCATGATACATGGTAACATGAGTCTTTGATGATGGAGAAGTTTCATCATCTCCTTCCATGGATTACATCTTCCTCATGACTTCCCATGGGTAAATAGTATTTATGTAGTGGATTTTCTATCATCCCATTTAAATTTTATCATTTACACCCTTAGAATCATCATGGTTATACCCTCGATTGATATGGGGAGGATAACTATAATGGTAATGTTTGATATTTTTTGAAAATTAAACTTAAACAAGTATTTTCAGCATGATTCTTGATGATTTCATGTTGTGTAACTGGGTAACACACAATGTAATTTCTATTGGATACATATTGTGAAAAATAATTCACATTATGAAATATTATATGTCATGAATGATGGTTTCACATAACGAATATTTCATATAATATATTTTTAATTCATGGAAATGGGTTCTTTATCCATGCCTTTCCAGCATGGACTTCTCAGAATGAATGGGACTTTCACACTATGAAATAGCCCATGTCCAGTTTTAAAACAAGATCTATTAAGTTTTTCTCTATCCGTTCTTTCTATACTCCATCAAAGTTGACCCATTGTCTCTCCTATGATATTTTTTGAGACCACACTCCTTATATATAAATTCACTCATTGTTGGATCTCCGTTAGTACAGAGGCATGTCTCTCCTAGTAAGATATCATTCCACATCTTCATTTTTTCTTTGACGGTATGAAATTAGGGTGGTTCATCTGGATATGTTCAGTTAAGACGTGATTTCTTCTTGTTTTCATCTTGTTCCATTGTGAAATATCACACTAGAGGACTTTTCTATTTTCATTTGTTGTGTGGTGGAAATTTTTCCTCATTTTATGTAGGTTTCTTCCATTCAGAAGACCCATTGTGTTCATATTTGGATCAACCATGTGATGTGGACATCATTCTTCACCCTTCAATTTCATTTTTGATGTTTCATTATTGGTGTATCCTATTGTAGTAATCAGTGACAAGAGATTTGAGGTAATTGGTTCTATCTATATCCTATAATAATGGATCTTGTTGTTTTTCATTACAAACTAATTCATAGTGAATGATTTTCCTGATTGTTTTGTGTGTATTGAAAAATATTTTCTATAAAAAATGGATTTTCTATGGTTATTGAAAAATGGAATGAAAAATGGGTATTATTTATGAAATTAAAAGAACATTGAAATTTTTTTGAAATTGTTTTCAAATCATTGAAATGAATTGTGAAAAAGAGAATAGGGGTTACCTTGGGTACTTAGGTGGATGTTTATTTATTGCCATTGTATTTTGTATTTTGTATTTTGAGTATGAAAAATGGTTTTCTTGGGGATTTCCTATGTTTCATAGTATAATAGTTATAGGGAACCAATATTGACATTGTTCTGGGGTTTTTTCAAGGGGAATTCTTCGACTTACTAGGCCCATTGTAATTCGAGATAGTTTGGGCACTTGATTATTTTGGTACGAGTTGTCTCAAAACATGGACATGTACATATATGTTTAATTTCAATGATTTTTTAGATGGTCGGGATAATCTTTTTTTTAATCCAAAAAAATGACATGGAAATGGACTTTGAAATTTATATACCTAGTATTGTTTAGATTTGTGAAAAAATGGACATGTTTATCATGTTTTCTATTAGAATTATTTTATACTTATCATTATATGTTTTTAATTCAATTGATTATACAAGAACGTTTATACACAGTCTTGTTATGGAACACCTGTTCATCATCCTACTGTTCTTGTTATCTCATGCCCATTGTACCTCTTTAGTGGTGTGTAAAAATTTTTTGTATTCCACTGCACGGAAACAATATACGCCATAATATGGTGGTGGTGTGCATGTTAGCTGGTTAGGTAGATGGTGGTGATAATGTGGGAGTTTGGAAAATAAATCATTTTCAGTGGTTGTTATGTTTGGGACCTTTGTTATTGTACTTGTCATTAAGAGTATTAGATACTTTTGTTGTTGTCTGTTTAAACTATATTCTTATAGTTATGGAATATACATCTTGTTAGTCTTCCATGAATAATTTTTTAGTACATATAAGAAATTTTGTTTATCAAGATTGGCAAATAGTTCCCTTTTTAGATCAATTCTCTGCTCTATTTTTCCAACCCATAGGGATGATAACACCCCATGAGTATGTAACAAAACGGTATAGGTGCTAGGTTGATTGAAGCCAGGGTCGGTTCTTTATAGAGAAGAAAATATAGAAATCAATAATAGTAACTAAAATAAATAGAATAACTGATGATGATATATCATGTAACTAGAAAACATGAAAAAATTGATACAAAACAGAAGACATAACAAGTTCCACAATGTCTAGTTGAAATAAAATGTCAATATAAGATATCCTGAGCTTCGACTCATTCATATTGTATTATGATAAATCCTAAATAGAATGAAATCAAGTGTTTAATGTCGTATTCTACCCTTTTCAGTACATACATATATGTAATGTTTTCGAGTTAACAAACATTTTCTAGAGTGGGTGTGAGATAAATCTATATGGGACACCACCAATGGTGTATATAATATCCAACCTATGTAATGGAAATGTAAAAGTGTTCCAGAATACATATATAATATAATGTACAATAATGTATCTAAATACACATGTACATAGTTCATCCCCCAACATGTGTCTGAACATGTAACAAGCTCTTTATTTGATTATTTTCGGTTAATAAATAAGTCACATGTTGACAATAGTGAAGGTTCCAAGATGTAACAAGGAAACCTATAAGGATATTTAATAACGAGGAAAAAATGTAATAACAAAGGAAATAAAGACCCCATGGGTCACCAAATCTGTAATAACTAAATCATGGAAAAGTGTTTGAGTGTAATATTAGTAGCATAGTACATGGAATTCGACAATGATAAACCTACCAAGTCCATGATGTTCATTGAAGGTAAAAAACAAATATTCAATGACTGGGGATGATTGGATTTGAACATATAACCTACTTTTCAATGTTGTATATATGTATTGTTTCAATGGAATCTTATATTACAACTTTATAGATTCTATGATGTCATATTTGGAATCCAATGTTCGACAATCATATGGTTCTATGTGGGTGTCAACCTATGTAATATGTATCCATGAATCAGAATGGGGTTCTTTACCTTTGAATGCATTACCTATTGAATCTAAGGAAATCATTAGTCACGACACACCTAGTTGATTATGATAACTTATTATATGTAATACATTACATTTCATTACATATAATTAGGGTGACATGGCTAATTGAGCATGAATCTTTTTAATCAAGTCCAAATTAATCAATAATTCCATTTGTTTTAAGCCATGCCAATCATTAGTGTGACAAGGCCATGTAGAATGAAACTATTCATTTAATCCATTTATGCCAATTTCAATAATCAAGGTTCACACTGCTACCTTCAATTAACATGTCCAGGGGAGCTACAAATATAATACCTATTATTCAATTATATATGATAAGTCCTAGATATATACTAAATATACTTGAAAAATTCAATTTTACATTTAATTATAAATTGAATCACATACCTTCGGTGGGTAAAGTTTATGAACCTGTGGTTCTTTCCTTTAAAAATTTCACAATTTATATATAGATATTTACCATAGGAAAGCTTTCCCTTATATAGGTCAATCCATGACCCACCCATACAATGACTCAAATTCTTCAAAATAAGAAACAAAAATTAGGGGATAACATCCTATATGGGATATAAGGAGTTGTGGGAATAAAAACTAAAAGCTAATCACATATTTTTATATAACATAATCATAAGGTTTCAATTATTATAATAATGTAATATAAATACATAAAATAAAAGCTGATAAAATCGGTGGGACCCACAAGACAATTCCAAAATCAACAAACATGAGGGATGTTTTACAGACCAACCAACTTAGACTTCAAAGAATATCATCCTCTAGTATTATTCTATGATTTTGATCGTATAAAACTATATCTATGAAAATGTTAAAAAAAACACACATTGATAACTAGGTCGAGAGAAAGAGAGAAGAAAAACAAATTAAAAAGGACATGAATGGTTACCGTTGTGCATCCAACATGATGAAATGAAGCTAGATCAAATATCGAGTGATGGAGATCTATTGATCCCTACCTTAGTCATAAAAGAAGATACAAAATGAGGGTAATGGAGTCTATTCTCACTGGAATTTGGATTAGTGAATAGGGATTGATAAATTAAATCATTTAGGGAGAAATTGTAAATTTACCCATAATTTAGCCTATCCATGGTTTAAACATATGGGTTGAACAACCATACAAAAACCTTGCACAAGTACCAGGGGAATAAGGAAACTATCAAATTTAGTCAACATAGTTAGGGAATATTTCCACCAATCATGCTAGAAGGTTTTTCCCAAAAATTCATACCTTCCACATAGTTAATTCTAACCATGTGGCCATCCTACACATTTTTCTTTAACCATGTGACATGCCATGTTTTCACCAAAAGATAGATTTATGGATCTGAAAAAGCCCCTCAAATCCTAAAACTTTTTCTAACTTGTTGTCCTTCCATATTTTGTCCAAAATAAATAATAATACTAAAATTTATTGTATCCATACTAGAGAAAAAAATCTATATATTATAGTATGGGCTACTCTTATATTTTCTTTTTCCTAGAAGGGTCTACATATGACCCTTTTCTTGTGCTTACATACACGAAGAATGTGACTACCTTCATACAGAACTCATATTTAAATTACATTGAATAGTGTTTGTCACTTCACAATGTTTGTAGAATAGTATTAAATTTATCCTCTTATTCCATGTTTCTATTTTAGTATATTATAATATCATTAACAAATATAATCAAAAATTTATTGAAGTGTTCTATAAAGATTATATTAATTAGTTCCATGAAAATTTTAGGATCATTATAGAGTCTAAAGGGAATAACTATGAACTCAATGTGTCCATGCCCTATTGAAAGGGATTTCATTGAATTAAAATACTTCTTCATCAATAATTGGGGATATCCTGAATAATGGTCTAACTTATAGAAATAACTTCCCCACATAGCTGATAGAACAAGTCATATATCTGTGGCATGGGAATACTTTTATTTATAATGACTTTTTTGAAACCACAATAATCAATTAATAAGTTCATTGATCCATCCTTCTTCATAATGAATAGGACTGTGACACCATATTTTGAGGCACTCTGGAATTTGAAACCATGGACCACATTCTCTTATAAATAATTAATTTGTTCATCCATCTCAATTACTTCCATTCTATTAGTTTTTATTGATATAGGGAGAGATATTGGAATAAGATAAACTGAGAATACAAACTCTGGATCATAATGATGTCTAGTAAACTCATCAGAGAATACATCTATTTAATTCCTCATGATCGGCATGTCCTATAGTTTGATTCTATCATTTTTCACAATCATTTGATATTGATATGGTATCACGAAAGGAAAAAATATCAAAACATGAGAACATTATTCTAAAGGAGATTCATCTTTATCCTTAAACATGTACATTACTAGAGTATGCTTCATCATGTTATCATTGATATCTATTTACTAACAATTGATGTGGGATTTTTATAAATATATCCAATACATGCCCAATATAAAAAGGGAGTGTGATAAGATTTTCTAGGAGAACCCTTCCAAAAAAACTAGCTGGGGAGGATTTATATAAAGTGGATAATGTAATTTCCCCATTTTGTATTATCACAAAAAACTCATCCTCACATTTTTGGAGGTTTTTGAATAGTTCTAAAAAAATTTAATATATAGATGAATTTATAGAACCAGAAAAATATAGTACATTCACTATTCATGAATGAATAATTATTTTACAATTCTCTATGTCATTTCCTAGCTCCAAATCAGCTATAATGATAGAATAAAAACTTTCATGCTATAATAGAAGTTGTCTTTTATATCCCCCAACAACCCTTGGCTTAGGGAAAGGTTCTTCAGAATTCACATGTTACCTTCATTTAAAACACTATAATATAAGATGAGTGTAGATCTAAACATTCCATTATTCCTCTACATTAGTTGGATTATTCATATCCTTACAATAGATATTAGAAATATTCCCATCTCTTCCAAAATTGAAGCATCTGTTGGATCCATTTAAGTAGTTTCTAGGATGATTCATCCCAAAAATTTTATATATTGGATGTGGGTTCTTCATTCCATCATGGGATTTATCACCAATATTAAACTCCATTTTCCAATATATTAAATAGGACCATAAGCCCAATAATTTTTTATCATCTCCATTTAATCCTTGAGGGAATAACAAACAATCTTTGTATAACAATCAAAGTTTCTAATAGAAAATGTTTCTTCACAAACTCAGCTATAATCCACTAATTACACAATCAATATTATATTTGGGTTTTATGAGAAATTCATGGCTTAATATTGAAATTCCTATGATGTTCTCTTAATATGCCTTGATTGACTTTTCTAAATTATTCTCTAGTCCAAGGAATTCCCATTCTTACTTGAGATGGAGGGTTTGAGGGAAATATTTGATGAAATTGTTTTTCTCAAAATATTCTCATTCAATGGAATGAATTTATTTTTTAAACATTGTTTTCATGATCATTTTTCACCATTTAACAACATCCCCATCAAAAATACATAACTCTAGGACAATAATCTAGCCTTTTTATCACTGGATTTCATAAAATATATTCTCAATTGATGTAATCGATTGTTCGTAAATATGGGGACCAAAAAATCCTCTAAATAAGGGTGGCCTTTTCCACATAAATAATTCTATCAAAAATTTCTCTTTGTTTAGAGAAATAGTTTCTTCTATATGATTCATTTTATTATTTAGAACATGTTCTATCTATGAAATTACAATCATAGTTTTTTGATCACTCATTCCCAACATATTTTCCATATCATCAGGTAATTCACCAAATTTTCCATCACATTGATTGTTGGAATGATTTATTCTATGCATATCCATTAACTAATAAAAAGGGTTCATTTAGGGGGATTAAATACATATCCAATATAATTTAAAAATAAATAATTTAATATAGAATGATATAATTTTAAATTAAATTTATAGAATAAATTTTTGATTCCATTAGTTTCAATCAAGTTTATAAGTGATCTATTTCCTAAAGAATACTTGTATTTAATTTTTTTTTCCAAAAATAATGGTTCATAATGATCTTATGAATTTACCTAAGCATATCCCCTAGGAGTGTCAAATCATGTTCCCATTTAGGCCCATTTTTTTACCAGGTTACCCTTAATCAGGCTAAGAACTCCATATCAGAGTTGGTAATCCTAGTTATATTTATTCTAGAACAATGTCCTCAATTTGGTATCTGGATAGGTAGGTATTTTCTTGATATACCACTTACTATATACTAAAAAAAATTAGTTATTATTTCTTATACTTATTTTTCTCCCTTGAAATCTACCTAGTTATATTTAGTCATAATCACAAGAATAACAAAACATTCCTCTCATACCAACTATAACACCCCTAACCTATTACATATATAATTACCTGATTTTAATCATAATAAACCATCAAATTAAAAATCAAGGATCATAATTTCAACTATATTTGTATGATTATGTATATAATTAAAAATCATGATGTAAAATTTTATATAATATCCATAACGAGTGGCTAACATCCACTGAGCTCTTATATCATCATAGTGTAACCTAAGGAATTCCTGAATAAAAGGGATGTGTTAAAAATATTAGTAATTAAATATTAATAGGAGTAAACACATAATATGGGTTAAAAGACAAATCAGGATGACATGTTACGAAAGGAGCATTAATAAACATAATGAATAATAATATTTATAACATTTGAAGGTATAAAATTACAAAAAAATATATTCATCTCTAACCACCATGACTATAGAAGATGGTGGAAAAGTCTCATAAAGGAATCAAATCCACTCCCTAACCCAATATGATGTCTCATGAGAATAAACATTACCTACCTCATTGTACAACTATCTGAGCACACCCAACATTAAATGATAAAAACTATGTGTTCAACATAAATAATCATAAATAAGTAATCAAAAATAACATTATTTTTTACCATGTAAAGTAATGGGACTCATAATCTTGTCATAATGAATGAAAAGGGTGTATTATAAATGTGTCCATGAAATAATGGATTTAAAACATACATGGATAATCATAAAGGAAAATAGTCATAGGTAATGATTAATGGGGTCCAACCAAAATGAATACATTTTATAATAGTCTTTTGGAGTCTTTACAAATATGGCCCTTCAGTGTGACCTAAGTGAAAATATTAATGATTCATTATAATGGAAACAAAATAGGTGTTCATATAGAACCATAAATGTACATAATTATAAAATTAGTGATTTTAAAAAAAACTGGATAATTATATATTATCTATAATACATGAGAATGGGTATGAAATTAATAAATTTCTCTTTCATCGGGCTTTCATAATGGGATGATTTGACAAGGTATCTTTTTTGTAAACATGTATTTCCCATAAAAGTGGAATTATATTATCTCAATATATGTTTTGTGGAGAATATAAAAGTATATTATAATAATTACCCAAAATAAATAAGAATTACATTAGAGTATATTTATTTAATGAGTAACTCTAAGGAAAAACAGGCGTTAGGGAAGAATCCCTTACCAAATGTTCGAAAAATATATACAAGTGATGTTAATGTCCTGAATAATACAATTAAATTCATTACTAAATAATTATAGAACCATTTATATATTTAATTGATTTATTATAATTTCATTAAGTTCTCATATGTCCTTCTAAATTATTTATACTATTCACTTTCATCATTTATGAGTGTTCGTATTCATTTTTTCATGATTGTTCCAGTTGTATAGAGTATGGGTGATCATGAAAAATGGAAATATAAACAAATAATTGAAATTATAAGTTATTAATTAAAGTCCATAAGTAGAAATAATATTATAAATCATTTATTTTTATTTTATGATGATAAATAATTAGATAAAATTTTAGTGATACTCGATTGGAATATTTTGGGATGTTTATTCTTATAACAAACATATTTTGTTTTATTATTTAACATTAGGTTTATATAATGATTATAGATAATTAAATAGGTTGTAATAAATTAATAATAAGTTTTATAATGAATAAATATGTTTTTATAACCATCCTAGAAGGTGTAAATGTATACATAAAACTTTTCATCATTGATGGTGATAAATTAACACCACATAAATGAAGTTTACATTTCTAGTATAAAAGGGATATGATAAGGGGTATGATTAGGGATGATTACATAATTATAATAATATTATATTATATTTATATTAATCATGTTTTCATTCTATTAGTACAATGATATTTAGGGAGGGAATAATATATTAAATGAACATGAACCAAAAATAAAATAAAATAAATGAGTAATTTACATATTGAATTTCTCCCCGTTCAGAACCTCCTTTGGGAAAAATTTTCAGTCTTGTATTAAGAAAAAGATATAAAGGATTTGGTGGAATTTGTAGGGAATATAATTTAGAATAATGTGTACAAGACTTAATTCATGGGAGGTGTGAGGATAATTAGTTGTGATGGTGCTATTTATAGTGTAGGATATGGGTGTTTTCTAATTATTTTATTAATTAGATTATTATTTTGGATGAAGACTATGAATCAGTTTAGAATCATGATTGAATATAATAAAATAATGAATGGATGATTTAGATTTTATTTCTTATATCAGTGATAACTCATGTAATAGTATAGTTATGTTAATATATATTTATGTGTGTGTGTTAGACTGTGTGTGTGTATGTCAATATATACTGTAAACATCGTATATTACAATTCATAAAAAATATATTTTTTAAATCCAAAATATTTAACCTAATGAATTTTCAACATGTAAAATTCATAAAAGGATTCCATTTAAGGAAAACTATTTTATTAATATGGAATGATTAATTTTTAATAAAAATCATAATTTACTTTGACAATAAAAATATTATAATTATAACTGATTTTGTAGTACATTAAAATATTAAAAATGGTCTCAAAAAATTACCTTATAATCATATGATTAAAATTTTAAATTTAGGAATAAATTTTATAGAAATAAATATTATTTAAAATCATTAAATTAATTTAAATAATATAATTAAATATTTTTATCTTAATAAAATCTGTTAATTAATAAATAATTTTAAGAAATTATTTATTTATACTATGGTATTATTATATCATAGACTAATTTATAATATACCTGAATTTTATTTATACATTCCATGGTGAGGATACTATGCTGTTGGTTGGATTATTATTCATAAATGTCGGATTACTATTCAAAATGGCATGTTACTTTTCCATAGATAAATGTTTCTTAAATTATAGAAATAAATATTATATCATTCTCTATTCATTTATAATGTTTGGGTTATGTCCATAATCTAATTCAAAAAATATGACATACTAATAAGAAGTCAATTATCCTTGTAATAATTATTGGGTCCTTACTTGTAATGTGATAAAATCCCATTTGTATATCATTAAATGGTTCTTGAGGTGTTTTGATGTATGTTAATGCTTATGGGATGAAAATGTATGGTTTTGGTGTGGGAAAATTAGTGGGTTGTCTTTCCTATGTTTTGGGGTGGCATGAAGGTCATTTGTTTAGAAATACATTTGCAGTGGTGAGGAGGTGGATTTTTTACATTATTATCGATCTATGAGGTGATGGAATGAATAGGAGGTTGAGATGCTTATGATGTGTTTCTTCTTTTTACTAGAGGCAATGATAGTGATGGAATAAATAATTGTTTAATAATGTTTCCAATATAATGGGTTATATTGATTAATTTAATAGAAATTGTTGTCTAATAATTAAATGATGGGTTGTGTTATTGAATGTGGTTAAAGATAAATAATTAAAATAAAGGGATGATTAAAATTAATTGGATAGAAATGTGAAATAGGGTTTGTGCCTTCTTGTGTGCTGATGTACATTTAGAGGTGGTTGCAATAGTGATGGTGATGTGGGTTGGTTGTTTTTTTGAGAACCCATAGGCTGGGATTGAGTTTCTGATACTATATATATATAAATATATTATTGCAATAAACATGGGATTCTCTATTCGCCAAAACCATATTGAGAAATATGTGCCAAAACCCCAAATATTCATTAAGGGGGTGCCTTTCCCAACATCATGATGGGAATATGGATGTATTTCCACAAAAAAATAAAATCAAATAAACCGAAATCCATAATATTTAAAATATTGATCCATTAATAAAGTATTCCCATAATTGGGATTATGAAAATAAATTAAAATTAAAAATAAAAATTAAAAATAAAATGTAAAATTTGCACGAATTAAAAAAAATTACACACAAATGGATGTAAAACAAATGATGATAATATATAAATTTAATATAATTAGATTTAAAAAACAATTTTTTTCATCATCAGTCCACATCCAAATTAGATTCATCTCCTATAATATGTTAGCGACTAGTAATTTTATTTCCCTTTTCACTATAACATTAATGAGTAGGCATATGAGTAAGAAAAAAATATTATCTAAGGATAATACTTACTACTATTTGTCATAGTATCTATATAGCCTGAGTATAGGAAAACCCATATGGTTTAGAGGTTGGTGATATAGGATTATATAGTAAAGAATCTGAGTAATATGGAAGAATAGGTGGTCTTGATAGAATTCACGAAAGGAGAACCATATTAGTTCTTTCAATATACATATATGATTCCATTATCCATCCGAACTCATTGATATCATATAATACATATTACATATTCATATATAATTGTCCTATTTTATCCATAAATATATCAATAATGTTGTGTGGGGATTTAGATAAATTCTATATATCTCAATGTATTTTGTAAAACTATTTCTGATTAATCTGATAGCTATAAAAAAATAATGACATCATGTTTTTCATTGTAAATATTTAAACATGTAGTATTTGATTATTTTTTTATACATGGTATTACTTCCTTCATAATGTTGAATTTTTTTTTGATTGAATATCATACCATTTCTTCAGGATTCATAATATGTATGAAATTTAATTTTTTACATGATGTATACAAAACACACTAAATCTATGAACTATAAATTTTCCAAATCAAGTTATCAAAATCCATAAAAACATTCCATGATAGAGGGTTTAAACGACAATGAAGGATGGGGTTTTATTGATGAAGAAACCTATGAAAGTAGGATGAGATATATTTGGTCAATATATAGAATAATATCATCCTGATTTTTATAATACAATCTTTGTTTCTATAGTATCCCCTCAATATATTTTTCAATATTCTCATTCTTAAAATATAGATTTAGGTTGATATTCAACACAATGAGTGTAACATCAATTTAAATTATTTCTTCTCTAGTTGTATGAGTACTATTTATAGAATTAAGAAATAGATGGTTAATCATTTTTTTGGGATCCAAATTATATTCATTCAAATCACCAATTGTAATATTGGATGAAGTTATAGTAGTAAGTGAAGGAGATGCTTAGTAAAATGGTCAATGAGAATACCTTTTAATAATTGAATCATCAATAAAATTTCATATTTATCCTATGAATACTTTTTATATTTTAAAAAAGATAAATCAAACATAGATCCATCAATAGAAACCACAATATTTACTTCATAAATAGGTTATATTACCCATGCTCTATTATCAGAATGCGGCTTTCTAGGGATATCCCAAATAACCCATTCACCCTTTACTCTATAACTAGGTGCAAAAGAAATTGTTCATAATTTTAGAATCATGTTGAATATACAAAAAATATAGTTACCAACATATCCTAGATAAACTATAGATCCATCGACAATATTCAGGTTAACAAGCATGATAGTAGTAATTAATATATAATTCCAGCTATTTTCCGGGGGATTTAGTCAAACATCATCACAATCCTTCATGGTTTATGAGTAGTATTGTAGTATCCTGACCCCAAAAATCATGATCTTGTGTCTTCTATCTATTAAATAGACATTATTATAGGGAATCCATCCTTATAGGACCAAAATTTTTAGTATTATTGTTTAAAAAATTTCATAAATAACTCTTTTATTACCAATTACTTAACCAGTTACACCATAATTGTAACACCCCAAGCTTCCACATTACATTTCCCTTTGAATAATGAAATAGCTTATATTGTACGAAACTTCAAGATTCTTACACACTGAGACCAATCAAACTATCCATTATGAATATTAATACTAACTTTTTAAAATTTTATAAATTTTATCTTTCAAAATGGACATCATTTTTGGATTTGGAATATCGAAATTATCTTAGGGTGAATTTTTAGTATTTTTCTGAAACATTAAATTTTTTATGAATAGTGAAAAACACTGAGTTATGGTTTAAAACCAAATTTTTATTTAAATATTCATTTATTTTATTCAAATTTATTTTTGTTCAGAATTAATACATAATTCTTATATATGTTCAGTGTAATTCATTGGAGACAGTTTATAATAATTTTAGATATATAAAACGTTTATTGAACATTTTAATAGTCTTTTACCCACCTCCAAGGAGTGTTTGATAATTTGAATAAAATGTAATTTTATCACATCTATGAATGGAATTTAAAAAAGCTGAGAGACACCGCTGATATCAGTAAGTAAAATGTTGTTCAATAAGACAAAAATAATTTTTGTGAATAGTAACTTTTGACATTTATTTACCAAGGTTAAAAATAAATAGGGTAATTAAAGGTAAAAATGATATTATTATTATCCAAAAACATGTCCTAATTCTATTGGATAAGTTTAGTTTGACCAAAAACAACTTTAGGAATAAAATATGATCCTTTAGGTCCACCTGAATTAGATTATGACATTTATTATAATTTAATTTAAAGAAGAGTTAAAAGTGTTAAATTCATAGCTTAATAAGTAAACCATTTTTAATATAGGGTTATAAATAAGATAAATTTGATTATAAATATTCATTAGAAAGATAAAATGATTTCCTACATATTGGTATTTTATTTATATTTTTTATACATTAAGTAATTTAATTTATTTATGACACAATGATACTGAAGTATTTACCTAATTAATAAAATATTAACATATTTGATATTATAAATATCCAAATAAATGTAATTTGAGACTTTTTATGAATTAAACTAATTTTATAGGTTAATATGACATGTTAGGGTTTTTAAGATGAATTTTTTTCGATGTAATAATGATTTATTGAACTTAGAAAAAGCAAAATACCAACTATTGTCAAAATAGACATTAAAAGGTTTTTAAAACAAATATTATATTATTAATTGAAATTATTTTCCGAAAAAATTTAATGTTCGGCCAAAAGACTTACATAATGATAGATGTGTCATTAATGAACCACTTGGGGTTCTCTTGGAGGTATATATTATGTTTATTAACCATATAATATAAAAATACAAAGAGACATGGTAAATGTAAAACTATTTTAGTAAGAGTTAAATTTAAATGATAAAGTTAATAAAGTGACCCAAACTTGTCTAGAACCTATTGGATGAGTGGTTTTCAACCCATACCCACATTATCCATTAAATAAATCTTTTTTGAGCCATTAGAATCCGAAAATTATTTTATTATAAAATAATATTTCTAGCTTTTATTAAGGTGCCCCTCACCCCACTTATAAAAGGGCAATCCCCCTTCCCACAAATTCACACCTTCAAATCCTTTTGTCTCGGCCAAAATCTTCCAAAATACACTGTAAAATATTCTCCCTTCATCCTTAAGGCCTTCCTTTAGTCAGAAAGCCAACCGATGGAGCCCTTTTGATCAAATCAAAAGGAAGAACCCAAAGAAGAGGTAAATATTTCATCACCTCTTTCAAGATCCTTTCTTCATCCACTTCCTGTTTCTTTGTTTATTTCATTATAAAATAATAACTCTAGTATCTTCTATATACTGTGATGTTTTTATAAATATGGTACAACCTTATTCATTATTCTATCCATCCTTTAAATTACATGTCACCATACATGCATACGTACGACATACCGTCTCCACATCGTGGTGTAATTGTTATTCAATACATTATTATTTGGATGGTTATAAAAATGAGGATTTATTGATGTAAATAATAAATAAAACATGATAATGATTCTGTATATATGATATAACATCCAATTATATATTATTTTAATATCAAAAGAATGATATTGTCTCTCATGCGTACGTAAGGATTACCGTCTCCACGAACGCGAAGAGATTCATTCCCCATTGTAATCCATTCAAGAAAAAATTTCAATAGATGATTAAAAATAATTTTTAAAGACTTAATATATTTATTAATATGAATAAGATACATCCTGTTCATAAGAGACACTACTTACGAAACAAAGCATATAAAGGAAAACGAATTAGTTAAAACCCGTAACGACGCTAATACTAAAATATTATTAACAATGAAATATTAAAAGATCATATATGATATCATATTAATGTATATAATTCATGTATAATTTAATAAAAATTATTTAACCATTATTCTCAAGTTTAACATACCCTTGACCAAGGAAAAGTACAAAGTAAGGGGTTTCTTATCCCACTTTTAATTCCGTGAGATTTTCATTATTCACCAATTATTTATTAAATGTGGTGTATTGTGTACTATCATTTGATATATATTTTATCATGATTATATTTATATTTATGGAATTTTTTGATTCATTTGGTTTTTATTACCTTTTGTCCATACGACTCAATTGATTACAACGAAGTAAGGGTTTTTATCTCACTTCCTATATCTATGAGATTCATGCCATAGTGCCACTATTTCCTTTAGTGTGGTGTATGTACTTCCCAATGATTTTATTATTTGTGTAATATAATATAATTAATGATTAATTATATCATCATTTTATGATCCATCTTTCATGGTATGTAAGTTTCGTATGTTACCAAATTGTTAAGGAAATTTCAAATTTCAATTTCCACTCATCTGGCTTTACGCATACTTCATTGATTATTTTACTCCATTATTATGTATGGAATCACTATTTAATATTTTTGTAGTAATTTACACACCCCATTCTGTGGATATAATTTTAATACACATAATCACCCTCTTGATGAATTCTCAAGTTACTGATATGAACATGATAAGGGTAATTTTAACTCAATATCCATTTATTGAGTTAAAAATGCAATTCATTGGTGTTCTTTTTACAAGAATATGTGTGAATGTACTCTGATTTATTTACACTTAATATCCAATAATATTGAGTGTATTTATATTTGTGACACATAATTATGTCTTTGATTTATCCTTAACCTAAGGATACAGTCTTTATAATAGATTTCATCTCAATTTACATTCCATTGATACTTTTTGTTATTATGCACCAATTCACTTTTATATGGTGTATATAATGTACTTTGACATAGTATATCATGAATCCATTTATTTACATGATATTATAATGTTTTTATTACCTCAGTTTCTTGTATTCAAGTTTCTCTCTTTTGGTCCGGAACTCTTACTAAAATATCATTTTATAATGTTGTAAAGATTTATTATTATAAATCTTTCTCATTAATGTACATGTTTTAAAAATGGTTTTAAGGATTTATTTATATGTACATTGAAGTTCTAAAATTAAAATTTCATTTTATAGTTTCAAAGTGGTATGGGACACTTTGATTCAAAAATCTATTATAAACGGCGTCTTGATAAATAGTGAGACTTTTAAATGTTTTCAAGAAAAAGGGGGATATTTATATCAAATATATTTGATGATTATATTCATCTATGTCAATGTCATTCATTATTCTCTATTAAGGTTGATCAAATATAATGCAATCTTCCAAATTGTATTGAATGGGTTTTGTTTGACTGTGGATGAGCTATTTTTATACCATTCATGGTTTGTGGTTAAAATATTGACATTTATTATTCTAGTTTTAATATGAATGTTCAGATTATGTTTCATCCTTTTCATATGAGGAATGCATTGGACTTAGTAGGTGACGGGTGGAACCCACTATAGCTCCTTGATGCATCGGTAGGTCTCATGAGACAAACTAGTGTCTTGGCATAAGGCCATGACAAAATCTTATTTGTAGTCTTGGCACAAGGCCTTGACTATGTGATTCTGAAAGTCTGACATTATGCATTCCATCATTATGAAAGTGAATATTGTTATTTCATATGAATATTAAACTAGTAGAATATCCACGCGAATAATAAAATGGCATTAATTGATTTTATTTTGGCCATATTATTCGGAAGTTCATGTTTAAATGGATTTTTTTAGTCTTATACATTGCTTTAAATGTTTATTCTTATTTATGAAATTTTCCGCTATATTTTTATCCTTACTGAGCATCTGAGATCACCCCTTTTTATGTTTTATTTTTCCCAAGATGTGAAGAATTATATAATGATTTACCTGCAGTAATGTTCTATGGGATCTCAGTTTTGTCTATGGAAACAATGTTGTCGTATTTTTCCATTTTATGATGTAATTTAAATCTTATGAATGTATCTGTCACATCCATGGATACTAAACTAATCGGTCTTTCATGAATTGATCTTTCGTGATAATTCCAATGATACGTAATAATGTACCGACTCTGGGCTTCTGGGTTCAGGATGTTACAGTTTGTATCATAGGAATTTTAGTACAAAACATGGAAACAAGATTTAGATAAACACTGATTAGAGCACATAGCCCTAAGATAGGCTTTAAGAATTAGTATAGAAGAACTTCCTAAAATTTTTGTATTGTAGAGATTTTCTATGTTTTCCTAGCAATACATCCATGTCTGGATACGAGCAGGTAGAGCCATCACTGGCATAGATGTACCTAGGAGTAAAACCCAAAAACACAGATTTGAGCAAGACTTGAATATGAACTGGTGCATGACAATAGGCCTTACTGCACTCCTAGTTATGACACTCCCGGGGGATATTCTTAAGATAATTTACATTTTATTTACCAACCGATTTGAAGGATTTAAATATAATATGAGAATAAATGGCATTTCTTAATCCTAAGTTGTTTCAAATCTAAAATATAGTTTCATGATATTCTCTAAATGATTTTATGACTATAGTTACTCACATAATGATTTCTGGTTTTAGTCAATGGCTGGATTCCAAGGAAGTCATAGTAACTTTGAGCATGACGTACAAGGTGGGTATGGTGGTGTAAATGAGAAATAAAATGGAATTTTGATAGGCATAGAAGATATTGTGTTGATATCCAATCATTATTCCAAAAATATGATCAACAATATATATATTAACCAACTCCCAAACTCAACAAAGAAGTGAAAGGTGATGACTGATAAGAGCTCCAATAGTGGAGATCATGGAGAAAAGAATCCTCAATTTTCATCATGCAGGAAATGTAGAAGGAGACACCTAGGAAACTGTCACATTCAAACAAAGAAATGCATTACGTGTGGGAAAGAAGAACATAAAGTAAAGAATTACTGAGCAAAAATGAAGAGTACTATAAAAGAAAATAAAAATGGTCCCAAAATCCATTTACAGTCATTTGTCATAAATGTATTGGACCTAGCCATTACCTGAGTGAATGGCCTTTTCGATAGGATATTTTCTTGGTCAAAGAAGAATCTATATGAAAATAAATGGTTGGACAAATGTTTAAAATTATTAGTGCTCCTTGTTGATGGGATTAATTTGGAATAATTATCTCTTGTATTTGTAACCTTGCAGTTTTTCATGTGAGAATGATATTTGAGGAATAATTATCTATTCTCTTGTAGATATATTTATCAATAAACTTTTGGTTTTATATGATCATTGGGTTTGAGGTAATTGCGAGTTATTATATATTGGGATGAAAATGGAAGGTATGAGATAACATTTGAGGTTAAATTATGTTATGGTTATTTTAAGTAATTTATCTCATTTTGGTAATGTTATAAAATAATGTTTTTGAAAAATGACTACACGTAGAGCATGTGACAACCCGTCGAGTCGGACAAAGATGTGGGAATCAAACCCACAACCAGAGTGTGATTGGGATTTATCATCTACCACTAGACTACGTGGATTCCCCAGTTAATGTGACTATTAATGTTTAGATATATAATTTTATTGATAAATAATAAGTTGATTTGAGATACTATGTCTTTCAAATTAATACCCTTAGTATAGGAAAATGATTTGGTGATTATGTGATAAATGTTATTTTGGATGACATTCGCTCTGTTGGGAACACTATATGTCTAAGGAAAATAGAATACTATGTGATTTCATTTGAGGTGTAATGGTGTATTTTTTTTATTGTGGATTTATAGTGATTTGGGTTATTTATGGAAAAGATTGACCTATAATAGAGAATATGTGATTTGGTTAATTGCTTTTAAGTTTTTGACTTTAAGAGTAGTCAATGTCATTTGGAGATACAATTTAACATGGAAGACTATATAACCAAATTCTTTTATTTTTTATGTTTCTATATTTTTTGGATTATATTGTAGTATTTTAAGAAAAGTTGTTTATTGAATGTTATTTATTTAACTTTGGGGTATTTTTGGATTAATTTTAGAAATTATGATTACTGTTTTTTTCACTAAAGGAATATCATTTTGGGGGATCATCTGAACTTGTACTAGCTATTTTGGTTTTGATTAATCTCTAAATAAAAGGTAAATATATAGTTTATCCTTTTTGGATCATGTGATTATCTTGAATTTGATTCTAGCACTTTTGGTGCGACCAAGTCATATTGAATACTCTTTGTTTGAAAAAAAATGATTTAGTGGTAGAATGTTATTATATAATGAAACTCTACTTAAAAAAATAATTATATATCTTTATGTTCTTATTAAATCTCATAATAAAATTCCTCATCTTTATGAAATATAACTTAAAAAATGATTCCTGTTTAGTTTTCATATTGGGAAACTAATGAACATTTTTCTCATCACAAATTTGTGGTTTTCATGTTGTTTACTTTCTCCTGATCATGTTTTTTATCCCTATCCATCAGAACATGACACTTATTTTATCTTCCATATCCATGTTTTCCTACATTGAATCCTATTATGGGTTATTTCGGGTGACCTTTGTATTTCTCTTTCTTTCTTTTAAAGTGATAGTTTTATTGACTCTTTTTCCGATGTGGGACTTTCAATTATGTTCTGAATCCCAATTTTAAAATTTGAGAGGATGCAATTTCCAAAAGGGGGAAGAATGTAACACCCTAAACATCTATGGTACGTCTCCCTTTGAATAATGTAAAAGCTTGTAGTGTACGAAACATTGAGATTATAACATGCCTCGACCAATCAAAATAGCCTTTAAGAATAGTAATACCCACTTTTTGAAATTTTATAATATTTATCTATCAAAATGGACTTCCTTTTTGGATTCGGAATATCGAAATTATCTTTGAGTGATTTTTTGGTATTTTTCTGAAAACTTTCAATTTTTGATGATTAGTGAAAAACACTGAGTTATAGTTTAAAAACGAATTTTTATTTAAATAATTATTTATTTTATTTAAATTTATTTTATGTCAAAATTAATTCATAACACCTATATATGTTCAATTAAATTCAGTATAGTCAGTTTAGAATAAATTTTGAAATATAAAAAGTTACTTGAATTTTTTAACCGTCTTTTACCCACCTCTTAGGAGCATTTGAAAATTTGAATAAAACATAATTTTACAGCTTTTGTGAATTGAATTTCAAAATTCAGAGAGACATGGTTGATATAAGTAAGTTAAATGTTTTTCAATAAGAAAAAAAATAATTTTTTTGTGAATAGTATTTTGGGACATTTATTTACCACAGTTAAAAATAAATAGGGTAAAAATGATTTTATTATTTCCCTAAAACATGTCCTAATTATATTGGATAATTTTAATTCGACCAAAAACAACCTTAGGAATAAAAATCATCCTTTAGGTCCACTTTTATTAGATTAGGACATTTATTATTATTTAATCCAAAGAAGAGTTAAAAGTGTTAAATTCAAAGGTTAATAAAGAAACCATTTTTAATATAGGGTTATACATAAGATAAATTCAATTATAAATATTCATTAGAAAGATAAAAAGAATTTATACATAATTGTATTATATTTATATTTTTTAGAAATTTCATAATTTAATTTATTTATGACACAATGATGATGCAGTATTTACCTAATTAATGAAATATTAAAATATTTGATATTATAAATATCCAAATAAATGTAATTTGAGACTTTTTATGAATTAAATTAATTTTATATGTTAATATGACATTTTAGGGTTGGTAAGATGAATTTTTTACGAAGTAATAATGATGTTATGAATTTAGAAAAAACAAAATACCAAATAGTGTCAAAATAGACATTAAAGAGTTTCTAAAACAAATATTATATTATTAATTGAAATTCTATTCGAAAATATCTGTGTTTCTGCCAAAAGACTTATATAATGATTGGTGTATCATTAATGAACCACTTGGGGTTCTCTTGTAAGTATATATTATTTTTATTAACCATATAATATAAAAATATAAAGAGATATGGTAAATGTCAAACTATTTAAGTAATAATTAAATTTAAATGATAAGGTTAATATAGTGACTGAAATCTGTCTAAAACCAATTTTATGAGTTCTTTTCAACCCATACCAACCATATCCATTAAATAATTCATTTTTGAGACATTAGTAACCGAAAATTATTTTATTATAAAATAATATTTCTATCTTTTCCTAAGGTTCCCCTCACCCCTCTTATAAAAGGACACTCCCCCTTCTCTAAAATCCACACCATCAGAACCTTTTCTCCCATCCAACCTCTACCAAAATACCATCTCAACTTTCCTCACTTGATCCTAGAGGCCTTCCATTAGTCAGAAATCCAACCTAAGGATCCCTTTTGATCAAATCAAAAGGAAGAACCTGACAAAGAGGTAAATATTTCATCATCTCTTTCAAGTTCCTTTCCTTTTCCACTTCCTCATATGTTGTTGATTCCATTAAAAAATAATAAATCCAGTATATTCTATATAATTTGATGTTATTATAAATATGGTATAACCATATTCATTATTCAATCAATGGTTTGAATGACATGTCACCATACGTGCATATGTACGGCTTACCGTGTCCACGTCATGGTGTAATTGTTATTCAATACATTGTTATTTGGATGGGTATAATAATGATGTGTAATTGATGTAAATAATAAATATACCATGATAATGATTCATTATATATGATATAACATCCAATTATATATTATTTTAATATCAAAATAATGATATTTCGCTCATGCGGATGTACGGATTCCCGTCTCCACGAACGCTTTAAGATTCATTCCCCATCGTAATCCATTCAAGTCTAATTTTCATTAGATTATTAAAAATAATGTTTATATACTTAATATAATTCTGAATATGAATTATATACATCCTATTCATAAAAAACACTACATACAAAACAAAGAATATAATGGAAAACGAAATAGTTAACACCCGAAACGTCGATAATACTAAAATATTATTAACAAAGCAATATTAAAAGATCATATATGATATCATATTAATGTATATGATTCTTTTATAATTTAACAACAATTATTTCACCATTATACAAGAGGTTAAACTACCCTAGACCAAGGAAATTTACAAAGTATGGGGTTTCTTATCTCACTTTTAATTCCCTGAGATTTCCATTGTTCACCACTTATTTATTAAAGGTGGTGTATTCTGTACTATCATTTGATATATATATATTATATTGAATATCATTATATTCATTTTATTCTGTGATTCATTTGGTTTTTATTCACTTTTGGACATACAACTCTATGGATTACAATGATGAAAGGGTTTTCATCTCACTTCCTATTTCCGTGACATTCATGCCATACAGCCACTATTTCCTTTTGTGTAGTGTATGTACTGCCAAATGATTTTATTCATTGTGTAATATAATTTAATTTATGATTAATTACATATTAATTTTATGATCTATCTTTCATGGGATTTATCTTTTGTAAGCTACCAAATTTGTAAGGGAATTTCAAATTTCAATTTCCACTCATTCGACTTTACACATACTTCATTGATTATTTTACTAAATGATTATTTGTGGAATAAATATTTCTTATTTGTGTAGTAATTTTCACTCCCCTTTCTTTGGATATACATTTGATTCACATAATCACTACATTGATAAATTAGCATGTCATCTATATGAACTTGATAAGATTAATTTTAACTAAATCTCCATTTATTGAGTTAAACATCCAATTCATTGTTGTTGTATTTAAAATAATATGTGTGAAAGTACTCTTATTGATTTACAATAAATATCCAATAATATTTATTGTATTTATATTTTTCGCACATAACTATGTCGGTTATTTATCCTTAACCTACGTATACGGTCTTTATAAAAGATTTCATCTCAATTTACATTCCATTGAGACTTATTTGTTGTTATACGCCAATTCACTATATTATTGTGTATATAATGTACTTTGACATAGTATATCATGGATCCCATTATTCCCATGACATAATAAGGTTTTTATTACCTCAATTATTTTTATTCAAGTGTCTCTCTTTTGGTTAGGATCTCTAACTAAAATATTTTTTTAAAATGTTTTAACGATTTTTTATTCTAAATTTTTCTCATTAATGTCCAGGTTTTAAAAATTATTTTAAGGATTTGTTTATATGGACATTTAAGTTTTAAAATTGAAATTCATTTTCAAAGTTTCAATTTGGTTTGGTACACTTTGATTCAAAAATCTATTTTAAACAGCTTCTTGATAAATAGTGATACTTTTAAATGTTTTAATGAAAAAGGGGGATATTTTTCTCAAATAGTTTTGATGATTATTTTCATCTATGTCAATATCATTAATTATTCTCTATTTAGGTTGATCTATTATAAAACAATCATCTATATTGTATTGAATGATTTATGTTTGATTGTGGATGTTTTATTTTTATACCATTCATGGTTTGTGGTTAAAATATTGACATTTCTTATGCTAGTTTTAATATGAATGTTCAGATTATTTTGCAACCATTTCATATGATGAATTCATTGGACATAGTAAATGATGGGTGGAGCCCTCTATAGCTCCTCAATGCATCGGTAGGTCTCATGAGACAAACTAGTGTCTTGGCACAAGGCCTTGACAAAATCTTATTTGTAGTCTTGGCATAAGCCCTTGACTATGTGGTTATGAAAGATTGAGATTATGCATTCCATCATTATAATAGTTGATATTGATATTTCATGTGATTATTAGACTAGTAGAATATCCATGTGAATAAGTAAATGGCATTATTTGATTTTATCTTTTCCATACTATGCTGAAGTTCAACCTTAAAAGGCTTTTTCTTTAATCTTATACATTAGCTTAAATGTTTATTCTTATTTATGAAAGTTCCCACTATATTTTTATCCTTAATGAGTCCCTGATCTCACACCATTCTATTTTTTATTTTTCCCATGATGCGAAGAAGTATATTATGACTTACCTGCAGTGATAGTCTATGGGATCTCAGTGTTGTCTATGTAAACAATGTTGTTGTAGTTTTCCATTTTATGAAGTAATGTAAACCTTATAAATGTATCTAGTATATCCAAGGATACTAAACTAATATTCCTTTCAAGACATGATCATTTTTTATCATTCCAATGATACGTAATAATGATCCAACTCTTGGATTCTGGGGTCGGGGCATTACAGTTTGTATCAGAGGAAGTTTAGTACAAACCTTTGAAACTAGATTTAGATAAAATCTGATTAGATCACATAGCCCTAAGATAGACTTTGCGGATTAGTATAGAATAACTTCCTAAAATTTTGGTATTGTAGATATTTTGTGAGTTTTCCAAGAAATACATTTGTGTCTGGATATGATCGGGTAGAGGATGCTCTAGGATAGATATACCTAGGGGTAAAACCCAAAAACACCGTTTTGAACTAGGATTGAATGGGAACTAGTGCACAAAAATGATCTTTGTTGCACTATTGGTTAAAACACTCCCGAGGGATATACTTAGGATAATTTACATTTTCTTTACAAACCGATTTGAAATATTTTAATATAATATGAGAATAAATGACCTTGGTTAATCCTAAGGCGTTTCAAATTGAAAATATGGTTTCATGATATTCTCTAAATTATTTTATGACTATTGTTACTCACACAATGATTTCTAGTTTTAGCCAATGGCTGGATTCAAATGAAGTCATAAAAACACTGATAATGATGTACAAGGAGGGTATGGCGGTGGAAATGTGCAATGAAATGTAATGTTAATTGGCATAAAAGATACCATGTTCCTTCCAAATCAGTTTTCCAAAAATATTATCAACAACATATATATTAACCAAATCTCGGACTAAACAAAGAAGATAAAGGTGTTGAATGATAAGAGCTCTAGCAGTGGAGACTATGGAGAAAAGAATCCTAAATTTCCATAATGTAGGAAATTTGGAAGGAGACACCCAAAAAAGTGTCTCAATGTTACAAAAAAAATGTTTACATGTGGGAAAGAAGGACATAAAGTAATGAATTGGCAAGGAAAAATGAAGAGTACTATGGAAGAAAATAAATATGGTCCTAGGAATCCATTTATAGTCATTTTAGTAAATTTAGGGGACATATCCATTAGCCGAGTGAATTCCCTATTCTATAGTATATTTTCTTGGTCAAAGAAGAAGCTATGTAAAAATAAATGGTTAGAGACATGTTTAAAAGTATCAGTGCTTCTTGTTGATGCGATTACAATGGAATAATTTTATCTTTTATTTGTAACCTTGCAGTTTGTCATGTGAAAATGATATTTGTGGAAGAATTATCTTCTCACTTGTGGATATAGTTATAAATAAACTTTTAGTTTTATATAATAATTGGGTTTGAGGCAATTAAAAGTTATTATATTTTGGAATGAAAATGAAAAGTTTGAGATAAAATTTGTGGTTAAATTATTTTATGGTAATTTCGAAGAATTTATCTCATTTTGGAAATGTTATAAAATATTTTTTTTGAAAAAGGACAACACATAGACCTTGTGACAACCCGTCACATCAGACAATGTTGTGGGAATAGAACCCACTACCAGAGTGTTATTGGTATTTATAGCCTAACACTGGACTATGTGAATTCCCTTGTTAGTGTGAATAATTATTTTTTGTAAAATAATTTTATTGATAAATAACAAGTTGATTTGGGATCTTATGTATTATCAAATTAATACCCTTAGTATAAGAAAATGATATGGTTATTAATTGATAAATGTGATTTTGGAAGACGTTTGCTCTGTTGGAAAGACTATATGCTAAAGGAAAATAGAATACTATGGGATTTCATTTGAGGAGTAATGGTGGATTTTTTTATTGTCGGATTATAGTGATTAGGGTTATTTATGGAAATGATTAACCAATAATACAGAATATGTGATTTGGATAATTAATTTTAAGTATGTGACTTTCAGAGTAGTCGATGTCATTTTGAGATAAAATTTAATGGGGCAGTCTACATAACTAAATTCTTCTATGATTTGGGTTTCAATATTAGTTTGGATTTTATTAGAGGATTTTAAGGTCAATTTTTTATTGAATTTCATTTATTTAAATTTGGAGTATTGTTGGTTTAATTTTAGAAATTAAGATACATTTTTCTTTCTCTAAAGAAATATCCTTTTAGGGGATCATCTGATGTTGTACTAACCATTTTGGTTTTGATTAATCTCTAAATACAAGGTAAATATATAGTTCATCCATTTTAGAAAATGTGATTCTCTAGAAGTAGATTCTAGCTCTTCGGTTGTGACCAAGTCATCTTGAATACTCTTCGTTTGAAAAAAAATGAGTTATTGGTGGAAAATTATTAAAGAATAAAACTCTACTTAACAAAATAAGTATATCTTTTTATGTTCTTAGTCAATCTCATAAATAAATTCATCATATTTTTGAAATGTAACATAAAAAATTTTGTCCATTTACTTTTCATACTGGGAAACTAATTACCATTTTCCACATTACATGTTTGTGGTTTTCTTGTTGTTAACTTTCTCCTGATCATGTTTTCTATCCCTCTCCATCAGAACAAGACACGTAGTTTATCTTCCATATCCATCTTTTCTTATATGGAATCTTAGTATGGGTTATCTCGGGTGACCATTTTACTTCTCTAATTTTTATTATATGATTAAAAATAATTTTTAAAGCCTTAATATCATTCTAAATATGAATAATATACATCCTATTCATAAAAAACTCTATTAAAGAAACAAATCATATAATGGAAAAAGAATCAATTAACACCTGGAACGATGATAATACTAAAATATTATTAACAAAAAAATATTAAAAAAAAATCTATGATATCATATTAATGTATATGATTCTTTTATAATTTAATAATAATTATTTCAGCATTATACTTTGAGTTTAACCTACCTTCGAATAAGGAAAAGTATAATGTAAGGGGTTTCTTATCTCACTTTTAATTTCATGAGATTTCCATTGTTCGCCACTTATTTATTAAATGTGGTGTATTGTGTACTTTCATTCGATTTATATTATCATTATTTTCTTTATATTCATGGTATTATGTGATTAGTTTGGTTTTTATTAACTTTTGGCCATACGACTCGATTGATTACAACGAAGCAAGGGTTTTCATCTCACTTCCTATTTCCGTGAGATTCATCCCATACTGCCACTATTTCCTTTTGTGTGGTGTATGTACTTCCATTAATTATATTATTTCTGTAATATACTTTAATAAATGAGTAATTACAGCTTCATTTTATGACCATATTTCATGGGATGTATTTTTCGTATGTTGCCAAATTGGTAAGGGAATTTCAAATTTATATTTCCACACATTTGGCTTTATGTATACTTCATTGATTTTTTTACTCCATGATTATGTGTGGAATCACTATTTTTTATTTCAGTAGTAATTTCCAGTCTGAATTTTGTGGATATAATTTTGATACACATAATCACTCCATTGAAAAATACTGAAGTCATCGATATGAACATGATAAGAGTGATTTTAACTCAATCTCTATTTATTGAGTTAAACATTCAATTCATTGGTGTTGTTTTTACAAGAATATGTGTGACTGTACTCTGATTTATTTATAATGAATATCCAATAATATAGAGTGTATTAATATTTTTCACACATAATTATGTTGTTAATTTGTATTTATCCTAAGGATACAGTCCTTATAAGAGATTTCATCTCAATTTACATTCCATTGAGACTTCTTTGTTGTTATAAGCCAATTCACTTTTATACGGTGTATATAATGTACTTTGACATCATAAATCATGAATCCATTTATTCCCATGATATTATAAAGTTTTTATTAGCTCAACTATTGGTATTAATGAGTCTATCTTTTGGTTATGAACTCTAACTAAAATATCATTTTAAAATGTTTTTATGATTTATTATTCTAAATCATTCTCATTAATTTCCATATTTTAAAAATAGTTTTGTGGATTTATTTATATGGACATTGAAGTTTTAAAATTAATATTCCTTTTAAAAGTTTCAAAGTGGTATGTGACACTGCGATTCAAAAATCTATTATAAACGGCTTCTTGATAAATAGTGAGACTTTTAAATGTTTTCAAGAAAAAGGGGAATATTTATCTCAAATAGTTTTGATGATTATTTTCATCTATTCCAATATCATTAATTATTCTCTATTGAGGTTCATCTATTATAATATAATCTTTTATATTGTATTGAATGAGTTATGTTTGACTGTGGATGTGCTATTTTTTCATTCATGGTTTGTGGTTCAAATATTGACATTTCGTATGCTAGTTTTAATACGAATGTTTGGATTATGATTCAACCTTTTCATATGAGGAATGAATTAGACTTAGTAAGTGATGGGTGGAGCCCTCTATAGCTCTTAGATTCATCGGTATGTCTCAAGGGACGAACTAGTGTGTTGGCATAAGCTCTTGTCAAAATCTAATTTTTTGTAATGGCACAGGGCCTTGACTATGTGTTTACAAAAGTCTCGTATTATGTATTGCTTCACTATAAAAGTAGCTATTGATATTTCATGCTATTATTTGACTAGTATAATATCTATGTGAATAAGTAAATGGTATTATTTTATTTTTTCTATTCTATATTATTCTAAAGTTCATGTTTAAAAGGCTTTTGTTTTATTCGTATACATTGTCTAAAATGTTTATGCTTATTTATGAATTTTTCTGCTATATTGTTATCCTTACTGGTCATTTGAGCTCACCCATTTCTATGTTTTATTTTTCCCAGGATGAGAAGAAATATATTATGACATACCTACAGGGATAGTCTATGGGATCTCAGTGTTTTCTATGGAAACAATGGTGTGGTAGGTTTCCATTTTATGATGTGATGTAAACCTTATGAGTGTATCTAGTAATTCTAAGGCTACTAAAATAATTGGGCTTTCGATACAAGATCTTTTGTGATCATTCCAATGATACGTAATAATGCACCAACACTGGGCTTCTGGGGTTGGGGTGTTACAGTTGGTATCAGAGGATGTTTAGTACAAACCTTGGTTACTAGATTTAGATAAAATCTGATTAGAGAACATAGCCCTAAGATAGACATTGAGGATTAGTATCGAATAACATCCTAAAATTTTCGTATTTTAATGATTTTGTGAGTTTTTTACGCAATAAATTCCTATCTGGATTCGAATAGGTAGAGGCATCTCTGGAACATATGTAACTAGGGTTAAAACCCGAAAACACCGCTTTAATATAGACTCTAATGGGAACTTGTGCATGACAATGAGACTTGAAACACTCTTGGTTATGACACTCTAGGGTGATATGCTTAGGATAATTTACATTTTCATTATAAAATTATTTGAAGGATTTTAATATAATATTAGAATAAATGACCATGGTTAATCCAAAGTTGTTTCAAATTAAAATTATGGTTCGTGATATTCTCTAAATGATTTTATGACTACTGTTACTCACACAATACTTTATGGTTTTCGTCAATGGATGTATTCCAAGGAAGTCATAGTAACTTTGAGTATGATGTACATGGTGGGTAAGATGGTGGAAATGGTCAACAAATTGGAATGTTGAAAGGCGTCAAAGATATCGTGTTCATGCCAAATCAGTTTTCCAAAAATATGATCGACAAAATATTTATATATTAACCTAATCCCGGACTCAACAATAAAGAAAAAGGTGATGAATGATAAGAGATCCAACAGTGGAGACTTTGGAGAATATAATCCTCCATTTCCATTATGCAAGAAATTTGGAAGGAGACACCAAGGAAAGTGTCTCAATGGAACAATGAAAAGCTTTACATGTGGAAAATAAGGAAATAACGTAAATAATTACTGAGGAAAAATAAATATTACTATGGAAGAAAATAAAAATGGTCCCAAGAATCCATTTACAGTCATTTTTCATAAATGTAGGCGACCCGGCCATTTCCCAATTGAATACCCTATTCTATATGAAATTTTCTTGGTCAATGAAGAAGCTATGTGGAAATAAATGGTTAGAGTGATGTTTAAAAGTAATAGTGCTCCTTGTTGATGGGATAACTTTGGAATAATTATCTCTTGTATTTGTAACATGGTAGTTTTTCATGTGAAAATTATATTTGAGGAAGAATTATCTTTTCTCTTGTGGATATATTTATAAATAATCTTTTGGCTTTATATGATCATTGGGATTGAGGAAATTACTAGTTATTATATTTTGGGATGAAAATGGATGGTATGAGATAAAATATGTGATTAATTTATGTTATGGTTATTTTGAGGAATTTATCTCATTTTGGTAATGTTATAAAATATATTTTTTGAAAAGGGACAACACATAGACCATGTGACAACCTGTCGCGTCGGACAAACCTTTGGGAATCGAACCCACAACTAGAGTGTGATTGGGATTTATCACCTACCACTGGACTACGTGAATTCCCTAGTTAGTGAGATTAATTATTTTTTGTTAAATAATTTTATTGATCAATAATAAGTTGATTTGGGATCTTATGTCTTATCAAATGAATACCCTTAGTATAATAAAATTATTTGGTTATTATGTGATAAATGTTATTTTGGAATACATTCTCTCTGTTGGTAAGACTATATGCCTAACGAAAATATATTATTATGGGATTTCAATTGAGGAGTAATAGTGGATTTTTTTTATTGTGGGTTTATATTGATTTGGGTTATTTATGGAAATTATTAACCTATAATAGAGAATATTTGATTAGTTTAATTACTTTTAAGTATGTGACTTTAAGATAACTCGATGTCATTTTGAGATACAATTTAATGGGGAAGTCTACATAACTAAATTCTTCTATGTTTTGGGTTTCAATATTAGTTTGGATTATATTGAAGGATTTTAAGGACAATTGTTTAGTGAATGTAATTTCTTTAACTTTGGAGTATTGTTGGTTTAAAATAAGTTCTTCTTTCTCTAAAGGAATATCCTTTTGGGGGATTATCTGATCTTGTACTAACCATTTTGGTTTTGATTAATCTCTAAAGACAAGGTAAATATATAGTTTATCCATTTTGGATCATTTGATTATCTAGAAGTTGATTCTAGCTCTTCCGGTGTGACCAAGTCATCTTGAATACTCTTCTTTTGAGAAATAAATGAGTTAGTGGTAGATATTTATAAAATAATGAAACTCTACTTAACAAAATAATTATATTTATTTATGTTCTTAGTAAATCTTATAAATAAATTCATCATCTTTATGAAATGTAACATTAAAAAATGTTGTCTATTTACTTATCCTATAGGGAAACTAATTACCATTTTCTCCATCCAAATTTTGTGGTTTTCTTGTTGTTAACTTTCTCCTGGTCATGTTTTCTATCCCTCTCCATTAGAACATGACACATAGTTTATCTTCCATATCCATGTTTTCCTACATGGAATCTTGGTATGGGTTATCTCATGTGACCTTTGTACTTCTCTAATTTTCCTTATATGATTAAAAATAGTTTTTAAAGACTTAATATCATTATGAATATGAATAAGATAAATCCTATTCAAAACAAACACTAATTACGAAACAAATCATATAAAGGAAAACAAATCAGTTAACACCCGAAACGACGATAATACTAAAATATTACTAACATAATAGTATTAAAAGATATTATATGATATCATATTAATGTATGCGATTCATTTATAATTTAATAACAATTATTTCACCATTATACAAGATGTTAACCTACCCTCGACCATGGAAAACTACAAAGTAAGGCGTTTCTTATCTCACTTTTAATTCCATGAGATTTCCACTGTTCGCCACTTATTTACTAAATGTGGTGTATTGTGTACTTTAATTTGAGATATATTATCATTATTCTCTTTATATTCATGTAATTATGTGATTATTTTGGTTTTTATTAAATTTGGGCCATACGACTCGATTGATTACAACGAAGTAAGAGTTTTCATCTCACTTCCTATTTCCATGAGATTCATGCCATACTGCCGCTATTTCCTTTTGTGTGGTGTATGTACTACCAAATGATTGTATTCTTTGTGTAATATACTTTAATTTATGAGTAATTACATCTTCATTTTATGATCCATATTTCTTGGGATGTATGTTTTGTATCTTACCAAATTTTTAAGGGAATTTCAAATTTCAATTTCCACTCATTCGACTTTATGCGTACTTAGTTGATTTTTTTACTCCATGATTATGTGTGGAATGACTATTTATTATTTTTGTAGTAATTTCCAGTATAATTTCTGTGGATATACTATTTATACACATAATCACTCCATTGATAAATACTGAAGCAATCAATATGAACTGTATATGAGTAATTTTAACTCAATATCCATATATTGAGATAAACATCCAATTTATTAGAGTTGTTTTTAAAAGAATATGTGTGAATGTCCTCTGATTGTTTTACATTGAATATAAAATAATATTGAGTGTATTAATATTTTTCACACATAATTATGTCGTTAATTTATCCTTATCCTAAGGATACATTCCTTATAAGATATTTCATCTCAATTTACATTCCATTGAGACTTATTTGTAGTTATATGCCAATTCACTTTTATATAGTGTATATAATGTAATTTGACATAGTATATCATGAATCCCTTTATTCCCATGATATTATAATGTTTTCATTACCTCAATTATTTGTATTCACAAGTCTCTATTTTGGTTAGGAACTCTAACTAGAATATCATTTTAGAATGTTTTTAAGATTTATTATTATAAATTATTCTCATTAATGTCCATGTTTTAAAAATGGTTGTATGGTTTTATTTATATGGACATTGATGTTTTAAAATTAATATTCCTTTTATAAGTTTCAATGTGGCATGTGACACTTTGATTCAAAAATCTATTTTAAACACTTTCTTGATAAATAGTGAGACTTTTAAATGTTTTCAAGAAAAAGAGGGATATTTCTCTCAAATAGTTTTGATGATTATTTTAATCTATGCTAATATCATTCATTATTATCTATTTAGGTTGATCTATTATAATATAATCTTTCATATTGTATTGAATGAGTTATGTTTGACTGTGGATGTGCTATATTTTTTCATTCATGGTTTGTGGTTAAAATATTGACATTTCATATGCTAGTTTTAATATGAATGTTCGGATTATGTTTCAACCTTTTTATATGAGGAATGCATAGGACTTAGTAAGTGATGGGTGGATCCCGCTATAACTCCTAGATGAATTGGTGGGTCTCAAGAGACAAACTAGTGTCTTGACATAAGGTCTTGACAAAATATTATTTTAATTCTTGGCAAAATTCCTTGACTACGTGTTTACAAAAGTGTCACATTATGCATTCCATCACTATGAATCTAGCTATTGATATTGCATGTGATTATTTGAGTAGTATAATATCCATGTGAATAAGTAAATGGAATTATTTTATTTTATCTATGCCATATTATCCTGATGTTCATGTTTATAAGGTTTTTGTTTTAGTCTTATACATTGCCTTAAATTTTTATGCTTATTTATGAATGATTCCATTATATTTCTATCCTTACTGGGCATCTGAGATCACCACTTTCTATGTTTTATTTTTCATAGGATGTTAAAAAGTATATTATGACATACCTATAGGTATAGTCTATGGGATCTCAGTGTTGTCTATGGAAACAATGTTGTTGTAGGTTTCCATTTTATGATATAATGTAAACCTTATGAATGTATCTAGTACTTCCAAGGCTAATAAACTAAACGGTCTTTTGAGACATGATATTTTGTGATCATGAAAATGATACGTAATAATTCACTGACACTGGGCATCTGGGGTATGGGCGATACAGTTGGTATTAGAGGATATTTATTACAAACCTTGGATACTAGATTTAGATAAACTCTAATTAGAGAACATAGACCTAAGATAGAAATTGAGGATTAGTATAGAATAACATCCTAAAATTTTGGTATTGTAGGTATTTTGTGAGTTTTTCAAGAAATACATTCCTATCTGGATACGAATAGGTAGAGGCGGCTCTTGCACATATGTAACTAGGGGTAAAATCCAAAAACACCGCATTGAACTGGACTCGAATGGGAACTGGTGCACAACAATGGGCCTTGATACACTCTTGGTTACGACACTCTCAGGGAATATTCTCAGGATAATTTACATTTTCATTACAAACTGATTTGAAGGATTTTAATGTAAGATAAGAATAAATGACCTTGGTTAATCCTAAGGTGTTTCAAATTGAAATTATGGTTTCATGCTATTATCTAAATGATTTTATGACTACTGTTACTCACACAATGCTTTCTGGTTTTATTCAATGGCAGGATTTAAAGTAATTCATAGTAACTTTGAGCATGATGTACACGGTGGGTATAATGGTGGAAATGAGTAACAAATTGGAATGTGGAAAGGAATAAAATATTCTGTGTTCATTCTAAATCAGTTTTCCAAAAATTTGATCAATAAACTATATATATTAACCCACTCCCATACTCAACAAAGAAGATAAAGTTGATGAATGAGAAGAGCTCCCGTAGTGGAGACCATGGAGAAAAGAATCTTAAATTTCCATCTTGAAGGAAATATGGAAGGAGACACCCAATAAAGTGTCTCAATGGAACAAAGAAATGATTTACTTGTGGGAAATAAGGACATAACGTAAATAATTTTTGAGGAAAAATCAATAGTACCATGGAAGAAAATAAAAATGGGCCCAAGAATCCATTTACAATCACTTGTCGTAAATGTTGGGGACTTGGCCATTACCCGAGTGAATGCCCTATTCTATAGGATATTTTCTTTGTCAAAGAAGAATCTATTTGGAAATAAATGGTTGGAGTAATGTTTGAAAGTATTAGTGCTCCCTGTTGATGGGATTACTTTGGAATAATTATCTCTTGTAATTGTAACCCGACAGTTTGTCATGTGAAAATTATATTTGTGGAAGAAATATATTTTTTATTATGGATATAATTGTAAATAACCTTTCGGTTTTATATGATCATTGGGTTTGAGGTAGTTACTAGTTATTATATTTTTGGATGAAAATGCAATGTATGAGATAAAATATGTGAATAATTTATGTTATGGTTATTTTGAAGAATTTATCTCATTTTGTTAATGTTATAAAATATTGTTTTTGAAAAAAGACAACATGCAGACAGTGTGACAACCCGTCGCGTAGGAAAAAGCTATGGGAATTGAACCCATAACCAGAGTGTTATTGGTATTTATCGCCTACCATTGGACTACATGAATTCCATAGTTAGTGTGACTAATTATTTTTATTTAAATAATTTTATTGATCAACAATAAGTTGATTTGGGATATTATGTCTTATCAAAGGAATACATATTGTATAAGAAAATTATTTGGTGATTAATTGATAAATGTTATTTTTGAAGACGTTTTCTATTTTGGGAAGACTATATGCCTAAGGAAAATAGAATACTATGGGATTTTATTTAAGGAGTAATGGTGGATTTTTTTATTTTGGGTTTATAGTGATTAGGGTTATTTATGGAAATGATTAACCTATAATAGATAATATGTTATTAGGTTAATTACTTTTATGTATGTGACTTTAAGAGTAGTCAATGTCATTTTGACATATGATTTAATGGGGAAGTCTACATAACTAAATTCTTCTATGTTTTGGGTTTCAATATTAGTTTGGATTATATTGAAGGATTTTAAGATCAATTTTTTATTGAATTTCATTTATTTAACTTTGGAGTATTGTTGGTTAAATTTTAGAAATTAAGATACGTGTTTCTTTCTCTACAGAAATATCCTTTTGGGGGATCATCTGATCTTGTACTAACCAGTTTGGTTTTGATTAATCTCTTAAGACAAGGTAAATATATAGTTTATCCATTTTGGATCATGTGATTCTCTAGAAGTAGATTCTAGCTCTTCTGGTGTGACCAAGTCA